>CM077668.1:10005000-12826270 GCA_039707655.1 Elymus sibiricus | reverse complement strand
AATTATATATAATGCACGCAGATGAACTGGCAATGGATGTACGGTAACAGACGCACCGACGAGTACATTAAGGGCGTGCATCATTTTCTCAAAGTGGCCGAGGCAAACAAGCAGAATGGTTTTATGTGTTGTCCATGCCCTACATGTGGGAATATGAAGTCTTACTCTGACCAGAAAATCCTTCACAGCCACCTGCTTTGTAAGGGTTTCATGCCACACTATAATGTTTGGACCAAGCACGGAGAAATAGGGGTTATGATGGAAGACAACGAAGAAGAAGAGGATGATGACAACTATGTGCCCCCTGAATACGGTGATGCTGCAACGGGGGAAGCTGAAGATCAAGAGGAACCAGACGATGTGCCCGATGATGATCTTCGCCGGGTCATTGTTGATGCAAAGAGACAGTGCGAAAGTGAAAAGGAGAAGCTGAAGTTCGATCGCATGTTAGAGGATCACAAAAAAGGGTTGTACCCCAATTGCGAAGTGGCAACACAAAGCTCGGTACCACACTGAAATTGCTGCAGTGGAAGGCAGAGAATGGTGTACCTGACAAAGGATTTGAGAAGCTACTGAAAATATTGAAGAAGAAGCTTCCAAAGGATAACGAATTGCCCGACAGTACGTATGCAGCAAAGAAGGTTGTATGCCCTCTAGGATTGGAGGTGCAGAAGATACACGCATGCCCTAATGACTGCATCCTCTACCGTGGTGAGTATGAGGAACGGAACGCATGCCCGGTATGCGGTGCATTGCGCTATAAGATCAGACGCGATGACCCTGGTGATGTTGAGGGAGAGTGCCCCAGGAAGAGGGTTCCTGCCAAGGTGATGTGGTATGCTCCTATAATACCACGGTAGAGGATGCTAAGTTGACGCGATGGCACAGAGAGGACCGTAAGAAAGACGGGAAGTTGAGAGCACCCGCTGACGGGTCGCAGTGGAGAAAAATTGAGAGAAAGTACTGGGAGGATTTTGCAGGTGACGCAAGGAACGTATGGTTTGGTTTAAGCGCGGATGGCATTAATCCTTTTGGGGAGCAGAGCAGCAATCACAGCACCTGGCCCGTGACTCTATGTATCTATAACCTTCCTCCTTGGCTGTGCATGAAGCGGAAGTTCATTATGATGCCAGTTCTCATCCAAGGCCCTAAGCAACCCGGCAATGACATTGATGTGTACCTAAGGCCATTAGTTGAAGAACTTTTACAGCTGTGGAATGGAAACGGTGTACGCGTGTGGGATGAGCACAAACAGGAGGATTTTGACCTGCATGCGTTGCTGTTTGTAACCATCAATGATTGGCCTGCTCTCAGTAACCTTTCAGGACAGACAAACAAGGGATACCATGCATGCACACACTGTTTAGATGACACCAAAAGTATATACCTGGACCATTGTAGGAAGAATGTGTACCTGGGGCATCGTCGATTTCTTCCGACCAACCATCAATGTCGAAAGAAAGGCAAGCATTTCAAAGGCGAGGCAGATCATCGGAAGAAGCCCGCCATCCGTACCGGTGATCACATACTTGCTATGGTCAATAATTTACAAGTAATCTTTGGAAAGGGTCCCGGCGGACTATCTGTTCCGAATGACGCTGAGGGACGCGCACCCATGTGGAAGAAGAAATCTATATTTTGGGACCTACCCTACTGGAAAGACCTAGAGGTCCGCTCTGCAATCGACGTGATGCACGTGACGAAGAATCTTTGCGTGAACCTGCTAGGCTTCTTGGGCGTGTATGGGAAGACAAAAGATACACCGGAGGCACGGGAGGACCAGCAACGTGTGCACGAAAAAGACGGCATGCCTCCAAAGCAGTATGAAGGTCCTGCCAGCTACGCTCTTACCAAAGAAGAGAAGGAAATCTTCTTTGAATGCCTGCTCAGTATGAAGGTCCCGTCTGGCTTCTCGTCGAATATAAAGGGAATAATAAATATGGCAGAGAAAAAGTTCCAGAACCTAAAGTCTCATGACTGCCACGTGATTATGACGCAACTGCTTCCGGTTGCATTGAGGGGGCTTCTACCGGAAAACGTTCGATTAGCCATTGTGAAGCTATGTGCATTCCTCAATGCAATCTCTCAGAAGGTGATTGATCCAGAAATCCTAACAAGGTTAAGGAGTGATGTGGCGCAATGTCTTGTTAGTTTCGAGCTGGTGTTCCCACCATCCTTCTTCAATATCATGACGCACGTCCTAGTTCATCTAGTCGACGAGATTGCCGTTCTGGGCCCTGTATTTCTACACAATATGTTCCCCTTTGAGAGGTTCATGGGAGTCCTAAAGAAATATGTCCGTAACCGCGCTAGGCCTGAAGGAAGCATCTCCATGGGCCATCAAACAGAGGATGTCATTGGGTTTTGTGTTGACTTCATTCCTGACCTTAAGAAGATTGGTCTCCCTCAATCATGGTATGAGGGGAGACTAACTGGAAAAGGCACGCTAGGAGCGAAGTCAATAATATGTGGGGATGGGCATTCTTGGTCTCAAGCACACTACACAGTTCTATAGAATTCTACCTTGGTGACCCCGTATGTCGATGAACACAAGAACATTCTGCGCTCCAAACACCCGGAGCAGTGTGACGACTGGATTACATGTGAACACATCAAGACTTTCGGCAGTTGGTTGCAAACACGTCTCAGGTGTGACAACACTGTTTCTGATGAGCTGTACTCATTGGCCAAGAGACCATCTTTGACTGTATTGACTTACAAAGGGTACGAGATAAATGGGAATACATTCTACACGATCGCCCAAGATCAAAAGAGCACCAACCAAAACAGCGGTGTCCGCTTTGATGCAGCAAAGACCAATGGGAAGGACACATATTATGGTTACATAGAGAAGATATGGGAACTTGACTATGGACATGATTTGAAGGTCCCTTTGTTTCGATGCAAATGGGTCAATCTTACAAGAGGCGGGGTACAGGTAGACCCGCATTACGGAATGACAATAGTGGATCTCAACAATCTTGGGTACACAGACGAACCATTCGTCCTAGCCAATGATGTGGTGCAGGTTTTCTATGTTAAGGACATGTCTACCAAACCGAGAAAAAGAAAAGATAAGGAAGCGACTACATCATACGATGAGCCAAAGCGTCACATAGTTCTTTCAGGCAAAAGAGACATCGTGGGATTGGAGGGCAAGACAGACATGTCTGAAGATTATGAAAAGTTTCATGAAATTCCTCCCTTCAAAGTCAAGGCTGACCCAAGAACCCTGTTAAACAATGAAGATTATCCATGGTTACGGCGCAATAAGCAAAGGACACAAGCAAAGAAAAAGTGAAGACTTTCTCTCCACAACTATTATGATGATGCCATTGATCTAGAATATCACTGCAGTTACATGTGAAGAAATGAAATGCCTTTTGTAACAGATGAGTTTCCGTCCGAAACCCTGATACTTCGAAATAGATTATCCGTTTTGTACTCGAAGTGCATCCAGTTTTTGCCGTAACCCTCTCAACTTTTTAGCACATGCTCTGTGGGTGAAATGATGATACCATGCCAACTTTCAACCTTTTCAGAGTTCATTTGTAGTGCTTTTCAATTTCAGGGTCATTTAGCTCAAAAAAATCAGTAAATGCATGAAAAATACCAAATGAAGTCAGAAATGGTTGAAAATTTATGATGTGGCTTTGAATGGTGCATTTTGAACACACAAAAATTCTGGAGTTCAAATAAGTTCAAGAAAATGAAATCCCTTTCTAACAAATGAGTTTCCGTCCGAAACCATGATACTTCGAAAGAGATTGTCCGTTTTGTACACGAAGTGCATCCAGTTTTTGCCGTAACCCTCTCAACTTTTTAGCACATGCTATGTGGGTGAAATGATGATACCATGCCAACTTTCAACCTTTTCAGACATCATTTGTAGTGCATTTCAATTTCAGGGTCATGTAGCTCAAAAAAATCAGTAAATGCATGAAAAATACCAAATGAAGTCAGAAATGGTTGAAAATTTATGATGTGGCTTTGAATGGTGCATTTTGAACACACAAAAAGTCTGGAGTTCAAATAAGTTCAAGAAAATAAAATCCCTTTGTAACAAATGAGTTTCCGTCCGAAACCCTGATACTTCGAAAGAGATTGTCCGTTTTGTATACGAAGTGCATCCAGTTTTTGCCGTAACCCTCTCAACTTTTTGGCACATGCTATGTGGGTGAAACGATGATACCATGCCAACTTTCAACCTTTTCAGAGTTCATTTGTAGTGCTTTTCAATTTCAGGGTCATTTAGCTCAAAAAAATCAGTAAATGCATGAAAAATACCAAATGAAGTCAGAAATGGTTGAAAATTTATGATGTGGCTTTGAATGGTGCAATTTGAACACACAAAAAGTCTGGAGTTCAAAAAAGTTCAAGAAAATGAAATCCCTTTGTAACAAATGAGTTTCCGTCCGAAACCCTGATACTTCGAAAGAGGTTGTCCGTTTTGTACACGAAGTGCATCCAGTTTTGCCGTAACCCTCTCAACATTTTAGCACATGCTATGTGGGTGAAATGATGATACCATGCCAACTTTCAACCTTTTCAGACATCATTTGTAGTGCATTTCAATTTCAGGGTCATTTAGCTCAAAAAAATCAGTAAATGCATGAAAAATACCAAATGAAGTCAGAAATGGTTCAAAATTTATGATGTGGCTTTGAATGGTGCATTTTGAACACACAAAAAGTCTGGAGTTCAAATAAGTTCACAAAAATGAAATCCCTTTGTAACAAATGAGTTTCCGTCCGAAACCCTGATACTTCGAAAGAGATTGTCCGTTTTGTACACGAAGTGCATCCAGTTTTTGCCGTAACCCTCTCAACTTTTTAGCACATGCTATGTGGGTGAAATGATGATACCATGCCAACTTTCAACCTTTTCAGAGTTCATTTGTAGTGCTTTTCATTTTCAAGGTCATTTAGCTCAAAAAAATCAGTAAATGCATGAAAAATACCAAATGAAGTCAGAAGTGGCTTAAAATTTATGATGTGGCTTTGAATGGTGCATTTTGAACACACAAAAAGTCTGGAGTTCAAATAAGTTCAAAAAAATGAAATCCCTTTGTAACAAATGAGTTTCCGTCCGAAACCCCGATACTTCGAAAGAGATTGTCCGTTTTGTACACGAAGTGCATCCAGTTTTTGCCGTAACCCTCTCAACTTTTCAGCACATGCTATGTGGGTGAAATGATGATACCATGCCAACTTTCAACCTTTTCATACATCATTTGTAGTGCTTTTCAATTTCAGGGTCATTTAGCTCAAAAAAATCAGTAAATGCATGAAAAATACCAAATGAAGTCAGAAATGGTTGAAAATTTATGATGTGGCTTTGAATGGTGCATTTTTAACACACAAAAAGTCTGGAGTTCTAATAAGTTCAAGAAAATGAAATCCATTTGTAACAAATGAGTTTCCGTCCGAAACCCTGATACTTCGAAATAGATTGTCCGTTTTGTAAACGAAGTGCATCCAGTTTTTGCCGTAACCCTCTCAACTTTTTAGCACGTGCTATGTGGGTGAAATGATGATACCATGCGAACTTTCAACCTTTTCAGAGTTCATTTGTAGTGCTTTACATTTTCAGGGTGATTTAGCTCAAAAAAATCAGTAAATGCATGAAAAATACCAAATGAAGTCAGAAGTGGTTTAAAATTTATGATGTGGCTTTGAATGGTGCATTTTGAACACACAAAAAGTCTGGAGTTCAAATAAGTTCAAAAAAATGAAATCCCTTTGTAACAAATGAGTTTCCGTCCGAAACCCCGATACTTCGAAAGAGATTGTCCGTTTTGTACACGAAGTGCATCCAGTTTTTGCCGTAACCCTCTCAACTTTTCAGCACACGCTATGTGGGTGAAATGATGATACCATGCCAACTTTCAACCTTTTCAGACATCATTTGTAGTGCATTTCAATTTCAAGGTCATTTAGCTCAAAAAAATCAGTAAATGCATGAAAAATACCAAATGAAGTCAGAAATGGTTGAAAATTTATGATGTTGCTTTGAATGGTGCATTTTGATCACACAAAAAGTCTGGAGTTTAAATAAGTTCAAGAAAATGAAATCCCTTTGTAACAAATGAGTTTCCGTCCGAAAACCTGATACTTCGAAAGACATTGTCCGTTTTGTACATGAAGTGCATCCAGTTTTTGCCGTAAAACTCTCAACTTTTTAGCACAAGCTATGTGAGTGAAATGATGATACCATGCCAACTTTCAACCTTTTCAAAGTTCATTTGTAGTGCTTTTCATTTTTAGGGTCATTTAGCTCAAAAAAATCAGTAAATGCATGAAAAATACCAAATGAAGTCAGAAGTGGTTTAAAATTTATGATGTGGCTTTGAATGGTGCATTTTGAACACACAAAAAGTCTGGAGTTCAAATAAGTTCAAAAAAATGAAATCCCTTTGTAACAAATGAGTTTCCGTCCGAAACCCCGATACTTCGAAAGAGATTGTCCGTTTTGTACACGAAGTGCATCCAGTTTTTGCTGTAACCCTCTCAACTTTTCAGCACATGCTATGTGGGTGAAATTATGATACCATGCCAACTTTCAACCTTTTCAGACATTATTTGTAGTGCTTTTCAATTTTAGGGTCATTTAGCTCAAAAAAATCAGTAAATGCATGAAAAATACCAAATGAAGTCAGAAATGGTTGAAAATTTATGATGTGGCTTTGAATGGTGCATTTTGAACACACAAAAAGTCTGGAGTTCAAATAAATTCAAGAAAATGAAATCCCTTTGTAACAAATGAGTTTCCGTCCGAAACCCTGATACTTCGAAATAGATTGTCCGTTTTGTACACGAAGTGCATCCAGTTTTTGCCATAACCCTCTCAACTTTTTAGCACATGCTATGTGGGTGAAATGATGATACCATGCCAACTTTCAACCTTTTCAGAGTTCATTTGTAGTGCTTTTCATTTTCAGGGTCATTTAGCTCAAAAAATCAGTAAATGCATAAAAAATACCAAATGAAGTCAGAAGTGGTTTAAAATTTATTATGTGGCTTTGAATGGTGCATTTTGAACACACAAAATGTGTGGAGTTCAAATAAGTTCAAAAAAATGAAATCCCTTTGTAACAAATGAGTTTCCGTCCGAAACCCCGATACTTCGAAAGAGATTGTCCGTTTTGTACACGAAGTGCATCCAGTTTTTGCCGTAACTCTCTCAACTTTTCAGCACATGCTATCTGGGTGAAATGATGATACCATGCCAACTTCAACCTTTTCAGACATCATTTGTAGTGCATTTCAATTTCAAGGTCATTTAGCTCAAAAAAATCAGTAAATGCATGAAAAGTACCAAATGAGGTCAGAAATGGTTGAAAATTTATGATGTGGCTTTGAATGGTGCATTTTTAACACACAAAAAGTCTGGAGTTCAAATAAGTTGAAGAAAATGAAATCCCTTTGTAACAAATGAGTTTCCGTCCGAAACCCTGAAACTTCGAAATAGATTGTCCGTTTTGTACACGAAGTGCATCCAGTTTTTGCCATAACCCTCTCAACTTTTTAGCACATGCTATGTGGGTGAAATGATGATACCATGCGAACTTTCAACCTTTTCAGAGTTCATTTGTAGTGCTTTTCATTTTCAGGGTCATTTAGCTCAAAAAAATCAGTAAATGCATGAAAAATACCAAATGAAGTCAGAAGTGGTTTAAAATTTATGATGTGGCTTTGAATGGTGCATTTTGAACACACAAAAAGTCTGGAGTTCAAATAAGTTCAAAAAAATGAAATCCCTTTGTAACAAATGAGTTTCCGTCTGAAACCCCGATACTTCGAAAGAGATTGTCCATTTTGTACACGAAGTGCATCCAGATTTTACCGTAACCCTCTCAACTTTTCAGCACACGCTATGTGGGTGAAATGATGATACCATGCCAACTTTCAACCTTTTCAGACATCATTTGTAGTGCATTTCAATTTCAGGGTCATTTAGGTCAAAAAAATCAGTAAATGCATGAAAAATACCAAATGAAGTCAGAAATGGTTGAAAATTTATGATGTTGCTTTGAATGGTGCATTTTGATCACACAAAAAGTCTGGAGTTTAAATAAGTTCAAGAAAATGAAATCCCTTTGTAACAAATGAGTTTCCGTCCGAAACCCTGATACTTCGAAAGACATTGTCCGTTTTGTAGATGAAGTGCATCCAGTTTTTGCCGTAACCCTCTCAACTTTTTAGCACATGCTATGTGAGTGAAATGATGATACCATGCCAACTTTCAACCTTTTCAGAGTTCATTTGTAGTGCTTTTCATTTTCAGGGTCATTTAACTCAAAAAAATCAGTAAATGCATGAAAAATACCAAATGAAGTCAGAAGTGGTTTAAAATTTATGATGTGGCTTTGAATGGTGCATTTTGAACACACAAAAAGTCTGGAGTTCAAATAAGTTCAAAAAAATGAAATCCCTTTGTAACAAATGAGTTTCCGTCCGAAACACCGATACTTCGAAAGAGATTGTCCGTTTTGTACACGAAGTGCATCCAGTTTTTGCCGTAAAACTCTCAACTTTTTAGCACATGCTATGTGAGTGAAATGAAGATACCATGCCAAATTTCAACCTTTTCAGAGTTCATTTGTAGTGCTTTTCATTTTTAGGGTCATTTAGCTCAAAAAAATCAGTAAATGCATGAAAAATACCAAATGAAGTCAGAAGTGGTTTAAAATTTATGATGTGGCTTTGAATGGTGCATTTTGAACACACAAAAAGTCTAGAGTTCAAATAAGTTCAAAAAAATGAAATCCCTTTGTAACAAATGAGTTTCCGTCCGAAACCCCAATACTTCGAAAGAGATTGTCCGTTTTGTACACGAAGTGCATCCAGTTTTTGCTGTAACCCTCTCAACTTTTTAGCACATGCTATGTGGGTGAAATTATGATACCATGCCAACTTTCAACCTTTTCAGTCATCATTTGTAGTGCTTTTCAATTTCAGGGTCATTTAGCTCAAAAAAATCAATAAATGCATGAAAAATACCAAATGAAGTCAGAAATGGTTGAAAATTTATGATGTGGCTTTGAATGGTGCATTTTGAACACACAAAAAGTCTGGAGTTCAAATAAATTCAAGAAAATGAAATCCCTTTGTAACAAATGAGTTTCCGTCCGAAACCCTGATACTTCGAAATAGATTGTCCGTTTGGTACACGAAGTGCATCCAGTTTTTGCCATAACCCTCACAACTTTTTAGCACATGCTATGTGGGTGAAATGATGATACCATGCCAACTTTCAACCTTTTCAGAGTTCATTTGTAGTGCTTTTCATTTTCAGGGTCATTTAGCTCAAAAAAATCAGTAAATGCATGAAAAATACCAAATGAAGTCAGAAGTGGTTTAAAATTTATTATGTGGCTTTGAATGGTGCATTTTGAACACACAAAATGTCTGGAGTTCAAATAAGTTCAAAAAAATGAAATCCCTTTGTAACAAATGAGTTTCCGTCCGAAACCCCGATACTTCGAAAGAGATTGTCCGTTTTGTACACGAAGTGCATCCAGTTTTTGCCGTAACTCTCTCAACTTTTCAGCACATGCTATCTGGGTGAAATGATGATACCATGCCAACTTTCAACCTTTTCAGACATCATTTGTAGTGCATTTCAATTTCAAGGTCATTTAGCTCAAAAAAATCAGTAAATGCATGAAAAGTACCAAATGAAGTCAGAAATGGTTGAAAATTTATGATGTGGCTTTGAATGGTGCATTTTTAACACACAAAAAGTCTGGAGTTCAAATAAGTTGAAGAAAATGAAATCCCTTTGTAACAAATGAGTTTCCGTCCGAAACCCTGATACTTCGAAATAGATTGTCCGTTTTGTACACGAAGTGCATCCAGTTTTTGCCATAACCCTCTCAACTTTTTAGCACATGCTATCTGGGTGAAATGATGATACCATGCGAACTTTCAACCTTTTCAGAGTTCATTTGTAGTGCTTTTCATTTTCAGGGTCATTTAGCTCAAAAAAATCAGTAAATGCATGAAAAATACCAAATGAAGTCAGAAGTGGTTTAAAATTTATGATGTGGCTTTGAATGGTGCATTTTGAACACACAAAAAGTCTGGAGTTCAAATAAGTTCAAAAAAATGAAATCCCTTTGTAACAAATGAGTTTCCGTCTGAAACCCCGATACTTCGAAAGAGATTGTCCGTTTTGTACACGAAGTGCATCCAGATTTTGCCGTAACCCTCTCAACTTTTCAGCACACGCTATGTGGGTGAAATGATGATACCATGCCAACTTTCAACCTTTTCAGACATCATTTGTAGTGCATTTCAATTTCAGGGTCATTTAGGTCAAAAAAATCAGTAAATGCATGAAAAATACCAAACGAAGTCAGAAATGGTTGAAAATTTATGATGTTGCTTTGAATGGTGCATTTTGATCACACAAAAAGTCTGGAGTTTAAATAAGTTCAAGAAAATGAAATCCCTTTGTAACAAATGAGTTTCCGTCCGAAACCCTGATACTTCGAAAGACATTGTCCGTTTTGTACATGAAGTGCATCCAGTTTTTGCCGTAACCCTCTCAACTTTTTAGCACATGCTATGTGAGTGAAATGATGATACCATGCCAACTTTCAACCTTTTCAGAGTTCATTTGTAGTGCTTTTCATTTTCAGGGTCATTTAGCTCAAAAAAATCAGTAAATGCATGAAAAATACCAAATGAAGTCAGAAGTGGTTTAAAATTTATGATGTGGCTTTGAATGGTGCATTTTGAACACACAAAAAGTCTGGAGTTCAAATAAGTTCAAAAAAATGAAATCCCTTTGTAACAAATGAGTTTCCGTCCGAAACCCCGATACTTCGAAAGAGATTGTCCGTTTTGTACACGAAGTGCATCCAGTTTTTGCTGTAACCCTCTCAACTTTTCAGCACATGCTATGTGGGTGAAATTATGATACCATGCCAACTTTCAACCTTTTCAGACATCATTTGTAGTGCTTTTCAATTTCAGGGTCATTTAGCTCAAAAAAATCAGTAAAAGCATGAAAAATACCAAATGAAGTCAGAAATGGTTGAAAATTTATGATGTGGCTTTGAATGGTGCATTTTGAACATACAAAAAGTCTGGAGTTCAAATAAATTCAAGAAAATGAAATCCCTTTGTAACAAATGAGTTTCCGTCCGAAACCCTGATACTTCGAAATAGATTGTCCGTTTTGTACACGAAGTGCATCCAGTTTTTGCCATAACCATCTCAACTTTTTAGCACATGCTATGTGGGTGAAATGATGATACCATGCCAACTTTCAACCTTTTCAGAGTTCATTTGTAGTGCTTTTCATTTTCAGGGTCATTTAGCTCAAAAAAATCAGTAAATGCATGAAAAATACCAAATGAAGTCAGAAGTGGTTTAAAATTTATTATGTTGCTTTGAATGGTGCATTTTGAACACACAAAAAGTCTGGAGTTCAAATAAGTTCAAAAAAATGAAATCCCTTTGTAACAAATGAGTTTCCGTCCGAAACCCCGATACTTCGAAAGAGATTGTCCGTTTTGTACACGAAGTGCATCCAGTTTTTGCCGTAACTCTCTCAACTTTTCAGCACATGCTATCTGGGTGAAATGATGATACCATGCGAACTTTCAACCTTTTCAAACATCATTTGTAGTGCATTTCAATTTCAAGGTCATTTAGCTCAAAAAAAATCCGTAAATGCATGAAAAATACCAAATGAAGTCAGAAATGGTTGAAAATTTATGATGTGGCTTTGAATGGTGCATTTTTAACACACAAAAAGTCTGGAGTTCAAATTAGTTCAAGAAAATGAAATCCCTTTGTAACAAATGAGTTTCTGTCCGAAACCCTGATACTTCGAAAGAGATTGTTCGTTTTGTACACGAAGTGCATCCAATTTTTGCCGTAACCCTCTCAACTTTTTAGCACATGCTATGTGGGTGAAATGATGATACCATGCCAACTTTCAACCTTTTCAGACATCATTTGTAGTGCATTTCAATTTCAGGGTCATGTAGCTCAAAAAAATCAGTAAATGCTCGAAAAATACCAAATGAAGTCAGAAATGGTTGAAAATTTATGATGTGGCTTTGAATGGTGCATTTTGAACACACAAAAAGTCTGGAGTTCAAATAAGTTCAAGAAAATAAAATCCCTTTGTAACCAATGAGTTTCCGTCCGAAATCCTGATACTTCGAAAGAGATTGTCCGTTTTGTACACGAAGTGCATCCAGTTTTTGCCGTAACCCTCTCAACTTTTTAGCACATGCTATGTGGGTGAAACGATGATACGATGCCAACTTTCATCCTTTTCACAGTTCATTTGTAGTGCTTTTCAATTTCAGGGTCATTTAGCTCAAAAAAATCAGTAAATGCATGAAAATACCAAATGAAGTCAGAAATGGTTTAAAATTTGTGATGTGGCTTTGAATGGTGCATTTTGAACACACAAAAAGTCTGGAGTTCAAATAAGTTCAAAAAAATGAAATCCCTTTGTAACAAATGAGTTTCCGTCTGAAACCCCGATACTTCGAAAGAGATTGTCCGTTTTGTACACGAAGTGCATCCAGATTTTGCCGTAACCCTCTCAACTTTTCAGCACACGCTATGTGGGTGAAATGATGATACCATGCCAACTTTCAACCTTTTCAGACATCATTTGTAGTGCATTTCAATTTCAGGGTCATTTAGGTCAAAAAAATCAGTAAATGCATGAAAAATACCAAATGAAGTCAGAAATGGTTGAAAATTTATGATGTTGCTTTGAATGGTGCATTTTGATCACACAAAAAGTCTGGAGTTTAAATAAGTTGAAGAAAATGAAATCCCTTTGTAACAAATGAGTTTCCGTCCGAAAACCTGATACTTCGAAAGACATTGTCCGTTTTGTACATGAAGTGCATCCAGTTTTTGCCGTAACCCTCTCAACTTTTTAGCACATGCTATGTGAGTGAAATGATGATACCATGCCAACTTTCAACCTTTTCAGAGTTCATTTGTAGTGCTTTTCATTTTTAGGGTCATTTAGCTCAAAAAAATCAGTAAATGCATGAAAAATACCAAATGAAGTCAGAAGTGGTTTAAAATTTATGATGTGGCTTTGAATGGTGCATTTTGAACACACAAAAAGTCTAGAGTTCAAATAAGTTCAAAAAAATGAAATCCCTTTGTAACAAATGAGTTTCCGTCCGAAACCCCGATACTTCGAAAGAGATTGTCCGTTTTGTACACGAAGTGCATCCAGTTTTTGCTGTAACCCTCTCAACTTTTCAGCACATGCTATGTGGGTGAAATTATGATACCATGCCAACTTTCAACCTTTTCAGACATCATTTGTAGTGCTTTTCAATTTCAGGGTCATTTTGCTCAAAAAAATCAGTAAATGCATGAAAAATACCAAATGAAGTCAGAAATGGTTGAAAATTTATGATGTGGCTTTGAATGGTGCATTTTGAACACACAAAAAGTCTGGAGTTCAAATAAATTCAAGAAAATGAAATCCCTTTGTAACAAATGAGTTTCCGTCCGAAACCCTAATACTTCGAAATAGATTGTCCGTTTTGTACACGAAGTGCATCCAGTTTTTGCCATAACCCTCTCAACTTTTTAGCACATGCTATGTGGGTGAAATGATGATACCATGCCAACTTTCAACCTTTTCAGAGTTCATTTGTAGTGCTTTTCATTTTCAGGGTCATTTAGCTCAAAAAAATCAGTAAATTCATGAAAAATACCAAATGAAGTCAGAAGTGGTTTAAAATTTATTATGTGGCTATGAATGGTGCATTTTGAACACACAAAATGTCTGGAGTTCAAATAAGTTCAAAAAAATGAAATCCCTTTGTAACAAATGAGTTTCCGTCCGAAACCCCGATACTTCGAAAGAGATTGTCCGTTTTGTACACGAAGTGCATCCAGTTTTTGCCGTAACTCTCTCAACTTTTCAGCACATGCTATCTGGGTGAAATGATGATACCATGCCAACTTTCAACCTTTTCAGACATCATTTGTAGTGCATTTCAATTTCAAGGTCATTTAGCTCAAAAAAATCAGTAAATGCATGAAAAGTACCAAATGAAGTCAGAAATGGTTGAAAATTTATGATGTGGCTTTGAATGGTGCATTTTTAACTCACAAAAAGTCTGGAGTTCAAATAAGTTGAAGAAAATGAAATCCCTTTGTAACAAATGATTTTTCGTTTGAAACCCTGATACTTCGAAATAGATTGTCCGTTTTGTACACGAAGTTCATCCAGTTTTTGCCATAACCCTCTCAAATTTTTAGCACATGCTATGTGGGTGAAATGATGATACCATGCGAACTTTCAACCTTTTCAGAGTTCATTTGTAGTGCTTTTCATTTTCAGGGTCATTTAGCTCAAAAAAATCAGTAAATGCATGAAAAATACCAAATGAAGTTAGAAGTGGTTTAAAATTTATGATGTGGCTTTGAATGGTGCATTTTGAACACACAAAAAGTCTGGAGTTCAAATAAGTTCAAAAAAATGAAATCCCTTTGTAACAAATGAGTTTCCGTCCGAAACCCTGATACTTCGAAAGAGATTGTCCGTTTTGTACACGAAGTGCATCCAGATTTTGCCGTAACCCTCTCAACTTTTCAGCACACGCTATGTGGGTGAAATGATGATACCATGCCAACTTTCAACCTTTTCAGACATCATTTGTAGTGCATTTCAATTTCAGGGTCATTTAGGTCAAAAGAATCAGTAAATGCATGAAAAATACCAAATGAAGTCAGAAATGGTTGAAAATTTATGATGTTGCTTTGAATGGAGCATTTTGATCACACAAAAAGTCTGGAGTTTAAATAAGTTCAAGAAAATGAAATCCCTTTGTAACAAATGAGTTTCCGTCCGAAACCCTGATACTTCGAAAGACATTGTCCGTTTTGTACATGAAGTGCATCCAGTTTTTGCCGTAACCCTCTCAACTTTTTAACATATGCTATGTGAGTGAAATGATGATACCATGCCAACTTTCAACCTTTTCAGAGTTCATTTGTAGTGCTTTTCATTTTCAGGGTCATTTAGCTCAAAAAAATCAGTAAATGCATGAAAAATACCAAATGAAGTCAGAAGTGGTTTAAAATTTATGATGTTGCTTTGAATGGTGCATTTTGAACACACAAAAAGTCTGGAGTTCAAATAAGTTCAAAAAAATGAAATCCCTTTGTAACAAATGAGTTTCCGTCCGAAACACCGATACTTTGAAAGAGATTGTCCGTTTTGTACACGAAGTGCATCCAGTTTTTGCTGTAACCCTCTCAACTTTTCAGCACATGCTATGTGGGTGAAATTATGATACCATGCCAACTTTCAACCTTTTCAGACATCATTTGTAGTGCTTTTCAATTTTAGGGTCATTTAGCTCAAAAAAATCAGTAAAAGCATGAAAAATACCAAATGAAGTCAGAAATGGTTGAAAATTTATGATGTGGCTTTGAATGGTGCATTTTGAACACACAAAAAGTCTGGAGTTCAAATAAATTCAAGAAAATGAAATCCCTTTGTAACAAATGAGTTTCCATCCGAAACCCTGATACTTCGAAATAGATTGTCCGTTTTGTACACGAAGTGCATCCAGTTTTTGCCATAACCATCTCAACTTTTTAGCACATGCTATGTGGGTGAAATGATGATACCATGCCAACTTTCAACCTTTTCAGAGTTCATTTGTAGTGCTTTTCATTTTCAGGGTCATTTAGCTCAAAAAAATCAGTAAATGCATGAAAAATACCAAATGAAGTCAGAAGTGGTTTAAAATTTATTATGTTGCTTTAAATGGTGCATTTTGAACACACAAAAAGTCTGGAGTTCAAATAAGTTCAAAAAAATGAAATCCCTTTGTAACAAATGAGTTTCCGTCCGAAACCCCGATACTTCGAAAGAGATTGTCCGTTTTGTACACGAAGTGCATCCAGTTTTTGCCGTAACGCTCTCAACTTTTCAGCACATGCTATCTGGGTGAAATGATGATACCATGCCAACTTTCAACCTTTTCAGACATCATTTGTAGTGCATTTCAATTTCAAGGTCATTTAGCTCAAAAAAAATCAGTAAATGCATGAAAAATACCAAATGAAGTCAGAAATGGTTGAAAATTTATGATGTGGCTTTGAATGGTGCATTTTTAACACACAAAAAGTCTGGAGTTCAAATAAGTTCAAGAAAATAAAATCCCTTTGTAACAAATGAGTTTCCGTCCGAAACCCTGATACTTCGAAAGAGATTGTCCGTTTTGTACACGAAGTGCATCCAGTTTTTGCCGTAACCCTCTCAACTTTTTAGCAAATGCTATGTGGGTGAAACGATGATACCATGCCAACTTTCATCCTTTTCACAGTTCATTTGTAGTGCTTTTCAATTTCAGGGTCATTTAGCTCAAAAAAATCAGTAAATGCATGAAAAATACCAAATGAAGTCAGAAATTGTTGAAAATTTATGATGTGGCTTTGAATGGTGCATTTTGAACACACAAAAAGTCTGGAGTTCAAATAAGTTCAATAAAATGAAATCCCTTTGTAACAAATGAGTTTCCGTCCGAAACACCGATACTTCGAAAGAGATTGTCCGTTTTGTACACGAAGTGCATCCAGTTTTTGCAGTAACCCTCTCAACTTTTCAGCACGTGCTATGTGGGTGAACTGATGATACCATGCCAACTTTCAACCTTTTCAGAGTTCATTTGTAGTGCTTTTCATTTTCAGGGTCATTTAGCTCAAAAAAATCAGTAAATGCATGAAAAATACCAAATGAAGTCAGAAGTGGTTTAAAATTTATGATGTGGCTTTGAATGGTGCATTTCGAACACACAAAAAGTCTGGAGTTCAAATAAGTTCAAAAAAATGAAATCCCTTTGTAACAAATGAGTTTCTGTCCGAAACCCCGATACTTCGAAAGAGATTGTCCGTTTTGTACACGAAGTGCATCCAGTTTCTGCTGTAACCATCTCAACTTTTCATCACATGCTATGTGGGTGAAATGATGATACCATGCCAACTTTCAACCTTTTCAGACATCATTTATAGTGCTTTTCAATTTCAGGGTCATTTAGCTCAAAAAAATCAGTAAATGCATGAAAAATACCAAATGAAGTCAGAAATGGTTGAAAATTTATGATGTGGCTTTGAATGGTGCATTTTGAACACACAGTTCAAATAAGTTCAAAAAAAATGAAATCCCTTTGTAACAAATGAGTTTCCGTCCGAAACCCCGATACTTCGAAAGAGATTGTCCGTTTTGTACACGAAGTGCATCCAGTTTTTGCCGTAACCCTCTCAACTTTTTAGCACATGCTATGTGGGTGAAATGATGATACCATACAAACTTTCAACCTTTTCAGACATCATTTGTAGTGCATTTCAATTTTAAGGTCATTTAGCTCAAAAAAATCAGTAAATGCATGACAAATACCAAATGAAGTCAGAAATGGTTGAAAATTTATGATGTGGCTTTGAATGGTGCATTTTGAACACACAAAAAGTCTGGAGTTCAAATAAGTTCAAGAAAATGAAATCCCTTTGTAACAAATGAGTTTCCGTCCGAAACTGTGATACTTCGAAAGAGATTGTCCGTTTTGTACATGAAGTGCATCCAGTTTTTGCCGTAACCCTCTCAACTTTTTAGCACATGCTATGTGGGTGAAATGATGATACCATGCCAACTTTCAACCTTTTCAGAGTTCATTTGTAGTGCTTTTCATTTTCAGGGTCATTTAGCTCAAAAAAATCAGTAAATGCATGAAAAATACCAAATGAAGTCAGAAGTGGTTTAAAATTTATGATGTGGCTTTGAATGGTGCATTTTGAACACACAAAAAGTCTGGAGTTCAAATAAGTTCAAAAAAATGAAATCCCTTTGTAACAAATGTCTTTCCGTCCGAAACCCCGATACTTCGAAAGAGATTGTTCGTTTTGTACACGAAGTGCATCCAGTTTTTGCCGTAACCCTCTCAACTTTTTAGCACATGCTATGTGGGTGAAATTATGATACCATGCCAACTTTCAACCTTTTCAGACATCATTTGTAGTGCTTTTCAATTTCAGGGTCATTTAGCTCTAAAAAATCAGTAAATGCATGAAAAATACCAAATGAACTCAGAAATGGTTGAAAATTTATGATGTGGCTTTGAATGGTGCATTTTGAACACAAAAAAAGTCTGGAGTTCAAATAAGTTCAAAAAAATGAAATCCCTTTGTAACAAATGAGTTTCCGTCCGAAACCCTGATACTTCGAAATAGATTGTCCGTTTTGTACACGAAGTGCATCCAGTTTTTGCCGTAACCCTCTCAACTTTTCAGCAAATGATATGTGGGTGAAATGATGATACCATGCCAACTTTCAACCTTTTCAGAGTTCATTTGTAGTGCTTTTCATTTTCAGGGACATTTAGCTCAAAAAAATCAGTAAATGCATGAAAAATACCAAATTAAGTCAGAAGTGGTTTAAAATTTATGATGTGGCTTTGAATGGTGCATTTTGAACACACAAAAAGTCTGGAGTTCAAATAAGTTCAAAAAAATGAAATCCCTTTGTAACAAATGAGTTTCCGTCCGAAACCCCGATACTTCGAAAGAGATTGTCCGTTTTGTACACGAAGTGCATCCAGTTTTTGCCGTAACCCTCTCAACTTTTCAGCACATGCTATGTGGGTGAAATGATGATACCATGCCAACTTTCAACCTTTTCAGACATCATTTGTAGTGCTTTTCAATTTCAGGGTCATTTAGCTCTAAAAAATCAGTAAATGCATGAAAAATACCAAGTGAACTCAGAAATGGTTGAAAATTTATGATGTGGCTATGAATGGTGCATTTTGAACACACAAAAAGTCTGGAGTTCAAATAAGTTCAAGAAAAAGAAATCCCTTTGTAACAAATGAGTTTCCGTCCGAAACCCTGATACTTCGAAATAGATTGTCCGTTTTGTACACGAAGTGCATCCAGTTTTTGCCGTAACCCTCTTAACTTTTCAGCACATGCTATGTGGGTGAATTGATGATACCATGCCAACTTTCAACCTTTTCAGACATCATTTGTAGTGCTTTTCATTTTCAGGGTCATTTAGCTCAAAAAAATCAGTAAATGCATGAAAAATACCAAATGAAGTCAGAAATGGTTTAAAATTTATGATGTGGCTTTGAATGGTGCATTTTGAACACAGAAAAAGTCTGGAGTTCAAATAAGTTCAAAAAAATGAAATCCCTTTGTAACAAATGAGTTTCCGTCCGAAACCCTGATACTTCGAAAGAGTTTGTCCGTTTTGTACACGAAGTGCATCCAGTTTTTGCCGTAACCCTCTCAACTTTTCAGCACATGCTATGTGGGTGAAATGATGATACTATGCCAACTGTCAGCCTTTTCAGACATCATTTGTAGTGCTTTTCAATTTCAGGGTCATTTAGCTCAAAAAATCAGTAAATGCATGAAAAATACCAAATGAAGTCAGAAATGGTTGAAAATTTGTGATGTGGCTTTGAATGGTGCATTTTGAACACACAAAAAGTCTGGAGTTCAAATAAGTTCAAGAAAATGAAATCCCTTTGTAACAAATGAGTTTCCGTCTGAAACCCTGATACTTCGAAAGAGATTGTCCGTTTTGTGCTCGAAGTGCATCCAGTTTTTGCCGTAACCCTCTCAACTTTTCAGCACATGCTATGTGGGTGAAATGATGATACCATGCCAACTGTCAACCTTTTCAGAGTTCATTTGTAGTGTTTTTCATTTTCAGGGTCATTTAGCTCAAAAAAATCAGTAAATGCATGAAAAATACCAAATTAAGTCAGAAGTGGTTTAAAATTTATGATGTGGCTTTGAATGGTGCATTTTGAACACACAAAAAGTTTGGAGTTCAAATAAGTTCAAGAAAATGAAATCCCTTTGTAACAAATGAGTTTTCGTCCGAAACCCTGATACTTCGAAAGAGATTGTCCGTTTTGTACACGAAGTGCATCCAGTTTTTGCCGTAACCCTCTCAACTTTTTTTCACATGCTATATGGGTGAAATGATGCTACCATGCCAACTTACAACCTTTTCAGAGTTCATTTGTAGTGCTTTTTCATTTTCAGGGTCATTTAGCTCAAAAAAATCAGTAAATGCATGAAAAATACCAAATGAAGTCAGAAGTGGTTTAAAATTTATGATGTGGCTTTGAATGGTGCATTTTGAACACACAAAAAGTCTGGAGTTCAAATAAGTTCAAAAAAATGAAATCCCTTTGTAACAAATGAGTTTCCGTCCGAAACCCTGATACTTCGAAAGAGATTGTCCGTTTTGTACACGAAGTGCATCCAGTTTTTGCCGTAACTCTCTAAACTTTTCAGCACATGCTATGTGGGTGAAATGATGATGCCATGCCAACTTTCAACCTTTTCAGACATCATTTGTAGTGCTTTTCAATTTCAGGGTCATTTAGCTCAAAAAAATCAGTAAATGCATGACAAATACCAAATGAAGGCAGAAATGGTTGAAAATTTATGATGTGGCTTTGAATGGTGCATTTTGAACACACAAAAAGTCTGGAGTTCAAATAAGTTCAAGAAAATGAAATCCCTTTGTAACAAATGAGTTTCCGTCCGAAACCCTGATACTTCGAAAGAGATTGTCCGTTTTGTTCACGAAGTGCATCCAGTTTTTGCCGTAACCCTCTCAACTTTTTAGCACATGCTATGTGGCTGAAATGATGATACATGCCAACTTTCAACCTTTTCAGAGTTCATTTGTAGTGCTTTTCATTTTCAGGGTCATTTAGCTCAAAAAAATCAGTAAATGCATGAAAAATACCAAATGAAGTCAGAAATGGTTTAAAATTTATGATGTGGCTTTGAATGGTGCATTTTGAACACACAAAAAGTCTGGAGTTCAAATAAGTTCAAAAAAATGAAATCCCATTGTAACAAATGAGTTTCCGTCCGAAACCCTGATACTTCGAAAGAGTTTGTCCGTTTTGTACACGAAGTGCATCCAGTTTTTGCCGTAACTCTCTAAACTTTTCAGAACATGCTATGTGGGTGAAATGATGATGCCATGCCAACTTTCAACCTTTTCAGACATCATTTGTAGTGCTTTTCAATTTGAGGGTCATTTAGCTCAAAAAAATCAGTAAATGCATGAAAAATACCAAATGAAGGCAGAAATGGTTGAAAATTTATGATGTGGCTTTGAATGGTGCATTTTGAACACACAAAAAGTCTGGAGTTCAAATAAGTTCAAGAAAATGAAATCCCTTTGTAACAAATGAGTTTCCGTCTGAAACCCTGATACTTCGAAATAGATTGTCCGTTTTGTACACGAAGTGCATCCAGTTTTTGCCGTAACCCTCTCAACTTTTCAGCACATGCCATGTGGGTGAAATGATGATACCATGCCAACTTTCACCCTTTTCAGAGTTCATTTGTAGTGCTTTTCATTTTCAGGGTCATTTAGCTCAAAAAAATCAGTAAATGCATGAAAAATACCAAATTAAGTCAGAAGTGGTTTAAAATTTATGATGTGGCTTTGAATGGTGCATTTTCAACACACAAAAAGTCTGGAGTTCAAATAAGTTCAAGAAAATGAAATCCCTTTGTAACAAATGAGTTTCCGTCCGAAACCCTGATACTTCGAAAGAGATTGCCCGTTTTGTGCACGAAGTGCATCCAGTTTTTGCCGTAACCCTCTCAACTTTTTAGCACATGCTATGTGGCTGAAATGATGATACCATGCCAACTTTCAACCTTTTCAGAGTTCATTTGTAGTGCTTTTCATTTTCAGGGTCATTTAGCTCAAAAAAATCAGTAAATGCATGAAAAATACCAAATGAAGTCAGAAATGGTTTAAAATTTATGATGTGGCTTTGAATGGTGCATTTTGAACACACAAAAAGTCTGGAGTTCAAATAAGTTCAAAAAAATGAAATCCCTTTGTAACAAATGAGTTTCCGTCCGAAACCCTGATACTTCGAAAGAGTTTGTCCGTTTTGTACACGAAGTGCATCCAGTTTTTGCCGTAACCCTCTCAACTTTTCAGCACATGCTATGTGGGTGAAATGATGATACCATGCCAACTGTCAGCCTTTTCAGACATCATTTGTAGTGCTTTTCATTTTCAGGGTCTTTTAGCTCAAAAAAATCAGTAAATGCATGAAAAATACCAAATGAAGTCAGAAATGGTTGAAAATTTATGATGTGGCTTTGAATGGTGCATTTTGAACACACAAAAAGTCTGGAGTTCAAATAAGTTCAATAAAATGAAATCCCTTTGTAACAAATGAGTTTCCGTCTGAAACACCGATACTTCGAAAGAGATTGTCCGTTTTGTACACGAAGTGCATTCAGTTTTTGCCGTAACCCTCTCAACTTTTTAGCACGTGCTATGTGGGTGAAATGATGATACCATGCCAACTTTCAACCTTTTCAGAGTTCATTTGTAGTGCTTTTCATTTTCAGGGTCATTTAGCTCAAAAAAATCAGTAAATGCATGAAAAATACCAAATGAAGTCAGAAGTGGTTTAAAATTTATGATGTGGCTTTGAATGGTGCATTTTGAACACACAAAAAGTCTGGAGTTCAAATAAGTTCAAAAAATGAAATCCCTTTGTAACAAATGAGTTTCTGTCCGAAACCCCGATACTTCGAAAGAGATTGTCCGTTTTGTACACGAAGTGCATCCAGTTTTTGCCGTAACCATCTCAACTTTTCATCACATGCTATGTGGGTGAAATGATGATACCATGCCAACTTTCAACCTTTTCAGACATCATTTATAGTGCTTTTCAATTTCAGGGTCATTTAGCTCAAAAAAATCAGTAAATGCATGAAAAATACCAAATGAAGTCAGAAATGGTTGAAAATTTATGATGTGGCTTTGAATGGTGCATTTTGAACACACAAAAAGTCTGGAGTTCAAATAAGTTCAAAAAAAATGAAATCCCTTTGTAACAAATGAGTTTCCGTCCGAAACCCCGATACTTCGAAAGAGATTGTCCGTTTTGTACACGAAGTGCATCCAGTTTTTGCCGTAACCCTCTCAACTTTTCAGCACATGATATGTGGGTGAAATGATGATACCATGCCAACTTTCAACCTTTTCAGACATCATTTGTAGTGCATTTCAATTTTAAGGTCATTTAGCTCAAAAAAATCAGTAAATGCATGAAAAATACCAAATGAAGTCAGAAATGGTTGAAAATTAATGATGTGGCTTTGAATGGTGCATTTTTAACACACAAAAAGTTTGGAGTTCAAATAAGTTCAAGAAAATGAAATCCCTTTGTAACAAATGAGTTTCCGTCCGAAACCCTGATACTTCGAAAGAGATTGTCCGTTTTGTACATGAAGTGCATCCAGTTTTTGCCGTAACCCTCTCAACTTTTTAGCACATGCTATGTGGGTGAAATGATGATACCATGCCAACTTTCAACCTTTTCAGAGTTCATTTGTAGTGCTTTTCATTTTCAGGGTCATTTAGCTCAAAAAATCAGTAAATGCATGAAAAATACCAAATGAAGTCAGAAGTGGTTTAAAATTTATGATGTGGCTTTGAATGGTGCATTTTGAACACACAAAAAGTCTGGAGTTCAAATAAGTTCAAAAAAATGAAATCCCTTTGTAACAAATGAGTTTCCGTCCGAAACCCCGATACTTCGAAAGAGATTGTCCGTTTTGTACACGAAGTGCATCCAGTTTTTGCCGTAACCCTCTCAACTTTTTAGCACATGCTATGTGGGTGAAATTATGATACCATGCCAACTTTCAACCTTTTCAGACATCATTTGTAGTGCTTTTCAATTTCAGGGTCATTTAGCTCTAAAAAATCAGTAAATGCATGAAAAATACCAAATGAACTCAGAAATGGTTGAAAATTTATGATGTGGCTTTGAATGGTGCATTTTGAACACACAAAAAGTCTGGAGTTCAAATAAGTTCAAGAAAAAGAAATCCCTGTGTAACAAATGAGTTTCCGTCCGAAACCCTGATACTTCGAAATAGATTGTCCGTTTTGTACACGAAGTGCATCCAGTTTTTGCCGTAACCCTCTCAACTTTTCAGCACATGATATGTGGGTGAAATGATGATACCATGCCAACTTTCAACCTTTTCAGAGTTCATTTGTAGTGCTTTTCATTTTCAGGGTCATTTAGCTCAAAAAATCAGTAAATGCATGAAAATACCAAATTAAGTCAGAAGTGGTTTAAAATTTATGATGTGGCTTTGAATGGTGCATTTTGAACACACAAAAAGTCTGGAGTTCAAATAAGTTCAAAAAAATGAAATCCCTTTGTAACAAATGAGTTTCCGTCCGAAACCCCGATACTTCGAAAGAGATTGTCCGTTTTGTACACGAAGTGCATCCAGTTTTTGCCGTAACCCTCTCAACTTTTCAGCACATGCTATGTGGGTGAAATGATGATACCATGCCAACTTTCAACCTTTTCTGACATCATTTGTAGTGCTTTTCAATTTCAGGGTCATTTAACTCTAAAAAATCAGTAAATGCATGAAAAATACCAAATGAACTCAGAAATGGTTGAAAATTTATGATCTGGCTTTGAATGGTGCATTTTGAACACACAAAAAGTCTGGAGTTCAAATAAGTTCAAGAAAAAGAAATCCCTTTGTAACAAATGAGTTTCCGTCCGAAACCCTGATACTTCGAAATAGATTGTCCGTTTTGTACACGAAGTGCATCCAGTTTTTGCCGTAACCCTCTCAACTTTTCAGCACATGCTATGTGGGTGAAATGATGATACCATGCCAACTTTCAACCTTTTCAGACATCATTTGTAGTGCTTTTCATTTTCAGGGTCATTTAGCTCAAAAAAATCAGTAAATGCATGAAAAATACCAAATGAAGTCAGAAATGGTTTAAAATTTATGATGTGGCTTTGAATGGTGCATTTTGAACACACAAAAAGTCTGGAGTTCAAATAAGTTCAAAAAAATGAAATCCCTTTGTAACAATTGAGTTTCCGTCCGAAACCCTGATACTTCGAAAGAGTTTGTCCGTTTTGTACACGAAGTGCATCCAGTTTTTGCCGTAACCCTCTCAACTTTTCAGCACATGCTATGTGGGTGAAATGATGATACCATGCCAACTGTCAGCCTTTTCAGACATCATTTGTAGTGCTTTTCAATTTCAGGGTCATTTAGCTCAAAAAATCAGTAAATGCATGAAAAATACCAAATGAAGTCAGAAATGGTTGAAAATTTGTGATGTGGCTTTGAATGGTGCATTTTGAACACACAAAAAGTCTGGAGTTCAAATAAGTTCAAGAAAATGAAATCCCTTTGTAACAAATGAGTTTCCGTCTGAAACCCTAATACTTCGAAAGAGATTGTCCGTTTTGTGCTCGAAGTGCATCCAGTTTTTGCCGTAACCCTCTCAACTTTTCAGCACATGCTATGTGGGTGAAATGATGATACCATGCCAACTGTCAACCTTTTCAGAGTTCATTTGTAGTGTTTTTCATTTTCAGGGTCATTTAGCTCAAAAAAATCAGTAAATGCATGAAAAATACCAAATTAAGTCAGAAGTGGTTTAAAATTTATGATGTGGCTTTGAATGGTGCATTTTGAACACACAAAAAGTTTGGAGTTCAAATAAGTTCAAGAAAATGAAGTCCCTTTGTAACAAATGAGTTTCCGTCCGAAACCCTGATACTTCGAAAGAGATTGTCCGTTTTGTACACGAAGTGCATCCAGTTTTTGCCGTAACCCTCTCAACTTTTTAGCACATGCTATGTGGGTGAAATGATGCTACCATGCCAACTTTCAACCTTTTCAGAGTTCATTTGTAGTGCTTTTCATTTTCAGGGTCATTTAGCTCAAAAAATCAGTAAATGCATGAAAAATACCAAATGAAGTCAGAAGTGGTTTAAAATTTATGATGTGGCTTTGAATGGTGCATTTTGAACACACAAAAAGTCTGGAGTTCAAATAAGTTCAAAAAAATGAAATCCCTTTGTAACAAATGAGTTTCCGTCCGAAACCCCGATACTTCGAAAGAGATTGTCCGTTTTGTACACGAAGTGCATCCAGTTTTTGCCGTAACCCTCTCAACTTTTTAGCACATGCTATGTGGGTGAAATTATGATACCATGCCAACTTTCAACCTTTTCAGACATCATTTGTAGTGCTTTTCAATTTCAGGGTCATTTAGCTCTAAAAAATCAGTAAATGCATGAAAAATACCAAATGAACTCAGAAATGGTTGAAAATTTATGATGTGGCTTTGAATGGTGCATTTTGAACACACAAAAAGTCTGGAGTTCAAATAAGTTCAAGAAAAAGAAATCCCTGTGTAACAAATGAGTTTCCGTCCGAAACCCTGATACTTCGAAATAGATTGTCCGTTTTGTACACGAAGTGCATCCAGTTTTTGCCGTAACCCTCTCAACTTTTCAGCACATGATATGTGGGTGAAATGATGATACCATGCCAACTTTCAACCTTTTCAGAGTTCATTTGTAGTGCTTTTCATTTTCAGGGTCATTTAGCTCAAAAAATCAGTAAATGCATGAAAATACCAAATTAAGTCAGAAGTGGTTTAAAATTTATGATGTGGCTTTGAATGGTGCATTTTGAACACACAAAAAGTCTGGAGTTCAAATAAGTTCAAAAAAATGAAATCCCTTTGTAACAAATGAGTTTCCGTCCGAAACCCCGATACTTCGAAAGAGATTGTCCGTTTTGTACACGAAGTGCATCCAGTTTTTGCCGTAACCCTCTCAACTTTTCAGCACATGCTATGTGCGTGAAATGATGATACCATGCCAACTTTCAACCTTTTCAGACATCATTTGTAGTGCTTTTCAATTTCAGGGTCATTTAACTCTAAAAAATCAGTAAATGCATGAAAAATACCAAATGAACTCAGAAATGGTTGAAAATTTATGATCTGGCTTTGAATGGTGCATTTTGAACACACAAAAAGTCTGGAGTTCAAATAAGTTCAAGAAAAAGAAATCCCTTTGTAACAAATGAGTTTCCGTCCGAAACCCTGATACTTCGAAATAGATTGTCCGTTTTGTACACGAAGTGCATCCAGTTTTTGCCGTAACCCTCTCAACTTTTCAGCACATGCTATGTGGGTGAAATGATGATACCATGCCAACTTTCAACCTTTTCAGACATCATTTGTAGTGCTTTTCATTTTCAGGGTCATTTAGCTCAAAAAAATCAGTAAATGCATGAAAAATACCAAAAGAAGTCAGAAATGGTTTAAAATTTATGATGTGGCTTTGAATGGTGCATTTTGAACACACAATAAGTCTGGAGTTCAAATAAGTTCAAAAAAATGAAATCCCTTTGTAACAATTGAGTTTCCGTCCGAAACCCTGATACTTCGAAAGAGTTTGTCCGTTTTGTACACGAAGTGCATCCAGTTTTTGCCGTAACCCTCTCAACTTTTCAGCACATGCTATGTGGGTGAAATGATGATACCATGCCAACTGTCAGCCTTTTCAGACATCATTTGTAGTGCTTTTCAATTTCAGGGTCATTTAGCTCAAAAAATCAGTAAATGCATGAAAAATACCAAATGAAGTCAGAAATGGTTGAAAATTTGTGATGTGGCTTTGAATGGTGCATTTTGAACACACAAAAAGTCTGGAGTTCAAATAAGTTCAAGAAAATGAAATCCCTTTGTAACAAATGAGTTTCCGTCTGAAACCCTAATACTTCGAAAGAGATTGTCCGTTTTGTGCTCGAAGTGCATCCAGTTTTTGCCGTAACCCTCTCAACTTTTCAGCACATGCTATGTGGGTGAAATGATGATACCATGCCAACTGTCAACCTTTTCAGAGTTCATTTGTAGTGTTTTTCATTTTCAGGGTCATTTAGCTCAAAAAAATCAGTAAATGCATGAAAAATACCAAATTAAATCAGAAGTGGTTTAAAATTTATGATGTGGCTTTGAATGGTGCATTTTGAACACACAAAAAGTTTGGAGTTCAAATAAGTTCAAGAAAATGAAGTCCCCTTGTAACAAATGAGTTTCCGTCCGAAACCCTGATACTTCGAAAGAGATTGTCCGTTTTGTACACGAAGTGCATCCAGTTTTTGCCGTAACCCTCTCAACTTTTTAGCACATGCTATGTGGGTGAAATGATGCTACCATGCCAACTTTCAACCTTTTCAGAGTTCATTTGTAGTGCTTTTCATTTTCAGGGTCATTTAGCTCAAGAAAATCAGTAAATGCTTGAAAAATACCAAATTAAGTCAGAAGTGGTTTAAAATTTATAATGTGGCTATGAATGGTGCATTTTGAACACACTAAAAGTCTGGAGTTGAAATAAGTTCAAGAAAATGAAATCCCTTTGTAACAAATGAGTTTCCGTCCGAAACCCCGATACTTCGAAAGAGATTGTCCGTTTTGTACACGAAGTGCATCCAGTTTTTGCCGTAACCCTTTCAACCTTTTCAGCACATGCTGTGTGGGTGAAATGATGATACCAAGCCAACTTTCAACCTTTTCAGACATCATTTGTAGTGCTTTTCAATTTCAGGGTCATTTAGCTCAAAAAAATCAGTAAATGCATGAAAAATACTAAATGAAGTCAGAAATGGTTGAAAATTTATGATCTGGCTTTGAATGGTGCATTTTGAACACACAAAAATACTGGAGTTCAAATAAGTTCAAGAAAATGAAATCGCTTTGTAACAAATGAGTTTCCGTCCGAAACCCTGATACTTCGAAAGAGATTGTCCGTTTTGTACACGAAGTGCATCCAGTTTTTGCCGTAACCCTCTCAACTTTTTAGCACATGCTATGTGGGTGAAATGATGATACCATGCCAACTTTCAACCGTTTCAGAGTTCATTTGTAGTGCTTTTCATTTTCAGGGTCATTTAGCTCAAAAAAATCAGTAAATGCATGAAAAATACCAAATGAAGTCAGAAGTGGTTTAAAATTTATGATGTGGCTTTGAATGGTGCATTTTGAACACACAAAAAGTCTGGAGTTCAAATAAGTTCAAAAAAATGAAATCCCTTTGTAACAAATGGGTTTCCGTCCGAAACCCTGATACTTCGAAAGAGATTGTCCGTTTTGTACACGAAGTGCATCCAGTTTTTGCCGTAACCCTCTAAAATTTTCAGCACATGCTATGTGGGTGAAATGATGATACCATGCCAACTTTCAACCTTTTCCCACATCATTTGTAGTGCTTTTCAATTTCAGGGTCATTTAGCTCAAAAAAATAAGTAAATGAATGAAAAATACCAAATGAAGTCAGAAATGGTTGAAAATTTATGATGTGGCTTTGAATGGTGCATTTTGAACACACAAAAAGTCTGGAGTTCAAATAAGTTCAAGAAAATGAAATCCCTTTGTAACAAATGAGTTTCCGTCCGAAACCCTGATACTTCGAAAGAGATTGTCCGTTTTGTACACGAAGTGCATCCAGTTTTTGCCGTAACCCTCTCAACTTTTTAGCACATGCTATGTGGGTGAAATGATGATACCATGCCCACTTTCAACCTTTTCAGAGTTCATTTGTAGTGCTTTTCATTTTCAGGGTCATTTAGCTCAAAAAAATCAGTAAATGCATGAAAAATACCAAATGAAGTCAGAAGTGGTTTAAAATTTATGATGTGGCTTTGAATGGTGCATTTTGAACACACAAAAAGTCTGGAGTTCAAATAAGTTCAAAAAAATGAAATCCCTTTGTAACAAATGAGTTTCCGTCCGAAACCCCGATACTTCGAAAGAGATTGTCCGTTTTGTACACGAAGTGCATCCAGTTTTTGCCGTAACCCTCTCAACTTTTCAGCACATGCTATGTGGGTGAAATGATGATACCATGCCAACTTTCAACCTTTTCAGACATCATTTGTAGTGCTTTTCAATTTCAGGGTCCTTTATCTCAAAAAAATCAGTAAATGCATGAAAAATACCAAATGAAGTCAGAAATGGTTGAAAATTTATGATGTGGCTTTGAATGGTGCATTTTCAACACACAAAAAGTCTGGGGTTCAAATAAGTTCAAGAAAATGAAATCGCTTTGTAACAAATGAGTTTCCGTCCGAAACCCTGATACTTCGAAAGAGATTGTCCGTTTTGTACACGAAGTGCATCCAGTTTTTGCCGTAACCCTCTCAACTTTTTAGCACATGCTATGTGGGTGAAATGACGATACCATGCCAACTTTCAACCTTTTCAAACTTCATTTGTAGAGCTTTTCATTTTCAGGGTCATTTAGCTCAAAAAAATCAGTAAATGCATGAAAAATACCAAATGAAGTCAGAAGTGGTTTAAAATTTATTATGTGGCTTTGAATGGTGCATTTTGAACACACAAAAAGTCTGGAGTTCAAATAAGTTCAAAAAAATGAAATCCCTTTGTAACAAATGAGTTTCTGTCCGAAACCCCGATACTTCGAAAGAGATTGACCGTTTTGTACACGAAGTGCATCCAGTTTTTGCCGTAACCCTCTCAACTTTTCAGCACATGCTATGTGGGTGAAATGATGATACCATGCGAACTTTCAACCTTTTCAGATATCATTTGTAGTGCTTTTCAATTTCAGGGTCATGTAGCTCAAAAAAATCAGTAAATGCATGAAAAATACCAAATGAAGTCAGAAATTGTTGAAAATTAATGATGTACCTTTGAATGGTGCATTTTGAACACACAAAAAGTCTGGAGTTCAAATAAGTTCAAAAAAATGAAATCCCTTTGTAACAAATGAGTTTCTGTCCGAAACCCCGATACTTCGAAAGAGATTGTCCGTTTTGTACACGAAGTGCATCCAGTTTTTGCCGTAACCCTCTCAACTTTTTAGCACATGCTATGTGGGTGAAATGATGATATCATGCCAACTTTCAACCTTTTCAGAGTTCATTTGTAGTGCTTTTCATTTTCAGGGTCATTTAGCTCAAAAAATCAGTAAATGCATGAAAATACCAAATTAAGTCAGAAGTGGTTTAAAATTTATGATGTGGCTTTGAATGGTGCATTTTGAACACACAAAAAGTCTGGAGTTCAAATAAGTTCAAAAAAATGAAATCCCTTTGTAACAAATGAGTTTCCGTCCGAAACCCCGATACTTCGAAAGAGATTGTCCGTTTTGCACACGAAGTGCATCCAGTTTTTGCCCTAACCCTCTAAACTTTTCAGCACATGCTATGTGGGTGAAATGATGATACCATGCCAACTTTCAACCTTTTCAGACATCATTTGTAGTGCTTTTCAATTTCAGGGTCATTTTGCTCAAAAAAATCAGTAAATGCATGAAAAATACCAAATGAGGTCAGAAATGGTTGAAAATTTATGATGTGGCTTTGAATGGTGCATTTTGAACACACAAAAAGTCTGGAGTTCAAATAAGTTCAAGAAAATGAAATCCCTTTGTAACAAATGAGTTTCCGTCCGAAACCCTGATACTTCGAAAGAGATTGTCCGTTTTGTACACGAAGTGCATCCAGTTTTTGCCGTAACCCTCTAAAGTTTTCAGCACATGCTATGTGGGTGAAATGATGATACCATGCCAACTTTCAACCTTTTCAGACATCATTTGTAGTGCTTTTCAATTTCAGGGTCATTTAGCTCAAAAAAATCAGTAAATGCATGAAAAATACCAAATGAAGTCAGAAATGGTTGAAAATTTATGATGTGGCTTTGAATGGTGCATTTTGAACACACAAAAAGTCTGGAGTTCAAATAAGTTCAAGAAAATGAAATCCCTTTGTAACAAATGAGTTTCCGCCCGAAACCCTGAAACTTCGAAATAGATTGTCCGTTTTGTACACGAAGTGCATCCAGTTTTTGCCGTAACCCTCTCAACTTTTCAGCACATGCTATGTGGGTTAAATGATGATGCCATCCCAACTTTCAACCTTTTCAGAGTTCATTTGTAGTGCTTTTCATATTCAGGGTCATTTAGCTCAAAAAAATCAGTAAATGCATGAAAAATACCAAATGAAGTCAGAAGTGGTTTAAAATTTATGATATGGCTTTGAATGGTGCATTTTGAACACACAAAAAGTCTGGAGTTCAAATAAGTTCAAAAAATGAAATCCCTTTGTAACAAATGAGTTTCCGTCCGAAACCCCGATACTTCGAAAGAGATTGTCCGTTTTGTACACGAAGTGCATCCAGTTTTTGCCGTAACCCTCTCAACTTTTCAGCACATGCTATGTGGGTGAAATGATGATACCATGCCAACTTTCAACCTTTTCAGACATCATTTGTAGTGCTTTTCAATTTCAGGGTCATTTAGCTCAAAAAAATCAGTAAATGCATGAAAAATACCAAATGAAGTGAGAAATGGTTGAAAATTTATGATGTGGCTTTGAATGGTGCATTTTCAAAACACAAAAAGTCTGGAGTTCAAATAAGTTCAAGAAAATGAAATCCCTTTTTAACAAATGAGTTTCCGTCCGAAACCCTGATACTTCGAAAGAGATTGTCCGTTTTGTACACGAAGTGCATCCAGTTTTTGCCGTAACCCTCTCAACTTTTTAGCACATGCTATGTGGGTGAAATGATGATACCGTGCCAACTTTCAACCTTTTCAGAGTTCATTTGTAGTGCTTTTCATTTTCAGGGTCTTTTAGCTCAAAAAAATCAGTAAATGCATGAAAAATACCAGATGAAGTCAGAAGTGGTTTAAAATTTATGATGTGGCTTTGAATGGTGCATTTTGAACACACAAAAAGTCTGGAGTTCAAATAAGTTCAAAAAACTGAAATCCCTTTGTAACAAATGAGTTTCCGTCCGAAACCCCGATACTTCGAAAGAGATTGTCCGTTTTGTACACGAAGTGCATCCAGTTTTTGCCGTAACCCTCTCAACTTTTTAGCACATGCTATGTGGGTGAAATGATGATACCATGCCAACTTTCAACCTTTTCAGACATCATTTGTAGTGCTTTTCAATTTCAGGGTCATTTAGCTCAAAAAAATCAGTAAATGCATGAAAAATACCAAATGAAGTCAGAAATGGTTGAGAATTTATGATGTGGCTTTGAATGGTGCATTTTGAACACACAAAAAGTCTGGAGTTCAAATAAGTTCAAAAAAAATGAAATCCCTTTGTAACAAATGAGTTTCCGTCCGAAACCCCGATACTTCGAAAGAGATTGTCCGTTTTGTACACGAAGTGCATCCAGTTTTTGCCGTAACCCTCTCAACTTTTTAGCACATGCTATGTGGGTGAAATGATGATATCATGCCAACTTTCAACCTTTTCAGAGTTCATTTGTAGTGCTTTTCATTTTCAGGGTCATTTAGCTCAAAAAAATCAGTAAATGCATGAAAAATACCAAATGAATTCAGAAGTGGTTTAAAATTTATGATGTGGCTTTGAATGGTGCATTTTGAACACACAAAAAGTCTGGAGTTCAAATAAGTTCAAAAAAATGAAATCCCTTTGTAACAAATGAGTTTCCGTCCGAAACCCCGATACTTCGAAAGAGATTGTCCGTTTTGCACACGAAGTGCATCCAGTTTTTGCCCTAACCCTCTAAACTTTTCAGCACATGCTATGTGGGTGAAATGATGATACCATGCCAACTTTCAACCTTTTCAGACATCATTTGTAGTGCTTTTCAATTTCAGGGTCATTTTGCTCAAAAAAATCAGTAAATGCATGAAAAATACCAAATGAGGTCAGAAATGGTTGAAAATTTATGATGTGGCTTTGAATGGTGCATTTTGAACACACAAAAAGTCTGGAGTTCAAATAAGTTCAAGAAAATGAAATCCCTTTGTAACAAATGAGTTTCCGTCCGAAACCCTGATACTACGAAAGAGATTGTCCGTTTTGTACACGAAGTGCATCCAGTTTTTGCCGTAACCCTCTCAACTTTTTAGCACATGCTATGTGGGTGAAATGATGATACCATGCCAACTTTCAACCTTTTCAGAGTTCATTTGTAGTGCTTTTCAATTTCAGGGTCATTTAGCTCAAAAAAATCAATAAATGCATGAAAAATACCAAATGAAGTCAAAAATGGTTGAAAATTTATGATGTGGCTTTGAATGGTGCATTTTGAACACACAAAAAGTCTGGAGTTCAAATAAGTTAAAGAAAATGAAATCCCTTTGTAACAAATGAGTTTCCGTCCGAAACCCTGATACTTCGAAAGAGATTGTCCGTTTTGTACACGAATTGCATCCAGTTTTTGCCGTAACCCTCTCAACTTTTTGGCACATGCTATGTGGGTGAAATGATGATACCATGCCAACTTTCAACCTTTTCAGAGTTCATTTGTAGTGCTTTTCATTTTCAGGGTCATTTAGCTCAAAAAAATCAGTAAATGCATGAAAAATACCAAATGAAGTCAGAACTGGTTTAAAATTTATGATGTGGCTTTGAATGGTGCATTTTGAACACACAAAAAGTCTGGAGTTCAAATAAGTTCAAAAAAATGAAATCCCTTTGTAACAAATGTGTTTCCGTCCGAAACCCTGATACTTCGAAAGAGATTGTCCGTTTTGTACACGAAGTGCATCCAGTTTTTGCCGTAACCCTCTAAAATTTTCAGCACATGCTATGTGGGTGAAATGATGATACCATGCCAACTTTCAACCTTTTCCGACATCATTTGTAGTGCTTTTCAATTTCAGGGTCATTTAGCTCAAAAAAATAAGTAAATGAATGAAAAATACCAAATGAAGTCAGAAATGGTTGAAAATTTATGATGTTGCATTGAATGGTGCATTTTGAACACACAAAAAGTCTGGAGTTCAAATAAGTTCAAGAAAATGAAATCCCTTTGTAACAAATGAGTTTCCGTCCGAAACCCTGATACTTCGAAAGAGATTGTCCGTTTTGTACACGAAGTGCATCCAGTTTTTGCCGTAACCCTCTCAACTTTTTAGCACATGCTATGTGGGTGAAATGATGATACCATGCCCACTTTCAACCTTTTCAGAGTTCATTTGTAGTGCTTTTCATTTTCAGGGTCATTTAGCTCAAAAAAATCAGTAAATGCATGAAAAATACCAAATGAAGTCAGAAGTGGTTTAAAATTTATGATGTGGCTTTGAATGGTGCATTTTGAACACACAAAAAGTCTGGAGTTCAAATAAGTTCAAAAAAATGAAATCCCTTTGTAACAAATGAGTTTCCGTCCGAAACCCCGATACTTCGAAAGAGATTGTCCGTTTTGTACACGAAGTGCATCCAGTTTTTGCCGTAACCCTCTCAACTTTTCAGCACATGCTATGTGGGTGAAATGATGATACCATGCCAACTTTCAACCTTTTCAGACATCATTTGTAGTGCTTTTCAATTTCAGGGTCATTTAGCTCAAAAAAATCAGTAAATGCATGAAAAATACCAAATGAAGTCAGAAATGGTTGAAAATTTATGATGTGGCTTTGAATGGTGCATTTTGAACACACAAAAAGTCTGGGGTTCAAATAAGTTCAAGAAAATGAAATCGCTTTGTAACAAATGAGTTTCCGTCCGAAACCCTGATACTTCGAAAGAGATTGTCCGTTTTGTACACGAAGTGCATCCAGTTTTTGCCGTAACCCTCTCAACTTTTTAGCACATGCTATGTGGGTGAAATGACGATACCATGCCAACTTTCAACCTTTTCAAACTTCATTTGTAGAGCTTTTCATTTTCAGGGTCATTTAGCTCAAAAAAATCAGTAAATGCATGAAAAATACCAAATGAAGTCAGAAGTGGTTTAAAATTTATTATGTGGCTTTGAATGGTGCATTTTGAACACACAAAAAGTCTGGAGTTCAAATAAGTTCAAAAAAATGAAATCCCTTTGTAACAAATGAGTTTCTGTCCGAAACCCCGATACTTCGAAAGAGATTGACCGTTTTGTACACGAAGTGCATCCAGTTTTTGCCGTAACCCTCTCAACTTTTCAGCACATGCTATGTGGGTGAAATGATGATACCATGCGAACTTTCAACCTTTTCAGATATCATTTGTAGTGCTTTTCAATTTCAGGGTCATGTAGCTCAAAAAAATCAGTAAATGCATGAAAAATACCAAATGAAGTCAGAAATTGTTGAAAATTAATGATGTACCTTTGAATGGTGCATTTTGAACACACAAAAAGTCTGGAGTTCAAATAAGTTCAAAAAAATGAAATCCCTTTGTAACAAATGAGTTTCTGTCCGAAACCCCGATACTTCGAAAGAGATTGTCCGTTTTGTACAGGAAGTGCATCCAGTTTTTGCCGTAACCCTCTCAACTTTTTAGCACATGCTATGTGGGTGAAATGATGATATCATGCCAACTTTCAACCTTTTCAGAGTTCATTTGTAGTGCTTTTCATTTTCAGGGTCATTTAGCTCAAAAAATCAGTAAATGCATGAAAATACCAAATTAAGTCAGAAGTGGTTTAAAATTTATGATGTGGCTTTGAATGGTGCATTTTGAACACACAAAAAGTCTGGAGTTCAAATAAGTTCAAAAAAATGAAATCCCTTTGTAACAAATGAGTTTCCGTCCGAAACCCCGATACTTCGAAAGAGATTGTCCGTTTTGCACACGAAGTGCATCCAGTTTTTGCCCTAACCCTCTAAACTTTTCAGCACATGCTATGTGGGTGAAATGATGATACCATGCCAACTTTCAACCTTTTCAGACATCATTTGTAGTGCTTTTCAATTTCAGGGTCATTTTGCTCAAAAAAATCAGTAAATGCATGAAAAATACCAAATGAGGTCAGAAATGGTTGAAAATTTATGATGTGGCTTTGAATGGTGCATTTTGAACACACAAAAAGTCTGGAGTTCAAATAAGTTCAAGAAAATGAAATCCCTTTGTAACAAATGAGTTTCCGTCCGAAACCCTGATACTTCGAAAGAGATTGTCCGTTTTGTACACGAAGTGCATCCAGTTTTTGCCGTAACCCTCTAAAGTTTTCAGCACATGCTATGTGGGTGAAATGATGATACCATGCCAACTTTCAACCTTTTCAGACATCATTTGTAGTGCTTTTCAATTTCAGGGTCATTTAGCTCAAAAAAATCAGTAAATGCATGAAAAATACCAAATGAAGTCAGAAATGGTTGAAAATTTATGATGTGGCTTTGAATGGTGCATTTTGAACACACAAAAAGTCTGGAGTTCAAATAAGTTCAAGAAAATGAAATCCCTTTGTAACAAATGAGTTTCCGCCCGAAACCCTGAAACTTCGAAATAGATTGTCCGTTTTGTACACGAAGTGCATCCAGTTTTTGCCGTAACCCTCTCAACTTTTCAGCACATGCTATGTGGGTTAAATGATGATGCCATCCCAACTTTCAACCTTTTCAGAGTTCATTTGTAGTGCTTTTCATATTCAGGGTCATTTAGCTCAAAAAAATCAGTAAATGCATGAAAAATACCAAATGAAGTCAGAAGTGGTTTAAAATTTATGATATGGCTTTGAATGGTGCATTTTGAACACACAAAAAGTCTGGAGTTCAAATAAGTTCAAAAAATGAAATCCCTTTGTAACAAATGAGTTTCCGTCCGAAACCCCGATACTTCGAAAGAGATTGTCCGTTTTGTACACGAAGTGCATCCAGTTTTTGCCGTAACCCTCTCAACTTTTCAGCACATGCTATGTGGGTGAAATGATGATACCATGCCAACTTTCAACCTTTTCAGACATCATTTGTAGTGCTTTTCAATTTCAGGGTCATTTAGCTCAAAAAAATCAGTAAATGCATGAAAAATACCAAATGAAGTGAGAAATGGTTGAAAATTTATGATGTGGCTTTGAATGGTGCATTTTCAAAACACAAAAAGTCTGGAGTTCAAATAAGTTCAAGAAAATGAAATCCCTTTTTAACAAATGAGTTTCCGTCCGAAACCCTGATACTTCGAAAGAGATTGTCCGTTTTGTACACGAAGTGCATCCAGTTTTTGCCGTAACCCTCTCAACTTTTTAGCACATGCTATGTGGGTGAAATGACGATACCATGCCAACTTTCAACCTTTTCAAACTTCATTTGTAGAGCTTTTCATTTTCAGGGTCATTTAGCTCAAAAAAATCAGTAAATGCATGAAAAATACCAAATGAAGTCAGAAGTGGTTTAAAATTTATTATGTGGCTTTGAATGGTGCATTTTGAACACACAAAAAGTCTGGAGTTCAAATAAGTTCAAAAAAATGAAATCCCTTTGTAACAAATGAGTTTCTGTCCGAAACCCCGATACTTCGAAAGAGATTGACCGTTTTGTACACGAAGTGCATCCAGTTTTTGCCGTAACCCTCTCAACTTTTCAGCACATGCTATGTGGGTGAAATGATGATACCAAGCGAACTTTCAACCTTTTCAGATATCATTTGTAGTGCTTTTCAATTTCAGGGTCATGTAGCTCAAAAAAATCAGTAAATGCATGAAAAATACCAAATGAAGTCAGAAATTGTTGAAAATTAATGATGTACCTTTGAATGGTGCATTTTGAACACACAAAAAGTCTGGAGTTCAAATAAGTTCAAGAAAATGAAATCGCTTTGTAACAAATGAGTTTCCGTCCGAAACCCTGATACTTCGAAAGAGATTGTCCGTTTTGTTCACGAAGTGCATCCAGTTTTTGCCGTAACCCTCTCAACTTTTTAGCGCATGCTATGTGGGTGAAATGATTATACCTTGCCAACTTTCAACCTTTTCAGATTCATTTGTAGTGCTTTTCATTTTCAGGGTCATTTAGCTCAGAAAAATCAGTAAATGCATGAAAAATACCAAATGAAGTCAGAAATGGTTTAAAATTTATGATGTGGCTTTGAATTGTGCATTTTGAACACACAAAAAGTCTGGAGTTCAAATAAGTTCAAAAAAATGAAATCCCTTTGTAACAAATGAGTTTCCGTCCGAAACCCCGATACTTCGAAAGAGATTGTCCGTTTTGTACACGAAGTGCATCCAGTTTTTGCCGTTACCCTCTCAACTTTTCAGCACATGCTATGTGGGTGAAATGATGATACCATGCCAACTTTCAACCTTTTCAGACATCATTTGTAGTGCTTTTCAATTTTAGGGTCATTTAGCTCAAAAAAATCAGTAAATGCATGAAAAATACCAAATGAAGTCAGAAATGGTTGAGAATTTATGATGTGGCTTTGAATGGTGCATTTTGAACACACAAAAAGTCTGTAGTTCAAATAAGTTCAAGAAAATGAAATCCCTTTGTAACAAATGAGTTTCCGTCCGAAACCCTGATACATCGAAAGAGATTGTCCGTTTTGTACACGAAGTGCATCCAGTTTTTGCCGTAACCCTCACAACTTTTTAGCACATGCTATGTGGGTGAAATGATGATACCATGCCAACTTTCAACCTTTTCAGAGTTCATTTGTAGTGCTTTTCATTTTCAGGGTCATTTAGCTCAAAAAAATCAGTAAATGCATGAAAAATACCAAATGAAGTCAGAAGTGGTTTAAAATTTATGATGTGGCTTTGAATGGTGCATTTTGAACACACAAAAAGTCTGGAGTTTAAATAAGTTCAAAAAAATGAAATCCCTTTGTAACAAATGAGTTTCCGTCCGAAACCCCGACACTTCGAAAGAGATTGTCCGTTTTGTACACGAAGTGCATCCAGTTTTAGCCCTAACCCTCTAAACTTTTCAGCACATGCTATGTGGGTGAAATGATGATACCATGCCAACTTTCAACCTTTTCAGACATCATTTGTAGTGCTTTTCAATTTCAGGGTCATTTAGCTCAAAAAAATCAGTAAATGCATGAAAAATACCAAATGAAGTCAGAAATGGTTGAAAATTTATGATGTGGCTTTGAATGGTGCATTTTGAACACACAAAAAGTCTGGGGTTCAAATAAGTTCAAGAAAATGAAATCCCTTTGTAACAAATGAGTTTCCGTCCGAAACCCTGAAACTTCGAAATAGATTGTCCGTTTTGTACACGAAGTGCATCCAGTTTTTGCCATAACCCTCTCAACTTTTCAGCACATGCTATGTGGGTGAAATGATGCTACCATGCCAACTTTCAACCTTTTCAGAGTTCATTTGTAGTGCTTTTCATTTTCAGGGTCATTTAGCTCAAAAAAATCAGTAAATGCATGAAAAATACCAAATGAAGTCAGAAGTGGTTTAAAATTTATGATTTGGCTTTGAATGGCGCATTTTGAACACACAAAAAGTCTGGAGTTCAAATAAGTTCAAGAAAATGAAATCCCTTTGTAACAAATGAGTTTCCGTCCGAAACCCTGATACTTCGAAAGAGATTGTCCATTTTGTACACGAAGTGCATCCAGTTTTTGCCGTAACCCTCTCAACTTTTTAGCACATGCTATGTGGGTGAAATGATGATACCATGCGAACTTTCAACCTTTTCAGATATCATTTGTAGTGCTTTTCAATTTCAGGGTCATGTAGCTCAAAAAAATCAGTAAATGCATGAAAAATACCAAATGAAGTCAGAAATTGTTGAAAATTAATGATGTACCTTTGAATGGTACATTTTGAACACACAAAAAGTCTGGAGTTCAAATAAGTTCAAGAAAATGAAATCGCTTTGTAACAAATGAGTTTCCGTCCGAAACCCTGATACTTCGAAAGAGATTGTCCGTTTTGTTCACGAAGTGCATCCAGTTTTTGCCGTAACCCTCTAAACTTTTTAGCGCATGCTATGTGGGTGAAATGATTATACCTTGCCAACTTTCAACCTTTTCAGATTCATTTGTAGTGCTTTTCATTTTCAGGGTCATTTAGCTCAGAAAAATCAGTAAATGCATGAAAAATACCAAATGAAGTCAGAAATGGTTTAAAATTTATGATGTGGCTTTGAATTGTGCATTTTGAACACACAAAAAGTCTGGAGTTCAAATAAGTTCAAAAAAATGAAATCCCTTTGTAACAAATGAGTTTCCGTCCGAAACCCCGATACTTCGAAAGAGATTGTCCGTTTTGTACACGAAGTGCATCCAGTTTTTGCCGTTACCCTCTCAACTTTTCAGCACATGCTATGTGGGTGAAATGATGATACCATGCCAACTTTCAACCTTTTCAGACATCATTTGTAGTGCTTTTCAATTTCAGGGTCATTTAGCTGAAAAAAATCAGTAAATGCATGAAAAATACCAAATGAAGTCAGAAATGGTTGAGAATTTATGATGTGGCTTTGAATGGTGCATTTTGAACACACAAAAAGTCTGTAGTTCAAATAAGTTCAAGAAAATGAAATCCCTTTGTAACAAATGAGTTTCCGTCTGAAACCCTGATACATCGAAAGAGATTGTCCGTTTTGTACACGAAGTGCATCCAGTTTTTGCCATAACCCTCACAACTTTTTAGCACATGCTATGTGGGTGAAATGATGATACCATGCCAACTTTCAACCTTTTCAGAGTTCATTTGTAGTGCTTTTCATTTTCAGGGTCATTTAGCTCAAAAAAATCAGTAAATGCATGAAAAATACCAAATGAAGTCAGAAGTGGTTAAAAATTTATGATGTGGCTTTGAATGGTGCATTTTGAACACACAAAAAGTCTGGAGTTCAAATAAGTTCAAAAAAATGAAATCCCTTTGTAACAAATGAGTTTCCGTCCGAAACCCCGATACTTCGAAAGAGATTGTCCGTTTTGTACACGAAGTGCATCCAGTTTTAGCCCTAACCCTCTAAACTTTTCAGCACATGCTATGTGGGTGAAATGATGATACCATGCCAACTTTCAACCTTTTCAGACATCATTTGTAGTGCTTTTCAATTTCAGGGTCATTTAGCTCAAAAAAATCAGTAAATGCATGAAAAATACCAAATGAGGTCAGAAATGGTTGAAAATTTATGATGTGGCTTTGAATGGTGCATTTTGAACACACAAAAAGTTTGGAGTTCAAATAAGTTCAAGAAAATGAAATCCTTTTGTAACAAATGAGTTTCCGTCCGAAACCCTGATACTTCGAAAGAGATTGTCCGTTTTGTACACGAAGTGCATCCAGTTTTTGCCGTAACCCTCTCAACATTTTAGCACATGCTATGTGGGTGAAATGATGATACCATGCCAACTTTCAACCTTTTCAGAGTTCATTTATAGTGCTTTTCAATTTCAGGGTCATTTAGCTCTAAAAAATCAGTAAATGCATGAAAAATACCAAATGAAGTCAGAAATGGTTGAAAATTTATGATGTGGCTTTGAATGGTGCATTTTGAAGACACAAAAACTCTGGAGTTCAAATAAGTTAAAGAAAATGAAATCCCTTTCTAACAAATGAGTTTCCGTCCGAAACCCTGATACTTCGAAAGAGATTGTCCGTTTTGTACACGAATTGCATCCAGTTTTTGCCGTAACCCTCTCAACTTTTTGGCACATGCTATGTGGGTGAAATGATGATACCATGCCAACTTTCAACCTTTTCAGAGTTCATTTGTAGTGCTTTTCATTTTCAGGGTCATTTAGCTCAAAAAAATCAGTAAATGCATGAAAAATACCAAATGAAGTCAGAAGTGGTTTAAAATTTATGATGTGGCTTTGAATGGTGCATTTTGAACACACAAAAAGTCTGGAGTTCAAATAGGTTCAAAAAAATGAAATCCCTTTGTAACAAATGAGTTTCCGTCCGAAACCCCGATACTTCGAAAGAGATTGTCCGTTTTGTACACGAAGTGCATCCAGTTTTAGCCCTAACCCTCTAAACTTTTCAGCACATGCTATGTGGGTGAAATGATGATACCATGCCAACTTTCAACCTTTTCAGACATCATTTGTAGTGCTTTTCAATTTCAGGGTCATTTAGCTCAAAAAAATCAGTAAATGCACGAAAAATACCAAATGAAGTCAGAAGTGGTTTAAAATTTATGATGTGGCTTTGAATGGTGCATATTGAACGCACAAAAAGTCTGGAGTTCAAATAAGTTCAAAAAAATGAAATCCCTTTGTAACAAATGTGTTTCCGTCCGAAACCCCGATACTTCGAAAGAGATTGTCCGTTTTGTACACGAAGTGCATCCAGTTTTTGCCGTAACCCTCTAAAATTTTCAGCACATGCTATGTGAGTGAAATGATGATACCATGCCAACTTTCAACCTTTTCCGACATCATTTGTAGTGCTTTTCAATTTCAGGGTCATTTAGCTCAAAAAAATAAGTAAATGAATGAAAAATACCAAATGAAGTCAGAAATGGTTGAAAATTTATGATGTGGCATTGAATGGTGCATTTTGAACACACAAAAAGTCTGGAGTTCAAATAAGTTCAAGAAAATGAAATCCCTTTGTAACAAATGAGTTTCCGTCCGAAACCCTGATACTTCGAAAGAGATTGTCCGTTTTGTACACGAAGTGCATCCAGCTTTTGCGGTAACCCTCTCAACTTTTTAGCACATGCTATGTGGGTGAAATGATGATACCATGCCAACTTTCAACCTTTTCAGAGTTCATTTGTAGTGCTTTTCATTTTCAGTGTCATTTAGCTCAAAAAAATCAGTAAATGCATGAAAAATACCAAATGAAGTCAGAAGTGGTTTAAAATTTATGATGTGGCTTTGAATGGTGCATTTTGAACACACAAAAAGTCTGGAGTTCAAATAAGTTCAAAAAAATGAAATCCCTTTGTAACAAATGAGTTTCCGTCCGAAACCCCGATACTTCGAAAGAGATTGTCCGTTTTGTACACGAAGTGCATCCAGTTTTTGCCGTAACCCTCTCAACTTTTCAGCACATGCTATGTGGGTGAAATGATGATACCATGCCAACTTTCAACCTTTTCAAATATCATTTGTAGTGCTTTTCAATTTCAGGGTCATGTAGCTCAAAAAAATCAGTAAATGCATGAAAAATACCAAATGAAGTCAGAAATTGTTGAAAATTAATGATGTGGCTTTGAATGGTGCATTTTGAACACACAAAAAGTCTGGAGTTCAAATAAGTTCAAGAAAATGAAATCGCTTTGTAACAAATGAGTTTCCGTCCGAAACCCTGATACTTCGAAAGAGATTGTCCGTTTTGTTCACGAAGTGCATCCAGTTTTTGCCGTAACCCTCTCAACTTTTTAGCACATGCTATGTGGGTGAAATGATTATACCTTGCCAACTTTCAACCTTTTCAGATTCATTTGTAGTGCTTTTCATTTTCAGGGTCATTTAGCTCAGAAAAATCAGTAAATGCATGAAAAATACCAAATGAAGTCAGAAATGGTTTAAAATTTATGATGTGGCTTTGAATTGTGCATTTTGAACACACAAAAAGTCTGGAGTTCAAATAAGTTCAAAAAAATGAAATCCCTTTGTAACAAATGAGTTTCCGTCTGAAACCCCGATACTTCGAAAGAGATTGTCCGTATTGTACACGAAGTGCATCCAGTTTTTGCCTTAACCCTCTCAACTTTTCAGCACATGCTATGTGGGTGAAATGATGATACCATGCCAACTTTCAACCTTTTAAGACATCATTTGTAGTGCTTTTCAATTTCAGGGTCATTTAGCTCAAAAAAAATCAGTAAATGCATGAAAAATACCAAATGAAGTCAGAAATGGTTGAAAATTTATGATGTGGCTTTGAATGGTGCATTTTGAACACACAAAAAGTCTGGAGTTCAAATAAGTTCAAGAAAATGAAATCCCTTTGTAACAAATGAGTTTCCGTCCGAAACCCTGATGCTTCGAAAGAGATTGTCCGTTTTGTACACGAAGTGCATCCAGTTTTTGCCGTAACCCTCTCAACTTTTTAGCACATGCTATGTGGGTGAAATGATGATACCATGCCAACTTTCAACCTTTTCAGAGTTCATTTGTAGTGCGTTTCATTTTCAGGGTCATTTAGCTCAAAAAAATCAGTAAATGCATGAAAAATACCAAATGAAGTCAGAAGTGGTTTAAAATTTATGATGTGGCTTTGAATGGTGCATTTTGAACACACAAAAACTCTGGAGTTCAAATAAGTTCAAAAAATGAAATCCCTTTGTAACAAATGAGTTTCCGTCCGAAACCCCGATACTTCGAAAGAGATTGTCCGTTTTGTACACGAAGTGCATCCAGTTTTTGCCGTAACCCTCTCAACTTTTCAGCACATGCTATGTGGGTTAAATGATGATACCATGCCAACTTTCAACCTTTTCAGACATCATTTATAGTGCTTTTCAATTTCAGGGTCATTTAGCTCAAAAAAATCAGTAAATACATGAAAAATACCAAATGAAGTCAGAAATGGTTGAAAATTTATGATGTGGCTTTGAATGGTGCATTTTCAACACACAAAAAGTCTGGAGTTCAAATAAGTTCAAGAAAATGAAATCCCTTTTTAACAAATGAGTTTCCGTCCGAAACCCTGATACTTCGAAAGAGATTGTCCGTTTTGTACACGAAGTGCATCCAGTTTTTGCCGTAACCCTCTCAACTTTTTAGCACATGCTATGTGGGTGAAATGATGATACCATGCCAACTTTCAACCTTTTCAGAGTTCATTTGTAGTGCTTTTCATTTTCAGGGTCATTTAGCTCAAAAAAATCAGTAAATGCATGAAAAATACCAAATGAAGTCAGAAATGGTTTAAAATTTATGATGTGGCTTTGAATGGTGCATTTTGAACACACAAAAAGTCTGGAGTTCAAATAAGTTCAAAAAAATGAAATCCCTTTGTAACAAATGTGTTTCCGTCCGAAACCCCGATACTTCGAAAGAGATTGTTCGTTTTGTACACGAAGTGCATCCAGTTTTTGCCGTAACCCTCTCAAGTTTTTAGCACATTCTATGTGGGTGAAATTATGATACCATGCCAACTTTCAACCTTTTCAGACATCATTTGTAGTGCTTTTCAATTTCAGGGTCATTTAGCTCAAAAAAATCAGTAAATGCATGAAAAATACCAAATGAAGTCAGAAATGGTTGAGAATTTATGATGTGGCTTTGAATGGTGCATTTTCAACACACAAAAAGTCTGGAGTTCAAATAAGTTCAAGAAAATGAAATCCCTTTTTAACAAATGAGTTTCCGTCCGAAACCCCGATACTTCGAAAGAGATTGTCCGTTTTGTACACGAAGTGCATCCAGTTTTTGCCGTAACCCTCTCAACTTTTCAGCACATGCTATGTGGGTTAAATGATGATACCATGCCAACTTTCAACCTTTTCAGACATCATTTGTAGTGCTTTTCAATTTCAGGGTCATTTAGCTCAAAAAAATCAGTAAATGCATGAAAAATACCAAATGAAGTCAGAAATGGTTGAAAATTTATGATGTGGCTTTGAATGGTGCATTTTCAACACACAAAAAGTCTGGAGTTCAAATAAGTTCAAGAAAATGAAATCCCTTTTTAACAAATGAGTTTCCGTCCGAAACCCTGATACTTCGAAAGAGATTGTCCGTTTTGTACACGAAGTGCATCCAGTTTTTGCCGTAACCCTCTCAACTTTTTAGCACATGCTATGTGGGTGAAATGATGATACCATGCCAACTTTCAACCTTTTCAGAGTTCATTTGTAGTGCTTTTCATTTTCAGGGTCATTTAGCTCAAAAAAATCAGTAAATGCATGAAAAATACCAAATGAAGTCAGAAATGGTTTAAAATTTATGATGTGGCTTTGAATGGTGCATTTTGAACACACAAAAAGTCTGGAGTTCAAATAAGTTCAAAAAAAATGAAATCCCTTTGTAACAAATGAGTTTCCGTCCGAAACCCCGATACTTCGAAAGAGATTGTCCGTTTTGTACACGAAGTGCATCCAGTTTTTGCCGTAACCCTCTCAACTTTTCAGCACATGCTATGTGGGTGAAATGATGATACCATGCCAACTTTCAACCTTTTCAGACATCATTTGTAGTGCTTTTCAATTTCAGGGTCATTAGGTCAAAAAAATCAGTAAATGCATGAAAAATACCAAATGAAGTCAGAAATGGTTGAAAATTTATGATGTGGCTTTGAATGGTGCATTTTCAACACACAAAAAGTCTGGAGTTCAAATAAGTTCAAGAAAATGAAATTCCTTTGTAGCAAATGAGTTTCCGTCCGAAACCCTGATACTTCGAAAGAGATTGTCCGTTTTGTACACGAAGTGCATCCAACTTTTGCCATAACCCTCTCAACTTTTTAGCACATGCTATGTGGGTGAAATGATGATACCATGCCAACTTTCAACCTTTTCAGAGTTCATTTGTAGTGCTTTTCATTTTCAGGGTCTTTTAGCTCAAAAAAATTAGTAAATGCATGAAAAATACCAAATGAAGTCAGAAGTGGTTTAAAATTTATGATGTGGCTTTGAATGGTGCATTTTGAACACACAAAAAGTCTGGAGTTCAAATAAGTTCAAAAAAATGAAATCCCTTTGTAACAAATGAGTTTCCGTCCGAAACCCCGATACTTCGAAAGAGATTGTCCGTTTTGTACACGAAGTGCATCCAGTTTTTGCCGTAACCCTCTCAACTTTTCAGCACATGCTATGTGTGTGAAATGATGATACCATGCCAACTTTCAACCTTTTCAGACATCATTTGTAGTGCTTTTCAATTTCAGGGTCATTTAGCTCAAAAAAATCAGTAAATGCATGAAAAATACCAAATGAAGTCAGAAGTGGTTTAAAATTTATGATGTGGCTTTGAATGGTGCATTTTGAACACACAAAAAGTCTGGAGTTCAAATAAGTTCAAGAAAATGAAATCCCTTTGTAACAAATGAGTTTCCGTCCGAAACCCTGATACTTCGAAAGAGATTGTCCATTTTGTACACGAAGTGCATCCAGTTTTTGCCGTAACCTTCTCAACTTTTTAGCACATGCTATGTGGGTGAAATGATGATACCATGCCAACTTTCAACCTTTTCAGACATCATTTGTAGTGCTTTTCATTTTCAGGGTCATTTACCTCAAAAAAATCAGTAAATGCATGAAAAATACCAAATGAAGTCAGAAGTGGTTTAAAATTTATGATGTGGCTTTGAATGGTGCATTTTGAACACACAAAAAGTCTGGAGTTCAAATAAGTTCAAAAAATGAAATCCCTTTGTAACAAATGAGTTTCCGTCCGAAACCCCGATACTTCGAAAGAGATTGTCCGTTTTGTACACGAAGTGCATCCAGTTTTTGCCGTAACCCTCTCAACTTTTCAGCACATGCTATGTGGGTTAAATGATGATACCATGCCAACTTTCAACCTTTTCAGACATCATTTGTAGTGCTTTTCAATTTCAGGGTCATTTAGCTCAAAAAAATCAGTAAATGCATGAAAAATACCAAATGAAGTCAGAAATGGTTGAAAATTTATGATGTGGCTTTGAATGGTGCATTTTCAACACACAAAAAGTCTGGAGTTCAAATAAGTTCAAGAAAATGAAATCCCTTTTTAACAAATGAGTTTCCGTCCGAAACCCTGATACTTCGAAAGAGATTGTCCGTTTTGTACACGAAGTGCATCCAGTTTTTGCCGTAACCCTCTCAACTTTTTAGCACATGCTATGTGGGTGAAATGATGATACCATGCCAACTTTCAACCTTTTCAGAGTTCATTTGTTGTGCTTTTCATTTTCAGGGTCATTTAGCTCAAAAAAATCAGTAAATGCATGAAAAATACCAAATGAAGTCAGAAATGGTTTAAAATTTATGATGTGGCTTTGAATGGTGCATTTTGAACACACAAAAAGTCTGGAGTTCAAATAAGTTCAAAAAAAATGAAATCCCTTTGTAACAAATGAGTTTCCATCTGAAACCCCGATACTTCGAAAGAGATTGTCCGTTTTGTACACGAAGTGCATCCAGTTTTTGCCGTAACCCTCTCAACTTTTCAGCACATGCTATGTGGGTGAAATGATGATACCATGCCAACTTTCAACCTTTTCAGACATCATTTGTAGTGCTTTTCAATTTCAGGGTCATTTAGCTCAAAAAAATCAGTAAATGCATGAAAAATACCAAATGAAGTCAGAAATGGTTGAAAATTTATGATGTGGCTTTGAATGGTGCATTTTGAACACACAAAAAGTCTGGAGTTCAAATAAGTTCAAGAAAATGAAATCCCTTTGTAAAAAATGAGTTTCCGTCCGAAACCCTGATACTTCGAAAGAGATTGTCCGTTTTGTACACGAAGTGCATCCAGTTTTTGCCGTAACCCTCTCAACTTTTTGGCACATGCTATGTGGGTGAAATGATGATACCATGCCAACTTTCAACCTTTTCAGAGTTCATTTGTAGTGCTTTTCATTTTCAGGGTCATTTAGCTCAAAAAAATCAGTAAATGCATGAAAAATACCAAATGAAGTCAGAAATGGTTGAGAATTTATGATGTGGCTTTGAATGGTGCATTTTGAACACACAAAAAGTCTGGAGTTCAAATAAGTTCAAGAAAATGAAATCCCTTTGTAACAAATGAGTTTTCGTCCGAAACCCTGATACATCGAAAGAGATTGTCCGTTTTGTACACGAAGTGCATCCAGTTTTTGCCGTAACCCTCTCAACTTTTTAGCACATGCTATGTGGGTGAAATGATGATACCATGCCAACTTTCAACCTTTTCAGAGTTCATTTGTAGTGCTTTTAATTTTCAGGGTCATTTAGCTCAAAAAAATCAGTAAATGCATGAAAAATACCAAATGAAGTCAGAAGTGGTTTAAAATTTATGATTTGGCTTTGAATGGTGCATTTTGAACACACAAAAAGTCTGGAGTTCAAATAAGTTCAAGAAAATGAAATCCCTTTGTAACAAATGAGTTTCCGTCCGAAACCCTGATACTTCGAAAGAGATTGTCCATTTTGTACACGAAGTGCATCCAGTTTTTGCCGTAACCTTCTCAACTTTTTAGCACATGCTATGTGGGTGAAATGATGATACCATGCCAACTTTCAACGTTTTCAGAGTTCATTTGTAGTGCTTTTCATTTTCAGGGTCATTTACCTCAAAAAAATCAGTAAATGCATGAAAAATACCAAATGAAGTCAGAAGTGGTTTAAAATTTATGATGTGGCTTTGAATGGTGCATTTTGAACACACAAAAAGTCTGGAGTTCAAATAAGTTCAAAAAATGAAATCCCTTTGTAACAAATGAGTTTCCGTCCGAAACCCCGATACTTCGAAAGAGATTGTCCGTTTTGTACACGAAGTGCATCCAGTTTTTGCCGTAACCCTCTCAACTTTTCAGCACATGCTATGTGGGTTAAATGATGATACCATGCCAACTTTCAACCTTTTCAGACATCATTTGTAGTGCTTTTCAATTTCAGGGTCATTTAGCTCAAAAAAATCAGTAAATGCATGAAAAATACCAAATGAAGTCAGAAATGGTTGAAAATTTATGATGTGGCTTTGAATGGTGCATTTTCAACACACAAAAAGTCTGGAGTTCAAATAAGTTCAAGAAAATGAAATCCCTTTTTAACAAATGAGTTTCCGTCCGAAACCCTGATACTTCGAAAGAGATTGTCCGTTTTGTACACGAAGTGCATCCAATTTTTGCCGTAACCCTCTCAACTTTTTAGCACATGCTATGTGGGTGAAATGATGATACCATGCCAACTTTCAACCTTTTCAGAGTTCATTTGTTGTGCTTTTCATTTTCAGGGTCATTTAGCTCAAAAAAATCAGTAAATGCATGAAAAATACCAAATGAAGTCAGAAATGGTTTAAAATTTATGATGTGGCTTTGAATGGTGCATTTTGAACACACAAAAAGTCTGGAGTTCAAATAAGTTCAAAAAAAATGAAATCCCTTTGTAACAAATGAGTTTCCATCCGAAACCCCGATACTTCGAAAGAGATTGTCCGTTTTGTACACGAAGTGCATCCAGTTTTTGCCGTAACCCTCTCAACTTTTCAGCACATGCTATGTGGGTGAAATGATGATACCATGCCAACTTTCAACCTTTTCAGACATCATTTGTAGTGCTTTTCAATTTCAGGGTCATTTAGCTCAAAAAAATCAGTAAATGCATGAAAAATACCAAATGAAGTCAGAAATGGTTGAAAATTTATGATGTGGCTTTGAATGGTGCATTTTGAACACGCAAAAAGTCTGGAGTTCAAATAAGTTCAAGAAAATGAAATCCCTTTGTAAAAAATGAGTTTCCGTCCGAAACCCTGATACTTCGAAAGAGATTGTCCGTTTTGTACATGAAGTGCATCCAGTTTTTGCCGTAACCCTCTCAAGTTTTTGGCACATGCTATGTGGGTGAAATGATGATACCATGCCAACTTTCAACCTTTTCAGAGTTCATTTGTAGTGCTTTTCATTTTCAGGGTCATTTAGCTCAAAAAAATCAGTAAATGCATGAAAAATACCAAATGAAGTCAGAAATGGTTTAAAATTTATGATGTGGCTTTGAATGGTGCATTTTGAACACACAAAAAGTCTGGAGTTCAAATAAGTTCAAAAAAAATGAAATCCCATTGTAACAAATGAGTTTCCGTCCGAAACCCCGATACTTCGAAAGAGATTGTCCGTTTTGTACACGAAGTGCATCCAGTTTTTGCCGTAACCCTCTCAACTTTTCAGCACATGCTATGTGGGTGAAATGATGATACCATGCCAACTTTCAACCTTTTCAGACATCATTTGTAGTGCTTTTCAATTTCAGGGTCATTTAGCTCAAAAAAATTAGTAAATGCATGAAAAATACCAAATGAAGTCAGAAATGGTTGAAAATTTATGATGTGGCTTTGAATGGTGCATTTTGAACACACAAAAAGTCTGGAGTTCAAATAAGTTCAAGAAAATGAAATCCCTTTGTAACAAATGAGTTTCCGTCCGAAACCCTGATACTTCGAAAGAGATTGTCCGTTTTGTACACGAATTGCATCCAGTTTTTGCCGTAACCCTCTCAACTTTTTGGCACATGCTATGTGGGTGAAATGATGATACCATGCCAACTTTCAACCTTTTCAGAGTTCATTTGTAGTGCTTTTCATTTTCAGGGTCATTTAGCTCAAAAAAATCAGTAAATGCATGAAAAATACCAAATGAAGTCAGAAATGGTTTAAAATTTATGATGTGGCTTTGAATGGTGCATTTTCAACACACAAAAAGTCTGGAGTTCAAATAAGTTCAAGAAAATGAAATCCCTTTTTAACAAATGAGTTTCCGTCCGAAACCCTGATACTTCGAAAGAGATTGTCCGTTTTGTACACGAAGTGCATCCAGTTTTTGCCGTAACCCTCTCAACTTTTTAGCACATGCTATGTGGGTGAAATGATGATACCATGCCAACTTTCAACATTTTCGGAGTTCATTTGTAGTGCTTTTCATTTTCAGGGTCATTTAGCTCAAAAAAATCAGTAAATGCATGAAAAATACCAAATGAAGTCAGAAATGGTTTAAAATTTATGATGTGGCTTTGAATGGTGCATTTTGAACACACAAAAAGTCTGGAGTTCAAATAAGTTCAAAAAAAATGAAATCCCTTTGTAACAAATGAGTTTCCGTCCGAAACCCCGATACTTCGAAAGAGATTGTCCGTTTTGTACACGAAGTGCATCCAGTTTTTGCCGTAACCCTCTCAACTTTTCAGCACATGCTATGTGGGTGAAATGATGATACCGTGCCAACTTTCAACCTTTTCAGACATCATTTGTAGTGCTTTTCAATTTCAGGGTCATTCAGCTCAAAAAAATCAGTAAATGCATGAAAAATACCAAATGAAGTCAGAAATGGTTGAAAATTTATGATGTGGCTTTGAATGGTGCATTTTCAACACACAAAAAGTCTAGAGTTCAAATAAGTTCAAGAAAATGAAATCCCTTTGTAGCAAATGAGTTTCCGTCCGAAACCCTGATACTTCGAAAGAGATTGTCCGTTTTGTACACGAAGTGCATCCAGTTTTTGCCATAACCCTCTCAACTTTTTAGCACATGCAATGTGGGTGAAATGATGATACCATGCCAACTTTCAACCTTTTCAGAGTTCATTTGTAGTGCTTTTCATTTTCAGGGTCTTTTAGCTCAAAAAAATTAGTAAATGCATGAAAAATACCAAATGAAGTCAGAAGTGGTTTAAAATTTATGATGTGGCTTTGAATGGTGCATTTTGAACACACAAAAAGTCTGGAGTTCAAATAAGTTCAAAAAAATGAAATCCCTTTGTAACAAATGAGTTTCTGTCCGAAACCCCGATACTTCGAAAGAGATTGTCCGTTTTGTACACGAAGTGCATCCAGTTTTTGCCGTAACCCTCTCAACTCTTCAGCACATGCTATGTGGGTGAAATGATGATACCATGCCAACTTTCAACCTTTTCAGACATCATTTGTAGTGCTTTTCAATTTCAGGGTCATTTAGCTCAAAAAAATCAGTAAATGCATGAAAAATACCAAATGAAGTCAGAAATGGTTGAGAATTTATGATGTGGCTTTGAATGGTGCATTTTGAACACACAAAAAGTCTGGAGTTCAAATAAGTTCAAGAAAATGAAATCCCATTGTAACAAATGAGTTTCCGTCCGAAACCCTGATACATCGAAAGAGATTGTCCGTTTTGTACACGAAGTGCATCCAGTTTTTGCCGTAACCCTCTCAACTTTTCAGCACATGCTATGTGGGTGAAATGATGATACCATGCCAACTTTCAACCTTTCCAGAGTTCATTTGTAGTGCTTTTCATTTTCAGGGTCATTTAGCTCAAAAAAATCAGTAAATGCATGAAAAATACCAAATGAAGTCAGAAGTGGTTTAAAATTTATGATTTGGCTTTGAATGGTGCATTTTGAACACACAAAAAGTCTGGAGTTCAAATAAGTTCAAGAAAATGAAATCCATTTGTAACAAATGAGTTTCCGTCCGAAACCCTGATACTTCGAAAGAGATTGTCCATTTTGTACACGAAGTGCATCCAGTTTTTGCCGTAACCCTCTCAACTTTTTAGCACGTGCTATGTGGGTGAAATGATGATACCATGCCAACTTTCAACCTTTTCAGAGTTCATTTGTAGTGCTTTTCATTTTCAGGGTCTTTTAGCTCAAAAAAATTAGTAAATGCATGAAAAATACCAAATGAAGTCAGAAGTGGTTTAAAATTTATGATGTGGCTTTGAATGGTGCATTTTGAACACACAAAAAGTCTAGAGTTCAAATAAGTTCAAAAAAATGAAATCCCTTTGTAACAAATGAGTTTCCGTCCGAAACCCCGATACTTCGAAAGAGATTGTCCGTTTTGTACACGAAGTGCATCCAGTTTTTGCCGTAACCCTCTCAACTTTTCAGCACATGCTATGTGGGTGAAATGATGATACCATGCCAACTTTCAACCTTTTCAGACATCATTTGTAGTGCTTTTCAATTTCAGGGTCATTTAGCTCAAAAAAATCAGTAAATGCATGAAAAATACCAAATGAAGTCAGAAGTGGTTTAAAATTTATGATTTGGCTTTGAATGGTGCATTTTGCACACACAAAAAGTCTGGAGTTCAAATAAGTTCAAGAAAATGAAATCCCTTTTTAACAAATGAGTTTTCGTCCGAAACCCTGATACTTCGAAAGAGATTGTCCGTTTTGTACACGAAGTGCATCCAGTTTTTGCCGTAACCGTCTCAACTTTTTAGCACATGCTATGTGGGTGAAATGATGATACCATGCCAACTTTCAACCTTTTCAGAGTTCATTTGTAGTGCTTTTCATTTTCAGGGTCATTTAGCTCAAAAAAATCAGTAAATGCATGAAAAATACCAAATGAAGTCAGAAGTGGTTTAAAATTTATGATGTGGCTTCGAATGGTGCATTTTGAACACACAAAAAGTCTGGAGTTCAAATAAGTTCAAAAAATGAAATCCCTTTGTAACAAATGAGTTTCCGTCCGAAACCCCGATACTTCGAAAGAGATTGTCCGTTTTGTACACGAAGTGCTTCCAGTTTTTGACGTAACCCTCTCAACTTTTCAGCACATGCTATGTGGGTTAAATGATGATACCATGCCAACTTTCAACCTTTTCAGACATCATTTGTAGTGCTTTTCAATTTCAGGGTCATTTAGCTCAAAAAAATCAGTAAATGCATGAAAAATACCAAATGAAGTCAGAAATGGTTGAAAATTTATGATGTGGCTTTGAATGGTGCATTTTCAACACACAAAAAGTCTGGAGTTCAAATAAGTTCAAGAAAATGAAATCCCTTTTTAACAAATGAGTTTCCGTTCGAAACCCTGATACTTCGAAAGAGATTGTCCGTTTTGTACACGAAGTGCATCCAGTTTTTGCCGTAACCCTCTCAACTTTTTAGCACATGCTATGTGGGTGAAATGATGATACCATGCCAAGTTTCAACCTTTTCAGAGTTCATTTGTAGTGCTTTTCATTTTCAGGGTCTTTTAGCTCAAAAAAATTAGTAAATGCATGAAAAATACCAAATGAAGTCACAAATGGTTTAAAATTGATGATGTGGCTTTGAATGGTGCATTTTGAACACACAAAAAGTCTGGAGTTCAAATAAGTTCAAAAAAATGAAATCCCTTTGTAACAAATGAGTTTCCGTCCGAAACCCCGATACTTCGAAAGAGATTGTCCGTTTTGTACACGAAGTGCATCCAGTTTTTGCCGTAACCCTCTCAACTTTTCAGCACATGCTATGTGGGTGAAATGATGATACCATGCCAACTTTCAACCTTTTCAGACATCATTTGTAGTGCTTTTCAATTTCAGGGTCATTTAGCTCAAAAAAATCAGTAAATGCATGAAAAATACCAAATGAAGTCAGAAATGGTTGAAAATTTATGATGTGGCTTTGAATGGTGCATTTTCAACACACATAAAGTCTGGAGTTCAAATAAGTTCAAGAAAATGAAATCCCTTTTTAACAAATGAGTTTCCGTCCGAAACCCTGATACTTCGAAAGAGATTGTCCGTTTTGTACACGAAGTGCATCCAGTTTTTGCCGTAACCCTCTCAACTTCTTAGCACATGCTATGTGGGTGAAATGATGATACCATGCCAACTTTCAACCTTTTCAGAGTTCATTTGTAGTGCTTTTCATTTTCAGGGTCATTTAGCTCAAAAAAATCAGTAAATGCATGAAAAATACCAAATGAAGTCAGAAATGGTTTAAAATTTATGATGTGGCTTTGAATGGTGCATTTTGAACACACAAAAAGTCTGGAGTTCAAATAAGTTCAAAAAAAATGAAATCCCTTTGTAACAAATGAGTTTCCGTCCGAAACCCCGATACTTCGAAAGAGATTGTCCGTTTTGTACACGAAGTGCATCCAGTTTTTGCCGTAACCCTCTCAACTTTTCAGCACATGCTATGTGGGTGAAATGATGATACCATGCCAACTTTCAACCTTTTCAGACATCATTTGTAGTGCTTTTCAATTTCAGGGTCATTTAGCTCAAAAAAATTAGTAAATGCATGAAAAATACCAAATGAAGTCAGAAATGGTTGAAAATTTATGATGTGGCTTTGAATGGTGCATTTTCAACACACAAAAAGTCTAGAGTTCAAATAAGTTCAAGAAAATGAAATCCCTTTGTAGCAAATGAGTTTCCGTCCGAAACCCTGATACTTCAAAAGAGATTGTCCGTTTTGTACACGAAGTGCATCCAGTTTTTGCCATAACCCTCTCAACTTTTTAGCACATGCTATGTGGGTGAAATGATGATACCATGCCAACTTTCAACCTTTTCAGAGTTCATTTGTAGTGCTTTTTATTTTCAGGGTCTTTTAGCTCAAAAAAATTAGTAAATGCATGAAAAATACCAAATGAAGTCAGAAGTGGTTTAAAATTTATGATGTGGCTTTGAATGGTCCATTTTGAACACACAAAAAGTCTGGAGTTCAAATAAGTTCAAAAAAAATGAAATCCCTTTGTAACAAATGAGTTTCCGTCCGAAACCCCGATACTTCGAAAGAGATTGTCCGTTTTGTACACGAAGTGCATCCAGTTTTTGCCGTAACCCTCTCAACTTTTTAGCACATGCTATGTGGGTGAAATGATGATACCATGCCAACTTTCAACCTTTTCAGACATCATTTGTAGTGCTTTTCAATTTCAGGGTCATTTAGCTCAAAAAAATCAGTAAATGCATGAAAAATACCAAATGAAGTCAGAAATGGTTGAGAATTTATGTTGTGGCTTTGAATGGTGCATTTTGAACACACAAAAAGTCTGGAGTTCAAATAAGTTCAAGAAAATGAAGTCCCTTTGTAACAAATGAGTTTCCGTCCGAAACCCTGATACATCGAAAGAGATTGTCCGTTTTGTACACGAAGTGCATCCAGTTTTTGCCGTAACCCTCTCAACTTTTCAGCACATGCTATGTGGGTGAAATGATGATACCATGCCAACTTTCAACCTTTTCAGAGTTCATTTGTAGTGCTTTTCATTTTCAGGGTCATTTAGCTCAAAAAAATCAGTAAATGCATGAAAAATACCAAATGAAGTCAGAAGTGGTTTAAAATTTATGATTTGGCTTTGAATGGTGCATTTTGAACACACAAAAAGTCTGGAGTTCAAATAAGTTCAAGAAAATGAAATCCATTTGTAACAAATGAGTTTCCGTCCGAAACCCTGATACTTCGAAAGAGATTGTCCATTTTGTACACGAAGTGCATCCAGTTTTTGCCGTAACCCTCTCAACTTTTTAGCACATGCTATGTGGGTGAAATGATGATACCATGCCAACTTTCAACCTTTTCAGAGTTCATTTGTAGTGCTTTTCATTTTCAGGGTCATTTAGCTCAAAAAAATCAGTAAATGCATGAAAAATACCAAATGAAGTCAGAAGTGGTTTAAAATTTATGATGTGGCTTTGAATGGTGCATTTTGAACACACAAAAAGTCTGGAGTTCAAATAAGTTCAAAAAATGAAATCCCTTTGTAACAAATGAGTTTCCGTCCGAAACCCCGATACTTCGAAAGAGATTGTCCGTTTTGTACACGAAGTTCTTCCAGTTTTTGCCGTAACCCTCTCAACTTTTCAGCACATGCTATGTGGGTTAAATGATGATACCATGCCAACTTTCAACCTTTTCAGACATCATTTGTAGTGCTTTTCAATTTCAGGGTCATTTAGCTCAAAAAAATCAGTAAATGCATGAAAAATACCAAATGAAGTCAGAAATGGTTGAAAATTTATGATGTGGCTTTGAATGGTGCAGTTTCAACACACAAAAAGTCTGGAGTTCAAATAAGTTCAAGAAAATGAAATCCCTTTTTAACAAATGAGTTTCCGTCCGAAACCCTGATACTTCGAAAGAGATTGTCCGTTTTGTACACGAAGTGCATTCAGTTTTTGCCGTAACCCTCTCAACTTTTTAGCACATGCTATGTGGGTGAAATGATGATACCATGCCAACTTTCAACCTTTTCAGAGTTCATTTGTTGTGCTTTTCATTTTCAGGGTCATTTAGCTCAAAAAAATCAGTAAATGCATGAAAAATAACAAATGAAGTCAGAAATGGTTTAAAATTTATGATGTGGCTTTGAATGGTGCATTTTGAACACACAAAAAGTCTGGAGTTCAAATCATTTCAAAAAAATGAAATCCCTTTGTAACAAATGAGTTTCCGTCCGAAACCCCGATACTTCGAAAGAGATTGTCCGTTTTGTACACGAAGTGCATCCAGTTTTTGCCGTAACCCTCTCAACTTTTCAGCACATGCTATGTGGGTGAAATGATGATACCATGCCAACTTTCAACCTTTTCAGACATCATTTGTAGTGCTTTTCAATTTCAGGGTCATTTAGCTCAAAAAAATCAGTAAATGCATGAAAAATACCAAATGAAGTCAGAAATGGTTGAAAATTTATGATGTGGCTTTGAATGGTGCATTTTCAACACACAAAAAGTCTAGAGTTCAAATAAATTCAAGAAAATGAAATCCCTTTGTAGCAAATGAGTTTCCGTCCGAAACCCTGATACTTCAAAAGAGATTGTCCGTTTTGTACACGAAGTGCATCCAGTTTTTGCCATAACCCTCTCAAATTTTTAGCACATGCTATGTGGGTGAAATGATGATACCATGCCAACTTTCAACCTTTTCAGAGTTCATTTGTAGTGCTTTTCATTTTCAGGGTCTTTTAGCTCAAAAAAATTTAGTAAATGCATGAAAAATACCAAATGAAGTCAGAAGTGGTTTAAAATTTATGATGTGGCTTTGAATGGTGCATTTTGAACACACAAAAAGTCTGGAGTTCAAATAAGTTCAAAAAAATGAAATCCCTTTGTAACAAATGAGTTTCCGTCCGAAACCCCGATACTTCGAAAGAGATTGTCCGTTTTGTACACGAAGTGCATCCAGTTTTTGCCGTAACCCTCTCAACTTTTTAGCACATGCTATGTGGGTGAAATGATGATACCAAGCCAACTTTCAACCTTTTCAGACATCATTTGTAGTGCTTTTCAATTTTAGGGTCATTTAGCTCAAAAAAATCAGTAAATGCATGAAAAATACCAAATGAAGTCAGAAATGGTTGAGAATTTATGATGTGGCTTTGAATGGTGCATTTTGAACACACAAAAAGTCTGGAGTTCAAATAAGTTCAAGAAAATGAAATCCCTTTGTAACAAATGAGTTTCCGTCCGAAACCCTGATACTTCAAAAGAGATTGTCCGTTTTGTACACGAAGTGCATCCAGTTTTTGCCATAACCCTCTCAACTTTTTAGCACATGCTATGTGGGTGAAATGATGATACCATGCCAACTTTCAACCTTTTCAGAGTTCATTTGTAGTGCTTTTCATTTTCAGGGTCATTTAGCTCAAAAAAATCAGTAAATGCATGAAAAATACCAAATGAAGTCAGAAGTGGTTTAAAATTTATGATGTGGCTTTGAATGGTGCATTTTGAACACACAAAAAGTCTGGAGTTCAAATAAGTTCAAAAAAATGAAATCCCTTTGTAACAAATGTGTTTCCGTCCGAAACCCTGATACATCGAAAGAGATTGTCCGTTTTGTACACGAAGTGCATCCAGTTTTTGCCATAACCCTCTCAACTTTTTAGCACATGCTATGTGGGTGAAATGATGATACCATGCCAACTTTCAACCTTTTCAGAGTTCATTTGTAGTGCTTTTCATTTTCAGGGTCATTTAGCTCGAAAAAATCAGTAAATGCATGAAAAATACCAAATGAAGTCAGAAGTGGTTTAAAATTTATGATTTGGCTTTGAATGGTGCATTTTGAACACACAAAAAGTCTGGAGTTCAAATAAGTTCAAGAAAATGAAATCCCTTTGTAACAAATGAGTTTCCGTCCGAAACCCTGATACTTCGAAAGAGATTGTCCATTTTGTACACGAAGTGCATCCAGTTTTTGCCGTAACCCTCTCAACTTTTTAGCACATGCTATGTGGGTGAAATGATGATACCATGCCAACTTTCAACCTTTTCAGAGTTTATTTGTAGTGCTTTTCATTTTCAGGGTCTTTTAGCTCAAAAAAATTAGTAAATGCATGAAAAATACCAAATGAAGTCAGAAGTGGTTTAAAATTTATGATGTGGCTTTGAATGGTGCATTTTGAACACACAAAAAGTCTAGAGTTCAAATAAGTTCAAAAAAATGAAATCCCTTTGTAACAAATGAGTTTCCGTCCGAAACCCCGATACTTCGAAAGAGATTGTCCGTTTTGTACACGAAGTGCATCCAGTTTTTGCCGTAACCCTCTCAACTTTTCAGCACATGCTATGTGGGTGAAATGATGATACCATGCCAACTTTCAACCTTTTCAGACATCATTTGTAGTGCTTTTCAATTTCAGGGTCATTTAGCTCAAAAAAATCAGTAAATGCATGAAAAATACCAAATGAAGTCAGAAGTGGTTTAAAATTTATGATTTGGCTTTGAATGGTGCATTTTGAACACACAAAAAGTCTGGAGTTCAAATAAGTTCAAGAAAATGAACTCCCTTTTTAACAAATGAGTTTCCGTCCGAAACCCTGATACTTCGAAAGAGATTGTCCGTTTTGTACACGAAGTGCATCCAGTTTTTGCCGTAACCCTCTCAACTTTTTAGCACATGCTATGTGGGTGAAATGATGATACCATGCCAACTTTCAACCTTTTCAGAGTTCATTTGTAGTGCTTTTCATTTTCAGGGTCATTTAGCTCAAAAAAATCAGTAAATGCATGAAAAATACCAAATGAAGTCAGAAGTGGTTTAAAATTTATGATGTGGCTTTGAATGGTGCATTTTGAACACACAAAAAGTCTGGAGTTCAAATAAGTTCAAAAAATGAAATCCCTTTGTAACAAATGAGTTTCCGTCCGAAACCCCGATACTTCGAAAGAGATTGTCCGTTTTGTACACGAAGTGCTTCCAGTTTTTGCCGTAACCCTCTCAACTTTTCAGCACATGCGATGTGGGTTAAATGATGATACCATGCCAACTTTCAACCTTTTCAGACATCATTTGTAGTGCTTTTCAATTTCAGGGTCATTTAGCTCAAAACAATCAGTAAATGCATGAAAAATACCAAATGAAGTCAGAAATGGTTGAAAATTTATGATGTGGCTTTGAATGGTGCATTTTCAACACACAAAAAGTCTGGAGTTCAAATAAGTTCAAGAAAATGAAATCCCTTTTTAACAAATGAGTTTCCGTCCGAAACCCTGATACATCGAAAGAGATTGTCCGTTTTGTACACGAAGTGCATCCAGTTTTTGCCGTAACCCTCTCAACTTTTTAGCACATGCTATGTGGGTGAAATGATGATACCATGCCAACTTTCAACCTTTTCAGAGTTCATTTGTTGTGCTTTTCATTTTCAGGGTCATTTAGCTCAAAAAAATCAGTAAATGCATGAAAAATACCAAATGAAGTCAGAAATGGTTTAAAATTTATGATGTGGTTTTGAATGGTGCATTTTGAACACACAAAAAGTCTGGAGTTCAAATAAGTTCAAAAAAAATGAAATCCCTTTGTAACAAATGAGTTTCCGTCCGAAACCCCGATACTTCGAAAGAGATTGTCCGTTTTGTACACGAAGTGCATCCAGTTTTTGCCGTAACCCTCTCAACTTTTCAGCACATGCTATGTGGGTGAAATGATGATACCATGCCAACTTTCAACCTTTTCAGACATCATTTGTAGTGCTTTTCAATTTCAGGGTCATTTAGCTCAAAAAAATCAGTAAATGCATGAAAAATACCAAATGAAGTCAGAAATGGTTGAAAATTTATGACGTGGCTTTGAATGGTGCATTTTGAACACACAAAAAGTCTGGAGTTCAAATAAGTTCAAGAAAATGAAATCCCTTTGTAGCAAATGAGTTTCCGTCCGAAACCCTGATACTTCAAAAGAGATTGTCCGTTTTGTACACGAAGTGCATCCAGTTTTTGCCATAACCCTCTCAACTTTTTAGCACATGCTATGTGGGTGAAATGATGATACCATGCCAACTTTCAACCTTTTCAGAGTTCATTTGTAGTGCTTTTCATTTTCAGGGTCTTTTAGCGAAAAAAAATCAGTAAATGCATGAAAAATACCAAATGAAGTCAGAAGTGGTTTAAAATTTATGATGTGGCTTTGAATGGTGCATTTTGAACACACAAAAAGTCTAGAGTTCAAATAAGTTCAAAAAAATGAAATCCCTTTGTAACAAATGAGTTTCCGTCCGAAACCCCGATACTTCGAAAGAGATTGTCCGTTTTGTACACGAAGTGCATCCAGTTTTTGCCGTAACCCTCTCAACTTTTCAGCACATGCTATGTGGGTGAAATGATGATACCATGCCAACTTTCAACCTTTTCAGACATCATTTGTAGTGCTTTTCAATTTCAGGGTCATTTAGCTCAAAAAAATCAGTAAATGCATGAAAAATACCAACTGAAGTCAGAAATGGTTGAGAATTTATGATGTGGCTTTGAATGGTGCATTTTGAACACACAAAAAGTCTGGAGTTCAAATAAGTTCAAGAAAATGAAATCCCTTTGTAACAAATGAGTTTCCGTCCGAAACCCTGATACATCGAAAGAGATTGTCCGTTTTGTACACGAAGTGCATCCAGTTTTTGCCGTAACCCTCTCAACTTTTTAGCACATGCTATGTGGGTGAAATGATGATACCATGCCAACTTTCAACCTTTTCAGAGTTCATTTGTAGTGCTTTTCATTTTCAGGGTCATTTAGCTCAAAAAAATCAGTAAATGCATGAAAAATACCAAATGAAGTCAGAAGTGGTTTAAAATTTATGATTTGGCTTTGAATGGTGCATTTTGAACACACAAAAAGTCTGGAGTTCAAATAAGTTCAAAAAAATGAAATCCCTTTGTAACAAATGAGTTTCCGTCCGAAACCCCGATACTTCGAAAGAGATTGTCCGTTTTGTACACGAAGTGCATCCAGTTTTTGCCGTAACCCTCTCAACTTTTCAGCACATGCTATGTGGGTGAAATGATGATACCAAGCCAACTTTCAACCTTTTCAGACATCATTTGTAGTGCTTTTCAATTTTAGGGTCATTTAGCTCAAAAAAATCAGTAAATGCATGAAAAATACCAAATGAAGTCAGAAATGGTTGAGAATTTATGATGTGGCTTTGAATGGTGCATTTTGAACACACAAAAAGTCTGGAGTTCAAATAAGTTCAAGAAAATGAAATCCCTTTGTAACAAATGAGTTTCCGTCCGAAACCCTGATACTTCAAAAGAGATTGTCCGTTTTGTACACGAAGTGCATCCAGTTTTTGCCATAACCCTCTCAACTTTTTAGCACATGCTATGTGGGTGAAATGATGATACCATGCCAACTTTCAACCTTTTCAGAGTTCATTTGTAGAGCTTTTCATTTTCAGGGTCATTCAGCTCAAAAAAATCAGTAAATGCATGAAAAATACCAAATGAAGTCAGAAGTGGTTTAAAATTTATGATGTGGCTTTGAATGGTGCATTTTGAACACACAAAAAGTCTGGAGTTCAAATAAGTTCAAAAAAATGAAATCCCTTTGTAACAAATGTGTTTCCGTCCGAAACCCTGATACATCGAAAGAGATTGTCCGTTTTGTACACGAAGTGCATCCAGTTTTTGCCATAACCCTCTCAACTTTTTAGCACATGCTATGTGGGTGAAATGATGATACCATGCCAACTTTCAACCTTTTCAGAGTTCATTTGTAGTGCTTTTCATTTTCAGGGTCATTTAGCTCAAAAAAATCAGTAAATGCATGAAAAATACCAAATGAAGTCAGAAGTGGTTTAAAATTTATGATTTGGCTTTGAATGGTGCATTTTGAACACACAAAAAGTCTGGAGTTCAAATAAGTTCAAGAAAATGAAATCCCTTTGTAGCAAATGAGTTTCCGTCCGAAACCCTGATACTTCAAAAGAGATTGTCCGTTTTGTACACGAAGTGCATCCAGTTTTTGCCATAACCCTCTCAACTTTTTAGCACATGCTATGTGGGTGAAATGATGATACCATGCCAACTTTCAACCTTTTCAGAGTTCATTTGTAGTGCTTTTCATTTTCAGGGTCTTTTAGCGAAAAAAATCAGTAAATGCATGAAAAATACCAACTGAAGTCAGAAATGGTTGAGAATTTATGATGTGGCTTTGAATGGTGCATTTTGAACACACAAAAAGTCTGGAGTTCAAATAAGTTCAAGAAAATGAAATCCCTTTGTAACAAATGAGTTTCCGTCCGAAACCCTGATACATCGAAAGAGATTGTCCGTTTTGTACACGAAGTGCATCCAGTTTTTGCCGTAACCCTCTCAACTTTTTAGCACATGCTATGTGGGTGAAATGATGATACCATGCCAACTTTCAACCTTTTCAGAGTTCATTTGTAGTGCTTTTCATTTTCAGGGTCATTTAGCTCAAAAAAATCAGTAAATGCATGAAAAATACCAAATGAAGTCAGAAGTGGTTTAAAATTTATGATTTGGCTTTGAATGGTGCATTTTGAACACACAAAAAGTCTGGAGTTCAAATAAGTTCAAAAAAATGAAATCCCTTTGTAGCAAATGAGTTTCCGTCCGAAACCCTGATACTTCAAAAGAGATTGTCCGTTTTGTACACGAAGTGCATCCAGTTTTTGCCATAACCCTCTCAACTTTTTAGCACATGCTATGTGGGTGAAATGATGATACCATGCCAACTTTCAACCTTTTCAGAGTTCATTTGTAGTGCTTTTCATTTTCAGGGTCTTTTAGCGAAAAAAATTCAGTAAATGCATGAAAAATACCAAATGAAGTCAGAAGTGGTTTAAAATTTATGATGTGGCTTTGAATGGTGCATTTTGAACACACAAAAAGTCTAGAGTTCAAATAAGTTCAAAAAAATGAAATCCCTTTGTAACAAATGAGTTTCCGTCCGAAACCCCGATACTTCGAAAGAGATTGTCCGTTTTGTACACGAAGTGCATCCAGTTTTTGCCGTAACCCTCTCAACTTTTCAGCACATGCTATGTGGGTGAAATGATGATACCATGCCAACTTTCAACCTTTTCAGACATCATTTGTAGTGCTTTTCAATTTCAGGGTCATTTAGCTCAAAAAAATCAGTAAATGCATGAAAAATACCAACTGAAGTCAGAAATGGTTGAGAATTTATGATGTGGCTTTGAATGGTGCATTTTGAACACACAAAAAGTCTGGAGTTCAAATAAGTTCAAGAAAATGAAATCCCTTTGTAACAAATGAGTTTCCGTCCGAAACCCTGATACATCGAAAGAGATTGTCCGTTTTGTACACGAAGTGCATCCAGTTTTTGCCGTAACCCTCTCAACTTTTTAGCTCATGCTATGTGGGTGAAATGATGATACCATGCCAACTTTCAACCTTTTCAGAGTTCATTTGTAGTGCTTTTCATTTTCAGGGTCATTTAGCTCAAAAAAATCAGTAAATGCATGAAAAATACCAAATGAAGTCAGAAGTGGTTTAAAATTTATGATTTGGCTTTGAATGGTGCATTTTGAACACACAAAAAGTCTGGAGTTCAAATAAGTTCAAAAAAATGAAATCCCTTTGTAACAAATGAGTTTCCGTCCGAAACCCCGATACTTCGAAAGAGGTTGTCCGTTTTGTACACGAAGTGCGTCCAGTTTTTGCCGTAACCCTCTCAACTTTTCAGCACATGCTATGGGGGTGAAATGATGATACCATGCCAACTTTCAACCTTTTCAGACATCATTTGTAGTGCTTTTCAATTTCAGGGTCATTTAGCTCAAAAAAATCAGTAAATGCATGAAAAATACCAAATGAAGTCAGAAGTGGTTTAAAATTTATGATTTGGCTTTGAATGGTGCATTTTGAACACACAAAAAGTCTGGAGTTCAAATATGTTCAAGAAAATGAAATCCCTTTGTAACAAATGAGTTTCCGTCCGAAACACTGAAACTTCGAAAGAGATTGTCCATTTTGTACACGAAGTGCATCCAGTTTTTGCCGTAACCCTCTCAACTTTTTAGCACATGCTATGTGGGTGAAATGATGATACCATGCCAACTTTCAACCTTTTCAGAGTTCATTTGTAGTGCTTTTCATTTTCAGGGTCTTTTAGCTCAAAAAAATTAGTAAATGCATGAAAAATACCAAATGAAGTCAGAAGTGGTTTAAAATTTATGATGTGGCTTTGAATGGTGCATTTTGAACACACAAAAAGTCTAGAGTTCAAATAAGTTCAAAAAAATGAAATCCCTTTGTAACAAATGAGTTTCCGTTCGAAACCCCGATACTTCGAAAGAGATTGTCCGTTTTGTACACGAAGTGCATCCAGTTTTTGCCGTAACCCTCTCAACTTTTCAGCACATGCTATGTGGGTGAAATGATGATACCATGCCAACTTTCAACCTTTTCAGACATCATTTGTAGTGCTTTTCAATTTCAGGGTCATTTAGCTCAAAAAAATCAGTAAATGCATGAAAAATACCGAATGAAGTCAGAAGTGGTTTAAAATTTATGATTTGGCTTTGAATGGTGCATTTTGAACACACAAAAAGTCTGGAGTTCAAATAAGTTCAAGAAAATGAAATCCCTTTTTAACAAATGAGTTTCCGTCCGAAACCCTGATACTTCGAAAGAGATTGTCCGTTTTGTACACGAAGTGCATCCAGTTTTTGCCGTAACCCTCTCAACTTTTTAGCACATGCTATGTGGGTGAAATGATGATACCATGCCAACTTTCAACCTTTTCAGAGTTCATTTGTAGTGCTTTTCATTTTCAGGGTCATTTAGCTCAAAAAAATCAGTAAATGCATGAAAAATACCAAATGAAGTCAGAAGTGGTTTAAAATTTATGATTTGGCTTTGAATGGTGCATTTTGAACACACAAAAAGTCTGGAGTTCAAATAAGTTCAAAAAAATGAAATCCCTTTGTAACAAATGAGTTTCCGTCCGAAACCCCGATACTTCGAAAGAGATTGTCCGTTTTGTACACGAAGTGCATCCAGTTTTTGCCGTAACCCTCTCAACTTTTCAGCACATGCTATGTGGGTGAAATGATGATACCAAGCCAACTTTCAACCTTTTCAGACATCATTTGTAGTGCTTTTCAATTTTAGGGTCATTTAGCTCAAAAAAATCAGTAAATGCATGAAAAATACCAAATGAAGTCAGAAATGGTTGAAAATTTATGACGTGGCTTTGAATGGTGCATTTTGAACACACAAAAAGTCTAGAGTTCAAATAAGTTCAAAAAAATGAAATCCCTTTGTAACAAATGAGTTTCCGTCCGAAACCCCGATACTTCGAAAGAGATTGTCCGTTTTGTACACGAAGTGCATCCAGTTTTTGCCGTAACCCTCTCAACTTTTCAGCACATGCTATGTGGGTGAAATGATGATACCATGCCAACTTTCAACCTTTTCAGACATCATTTGTAGTGCTTTTCAATTTCAGGGTCATTTAGCTCAAAAAAATCAGTAAATGCATGAAAAATACCAACTGAAGTCAGAAATGGTTGAGAATTTATGATGTGGCTTTGAATGGTGCATTTTGAACACACAAAAAGTCTGGAGTTCAAATAAGTTCAAGAAAATGAAATCCCTTTGTAACAAATGAGTTTCCGTCCGAAACCCTGATACATCGAAAGAGATTGTCCGTTTTGTACACGAAGTGCATCCAGTTTTTGCCGTAACCCTCTCAACTTTTTAGCACATGCTATGTGGGTGAAATGATGATACCATGCCAACTTTCAACCTTTTCAGAGTTCATTTGTAGTGCTTTTCATTTTCAGGGTCATTTAGCTCAAAAAAATCAGTAAATGCATGAAAAATACCAAATGAAGTCAGAAGTGGTTTAAAATTTATGATTTGGCTTTGAATGGTGCATTTTGAACACACAAAAAGTCTGGAGTTCAAATAAGTTCAAAAAAATGAAATCCCTTTGTAACAAATGAGTTTCCGTCCGAAACCCCGATACTTCGAAAGAGATTGTCCGTTTTGTACACGAAGTGCATCCAGTTTTTGCCGTAACCCTCTCAACTTTTCAGCACATGCTATGTGGGTGAAATGATGATACCAAGCCAACTTTCAACCTTTTCAGACATCATTTGTAGTGCTTTTCAATTTTAGGGTCATTTAGCTCAAAAAAATCAGTAAATGCATGAAAAATACCAAATGAAGTCAGAAATGGTTGAGAATTTATGATGTGGCTTTGAATGGTGCATTTTGAACACACAAAAAGTCTGGAGTTCAAATAAGTTCAAGAAAATGAAATCCCTTTGTAACAAATGAGTTTCCGTCCGAAACCCTGATACTTCAAAAGAGATTGTCCGTTTTGTACACGAAGTGCATCCAGTTTTTGCCATAACCCTCTCAACTTTTTAGCACATGCTATGTGGGTGAAATGATGATACCATGCCAACTTTCAACCTTTTCAGAGTTCATTTGTAGTGCTTTTCATTTTCAGGGTCATTTAGCTCAAAAAAATCAGTAAATGCATGAAAAATACCAAATGAAGTCAGAAGTGGTTTAAAATTTATGATGTGGCTTTGAATGGTGCATTTTGAACACACAAAAAGTCTGGAGTTCAAATAAGTTCAAAAAAATGAAATCCCTTTGTAACAAATGAGTTTCTGTCCGAAACCCCGATACTTCGAAAGAGATTGTCCGTTTTGTACACGAAGTGCATCCAGTTTTTGCCGTAACCCTCTCAACTCTTCAGCACATGCTATGTGGGTGAAATGATGATACCATGCCAACTTTCAACCTTTTCAGACATCATTTGTAGTGCTTTTCAATTTCAGGGTCATTTAGCTCAAAAAAATCAGTAAATGCATGAAAAATACCAACTGAAGTCAGAAATGGTTGAGAATTTATGATGTGGCTTTGAATGGTGCATTTTGAACACACAAAAAGTCTGGAGTTCAAATAAGTTCAAGAAAATGAAATCCCTTTGTAACAAATGAGTTTCCGTCCGAAACCCTGATACATCGAAAGAGATTGTCCGTTTTGTACACGAAGTGCATCCAGTTTTTGCCGTAACCCTCTCAACTTTTTAGCACATGCTATGTGGGTGAAATTATGATACCATGCCAACTTTCAACCTTTTCAGAGTTCATTTGTAGTGCTTTTCATTTTCAGGGTCATTTAGCTCAAAAAAATCAGTAAATGCATGAAAAATACCAAATGAAGTCAGAAGTGGTTTAAAATTTATGATTTGGCTTTGAATGGTGCATTTTGAACACACAAAAAGTCTGGAGTTCAAATAAGTTCAAGAAAATGAAATCCCTTTGTAGCAAATGAGTTTCCGTCCGAAACCCTGATACTTCAAAAGAGATTGTCCGTTTTGTACACGAAGTGCATCCAGTTTTTGCCATAACCCTCTCAACTTTTTAGCACATGCTATGTGGGTGAAATGATGATACCATGCCAACTTTCAACCTTTTCAGAGTTCATTTGTAGTGCTTTTCATTTTCAGGGTCTTTTAGCGAAAAAAATCAGTAAATGCATGAAAAATACCAACTGAAGTCAGAAATGGTTGAGAATTTATGATGTGGCTTTGAATGGTGCATTTTGAACACACAAAAAGTCTGGAGTTCAAATAAGTTCAAGAAAATGAAATCCCTTTGTAACAAATGAGTTTCCGTCCGAAACCCTGATACATCGAAAGAGATTGTCCGTTTTGTACACGAAGTGCATCCAGTTTTTGCCGTAACCCCCTCAACTTTTTAGCACATGCTATGTGGGTGAAATGATGATACCATGCCAACTTTCAACCTTTTCAGAGTTCATTTGTAGTGCTTTTCATTTTCAGGGTCATTTAGCTCAAAAAAATCAGTAAATGCATGAAAAATACCAAATGAAGTCAGAAGTGGTTTAAAATTTATGATTTGGCTTTGAATGGTGCATTTTGAACACACAAAAAGTCTGGAGTTCAAATAAGTTCAAAAAAATGAAATCCCTTTGTAGCAAATGAGTTTCCGTCCGAAACCCTGATACTTCAAAAGAGATTGTCCGTTTTGTACACGAAGTGCATCCAGTTTTTGCCATAACCCTCTCAACTTTTTAGCACATGCTATGTGGGTGAAATGATGATACCATGCCAACTTTCAACCTTTTCAGAGTTCATTTGTAGTGCTTTTCATTTTCAGGGTCTTTTAGCGAAAAAAAATCAGTAAATGCATGAAAAATACCAAATGAAGTCAGAAGTGGTTTAAAATTTATGATGTGGCTTTGAATGGTGCATTTTGAACACACAAAAAGTCTAGAGTTCAAATAAGTTCAAAAAAATGAAATCCCTTTGTAACAAATGAGTTTCCGTCCGAAACCCCGATACTTCGAAAGAGATTGTCCGTTTTGTACACGAAGTGCATCCAGTTTTTGCCGTAACCCTCTCAACTTTTCAGCACATGCTATGTGGGTGAAATGATGATACCATGCCAACTTTCAACCTTTTCAGACATCATTTGTAGTGCTTTTCAATTTCAGGGTCATTTAGCTCAAAAAAATCAGTAAATGCATGAAAAATACCAACTGAAGTCAGAAATGGTTGAGAATTTATGATGTGGCTTTGAATGGTGCATTTTGAACACACAAAAAGTCTGGAGTTCAAATAAGTTCAAGAAAATGAAATCCCTTTGTAACAAATGAGTTTCCGTCCGAAACCCTGATACATCGAAAGAGATTGTCCGTTTTGTACACGAAGTGCATCCAGTTTTTGCCGTAACCCTCTCAACTTTTTAGCTCATGCTATGTGGGTGAAATGATGATACCATGCCAACTTTCAACCTTTTCAGAGTTCATTTGTAGTGCTTTTCATTTTCAGGGTCATTTAGCTCAAAAAAATCAGTAAATGCATGAAAAATACCAAATGAAGTCAGAAGTGGTTTAAAATTTATGATTTGGCTTTGAATGGTGCATTTTGAACACACAAAAAGTCTGGAGTTCAAATAAGTTCAAAAAAATGAAATCCCTTTGTAACAAATGAGTTTCCGTCCGAAACCCCGATACTTCGAAAGAGGTTGTCCGTTTTGTACACGAAGTGCGTCCAGTTTTTGCCGTAACCCTCTCAACTTTTCAGCACATGCTATGGGGGTGAAATGATGATACCATGCCAACTTTCAACCTTTTCAGACATCATTTGTAGTGCTTTTCAATTTCAGGGTCATTTAGCTCAAAAAAATCAGTAAATGCATGAAAAATACCAAATGAAGTCAGAAGTGGTTTAAAATTTATGATTTGGCTTTGAATGGTGCATTTTGAACACACAAAAAGTCTGGAGTTCAAATATGTTCAAGAAAATGAAATCCCTTTGTAACAAATGAGTTTCCGTCCGAAACACTGAAACTTCGAAAGAGATTGTCCATTTTGTACACGAAGTGCATCCAGTTTTTGCCGTAACCCTCTCAACTTTTTAGCACATGCTATGTGGGTGAAATGATGATACCATGCCAACTTTCAACCTTTTCAGAGTTCATTTGTAGTGCTTTTCATTTTCAGGGTCTTTTAGCTCAAAAAAATTAGTAAATGCATGAAAAATACCAAATGAAGTCAGAAGTGGTTTAAAATTTATGATGTGGCTTTGAATGGTGCATTTTGAACACACAAAAAGTCTAGAGTTCAAATAAGTTCAAAAAAATGAAATCCCTTTGTAACAAATGAGTTTCCGTTCGAAACCCCGATACTTCGAAAGAGATTGTCCGTTTTGTACACGAAGTGCATCCAGTTTTTGCCGTAACCCTCTCAACTTTTCAGCACATGCTATGTGGGTGAAATGATGATACCATGCCAACTTTCAACCTTTTCAGACATCATTTGTAGTGCTTTTCAATTTCAGGGTCATTTAGCTCAAAAAAATCAGTAAATGCATGAAAAATACCGAATGAAGTCAGAAGTGGTTTAAAATTTATGATTTGGCTTTGAATGGTGCATTTTGAACACACAAAAAGTCTGGAGTTCAAATAAGTTCAAGAAAATGAAATCCCTTTTTAACAAATGAGTTTCCGTCCGAAACCCTGATACTTCGAAAGAGATTGTCCGTTTTGTACACGAAGTGCATCCAGTTTTTGCCGTAACCCTCTCAACTTTTTAGCACATGCTATGTGGGTGAAATGATGATACCATGCCAACTTTCAACCTTTTCAGAGTTCATTTGTAGTGCTTTTCATTTTCAGGGTCATTTAGCTCAAAAAAATCAGTAAATGCATGAAAAATACCAAATGAAGTCAGAAGTGGTTTAAAATTTATGATGTGGCTTTGAATGGTGCATTTTGAACACACAAAAAGTCTGGAGTTCAAATAAGTTCAAAAAAAATGAAATCCCTTTGTAACAAATGAGTTTCCATCCGAAACCCCGATACTTCGAAAGAGATTGTCCGTTTTGTACACGAAGTGCATCCAGTTTTTGCCGTAACCCTCTCAACTTTTCAGCACATGCTATGTGGGTGAAATGATGATACCATGCCAACTTTCAACCTTTTCAGGCATCATTTGTAGTGCTTTTCAATTTCAGGGTCATTTAGCTCAAAAAAATCAGTAAATGCATGAAAAATACCAAATGAAGTGAGAAATGGTTGAAAATTTATGACGTGGCTTTGAATGGTGCATTTTGAACACACAAAAAGTCTGGAGTTCAAATAAGTTCAAGAAAATGAAATCCCTTTGTAGCAAATGAGTTTCCGTCCGAAACCCTGATACTTCAAAAGAGATTGTCCGTTTTGTACACGAAGTGCATCCAGTTTTTGCCATAACCCTCTCAACTTTTTAGCACATGCTATGTGGGTGAAATGATGATACCATGCCAACTTTCAACCTTTTCAGAGTTCATTTGTAGTGCTTTTCATTTTCAGGGTCTTTTAGCGAAAAAAAATCAGTAAATGCATGAAAAATACCAAATGAAGTCAGAAGTGGTTTAAAATTTATGATGTGGCTTTGAATGGTGCATTTTGAACACACAAAAAGTCTAGAGTTCAAATAAGTTCAAAAAAATGAAATCCCTTTGTAACAAATGAGTTTCCGTCCGAAACCCCGATACTTCGAAAGAGATTGTCCGTTTTGTACACGAAGTGCATCCAGTTTTTGCCGTAACCCTCTCAACTTTTCAGCACATGCTATGTGGGTGAAATGATGATACCATGCCAACTTTCAACCTTTTCAGACATCATTTGTAGTGCTTTTCAATTTCAGGGTCATTTAGCTCAAAAAAATCAGTAAATGCATGAAAAATACCAACTGAAGTCAGAAATGGTTGAGAATTTATGATGTGGCTTTGAATGGTGCATTTTGAACACACAAAAAGTCTGGAGTTCAAATAAGTTCAAGAAAATGAAATCCCTTTGTAACAAATGAGTTTCCGTCCGAAACCCTGATACATCGAAAGAGATTGTCCGTTTTGTACACGAAGTGCATCCAGTTTTTGCCGTAACCCTCTCAACTTTTTAGCACATGCTATGTGGGTGAAATGATGATACCATGCCAACTTTCAACCTTTTCAGAGTTCATTTGTAGTGCTTTTCATTTTCAGGGTCATTTAGCTCAAAAAAATCAGTAAATGCATGAAAAATACCAAATGAAGTCAGAAGTGGTTTAAAATTTATGATGTGGCTTTGAATGGTGCATTTTGAACACACAAAAAGTCTAGAGTTCAAATAAGTTCAAAAAAATGAAATCCCTTTGTAACAAATGAGTTTCCGTCCGAAACCCCGATACTTCGAAAGAGATTGTCCGTTTTGTACACGAAGTGCATCCAGTTTTTGCCGTAACCCTCTCAACTTTTCAGCACATGCTATGTGGGTGAAATGATGATACCATGCCAACTTTCAACCTTTTCAGACATCATTTGTAGTGCTTTTCAATTTCAGGGTCATTTAGCTCAAAAAAATCAGTAAATGCATGAAAAATACCAACTGAAGTCAGAAATGGTTGAGAATTTATGATGTGGCTTTGAATGGTGCATTTTGAACACACAAAAAGTCTGGAGTTCAAATAAGTTCAAGAAAATGAAATCCCTTTGTAACAAATGAGTTTCCGTCCGAAACCCTGATACATCGAAAGAGATTGTCCGTTTTGTACACGAAGTGCATCCAGTTTTTGCCGTAACCCTCTCAACTTTTTAGCACATGCTATGTGGGTGAAATGATGATACCATGCCAACTTTCAACCTTTTCAGAGTTCATTTGTAGTGCTTTTCATTTTCAGGGTCATTTAGCTCAAAAAAATCAGTAAATGCATGAAAAATACCAAATGAAGTCAGAAGTGGTTTAAAATTTATGATTTGGCTTTGAATGGTGCATTTTGAACACACAAAAAGTCTGGAGTTCAAATAAGTTCAAAAAAATGAAATCCCTTTGTAACAAATGAGTTTCCGTTCGAAACCCCGATACTTCGAAAGAGATTGTCCGTTTTGTACACGAAGTGCATCCAGTTTTTGCCGTAACCCTCTCAACTTTTAAGCACATGCTATGTGGGTGAAATGATGATACCATGCCAACTTTCAACCTTTTCAGACATCATTTGTAGTGCTTTTCAATTTCAGGGTCATTTAGCTCAAAAAAATCAGTAAATGCATGAAAAATACCAAATGAAGTCAGAAGTGGTTTAAAATTTATGATTTGGCTTTGAATGGTGCATTTTGAACACACAAAAAGTCTGGAGTTCAAATAAGTTCAAGAAAATGAAATCCCTTTTTAACAAATGAGTTTCCGTCCGAAACCCTGATACTTCGAAAGAGATTGTCCGTTTTGTACACGAAGTGCATCCAGTTTTTGCCGTAACCCTCTCAACTTTTTAGCACATGCTATGTGGGTGAAATGATGATACCATGCCAACTTTCAACCTTTTCAGAGTTCATTTGTAGTGCTTTTCATTTTCAGGGTCATTTAGCTCAAAAAAATCAGTAAATGCATGAAAAATACCAAATGAAGTCAGAAGTGGTTTAAAATTTATGATGTGGCTTTGAATGGTGCATTTTGAACACACAAAAAGTCTGGAGTTCAAATAAGTTCAAAAAAAATGAAATCCCTTTGTAACAAATGAGTTTCCGTCCGAAACCCCGATACTTCGAAAGAGATTGTCCGTTTTGTACACGAAGTGCATCCAGTTTTTGCCGTAACCCTCTCAACTTTTCAGCACATGCTATGTGGGTGAAATGATGATACCATGCCAACTTTCAACCTTTTCAGACATCATTTGTAGTGCTTTTCAATTTCAGGGTCATTTAGCTCAAAAAAATCAGTAAATGCATGAAAAATACCAAATGAAGTCAGAAATGGTTGAAAATTTATGACGTGGCTTTGAATGGTGCATTTTGAACACACAAAAAGTCTGGAGTTCAAATAAGTTCAAGAAAATGAAATCCCTTTGTAGCAAATGAGTTTCCGTCCGAAACCCTGATACTTCAAAAGAGATTGTCCGTTTTGTACACGAAGTGCATCCAGTTTTTGCCATAACCCTCTCAACTTTTTAGCACATGCTATGTGGGTGAAATGATGATACCATGCCAACTTTCAACCTTTTCAGAGTTCATTTGTAGTGCTTTTCATTTTCAGGGTCTTTTAGCGAAAAAAAATCAGTAAATGCATGAAAAATACCAAATGAAGTCAGAAGTGGTTTAAAATTTATGATGTGGCTTTGAATGGTGCATTTTGAACACACAAAAAGTCTAGAGTTCAAATAAGTTCAAAAAAATGAAATCCCTTTGTAACAAATGAGTTTCCGTCCGAAACCCCGATACTTCGAAAGAGATTGTCCGTTTTGTACACGAAGTGCATCCAGTTTTTGCCGTAACCCTCTCAACTTTTCAGCACATGCTATGTGGGTGAAATGATGATACCATGCCAACTTTCAACCTTTTCAGACATCATTTGTAGTGCTTTTCAATTTCAGGGTCATTTAGCTCAAAAAAATCAGTAAATGCATGAAAAATACCAACTGAAGTCAGAAATGGTTGAGAATTTATGATGTGGCTTTGAATGGTGCATTTTGAACACACAAAAAGTCTGGAGTTCAAATAAGTTCAAGAAAATGAAATCCCTTTGTAACAAATGAGTTTCCGTCCGAAACCCTGATACATCGAAAGAGATTGTCCGTTTTGTACACGAAGTGCATCCAGTTTTTGCCGTAACCCTCTCAACTTTTTAGCACATGCTATGTGGGTGAAATGATGATACCATGCCAACTTTCAACCTTTTCAGAGTTCATTTGTAGTGCTTTTCATTTTCAGGGTCATTTAGCTCAAAAAAATCAGTAAATGCATGAAAAATACCAAATGAAGTCAGAAGTGGTTTAAAATTTATGATGTGGCTTTGAATGGTGCATTTTGAACACACAAAAAGTCTAGAGTTCAAATAAGTTCAAAAAAATGAAATCCCTTTGTAACAAATGAGTTTCCGTCCGAAACCCCGATACTTCGAAAGAGATTGTCCGTTTTGTACACGAAGTGCATCCAGTTTTTGCCGTAACCCTCTCAACTTTTCAGCACATGCTATGTGGGTGAAATGATGATACCATGCCAACTTTCAACCTTTTCAGACATCATTTGTAGTGCTTTTCAATTTCAGGGTCATTTAGCTCAAAAAAATCAGTAAATGCATGAAAAATACCAACTGAAGTCAGAAATGGTTGAGAATTTATGATGTGGCTTTGAATGGTGCATTTTGAACACACAAAAAGTCTGGAGTTCAAATAAGTTCAAGAAAATGAAATCCCTTTGTAACAAATGAGTTTCCGTCCGAAACCCTGATACATCGAAAGAGATTGTCCGTTTTGTACACGAAGTGCATCCAGTTTTTGCCGTAACCCTCTCAACTTTTTAGCACATGCTATGTGGGTGAAATGATGATACCATGCCAACTTTCAACCTTTTCAGAGTTCATTTGTAGTGCTTTTCATTTTCAGGGTCATTTAGCTCAAAAAAATCAGTAAATGCATGAAAAATACCAAATGAAGTCAGAAGTGGTTTAAAATTTATGATTTGGCTTTGAATGGTGCATTTTGAACACACAAAAAGTCTGGAGTTCAAATAAGTTCAAAAAAATGAAATCCCTTTGTAACAAATGAGTTTCCGTTCGAAACCCCGATACTTCGAAAGAGATTGTCCGTTTTGTACACGAAGTGCATCCAGTTTTTGCCGTAACCCTCTCAACTTTTAAGCACATGCTATGTGGGTGAAATGATGATACCATGCCAACTTTCAACCTTTTCAGACATCATTTGTAGTGCTTTTCAATTTCAGGGTCATTTAGCTCAAAAAAATCAGTAAATGCATGAAAAATACCAAATGAAGTCAGAAGTGGTTTAAAATTTATGATTTGGCTTTGAATGGTGCATTTTGAACACACAAAAAGTCTGGAGTTCAAATAAGTTCAAGAAAATGAAATCCCTTTTTAACAAATGAGTTTCCGTCCGAAACCCTGATACTTCGAAAGAGATTGTCCGTTTTGTACACGAAGTGCATCCAGTTTTTGCCGTAACCCTCTCAACTTTTTAGCACATGCTATGTGGGTGAAATGATGATACCATGCCAACTTTCAACCTTTTCAGAGTTCATTTGTAGTGCTTTTCATTTTCAGGGTCATTTAGCTCAAAAAAATCAGTAAATGCATGAAAAATACCAAATGAAGTCAGAAGTGGTTTAAAATTTATGATGTGGCTTTGAATGGTGCATTTTGAACACACAAAAAGTCTGGAGTTCAAATAAGTTCAAAAAAAATGAAATCCCTTTGTAACAAATGAGTTTCCGTCCGAAACCCCGATACTTCGAAAGAGATTGTCCGTTTTGTACACGAAGTGCATCCAGTTTTTGCCGTAACCCTCTCAACTTTTCAGCACATGCTATGTGGGTGAAATGATGATACCATGCCAACTTTCAACCTTTTCAGACATCATTTGTAGTGCTTTTCAATTTCAGGGTCATTTAGCTCAAAAAAATCAGTAAATGCATGAAAAATACCAAATGAAGTCAGAAATGGTTGAAAATTTATGACGTGGCTTTGAATGGTGCATTTTGAACACACAAAAAGTCTGGAGTTCAAATAAGTTCAAGAAAATGAAATCCCTTTGTAGCAAATGAGTTTCCGTCCGAAACCCTGATACTTCAAAAGAGATTGTCCGTTTTGTACACGAAGTGCATCCAGTTTTTGCCATAACCCTCTCAACTTTTTAGCACATGCTATGTGGGTGAAATGATGATACCATGCCAACTTTCAACCTTTTCAGAGTTCATTTGTAGTGCTTTTCATTTTCAGGGTCTTTTAGCGAAAAAAAATCAGTAAATGCATGAAAAATACCAAATGAAGTCAGAAGTGGTTTAAAATTTATGATGTGGCTTTGAATGGTGCATTTTGAACACACAAAAAGTCTAGAGTTCAAATAAGTTCAAAAAAATGAAATCCCTTTGTAACAAATGAGTTTCCGTCCGAAACCCCGATACTTCGAAAGAGATTGTCCGTTTTGTACACGAAGTGCATCCAGTTTTTGCCGTAACCCTCTCAACTTTTCAGCACATGCTATGTGGGTGAAATGATGATACCATGCCAACTTTCAACCTTTTCAGACATCATTTGTAGTGCTTTTCAATTTCAGGGTCATTTAGCTCAAAAAAATCAGTAAATGCATGAAAAATACCAACTGAAGTCAGAAATGGTTGAGAATTTATGATGTGGCTTTGAATGGTGCATTTTGAACACACAAAAAGTCTGGAGTTCAAATAAGTTCAAGAAAATGAAATCCCTTTGTAACAAATGAGTTTCCGTCCGAAACCCTGATACATCGAAAGAGATTGTCCGTTTTGTACACGAAGTGCATCCAGTTTTTGCCGTAACCCTCTCAACTTTTTAGCACATGCTATGTGGGTGAAATGATGATACCATGCCAACTTTCAACCTTTTCAGAGTTCATTTGTAGTGCTTTTCATTTTCAGGGTCATTTAGCTCAAAAAAATCAGTAAATGCATGAAAAATACCAAATGAAGTCAGAAGTGGTTTAAAATTTATGATTTGGCTTTGAATGGTGCATTTTGAACACACAAAAAGTCTGGAGTTCAAATAAGTTCAAAAAAATGAAATCCCTTTGTAACAAATGAGTTTCCGTTCGAAACCCCGATACTTCGAAAGAGATTGTCCGTTTTGTACACGAAGTGCATCCAGTTTTTGCCGTAACCCTCTCAACTTTTAAGCACATGCTATGTGGGTGAAATGATGATACCATGCCAACTTTCAACCTTTTCAGACATCATTTGTAGTGCTTTTCAATTTCAGGGTCATTTAGCTCAAAAAAATCAGTAAATGCATGAAAAATACCAAATGAAGTCAGAAGTGGTTTAAAATTTATGATTTGGCTTTGAATGGTGCATTTTGAACACACAAAAAGTCTGGAGTTCAAATAAGTTCAAGAAAATGAAATCCCTTTTTAACAAATGAGTTTCCGTCCGAAACCCTGATACTTCGAAAGAGATTGTCCGTTTTGTACACGAAGTGCATCCAGTTTTTGCCGTAACCCTCTCAACTTTTTAGCACATGCTATGTGGGTGAAATGATGATACCATGCCAACTTTCAACCTTTTCAGAGTTCATTTGTAGTGCTTTTCATTTTCAGGGTCATTTAGCTCAAAAAAATCAGTAAATGCATGAAAAATACCAAATGAAGTCAGAAGTGGTTTAAAATTTATGATGTGGCTTTGAATGGTGCATTTTGAACACACAAAAAGTCTGGAGTTCAAATAAGTTCAAAAAAAATGAAATCCCTTTGTAACAAATGAGTTTCCGTCCGAAACCCCGATACTTCGAAAGAGATTGTCCGTTTTGTACACGAAGTGCATCCAGTTTTTGCCGTAACCCTCTCAACTTTTCAGCACATGCTATGTGGGTGAAATGATGATACCATGCCAACTTTCAACCTTTTCAGACATCATTTGTAGTGCTTTTCAATTTCAGGGTCATTTAGCTCAAAAAAATCAGTAAATGCATGAAAAATACCAAATGAAGTCAGAAATGGTTGAAAATTTATGACGTGGCTTTGAATGGTGCATTTTGAACACACAAAAAGTCTGGAGTTCAAATAAGTTCAAGAAAATGAAATCCCTTTGTAGCAAATGAGTTTCCGTCCGAAACCCTGATACTTCAAAAGAGATTGTCCGTTTTGTACACGAAGTGCATCCAGTTTTTGCCATAACCCTCTCAACTTTTTAGCACATGCTATGTGGGTGAAATGATGATACCATGCCAACTTTCAACCTTTTCAGAGTTCATTTGTAGTGCTTTTCATTTTCAGGGTCTTTTAGCGAAAAAAAATCAGTAAATGCATGAAAAATACCAAATGAAGTCAGAAGTGGTTTAAAATTTATGATGTGGCTTTGAATGGTGCATTTTGAACACACAAAAAGTCTAGAGTTCAAATAAGTTCAAAAAAATGAAATCCCTTTGTAACAAATGAGTTTCCGTCCGAAACCCCGATACTTCGAAAGAGATTGTCCGTTTTGTACACGAAGTGCATCCAGTTTTTGCCGTAACCCTCTCAACTTTTCAGCACATGCTATGTGGGTGAAATGATGATACCATGCCAACTTTCAACCTTTTCAGACATCATTTGTAGTGCTTTTCAATTTCAGGGTCATTTAGCTCAAAAAAATCAGTAAATGCATGAAAAATACCAACTGAAGTCAGAAATGGTTGAGAATTTATGATGTGGCTTTGAATGGTGCATTTTGAACACACAAAAAGTCTGGAGTTCAAATAAGTTCAAGAAAATGAAATCCCTTTGTAACAAATGAGTTTCCGTCCGAAACCCTGATACATCGAAAGAGATTGTCCGTTTTGTACACGAAGTGCATCCAGTTTTTGCCGTAACCCTCTCAACTTTTTAGCACATGCTATGTGGGTGAAATTATGATACCATGCCAACTTTCAACCTTTTCAGAGTTCATTTGTAGTGCTTTTCATTTTCAGGGTCATTTAGCTCAAAAAAATCAGTAAATGCATGAAAAATACCAAATGAAGTCAGAAGTGGTTTAAAATTTATGATTTGGCTTTGAATGGTGCATTTTGAACACACAAAAAGTCTGGAGTTCAAATAAGTTCAAAAAAATGAAATCCCTTTGTAACAAATGAGTTTCCATCCGAAACCCGATACTTCGAAAGAGGTTGTCCGTTTTGTACACGAAGTGCGTCCAGTTTTTGCCGTAACCCTCTCAACTTTTCAGCACATGCTATGGGGGTGAAATGATGATACCATGCCAACTTTCAACCTTTTCAGACATCATTTGTAGTGCTTTTCAATTTCAGGGTCATTTAGCTCAAAAAAATCAGTAAATGCATGAAAAATACCAAATGAAGTCAGAAGTGGTTTAAAATTTATGATTTGGCTTTGAATGGTGCATTTTGAACACACAAAAAGTCTGGAGTTCAAATAAGTTCAAGAAAATTAAATCCCTTTGTAACAAATGAGTTTCCGTCCGAAACCCTGAAACTTCGAAAGAGATTGTCCATTTTGTACACGAAGTGCATCCAGTTTTTGCCGTAACCCTCTAAAATTTTTAGCACATGCTATGTGGGTGAAATGATGATACCATGCCAACTTTAAACCTTTTCAGAGTTCATTTGTAGTGCTTTTCATTTTCAGGGTCTTTTAGCTCAAAAAAATTAGTAAATGCATGAAAAATACCAAATGAAGTCAGAAGTGGTTTAAAATTTATGATGTGGCTTTGAATGGTGCATTTTGAACACACAAAAAGTCTAGAGTTCAAATAAGTTCAAAAAAATGAAATCCCTTTGTAACAAATGAGTTTCCGTTCGAAACCCCGATACTTCGAAAGAGATTGTCCGTTTTGTACACGAAGTGCATCCAGTTTTTGCCGTAACCCTCTCAACTTTTCAGCACATGCTATGTGGGTGAAATGATGATACCATGCCAACTTTCAACCTTTTCAGACATCATTTGTAGTGCTTTTCAATTTCAGGGTCATTTAGCTCAAAAAAATCAGTAAATGCATGAAAAATACCAAATGAAGTCAGAAGTGGTTTAAAATTTATGATTTGGCTTTGAATGGTGCATTTTGAACACACAAAAAGTCTGGAGTTCAAATAAGTTCAAGAAAATGAAATCCCTTTTTAACAAATGAGTTTCCGTCCGAAACCCTGATACTTCGAAAGAGATTGTCCGTTTTGTACACGAAGTGCATCCAGTTTTTGCCGTAACCCTCTCAACTTTTTAGCACATGCTATGTGGGTGAAATGATGATACCATGCCAACTTTCAACCTTTTCAGAGTTCATTTGTAGTGCTTTTCATTTTCAGGGTCATTTAGCTCAAAAAAATCAGTAAATGCATGAAAAATACCAAATGAAGTCAGAAGTGGTTTAAAATTTATGATGTGGCTTTGAATGGTGCATTTTGAACACACAAAAAGTCTGGAGTTCAAATAAGTTCAAAAAAAATGAAATCCCTTTGTAACAAATGAGTTTCCGTCCGAAACCCCGATACTTCGAAAGAGATTGTCCGTTTTGTACACGAAGTGCATCCAGTTTTTGCCGTAACCCTCTCAACTTTTCAGCACATGCTATGTGGGTGAAATGATGATACCATGCCAACTTTCAACCTTTTCAGGCATCATTTGTAGTGCTTTTCAATTTCAGGGTCATTTAGCTCAAAAAAATCAGTAAATGCATGAAAAATACCAAATGAAGTCAGAAATGGTTGAAAATTTATGACGTGGCTTTGAATGGTGCATTTTGAACACACAAAAAGTCTGGAGTTCAAATAAGTTCAAGAAAATGAAATCCCTTTGTAGCAAATGAGTTTCCGTCCGAAACCCTGATACTTCAAAAGAGATTGTCCGTTTTGTACACGAAGTGCATCCAGTTTTTGCCATAACCCTCTCAACTTTTTAGCACATGCTATGTGGGTGAAATGATGATACCATGCCAACTTTCAACCTTTTCAGAGTTCATTTGTAGTGCTTTTCATTTTCAGGGTCTTTTAGCGAAAAAAAATCAGTAAATGCATGAAAAATACCAAATGAAGTCAGAAGTGGTTTAAAATTTATGATGTGGCTTTGAATGGTGCATTTTGAACACACAAAAAGTCTAGAGTTCAAATAAGTTCAAAAAAATGAAATCCCTTTGTAACAAATGAGTTTCCGTCCGAAACCCCGATACTTCGAAAGAGATTGTCCGTTTTGTACACGAAGTGCATCCAGTTTTTGCCGTAACCCTCTCAACTTTTCAGCACATGCTATGTGGGTGAAATGATGATACCATGCCAACTTTCAACCTTTTCAGACATCATTTGTAGTGCTTTTCAATTTCAGGGTCATTTAGCTCAAAAAAATCAGTAAATGCATGAAAAATACCAACTGAAGTCAGAAATGGTTGAGAATTTATGATGTGGCTTTGAATGGTGCATTTTGAACACACAAAAAGTCTGGAGTTCAAATAAGTTCAAGAAAATGAAATCCCTTTGTAACAAATGAGTTTCCGTCCGAAACCCTGATACATCGAAAGAGATTGTCCGTTTTGTACACGAAGTGCATCCAGTTTTTGCCGTAACCCTCTCAACTTTTTAGCACATGCTATGTGGGTGAAATGATGATACCATGCCAACTTTCAACCTTTTCAGAGTTCATTTGTAGTGCTTTTCATTTTCAGGGTCATTTAGCTCAAAAAAATCAGTAAATGCATGAAAAATACCAAATGAAGTCAGAAGTGGTTTAAAATTTATGATTTGGCTTTGAATGGTGCATTTTGAACACACAAAAAGTCTGGAGTTCAAATAAGTTCAAAAAAATGAAATCCCTTTGTAACAAATGAGTTTCCGTTCGAAACCCCGATACTTCGAAAGAGATTGTCCGTTTTGTACACGAAGTGCATCCAGTTTTTGCCGTAACCCTCTCAACTTTTAAGCACATGCTATGTGGGTGAAATGATGATACCATGCCAACTTTCAACCTTTTCAGACATCATTTGTAGTGCTTTTCAATTTCAGGGTCATTTAGCTCAAAAAAATCAGTAAATGCATGAAAAATACCAAATGAAGTCAGAAGTGGTTTAAAATTTATGATTTGGCTTTGAATGGTGCATTTTGAACACACAAAAAGTCTGGAGTTCAAATAAGTTCAAGAAAATGAAATCCCTTTTTAACAAATGAGTTTCCGTCCGAAACCCTGATACTTCGAAAGAGATTGTCCGTTTTGTACACGAAGTGCATCCAGTTTTTGCCGTAACCCTCTCAACTTTTTAGCACATGCTATGTGGGTGAAATGATGATACCATGCCAACTTTCAACCTTTTCAGAGTTCATTTGTAGTGCTTTTCATTTTCAGGGTCATTTAGCTCAAAAAAATCAGTAAATGCATGAAAAATACCAAATGAAGTCAGAAGTGGTTTAAAATTTATGATGTGGCTTTGAATGGTGCATTTTGAACACACAAAAAGTCTGGAGTTCAAATAAGTTCAAAAAAAATGAAATCCCTTTGTAACAAATGAGTTTCCGTCCGAAACCCCGATACTTCGAAAGAGATTGTCCGTTTTGTACACGAAGTGCATCCAGTTTTTGCCGTAACCCTCTCAACTTTTCAGCACATGCTATGTGGGTGAAATGATGATACCATGCCAACTTTCAACCTTTTCAGACATCATTTGTAGTGCTTTTCAATTTCAGGGTCATTTAGCTCAAAAAAATCAGTAAATGCATGAAAAATACCAAATGAAGTCAGAAATGGTTGAAAATTTATGACGTGGCTTTGAATGGTGCATTTTGAACACACAAAAAGTCTGGAGTTCAAATAAGTTCAAGAAAATGAAATCCCTTTGTAGCAAATGAGTTTCCGTCCGAAACCCTGATACTTCAAAAGAGATTGTCCGTTTTGTACACGAAGTGCATCCAGTTTTTGCCATAACCCTCTCAACTTTTTAGCACATGCTATGTGGGTGAAATGATGATACCATGCCAACTTTCAACCTTTTCAGAGTTCATTTGTAGTGCTTTTCATTTTCAGGGTCTTTTAGCGAAAAAAAATCAGTAAATGCATGAAAAATACCAAATGAAGTCAGAAGTGGTTTAAAATTTATGATGTGGCTTTGAATGGTGCATTTTGAACACACAAAAAGTCTAGAGTTCAAATAAGTTCAAAAAAATGAAATCCCTTTGTAACAAATGAGTTTCCGTCCGAAACCCCGATACTTCGAAAGAGATTGTCCGTTTTGTACACGAAGTGCATCCAGTTTTTGCCGTAACCCTCTCAACTTTTCAGCACATGCTATGTGGGTGAAATGATGATACCATGCCAACTTTCAACCTTTTCAGACATCATTTGTAGTGCTTTTCAATTTCAGGGTCATTTAGCTCAAAAAAATCAGTAAATGCATGAAAAATACCAACTGAAGTCAGAAATGGTTGAGAATTTATGATGTGGCTTTGAATGGTGCATTTTGAACACACAAAAAGTCTGGAGTTCAAATAAGTTCAAGAAAATGAAATCCCTTTGTAACAAATGAGTTTCCGTCCGAAACCCTGATACATCGAAAGAGATTGTCCGTTTTGTACACGAAGTGCATCCAGTTTTTGCCGTAACCCTCTCAACTTTTTAGCACATGCTATGTGGGTGAAATTATGATACCATGCCAACTTTCAACCTTTTCAGAGTTCATTTGTAGTGCTTTTCATTTTCAGGGTCATTTAGCTCAAAAAAATCAGTAAATGCATGAAAAATACCAAATGAAGTCAGAAGTGGTTTAAAATTTATGATTTGGCTTTGAATGGTGCATTTTGAACACACAAAAAGTCTGGAGTTCAAATAAGTTCAAAAAAATGAAATCCCTTTGTAACAAATGAGTTTCCATCCGAAACCCCGATACTTCGAAAGAGGTTGTCCGTTTTGTACACGAAGTGCGTCCAGTTTTTGCCGTAACCCTCTCAACTTTTCAGCACATGCTATGGGGGTGAAATGATGATACCATGCCAACTTTCAACCTTTTCAGACATCATTTGTAGTGCTTTTCAATTTCAGGGTCATTTAGCTCAAAAAAATCAGTAAATGCATGAAAAATACCAAATGAAGTCAGAAGTGGTTTAAAATTTATGATTTGGCTTTGAATGGTGCATTTTGAACACACAAAAAGTCTGGAGTTCAAATAAGTTCAAGAAAATTAAATCCCTTTGTAACAAATGAGTTTCCGTCCGAAACCCTGAAACTTCGAAAGAGATTGTCCATTTTGTACACGAAGTGCATCCAGTTTTTGCCGTAACCCTCTAAAATTTTTAGCACATGCTATGTGGGTGAAATGATGATACCATGCCAACTTTAAACCTTTTCAGAGTTCATTTGTAGTGCTTTTCATTTTCAGGGTCTTTTAGCTCAAAAAAATTAGTAAATGCATGAAAAATACCAAATGAAGTCAGAAGTGGTTTAAAATTTATGATGTGGCTTTGAATGGTGCATTTTGAACACACAAAAAGTCTAGAGTTCAAATAAGTTCAAAAAAATGAAATCCCTTTGTAACAAATGAGTTTCCGTTCGAAACCCCGATACTTCGAAAGAGATTGTCCGTTTTGTACACGAAGTGCATCCAGTTTTTGCCGTAACCCTCTCAACTTTTCAGCACATGCTATGTGGGTGAAATGATGATACCATGCCAACTTTCAACCTTTTCAGACATCATTTGTAGTGCTTTTCAATTTCAGGGTCATTTAGCTCAAAAAAATCAGTAAATGCATGAAAAATACCAAATGAAGTCAGAAGTGGTTTAAAATTTATGATTTGGCTTTGAATGGTGCATTTTGAACACACAAAAAGTCTGGAGTTCAAATAAGTTCAAGAAAATGAAATCCCTTTTTAACAAATGAGTTTCCGTCCGAAACCCTGATACTTCGAAAGAGATTGTCCGTTTTGTACACGAAGTGCATCCAGTTTTTGCCGTAACCCTCTCAACTTTTTAGCACATGCTATGTGGGTGAAATGATGATACCATGCCAACTTTCAACCTTTTCAGAGTTCATTTGTAGTGCTTTTCATTTTCAGGGTCATTTAGCTCAAAAAAATCAGTAAATGCATGAAAAATACCAAATGAAGTCAGAAGTGGTTTAAAATTTATGATGTGGCTTTGAATGGTGCATTTTGAACACACAAAAAGTCTGGAGTTCAAATAAGTTCAAAAAAAATGAAATCCCTTTGTAACAAATGAGTTTCCGTCCGAAACCCCGATACTTCGAAAGAGATTGTCCGTTTTGTACACGAAGTGCATCCAGTTTTTGCCGTAACCCTCTCAACTTTTCAGCACATGCTATGTGGGTGAAATGATGATACCATGCCAACTTTCAACCTTTTCAGACATCATTTGTAGTGCTTTTCAATTTCAGGGTCATTTAGCTCAAAAAAATCAGTAAATGCATGAAAAATACCAAATGAAGTCAGAAATGGTTGAAAATTTATGACGTGGCTTTGAATGGTGCATTTTGAACACACAAAAAGTCTGGAGTTCAAATAAGTTCAAGAAAATGAAATCCCTTTGTAGCAAATGAGTTTCCGTCCGAAACCCTGATACTTCAAAAGAGATTGTCCGTTTTGTACACGAAGTGCATCCAGTTTTTGCCATAACCCTCTCAACTTTTTAGCACATGCTATGTGGGTGAAATGATGATACCATGCCAACTTTCAACCTTTTCAGAGTTCATTTGTAGTGCTTTTCATTTTCAGGGTCTTTTAGCGAAAAAAAATCAGTAAATGCATGAAAAATACCAAATGAAGTCAGAAGTGGTTTAAAATTTATGATGTGGCTTTGAATGGTGCATTTTGAACACACAAAAAGTCTAGAGTTCAAATAAGTTCAAAAAAATGAAATCCCTTTGTAACAAATGAGTTTCCGTCCGAAACCCCGATACTTCGAAAGAGATTGTCCGTTTTGTACACGAAGTGCATCCAGTTTTTGCCGTAACCCTCTCAACTTTTCAGCACATGCTATGTGGGTGAAATGATGATACCATGCCAACTTTCAACCTTTTCAGACATCATTTGTAGTGCTTTTCAATTTCAGGGTCATTTAGCTCAAAAAAATCAGTAAATGCATGAAAAATACCAACTGAAGTCAGAAATGGTTGAGAATTTATGATGTGGCTTTGAATGGTGCATTTTGAACACACAAAAAGTCTGGAGTTCAAATAAGTTCAAGAAAATGAAATCCCTTTGTAACAAATGAGTTTCCGTCCGAAACCCTGATACATCGAAAGAGATTGTCCGTTTTGTACACGAAGTGCATCCAGTTTTTGCCGTAACCCTCTCAACTTTTTAGCACATGCTATGTGGGTGAAATTATGATACCATGCCAACTTTCAACCTTTTCAGAGTTCATTTGTAGTGCTTTTCATTTTCAGGGTCATTTAGCTCAAAAAAATCAGTAAATGCATGAAAAATACCAAATGAAGTCAGAAGTGGTTTAAAATTTATGATTTGGCTTTGAATGGTGCATTTTGAACACACAAAAAGTCTGGAGTTCAAATAAGTTCAAAAAAATGAAATCCCTTTGTAACAAATGAGTTTCCATCCGAAACCCCGATACTTCGAAAGAGGTTGTCCGTTTTGTACACGAAGTGCGTCCAGTTTTTGCCGTAACCCTCTCAACTTTTCAGCACATGCTATGGGGGTGAAATGATGATACCATGCCAACTTTCAACCTTTTCAGACATCATTTGTAGTGCTTTTCAATTTCAGGGTCATTTAGCTCAAAAAAATCAGTAAATGCATGAAAAATACCAAATGAAGTCAGAAGTGGTTTAAAATTTATGATTTGGCTTTGAATGGTGCATTTTGAACACACAAAAAGTCTGGAGTTCAAATAAGTTCAAGAAAATTAAATCCCTTTGTAACAAATGAGTTTCCGTCCGAAACCCTGAAACTTCGAAAGAGATTGTCCATTTTGTACACGAAGTGCATCCAGTTTTTGCCGTAACCCTCTAAAATTTTTAGCACATGCTATGTGGGTGAAATGATGATACCATGCCAACTTTAAACCTTTTCAGAGTTCATTTGTAGTGCTTTTCATTTTCAGGGTCTTTTAGCTCAAAAAAATTAGTAAATGCATGAAAAATACCAAATGAAGTCAGAAGTGGTTTAAAATTTATGATGTGGCTTTGAATGGTGCATTTTGAACACACAAAAAGTCTAGAGTTCAAATAAGTTCAAAAAAATGAAATCCCTTTGTAACAAATGAGTTTCCGTTCGAAACCCCGATACTTCGAAAGAGATTGTCCGTTTTGTACACGAAGTGCATCCAGTTTTTGCCGTAACCCTCTCAACTTTTCAGCACATGCTATGTGGGTGAAATGATGATACCATGCCAACTTTCAACCTTTTCAGACATCATTTGTAGTGCTTTTCAATTTCAGGGTCATTTAGCTCAAAAAAATCAGTAAATGCATGAAAAATACCAAATGAAGTCAGAAGTGGTTTAAAATTTATGATTTGGCTTTGAATGGTGCATTTTGAACACACAAAAAGTCTGGAGTTCAAATAAGTTCAAGAAAATGAAATCCCTTTTTAACAAATGAGTTTCCGTCCGAAACCCTGATACTTCGAAAGAGATTGTCCGTTTTGTACACGAAGTGCATCCAGTTTTTGCCGTAACCCTCTCAACTTTTTAGCACATGCTATGTGGGTGAAATGATGATACCATGCCAACTTTCAACCTTTTCAGAGTTCATTTGTAGTGCTTTTCATTTTCAGGGTCATTTAGCTCAAAAAAATCAGTAAATGCATGAAAAATACCAAATGAAGTCAGAAGTGGTTTAAAATTTATGATGTGGCTTTGAATGGTGCATTTTGAACACACAAAAAGTCTGGAGTTCAAATAAGTTCAAAAAAAATGAAATCCCTTTGTAACAAATGAGTTTCCGTCCGAAACCCCGATACTTCGAAAGAGATTGTCCGTTTTGTACACGAAGTGCATCCAGTTTTTGCCGTAACCCTCTCAACTTTTCAGCACATGCTATGTGGGTGAAATGATGATACCATGCCAACTTTCAACCTTTTCAGACATCATTTGTAGTGCTTTTCAATTTCAGGGTCATTTAGCTCAAAAAAATCAGTAAATGCATGAAAAATACCAAATGAAGTCAGAAATGGTTGAAAATTTATGACGTGGCTTTGAATGGTGCATTTTGAACACACAAAAAGTCTGGAGTTCAAATAAGTTCAAGAAAATGAAATCCCTTTGTAGCAAATGAGTTTCCGTCCGAAACCCTGATACTTCAAAAGAGATTGTCCATTTTGTACACGAAGTGCATCCAGTTTTTGCCATAACCCTCTCAACTTTTTAGCACATGCTATGTGGGTGAAATGATGATACCATGCCAACTTTCAACCTTTTCAGAGTTCATTTGTAGTGCTTTTCATTTTCAGGGTCTTTTAGCGAAAAAAAATCAGTAAATGCATGAAAAATACCAAATGAAGTCAGAAGTGGTTTAAAATTTATGATGTGGCTTTGAATGGTGCATTTTGAACACACAAAAAGTCTAGAGTTCAAATAAGTTCAAAAAAATGAAATCCCTTTGTAACAAATGAGTTTCCGTCCGAAACCCCGATACTTCGAAAGAGATTGTCCGTTTTGTACACGAAGTGCATCCAGTTTTTGCCGTAACCCTCTCAACTTTTCAGCACATGCTATGTGGGTGAAATGATGATACCATGCCAACTTTCAACCTTTTCAGACATCATTTGTAGTGCTTTTCAATTTCAGGGTCATTTAGCTCAAAAAAATCAGTAAATGCATGAAAAATACCAACTGAAGTCAGAAATGGTTGAGAATTTATGATGTGGCTTTGAATGGTGCATTTTGAACACACAAAAAGTCTGGAGTTCAAATAAGTTCAAGAAAATGAAATCCCTTTGTAACAAATGAGTTTCCGTCCGAAACCCTGATACATCGAAAGAGATTGTCCGTTTTGTACACGAAGTGCATCCAGTTTTTGCCGTAACCCTCTCAACTTTTTAGCACATGCTATGTGGGTGAAATTATGATACCATGCCAACTTTCAACCTTTTCAGAGTTCATTTGTAGTGCTTTTCATTTTCAGGGTCATTTAGCTCAAAAAAATCAGTAAATGCATGAAAAATACCAAATGAAGTCAGAAGTGGTTTAAAATTTATGATTTGGCTTTGAATGGTGCATTTTGAACACACAAAAAGTCTGGAGTTCAAATAAGTTCAAAAAAATGAAATCCCTTTGTAACAAATGAGTTTCCGTCCGAAACCCCGATACTTCGAAAGAGGTTGTCCGTTTTGTACACGAAGTGCGTCCAGTTTTTGCCGTAACCCTCTCAACTTTTCAGCACATGCTATGGGGGTGAAATGATGATACCATGCCAACTTTCAACCTTTTCAGACATCATTTGTAGTGCTTTTCAATTTCAGGGTCATTTAGCTCAAAAAAATCAGTAAATGCATGAAAAATACCAAATGAAGTCAGAAGTGGTTTAAAATTTATGATTTGGCTTTGAATGGTGCATTTTGAACACACAAAAAGTCTGGAGTTCAAATAAGTTCAAGAAAATTAAATCCCTTTGTAACAAATGAGTTTCCGTCCGAAACCCTGAAACTTCGAAAGAGATTGTCCATTTTGTACACGAAGTGCATCCAGTTTTTGCCGTAACCCTCTAAAATTTTTAGCACATGCTATGTGGGTGAAATGATGATACCATGCCAACTTTAAACCTTTTCAGAGTTCATTTGTAGTGCTTTTCATTTTCAGGGTCTTTTAGCTCAAAAAAATTAGTAAATGCATGAAAAATACCAAATGAAGTCAGAAGTGGTTTAAAATTTATGATGTGGCTTTGAATGGTGCATTTTGAACACACAAAAAGTCTAGAGTTCAAATAAGTTCAAAAAAATGAAATCCCTTTGTAACAAATGAGTTTCCGTTCGAAACCCCGATACTTCGAAAGAGATTGTCCGTTTTGTACACGAAGTGCATCCAGTTTTTGCCGTAACCCTCTCAACTTTTCAGCACATGCTATGTGGGTGAAATGATGATACCATGCCAACTTTCAACCTTTTCAGACATCATTTGTAGTGCTTTTCAATTTCAGGGTCATTTAGCTCAAAAAAATCAGTAAATGCATGAAAAATACCAAATGAAGTCAGAAGTGGTTTAAAATTTATGATTTGGCTTTGAATGGTGCATTTTGAACACACAAAAAGTCTGGAGTTCAAATAAGTTCAAGAAAATGAAATCCCTTTTTAACAAATGAGTTTCCGTCCGAAACCCTGATACTTCGAAAGAGATTGTCCGTTTTGTACACGAAGTGCATCCAGTTTTTGCCGTAACCCTCTCAACTTTTTAGCACATGCTATGTGGGTGAAATGATGATACCATGCCAACTTTCAACCTTTTCAGAGTTCATTTGTAGTGCTTTTCATTTTCAGGGTCATTTAGCTCAAAAAAATCAGTAAATGCATGAAAAATACCAAATGAAGTCAGAAGTGGTTTAAAATTTATGATGTGGCTTTGAATGGTGCATTTTGAACACACAAAAAGTCTGGAGTTCAAATAAGTTCAAAAAAAATGAAATCCCTTTGTAACAAATGAGTTTCCGTCCGAAACCCCGATACTTCGAAAGAGATTGTCCGTTTTGTACACGAAGTGCATCCAGTTTTTGCCGTAACCCTCTCAACTTTTCAGCACATGCTATGTGGGTGAAATGATGATACCATGCCAACTTTCAACCTTTTCAGACATCATTTGTAGTGCTTTTCAATTTCAGGGTCATTTAGCTCAAAAAAATCAGTAAATGCATGAAAAATACCAAATGAAGTCAGAAATGGTTGAAAATTTATGACGTGGCTTTGAATGGTGCATTTTGAACACACAAAAAGTCTGGAGTTCAAATAAGTTCAAGAAAATGAAATCCCTTTGTAGCAAATGAGTTTCCGTCCGAAACCCTGATACTTCGAAAGAGATTGTCCGTTTTGTACACGAAGTGCGTCCAGTTTTTGCCATAACCCTCTCAACTTTTTAGCACATGCTATGTGGGTGAAATGATGATACCATGCCAACTTTCAACCTTTTCAGAGTTCATTTGTAGTGCTTTTCATTTTCAGGGTCTTTTAGCGAAAAAAAATCAGTAAATGCATGAAAAATACCAAATGAAGTCAGAAGTGGTTTAAAATTTATGATTTGGCTTTGAATGGTGCATTTTGAACACACAAAAAGTCTAGAGTTCAAATAAGTTCAAAAAAATGAAATCCCTTTGTAACAAATGAGTTTCCGTCCGAAACCCTGAAACTTCGAAAGAGATTGTCCATTTTGTACACGAAGTGCATCCAGTTTTTGCCGTAACCCTCTCAACTTTTTAGCACATGCTATGTGGGTGAAATGATGATACCATGCCAACTTTAAACCTTTTCAGAGTTCATTTGTAGTGCTTTTCATTTTCAGGGTCTTTTAGCTCAAAAAAATTAGTAAATGCATGAAAAATACCAAATGAAGTCAGAAGTGGTTTAAAATTTATGATGTGGCTTTGAATGGTGCATTTTGAACACACAAAAAGTCTAGAGTTCAAATAAGTTCAAAAAAATGAAATCCCTTTGTAACAAATGAGTTTCCGTTCGAAACCCCGATACTTCGAAAGAGATTGTCCGTTTTGTACACGAAGTGCATCCAGTTTTTGCCGTAACCCTCTAAACTTTTCAGCACATGCTATGTGGGTGAAATGATGATACCATGCCAACTTTCAACCTTTTCAGAGTTCATTTGTAGTGCTTTTCATTTTCAGGGTCTTTTAGCGAAAAAAAATCAGTAAATGCATGAAAAATACCAAATGAAGTCAGAAGTGGTTTAAAATTTATGATTTGGCTTTGAATGGTGCATTTTGAACACACAAAAAGTCTGGAGTTCAAATAAGTTCAAAAAAATGAAATCCCTTTGTAACAAATGAGTTTCCGTCCGAAACCCCGATACTTCGAAAGAGGTTGTCCGTTTTGTACACGAAGTGCGTCCAGTTTTTGCCGTAACCCTCTCAACTTTTCAGCACATGCTATGGGGGTGAAATGATGATACCATGCCAACTTTCAACCTTTTCAGACATCATTTGTAGTGCTTTTCAATTTCAGGGTCATTTAGCTCAAAAAAATCAGTAAATGCATGAAAAATACCAAATGAAGTCAGAAGTGGTTCAAAATTTATGATTTGGCTTTGAATGGTGCATTTTGAACACACAAAAAGTCTGGAGTTCAAATAAGTTCAAAAAATGAAATCCCTTTGTAACAAATGAGTTTCCGTCCGAAACCCTGAAACTTCGAAAGAGATTGTCCATTTTGTACACGAAGTGCTTCCAGTTTTTGCCGTAACCCTCTCAACTTTTCAGCACATGCTATGTGGGTTAAATGATGATACCATGCCAACTTTCAACCTTTTCAGACATCATTTGTAGTGCTTTTCAATTTCAGGGTCATTTAGCTCAAAAAAATGAGTAAATGCATGAAAAATACCAAATGAAGTCAGAAATGGTTGAAAATTTATGATGTGGCTTTGAATGGTGCATTTTCAACACACAAAAAGTCTGGAGTTCAAATAAGTTCAAGAAAATGAAATCCCTTTTTAACAAATGAGTTTCCGTCCGAAACCCTGATACATCGAAAGATATTGTCCGTTTTGTACACGAAGTGCATCCAGTTTTTGCCGTAACCCTCTCAACTTTTCAGCACATGCTATGTGGGTGAAATGATGATACCATGCCAACTTTCAACCTTTTCAGACATCATTTGTAGTGCTTTTCAATTTCAGGGTCATTTAGCTCAAAAAAATCAGTAAGTGCATGAAAAATACCAAATGAAGTCAGAAATGGTTGAAAATTTATGACGTGGCTTTGAATGGTGCATTTTGAACACACAAAAAGTCTGGAGTTCAAATAAGTTCAAGAAAATGAAATCCCTTTGTAACAAATGAGTTTCCGTCCGAAACCCCGATACTTCGAAAGAGATTGTCCGTTTTGTACACGAAGTGCATCCAGTTTTTGCCATAACCCTCTCAACTTTTCAGCACATGCTATGTGGGTGAAATGATGATACCATGCCAACTTTCAACCTTTTCAGACATCATTTGTAGTGCTTTTCATTTTCAGGGTCTTTTAGCTAAAAAAAATCAGTAAATGCATGAAAAATACCAACTGAAGTCAGAAATGGTTGAGAATTTATGATGTGGCTTTGAATGGTGCATTTTGAACACACAAAAAGTCTGGAGTTCAAATAAGTTCAAAAAAATGAAATCCCTTTGTAACAAATGAGTTTCCGTCCGAAACCCCGATACTTCGAAAGAGATTGTCCGTTTTGTACACGAAGTGCATCCAGTTTTTGCCGTAACCCTCTCAACTTTTCAGCACATGCTATGTGGGTGAAATGATGATACCATGCCAACTTTCAACCTTTTCAGACATCATTTGTAGTGCTTTTCAATTTCAGGGTCATTTAGCTCAAAAAAATCAGTAAATGCATGAAAAATACCAACTGAAGTCAGAAATGGTTGAGAATTTATGATGTGGCTTTGAATGGTGCATTTTGAACACACAAAAAGTCTGGAGTTCAAATAAGTTCAAGAAAATGAAATCCCTTTGTAACAAATGAGTTTCCGTCCGAAACCCTGATACATCGAAAGAGATTGTCCGTTTTGTACACGAAGTGCATCCAGTTTTTGCCGTAACCCTCTCAACTTTTTAGCACATGCTATGTGGGTGAAATGATGATACCATGCCAACTTTCAACCTTTTCAGAGTTCATTTGTAGTGCTTTTCATTTTCAGGGTCATTTAGCTCAAAAAAATCAGTAAATGCATGAAAAATACCAAATGAAGTCAGAAGTGGTTTAAAATTTATGATTTGGCTTTGAATGGTGCATTTTGAACACAAAAAAAGTCTGGAGTTCAAATAAGTTCAAAAAAATGAAATCCCTTTGTAACAAATGAGTTTCCGTCCGAAACCCCGATACTTCGAAAGAGGTTGTCCGTTTTGTACACGAAGTGCGTCCAGTTTTTGCCGTAACCCTCTCAACTTTTCAGCACATGCTATGGGGGTGAAATGATGATACCATGCCAACTTTCAACCTTTTCAGACATCATTTGTAGTGCTTTTCAATTTCAGGGTCATTTAGCTCAAAAAAATCAGTAAATGCATGAAAAATACCAAATGAAGTCAGAAGTAGAAACAAAAAGAATGAACTAGAAAACTTTTATGAAACTCTAATATTTTTGAAACTAAACTTATATAAAATTTATGCAAAAAGAATCACTGAAAAACTGTAAGTAGAAACAAAAAAAAAATAAAGCAAAAAAGAAAACAAAAAAAAGAAAAAAATGCCGCCTACTGGGCCACCACGGCTTGAATACGACTAGAAACCCAGCTAGTTGGGCCAGGATTCAGGCCCGCAGCAGGCCCAGTAGGCCCACATGCATTGCACTGTCAGGTTAGGCCCATAAGCCTGCATTTGAGAGGAGCTCGAATACTATGGCGCACCGCAGCTTATAAACAGGTGCGCCTCTCTCTCAACTAGCGAGGTGGGACTAAACTCCCACCACACCAGGCGCAGAGCATTGGTCCTGGTTGGTGCCACGAACTGGTACCAATGCCCCCCTTTGGTCCTGGTTCGTTCCACCAACCGGGACCAAAGGTCTCTGTTTCCCGCCCTTTGGGCTGCTGAAAAAGAGACCTTTGGTCCCGGTTGGTGGCACGAACCGGGACCAAAGGGGGGCAAGCAAAAAAGAAAACAAAAAAACAAAAAAAAATGCCGCCTACTGGGCCACCACGGCCTGAATACGACTAGAAACCCAGCTAGTTGGGCCAGGATTCAGGCCCGCAGCAGGCCCAGTAGGCCCACATGCATTGCACTGTCAGGTTAGGCCCATAAGCCTGCATTTGAGAGGAGCTCGAATACTCTGGCGCACCGCAGCTTATAAACAGGTGCGCCTCTCTCTCAACTAGCGAGGTGGGACTAAACTCCCACCACACCAGGCGCAGAGCATTGGTCCCGGTTGGTGCCACGAACCGGTACCAATGCCCCCCTTTGGTCCCGGTTCGTTCCACCAACCGGGACCAAAGGTCTCTGTTTCCCGCCCTTTGGGCTGCTGAAAAAGAGACCTTTGGTCCCGGTTGGTGGCACGAACCGGGACCAAAGGGGGGCATTGGTACCGGTTCGTGCCACCAACCGGGACCAATGCTCTTTGTATAAAAGAAAACACTTAGCAGTTTTCTCTCCCATTCTCTCCCCCAAAGGCCAAAATCGCACCCACGCCGTCAGGCTGCCCAAATCGGGACCCGTCGCCGTCGCCGCCGCCGGCCGCCGTCCCCGTCGCCTCCCCGACCTCGCCGTCGCCTCCCCGCGCCCGTGCCCTGCGCGGCCGGCCGCCGTCGCCTCCCCGCGCCTGTGCCCCGGCATCGTCGTCGCCGAGCCCTGCCCCGTCGGCCGCCGTCGCCGAGCCCTGCCCCGCCGGCCGCCTCCAGCTAGCTCCACCGCCGCCCCCCTAGTGAGCTTCCCCCTTCTCCCATGGTCCCCTGCTCCCCGTCGCCGCGTGCCCCCGAGCCCCTTTGCTGCCACTGCTCGTCGCTGGGTGGCTAATGTGTCAATGTTGTATGTATGTATGTGGCTATATGTATGTATGGATGGATAGCATTTTTTTTCATATAGAAAACTCCGGTAATTTCGACATGAGGGGGGACGTCGATCAACCCCCTCTCGCCCGGCCAACTCTCGAGTCCACCCAAACCGGGACTGAAAAAGCGTTGTCGATCTCCTACCCCCTCTCGCCCCTACCCGACAAACTCTTGAGGCCACCCAAACCCTAGAAGCGTTGCCGAGGCCACCCCAAACCCTAGAAGCGTCGAGGCCACCCAAATTTACCAAGTTAAAAGAGCGTTGTCGAGGCCACCGCAAACCCTAGAAGCGTTGCCGAGGCCCCACCCAATCCCTAGAAGCGTTGCTGAGGCCACCCCAAACCCTAGAAGCGTCGAGGCCACCCAAATTTACCAAGTTAAAGAGCGTTGTCGAGGCCACCGCAAACCCTAGAAGCGTTGTCGAGGCCACCCCAAACCGTAGAAGCGTCGAGGCCACTAATTATGATCCCTTGTCTATTTTTGCCACTAATTAATATATCCATCTCTCATGTTTGTATATTAATTGCCATGTTGTAATATTTGTAGAAACCATGGATCCAATCATGGACAGAGACTATGAAGAAGAAGAGTTGTTGGGGGACATGATCCGCGGCGGCAAGGATATCTTGTCGTATCTCACTTTTGAAGGAGAAGAGGTAGGACATGATGATGACGGCTCCTGTCACCGAATGCCGGAGGAAGAAGGAGACCATGATGACGGCTCCGGTGACCGAGTGCCGGAGGAAGAAGGAGACCATGATGACGGCTCCGGTGACCGAACGGAGGGAGCTGTTGCAAAGTCGTCCGGCGAGGTATATATATATTAATTAAGCCTGTGCTGACTAATTGACGCATTAATTGTTTTGGTATGTACATATATTAACTCTTGTTTCTTCTTTTATAGCCCTCCGGATCGAGCGCAACTTCGGTAACGACACGAGGCCCGAAGAAAAGGTTGCGCCAGGATGAAAAGTTCACGATCACCTTAATCGTGGACGATGGCCAACCCATTGAACCCAAGAAGACCAAGGATGCATTTTCCGCTCAGTGTGGAGCTATTGTTAGGGACAGCATCCCTATCAGCATCCTGCAATGGAATCAGCCAAAGAAAGAAGACCCTCAAGTTTCTTATGTCACCGATAGACAGAAAGAAGATCTTTGGAAGGCCCTGAAGGCAAATTTCACCCTACCGCCAGAGGATAATCCGAGTAATCCAGTTATAGAGCCACTGGTCAGGTCGTGTGCTCTTAAGAAGAGGGCAGATCTTTTCAGGAGGTGGAAGAATGAGTTGAAAGCTAAGTTTGTCGACCAAAACAAGACTCCAGAATTCACCGGCCGATATGAGGGGATAAGAGATCAATGGGACGAGTTCGTGGCCTACAAGACATCTGACAAGAGTAAGAAAATGTCAGCGATAAACAAGGAAAATGCTGCAAAGAAGCTGTATCACCATCGCACGGGGTCAGGTGGCTACATCAGAGCCCGGCTGTTGTGGGCCAAATGGGAGAATGACCTGGTTGCTAAAGGGGTCGAACCAGAGACAGCGAACTGGCCAGACCGTTCAAGGACTTGGTTCTTCGGGGTTGGGGGAACTTTGGACCCTGAAACAGGGAAGTGCGTTTGGACGGACGAGCAACTTGCAATACCCGTCAGCAAGCTTAAGAAGTATATCAAGGAAGCGCTGGAAGGGATGTTCATTCCCGACAGAGAGAAGGACGAGCTGACTGCGGCCCTCGGGAATCCTGAGCACCCTGGACGAACATGAGGCACGCCAGGATCCATTCCGTGGAAGGTTGGGTTTCCCGGCGCAGGCGCTTACAAAAGCCGGGAGAGGAAGAGGAAACAGGAGCTGAGCGTTGTGCATGAGCTCAATGAAAGAGTACAAAGGCTAGAGGAACAAGTTCTGAGCCAGCGAGCTCCCGACCAACAACTTGTTCAGGGGCACGAAGCTACCCCAGAAGCTACCCCGCTATCTCAGTGGAGAAGCAGCATGGCTTCCACGGAGCTCGTTCAGCAGCCTAGCTACCCCGTGGATGCTATCACGGAGGCTCAATCTTGCCAGCTTATGATGAAATGCCATAACCTCACCTTTACGGCGGCTGTCGGCTCTGTTGCACCTCCTCGACCCGACGGAACTTTTCACTGCCGTCCGATTCCACATGGCTATGCTTCTATTCAGGTGGATGAAGTAACGGAGGGATTTGAGGAGCTCGAGCTTGACCACCCTACAGGTGAAGGGGAGACTCAGCTAAGATGTGCTCTGAGGAGTACATGTCTATGGCGGAAGGAGCACATCAAGCTTCCGAACTGGACGACTCCGCCTCCTCCGGTGAGTGATGAAGGCACTCCTCCTGCTCCTCCTCCTCCTCCGGCGAGGGATCAAGGCACTCCGCCTCCTACTTTGCCTCGTCCGACGCATGACGATCAAGGCACTCTGCCTCCTCGTCCGCCTTCTCCGGCACGTCCGAGCAGTCCGCCTCCTCCGGCGTGTCGGAGCACTCCGCCTCCTTCTCCGCCTCGTAAGCAACGACGGAGGAGAGACGCCGCCGCTCCGGCTGCTAGCAGTACAGCCAGTGGTGGGAGGCCATACGAATACGGTCCACGGTCTCTCAAGCCTCTGGAACCGAGACCATACGAGAGGACCGATGAGGAAAACGCGAAGATCTCTCAAGACGAAGTGAGGGCCCATTTTGCAAAGAAAGCTCCACCTCCGAAGGAGACGATAGATCCGGTGGTATCGAAGCGCACTGTCGAGGCCCTGAAGCGACCACCACCGCCTCCGCTGGATACCAACTATGTCTGCGCTACTAAAAAGACATATCAAAATGCGTGCGGACGGGAACTACTTCCAGTGATGAGAGGTTAGCAAAACGAAGAAGTGGGAAAACAATTCCCCAGCTCGGCGAACAGGCGAACCAATCGTGCCCCCCGCTCATGGTGTCTACCGATATCGTGCCTAATCTGCCGGGGGTGGTGGTGGAGGGGATGGTGCCCGGTACCAATATTGCCGATTACGGCCTCGGTATAGAATTTGAAGTAGCGGAGGTGGTGGAGGCATACAAATACCAGTACGGGAAGCCTCTCGTCAAAGATGGAAGTCCTCCTCTAGGAACGATGGTGCGACAATTCCATGATTGGTACATGAAAACCTGCAGCGAGTCTGGGAAGGATTGTTTGTTGATGAGTATTAAAGAGGAGCACGACTTCGTTGTCCAGGAGCTGATTGCTGTTGAATTTGACGAGCTTTTCCCGCTATACAATCTACAGGCCATCGACAAATCAATCGTGACTTGCTACTGTCTGTAAGTACTTCTGTAATTAAGTCTCTATATATAGCTCACCTCTTTCATTGCATGTATATATATATATAATTATCCTCATCACTATATTATGCAGATTGAAGATCGTCGAATGCAGAAGAGCAGAAATGTATGACATTGGGTTCATTAACCCAAATATCATACATGAATGGACGGTTCAAAAGAATGCCACAGAAACCGAGGAGAATTTGCTACAATCGTTGCTTAAAAATCAAAACAAAGACAAAATACTCTTTCCTTACAACTTCAAGTGAGTGTTACTGTCTTGTGCATATTCGGTTTCTCCCTTATTACTCGAGGTTATAGTAATGTAATTGATGAGCAATGCATGTGTGCGCAGTCACCACTTTATTCTACTAGAGATTAAGCTTGAGCGGGGAGTAGTAACCGTCTTAGACTCGAGACGAAATAAACCCGAGTTGTATGCGAACATGACTCAAATGCTCCAGAAGTAAGTTCAATCGATCATTATCGCACCATATCGGCAACTTTGTTCATTTCCTGATATATATCAAGTAATTATTTTCTTTGTCTGGCAGGGTTTGGAAAAAGTTCACCGCAATTGCTCTGGGACTGCCTACCGAGCTGCGATTTACACACCCGAATGTAAGTAATAAATACTACCTAGTTCCGCGCTTCTCCCATTGATTCTAGCTAGTTTCATCAATATATACCATTTAGCATGCTTGCTTATCAGTTTGATTGACCTCTATTTCTCGTATAGTGCTTGTGGCAGGAACAAGGGACGTCTTTATGTGGATTCTATGTTTGCGAGTTCATCTACAACGCGACGAAGCCTAATAAGCGGGGCTACACTTCAAAATAATATGAAGTGCGTAAGCAAAAAATATTCACAATTTTATTTTATTACCATCATTTGTGTTGAGTTTCATTCATATACATGTATTGGCCCTCTTCTTCAATTTAGATGTGGGAGATGCGGAATGAACTCCTACCACAAGATCGTGTACGAGCAATTCAAGAGGAATTGGCGGGATTCTTTCTTGACCACATCATCAATAAAGCCGGAGAATACCATGTGGAACTTGATATTACATGTTAGGGATTGTAACATAGGATAGATATACGAAAACTTGTTGTTTGACCAATCTCTCGGAGAAGGAGGAGGTCGATCCCTTCTCTCTGTATATGTTCATGACGATCTTGTGTACTTAATGGTTTCCTTCATTTGCTTACTACCTAGCGTGTCGCGAGTTCTCTCTATACGTATAGTACGTAGCGTCGACCAAGCACGGAGATAAGAGAGGTCACTTCTCTCTATTAGCTAGCTAACATAATATATGAAACCCCTAAATTAACCCTCCAACCCCCCCCCTCTTTAAAAAAAACACAAAAACCCCAGCTCCTGAGCTGCTGACGCGTGGACGCTTTTTGGTCCCGGTTGGTGTTACCAACCGGGACCAAAGGCCCTCCTGCCTGGGCTCGGCGGAGAGGCCACGTGGAGGCCCATTTGTCCCGGTTCGTAAGCGAACCGGGACTAAAGGTCAAAACCAAAAACCCCAGCTCTCGAGCTGCTGACGCATGGACGCTTTTTGGTCCCGGTTAGTGTTACCAACCGGGACCAAAGGCCCTCCTGCCTGGGCTCGGCGGAGAGGCCACGTGGAGGCCCATCTGTCCCGGTTCGTAAGCAAACCGGGACTAAAGGTCATGGGCTTTAGTCCCGACCCTTTAGTCCCTGGTCCAGAACCGGGACAGAAGGGCCTCTGGAACCGGGACAAATGGGCCTTTTTCTACTAGTGCTGGGTCCTGCCCGACCTCGGTCAAAACGACACGCCGCAGCCCTACCTAGGCTCAACAGAGAGGTCAGCACGCCGGACTAACCCTATGCGCGTAGGGGTCTTGGGCCCATCGCCCTTTGCACTCCTGCACATTCTGTACGTGGCTGTGAGCAGACCTAGCCCCCTTAATACAAGTGCAGGCTTTCCCAGTCCAACCCGGCGTGCGCCGCTCAGTCGCTGACGTCTAGAGAGCTTCGGCTGATGCATACGACGCAGAGTACCCATATTTATTCCTGCGTGATGGTTAGTGCTATTAGGCCAGAGGCCTACTCGGATCAAATATCCAAATCGTTAGTGTATTCGGAGCGCGCAGTAACGAGCAGAGACTCACGATCATGTGACCCCGTCGCCCCGTCTCGTGGACTTGCGGCAAGGGCTAAGAATGCCCGGCCACGCCACGTGGTTATCTCGCGGGTACCCTCCAGGTCAACCCGTCTCCGCTCCACTCGCATCATATGCTCGCGCGGGTACCCCGTCAGGGCCGACCCGACTTTATCATGGTTCAGTGTCAGCAGTAAAGTAAAGGTAACCGTGTGTATAGTTCATCAAGAAGGAATTCGAGGAATCACCCTCGTTGGATTCCCACTCGACGACCCCGTTAGGGTGAAACCAGAGGAATCACCCTCGATGGTATTCACACTTGCGGGGTGCATGGCAGAAGCTTGGTCGGAGGTGGGGAAGAGGAATCACCCTCGGTAACCCACATCTGACTAGCTGTTCTACAGAGGCAACATCCGGAGTGAGATAAGAGGTATCACCCTCGGCACTCAATATAAGCTCTGCAGAGTCGAGCAAATTTAGGGGTGTGAGGTGATGTGTTGGTCTCATTCCATTCGATCACATCGATCAGGACACAGATACTAAAGCGGGGCAACTACAGCAAGGAAGAGGGGTCACAGATGGTTTTCCATCCATGCTACACTAAGCAGTTTGGATAGCAGGCAGGTATCAATAACAGTTACAAAAAAATAGGATACGCATCAGAAATAGGATAAGCAGTAGAAGCAACAATTTCTAATGCAAGCAAGAGGGAGAGAGAATAGGCGATATAGGCATGCGTCAAGGGGGGTTGCTTGCCTGGAAGCTCTGCGGCAAAGGAGGGATCGTCAGTGGTGTCGTCGGTCTCCTGAGCTGCGTCAGTCTCGGGGCCTATCGGTTAAGAAGAGGGGGAAGAAACAATAAATAAAGGCAGACAAATGCAACACAAATGCATGGCATGATGGTATGCAGTGCTGGCGGTGAACTAATGCAATGCTACATGTCGCAGACGAGGCGGGAAAATATCTGGGATATTTTCCCGGTGTTTAGGCCGATTTCGGTATACTGAACCGGAGGGGAAGGTTCCATGTTCAGGTAGATAGGAGTGATGGTCAAGCATTTTGACCACATATTCAGATTCGTCTCGTTTTTCTGATCAAGTTTCATGTAGAAAGTTTTTCGATCCGAGCAACGGTTTATTTTCTATGAATTTGCAAAGATTTAAACATTTTCTGAAATTATTTTAATTATTAAATTCGAATTATCCAGAATAGTAATGGGTGACATCAGCATGACGTGTGAGTGACGTCAGCAGTCAACAGACTCGCTGACCAGTCAAACCTGACCAGTGGGTCCCACATGTCATACACAGCGCCCTAATTAGAGTTTAATTTAATCTAAACAGAGTCTAATTAGAAGGTGGACCCCACTGTCAGTGACTAAACTAATTAATGATTAGTTTAAATTTAAATTAGTTTTAATTAACCGCTGGGGCCCGCATGATAGTGGCACAGGGGTGCGCAGTCAGCAGTTGACTGGGTCAACCCAGTCAACTGGGGCCCCTGGGCCCACTGGCAGTGACCCTGTGGGTGGCCCCAGGTCAGCCACATCGGCGATGGCCGGCACTTCGCCGACGGCGATGCCACAACTCGGCGGCGCAGCTCCTCCCCGGAAAATGGACACGGGCGGCCAAATGGAGCGCAGCTTGCGGCGTTCGAACATGCGTTTGATGCCGTACCGATTGGTGGCGGTGGCGTGGACTGGCGTGGCCGGAAACGGCGCCGGCGATGAGGTCAGCGGCGGAGCGTTTTGGCCGACGACGAAAATGGTGAGGCAGCGTGGCGCAGCATGATCTAGAAGGATAGGCGGACTCTACTCGCGCGTGCGAAGACGGTGGACACGGTCCCGTGACCATTTGGTCACCGGAGACACGCCGGCAACGAGCTCGCGCGGCGTCGCATTCGGCCTCGTCGAGAGAGCAAGCTAGGGTGCACGCGAGAGTAAACGGAGAGGGGTAGGAGGTAGAGGAGCTCACCGCGCGGCACACAGAGGCCGGTGAGAGGTTTAGTAGCAGCAGCAGTCGCCGGTATTCGGCGGAGCTCGATGGCTCCCGTTCGAGGACGTGGACGACGTGGTCGACGACGGCGAGGACGCAGGACACGGCGGCGAGGCGAGGCGAGGTCGGTGGCCGCGGGCTCGACGGCGTGCGGCGGCGGGCACGTTTGGTGGAGGTCGCGAGCGAGCGAGAGAGGGCGAGAGAGGGGGGAAATGGATGAGGACGACGGGGAGGCCGAGGGGGCGCATCCTTATCCCCTCGCCGACCCTGTAGCATCGCGGTGTCGACGATTCGCTGGAGCGCGCCGGCGTGGCCACGGGTGTGGCGACATGCACAAAGAGAGAGCTGGAGGAGGGAGAAAGAGGCCGGCTAGGCTGGGCCAACTGCACTGTGCACTTAGGCCCAGTCCACAGTAGCTGTTTAGGGCCTTTTTCATTTTCTTTTCTGTTTTCTTTTCTCAACAGCATTTTGCATTTATTTTTGCCATTGAATGACCTTGCAAAAATGTGGAGCTGGCAAAAACAAATACTAGTGAATATTGTGCACTGCCACAAAAAGTTTGTGCAAGGTTTGAACCCATTTGGATTTTTCATAAATGGAAATGGCATTTTAAGTGCTCTTTTGGCACTGTTTAATTGCCCTAACCCAAATTTTGGTTGATGGTGATGTTGTTTTCCTTAACAACAATTTGTTTTGGAATATTTGCTAAGTGATGAACATTTTTCTAGCAATATTTGAGCAACTTCAAATCTCACTTGAATTTGAATTGAATCCAGGGAAAGAATTTGAAATGAGATGTCTCACCACTGTGATCAAGCATTGCAAATGATGATGACTTGGCATGATTATCATATGGTCACAATGCTTTATTACATAGAGGTGTTACAATTCTCCTCCACTACAAGAAATCTCGTCCCGAGATTTTAGCGGTGGAGTAAGAGGTGACTTCGGGAGAACGGACCTTTGCAAGGTCGATTATCAGGCAGATAACTCAGGGAATGTGCAGAAAGAATCTCTCGAGTTGAAACTTAGGAAAACATCGAGAGCAAAGTGTGAAGGTACAATAAGAAGTTTCAAGTGAATGGACATCCGGTCGATACCTGAACAGAGTGTGAAAAGAGGATCAGAGCATCGGGAATGGGTCATCTCTCGGAGGGTGGCTCGTGATAACACACAAAGCCAAGAGCATAGGATACTTTGGGATCAAGGATGTACAGGAGGGTCAGGTTTCGATCCTGTGGAACTGTGATGAGGGTCGATCAAAAGTAGAGAGAACGGTGACCTCTTACCTGTCACGACAACAAGGTATGTCAGAGGATAGCCTGTCAGTTATGTTGGCGACAACATCGGTACCAAGGGCGAGGGACGAAGAGAACCATTTTCCTGCTCGTTAAGACGAGGCAGACCAATAGGCAAAGTTCTCGTCCATCGGTGGTTACCGGAATGTCATCAACAATAGTAACGGGGTCTCGCTGACAGAGTTGTACAACGAGGTGTTTTCATAAGCAGGGAATTATTTCTGCTTATATCATATAGACCACAAGAAAGGTTAAACAGACCAATGGAAAGGAAAATGTGATTATCAGAATTAAACAGACCATTGGAAAGGAAAAGGTGTATACCCGAGTGTTAGGTGTATAACCTTCACAAGAACAAGCAGGGCGGGACAATCATGACAGGACTCCAAGTACGCAACCATTTACATAAAGGGGAAGAAATTTATGAGGCTTACCCATACAACGGTGTGAGGGTAATTGAACAAGAAACATTTAGCATTATGCTTCCGATGTTCTTATTGATATTCGGAATACCACAGTCATGCTTTGAGGTAGCATTAATATGGTGTTTCAAGTAAGGGTTGATTTTGAAGATCACAAAAGATACAATGGAACAATTTCAAGAATAGCAGGGAAAACAAGGTGCAAGCAAAATGATATGATGATGACAGTTTGACACAAGCTTAGCCCATTGTTGGAAAAGTGCATCGGGAAGGAGGACCAGGTAGCACGGATAAGATTAGCATGAAAATTATATAGCCGATCAGGCTAGGAATGGCATGATGGAGTGTTAAACTTCCCAGCAACAAGTACTAGGGGTATGGGATCACAGTGTGGATTCTAGTCACTTGTCAGAGTCCTCGAGTGATGAAGAACGCAAAACTACGGAGTGACAAGAACGGTGAGAAGTATTATTCCCACAAGAATTCATGAGAGGTAGTGCAATGGCATGATAGCTTCGAGGTACCAGGGGTAATACCCGAAGGTAGAACATAATAGAAGCTGAACTGGGTCGTTGACCTGCGGTAGCAGATGTTTTAACCTTGTCGAGAAATAGACGAGGCACGAGAATGGAGTTATCAATGAGGTCAGCATGGTTGGAACCATAACTGCATGGAATCAAGTTAAGGATACAGGAAGAATTATACAAATGAATAATTATTTTGCAAGAAGCTTCCATGATGGTCTACATCGTTTCCATGGGCATGAACACAAAGTTCAAGGTCGACTCCCACTTCTTCAACGCATAACCTTCCATTCACTTCTCGCTTTTAATGAAGTTGAAAAGTTGAAAATTTATCTGGCGTAACACCAGTAGAGTATGACCCGTAGAAGTCTCTGGGTTCTCGCAGATGGCAGAAGCATAGATACAACCCATCGGGACATTTTTACGAATCTATACAACCATCAACCAAAGCAAGGGATACGAGTTCGAAAGTAGAGTATCGAAGTCAAAGCAGATGATTCAATTTACCGAAGGCATTATGTATCGGGGGGAACTCACAAGATTTTGGATGTTAAGGACACTGTCGGATAACAACCCAACAATGGATCTGGCGATTCACGACGGAGTTGATGTGAGTATCGGTAATCAATCAGATGAAGAAGGGATGCAAAGGCGTCGGCTTGCAGAAACATATGAATAATTCATTCCTTAAATACAAAGAAATTTTGATTTCTAGATCGGTATATCAGAATCAGATGCTCTGATCGAAGATGGATAGGTGGAACAGACTTAGAGACACACCCGATCATATCTTGATTGGGCAAGAACCAGCTCATATCCGGAATAATGTCTGAGCCGGAAAGAAAATTTCTAAGGATTATTTGATGATTGCGAGTATTCGCACACACGCCGAACCCATAGGAACAAAATGACAATCACAAAGGATTTTTAATAAATATTGCTAGACATGTGGAATTAACCATAATGCAAGCAGACAAGTATTAGTAGAGTAATAGTTGGCAGAGAATTATCGGAAGATCGGATAGTATTCCAAAGTATTTTGGGAATCACATGAACAACTGGGAATGGGCGGATCCCTGATATGTGTGAGGAATTATCCGCTGTGCGAAAAGTGCTGCAAGGCAGAAGGCACCAAGGATTCTCGGAACAACGGAAAGTATCTCACGATATCTTGTAACAACAAGAGCAACCGGGAATGAAGGTAGAAATGGTAAGGAGGTGTAGCTATCCACGGGCATTACCGATGGTAGGGAACTGCAAAAGCAGTGGCACAGGGGTCTCAGGAAATATCGAAGAGTATCTTCGGAATCTTCTGATGCATTAAGCCATCATCGGGAATGAGGGGCTCTCCGGGAGGAAGTGGGTACGAGAACCTAATGTCAGAGTTAGTAAAATCTTTAACCCAAATAGAAAAGAGATCAGAGTCCGAGAGTAAAGACGAGGAATAAAAGATCCTAATACCACCCATTGGCGACGTGGGCCCGTAAGCCACACAGCCATGTTAGTAAAATGGTTTTCATAGACTAGACTCAACTTCGGCCAAGGAGTAGGAAAGGGGGATCCTATAGGCAGTCGACTCTGATACCAACTTGTGACGCCCCCGGCTTAATCATGCACTAATCATACACGCAAATGCACACGATCAAGTCCAAGGACTCACTTGAAGATATCACAACACAACTCTAAACACAAATAAAAGTCATACAAGCTTTATATTACAAGCCAGTGCCTCGAGGGCTCGAATACATAAGCTCGATGTCATACAAGCATCAGCGGAAGCATTAGATATCTGAGTACAGATATAAAAGATAAACAGATAGGCCTTAAGAAGGCGGGGCCAAACAAAGACTACGATCGAAAAGGCGAGGCCTCCTGCCTGGGTGCCTCCTAAACTACTCCTTGTCGTCGGAGGGCTCCTCGTAGTAGTACTCTCCAGCGGGGTAGTAGTAGTAACCGTAGTCGTCAGCCGGGGCAGCTGGCTCCGGGGCTAAGTCGTCTGGTCACAGCATTCGGGTACAGGAAAAAGTGGAAGCAAAGCAACCGTGAGTACTCATCCAAAGTACTCAGCAAGACTTACATCAGATATATTCTATGTATGCAACATTATCAAAGGAAGGCTGTATATGTGGACAAGACTGCAGAAATGCCAAAATAGAGGGAAGGCCTAGTCCTATCGAAGACTAGCATCTTCAGCGGTCTTGCAGCATTAGAAGAGTGCAGATTAGTACAATATAAAGTAGTAGTAGTATTAAACATCAACATCGCCCAGAGATCCTTCCTCGACTCCCTGCGAGAAAGCAATCTCGGAGCCATCATATCCATATCTCATCCCACTATTAAGTTCTAGTTGTATCGATCGGGATACAACTCCGAGTGTCCGTTACCGAGGATCCAGCTATTCGAATAGATATACTTCCCTGTAGGGGTGCACCAACTCACCCACCACGCTCGATTAACTCTGGCCGGACACACTTTTCTGGGTCCTGCCCGGCCTCGGTCAAAACAACATGCCGCAGCCCTACCTAGGCTCAACAGAGAGGTCAGCACGCCGGACTAACCCTATGCGCGCAGGGGTCTTGGGCCCATCGCCCTTTGCACTCCTGCATGTTGCGTACACGGCCGTGAGCAGACCTAGCCCCCTTAATACAAGTGCAGGCTTTCCCAGTCCAACCCAGCACGCGCCGCTCAGTCGCTGATGTCTAGAGAGCTTCGGCTGATGCATATGACGCAGAGTACCCATATTTATTCCCGCGTGATGGTTGGTGCAATTAGGCCAGAGGCCTACTCGGATCAAATATCCAAATCGTTAGTGTATTGGGAGCGCGCGGTAACGAGCAGAGACTCACGATCATGTGACCCCGTCGCCCCGTCTCATGGACTTGCGGCAAGGGCTAAGAATGCCCGGCCACGCCACGTGGTTATCTCGCGGGTACCCTCCAGGTCAACCCGTCTCCACTCCACTCGCATCATATGCTCGCGCGGGTACCGCTCAGGGCCGACCCAACTTTATCAGGGTTCAGTGTCAACAGTAAAGTAAAGGTAACCGTGTGTATAGTTCATCAAGAAGGAATCCGAGGAATCACCCTCGTTGGATTCCCACTCGACGATCCCATTAGGGTGAAACCAGAGGAATCACCCTCGATGGTATTCACACTGGCGGGGTGCATGACAGAAGCTTGGTCGGAGGTGGGGAAGAGGAATCACCCTCAATAACCCACATCTGACTAGCTGTTCTACAGGGGCAACATCCAGAGTGAGATAAGAGGTATCACCCTCGGCACTCGATATTAGCTCTGCAGAGTCGAGCAAATTTAGGGGTGTGAGGTGATGTGTTGGTCTCATTCCGTTCGATCACATCGATCGGGACACAGATACTGAAGCGGGGCAACTACAACAAGGAAGATGGGTCACAGATGGTTTTCCATCCATCCTACACTAAGCAGTTTGGATAGCAGGCACGTATCAATAACAGTTACAAAAAAATAGGCTATGCATCAGAAATAGGATAAGCAGTAGCAGCAACAATTTCTAATGCAAGCAGGAGGGAGAGAGAATAGGCGATATAGGCATGCGTCAAGGGGGGTTGCTTGCCTGGAAGCTTTGCGGCAAAGGAGGGATCGTCAGTGGTGTCGTCGGTCTCCTGAGCTGCGTCGGTCTCGGGGGCTATCGGTTAAGTAGAGGGGGAAGAAACAATAAATAAAGGCAGACAAATGCAACACAGATGCATGGCATGATGGTATGCAGTGCTGGCGGTGAACTAATGCAATGCTACATGTCGCAGACGAGGCGGGAAAATATCTGGAATATTTTCCCGGCGTTTAGGCCAATTTCGGTATACTAAACCGGAGGGGAAGGTTCCATGTTGAGGTAGATAGGAGTGATGGTCAAGCATTTTGATCACATATTCGGATTCGTCCCGTTTTTCTGATCTAGTTTCATGTAGAAAGTTTTTCGATCCGAGCTACGGTTTATTTTCTATGATTGGCAAATATTTAAACATTTTCCAAAATTATTTTAATTATTAAATTTGAATTATCCAGAATAGTAATGGGTGTCGTCAGCATGACGTGTGAGTGACGTCAGCAGTCAACAGACTCGCTGACCAGTCAAACCTGACCAGTGGGTCCCACATGTCATACACAGCGCCCTAATTAGAGTTTAATTTAATCTAAACAGAGTTTAATTAGAAGGTGGACCCCACTGTCAGTGACTAAACTAATTACAGATTAGTTTAAATTTAAATTAGTTTTAATTAACTATTGGGGCCCGCATGTCAGTGGCACAGGGGTGCCCAGTCAGCAGTTGACTGGGTCAACCCAGTCAACTGGGGCCCCTGGGCCCACTGGCAGTGACCCTAGGGGTGGCCCCAGGTAAGCCACATCGGCGATGGCCGGCGCATTGCCGGCGGCGACGCCACAACGCGGCGGCGCGGCTCTGTCCTTGCCAGAAAACGGCCACGGGTGGCCAAATGGAGCGCGGGTTGCGGCGTTCGAACGTGCGTTCGACGCCGCACCGTTGGTGGCGGTGGCGTGGTCTGGCATGGCCGGAAATGGCGCCGGCGACGAGGTCAGCGGCGGAGCATTTTGGCCGACGACGAAAACGGCGAGGCAGCGTGCTGCAGCTCGATCTAGAGGGATAGGAGGACTCTACTCGCGCGTGCGAAGACGGTGGACATGGTCCCGTGACCATTTGGTCACCGGAGACACGCCGGCGACGAGCTCGGGCGGCGTCGCGTTCGGCCTCGTCGAGAGAGCTAGCTAGGGTGCGCGCGAGAGTAAACGGATAGGGGTAGGAGGTAGAGGAGCTCACCGCGCGGCACACGGAGGCCGGTGAGAGGTTTAGTAGCAGCAGCAGTCGCCGGTATTCGGCGGACCTCGCCGGCGACCGAAAAGAAGGGGGTGGCTCTATCCGCTCGAGGCGGAGCTCCCCGGCTCTCGTTCGAGGACGTGGACGACGTGGTCGACGACGGCGAGGACGCAGGACATGGCGGCGAGGCGAGGCGAGGTCGGTGGCCGCGGGCTCGACGGCATGCGGAGGAGGGCGCATTCGGTGGAGCTCGCGAGTGAGCGAGAGAGGGCGAGAGAGAGGGGGAAATGGATGAGGACGATGGGAAGGCCGAGGGGGCGCATCCTTATCCCCTCGCCGGCCCTGTAGCATCGCGGTGTCGACGATTCGCCGGAGCGAGCCGGCGCGGCCACGGGCACCGCGACACGCACAGAGAGAGAGCGGGAGGAGGGAGAAAGAGGCCGGCTGGGCTGGGCCGAGTGCACTGTGCACTTAGGCCCAGTCCATAGTAGCTGTTTAGGGCCTTTTTCATTTTCTTTTTTGTTTTCTTTTCTCAGTAGCATTTTGCATTTATTTTTGCCATTGAATGACCATGCAAAAATGTGGAGCTGGCAAAAACAAATACTAGTGAATATTGTGCACTGCCACAAAAAGTTTGGGCAAGGTTTGAACCCATTTGGATTTTTCATAAATGGAAATGGCATTTTAAGTGCTGTTTTGGCACTGTTTAATTGCCCTAACCCAAATTTTGGTTGATGGTGATGTTGTTTTCCTTAACAACAATTTGTTTTGGAATATTTGCTAAGTGATGAACATTTTTCCAGCAATATTTGAGCAACTTCAAATCTCACTTGAATTTGAATTGAATCCGGGGAAAGAATTTGAAATGAGATGTCTCACCACTGTGATCAAGCATTGCAAATGATGATGACTTGGCATGATTATCATAAGGTCACAGTGCTTTATTACACCTCTCCAAACCCACTTTTAGCAATTTTCTTATCAAAATTTTCACCCTCCGAATTATGGGGACGCTCTTTAGCTAAAGTTGACTCTTCTTCAGTCCCCTTTTCATCAAGTTTAATATTGCTAAACAAAGAATCAATAGATGAAACACCAATCATTTTAATATCCTCATCATTACTACGATAAAAACCGGGAGGAATCGCTTTTTCTAAAAGTTCTCGCTTAGCTATTAGCATGGCACGGTTCTTTTCTTACTCTCATCCATGGAGACATATAAAGCTTTAATTGATTCACTAATATCAATTTTAGGTGGTAAAATTTTAATCTTAAGATTTTCCACATCATGAATAATTCTATCAATGCTCCTAGACATATCATCCATTTTACTCAATTTTTCTTCTATCGTAGTGTTGAAAACTTTTTGACCATTAATAAATTATTTAATATTACTTTCAAGATCAGAAGGTATCCTATTATTATTTTAGGAATTACCATAAGGATTGCCATAATTATTAGAGGAATTTCCAGGAAACGGTCTAGCGTTGAAATTACCTCTATAAGCATTATTATTAAAATTGTTTCGCGAGACAAAATTCACATCTACGGGATCATTATTTTGCTCAATCAAAGTAGACAAAGGCACATCATTAGGATCAATAGGAGTATTTTTGCTAGCAACCAATTTCATAAGCGCATCAACTTTATCACTCAAAGTATTAATCTCTTCAATAGAATTCACCTTTTTACTAGTAGGAGTTCTTTCAGTATGCCATTGTGAATAATTTGCCATAATATTATCAAGCAATTTATTAGCTTCACCCAATGTAATTTCCATAAACGTACCACCCGCGGCGAAATCTAAAAGATTTCTAGAAACAAAATTCAATCCCGCATAAATTTTTTGTATGATCATCCATAAATTTAAACCATGAGTAGGGCAATTTCTTATCATTAATTTCATCCGCTCCCAAGATTGGGCAACATGTTCATGATCAAGTTGCTTAAAATTCATAATTTGATTTCTTAGAGAAATAATTTTCGCGGGAGGAAAATACTTGGTAATAAAAGCATCTTTACACCTATCCCAAGAATCGATACTATTTCATGGTAAAGATGAAAACCAAATTTTTGCACGATCCTGCAATGAGAACGGGAATAATTTTAATTTCACAATATCATTATCCACATCTTTTTTCTTTTGCATATCACATAATTCTACGAAAGTGTTAAGATGGGATGCGGCATCTTCGTTAGGACTACCGGAAAATTGATCTTTCATGACAAGATTTAGCAAAGCAGCATTAATATCACAAGTCTCCGCACTAGTGGCGGGAGGAGCAATTGGAGTACTAATAAAATCATTATTATTAGTATTGGAAAAATTACACAATTTTGTATTTTCTTGAGACATCGTGACTACGCAAACAAGATAGCAATCAAGCAAACAAGCAAACGAGAAAAAGGCAAACGAAAAATATTTTTGTATTTTTATAAAAACTTTTTAGAAGTGGGGGAGATGAAAACGAGAGGCAAATGGCTAATAAAGTAAATGCAAGGAGATGAGAGTTTGTGCAAAGGTACTTGATAGATGTTGATGATGTCTCCCCAGCAACGGCGCCAAAAATTATTCCTGCTACTTATAGCTTGCGTTGGTATTTCCCCGAAGAGGAAGGGATGATGCAGCATAGTAGAGATAAGTATTTCCCTCGATTATGAAACCAAGGTTATCAAACCAGTAGGAGAATCACACAACACCTCGTTAGCAGCACCTGCACACAAACAACAAATCCTTGCACCCAACTCAAACAAGGGGTTGTCAATCCCTTGGCGGTAAGATTGCAAGATTAAATTGTATATGATAGATTGATAGATTGAAAAAAAATACAAAATAAAATAAATAAAGAAAGAAGGCAGCAATATTTTTAGGGTTTTAGTAATATGAGATAGATAGACCCGGGGGCCATAGATTTCACTAGAGGCTTCTCACGAGAAAATAGCATACAGTGGGTAGACAAATTACTAGGCTATGATCATGACGATATCCAAGGCAATGATCATGTATATAGGCATCACATCCAAGATTAGTAGACCGACTCCTGCCTGCATCTACTACTATTACTCCACACATCGACCGCTATCCGGCACGCATCTAGTGTATTAAGTCCATAAGAACGGAGTAATGCCTTAAGAACAATGACATGATGTAGACAAGACAAACTAACGAATTAATAAACCCAATGAATAGATCCCATCTTGTTACCCTTAGTAGCAACGATACATACATGTCATGTCCCTTTCTGCACTGGGATTGAGCACCGCAAGATCAAACCCACTACAAAGCACCTCTTCCCATGGCAAGATAAATCAACTCAGTTGACCAAACCAAATCAATAGATCGGAGAAGAAATATGAGGCTATAATAATCATGCATAAAAGAGTGCAGCAAAGACTCAAATAATTTCATGGATAATCTGATCATAAACTCACAATTCATCGGATCCGAACAAACACACCACAAAAAGAGATTACATCAGATAGATCTCCAAGAACATCAAGGAGAACATTGTATTGAAGATAAAAAAGAGAGAAGAAGCCATCTAGCTACTGCCTATGGACCCATAGGTCTGTGGTAAACTACTCACGCATCATCAGAGAGGCAGCAAGGTTGATGTAGAGCCCCTCCGTGATCGATTCCCCCTCCGGCAGATTACTGGAGAAGGACCCCAGACAGGATCTCTCTGGAACAGAAGCTTGTGGCGGCGTAAAAAGTATTTTGTGGACTATCCTGAGGGTTTCTGATTTTTCTAGAATTTATAGTGCTGGAATTAGGTCAAACGGAGCTTGGTGGGCCCCATGAGGCACCAGGGCGCGCCTGGGGGGCCAGGCACGCCCTGGTGGCTCGTGGGCCCCACCAGGGTCTTCTGGCCTCCTCCTGAAGCTTCTAGTGTTCTTCTGGTCCAATAAAAAATCTCCAAACACTAGTAGAAAAAGGGGCTCTAGTCCCGGTTCCAGACGGGCTTTAGTCCCGGTTCTGGAACCGGGAGAAAACGATCGGGACAAATGCCTCCCCCCTTTAGTCCCGGTTAGCTTACGAACCGGGACTAAAGGTGCTCCACGTGGATGCCGTGCCGCGCCCAGGCAGGAGGACCTTTAGTCCCAGTTGGTAACACGAACCGGGACTAAAGGTGCTCCACGTGGACGCTGTGAGGCGCCCAGGCAGGAGGACCTTTAGTCCCGGTTGGTAACACCAACCGGGACTAAAAGATAGCCACGCGTCAGCAGCTTCCTGGCGTTGGGGTTTTTTTTGAAAGGGGGGGGGGGTTAGGGGTTTTGGAGGGTTTAGGGTTTCATATTGTGTTAGCTAGCTACTACATATATAGAGAGAAGTGACCTCTCTTTCTCCGTGCTTGGTCGACGCTATCTACTACATATAGACAGAACTCGACGCTAGCTAGTAAGCAATGAAGGAACCATTAATTACATAACATCTTCATGCATGATCAATATATAGAGAGAAGTGACCTCTCTTTCTCCGTGCTTGTTAGTCGAACAACAAGTTTTCGTATATCTATTCGACGCTACTACAGATAGTACACGTTGATGCATGAAATCAACACAATTCCCGATGGCATTTTCTGTCTTTAGGAATGACGTGGTCAACAAAGAATCCTGCCAACTCCTCTTGAATTGCGCGTAGGCGATCAGCTGGTAGGAGTACGTCCCACTTTTGCCAGGTCTAATTTAAAGAAAGGGGGTCAATATATATATATGAATGAAATCAACATAATTGATGGTGATAAAATGAAATTATGAATATTATTTACATACTTCAAATTGTTGTTTAGTGAAGCTCCTCGCAGTGGTCTTTTGGTGAATGAACTCGCAAACGTAGTATCCACACAATTCAGTTCCGGGTTGCTGCCACATGCACTTTACGAGAATAGAGTTCAATGAAAATGATAATCAACCATGATAATGGTATTGAAACTAGAATCAATGAAAGATGTGCGGAACTAGCTAGTACTACTTACTCTGGGTTGTGTAAATCGCAGCTCCGGTCTCCATTCACCCCTAGCCTCCTTGATGAACTTTTTCCAAACCCTGCACGGCAAAGAAAATGATTACTTGATATCAGGAAATGAACGAAAGTTGCCGATATAGTGCGATAATGATTGAACTTACTTCTGGAGCATTTCAATCATGTCCGCATACTCCGTAGCCTCTTTACGTCTTGAGTCCAAGACAATTACTGCTCCCTCGACAAGATGAATGGCTAGCAGAATAAAGTGGAACCTGCGCGTGCATAACTCATCAATTACACTTAACCTCGAGTCAGCGAAACAGAATATGCAGAAGACAGTAACACTCACTTGAAGTTGTAAGGAAAGAGTATTTCCCTTTTGTTTTGGTGTTGAAGGAACGAGCTGAGCAAGATTTTCTCAGTCTCCTCGGGGATCTTCTGTAGGGACCATTCATTTACGATATTTGGGTTAATGAACCCAATGTCATAGATTTGCCGTCTATTAAATTCGACGATCTTCAATCTGCATAATATAGTGAGGATAATTATATACATGCAATGAACGAGCTGAGATAGAGACTTAATTATAGAAATAATACTTACAGACAATAACAAGCCACGAGACTTTTGTCGAGGGCGGTTTGATTGTATAACTGAAAGAGTTCGTCAAATTCAACGAAGATCGAATCGACTCCAATGAACTCGTGCTCCTCCTTAATTCCCACCAAGATACTGCCCGTCCCATCCTTGCAGGTTTCCATGTACCATTTATGTAATGTTCGCATCATCGTTGGTAGATCTTGTTCCAGATCATCACTTCTGACGAGACGCTTCCCGTGTTGGTATTTAAAGGTGTCTACCGGCTTAGCGATTTCAAAATGTACATCATCGCCTAGGTAATCACCAGGATTGAAACCAGGAGCAACGGCCGCTACCCCCGGGGTATCGGTAAACACCTTGAGCGGGGGGCACGATTACTTTTCCTGTTCGCCGAGCTGGGGAATTGATTTCCCACTTCTTGCACCAGTACTGCTACTTCTCGACCGACTCATAGCTTTGTCATATATCTTTGCAATAATGCGGTCATAGTTTGATAGCGGCGGAGGCGGAGGTGGTCGCGTAAGGGCATCTAGAGTGCGATTCGCCTTTACCGGATCTATTTTTTCCTTCGGAGGTGGACTTTTCCGTTCAAAATGGGCTTGCACTTCGGCAGCACTGATGTCCTTGTTTTCCTCGTCAGTCCTTTCATATGGTAACTTTGGAGGAACCCTAAGGCTTGGACCAAATTTTAATTTCTTCCCGCCTTTTGTACTGCTAGCCGCCGGAGCGGCGGCGGCTCTCTTCCGCTGTTGCTGAGGCGGCGGAGTCCGCTGACGCGCCGGAGCCCGCTGAGGCGGCGGAGACCGCTGACGCGGTGGAGACAGCTGAGGCGGAGGAGGCGGCGGAAACAGCTGACGCGCTGGAGGAGGCGGAGGAGGAGGCGGAGTCCGCTGACGCATCGGAGACAGCTGAGGTGGAAGAGGACTCTGCTGATGGGCCTCATCCGGCTGAGCTGGACTATGAGGGGTCTGCTGAGGCGGCGGAGTCCACTGATGCGCCGGAGACAGCTGAGGCGGAGGAGGAGGCAGAGTCAGCTGATGCGCCGGAGACAGCTGAGGCAGAGTCAGCTGACGTGCCGGCGTCCAGTTTGGAAGCTTGATGTTCTCCTTTCTCCATAGATAGGTACTCCTTAAGGCATTTTCCAGAAAATTATCCCCTTCACCTGTAGGGTAGTCAAGCTCCAGCCCCTCAAATCCCTCCATTATTTCATCCACCGTGACAATAGCATAGCCATGTGGAATCAGACGGCAATGGAAAGTTCCCTCAGCTCGAGGAGGTAAAACAGAGCCGGCCGCCGCCTTTAAGGTCAGGTTCTGGCATTTCGCCATTAGCACACAATGTTCAGCCTCCATGATACTATCCACGGGGTATCGAGGAGCCGTGAAATCAAGCTGAACGAGCTCCGTGGAAGCCACGCTGCTTCTCCGCTGAGATGGTGGGGTAGCTTCTGGAGCAGTGTCGAAGGAAGGATCTTCGTGCCGCTTAGATGGTTGGCCGATAGCTCGCTAGCTCTCAAGTTCCTCTAGTATCGCTAATCTTGCACTGAGCTTCTGCATTTCGCTTGCTTCCTCTTTCTTCTTTCTCTCTCGGCTTCTGTAACCACCGCTGTCGGCAAAACCCATGCACCCACGGAACGGAGCCTGATGTGCCTCGTGTTCGTCCAGGGTGTTCAGGATTTCCGAGGGCCTCTGTCAGCTCGTCCTTCTCTCTATCGGGATGTAACCTCCCTTCCTGCGCTGCCTTGATTGCTTCCTCAAGCTTCTTGATGGGTATTGCAAGTTGAGATTTCGTCCAAACACACTTCCCTGTGTCTGGGTCCAAAGTTCCCCCAACCCCGAAGAACCAAGTCCTTGACCGATCTGGCCAGTGCAATGTCGCTGGTCGGACCCCTTTAGCAAGCAGGTCTTGCTCAGCTTTGTCCCACGTAGGCCGGGCTTTGTTGTAGCCACCTGACCCCGTAACATGGTGATACTGCTTCTTTGCAGCATTTAGCTTATTTGTCGCTGACCTTTGCTTGCCCTTTTCCGATTTCTTGTAGGCCACAAATGCGGGCCAGTGATCTTTTAACTTCTCATATGGACCGGTGAATTCTGGAGTCTTGTCTTTCTCGACAACTTTTTATTCAAATCTTTCTTCCAGTTCTTGAATAGTTCTGCCATCTTCTTAAGAGCAAACGCCTTGACCTTATTCGGATCCGCCACTGGTGGTAGGCTGAAATTTGTCATCAGCGAGGTCCAAAGATCATCTTTCTGTCTATCCTGGACATAAGAAACTTCAGGGTCATTCTTCTTATTCCATTCTTGGATGCTGATCGGGACGCTGTCCCTAACAATAACTCTGCACTGATGTATAAATGTGTCCCTGCTCCGCTTGGGAGCAATCGGTTGGCCATCTCGACCGACTTCTTCGATCGTGAACCTTTCATCCTGGTGCAACCTTTTCTTCGGGCCTCGTCTCCTTACGGAAGTTTGGCTCGATCCGGAGGGCTAATTAAAAGAAGAAACAAGCGTTAATATATGTACATACAAAACAATTAATGCATCAAGTCAGCAGAGGCTTAATTAATATATGTATATATACCCCGCTGGACTTTGCAGCAGTTAAGGCTCCCTCCTCCGTTCGGTCACCGGAGCCGTCATGATCTCCTTCCTGCTCCTCCGTTCGGTCACCGGAGCCGTCATGATCTCCTTCCTGCTCCTCCGTTTGGTCATCCTCTCTTTCCTGACCATCGGTGTCGTTGAGAAACGACAAGGTGATATCACCTCCGTCGCGGATTATATCCCCCAACAACTCTTCTTTTTCTAAGTCTCTGTCCATAGTTTCTGCAAATATTACAACCATGAGAGATGGATTAGTGGCAAATATAGACCTAGCTAATCACAACAAGGAATCATATGCATATATGAGCAATGGATTAGTCGCAAACATCATGCAAAGTTATCGGGGGTTATACTTTCGAGAGAGGATACTTTGCGGACCGCCTCTCTCATGCATGTCCGACGTCCCCCCTCATGTTGAAGTTATCGGGGTTATACTTTCAGGAGAGGACAGTTTACAAAAAATAATTGCTATGCAGGAGATCGAACTATCCATTCTACCACATTGAACATCTATCATCACAACCAAAGAACATCTATCATCACAACCAAAGAACATCTATCATCATCATCATCATATGAACAAAAAATATATTCATTTCATAACTAATTTCTATGAACAAAAAAATATATTCTATGAACAAAAAAAATCATCATATGAACATTTTCTATATATATACATCCATACATACATACATACACATACATACATATATACATCCATACATCCATCCATCCATCCATCCATCCATACATACATACATACATACATACATACATGGAAAAAATGCTATATGAACAATTTATCTTATAAACATCAGTAGTAATTCATTTCATAATTATTTGGCCTCAAAAAATATATTCTATGAACAAAAAAATCATCATATGAACATTTTCTATATATATACATCCATCCATACATACATACACATACATACATATATACATCCATACATCCATCCATCCATCCATCCATACATACATACATACATGGAAAAAATGCTATATGAACAATTTATCTTATAAACATCAGTAGTAATTCATTTCATAATTATTTGGCCTCAAAAAAATTCTTTTATTAGTATTTTCAAACTCTAGAATGACCCTGTTGCACTAGAACTATTTCAAATAATTCTTTTCAAATGCCACAAATTTTTTTAGAAGTCCTTTGATGCCTATAGATCATTTTTATGCAAAAAGCCACTTTGGTCATTTGAAAATTTTGAGCACAACTTCCATTTTTCAATTTTGGTCCAATCTTGGCATTGAACTACAACCCTATTTTTCCTTGCTCAAATAATTCTGAATTTTTTGCATCTTATAGTCCTTCCAACTAAACCCTTAAGTCCAGAAGGGCAGCTCCAATTTCATCTTGCAAGTCCACCAAAAAATTCCCTGTAGTTTCTGTCCAGAACTAAATTCTAATAAAACTTGCACTAACAAGTTTTTCCTTTTATCAAACCAACTTGACCATCATCTCTAACATCCAAGGAGACATCATCCTGCCAAGTTTCACATACAACAAAGTTCCCTAGCTAGCCCTAGCATTTCAACAAACACCTTGTGGACATGGCAAACACATTTCAACAAACTCTATGAAACCTTGCAACTCTCTGAATAGGGGCAACTTTATACGTACAAGGAGGAAGGAGGGAGGAGAGGGGTGGGAGGGAGGAGGGAGTACCTGGCCGGCCGGCTAGATGTGGAGCGGCGGCGTCGGGGGCAGGGCAGGGGCGCGGCGGCATTGGGGCAGGGCAGAGGCGTCGGGGCAGGGCAGGGCGTCGACGGCGAGGTCCGGCAGCCTGGCGGCGTCGAGGTGGTCGTCGGCGCCGTCGGGGGAGAGGAGGATCGAAGTGAATTGTGTTTGAAAATTTTCTAAGTGCGCGGTTATATACAAAGACCTTTAGTCCCGGTTGGTGGCTGCAACCGGGACTACAGGCCCCCTTTAGTCCCGGTTGCAGCCACCAACCGGGACTAAAGATTATTTTCAGCAGCGCAAAGGGCGGGAAGCAGAGCCCTTTAGTCTCGGTTGGTGGCTCGGACCGGGACTAAAGGGGGGCATTTAGTCCCGGTTGGTGCCACCAACCGGGACTAAAGGGGGCCGCTAGTCCCGGTTGGTGCCACCAACCGGGACTAAAGGGCTGCGGCTGGCACGTCGTCGGGCGGGTGTATGTTTAGTCCCACCTCGCTAGCTGAGAGGCGTCGAGCTAGAGTGGTTTATAAGCGCGGCTGCGCCAATCGTCTCGAGCTCCTCTCTTAAGTAGGCCGACGGGCCTAGTCGCATTCTCTCTGCCTGTGGGCCTACTGGGCCTGCTGCGGGCCTGCATCCTGGCCCAACTAGCGTGTTGGGTTCCTAGTCGTATGCAGGCCGTGGTTGCCCTGTAGGCGGCATTTTTTTAATTTTTTTTTCTTTTTAGTCCCGGTTTGTGGTAGCAACCGGGACTAAAGGTCTTTTCCAGTATTTTTGTTTTGTTTTTTTGCTTTATTTATTTTCTTTTGTTTCTACTTACAGCTATTATACTTTATGAAAATTCTTTTTACTATTAAAGTTTTTAACAAATAAATAGTTTGATAATTTTAGTTAATATTATTTTGATTATTTTTAGTTGATTCTTTTTGCTATTGAATAATATTATATTTAATTGATTCTTTTTAGTTCATTCTTTTTGCTATGTTATGTTTTTAAATTTTTTATGTTATTTTTTGCATATGTTATTTTTAATTATATAATTTTAGTTGCATAAATTTTATATAATTTTAGTTGCATAAGTTTTATTTTTTATTGATTATTTTTATATGATTCCTTTTGCTATTAGAGTTTTATAAAAGATTCTTAGTTTTCTATTAAAGTTTGTAACAAAAATACTTTTTGAAAATTCTTTTTACTATTTTAGTTTTTAACAAATAAATACTTTGATAATTTTAGTTAGTATTATTTTGATTATTTTTAGTTGATTCTTTTTGCTATTGAAAAATATTATATTTAATTGATTCTTTTTAGTTCATTCTTTTTGCTATTAGAATTTTATGAAAGCTTTTTAGTTCATTCTTTTTGCTATTATAGTTTTATAAAAGCTTTTTGATTCATTTTTTTTGCTATTAATTCATTCTTTGAGCTAAATGAACCTGAAATTGAAAATCACTACAAATGAACTCTGAAAAGGTTGAAAGTTGGCATGGTATCATCATTTCACCCACATAGCATGTGCTAAAAAGTTGAGAGGGTTACGGCAAAAACTGGATGCACTTCGTGTACAAAATGGACAATCTCTTTCGAAGTATCAGGGTTTCGGATGAAAACTCATCTGTTACAAAAGGCATTTCATTTCTTAACATGTAACTGTAGTGATATTCTAGATCAAAGCCATCATCAGAATAGTTGTGGAGAGAAAGTCTTCACTTTTTCTTCGCGTGTATCCTTGCTTATTGCGCCGTAACCATGGATAATCTTCATCGTTTAATAGGGTGCTTGGGTCAGCCTTCACTTTGAAGGGAGGAATTTCATGAAACTTTTCATAATCTTCAGACATGTCTGTCTTGCCCTCCACTCCCACGATGTCTCTTTTCCCTGAAAGAACTATGTGGCGCTTTGGCTCATCGTATGATGTATTCGCTTCCTTATCTTTTCTTTTTCTCGGTTTGGTAGACATGTCCTTCACATAGAAAACCTGCGCCACATCATTGGCTAGGACGAATGGTTCGTCTGTGTACCCAAGATTGTTGAGATCCACTGTTGTCATTCCGTACTGCGGGTCTACCTGTACCCCGCCTCCTGACAGATTGACCCATTTGCACCGAAACAAAGGGACCTTAAAATCATGTCCATAGTCAAGTTCCCATATGTCCACTATGTAACCATAATATGTGTCCTTTCCCCTGTTGGTTGCTGCATCAAAGCGGACACCACTGTTTTGGTTGGTGCTCTTTTGATCTTGGGCGATCGTGTAAAATGTATTCCCATTTATCTCGTACCCTTGGTAAGTCAATACAGTCGAAGATGGTCCCCTGGCCAACGAGTACAGCTCATCTCCAACAATGTTGTTACCCATGAGATGTGTTTGCAACCAGCTGCCGAAAGTCCTGATGTGTTCACATGTAATCCAGTACTCGTCAGACTGCTCCGGGTGTTTGGAGCGCAGAAAATTCTTGTGTTCATTGACATACGGGGTCACCAAGGTAGAATTCTATAGAACTGTGTAGTGTGCTTGAGCCCAAGAATGCCCGTCCCTACATATTATTGCATCCGCTCCAAGCGTGCCTTTTCCAGTCAGTCTCCCCTCATACCGCGATTGAGGGAGACCAATCGGCTTAAGGTCAGGAATAAAGTCAACACAAAACCCAATGACCTCCTCTGTTTGATGGCCCATGGAGATGCTTCCTTCTGGCCTAGCACGGTTACGAACATATTTCTTTAGGACTCCCATGAACCTCTCTAAGGGGAACATATTGTGTAGAAATACAGGACCCAGAATGGCAATCTCGTCGACTAGATGAACTAGGACGTGCGTCATGATATTGAAGAAGGATGGTGGGAACACCAGCTCGAAACTGACAAGACATTGCACCAAATCATTCTTTAACCTTGGTAGGATATCTGGATCGATTACCTTCTGAGAGATTGCATTGAGGAATGCACATAGCTTCACAATGGCTAATCGAACGTTTTCCGGTAGAAGCCCCCTCAATGCAACCGTAAGCAGTTGCGTCATAATCACGTGGCAGTCATGAGACTTTAGGTTCTGGAACTTTTTCTCTGCCATATTTATTATTCCCTTTATATTCGACGAGAAGCCAGACGGGACCTTCATACTGAGCAGGCATTCAAAGAAGATTTCCTTCTCTTCTTTGGTAAGAGCGTAGCTGGCAGGACCTTCATACTGCTTTGGATGCATGCCGTCTTTTTCATGCACACGTTGCTGGTCCTCCCGTGCCTCCGGTGCATCTTTTGTCTTCCCATACACGCCCAAGAAGCCTAGCAGGTTCACGCAAAGATTCTTCGTCACGTGCATCACGTCGATTGCAGAGCGGACCTCTAGGTCTTTCCAATAGGGTAGGTCCCAAAATATAGATTTCTTCTTCCACATGGGCGCGCGTCCCTAAGCGTCATTCGGAACAGATTGTCCGCCAGGACCCTTTCCATAGATTACTTGTAAATCCTTGACCATATCAAGTATGGCATCACCAGTACGGAGGGCGGGCTTCTTCCGGTGATCTGCCTCACCTTTGAAATGCTTGCCTTTCTTTCTTAAGAGATGGTTGGTCGAAAGAAATTGACGATGTCCCAGGTACACATTCTTCCTGCATTTGTCCAAATATATACTTTCGGTATCATCTAAACAGTGTGTGCATGCGTGGTATCCCTTGTTTGTCTGTCCTGAAAGGTTACAAAGAGCAGGCCAATCATTGATGGTTACAAACAGCAACGCATGTAGGTCAAATTCCTCCTGTTTGTGCTCATCCCACACACGTACACCTTCTCCATTCCACAGCTGTAAAAGTTCTTCAACTAATGGCCTTAGGTACACATCAATGTCGTTGCCGGGTTGCTTAGGGCCTTGGATGAGCACTGGCATCATAATGAACTTCCACTTCATGCACAACCAAGGAGGAAGGTTATATATACATAGAGTCACGGGCCAGGTGCTATGATTGCTGCTCTGCTCCCCAAAAGGATTAATGCCATCTGCACTTAAACCAAACCATACGTTCCTTGCGTCACCTGCAAAGTCCCCCCACCTTGTCTCGATTTTTCTCCACTGCGACCCGTCAGCGGGTGCTCTCAACTTCCCGTCTTTCTTACGGTCTTCTTTGTGCCATCGCATCAACTTGGCATGCTCTTTGTTTCTGAACAGACGTTTCAGCCGTGGTATTATAGGAGCATACCACATAACCTTGGCAGGAACCCTCTTCCTGGGGCGCTCGCCCTCAACATCACCAGGGTCATCTCGTCTGATCTTATACCGCAATGCACCGCATACCGGGCATGCATTCAAATTCTCGTACTCCTCACCGCGGTAGAGGATGCAGTCATTAGGGCATGCATGTATCTTCTGCACCTCTAATCCTAGAGGGCAGAGAACCTTCTTTGCTCCGTACGTACTGTCAGGCAATTCGTTATCCTTTGGAAGCTTCTTCTTCATTATTTTCAGTAACTTCTCATATCCCTTGTCAGATACACCATTCTCTGCCTTCCATTCCAGCAATTCCAGTGTGGTACCGAGCTTTGTGTTGCCATCTTCGCAATTTGGGTACAACCGTTTTTTGTGATCCTCTAACATGCGATCGAACTTCAACTTCTCCTTTTCACTCTCGCATTCTCTCTGTGCATCAACAATGACCCGGCAAAGATCATCATCGGGCACATCGTCTGGTTCATCTTGATCTTCAGCTTCCCCCGTTGCAGTATCACCGTATTCAGGGGGATAGTTGTCATCATCCTCTTCTTCTTCGTTGTCTTCCATCATAACCCCTATTTCTCCATGCTTGGTCCAAACATTATAGTGTGGCATGAAACCCTTCTCAAGCAGGTGCAAGTGAAGGGTTTTCGAGTCAGAGTAATCCTTCGTATTCCCACAGACAGTACATGGACAATACATAAAACCATTCTGCTTGTTTGCCTCAGCCACTTCGAGAAAATTATGCATGCCATCAATGTACTCGGAGGTGCGTCGGTCACCGTACATCCATTGCCGGTTCATCTGCGTGCATTATATAATTAAGTGTATCAAAAACCATTATAGAACATCATGAATAGAGAAGTGACTAAATTAATACAAGTTCATCATCACATTAAAACCAAAGTACAGTAGTGATCAAATGTTATTATTGAAAAAATAAATACATAAAGTTCATACATAGTTCTCATAGAACAACATACAGCTCTCTACACATGTGCAAACTAAGAAGTGCAAACTAAGAAGTTAATTTGAGCTCACCACGGTGGTGCCGGCGACGAGATTGGCGCGGGCGATCGACGGCGGTGAGGACGGGGACGGGGACGGGACAGGACGGCACACCCTACACATGTGCAAACTAAGAAGTTAATTTGAGCTCAAATTGTGCATCTAAATCAAATAAACTCACACATACACTCCTCCACTAAAACCCACAAACCACACTACTTCTAGAGCATTTGAAATGAGCTAAACTAGCAGTGAGAGATGAAAGGATGAAGTTGCTAACCTTTTTAGAACACTTGGATAGTTGGTGCACCGCCAAATCTAGACAAATCTTGGGGAAAATGGAGCTTCGAGGTCGAGCTTGGAGGAAGAACAGAGGAGAAAGCTTAAGTGTGGCTCCGGCATTTCATTGGACACCTCATGTGCATATATAGGCAAAAAAACAGAGTACGCCCACACCTCCACCCTTCCACGGCCAAAAAAACAGAGGAGATGGGGGGGATCGATATATATAGGCAAAACTTAAGTCCCGGTTGGTGTCTAGAACCGGGACTAATGGCCTACCCTTTAGTCCCGGTTCCAGACACCAACCGGGACTAAAGGGGTCTCCAACCGGCAAGGTGACCAGGCAAGGTGTTGCCAACTGGCAAGGTGACCCGGCAAGGTGACTCAACCCCTTTAGTCCTGGTTGGTATCTCCAACCGGGACTAAAGGTCTAACCTTTAGTCCCGGTTGGAGACACCAACCGGGACTAAAGGGTACCGGCCCCTTTAGTCCCGGTTGGTGTCTCCAACCGGGACTAAAGGTCCCGTTCGACCCGGGACTGATGCCTGCCGAGCCCCCGACAGGCGCGCTAGCCGTTGGAACCGGGACTAATGGGCACATTAGTCCCGGTTCGTAATGCAACCGTGACTAATGTGTAAATCGAGGTTGGACGAAAGCCCTGTTTTCTACTAGTGAAAAGGTTTTGTTGCATTTAGACTTCGTTTGGTATTGAGTTTCCGTAAAATAAAAACAGGGTAGAAAACAGCAACTGGCACTGGGCACTAGGTTAATAGGTTAGTCTCCAAAAATGATAGATAATTGCTGTACATGATTGTAAAAACATCCAAGATTGATATTATAACAGCATGGAATAATCAAAAAATATAGATACGTTGGAGACGTATCAGAGTGCAGTACGAGGTATCACCCCCGGCACTCGATAGTAACCCTGCAGAGCCGTACAACTAAGGGGTTGTGCGGTGATGTGACGGTCTTTGCACATCAATCACAAAGATCGAGGCACTGGTAACAAAGCGGGGCAACAGGGACAAGGGTGAGGGGTCACTGATGGATCACTAACCAACCTATGCTAAGCATTTAGGATAGCAGGTAAAGTATCAACTGCAGTTACAAAATCAGGCTATGCATTAGAATAGGAGCAATCAATTACAGTAGCAAAATCTAATGCAAGCACGGGGAAGAAGGAATAGGTGATATAGGAATGATCAAGGGGGGTTTGCTTGCCTGGAAGCTCTGCTGAAAAGGTCTGGTCGTCGACGACGTAGTTGTACTCAGCAGTGTCGTCGGCAGTCTCGGGGTCTATCGGGAGAGAAGGAGGGGGAGGAAACAGATAAATACAAGCATTCAAATGCAATCACTATGCATGACATGCCTAACTGATATGTAGGGGTGATATATTGCATCTCTAACTATTTTACATGTTTTAGGAATTTATTTGGAATTATTTTACCGAAGTCATGCACTATTCATTTATCGAAAACAGGCAAAAAGTTAAATGATCATCTGCTCAGAGGGTTCTAACATGAGTGAAGATGACATATTCGGATTCGTCATATTTTTCTGATCATTTTTCATATATAAATTATTTTCATCCGAGTTATGGTTTATTTTATATGATTTTTCAAAGTTTTAATCATTTTCTAGAATTATTTTAATTATTAAATCTGAATTATCCGAAACAGTAGCCCATGACGTCAACATGACGTCAAGGTGACATCAGCGGTCAAACCCGGCTGACCAGGTCAAACCTGACCAGTGGGTCCCACATGTCAGCGTCACAGTACTAAACTGAGATTAATTAAACTAACTACGGGTTAATTAGCGGGCGGGCCCCATCTGTAACTGTCTAAACTAATTATAGATTAAGTTAATTACCAAATTAGCTAATTAAATTGGTGGGGCCTACATGTCAGCGACTGGACCCTGTCCAGCCAGCAGCGTTGACCCGGTCAACAGGGTCAACAGGGCCCACGGGACCCACCTGCAGTGACACAGGGTGGGCCCCGAATGGTCCACGTCAACGCGACGCCAGCGTTTAGCCGCCGGTGACCAAAACCATGGCAGCGTGTCAGGCGCGCATCGGAAATCGCCTACGAGGCGTCATTTGGCGCGTGCGATGGCTCGTTCGAACATGGAGAAGTAGCCGCGTCGAATGGCACCGGTGCGGGCGGCTGAGTCGGTCGGAATCATCACCGGCGATGAGGTGGAGCGGCGGCCGTCTCGGGCGAGCTCGGAGGCGACATTTGCAGGGCCCTAATGGGCCGCATCTACGTGAGCTCCCGAAGTGTTTGGACGCACGGGCGTGACCAATGGGTCACCGGAGCACGGCCGGCGACGAGCTCTTGCGGCGGCGGGTTCGGCCTCGGTGGCGCAGTGACTAGAGGCGACAAGAGAGAGAGGGGAAGGGCGCATCCGGCGCAGCGGCTCACAGTGAGGACGCTGGGCTGGTCCGTGAGCTCGGGATGGCTCGATGCGGCCGTAATATTAGGATTTTTCCTTTTCTTTTTCTGATTTCCTCTAACCCCTACTGTTTTGCTAATGCTTGGCCACAAAATGACTTTTGTAAAATATGTAGTTGGTCAAATCAAATACTAGGCAATATCTAGTACTGCCATAAAAAGGTTTGGTGCCAAGATGATTTCACATTTAATTTTGATTAAATGAAATGGATTAAATAGGCTGTTTTAGCTACTGTTTTTGGATGTTGGGGTCAAATTTAGTATTCAACAAATGTTGATTTTATTTTTATAATTGCTTTGGGAATATTTGCAACATTATGAACACTTTTGTTCTACTGTTTGGATAACTTTTAATTTTGACTTTATTTTAAATTTGTATTCGAAGTTGGATTATTCTCTAAATGCAATTTAGTTAGGATGATCATGATGACAAGGCTAATTAATTAGCTTAATGACAGGGTTGAGATCTGGGGGTGGTACACCTTCCCAGCTTGGAGACCACTTCCCGAATTTTTTATCTCTTGAACCAATCGGCAGGATCACTTTCCACACGAGATCGCCAACTTGAAAATTCTTCAACTTGACCTTTTTATTGTAAGCTCTTGCTACCCTCAACTTGTCCCTTTCTATGGCCTTCAACATTGTTCATCATCAAGTTATAAAAATCCACTGCCGATAAATCATTTTGTTTGGCTATTCTCAAAGCATTCAAATTCACTTCCACTGGTAAAACAGCCTCTTGACCATATACTAGCTCATATGGAGTCACCTTTGTAGCACCATGCCTTGAGATTCTATGTGCCCACAAAACTTCGGATAACAGCTCATGCCATCTCCTTGGATTATCCTCAATCTTCTTCTTGATGAGCTTGATTAAAATTTTATTGCTAGATTCAGCTTGTCCATTAGCTTGTGCATAATACGGAGAGGAATTGAGCAACTTTATCTTATAAGACTCGGAAAATTCTCTAACTTGATGCGACATAAAAGATGAACCTTGATCTGTAGTTAAAGTTTGAGGAATGCTGAATCTATGAATAATGTGCTCGGTTATGAATTGAAATACCTCCGTATGTGTCATGTTTTTGAGAGGTACTGCTTTAGACCATTTAGTGAAATAATCGGTTGCCACCAATACGAACCGATGCCCCTTTGAGGAAGATGGGTGAATTTCTCCAATCAAGTCTAAACCCCAACCTCGAAAAGGCCACGGTTTGATAATAGGATGTAACATAGCAGCAGGAGCCAATTGAATATCACCAATCTTTTGACAAGCTTCACATCCTTTATAATATCTGAAACAATCATTAATCATAGTGGGCCAATAAAATCCAGCACATCGCAATTACCACTTTATTTTGTGAGCCGACTGATTAGTGCCACAAATGCCTTCATGTACCACCCCCATAGCAACTCTCGCTTGGTCCTCATCCAAACACTTTAAAAGAACATCATCAATTGTTCGGCGATAAAGATCATCATCTCTCATTGTATATTTGAAAGCCATACGCCGAACAGCCCTGTCCACCCTTTCACTCGGATCGCGCAAGTAATCCATAATGGGCATCCTCCAGTCATGATTTTCACCTGCACAACTCTTGGGCTTAACAAATTTAACACGAGTGTTCTCTTGCACTTGTGATTGCCCCCCGAGTGAAGGATTCTTGATGGTGATTTTGATTACCTCCTTGCCATCGGGTTGCTTATCAAGAACAATCTGTCTTCCCAAGACCTTGCTGCTCTCCTTGCTTTTCCCGGGTTCACCAACGACAACATTGGACTTATTAGCAGATTCGGCTACTTCCGGCCGAATGAGCATCTTCTTCCCCTCCAAGTTCATGGTATTCATTAGAAAAGGCTGTTTATCAATTTGCATCTCAGAAAAGTTCAATCGTCCGTCATTAATGGCCGATTGTATCTATCGTTGAAAAACATTGCAATCATTAGTAGCATGAGAAAAAGAATTATGATACTTGCAATAAGCATGCCGTTTCAGCTCTTCAAACGGAGGTAAAGTATGAGATATCCTAATAATCTTAGCTTGCAGCAAAGCATCGAATATTTTATCACACTTAGCAATGTTAAAGGTAAACTTCATCTCTTCATCACGATTCTTATGAATCGGTTTCAGATCATTGCAAGTAAATGGTTTGGCCTTGGACGGTCAAACAAATTCAGTAGCATAAATATCACCCTCATCGTCCGGGTGATCACTATCATATTCAACCATATTCATCTTAGGACGATCAGCTTTATATCTATGCACTTCTTTGAGATTTTTGCTTCAGCTTTCCTGAGCCAAAGCCCTTTGTAAGACTTGGTTGATATTTAAAAACTCATAGCCTTCTAGCTTCTCACTAATGTGAGTTTTCAAACCATTAAGCACAAGGTCTGCCAAGTCTCTCCCGGTTATCACCAAACTATAACACCGGTTTTTTGTATCTCTAAATCTCTTAACGTAATCGGAGACCGATTCATCATGCTTCTGCTTAATCGATGTAAGATGTGATAACTTAAGTTCATTGTCGTCGCTATAAAAGTGATCATGAAATTTCTGTTCTAGCTGCGACCATACACGAATAGAACCAGGTGGCAAAGAAGAAAACCATGAAAATGCGGTGCCAGTTAATGATAAAGGAAATAGACGCACTTTCAATTCGTTTAGCGAGCCTGCTTAAACTAATTGTGCCAAGTATTGACTAACATGCTCCCATGTGGTTTTCGTGCCTTCTCCATTGAACTTAACAAAATCTGGAATTTTATATCCCGGAGGGCACTGGATTGCATCAAAGTACTCGGGATACAGTTTTTGGTAAATCCGATTCCGAGGTAACTCAACACCAAAATTTTCTCGAAGCATCTTAGCCATCTCCTCTCTAAAATTAGCTAGAGCATCATCCGTAGTAGACGATGAAGCTTGCTGTTGTGGCATAGGAGGAGTAGGATTACTAGCTAAAGGTATGAATTGTGGCATGTATGCCGAACCATAGTTCGGCTGTGGCCTAGCAGCGTTTGCACCTATAGGTAGGGTTTGGTTCGGCGTTGCCACCGAACTTGGCATATTCAAGATAGGATTAACAGGTGCAGCCACAATCTGGTTTGTGTGGGTAGGATAATAATTCATCGGCATGGGAGGTGCCGATGAAAGAGGTAAAGACAGATTAGGGCTTTCTATGCTAGCAAGCATGCCAATATTACCACTAGACGATTGAGGCGTATTTTTCTGAGCATTAGTATTCTCTAAATTTTTTTGATAAACTAGATTATTACCATCAGCAATACGACTCTCAATCTCAGCCCACTGCTCACGAGAAACGGTAGTACTCACAGAGGGTTTAACCTACTCGGTCTGAAGAGGAGGGAACTTGATTTCTTCAATCGGAGTGATGTTGCCTTGGCGATCCTTCTTGAATTTTGCAAGGAACTCCTGTAACTCCTTCTCTTCGCGCGCCTTCTTGTACTCCTCATAAATTTGACGATGGTCGGCCGATAACTCATCAAGACTAGGCTTAATAATGTTATCGGCGTCTACCTCAGATGGCTTGGGAAGATCAGACATGATGGATGATGATGACGATGATTGATCTTGACTCCCTAGCGGAGTCGCCAAAAAGTGTGTTGACACACGAACACGTCACGTGTACCCTCAACGCCGGGGTGATGCACCGCAGCTCACGTCGAAGGAGACCCGACCAACAGCGCGATACGCAAGACAGTCGGCGGGTGCTTTTGCGGACCTGAAACCCCACACGCCCGGGAGGGACCCCGTCAGGGAGTGCGGCGGCTATGGGCTGCCCTAGATCGATTCACTCGCCCCTAGAGCCTCGGGATTCGCAGCTCTCAAACACAAAGAACAGCGAAGAACGAGAGAGAAAAACGATGGAGAGATAAAACGTAGATGAAAAAGTAGTATATTGATTTGTTCGATTGTGTGTTGTTCAATCGGCCATCACCTCTCATCTATTTATGAGGCGGCTGGACTTCCCGTACAAGGAAAGGACTCCAAATCCCGTCCAAATCTTTCCAAAATTAACCGTACTCGGATTTAGGTAAGTCCGAGACAGTAGTTCAGTTTTTGAGTCTCACAGGCTACAAACGACCTCGGATGAAGATGAGCCCAAAAGAAAATTTAACCATTTCGACAAGACGAACAACTTTTATGTTGAACGTTTTTTGATTCGAGGCCATCTTAAATACCTTACGAGTCCATCTTTGACTTCCAGTCGGACTCGGCCATGCAGTTTTTTGGCTGTCCGAGTCTTGTAGCAACTTTGCAGGCCGTATACTATCTCAGATGATGATGACTCCAAAAGGAAAGTTGACCGTTTCGACGATACGCACAACTTCCATGTAGAACACTTTTTCATCCGAGGTGATCTAGATAATCTTTCCAGCCCATCTTCAGCTTCTGGTCGGATTGGCCCTGACAGTTTCGGGCAAGCTTTTCTGGCAAGCTTTTCACGCCGGCAAGGTTTCCACGCCGGCAAGCTTTTCACGCCGCCGACAAGCTTTCCACGCCATCAAGCTTTTCACCTTGGCCGGCAATCTTTCCGCCGGCAAGCTTTTTACTCGGCCGGCAAGCCTTTCGCGCCGGCAAGCTTTCCACGCCGGCAAGCTTTTCACGCCGGCAAGCTTTATTCAGCTGGCAAAGGCCGAATAGCTCGCGCGACCCATCAGACACCACCTAGGTGGGTGTCTGTCCCTCGCGTCACTTTTTCACTCAGGACCGGTCCGTAGAGTGTTGCCTCTAACTTTTGCATACGAACTCGGAGTGGGATGATTTTTATATCAAAATCAACCGATTCGACGAGACGAAGACAATTCATGTAGAACATTTTTTCATATGAGGCCGTCTTGGGGGCGTAATCAGCCAAACAGTGATCTGAACATAAGATTTAGAACTTTGAACACAGTTTCGGCTCCCAAGATGAGGTCGGATGGTGATGACCCAAACATCAAAGTTGCTCAATTTGATGATACGAAACTTTTCATGTTGAAACCCTTTTCATTTGAGGTCATCTTAATTGCGTTTCGTACCATGCCAAAATCTGGTGTCAACACCCCCGAGGCGTATAAGACCCTCCCCGACGCGTGAGACAAACCCTAGGCCACTCGTTCTTCCTCCCTCGCTCGTCCCTTTCCGTTTTCTTCGTTCCCGAGCTCGAGGTCGCCACACCACCGTCGTCCACGCGCTCCGGAGCCTCCCCTCGTCACGCCAAGATGTCCAGGCGCACCCTTGTCATCGACTCCTTCGCCTACGCACATCGGTTCGAGTAGGGGCGCACCAGAAGCTCGCCATCGCTGCCATCTTCGCCTACGGCCGCCACATCTCGCCGTCAAGCCCGTCGCATTCTGGCCGCCCCGCGCCTCCTAACCATGTCTACAAGCTCCGGGGTGAGCTTCTCCCCCGATTCCCCTGTTTTCACCCTTTGATCCGTGCCTTTTTATGCCGTGGATCGCCGTGGACCGAGCTCCCGAGAGCTTCCACGTACGTGTGCGTGCGTGCTGCTCCTAACGTTGCTTGCTGCTGCTGCTCGTGATGCTGCTATCGCTGCTGCTTATACTGCTGCTGCTCCTGCCGCTTGCTGCTGCTCTGCCCTGCCGCGCTGCTTGCTGCGTGCTGCTGATGTGCTGCGCTGCTGGCCGCTGCTTTTGCTTGCTCCCGCTGCTATCCTCCGCTGTTGCAGCCGCTCGCTGCTGCCGCTGCTCGTTGCTCCAGCGCTGGCCTCGGCTATGGCCGTGGCCATGGCCGAGCGGCCGAGTGTGTGCGTGCTCTGTGTGTGTTGTGTGTTGTGTGTGCGTGCAGTGTGTGTGTGTCTTGAGTGTGTGGCCGGCCCTGTTAGTTTAGGCTAATTAGCTAGGATTAGTTTAGGACTAATTTTAGTTTAGGTTAGTTAGGTTAGTTTAGTTGCTTAGTTAGTCTAATGTGTGAATGACGTGTGGACCCCATGGTTAAAATTAAAATGCTAAGTTAAATTAAAAATATCTAAGCCTATGACATGTGGGCCACACCTGCCTTTTGACTAGTCAAATTGACTTGGTCAATTCGAATTAAACTAAATACAAAATTCCAGAAATTTCAGAAAATGTATAAAAACTTTGGAAATTCATAGAAAATAAACCGTAACATCAATGAAAATAATTTATATATGAAAACTGATCAGAAAAATATAACGAATCCGAATATGTCATTTGCATCCATGTTAGATCACTCTAAAGTGATGAATCTTGAACTTTTGGCCACATTTCAATAAATGAATAGTGCATGACTTCTTCCCAAGTCATCTAAAACATTTAGGGATGCATTAGACTACCCCCCTGCATATCATATATTCATGTCATGCATGATGTTGCATCTGAGTGCTCCGTTATTTATCTGTTTCCCCCACGTGGTTTCTTTTTCCGGTAGACCCCGATACCGCGGTAGTTCCTGAGGTCGTCTACGACTACACTTCTGAAGATCTGTTATCGTCTGCAAAGCAACCAGGCAAGCAAACCCCCTTAATCATTCCGATATCGCCTATTCTTTCTCTCTTATGTTTGCATTAAATTTTGCTACTGTTGATACCCTGGTAGTTCCTATTCTGATGCATAGCCTATTTTTGTAACCTTCTGTTGTTACTTTACCTATATCCTAAATGCTTAGCATAGGAATACTAGTCCCATCAGTGGCCCTATACCCTTGTCCGTGTTGCCATGCTTGTTATCTGGGTTGACTAAACCAGATGATCAATGTATCGAGACCCGAGACCTCCTTAGTCCCATGCAATTGTACGACTCTGCCGAGCCGCACCAAGCGTGATACTACCGAGGGTGATTCCTCGTATATCACTCTCGATGATGGCTCTGTAGCGTAACACATCAAGTGTGACCTTATTGAGGGTGATTCCTCATAGTTCACTCTCGTTGATGCCTCTGTCGTGCAATGTATCAAGGGTGTATCCTTCGAGGGTGATTCCTGGGATTCCACCTTGGCGGTATGGACCTGAGTTACGACAATCCCCCTTAACAAGTCGGGTCGGCCCCAAGGGCACCCGCGAGTGATTCTAACAAGACGGGTTGGCCTGGAAAGCACCCGCGAGAGATACTGTGCCGGCTGGCTGTTTAGCGGTACCACTCAGGATGTGGTGGTAGCTCCGGACTTGTCCCGACAGCCAACACGAGAGATATTGTGGCGGAACGACACGGCAGGTAGAGACCACCTAGGAAAGAGATGGGCCTGGTCCCTAGTCGTAATCCGTGAGTTACCAAGTCGGAGCGACAGGAATCCTGCTCATCTCCGTGAGCTACTAATAACATGTTAACGGATTTGGGTATTTGATCTGAGTTGGCCTCTGGCCTGTACGCACTAACCACCACGCGGGATTATGGTATGGTCCCTCTGTGCCGTACGTTCCTCCCGAAAGCTCTGTTAGACATCACAGTTGAGTGGCGAGCGCCCGGGTGAGCTGCTTACGTCTGTTGGTGTTTCCACAGTCGCACTTGGTCCCGACCGCATACGCAACGCGTAGGAGTGCTTAGGGTGATAAGTCCATGGCCCCTTCACACTTAGGATTTAGACCGGCATGCTGACCTCTCTGGAGAGCCTAGGTAGGACTACATCATGTTGATCACCCGAGGCCGGGCACTACCCGGGCAAGTGTGTCTGGCCAAAGGTAATCGAGCGTGTTGGGTAATGTGGTGCACCCCTGCAGGGAAGTTAATCTATTCGAATAGTCGTGTCCACGGTAACAGGACGCTCGGAGTGGTATCCTGATCTACTACAACTAGAACCGGATACTAAATGATACTGAGTTGATATGTTGCTGCAGGATCGCTTTCTCACAGGGTAGTCGAGAAAGGATCTCTGGGCGTTGCTAATACATACTTGTTACAATATGTTATTAGACGCTACCCTCTTCTGATGCTGCAAGATGCTAGTCTTTGTTATGCTAGGCCTTTCCCCCTCTACTCTGGCATTTCTGCAGTATAGTCCACAGACATACCCTTCCCTTGATACTGTTGCATAATTAGCTTAGATCTGATGTAAGTCTTGCAAGTACTTTGGATGAGTACTCACGGTTGCTTTGCTACCTCTTTCCCCTACCCGGTTATTGCATTCAGATGACGGAGCCCAGGAGCCATAGATCCCCAGTGAAGACTACTACTACGTGGAGCCCGACGACCAGGAGTAGTTCGAAGGCCCAGGCAGGAGGCCTGCGCCTTTTCGATCTAATGTCGTTGTTTTGCTCAAATATTTTTGCTTCCGCTAACTTATGTAATCGGGTCCTCGTGACCCCTGGCTTGTAATATAAAGATTTATGTTTAAATTTGTGTCTTAGAGTTGTGTTGTGATATCTTTCCGTGAGTCTCTGATCTTGATCGTGCATGTGTTGCGTGTATGATTAGTGCACGGTCGAGGTAGCGGCGTCACAGTACCCACCGTTGCTATGTTCTTGAGAGATATGCCTCTAGTGAAAGCTATGGCCCCCTGGGTCCATTCAAATCATATTGCTAAAACCCTAAATACCTTGCTGCAATTTATTTACTTTTATTTAGTTTTGCAATTTATATATCTCCCACTATTAGAATTGATCCTTGCAATTAACGAGTACAAGGGGATTGACAACCCTCTTGCCCGCGTTGGGTGCAAGTATTTGTTTGTGTATGTGTAGGTATTACTAAAGGTCGTTTGCGTGGATCTCCTATTGGTTCAATAAACCTTGGTTCTTAATTGAGGGAAATACTTTCTTCTACTATACTACTTCACCCTTCCTCTCCAGGAAAATCCCAACGCCTATCACAAGTAGCAGTCTACTTATCATGGACGTAATGCCTATGTACTGATCATGCCATGAATAATATCATAACTATGCGGTTTTCTATCAATTGCCCAACAGTAATTTGTGTACCCACCATTGCTATGTTCTTAAGAGAGATGCCTCTAGTGAAAGTTATGGCCCCCGGGTCCATTTAAATCATATTGCCAAAACACTAAAAATCTTGCTGCAATTTATTTACTTTTATTTAGTTTTATAATTTATCTATCTACCACTATAAGAATTAATCCTTGCAATTAACGAGTACAAGGGGATTGACAACCCTCTAGCCCGCGTTGGGTGCAAGTATTTTTGTGTGTGTGTGCAGGTACTGCTAAAACTTGTTTGCGTGGATTTTCTATTGGTTCGATAAACCTTGATTCTTAACTGAGGGAAATACTTTCTGCTACTATACTACTTCACCCTTCCTCTTCGGGGAAATCCCAACGCTTATCACAAGTAGCAGTAGGTCGGAAAATTTTTGTTCTGCTGCGTTCCCCTACAGTAGACAGCAAGCATAATATGAAAAAATACGCTAGCTGGCTGATATGTAGCGAGCGTGGCGGCGGCGGTGGCAAGGTGTTCCTCCGGGTCGACACGCACAGCGGCCACCATGCCATCGACCGCCATTGAGGCCCTGATAAACCTCTTTTTGGCCATCAGCTCCTAAACCTCCCCATGATATGTGGTTGGGCTTATGCGGCGATGCTCGGGAGTAGAGGGTGGGGATTCAGAGGCATGAGGGTGTTACGCAAGCGCCATCTAAGCAATAAGGCCGGGGCAGGATGGAGATTGGTGGGTTACCTGACTAGATCGACGAGGCTCGTGCAGACTGCGGCAAAGGTCGAAGGTGTGGTTGCGGCGGCGGGGGGTTGAGTAGCGGGGAGGGAGAAATAATGAGGAGATACTGCTGAAATGTGGTGGGTGGGGGGTGAACTATTGAAATCGAGCGCCTACTGAAAATTTTGCTGCGAAACTCAAAACTTACGTGGGGGAACACACAACGTAGACGGTGCAAATAAAATACTCGTGTGCGAGAAAAGAAAAAAATGGCAGATCCCGTCTCCAAATAATTTGTACACGAGCAGTTGATTAAATCAGTCATGGGCTGTCGTGACAGTACATGTGCGATACCAAGCAACATCACACACGTATTCGATTTTGTAGACGTCCGTAATATGGATCACTATCAGACATGGTATGTCATAAACACCGTGTGTGTTGTGATCTAATCTATGTGAATACAGGCTAAACAACACTCAAAGCCAAATAAGGATGTCGCTTATCGACATTGTACGATAATTATAGCTACCAACTTAAATTCCTAGATATTAATTTGCTCTAAAAAACTAGTAGTAGATGCTCATAGAGTCATAGTTAATTAAGCAAAAGTACGGGCACATGCAAACTACTTCTCCCATGCTGTCCGGACATCATCGTTTTCCTTCTCGGCCTTGCCGGCAGCTGCCCACCATGCTTGGATCTCCGTCCAGCTCTCCTCAGCGGCGTGATAGGTACTGCCACCATTCTGGCAGGTGGTGGCCTCCGGCCATGCTGGCCAGACGTCGTCGTTCTCCTTCTCGGCCTTGTCGGCGGCCGGCCACCATGCTTGGTCCCCGCCCAGCTCTCTTCAGCGGCGCAGTAGGTACTGCCGCGATCCTGGCAGGTGGTGGCCTCCGGCCATGCTGGCCAGATGCCTTTGTTGTCCTTCTCGGCCTTCTCGGCAGACCACCGTGCTTGGATCAGTGCCCAGCGATCGGCTGTGGCCCTGGAGGCCTCTTCTTTCCTGCGCAGGCAGACTCTCGCTTGTTGACTATGGCTTCCCTTTTCCGCTCCTCCTGTGTGGCATTGGCCTCCTCCTCCTCATTCACCCATTCGGCCTTGGTAGCGTCAAAGTCCTCCCACATAGGGGTGCGGGCGCGGGCGATGAACTCGGCATGGCGCGCTGCCATCGCTTCTCTACCAGGAAGAAGAGGAGCAGGTGATTGGTGCAGAGGAGGAGCTGGAGCACAGGAAGAAGATAGTTCATGCCATCGTTGGCAGCGAGGACAAGGAAATAAAGAAAGAGTTTGTCAGGGTGAAGAAATAAGCAGTTGATTTCGTCGATGCTAATTTGGGGAGCGACAAGAAGAAGAAGAAGAAGAAGAAGAAGAATAAGAAGAAGAAGAGCAGATATGGCGACGACAATGGCAACGATGCCTTGCTGGTGGTGGAGCATACCAAGAAGAAGCATCACAAGTAGTAATCCGGGAGGTTAGGCTTTAGAAGAACCCATATTGCTTGCAAATGTGTCGTGAGGATTTATTTGAAGATTATTTGGTACGGTGAGGTTGATTTAGTTGTCCGTCATATTTTAGGCTTTATTGTACAATTGAGGCTGTTGTGGTCTTTTGATAGACCACACTGGTAGACTTTGTTTTGTAGCACCTGATCATTATGCCTTGCTATAGTTGCAATGAAATTTACAGTTTTGCTGTCCCCTGAGATGCTTCAATAGTTTCATATTATGTTCACTCTATTGTTAATGATTAATCGCTTTACTAACTTATTTGTCTGTGCTTATGATATTTGCAGTGAAATCTATTTTAGGCTTGGAAATGTGTTGTGAGGAATTTTTTGAAGATTGGTACGGTGAGGTTGATCTCTCTGTCTGTCATATTTTAGGCTTTATAGTACAATTGAGGCTGTTGTGGTCTTTGGATAGACCACTCTGCTAGACTTTGTTTTGTGGCACCTGATCATTATGCCATGCTATTGATGCAAATGAAATTTACAGTTTTATCATTCATTGAGACACCTCAGTTTCATATCAAGCTGGCAATGGTTAACCGTTACCCACGTCCCCGTGGGTAATTACTCTATTAGGGGACGGGGATGTGCTAGTTTTACTGCCCATGCGGAAGCTGGTGGGTCAAATAGCTTACCCAGCACACAAGATGGGGATGGGGATGGGATAGCATTACCCATACCCGTTACCCACCTTATCAGTGAATGCCTTACATGTGGGCCCTCAAATTGGTTGACCCTAGGTAATTCCCGCGCATAACCACCCCAACTTCCACCAATCCCGCCCCTATGGCCCAAAAAGCCCCAAAAGATTGCTAACCTAGCCACAACATATTCTTTATTGTGTTGAAATGTTGTTTTTATTACTTAAATGTTATTGAAGTTTGTAGTTGATTGGATGTATGGGTTTCCCCATGGGGATGAAAAACCCGACGTGGATGGGGATGGGAAATTTTTTATCCCTGCGCGCGGGTATGGGGACGGGGACGGGCATGGGGTGACTGTCGCGGGGACGGGGATGGGGGTCCAATGCCCGCCTGGGTAATCCCCATTGCCAGCCTGAGCTTCATATTATGCTAATTGTCCTGTTAATCGCTTTACTAAGTCTATGCTTAAGATATTTGTAGCAAAATCTTTTTATTACAGCCTATTGGTCCTATAGATAAGACTTCAAATTAGCATTTGGAACTATACCTTTTCTGTATATTGATACAAGTGGTGATGCAAAGAAAGAGTTATATAGATATATTAAAATGAGGTGCTTAATGCTGCATTATTGTCCTGCTACTTATCTGTACACCCGCTCTTTAATCAAGTGTGTAATTGGTGTATGAAAAATAATGTATCACGAATGATAATGTTCATTTTGTGTTTTGCCACACTTGTCACACACTGACTGCTCTTGTGCGTGACATGTTTTTTCTTACGGATGAAAGCTGTTGCTAGCCAATAAAAACTGATATTGTTTTTATTTTGGCTGTGGCCCTACGAATCTGGTAGACTCAACAGTTCTGTTTTGTGACACCAGATACTTATGCCATGTTATTGTTGCAATGAAATTTTGTATTGTTCCTTGAGATGCCTCAGTTTCATATCATGCTTACTCTACTGATAATGGCTTACTAACTTCACTAGTGGAAAACAGGGATCTAGTCCCGGTTCGTAAGGCCCTTCTGTCCCGGTTCTGGACCCGGGACTAAAGGGTCGGGACTAAAGCCTCCCCCCTTTAGTCCCGGTTGGCTTACGAACCGGGACTAAAGGCCCGCCACGTGGCCGCGCTCGTGCGCTGGGGCTGGGGACCTTTAGTCCCGGCCGGTCACCCATCATCTCATTGCTCCAGCCCCAGCACGCTTAACTTTCTGGTTCTATCGCCCCTAGTTTCCAAGTCTGCACTTGTTGTTTTCCTGACAATAGTAAGCTATCAATCCTATTAACCCTTAGGTCTTGATGTCACATGATTTAATTTTTTGAATTCCAAACAATTATTAAAATAAACAAAATAAGTAAGAATAATATTGAATTTCAATGAAAATAAATTAAGTAATAATATTATTCATTTTTTTGTCATTTATTCATTTAATATGGCATAATTAATATCTTTAAATCTGTAAATCGAAATTCGACAAATAATATGTCCATTATTATCAAAAAAATGTGAGGAATCCAAATATGACATCTTTTTTTTATTTTTAAATAAAATTAATTTTTAAAATTATTAAAATTAATTTTTTTTGATTTTGTAGGAAAAAATCTTCTTTTTGAAATAACTTTTTTTACTTTTGGAATTTTGAGAATCTGAGAAAAGTTCACCGGGTAAGCCCTGGTGAAATTGAGTCCCAATTTTTCTCTAGTTTTTTTTGATATATTAAACTTTTTTTTCTGACGTCGTATGCAAAAGTTATGGCCGTTTTACATTTTTTTTTCTGTTTTTGTGCAAAAAGGGTCAAAATTCATATTTCAAAATTTATAAAAGATAATATACCACATCCGAATCATAGACCGAACGAGAGCCGACGGGGGCGGATACCAAAACCATGGCACTATATAATAACAAACAATAATAAAAGTAAGAAAATTATACAAGTAGCTATATAACTCATACAACAAGTAAGACTTTTTTTCTTTTAAAAAGAAGATAAGAATAAGAGGCTCACCACGGTGGTGCCGGCGACGAGATCGGCACGGGCGATCGACGGCGGTGAGGACGGGGACGGGGCGGGACGGAGCGCCAAACCTAGACAAATCTTGAAGAAAATGGAGCTTGGAGGTCGAGCTTGGAGAGGAGAAAGCTTAAGTGTGGTTCGGGCATTTCATCGAACACCTCATATGCATGCATAGAAGGGAGAACAGAGCAACGCATGCACACCTCCCACACGGCCAAAAAACAGAGGAGAGGGTGGGCAGGGGCAAGGGTATATATAGGCATCTCTTTAGTCCCGGTTGGTGGCTAGAACCGGGACAGAAGACACACATTTAGTCCCGGTTCCAGCCACCAACCGGGACTAAAGGGGCTCAACCCCTTTAGTCCCGGTTGGTGGCTGGAACCGGGACTAAAGGTCCCGTTCGACCCGGGACTAAAGCCTGCCATACCCGCGCGGGGTCAGTAGCCCGTTGGAACCGGGACTAATGGGCCCATTAGTCCCGGGCCACAACACAACCGGGACTAAAGCCCATATCCGGTTTGGACGAAAGGCCCTTTTTCTACTAGTGCTTGTATCCGGGCTTATGAGAGGCGAAGTGAAATATATGTATTTGAGCCTGCTGGTGCTTCTATAGGTAGGACTTCTTACCTTGAAATTAGCATTTGAAATTATACCATTGCTGTAGTATATTGATACAAGTGGTGATATTTACCAGAGGTGCTTAATGCTGCATTATCGTCCTGCGCCTGTACACATACTCTCTAAATCAAGTGTGTCATTTTGCGAACCAGCTGTATGAAAATTCATGTATCACAAATGATAATAACTTCCTAGGTTAAATGAAATTTATATTTTTGTTATCCCCTGAGAGGCCTCAGTTCCATACTATGCTTACTCTATTGTTAATGGCACACTTGATTTATTGGAGATTGCTGGTCCTGTACATAAGGCTTATGTAAACTTATATCCATGCTTATGAAAACTTGTAAGGTCTTTGTAGTGAAAAATCTATTTATTGGAGATTGCTGGTCCTGTACATAAGGCTTGTTACCTTCAAATGAACATTTGAAATTGTATTGTTGCTGTATATCGATACAAGTGGTGATGCAAAGAAATAATTATATAAAAAAAATATAACTGAAGTTCTTAATGCAGCATTATTGTCTTGCTACTTATCCGTATACCTGCCCTCTAACCAAGTGTGTCATTTTGCAAACCAGTTGTGTGAAAAATAGTGTATCACGAGCCATCTCTGATTCAGTGCCGTCTTGCAGCCGTTCATTCTGTGTTTTGCCATAATAGGACACACTGACAGCTCTTGTGCATGAAATGATTTTTCTCACTGACAGCTCTTGTACCTGTCTGGGAGGATACTTGGTTAGATTCTGGGAGGATACTTGGTTAGGGGAGGCGCCTTTAGCCACACAATATCCGTCTCTGTATAATATTGTACAGCGTAAGGAGCCTTATGTTGCTACAGTATTACAATCTAATTCTCTAAACATTCAATTCCGGAGATCTTTAGTAGGAGACCGATGGGACGCATGGCTTCATCTGGTGCGGAGGTTGATGGACGTTCACCTCTCTGATGAGCCTGATACTATTCACTGGAGATTAACTACGAACGGAATTTTCTCAGTGAAATCTATGTATGTAGACCTAATTGACTCTGTTCCGATTCCGAAATCGATACATATTTGGAAGATTAATGTGCCGTTAAGAATCAAAGTCTTCATATGGTTTGTTCATAAGGAGGTGATTCTGACTAAGGATAACTTGGCGAAACGTAGTTGGGAGGGTAGTCAACGATGCTGCTTTTGTGATCAAGATGAAACTATTAAACACCTCTTTCTCGATTGTCCACTGACCAAACTATTATGGCATTCAATTCATATAGCCTTTAATATCACCCCTCCAAATAGTATTCACACGTTATTTGGGACGTGGCTAAATGGAGTAGAGCCAAATACTGCGAGGCATATTCGGATAGGAGTATGCTCATTACTTTGGGCTATATGGAACTGCAGAAATGATATGGTTTTTAACAGACAATCTCGTATAAATTTTTTGTAGGTTATCTACAGGGCCACTATTTGGATCTGTACGTGGTCGTTACTCACTCCTGCGGAAGCCAGTGAGCCTTTGGTTACTGGGTCTATCAGATGGGAGATGGTAGCTCGGGATATCTACAACCGGTTTGGATGACGGTCTAGTAATAGGCTAGGTGTTTAGTCATCTCGTCCTATTTTCGCCGGTTGTGTCAACTTTTTATCTTTTTTGAATACTTTATTTAGCTCCGTGCGAGCTTGTACTAGACCACAGACCTTTCGGATATTTTGCTTAATAAAGGGGCTGCATGCATCATTCTAATGCACAGGCCGGGGGTGATCCTCCTTTTCTAAAAAAAAAAGCCCTTGCACCTGTCTTAGTTAGTCAACCTTTGCATTTTATGTCCTATTATGATGCTCCTGTGTTTGATATCAAAAACTTTACATAAATATCACCTTTACTTTTTTTTTGCTAATATAAATATCACCTTTACTGTTTTAAGAGGAAAATTATATCGGACATGATTTAATTTGCTGAAGAGACTATTGTTGCAAATATATTCTGTCAGCATGGTCTTTCTAAATAAAAAGGTATAATCATGTACTATTTTCTTTTAAGATGTCACAATCACCGAGGTTGAATAAGACCCAAAAGTACCTTTTAAGATGATTTATAATTACAGTGACCATGGATTTGTGGTTCTGTGCTGGAGGTTTTGTGGTTATGTCCATGAGCAGAGCAGATACTAAAGTGCTCTTGAAGGAAGGTGGAAAGTAAAGGGAAGGTGCGGGTTGTTAAAACTTATCAATCGGTTATCCTCTAGGTAGAAACTGTCAGCTTTATGCCCTTATCTTATATCACACAACAATATAGCTTATAATTCCTCTCACCACTTGAAATTTCAGCCAAGGCCTTGTAGCACACCGATGCTAGCAGAGCATTTGATATTTCAATCGGGAGGAACTATGGTGCTGGCCGGACAAGGAGGAGAGGGGCAGGGTCCTGGTAATTGGTGGCACAGGTCACATCGCGAAGCATATCATTGCTGCGAGTGTCTGTCGTGGCCACTCGACCTCTGTCCTCATGAGGGATGCTGCGCCATCTGATCCAGCCAAGGCGCAGCTCCTCAAGAGCTTCATCTAGTCCGGTGTTGCTCTCATCAAGGTATAAGATTACGGAAATGATAAATCCCGAACGTTCGGATTTTAAGCATATCGTCCCGAACGTTTTTTGATGGCAAGTTTAGTTGACATGCGGTGGCAAGTTTAGTTGTTAAGACATGGCAAGTTTGCCCAGTTCGTTTTTTGCCAGAAAATTGCCTAAACTTGCCACCGCGCATCAACTAAACTTGCCATGTCTTAACAACTAAACTTGCCACCGCATGTCAACTAAACTTGCCATCAAAAAACGTTCGGGACGACATGCTTAAAATCTGAACGTTCGGGATTTATTGGGGTCCTAAGATTATCATCTGGTGTTGTGTCACTGCTCCTGATGCTTCCTATTCCCTCCCTCGTGATATCCATGGTACACAATCACATATGTGATGCCATGCCATCTATTTGTTCTAAGTAAGCTAGTGCTCTGAACATGCTGAACTCAAATGGGACAACACCACAACGGGTCTTGCTATCTGGATTCTGGAGGTTGGGTGGTATATTTAAGGGCCGATTCACTATTCGGACATGAGATGGTTGGTGGAGAATTCATTTATCCACAAGATGAATGCATGCCCTATAATAGGTGTGCTGGTACTATAGTTTGATCAATAATTTCCGGTCTATCACTTACAACACGGTTGATATTGCGCATTTTAATCAATTTTTCGGTGTTTCGTTAAAATGCTTTTCTTTGTCTTTGCGCTTTTTGTCTTTACAAGGTGATTTTAAATGCCTCTAAAAGACATAAAAATGCCTTCTAATCAAAACACCTGAAGAACTTTCTTGACGAAATAGCTTTATTTAGTCAGGACTGCCGAATCCATCTCATCACCTGATAACACATTGTATATTGTTGTTCACTAAGTTCGGATTGAAAAGATCCACTTAAACATCCAAGCAGGCCACCCCAAGCTTCAGCCCACAGCCTAAATTCCGCTTCTGCCCCTATTCGCTGCGCTTTGCATCAAGATGCCACAACTTTTTTTTTTTTGAGCGAAAGATGCCAGGACTATGTCTTGCTTATTTGGAGCTACCGTCTCATCTTTGGTGCTAGCGGGCTTTGCTTATTTCGAGTGGTTTTGGGAAGATTCTATGGACTAGTTTGGTCTTGGTTTCGAAGATTTCGTGCGGTTTCTTCTTCTTCTTTTGTTTCTACTTGTTTTTGTTATCGATTTTTGTCGGTTTTTTCTATTATTATTTTTCAGTTTTCTATGTTTTTCTTTTTCAAATACATGTCGAATTTTTTAATACATGGTGTACATTTTACGTATAATCATGGAACTTTTTTATCTGATATACGTTGAACAATTTTCAAATTCATGTTGAATATATTTTCAAATATATGTTTGAACATTTTTTTGAATACATGTTAAACATTTTTCAAATACATGTTCAACATTTTCTTGAATGACAAAACAAATTTCTTAAATTAGGCGAATATTTTTTATATTTTATAAACATTTTTCTAAAATGTCATGAACATATTTTTGAAATGCACAATTTTTTTAAATGTTGTGGAAATTTATTTGAATTGGAAAAACATATTTTTTATATTTTATAAACATTTTTCTAAAATGTCATGAACATATTTTTGAAATGCACAATTTTTTTAAATGTTGTGGAAATTTATTTGAATTGGAAAAACATTTTTTTAAAGGGATTTCTATTTTCATGCCCCTCATTGCTTAGTCCTCCTCGGTTTTGCCCATGCTCTTTTGCAGTCCTCACTTTTTCCCTCCACCACGTGGCCCACCCATACAAAAGCCCAAACGGGGGTTTGCCGTCGGGTCAAAGTCTTTGATTGTTACTTGGCGAGGTCACATATGCGTGGGACAACACCTGTCAGCGGCAGCGCGATCGTAGGTGGGCTTAGTTACTGAGGCGTAGGACACCCCCTACGGGCACATTTGTCAGCGGCAGCGCGGTCCTACGTGGGCTAAGTTACTGACGCATGGGACACCCCCTGCGGGCCCATCTGTCAGCGGCAGCGCGGTCGTACGTGGGCTTAGTTACTGACGCGTAGGACACCCCCTACGGGCCCATCTGTTAGCGGCAGCGCAGTCGTACGTGGGCTAAGTTACTGACGGGTGGGACACCCCCTGAGGGCCCATCTGTCTGCGGCAGTGCGGTCGTACGTGGGCTTAGTTACTGACGCGTGGGACACCCCGTGTCAGCGGCAGTGCGGTCGTGGGTGGGCCCATAGCAGAGTGGGCGATAAAAAAGTGGCTTATTACGCCAGGAAGGGTACTCGAACTCGAGACCACCCGCTTATATAGCAGCGCGAGCGCCAACTGACCTTGTGTATAATGTGTTCTCTACCCATCGATTGACTATATGTAGTAGGGTATACCTTAGGGGGTGTGAATGTCCTAGTATTTGAAATTGCTTGTTTATCATTTTGACCTAAAACTAGTCCATAAAAAAGGGGTCCATGCAAAAGGATCCCAAAAATGACTTTTTTTGTGAAAGAAGTGCCTCAAATAAGTTTGAAAATTGGGCCTTTTCATTTTTCATCAAAAGTAGGACACATTGGATGCCCACTGACCAAGTTTCAATAATTTTAGAGTATTATTGCTATATTCTATCTATTTAGTGGACTTATAGTGAATTATCAGAACTTGCTCAAATTTGAACTACAAGTGTGATGCAGTTTGGTTCTAAATTTTTACAAGAATCATTTTATACTCTAATGTTGGTGGTGGATGCACTTGGGACAACAAAAGTTCATATTTCAAACCATTTGGTATGAATTGTCAACACTGCAAGTTTGACCCCAATTTGAAAAAAATCAAAGAAAATAAATAAAGCCTAAAAAATTGAAATGCCTTTGCATTGAGCCATCTTATGTGCACTAGTTTGTGAGAAAAATCATAATGCCACTTTTGGACTGTTTGATAGAAATTTTTGCACTGTTTGATTGAAAACACCCTATTATTTTAACAAAATTAATGAAATGTGGGTCACCACTTGTCACAGACATGGAAACAGGGCAAAAATATGACATTCAAACATGGAAATAGCACAAATTTCATTTAAAGTTTATAATATTTACAGACATAAACCCTAAACATAGCTACTGACAAAATAACACTAGTTCATAAACCTAATCTACCGATCGTCGTCGTCCACGTCGGAGCCGCTGTCGATGCCGAAGGAGCCATCCTCGTCGTCCTCCTGCTTGCCGTCGTCATCGTCCTCGCTCACGAGGTCGATGGTGACGTCGGCCACTGAGGCGATGACCGTGCAGCCCCGGCGTGTCAACCGGGACATCGGGGTGGCGCTGCGGCCCCTTCGTCGATTCGCGCAACGCCTGGAGGAGCCCCAGCAGGTCTGCAGGGTCGCCGGGCTCGCTGACCACCGCCCCCCTGTACTCCGCCAACAGCGGCGGCTCCGGCTCGGGCTTCGGCATGCGCAGGGGACTGCCAGAGCCTGTCCCAGGCTCGGGCTTCGGCATGAGCAGGGGACCGCGCGAGCTCGTCCCCGGCTCGGGCTTTGGGACTAGCAGGGGGCCGCCGCGGGAGCTCGTCCCCGGCTCCGGCTTTGGGATGCGCAGGCCGCCGTCGCGCACTGAAGAGCTCGTCCCCGACGTCCCCAGCTCCGGCTTAGGAATGCGGAGGCCCCCGTTGCTGCTGGCACCGCCGCCGCCTCCGGCAGACGTGGGCGTGGATTGTGGCGTGGGTCGCGGCGGCGAAACCTGGTCGTCCTCGTCCATGCCGAGATACACACGGCATGCGGCCATGACATCGGTGAAGGTACGCCGGCATACCTCTCATTGATGTTGTTACGCGATGCCGGGTAGTCGTCAGCGTAGTGCTGGATGCGGGCGGCGTTGTCCTCCGCGAGGATCTGTGGCCACCGCCGGCTGCTAGGTGCGTAGTCCGGATTCGACCGCTCCTCCGGCGACAGGCTTTGCCAAAACGCGCGTATTGCGCGCTACATGGCCGGCGTGCTGACGGTGGGGACAGGCTCCACCGCGAGCCCCCCGACGCTCACGTGCCATCCAGCAGGCAAGCGCGTGTCCGGCGGGACCATGACGCCGCAGCGGACGAGGAGCGAGGCTTCCTCGACCCGGAGGGTGCGCGGCATGCCGGGAATGCACACCTCGCGGCGTCGTCCCTGCTACCGTCGTGGCTAGCCATGGCGGTTGCGGAAGGGTAGGCGGCTAGGGTTTGGTGGAGGCGCATGGCGGAGAAGGCTGTGGGTGTCGAGGGGAGGGGAGGGGGGATTGGACAAGAGTGGGTGTACGCCGGTGTGCGGCGCGCGGCTATAAAAATCCAATAATATGCGCCTGACGGGCACGCCGGCGACGCGACTGCCCGTATGGGAAACCGCCGGTGTGTACTCCCCGTGTGTGAAAGCGCCGACGTGACCACGATGTGACTACTCATGCAAGCGGATACGCACACGGCCGATTGTGAGAGTGCCATGTGGCACGGTGTGTCCCACTCGTCAGTAACAACGGCGGCTAACAGTCAACCCCCTTGACCAACGGCAAACCCCCGTTTGGGCCTTGGTGAGGGTGGGTGGCGCAGTGAAGGGGAAATGTGAGCAAAAATAGTTGGCTTGGGCAAAACTGAGCACAACTAAGCAATAAGGAGCACAGAAATAGAAAACCCTTTTTTTTAAATTCTTCAACATTTTTATTACAGTGTAGAAACATTTCTTAAAAATGTCATGAGCAATTTTCTGAAACGTGTGAACATGTTTTTGAAAGGCACGAACAATTACTAAAAATTGTGTGAACAAATTTTTTACACTACGTTAAGATTTTTGAAATGTGTGGTCAACGCGTTGAACTTTAAGTAAAGTAATTCTTCTCATATACATATTTAGAACATTTCAGAATATAAATAAAATTAAGAAAAGAAAAAAGAGAAAATGCTTGAAGAATGAACGTGCCGCTTATAACTCACGTCTCATGCTGTTGGGCCTGACCCATTTAGGAATCGAAGCCTGTTTGGTTTTTGCCCGAGTTAGCCCTGCCAATGCATGGGCATGCAAAAAAATTGGCGAAGCTTTCGCCCGCCCGCGACTCGCCAACGATTGGCGTGAAAGTGAACTGGCAGGGGATGGGCTTTCGAGGGCGCACCAAATAATTGGCTGCATTCCAAGCGGTTGTCCTCGAGTCAGTCAACGCCAAAAAATTGCCTGGGCACGCATTGGCATCGATCCAAACAGGCCCGAAGACACGCCCGCGTCAATATGCCCACGTTTAGCGCAGCAAGGCCCCCCCCCCCTCCCCCCAACTGGGTTGGCGAGACAATGCACCGACCCGGCTACTGTAGTTAGAAAAAAAATCACTCAGCTTTTTATTTGGTTTCTCAGAAAATTATTGTTTTTAAAAGTGAACATAATTTCTAAAAAATTGAAAACACTTTCTAATTTTTTCAGTGTTCTAAATAGCGGGCTATGCCAAATAGCGGTGGTCCTGCAAATCAGCTATAGCCGGCTATTAGCGGACTATTGTACATGAATACCATTTAGCGGCACCCTGCTAAAAATAGAAATTCACTTTGGCTGCTAAAACATTGATTTTTTGTGAGGTAGCTGTTCACTTGTGGACAGAGTTGGAAAACAGCTCACGTGATACCAGGACAAGAGTGGGTCCACACATGAGGCGCTGTGTGATGATGCCAAAATAGTCCTACTTAATGATAATAAAATGGAGTATACTAAAATTTCATTCTTAAGTTGGTTAATGCCCACCTCCCACGGCCTGGTTTTATCATGTGATTTCCATGTGTTAAGCCCTGAACAACTGTCGACATTCCTATGACCATAGCTTTGTTTTTTTTTAGGAATAACAGGGAGGCTCCCTCCCCGGTTCCATTACTCAGATGAGACCCATCAAGTCATACATCAGCTCAATTAGAGGAGCAGTTCAACAGAAAAAAGGGACATCTCACTTAAAGGAGCAGTTCTGAAAAGCATGAAAGGGAAACTAAAAATATATGGCAACGCAGGCCAAACATAGAAGATGCAACAACAGCTAGCATGAGCCATCGTAGATGATCTCACGGTCACTCTTCTGGTCTTCAAAGGTGGCGCGGACACTGCCTGAGGTGACCAGCAGATAGCAAGGGTAGACACACTGAACTAGTCACAACCATCTTGCTCCCAGAGTCCCATTTCTTGATTGGAGGCCTGAATGACCATAGCTTGATGAGTGATGATGTAGCATTGAACTCAAAAGCATTGTTGAGGAAATCGTTAACCGGTAGCTGCTCGGTTGGCTGGCGAGTAGGGGATTAATAGGCTAATCGGCAAGTTAATCGGCCATTTAATCAATTAATCGGCTGTTATCAGTTTATCGGCTACTCGGTGAACCTACGAGTAGTGATTAATCGGCAAATTAACTAGTTAATCAGATGAATTCTTGAAGAGGACTTAAAAGATGTATCCTCTCGGCCCTTCCCATCTGAGTGACTCTCCGTGGGTATGCTGTTTTTTGTATTTTGTTTGATCATGGAAACTATCTCTTCAGAAGAAACTTATTCAGCTTCTGATAAGCTCACCGGCAATATTATTAAGCTGATAAGCTCATCATGTAAAGAGCATTCCCTTCAAACATAGGATACCAGCAGGTGGAATTGGTGCTGTGCATATGATATTGTTGCAGAGTAGACATGATGCTAAATTGCGTGTATCTGCTAAAAAGAAGAGTCAATTTTGTATGTATTGCGATAAAGTGCTGGATATGGCCTATTTCTCCAATATGCACCTGTCATGCGTGTATAAGATTAAGTACCAGGCATGAGTCTGAAACTATTTATTATGTGACCATCAACTATTGGTGAAACCTAAGCTAGGAAACCATGTTCCTTTTGTGCAACTTGCCTTATCCCTTACGTACCCCACATTGATCTTAGCCCAATATCAATTACCACATTGATAATAAGAAGTTAGTTCTGCATACATACAGTTGAAAATAATGATCACTGTTGGTGGATCTTGAGAATAGGAGAACACGAGATAATTTTACACCGATGCTGATGGCTGCAGCATAGATCAGTCAGCCATGGGGGCTTCTAAAGGTGTCATACACTTGATAGGATTATGACTTTATGAAGTATGAATTTGTTGATGCTATATCTAGTCATATAATTGTAGTCTCAAGACCTGAATGCGTGTTGACCCAGAAGATAGTACGATGTCGTCATTGGACAGTTAATTTTTTTTGAACATGGATGTTGTTAATTGGATTGTTTAATACTCCCTCCGTTCCAGAATATAAGGTGTATTGTTTTCCGTGCAAGTCAACCATTTGAAAGTTTGACCAAGATTATAGAATAAACTAAAAACATCTGCAATACCAAATAGATAAAATATGAAACTACTTTTCATGATGGATCAAATGATATAAATTTTGTATTGTGGATATTGATATATTTTTCTAAAAACTTGGTCAAACATGGCCTCGTTTGACTTTTGAAAAACCAAATACACCTTATATAAAGGAACGGAGGGAGTATTTGATAATGAAGTCATTAATATATTTTTTTGACATGAGTAAAATATCCTAGCTACATCCCCTTGCCAGTCTTTGGGGTCAAGTCTTAAATTTATACATAACAAGTATAGTGCAATGAATGTATGCACTCTTTTCATTGTAAAGCAAAAATCGCTGGCCAAACTCTTCTGGTATTTAGCTTCACTGGACATAACATGATGTTCTCTTGTGTACTACAAGTGTCTGTAATAATGGTGTTGGATAGACTCAACATATGAAATAGTGCGAGATCATTTCTTATTGAGGATCTAGAGGAGGAAAAGGATTTAGAAGACGGGGGCAAGAAGATGATTTTGCTGATGATGATCTCAATGTTGAGAAAACATATCAAGATATGGGAGAGGAACCTGGGAGAGTTACACTCCTTTTTCATTGATGCTAATGATGCGGCTGGCTATGCGACCAATAAGGATGAGGAGGTTGAGGACAAGGAAGAGGTTGTGCACCTGACGGTGAAGAAGGAGAAGATGATATGTCAGGGATATCCTTTCATAGGGACCATTCTATTCTGTAGGCTAGAACTATCTTTGATTGTGTGGAGGACTATGAATATGCACTTGCAACTTATAAAATAAGTAGTGGATTTGAGTTTATCACTCAAAAGAGTGACCAAAAAGGGCTAAAGGGTGTATTGTAGGCAGACCAAATACCGTAAATGGAGATTGGATGCATCTGTAAGGAAAAAAGAACACCCATTTAAGGCATTCCTCTATATATAATGGGTATTTTAGGAAAGATTAATCAATATGAGGGATATGGTAATCACTAATAAACATGGAAATGAACTATAACTAGATAAACTTGAGGATCAAGCTACATGTTTCTTCCCCGTCCCTTATCCTTAGTACTATAGGCGCATGCTCGAACTCAAATTACATGAACACCAAATTCTTGTGAAAACAACAAATATATAGAGTACAAATAAACCATGTCGCTTAGGATAAATCGACTCTAAGAGCAAAACGTCTGTTGCAAATGGCACCTTATAGAACTCTGTTGGCATGCCTTGAACACAAACTTCTGCCAAACCATTTGCATGATTTGCTTTCTTCTCCACTTCTTTCCATACTAGTAGAATATTCTCCATGAAAATTTAATCAATTTCAAGCATTGCCACCCCGTATACAAATCCGATAACGACACTGCAACATATGATGAACTGCTCAAAAGTTTGAACAATTGAAAATGACACAATATATATCATGTTATTTCATGAATTCCACCACAAGGTGTATATATAATGTTTGGTAAAACTAAGAACACTCAAGTTTTTCTTGCTCTGGATTCTGTAATAGACATGTGAACTACAAATATACAACAAAAAACTAATGTAAGTTAAGGGGTTTTCTTGTCATTAAGGATCACATTGTGAGCATTGTGGTGGGACTTAATGTAAATGACCCAGTTTCAAAAAAAGTTTTAAAAGGCCACACACACACACACGCATGCACACGCGTGCGCACACTCACACACACAAAGAGAGAGAGAGAGAGAGAGAGAGAGAGAGAGAGAGAGAGAGAATCATGCCAAAAAAGAGCAAAGTTATACTAGACCAAAGCCATGCCAAAGGTGTAGGTGGAGAAGGACCAATCCGTAGACTGTGCCGCCTCCAATGTTGTGTAAAACAAACTATGGCACCTGCTCTAACCATGTACACAACACCATAAATATTTTTTAGTGTTCCTATCGCCAAAGAATAGACCACAAATAGAGAATGTCAATAATCTGCAATGTGAGCAGTTTTTACCATTAAGAACCATATAATTTCTACATAGCCACAACGGCCAAACCAAGGCTGGCGCTCCAACCCTCATTAACACGCAAAACTTTTGTGGAATACAATTGAGCTAAACACATTTGTAACACTGCGACACAACTTGGATGACTCGCCATGTAGAGCCCGCAAGATTACATTGGAAAGAAGGAGTTCTATTGTCTCATCATGACGAAAGAAACAACACTTCTTATTTCCAATCCAATTATTGTGGGCTAGGTTGTCCCTTATGCATATCATCCCTCGACAAATGTATCATAAGAAAGAAAAGAATTATAAGTGGTACCCTTGTTCCAAATTCTTTTGTTGCTGTCCACTAGGATTTTGAGTTACTGAGTGTCCAGCACGTAAAGTCGTACTAGACACCTAGGCCTGACCAAGTCTCGTCTAAAATAAGTATTAGGTGGGGACATACTCATGGTTTGTGCAATTGTATCACTTTTGGCGCAAGAAAAATGGTACAAGGCTGGATATTGTTCTTGGAGGGTGGCATTACCCAACCATTATTCCTCAGCTATGCCACACACGCAATTTAAAGAGCCTAAAGGAGCGTGGGTCATGTATTCTGCTGAGCGTCGTTCTTGCCAAGGTTGTATGTATTTTTTCAACCTACTCAAGTCCAAACCATTGGGGCCCCTTAGAGGTTCTAACCATGGAGCACGAAGGTCCCAAAAACGCATAGTTTCCCCTCCAAAGATAACCTCCCGAGTTGGAGAACACATTAGATATTTACCTAAACCTGTGGGTCCTTGAGCGGATCCCACATTAGCTCCAAGACGCTGGTCTCTAACTAGAAAAGTAAATGCTTGAGCTTGAGAGCTTTGGCCCGGTGGGTCCATAAAACTCACTCGGAGAAGCTGTATTATTGAACCATACAAAACAACAAGCGATAAAACCAAAGATAGATAAAGCAACTAAACTATAAGACAAGTAAGCTTCTCCAAACCATACAAATGCACGACGAGCCCATGCGAAGGGTTTGGTTAAAATATGCCAAATTCCGCCCTTACGGTTAAGGGTAATGACTTCAGACATGGCCAGCTCCTATAGTGTGACGGGCGGTGTACATAAGCATAGCTCCAACCACTTTTCAAGCTTAGCAAATGCTGTAATGAGGGTGCTGAATGTATACGGATCTGGCACAAGGTCTCTGTCTGCCTAAAAAGGCACCCTCCTATTATGCTAACAAAGGGACGGATAATGGCAAAGCGGAACATCAATAGCGAAAGTAGTACAATAGCGGCTATAGGTTAAGTTGGTTGGTTGTATCATGACCCGGGACACCTAGCACTGACTCATTCTTGTCTTTTTCAAAACCGAAACAGATAGGCTGTCTTAAAGATCATTTCTATAGCGAGAAGGAGGAACTTTCTTACCGTCTCTTTATGTGGGACAAACCATCTTCGCTTACAGGTCTACTGATCCTATAGCTCCGATATAAATTTAAGTAACTTGGCAAAAAAAATGAGGAAAAACGGTTTTGGATGGAAGAGGTAGATGAGAAAGACTTTCCACTTAGAATCTGAAGTTCTCGCTAGATGACCGATCAGAAGCAAATCTTTGACTTGTTCCTAATTGCAAAAGACCCAAAGCGGAAGAAATAATTCTTTGCCGCCAGGTGAGTCTCCTGGTTTTTAATATACCTAGGACATGGCCTTTGTTCCAAGATACTTAATGCATGAGAGTTTTGGTCAACGACCACACTCAATAAAAGCTTTAAAATCCGTTTGCTAGGTAAAGCCTAGTTTTTTGTGCTTAGTGTTCTTATATGCGAAGACCACCTTGATCTTGCTGGAAGCAAACAACGTCCCATTTGGTACACTATACTTTTTCTTTGACTATGAATATGCCAAAACAATCTGGACATGAGATAGTCCAACCTATGACATCCCAGAAGTTATGATACAACTCACTGGTGAAGCCATCAGGACCAGGCGCCTTGTTGTGCTCCAGCAGGAACACCATGGCTCTCATATCCTCCTCCAAGACCTAGGGGATGTCCTCATTTAGAGACTCATCAAGAGAGATGTGTCTCTCCTTTAGAGCCACAAAAATAGATTTATAACATTTTTAATGTAGTCCGAACATTTTGTTCGACCCTCATCATGCCCGAGATTGTAAATGATTTTTTTCCAGTGGCGTCAATTTTCAACCATGTGAAAATATCATGTGTTATGAACAATGAACTGAATTTTGACCATTGGTACCATTTTAATCCCTCTTAGGGTAGGAGTCCGGCCATCTGCTCATTCAACTGAATTATGTTCAATATCATGTGTAGATGGCGTATGTGTCCATGGTGTTGTTGAGGTCCTCAGTGATGGAAGGGAGGCATTGCTTTTCTTTGTTGTATATGCCAGTGGTGTGCTTGCCCATCCGGCTAGATATTGTTGGGCGGCGTGAATCTTAGCATTCCACCTCTGGACGGGCATGCCATAGATGACATGCCTTTCACAAATATTATTAACTAGCACCGCCAATCATTCTTCTGTTAACCATCCCAATTTGAACTTGAATGGGTGGCATGCAGCCAAATTGTTTGTAGATCCCATCTCCAAAATGATTGGACCTTGGTTCGAAACTACCTTTGTATGCTCGAGTGCACACACAAATACCAGGGGAAATTGTAACTCACACTCGGTGTCCATCAACACGTGATTAAGCTTTTCATATGTCAACACTAGATGACTATTGTCCTAGGTGGATTGGAGTCCGAACATCTTGGCCTCCCGTAAATCCAAACTGTTTATAATAGCATTGAACACGAAAGGCCAATGGGTGTGATAATGGCTTTTTTCTCTTTCTAGTACCACAAGATATTGAACACCCCCCTCTCAATGAGCATTAAGTGTGGGTTTTACCTTGGAAGGTTGACCAATTCACAGAAAAAAGCAGGGTCATGCTCATCTTGGGAAGCCCCATAGACTGCCACAAAACTTCGGGTGAGGTTGTCAGATCTGTTTCAGAGATGGTATTTATTACTGAACTCTTCACCTAGAAGAGATAACAAATCCAGCGAGGTAGTTGGAGACCAAGTAAAATCCCACTGGACCTGCCGTGAAGATGTAGAAAATGTCGGGTGACGGCAAAACCATCGGAAAGATGGTCATTGACTCCCACTAAGAAATCATATCTGTTGGATTCTATGATTGCCAGAATTTCCAACCCATCACGAATACAATCGGTGATATGTCAGTGTTTAGCCAAGTCCCAAAGACCTCTGCTACTACAAAACAACCCTTCATGATGAACCAAGATGGACTAGAGCAACCTCCGCCTTATTAATAGGCTTTTGTTTCTTTTTTTATGAATTTAAAAAATAGTTAACGGTGAGTACAAGGTGAGATCTAGGAATTGAAGCCTGCATAGGCCACCATGTTGGCAAATATTTGTTACTAAATTGCTTTTTAGGTTCAATTACAGTAGCCACACCAAAGACATACATCAACAAGCCCAAGGCTCCGTTTGGCTTCATTACTACAATCCCGGTTGCCCTACCAGCCTTTAGTAATTTAGCTTTTGGTGATCCGCTTGAACTAATTTTTGTTCAAAAGCGGTTTCAAATTGTGTTTGGCAACCACAGTAATGACAATGGCATAATTCTATCGAGTTCTCAGTTTATATTCGGAGAAATACACTAGTAATTAATAAAACCAACCATGGTTTCTGGTAAACATGGGGCCATGAGAGTTAGATCTTCCTTCTAACTTAACTGATTTATAATCTGTTTTACTAATCAAAGTATAAGTTTTCGTATAGCAATCTTTTCACAGTAGATTACTGTAAAGAACCTCTGGCCCCAACCAGCAATTGTGAAAAGACCCCATAATGCATGCAAATGTCTTTACTTACTCCCTCCATTTTTATATACAAGGCCACAAACTCAAATTACAGGTACCGAGGTAAAATTGAATACTTATTTTGCAACCCAACTTTTTTTCTCGTTTACTGGGATCATTAATACACCTCATGCATGCAAGAAAACTGAATGGAAGAAGTAGCTAGTGTCATTATGACTGCATGCATGCAAATATTAAACAAGTTGCTAGTACGAGGAAACATCATTAATTTTTGCCTCGATTACTGTTGGTGGCCTTGTATAGATGCAAAATGTATATTTCATAGTGGTCTTGTATAAGTAAATGGAGGGAGTATTTACTCTCACTATTGCTAACTTGTTCTGTATTTAGAACGGCAGTTAGTTACTTAATCTTATTGTATAGTCCACAAGGATTCATCCCCAGATGATAAGAGGAGATACAAACTAAAATGAATGCAGGGAATTTGATATTATTCCCTTACCTTCTTATGCCTTTGATATATACCATATTGCGAACGTGTTCGATTCCAAAATCAATTGAGTTCTTGATCCTGCAAAATTACAAAACCAACTGTCATTTCCTCAAAGTTTGCTATATTACCAATAAATTTCATAATACCTGAAATTTGGCAATGGCCAGCGGTGGAATCACATAGGAATTTTGAGAGAATGATAGCAGGATTAGCAATTAGCTAACAAGAAATATTTCTGCACAATTAATAATCTAACGGAGAAGGTCCCTTTTGTGTAGGCACATTATGAACGACAGACGATGTGAATTTTTTCTTTTGAAAAGAGAATTTTATTAATTCACTCGTCGCATCAAGGAGAAACAACCACACTGAGTGCAAAACCGGATTCTACATAACTAGATGCACACAGCAGAACACCTCTAAATAAAAAAAATCACATAGTTTTACATTGGAAGGAAAAAAACAGCAATGTGATGACGCGGATGATGGCACTACGGTTTCATGAGACGGCATCGTTTGTTTTCTTCAGAAAGGAGGAGACACCACAGATCACTATATGTGTTGATACACGCATCCAAACAGGGTGGGCATCACTACTACGGAACTAATTAACGATTTTATTGCAAATTAAAACATGTACGTGTATGAATGACATGGATGGCAAAGATCATGATAAGGCGATCATGACGATTGAAATTCAAGATGAACAAGTTTGCTGAGTGATTACTGCAACAACGGTGTCCCAAAAGATTCTGGAGAGAAGAATTTATTTATACCTATATATCTATACCTAATCTATACCTACTAATAAAGTACGGATTGCTTCTGCCCATTCACCGTCAACAATTTTACAAAATAGTCCCTGTTGTTTTAGGTATTCAACCCGCAGTCCAAAATAATCTGATTTTCTCCTGGTCGTTACGGCTGAATAATCCCACATGGCTCTTTTATGCCGAATCTCACCGATTCATATGCATATGCACTGATTATTCAACAAGCGGCGACGAAAATCAGCGAACAGAGCTGCGGAGGGTGAGGCAAAGGTACCGTCCTGCCCAAAGGAGGGACCAAAATGGGCGTGTGGCAGGGAGCAACGCCGGCGAAGAAGTTTCCGAGGCCGGCGGTGCTCACCTTCAGGAGACGAAGGCAGCAACTACGGTGGTCGAACGCGGCGGGGCCAGAGGAGAGGGGAAGGCGCGGGAGCAAGCAAAGAGGCTGGCGGAGGGCAGAGGGGGCTCAAGGGAGGCGCGGGATCCGGCGGTGGTCGAACGTGGCGCCGCGGAGGAGAGCGGCCGAGGCCGGCGGTGCTCATCGTCAGGAGACGAAGGCAGCGACGGAGGGGGGAAATCAGGAGGCGTGGGGATCCGGCGGTGGTCGAACGCGGCGGGGCTAGGGGGAGGCATGGGAGCTGGCGGCGGGGCCAGACGTGGGAGCAAGAAAGATGAGGCTTGGCGGTAGGGGCAAGAGGAGGGCGCTCGGGACGGGCCGGCTCGGTCATGGAGGTTGCTGGTGACGGTGTCCTGGACTAAGGGGTACTAATTAGTATGGCCCATAGTCCCGGGCCGGGCTCTTGGCCTGGCCGATCACTAAATGGAAGGATGACCGAAGCAACGAACCTTGGTGTAATCAAGATGGAGACCTCCGAAGACTTGGCGTGTACTTCAAGGATTGCTTTGTAGCCGATGTATCAATAACCGACCATGTGTATGACCTAGGTATCCCCGGTGCATATATAAGCCGGGGGGTCTAGTCCTTAGGGCCACGATTACCAGCCTTAGGGTTTAGAACACAACCATATGATGTCAAGGTAGATCATCTGTACTCTGTACTTCACTACATCAATATAATCAAAGCAGGACGTAGGGTTTCACCTCTTCGAGAGGGCCCGAACCTGGGTAAACATCGTCTCCCATACACTAGTAGAAAAAGGACTTTACGTTCGCATCATTAGTCCCGGTTTGAAAACGGACCAGGACTAATGTGACCATTAGTCCCGGTTCGAACGGCTAATCATTAGTCCCGGTTCGTGTCGAACCTTTAGTCCCGGTTTGTGACACGAACCGGGACTAAAGGGGTGGTGGCAGGCTGGCCTCAGGCTGGGGCCCCACGATCACCTTTAGTCCCGGTTCGTGTCACAAACTGGGACTAGAGGTGGGCCTTTAGTCCCGGTTTGTGACACAAACCGGGACTAAAGATCTGGTGGCGGGCTGGTGTGAGGCTGGGGCCCCACGGTCACCTTTAGTCCCGGTTCGTGTCACAAACCGGGACTAGAGGATAACCTTTAGTCCCGGTTTGTGTAAAGAACCGGGACTAAAGATGCTCCTACATAAGCCCTTCGTCCAGCACTAGCTCTCTGTTCTTCCCCATTCCTCTCCTCTCTGTTCTTCCCCTCTTCCTCGAGCTCATCCTCCATTTTTGCCCAAATTTGTCAAGATTTAGAGGCACCCATCCATCCAAGTGTTCACAAAGGTTAGCAACTTTGTCCTTTCATCTCTCATTGCTAGATTAGCTCTTGCAATGCTCTATAAGTATAGTGATTTGTGGGTTTTAGTTTGGGAGTATTTATATGTGGTAGTTTATTTGATTTATATGTAATTTGAGCTCAAATTAACTTCTTAGTTTGGATGTGTAGGTGTGGTTTACTTGGTGCCTTCCCGTCCCCGTCCTAACGACCGTCGATCGCCCGCACCGTCCCGTCGCCGGCATCACCTTGGTGAGCCTCTTGTTCTTATCCTTTTTATAAAAAGAAAATCATGTTTGTGTGATTTAGATAGTTGTATAATTTTCTTACCCGTACGTTGTTTGTTATACATAGTGGTATGGTTTTGATATCCGTCCCCGTGGGCCCTCGTCTGGTTTATGATTCGGATGTGGTATATTCTCTTGTATAACTATTTGTTGCATTTCATGTTTATGACAATTATGCCCATCAAGTTGACATAGATATTTTTATCTAGGAGGTATGTGAACCAGAAATTGCAACCGACCCTCTTGCCGAGAAGTTAAATTTAGTTGAAAAAGAAAACGAGTATTTGAAAGAAAAATTGAAAAGAATTGAAGAAGAGAAGATGAAACTGGAGTTGTATGTTGCCGATGTCGTCGATGATCACAAGATCAAGATGGATGCAATGCGCTTGAAGATTAGAAAATTTAAAAAATATGCCATTGATAGTGAGGCTTGGTATCACTATGCTGTTGGATCAATTGTTACCTTAGTTGCGATCTTGATCGCATTTGTTGTTGCATTTAAATGCTTTAGCTAGAGAGTTTGTATGTTATTTTATGAGAACAAGTGTGTATGAACTTTATGTATGAACTTGTATTAATTTGTTCTTTTCGGTGTTGTGTAATGAAGATGAGCCGGCAATGGATGTACGATGACCGATGCTCTCCCCAGTTCATTAATGGCGTGCGTACTTTTCTGGTTGCGGCTGAGGCAAACAAGCGGGCGGATGGTTTTATGTATTGTCCATGTGCTGGCTGTAAGAATGATCGAAATTACTCTAACTCAAGAACCATTCACGTCCACCTGTTTGAGTCCGGTTTCATGTCCAGCTATAACTGTTGGACCAAGCACGGAGAAAGAGGGGTCCTAATGGAAGAGAATGAAGAAGATGAGGATGACGAGAGCTATCCTGGCCATGGGTTCCTTGAATACGATGGTACAACAATGGGGGAAGAAGATGAGCCGGCAATGCGGGAAGAAGCTGAAGAAGAGGCATCAAATGAGCCCGCTGATGATCTTGGTCGGGCCATTGCCGATGCAAAGAGGGAAAAGGAGAAGCTGAAGTTGCAGCGCATGTTAGAGGATCACAAGAAATTGTTGTACCCAAATTGCAAAGATGACAAGAAAAAGCTGGGTACCACACTGGAATTGCTGCAATGGAAGGCAGAGAATGGTGTATCTGACAAGGGATTTGAAAAGTTGCTGATAATATTAAAGAAGAAGCTTCCAAAGGACAACGAATTGCCCGATAATACGTACGAAGCAAAGAAGGCTGTCTGCCCTCTAGGATTAGAGGTGCAGAAGATACATGCATGCCCTAATGACTGCATCCTCTACCGCGGTGAGTACGTGGATTTGAATGCATGCCCGGTATGCAGTGCATTGCGCTATAAGATCAGCCACGATGACCCTGGTGATGTTGAGGGCGAGCGCCCCAGGAAGAAGATTCCTGCCAAGGTGATGTGGTATGCTCCTATAATACCACGGTTGAAATGTTTGTTCCAAAACAAAGAGCATGCCAAGTTGATGCGATGGCACAAAGAAGACCGTAAGAAAGACGGGAAGTTGAGAGTACCCGCTGACGGATCGCAGTGGAGAAAAATCAAGAGAAAGTGGAAGGACTTTGCAGATGACGCAAGGAACATATGGTTTGGTTTAAGTGCAGATGGCATTAATCCTTTTGGGGAGCAGAGCAGCAATCATAGCACATGGCCTGTGACTCTATGTATCTATAACCTTCCTCCTTGGTTGTGCATGAAGCGGAAGTTCATTATGATGCCAGTGCTCATCCAAGGCCCCAAGCAACCCGGCAACGACATTGATGTGTACCTAAGGCCATTAGTTGAAGAACTTTTAGAGCTGTGGAGTATAGAAGGTGTACGTGCGTGGGATGAGCACAAACAGCAGGAATTTGACCTGCGAGCGTTGTTGTTTGTAACCATCAATGATTGGCCTGCTCTCAGTAACCTTTCAGGACAGACAAACAAGGGATACCACGCATGCACGCACTGTTTAGATGATACCGACAGTATATATTTGGATAAATGTAAGAAGAATGTGTACCTGGGACATCGTCGATTTCTTCCGAGCAGGCATCCCGTAAGAAAGAAAGGCAAGCATTTCAAAGGTGAGGCAGATCACCGGAAGAAGCCTCGCCACCGTACTGGTGATGATATACTTGATATGGTTAAGGATTTAAAAGTAATCTTTGGAAAGGGTCCTGGCGGACAATCTGTTCCGAATGACGCTGACGGACACGCACCCATGTGGAAGAAGAAATCTATATTTTGGGACCTACCCTATTGGAAAGACCTAGAGGTCCGCTCTGCAATCGACGTGATGCACGTGACGAAGAATCTTTGCGTGAACCTACTAGGCTTCTTGGGCGTGTATGGGAAGACAAAAGATGTACCGGAGGCACGGGAGGACCAGCAACGTATGCACGGAAAAGACGGCATGGATCCAAAGCAGTATCAGGGTCATGCTAGCTACGCTCTTACAAAAGAAGAGAAGGAAATCTTCTTCGAATGCCTGCTCAGTATGAAGGTCCCGTCTGGCTTCTCGTCGAATATAAAGGGAATAATAAATATGGCAGAGAAAAATTTCCAGAACCTAAAGTCTCATGACTGCCACGTGATTATGACGCAACTGCTTCCGGTTGCATTGAGGGGGCTTCTACCGGAAAACGTTCGATTAGCCATTGTGAAGCTATGTGCATTCCTCAATGCAATCTCTCAGAAGGTAATCAATCCAGAAATCATACCAAGGTTAGAGAATGATTTGGTGCAATGTCTTGTCAGTTTCGAGTTGGTGTTCCCACCATCCTTCTTCAATATCATGACGCACGTCCTTGTTCACCTAGTCGAAGAGATTGCCATTCTGGGTCCTATATTTCTACACAATATGTTCCCCTTTGAGAGGTTCATGGGAGTCTTAAAGAAATATGTTCATAACCGTGCTAGGCCAGAAGGAAGCATCTCCAAGGGCCATGAAACAGAGGAGGTCATTGAGTTTTGTGTTGACTTTATTCCTGACCTTAAGCCCATTGGTGTTCCTGAATCGCGGCATGAGGGCAGACTGGGTGGAAAAGGCACGGTAGGAAAGAATTCAGTAATATGCCATGATGGGCATTCTTGGGCGCAAGCACACTACACAGTTCTACAAAGTTCCGCCTTGGTGGCTCCGTATATCGAGGAACACAAGAATATTCTACGCTCCAAACACCCGGAGCAGTCTGACGACTGGATTACACATGAACAAACGGGGACTTTCGCCGGTTGGTTGCAGACACGTCTCATGCATGACGACACTGTTGCACATGAGCTGTACTTGCTGTCCAAGTTACCATCTTCAACTATATTGACTTTCAAAGGGTACGAATTAAATGGGAATACATTTTACACGATCGCCCAAGATAAAAAGAGCACCAACCAAAACAGTGGTCTCTGCTTTGATGCAACAAACACCAATAGGCCAAAGGACACATATTATGGTTACATAGAGGAGATATGGGAACTTGACTATGGACGTGGTTTGAAGGTCCCTTTGTTTCGATGCAAATGGGTCAATCTGACAGGAGGCGGGGTAAAGGAAGACCCATAGTACGGAATGACAACAGTGGATCTCAACAATCTTGGGTATGCAGAGGAACCATTCGTCCTAGCCAATGATGTGGCGCAGGTTTTCTATGTGAAGGACATGTCTAGCAAGCCGAGAAAAAGAAAAGATAAGGAAGCGAATACATCATACGATGAGCCAAAGCGCCACATAGTTCTTTCAGGGAAAAGAAACATTGTGGGAGTGGAGGACAAGACAAACATGTCAGAAGATTATGAAAAGTTTCATGAAATTGCTCCCTTCACAGTGAATATTGACCCGAGCATCAAGTTAAACAATGAAGATTGTCCATGGTTACGGCGCAAAGGGACACACGCGAAGAAAAAGTTTTATACCCAAAGATCCCACTCTAGGATGTGACCGGCTTCACTGTCATCAGTTTCTTCTGTAGTGAGTTTCCGGACTTATATATCTGGAAAGTCCCACTTCGGACAAACCGGAGGGAATCTTTGTAATAGTTAGGGTACTTATGTGTTTTGGCATTTGAAAGGCGAAGAAATATTATGTCCAAAGCCACGTCATCAATTTTCAACCCTTTCTGACTTCATTTGCTATTTTTCATGCATTTACTGATTTTTTTGAGCTAAATGACGCTGAAATTGAAAAGCACTACAAATGAACTATGAAAAGGTTGAAAGTTGGCATGGTATCATCATTTCACCCACATAGCATGTGCTAAAAAGTTGAGAGGGTTACGGCAAAAACTGGATGCACTTCATGTACAAAATGGACAATCTCTCTCGAAGTATGAGGGTTTCAGACGAAAACTCATCTGTTACAATGGCATTTCATGTTTTAAAACTTATTTCAACTCCAGACTTTTTGTGTGTTCAGTATGCACCATTCGAAGTGACGTCATCAATTTTCAACCCTTTCTGACTTCATTTGCTATTTTTCATGCATTTACTGATTTTTTTGAGCTAAATGACCCTGAAATTGAAAAGCACTACAAATGAACTCTAAAAAGGTTGAAAGTTGGCATAGTATCATCATTTCACCCACACCGCATGTGCTAAAAAGTTGAGAGGATTACGGCAAAAATTGGATGCACTTCGTGTACAAAATGGACAATCTCTCTCGAAGTATCAGGGTTTCAGACGAAAACTCATCTGTTACAAAGGCATTTCATTTTTTAAAAATTATTTCAACTCCAAACTTTTTGTGCGTTCAGTATGCACCATTCGAAGCGACGTCATCAATTTTCAACCCTTTCTGACTTCATTTGCTTTTTTTCATGCATTTATTGATTTTTTTGAGCTAAATGACCCTGAAATTGAAAAGCACTACAAATGAACTCTGAAAAGGTTGAAAGTTGGCATGGTATCATCATTTCACCCACATAGCATGTGCTAAAAAGTTGAGAGGATTACGGCAAAAACTGGATGCACTTCGTGTACAAAATGGACAATCTCTCTCGAAGTATCAGGGTTTCGGACGAAAACCCATCTGTTACAAAGGCATTTCATTTTTTTAAATAACCTAAGAATTACAAAATTGAATATAATCATAAAACACACTAATATTAAGCAGCAAAAAAAAGAATTACTGAAAAATCTATTTTTAAAGTAAAGTTATTCAGAAACTAGTCATTCACATAAATTTCAAATAATTCAAATTTAAACTATTCAAATTTGAAAACTACTGGCACTAACAGAAAGTTTATAATTTCTTTACCCAAAGCAAAAAGATTCACTCAGAAACTCTAAATAAGGCAAAAAACAACTCAGAAACAAAAGAAAATAAATAAAGCAGAAAACAAAAAAATAGAATTTTTTTTTAAAAAAAGCCCGCCTATTGGGCCGCCACGGCCTGCATACGACTAAGAACCCAACATCTAGTTGGGCCAGGATGCAGGCCCGTCCGGCCCAGTAGGCCCCACAGGGCGGAACAAGTGAGGTAGGCCCAGAAGGCTTGCATTAGAGAGGAGCTCGACACGGTAGCCGCGGCGGGGCTTATAAACCGGTGCGAGCTCCCCTCAACTAGCGAGGTGGGACTAAACTTGCGCAGGCGCGGTGCAGGGCCTTTAGTCCCGGTTGGAGCCACCAACCGGGACTAAAGGTGTTTTTGCTTCCCGCCGCTCGGCTGGCGAAATTCACCTTTAGTCCCGGTTGGTGGCTCCAACCGGGACTAAAGGGGGCCTTTAGTCCCGGTTGGAGCCACCAACCGGGACTAAAGGTATTTTTGCTTCCCGCCGCTCGGCTGGCGAAATTCACCTTTAGTCCCGGTTGGTGGCTCTAACCGGGACTAAAGGGGGCCTTTAGTCCCGGTTGGAACCACCAACCGGGACTAAAGGTTTGGGTATATATGCAGGACTTACGATTTTTTCTGCAGTTTTCGATCTCCCTCTCCCCCGACGCCGAAGAGACCTCGCCATCGCCTCTGAGCCGTCCCCGAGCCCACTCCTCGTCATCGGACCTCCCCGCCCTCCTCGTCGCCGGACCTCCTCGCACTCCTCCCTGAGCCCGCTCCTCGTCGCCGCCCCCGACACCGTCCCCGAGCCTTGCCCCGACGCCGTCGCCGACCCCTGCCCGGACGCCTTCCCCGAGCCCTGCCCCGACGCCGTCGCCGACACCTCCTCGCTATGAGCGCCGCCCCGATCCCCTCCTCCTCCTCACTGGCCGACGCTAACCCCTCTCTCTGAAGCAAATTCAGATAACTGAATTTTTCGACAGTGAAAAGTGTGCACACAACATATATGATGAAATGACAGAGAGGTCTAGGCATTTTAGGAATTTTGAGAAATTTTTGTGGTGAGGTGTTGATGTATATAAGAGAGTTTGGCAAAGTTTTAGAATTTTTGGAGCTATAAAAATTGAGTTTGTATCAGAGAGTTTGTTTCTGGTCCAAATTTGAATTGAAGGAAATTTGAAATTTTTGAACTGTGGAACCCAAAGTTTTTGGTGAAATGGGTTGTAGGTACCGTCTAGTTGCTAGGATAATTTTGGTGGGAGCAGAAGACTTGTAGAAAATATGGTTTCTTTGTAAACCAAAGAAACCATGAACAAAATAAATTCCAACTTTGGAATTTTAGTAAATATTGTAGAAATATTTGTGTAAGGTGGAAAAGAGTTATAGCATTATTCATGATCTCAAAGTCATTGATATTATTCATGTGTAATATTTATGCAAATGTTTTATAGCATTATTCATGATCAAAGTCTAGTGAGCATATAAACTAGGTCATAGAAATTAGTGTGGAATTTTTGTTCATAGAAATGGTGATAGAAATCCAGTGAGCATATATTGTGGAATTTGCATAGATTGTTTTTTTTCACTAGCTAGGTCATAGCAGCGTGGGTTCCACCCCGACCGATGATGCACTGCTGGCTACATACCCTGTGGATGATATCAAAGATAGGACTACTTGTGAGCTACACATGAAAGTGAAGAACCTATCCATGAAGGTGGCGGACGGCTATGCTTTAACAAATCCTCCTGAAGCAACCTTCCATTGCAATCTGATTCCAGCTGGCTATGCTCGTGTCGGGGTTGATGAAGTGATGTCAGGATATTATGAGCTACAGCTTGACATTCCTGGAGGTCACGATGAGAACACACTGGGAGAGGCCATACAACGTATCATTCTATGGAAAAAGGATTGCATAGTCTTTCCAAGGCCACCGACTCCTGCTGCAACAAGTCCGCCACCGCGTCAGCCGTCTCCTCCGCCGGCACCGCGTCAGCCGACTCCTCCTCCTCCAAGCCCGGCACCGCGTCAGCCATCTCTGCCGGCACAGCGTCAGCCGTCTCCTCCGCCGGCACCGCGTCAGCCGACTCCTCCTCCTCTAAGCCCGGCACCGCGTCAGCCGTCTCCGCCGGCACCGCGTCAGCCGACTCCTCCTCCTCCAAGTCCGGCACCGCGTCAGCCGTCTCCACCATCTCAGCGGGCTTCGCCGCCTAGGCAACAGCGGAAGAGAGGCGCCGCAGCTACGGCGGCTAGCGGTACAACAGGCAAGAAACACAAATATGGTCCAAGCCTCAATCCTCTTCCGAAATTGCCTTACCACCTGACTGAGGAGGAAAACAAAGCCGAAGTGGCTGCCCAATTGAAGGCCCATTTTGGACCGAAACCGCCCCTGCCGCCAAAGGAGAAAGTACGTGAGGATGTCGTAGAACACTTTATTGATATGCTTAAACCGGCTGTCAAGCATACGGACTCAGACTATGAGCGCTCTATCAAGAAGTCATATCAGGCACAACGAAGGAAGGAGTCGAGCTTGAGCTCGAGCCAAGGAGTACATGTTGGCAAAAAAAGCGGGAAAACTATTCCCCAACTGGGAGAACAGGCAGTGCAATCGATCCCCCCGCTCATTGTACAAACACATGTGAGTACCGCCGATCAGCTGGTAATAACCGATGATCATAGAAGGCAGGCTAAAGAGGCCGGTCTCACTGTTGAACAACTCCTAGGCATCGAGGAACTCCCCGTGTTTAAAGAGGAGGAACTAAGATGGAATTATGTCCGCGGCCAACCTCTGGTCAAGCCTGAGCAGATCCCGCTTCTACCAACGAGAATGTACAATTTGCATAAGTGGTACATGACAGAAGCAGCAAAGACCGATCGAGAGTCCCTCATGGTGAAAGTCAAGGAAAAGTATTACTTCCATGCAAACGATTTGTGGGTTGAGTTTCAAGAGATATTTCAGTTATTCAATCAAGACGCACTCGACAAATCTATCGTCAGTTGCTATTGTATGTAAGTGATTTCTTTCTGTAATTTAAGTCTCTAGCTAGTTGTGCTCGTTCATTACCTGTAATTATCCTCACTATATTTTTTTCTGTGGTATTATGCAGAATGAAGATGTATGAAATGGAAAAAGCTAGACGCTATGGCATTGGGTTCATTGACCCAAATACCATTAATGAAAAGACATGGTTACTTGAGGCGTATAGAAAAGACACAGAGATAAGCTTGTTTGAGTTTTTGAAGCGACTAAATACCCAACCAGAAATACTTTTTCCTTACAACTTCGGGTGAGTGTTACTATATCTTGTATTACAAATTCTATTTTTGCTTACTAGATGTTAATAAGTGTAGTTGATGAGTTATGCACATGCCGGCTTAATTATACAAACATGTGCGCATGCAGTTTCCACTGGATCTTGTTAATCATTGAAGTTGACAAGGGAAAAGTTCAAGTACTGGACTCACTATATAAAGACCCATCCGAATACGAAATCGTGAAGGGGATGGTCGAAAGGTAATTTCAATCATTATCGCACTATGTCGGCCTCTTTAGTTCATTTCCTGATATCAACTAATTAATAACTCCTTTATTCATTTTCTTTGCCGGCGGGCAGGGCTTGGCAAAAGTTCATCGAAGAGGTCACCGGCGAATGGACAAAACAGCTGAAATGGGTGCGACCCAAGGTAATTAAGTAGTACTAGCTAGCTACGTCCGTGCATCTCTTTAATTCTAGTTTGAATACCATTATCATGCTTGATTAATTATTATCTGATTGAATTTTATTCTCGTAAAGTGCATGCGCCAGGCGCCGGGGAATAATTTATGCGCATACTACGTTTGCGAGAACATTCGCATGATGACGTCCGAAAGGAGCAGATCTGAAAGACAACTTTGGGTACGTTTGCCAGAACACTATCCACAATTTTTTAATCATGATCTAATATATATACACACAACTAATATATTTATCTTGATCTCCTTCTTTAAAGCTGAAGGAGATGCGGGACAAGCTCCTACCAACGGATCGCGTACAAGCAATTCAGGAGGAAATAGCGGGATTTTTGGTCGACCAGGTCATAGATCCCAAAGGAGAATTCCATTACAAGCTGTAGTGCCTGCATGTAATGATCCGCAAATTGTAGGAGAAATTGTATATATATTTATGTGTATGTGAATGGTCATACGAGAAATTCGATGATATATATATATGCATAACGTGTACAGTATGTAGTAGCGTAAAATATGTTTGAAATGAAAAAGAATTAAATGGAAAAATAAACCATAATTCATAAACCCCTAATAAAAAAAGGCCCGCCTACTAGTCACAACGGCCTGCATACGACTAGAAACCCTACCAGTGGGCCAGGATGCAGGCCCGCAATACTAGCAGGCGCAACAGGGCACAGATAGGCATGTACTGCCTGCATTAGAGAGGAGCTCGAGAGGGCAGCGACAGCAGCGCTTATAAACCACTCCGAGCCCCTCTCAACTAGCGAGGTGGGACTAAAGTTGTGGATGCGGCAGCACCAGCCCTTTAGTCCCAGTTGGTGGCTCCAACCGGGATTAAAGGGGGGCCTTTAGTCCCGGTTGGTGTTACCAACCGGGACTAAAGGTCCCCCTTTAGTCCCGGTTGGTGTTACCAACCGGGACTAAAGGTACCCCAGCCCCCGTTGCCGGCTCGTGCCACGTGGTTGGCCTTTGGTCCCGGTTCGTGTTGAACCGGTACTAAAGGGGGGGCCCTTTAGTCCCCACCCTTTAGTGCCGGTTCCTGAACCTGGACTAAAGCCCGTTACGAACCAGCACTATAGCCCCTTTTTCTACTAGTGATAGTCCCCTGTTACCATTGTGCCTAGATCCACGGCTCGGGACCCCCTACCCGAGATACGCCGGTTTCAGAACCGACATTGGTGGCCTATGCAGGTCCCGCCATACGGTCACTCCAGGACAATGGAAGCATCGATCAACGATCAAACCCTTAACGGCGTATCCTTTGCGCCGGACTCTCAGGTCATCAGATCAACCGAAAATCAGAAACACATCGCATCACCCCTCCTTCAAGAGTCAAAGTGCAATGATCTCGAATCTACATCTGAGCCTCATGCTCTATCTCCTAGCTCGGTCGAGAGCCTTCCCGAGCAGATGAACCAAAAATCTGCACGCCAACCGATGGAGGATGGCAAGTCTGACCGATCGGAGGGAGCTGTGAGCTCGAACTCAAAGGTCAGACCTATTGGTTTGTCCTCGGCAGGGCAGCCCCCGGAAGAAAACTTCGGAGCGGCTATCCTGCAAAAGGATAGGGTCAAATTTTTGATCCCACTCACCCCCCACATTGAGTACTACCCGAGTAACTCAAGACCACCCGATGTCTGGGATTTAATCTACGTCAAGCAACAACCCGGCAAGACAGTTCAGCAATTCTGGACGCGCTTTTTGTTCGTCAAGAACAAAATTTTAGACTGTTGTGACTTAGAGATCTTGGCAGCTTTTCGCCATAACTGCCATGATGAGGGCATCCTCAACGCCCTCGCTCGCCGATGCGTTCAAACGTTCTTCAAGTTATCTGACTTGGTGTCAAAGTTGCATCATGGAAGACGCCTGGTTAGCCCAAAAGGAGCAGAAGGATTCAATCCGTACTGAAGAGGCAAACCGCGACAGGCACGTACGCCTACACGAGCGTCCTCGACGCCCAAAGGTAGAGGAGCCGTCACGAAAAAGGAAGAAGCCTGTCAAAGGACCAAAAACCACCCTCGATAAACTCCTGGATCAACAATGCCCCATCCACTCTGTTTTATTAAACACAAACCCAACTCACAGTCTTTGAGCTTGTTGGGTAGTTAAACAGGTGGCAAATGCAGGGGAGGACATCCTTAACGGCGCCGGCACGCACAACAAAATTGCAGCAATGTCCTCCGACGAGTGTGAGATCCTGATGATCTACGAAACCCATCCATCAAGGAACCAACGAAAGCAAGCCCTTCGCGAGATGAGCCACGTTCATCATGTAGCGACACCAGATAAGTGGTCAGACATGCCTATCAATTTTGGACAGCACGATCAGCCGAATACTGGCCCAAGCCGAGGATCGTCAGCCCTAGTCCTCGACCCTATTTGTGGATGGTGCGCAAAGTTTTAATGGATGGTGGCACCAGTCTAAACCTCATATATGAAGAGACTCTGCAAAAGATGCAATGCGACAGATCGCGCATCGAACCCACTTACACCACGTTTAAAGGGATGTTCCCAGGGAAGGAAGCACGATGTAGTGGTAAAATCACCCTTGATGTAGTGTTCGGCACGCCCGACAACTACAAATCCGAGGAGTTGACCTTCCACATTGTGCCATTCCGAAGTGGTTACCATGTCCTTCTAGGCCGTGATGCATTTATAAAATTTCACACCATTCCACATTACGCATACATGAAGCTCAAAATGCCAGGGCCTAATGGCGTGATCACAATAGCAAGCAACCCTGATACTGCGCTCCGAGTTGAGAACAAAACGGTATCCCTTGCTCTGGAATGCCTAGCTGAGGCCTTCGCGGCTGAGGAGCTGGCTGCTTTGCGCGCCACCGTTGATAGAGACGATGTTGTCCTCGATAAGAGATCTAAATCTACGTCATTTAAACCAGCTGATGAAATAGTCAAATTTCAAGTGCACCCAACGGACGCCAACAAGGCAGCGTCCATTGGCGCACAGCTGGATCCAGTAGTGGATGAGGCATTGCATGCTTTCCTCCACGAAAACTGGGACATCTTTGCCTGGCACCCTTCAAATATGCCAGGTATCCCAAGACACCTAGCCGAGCATAGCCTAAATATCATAAAGGGCTCTAAGCCCGTTAAGCAGGCGCTCTGCCGGTTCTCGGAACCAAAAAGGCAGGCTATGGGGGAAGAATTGGCCAAGTTACTAGAGGCCGAATTTATCCAAGACATCAAGCACCCAGAATGGTTGGCAAATCTGGTCATGGTACCTAAAAAGGACAAGTCCCGGCGGCTCTGCGTTGATTTTAAAGATGTTAATAGAGCTTGCCCAAAAGACCCCTTCCCATTACCACGTATAGACCAGATCATGGACACCACCGCTGGACATGATTCACTGTGTTTCCTGGATGCCTATTCGGGGTATCATCAGATAAAGATGAAAGAATCTGATCAAGTAGCTATAGCTTTCATAACCCCATACGGGCCGTTCCGTTTTAACACTATACCCTTTGGTCTAAAGAACACGGGTGCAACATACCAGCGCATGATTCAAACGTGCCTGGAAAAACAGATCGACAAAACTGTGGAAGCATACGTAGATGATGTGGTTGTCAAAACCAAAAATATCAACAAGCTAGTGGACGATCTTCGGGAAACATTCACTAACCTCCGAGCATATAATATAAAGCTCAATCCGAAGAAATGCGTCTTTGGAGTGCCAGCCGGCAAACTACTCGGCTTCATTGTTTCCCATCGAGGAATAGAGGCCAATCCTAACAAGATTCGAGCCCTTGCCCGGCTAGAGATACCTACAGAGCTCAAACATGTCCAGAGACTAGCTGGTTGTGTTGTCGCTCTGAGCCATTTCATTTTGCGGTTCAGGGAAAAGGCTCTTCCTCTCTACAAGCTATTAAAAGCAAACCAAGAATTTCAAATGGACTAGCGAGGCGAAGGCCGCTTTGGAGGAAATAAAAACTCTCCTCGCTACCATTCCCATACTGGCGGCGCCCGGAGTGGGAGAGCCAATGTTACTATACATATCGGCCACAAATCAAGTCATCAGCGCAGTACTTGTCGTCGAACGCGACGTTGAGGACCATAGGCTCCAGGCTCAAAGGCCCGTCTACTACGTTTCCGAGGTACTTACCCCGTGTAAAACTAGGTATCCCCATTATCAGAAGATAGCCTATACAGTCTTTATGGCATCTCAAAAACTGCGACACTATTTTCCGGAGTGCCCGATCACAGTGGCATCCGAGGTCCCCCTTAATTATATAATCAATAATAGGGATGCCACAGGCAGGGTTGCCAAATGGGCAATTGAGCTCCTACCCTTTGAAATCACATACCGCCCGCGACGAGCCATTAAGTCTCAAGTCTTGGCAGAATAGACGGAAGCCGAGCTCCCTAAAGAGTATAGCACTTATTCCCATTGGACAATGTACTTCGACAGCTCCAAAATGCTGGCTGGCCTGGGGGCTGGAGTAGTCCTCATGTCGCCAACTGGGGATAACATACGATACATACTTCAAATAATGTAAGCGGATTCCAACAATGCAGCCGAATACGAGGCCTTATTGCATGGTCTTCGGATAGCTGTTTCCATGGGAATACAGTTCCTTGAGGTTTGAGGCGATTCTAATCTCGCTATCTCGCAAGTTAACGGCGATTTCAACGCCAAGGATCCGAAGATGACAGCATACTGGAACGCCGTACTGGTAATCTCGGCCCGATTCGAGGGACTAGAATTCCACCATATCCCAAGGGACAGCAATCAAGCTGCAGATATCCTTGCCAGAATGGGCGCTAAACATGACAAGGTTCCTAAGAATACCTTCCTGGAGCGTCTCTTTAAGCCATCAGTATCTTGGCCGAAAGGGGATGAGGTAGTCAAGTCAAAAGATGCCGAGGTAAACCCTCCAACCATTGAACAAGACAAGGGGATAATTGGGGGCTCGTCCATCAAGGAGACGTCCTCGGCCCACGAGATCATGGTAGTAATTGCGCCATGGACTGTGCCATTCCTCGCATATTTACTCCGAAAAGAGCTGCCCAAGGACCAAACTGAGGCAAGACAGATCATTAGAAGATCCAAATCTTACCAGGTCTATGAAGGCGAATTATATAAGAAAAGCATCACGGGAGTACTCCAATGATGCATATCCGAGGAGGAAGGTAACCAACTCCTTTCAGAAATTCATTCTGGCATGGGTGGCCATCACGCCGCACCTCGGACCTTGGTAAGCAAGGCTTTCCGAGCTAGATTTTATTGGCCAACTGCTCGAGCCGATGCAAAGACGCTAGTCCAAAAATGCGCTGGATGTCAGGTTTTCGCGAATCAAAGCCACATGCCTGCCACCGCTCTTCGGACCATTCCGATCACTTGGCCATTTGTGGTCTGGGGTCTCGACATGGTCGGCCCACTTAAAGGGGGGACCAAGAAAAAGAAGTACCTACTCGTAATGGTAGATAAGTTCTCAAAATGGATCGAGGCGAAACCAGTATCCTCGGCTAAAGTATAGCCAGTCCTCGAGTTCATATCCGACATTGTGCACCGCTATGGTGTACCCCACAGCATCATTATGGACAATGGGTCTAATTTCACTGCCAAGGAAGTCAAGGCATGGTGTGCAAAAATGGGTATAAAGCTTGATTATGCCTCGGTATATCACCCCCAGTCCAACGGACGGGTCGAACGAGCCAATGGACTCATATTGAGCGGTATTAAGCCAAGGCTAGTTCGCCCCCTCAAGGAGTCCGATTGTAAATGGGTGGAGGAACTTGATTCCATACTATGGGGCTTACGCACCACGCCCAATTGATCCACATGCTACATGCCTTTCTTTATAATCTACGGTGCTGAGGCTATTATCCCAAGCGATCTCATTCATGACGCACCTCGAGTGTGCATGTACGAAGAGCGGGAAGCCGAGCTCAACAGGCAAGATGACCTAGACACCCTTGAGGAGGAGCGCGATGTAGCTCGGGCACGTTCCACATTTTACCAGCAGCAGGCAAGGCGTTATCAAAGTCGGGAGGTCCGGGCCAAAGCATTCAATGTTGGAGACCTGGTAATGTGATACCATCCAGAGAAGCAGAAGCATAAGCTGTCGCCCAAATGGGAGGGACCGTTCATAATTGACCAGGTACTGGCTGGAGGGGCATATCGCATCCGAGATCCAGAGGACAACCGACTGAAGCCGAATCCATGGAATGCTGTGCTGCTTCGACGTTTTTATGGTTAATACTAAAAGCCTTCCTTGCTATTTTCAAATAACTTTAGTTATAGATAGAGTGCCTTTTCCTTGTCTCAAGAATTTTGTTCAGGCTCATCAAAGCTCGATTGAATTAGTTAAATTTCAATAAGCAATGCTCGGTCGAGCCGAAGTGTTAATACTTTGGATACCTTTTTAAAGTATTCGGCATGCTGTCTTGGGGGCTTCAAACCCACGTCTTTTATGCATTCTTGTTTTCTATATGTATGCTGTCTTCCGTAATCATCGTTATAAAGCCATAGTATGCATCAATTTGACTTAAGATTTAACCAAGCAGGGTTGCCTGGCTCCTGTGCTTACCCCTTACGTTTCCGATTGTTCGGCTAAGGGGTAAAGAGGGCACCTCTGTGATTGTTACGTCCGGGTCATCTGGGTTAGTACCTTAGACGGGTGAAGCCGAAAGCTAGCGTTCTTAAGAATACAATTGGTCAGCAACAATGGAAGTGAAAATTTTGGTTTTTCAAAAGCCAAGGATTTCGGGACTTTCCCCCGAACTAACCTTCACGATTTTCTCGCATAGAGCGGAGGTGAGGTTGCATTATCATGGTTAACATGATAACCTGAGAAAAGGAACTTATAAAAGAACTATTTTTCTCGAAAGTTGTTTCTTACGTTAAAAAGTAATATAGCATATCTCTCGGCTTAAACCTTTGTTTTTCGAACCGAATGGCCGGATTGCCTTGTTCTCCGTAAAACACTCCTCGGCCACTGGCCAAGGAGGTGGAAGCCGATGGCCGATTAAGAAAGTATCATATTGCAGATTTGAGAATTTAATGATGTAACGTACTTGGATACATAGAATCATTACACCACAAACAATAGCCAAGAGTCCATCTACTCAAGACTGCCTATTAAAGAGTCGAGCGCACAGTCTTGTTGAGACAGCCGAGCAGCTGGCATCACGTTTTCATATACTAAGCTAGTGGGTATTTCCTTCCCGTCTAGACCACACGGTCCAACTTTGGCAAGGTGGTCCATGTCCAGTTCAGTATAACGTGTCTTTATCATTGCCCATGCTTCTCGGGCACCTTCTCGGCAGGCCGATAACTTCCATGCCGGTAAATGGCGCGGAGATCCTTTCAAGCGATCGGCAAGCTCGGCCATTCCTTCAGGGATGGTTTCGCTCGGCCACAACGCCTTGAACGCTCTCTTCATGGACCTTCGGGCTAATTCATGCAGCTCGGCAAGTTCCCCACTGCATCCATCGCGGAGAGGTCATCGGCCTCTTGCGGCCGACCAGTTAAGGTAGCTGCATTGCCGATATGTTATTTTCAAACATGATAGCATGTGGCACATGCATAGGGGAGAGGTGGCATACTTACCGGATATCGATCCACTTATTTCCTGGTTTCACCACCTGAGGTGGACAGTTGAGCCTTTAACCTCCCAATCTCGAGGGCTTGCTGATCATTGGTAGCCTTCAGCTTATTATAATCATCAATTTTTCGAGATAGCACCGTACGGCCAGCTTGTTCTTGAGATTCGGCGTACTTTAGGGCTTCTCGAGCATCCTTCAGGTCCTTCTCAAGTTGACCAACGGTTTCCGCTGCTATCAACATACACCATATTAAAGTGTAACCAATACATACGGCAATAGAAAGTGTTCGACACACTTACCATGTGTTTCTCTAGTAAATTTCTTGACGGCGTCAAGCTCGGATTTCGTCCGCTTGAGCTCCTCAGCTAGCTGGCCATTTTCCGTCCGAGTAGTCTGTTTCAAAATCAGGCAGGTATATTGTGATAAACAATGCCGGATCCTTAAATCGGCCTCTCGTGCCCAATTTAAGGCTCGGGGGCTACTGGGCTTCGCGCTTAGTCCTACAAAAAGTTATAAAACTTATCGATCCACTCGTCGGATGGTGTATCCGACCAGTGTCTCAGGGGCTACTGGGGATCGCAATGGATTTTTACGCCAATTGGTCCTCGGAAGATATCAAATGTTCACTAAGGAATGAGATCAGATGGTATGCTCCCCTTCGACGGAACGTGTATTCATCCATCTGAAGGGCTTCTGGGCTCATTAAAGAGATTTGTTGTTAAAACACCTTAATAAAGGTTTACCTGTAGACTAGTGGACAACACGCCCACCGCATCTTTGAAACCCACTTGAGCAGCTCCGAGGTAGGCATCCACTGCATTGAGGGCATTAAATTCCTGACTGGAAAAGACAGGATGCCTTAAGGACGTCTTCCTCCACCGATGATTCATCGCGCTCTCGACCTCGGAGTTGGTATCTGAACACGCTCCCGAGGTCTCCGGTTGAGGGTCCTCGCTGGTAGCTTCGGGAGGGGGTGCTTGAGCAGCATCTGTACTCGGCACAGAGGCATTCCGGTCTGCCACATGGTCTGGCGGAGGTGCTCGGACGGATCGCCTATGAAAATGTGCTGTTAAAAGCATATGACGACTCTATGAAAAGAGCCACAATATTAAAACCTTACCTATTAGAGGAAGGTCCGGCCTACATCGATTCTTCGGCCACTTGTTGCCGAGCCCCGCTTGGGGTGCCCCCTGAATGATTCCTTTGACTTGGGCCGGTATTCCAACGAGTAGAGCGGCGACCCTTGGGGAGAGAAGTCAGAGTGCTCGGGGCCGTAGGAGCAGCTGATCTTTTTCAAGAGGAAGCTAGAGGAGCGCTTACCATAGAGGATGGCATGACCCCGGGAAGATTAAAGAGAAGGGCCACTTTAGAGCCATCATCGCTCTGTTGATAGAAGATCCCATCCTCGTCGATGAGGGAGAGCTCGGCATCTTCCTTAAACCTAGGATCGTTGTCACGCGTGTACAACTCCGGCTCTGGAGCCAGACAATGCACCGTCTCAATCCAGCACCTCCATCCCTGCTCGGATATATTGAACATCTGATCAGAAGTATAAATACACTGCTTAGAAACATAAAGAGTTTAATTAAAAAGCTCACTGCCTCGGCGGGCCGGTCATAAGAGAGGCCGTTCAGAGGTTTTCGCTGGGCGAAATCCTGTTCTTCCCCTTTATAAATGTCCGCCAGCACGGCCGCAATGGCCGCCTGATCCTTAAAGCCTTTTCTCACGGACCGAGTGGCATCATCTGTCCCATTGTATCGCCATAGGGGGTGGATCCGTTGTTGAAGAGCTTGGACTCCCAGAATAATGGTGACGGCGATCACATCAATGATGGTCAGCCTGTTGTGGGCCAGACAAGATACTTGAGCAGCTAGGCGAGCCACTCCGGCATCATCCTTGTGAGAAGGATTCCTTGGCCACCCATTGAAAAGCTTCTTTGGAGGCGCATGGGAGAAGGCAAGGAGTCCGGGACGGGCTGGGTCATAAAGATGGACGTCGGCTATATAAAACCATTCGGTGGCCCACATCTCGGTATCCTCTTTGGAAGTACCTTGGAGATAGCCTGTCCCGGCAATTCGGCATACCTCGGCCCCTCCCACCTCATGGATCTTTCCATCTCGGGAACAGGGCATTAAGCAAAAGTACTTCCTCCATAGCCCAAAGTGAGCCTCACAGCCGAGATACATTTCGCAGAGGGCAACGAACCCCGCGATGTGTAGAATGGAGTTTGGAGTGAGGTGGTGGAGTTCGAGCCCGTAGAAGAAAAGCAAGCCCCTGAGAAATGGATGAATAGGGAATCCCAGGCCTCGCAAAAGGAAGGGGACGAAGCAAACCCGTTCCCCCCCTGTTTGGCATGGGGTAATTGTCTATGAGAACCTTGCCATCTATGGACATTAGGCCGGGGCGGGTGGACGCGAGATGGGGATCGGGCGGATATCCCTGAGTGGCTAGCCGATTCAATTGGGAAGGGGTTAGGGAGCAACTTCCCCAATCACCCTTGAGAGGCCCGAGGGGGCGCATCGACGAGGCTGGGGCGCTAGCCATGGCTGGGGCTCTCGAGCTTACTGGCGGCAAATGTTTCGTGCTAGAACGAGATGGGGAAATGTTGAGGTAGCGCAATTGCTGTGGCCCTAGCCAGTTAAATACCCCGATGGATTAAGATAATGAGGGACGCTTCAGTGCCCCACCATCAATGCGCTTGTTCCCTAGTTGTGCGCAAATCAAGAAAAACTAAGGGCCACTTTTGGTGGGCCCTGTGTGCAAGTCTTCGGATTGCTTAGGCCGGAATCTGATCGATGCGAGATATGTTGATGCTCATACGCGTTTTTAAAGGAGCCAAGGATGTTTTGAAGACCTTGAATCCGAACGCGAATCGATAATGGAGTAACTCGCCTGCCAAGCCGAAGATGCCAAGACCAAGGAAGCCATGCCACGGAGGGAGCTGCAGTCCTCGGCTTCGAAGACCAGTTCAGGGGCTACTGACGGTGTCCTGGACTAAGGGGTACTAATTAGTACGGCCCATAGTCCCTGGGCCGGGCTCTTGGCCTGTCCGATCACTAAAAGGAAGGATGACCCAAGCCACGAACCTCGGCGTAATCAAGATGGAGACCTCCGAAGACTTGGCGTGTACTTCAAGGATTGCTTTATAGCCGACGTATCAATAACCGACCATGTGTATGATCTAGGTACCCCCGGCGCATATATAAGCCAGAGGTCTAGTCCTTAGGGCCACGATTACCAGCCTTAGGGTTTAGAACACAATCATACGATCTCGAGGTAGATCATCTGTACTCTGTACTTCACTACATCAATATAACCAAAGCAGGACGTAGGGTTTTACCTCTTTGAGAGGGCCCGAACCTGGGTAAACATCGTCTCCCATAGTCCCATGTTACCATTGTTCCTAGATCCACAGCTCGGGACCCCCTACCCGAGATACGCCGGTTTCAGAACTGACAGTTGGGCAGGGCAAAGCACTCTCCAGCGGCAGAGCCGCGAGGCTGAGGTGGCGCGAAGCGCGTGGTCGCTCCTGCGCTGCTGTGCTGGCTGTGTGGTGGCGCGTGAGGGAAGAGACGAGAGGGAGGGGTGAGGAAGAGAGTGGGGATGGGCTAGGTTTAGAGGGGGCAAGTTTGGGGGCCTTTGGTGGGCCGGTTCGGAGGCTAGAGAGAAAGAAAAGATTTGGTTTGGTGCGCTGGCCCAGTTTCCATTAAAAAAACAGAAAATGAGAAAAGTCAAAAGGAGGGTTAGAGATGGAATTTATTCATGAGACTCCAAGATTTATCCCATAAAATTGGTTCCACAAACCTTTGGAAGGTTTGAATTCAGTATTTGAATTAATAGGTTTGAGATAGGAATATCCAAAATTTGTGAAAATGTTTGGTGGAGCTTGGTTATGTGGCAAAAAGAATTATGAGCAAAGTTATATGATTTTTGGAAAGCTATGCATTGGCTTTGTGAAAGTGGACAAGAATAGAAGTTCATGTGAAACAAATAATTGGCAACATGGAAGTAATTCAAAAACCAACTCACACAATCATCCATAACTTTATTAAAAATTACAAATAGGTCCTTTGTGGCAAGTAATAGGTTTGGGCTGTTACAACATCAAAGGGGAGAAGGTCACGGGGCGGCGGCGCCATCTCGTAAGGAATAGACAAAGGAGGTGTTGTGGTTGGCTGACAGCGGCTGTGATATGTTTACTTCTCCCGTTGCAACGCACGGGCATTTTTGCTAGTAATAATAAAAGTCATTAGTGCTTCTGGTGGTGCGTCACATAAATTGCCCCCAAAGTTGCAAAATATTACCCACCGATGCCACATATAAGTAACAAAAAATGTTTCACACAGGGGAATCCCCCTGCCTGGGCCGGTCCACGCAGTAGAGACCTCCTATACTGCGCTCTAGGCACTGGGAGAAGACGCAGCGCGCCCGTTTGGGCCGGCCCATGTGCGGGCAGCCTGTTTTTAAATTTCTTTTATATATTCAGTTTTCTTTTTTCTCCTTTAAATAATTTGGCACTTCAAAAAAGTTCCAAAAATTAAAAAAATGAGAATTTTAAAATAAAATGTTCAATAAATCATAAAATGTTTGTGGATTCAAAACATGTTCATAATTTTTTTTTAAATGTTCACATATTCAAAAAATGTTCGTAATTTTGAAAACAAATCTTTGGGATATCAAAAAATGTTCATGATTTTTTAGAAAAAGTTTGTGTATTAAAAAATGTTAATGAAATTGAATAAAATGTTCGCCAAAATGTTATCGGTGTTGAAGCAAAATGTTGTCATGGCCTTTGGAGATTATGATTTTTTTTCTCCCATGGCAATGCGCGGGCCCTTTTGCTATAATAATAAAGGAATTAGTGCTTCTGCCCGTCCGTCTTACAATTATCTCCAAAGTTGACACAAATTACCCACTATGCCACCCATAAGTGGAAAAACGGTTCACTCCGCTACATGGGCCGTTTTCTTTGGTTTATATACTGTGCGATCCCTAATTAAAGACAACCATAGTCAGCCCACTGGCCAGAGCCTTACGCCACCACCTAGGAGACCTGAGTTCGACCCCAGCCGGGCCTCTGCTTTTTCTTTTTCACTTCTCTTTTTTGTGTAAATTCAAATATCTTTTGAAATATTCATATCTTTTAAATCCTAACTCCAAATCTAACATGTTATATATGAAAATCGCTCAGAAAAAAGTGTAGATTTCAAATATGCTATTATCTTGCATATTACTCATTTCAATAATAAAGTTTATGGTGTAACCTTAATTAATACCTTCTCTATATGGGGTATTTTGGAAATGCCTATTACATATGTATACTATCCCATTTAACTTGAGTAGATATGATAGTTTAATGCTCTCACAAAAGATAGTATTGGCACTATAAGGGGTGTTGATTCCTACTAGCTACCATATGCTAAAGGTTGCAAATATCTTTTGAAATATTCATATCTTTTAAATCCTAACTCCAAATCTAACATGTTATATATGAAAATCGCTCAGAAAAATGTGTAGATTTAAAATATGCTATTATCTTGCATATTACTCATTTCAATAATAAAGTTTATGGTGTAACCTTAATTAATACCTTCTCTATATGGGGTATTTTGGAAATGCCTATTACATATGTATACTATCCCATTTAACTTGAGTAGATATGATAGTTTAATGCTCTCACAAAAGATAGTATTGGCACTATAAGGGGTGTTGATTCCTACTAGCTACCATATGCTAAAGGTTACAATAGGTACATAGTCATCCTATTTCCCATCGTGCACAATAACCAACCAACATATGATGATGTACACTAAACTGTTGATATGAGCTTTATGAAAACAAGTGTCTTAATGTTGATCTCCATATTTTTTGAAATTGTGCCCATAAAGATTTTTGGAAACACCTTGAGTACACTTCAAAAATCATCCAATCATTACGTTTTTGCGCAACACCACTTATGATGTTGTTTGTTGTGTGAAGATTTTAAGGATTTGCTGATATCGTCCAGTGTGTATAAGGGGGTGATTTTTTTCTCCGGTTGCAACGCACGGGCATGTTTGCTAGTAATAATAAAGTCAACATTGCTTCTGGCAGCACGTCATGCACTTTTATAGAAACCCCCCTGACTTTACTGATAATCAACCCGCAGTCCATCTTTAAGTGGCAGAAAAACGATTTGTCATTCGCGTTTTGTAAAAACACCCCTGACTTTCCCTATAATCAACCCGCGGTCTCAAAATTAAGTGAAAAAATATATTGCTAAAACTGGGATTCGAGCCCTGGTGGTTTCAAAAGATAATTGGCGCACTAACCAACTCATCCAACACATGTTTCTTGACTATAGGAAGGAACTTAGTCAATTTGATCATTTGTACTAGCGAAGCCTGAACATTTTTTATTGAGAATAATCCTGGGTGTTTCACAAACCAGCATATTCTCATGAGAAATAATCCAAAGTGGACACGTTTGTTGCGGAAACAAGTTGAATAGAAGTCCTAATCCTACTTAGCTAAGTGCAGTTGGTGCTATAAATATAGATGTATAGATCCTGTAATCTTAATACAAGTTGGGTACGTTTTTTCTCTAGCGAGAAAATCAATCAAGGTGCTTGTGCTAGCAGCTTTGGGCTGCCAAAAAAAGGATGAAGGAATTTTTGTACATACTCAATCTAATGGTTGTGCCGCACTTTGATTTATTTATGGACGTTGTGATCAGACTATCGTGCAAAAATCGTACTCAAAAATATTAGTCGCTCGAACTGTCAGTACAAAAAATGTACTCAGAAATATTAGTCGCGATTGTGCGTCTAATGAAAACTAGATATTCTAAGAATATTTGGTCACGATTGAAATAAATTGACGCACTAATCTGTGGTACAATTTTTTTTCCAAGACCACTCTCCTTGAACCTCAATGAAAAAAAAGAAACATGCACGTTGCACGAAGGTGGCGCTAAAAGCATGGATGGGCGGCTCATCAAGAGTAAGAAAAAAGGCGTACGCCAGTTTCCGTGATATGGTCAGATTGCTAGATCAGAATTTGCGAAAATAAACGAGGGTGGCTAAGTCTCAGGACAACCAGGGAGAAAGACATACTTGACGAAGGAACTGGCACCAGCCCAAGCTAAAATAATAGGATGATTGTGTGTATTCAACATGAAATATTCTTTTTTCTTCTTCCCTTTCCATTGGTTGCAGGAGTAGCTCGCAGCAGCGCAATTTAATAACATGTGTGTCGTGCAATGGCCGAGTGCATCGTCTTAAGATTTGCCACGTTCGAAAGTGTTGTCATCAGGTGTACAGCCACGACCACGTCTGCGAGACGCGAAGGAGGATAAGCGACAACACATGTGAGACGCTATGTTGAAACAAAGGGTATGCACCTGTTTGGAAGGGGTCTTAAGCCATACTTATTACACTAGGTCCATATGATATATTTTTTTTCTTCCGTTGCAACGCACGGGCATGTTTGCTAGTATATATGCTATTGGAACATCCATGCATGGTACGTACCGACCCACTGACCCTGGGCGTAGCCGACAACGATACTTTTAGCTCACAAGTTTTTGAAAATTGTTTCATGTACGGATGTGCCTATTGTACGTGTGTATAAAAATGCATAAAATCATGCATGCATGCATGGTACGTACCTTGAGGTATTGGAGTTGCACAAAGCAACACTGGAGTCCTCTAAAATTTTAATCAGCAGTGGAGGGTCCGGGGGACAATGTACTACGCGGACCTTGCAGCAGACGCGATTTGTCATTGTGCCTCTGATCACTCGAATACATTTGTGTGTCCGCAAATCCCAGATCTGCAAAAATACAAAATTAGTGACAGTCGCCCACCTGTAAACACACACACACAACACACACACGCGCCCACACACACAGACAGACACACAGACACGCGCACGCACACCCAGACAGACACACACGCGCGCGCGCACACAGACACACACGTAAATAAACAAAATTAGGTCATACGTACACGAGCTTTCGCAAGCAAGCCTCCTGTAATGATGTACTTTTCGTTATCACTCGGAAAATAATAATCAACATCGTTCAGTTGTTCCGGTTTGCAGTCTAACATGGCGATTGGAATGAATTTAGAAATATCCCAGATCTGAGAGGTTCAGGAGTCAGGACAGTCTTATAATGATTGAACGGAAAGAAAAAAAGAAATAAAAGGTTAGAAGAAATCCATATATTGTAGAATAGATATACCAACATTTGCTTTGCCGTCCCAGGAAGCACTGACAAAAGTGATGCGGTCATGCCCGTCATCCTGTGGGTTAAACTTGAGTGCGTCCACTACGTCTTGATGCCCTGTGAATGTTCGAACGCACATCCAGTCTTTCTCCCAGTCCCAAAGCTTGATCAAGCTACCCTCGCAACTTGACAGCAAAAGTGGGAGGCTTGGGTGAACCGCCAGTGCTCGGATCCTAACATTGTGAGCTTTGAATTTTTTGACTTGCTCCAACTCCAATGTCTTGCACAATCGCACGTGGATGACGCCATTATGATCACCCAGGACACACCAATCCTCCCGCTTGACCAATAGACACGCATGAAGAAGAGCTCCTGGAGAGATTTCCAACTCCACCATTCTTTTCTGCGTGACCGAAAATAAATTGGGAAATAACTTCAATTTATTTATTCATGTGTAAGCACGCGCATGTACGTACCTGGGTCTGATAGTTCCACACGGAGACATACCCATCGTACAGACCTGCGAAAACCCTGGGTAACACAAGATATACGTACTCAGGAGAATGGAAACACTAGAGATGGTAAATAGCATGGGCTTTTGTGTACTAAAATGCAGTTTTACAATTCTGATGATAAAGTGTAGAGAATGAGACATTACTAACTTTTGTGTGCATATAGTCAACAATACTTTTGTACTTCTAGTTAATACAATAACTTTTATGGAAAGAAAATATTTTTTAAGAAAAGGGAAAGTGGTACTACCATTGCATTATATACGAAAAGACTGGCAATTCGAAGCATGTAATAGTAATTAAAACAAAGGAAGGATATATAGCTATACAGGACTAAAGCTGGACGCCTAAGTTCTTATGTCATGTTTGATTTACTAGTACATAAATTTGCCTCAACGATACGAAAATAATGTTGCCTTAGCATTACTAAAAAGGGGGCAATGCTAAGCCCCCCGCGCGCGTCGGCACGCTCGGTTTCCGACATGTAGCCAGTTCCCGAAATGGAAAGTCTACAGCGTTCCTGACTGCCGTAGATAATTAAGTGGAGGATTAAATTAGCATGGTGCCCCACCCCGCCCCCCCTGAAATTCAGGGGTGGGGGGCGATTACGTGTTAATTAAAATTAAGTTGCATAAACTATGAGCCCCAAAGCAGCTACATGTTATGAACTGCACCCTGCAAATTAAGTGGCCTGCTGACAGCTCTTAAGTTGCAAAATGAAAGTGCTCTGCACACGACGGTCTATGAACGATTCAGGGATGATGCATACTTCCAACGGCGGTGATTAGTAATATGCTGCAATCATTAATCTGATTCGCCCCATCATGTGCAGATCGGCCAGAAAATTGTCGTCCCTATAGCAGTGTTCATTGCAAAAACATTCTATTTTTAGCTTGGAGTGTGTTTCGATTTGAATTTAGCTTGGAGTCCAAGGCTGTATCATTGCTGCCTCGCTACTGTTCTGCATTTGATTTGATTTGCTTCACTTGTCATGTTTACTTCGCCATGGATGTCTTGCGATCATGATTATATCGTTGAAGGCTGCTAGAATGGTGTTGTTTCCATGTAGCTGCGGAGATTTTGTGCCATGTTGCATGTTAAGTTGCTCACTTTTTATTGCCGAGTTGATTACTTGAAGGCTAATACTGCTGAATTTTGCTGCTAATTATGTTGCCAACTTTATTACTAGTTTTGCCTAATTTTATTCCAAGGTGCAACTCCACCATCATGCAATGACTTCGGCTCAGAAGCAACTCCACCATCATGCAATGACTTCGGCTCAGAAGCAACTCCACCATCATGCAATTTAATTACCTATAAGTAAACTCGTTTTTTATCAAAAAGTTGGGCAAGTGCATGCTAAAAGAAAGCAATTACATGCTATTTCCAGAATTAAGCACCTCTTTTGAATAACATAGTCAGTTGATGAGTAACTAATATTGCGTTTCCTAGGCAAGTTTATGCGAGATGTTTTGCCAAGTAAAAAAATGAATCAGGCAACACCATCTACAACAGAAAGCAACTACACAAAAGGACAGGCACATCCGGCATTTTTGTGTTCTGTACGCAGGGTCGGGTACGCTATGCAATAATTGAGAAAAGAACACATGGGGACATGTAGAGGTGATGTGGATAGGGAAGTAGAGGGAGAAGCTCTGAAGATCTGGCAACAAAAGGATGCGATTCACATGAACATAGAGAGAGGAATAAATGTGTGCCCATATGGTCCGTTTAGTACTTGGCCCAAGGCAACGCCACCTAAACAATTGCTTATTCTCAGTTGTTTAGTTCATGTAAACTCTCGCACACTAGGGATATTGGCATCACTGGTAAGACATTGTGAATTAGGGCAAGAGCAATGAGATTCATATACATCTGTAAAATCGATGATTTTGCGGGATCTTGGCGATGCTGTCTGTGCTCTGGTTCTGTGTTATTGTTCCCACTGTGCTGAACCTTACTTTTTCATGTCGATGGGTTGTCGTGCAAGGACAGGGGAGAAGGGGAATAAGTGGTAGCAGGGAAGGGGAGGGTGTCATTTTCCAGAAGCTGGGTGGGTCTCTCAATGGTGATAGGTAGCAAGCATTTCTACCTAGCATTGTCCATAAAAAAATGTGGTAGGTTATAAACAGAATGGAACGTACTTGTGGGTCACAAGTTCACGACTTACAAGTTCACTAGTACAAAAGCTTATATATACACAGGTTGGCAAGTGGGAAAAACAAAAGTATACTCCATATGTACTATACCATTTAGTAGCTAGCAGAAGAGTAGGAAACAACTTGCAAAAATGTAGTAGTATGTTTTTAACCCGGCAAACATATTACTACATTTTGCAGGCAACTAACCTGACCTCTTCACCTTGTCGATCACTAACCGACTCGACTACCCCACGCATGCAAGCTGGCACACATGCATGTGTACAACCCATTTTTACAGATTAGTTCTAATAGCATGCGCGTCTTGGGGCATTCATTGGGTCTTCACCTACAACTGCTTGGATTTTTTGCTTAATTGGAAGAAAGGGAATCAAAACAGAAATACTGCCCTTCTTTATTTAGCACTAAGGGATGATTTCACCCTGGGTATTCGGTACCTTCTAGAACATTTCTATATTTGACGACCCATACATGAAAGTGATAATTAGGGATCCAATGGTATGTTATTTTGCATAAGTCGTTACTCTATAGGTCCACACTTTTAGTTCGCTATGAGGTATGTCTAGAGGGAGCCAAAGTCTATTATCCATGTTTCTGGGTAGATTGGAATTTATGGATGTATGGATGTACCACCCATAATTGATGATTCTCTTCAACCTTGCTTAAATCTAAAGGTAAATTAGTCATTTCTTTGTTTGTCCTATGAAATGCTACTGCCATCTAGATATTAGGGGTACTGGAGTAATTATTAAGCACATGCTCCTTTCCAACCATAAGAACTCAAAGATACTTTTTGACTTTCTTTTTTATTTTATGTTATTTAAAGTCAGGAAAATCTAATCTCCAAACAATTTGTTTAATATGCTTGAAAATGTGTTAGGCTTGCTGGGAGCACAAGGGAGGTTTGTTTCTTTGATTGTAGGAAAAGAATTGTTTGGAACTTAAGCTTCCAAGAATTGATATTATTGGACCTAAATAAACAAGGGAGTTTCTGATAAGCACATTCTAGGATCATGTGTGCTTGGAAGCCCAAGTTTTCCACCATCCCTTGGACAACAGAAGCTGCTGATCTCCAACAAAGAAAAGCCGCAACCTAAATAACCGAAGAAGTCTTTGCAAGTCTAGAGTGTATTCAAGCTCCCAAAAAGTGTCTTGGCCATGGCATTCGCAGCTAGGTGGCAAATAAATTTTTGGGACAATCCAAGAGGGGTATCAAGTACTCTCGCAAATGGGAAAAAAGAAGAATAAGTGGGGCAATATTTATGTAATGGTGTAACTAGTGTCACAACAAGAAATTTAGGAGGTAGGAATGTCATATAGTATATTTGTAACATGATCCTACAAGAAGCAATAACTTACCATGGCTCCGTTGGATGCACATCCATTGAACACACACGACGCTCAGGACTCATGCGAAATATTATCTGAAGAAACCATAGTTGCTAAAACCGTTATATTCATCGTAAATGAGAATATATATAAGATAGAAAGAAGAAGTTTAAAGTCACCTTTGTTTTTGATTGGATTGTCTACAACATCAAGTCCAAAAGGAAGATAAAACAAGGAAAACATATGAGACAAGATCAAGTTGAAGTCTTTGAGGTACGTCCAAATGGTAGATAACTTAGAAATCATGGCAAGAAACATAAATCATAAAAGAAACTGACCTCTCCCGATGGTTTGCAAACTGCAACAAGAGGAACCTGATGCACCTTACTTCCAAATTCTTCTATTATTTCTGGCAAAAAGTTACTGTCAACGTCATTTGTGTTCATGTGCACTACGCAACTCTCTAGGATCATGTCAAATGCTTCTATGTTCTCAGGTGGCTGCTTTTCCATCCGTACAAGGAAGGTGCGAGTAAACCTTGGAGGCATAATTCCATCGAGCTTTGAGAGTCCATCGATAAAGCTCTTCGGGGGTTTTGGAATACACCTAAAGGCGAGACGATCATTTGTGTTGTTAGTTAGGCGCAGCTGGGAGGAGATATGGTTGCCTGGCACAAACAGGGGGAAGCGAAGCTGGCACTGATGGACATGCAACAACCCTCTCTCAGTGGCCACGGACGGGATCATCTGCACCCAGGAAGAACCAACACGGCCAATTAACATGTGTTATGAGAGCATAACTACATAACTTAGGTGTGCCAAGTTGTTCATCAAGTGTATCCAACACTATTCTTGGTGCTCTACATATATATCCTCTTCCAAAGACCAAGAAATAGTGATAATGAATTCTCAGACAATATGATTAGATGAAGGTGCCATGTTATATATCAACCGTTTCACAACACACTAACAAAATTGTATTACGGAACAGAAAGACACACGAAAATCTTGAATTGGTTTTTGCATTTCAGTTTTACTTGAATTCACAAATACGTATTTGCAAGATGTATTAAGTTCTATGTCAGTTTTGAAATTCAGAATATTGTTTGTAAGGTAACACACACACGCACACACACACACACACACGCACGCACGCGCGCACACACACACACATGAGTCAATGTGCACAAACTTAACATTATTTTTTGTATGTTTACAATATTACCTAACATCCGATGTATGGCTCGCCACGTAGATATTTGAGCCATTTTTTTCTTTCTAAATCACAAGTGAGAGGGTGGAGATCCAAGATGCCGACCTGAATCAATTGCTCAAAAGGTACAAAACACTACTGCAGATTGACCCCCCCCCCCCCCCACTGACAGGTGCTCACCGGCCCATTATTGAGGATAATTACAATTGGTGGTCAGTTTATGGGCCATTAGTGGAGTTCAACCATGAGCCAGTGGAGGGGGCATACAATTCTCTGGCCAAAAGGTAACAGGAGAGAGCTCGCTCGACGACCGCAACAAACCACGGAGCTAATGGCCTTGATACACTGCTGGCTAATCAGGGATGCTCGTCGATGGGTCCGCCGTCTCCGCTAATAATCTGACTACGCAGAAACCCTCTGACAGAAAGGCGAAGCACTGCTGGTAGTGCTGGCACTTGTTGATCGCAAGTTGTGAATGGTAGTGGTTTGAGAAACTTGTTGAAGTCTAATGCTTGTGTTTTCGTACTTACATATGTCAACTTTGAACTGGTAGTGTTTCGTTTTGGTGTTGGTTCATGTTAAGTGTCAACTAGTGACGTAATGTGTTGGTACTAATTGATGTGAAGTGATCATGTGTGTATCTATGTATTCGTATTAATTTTATTTTTGAATTCAAATTCTGACGATTTTTCTTATTGCATGTCTTAGATTATCGAAATGAACATGTTGTGATGGTCATTACATCTCACACTATTTAGAACCACAATAGTGTACGTTGGACCCCACATTGCACATGCTCCTTTCTTCCCAACTATGTGTGGTGACCCTCCATTCCCTCCCTCAGCCCGCCCCCTCCCCCAATTTCTTAGCTTTCTATACCGACGGGTCGTGAAACCGCTTATGATGTGCATTTTTAGCCATGTCCAAAGGGTGTATGTGCAATAGTGGATTGTAGCTCACCATGATACAAGTGTAAACTCACTTCATCTTTCAGTTTTTGAACATCACATACCTGATCTTCTGATGACTCGTCAGCACTTTCCATTTCATCAAGCCTGTCTATTATGTCTTGTACACTACATGGTCTTTTTGCTGGATTGCTTTCAATGCACTCGTTCCCTATGTCAATGCACACCCGGATCTGTTCTAACTCGCAAGCTTCATGTGATTCTTCCATCCTATTTTTCCAACTATCAAGTACCTGCCAAAATATTAAGCATGGTCATGTGACTGTCTATTTGACAATGTAATGAAAAAGAATTCATCTTCATTCAACTTCTACAACCAATGACAAATAAATATCAATTACACAGAACGACCAACCAAAGTACAAGTAATGAATTATGTAATTGATGTCAATGACTACTATTATAAGAATGGTAAACTCGTAAGAAAAATAGTGTGGAATGACTACTAGGAGAATGGTAATACCTGACATACACAATATATAAGTATAGGAAAAAAGAATTTGTACCCATGTGAGTATGTACTCCCTCTCATCGTATACCACTCGGATGAATCAATTATACATGTATATCATTTTCAATAAACTTGATTGATAATTGTGAGGTACCCCAAAGTGATATCAATGAAACGTTTCATTTGGGTCCATATAATTTACATAGTTTGCATATATATTCTTTTTTGTGTGCAAAAATATATATTACAAATCTAGGTGCTCCGGTGATTATTTTCTCTCTACTCATATTGAGTATCTTTGGACAATTTACTGAAAATTAAAACGAGGTGTAATAGAATCGTTTACAAGGTATATTGAATGTTGGTATAGGTTTTTTTCCATGAAACTCACTTTTGGGAAATTTACATGTTAAAAATAGTAATTAGGTATAATATATTCATCTATGTGGTATATGAGGGGTGGGAGTATACATACCCCCAGGGGTATATTTATCTATGTAGAGTGCATATTGTAAGCTTGTGGGGGGAATGTTATTTCCCTACATACATACACTGGCCGAAAGTTCAATCACAACACATGATTAGATAGACAAAATCAGTGAAGCCGAACTATGGATTAGTCCATTGAGAAGTAGCAATTAGTTTAATCGTAAGTTACAATTTATGGTATAGATAAACTACTAATGCATTTTTCTGGTGTCATGATGATTGGAGGCTATTACCGGGGAGTTTTATTCCAGCCAGGAGTGGCGGTTGTATAGTAATCTAACTAACATTGAAAATTCACCAAAATGTAAGTATGCACGACTCGGATACTTAATCAGATCTAACATGATTTTAAATCCACTTTCACATTTATGCAGAAGTAGAAATAAAAAGGTAAAACTACTACCTGAATATAATAAGTTTATATGGCTATATATACTTTTTTTGCATGATTATTAATTTGCCCCTGTATTTCCTAACTATTGTCAGCTTCATTAAACACTGTAAGTACATTCAGTTCTGACACTCCATCACTTGGGTAGTTTTGTATACCTTCTAGTTTATATATTAAAGGGACCAGTAATCTCTAGTTTGCACTACTAAAGTGTGTGCACAAATGATAGTATGCAGTAAACAATAATAATTGAATGACATTGTGTCAACAAAATCACAAGATATTTATTTCATCAATAATGCCTTCTATCTTTGAACATATAATAAATTGTTCTTACATCCTCAGTTCGATGATATCCCTTCTCACCGGTCAGAATCTCCATGATAATTACACCGAGACTATATATGTCATATGCGCGTGTGATTATGCGGCTGTTGAACTCTGGTGGCATATATCCCCTGTGTGAAAAATATAAAGTTGGACCAATTAATTAATGCACTGTTGGTGTGCAATATATGAATCATACCTGACAATGGAGATTCATATCTAATGAGGCAAAACTAGCTTACAGTGTTCCTACTACTTTTGTAGCCATAACCTTGCTTTGTTCGTCATCGAAACACCTTGAAAGACCAAAGTCAGCAATTTTTGGCTCCATATTTTCATCCATCAGTATATTTGCGGGCTTAAGATCTAAGTGGACAATACGATTATTGTGTAGATAATTTAAACCCTCACAGATGCTTTTGATTATTCGGTAACACCTTCTCCATTGAAGTCCACTTGATGCATCTTTAAAGAGGACAAGGGAAACGGTGTTTAGTATTTTGGCTACTTGAAGTTTAAGGGCCTGCTTTGGTGATGCGTATCTTTTTGGAGTATTTTGTAACTACAAAAATAATCCAAATAAGTAGTATCCATCGTCCAAGCAGGCCTTTAATCTTCAAACGGTACATAGTACATATATGAAGAAAGTAATTTTAGTCATATTTGCGGACTGTTTGACCGAAATGAACTTAATTTGGTGATGGAAATCTTAATCTTACTGCTGATATGATCACAAAGACTCCCATTTGGAACATACTCAAAACAGAGCAAACGGCTTTGCACATCCGCCAAGACATGTCTTTTGTTATGCATTAGCACAGTCCCTTGTGTGTCAGCACAATATCCTAGAAACCGCACTATATTTTTGTGCTTCACACTCATCAAGCATTCAACCTCGCGCTGGAACTCTGTCTCATGTAAATGCGTATTGGACAACTTCTTCACCGCCACCCTCTCATTCAGAAGGATTCCCTGCAGTCAAAATATGCTTCCTAAGCATCAACTTGGGAGTTATCAAAAAGCGGCAACTTAAATTTTCAGCTGAGCTGCCTATTTGCTGTTGAGAGTCGCCGTACCTCATACACTACTGCAAATCCACCGCTGCCTATAATATTCATTTGAGAGAAACCACCTGTGATTTCATCCAGAAGCGATAATGGCAGTGCCCTCGGTTCTGCGCTTTCATCGATAAGCATAGACTCCAAGTCCATTACTATAGGATTATCCATTTGCAGTTACGCGCCACAGTTGGCTTCAAAGGAAAGCAAGCACATCATTTATTCATAGGATATTAGTAGTACATTACGACATAGTACTACCAGAGAAGAAATAAATAGTAGTACTCTCTCCGTTCCAAAATACTCGAGTAAGGTGCATTAATTTTCCAGAAGTCAAACTTTTCTTATGTTTGACCAAATATATGGAAAGAAAATTGAAACGAGGTAAAGGCATGCCATTTTTATTAATTAAGGAGAAGAGAATTCCTCGGTTAATCAAAAGGAAAGCCGAGCGAAAATCCGCATGCCCAATACCTGGTATAAGCAGTGATTTCAAATCAGAAGTGAATCGTACTAATTTCCTTTACAAGGAAGAGTTGGGTTTTGGGAGTTTCTAGTGGAAAAGTCGACAAAGAAGGATCAGCATATCCTTTTTTAAATAGGTCCCTAGCACAAGGCCAGGTGCACCGCCTGCCCGCCGCCAAGGTGGCACAGGCAAGCATGTACTCAACGGACGCCACCGCAAGACCCCCACAACGCACAGCGTCATCGTCATCAACTATCGCGCCCGCGACCTGCCGACTCCGACTTCGCAACAACAAGCGAAGAACCCAAAAAGAGCAGCACCAAGAACACACCAGCCAAGTCACACCTCTGACGGGCACTGCCACAGCAACAAGGCAGCTCCGATTCCGAAGAAGCTCACACGAGTGGCACCCTCAGTTGCACCGGGAAGCCATCAGCCAACTGGATCATGGAATGAAGATGGGCAAGGCTGTCCAAAGTGATGTCTCCAAGAACAAGCACGAGCACTCCCGCTTCGTTAGGAAGGCAGGCCCGCCGCCACCACGGCCGGAGCGGGAGGCAGAGATGGTGGGGAAGGGGCTTTTTTTGGTGGCGGCTAGGGTGAGCGTGGGGAGCACATTTGTAAATTTTCTTGGTCAAGCTTAAATCATCACCAATCGTTCACGGAAAATTGCGGTAAGAACAGAACTGCGATGATGAAACTTTACGTGTGGGAAGATCAGTAGTCGAAGGAGAAAAAAGTGGTAATTACCTGGAGAAGATGATCTGCCCCTGGCAAAGTGGCGTACTTCTAGTGAAGGTGAGTTTCAGTCTTTGAGATGCCCAGTCTCTTCAGATTTTGAGGGGAGGGGGGGATGGGCTGTCACCTCACAAACCTGAGATCTGGATCTGAATCTGCGACGATTGTCTACTCTACTCTATCTACTCTTAATTAACTTGGCCCTAAGCATGGGAATTTGCGACGAGGGAGGTGCGCAAACAATTTGTAACTTGGCCCTAGGCATGCATGTGAACGCGTGACGAGGCCAGACCACGCACGCTTTGTCCCTCCCTGCGTCGAACACTGAGCACCTCGTTTCACACCCAGCTAGCCACCGGTGGGAGAGTAGCTTTGGATATTTTTCTTTTATTTAAGAATAACCTGAACTAGTATGATTCTTAGGGCACTCCCAATGCACCGTATCTTAAGCTACTCTATATCACAGACAATTAATATGTGTTTAGATATAACTTCTCGAAGGGTTCCTCCGTCGGGGTTTAGTAGTCCCATCGTATTTTGGGTCAAATTTTCACCGTAGGTTTTACTGGCAAAATATAAGCGATGAAGTGATCTCGTGGGCCAGGACGGAATAACCGCCATGATTTCGTGGGCCGATGAAGTGATCTCCATCCTCTAGCCCCGGTCTCGGTGCTGCCGGGGTCTGAGCCCCTGGTCATCATGTGGCCAGGCTCAGAGCCCCTGACCTCTGACGATGGTTCCTGGTCGACCTGCAACTTGATGGAAGGTTTGAAGACCAGTTCGAGAAATACATTGTTGGGTACAGGGTCACGTTGTGCACCCATCTTCGCCAATACGCCGGCCGCTGCATTGTCCTCACGCTTGACATGGTGGAACTTCAGTCCGTCGAACCGACCGGACATCTGTTGTACTGCCTTCCAGTATGCATACATCCTTGGTTCCTTGGCATTGAAATCATCATTAATCCGGGATAGCGAGGTTGGAATCACCTCGGATCTCGAGCCTCTGGATGCCCATGGCCATGGTCATGCGAAGGCCATGTAGGAGGGCTTCATACTTGACAGCGTTATTGAAGTCCGTGTACCTAATCTGCAGCATGTAGTGCATGTTGTCGCCAGTTGGAGATACTAGGACCACTCCAGCCCCCAGGCCGGCCATCATCTTGGACACGTCAAAGTACATCGTCCAGTGCTTATAATCGCCGGGCCGTTCTGGTTGTTATGTTTCCACCCACTCCGCGATGAAGTCAGCTAGGACCTGTGACTTTATGGCCCGGTGAGGCTGGTATTGAATCTCAAAAGGTAGCAACTCAATGGCCCCTTTGCGATCCAGCCTATAGCCTCCTTGTTGTTGATGATGTCACCCAAGGGGACTTGACTGGCCATAGTGATGGAGCACTTTTGAAAGTAGTGCCGGAGCTTCCGAGATGCCATAAACACAGCATAGGCGATCTTCTGGTAATGAGGGTACCTCGTCTTGCACAGGGATAGCACCTCAAAAACGTAGTATACCGGCCGCTGTAGTGACCTTCCTCCTCGCGCTCAACCACCAGCATGGCACTCGCCACTTAGTTAGTGGCCAAGATGTACAACAACACCGGCTCGCTGATCTGGGGTGCTGTGAGGACATGATTGGTCGCCAAAAATTTCTTTATTTCCTCCAAGATTGTTGTCGCTTCATTCATTTGTCCAGACAAAATTGCCGGTCTTCTTCAGTAGCCGGTATAAGGGAAGCACCTTCTCCTTGAGCCTGGAGATAAACCGACTCAGGGAAGCAACGCATCCGGCTAGCCTCTGGACCTCCTGCAGCTTGGACGACGCACCGACATTCGCAAGCGCCTTGATATTATCTGGGTTGGCTTCATTGCCACGCTGGGAGACAATGAACCCTAGCAGCTTGCCGGATGGTACGCCAGAGACGCACTTGTCCGGATTCAGCTTAATATTGAAGGCGCGTAGATTCTTGAAAGTCTCCCACAGTTCATCGATTAGAGTGTTGGATGGTTTTGGTTGTTTTAGTTTTGATAACCACAACATTGACATAATCCTCAATTATTTTACTGATTTGTGTGTGTAAGCACTTCTGGATCATGCGCTGGTACGTGGCGCCCGCACACTTGAGCCTGAAGGGCGTCGTGATGTAGCAGAACTGCCCGTACGGAGTGATGAACAAGGTGGCCTCCTGGTCACACACCTTCATTTTGGTCGCACACCTTCATTTTGATCTGGTGGTACCCTAAGTACGCATCTAGAAAAGGCAGCAGCTCATGACCGGCCATGGTGTCAACGATCTGGTTGATGCACGGCATAGGGAAAAGATCCTTCAGGAACACCATCTTGAGGTCCTTGAAGTCGATACATAAGCGCCATGTATCATTTTTCTTCGGCACCATGACTGGGTTAGCAAACTAGTCTGGGTGCTTTTCTGTGCGGATGAAGCCAGCCTCCAAGAGCTTGGCCAGCTCCATGTCAATAGCCTCTCGCTTGGGCTCAGAAAACCAACACAGGGTCTGCCTAACAGGGCGGGCGTCGGGCTGAATGTTAAGGCTGTGCTCCACAATATCTACTGGGATGCCTTTCATATCGGAAGGGTGCCAGGATATGTCCTAGTTCTCTTGGAGGAAACTACGGAGCGCGCTCTCCAATTTCTGATCCAGGTCGGTCCCCATTAAAGCCAGCTTCTTCGGATCACTAGGGTTGACCTGGAACTTCTGATATCTTGGCCGGGCTGGAACGAGGTCGACTTGGGCCGCTTGGTGACCTTGATATCATCTTTGTTGACTGTCGCACGCATGACTTCGAGCTCCTCGACGGCCAGGGCCTCAGCGAGTGCCTCGGCAACCAGGGTGCATGTTGCCTGCTCGGTTTTCATGGATCGCTCATCGTCGCCCGTTATAGTGATGACCCCGTTCTGGCATGGCATTTTGAGTTTCAAATAAGCATAATGTGGTACCGACTCAAATCGTGCAAAGGTCATCCGACCAAGGAGAGCATGGTAGCTGCTCTTGAAAGGTACTACCTCGAAGCTCAAGGGCTCCAAACGGCAGTTGTCCGGCGTGCCGGACACCACGTCCAACGTGATCCTTCCCAGAGGTGAAGCCTCCATGCCTGGGATTATGCCCTTGAACCTTGTCTTGGTTGGCTCTATGTGGGATTGGTCGACCTGCATCTTCTTTAAAGTATTTGTATAAATCAAGTTCAGGTTCCTGGCACCGTCCATTAGTACCCTGGTGAGGTGGTAACCATCAATAATTGGGTCTAGGACGAGGGCGGCTTTTCCGCCGTGATGCACGCTGGTCGGATGTTCGCGCTAATCGAAAGAGATCGGCTTCTCCAACCATGGCATGAACTACGGGACCGCCTGCTCAGCGGCATAGACTTGCTTGATCTCTCGCCTCCCTTCTTCTCCTTTGAAGTTTAGGGCCTGCCATTGGGCCCTTGTAAGCATCACATGCTCATCTTGAGTATCACGGAAGCTGTTCCGCACCCGTTGTCGTGCGCCTTGTAGCATCCCACAAAATCAGTGATGGTGAGAGTGGTCAGATCGACACACTGCTCGATGGCACTCACAAACTGCATATGCCGAGCGGCAGCGGCGCGAAGAAACCTTCATACCACCTAGGCCTCCGTCATATTTTCTCCTAGCGTCCGAATCCCATTGACAAGGGTCATCACCCTAGATGCAAACGCATCAACCAACTCATCGTCCCTCATGGACAAAGTCTCATAGTTCCACATCATGATCTGTAAGTTAACTTGCTTCACTCGCGTATGGCCCTCGAATAGAGATTTGAGCGTATCCCACGCCTCCTTCATCGTTTCCTTCGCGATCAAATGTTGCAGTACATCCATGGGCATCACAGAGTAAAGCGTTGTTGCCGCTTGCCTGTCCTTGCGATGTTCAGTGCAGTCTTTATTGAAAGTGTCGCCGCCGCGATCGACGGCGTCCCATAGCTCTGCGGCGCGAAGTGCACACTCCATTAGGGCTTGCCACCCCCCAAAGTTTTCCCAGTCAAACCGAGGATACTGTGATCCGAGCATGGCGGATGCTTTAGCCGCCCTCGATCCTTCCGCTATGTTCTTCCCCTTGTTGATGTCGTCGTCCACCTTTGCCGTCGGTTATTGGGAGACTCCGATGTGGCTCTGATACCACTTGTTAGCTCTAGGATCGAAATCGGCACGTGAAAGACTAGATCAAACAAGGAAGAAGAAAAACAGAATTTGGTGCTGCTACAACGCATAGCTTTTTAGGTTTTTTTTTATTTCACTTATATAAGGCTAGTCATAGTGGGGAGTAACTTAGAGTAGTGTCATGCATATAACACTTGTCTATATTACTATCTTCATAGTGTAAAGTAACATAGAAGTAGTGTCATAGATGATTGCATTTATTAGATTGTAGACTCATTTTTTTTTGGGTTACGTTATGTTACGGTAATATATTATGTTACTCTAAACATCTCTGTCGTCATTAACTACATGCCACATAAGCAAATTTATCTTGGAGTGCGCTATGTTACTTACTAAGTTACTCCCACTACTAATACTTGACAGAGCACGCGGTGGCTATGTCAACGAGACGCACTATTCCCTATATCAACTAGCAGCTTAGATATTATGCTAGATAGCTAATTGCCATTATTCATGACATCAAACTTGCCGCCCATAATATAGTATCTGGTATGCGTTATCAGCCACGATGCGTCATTACATTATACAACAACTATCTTGCAAATGGTACCAAAATCGAGCGGCATGCGATGGGGACGGCCGGCCAGCAGCGAGGTCGATGGACACAATATCCTTCTTCTTTTTAATCGTCACAGTATTGTCTTACTCTAGTCCAAGTCTTAGAGTGCAGTAGTGTAGACACCCAGCCGCTAGCTTTATATTCATCTGAAAGCGATAAGCATTCAGAAAACGAACGGGATAAGTATCAGAAAACCTCCACTTGGACTCTCCGCCATGTGAAAACAAGTGTTTGATGCACAGTCCAATCTGGTGGCCGGCTGCAAGTGGGCATGCGATTTATTTTTCAGCTCATGGATCGACACGGGCCGTATCTCATGCCGCGATTTCTTGCACTGACCGACAATTTGCAGAGAGATGGGGGGAAAACCTGACTGAAGCTAATTCAGACACACATTCAGACATGAGATTTGCATATGAGATGCAGCACGAACGTACAGAAGCCTTAGCCTGCCCTTGTAGAGCTTGGATCTCCGTAGAAACAGACAGCCGGAGGCGACCAGTGCAGCCGCGAGCACGTACGGGACGTCATACATCCTCCTCCTCCTCCCCTCTTCGCCGGCAGGGCCGAGGTCGGAGTACTACATGCGGGTCATCGGGGGAGGGCGTACACGAGAGGAGGAGGATTTTAGACTGCACAGGGCGCCCATATTTTTTGATGCCCTTCATCTACTCTCCTTTTATGACCGCCAATGACTAAGAGCCATGGTAAGTTATCTTAGGGATCGGAATGAGATCCAGGTCCTGTGACATGCCCCATGTCACCCTTTCAATGAACAATAATAGTGACATGCCCCTCTCTCTCGACAGCCCGATCGAAAATCAACAAACAGATCGACATAAAGAGCACAGAGCTACATTACACATTTAAAGTGCCCATGATACGGGAACCCGTCAACGGTAACCCGTCTACAGAGCGTCTACGGTGTTATGTTGCTACAGTATTCAATCTGGGATGACTGTTCTAGATCCAATGGGTATGTGACAGCGTGGATCTCGGTCCCTTAGGGACCCCTACTCCGCTCTACAATGTCCGAACGGTCCGTTCCGAACACTTTGAGGCCAACTAATTGGAGGGTATCCCTTCGTGGACTTACGCAGGGGGCATTTCCGGTCTACACCGTGCTTTCGCGTGGCGCTCCACGAGGGAGCGAGCCAGCGACTCGCTCGGCATGGAGCTAGCTAGCTAGCGAGCTAGGCTTGCCATGTGCGTTTTCCCCTTTTTTTTCTTTTATGTTTTCATGAACTAATAAAACATGGGAGTACATATTGCAGCATGATGCACACGTGTGCTCCATCGTGCAGTATAGGTGTGCTCCACTGTACAGTTGTGCTTCACATACCAGGTGTTTTTCGCGGTGAAGTGTAGTTGTGCTCCACGGTGAAGCGCATGTGTGCTCCTCCGTGAACGTGTGCTCCGCCGCAGAGCACGGCTGTGTTTCTGCGTGGAATGCATGTGTGCTCTCATGTGCAACCCGGGTGTGCTCCCAAATAAAGCACATGTGTGCTCCCTTGTATTGTGTCACATGGAGCACAGGTTAGTTCGTGTTGGGAGCATGGGTTAGTGTTGACTAGGAGTACATCAAGCAACTCATGATCAACTTTGGAATGATCTGGTTGTGCATTTGTGGGCGATTCGAGAGGAGCACTAAAAAAATGTTGGAATAAGTTGAATTCAAATTTGAAATATTTTATTACAAAACTTCATGTTTAGGTTGTAATTTTATATTTGAATTATTGTTGCATTGAAATATTTTCACAACATGATATGGACGAAGGATGATATTTATGTTACTTATTTTAAGTGTTCCGGATATACAATAAAAAAATAGAGGCGGACATTTGACGTATAAGGTTGGATGGTCGGCTCCGCTAACGCTGTCTGCGGATACGTCCGGACGTGTCTGTGGACGTTTAAGGTGCCCGTTTTGATGGATGGTGTTGGAGATGCCCTAAGTTTTTTTGGGAGTAACTAATTAGCGGGTACCCTCTCGGGGGAAACCCAGCGATCACTTTTGATGGGCTGGAAGAGCGCCAAGTGGTGCGCCCAGCCGCCACCACGTGTCGCGCGCTGGGCACACCCTCGGGATTCCTTTTTTTCCTGCGCGCGCTTTCAGGGTTTGTTTGGATTATTTTTTTTTACTTTTCCGCTTTTGCTTGGGTTTACCTACGTTTTGGCGGATTCTTTTTGGTGTCTTTTTTTTGGGAAGCAATAATTTTTCGCGAGAAGCACAAATGTGCTTCCCGAAAAAGGGAAAAGCAAAGCTGTGCTTCAGCAAGAAGCATGGCCTGTGCTTCCACGTGAAAAACAATTGTGCTTCCCGAAAAGGGAAAAGCACAGACTGTGCTTTTCACCCGTACTTCCATGAGAAGCACATTTGTGCTTCTCGAAAAGGGAAAAGCACAGTCTGTGCTTCCGCGAGAAGCTGTGCTTCCCGAAAAATGGAAAAGCACAGGCTATGCTTTTCCACAATTGTGCTTCTGGATTCCCCTTTTTTCGATTTCTGATTTTTTTTTCCGGTTTTTGATCTTTTTTTTTGTTTTCATTTTGATTCTCTTTTTTGGGTTTTTCTTTTTTGGTTTCCTTTCTTATTTCTGATTTTTTTCTTCAAAAAAGTTTGTTAAAATCTATTAACGTGGAATCTAGTTTCGAAGATCTCGACGGGAGAAATCCGACGGTGAAAACGGTTCGTGATTTGGACGCACGGTTCAAGAGAAGAAAATGTTTTGAAAAATGAATCTACGAAAAAGGGCAAAACTTCTGGTTAGCGACAAGTGGCGCACTGCATCTGCGCATGCACTGCATCTGCGTCACTTGTCACCACCAGAGAAGGTGGGAGTGACCTTTGCAAGGGGTGCCCCTAATTAGGGGAGCAACTATCTAACTGGTACCCCTTCGGGAGCGACACAGGATGAGAGCAACACGAGCTATGGACGACTTCATCACAAGTTTACGTAACTCCTTGACCATGAAAACCGAAGCATGCTGTGGGCTTGTAATAGGTTTCATGGTGCCTTCACGTGGGATCCAATTATGGCCCCAAATCTCGGTCATTGCACCATCCCCAATTCTCCTTGTTAAACCTTGAGCAAGAACATATCTTCCTTCTATAATAGACCGCCAAATTTGTGAAGGATGGGACCCAGCTGTAGCATCGAGAAAGGAGGTGTTAGGGAAATATACGGCTTTTAATATTTTTGGACTGAGAGATGCTGGTTCCTGCAGTATCCTCCAAGCCTGACGAGCAAGAAGGGCTAAATTAAAGAGCTCCAAATCACTGAAGCCCAAACCGCCCAAGAATTTAGGTCTCGTCATCACATCCCATGAGACCCACGCTACATTCCTTTTGCCTCCTTTGCTCATTGATTGGACATCTAAGCCCAGGTGGAACCTAGCGAGACATGGGGGAAATGTTGTAATAAACTACTCATTCTTCTCCATCAGTTCGGATGTAATTTCAAATGAAATGGTTGTCGCATGAAATTCAATACATTTTCATAGAATTTTTTTTGAACAACCAAGACAGTAGGAAAGGCTCCTACTGACACATTTTTATATAAATGAGAAAAGGGGGTGGTGTTACATGGTGAGAACCAATCCACTAGCAGATACCGCCAAACTCAATCAACCAACTTGGGATGATTGTAAAGAGAAGGGTCTAGGGGAGAGTGGATCTACCTAGTATGGGGGTCCTAGTCAAAAGGAATTTACAAAGTTTGTTATAAAGTTTTCCAGTGAGGGTTTAACCCTATGGACTAAGAGACCAAACTCAGACATAAATCTATCTTTCCAAGATCCTTGGTAGTGTGGGATCCCCTGAAAAATTCTGCGATTGCGTTCTTTCGAGATGCTCCAAGCAGATGTCATAAAGAGCTCGATGAACATGTGTCTAGTCCAGTTATTCTTCCCGGAGTGGAGCAGCTGCAGTCTGTTGCTATCACTCCCTCTCCATCTGACACTGAGAACATCCCAGCATCTCACACTGAAGGGGCAGGTGAAAAGTAGGTGTTCCAGTCTCCTCGGTTCCACATCTGCACAGCACACAATTGGTGTCATCCCCGACATTATAGTGCCGTCTCTTTAGGATGTGTTTGGTGTTAATCCTGTCAGCCAAGAGGAGCCAAGCAAACACTTTAATTTTCATTGTGCATCTGGATTTCCATATCCACCCAAAGGCATCATCCGCAACCACGTCCTTGAAATAGTGCATGTAGTACTGTGCCGAGGAGTATTTGGGGCCCCAACAGCAGGCCCAGGCATCTCGGTTCGTAGCAAGTGGTGTAGTGGGGGCAGTCAGCATCTGCATATCTTGCACCTCGCCTCTAACCTGCTGTGACAGCGGCAGATGAAACCCAGTTTGGAGATCGGTCATCGCCAGGAAAGTGGCCAACGAGGCGTCTTTGAGTTTTGTGAAGGAGAACGCCCTGGGGTGTGATAGTTCAAGCGGCTGGTCTAACCAGAGATCTTTCCAAAATAGAGTAGATGATCCATCGCCAATTTCCACCCGAGTAATTCCACGGTAAACATCACTTAGCTTCTTGACATCACGCCACCAAAAAGATCCACAGGCCTCCGTAGCGTGGGGTATTATATTGTCGTTGTGTGTAGTCCAAACTAGATTGACCCATGGCACATCATGTTTGTTGTAAAACGCATGCAAAAATTTCAAATGCAAAGCTGCATTCTGAACTTTGATGTCAATGATTCCCAGTGCTCCGTGTTTTTTGGGTCGACACACTATATCCCAGGCAGCCAATGAATTGCATGATTCCCCCAGCTCTGTTTTCTTACGTCACAAACATCTTCTTCTAATTTTATCTAGATGTTCAATCAGCTTGGGCGGAAACTTGAGAGTGCACATCGGGTAGATCCTTATGGATGTTGTCAGAGAGTTTAGGAGCGGGATCTAAATGCGGGCTTGGCAATGCATGTTGATGGATATTTGTTAACAGGACTGGCTATATGTAAGTCGACTGAAAATTTATTTTGGGTAAATCGATTTTCTGGGCCATTAGATTAAGATCCAACGGCCGTCGTTCTTTCTTCTTCCTCCTCCAACCGTTCCTCCTACAAAATCGATTTGCCCAAATTGTAAATTCAGTCAACTTACATATAGCTATTGTGGATAAGAAAACATGCATGGGCTGCTTGCAATCTCTACCTAATAATAATAAAGCACGGAGTGCTTATGCCCGCTTTCCCGTCGTGGTCGTTTTGCATAAAAGCCCTTGTGTTTTTCGGTAATTGAACCCGCTAAGTGGATTTGAGAAAACGTTTCGTCTTTACAAAAAAAACCCTGCATTTATTTGTATTCAACCCGCGATCCTTTATTCAGAAAAAAAAAGCGTCTTCCTCTCCTCTTATCCATGGCGCCCATTATGTCATGCGCCGGTGGCCGCCGTGCCTCGCGCGGGAGGATGGAGGACGCCTTGCCAGGGCATGTGCTCAGGTGAGGGGCGGCGCCCTTGCCGGCGGCGGAGACGGCTTCTGCCGCGCGGCGAGGCGGAGTGGAGCAGGGTCAACGCGGCGGCTCGAGCGGCTGGGGGCGGCGCAGCTGCTCGATGCAGAACGGCGGGGGCGGCGCGGCTGCTCCATGCAGAGCGGCGGGTGCAGCTGGATTGGCGGCGGCGGCTGGAGCTTGCAGAACAGTGGCGGCGGCGGCGGCTGGAGCTTGCAGATCGGCGGGCAGAAAACTAGAGGAGGAGGAGCGTGGAGGCGGCTGATGGATGAGAGTGGAGGTCGGAGTGGCGGCGGCCTCGCCGGAGTGGCGAACAGGTGCGGTGAACGGGATCGAGGGGCGCTGGGCACTGTCTCTCCGTGCGCCTGTGCGTCGATTTGCCTTTTGGATCGTCTCCTCGACTTCTTCTGATGATGGTGTTTCGATTTTGCAAGTGGTTGAGCGGCCCGTCACGCGTCCATGGGTTGCGGGCTGTCGACGCCGGACAACGATGGCGGCGGCGGCGCGCGGAGGAACCAGGGGAGCGTCGGGGACATCGTCGTGTTCCTCCCGGGGCTCCGGACGCCCATGGGCGTGGACTTCTCTGAGGCGTTCGCCGGGCGCCTGGACAGGAGTGCCGTGGAGAGGCTGTCCGCCCTGAGAGCGCGGGTCGTCGACATGGCAATGCAAGAATCGGCGGCCGCCCTGAAGCCCAGGCGAAAAACCGCAGCACGGCACGGTGCGTGGAGCATCTGACTGAATTCTTTGGTGTTTTTTTGCCTGAATTGCTGGCTTGGTTTTGCGTGGAAGATGTTGACCTCTGAACTGACACTAGGTTGGAATTTTCTTTCTCTTTTGCTGGTTTATGTTACAGGATCTAGCACTGCTAATCTCTTGCAGGCGTTGGAAGACTACTTGCCACTTCTGCTAGGATTGGTGAAAGAAGGTGAGCAATTTTTGAAATTTGACCTTCTTTTCTCTCTCTCTTTTTTGTTGCTGGGCAATTCTTCTTAATTTTCTCGTTTCATTTTGTCCTGCAAAAATGTGCAGGTAGTGAGTTGAGGCACAGCCTGCAGTTTGTGTGGACTAACCAAGAGGACAAGGCTGAGGTATGTGCTTGCCGGTGTTAAGTGATTCGTGCCAGGCTTTCACAAAATTTCACCTCAGAGCTCAGCTCTAACATGGATGGAATTTTCGGTTGCAGGAGACGACGATGGCGGATGCATGGTACGAGGTGCTGTCCATGCTGCATTTGATGGCCATGGTCTGCTTGCTGCAGGCCAACTCCCTGCTTCTTCCAAGGGCTTACGGCGACGGCTACGGGCCACGGGTCTCTGAAGGTAGCGTTATCATAAACTCAACTTCATCCGAAGGCATGGCCTGGCAAGTTTAGGCATTGAGAATTGGAGAATGCTCATCGCCTGTAGTGCATTGCAAGTTTTTCTGTCCATGATGCCGATAACTGATAAGGCATTGTTTCTTGACAATGTATATAGAAAGCAGACATGCCACTGTCGACGTTTTCTTGAAAGCATCTGGCTAAATGGACTGCGCAATTTGACAAGTACTCCCACAGATACCATCAGAACTAAGGTCCTGTACTCTTAAGCCGCCTCACGAGATAACTTTAATTTTTTTCCACATTTTTAAAATGTAATTTTAAGACTTCAAAGCTGAAACTAATACTGAAGCTGCTTTCCTATGTATGAACTTCAGGAGACAACTTCCAGTAGACCTGGCTGAAGGAAATCTCAAAGCTCTTAGCCTGCAAGCTCTGGGTCAGGTACTCTATTCTCAACTCAACATATTTTATCTGAATTTTGGTGGCTAACTCCCAAACATCCTACAACAATTGAAATGAGCTGCTGCGAAGAAGATCACCATTTTGTAGTTTGAGGAAGTTTCAAATGGCCCAATTGGTATGGTATACCGAAAAAGGTTTTCACCCCGCTTTATATATAAAGCAACGAAATTGGTATGGTATCACTGGTAAAAGACCCCCAAAGAATGTCATGGTCCAAACACCGCCTAGCCCTAGAGAGTGATGTGTGTGCTATCACACCTGAAGCAACATTTATATGCTTTGAACTTTTTTATAGCACCTAGTACTTTATTTCCAGTTATTTTGATGAATTGTATATTTTCAGTTTCTTGGAATGTTCACGGACTTGATCGGGAGGCTGAGGGGATCGGGCTAGGGTTAGAGTAGTGGGGGTGGCTGGGCCTTAGGGGTTAGGTGGGCCGGCCTGCAAGGTTACTCTTTTTTTTTGCGCGGGAGGTTAGTCAGGCCGGAAAAAGCTATACGAGTGCTCTATTAGGGTCGGCCCATCCACGCAGTTCCGCCATGGCCCAAGTGGGCTCTGAATCAGCCTTTTCATGTTAATTTACTTATTAGAAAATAGTCCCACATTGCTTTCTAACACTGAATCTCACCAATTTAAATATGTGACGAAGTTATCTAAGAACAAGCCTTCTTGGGAATTAATAAGTGGAGGATGAGGCATGAATCTGATGGATAAACGAAAGAGAGGGGCAAGCTCAGGGAATGAGCAACATTCAGAAAAAAAAGCCTTCTTGGGAATTAATAAGTGGAGGATGAGGCATGCATTTGATGGAGAAACAAAAGAGAGGGGCGAGCTGGATGAGGCATGCATCTGATGGAGAAACAAAAGAGAGGGGTGAGCTGAGGCAATGACATGTTGTGGCCCGCATAGCAAGATAATACGCATGTATAGAAATTTGAAGGGCGAAATTAAAGGACAGTGGCATAAACCACAAACCTCGGTAAGATCGGAAGGTGAAGATTCTGATGAAGAAACGAAAGAGAGGGGGCGAAATTAAAGGACAGTGGCATATTAAACCACAAACCTTGGTAAGATAGGAAGGAGAAGATGGAAGATGGAAGTGGCAACACGAATGAGTCGCTTGGCGCATACGAGGATTTTGTTCTCCCGTTGCAACGCACGGACTCTTTTGCTAGTTTATAATAAGCTGAGAAAGTAGAAAGGTGCGCAAAGCTGGTGGTGACAACGTATGACTGATTATTCGTTTCCTTGGAGGAAGGAAAAGGTATGGGGAAAAGCTAACCAAAGTTCACATGAAAAGGTACTATCTTATCTACGAAGGATAGATCGATAGATGCATCCGAGAAACTGCTCAGATGTGAGAGAAGCAAGATTCTTTGATTGTTTGCTTCACACACAAGCAGGTCCGTGCTACCTTCCATGTGTGTGTAAATCGTCGCTCTAAAGTCCAGGTGTGTGCTTCAAAACAAACTGTCCATGTTGTTAGTTTTTGAGTCATCGCTCCCCTCTGTCTATTAAATTGGACTTTAGAGAGAGAGAGAGAGAGAGAGAGACGTACATAGAGGGAGCTAGAAGCAACACCGACACCCACAAGGCTAACGGTGCCATATATTTATGCAGTTGCCAATTGGTTCAAAGACATGACACAAGCACATAAGAGCACACATAATGCTTGTGGATGAAGGACACACATACAGATATGCGCTTGTGGATGGGCTCGGGCGGGCCGTGCTCGGGCCTGGCGGGCTGCGGCGGTTGGTGGAGGCGCGGGTGACAAATGGCGGCGGAGTCGGCTGGCTGGGTGGCGGCGCTAGGGTTGGAGGGGTGCGGATTCCGAAGGTGGAAGAGAGGGTTTCCACAAATGGAAGGCTAGGCCTTCCTTTATAGGCAGGGGTTAGGGTTTAGGGGGGTTTAGGGGAGTTTGGAGCCCTCCGATCGCGATCCGACGGCTCCGATCAGAGGAGGGGCTAGGCTAGGCTAGGTGGGCTGTGTAGAGTGGTTGGGCTGAGATGAGAGGGAAGTTGTGCGGCCCGGCACAAGTTTAATTTACGAAAACATCTGCAATTTTAACCGGCAATGGTGCAACACAAATTTAGCGGTTGGGCATCAAACGACCTCCGAATGCGACGAAATTTGGCAGGCGGTCTACCTACAATATAACAAGACCGCACGCCAATTTTTAACCCATTCCGAGAACGTTTTATTTCCACTCATAAAAATAATTATTTAGTGATGCCGCGGGCACGTGCAAGTGTGGTTGGTCTCGGAACGGTCAACGAAAAGCAACGGGAAGAATCGGCAACTACGAACGGATGCAAGTTTTGGAAAATGACGGCAACGGAGTGCCGATGCAATGCGGATGATGCGATGATGAATGCAACAAATAAATAATTAACGCGGCTATCATGAAAAACATGGAAGGCACCTGGAGCGTCGGTCTCGGGCTATTACACCGGAGGACCCTCCTCGCCGAAGTCAGAAGCACAGGCCGCGCATCCCTCGCCTGCACAGCCAGCCGTCGAGCATCGGTACATCTAGATCCGCCCTCACCGCACCAAGAAAAAGGCCCCACCGCCGCCGACGCTGCCCGGGATCTGGCCGGCGACGCTATCTGGCAGCGGTGAGGGGGTAGGAGCAGGCGGGGGAGGCCCTAGGCGGCCGGAGTGTGGCGCCCCGGTGCGGCTCCGGGGCAGCCCGTGGAGCCGCACTGGAGCGAGAGAGGGGAGTGTAGCCAGGTACAAAGACATATATTAGTTTAGGGTGTGATTCATGCAGTTACCTGCAGCAATCAAAGCAGGCGACAATGGCAATCAAACACTTTTTGGTATTTCAATGTGTTCATGGCAGCCAACACGTTTGCTTTCTTCTGCTCCTCGTTAGCTACAGTTTTCCTCATCATGTTCTCCGGCATGTCCATGGTTAAACTGCAAATCCGCCGGATGTACTTCAGCTTATCCGCCGGATGTTGCATGCCTCCAGTTCGCTCACCTGCATTTGGCCTTGGCGAACGTAGGATACGGTGCTGGCTCCAGTAGGTCGTACGATTTTCCAGTGTCATATAGATACATCCGTTTGAGCGTCAATTAATATGGGACGGAGGGAGTATTCATCATGAGTTCTGCTCTGCTGCTCTACCAAAATGCAGAATTTCTTAAACAACTGTTTTTGACTTACCAACCGCTGTCTGTCAGATTATTGGACACATCGATCTAAGCACACGCAGGGCAGTAAACACAAGCCGTTTCTTTGTCCATCAATCAAATAGCAACTTAGCTAGTATTATCTTTACAATGCTAGCTAGCCAGTTGCCAATTATATGTGACAACCAACTTGTCGCCTCTAATGTAGTAACTGATATACGTTGTCATCCAAGATGTGTCATTACACTATACAACAACTATCTTGCAAATGGTTCCAAAATTGAGCGGATTCATGCATGTGATGGGGATGTCCGGCCAACATTGTCTTATTCTAGACCAAGTGTGCAGTAGTCTAGTCGCAAGCTTATTCATCTGAAAGGGATAAACATTTAGAAAATGAACGGGATAAGCATTTAGAAAACATCCACTTGTTCTCTCTCTACCATGTGAAAAACAGCGGTTGATTTAGAAAATCCAAGCTGGTGGCCGGCTGCAATCTGGTGGCCACGCGATCTATTTTCCAGCTAACTGATCCAAAGACTATAGGTTCCTATCGACACGGTCCATTTGCAATTTCTTTCACCGATCGATATATAATACTAGTAGGTGACGCGCGTCTTCGTCGCGCCGCTTGTTTTGTAGCGGTATGAGATGAAGAGTGGGTATATGTTGGTGTTTTTTTCTGCGCATGTATGCCCTTCACTGTGCTGCTCGGGTTTTGATGACAATCTAGTTGGAGTAAAAAATTAGTATGTTATACAATCCATGGTTCTTTGCAATAACATTTGATGTATATAAATCATGTATGATTAAGTGGAGTGCCATAATTAATCAAGATTAGGTCGTCCTAGATGACAATGAATATCGATAACCTAGCCAACTTTTGTGATGTGCATATATGAGAAAAAATTACCGAGGTAGGTATATTGGCCCTTTGCGCAAAGTTGTGATAAGTGAAAGGACCTAGATGTCGTCTAGAGGGGGGTGAATAGGCCTTTAAAAAACACTTAAGGATTGAGTTTGATCCTAATGCAGAATTAAACTAGTCGGATACTTTTCAAACACAAATCCTAAATATACTAGGCTCCCTAAGTGCACCAACAAGATAGTCTAAACAGGACTAGCACTTAATGGAAACTAGCAAGCACAATATATATCACAAGATATGGAATTGAAACATACAACCAACAAACTATGCTAAGCAAGATATGAAAGTTAAAGATACAAGCAATTCAAATTAGCAGAGGATACAAGCAATATATGTTTTCCCAGAGTTCAAGTATCCACCGATACTCTACTCTCCGTTGGAGAGGTGCAGGCACCAAAGCTTCCCGAATGCCACAAATGGCTCACCTTATTCTCCTTGAGCCCTCCACAAAGGAAGGGCCTCAAATCCACTATGGCTAGCTTCTTTCTCCACTCTGGATATGGCAAGCTCCACAACCAATTCACAATCTCCACATAGGAGCAACTCGGTCCTCTTCACAATCTTCACGAAGAGGTCACCAAGATAATCACCACCAAACCATCTAGGAGGTGGTGGCCTCCAAGAGTTACAAACTCCCAGACTCTCACTCGAACAAATCGACACGGAGAGCTCAAATCAATGCAGCAATGCAAATCAAGAACAAAAAAAATTGCTCAAATTCCTCTTTCTCAAATCTCACCCCAAGGCAACAAATGCAATGGAGAGAGGGGGAGAGGAGGGGAACAATGGAAGAGGTCAACCAATGACTCCTAGATCCAACCTCAACCTTCCCTTCAAAAGGATGGGGATTAGGGCTTTGGAGGAGGAGAAGTGATACGTCTCAAACGCATTTATAATTTTTGTATGATTCATGCTACTTTCTTATCAATTATACACACTTTGGGCACATTTTTTTTATCAATTTTATTAGACTACTATATTAATCAAGTGCCCAGTGTTGGTTCTTGTTTTCTGCTGTTTTTGAAATTTCAGGAAATCACCATATAAAAAATCCCAGAAAAATCAAATAAAAATAGGAGAGGTGTTTTTGTGCCGAAAGAGGAACAGGGGGCCAAGGCCCAGCCCCAGTAGGGGCCCCACTGCCTAGGCGTCTGGTGTAGGTGCCCTGGGCCATGGGGCACCTAGTGTCGGTGTCAAATCCGGCATATCTCGTAGTAGGGGTCCTAAGCTAGGCGTCTTGGAGCGATGGTAACATGGACACAGGATTTTACCCAGGTTCGGGCTCTCTTGAAGAGATAATACCCTACGTCCTGCTTTTGATTGTTTTCATATGGGGAATAGTACAGAGTACATGTATCTACCACGAGATTGTTCTAATGAATATTCGATCATCTATTGACTAGCCTGGCCTCGGTTTATATAATGTACCGGAGGCCTAGGGTTTAGGAGAGTCTTCGGCTTGTGCACCAAGTCTTGTAGAGTCTTCCTTGTATGCGTCATGGGCTGCCCGAAGTGGCCCATTAGTGAACCGCCATGGGGGTCCTCGGCTCAACCCACCTGATCGGGAGACGATGTGGTGAGTATCCCCTAGTCCAGGACACCATCAGTAGCCCCCTGAACCGGTCTTCAAGTTGGGGACGCTCCTCGGTTCTTCCGTACTGTTCTTCGTCTTCGGTCATCGGTCTTGAAAACTGGTTCAACAAATCTTCCCATCTCCGATCTTGAGGATCGCCGAGGTATATCCGAAGAGTTCATACGTCGAGTATCCGAGGAGCCCCTTTAGGTTCTTGGCCTTTATCAATGCCTTGTTATTTTTTACGCCATACCTTGGGTTCGAAGTTTTTCCCATGCGGCGGTGTCCTCTTGCATCCGAGTTCCAATGCCGGACTGCATCCGAGGTGTCTTTTGCAGCCGAGCTCCAACGCCGGTCTGTATCCAAGGTGTATTTTTGCAGCCGAGCTCCAACTCCGGTCTGTATCCGAGCTCCAGCGCCGGACTGCATCCGAGGTGCCTTCTTGCAGCCGAGCTCCAACACCGGACTGCATCCGAGGAGGCATAGAGTACCTCGTCTTTGAAAAAGTTTGAAGGACGTTATCCGAGCTTAACGCCGAAAAAGTTCTCTATGGAGCCAGCCACTCGCAGCCGAGCTTTATGCCGAACTGCTTCCGAGGTGGTGCACCACCTCGGCCGTGAGCTGGTTTTTTGTGGATTGGTGCAATTTATTCTCTGCCGAGATGTATAGCCAGTAGCCCTCAAGGTGTGTGTCGGCCTAAAATCCGAGATGCACCTGAAGGATAACATAAAACCGCTGATCCCAGTAGCCCCTGAGACTCAGGTCAATTCGCGAAATCGGCCTGAGGATCAACTCCTAGCTCGGCTGCATACTTAGGAATGGAAACACGGTGTGCATAGTCCTCGAGACTCAGGTTGGGTTCGGCCGACCAACTTGAGGATTGCAATCTCCTCGGAAACTTTTTTTGCACTTTTTTTTATTGTCTCCATTGAATAGGCAATGCAGTAGCCCCCGAGACTTGGGTTGGGCAACATGGCCGACCCTAGGATCGTATCTCCTCGGGAACTAGTTCAACTGGCATGTACGTTTTGACAACGCCGAGGTGCAGCTCGGCAGGAAAGATGCTGAACTACAGGTCGGAAAAAATTCCCCGAGCAAAACCATCAAGCAGAACACCTCGATCAAGAGGATGCCCCGCCTCCTGAAAAAAAACATAAAAATAGGTTAAAGGTGCCATAAGCTCGGAAAACCAAAAACCTTATGTGAAAACTTTACGTCCGAAGTAAATCAAGTTCTTTGGTGCCAATCCGAAAATTGGTCTTAAAATTAAATTATGCTTCTGTCGTGCTTTAACATGATACGTCCGATCTCTAGTCTTCAAGCGGGTCAGCCTTCGACTTCAACCTCCTATCCCGAAGGCGGAGTGTTTCTCAGGCCAGTTTAGCGAACTAAACTCGAGCGGCTTTAGAGAGAAACCAGGCGACCCGGCTATTGACCACACACTCGTGTCGGAAAAAAGGAGTAGGAGAAAAAGACTTTGCAACGACTAAGAAGAAAACACTTATTATAATGGCTTATATAAATTTAAGAGCCCCCAGTTAAAATGGGTAAAGGAAGTGGTTTTAAACGAACCTCGTTTTTAACAAACAGATTTTATTTAACATAAATATAATGCTTGGTCGAACCGAACAAAAAAATTAAGAATTTAGAAAATTTAAGCATGAAAGCGACTTAGCTGGTTAATGTGCTCGGTGTTGATGATGTAGTCCGGGCTGGCAACGGGTCGAGATCCCAGCCCCCGAGCCGGTCCTGGGGTGGCCGAGCGAAGAGCTTGGCTGATGAAGTGGCAGCACAAAACTGCCGATGTGCTGAGGCAAAGCCCCTGGTCCAGCCAAGGAGACAGAGTAGGTCGGCAGGGTAACGCCGAAGTAGGTCGATGAACCGATGGCGAAGCCCCCGGTCCGGCCGAGGTGTCCGAGCGAAGAGCTCGGCTTGATGAAATGGTAGTACAACACTGCCGATACGTTGAGGCGAAGCGCCCGGTCCGGCCGAGCTGACGAAGCTGGTCGGCTGGTGATGCCGAAGTCCCCGGAGTAGGCTGATGAAGAGATGGTGAAGCCCCCGGTCCGGCCGACGTGACGGAGCAGGTCGGTAAGGTGACGTTGCAGCCCTATGCCAGCTGAGGTGTCGAAGCAGGTCGGCGTGGTGGACATCGGCTTGAAGAAGCAACGGCGCGGCGATGCCGACGCAGGTCGGAACTTGTGACGCGGTCAATGCCGGCTTGAGAAGTGACCGCGCGGCGATGCTGGCGCGCCCGACCCGTACAATCCGTAAGGTGACGATGTTATCTTGATGATCATTAGGGAGAGCGGTGCCGAACTCTTGGTCGGCTCGCCGAGATGATGATCCAAGGTGGTTGTCGTCGGCTCGATGGAGCGACGGCGCAGTCGATGTTGGCGCAGGTCGGTAGCCATGGAGCAACGTGGTCGGGCCGATTTGACATCGGCGCGACGGTGAAGATCGCCTCGGATAAGACTCAAAATTTGTGGGCACGTGTTTGAGAACAACACACAATACCCTAGAAAAAAATTCCTTCAAAAAGGATGTCCAATATCCCGTTCATGAAGAAATATGAATTTGGGTCGGATTCGTTTTCGCGCAGAAAACATATCCGAAAATTGATGCACTCATCGGACGCTTCCCGGAGTTTGAACGGTCAGATCGAGCTGAAATTCTGAGGGGTGGTAGATGTGGGAATTCCGCAGCCGATGGACGGTTGGATCTTCCAAAGGACATCTGAGCTGACTGCTGGACTCCTCGCCCTAAACTCGTCCAGATTCCATAGGGCTCCGGTATATCGGAGATCGCCGGAGATTTTTCCATCGGAACGTGATGAAATTTTGCAGGGTTGTTATAGACTCAATTCCGCACAATCCCACCGAAGCAATCGTCAAAGCGACGCTCGAGGTGACGGGGACGGCGAACACTAATCCACTGTCCAGAAAAAACTGCATGATCGCGCGAGGGCAATGTTGGCGTTGAGCCCCCGAGCACCACGGACGATTTTTCCATGATCCCGGATGAGATCGGAATTGATGATGATGAAGACATCCGTCCGAACTTGACGATCCGAAGAGAAGCCTAGTCCTTGGTCCAGCCAAGGTGACCAGTCAGGTCGGCGACGAAGATGTCGGTGTCAAATCCGGCATATCTCGTAGTAGGGGTCCTAAGCTTGGAGCGATGGTAACATGGACACAGGATTTTACCCAGGTTCGGGCTCTCTTGAAGAGATAATACCCTATGTCCTGGTTTTGATTGTATTCATATGGGGGATTGTACAGAGTATATGTATCTACCACGAGATTGTTCTAATGAATATTGGATCATCTATTGACTAGCCTGGCCTTGGTTTATATAATGTACCGGAGGCCTAGGGTTTAGGAGAGTCTTCGGCTTGTGCAGCAAGTCTTGTAGAGTCTTCCTTGTATGCGTCATGGGCTGCCCGAAGTGGCCCATTAGTGAACCGCCATCGGGGTCCTCGGCTCAACCCACCTGGTCGGGAGACAATGTGGTGAGTACCCCCTAGTCCAGGACACCATCACCTAGGCACTGTGGGTCTCCCCCGGGTGGCTCCGGTGCCCGATGGTCTTTATATATTGAAAAACCCTACCCCAATTTATCGTGCATTTTTCCGCTGCCGCCACTTCGCGATTCCGAGGTGATCTTCATTTTCAGCCATGTTCTGGTACTCTGCCAGAGGGGGGAAGCCATCTCCATCATCACCAACATCGATCCTCGCACTTCAAGATGAGTTGTCAGTAGTCCACCCCCTGGACTATGAGTTCATGGCAGTAGCGAAATGTAATCTCTCCACTTCGATGTTCAATACAATAGCCATATGAGCTGCCCTACATGATTATGGTTAATCTAATGTATTCTTTAGCGGTGATGTTGATCATGTGATGAATTATTTCTTTATATTCCTATTTGTGGATGCCTTTATGTTTGATCTATAGATGAATATTTCTCTCCGGTTGCCTGTTTACTCTTGGCCAGTTTAGATCAATAGCCAGTAGTGGGAGGGGTGTGCAGTAGTTGGGTTCAATCTTGCAAGTAAACTACCACAGTGATAGAAGGTGGAAATGGCTTGTATTGAATTGTTGCCACCAAGGGTTAAGATTTATTAGAGGATTCATTGGAATCCCATAAACTACAGTATGCCATCTTGCTTAAAGCAATTACATGTGTTCACACTTGAAGTCCAGATGTGGGCGTATGGGCCCCACTGGGGTCGCCTCCACCACCTCTCCGCAACTCTACCTTTATATTCTCTTGAAAACAACAATTTTATTTATCGAGAAATTTTTCACCGCCGCCACCTCTCTGTTCCATGAAGATCCAATCTAGAGGTCTGCTCCGGTACTCTGCTGGAGGGGGAATCCATCGCCGGAGCTATCTTCATCAACCTTGCTGCCACCATGACCATGTGTGAGTAGTCCTCCTTGGACTATGGGTCCATAGCAGTAGCTAGATGGCATCTTCTCTCCCATGTTCTCCAATACAAAGATCTCATGAGCTGCCCTACATGATTGAGATCAATATGATGTAATTCTTGGTGTGTTTGTTGCGGTGTGATGAATTGTCACTTTATGATCAGATCTGTTCATGAATTCTTTTGAGATTCCTCTGGTTTCTTTGCTGCATGATTTATATACATATATGCTCTCCGGTCTATTAGTCTTGCACTGGCCATGTTTAGATGAATGAACTCCAAGAGGGAGTTGTGTATGTTGGTTGGGTTCAATCTTGCAAGTAATATACCGCAAGTACCAGAAAGTGGAAAAGGCTTGTAATGTGTTGTTGCCACTAAGGATAAATAGATAGTTGAGTAGTTGTCTATCAACATTATGTCACCTTGCTTAATGCAATGCTCTTTTTTACTTAATACTTTGAGATGCATGCTGGATAGCGGTCTTAGAATGGAGTATTAGCTATAGATGCAGTTGGATAATGGTATATAGATATAAGTACATAATGCTATGTGCAATCATGGCACGAATAATGATACTCATAAAAACTGCAATTTAATCAATAAGAAATTGTAATTCATTCACCACACCTATACTATGTTTATTGGAGAGATGCCTCTAGTAAAACTATGGATCCTAGTTCATTCATCCTCATTGCTTTCAACCTCGATCACTTTAAAAAAAATTGATATATAATATGCCTATGGCATTTTCTATTTTTACTTTCTTTTATGCCTTTTTCTTTCTCTGTTTATTAAAAAAAAAGATGAACTCCTTTTTATTTTAAAACGGGCAAAACCCCAGGCCCAACATCCTAGCGGCCCACTGGACCTCGCCCGCGTCCGAATCCTTTCGGATCGGCCAGCCGCTCCCTTTCCCGTCTCTGTCTTTCTGACCGGTGGAACCCACCGCCCGCCCGATCCCCGCCTTCCTTTCTTCCTCCTCCTTCCTTATCTCGCCGGAGCTCCGCCGCGGCACCGAATCCCGTCGCGATCCCCTGCCGTTGGGCCGTCGCCCCCTCCTCCACGACACCTCCCCTATAAATACCGCCCCCTCCCGCACCCGTTCCGCCCAAAACCCCCAACCCCGACTATCTCCCTCGCTCGCCGGAGCACGCCCGCAACCGCCGCGCCATTGTCGTCGCCTCGCTCCACCTAGTCATCTCCGACACCACCCGACGCCACCATCGTGACCGCCGCGCTCGCCCTCATCGCCTAGACGTTTTCCCCGACCCCGAGGACCATCGAATATGCTCCCCTGCATCAACCCGAGCCGCCGCCATAGTCGAGCTTGGCCAGAGACCTCCCACCGCTGATGTAAGCCACCGGAACCCCTACCCTCCGTCCGACCTAAATTCAGCGGCCACGAGTAGATCGCCTAGTTTATTTTAAATCCGCGAATCGTTTTCTTCTAGAGATCGGTCGTCCGCCCGTAGTCGCTCGCCGCTCACTAGCTTGCCCAACCACGCGCTGCCACGTATCCCGTAGCCGACCCGTAGCATTTTAGTTTTTTTTTGTTTCTGTTTTAAAAACAGATTTGATTTCAATCTTAATTTGCTCATAAATGTGCTAACCTAGGTAATTAAGGTAAGTATAGGTCATTTTTGTGCTAACCTAGGTAATTATGCCATTTTTGAGCTAAATTAGGTAAGTATAGGTCATTTTAGAGCTAACTTAGGTAATTATGTCATTTTGGAGGATAATAAGCTAAGTATATGACATTTATGAGGTAACCAAGGTTATTATGCCATTTTTGCAATGAATAAGCTAATTATGTCATAAATGGACTAAATAAGATAATTATGTCATTTTGGAGGATAATTAGCTAAGTATGTCTTTTTTGGGGAAAATAAGATAAGAAGAAGAAGAAGAAGAAGACTAGAAGAAGTCGACTTCTTCTAGTCTTCTTCTTCTTCTTCTTCTTCTTCTTCTTCTTCTTCTGGTCTTCTTCTTCTTCTTCTTCTTATCCTTCCTTTTCTCCTCTTCCTTGTTTTTTTTCATCTTATTCCTTATTTGTGTCATTTTAGAGCTAACCTAGGTAAGTATGCCATTTTTGTGCTAACCTAGGAAAATAAGGTAAGTATAGGTCATTTTTGTGCTAACCTATGTAATTATGCCATTTTTGAGCTAAATTAGGTAAGTATAGGTCATTTTAGAGCTAACTTATGTAATTATGTCATTTTGGAGGATAATAAGCTAAGTATATGACATTTATGAGGTAACCAAGGTTATTATGCCATTTTTGCAATGAATAAGCTAATTATGTCGTAATTGGACTAAATAAGCTAATTATGTCATTTTGGAGGATAATTAGCTAAGTATGTCTTCTTCTTCTTCTTCTTCTTCTTCTAGCCTTCTTCTTCTAGTCTTCTTCTTCTTCTTCTTCTTCTTCTTCTTCTTATGCTTCTTTTTCTCCTCTTCCTTGTTTTTCTTCATCTTATTCCTTATTTGTGTCATTTTAGAGCTAACCTATGTAAGTATGCCATTTTTGTGCTAACCTAGGAAAATAAGGTAAGTATAGGTCATTTTTGTGCTATCCTAGGTAATTATGCCATTTTTGAGCTAAATTAGGTAAGTATAGGTCATTTTAGAGCTAACTTAGGTAATTATGTCATTTTAGAGGATAATAAGCTAAGTATATGCCATTTATGAGGTAACCAAGGTTATTATGCCATTTTTGCAACGAATAAGCTAATTATGTCATAAATGGACTAAATAAGCTAATTATGTCATTTTGGAGGATAATTAGCTAAGTATGTCTCCTTCTTCTTCTTCTTCTAGTCTTCTTCTTCTTCTTCTTCTTCTTCTTCTAGTCTTCTTCTTCTTCTTCTTCTTCTTCTTCTTCTTCTTATCCTTCTTTTTCTCCTCTTCCTTGTTTTTCTTCATCTTATTCCTTATTTGTGTCATTTTAGAGCTAACCTATGTAAGTATGCCATTTTTGTGCTAACCTAGGAAAATAAGGTAAGTATAGGTCATTTTTGTGCTAACCTAGGTAATTATGCCATTTTTGAGCTAAATTAGGTAAGTATAGGTCATTTTAGAGCTAACTTAGGTAATTATGTCATTTTGGAGGATAATAAGCTAAGTATATGACATTTATGAGGTAACCAAGGTTATTATGCCATTTTTGCAACGAATAAGCTAATTATGTCATAAATGGACTAAATAAGCTAATTATGTCTTTTTGGAGGATAATTAGCTAAGTATGTCTTTTTTGGGGTAAATATGCTAAGAAGAAGAAGAAGAAGAAGAAGAAGACTAGAAGAAGAAGAAGAAGAAGAAGAAGAAGGAATAGAAGAAGAAGAAGAAGACTAGAAGAAGAAGAAGAAGACTAGAAGAAGTCAAACTTATTCTTCATCTTATTCCTTATTTGTGTCATAGAGCTAACCTAGGTAAGTATGCCATTTTTGTGCTAACCTAGGAAAATAAGGTAAGTATGTGGCATAATAGGGCTAACTAGCATGTACAAAGCTAAGTATGAATTTGTTAAGCAAAACACTCGAGAAAACTTACCGTCGTCATCATCACGGAGGTCAAGCACCAGGGTTGCTCTGGCAGCCGCGATCACCTGGAGAAGGTTGCCCTGGAGAAGGGTTGTGCGATGCGGCATCGGAGTTATGCTGCACCAAAGATCATTTGCAAAGTCTCATTAGCATGATGACACTCAAATGTTAAGACTTGTAGCTAATGACCATTCAAATGAAACTCATCGTTCCCGCTCTAGTAATGACCGGCATCGGCAGAGGGTTCTGACCGGTCTTCTCGCACATAGACTGCACATTTGATTTTGACGAGTCAGTCATATAGGTTAGTAATGAAATGAACATATTATGTGCATGATTTGGCTAATATGCATAAGAAAGTTACCCCGAGGAGCTCGTACATGGCCCGGTGAGACGCATCATTCCGTGCCCTCTCCTCCTCCAACAACCTAGCCATCTTCTCCTCCGCCAGCCGTTCCCTCTCCGCCGCTAGCCAGTCCCTATCCTCCAGAAGCGCCTGGGTTGTCTCTCTCTCTCTTTATGAAGAGCAGCCTGCAACACCACTCCTCGTTAGCATTTTAATCATGGATGGGCACACACATAATGTAATGGAGGAAAGATATCTGAGTCTGTAAAATTTACCTCGATGGCGAGATCGACTGGCCATGGACGAGGCCTTATCTTAGGACAGGAGCTCGTTTGGCGCGCCTTGATCTCTGGGAGAGTGCAAGGGCCATCGAATATGCTCCCCTGCATCAACCCGAGCCGCCAACACAGTTGAGCTTGGCCAGAGACCTCCCACCGCCGATGTAAGCCACCGGAACCCCTACCCTCCATCTGACCTAAATTCAGCGGCCACGAGTAGATCGCCTAGTTTATTTTAAATCCGCGAATCGTTTTCTTCTAGTGATCGGTCGTCCGCCCGTAGTCGCTCGCCGCTCACTAGCTTGCCCAACCACGCGCTGCCACGTATCCCGTAGCCGACCCGTAGCATTTTAGTTTTTTTTGTTTCTGTTTTAAAAACAGATTTGATTTCAATCTTAATTTGCTCATAAATGTGCTAACCTAGGTAATTAAGGTAAGTATAGGTCATTTTTGTGCTAACCTAGGTAATTATGCCATTTTTGAGCTAAATTAGGTAAGTATAGGTCATTATAGAGCTAACTTAGGCATTTTGGAGGATAATAAGCTAAGTATATGACATTTATTAGGTAACCAAGGTTATTATGCCATTTTTGCAACGAATAAGCTAATTATGTCATAAATGGACTAAATAAGATAATTATGTCATTTTGGAGGATAATTAGCTAAGTATGTCTTTTTTGGGGAAAATAAGATAAGAAGAAGAAGAAGAAGAAGAAGAAGAAGAAGAAGAAGAAGACTAGAAGAAGTCAACTTCTTCTAGTCTTCTTCTTCTTCTTCTTCTTCTTCTTCCTCTGGTCTTCTTCTTCTTCTTCTTCTTATACTTCCTTTTCTCCTCTTCCTTGTTTTTTTCATCTTATTCCTTATTTGTGTCATTTTAGAGCTAACCTAGGTAAGTATGCCATTTTTGTGCTAACCTAGGAAAATAAGGTAAGTATAGGTCATTTTTGTGCTAACCTAGGTAATTATGCCATTTTTGAGCTAAATTAGGTAAGTATAGGTCATTTTAGAGCTAACTTAGGTAATCATGTCATTTTGGAGGATAATAAGCTAAGTATATGACATTTATGGGGTAACCAAGGTTATTATGCCATTTTTGCAATGAATAAGCTAATTATGTCATAATTGGACTAAATAAGCTAATTATGTCATTTTGGAGGATAATTAGCTAAGTATGTCTTCTTCTTCTTCTTCTTCTTCTTCTAGCCTTCTTCTTCTAGTCTTCTTCTTCTTCTTCTTCTTCTTCTTCTTCTTCTTCTTATGCTTCTTTTTCTCCTCTTCCTTGTTTTTCTTCATCTTATTCCTTATTTGTGTCATTTTAGAGCTAACCTAGGTAAGTATGCCATTTTTGTGCTAACCTAGGAAAATAAGGTAAGTATAGGTCATTTTTGTGCTATCTTAGGTAATTATGCCATTTTTGAGCTAAATTAGGTAAGTATAGGTCATTTTAGAGCTAACTTAGGTAATTATGTCATTTTGGAGGATAATAAGCTAAGTATATGCCATTTATGAGGTAACCAAGGTTATTATGCCATTTTTGCAACGAATAAGCTAATTATGTCATAAATGGACTAAATAAGCAAATTATGTCATTTTGGAGGATAATTAGCTAAGTATGTCTTCTTCTTCTTCTTCTTCTTCTAGTATTCTTCTTCTAGTCTTCTTCTTCTTCTTCTTCTTCTTCTTCTTATCCTTCTTTTTCTCCTCTTCCTTGTTTTTCTTCATCTTATTCCTTATTTGTGTCATTTTAGAGCTAACCTAGGTAAGTATGCCATTTTTGTGCAAACCCTAGGAAAATAAGGTAAGTATAGGTCATTTTTGTGCTAAACTAGGTAATTATGCCATTTTTGAGCTAAATTAGGTAAGTATAGGTCATTTTAGAGCTAACTTAGGTAATTATGTCATTTTGGAGGATAATAAGCTAAGTATATGCCATTTATGAGGTAACCAAGGTTATTATGCCATTTTTGCAACGAATAAGCTAATTATGTCATAAATGGACTAAATAAGCAAATTATGTCATTTTGGATGATAATTAGCTAAGTATGTCTTCTTCTTCTTCTTCTAGTATTCTTCTTCTAGTCTTCTTCTTCTTCTTCTTCTTCTTATCCTTCTTTTTCTCCTCTTCCTTGTTTTTCTTCATCTTATTCCTTATTTGTGTCATTTTAGAGCTAACCTAGGTAAGTATGCCATTTTTGTGCAAACCCTAGGAAAATAAGGTAAGTATAGGTCATTTTTGTGCTAACCTAGGTAATTATGCCATTTTTGAGCTAAATTAGGTAAGTATAGGTCATTTTAGAGCTAACTTAGGTAATTATGTCATTTTGGAGGATAATAAGCTAAGTATATGACATTTATGAGGTAACCAAGGTTATTATGCCATTTTTGCAATGAATAAGCTAATTATGTTATAAATGGACTAAATAAGCGAATTATGTCATTTTGGAGGATAATTAGCTAAGTATGTCTTTTTTGGGGAAAATAAGCTAAGAAGAAGAAGAAGAAGAAGAAGAAGAAGACTAGAAGAAGAAGACTAGAAGAAGAAGAAGAAGAAGAAGAAGAAGAAGAAAAAGAAGGAATAGAAGAAGAAGAAGAAGACTAGAAGAAAAAGAAGAAGACTAGAAGAAGTCGAACTTATTCTTCATCTTATTCCTTATTTGTGTGATTTTAGAACTAACCTAGGTAAGTATGCCATTTTTGTGCTAACCTAGGAAAATAAGGTAAGTATGTGGCATAATAGGGCTAACTAGCATGTACAAAGCTAAGTATGCATTTGTTAAGCAAAACACTAGAGAAAACTTACCGTCGTCATCATCACGGAGGTCAAGCACCGGGGTTGCTCTGGCAGCCGCGATCACCTGGAGAAGGTTGCCCTGGAGAAGGGTTGTGCAATGCGGCATCGGAGTTATGCTGCACCAAAGATCATTTGCAAAGTCTCGTTAGCATGATGACACTCAAATGTTAAGACTTGTAGCTAATGACCATTCAAATGAAACTCACCGTTCCCGCTCTAGTAATGATCGGCATCGGCAGAGGGGTCTGACCGGTCTTCTCGCACATAGACTGCACATTTGATTTTGACGAGTCAGTCATATAGGTTAGTAATGAAATGAACATATTACGTGCATGATTTGGCTAATATGCATAAGAAAGTTACCACGAGGAGCTCGTACATGGCCCGGAGAGAGGCATCATTCCGTGCCCTCTCCTCCTCCAACAACCTAGCCATCTTCTCCTCCGCCAGCCGTTCCCTCTCCGCCGCCAGCCGGTCCCTATCATCCAGAAGCGCCTGGGTTGTCTCTCTCTCTCTCTCTCTCTTTATGAAGAGCAGCCTGCAACACCACTCCTCGTTAGCATTTTAATCATGTATTGGCACACACACAATGTAATGGAGGAAAGATATCTGAGTCCGTATAACTTACCTCGATGGCGAGATCGACTGGCCGTGGACGAGGCCTTATCTCAGGACAGGAGCTTGTTTGGCGTGCCTTGATCTCTGGGAGAGTGCGAGGACCATCGAATATGCCCCCCTGCATCAACCCGAGCCGCCGCCACAGTCGAGCTTGGCTAGAGACCTCCCACCGCCGATGTAAGCCACCGGAACCCCTACCCTCCGTCCGACCTAAATTCAGCGGCCACGAGTAGATCGCCTAGTTTATTTTAAATCCGCGAATCATTTTCTTCTAGTGATCGGTCGTCCGCCCGTAGTCGCTCGCCGCTCACTAGCTTGCCCAACCACGTGCTGCCACGTATCCCGTAGCCGACCCGTAGCATTTTAGTTTTTTTTGTTTCTATTTTAAAAACAGATTTGATTTCAATCTTAGTTTGCTCATAAATGTGCTAACCTAGGTAATTAAGGTAAGTATAGGTCATTTTTGTGCTAACCTAGGTAATTATGCCATTTTTGAGCTAAATTAGGTAAGTATAGGTCATTTTAGAGCTAACTTAGGTAATTATGTCATTTTGGAGGATAATAAGCTAAGTATATGACATTTATTAGGTAACCAAGGTTATTATGCCATTTTTGCAACGAATAAGCTAATTATGTCATAAATGGACTAAATAAGCTAATTATGTCATTGGAGGATAATTAGCTAAGTATGTCTTTTTTGGGGAAAATAAGATAAGAAGAAGAAGAAGAAGAAGAAGACTAGAAGAAGTCAACTTCTTCTAGTCTTCTTCTTCTTCTTCTTCTTCTTCTTCTTCTTCCTCTGGTCTTCTTCTTCTTCTTCTTATCCTTCCTTTTCTCCTCTTCCTTGTTTTTTTCATCTTATTCCTTATTTGTGTCATTTTAGAGCTAACCTAGGTAAGTATGCCATTTTTGTGCAAACCCTAGGAAAATAAGGTAAGTATAGGTCATTTTTGTGCTAAACTAGGTAATTATGCCATTTTTGAGCTAAATTAGGTAAGTATAGGTCATTTTAGAGCTAACTTAGGTAATTATGTCATTTTGGAGGATAATAAGCTAAGTATATGCCATTTATGAGGTAACCAAGGTTATTATGCCATTTTTGCAACGAATAAGCTAATTATGTCATAAATGGACTAAATAAGCAAATTATGTCATTTTGGAGGATAATTAGCTAAGTATGTCTTCTTCTTCTTCTTCTTCTAGTATTCTTCTTCTAGTCTTCTTCTTCTTCTTCTTCTTCTTCTTATCCTTCTTTTTCTCCTCTTCCTTGTTTTTCTTCATCTTATTCCTTATTTGTGTCATTTTAGAGCTAACCTAGGTAAGTATGCCATTTTTGTGCAAACCCTAGGAAAATAAGGTAAGTATAGGTCATTTTTGTGCTAAACTAGGTAATTATGCCATTTTTGAGCTAAATTAGGTAAGTATAGGTCATTTTAGAGCTAACTTAGGTAATTATGTCATTTTGGAGGATAATAAGCTAAGTATATGCCATTTATGAGGTAACCAAGGTTATTATGCCATTTTTGCAACAAATAAGCTAATTATGTCATAAATGGACTAAATAAGCAAATTATGTCATTTTGGAGGATAATTAGCTAAGTATGTCTTCTTCTTCTTCTTCTTCTTCTAGTATTCTTCTTCTAGTCTTCTTCTTCTTCTTCTTCTTATCCTTCTTTTTCTCCTCTTCCTTGTTTTTCTTCATCTTATTCCTTATTTGTGTCATTTTAGAGCTAACCTAGGTAAGTATGCCATTTTTGTGCAAACCCTAGGAAAATAAGGTAAGTATAGGTCATTTTTGTGCTAACCTAGGTAATTATGCCATTTTTGAGCTAAATTAGGTAAGTATAGGTCATTTTAGAGCTAACTTAGGTAATTATGTCATTTTGGAGGATAATAAGCTAAGTATATGACATTTATGAGGTAACGAAGGTTATTATGCCATTTTTGTAATGAATAAGCTAATTATGTTATAAATGGACTAAATAAGCGAATTATGTCATTTTGGAGGATAATTAGCTAAGTATGTCTTTTTTGGGGAAAATAAGCTAAGAAGAAGAAGAAGAAGAAGAAGAAGAAGACTAGAAGAAGACTAGAAGAAGAAGACTAGAAGAAGAAGAAGAAGAAGAAGAAGAAGAAGAAGAAGGAATAGAAGAAGAAGAAGAAGACTAGAAGAAAAAGAAGAAGACTAGAAGAAGTCGAACTTATTCTTCATCTTATTCCTTATTTGTGTGATTTTAGAACTAACCTAGGTAAGTATGCCATTTTTGTGCTAACCTAGGAAAATAAGGTAAGTATGTGGCATAATAGGACTAACTAGCATGTACAAAGCTAAGTATGCATTTGTTAAGCAAAACACTAGAGAAAACTTACCGTCGTCATCATCACGGAGGTCAAGCACCGGGGTTGCTCTGGCAGCCGCGATCACCTGGAGAAGGTTGCCCTGGAGAAGGGTTGTGCAATGCGGCATCGGAGTTATGCTGCACCAAAGATCATTTGCAAAGTCTCGTTAGCATGATGACACTCAAATGTTAAGACTTGTAGCTAATGACCATTCAAATGAAACTCACCGTTCCCGCTCTAGTAATGATCGGCATCGGCAGAGGGGTCTGACCGGTCTTCTCGCACATAGACTGCACATTTGATTTTGACGAGTCAGTCATATAGGTTAGTAATGAAATGAACATATTACGTGCATGATTTGGCTAATATGCATAAGAAAGTTACCACGAGGAGCTCGTACATGGCCCGGAGAGAGGCATCATTCCGTGCCCTCTCCTCCTCCAACAACCTAGCCATCTTCTCCTCCGCCAGCCGTTCCCTCTCCGCCGCCAGCCGGTCCCTATCCTCCAGAAGCGCCTGGGTTGTCTCTCTCTCTCTCTCTCTCTCTTTATGAAGAGCAGCCTGCAACACCACTCCTCGTTAGCATTTTAATCATGTATTGGCACACACACAATGTAATGGAGGAAAGATATCTGAGTCCGTATAACTTACCTCGATGGCGAGATCGACTGGCCGTGGACGAGGCCTTATCTCAGGACAGGAGCTTGTTTGGCGTGCCTTGATCTCTGGGAGAGTGCGAGGACCATCGAATATGCCCCCCTGCATCAACCCGAGCCGCCGCCACAGTCGAGCTTGGCTAGAGACCTCCCACCGCCGATGTAAGCCACCGGAACCCCTACCCTCCGTCCGACCTAAATTCAGCGGCCACGAGTAGATCGCCTAGTTTATTTTAAATCCGCGAATCATTTTCTTCTAGTGATCGGTCGTCCGCCCGTAGTCGCTCGCCGCTCACTAGCTTGCCCAACCACGTGCTGCCACGTATCCCGTAGCTGACCCGTAGCATTTTAGTTTTTTTTGTTTCTATTTTAAAAACAGATTTGATTTCAATCTTAGTTTGCTCATAAATGTGCTAACCTAGGTAATTAAGGTAAGTATAGGTCATTTTTGTGCTAACCTAGGTAATTGTGCCATTTTTGAGCTAAATTAGGTAAGTATAGGTCATTTTAGAGCTAACTTAGGTAATTACGTCATTTTGGAGGATAATAAGCTAAGTATATGACATTTATTAGGTAACCAAGGTTATTATGCCATTTTTGCAACGAATAAGCTAATTATGTCATAAATGGACTAAATAAGCTAATTATGTCATTTTGGAGGATAATTAGCTAAGTATGTCTTTTTTGGGGAAAATAAGATAAGAAGAAGAAGAAGAAGAAGAAGACTAGAAGAAGTCAACTTCTTCTAGTCTTCTTCTTCTTCTTCTTCTTCTTCTTCCTCTGGTCTTCTTCTTCTTCTTCTTATCCTTCCTTTTCTCCTCTTCCTTGTTTTTTTCATCTTATTCCTTATTTGTGTCATTTTAGAGCTAACCTAGGTAAGTATGCCATTTTTGTGCTAACCTAGGAAAATAAGGTAAGTATGTGGCATAATAGGGCTAACTAGCATGTACAAAGCTAAGTATGCATTTGTTAAGCAAAACACTAGAGAAAACTTACCGTCGTCATCATCACGGAGGTCAAGCACCGGGGTTGCTCTGGCAGCCGCGATCACCTGGAGAAGGTTGCCCTGGAGAAGGGTTGTGCGATGCGGCATCGGAGTTATGCTGCACCAAAGATCATTTGCAAAGTCTCGTTAGCATGATGACACTCAAATGTTAAGACTTGTAGCTAATGACCATTCAAATGAAACTCACCGTTCCCGCTCTAGTAATGATCGGCATCGGCAGAAGGGTCTGACCGGTCTTCTCGCACATAGACTGCACATTTGATTTTGACGAGTCAGTCATATAGGTTAGTAATGAAATGAACATATCACGTGCATGATTTGGCTAATATGCATAAGAAAGTTACCACGAGGAGCTCGTACATGGCCCGGAGAGAGGCATCATTCCGTGCCCTCTCCTCCTCCAACAACCTAGCCATCTTCTCCTCCGCCAGCCGTTCCCTCTCCGCCGCCAGCCGGTCCCTATCCTCCAGAAGCGCCTGGGTTGTCTCTCTCTCTCTCTCTCTTTATGAAGAGCAGCCTGCAACACCACTCCTCGTTAGCATTTTAATCATGGATTGGCACACACACAATGTAATGGAGGAAAGATATCTGAGTCCGTATAACTTACCTCGATGGCGAGATCGACTGGCCGTGGACGAGGCCTTATCTCAGGATAGGAGCTCGTTTGGCGTGCCTTGATCTCTGGGAGAGTGCGAGAACCATCGAATATGCTCCCCTGCATCAACCCGAGCCGCCGCCACAGTCGAGCTTGGCTAGAGACCTCCCACCGCCGATGTAAGCCACCGGAACCCCTACCCTCCGTCCGACCTAAATTCAGCGGCCACGAGTAGATCGCCTAGTTTATTTTAAATCCGCGAATCATTTTCTTCTAGTGATCGGTCGTCCGCCCGTAGTCGCTCGCCGCTCACTAGCTTGCCCAACCACGTGCTGCCACGTATCTCGTAGCCGACCCGTAGCATTTTAGTTTTTTTGTTTCTATTTTAAAAACAGATTTGATTTCAATCTTAGTTTGCTCATAAATGTGCTAACCTAGGTAATTAAGGTAAGTATAGGTCATTTTTGTGCTAACCTAGGTAATTATGCCATTTTTGAGCTAAATTAGGTAAGTATAGGTCATTTTAGAGCTAACTTAGGTAATTATGTCATTTTGGAGGATAATAAGCTAAGTATATGACGTTTATTAGGTAACCAAGGTTATTATGCCATTTTTGCAACGAATAAGCTAATTATGTCATAAATGGACTAAATAAGCTAATTATGTCATTTTGGAGGATAATTAGCTAAGTATGTCTTTTTTGGGGAAAATAAGATAAGAAGAAGAAGAAGAAGAAGAAGAAGAAGACTAGAAGAAGTCAACTTCTTCTTCTTCTTCTTCTTCTTCTTCTTCTTCTTCTTCCTCTGGTCTTCTTCTTCTTCTTCTTATCCTTCCTTTTCTCCTCTTCCTTGTTTTTTTTCATCTTATTCCTTATTTGTGTCATTTTAGAGCTAACCTAGGTAAGTATGCCATTTTTGTGCTAACCTAGGAAAATAAGGTAAGTATAGGTCATTTTTGTGCTAACCTAGGTAAGTATGCCATTTTTGAGCTAAATTAGGTAAGTATAGGTCATTTTTGAGCTAACTTAGGTAATTATGTCATTTTGGAGGATAATAAGCTAAGTATATGACATTTATGGGGTAACCAAGGTTATTATGCCATTTTTGCAATGAATAAGCTAATTATGTCATAATTGGACTAAATAAGCTAATTATGTCATTTTGGAGGATAATTAGCTAAGTATGTATTCTTCTTCTTCTTCTTCTAGCCTTCTTCTTCTAGTCTTCTTCTTCTTCTTCTTATGCTTCTTTTTCTCCTCTTCCTTGTTTTTCTTCATCTTATTCCTTATTTGTGTCATTTTAGAGCTAACCTAGGTAAGTAAGCCATTTTTGTGCTAACCTAGGAAAATAAGGTAAGTATAAGTCATTTTTGTGCTATCCTAGGTAATTATGCCATTTTTGAGCTAAATTAGGTAAGTATAGGTCATTTTAGAGCTAACTTAGGTAATTATGTTATTTTGGAGGATAATAAGCTAAGTATATGCCATTTATGAGGTAACCAAGGTTATTATGCCATTTTTGCAACGAATAAGCTAATTATGTCATAAATGGACTAAATAAGCTAATTATGTCATTTTGGAGGATAATTAGCTAAGTATGTCTTCTTCTTCTTCTTCTTCTTCTTCTAGTATTCTTCTTCTAGTCTTCTTCTTCTTCTTCTTCTTCTTCCTCTTCTTCTTCTTCTTCTTCTAGTCTTCTTCTTCTTCTTCTTCTTCTTCTTATCCTTCTTTTTCTCCTCTTCCTTGTTTTTCTTCATCTTATTCCTTATTTGTGTCATTTTAGAGCTAACCTAGGTAAGTATGCCATTTTCGTGCTAACCTAGGAAAATAAGGTAAGTATAGGTCATTATTGTGCTATCCCAGGTAATTATGCCATTTTTGAGCTAAATTAGGTAAGTATAGGTCATTTTAGAGCTAACTTTGGTAATTATGTCATTTTGGAGGATAATAAGCTAAGTATATGCCATTTATGAGGTAACCAAGGTTATTATGCCATTTTTGCAACGAATAAGCTAATTATGTCATAAATGTACTAAATAAGCTAATTATGTCATTTTGGAAGATAATTTGCTAAGTATGTCTTCTTCTTCTTCTTCTAGTATTCTTCTTCTAGTCTTCTTCTTCTTCTTCTTCTTCTTCTAGTCTTCTTCTTCTTCTTCTTCTTCTTCTTATCCTTCTTTTTCTCCTCTTCTTTGTTTTTCTTCATCTTATTCCTTATTTGTGTCATTTTAGAGCTAACCAAGGTAAGTATGCCATTTTTGTGCTAACCTAGGAAAATAAGGTAAGTATAGGTCATTTTTGTGCTAACCTATGTAATTATGCCATTTTTGAGCTAAATTAGGTAAGTATAGGTCATTTTAGAGCTAACTTATGTAATTATGTCATTTTGGAGGATAATAAGCTAAGTATATGACATTTATGTGGTAACCAAGGTTATTATGCCATTTTTGCAACGAATAAGCTAATTATGTCATAAATGGACTTTATAAGCTAATTATGTCATTTTGGAGGATAATTAGCTAAATATGTCTTCTTCTTCTTCTTCTTCTAGTATTCTTCTTCTAGTCTTCTTCTTCTTCTTCTTCTTATTCTAGTCTTCTTCTTCTTCTTCTTCTTCTTCTTCTTCTTCTTCTTATCCTTCTTTTTCTCCTCTTCCTTATTTTTCTTCATCTTATTCCTTATTTGTGTCATTTTCGAGCTAACCTAGGTAAGTATGCCATTTTCGTGCTAACCTAGGAAAATAAGGTAAGTATAGGTCATTATTGTGCTATCCTAGGTAATTATGCCATTTTTGAGCAAAATTAGGTAAGTATAGGTCATTTTAGAGCTAACTTTGGTAATTATGTCATTTTGGAGGATAATAAGCTAAGTATATGCCATTTATGAGGTAACCAAGGTTATTATGCCATTTTTGCAACGAATAAGCTAATTATGTCATAAATGGACTAAATAAGCTAATTATGTCATTTTGGAAGATAATTAGCTAAGTATGTCTTCTTCTTCTTCTTCTTCTTCTTCTTCTAGTATTCTTCATCTTATTCCTTATTTGTGTCATTTTAGAGCTAACCTAGGTAAGTATGCCATTTTTGTGCTAACCTAGGAAAATAAGTTAAGTATGTGGCATAATAGGGCTAACTAGCATGTACAAAGCAAGGTATGCATTTGTTAAGCAAAACACTAGAGAAAACTTACCGTCGTCATCATCATGGAGGTCAAGCACCGGGGTTGCTCTGGCAGCCGCGATCACCTGGAGAAGGTTGCCCTGGAGAAGGGTTGTGCGATGCGGCATCGGATTTATGCTGCACCAAAGATCATTTGCAAAGTCTCGTTAGCATGATGACACTCAAGTGTTAAGACTTGTAGCTAATGACCATTCAAATGAAACTCACCGTCCCCGTTCTAGTAATGACCGGCATCGGCAGAGGGGTCTGACTGGTCTTCTCGCACATAGACTGCACATTTGATTTTGACGAGTCAGTCATATAGGTTAGTAATGAAATGAACATATTACGTGCATGATTTGGCTAATATGCATAAGAAAGTTACCACTAGGAGCTCGTACATGGCCTGGTGAGACGCATCATTCCGTGCCCTCTCCTCCTCCAACAACCTAGCCATCTTCTCCTCCGCCAGCCATTCCCTCTCCGCCACCAGCCGGTCCCTATCCTCCAGAAGCACCTAGGTTGTCTCTCTCTCTCTTTATGAAGAGCAGCCTGCAACACCACTCCTCGTTAGCATTTTAATCATGGATGGGCACACACACAATGTAATGGAGGAAAGATATCTGAGTCCGTATAACTTACCTCGATGGCGAGATCCACTGGCCGTGGACGAGGCCTTATCTCAGGACAGGAGCTCGTTTGGTGCGCCTTGATCTCTGGGAGAGTGCGAGGACAACGTATAAGTCCATCTCCAATGGCTATCGAGCCATGGGGCCTCCCGCCACCAGATATCATCACCAGCTCTGGATCAAAGGGATGCTTGCTCGGGTTAAAGTCCTCCCCTTTCCTCGCCTTACCCTCATCTCTGTACCTCACGAGCTTGTGGTGGGAGGAGATGTTGGTGAAGTTCTCTGGATTATCGTGGTCAGCCTTAGAGAATGCCTTGACCTTCTTGTACGAGGCAGTATGGGCCATGGCATAGAGGTCGTAAACCTCTGGCACCTCCGTGTTATTGTGTCCCGCCTAAAAGAGAGGAACAAAGTATTAGTAAAGCGCTCAAGCTAGCATGAAGAATGAATTGCATGAATCATGAAGCAAACCACATACCCAGTTCCGCCCGATCTGAAATAAGTTGGCGCTACCTTGATGGTGTGGCACACCAACCATTTGGGCACGCCGGTCCTTGGCATTGTCGTGGACGGCTCGCCAGCGGCCTGTGCACCACTCATCCACCAACGCCTCCCAACAATCCATCTTATCCGCACACCATCTCGGGGGCACCTAAGTTAGTAAAGAGGAATTTGAGCGCTACGCCTACGAATCAAATCAAGGAAACTAAGTACAATGCCTTAAGAATAGTTAATTACCTTCATGTACTGATCCTTCTTCAGAAACTTAGCCCGGCACGACACTTTGTCCTTCTTAATACCACGCGTGGCGTAGTAGTCTCAAACAGCCTGCGGCCGAGCCTCGTGCCATAAGTTTTGTAGTAGGCGCCTGCACTCGTGATCGATAACCTGTGCCGCCTCCTCCCAGTATCCCTCCTCACACTTGTAGAAGGTCTGCAATCAAACGAGATAGCACTGATTAGTAAAATAACTAGCTACTGTTAATTTTTAATTGTGCAAAGAAGAAATTACCCAAAAGCTTCTGATCACCATCTCGGCAATCGTGTGGCACAAGACATCGTCGATCATGTGGTCTGGCGGGGCCGGGGTAGCCAAGTAGTGCTCCCAGCTCAATCCTAGCTCTGGAAGCTGACCCTCACCGGGAAACGTGACAAACCCTGGGAAGTTTTGCCGGCAAAGCACACCAAGGACGGTGTTGGGCCTGTGGACTACACTGGCATGTACCCAACCCCTGCAGTATGACAAGACCAACACATTAGATATTTGAAGAAACCTGAAGGCAAAAGGTACAAAAAGAGTAAATGCACTTACTTCTCCCCATCAGGCCTAATCACCGGCCGCAGCTCGCGGGTCGCCGGCACGAGCGGGAGCCGTGTGCCACCACGCTGGTACACGATGGCCCCCTCAACCACCTCGCCCTCACTATCAGTAAACGGATCATCCCCGCCACCATCAGCATGGCCACTCGGCCCCTCAGGAGGATCCGGCCAGGTACCCCATCCGGATGTCTCCTGGGACATAGCCTCTGGGTCCAGAGTGTCGTGGGACGAAGCCTCTGGGTCCGGAGTCTCGTGGGCCGAAGGCCCGTCTACCCGAGGCTCATGGTGCGGAGTCCCCGTAGCCTCCACCTCAAATGGGTCCACCCTAGCAGTCATGTGCTTGGGTGAGTCAGCTGGGGGTGGAGGCGAGGAAGGCGTAGTAGCCTGCCAACCTCTCCCGCCCCTGCGTCCTGTTGATCTACCTCCTCTCTTCTTCCCTCCCCGACCTCCTCTCCCGGTGGGCAATGACACCGACGAAGAAGCGCCCGGTGGTGTCCCCATACTGTCTAACAACGCTCTCCAGAGAGGTACGGGTGGAATGGAAGTACCCCTCCCGCGGGCCACCGCCGAAGAAGTACCCGCGGCGCGCTCTGGACCCGCGCCCACCATCTTTCAACACCTGCCATGAGAAAGAGTAAACGAAATTAGTACAACTTAAAAAAATTGAAGAACTGACATGAATAATAATATGTATATAATTTAAGTTGGGATGCATACAAACTAATAATAGTCTGGATCATCTATATATGCTCCGGGATCATCATCATCATCATCACTATCACGCGTGTCGTCATGAATGACGTGCTCATCGGGTTCGGCGGCATCAACATGTGGAAGGCCGTTCTGTAATCGATCAAGCATTGACAGGTCATCCGCAGCAGTAACCTCTTATTGTTCCAACTCTTCTTGTTCCGGCTCAGGGGTGTTGTCGGATTCACTGTCGCTGTCTACTTCCATGTTCTGAGGTGAAGTAGAGCGGTTCTTGAAACATTTTTTCGAAAGACGTGTTTCTTGGAAGAATTCTCCATCATATGTGTCTGGGTTAATGTGAGGTTCATAATCCTCTTCATTGGGGGGAGGTGGTCTAACACGTGGCGACACTTCATAAACGACATCCCAACCCTTCAGATTTGCATTAGTTTGGCATGCCCATGGTAGATAGAAAACTTGGGTTGCCTGTTGAGCCGTAATATAGACATCGGGAACATCTAAATGGGTGCTTTGTATGATTTCTACTAGCCCTATATGTTCATGAGTCCTTCTAGTCTCCTTCGGCTGGAACCAATAACATTTGAAGACTACGACGTTCGGTGGGTTTTCACCATAGAATAGAAGTTCATAAATTGCTTCAACTCTTCCATAATACTCGGTACCTCCTTCGCCGATAGCAGAGACACCACAATTTGTAGATTTTCGGTCGGCCATAGATAGCTCTTTGCCAAAGGTACGAAAGCGATACCCGTTGATGTCGTATTTCTCAAATGAACGGACCTTATAGTCAAAGCCATTAGCGGCTTGTCTCAATTCGGCGTCCATAGACTCGGAATTAGCCTACAAGTTTAATACGAAAGAATTGTTGCATTAGCCGCAAATTAGACCAAGAAATGAAATGGTCTATTAATGCTAATTACCGTTTGTTTGAACCAAGAGATGAAACCGGGATAGCCGCCTCCATGCTTTGCCAGAAGCTCATACTCTTCGACGGAATCCTTTTGGATCACCGCTCCATCCGAGAATTTGGCAATGTATCGACTGTATCAAATATCCGGGAATAAGAGCAGTTGAAAGGAATAATTAGAAGTTGCGAAACAATGTACCGACAACTTACTCGATGTGCGGCCACACTTCTGTTAGGTTGTTGAAGATATACAACGAAATGGTCCGCCATTCTTTGACATCCAACTCTATTGGTTTCGAAGCACCGGCTAGCGCGAGCTTCCCTTTGAATAGGCTGAGGTTGGATCCACCTTTTAGGGTCACCAGCATTGTACCGAGGCTTCGGATTATGCAAATGACGATTTTTGGCTTCGTAGTGTGCTGTCACGAAGTTTGCGGCCTCCTCAGTAATGAATGCCTCGGTCATCGATGCTTCAATTCTATGTTTATTTTTACATTTTGCTTGAAGCGTCTTCTGCATCCTCTCAGTTGCATAGCACCAACGATTTTGCACTGGCCCCCCCAATCTTGCCTCGGTTGGGAGATGTAAAATCAAATGCTGCATTGGATTAAAGAAGCCCGGTGGAAAGATCATCTCTAACTTGCAGAGCAACTCCGGCGCCAACTTTTCCATGTCATCTATCACCGCAGGCGATAGTTCTTTCGCACAAAGAACATGGAAGAAATAGCTCAGCTCTGCCAGTACTAGCCATTCATCCTCGGGGATAAAGCCACGCAACATCACCAGCATTACCCGCTCAAGCCATATGTGCCAATCATGACTCTTGAGACCAAATATTTTCAATTTTTCAAGACTCGCTCTCCTCTTTAGATTCGCTGCATACCCATCGGGGAACATCAACTGCATTTTCACCCACAAGATAATTTCCCTCATAGCTGGCCTTCCAAGATTGAACCAGGCCTTTGGCTTCGTCCAGTTCTTCTTTCCTTTCGGTTGTCGCATGTTCTGTAACGGTCTATCACATAGAGTCTGCTGATCGACTCTAGCCTTAGGATTATCCTTTGACTTCCCCTCTATGCCGAACAATGTACCAAAAAGGGCCTCGCCGATATTCTTTTCAGTGTACATCACGTCGATGTTGTGTGGAAGAAGGAGGTCTTTGAAGTAAGGCAGATCCCACAAGCATGTCTTGTGAGTCCAGGCGTGTTCCGAATTATACCCCTTGAAATACCCTGGACGCTCTAGATTAGGCTCGAGAGCGTTTAACTGATCCAGAATCTGTTGGCCTGTCAATGCAGGTGGTGCAGAGTTTTTGACAACTCTACCTTTGATGAAGTTCTTCTTGTCTTTTCTGAACTTATGGCGGGGATCCAGGAACGGTCTATGCAAGTCGAAGCAAGAATACTTGCGACCCGCCTCCAGCCAACAAAACTGAAGAGCTGCCTTGCATGTGGGGCACGGGAACCTTCCATGCACACACCAGCCAAGGAATAGCGCATATGCCGGCAAGTCATGCATCGAGTACATGTACCAGACACGCATTATGAAGTTTTGTTTTATAGCGGCGTCGTATGTCTTGAACCCATTATCCCAAGCTTCTTGCAACTCATCCTTAAGTGGCTGGATGTACACATTCATATTCTTCCCCGGATAGTTGGGCCCTGGAATTATCAACGTCAGGAAAATGTTCTTTCTTTGCATAATCTATCCGGGGGGAGATTGAGTGGAATGACAAATACAGGGCAATAACTATATTGGGTTGCCATCATACCAAACGGATTGAACCCATCCGTGCCGATGCAGACTCGAGGATGCCTTGGATTTGCCGCTTTATCCCCATGTAATTCATCGAACTTCTTCCACGCAAAAGCATCCGATGTGTGTACCATCATCTGATTCCCATCTGCATCTAGTTCGGTACTTTTGCCCAATTTGTGCCATGTCATCTGTCTGGCCGTCTCTTCGACCATGAAAAGACGTTGAACTCTTGGTATGATTGGCAGATACCGAAGAACATTAACAGGGATTTTGGTCTGCCTCTTCTCACCCATACCGTTGTCTACCAGAACATACCTGGAAGACTTGCAAATGGGACAATACTTCAAGCCCACATACTCAAGCCTAAATAGGGCACATCCGTTCTCACAGGCATCTATCTTCTCATAGGGCATCTTAAGTGCACGGAGGATTTTGTCCGACTGGTATAGGTTTGCAGGCATTACATGGCCTTTGGGTAGAAAGCGTCCAAATAGTGTCATCATTGCGTCGTAGCATTCTCTGCCCAAGTTGAATTGAGCCTTCAGAGCCATTACTTGTGCGATGGCATCCAGCTGACAAAGCTCAGTGTGCTCGTGGAGAGGACGTTTTGAAGACTCCAACATTTCATTGAAGGCCTTTGCAGATTCCTCCATCTCCTCGTCCGAATCCCGAGCATCATCAAAGTCTTGCACCATATCGTCGATCCCGGTACCATGCTCGTCGGTGCAACGACGAACCACCTCAGCTCTGGTACGTTGGGCAGACTCACCATGAAATGTCCACACCGTATAATCAGGCGTAATACCCAACTTCTGCAGGTGTTTACCCATTTCATCCTCTGTCCTCTTTTTAAAGTTGTCGCACCTAAGACAGGGGCACTAGGTTTTTCTCTTGCCATTTGCAAATGCGGCTTTCACAAACCCCTTGGTTTTTGTTAACCATTCAGTGGTCATGTCTTCCTGACTAGTGTGGCCGGTGTACATCCACGCACGATCACTCATCTTGCCTACCTACTAAACACACAAGAAATATATATATAATTCATCATATATATTCATTAGTTAATTAAGTTTGTCAATTTTATTACGCCCATGCATCCTACACGCTAATAGGTAAAGATAGGTCCTAATCCCACCCGAGTATGTGTAGATTGGGTTCGTTTTCCCATGCTCTGCTCTGGATCCGACGCAGAATTTCGGCAGCACCTCCCCGCTGTTCTCCTGATACATGTCTCGGCAATAAACAGAGAGGATGTGTACCCGGAGAACAACAGGGAGGCACTGACGAAATTCTGCATCGGATCCGGAGCAGAGCATGGGAAAACGAACTCAATCTACACATACTCGGGCTGTCCATGGATAACATTGGACAATTCGAAAGGATGGCGGTTATAAATATGCAAAGACATGCATATTTATAGATGCCACCCTTTCGAACGGGAGACGCATACTGGTCACGCATATTGATGATTGAAGACACCTATAGCTAGCAAGTTTCATCGGCACGAAGACCGGAACAGAGCAAATTAAGGGGGGAGGAGATGTCATTTGTGCTCACCCACGAACGCAGGGGAGCTCGTCAAACGCACGGGGAGGTCGTCGAACACCAGACCCTCACAGTGACGAAACAACTGCACATTTAAATCCAAAGATGAGTAACATAGCATTATTGTTTTTTCCGTCAACCTAACTAAATATTTACATCAGGATGCCACCGCCAAGTTGTAAAAAAAGATTCGCACTGCTCATTCCCCGCAACAACCCCTAACCTAAAGAGTTATCATTTAGTGTTTTTCCGTCGACACCTCTTCTTCTTCTTCTTCTTCTTCTTCTTCTTCTTTTCTTCTCCTCCTCCTCTTCTTCTTCTTCTTCTTCTTCTCCTCCTCCTCCTCTTCTTCTTCTTTTCTTCTTCTCCTCCTCCTCCTCCTCCTCCTCCTCTTCTTCTTCTTCTTCTTCTTCTTCTTCTTCTTCTTCTTCTTCTTCTTCTTCTTCTTCTTCTTCTTCTCCTCCTCCTCTTCTTCTTCTTCTTCTTTTCTTCTCCTCCTCCTCCTCCTCTTCTTCTCCTCCTCCTCCTCCTCTTCTTCTTTTCTTCTCCTCCTCCTCCTCTTCTTCTTCTTCTTCTTCTTCTTCTTCTTCTTCTTCTTCTTCTTCTTCTTCCTTTCTTCCTTCTTTTTCTTTTTCCTCTTCTTCTTCTTCTTCTTCTTCTTCTTCTTCTTCTTCTTCTTCTTCTTCTTCTTCTTCTTCTTCTTCTTCTTCTTCTTCTTCTTCTCCTCCTCCTCCTCCTCTTCTTCTTCTTGTTCTTCCTTATTTTCCTTTTTCCTCTTCTTCTACTTATTCTTCTTTTCTTCTTTTTTTTTCATCTTTCTTCTACTTCTTCTAATTATGACTAATTAACTAAAACCTACCACTAACCTAATAAGTACATATCTAATCTAACCTAGTACTAACCTTAATTAAATAGCAAAAAACAGAAGAAAAAACAGAAAAAAAGAAGAAGAGCTCATCGGAGGGGGCGGCCGGGCGGCGGGGGCGGGGGCTCCTGGCAGCGGCCGAGCGCCGGGCGGCAGGGCACCGGGCCGGCAGGGCGTGGGGGCGGCGGGGTCGGCAGGGCGGTGGGCCGGTGGGGTGGCGGCAGCGGACTGGCGGCGCGGTGGTGGTGCGGCGGGGCGGTGGGCCGGTGGGGCGGCGGCTGCGGTCGGGCGGCGGGGTGGTGGGGCGGCGGGGCGGCGGCGGGTGGGCAGACGTCGTGGAGGGATAGAGCAGAGAGAGAGAGAGAGGCCGGGGTGGGTGCGCGGCCGTTAGTTAAGAACGAACTTTGCCGTCTGCTAGTTCGCACTTTGCCATCTGCTTGTCTTTGCCGTCTGCTTATATATTCTTTGTCGTCTGCTAGCAGATAGCAAACTGAATTCCATATGACCTAACCCACTCCACGGTCCAGTGGGGCCCAGCTAACCTCTTTGCCGTCTGCCTTTCTGTTCTTTGCCGTCGGCTAGCAGACGGCAAAGAAAGGACAGACAGTAAAATTCTTCTTTGCCATCAGTCACTACTTTACTGTCTGCTTTTTGGAAGTTGACGGCAAAGATGGTCTTTGCCGTCAGCCAGAAGACGGCAAACATCCGGCAGACGGCAAATTCTCTGATTCCAGTAGTGGCAAGTTTAGGACAAAGGCATTTAATGCGCCGTTAGGTGACATGCGGAGAGGTAGTCCCGGCAAGGTTTATGCACCGCTTGCCCAGCTACCTCGTATCATCCTGACATGCCTCCTGGACGGGTGTCATTAGAGGCAAATCTTGTTCCAGCATGCTGACACGTGCCTGATAAGCCTTACCAACCAACCTGCGCGGTCGACACCTCACGCATCAGTGAACACCTGTGCAGTGAAGTGGAGCGCTGGAGGGCTGGTTTAAGCTTGCCGGTAGGGAGCTTGCCGAGTCTTCACCTTGCCGGTTTAGGCTTGCCGGCAAGGGATGTCTTTACCCTGGTGCTAGTTAAGTGTCAAGCCTTGAGCTTCTCCCTGGTAGTTTCTTCGGCTGGACTTGGAGCCTTGGTCTTGGCAGTTCCCGGCAAGGCCACGGCCGGCAAGGAGGCTGCTACTGTCTGTGCATAAGTCAGGGTATAAAATACCCGTGTTTTATACACCGACATGTGGAAACACTAGCACCCAAATCACATAAAGCATTGCACTCATAATTTTTAATTTTAACTTTAATGGTGGGTTCCCATTCATCATATAATTTTCTAGGAATTGAAATTTCTAGTTCTAGCTTTTTTTCTAATGCTTTCATCATTGCTTCTACGATGTGTTTAGTAAAAGCCTTATTTTGCTCATAAGCTTTGGGTGAATTTAGCATGGATTGTAAAAAAGAAATGCACTCAATCAAAGAACAACTATCATAATTAAAATCTTTGTAATCCAAAAGAGTAGGCACATCACTAGTTATAGTTTTTACCTCTCCAAACCCACTTTTATCAAAAAAATTCATAAGATTGAACACTCTCCAAATATGTGGGATTCTTTTTTCCTAAAGTTGACACTCTTCCAAACCCACTTTCAATATTATTGAAAACATTATTATCAATTTCATATTCATCATGAGGCTTAAATAAATTTTCAAGATCATAAGAAGCATTATCACCCCAATCATGATCATTGCAATAAGTAGTGGACATAACAAAATCATCATCCCCAAGCTTGTAGTTTTGCATATTATTAACACAATTGACATTAATAGAATTTATAATAACATCATCGCAATCATGCTTTTCATTCAAGGAGCTATCATGAATCACTTTATAAATTCCTTCTTTCAACACTTCATCACAATTTTCAGATTCATGATTTTCAAGCTAAACTTCATAGAGATAATCAAGTGCACTCAACTCACTAGCAATTTGTTCATCATAATTGGATCTTTTGAAAAGATTAGCTAGTGAATGAGGATCCATATCAATAGATTTTTAGCAAGCGAAGATGCAAGCAAATAGAAGGCACATGGCAACACAAGCAAAGATAGCACACAAAATATTTTTGTATTTTTGTAAAAACTTTTTAGAAGTGGGGGAGATGAAAATGAGAGGCAAAGGCAAATAAAGTAAATGTAAGGAGATGTAAGTTTTATGCGTAGGTACTTGATAGATGTTGATGATGTCTCCCCGGCAACGGCACCACAAATTCTTCGTGCTACTTGTGAGCTGCGTTGGTAATTCCCTGAAGAGGAAGGCAGATGCAGTACAGTAGAGATAAGTATTTCCCTCAGTTATGAAACCAAGGTTATCAATCCAGTAGGAGAATCACACAACACCTCGTTAGCAGCACCTGCACACAAAACAACAAATCCTTGCACCCAACGCAAACAAGGGGTTGTCAATCCCTCGGTGGTTAATTGCAAGATTAAATTGTATGTGATAGATAGATAGATAGATTGAAAAAAAAATACAAAATAAAATAAATAAAGAAAAAGTGCAGCAAGGTATTTTTTGGGTTTTTAATATATTATTTAGATAGACCTGGGGGCCATAGTTTTCACTAGAGGCTTCTCTCAAGAAAATAGCATACGGTGGGTAAACAAATTACTGTTGGGCAATTGATAGAAAAGTAAATAATCATGACAATATCCAAGGCAATGATCATGTACATAGGCATCATGTCCGAGACATGTATACCGACTCCTGCATGCATCTACTACTATTACTCCACACATCGACCGCTATCCAGCATGCATCTAGTGTATTAAGTCCATAAAGAACGGAGTAACTCCTTAAGCAAGATGACATGATGTAGACAAAGTAAACTCATGCATGAATAAACCCCATCTTTTTACCCTTAATAGCAACGATACATACGTGTCATGTCCCTTTCTGTCACTGGGATTGAGCACCGCAAGATCGAACCCATTACAAAGCACCTCTTCCCATGGCAAGATAAATCAATCTAGTTGGCCGAACCAAATCAACAGATCGGAGAAGAAATACGAAGCTATAATAATCATGCATAAAAGAGTTCAGAGAAAACTCAAATATTATTCATGGATAATCTGATCATAAACTCACAATTCATCGGATCCCAACAAACACACCGCAAAAAGTGATTACATCAGATAGAACTCCAAGAACATCGAGGAGAACATTGTATTGAAGATCAAAAAGAGAGAAGAAGCCATCTAGCTACTAACTATGGACCCGAAGGTCTATGGTAAACTACTCACGCATCATCAGAAGGGTAGCAAGGTTGATGTAGAGCCCCTCCGTGATCGATTCCCCCTCCGGCGGAGCACCGGAAAAGGCCTCCAGATGGGATCTCTCGAGAACAGAAACTTGCGGTGGCGGAAAAAGTATTTCGTGGACTCCTCTGTAGGTTTCCCAATTTTTGGGAATTTATTGTGGTAGAATTAGGTCAAAAGGGGCAGAGGTGGGCCCACGAGGCACCGGGGCGCGCCTGCCCCCCCAGTCGCGCCCTGGTGGCTTGTGGCCACCTCCTGGGTCTTCTGGCCCTCTCCCGAAGCTTCTAGTGTTGGTTATGTCCAGAAAAAAATCTCTAAAAAGTTTCATGGCATTTGGACTTCGTTTGGTATTGATATTTTGTAAAACCAAAAACAGGCAGTAAACAGCAACTGGCACTGGGCACTAAGTTAATAGGTTAGTCCCAAAAAATGATATATAATTTCTTGTAAATGTATATAAAACATCCAAGATTGATAATATAATAGCATGGAACAATAAAAAATTATAGATACCTTGTAGACGTATAATGTATCGGGGGGTATAAGCCATGGACAAGTTAGAATACAGTAGGTATAATGCAAAAATAAAATATGAATGGGTTTGCAACAGTACTTAAAGTAGTGATTTATTTTGTTATACTAACGGATCTCACGAAGGTTTTGTTGAGTTTTGTGTGATTAAAGTTTTCAAGTTTTGGGTGAGATCACGATGGATGAAGGAATAAGGAGTGGCAAGAGCCTAAGCTTGGGGATGCCCAAGGCACCCCAAGGTAATATTTAAGGAAGACTCATGCGTCTAAGCTTGGGGATGCCCCGGAAGGCATCCCCTCTTTCTTCTACCAACCATCGGTAATTTTACTTGGGGCTATATTTTTATTCGTCACATGATATGTGTTTTGCTTGGAGCGTCATGTATTATATGAGTCTTTGCTTTGTTTGATTTTTAGTTTGTCACAATCATCTTTGCTGGACACACCAATTTGAGAGAGCCACGCGTTCATCCTAATTTGTTAGAATACTTTATGTGCTTCACTTAATTTTTTTTGAGCTAGGCAGTTGCTCTAGTGCTTCACTTAAAACTTTTTGAGCACGACGGTGGCTATATTTTGTAGAAATATTTAAACTCTCATGCTTCACTTATATTATTTTGAGAGTCGATAAGATTAAAATTTTGAAGAAATATTTGCACTCTCATGCTTCACTTATACCTTTTTGAGAGTTGATAATAGTAATGGTAATTTGCACAAGATATGAATTTGGTCCCAAAGTGATGAATATTCAAGAGGGATATAATAAAAACTTTCATATAGATCATTGGATATAATAAGTGTGATTCCTTGCAATAGTTTTGCGATATGGAGATGATGATGATATGTGAGTCATGTTAATGAGTAATTGTGATTTAGTAAGAATATTAGTGTTAAGGTTTGTGATTACCTATGCATGCACATGAAGTCAATAGTTATGCAAAGAAATTATATCCTACTTGTGGTGCATTATTCGGTGTTAGTTATGTTCAATGCATGTTTATGACCGTTTTCTCTTTTTGGTCGGCCGCTTCTCAATCTATTTGCTAGCCTTCATTGTACTAAGCGAGAATACTGCTTGTGCATCCAAACTCCTTAAACCCAAGTTGTGCCAAATGAGTCCACCATACCTACCTATATGCGGTGTTTCCATGCCGTTCCAAGTAAATTTGCACGTGCCAACTCTAATTTTCAAAATATTTTTTCTGTTTTGTGTGCCTATACCGCTCATGAAGTGGCAGGGGGTCGCCAATATTTGCCATGCTAGGTGTGTTATTCTCACGATGAGTGTTTATTCACTTGTCATTGCACGAGAGAGTGGCCGGTAATAGGGATGCCCAGTCCAACAATGAATCAAAAACTAATAACAACAAAATTCCTTGGAAAGTGTTGGCATGGAGGGCACCCATGGATACGGCTAGCCATGGATTGTGAAAGAATGGTGGAAAGGAAATAAACTTTATTTTTTGTTTGGGAACTGCCTATGATGTGTCTAGCATCGAAGATATTGGGAATTCTCTGTCGTTTTCGTTGACTTGAAAAGCATGCCTCTCAAAATAATTTTATCTCTCTAATTTAAGCTTTGAGCTCTAGCACATTTGCAAATCTCTGCTTCCCTCTGCGAAGAGCCTATCTATTTGCTTTTATGCAATTTTTATGTTTATTTTGAGTCTCCATCTTCTCTTGCAAAGCACCAACTAGAGAGCACTATTGTCATACTTGTGCATTGTGTGTAGCTAATATTGAGTGTGTTTCATGAATGGATCAATGATTGAGCATAATGGGCTAGGGATAACTTTCTTTAGCATTGATATTTTGAAAGCGTGGTTGCTTGTTAGTATGCTTGAGTATTTATGTCTTCATGTCAAACTATAGACTATTGCTTTGAATCATTCAAGTCCAAATGTCCATGCTACAAAAGAAAAAAATATATGATGAATATGATAGGTAGCATTCCACATCAAAAATTCTGTTTTTATCATTTACCTACTCGAGGACGAGTAGGAATTAAGCTTGGGGATGCTGATACGTCTCCAACGTATCTTAAATTTTTGATTGTTCCATGCTATTATATTATCAATCTTGGATGTTTTTCATATACATTGACAGCAATTATATATCATTTTTTTGGACTAACCTATTAACTTAGTGCCCAGTGCAAGTTGCTGTTTTTTGCCTGTTTTTGGTTTTCTAGAATATCAGTAACAAATGAAGTCCAAATGCCACGAAACTTTTTGGAGATTTTTTTCTAGACATAACAAACACTAGAAGCTTCGGGAGGAGACGAGAAGATGAAGCAGTGCCCAATGAGGCACCACGGCGCGCCCCACGGGGGCGCGCCTTGGTGGCTCATGGGGCCCACACAGCTCCGTTTAACCTAATTCCTCCACTATAAATTCTCTAAAGTCGGGAAACCAACAGAGGAGTCCACGAAATACTTTTTCCGCCGCCGCAAGCTTCTGTTCTCGAGAGATCCCATCTGGAGGCCTTTTCTGGCACTCCACCGGAGGGGGATTCGATCACGGAGGGGCTCTACATCAACCTTGCTGCCCTTCCGATAATGCGTGAGTAGTTTACCACAGACCTTCAGGTCCATAGTTAGTAGCTAGATGGCTTCTTCTCTCTTTTTGATCTTCAATACAATGTTCTCCTCGATGTTCTTGGAGTTCTATCCGTTGTAATCACTTTTTGCGGTGTGTTTGTTGGGATCCAATGAATTGTGAGTTTATGATCAGATTATCCATGAATATTATTTGAGTCTTCTCTGAACTCTTTTATGCATGATTACTATAGCTTCGTATTTCTCTCCGATCTATTGATTTGGTTTGGCCAACTAGATTGATTTATCTTGCAATGGGAGAGGTGCTTTGTAATGGGTTCGATCTTGCGGTGCTCAATCCCAGTGATAGAAAGGGACATGACACGTATGTATCGTTGCTATTAATGGTAAAAATATGGGGTTTATTCATGCATGGGTTTACTTTGTCTACATCATGTCATCTTGCTTAAGGCGTTACTCCGTTCTTTATGGACTTAATACACTAGATGCATGCTGGATAGCGGTCGATGTGTGGAGTAATAGTAGTAGATGCAGGCAGGAGTCGGTCTACTTGTCTCGGACATGATGCCTATATACATGATCATTGCCTTGGATATCGTCATGATTATTTGCTTTTCTATCAATTGCCCAACAGTAATTTGTTCACCCACCGTATGCTATTTTATCAGAGAAGCTAGCCTCTAGTGAAAACTATGGCCCCCGGGTCTATCCAAATCATATATTAAAAATCCTAAAAATACCTTGCTGCACTTTTACTTTTTTTATTTTATTTTATATTTTTGTTCGATCTATTTATCTATCACCATACAATTTAATCTTGCAATTAACCGCCAAGGGATTGACAACCCCTTGTTTGCGTTGGGTGCAAGGATTTGTTATTTTGTGTGTAGGTACTGCTAACGAGGTGTTGCGTGATTCTCCTACTAGATTGATAACATTGGTTTCATAACTGAGGGAAATACTTATCTCTACTATACTGTATTATCCCTTCCTCTTCGGGGAAAAACCAATGCAGATCACAAGTAGCATTAAGTCCTCCTAGGAACCGATCTATCTTCCTTTCCTCCATGGACACATCATGGGTGGAGTACCATGCCAAGTTATTGAATTTGTTCAGGTACTCGCCAACGGTCATATTTCCTTGAGTAAGAGCAAGGAATTCCCTCTGCTTCACCTTCATAATGCCGTTGGGAATATGATACCTTCAAAATACCTCCTTAAATTTCTCCTAGGTAATATTTTCTTCGGACGGCCATACAGTTCTTGTATTATCCTACCATATGTCTGTCGGCCCTTCAAGGTAGTGAGTAACAAAAGGAACCTTGTCTGACTCATCACAACGAGCTATTTCCAGCTTCTTTTCCATGGTCCTCAGCCAATCATCAACTTCCATTGGATCAACAGCTTGACCAAAACTGGGTGGCTTGGTACGCTGAAAATCAGACAGCTTGGAGTGTGTCCCGTTGTTCTGATTCTGTCCTACCATAGTCTGCATACTCTTCAGAAACTCCATCAGATCCTGATTTCTTTTCTCCACAAACATCCTCATAATCTGATCAGTGGTCACTGGTTGCGGTGGTGGAGGTGACAAATCTTCTGGTGCTTGTCCTGCCTGTCTGGCGGATCGATGGATCGGAGTTCCATCGCTGCCTTGATTGCTACATCTTTTCATCCTATAACCGTTCCCATTGCAAAATACCGAATTGATGAGCAACATCCATAGGGGAAATATGACAATGTGACACCAAGAAAACAAAACCAGAGGAAAATGAGAAAAGCAACATAATTCTACGAGGCAGCCCAACATCATACATGGCAAACTAGTAGAGGGTAGCATGGCTAGTACTGCTCATACGGCAGTTGACATATGCAAAGATGCTATGATGCATACTCATGCTGAAACTCAAGCATCCACTCTAGTAGCGCAGGTGGCACGGACATTGGCAGACTGAAGACTCCTCATCGTCTGACTCTGCCTTGGAATCGGAACTGATGATGTGGATCATGTCCTCCGGATCAAAGGAAACACGACGACGCTGACGGGAAGGTTCTCCCTTTGAGGAAGAAGAAGCACGACGCCTCAGCATCGGAGCAGCTGGAGTGGCTAGTAGCGAGGCCCACTCCACTAGGGTGTCACGTCAGATACCAGACGAAGTGCCTGGCTGTCTGAGCGAGCTAGAAGGAGTCTCAGGCATGCGTGAAGGTGGAACAGGCGGTGTATACATAGGTGATAACGCAAGAGGAGGAGGAGACTGTGCTGTAGTAGCAGCTGCAAGTGCCTCTTGGCCACAGGACAGCTCCTCAGCCAAGGAGATGATCATACAATAACCGGCGTTTAGATAACGGGATAAAACACCAGTCGCACGATCACTCGCTGGATCAACAGGCGCAAAAAGGACTCGCCTTGTCGTTGGCGACAGGGTGGGTGTCGGTGTAAAAACCGGCAGACCTCGGGGTAGGGGGTCCCGAGCTATGGATCTCGAATCAATGGTAACAGAGACATGGGAGACGATGTTTTACCCAGGTTTGGGCCCTCTTGATGGAGGTAAAACCCTACATCCTGCTCTTGTTTATATTGATGGAGATGTATTGAATACAGAGTTGATCTACCCCGAGATCGTATGTTGTGGTCTAAACCCTAGGGGTGATGATGAATATCATAATCGTCTATCGACTAGCCTAGCATCGGCTTATATAATGTACCAGAGGCCTAGGATAACAAGAGTCCTAGTCAGCTACACCGGTGGAGAGGAGTCCTTGTGTTGATCACCAAGTCTTGTGGAATCTTCCTCGTATATGTCATGGGCTGCCCGAAGTGGCCCATTAGTGAACCGACATGGGGATCCTCGGCCCGATCCACCTTGTTGGGAGACGACGTGGTGAGTACCCCTAGTCCAGGACACCATCAGTAGCCCCCTGAACCGGTCTTCAAGTTGGGGACGCTCCTCGGGTCTTCCGAATTCTTCTTCGTCTTCGGTCGTCGGTCTTGAAAACTGGTTCAACAAATCTTCCCATCTCCGATCTTGAGGATCGACGAGGTGTATCCTAAGGGTTCATACGTTGGGTATCCAAGGAGCCCCTTTAAGTTCTCGGCCTTTATCAATGCCTTGTTATTTTTACGCCACACCTCGGGTTCAAAGTTTTTCCTTTGCGGCGGTGTCCTCTTGCATCCGAGCTCCAACGCCGGACTACATCCGAGGTGTCTTTTTGCAGCCGAGCTCCAGCGCCGGTCTGCATCCGAGTTGTCATACATTACTTCGGTTTGAAAAAGTTGAGGGAGTTCAACTGAGCTTAATGCCGGAAACGTCCTGTATGGATCCAGCCACTTGCATCTGAGCTTTATGCTGGACTGCTTCCGAGGTGGTGCACCACCTAGGCCTTGGGCTGATTTTTTGTGGAATTTTTCGATTGGTGCAATTTATTCTCTGCTGAGATATATAGTCAGTAGCCCTCAAGGTGTGTGTAGGCCTAAAATCCGAGATGCACCTAAAGGATGAAATAAAACCGCTGATCCTAGTAGCCCCTGAGACTCAGGTCGATTTGCGAAATTGGCCTGAGGATCGATTCCTAGCACGGCAGCATACGTAGGAATAGAAACGTGGTGTGCAGTAGCCCCCGAGACTTAGGTTGGGTGCGGCCGACCAACCTGAGGATCATAATCTCCTCGAAAACTGTTTTGCACTTTGAATTTTCCTGCATTGAATCAGCAATGCAGTAGCCCCCGAGCCACTGGTCGGGTGGCAACACCAGATCAGGGGATCAATGTACCCCTTTAATGGCTTTTAATTGAGAAGCGTGAAGCCCAGTAGCCCTCGAGCCTTAATTTGGGCACGGGTGGCCGACTTAAGGATCGATATCCAGAGTAAATTGACTTTAATTACAATTTATGTGTAATGATTCTACGTATCCAAGTACTTTACATCATTATAAATGCCTCTGTTCTACAAACTTTGTTAACCAGCCTTCGGCTTCTCCCTCCTCGACCATTGGCCAAGGAGTGTTTCCTACTCCTGGTCCGCCGAGGCAAACCAGACTCTTCGGATAACAAGGCAATCCGGCTATTTGGTTCTACAAACAAAGTGCAATAGAGCTTATGTTATATTACGTTTAAGCGTAAGAAACATCTTCCAAGAAAAATAGTTCCTTTATAAGTTCCTTTTCTCAGGCTATCATGTTGACCATGATCGTGAAACCTCAACTCCGATCAATGTGGGAGAAAAATATTGAGGATTTAGTTTGGGAAAACTTCCCGAACTCTGTGGTCTTTAATGAACCTAAATTTTCACTTCCGTCGTTGCCGACCAATTGTATTCTTAAGATGCCTAACTTTCGGCTTCACCCAGTCCGAGGTACTAACTCGGATGACCCGGTAGTAACAATCACAGAGGTGCTCTCTTTACCCCCTAGCCGAACAATCGGGAACGTAGGGGGTAAGCACAGGAGCAAGGCAACCCAGCTTGGCCAAAATCTTAAGTCAAATTGATGCATATTTATGGCTTTATAACGATGATTACAGAAGGCAGCACTCGAATATTGAATACAAACGCTTTGATGCTATATGCTATTTTGACTCCTTTGTGACAGTTTATCATTTGAGAGTGGCCCATCGTCGGCTTCTACCCCTTTGTAGATACTACGCAGGGTGTTTCCGTAGTAACAAGACAACCCATAGCAGACGTCTCGGTGCCCGGAGGCAGTTGTGTTTAGCAAAAATGAGGCAATCAGATATCCAGGCTTTATAACTTTCACTTAGTCATAGGAGGTTAAAGTTGGGAGGCCAGTTACTAGCCCCCGGTTAGTGTTCGGCGTCAGCCGAGGTCAAGCCATTAACACTTTGACCAATTTTGTGAAAGGCCCACGGGGTAACCTCTATCAGTCTATAGTTTGATACAGTCATCGGATCGCTGACCAGTTTGCGCTCATTGTGACAGTCAGTTTTCGGCTTTCTCCACTGAGGTACTTGACCAGTTAAATCGGAAGTACAATCGCAGTGGTTCTCCCTTTACCCTTAGCCGAACAATCGGGAACATAAGGAGTAAGCACAGGAGCCGGGCAACCCAACTATTGACCGAAGACACAATCCGAAACCGATGCATATAAAGCAATATCCGAGAACGTTTTACCGAGGACTCCACGGAGTGCCTTGGCTTTTGGTGGGTTCGGCTCTAGTCGCAGACCCCCGTTGATATTGCCGATGTTTTAAAGGTGTCCGGCGTTGTACTGCGAGAGTTATGCTAGAGACACACAGTAGCCCCCGAGACTCAGGTTGGGTGCGACTGACCAACCTGAGGATCGAATCTCCTCGGGAACTAGTCCAGATATCATGTGCGTTTCACCAACGCCGAGGTGTAGGTCGGCAGGAAAGATGCCGAGCTGCAGGTCGGAAAAGATCTCCCGAGCTGAATTATTACGCAGGGCACCTCGGTCATGAGGATGTCCCGCCTCCTGAAAGAAAAACATACAAATAGCTTAAAAGTGCCATAAGCTTGAAAAGCCAAAAAAACTTATGTAAAAACTTGACGTCCGAACTAAATCAAGTTTTTTGGTGCCAATCTGAAAAGTGGTCTTAAAATTAGTTTGTGCTTCCGTCATGCTTTAAAATGACACATCCGATCTCAAGACTTCAAGCGGGTCAGCCTTTGGCTTCGGCCTCCTATTCCCGAAGGCGGAGTGCTTCTGAGGCCAGTTTAGCGAACCAAACTCGAGCGGCTTTAGAGAGAAACCAGGCTATCCGGCTATTGACCACACACTCGTGTCGAGAAAGGAGTGGTAGAAAAAGACTTTGCAACGACTTAGAAAAAACACTTATTATAACGGCTCATATAAATTTAAGAGCCCCCAGTTAACAAGGGCAAAAGAAGTGTTTTTAACAAACAACTTTTTTGTTTAACACAAATATAATGCTTGGTCGAACCGAACAAAAATTAAAAATTAAATAAAAGTTGAGCATGAAAGCGACTTAGCTGGTTAATGTGCTCGGTGTTGATGATGTGGTCCGAGTTTGTGGCGGGTCGAGGTTCCAGCCCCCAAGCCGGTCCCGAGGTGCCCGAGCGAAGAGCTCGGCTTGATGAAGTGGTAGTACAACACTGCCGATATGTTGAGGCGAAGCCCCCGAACCAGCCGAGATGACGAAGCTGGTCGGCTGGCGATTCGAAGTCCCCGATCCAGCCGAGATGACGAAGCTGGTCGGCTGGTGACGCCGAAGTCCCCGATCCAGCCGAGATGACGAAGCTAGTCGGCTGGTGACGTCGAAGTCCCCGATCCAGCCGAGATGACAAAGCTGGTCGGCTCGCCGAGGTGATGATCCGAGGTGGTTTCCATCGGCTCGATGGAGCAACAGTGTAGTCGATGCTATCGCAGGTCAGCAGCCGCGGAGCAACATGGTCGGGCCGATTTGACATCGGCACGACGGTGAAGATCGCCTCGGAAAAGACTCAAAATTTGTGGGCGCGTGCTTGAAAACAAAACACAATACCCTATAAGAAATTCCCTTCAAAAAGGATGCCCGATAATCTGTTCATGAAAAAGATGAACTCGGGTCGGATTCGTTTTCGCGCAGAAAACAGACCCGGAAATTGACGCACTCCTCGGGCTGTTGCCGGAGTTTGAATGGTCAGATCGAGCTGAAAATTTGAGGAATGGTAGATTTATGAATTCCGCAGCCGATCAACGGTTGGATCTTCCAAAGGATGTCCGAGCTGGACGCTGGACTCCTCGCCCTAAACTCATCCAGATTCACGTCCAGATTTGACAGGGCTCCGGTGTATCGTAGATCGCCGGAGATTCCTCCATCGAAATTTGACGAAATTTTACGGGGTCATTATAGACTCAATTCCGCACGATTCCACCAAAGGATTCATCAAAACGACGCTCGAGGAGGCGGTGATGGTGAACGCGAACCCGCTGTCCAGAAAAACTGCACGGTCGCCCGAGGACAATGTTGACGTTGAGCCCTCTAGCTCCATGGACCAATTCCTCCATGACCTGAGTTGAGATCGAAGTTGATGATGATGAAGGCGTCTATCCGATCTTGACGATCAGAAGAGGAGCCTGGTCCTCGGCCCAGCCGAGGTGACCAGTCGAGCCGGCGATGGAGATGCCGACGTCGCAGTTGATCTGCATGCGAGCCATTGATCCTTTTCGACCACACAGCGGAACTCTCAATGAAAGCACCAGTGTCGGTGTAAAAACCGGCAGACCTCGGGGTAGGGGGTCCCGAGCTATGGATCTCGGATCAATGGTAACAGAGACAAGGGAGACGATGTTTTACCCAGGTTCGGGCCCTCTTGATGGTGGTAAAACCCTACGTCCTGCTCTTATTTATATTGATGGAGATGTATCGAATACAGAGTTGATCTACCCCGAGATCGTATGTTGTGGTCTAAACCCTAGGGGTGATGATGAATATCATAATTGTCTATCGACTAGCCTAGCCTCGGCTTATATAATGTACTAGAGGCCTAGGATAACAAGAGTCCTAGTCAGCTACGCCGGTGGAGAGGAGTCCTTATCTTGGTCACCAAGTCTTGTGGAATCTTCCTCGTATATGTCATGGGCTGCCCGAAGTGGCCCATTAGTGAACCGACATGGGGATCCTCGGCCCGATCCACCTGGTCGGGAGACGACGTGGTGAGTACCCCCTAGTCCAGGACACCGTCAGTGGGGTAGTGAAAGAAACCTGGTTGTGTCTGCATCTCGACCTCGTGAAAGAGCAAGTTAGTAAGAGCCTCCATAGCAGCAAACTGGATCGCCAGACTGGGAGTAGAAGCAGTTCCACCCTTGGAAGAGGGGGGGTAGCTACCGATCTTCGAACTCGCAGTAAGGAAAGCCTCAGCGTGGTACTCGTACACCGAATCTGCAAGCTGCTCTTGGAACACCTGATACACTGGGTCTTCGCCATTAGGATAAAGCCGAAGCCAGACGCTGCGAAGCAGTACCGAAAAGGTGAACGGTGCCGGCTCATGGTTGTAGTGGTACGGAACTGGTGCCATCTACACTCATCAGACCAGCGGTTAGTAAAACAAATGAATCGAGATGCATGCTATGCAACAAACAAATGCAACAAGCAAAACACACACCAAAACTCTATACTAATTGAGAATCTAGCGCGGGGTTAACTAAGGTGTCCTACAGTCAGCACGGCTCTGATACCAAGCGTTGTGGCATCCCGGCTCAGAGGACCGGTTTACCCTGTGTTCCCAACCCAGAGATCATGTCTTCTGGAAAGACACAACAACTTGGAGCAGAACAGAACTGATCTTTATTGATATTATATGAGTACAAGCATGGATATTACATAAGATAGTGAGGCCAGGAGAACTACTCATGCTATGATAGTATCTACATTATTTATGAAACATCTCAAGGGCCTCAGTACTAGTGGAAAGTCTACAGCGTAGCGGAACATCGTGTGGGACACTCCATCCCATAGGGACACTGCTGGGACACGGCCTAGTTAGCGTAGCATGAACCATCGGGACCTCCATCCTCGGCTTCTCCTGCATCTGGCATGATATGCTAGGTGAGTACTTGGAATGTACTCGCAAGCTCACAACAACCAAAACATTGCAGCAAACAATAGCATGGAATTAAATAAGTGAAATACTTTAGGGTGTTAACGCGTGACCTATCAGTAACATCCGAGCATGAGACAAGTTCTTCCATCATTATTATTACGGTTGACCACACAGTGTGACCAAGTGCGGATTGTGTCCAATACCGTGGACGCGGCTATTCGAATAGATTCTTACACTCTGCAGAGGTTGCGCACCTTACCCACACCATGGACATTCATCCAACGAAACTTGTCTAACCTGTGACTCCTCTATCGTACCACCGACAATCATTCCCTGTCCGTGTCATGCCCTGGGTGGCCCCTATTTCACTCCTGACACCTGCCACCGTCGTGGTCAACTAAATTGTCCCAAACGGGGATGCCGGCAAATAACTCAACTTGGGCTCACGAGGTTATCGTCGTCTACCTGATCAGGCAGCACTCATGCATAACATCCCCTCTTTGGTGGTACCGGTAAAAGAGCATGCGGTCAGACCAAGTCAAGGCCGTCCAATTCCGGCAGATGTGGCTGCACGGTTAAGTCCGGGTCGGTGGCACTTGATCAACCATCAAAGTGACATTTAATGTGTAAAGTTGTTGGTCATATTAGTTATGTTGGACAAATGAACTAGTATGGCAGGGTTATTGTAATATATATCAAACAATATGAACTATAGCATATTTAAATTAAATTAAATGCAAAATGATCCATTATAAAGCCAATACTATTGCAATGCCTTATGCAATGGATGATGTGGCTTGCCTTGCTCAAATGGAGTGTCTACAAACTCCTGGTCTTCAATTCCACAGTAATTTCCCTCTGAAAATATTTCTAAATGGCAAAAGAAAATGTTACATAAAGCCTTTCTGCTTACCAAAAATTCTGTGCACACTGGAAAAATACCAAATTTGGTTAGAAAGTAGAGGGGCTCAATACAAAACCACAGCAAAAAAATTAATTGATTTGGACTTGTGGTTTGAAAGAAATGGCTGGTCAAAGTCTGGTCAAATTTCTGGATTAAAAATGAATTTAAACAAAAACTGAAAAACCCCCAGCGGGCCACGTCGAAGACATAAAGTGGAGGGGCACCTCCACTTATACTGCTTCGGGCGCGGGCCTGGGCTGCTGACGGGTGGGGCCCTCTGTCAGATTTAAAAGAGAGAGAAAGAAAACAGAGGCGGGGCGGCTCACCGATGGCGATTGCCAGTGATAGCGACGGTGGCGAGGTCGGGAGACGGCTGGGATGGATCGAGCGGTCGACGGCGGTTCACCCCATACCCGTAGCTTCTCCGGAGACGGCCTAACGGCGTCGCCCCCTTCCTCTCTGGCAGCGGCTGCTTTCAGTGGTCATAAGGGACGGCAACTCTGGCAGCGTTCCGGCTGGGCAAGGGGTCGAGGAGCACCAGAAGAGCTTACTGAGTTCAGGGGTGAGGTCGGGCGAGGTTGGGGTGGAGTGGAACTAGCGAGGGGGCGAAGCTAGCTTGGCGGCAGTACTCCGGTGAGATGCGAGGCCAGAGGGCCTCCCAGCCTTGGCTCGGCGAGCTGAGGCTCGATTGGAGGTGGAGGAAGTGGGGTGAGGAGTTGGGACGTGCCGGGCGAGCTATTTTTAGGCGGGAGGGAGCATTTTGGAGCCGAGCCGCGCCACGGCCACGTCGCCGAAGCAAGGACGGCGAGCTGGCTGTCGCGGCGCGAGCGAAGTGATGGAGGAGTGCAGGCGAGTTATGGCGATGCGATGGCTCGATGGGAGGAAAAGGACAGCCAGCGTGGCCACAGTGGCAGCACGGGCGCCACAGTGACGGCGTTCGGTGGCGACCGGCGAGGGCGTTTTCGGCAAGGGGAAGACTCTGGAGGAGGGTACGTGGGTGGCGGCGACGATGTCGGCACGACCAGACAAGGTACGGTGACACGGGGTGGCCGGAGTGGTCGTGTCCGAGCGTCGGGACGCGGAGAGCGCGTGCATAGGCATGCCAGCGTCGTGCTCACCATGAGTGCTGGCACCTGGAGGCCACGCACGCCTGGCAAACTTTGTCCAGAGCGTCGACCCTAGGTCACATAGCCCCTCCGTACGCCTGGCAAACTGGAGGCCACGCACGCCTGGCAAACTTTGGAAGGAGTATATGTTGGAGAATTTTGAGCAACTTTCATCAAGTTTTGAACATGTTCATGTGTAAACCATATTTTTGTCCAGAAACTTGATGAGGTTGTTGCACTCACATAGGTTGGCTCCTGAGGACGAAATTTGGTGTGTAGGGGTTATTTGGTGGTGACAGGCTGTCATAAAAATTTCAAACCAAATGGGTACTCGTAGATAGTACTTAATCACACAGGTCTGAAATGACCAGAAGCTTGTCAGAATATTCTTGCTGAAAAATTGCACTAGACTAAGAGATGTTTTTGGATATTGTGGAAAGAAATGACTCCTAGTATCTCAGGGATTTATTTGAGAATTTTCTGAGTCATGGAAACATATGTTGCTTCACAAAGGGTCAGTTCTGTCAAAAAGATAAAAGGAATATTCTGGACAAAATTTTGTACTTGACAAAGAATTTTTTTTGGAGATTGTGGGCGTAGATAATGTCAAGAAGATGTGGTATTAATTTGGGATTTTTCTGATCAGCAGAGCTATAGGTTGCTTCACAACCCATAGTGAAGATAGACATCTCCAAAGGGATAAATGAATTATTTTGGAAGAATAAAAATTAGGGTTTAGGTCAAAGGGTGTGAGACAAGATATTGGCAAGCTGTTGAGGGTGTTGGATCACTTAGAAGAAAATTTGAGGAATCCCTCAAGTCCAAACCAATAAGCCAATTTTGAAAATCACTCGAAAAGGCAAATAAACCCAGAAAATATTTGAAAAGAAAAAGTGGCCAAAACCATGGTGTCACACTGACACCTGCCACCGTCGTGGCCAACTAAACTGTCCCAAACGGGGACGCCATCAAATAACTCAACTTGGGCTCATGAGGTTATCGTCGTCTACCTGATCAGGGTAGCACGCACGCATAACCTCCCCTCTTTGGTGGTACCGGTAAAAGAGCACGCGGTCAGACCAAGTCAATGCCGTCCCATTCCGGCAGATGTGGTTGCACGGATAAGTCTGGGTTGGTGGCACTTGATCAACCATCAAAGTGTTATTTAACAAGTAAAGTTACTGGTCATATTAGCTATGTGGGACAAATGAACTAGCATGGCAGGGTCTATGCAAATTACCAAGCAATATGAAATTTGGCATATTTTAACTAGATTAAATGCAAAATAATTCCACAAAAAAAGCCAATACTATTGTAATGCCTTATGCAAGGGATGATGTGGCTTGCCTTGCTCAAGTGGAGTGTTAACAAACTCCTGGTTTTCTATTCCATAGAAACTTCCTTCTGAAAGCATTTTTAAATAGCAAAATAAAATGTTACATAAATCCTTTCTGTTGACCAAAAATTCTGTGGACATTGGAAAAATACCAAATTTGGTCAGAAAATAGAGGGGCTCAATGCAAAACTATTGCAAAAAGAATCAATTCAATTGGACTTGTGGTTTAAAAACTAGAGCTGGTCAAAGTCTGGTCAAATTTCTATTATTAAAATGAATTTAAACAGAAATCAGAAGACCTCCAGCGGGCCACGTCGAAAGCGTAAAGTGGAAATGCGCTTCCACTTATACAGCTTCAGGTGCGGGCCTGAGCCGCTGACAGGTGGGACCCGGCTGGGTTTAAATAGAGAGAGAGAGAGAGAGAAACAGAGACGAGGCGGCTCACCGACGGCGATCACCGGCGATAGAGACGGCGGCGAGCTTGGGAGACGGTGGGGATGGATCGAGCACTCAACGGCGACTCTCACCGTACCCGCAGCTTCTCTGGGGATGGCCAAACGGCGTCGCCCCCTTCTTCTCCGGTGGTGGCTGCTTTCGGTGGTCATCGGAGATGGCGACTCCGGCAGCACCTCGACCAGGGAAGAGGGCAGGGAGGACCAGGAGAACTTGGAGAGCTTAACAGTGGGCTCAGGCGAGGCTGGGAGTGATCGGAGCTGGTGGGTGGCTACTGCGGCCGTGCGGCGATGCCGCGGTTTGATCCGAGGCCAGAGGCCTCCCCGACCTTGCCCCAGTGCTCTGGTGGTCGATAGGAGGTAGATGGGGTGGGGTGAGGAGCGGAGACGAGCCGGGCGTCGCTATTTATAGGCGAGCGGGGTCGACAGTGGCTGAATGCCGCCATGGATTTGCTGGCAAGGAGAGGACGGCGAGCTGGACGTCGCGGAGTGCAGCGAGATGATGGAGGAGGGCAGAGCACTTAATGCTTGAAGCGACGGAGCGCCGGGAAGAAGACAGCCAGCGCGGCTACCGTACTGCCACTGTGCCGCCCATGGCGCATGGTGGCCGTATCCGGTGAACTCACTGCCGGCGAGGGGGAGGGTTCTGGAGTGGCTACGTGGATGGTGGCGCTCGGGGACAAGGTACGGCGACGCGGGCGTCCCCTCCGACGCGACCCAAGCCTGCCGGCTCCCAGAGCACGCGTTTGGCAGTGCTGGCCGCGTGGTCACCGCGTACCTTGGTGCACACGGCGCGAGCTGGCCTGCCAGACCATGTCTGGTGTGCCGACCCTGGGTCTGGTAGTCTCCCCATGCCACTGGTTTGACCAGATTCATACTGAGTCAAAGGGTAGCATCAAAAACAGTTTCTGGATAGAAACTAGAGAGAGATCCAGAAGAGAAATGAGTTGTGAAATGAGTCAAAAGAGTTGTTTGGGGTGTTCTGGGTAGGAAGGAGTACATGCTAGAGAATTTTGAGCAATTTTTGCCAAGATTTGAGCATAGTTCATGTGCAACCTCTATTCTGGTCCAGAAAATTGGTGAGGTTATTGCACTCACATGGATGCTCTTCTGGAGTTGAAACTAGGTATTGCGAAGTTATTTGGTAGTGACAATCCACCATAAAAATTTCAGAGCAAATGGACACTTCTAGCTGGTACTTCCTTCACAGAGGTTTGAAATGTCCAGAAACTTGCCAGAATATTCTTGCTGAAAAATTGCATTGGACTAGGATATATTTTTGGATATTGTGGGAATATATGACTCCTAGTATCTCAGTGGTTTATTTGGGAATTTTCTGAGTCATGGAAATATATGTTGCTTCACAAAGGGTCAATTCTGTCTGGAAGGTAAAAGGAATATTCTGGACAAAATTTTATATTGGACAATGGAATATTTTTAGAAATTGTGGGAGTAGATGATGTCAAGAAGATGTGGTATTAATTTGAGATTTTTCTGACCAGCAAAACTATACGTTGCTTCACAACCCATAGTGGAGATAGGCATTTCCAGAGGGATAAATGAATTATTCTGAGAGAATAAAAATTAGGGTTTGATCCAGTAGGGTTTTAGAGAGATTATGAGAGCCTTGACACACGTGGGAAAAAAAGGAAGTGTGCTCAAGTCCAAAGTCCAAAGAATTGACTCCAAAACCAACAAATGGCAAATAAAACCAGAAAAAAAATTTGAAAAGAAAAAGTTGTCAAAACCAGGGTGTTACACATATTTCCTTCTGAACTTGCATTTTCAAATCGTTAGTGTTCTTCTCAGAGAAGAGTTCAAGGAATAACAACATTTGGTGAGGACTAAGTATCGTTCTAATAAAATGAGTTAGAAAACTTAAAAAACTAGTTAGATGAATCAAACGGACGGGATATTGACCGCTCATGGGATCCATTATTTGCGGCAAGGCAACTGACTCTATCTTGCGTACACATCGAACAAAGATTTTGCTGGCACACAAACCTTGTTTCCATGTTACAATGGCAAGATTGTATTGTGCCCTTGCTTCTAATTTGTAGGGTGTTTCTTGTATTATAACTTCCGTCAAAGTGTTATGTGAATTACTGTTTTTAAATCAGTAGTATACAAGGCACTTGGGCAGGAGATATAATACAAGCTGCTCCCTGCAAATGAGAAGGCAAAGGCATAATATGAACTTGCGGCTGTCGCATGGGAGCAATGTTTGTGTGGGAGGAAAATCTTTGCTTGGTGTTTGCGAAAGATAGGGCTAGTTGTTCCGTCACAAGTAGTGAATCAGGTGAGTGTTTAATACCTCGTCCATCTAATTCATCATGTTAGTTTTTTGAGTCCTTTGGCTCATTTTGTTAAAATGGTACACAACCTTCGTCTGATGTTCTTATTTTATGAGCAACACTATAGATGTTACCGTCAAAGTACATCCTTTGAACGGTAATGTATATAATGATGAACTCTTCCATGCATCCTAGCAAAACCCATATGCTAATCGAGTAGTACTAGTGAATTACTGAGCCTTCTGGGATAGGGTTGAGGATCGCGTGTCATCTCTCTGAAGATGATTCGAGTTCACATCCGTATCTTCAGAGCATTAGTTACTCTTCTTCTGCAATAACAGTACAATGAGGCAAAACACTTAACAAGCTAGCTAGATGAATCAGACGGACGGATGTTTAATACCTCGTCTATCTGATTTATCAGGTTTGCTCTTTGAGTCCTTTGACTCATTTTGTTAAGAGTCTGTCTAGGGCACATCTAGTTTGTCTGATGTTTTTATTCTATGAGCAACACTACAGATGTTACCGTCAAAGTAGAACCTTTGAACGGTAATGTATATAATGTTGAACTCTTCCATGCATCGATCCTAGCAAATCCCATATGCTAATCAGGTACTGGTGAATTACTAAACTACTCATTATGTAGTGTGAACATTCATGCATAATCTTAAAATGCGTGTTGTTTATATTGAATTTCTTAAATTGTTTTTTTGCAAAACGCAGTCATGTCAGCAGAATTGTTGAAGTGGCTGCAAAAAATTTATTTAGCATGCCTAAGCTTTCAGTGGCGGGCGCTCCAGTAAGCTCGCCACTGCAACAAGAATATGTAGTGGTGGGCACGTAACACAGCCTGCTACTGCAAATATTCTACTACTGGCGAGCAAACTCCACCACTCGCCACTGATGAGGCTCTACCAGTGGCGAGCGCCTGCTCGCCACTGATGTGCTCATAGCAGTGGCGGGCGTTCCTGGGAGCCTTGCCCGCCACTGCTGGCCTTTTCCCACCTGCCACTGCTAGGCATTCCTGCAGTAGTGCCAAAACCACTAAGGGAGAAATATGCCCTAACAATCTCCCCCTTTTTGGTGGATTGATGACAACACGGGATTTGCACAAGGATAAAACGAGATAATTAGCAAACCCAACATTTACAAAATATAGACGGGCTCCCCCTAGATGTGTGCACTATTTAGGTATGCTTTTGGAAAGCAAAGTACACACACTAGGATCCACACTCCCCCTATATTTTATAGACAATGCAACACTTGCAACAAACATGATATAGAGATAAAACATGTATGCAAGTCATGGCATGTGATCATAAAGATAAGGGCACAATAAGGATAATATCTCACAAGCTAACATACTACTAGACATAAAGATAATGAAAGGGTAGCATATGTCTGTCGGTGTATAAAACATGGGTATTTTATACCCTGACTTATGCACAGACGGCAGCAGCCTCCTTGCCAGCCAAGGCTTGCCGGCAACCACCAAGATCAAGATTCAAGGCCCAATTACAGAAGCTACTGGGGAGAAGCTCAAGACAAAGCGTCAACGAACACTCAACTAGTAGTGAAGATGAAGACATTTCTTGCCAGCAAGACTAAACCGGCATGGTGAAGACCTGGCAAGCTCAGTACCGGCAGGCTTCAGCCAGGACGCCAGCGCTCCACCTCGACGGACAGCTAGTCACTGATCAGTGAGGTGTCGACCGCGCAGGCTGGTTGGTGAGGTTTGTCGGGCACGTGTCAGCACGCAGGGAGAAGATTTACCTTTAATGACACCCGTCCAGGAGGCGTGTCAGAATAATACGAGGTAGCAGGGCGAGCGGTGTAGGAACCTTGCCGGGGCTGCCTCTCCACATGACACCTAACGATGCATTTAATGCCTTTGTCCTAAACTGGCAGAGTTAGGTATGATAGCACTGCTTGCTACCTAATCGCTATGTAATTACTGTTTTGCCACTGTGGTAACCGCTTTGAGCTATAAAAGGAGGGCCAGGGCAATAGTTAGAGGGATTCGGACCCTTTTTCAAACACCAGCACGTCTCGCATAGCAGCTCTCTCCGCACCTTGCTCGGAGAGGCGCTCCTTGTATTTGTGCTCTCATACAACCAATACACCAAAAGTAGGAGTAGGGTTTTACGCTTCTCAACGGCCCGAACCTGGGTAAATCCCTTGCGCCTTCCACTGATTCTGCTCTTTGTGCATGTAACACCCCGATTTTTGGCACATTCTTTTTCTTTTGGATTTCTTCGAATTTTTATTTGGAGTTCTTTTTCTGTGGCTATGTGGTCTTGAAACCTGGGAAAATCTTCTCTCCTGTCACTTCCTAGTGGCTTGTCATTCTCAAATCTAGCCCAAGGCCATGTCATTTCTATCTTAGCCCAATCCCAATATTTATTTCTTGGGAATATTCCTTTTTCTATTAAAGGAATAACCCTGTTTGCCCTAGGTTGTGAAGCAACCTATATTTTTGTCTTTCCAAAAATTCCCAAAAAATTCTCATAAATTCTTTGGATCATATCTTCAACTAATACTTCACAATCTATCCTTGCCCAGTTCAAAAGTAATTCAGGAATATTCATTTTCCATTCTGTCCAGAATGGCACTTTGTGAAGGAAGTGCTATTTACCTTTTCTTGATTGCCCTCAAAAATTTTGGGCACTCTTTCACATCCAAATCTTTGCCACATGCCAAAATTCAACTTCATTTGCCCAGTAAATCTTCCTCAGAAAATTTCCAAAGTTTCTGTCCTGAGAGAAGCTTTGTGAAGGAAGTACTAGCTAGGCTTATCCAAATGAGTTAAAATTTTAGTAGATCATTTATATGGTCAAATAATTACCCTCCACCAAATTTCATCTCCATCTAGCACTCTATGTGAGCACACCTTAAAATCTTTGCTTCTAGTCATAATTTCAGGTTGTGAAGCAACTATATTTTATATTGCTTCAGAACTTCTGAAATTAATCCAGGACCTAAGTATCCCTATATCATTTGAGCATGCCAATACTAACATCATTTTGCCAGGCCATCTTCTCCATAAAATTTCCCCAAATTTCTGTCCAGTGTGGGGCATTGTGAAGGAAGTACCATTTTTATTCATCCAAATAGTATGAAATTTTTATGGTACCTTCATATGCCCGAATGATAATCCTCTACCAATTTTCAGATCAATCCAACACTCTATGTGAGTGCTACTTCCTGCTCAAGTTTCTGGGCCAGTTATTGCAGTTGTAAAGCAACTATGACAAATACTGGTCCAAATCTTTTCAAAATTCACAGGATAATAGTCTTTCCTACCCTAAACCCCTGAGACATGCTGGTTAGCCCTTACCCCATCCCATTTGATCACTATTTCATGACTAAGTTGGCTACATCAAACTTTCTTTGATCATTCCCATCAGCCCACAGTGTATTTCTTTGATCTATCAACTAAGAGAGGACCTACTCAAGATGGACTACACGGTAGACATCTTGTGGTTGGCCAGAATGCACCGCGTGCGCCTGTGCATGCGGTGACCACGCGATCTGGCACACCGAAAGCGCGCTATGGACGTCGGGGCCCTCTGCCGCCGCCAAAATCTCGACGTATCGCCACCGCACTGTGTCCTCTGCGTTGCGCCCACTCCCCTGCATCCACGCCACCTCTCTGGACCCCTCCCCCTCTCCTCTTTCCTCTCTGGCGAGCATGCCATCCCGGGATGCCCGCGGCCGCCGTCGCCTTGCCCTTGTCTTCTTCCTCCCCGTAGCATCCCAGCACCGTATGCACCTCCCGTAGACCTTTCTCCACCTCCGCGCGTGCGCGCGCGCACGCGGTCGCGCCAGAGGCATCGTCCGCACGTCCGTGGTGGCTTCCGGCGAGGGCATCGCCGCCTTGGCTATTTAAAGCCACCCCGAGCCCTCTCGACCTCACCAACCTCTCCCCCACCCTCCTCTAGCCCTCCCCGACTAGTCAAACGAGCACCGGAGCCCCTCTCCGCCCGCCACTGCCGCCATGGCCGCCGCTCTGGCCCGCCTAAATTGGCGCAATGTAGAGCCCTTCCCTCCTTCTCCTCACCACCAGAGAACCCACCCGAGCCCCCTAGAGCTTCCCCGCAATTCCTCTTTTCCTCCCGTGACCCATGGTGTCGTGCCCGATCTCGCCGTGGCCGCCGTCCGCCACGGTCATTGTCCCGCTCATCTCGGTGCTCCCCGGCGGCCGTGTCATGGCCAGATGGATGCGGCACCTCCTCTGCATCTCGCCGGTGGCCGGGGCGCCTCTGGAGATGGCCGGAGTCGGCCGGACAAGCGCCGGTGCCGGCGACCTCCCTCTGTCTGCGAGCGGCGTCGGGGAAGGAAGGAGGAGGCAGGAGGAGAGGGAGAGAGATGCCGTGGGTCCTGCCTGTAAGCGACCCAGAGGTCGGGCCCGCCCACTTAAGTGAACACGTGTTTTCGGGAATACGTTTTCTGGTTAGGAAAGCGCACTTTGGGATAGCTTCGGCTGGTAATACGCTTCCCTTATGTGAAAACGTATTTTCTGGAATGCGTTTTCTGTTTAAACCCAGCCGGCCGAAACCTTTATATTGAGAACGTTCACTGATTAGGAGCGGAATTGTATAAGTTTTTATTTGATTTCTGCCTAACAAACGAACGGCCGTAACTTCGCGACCGTGACTCCGATTCAGGTGATTCCAAAGCCCACGATCTCAGTTCGTCGAGCCCGTTCCAATGGTATCATCTTCATGAGGTTGTACCTCTGTGAAAATGACCATTTTGCCCTTGCCCTTAAAACAGCTTCGCCGAGAGGGAAACTTTTCCGGTGATTTTTCCGCGAGTGCCTCACACTTCTCCCCGGTGAATCCTTCACCCCCAGGCAAGCCACAACAGCCACTTGCATGATGGCCTTGTAGTAGCCATGGTTTTCACTTGAATATTTAACAATTGTTTGCACATTTAATTATTTTGTGAATGCTATGTATATGCTCGTGAATCCATGTCTATGCTTATGCCACGTTCATTTTCATCTAGTAAGTGATATGATTAATTGCTAAGGATATTCTTATCATGTTTATTCTTGTAATCATTTCTGATTCTAGTGATAATGTTATGCTCACATGAGTAGTTACTGTCTGATATGAAAATACTTGTGATACTCATGATCATTTTTATGCCATGCTCATGTGCATCCCGTAGACCAAATGATTTATCATTATGATGTTAAATGGTTATGTTGCCCTTCCATGGTTATACTGGTATCATGCTCATATGCATTATCATGTTATTTTTATTGTGACTCAGCTCCTCACCATTCAAGTTGAACCTGACATTAATCGAACTTGAACAAATATGTTGGCTGAGTCATGGTGTCACCGAATCGAGCTAACCAGTGCAGCCACACTTGCCTTATGGGGGGCCCTAATGCGGTCTATTGTCATGCCTCTCGCCGGTGCCTCCTACTAGGGAAGGTTATGTGCACGCGCTACCCTGATCAGGTAGGCGGCCATAAGCCTTGAATACCCGAGTTTTATGGTACCGAGGTCCCCGTTTGGGACGATGTTTATGTTTGGCCACGACGGTGGCAGCCACAGAGGTGGCGGATGTTACAAGTTGGCATTGGGGTAACCCAGGACATAGCCCAAAGGGGAGTTTCTCGGAGTGGCCGGGAGAGTGTCATGCAATAGATTGGTTTTGTCGGAATGTCGTTGGCCCACCTGAATGGGAGCATGAGGCCATGAGTTCCGTGGTGTGGGTATAGTGTACTAACCTCTGCAGAGTGTATAATCTATCGATAGCCGCGTCCTCGGTCATGGACACAGTTCATAGTAGGTCACACTATGGGTCAACAGTAATAATAATCTAAATAATAACAACCCCGGTTCGATGAGAAAAGAAGTTGGTTGATCTTTATGTGATCATGAGAGGATCACGATGGTATCATGGATACCGATGTTGATTGATTATGAGGTGATCGAGTGATGATCATGATGGTAAGTTTGTGATTACAAAATAACCTCTGAGCAGAGTAAGTTGGTCCACGAGACCTTAAATGCCGACCCCCTTGGATGCTAGTGCTAGTATCATCCTGTTCATATCATGAATTATATGCACATGCCATGCTTGTTGTTGCCATGCTTGTTGTTGCCATGCTCATATTGTTGCCATGCTCATGTTGTTGCCATGCTCATGTTGTTGCCATGCTCATGTTGTTGCCATGCTCATATTGTTGCCATGCTCATGTTGTTCTAGTAGTATCATGTTCATCATTGATGATTAATCTGTTAATGCCATGATGTTGTTTGTCTTGATTGCTTTGGTTGCTGTGAGTTCGCGAGTACATTCAAAGTACTCACCTGGCGTGTCATGCCAGATTGCAGGTCATGCCGTGATTGCTTATATGTCGAGGATCCCGACGTTGCACTCTAGGATGCGTCCCAGCCAGAGTCCCTGTGGAGTGGAGTTCATCACCGTCGCCGTTGTTCCACTGCTAGAATTTATTCCGCTACGAGATGTTCCGCTGCTAGCATAGAACTACCTTTGTAGGGGAAGTGTCACCATACCGATGTAATCCTTCGTGCCTTCAGAACCTTTGTACCCGTTATATTTGTAATAAAGAGCTGATTTGTTCTATGCCAAGCAGTGCCGTATTCCAGAAGACTTGATCTCTGGGCTGGAATACGGGGTGTTCCGGTTCCTTTGAGCCAGGGTGCCACAGCGATTGGTATCAGAGCAGGTCTAGCTGTAGGACGCCCTAGTCAGCGCGAGCGTTAGAAACCGGTAGTTCAGAGTCTAGCTTGCTTGTTGCATTTGATTGCTGCACTTGTTTGTTGCATAGCATGCATATAGACTTATTATATTGTCGCTAACGGTTGATCTTGTGAGTGTAGGTGGCATCGTTTTCGTTCCACTACCTGCACCCTCCAGATTTGTATACTTACTCATTGGCATTTGGTGTCATCTCTGTCCCAGCGGAGTGATGCCGAGGTACCTAGTGGTGTCGATCACTTCCAGGATTGATGCACAAGTATCACCCCAATATCTTTCCGCCAGCCACACCTCTCATTTCGGTGGTAGACATGTTTCTACCCCGGATCTTGCCATCCAACCTGCCGTTTGGCAACCCTTACTGATCTCTGTTATCAGGAATGGGCAATGCCAGCAGACCCTGCTTTCCCCCGCTACCCTATCTTATTACTCCTTCCCTGGACGAGTACGGTCCCCTTCCGTACGCCTGATGATGATGTGGTCGTGACATCCGTGTCTAGCTACATGATCACTGAGTCCGTCCTCACCTTCGAGCCCGTCCAGATACAACCGGTGCTGAGCCAGTGTTTGGTGTAGCTCTGTTTGCACCAACCGCTCCACACACTGATCCACTTTCGTGCACACCGCCACAGCATATTAGATCAAAGTACCGGAGTTCCCTCGAGAATTGTGTGCTTAAGTAGGCATGCATAGTGAGGTGAATAGCTGTGAAATGTGATGTTGCTTGTATGTAATCTTAATGCTGTGTGTGCTTTTGTTTTAGTCATTTCTTTTGTTTCTTTCTTTGGGCCTTCGACGTTACCTTATTTCCTCTGATGAAAGTTGCTCATCTACCGACACTAAACTCGAAGGATCAGTGAGGATTTCAAAAAAATTTTGGAAGCTCAGCTAAACATTATGGAATTCTCAGCCGACTGCATTATATGGAGAATATCTGGTTTGAATACAAATGATATTCTGGACTGACTATCAACATCAAGATTTACATCAGTAGAGCAACCTTCACAGCAGTAATGATTACACCAGCAGGAAGACAATTCGTGTGCAATACAACAGTATAGTTCCAGTCAAAGGAATATCAAGGGTATATATATATGGCATTCAGTCCGCATATCAGAGGGAAAAGCTTCTGGAGTAAGCAACCCAGTCTTTGTCTGCACGCTACCAGAGAAGCTTACGACGCAAGGTTCCTCAGTCTTCTTCAGTATGACATGTGGATGTCTTACAGTGTAAGAAACTCAGTCTTCTTTGGTAAGCCACCGCAGAAAGCTTCTAGCATAATTCACCGAATATTCCTCAGTAAGCAAGCAGAGGAAAAGCTTCTGAAGTACGATACCCAGTCTTCTTCAGCATGCTATCCCGGCAAAAGCTTCAGACATAAGCTATTAAGTCTTCCTCAGCACGCTACTCTCTGATGGCTTCCAACACAAGCTATCCAGCCCTCATCAGTACAGCACTACAAACAGTCATTGTCATTGGTACAAATAATTACACAGTGATTTGGCAGTATATGGCAGTGCCTCTCAAGAATCAGATCCGCAACAGTTTTGTCAGAAGCAAGAATCAGTCAGGACACAAGTCTGCCTCAGGAATCAAATGCTTAGATACACATGCTTTCATATATATTATGAACATGCTGCCAAGGTCATTCAAGTCACTCGTATGATGATACAAGCACAGTGAGAATCCAACAAATCCGTGAGTATGTAAGAAAACAAAAGCAAGTTATACACCTCAGTGTGATGCAAGCTATGAAGCAAGGCAATGATGGGATGACAATACTAACAGTGGATATCAAGGCCAGCTTCGTCACACCCGACAAAGTGATATCATTAACCTCTGTCACTGTCATGTATGAGTGACCACTTTAGTAAGCTCTATACAAGTAACTGTGAACCTGGTATATGATCTTGATGAACCCTTGCTTACCTTTTTCCTGGTAACGGCACCACGCCTATGTTCTGAGCTGCTTTCGGCCAACCAGGGTGGATGCCGACTTTATATTTCTCTTTTCAACAACTGGCCCGTGTTCTGAGCTGCCTTTCAGCCGTCTCAGGCAGCTGTTGAGTTTCTTTTTGTAGCAGTGACCCTATGCTCTGAGCTATTCTTCAACCGTCTTAGGGAACTACTACATTCTTCTTATCAACACTGCCTCATGCTCTAAGCTGCTTTTCAGCCGTCATGAGCTAAGGTTGAGTTATTTCAGTAATGTCCCAGATCTGAGTTGTAAAGACCGTTCTGGTGGCTACTGATTTATTTGCCAATTTTTTGCAAAGGTTCGGATGATCATTGCCCTACAGTTGAAGCTCGAGAGATGATAAACTTGCCAGTTGAACGTTGCTGCACTGCCTGAGGATAAGGATAAGGTATGCTTGCCGGAATATTGCACCTGACAATACCGATGGTCACACAAAGGATTAAGGATATATGGCCAAGCTCTTTCAGCAAAAGATTTAGAAAAAGAGGACAATAATGAAGAAAAGCAAGACCGGCAATACAGGTATGATAATTGTTGCATGAACAATATGGTACGGATACACAAGACAGTTTGATTCCGTATTGATCACCATGAACACACACCCAAGGGGTCTACTCTGTTTGTAAGGACCTCATATCAAGGTGATAGCGGAATCGTCGGTACGGATCTGAGACGAAGAAGTCAGCAAGATTTAGAACCACCTACAAGCAGTCAGATTCCGCCAAGAGAACGATTATGATTCTTAGCATTGTTTTGAACCCGGAGGACATGCATCTAGTAACCCAATGCAATGATTAAATGGTTTGTGCCCTTTGAGGCAAATTTGTTCGTAACTCCGTTGAATACTATTGGTGCTGGATAGATGAATGTCACGTCAATTGGAAATCACTTCCGGACGTATGGAAATCCCGGTCATGATAATATCAGACAAACCAGCACACATAAAAGAACTGAAGTCAGAGCAAGGATGAACATATGAAGGAAGACCTGTCAGAATGTGGGAGCAAACCACCCCAGAGCAAGGCAGTCCGTCAGATGCAATTCAGTGGGAACAATTTATAATGGAAAAGGGATACCTGAGTTGGAAACGGTTTCCTTAAGTCAGAATATTCATACTTGTTCCCTAAGTAACCAAATCTCGAGGACGAGATTTATTGTAAGGGGGGTAGGTTTGTAACACCCCGATTTTTGGCCCATTCTTTTTCTTTTGGATTTCTTCGAATTTTTATTTGGAGTTCTTTTTCCGTGGCTATGTGGTCTTGAAACCTGGGAAAATCTTCTCTCCTGCCACTTCCTAGTGGCTTGTCATTCTCAAATCTAGCCCAAGGCCATGTCATTTCCATCTTAGCCCAATCCCAATATTTATTTCTTGGGAATATTCCTTTTTCTATTAAAGGAATAACCCTGTTTGCCCTAGGTTGTGAAGCAACCTATATTTTTGTCTTTCCAAAAATCCCACAAAATTCTCATAAATTCTTTGGATCATATCTTCCACTAATACGTCAAAATCCATCCTTGCTCAGTTCAAAAGTAATTCAGGAATATTCATTTTGCATTCTGTCCAGAATGGCACTTTGTGAAGGAAGTGCTATTTACCTTTTCTTGATTGCGCTAAATTTTTTTTGGGCATTCTTTCACATCCAAATCATTGCCACATGCCAAAATTCAACTTCATTTTCTTAGTAAATCTTCCTCAGAAAATTTCCAAAGTTTCTGTCCAGAGAGAAGCTTTGTGAAGGAAGTACTAGCTAGGCTTATCCAAATGAGTTGAAATTTTGGTAGATCATTTATATGGTCAAATCATTATCCTCCACCAAATTTCATCTCCATCTAGCACTCTATGTGAGCACACCTTCAAATCTTTGCTTCTAGTCATAATTTCAGGTTGTGAAGCAACTATATTTTATATTGCTTCAGAACTTCTATAATTAATCCAGGACCTAAGTATCCCTATATCATTTGAGCATACCAAGATTCACATCATTTTGCCAATCCATCTTCTCCACAAAATTCCCCCAAGTTTCTGTCCAGTGTGGGGCATTGTGAAGGAAGTACCATTTTTATTCATCCAAATAGTATGAACTTTTTATGGTACCTTCATATGCCCGAATGATAATTCTCTACCAATTTTCAGCTCAATCCAACACTCTATGTGAGTGCTACTTCCTGATCAAGTTTCTGGGCCAGTTATTGCAGTTGTAAAGCAACTATGACAAATACTGGTCCAAATCTTTTCAAAATTCACAGGATCATAGTCCTTCCTATCCTAAACCCCTGAGACATGCTGGTTAGCCTTTACCCCATCCCATTTGATCACTATTTCATGACTAAGTTGGCTACAGCAAACTTTCTCTGATCATTCCCATCAGCCCACAGTGTATTTCTTTGATCTATCAACTCAGAGAGGACCTACTCTGGATGGACAACATGGTAGACATCTTGTGGTTGGCCAGAATGCACCGCGTGCGCCTATGCACATGGTGACCACGCGGTCTGGCACACCGAAAGCGCGCTCTGGACGTCGGGGCCCTCTGCCGCCGCCCAAATCTCGACGTATCGCCACTGCACCATGTACTCTGCATTGCGCCCACTCTCCTGCGTCCACGCCACCTCTCTGGACCCCTCCACCTCTCCTCTTCCCTCTCTGGCGAGCACGCCGTCCCAGGATGCCCACGGCCGCCGTCGCCTTGCTCTTGTCTTCTTCCTCCCGGTAGCATCCCAGCACCGTATGCACCTCCCCTAGACCTTTCTCCCCCTTCGCGCGTGCGCGCACGCACGCGGTCTTCTGGCGAGGGCATCTTCTGGCGAGGGCATCGCCGCCTCGGTTATTTAAAGCCACCCCGAGCCCTCTCGACCACACCAACCTCTCCCCCACTCTCCTCTAGCCCTCCCCGACCAGTCCAACGAGCACCGGAGCCCCTCCCCGCCCGCCACTGCCACCATGGCCACCGCTCTGGCCCGCCTAAATTGGCGTAATGTAGAGCCCCTCCCTCCTTCTCCTCACCACCAGAGAACCCACCCGAGCCCCCTAGAGCTTTCCCGCCCTTCCTCTTTTCCTCCCGTGACCCATGGGGCCGTGCCCGATCTCGCCGTGGCCACCGTCCGCCGCGGTCATCGTCCCGCTCATCTCGGTGCTCCCCGGCGGCCGTGTCATGGCCAGATGGATGCGGCATCTCCTTCACATTTCGCCGATGGCCGGGGCGCCTCTGGAGATGGCCGGAGTCGGCCGGACGAGCGCCGGTGCCGGCGACCTCCCTCAGTCTGCGAGCGGCGTCGGGGAAGGAAGGACGTGGCGGGAGGAGAGGGAGAGAGATGTCGTGGGTCCCGCCTGTAAGTGACCCAAAGGTCGGGCCCGCCCACTTAAGTGAACACGTGTTTTCGGGAATACGTTTTCTGGTTAGGAAAGCGCACTTTGGGATAGCTTCGGCTGGAAATACGCTTCCCTTATGTGAAAACGTATTTTCTAGAATGCGTTTTCTATTTAAACCCAGCCGGCTGAAACCTTTATATTGTGAACGTTCACTGGTTAAGAGCAGAAATGAATAAGTTTTTATTTGATTTCTGCCTAATGAACGAACGGCCGTAACTTCGCGACTGTGACTCCGATTCAGGTGGTTCCAAAGCCCATGATCTCAGTTCGTCGAGCCCGTTCTGATGGTATCATTTTCATGAGGTTGTCCCACTGTGAAAATGACCATTTTTCCCTTGCCCTTAAAACAGCTCCGCCGAGAGGGAAACTTTTCCGGCGATTTTTCCGCGAGTGCCTCGCACTTCTCCCCGGTGAATCCTTCACCCCCAGGTAAGCCACAACAGCCAATTGCATGATGGCCTTGCAGTAGCCATGGTTTTCACTTGAATATTTAATAATTGTTTGCTCATTTAATTATTTTGTGAAACCTATGTATATGCTCGTGAATCCATGTCTATGCTTATGCCATGTTCATTTTCATCTAGTAAGTGATATGATTAATTGCTAAGGATATTCTTATCATGTTGATTCTTGTAATCATTTCTGATGCTAGTGATAATGTTATGCTCACATGAGTAGTTACTGTCTGATATGAAAATACTTGTGATACTCGTGATCATTTTTATGCCATGCTCATGTGCATCCCGTAGACCAAATGATTTATCATTATGATGTTAAATGGTTATGTTGCCCATCCATGGTTACACTGGTATCATGCTCATATGCATTATCATGTTATTTTTATTGTGACACAGCTCCTCACCATTCAAGTTGAACCTGACATTAATCGAACTTGAACAAATCTGTTGGCTGAGTCATGGTGCCACCGAATTGAGCTAACCAGTGCAGCCACACTTGCCTTATGGGGGGCCCTAATGTGGTCTATTGTCATGCCTCTCGCCGGTGCCTCCTACTAGGGAAGATTATGTGCGCGTGCTACCCTGATCAGGTAGGCAGCCATAAGCCTTGAATACCCGAGTTTAATGGTACCGTGGTCCCCGTTTGGGACGATGTTTATGTTTGGCCACGACGGTGGCAGCCACAGAGGTGGCGGATGTCACGAGTTGGCATCGGGGTAACCCAGGACATAGCCCAAAGGGGAGATTGTCGGAGTGGCCGGGAGAGTGTCATGCAATAGATTGGTTTTGTCGGAATGTCGTTGGTCCACCCGAATGGGAGCATGAGGCCATGACTTCTGTGGTGTGGGTACAGTGTACTAACCTCTGCAAAGTGCATAATCTATCGATAGCCGCATCCTTGGTCATGGACCCAGTTCATAGTAGGTCACACTATGGGTCAACAGTAATACTAATCTGAATAATAACAACCCTGGTTCGATGAGAAAAGAAATTAGTTGATCTTTATGTGCTCACGAGAGGATCACGATGGTATCGTGGATACCGATGTTGATTGATTATGAGGTGATCGAGTGATGATCTCGATGGTAAGTTTGTGATTACAAAATAACCTACGAGCAGAGTAAGTTGGTCCATGAGACCTTAAATGTCGACCCCCTTGCATGCTAGTGCTAGTATCATCCTGTTCATATCATGAATTATATGCATAGGCCATGCTCATGTTATTGCCATGCTCATATTGTTGCCATGCTCATGTTGTTGCCATGCTCATGTTGTTACCATGCTCATATTGTTGCCATGCTCATGTTGTTCTAGTAGTATCGTGTTCATCATTGATGATTAATCTGTAAATGCCATGATGTTGTTTGTCTTGATTGCTTTGGTTGCTGTGAGCTTGCGAGTACATTCAAAGTACTCACATGGCGTGTCATGCCAGATTGCAGGTCATGCCGTGATTGCTTGTTTGTTGAGGATCCTGAGGTTGCGCTCTAGGATGCGTCCCAGCCAGAGTCCCTGCGGAGTGGAGTTCATCACCGTCGCCGTTGTTCCGCTGCTAGAATTTATTCCGCTATGAGATGTTCCGCTGCTAGCATAGAACTACCTTAGAAGGCGAAGTGTCGCCATACCGATGTAATCCTTCATGCCTTCAGAACCTTTGTACCCGTTATATTTGTAATAAAGAGCTGATTTGTTCTATGCCAAGCAGTGGCTTATTCCAGAAGACTTGATCTCTGGGCTGGAATACGGGGTGTTCCGGTTCCTCTGAGCCGGGGTGCCACAGTGCACATCGATCTCCCCTGCCGAACCACAAAGGGGCTGGATGGCCCCATAGATGGTCGTACCCTTGACAATGTCTCACACCATATGATAGGTACTAAGGTTCTCACAACCACAAACCAAACCAAAGCAAACGATAAAGGAGTTCACAAGAGAAGAAAAGCAACTCCAAATAAGACGCACTCATGACTCGGCAAATCCCTAAGCTCTCCCCCTTTGGCATCAAGACACCAAAAGGGCAAAGAGCACTAAAATGACTTAAGGTGGTAGCGAAGCTCCTGAACACCATCAGTACTCCTCGTGATCTTCAGACTCCTCCTCTGCTGTAGCTGGCTGATCCTCCTCCTCTGACTCTGACCACTTGCAGTTCTTGGAGATCCACTCCTCCTCATCAGTGATCTTGTCCTTGGAGCCACTGGTAACTTCTAAGCCAATGTGCCTCATCAGAGTCTTGTCGTGACTGCGGGCCTTCTTCTCTGCCACATGAGCCCTGTACTGACCTTGAGCCTAGATGCAGAACAACTTCTTCATCTTCTCTTTGAGCTTAGACACCCATGATGGTTCCTCAGAAGGTGGCACATAGTCAGCCTCATCATCATCTCCCTCAGACTCATTTGCCTGAGCCTCAACCTCATCCTCTCAAGTAGTGCCCCAAAGCTCCTTCAGCCTCAGTTTCATAATATCATGAGATACGAGATCACCTGTCACAAGCGTTTCCTCTAGAAAGGTAGAAGCCCATGTGTCCTCAATGAGCTTCATCAGATAAGGTCCATAGATTATACACTTGCACTCAAACACTGCAGAGCAAAGTTCGAACCACATAACATGAGAAACATCCAAGACCTGTTGTGTATCCTTCTCCGTCTGACATATGAGCAGCATATATATCCACTAGATAGGAGTGAACCATGTCCAAGTTCCCAATGTGTGGGAACAAAGACTACCTGAAGATCCTATGCATGATATCCAAGAAAGCATTCAACTCATATGAAACTTTACCGGTGGAGGAGATCTCCTTGGAGAAAGGATAGAGAGCGGACTTGTGCATGGCTGCCTCTGCTGCGTGAGGGCGCAAACTAAAGGGGTTCGCAAGCCCCTCATCTTGTATCTCAAACTCTCCATGAAGTCCTTCCATGGTGCCCTCAGACGTCTTCCATTGGTCATCAATTGCAGGGTCCTTGCATCATTAGTACCAAAATGAACAGTGGCATAGAACTGGGCCACAAGCTCTGGATGAAAGTCCTTGTTGAACGAGATGATTCTCAGAATATCTAGCTGTTCACACAGTGCCAAAGCTTCTATGAAGTATTCAGGATTCTTCTCCAAATGACCGAGATCAATTGACCTAACAATGGCATACGAGATCTTCTTGGCCTTGAGAACATCGTGGTAGATGGACATTTGCTGCCTAGTCCAGAAGGGGCGGTTCATCAGAGTGGGGCCTTAAGGGTTGCGGTACGGATTGCGATGACGCGCAACATTGAATTCCTTGGAAGGTAACTCATTCATGGACCTCTCCTGCTCTTTGTCTTTCTTCTTGCTAGCCACCTACTTGGCCCCCGCCTGGGGCTGAACATGAATACTGGGAGCTGCACAGTCACTATCTGAAGTGCGATAACGGTTGGAGCCACCTGGATGATCCGGATTCTTGCGACGCGCCTTATGCGCTGAGCTACTACCACCTGGAGCCAACAACACAGCAGGAGGGAAAGCAGATGTAAACAATTGCATAAGCCAAAGGAATTAATTAAAAAAATAAAAGGTTGATGTGAGGGAAGTGGAAGTTGACAGCTCCGGGCAGTAGGACCGCTCCAGGGGGAGCGGTAGTACCACCCGAGGCGGAGGTCAACGGACCTGACCACTACCACAGCGAGATCCGATACTACCGGAGTTGCCAAATTCAAATTCCCTCCAACCAAACTTCAATCCAACTAATCTAGCAGTCTTCTACGCCCTACTCATGCCTCGATTTTACTAGAAATCGGAGAATGCCACAAATATTTCCCTAGAACCTAGATCCAAAAACTAGAATCATAGGAGAGAAAAACGAGGGCAATACCGGCATCCATGGCAAGAGGAGAAGGTGGGGAACGATCCCACCGGACGGAAATGCGGAAGACGGCATGGAATCGGCGGCCCAAAGGTGGCCACTGGAGCGAGTTCGTCGCCTGGGAGAGAGGAGAGCGTGACGAAGGGAGAGATGAATGGGTACGGGGGAGTTGAACTCCCCCTGCCCGACTCATAACCCCCTCGCGATTCCACAGCACGGTAGTACCGCTCGAGGAGCGGTAGTACCGCCCCGATAATACAGCATGGCAGGAGGCCTGGTAGTACCGCTCCAGCGGTAGTACCATGGTACCAGGCGATAGTACCGCTTACAAGCGGTAGTACCGCGCTGGCATAAGCGGTAGTACCGTGCAGGCGCAACCTTGCTAGATCAAGTTCGAAGGGCAGCTTATGCAAATATTAGGGGCTGTAGAGAGAAGGCTTGGGTTGGAGACAAGAAAACCAGTAACAAGGGAAGAGGCACTCCAAGTTCAAGAGGACAAACAAAAGACGAGCAAGCTTGGAGTGACTCAAAGCACACAAAATGCCCTAGAAGACTAGAAAAACAAAACGAACCAACTTGAACAAACACCTCTCAAAGAGAGGGTGGTGGCCGAAGCCACCTATGTTTGAGTCAATTGGTATGGCACCGCGAAGATTTTAACCTTGGGCCCATGACCAAAACTCATCTTTGAAGCACAAGTACCATCAAAAATGGCTAAAGTGAAAGACTTGATAGATTTAGGCATAATGGGGGGAGGGAGAGTTCATTGAGAGAACAGCACTCCCCCTATGTCCATGCCTACATCCAAAACAAGATAAACATGATGAATGCGGTGGGGTGTGTCGAGATTCAAGCCACATTGCTCGAATCAATGATATTTAGCTCATGCCTTAACTCGCAAAATCTTGCTTCATCCAAAGGCTTCGTGAAAATATCCGCTAGTTGCTCTTGAGTGTTGATGTAGATAAGATCAATCTCTCCATGCTTGATGTGATTTCGGATGAAATGATGACGAATCTCAATATGCTTCGTCTTGCCACGTTGCACCGGATTGTAGGAGATCTTGATCGCACTTTCATTGTCAATCTCTCCACTTCATCAATCTCTCCACTTTGTCACAAGTGACACCTGATACGTCTCCAAAGTATCTATAATTTTTTATTGTTTCATGCTATTATAATATCAATCATGGATGTTTTTATATACATTTACAACAATTATATCTCATTTTTTGGGACTAACCTATTAACTGAGTGCCCAGTGCCAGTTGCTATTTTTTGCCAGTTTTTGGTTTTCCAAAATATCAGTACCAAACGAAGTCCAAATGCCACGAAACTTTTTGGAGATTTTTCTCTGGACATAACAAACACTAGAAGCTTCGGGAGGAGATGAGAAGATGAAGCAGTGGCCCATGAGGCACCACGGCGCGCCCGAGGGGGGCGCGCCCTGGTGGCTCGTGGGGCCCACACAGCTCCGTTTGACCTAATTCCTCCACTATAAATTCTCTAAAATCGGGAAACCAAAAAAGGAGTCCATGAAATACTTTTTCCACCACCGCAAGCTTCTGTTCTCGAGAGATCCCATCTGGAGGCCTTTTCCGGCATTCCGCTGGAGAGGGATTCGATCACGGAGGAGCTCTCCATCCTCCTTGTTGCCCTTCCGATGATGCGTGAGCCATTTACCACATACCTTCGGGTCCATAGTTAGTAGCTAGATGGCTTCTTCTCTCTATTTGATCTTCAATACAATGTTCTCCTCGATGTTCTTGGAGTTCTATCCGATGTAATCACTTTTTGCGGTGTGTTTGTTGGGATCCGATGAATTGTGAGTTTATGATCAGATTATCCATGAATATTATTTGAGTCTTCTCTGAACTCTTAGTATTAAGGTTTGTGATTTCGTAAGAATATTAGTATTAAGGTTTGTGATTCCCTGTGCATGCACATAAAGTCAATAGTTATGCAAAGAAATTATATCCAACTTATGGTGCATTATTCGGTGTTAGTTATGTTCAATGCATGTTTATGACCGTTTTCGCTTTTTGGTTGGTTGCTTCTCAATCTATTTGCTAGCCTTCATTTGTACTAAGTGGGAATACTGCTTGTGCATCCAAACTCCTTAAACCCAAGTTGTGCCAAATGAGTCCACCATACCTACCTATATGCGGTATTTCCATGCTGTTCCAAGTAAATTTGCATGTGCCAACTCTAATTTTTCAAAATAATTTTCCGTTTTGTGTGCCCGTACCGCTCATGAAGCGGCAGGGGGTGGCCAATATTTTCCATGCTAGGTGTGTTATTCTCACAATGAGTGTTTATTCACTTGTCATTGCACAAGAGAGTGGCAGGTAATAGGGATGCCCAGTCCCACAATGAATCAAAAATTAATAACAACAAAATTCCTTGGAAAGTGTTGGTATGGAGGGCACCCGTATACGGCTAGGCACGGATTGTGAAAGAATGGTGGAACGGAAATAAACTTTATTTTCTGTTTGGGAACCGCCTATGTTGTGTCTAGCATGGAAGATATTGGGAATTCTCGGTCGTTTTCGTTGACAGGAAAAGCATGCCTCTCAAAATAATTTTATCTCTCTAATTTAAGCTTTGAGCTTTGGCACATTCGCAAATATCTGCTTCCCTCTGTGAAGGGCCTATCTATTTACTTTTATGCAATTTATTTTTTATTTTGAGTCTCCATCTACTCTTACAAAGCACCAACTAGAGAGCACTATTATCATACTTGTGCATTGTGTGTAGCTAATATTGAGTGTGTTTCATGAATGGATCAATGATTGAGCTAAATGGGCTAGGGATAACTTTCTTTAGCGTTGATATTTCGAAAGACATGGTTGCTTGTTAGTATGCTTGAGTATTTATGTCTTCATATCAAACTATAGACTATTGCATTGAATCATTCAAGTTCAAATGTCCATGCTATAAAGAAAAGAATATATGATGAATATGATAGGTAGCATTCGACATCAAAAATTCTGTTTTTATCATTTACCTACTCGGGGACGAGCAGGAATTGAGCTTGGGGATGCTGATACATCTCCAACGTATCAATAATTTTTTATTGTTCCATGCTATTATAATATCAATCTTGGATGTTTTTATATACATTTACAACAATTATATATCATTTTTTGAGACTAACCTATTAACTTAGTGCCCAGTGCCAGTTGCTGTTTTTTGCTTGTTTTTGGTTTTCCAGAATATCAGTACCAAACAAAGTCCAAATGCCACGAAACTTTTTGGAGATTTTTTTTCTGGACATAACAAACACTAGAAGCTTCGGGAGGAGACGAGAAGATGAAGCAGTGGCCCATGAGGCACCACGGCGTGCCCTAGGGGGGCGCCCTGGTGGCTCACGGGGCCCACATAGCTCCGTTTGACCTAATTCCTCCACTATAAATTCTCTAAAATCAAGAATCCAAAAAAGGAATCCATGAAATACTTTTTCCGCCGCCGCAAGCTTCTGTTCTCGAGAGATCCCATCTGGAGGCCTTTTCCGGCACTCCGCCGGAGGGGGATTCGATCACGGAGGGGCTCTCCATCAACCTTGCTGCCCTTCTGATGATGCGTGAGCAGTTTACCACCGACCTTCTGGTCCATAGTTAATAGTTTGATGGCTTCTTCTCTCTTTTTGATCTTCTATACAATGTTCTCCTCGATGCTCATGGAGTTCTATCCGATGTAATCACTTTTTGCGGTGTGTTTGTTGGGATCCGATGAATTGTGAGTTTATGATCAGATTATCCATGAATATTATTTGAGTCTTCTCCAAACACTTTTATGCATGATTATTATAGCTTCGTATTTCTCTTCGATCTATTGATTTGGTTTGGCCAACTATATTGATTTATCTTGCAATGGGAGAGGTGCTTTGTAATGGGTTCGATCTTACGGTGCTCAATCCCAGTGACAGAAAGGGACATGACACGTATGTATCATTGCTAGTAAGGGTAAAAAGATGGGGTTTATTCATGCGTGAGTTTACTTTGTCTACATCATGTCATCTTGCTTAAGGTGTTACTCCTTTCTTTATGGACTTAATAAACTAGATGCATGCTGGATAGCAGTCGATGTGTGGAGTAATAGTAGTAGATGCAGGCAGGAGTCGGTCTACTTGTCTCGGACGTGATGCCTATATACATGATCATTGCCTTAGATATCATCATGATTATTTGCTTTTCTATTAATTCCCCAACAGTAATTTGTTTACCCACCGTATGCTATGAGAGAAGCCTCTAGTGAAAACTATGGCCCCCGGGTCTATCCAAATCATATATTAAAAATCCTAAAAATACCTTGCTGCACTTTTACTTTATTTATTTTATTTTATATTTTAGTTCAATCTATCCATCTATCACCATACAATTTAATCTTGCAATTGACTACCAAGGGATTGACAACCCCTTGTTTGTGTTGGGTGCAAGGATTCGTTATTTTGTGTGCAGGTACTGCTAACGAGGTGTTGCGTGATTCTCCTACTTGATTGATAACCTTGGTTTCATAACTGAGGGAAATACTCATCTCTACTGTACTGCATCATCCCCTCCTCTTCGCGGAAAAACCAACGCATATCACAAGTAGCTACACTGTAATCCTTTAAATTTTGCCTCATCCATAGCAATTGTGCACAACAACTTGCGGCGGCTACATACTCGGATTTGGTGGTGGATAGGGACAAGCAATTTCGCTTCTTTGAAGACCAACTGACCAAAGAGCGACCAAGGAATTGGCACCCTCCGGAAGTTGACTTCCTATCCACACGGTCTCCCACCCAATCCGCATCCGAATATCCCATGAAATCAAAACTTGCACCATTGGGGTACCATAAGCCAAAGTTTGGGGTATGAGCCAAATATCAAAAGATTCACTTGACTGCCACATAGTGTCTTTCCTTAGGTGCGGCTTGAAACCATGCACACATTCCCACACTCAACATGATATCCGGTCGAAATGCACAAAGGTAAAGCAAGGATCCGATCATGGAGCGATATACCTTTTGATCCACCGCTTTACCATTGGGATCAATGTCAAGTTCGCACTTGGTAGGCATTGGAGTCTTGGCCGGCTTGACATCATTCAACTTGAATCTCTTGAGCATGTCTTGGGTATATTTGGCTTGGTTGATGAAGGTTCCTTCTCTTCTTTGCTTGACTTTGAACCCGAGAAAGAACTTCAACTCTCCCATCATAGACATCTCAAACTTCTCCGTCATTTGTGCGGCAAACTCATCATTGAAAGCTTTGTTAGGAGAACCAAATATAATATCATCAACATATAGTTGGCATATGAACAAATCCCCTTTAACCCTCTTAGTAAAAAGGGTGGGATCGATTTTCCCAATTTCAAACCCACGGTCTTGCAACAACTCGGTAAGGTGCTCATACCATGCACGTGGGGCTTGTTTAAGGCCATAGAGTGCCTTATCGAGCTTGTATACATGATTGGGGAACTTGGGATCCTCGAACCCCGGGGGTTGTTTGACATATACCAACTCATTAAGAGGACCATTAAGAAATGCACTTTTCACATCCATTTGTTGCTACTTAAAATCATTATGAGATGCATATGCAAGCAACATGCGAATAGATTCAAGACGAGCAATGGGAGCAAAGGTTTCACCGTAGTCGATACCCTCGACTTGGGAGTAGCCTTGTCCTACCAATCTTGCCTTGTTTCGAACAACAACACCGTTCGCATCTTGCTTGTTCTTGAATATCCATTTGGTTCCAATGACATTATGGTTCTCCTTTGGCCTTGGCACCGATTGCCACACCTTGTTGCGCTCGAAGTTGTTGAGTACATCATCCATGTATTCAAGCCAATCCACGTCCTCGAGCGCCTCAAGTACCTTTTGGGGTTCAACACACGAAACAAATGCGTGATGCTCACAAAAGTTTGATAATTGTTTACGAGTGGTTACCCCTTTATTTAAGCTCCCATGGACATTCTCCATGACATGTCCTTGTTGCTTAAGTTTGGAAGCAATCTTGGCGGCACTACGCTCCAATAGCTCCTCCATAGACATTTGAGGAGAAACATCTTGACAATCTTGAGCATCATCTTGAGCTTGCTCTTGATCTTGAGCTTGCACTTGATCTTGAGCTTGCTCGGTGTCGTGATCATGATCTTGAGCATCATTTGGTGCATCAACATCATCTTGTGGTTGATCTTGCCCTTGATCTTGATCACTTGGTTGAGGGCCTTCGGTTTGTTCTTCGGAAGCGTGTGGGTCAATAGTTGGTGATGGCTCCACCTGTGTAGAGCATTGTCCTTCTCCTTCGGCCACAAGGGGTTCCTTAATGGGGAGTATTTGACCAATCCCCATTCTTCTTATGGCTTGGGGAGGAATTTCATCACCTACATCACAAAGACCACTTTGCTCCACTTGGGAGCCATTATTTTCATCAAACTCTACATTACACGTCTCCTCAATGAGTCCATTGGACTTGTTGAGAGGACACGGTAAGCATGAGAGTTTGTAGCATAACCAACAAATATGCCCTCTTGAGCGCTAGGTTTGAATTTAGACAAACGAGCACCTTTCTTGAGACTGAAACACTTACACCCGAACACCCGGAAGTAGTTGAGGTTGGGCTAGTTACTGGTAAGTATCTCATATGGATTCTTGTTCAAGCCTTTGCAGAGGTAGAGCCGATTGGATGCATGACATGCGGTGTTGATGGCTTCGGCCCAAAAGTTGTACGGAGACTTTAATTCCGCCATCATGGTCCTTGCCGCGTCCATCAACGTCCGGTTCTTCCTCTTTGCTACACCATTTTGTTGAGGGGTATATGGTGTAGAGTATTGATGCTTAATCCCTTCATCACTAAGAAACTCATCCAAGGTGTAGTTCTTGAACTCGGTGCCGTTGTCACTTCTAATCATCAATATCTTTGCATCATGTTGGCATTGACCTTCATTCGCAAACTCAATGATGGTCTGTTGGGTCTCGCTCTTCCTCTTGAGGAAATAAACCCAAGTGTATCTTGAATAGTCATCCACAATCACCAAGCAATACTTTCTTCCCCCAAGACTATCAAAGGATGGAGGTCCAAAGAGATCCATGTGAAGGAGCTCCAAGGGCCTCTTCGAGTAGATGATAGTCATGGGTCGGTGAGCCGTCTCATGTAGCTTTCCTTCGATACAAGCACTGCAAGCACGATCTTTGGCAAAGCTCACATTCGTTAGTCCATGAACGTGATCCCCTTTGAGGAGACTTTGCAAAGATCTCATATTGACGTGGGCTAGACGGCGATGCCAAAGCCACCCCACATCAACTTTAGCCATTAGGCAAGTCGCGATCTTAGTTAACCACATAGAGACCGTTCTCGACATGACCAACAAAAGCTACTTTAAGAGTCTTGCTCAACAAAAGGGCCACGGTATCAATATCAAAGAATGTGGCAAAGTCCATGAACGGAAAGTAAATTGTATGCAAGGGTCTCAACAAGCATGACCTTCTCAATAGATAAATCATGAGAAATCACAACCTTGCCAAGACCCAATACCTTAGATGTTGAGCATCACCAAATTGAACATGGGTGGGCATAGATGGGCTTGGTTGAACGTCCACCACCAAATGCTTGCTCCCAGTCATATGATTTGTTGCTCCACTATCGAGCAACCATGATCCTCCACCGGAAGCAAACTCCTACAAGAGATCAATGCTTGGTTTTAGGTACCCATTCTCGAATGGGTGCTTTGATGTTAAAAACAAGGTTCTTAGGAACCCAAATAGACCATTCAATGTACTCATAATAAGAACCGACAAATTTGGCATAAACATGTCCATCACTAGCATGGCATAAAACATAAGAAGGGTTAAAATCACCGGCTTTGTTCGATGGGGTGGTTTTGCCGTTCTTGGCATTTCCCCCCACCACCTTGTCCTTCTTCTCCTTATGAGCACCCTCTCCCTCTTTGACAAATACCTCTTTGAGAAGGAGAGGTTTCTTGGTCTTGTTGTTCTTCTTCTTCTTTGACTTGGGCACAAACCCAAGCCCCTCCTTTGCCACAACTTCCTTTTGATTGCTCAAAAGCTTGTTGAGGTTCTTCTCGCCTTGTATGAAAGACACAAGACCTTTCTCAATTTGCTCTTTCAACTTGGCATTCTCCTCCACAAGATGAATATGCTCACAACAAGGGTTAGTAGCATGAGCATTATCAATTAGCACAAAAGGAGGACGCGTGGCTATTTCCTTAGTGAGCTTCGCTTGGAGTTAATCATGAGACTCCTTGAGTGTAGCATGTGCACTTTTCAAGGCCTTGTGAGCCTTGTCAAGTAGCTCAAACTCCTCTTTAAGTCTAGCATGGCCAACCCCAAGCTCAACATTCTCGGATTTAAGCACACGAGCAAGAACTTGAGCATGATCATGATCTTTCTTTAGTTTAGCAAGGTCAACGTTTTGCGACTCCTCAAGAGCCGAATGAAGACCTCGCTCTTCCTCAAGAGCAATGGAAAGATCCGCAATCTCATCGGCATAGTCACGACTATGGCCTTCCAAATTAGTGATAGTCTCTTCATGAAACTCAATAATACCATTGGCCTCACCAAGTTGTTCCAAAAGAGCAACAAAGTGCTTCTTGGTCTCACCTTTGAGCTTACCCAAGAACTTGTCAAACTCATTCTCATCCACCTTCACCTTCTCATGTTCATCCACACAATCCAACAATGAAGGATTAGTATATGGAAGTTTTGATGTTGGAGGTTACCTTGTTGATGCCTTTTGCCATGAGGCACTTGAGGATGAGGTTCTCGTTGGGGGCATCAAAGAGGGACACCGAGGTTGGGGAAGAGGTGGCAATGGCCACGGTGGCCATTGCAAACCCTTCACCACTTGTATCATCATCATCATCATTGGAGTTGTACTCTTCTTGCACCACCAAACCCTTTGGAGGCACCTTCTTGGTGAAATTGTTCTTGTTGGGGAAGGATTTGGCCTTGTCTTTGCGGATGAGCTTGCCACCATTGTCTTCTCTCTTCTCGTAGGGGCAATCCACCAGGTAATGACTCACATTGCCACAATTGTAGCAAGTTCTCACACGTTGCTTGCCCTTGGAGCCACTTGAGTTGTTCTTGGAGAAGTTGGGCCTTGAGTTTCTCTTGTTGCCCCTAAATTGCCTTGACACAAGAGCCATGTGCTCGTGGTAAGCATATTTGGTGTCTTCGGGGCAAATCTCCTCTTCTTCCTCTTCTTCTTCTGGAATAGCCTTGGCCTTCAAAGCAAGGTTGGTCTTCTTTGACCGTTGGACACGAGTTAGAGCGTTGTCGGTGGTCTTGTTCAAAATGTTCATTGCAATGAATTCATCCAACACTTCACTTGAGGACAAGGTGTGGAAGTCCGGTCTTTGACGGATCACGGAAGACATGCTCTTGTTGAATGGCATGATGGCCTTTAGGAACTTGCGCTTGACCCAAGTGTCATCCGTATCCTTGCTCCCATGATCTTGGAGTGAGACCGCGAGGGTTGTCAATCTCCAGTATAGCTCACGAGGATCTTCATCATCCTTCATCACGAACTCATCAGCCTCATCAAGTATGACCACAAAGTTTGACCATTAAATGCTTGAGCTTCCCTTGTACAATGAGACGATGTGCTCCCAAGTATCCTTGGCACTAGTGAATGGCCGCAAATGAGAGAGTTCTTCCGGCAGCATTGCGGATTGGAGAATGAACAAAGCGGAGTGATTGAGTTGATTGTCCACTTCTTCTCTTGGTGTCATGTTGTACTGATCATGAGGATGAAAGCCTTGCTAGATGACCCTCCAAAGTTGTGTTGAGCTGTGATTCAAATGAGACTTGATACGAAAAACCCAATCATGAAAGTTATTCAAATCAAGCTTAGGAGGAGGACCAAGAGGATTAAGGCAAGGTGATGGTACCGGACCACCATAGTCCGGGGGAGGAACAACCGCGGCATGGATGCCCGTCCCATTATTACCTAGAGGGGAAGAAGTTTGAGTTCCTTTAGCCACTTCCTTACTGGAGTTGGCCTCGGACTCCGATGCGGTGGGATTAACCACTTGCATCCGACCGGTAGAAGATTTTAACCCCTCAAGGAGTTCTTTAAACATGGACTTGACCTTGGCCGTCATAGACGTCTTAAGTGAAGTCATAGCTTCATTTAAGTCGTCTCAAGTGATTGAGTTCGACTCCACGGCCTCGGGTACATCTTCAACCCTTTCCCCATCGTCAACCATACTCTTCGGGTGGTAAAACCCTTAATAAAGAGATGAGGCTCTGATACCAATTGAAAGGATCGATATGGTTGACTAGAGGGGGTGAATAGGCAACTACCAATTTTTAGCTTTTCTTAACAATTTAGGTTTAGCAACAAATAGGTTGTCTAGATATGCAACTAGGTGAGCAACCTATATGATGCTAACAACAACAACAAGCAAGCAAGCAAGCAAACAATATCTTGCACAAAGTAAAGGAAAGAAATAACCACAAGTAGAGTCGGTCAAGACGAGGATGTGTTGCCGAAGTTCCTTCCCTTTGAGAGGAAGTACGTCTCCGTTGGAAAGGTGTGGAGGCACAATGCTCCCCAAGAAGCCACTAGGGCCACCATATTCTCCTCACGCCCTCGCACAATGCACGATGACGTGATTCCACTGGTGGTGCCCTCGAAGGCGGTGACCGGACCTTTACAAACAAGGTTGGGGCTCTCTCCACAACCGAATTGGAGGCTCCCAACACCACCACGGAGCTTCACCACAATGGATTGTGGCTCTGAGGTGACCTCTTCCATCTAGGGTGCTCAAACACCCAAGAGTAACAAGATCCGCAAGGGATTAGTGGGGGGAATCAAATTTCTCTTGGTGGAAGTGTAGATCGGAGCCGTCTCACCCAAACCCTAGAAGATCAACCAAAGTTATCGGCTAGGGAGGGAGATCATGCGAAAATGGAGCTTGGAGCAACAATGGAGTTTGGGGAAGAAAGAGGCCAGCCTTCTTGGGGAAGAGGACCCCCTTTATATAGTGGGAAAGAATCCAACCATTATCTTGCTCATAGCCATTGATAGTGGGAAAGAAACTCTAAAAAAATAACCGTCTTGCTATAACACTCCGAGGGGCAATAATCATCTAGTGCCATATGATAGATTATCTGAAATGCTCAATGCACACGATTAGTCCGCAAATGCATTGTCATCAATCACCAAAACCACTAAGGGAGAAATATGCCCTAACAATGTGGACGATGAGTATAATGTAAAGGAAAGGAGGGAAGAGGTGGAATCACTGAAGGTGGAGACGGGGAATGTATCGGTGATGAAAGTGGAGAAGGGGAAGGTATCTGTGATGAAGGTGGAGAAGGGGAAGGTATCGGTGATGAAGGTGGAGAGTCATGCGATGAGGGTGAAGAAGGAACCATAGGAGAGGACGATGTCGGATCTACAACAGCGGGACGAGGAGTAGGAATATAGGGCACAAAGGGAGGTGTATCCGGAAACGTAAGAAAAGAGATGTCCTCCGTGGAAAAGGCTGGGGAGGATGGACGTGGGTAGAAGGGGCGAGACTCATCAAAGGTCACATCCCGTGAAATACGCATCTGGCGACCGACAGGATCCCAACACCGATAGCCCTTATGCTCATCACTGTATCCGAGAAAGACACACTCAACAGACTGAGTAGTCAGTTTGGTGCGTTCAGGAGGGGCAAGCAAAACGTAGCAAACGCAACCAAACAAACAAAGCGCCGAATAATCAGGAGAACAACCAGAAAGACGCTCGAGAGGGATACCATCCTGTAGAGCAGTGGATGGTTGAATGTTGATGAGATAGGTAGAAGTGGTAACAGCCTCAGCCCAGAAATGAGGTGGAAGAGAGGCGGCGATCATCATCGCACGCGCCGTCTCAAGAAGGTGACGATGCTTGTGCTCAGCCAAACCATTCTAAGCATGAGCACCAGGGCAAGAGAACTGAGTAAGAGTACCTTGCTCAGCAAGGAATCCTCACAGCGCATGGGAGATATACTCACCAGCTGAATCTGCTCGAAAAACACAAATAGGAGTGGAAAACTGGGTATGAACCATGGCAGCAAAAATTTTATATATAGATAAGACCTCACTACGAGAAGACATGAAATTGATCCAAGTGTACCGAGAAAAATCGTCTATAAAGATAACATAGTAGTGATGACCCCCTTTTGAAGCGAAGGGAGCCGGACCCCAAACATTAGAGTGCACGAGATCAAAAGGGCGCTCGGACACTGACTCATTGTTGGGATAAGGTAGCTGAATCTGCTTACCAAGCCTACAACCCAGACAATCCAATGAAGCATTACCGGAGACGGACCCTAGAACACCACGATGAACCAAAGACGAGAGACAAGAAACAGATAAATAGCCAAGACGATGATGCCACTGCGGAAAAAAACTAGGAGAAGCAGCAACAGGGGCTGCGAGACTAGCGGCGGTGGCAGCGGAGGGAAGATGAAGCTAGTCAAGCTCCCAGAGACCATCAGAGCATTGAGGGCCCTGGCATTTTGAGCTTCATATAAGCATAGTGTGGGATAGCCTGAAATCTGGCAAACACGTCACGACCGAGAAGCGCGTGATACCCGCTTCGGAATGGCATGACGTTGAAGATTAACTCTTCGGAGCGGTAGTTGTCGGGAGTACGAAACACTACGTCAAGCGAGATTCTAACGCTGCATCACGCCTCTTTTCCTGGAATTATTCCTTTGAACATTGTCTTGCTTGGCTCGATTCTTGACTTGTCGAGCTGCATTTTCCTCAGGGTGTCCTCGTAAATGAGGTTCAGGCTATTGCCTCCGTCCATCAGGACTTTTGTTTGCCTGTAGCCGTCGATAATGGGGTCGAGGACTAAAGCCGTGACTCCTCAACTCGGCCTGAGCTTTGGTTGGTCTCCGTGCCCAAAGGTTATCGGTGTGCTTAACCATTTGCTCTCCGAGGTCGTCATGTGGTAAGCATGATTTACTTCTCAAAGAGCTCTTTTTCGCTGGTTGCGCGAGGGGTGAGTTTCATATATCATCAGGCCTTCCTCCTCGTACGGGTATTCTTCCTAGCTCGGTGTGTCTTCTTGGGTTTTTACTGTTCCAAGGTTATCTAAGAGATCGATTCCCCCTTTTGCGACCTGCCGTAAAACCCAGCATGCTCGAAGCTTGTGAGTTGGATTTGTGTTTAACGAAACAGAGTGCATCGTGCATGGTTCATTGAGGATCGCGTCCAACGCGGTTTTGGGTTTATTTGCTAGCTGTTTCTTGTGCTGCTCATGATGAGCAGCCCGCTCGTCAATTCTGGGGCATTTTTTGCTTTGGCACGGGCGCCTTTTCTTTGCGGAGTTGAACAAGTTTTGAGTTGAACCCTTTTGCTCCTGCTTTGCCAGCCAGGCATCCTCCATAATGCAGTATATTGATATTATATCGGATAGCTCGGGGAACGTTCTGACATGCCTTCATGCAAAAACGTTAGCTATACCTTCGTCTCGACAACCGAGGTGGAAGGCTGAAATAACCTCCATGTCCCAGCAATCTGGGATCTTATTTTTAACAAACAAGAACCTCATCCAGAATTGACATACTGTTTCCCTTTGTTTTTTCCTGACGTAGGCTAGATCCCAGATATCAGCTGGTCCCGGAACACCGGGACAATAGGATATGTGGGCGGTGGGTGGGGGTGCGAATCCAAGTCCAGACCGATCTAAGGTCTGTTTCTCGAGTGGAACTCCTTGTTGGTGACTCGAAGACGCCTTTGGTGGAGATCGCGGTGTGGTTTTCCCGAAGCCATTTTGATGTGAGTTTGAATCCAAGCTTCAAGCTTGATCTGGTTGGCCGTGGCCGTGGTCTCCTATGGGGAGGAGAGCTGGCTCTTCGGCAGCTGCTGTCCTCAAGTCCTCGGCCAGATCCGAGGACGAGGCGAGGGTTTTGATCATAGGATTACACTACTGGGAAAGGGCTTATTAGTGACCCCAATGAGTGGCGGGTGGCATAGGTCACCCGCCACAGATACTTTTTAAAATTAGCAGTGGCGGGTAACAAACAGCGACCGCCACAGCTAATAGCGTAACTGTGGCGGGCAAAATTCAAACACCACCACAGCTACAATCTCCCGGATGAGGCTTGCTTCCGTAACTCAGCTGTGACGGGCCCAAGCAGTTGCCCCCCACTATTAGTAGATGAAGCAGTGGCAAGCACTGGTTAGCATCCGCCACTAGCTGTCATTGATGGATGCCCAATTTTAGCAGAACATAGTTGTGGCGGGTCCTCTACCACGCCCGCCGGTGGTAGTTTACATAACTGTGGTGGGCGGAAATTTCTGGCCACCACAGAATATTTTCCCGCGTGGGGTTGCTGTCCACGTCACTTTGCAGTGGCGGGCTACTCCTGCCAACCGCCAGTGAAAATATCAAGGAGTCAGCACTGGCGTGCATCCTGTATTGCCCGCCACAGAACTTTATTGCCTTTTTTGCTTGCCTGAAATTCAGTGAATGCCGCGAAAATAGCAAACCAACTGCAAAAGTTGTCAATTTTTAGCACGGGGCTTCTGATGGCGTATATTACACATGGAAAAAATTCAAGTCCAAAATATGTTTAAAAACTGAGTTCTGTGTGTGAGGTGGCCGTTTCGAAACCCTTATACACTTGGCGGGGGAGTGTCCTGCTTGCACACGATGTGTATCAGGTTTTGGTCGTAACGATCTCTAATTTTTATCAGACCCTACAGGTGTTCAATGAAGACGCCATGGAAAGTTTCAAACATTTCCAACCTCGTTAGCACGGCCAAAGTTTGTTTTGCCTTTTTTACTTGCCGAAAATTCGGTTAATGCCGTAAAAATAGCAAACCAACTCCAAAAGTTGTCAATTTGTAGCACAGGGCTTCTGATGGCGTATATTACACATGGAAAAAAAATTCAAGTCCAAAATATGTTTAAAAACTGAGTCTGTGTGTGAGGTGGCCATTTCGAAACCCTTATACACTTGGCGGGGGAGTGTCCTGTTTGCACACGATGTGCATCTGGTTTTGGTCATAACGATCTCTAATTTTTATCAGACCCTACAGGTGTTCAATGAAGACGCCATGGAAAGTTTCAAACATTTCCAACCTCGTTAGCACTGCCAAAGTTTGTTTTGCCTTTTTTACTTGCCGAAAATTTAGTTAATGCCGTGAAAATAGCAAACCAACTCCAAAAGTTGTCAATTTGTAGCACGGGGCTTCTGATGGCGTATATATTTAAAAACTGAAAAGTGCGCTGCCGTATTTTTACGCAACGAATATTTGTGAAAGACAGATTTTGGGCTGGCGGGTGGCCCTGCCCGCCCGTCGTTGCTAGTTTTTGCAGTGGCTGGTGCCACGTGCTGCCCGCTGTGTGTTAACCGAAAACACGCGCCCACCCGCCGCCCCCCCCCACGCATAGTTTCGAAACTTACCTAATCCGTTCCCCTATTCTCTCCCACCTCTCGCGCGCTCGTCCACCGCAACCGCCGCCGGCCGCCGCGCACCTCTCTCTACTCTCGTGTGCTCTGGTCCGCCACCACGCACCTCTCTCTACTATCGCGCCGTACGATCCGCGTGCCACCGCCGCAGCAGTCGCCGGTGCTCGTACTCCGCCGCCACCGCAGCTGTAGTTTTTTCCCCGCGGGATCCCGTGGGCTGGCACCTTGACAACCTTGCGGCCGTCGCAACGAACCCGGCCGTCTCGCCAACACCGTCATCGACGTCGCAAATTTCTGATTCACCTCTGTGTCAAGGTATAATTTCACTACATTTCACATCTATATGTTCCACTATTATAGACGATTGTAACGTGTTCAATGAAATGCCACACAAAGGATTTATATCTTAGATGTTCTTGGATGTACCTGTACAAACACGTGGATGGGGTGGTGTCATTCGATGTAGAATCAGATGGTTGTGTTTGATTTGTAGGACTTAATATGAGTGCCAATGTTTTGACGAAACGTTGATTCGTTTCCATTTCGTCAAATTTCTGGTACTCAATATGCCCTACTTTTAGCAAAGGTCATGCCGAATTTTTCAGTCGCCATTCTCTTTCTATGTTCAGTCATAACTTTTTGTTACAATATTGCAGTTGGACAAATGGATCCCGGCGCCGGAACGTCATCTCAGAAGGAACCTCAGTACACCAACCCTGACGTCGAGATGAGCGCCCCTGGCGTGGATGATTCGGCCATCCCTGACGTCGAGATGGGTAACGACCAATAGGTAGAACCGACCACCGGGGCAGGGGACATGAGCCACACTGACGGGACTTCATCCAGCACGGCCGCCACAAAGAAGAGCAACCGAAAGGCAAGGGATCCAAACAAGCTTAACGAAGGTATAATTGCAATCACCGCAGTTGGCCCGAGTGGCGAACCCGTCACCCCAGAGGACGCAGCAAAAAGGTATAGCAAAATGCTAGGTTGCATCTTGCGAAAAACCATCCCGATCGGTAGCAAGGATTTGGTCGGACACAAGGAGAATCTACTACTAGCGTTAAACCGTAGTTATGAATTTCCACCTGATGTCAAGAAGTTAGCCAAAGATTATGCCATGTCAAAATGGCCAAAGATTTTAAGGGACTGGAAGAGCAGTGCCCATTGCAATCTAGTTGGTAAGGACTTCAAGACCGTTAAGCTGCTCAATCCAACTATGGATTACGAAGAATGGATGAAGTTTTGTGAATCCTCTGGTAGTGAGTCAAGCAAGGACATAAGCGATCATTTCCGTAATTTACGGAAAAATCTACCAGGTAACCACCGTCTGGGCCCTGGTGGTTACAAAGCTGCAAAACCCAAGTGGGAGAAGGAGGCCAGAGAGTTTATAGCCGCGGGTAAACAGCCTCTGTTCTGGGAACATCGAGATCGTGCTCGGGACTTCCGTTTTCTCAGGGCCCGTGCAGTACAAGACCAAGGCAGTAAGGAGTTGGTCCTCCCGACGCAGTAACTTCGCTCGACTGAGGAGAACTTGGTAACATCAATCACCACTAATAATTTAGTCCCCACAACTTATTTAATACGTACCATACTAATTGTTTACCAAAACACATGTATTTTTTGTAGAGAAAAATAAAGCAAGAATTTAGACCGGGTCCTCATGAATCTCCCCATGGCTATAGGTATGATGACCCTCTTACCCGGGCAGTGAACGTGGGTTTTGGGGTTAACAGGAAGCCCAAGACTGGGCGTGCGTTGGGAGGGGGTAAGATGTTGTGGGACGATGCCTACCCCGAAACCAAAGAACTAAAAAAATACAGAAGGAAGTACATAAGCAAAACTAAGTTAGATGCAGTAGTAGATGCAGTAGTCGAGAAAAGGTTAGTAGAAATGTTTCCGCACGGCGCGGCAAGTCCTACCCAGCAGCATACACCTATCATCACCCATCAGCCACGTGCATCCCCCTTTATTCCATGCTGGCTGCAAGCCAACGTGGACGGGGTGAAGACAAGGGTTGCCAAGGGTCAAATCATCCCATTTACCGATGGTAGCAGAATGATGCACGGGGTCGTCTTGCCACTTGGCATGACAAGGGTGCAGGTGCAGGAGGTACTGACGGGCTTCGAATCTTGGTCGTTGCCTCATCCCCCTGAAGACGGCGTCACTATGTTATGGCAAGTGACCCAGAGCCACCTCCTTAAGTGGCCAATGAATGATATAGAGGAGATTCCCCAAGGATATGCCAGCACCGGAGACATAGTGCCAGATAATCCGCATTCAGGGGAGAAGAATGCACGTGACAGTTGCGGACCATCCGCAAACAAACCACCTATGCCTGTTGTCATCCCCGAAGGGCGGAAAATGAACATGTATAAGCCCGGGGAACTGCTTCTATCAGACTCTATGTTGGAGACCCTCTCGATTGATCTTCAAATTCTACACGCCCATGTGGTTGATAAATCTAAAAAAGGTCAACATGGATACACGGCCAAGATGATAGAAGGTTATAGTTTTGTCCATGAGTCTCCGGCAGATAGAATTGATCTGGCCATCAATGTGGTCATCCATGCAAATATCTTCTGTGTCAGCGTAGTCTCCCCAGAGTTAATGAGGCTCTGGGTACTTCATCGAGCTACAAATCCCCTACTCCCGCATGGTAAAGTGTCCTTACCTGATCCTTTTTACATGCATTGCCACAACCTGGAAACCACAGAAGGCTAGGAGGTCATCTCGGACTACCTGTTTCCGTTATTTATTGTCAAGCATCCACATGCGGACACCTTTCTAGTGCCATACTGCGACAAGTAAGTCGTTAACATTCACTAATTTATTTTGAAACATACAAATGGCCTTCTGGTTTGATCTCATCAATGCTAATTTCTTTATTTGTTTGTGCAGCGACCGACATTGGATCGTAATCGCACTATTGCCGACGCAGGGCTTGGCTTACTTCTTTGATTCAAAGAGACACCCTCAAAAGCAATGGACCAGATTGAAGAAGGTTCTAAATGATGCTCTCGCCAAGTGTAAGAACGTCAGAGAGACTATAACAGAACATTCAGAATTCAAGTTCTTCACTAGCGCTTGTTGCTATCAAGAACAAAATGTGGAAACCTCTCATAGGTCTGGATACTGTGCCATGGCTATCATGGACGACTTTTTGAAGAAAAGCAAATATTTGCCTAATCATAGCCAGATCATCAAGTGGTCCGAAGAGATGGAGAGGGACATGGACATAGGGGACCTATTAACAGAGCATGGCCGCCTCCAAAAGGTGTTGGCCAGAATCATCAACAAAGAGGTTGTAAATGAGGATGGGAAGTTTCACTTCCAGCTAGAGCAAGATGAAGAACGACTTCACCGAGTTGAAGACATATTGCGGTAATCAATTGCAAGCGATACAGTGCTTCAAAACATCTTGATTCGTTGTTCATTTTATGAGTTGAGAATTTTACATGTTTATTTGTTGCCCTACACTTCTTATACTGTATGTTTGCTTCATTAATAATCTTAATTATTGTAACACTATTGTAATATGATTGTTTGAATGCAATGGGATGATTGAGTGCAAAATACTGCTTCAGCGCCATTAAAATGCTGCCACGGCAGCAAAAAAACGCTGCCGCGGCAGCAATTTCTCTATATGCCGACATCACTACCAGTGGCGAGCAGTAAAGGTGCCAGCCACTTCTAATACATACAACAGTGGCGGGAAGAGATTTTAGTTGTGGCAGGCCATAACTTCAGCCCACCACCACAGTACTGTCATCAGTGGCGGGCGGGCACCCGCCACTGATGCCATAATAGCAGTGGCAGGAGGTCAGTGGCGGGCGGACCTGAGAGCCTGGCCCGCTACTACTGGGCTTTTTGCACCCGCCACTGCTGGGCATTCCTGCAGTAGTGTTAGGGTCGCCGGGTTTCAGATCCCGGTGATAAGGAGGCATTGTAACGCACTCGGGTGTTTCGGTTAATCCAAAGTCTTGGGCGGCCGGCATGAGGGACACGCCGAAATAGATCTGATGATCAAGTGAAACTCCCATCAAGCCTGTGTGATCACCCAGCTAGACCTGCATGGGCCACCAATGTCGGTGCTAAAACTGGCAGATCTCGGGTAGGGGGTCCCAAGCTTGATGATCAGAGCTAGATGATAACAAGGAGAGTAGGGACACGATGTTTTACCCAGGTTCGGGCCCTCTTGAGGTGGTAAAACCCTACGTCCTACTTCTTATATATTAATTGTGAGGGGGTACAAAGTACAGATTGATCTACCTCGAGATCATATGAGTTTGTCTAAGCTCTAAACCTTGCGTATGTGAATGCCTCTATGGTCTAAACCCTATGGCTTATATAGACGCCGGGGATATCTAGGGTTTACACATGGTCGGTTACAATGTAGGGATAAGCATGCCAACTATTCAAAAATACACTTGAAGTGTATGCCAAGCCTCCAGGAGATCTTCGTCTTGATTACACTGAGGGTCAGGGCCAACAAGGCCCATTCATCAGTCTTCGGTGGGTCCTCGGCCCAGCCCATAATCAGCAAGCCGATGTGGCAAACACCCCCTAATCCAGGACACCAACACTCTCCAAGTGCACGCCAGCCAATTTCTTCCTTAGATGGGATCAGCCCTTGTGTTTTGAACTCTTCAAGTTGAAGGTTGGAGATTTGAGACTTGGCCCAATCTACGTAAATCTGGCGTTTGGCCGGAGCAGGAGCTGGAGCAAATGATGGGTCCACCTTCTTCCCCTTGTTCTTCTGGGCCATTTCCTGTTGACCCATGCAGTGGCGAAAGCAAAGGGATTTTTGGTCTGTGCAGTGTTGAGAAGTAGGGGGAAAATTATGGCGATAGAAGGTGAACTGCCGCTGTGATAGACGCATTATAAAGAGCAGTACAGTAAGCAAAAGGGAAAAGCTAAATCTAGGCATCATAGCAATCAAAGAAAGATTTGGATCTAGATGGAGTTGAAAGGAAAAAATAGATATAGCGACGAAAAAAAAGAACTACAGCAATGAATGGATGAACTGAGGTTGCAGACGAGCATGGCATTGGTGCAGCGAAGAAGGGGGAAAGAACGTACAAATTGGACAAACTTTGGCGGCTGTGGATAAGCTTCAGTCGCTGCAGGTGAACTCCGGCGACCGCGAAATGAGCTCCGATGGCGCTGAAGTAGGAGCGGATAGACTCCGACGGCAATAGCGGCGACGGCGCAAGATTGGACTTGAGCGAGCACTAGGAGGAAGAAGAAGAGGCAGGGGCACGCATTGTGAAAATGAGATTCGGGGCCCTGCCACGCTATTTATAGATGTGGTAAAACCCTAGGCGCTGCGGTAACTTTGCTCAAGGACCCCTCGATTCTCATGTTGATAATTTATTGACCTAGGTCAAAGTAACAGATCCCGACACGCGTCATTCGAGGAAGATTTCGTATGATTTGCGAAATAAAGAATGGAGAAAATACCTTCAACCTTGCTGCCTAAAGCCGGCATCTGGGAAGAACTCGGCAGAATAGCATGGAATGGGCCAGGGGCCGTATGAACTCAAAGCGGACAAAAGCCGGGTCCATTAAATAAGCCGGCCTATTGAGGAGGCATGGAGACCCGAACTTTTTCCTTAAGCCACTTGTTTACTCTTATGTTTCAGGAGCTTAGCATGAATGCATTCAAGCTAACCAGGGGGCTGATATTGGGGGAATTACCCACGGTGAAGACCCGGCGGCCCAAAGGACAACCCGGCTAGGACAGAAGGCCCAGGGCCGGGTCATCAGGAGGCTACCTGGGCCAGGTCTCCACAGGCCAGTGTGCCTAGAGGGAACCCAGACAATTGAAGCAAGACCCGGCGACACCGTGCCGGCTCTGCCAGACATGAACAAGATGGAGACCTCCTAACTTGGAAAGCACAATGAGCTTAGGAGAGTTAGAGTAGGATTCCTATGATGGGTAGAACCCGGAATCTATTGTAACACCAGGAACCCGGCTGTTATATAAAGGGGGTTCCTGGGCCATCCATGGGGAGAGGTGGAAGTTCTAGCTCTCGAGACATAGGTAGCGAAACAGCGCCCTTGTAATCGAGATCATCATCGTCAATAGCAATCTAGCAGGAGTAGGCTTTTACCTCATCAGAGGGGCCGAACCTAGGAAAACTCGTGTCTCTCGTTCCTGATCAACCCCATCCAAGGCTCCACCTCGTAGCTATGGCCTCACTACTAAGTTCTCCTACGAGGACACTTGTCGTGTTAACCCCACCATAGAAACACCAGTAGAGTATGACCCGTAGAAATTTCTGAGTTCACACTGATTGCGAAAAGCATAGATACAATTTATCAGAGGAGTTTAGGAAGGTATACAATACTTATAGAAGCAACAGATACAAGCTCAAAAGCAGAGGGCTGACAAAACGGAGTAGATGATACACCATTGCCAAAGGCATTTGTAACAAGGGAAGAACTCATAGGTTTTTAGAGTATGCAGGAATGGTTGAAGAATAATCCACCAAAGGATCTGGCGGCCCGCAAAGGATCTGATGTGAGTATCGGTACTCAACCAGAAGAAGAAAGAATGCAAAGGCATTAGATTACAGAAATATCTGAATAATTCGAAGCTTAAATACAAAGGAATTACTATTTCCAAATTGGGGGATCAGAAGCAGACGCTCTGATCAAAAGATGAGTAAGTTGAATAGAATTAGATGGACAATCAATCAAGGTTTGATTTGCCAAGAACCAGCTCATGTCCGGAATGATGTCTGAGCCAGAAGGACGAATTCTAGTTTCGACAGATGATCGGGGTACATCTCCAAGCCGTCCATTACCGTGGACGCGGCTACTCGAATAGTTTTGTCTTCCCTGTAGGGGTGCACCACATACCCGATATGCTCGATTACCTCTGGCTGGACACACTTTTCCGCGGGTCATGCCCGGCCTCGGATAACCGACACGCCAAAGTCCTACCTAACCTCTCCAGAGAGGTCAGCACGCCGGTCTACATCCTAAGCACGAAGGTGTTGTTCGTGATGGAAATATGCCCTAGAGGCAATAATAAAGTTGTTATTATTTTATATTTCCTTGTTCATGATAAAGGTTTATTATTCCTGCTAGAATAGTATTGACCGGAAACTTAAATACATGTGTGAATACATAAACAAATACCGTGTCCCTAGTGAGCTTCTACTAGACTAGCTCATTGATCAAAGATGGTTAAGGTTTCCTAACCATAGACATGAGTTGTCATTTGATAACGGGATCACATCATTAGGAGAATGATGTGATGGACAAGACCCATCCGCTAGCTTAGCATATGATCGTTCTGTTTATTTCTACTGCTTTCTTGAATGTCAAATACATGTTCCTCAGACCATGAGATCATGCTACTCCCGGATACCGGAGGAATACCTTGTGTGCTATCAAACGTCACAACATAACTGGGTGATCATAAAGATGCTCTACAGGTATCTTCGAAGGTGTCCGTTGAGTTGGCATGGATCGAGACTGGGATTTGTCACTCCGTGTTTCGGAGAGGTATCTTTGGGCCCTCTCGGTAATGCACATCATAAGAAGCTTGCAAGCAAAGTGACTAAGGAGTTAGTTATGGGATGATGTATTACGGAACGAGTAAAGAGACTTGCCGGTAACGAGATTGAACTAGGTATGGAGATACCGACGATCGAATCTCGGGCAAGTAACATACCGACGGACAAAGGGAATTACGTATGTTGTCATTGTGGTTCGACCGATAAGATCTTCGTGGAATATGTAGGAACCAATATGAGCATCCAGGTTCCGCTATTGGTTATTGACCGGAGAGGCGTCTTAGTCATGTCTACATCATTCCCGAACCCGTAAGGTCCGCACGCTTAATGTTTGTTGACGATATAGTGTTATATGAGTTACGTGAATTGGTAACCGAATATTGTTCGGAGTCCCGGATGAGATCCCGGACGTGACGAGGAGTCTCGGAATGGTCGAGAGGTAAAGATTTAAATATGGGAAGTCATATTTTGGGTTCCGGAAAAAGGTGCAGTTTTTTCGGTATTGTACCAGGAAGCTTCCAGAAGGTTTCGGAGGATTCCGGAGGGGTCCGGAAGTCCACAAGTGGGTCCACCACATCCCAAGGGCTGGCATGGGCTAAAGGGAGGCGCCCTGGCCTTATTGGGCTAGGTGCACCAAGTCCTCAAAAGCCCACGCAGCTAGGGAAGGAAAAAGGGAGAGTCCTAGTAGGAATAGGATTGGACTTTGGAGTCCAAATCCATGTGTGTTCTATTCACAGTTACTGTTCACATGGAACTTTTCCTTCTACTCCAAGCCCCTACACATATATAAATAGAGGAGAGGGGGCGCCCCAAAGGAGACACAACATTGTCTTAGCTGTGTGCGGTGCCCCCCTCCACAGTTCCGTCCCTCGGTCAAATTTTTGCAGTGCTTGGGCGAAGCCCTGCGGAGATAGCATTACCATCACCGTCACCACGCCGTCGTGCTGCCGGAACTCATCCACTACCTCGCTATCTTGCTGGATCAAGAAGTCGAGGACGTCACCGAGCTGAACGTGTGCTGAACGCGGAGGTGCCGTACGTTCGGTACTCGGTCGGTTGGATCGTGAAGTTGTTTGACTACATCAACTGCGTTGTTCTAACACTTCCGCTTACGGTCTACGAGGGTACATAGACACACTCCCCCTCTCATAGCTATGCATCTCCATGGATAGATCTTGCGTGTGCGTATAATTTTTTTTGTTTTCCATGCAACGTTCCCCAACAGTGGCATCATGAGCCAGGTCTATGCGTTGATGATATGCACGAGTAGAACACAAAGAGTTGTGGGCGGTGATCGTCATACTGCTTACCACCAACGTCTTATTTTGATTCGGCGGTATTGTAAGATGAAGCGGCCCGGACCAACCTTACATGTCCACGTACATGAGACCGGTTCCACCGACAGACATGCAACTTGTTTTGCATAAAGGTGGCTGGCGGGTGTCTGTTTCTCCTAGTTTAGTTGAATCGAATTTGACTGCGGCCGGTCCTTGTTGAAGGTTAAAACAGCAAACTTGATAAATCACCGTTGTGGTTTTGTGCCGTTGGTAAGAACGGTTCTTGCTAGAAGCCCGTAGCAGACACATAAAACTTGCAACAACAAAGTAGAGGACATCTAACTTGTTTTTGCAGGGTATGCTGTGATGTGATATGGTCAAGACATGATGTGATATACGTTATTGTATGAGATGATCATGTTTTGTAATTTATCGGCAACTGGCAGGAGCCTTATGGTTGTCTCTTTATTGTATGAAATGCAAGCGCCATGTAATTGCTTTACTTTATCACTATGCGTTAGCAATAGTTGTAGAAGCAATAGTTGGCGAGACGACCACGACGCAACGATGGAGATCAAGGTGTCGAGCCGGTGACGATGGAGATCATGACGATGCTTTGGAGATGGAGATCAAAAGCACAAGATGATGGCCATATCATGTCACATATTTTGATTGCATGTGATGTTTATCCTTTATGCATCTTATTTTGCTTAGAATGATGGTAGCATTATAAGATGATCCCTTCACTAAATTTCAAGATAAAAGTGTTCTCCCCGAGTATGCACCGTTGCTAAAGTTCGTCGTTTTGAAGCACCTCGTGATGATCAGGTGTGATAGATTCTACGTTCACATACAACGGGTGTAAGCCAGTTTTACACAAGCAAAATACTTGGGTTAAACTTGACGAGCCTAGCATGTACAGACATGGTCTCGGAACACTGGATACCGAAAGGTTGAACATGAGTCATATAGTAGATTTGATCAACATGGAGATGTTCACCATTGATGACTATCCCATCTCACGTGATGATCGGACATGGGCTAGTTGATTTGGATAATGTATCACTTAGTTAACTTGAGGGATGTTAATTTAAGTGGGAGTTCATTAGTAATTTGATTAATTGAACTTAATTTATCATGAACTTAGTCTTGATGGTTTCTTTGCATATCTATGTTGTAGATAAATGGCCCGTGCTACTGTTCCATTGAATTTTAACGCGTTCCTTGAGAAAGCTAAGTTGAAAGATGATGGTAGCAACTACATGGACTGGGTCCGTAACTTGAGGATTATCCTCATTGCTACACAGAAGAATTATGTCCTTGATGCACCGCTAGGTGATGGACCTGCTGCAGGAGCTGTTGCAGACGTTGTGAACGCCTGGCAGGCTTGATCTGATGACTACTCGATAGTTCAGTGTGCCATGCTCTACGGTTTAGAACCGGGACTGCAAAAGCGTTTTGAACGCCACGGAGCATATGAGATGTTCCAAGAGCTGAAATTGATATTTCAAGCTAATGCCCGGGTAGAGAGATATGAAGTCTCCAACAAGTTCTTTAGCTGTAAGATGGAGGAGAACAGTTCTGTCAGTGAACACATACTCAGAATGTCTGGGTACCACAACCACTTGACTCAGCTGGGAATTGATCTTCCGGTTGAGAGTGTTATTGACAGAGTTCTTCAGTCACTGCCACCAAGCTATAAAGGCTTCGTGATGAACTATAATATGCAAGGGATGGAGAAGACAATTCCCGAGCTCTTCGCGATGCTGAAATCAGCGGAGGTAGAAATCAAGAAGGAGCATCAAGTGTTGATGGTTAACAAAACCACTAGTTTCAACAAAAAGGGCAAGGGAAAGAAGGGGAACTTCAAGAAGAACGGCAAGCAAGTTGCCGCTCCCACGAAGAAACCCAAAGCTGGACACAGGCCTGAAACAGAGTGCTTCTACTGCAAAGGGACTGGTCACTGGAAGTGGAACTGCCCCAAGTATTTGGCGGATAAGAAGGATGGCAAAGTGAGCAAAGGTATATTTGATATACATGTTATTGATGTGTTCCTCACTAATGCTCGCAGTAGTGCCTGGGTATTTGATACTGGTTTGGTTGCTCATATTTGTAACTCGAAACAGGAGCTACGGAATAAGCGAAGATTGGCTAAGGATGAGGTGACGATGTGCGTCGGGAATGGTTCCAAGGTTGATGTGATCGCCGTCGGCACGCTACCTCTACATCTACCTTCGGGATTAGTTTTAGACCTCAATAATTGTTATTTGGTGCCAGCGTTGAGCATGAACCTTATATCTGGATCTTGTTTATTGCGAGACGGTTATTCATTTAAGTCAGAGAATAATGGTTGTTCTATTTATATGAGTAACATCTTTTATGGTCATGCACCTTTTGTGAATGGTCTATTCTTGTTGAATCTCAATCGTAGTGATACACATATTCATAATATTGATGCCAAAAGATGCAAAGTTGATAATGATAGTGCAACATACTTGTGGCACTACCGTTTAGGTCATATTGGTGTAAAGCACATGAAGAAACTCCATGCGGATGGACTTTTGGAATCTCTTGATTATGAATCATTTGATACTTGCGAACCATGCCTCAGGGGCAAGATGACTAAAACTCCGTTCTCTGAAACAATGGAGCAAGCTACTGATTTGTTGGAAATAATACATACCGATGTATGCGGTCCGATGAATGTTGAAGCACGCGGCGGGTATCATTATTTTCTAACCTTCACAGATGATTTGAGTAGATATGGGTATATCTACTTGATGAAACACAAGTCTGAAACATTTGAAAAGTTCAAAGAATTTCAGAGTGAAGTAGAGAATCATCGTAACAAGAAAATAAAGTTTCTATGATCTGATCGCGGAGGCGAATATTTGAGTTACGAGTTTGGCCTTCATTTAAGAAAATGTGGAATTATTTCACAACTCACGCCACCTGGAACACCACAGCGTAATGGTGTGTCCGAACGTCGTAACCGTACTTTATTGGATATGGTGCTTTCTATGATGTCTCTTACCGATTTGCCACTATCGTTTTGGGGTTAAGCATTAGCTACAGCTGCATTCACATTAAATAGGGCACCGTCTAAATCCGTTGAGACGACACCATATGAACTATGGTTTGGCAAGAAACCTAAGCTGTCGTTTCTTAAAGTTTGGGGATGCGATGCTTATGTGAAAAAGCTTCAACCTGATAAGCTTGAACCCAAAGTAGAGAAGTGCGTCTTCATAGGATACCCTAAAGAAACAATTGGGTACACCTTCTACCACAGATCCGAAGGCAAGGTCTTTGTTGCCAAGAATGGGTCCTTTATAGAGAAGGAGTTTCTCTCGAAAGAAGTGAGTGGGAGGAAAGTAGAACTTGATGAGGTAATTGTACCTTCTCTCGAATTGGAAAGTAGCTCATCAGAGAAAACCATTCCCGTGATGTCTACACCAATAAGAGAGGAAGATAATGATAAAGATCATGAAACTTCAGATCAAGTTACTACTAAACTTCGTAGGTCGACCAGAGTATGTTCCGCACCAGAGTGGTACGGTAATCCTGTTTTGGAAGTTATGTTGTTAGACAATGGCGAACCTACGAACTATGAAGAAGCTATGATAAGCCCGGATTCCGACAAATGGCTTGAGGCCATGAAATCCGAGATAGGATCCATGTATGAGAACAAAGTATGGACTTTGGTGGATTTGCCCGATGATCGGCAAGCCATTGAGAATAAATGGATTTTTAAGAGGAAGACGGATGCTGATGGTAATATCACTGTCTACAAAGCTTGACTTGTCGCGAAAGGTTTTCGACAAGTTCAAGGGGTTGACTACGATGAGACTTTCTCACCCGTAGCGATGCTTAAGTCTGTCTGAATCATGTTAGCAATTGCCGCATTTTATGATTATGAAATCTGGCAAATGGATGTCAAAACTGCATTCCTTAATGGTTTTCTCTAAGAAAAGTTGTATATGATGCAGCCAGAAGGTTTTGTCGATCCTAAAGGTGCTAACAAAGTGTGCAAGCTCCAGCGATCCATCTATGGACTGGTGCAAGCATCTCGGAGTTGGAATATACGCTTTGATGAGGTGATCAAAGCATATGGTTTTGTACAGACTTACGATGAAGCCTGTATTTACAAGAAAGTGAGTGGGAGCTCTGTAGCATTTCTAATATTATATGTGGATGACATATTGTTGATTGGAAATGATATAGAATTTCTGGATGGCATAAAGGGATACTTGAATAAGAATTTTTCAATGAAAGACCTCGGTGAAGCTGCTTATATATTGGGCATCAAGATCTATAGGGATAGATCAAGACGCTTGATAGGACTTTCACAAAGCACATACCTTGACAAAGTTTTGAAGAAGTTCAAAATGGATCATTCAAAGAAAGGGTTCTTGCCTGTCTTGCAAGGTGTGAAGTTGAGTCAGACTCAATGCCCGACCACGGCAGAAGATATAGAGAAAATGAAAGTCATTCCCTATGCCTCAGCCATAGGTTCTATTATGTATGCCATGCTGTGTACCAGACCTGATATGTGCCTTGCCATAAGTTTGGCAGGGGGGTACCAGAGTAATCTAGGAGTGGATCACTGGACAGCGGTCAAGAATATCCTGAAGTACCTGAAAAGGACCAAGGACATGTTTCTCGTTTATGGAGGTGACGAAGAACTCGTCGTAAAGGGTTACGTCGATGCAAGCTTCGACACTGATCCGGATGACTCTAAGTCACAAACCGGATACGTATTTATATTAAATGGTGGAGCTATCAGTTGGTGTAGTTCCAAGCAGAGCGTCGTTGTGGGATCTACGTGCGAAGCGGAATACATAGCTGCTTCGGAAGCAGCACATGAAGTAGTTTGGATGAAGGAGTTCATATCCGATCTAGGTGTAATACCTAGTGCATCGGGTCCAATGACAATCTCTTGTGACAACACTGGAGAAATTGCCATAGCCAAGGAGCCCAGGTTTCACAAGAAGACAAAACACATCAAGAGACGCTTCAACTCCATTCGTGAATATGTCAAGGATAGAGACATAGAAATTTGCAAAGTACACACGGATCTGAATGTGGCAGACCCGTTGACTAAGCCTCTTCCACAAGCAAAACATGATCAGCACCAAGACTCCATGGGTGTTAGATTCATTACTATGCAATCTAGATTATTGACTCTAGTGCAAGTGGGAGACTGATGGAAATATTCCCTAGAGGCAATAATTAAGTTGTTATTATTTTATATTTCCTTGTTCATGATAAAGGTTTATTATTCATGCTAGAATTGTATTGACCGGAAACTTAAATACATGTGTGAATACATAAACAAATACCATGTCCCTAGTGAGCCTCTACTAGACTAGCTCGTTGATCAAAGATGGTTAAGGTTTCCTAACCAAAGACATGAGTTGTCATTTGATAACGGGATCACATCATTAGGAGAATGATGTGATGAACAAGACCCATCCGTTAGCTTAGCATATGATCGTTCAGTTTATTGCTACTGCTTTCTTGAATGCCAAATACATGTTCCTCAGACCATGAGATCATGCAACTCCCGGATACCGGAGGAATACCTTGTGTGCTATCAAACGTCACAACGTAACTAGGTGATCATAAATATGCTCTACAGGTATCTCCAAAGGTGTCCGTTGAGTTCGCATGGATTGAGACTGGGATTTGTCACTCCGTGTTTCGGAGAGGTATCTCTGGGCCCTGTTGGTAATGCACATCATAAGAAGCTTGCAAGAAAAGTGACTAAGGAGTTAGTTACGGGATGATGTATTACGGAACGAGTAAAGAGACTTGCCGGTAACGAGATTGAACTAGGTATGGACATACCGACGATCGAATCTCGGGCAAGTAACATACCGACGGACAAAGGGAATTATGTATGTTGTCATTGTGGTTCGACCGATAAGATCTTCGTGGAATATGTAGGAACCAATATGAGCATCCAGGTTCCGCTATTGGTTATTGACCGGAGAGGCGTCTCAGTCATGTCTACATCATTCCCGAACCCGTAAGGTCCGCATGCTTAACGTTCGTTGACGATATAGTGTCATATGAATTATGTGAATTGGTAACCGAATATTGTTCAGAGTCCCGGATAAGATCCCGGACGTCACAAGGAGTCTCGGAATGGTCGAGAGGTAAAGATTTATATATGGGAAGTCATATTTTGGGTTCCGGAAAAAGGTGCAGTTTTTTCGGTATTGTACCGGAAAGCTTCCAGAAGGTTCCGGAGGATTCCGGAGGGGTCCGGAAGTCCACAAGTGGGTCCACCACGTCCCAAGGGCTGGCATGGGCTAAGGGGAGGCGCCCTGGCCTTATTGGGCCAGGCGCACCAAGTCCTCAAAAGCCCACGCAGCTAGGGAAGGAAAAAGGGAGAGTCCTAGAAGGAATAGGATTGGACTTTGGAGTCCAAATCCACGTGTGTACTATTCACGGTTACTGTTCACATGGCACTATTCCTTCTACTCCATGCCCCTACACATATATAAATAGAGGAGAGGGGGCGCCCCAAAGGAGACACAACATTGTCTTAGCCGTGTGCGGTGCCCCCTCCACAGTTCTGTCCCTCGGTCATATTTTCGCAGTGCTTGGGCGAAGCCCTGCGGAGATAGCATTACCATCACCGTCACCACACAGTCGTGCTGCCGGAACTCATCCACTACCTTGTCGTCTTGCTGGATCAAGAAGTCGAGGATGTCACCGAGCTGAACGTGTGCTGAACGCGGAGGTGCCGTACATTCGGTACTCGGTCGGTTGGATCGTGAAGTTGTTCGACGACATCAACCGCGTTGTTCTAACGCTTCCGCTTACGGTCTACGAGGGTACGCAGACACACTCCCCCTCTCGTAGCTATGCATCTCCATGGATAGATCTTGCGTGTGTGTAGAATTTTTTTTGTTTTCCATGCAACGTTCTCCAACAGTTCGGCCGCTCACCCCAACCACTCCTGCACGTTACGCGACTGGCCGGGGACCAAGCCCACCTCTGTATACACAGCAGGCATAACCGACTCACCCCAACAATCAGCCCGCGTTTACTATGACGTCTGACAGAGCTTTCGGGAGGAATTGACGATGCCGAGGGCCCCACAACCATTATCCCGCATGGCGGTTAGTGCGTGTATGCCAGTGCCAGTCTTGGTTAAATACCCAAATCTGTTTAGTCGTATTATTAATAACTCACGGAGATGACCAGGGCTCAAGTCTCACCTCCTCCTGAGGAAATCTACCTGACACCCTGTCGCACCGACTTGGTAACTCATGGACCACAACCAGGGACCAGGCCCACCACTCTCTGGATGGTCTCCGCCTGCCCTGTCGTTCCGCCACAATATTGCTCGCAGGTCCTCTCCGAGGGGCCCCGACTTTAGTATGAATCACTCACGGGTGCTCTCCGAGCCAACCCGACTTTAGTATGCAACATGTATAGTGTGATAGTATAATTATATCTGTGATCATCGCCCAGAGGGGATCATGGCCCGATAATATAGCATGGCAAATGGACAAGGGTGTAGGGCCACTGATGTGACTCAAGCATATCTATACTAAGCATAATAGGATAACAGGTAAGGTATCAATAGCAGTTGATAACATCAGACTATGCATCAGAATATGATCTATCGATAATCAACAACTGTAACTCTACTCTAATGCAAGAAGTAGAGGGGAAAAATGGGCGATATCGGAATGATCAAGTGGGTTTGCTTGCCTGGAAGCTTTGCTAAGAGGGACGGGTCGTCGGCGACGTAGTCGTACTTGGGATCAACATCAGTCTCAGGGTCTACCGAAAGAATAGATGAGAGGGGGAATGAAATAAAGAACGGGCATACATATGCAACACAGATGCTTGTCATGGTGATATGTGTGGATGATATGCTCTAATGCATCACTAAACATTTTAAAAGAAGAGGGAAAACATCTGGCAATGTTTTCCCAGCTACATGTATTATTCGGTCAGATGATGCAAGTGCAAAATGTCAATGTTCATTATGTTAGAGGGTTGTGATAGGTATGTGGATGGCAAATACGGATTCGTTATATTTTTCTGATCAACTTTCATATATAAATTATTTTCATCTGAGATATAGATTATTTTATATGAATTTCCAAAATTTATTTGATTTTTTGGATTTTCTGTATTTAATTTAATTTGAAAATATATTAAATATTAAATGCTAAGTGCACACAGAAAGTGTACACAGCAGTGTGCTATATAGGCTGACAGTGGGGTCAGCCTGCTGAGTCAGTAGTGCATAGTCAGCAGTTGGCCCAGTCAACGTTGACTGGTCAACAGGGTCAATGGGCCCACATGTCATTGACTAGGGCTAGCCCAGTCAGCAGGTTGACTGGTCAACTGGGCCTAGTGGGACCCAGTAGTTAGTGGCAGGGCTAATTAACATGAGGTTAATTAATCTAATTACTTAATTAGGGTGGTGGGGCCAGGTTGTCAGTGGGCCAATTAATTAACAGATTTATTTAAATTCATATTAATGCTACAGTGACTAGGCCCGCATGTGAGTGAATGTTAGCAATTAATCCATGTGGCTAATCACCCTGGGCCCACATGGCGGTGACCCAGGTGGTGGTTTAACTGCGCGTGCACCGCGGCGATGGTCCGGCGACCACAGACGCGGTGGAGGGGGTTCAGGATTCTCCCTCCGGCGTCCATTTGACGCGCAGCTGGTTGGGATTGAACGCGGGCAGAGCCGCGCGTTGATCTGTGGTAGTGGCAGCAGCAGGGGAGGCCGGAGTTGGCCGGAGTAGCAACGACAGCGGCGGCCGGAGTTCGGGCGAGCTCGGAATCGGCGATGCGGTGAGCAACTCGACCAGGGCTTGGCATCTATGGCCTCTACGCAAGCTAACTAGTCGGTTGAATGCACACACGTTGTCGTGGTTTTGTCACGGCAGATGCCCTTGTGAAAGGACTTAGAGATGAGGCCATCGCACAAGTGTGGAAGCTTAACGGGGTTGATCGGGAATGAGAAGACGATGGGTTACCCAGGTTCAGCCCCACACGGTGGAGGTACAAGCCTACGTCCTACTTGATTATATTGCTGTAGATCTCGATTACAAGGTTGCGGATTCGCTAACCTAGCTCTCGAGGAGGTTGCAACTTAGTCTTTTTGGTATAGGTGTTCCCCTTTATATATACAGGTGGAACCCTAGATTACATGAGAGTCCGGATCGTACCTTGACCCATCTCCTACTCTTTTACTTGTCCTCTAAGGCGGCCTTCGTGCCACTCATTATCTCCATGAGCCGGCCCACTGCTTAAGCCGGCTCGTCCTCGCTAGGCCTCATTAAGCCAGCCCACCTAGAGTCCTTCAGCCCCGCAGTGAGTTGACCCGCTGAGCTTGCGTTGTGGCCGGGTTAACACCCTGCCGGGTCAACATGCTGGTAAACATCCCCAACATTAGCCCTCAGTTTGACTTGAATTTATTCACGTTAAACTTCATCCTAAAAAAGCAAACATTAGTAATATACTCTCCAAATGCTTCCCAAGCCGGTCCTTTAGAATGCCGTCCTAGGCCGGCTCAATTCGCCGAGTTAAGTAGATCGACGGGTCACCACTTCAGGTTTAGACTTAGCATTTTTAGCTCTTTTTTTCCCTTATGACGTCACAATCCACTTCCACAAAATCTGGGATGTCATCATATCGAATCTTGGAGTGGGTATGTATCGTCTTGTCAGGCACAAGAATCGAGGAGCTGCAGCCGAAAATTACTGCGCCGCCTGGGGCTCCGCCCCTGCCGTTTCAATTTTCACCATGCCTATAAATATGCCAGCTCACCCCCACTTTCACTTTTTACACTTCTTCGTCTTCCTCGCGCCCGCTCCTTCTCATCCGAAGCGCCGCCGCTCATCTCGAGCTCTACGACCGCCTCGGCCGCGACCTTTCCGCCATCCCAGTCGTCATCGGAGTGATCCAGAATACTCCGGCCGCCTCCGCCGCTCACAGGTATGCCCTAATCCCTCTTTCTTCAGATATGTCATGCCCATTCTTCTCTGCAATGCATCGGTGTTCATCGGTGTTCATCGGTGTTCATCCTCCTTTCTCTTCAGTAGATCTAAATGCATCTGAATCTCCTAAATAACACTTTTAGTATTGCGGCGGTACCATTTTTCGCATCTAAATCTCTATATTATCCTCCACAAACCCGCATTGACCACGAGCCCTCATATCCAACCATGCTTAGGTTTTTAAAATTTCTTTTCTAAAGCATTTTTAGATCCATAACAGCCATCGCTCCGTTGGATTCTTGTTCACAGCTAGCTCAACACTTAGGGAAAATCCAGTGCACCGCCGCACCACTAGCGCCGGCTCACTGTCCCGTCGGCTTATCATTGCTTTCGGCGACTTGCATAAATCTGGGTCATGATTTTTCACAACCATGATCGCCTCATTACTTTGCCGGGTCTCACCTTATGTCGGCTTACCATTATTGTCTTTGCATTTAAAATTTGAAGTCACCATGGCCCCCAAGACCGACAAATCCTGCAACTGGGTCAGATCCCAGGTCTCAACTCTAATGTTGAACAAGCTTGTTGGGCAAGGCCTCTTGCCGGCTCAAGCAACAATCAGCTAGTGGGCGCCTCATGAAGAGAGCTCCCCCCAGCCTAAGCAGGACGAAGTGGTGGTCTTCGCAGATCATCTTCAGAAGGGGTTTCGGCCGCCTAGGTCAAAATTCTTCCGTGACGTCCTTAATTTTTTCAACCTTCGACCGTAGGTTCTCGGCCCCAACTCAATCACCAATCTATGCCAATTCCAAGTCTTCTGCGAAGTGTATCTCCAAATAGAGCCAACTGTCCTTCTCTTTCGAGAGTTCTTCTACATTAACCATCAGACCGAGTTCACTGATGGCCCTAGCATAGAACTTGGTGGTGTCTCCATTCAGAGGCGGAGAAACACTCCCTTTCCTGAGGCTAAGCTGGCGAGTCACCCGAAGGGCTAGAATAAGACTTGGTTCTATTGCAAGAACACTGCCCCTCAAAATGAAAATCCCCTGCCAGGTTACAGATTGGACCGGCTCAATGCCACCCTTGCCTTCCCAGGTTGGCCATCAGCAGAGGAGCGGAAACTGTTTGCTCCAGTTTATTCCAAGATAAGGGCTTTGGTTGCTAATGGCCTCACTGGGATCGACCTGACCCGGTGCTGGGTAAGCTAGCGAATCCAGCCCCTGAGTCATAGGGGTGCCTTGATGTGCAACTACACTGGTGAGCCGGCTGACGTTCAATGCTTTAGCCAAGTTAATCTATCTGTTAGTGACATCAACAAAGCCACCAAGAGGTTGCTAGGAGAGCCCCAAGATAAATGCAACAAAACTGGGCTAGCTCCCTTCTGCTTGACCAACCCGGTACCTTCAGTAAGTACTTGTACCCTCTTATTCTGTTCTTTGACTTGCTTTTTTTTTATCTCAATCATAACCACCGGCTCATCCCAAATGCAGGCAGACGACAAATTTTGGAAAAGGAAGAAGCCTCGACAACTCACCCCTGTCCCAGTGGAGCAACAGGATGAGCCGGCCAATACTGATGAGCCGGCTGCAGAGGACGAGGCGGAGGTAGAGCTTGACTCGCTTGGTTGTCTTTTTATTCAACTTGTTGATGCCCCTTCTCTCCAGGATGAAGTTGAAATTAGCCACACCAACGAGCCACAGGTAACCTTCATCTCTTCTGATTCTGACTCTCCAGTACCTATTCAGAAGAAAACCCGGGCTGTGATCCGCAAGGTTTGAAGGAAGCCCCGGGTTGCCATCCGTAAGGTCCCTTTTTCCCACCAGGATGCTCCTTTGGATCCTGAATTTATTTTGAAGAAAACTCGTCAAGCCGGAGCCTCCAAAAGGAAGACCCGGAGCAGCGAAGGCGAGTTAAGTGGCGGGCTTCCATATGAGCCGCCATCCCGTAAGGCGCGAGCTGAGGTGCTTCTTAGTCCAACTTCCTCGTTTCCTCTAGGTGGCCGTTTTAAGGAGCCCTTACATTTAAATGACTCAGCATATCAGACGTCCCACTCCTCGGGCAAGTCAAGCACTATGCAGGCGCTGGCTTTCAACATCAACCTTGCGTAAGCAAACACTGACATACAACGGTTCCTTGTTCTTCCCCTCTTCAAGTGAATAAGTCCTTTGTTTTTTGTACAGTGCCAAGGCTATCAAGAAGAAAGCACCTGCCAGGTCATCTGACCCGGTCATTCAACCAGGCCCTCAAGGAGAGGGAGAGACCACCTTGGCCACCCAGGATGAGCCGGCAGTCCAAAACAGCCCGCCGCCCCTGGACAGAACAAGCCCGGCTCATGCATCCCCTCCTGCTCTGGAGAGGGAAAATACAATTGAAGACCAGCCCACCCCGTGGCCCGAGGCGCCGGCTCAAGAAGAAGCACCGGCTCAAGAAGAAGTGGCGGTGACAAGTGAGTGGCAAACTGCTACACAAAAATCCACCGCTCTTACCAAGGTTCCGGCCAAGCCTGAGCCGGCCCTGAAGGACAAGGGGAAGACGGCTCTTGAGTTTTCTACATTTTAAGACCAAGACGCCAGTACCCTGCATCGGGCTGTGCTGACCTGGCTGTCTGAGAGCCGGGACACAAAAATCGCCATGATCACTTCATTGAAGTGGAAGTATGAGGTAAGTTGCATCCTTCGTCTTATACCATATATATATGTAGCCCCCAAGGGCCGGGTCATTATGAAATGATGACCCGGGACTTCAAAATTTAAACTTGTAAGCAGAACTTCAACCCGCGACCCCAAAGGCTGGCTTGTCATTCATGACGGGCGAGTCTTAAGAACTGAGCAGGATAGATCAACTGATGCATTAGCCCCCAAGTGCCATGTAGAGTGCCTGCAGCTGCATGGAACTTGCCTTGCTTACTTGAAGCTCAAAATGTGTAGCCCCCATGAGCCGGGTTGTCCTTTAGGGCGATTCGGAGCAAGCATAGATGAAATGTAACAGACGGTCATGCAGGCAATGCTGGATCAAGTGGAGTCACAGGCTTCCTGCTTTCGAAAGGAGGCAAGGAATGAGAAGAAACTGCGGAAAAAAGCCGAAGAATCCGCTGCCGAAGCCAACAAAACTCTGGTTATTATAAGGGAAACCTTGCAAGAAATGGAAGCTGCAAGAGCCGCCCAAGCCGCGCGAGCTGAAGAGGCCGAAGCCAAACTTGAGCCAGTAGCTCAAGAACTGAGGACATTAAAAGGCCAAATCACCGCCATGTGCCGGGCCATCTTTGGTAAGCAAAACAGTCCACCATGCGCCCATGTTTCCGACTTAAACATTCTGAGTCGGCCTGTCTGATCATGTATACTGACGTTTCCAGGTCGGAAGAATCAAACTCTCATGCAGAAACCAGTGGTGAAATTGAAGGCAGTATACACCTTTGTGGAACAACTGTACATAGGCGGCTCACGATGCATCATGGCCGCAAAGAACACCACCTCACCACCTCAACTGATAGCGGACATGTTGAAAGAACTATCTGTTGTGCCCAAGTGGTTGGAGGACTGGAAGAAGGCGTGCTATCGCCCTGGGGCACTGACGGCGCTCGCCCGAGCCAAGGCATACGCGCCAGAGCTCGATCCGGCTCAAATCGTGGGTGGCTACCCAGAGTTCAACGTAGATGACATGCCCTTTACCAAGAAGGATTTCCAATGCTGCATCAAAGAAACCCGAGTTGCAGCCACCGCAATTACAGAAGAGGCCGATCTGACCCGGTACCAGGCGCCTTACTTGAAGGATAATGAACGGATAGAGCCGCCAAATCATGAGCCGATGGCCTTAACCCGCACGCGTAAGCAAACTTTTGCCCCTGAAGTCGACCCTTCCTCCCTGATATCTGATGATGCCCTGTTTGAAGTGTTGCGCTCAATTCAGTGGTCGACCGGCGACTCAAGCCAAGAAGAGGAGGATGACAATGACCGCGAAGAGCCGGCACCTGGTGTTTCCTCGGGCGCTAGTGCCAGCTCTGACCCGGCAACATAGAACGTCGGCCTATCCTTTGTAGGCCAGCTTTGTAAAAATCTTTGATGTGGCTGCCATTGGTGGGCGGCTTGTAATAGGATAGTGCAAAACACTTGGTGACGATGCCAGTACCTTTGCGTGCTGAGCTGTTGATTTCCTATACAAATACTTGGCGCTTCTGTGGATCCTCTTTTGGGCTTCGAGAGCCGGTTTTTGCAATAGAGTGATTCCACTGAAACAATAACAATGGCATGTGATGAAATCACAGAACGAGTAATATTTTGTTACTGTTTGCAATGAATCAAAATTATTGCAAGTAACTAAAATAAATACTATGCGTGGATGTATGCATGTATGCAAAGATGAGATGAGTGCAACAAAAGAGAATATAATCGTAAGCCGGAATATGCATGACACGGCCGGCTTGTAAAGCATAAGCCGGCTGCTAAACACAACTTGAAAAGGCCGGCTCATAAAGCGCAGGCCAGAATATGCTCTCATAAAGCTGGCACTTTGGCCTGTTGGTTTGTCCTTGCTCTCTGAAAACCGGCTCTCACACAACCAGTCGGCCGTTTAACTCTTGATGAATTCAGGGTCATCTATGTGATTGACTCATCAGACGTACACCGGGTCATTTTTTAGGGAGTAGCATCTTGCTAACAGGCAGGTTTAACCAACGTTGTGGCATCTCGCTGGGTTAAAAGGGTATTGTAAGCTAAACTCAGTTGAGTTGGAAGCCCCTAAGTAACCAAGATCAGCAAATAAAGATCCAGCACACAAATTTTGAGGCAAAGCAACACCTTTACACAATGCTGCTGGTCGTTATTTTATTTGATCGAAAAATAGGTATATACATGATAAAAGGTATGTACAAAGATACGACCTAGTCCATGACTTAGGTGTAATATGGCCGGTGCTGGGCAATGTTCCAGGGCCGGCTTGTTTCCTCCTCAAAGGTATGTGATTTATCTGCCTCACGCATATCAATCAGGTAAAATGACCCATTGTTGAAATTCTTGCTGACCACAAACGGCCCTTCCCAAGGTGGTGAGAGCTTATGCATGCCTGTCTGGTCTTGTATCAGACGGAGCACTAAGTCACCTTCCTGAAAAGTGCGGATTCGAACTCTACGGATGTGATAGCGACATAGGTCTTGCTGATAGATTGCTGATCTAGATGCAGCAAGGTCACGCTCTTCCTCCAGAGCATCAAGAGCGTCTTGGCGAGCCAACTCATTATCTGATTCCACATAAGTCGCCACTCGAGGGGAGTCATGACGAATATCGCTTGGAAGTACAGCTTCTGCACCATAGACCAGGAAAAACGGCGTATAGCCTGTTGACCTGTTGGGAGTAGTCTGTATGCTCCAAAGCACTGAAGGTAATTCTTCTTCCCAGCAACCCGGCATGCGCTGCAAAGGCACCATGAGCCGGGGTTTGATCCCACGCAGCAATTCCTGATTGGCCCTTTCTGCCTGTCCATTGGACTGAGGATGCGCAACCGACGCTAGATCAAGCCAGATGTGCTCCTGTTGACAGAACTGTTCCATGGCTCCTTTGGAAAGATTGGTCCCATTGTCTGTAATGATACTGTGTGGGTAACCAAATCAGAATATCAGCTTTTTCAGAAACTTGACAGCCGTAGCCGCGTCGTAGTTGCTGACCGGCTCTGCCTCCACCCACTTGGTAAACTTGTCAACGGCCACCAGCAGGTGTGTATGCTTGTTCTTAGAACATTTGAAGGGTCCCACCACATCGAGCCCCCAGACTGCAGATGGGCAAGTAATCGGGATCATCCTCAATTCTTGAGCCGGAACATGGGCCTGGCGAGAATATTTCTGGCAACCATCACACTTATGGACAATGTCCTCTGCGTCAGCATGAGCCGTGAGCCAGTAAAAACCATGCCGGAAAGCTTTCGCGACTAGTGATCTTGAGCCGGCATGGTGTCCACAATCGCCAGAGTGAATCTCATTGAGAATCACGCGGCCTTCTTCAGGTGAAACACAACGTTGAAAAACACCAGTGACGCTTCGTCGGTGCAACTCGCCGTTGACAATAGTCATAGACTTGGATCGTCTAATGACCTGCCGAGCAAGGAGTTCCTCTATTAGCAGTTCTCCCCGGCTTAGATAAGCCAAGTAGGGGACCGTCCAATCAAGGTTTGCGTGGATAGCAGCCACCAGAGCTGCCTCCGGGTTAGGAACATCCAAGTCCTCCTTTGTTGGTAACTTGACAGACGGGTTGTGCAAAACGTCCAGGAACATTGGGTGGCACTGGCTTGCGCTGAGAACCCAAGCGAGAGAGTGCGTCCGCCGCCTCGTTCTGCCGGTGATCAATATGGTCAACTTGATAACCTTTGAAGTGTCCAGCAATATTTGTGACTGCCTGCCTGTAAGCCGCCATAAGGGGATCCTTGGAATCCCATGTACCTGAAACTTGCTGGGCGACTAAATCTGAGTCGCCCAAGCACCTGACCCGGCTTAGGTTCATCTCCTTGGCCATCCGAAGCCCATGAAGCAAGGCCTCATATTCTGCTGCATTGTTAGTACAGGGGAACATGAGTCTCAAAACATAGCAGAGCTTACCTCCTCGTGGGGAAGTAATCACAACTCCAGCCCCCGAGCCTTCAAGCTGTCTTGAGCCGTCAAAGTGTATGGACTAGTATGTCGTGTCGGGCTTCTCTTCGGGAGCCTGCAACTCTGTCCAATCATTAATGAAATCCACCAGCGCCTGCGATTTGATTGCTGTGCGGGGCACGTATTTGAGATGGTGCGGACCGAGCTTGATGGCCCACTTAGCAACCCGGCCTGTCGCCTCCCGGTTCTGGATTATATCCCCAAGAGGTGCGGAGCTGACCACCGTGATTGGATGTTCGTGGAAGTAATGCTTCAGCTTGCGGCTAGCCATGAATACTCCGTACACCAGTTTCTGCCAATGTGGATACCGCTGCTTGGATTCGGCTAACACCTCACTGACATAATACACAGGGTGCTGAACTGGATATTCCTTGCCATCCTCCTTGCGCTCCACCACAACTGCCACGCTTACCGCTTTGTTATTGGCAGCAATATATAGCAACATTGGTTCCTTCTCACAAGGGGCAGCAAGGACCGGCGGCTCAGACAACTGTTTCTTCAGGGCCTCAAAAGCCTGATCTGCAGCATCACTCCAGACGAAGTCATCTGATTTCTTAAGCAACTGGTATAGCAGAATTGCTTTCTCTCCAAACCGGCTTATGAACAGACTTAATGCTGCAACCCGCCCAGCCAGCTTCTGCACATCATTCAGTCTGGCCGGCTTAGCCAGAGTTGTGATTGCCTTGATCTTTTCCGGGTTAGCTTCAATGCCACGCTCGAAAACAAGAAATCCCAGAAGTTTTCCTGCAGGGACACCAAAAACACACTTCTCCGGGTTAAGCTTCATCTAGTAGACGCGGAGGTTGTGAAATGTTTCCTTGAGATCCTCCAATAGGGTTTCTTTCTTTCGGGACATGACCACAATGTCATCAACATAAGCATGAACATTCTGCCTGATCTGTTTGTGAAAGTAGCTCTGGACACAACGCTGGTAAGTTGCCTGTGCAGACTTCAGACCAAACGGCATGGTTGTATAGCAGAAGGCCCCAAAGGGTGTGATGAAAGCCGTCTTTTCCTGGTCTTCCAACTTCATTTTAATCTGATGATAGCCAGAGTAAGTATCCAGGAAGCATAAACTCTCACAACCAGCCGTAGCATCGATGATATGGTCAATACGGGGCAAGGCAAAGAGGTCGCTAGGACAAGCCTTGTTCAGGTCTGTGTAATCAACACACATCCGCCAAGTCCCATTTTTCTTCAGAACAAGCACCGGGTTAGCTAGTCATTCAGGATGGAAGACTTCAACGATGAACCCGGCAGCTAGGAGCCGGGCCACTTCCTCACCAATAGCCTTCCGCCTTTCTTCATTAAAACGATGGAGATACTGGCGAACTGGTTTGAACTTGGGATCCACATTAAGGGAGTGCTCAGCAAGTTCTCTCGGTACACTTGGCATGTCAGAAGGTTTCCATGCAAAGATGTCCCGGTTCTCATGGATGAACTCGATGAGCGCGCTTTCCTATTTGGGATCCATGTTTGCCCCGATAGTGAACTGCTCCGAAGAATTGCCGGGGGTGAAATCAACTTGCTTTGTGTCTCTGGCCGACTTAAACTTGAGCAGAGGATCAGACTCTGTGGTGGGCTTCTTCAAGGATGTCCTGTCAGACGGGTCAACATTGTCCTTATAATACCGCAACTCCTGTGTAGCGCAGGCCGTCTCAGCATAAGATGCATCTCCTTCCTCGCATTCGAGTGCAATCTTCCGGTTTCCTTCCATTGTGATGGTTCCCCTTGGTCCTGGCATCTTCATTTTCAGGTAAACATAACACGGCCGCGCCATGAATCGTGTGTAAGCCGGCCGGCCAAACAAAGCGTGGTACGGGCTTTTAAGCTTAACCACCTCAAAGGACAGAAACTCAGAACGCCAGTTATCCTCTGAGCCAAAGGCCACCTCGAGGGAAATTCTCCCCATAGGATATGCTGACTTGCCAGGAACAATGCCGTGAAAGACTATAGAAGACGGAGTCAGCTGCTTATCAGATAGATTCATCCGTCTGAACGTGTCATAGTAAAGAATGTTGATGCTACTACCTCCGTCCATAAGCACCTTAGTCAGGGTATAACCGCTGACTTGCGGCGCAACCACCAAAGCCAGGTGGCCAGGGTGATCGAGGAGGACGGGATGATCTGCCCTGCTCCAGGTAACTGGCTGCTCAGACCAGTTGAGATAGTAAGGAGTGGCTGGCTCAACCACATGGGCGGATCGTCGCTGCACTTTCCGATCCCGCTTGCAAGTACTGGTGGTGAAAACATGGTACTGTCCACTATTTAACTGTTTTGGGTTACTATAAAACCCTGCCGCACCAGCTTGATGCTGATTTCCCTGGTTGCTTCTCTGATTGCCACCTCCTGTATTACCAGCCCCCTAAAACCCGCCACCTTGGCCACTGTTCCCCTGGAAGCCGGGTCCTGCGAAGGGTCCTTGCAAACCGGCCCCTGAGAAGCCTGGTCCTTGTTAGGCGGGTTGTCCGCCATTGCCGCCCCCATTATGATAATTCTGGAAGACCCTCTTGGCAAACTCTTGCATGACATAGCAATTTTCCCAGGAGTGACTGGACGGCTTACCATTATAACTGTGTTTCGGGCAAGGAGCCTTAAGAGCCTCCTTGTAAGTGAGAGGGCGATTACCAGTGGACTGCCTCCTAGAGCCGTCATTCTGACACTGACCCTTGTTCTCTGCATTCGTATTCGCCACCAGGTCAGAGCTACCATCATAACCCTTACGTTTTCCGCCGTTGTTGTTCTGACCATTATTGTTGTTTTGCTGCTGACCTTTACCACCGGCTTTCTTCCCCTTGTCAGATTTCTCCTCGTCTGACAGCGGATCCTTGGTGTTATCTGACTCCGCATACCGGGTTAAGACATCCATGAGTTCTCCCATGTCCTGGACCTTTCGCTTGAGCCACCCAAGCTTTTGGACCAGGGGCTGAAACTTACATGTTTGTTCCAGAACAAGCACTGCTTGCGCGGCTGAGATGCTGTCTGAGCTATGTATAACTTCCGCAACCCGACGAGCCCAGTGATGGGCAGACTCATCCTCGCGCTGGACACAACGCTCAAGATCAACAATGGTGGTCGGCCTTTTACAGGTTCCCTGGAAATTTTTGACGAAGCGCTCCTTCAGCTCCTGCCACGTGTTGATAGAATTCGTTGGTAGGTTTTTCATCCAAGTGCGTGTAGGGCCCTCCAACATCAGAGGTAGGTAACGCGCGCACACTGACTCACTTGCACCCAACAAGTCCATGGCCAGCTCATAGCTCTCGATCCACTCGGTGGGCTCCAGATTCGCCGTATAGTTAGGAACCTTGCGAGGCCCTTTGAAATCAGGGGGTATGCGCGCTTCTCGCAGCGCCGGTACCAAACAGGGAGTTCCAATCATGCGGATTGATGAGGCCCCAAGCCGGCCATCTGTTAGGGTTGCGACGGGCGGGTGATGCACTTCTGGCGGGTTAACATTCGGCGGCGGGTTGACTCGCACCGGCGCGTTGACGTGCGCCGGCGGGTCGCACCCTGCACGCGCGTTTTCCTCCTCCCACGCTCGAAGAACTCGAGCCGCCTCCGCAACGTCTTGCGGGATCCTAGGCTGGTGCTGCTCCGCCAGTGGCTGGGCGGCTCTCCTGCGATGGGCGCAGCTAGAGACCGCTGGCGACTCAGGACGTTGGCTCCTGGTTCGGCTCAGGTGAGGAGTTGAGTGAAGACGGTGCTGGCTATGCGAGTAGTTGTCCTGTTGCACGACCGCGGTTTTGAGCATCGCAATAGCATTCCGGGCCTCTGTCTGAATCGGGCCGTCCCCCTCAATCGGAATAGCTGCCAAGTTGTGGGTCGCTGCCAGCACGTTATCAACCGGGTTAGAATAGTGTCCAATTGGGGTCTGGAACCGGTGAGACGGCGGCTGCTGCTGCTGCTCCGGCGTGCGATGCTGGGCCGGCTCCCACTGCTGGACTGGCTGTTGCAAAGGTGGCTCTCCCGTGGGGACGACTCCAGCCCCCGGGTTCGTCGGAGCTGGCGGTGTGGTGAAAAGCTGAGTCGGCTCAAGATTAGCCGGAAGCCGGCTCTGATGATGCCTCCTGTGAACGAGCTCTGACTCGGCCTGCTGGCGGTTCAGGTAATGTGCCTCCTCTTCCAGGCGCTGCCTCTCATCGCAATCCGGGCCTGTTCCTGCATCATGCGAGCGTTCTCCGCGTTGATGTCCTCTTGGATCTTGGTCATCTGCTCGTGACACTTCGTGATCTCCGTGTTGCGCGCCGCTGCGTTCTCTGCGGTGACCGGCTCGGCCAACAGGGCTGCCTGCGTAGTCATCAAGTCCGCGAGTGCCTGAACCCCGGTCTTCTGAGAGCCGGATGCCGAGGCGCCGGCTCCTCCTGAGCCGGCCAAGAGGTTGTTCTACCCCGCCGTCGGATTGGCCAGGTCATGCGCTGGATCTTGTCTACCCGCCATGTACACCGCCGTGAAGCAAGGCGGACTAGGGCTCTCCGGAAAGACGTCGTCCGTGTGCCCGAGCCCTCCATCATGCAGCGAAAGAATTGACTCGGTTCCCCCGTCGAGGACTCGCCGTCAGATTGAACGAGCGTGTCATCCTGAGACAGGGAGTTCTCTGATAAGGCCGCCCCTTGGGTGAAACCGACGAAGGCATGGTTTGGGCCGGCTTGACACGGGGCGGGTCTCGCCTGGTGCTGGCCAGCGCGGCGGGCCGACTCAACTCCGGCGATGCTCTCCAACCCGGCGGCCGGCTCGCTGGCCACGCCGATGAAGGTATGGATCTTGCCGAAGGGAACCCGGTACCGTACTCGATCGAGTCGGCGTCGGGGCCCCAGTACAAATCGTCGATGTAGAACTTCCCACGGTGGCTCTTGGTCATCATGTCAATCGCGTACTTCCCGAACCGTGGAAGAGATCCCGCTAAGAACTCAACTCCACCGTGCGTGAGCCCCACGGCGGGTGCCAACTGTCGTGGTTTTGTCACGGCAGATGCCCTTGTGAAAGGACTTAGAGATGAGTCCATCGCACAAGTGTGGAAGCTTAACAGGGTTGATCGGGAACGAGAAGACGCCGGGTTACCCAGGTTCGGCCCCTCACGGTGGAGGTAAAAGCCTACGTCCTGCTTGATTATATTGTTGTAGATCTCGATTACAAGGATGCGGATTCGCTAACCTAGCTCTCGAGGAGGTTGCAACTTAGTCTTTCTGGTATAGGTGTTCCCCTTTATATATACAGGTGGAACCCTAGATTACATGAGAGTCTGGATCGTACCTTGACCCGTCTCCTTCTCTTTTACTTGTCCTCTAAGGTGGCCTTCGTGCCACTCATTATCTCCGTGAGCCGGCCCACTGCTTAAGCCGGCCCGTCCTCACCAGGCCTCATTAAGCCGGCCCACCTAGAGTCCTTCAGCCCCGCAGTGAATTGACCCGCTGAGCTTGCGTTGTGGCCGGGTTAACACCCTGCCGGGTCAACATGCTGGTAAACATCCCCAACACACGTGACCAATGGGTCACCGGAGCATCATCGGAGACGAGCTTGAGCGGCGATGAGCTTCAGCTCGCATGGCAATGGCGGCTAGAGCGAGCAATCGACGGAGGAAGAAGGGGGGAAACGCGCAGGAGCTCACTGTGAGGATGACGAGCAGATCAGCGTGTTCGGGGAGGGCTCGGGGGCGACGAATCGAAGCGGCGACGACCAGCGGCCGAAGGTTGAAGACGAGGTCACTGCGCTCGTTGCAGATGAGCCCGGCTCGAACGAAGGTTAGTAGGCGACGAAGCGGACGACGGCAGAGCGGCTGGACACGGTCCTAGGGCGCGGGGTGGACGGAGAGCATGCGGGAGAGGTGAGGCATGGCGACGCAGGTTCGGCCGAGGGTTGAGGGGACGAAAGCGGCGCGAGCGGGAAGAGTGAGGGTTAGGGTTCATGTCCAGCTCGTCGGGGAGGTTTTTAACCAGCGAGGGGAGTCGACGGATGGCCGGCGCGTGGCGATCCAAGACCTGGACGCGCGCGCGGCGCCTTCAGTGAGCAGGAGGAAGAAGATGGCGAGGTGGGCTGGGCTGTGCACTGTGCACATCAAAGCCCAGTCCAACAGGTGCGTTTTGTTTCTTTCCCTTTTTCTTTTCTATTTTTCAATTTCTTTTTTGTTTTGCATTTTATTTCTATAGCAAATGATTTTTATTGAAGCTGAAACTTGGCACATAATTACTTTGCATTACTTTGAAGCTGTCCACAAAGTTTGGGGACAATTTGAATCCATTTGAACTAGGTTTAAATTTAAATATACCACTTAAGTGCTGCTGATCCTGTTTAACTAATACTATGGTCATTTAGGTAACTTGAGTGATGTTATTTTCCTTAAAACAATTACTTAGGCATTATTTGCATTATTACCAACAATTTTGTTTCCATATTTGAAGAAATAATAATTTGACTTGCAATTTAAATTTGTTGGTTTTGATCAAATGGCAATTAAGCTTAGCAAAACATGATGACATGGCATCATTAGGGTGAGATCACCGTGGCTTAATTACAGAGGTGTTATAGGGTCCTCAACCCGGCTCACCAGACCGGGAACCGACATGGCGAGGTACCCGCCGTGACACCGTCAGACAGGGACGCCGTGCATCCGCCTGAGGTCGGGGCACAGGAGCTGCTCCTCTGCTCCTTGCTCTCCTCTGTTGCATTGATAGTAGATCTGATGCCTAGTGTTTAGCAAAAACAAAGATCCGTTTTCCATGCGTATGTTTGTTTACAGCGAACACATGCTGCTCGTCTATGCAAGTTGATGTTTTTTTGCTCATTTTCTCTTTACAGGAGCAGCGAACAGAGCACACAGAGGCGGCAAGCATTTGCTGTGATTTTCATTTGACGAATCAATTTTAGATGGATTGTTCAAGATGTGAATTATGTGCCATGTATATTTGTTCATCTTCTGCAATATGATTGTTTTTCCGTCAAAAAATTACTACGTTATCAGGTAATCTGACCGCTTGAACGGCAGGCACATGTGAGGCTTGAGGATGGCGGCTGCTCTCTCCGGCCAGTGCTTGAGCGGGCGGCCGTGGGCTGGATGCCTAATGTGTGTGCATGGTGATGGTGATGGTGAGCGTTCGTGTCCGGCGTGCTGTGTGTTTCCGGCCGGCCGCGTGCCTGGTTCAGATCTACTACTATACGTGTATCATCAGTAGCATGGCATTACCACATTTTTTCTTCTTTTTTGGTTTTCCTGCTGTGAGAGCTTCAAGCCAACATTTTTCAGTGTGGTTGATTTCTTTTTTTTTGCGCAACTAAGGGAGTTTTATTCATGGATTATAGGGTTACAATCGAGTGGCAATATATCCTCACAACATGGAGGACATCTGCTCATCCACACCACACTACACGACTCAGTACGTCTATAGTTTGCCATACAATCTGCTACCCTATTTTGAGCTCTACTGATTTTCTGAGGAATAAACTCCCTGCCAATCATCGTCGCCTTGATTTCAGCTACCAAGTGTCCATAAGCTGAACGAGACCAGTTATCACCTACGAGTATTGAGAGAACCTCTGAGGAATCTGCCTGGACCATCCCTGGACGATCCGTATGTTATGCAGCAAGGGCCAAACCTTGCATAAGCGCATGTATCTCCGCCTCAAGTGCCTCATTGCAGTGAAAAATAACTCGGTATGCAGAGAAAATATAACCGAGCCATCCTCCCGACGTAGGATCATACCAACACCTGCGCTACCATCCTGCCCGGAGAAGGAACCATCGATGGACAAAGCTGTCCATCCTGATGGCGGCGGTGGCCAGGGGGCAGGCGGCACCACATGATGCACCACCTGACGTGGTGTCTCCTCTTGTAGTAGCATTTTACCCTTTATAATCTCATCCATACTATATTTCCTCGTGAGACCAAGAGATTTGTAATAGCTATCCAGAAACTCCTTGGTAATCTCAATCGATGGTACATCCTTGCCATGCACTACATCATTTCTTAATTGCCATATCCTCCAGATGAGAAGAATTACCAAATCCCGTGATTGATCATTGCATTTTGCTAGAACATGTAGAAGCCATTCTTTCCCACTATCCACTAGTACATCGTCAGCAGGCAGAGGCCATAACAAACGCATGGCCTGCCACACACTTCTCGCCTGAGGGCATGTAATAAGCGCATGATACGTATCCTCGTTGTCACGGCCGCATACCCGACAAGGACCAAAAGATGACAGGTGACGATATACCTTATTTTGTTCAGTCGCTAGTGCACCAGAGGCTGCTTTCCATGCGGTAATACGCATCTTCAACGGAACCTTTGCACGCCACAGCATGTTCCAGAGAGAACGCTCACCCTCTGGGTTTGTACTTGATGCTCCTCCCGCGAATTGTTCATCATGTTCCTTCGTTGCCAATTTATAGGCACTCTTCACAGTAAAACGGCCAGATTTCTCTGGGAACCATTCAAGAAAGTCCACACGATTCCGCGGTGACGTACGTATCTTCAGAATCTGTTGCACGTCCACGTCCCAAAAGTGCTCTTGCAACCGCTCAAAATTCCATCCACCATGATCATGCAAGAAGTCTGAGACTCGGTTGAACTCGAGTCCTCTAGGAATCCTCTTAGGGGTAATCGGCCTTTGGTCAAGTCCTCTAGGAATCCAAGGATCCCGCCACGTGCGCACCTGAGACCCATCGCCTATCCTCCAAATAATTCCTTTTTTCACCAATTGTAGTCCATACTCGATACCTTTCCAAACCGCCGACGAGTTTCCTGAAAAAACTGTATCCAATAGATTTCCATTACGGTAATATTTTGCCCAGAGCAGGCGGGCACACAAACTGTCTGGATTGTCGATCAACCTCCATGCCTGTTTAGCTAACATGGCCTGGTTAAACGCACGCATATCTCTGAACCCCATGCCTCCCTTGGGCTTTGGAAGACGCATTTTATCCCAACTGAGCCAGGCCATCTTCCTCTTCCCTTGGACTTTGGTTGATTTCAGCTCTAAATATCATTATATATTGGACAGACAGGATGTATTCGTTGAATCGTTCTTGCTCCATTCCGTTGTTAAGTTATACTATATCGTTTGTAATATTGCAATGCATTGTACATGAAGAGAAGACAAAATATGTCAATTTGTACCATTGATGAGTTTGTTGTGGTATGATGTTCAAGTGTTAAATTTTCAAAATTATTATTATTGTTCATATCATATTAAATTGCCTTATATTGAAAAATTAAACTCTCGATCAAAAAGTCATCAAAACCCCTATTCATCACTCATCCTCAAACCAAACACTGAGATGATTATCCCCAACCATATATCATCCTTCAAACCAAACAAAATAGGGGCTAGCCTCACCCATCCAACCAAACAGAAAAAATGGCTATCCCATAACCACCCTAGCCCGTCCCTTGAACCAAACGCACCCCAAATGGCTATTCTCAACCCTTTTTCATCTCTACTATACAAGCACATGTAAAAAAAGGCCAGATGGTCGGGGATACCCTCAACCACCCAAACTCATCCCTTAAACCAAACACACCTAAAATGGGTGTGGAAGGAAGGGAAAGGCAAACCTGGCCAAATGGGCCGTCCCGGGCAGGCACGCGTGCTGGCCTCCCAGGGCCAAGCATGCCCCCATGCTTCAAGGGCCGGCCCATTGGCTCGTTTAGCCCGTCAAGCCCATCTAATATTCAGCTTATTGGCCTGTAAAAAAAACTAAACGGGCCATGCCGGGCCGGCCCAGCCTCCAGGTCCAGGCACGGCCCTAGGCGAGCCACGTGCTAGGCACGGCCCGATTAATCACGTGCCGGGCCGGCCCACCACGGGCCAGGCATGCGTGCTAACGGGCCGGTCTGCCAGGCACGGCCCATTTGGCCAGGTATGAGTTTCTCAAAAAAATAATTTTGGCCAGGTACGGGGAAAGGAGTAAACGTTGGACGAGTAGGAATGGGAGGAACTAAACATATTAGAGCAACTCCAACGCGGTGACCCATTTTGTCCGCGCGTGTCCGTTTGGGTCAAAACGGACAAAAGCGTCGGCCCAACGCGCGACCCATTTCCATTTTGTGTTCGCTCGGGCCCATTTCCATCCCAAATTTGGGTCACATTTGGGTCGGAGGCGGACACAAAGTGGACGCTTTTCTGTGTCCCCTCGTCTGTGTGTGTCCGGGCCTGGCCTGCCTGTCACCCACCCACCTCTCTCTCCTTATTTTATTCGTTGGCCCACCCCACTTCTCCTGCCACGACGGGAGGCGGACACAAAGTGGACGCTTTGCTGCAGCCGTCGCCTCGCCTCCCCGCGTGCTATGAGCTCCCCTGCCTGCTACATGTTTGACGAAATGTCGGGGCGAACATGTCAAAAATGGGTTTGACTACCGTTGGGCGCAAATGAAAAAGCGGACAAACACGTCCGCGCGGCCGACCCAGGCGGACAAAACACGTCCATTTTGGTCGGCTGGTTGGGGTTGGTAAATGCTTGGATGGGATGGAGAAAGAGTAGAAAAAAGGAATCCCCTCCCTCCCTCCCTCCCTCCCTCCTTAGGCTTTGTTTGGTACAGGAGTATTTGAGAGGTTTTGGGAGGAGGGGATTTGGGAGGATTTGGTGAATCCCTCCCTTCCACCCAATCCTCTCAAATCCCCCCAACCTCCAAACCCCTCACATACCCCTACTATTTGGTACACAGGGATTAATACACAGGGTTTGGAAAATTACTATACTATAAATAAAAATGCAATTTTTACAACTCCAAAAGCTCACATAAGAAATGTACTTGCAACTAGATTACGCAAAACAACAAACAGGCTCATATAATCTGTTACAAGTACTATCAACGGTTCAAATGAAAATGGTACATGCATACATGCCACGGTCCGAATGAAAAACATGACACATACCATGGTCCAAATGAAAAATACAAGATGTTCGGTCACCGAAAGTCAATGGTTCATCACAACATAAACACGTTTGATCGGCGAATGCTCCATGGCAGCAAAGCATGGTCGCCCGTCTTCCGCGAGATCAGGTCCCTATAAAAAACAGATGAATTGGTCCAAGGGTTAGATGCGGAAAAAAAACGTGAACATATCAACCAGAAGGTACTGTACCAAAAAACTTTCGACAGAAAATTAGACATGGAGAACTGTATAAGAACTGTACTGTTAAAACTTGATGTGAGACAAATAGCTTGGAAATGATGAAAACAATGTACACAAGTACAGAAAGTGCATTTTTTGGACAGAGAATTTGGACAATGATGAAATTAGGATGGTTTGTTCCAATGCATGCAGAAGATGGACAATTAAAATCAAGACCAAAATATCAAGTGCATTGCTACAGCTTGTAGACAACTAGAAGTTGTAGAATAGGGCAACATGGCAATTAGCCAACTAATATCAGTGCTACATATTGCAGGAATGAACCTGGGAAAGTAAACTAGGATACATCTGATATAATACAACTTTCCATCCATACGGCAATCTGTAGTCGGTACATCTCCAAGTCATGTCAGAACCATCTAGTAATGTTGCTACAACAGCACAATCATTTTGCAGAGATTAGGAGAACCATCTAGTAACCATCAAACTGCAGCAAAAAATCAGTAAAATGCATCACTGCTTTTCAAAATCTCACGAAGCTAGCATGGATTCACATTCACAAGAAGTCTTGTGCATTCACAGGGACATGATATGAAAGTCTTCGTGTTGAAAACATGTGGTTTTGTGGCCGAGGGTGTCCATGACCAAACTCCTTCAAATGATACCGGACACCCCGATAAGGTGCGAGAAATGACTGGGTGTTTGCATAACCCCCATCAACTAGGTAAAACTTTCCCTCGGGTACTCTAAATCCTTTGCTCATCGCAGACTGAAGAACTCTCGCATCTGTAGCTGAACCCTCCCAGCCACATGATATGAAAGTGAATTTTAGATCGAAGTCGCATGCAACCATGATATTATGACTCAGGGTACCCTTCCTATTCCGAAATGGAGCGGCAATCCCAGGTGTCGCGGTTATAGGTACATGCGACCCATCAATGGCTCCTAAACAGTTCTGAAAGGAAATAGATTGTAGGTCAATAAAGAACCAAAAAATTAGATAAGAAAAGGAATTGTGGAAGCGTTAAAAATGAAAACCTAGAAGTAAGGATAGAATCTTGGGTCGGTGGAGATTTTTGCATGTGGCTCATCAATGTTCGGAGGCTTCAAAAATCGACTAGCTAAGACGGGGACGATGTTGAAGAACTCATTGATGTACTCATGAAATGTTTGGCCACTATGCTGAAACTCTAGCTGAAGATCTTCATAAGATGCATTGTGGGACACCATGTATAGGAAAAAGGCTAACTTCTCCACTACCTTGATTCTCTTATCCGATATCAGATTTTCTCTTCTAAGATAAGATGCCAAATGTAGGAAGATATGTGGCTCCATCCTATAAGCTACCAGGCAGTTCTTAACATGCCCTGTAAGGATATCGTTAACACGCTTCTTGCCATATATGATGGAGCTATGTCGCTGCTTTCTCTCGATTGGTCCTCTATTACGCATTCGATGCAATGCGGGCAGAATAAAGGACATCATGTCTTCATCATCCTCCCTTCTCCTCTTCCTAATTCGATCGATAATCTCGGAATTCATCTCGACACTAAAACTAGAATCAATAAGCAACAAATAAGAACTACATTTCATATTTTACTTAACTTGAAGCAAGTTTTTCATAAAGACATGATAAAAACTCATAAGACATACATACATAAAGACATGATAAAAACTCATAAGACATACATACATAATAAGACTACAAGAGCTATAAAGTAGGATATAGTACTTCGGTTAAGACTTTAGAAACAAGGTCTGAATTTCATATCATGAGGCCAGAATAATAAGACTACAAGAGCTATCAAGTAGGATATAATACTTCAGTTAAGACTTAAGAAACAAGGTCTAGAGGCCAAAAAGCTTGTGTACATTACCGAAGTTAGGCGTGACAACTGGATCCCAAGACGGAGGTAACTCGTCCACCCCAACAAGAATCGGAGCGGCAGACTGCCAAAATAAGAACATATCAGCGACATGTAAGGTGACATATAATCATTCATAATAGAAACAAACACCATACTGCAATCTAATTGCCATAAAGATTTGTGGTTGTGTGCATCATGTCATAGAGATTACCAAATGCTTAACAACTTATCAAAACTTCCATACTTAAACTCTGCAAAAATCTATAGCCTAAACTCTAGCTTGCAGATATGGTTCCCTAGATTACAAGGATGCAGTAAATGAAGGAAATATTAAGATACAACAATGCTAGGAACAAAAGAGGGACACGTCCTATATGCAACTGATTGTTTTCTGCAAACATTTGTAGCCTAAACTGAATGCTAGTTCAGTGTCGTTGTCTGTACACAACCAAGAAATGGAACAGAGAAACATCTCTGCAAGTTCAGTGTCGTTGGCAACCTCCCAGCAAGATCAATCGACGAATAGTATAGCAGGGAGCTATCCTCATCAATGCTGGTTACTGAACATGTGATAGACAAAATAGCCTAGCCTAATTACAGAGAACCATCGATCTGAACTGAACATGTGATGAACTGAACATAGCAAGAACTACTCAAGAACTGAACAACCAGCACAAGTTATGATCGGAGGGGAAGGAGGGGAGGCGGCAGCCATGGCCAGGCACCACACTGCCATCACCATCAACATCAGACCATCACCAACAAGCACGGGATCAACAGCGGTCACCAGGAGGGGGGTGAACTTGGTGACGGCCAGTTTGGACGAGGCGGGGATCAAGCACCTCGAGACGGCGTCGCCGGGGAGAGACGAGGCAGCAGCCATGGCCGGGCGGATAGAAAACCCTAGACAACGAGGGGAAAGGAGGGGAGGCGAGGCGAAGACTTACCCTCGGGGAGAAGTCCAGTATGCCGGAGGAGATCGGCAGCGTCGAGGCGTCGGGCGGCGGCGGCGTCTTGGGGGAGGAGTCGGCGGCGACGTCTTGACGAGGAGTCGGGCGGCGGCGTCTTGACGAGTCGGGCGGCCAAATCCTCGAGTCCCCCCTCGAGGATTCTGAAGCGCGTGGAAAGGAGTAGATCAGAGGGGTATCGAGAGGGGTTGGCCCATAAAACCTCGCGTATCAAACGGGCCGTCGGGGATTTTAGAGGTTTCTGGGCCCCTCGAGGATTATCCTCTGAAATCCCCTCCGACCCTCGCGAACCAAACAAGGCCTTAGGGTTTCTCCCCTCCCCTGGGCTTGTACGCATCGCATCCAGGACGGACCGCCGCCTCCACGACGCCGACGCCGACGCGGACTTCCTCTTCTTCCCCGGCAAGGCCGCCTTATCGCCGGAGGTATGTCGCCGCCGCCACCTCCATTCCCTCCCTCCCTCCCTCCTTCCTTAGGGTTTCTCCCCACCCCCACCCCCACCTCCAAGGGACCGCCGCCGGGGTCGGAACAGAGGGAACTGCGGGGATCTGATTTTGGTCGCGGCCGCCGAATTCGTTGCGACCATGGTTAACTTGTGCTTACCATTAACAGTCACTCGGGATAAACACTTAAAAAATACCCCATCTGTCTGTAAACTAACTAATATAAGAAGACCTTTTAGAAGATCACAGAGGGAGGGAGGGAGGGAGGGAGGGAGTATATCTGGAATGAGCTCATTTCACAAACCCCACTCATGTCCACAATCTAGATCTACCCCTGTTTGTGCTATGCCTTGCTAATTAGTATATTACAAATAACGTGGTCATGAAAGTAGTAGGTCCACCCAATCCTTGTACAAAACAAAATGGTCCAACAACAATAACATGTTCTCTGCATTTATCTGCTGCAAATAGGCCTTACTGAATGTGCAGTAGCTTTGATGTGCAAATATCTTGAGTTGCCTTGGCTGAATAACGTATTTTCATTTCCCCTCTTTTGGTGGCTGGCGATTACTCTAGGCTGAGTGGATAGCCAATGGCGAGGGAACCAAGTCCTGAGATAGACGATGAACTTTACAATGAAGTTTATGGGAAAGCATATAGCGGTCCACTTGCATCTGCTGCAAACACCATCATAACTAAAGTAGTAAATGATGAGACCCATGACAAGTCAGATGATGATGAGCCCCGGGATCCCAATGCTGTCCCTACTGACTTCACTAGTAGAGAGGCTAGGGTTTGGGAGGCTAAAGCTAAGGCTACAGAAAGGAACTGGAAGAAGAGGAAGGAAGAAGAAATGATCTCTAAAATTTGTGGACAATCAGGTCATTTCACTCAGGTACTCCTTTCTCTGCTCAAATTAAAACTGGCTGCCATGTATTCTGATTACTTGATTGGGATATAAATACATAATGGACTGCTGCACTTTGTTTTCTCCTTGCACTCTTTACTGGACACAGTGAATGAACTTAAAGAACAATAGTCTTTCCTGATATCACCTGCAAAACAACTGCCAGGCTTATCAACAGCCTTGCTTTATCCTTTGTGACTGGCAGCACCTAATTTTAGAAAATAAATATGCTTCAACCTTTTTCATTGAAACAGCATTCCAACATGATCATTAAAATTGTAGCAAAACGACAAACTTTTTTGGAATTGGTGTCTCCTCCATTTTGTCTTAAATTGATAGTATTGGACTTAATTTCCTACTAATGGTCTTGTACTTTTGCAAAGTCTGGAAGGAAATCTTCAATTTTCTCGTGTAACCCAGCCATTTTGGTCCTGATGGATACAAATTATAAATTCAATTGTGCATCAATAGCATTCATATTGTGTACACTGGCGTCAACAGTAGCGCACAGGTCGCAGCCACAGTCACACAAGCATGGGAATTGAGGAAGGATAGAAGGACTACTTCAAGAGTTGGTTAGGAATAGAGCCTGGAAGAGTTATGGAGTCAGTTAGTATTGGCAAATAGTTAGCTATCGAGTCCTTGTACGGAAGCTAACATCCTTATATAAGAATGCCCTGTAACTCCATTACAGTTTTATGGATAGCAATGGGATGAAAAAAGGTCTCTGTTTTCTTAAGGCTTCCCTTAATTGGTTCCCTTCATCACCTAGTGCCACTGTACTTCAAGTTGTTGCAATCCAACCTCTCTTCTGTGGATGTTTACCTCAGCTTGTACTATCTTAACAACAATGTACTCCCTCTGTAAAGTAATATAAGACCGTTTATAGATCACTACTTTAGTGATCTATAAACGGTCTTATATTACTTTACAGAGGGAGTAAATAACATAAATAACTGGTACTAATCGGTGCGTAACACAAATCAGTGGTACCATCCATCTAATTTTATTCTGATGGATAAGTTCTAGACTTGTCGTTCCTCATTCTTCCATTTGATATTATATTTTATCGGAGTCACATCAATAAACATGGTCAAGCATATTGACACTAATTAGTGATACTGATGTTGTATGTACATTGGTTATACACATTTATTCTCTAAATAACATTTACAAAACTATTGCTGTTTACTATGTCCGCCAAATGGAAGTTTTGACATATACTATATATATTTTTCCATTATTACTGTTATCATAGAAGTGTTAAAGACTTGCCCTTTAGTTTACATATTTGTGTTATCTTTCTTAATAGGGTTGTCCATCCACACTTGGAGCAAATAGGAGAAATGCAGATTTCTTTGAAAGAGTTCCAGCAAGAGATAAACAAGTGAGGGATCTTTTCACTGAGAGGACAATAAGTCAGATTGAGAAGGATGTTGGCTGTAAAGTCAGAATGGACGAGAAGTTCCTGTTTGTCAGTGGGAAAGATAGGTTAGTGCTAGCCAAAGGTGTAGATGCTGTGCATAAACTCATCCAGGAAACTAAAGGTAAACACAGTTCAAGCAGCCCAGCGGACTCTATATAAGCTGCCCCTCCACTCCTGCACAAGGGTTCGCACCTCTTGTATCACACAATCCAGATAAACAGGCTCCCGCAGCACCGAGACGTAGGGTCTTTACCTCTTCCGAGAGGGGCCTGAACTCGTAAATCCGAGTGTACAATCACACCGTAGCCGGACTCTGCCCTCCTATACGTACCCCTATACTCTACTGTCAGATCTGTTCCCACGACAGTTGGCGCCCACCGTGGGGCAGGCGTCTAGGTGACTTCCGGCGTGGTTGCGTTTTTCAACATCTTCACCATGGTTTCCGGCGGCGGACTGTCCCTGGGTCGCGAGATCCGTCTCGGCGCTCTCAGCTTCGTCGCCGATGATTCGGCGTGGCTCCAAGAAGCCCCTTTGGACGTCGAGGCGCACTTCCGTGCGAGCTCCTGCGGCGTCCTCCTCCGGCAGCCGTCGACTCAATATCAGTCGGCCCCGGTGGCGTTCTCCCTCCCCGCTGCCCGTCGTCGCAAGCGATCCGGTCGCTCTCGGCTCCAGCGGTGGGTTAAGCATGTGATGGCTCGTCAGTCATCCACTCTGCAGATCGCGGCAATCGAGCCCGACGAATCCCTCGATGACTTGATCGATCCGTTGTCAGATCACTCGGATGTACCTTCCGAGTGCGAGAGCAGTGACCCGGCGGCGGAAGTACTTATGGCCGGCTCTCAGCATAGCCCGCCAGGGTATGGCTGTGACGTGGATGGGGGTGATGGTCCGTCGCATACCAACGACGAGTATTACCCACAACCCCTCACCGCTCAACAGAGAGAAGAACTACTGCGCAGGAATGAGCAAGTCCTCCGGACTCCCATCGTTGGCACGACCGCCGAGGCCCAGACTTTGGAAACTGCGCGGGTGGCCACTCTGAGCGAACGCACGCGTCTCGAGGAACTCCAGAAGTCACTCGATGACCGCGCTCGCAGGCAACCACCAGGCTCCAATCGACGGCAGCGACAACTGTTCCCGAGTGGATCGCAAAACGAGTACCAGGTATTCCGCACTCCAATTCAAAACGTAGCAGCTGCTGCACGGATTGCAGATTCTATCCAGCCGTCCCGATCCGAAGCTGGAGAAGGTCTTCGGCAGATCCGAGCGCTGCTCAGAGCGGCTGGGGAACAGAATTCGGCCGTTTCCCAGTCGCGTGACAGAATCCACAGCAGGTCCGTCAGGGCGGACACAGTTCAGTCGGCCCACAGCCCGAGATCACCTCCACGGCGTGAGGATCGCGGTTACCACCGGGATCAGTACCTGGATCAAGGCCGCGGTCAGTTTGCTCCTCGACATCACCGTGACGACCGTCGTCGAATGCCAACGCCCCCTTCGAGGGGTGATTCGTACACGCCACGGCGGTACGACCATACGGCGATGAGCGGAGAGAACCAGTCGATCCCCGAAATCCAGGGTTCAACGCAAGGTCAGTCCTTGTGCAGAATCTAGTCGACAGTGGCAGAGCTCGCTGAGAGGGCTTGGACAGAGATCGCCTGAGTGGAAGTGGCGCCTACATCTCTGGGCCCGAGTGTTTCAGCAGGGCCATACGGGCTGCAGAGATACCCCCCAACTTCAGGTTAGCCACAGGAGTTAACAAGTTCACTGGCGAGTCGAAGCTAGAGACGTGATTGGAAGATTACCGAGTGGCGGTGCAGATTGGCGGAGGCATTGATTATGTCGCCATGAAACATTTTCCCTTGATGTTAGAAGGGTCGGCCCGGGTGTGGTTGAACCAGTTGGCTCCTGCTAGCATATACTGCTGGGAAGACCTAGCTCAAGTGTTCATCAAAACGTTCGAAGGCACGTGCAAGCGTCCCGCCGGGCTGACTGAATTGCAGCACTGTGTTCAGAAGCCGAATGAAACTCTGAGAGATTACACACAACGTTGGACCACACTTCACCATGTGGTTGAGAATGTCACCGAGCATCAGGCCGTTTGTGCTTTCAAGGCTGGTGTCAGATACAGAGAGCTCATCTTGAAGTTCGGTCGGTCCGGGACTTTGACCATGAGCAGAATGATGGGGATAGCTACTCGGTACGTGAATGGCGAGGAAGAAGACCGTCTCCGCAACGGCAAGGGAAAGGCTGTTGATCCCGACCCTGGCAGCGGTAATCCCAGTCAGAAACGGAAGCGCAAGGCCGAAGGTGCGGGCCAGGCAGAAGCAGCCGCTTTGGCTGCGCAGGGCAAGAACAAAGGAAAGCCGAAAGAACAGTGGATACCCAAGAAGAAGAGAGATCAGTCGGTACAGGACATCCTTGATTTGTCGTGTGCCATTCACACCAATAAAGATGAAGAGGGTAACCTGATATTACCCAAGCATACCACTCGACAGTGCAGGCTCTTGATTCAGCAGTTCCGCGAAGGTCAGACGAGTGAAAAGAGCCGCGATGAAGACGACGGTGAAGAACAGGCTGAGGATTACCCCAAGCTCAATGCCACTCTGGTGATATTCACTGACGTCGAGAGCAAAAGCCGACTGAAAGTCATCAATCGAGAGGTGAATATGGTTGTTCCAGCGACTACGACGTATCTCAAGTGGTCGAAAACTCCCATAACTTTCGATCAGTCGGACCACCCAGCTTACGTTGCTACTCCTGGGCGGCAGGCGCTGGTGGTTGATCCAGTTGTGGGAGGCACTCGGTTGCGTAAGGTCCTCATGGATGGTGGGAGTGGTTTGAACATACTCTACGCTGATACCCTTAAAGGAATGGGCATTCCGATGTCCCGACTCAGTGAGAGCAACATGCAGTTCCATGGAATCATTCCAGGGAAGAAGGCAAGATCACTCAGCCAGATTGCTTTGGATGTGGTTTTCGGTGACTCGAAGAATTTTCGGAAGAAAAAGTTGACATTTGAGGTGGTGGACTTTCACAGTGCCTATCATGCTATCCTTGGCCGACCGGCTTATGCACGTTTCATGGCCCGTCCATGCTACGTGTACCTCAAGCTGAAAATGCCCAGTCCCAAGGGTGTAATCACAGTCACGGCGAATAGGCAGAGAGCCGAGGAGTGTCTTCAGCAAGGATCCAAAATTGCTAATGAGCAGATGGCAGTGGTGGAATTGGAAGAGTACAAGAGAAATGCTGATCCGACAGATTTGCTTCGTTCCAAGAAACCAGCCTCCGAATCTTCTTTCAAGCCGGCGGGAGAGACGAAACAAGTTCACGTTCACCCGGAAGATCCCGCAGCCGCTCTGTCAGGGATATAACCCTGCGGCATGACCCGCCCAGGAGGGGCCGGGTCACGCGGCTGGCGACTCTATGATGGGCCCAAGAAGACCCAGGGAGACAAGGCGTGAAGACGGCGGCTCACGAGACGACCCACTGGAGGCCCAAGACCCGGTGGCGGCTTAAGGCCCAGAAGTGTAAGCCGCCGTATGATGACTTGCTCCGTAAGACAGGGAAAGTTTGACCAGAGTCGGTTACGTTGTGTGACCCGACCTGGACTCTTGTAAGCCGCCGGCCTCGACCTGTGTATATAAGGGTGAGACCCGGCGGCGGGTGAGGGGGAGAGAGGTCAATCGATAGCTAGGTTAAGCATATTTGCTCCCTTGTAATCGATACCCAATCAATACAACACAAAGCAGGACGTAGGCTTTTACCTCGATCGTGAGGGGCCGAACCTGGGTAAAACTGTGTCTCTCGTTCCGATCAACCCCTTCAAGCAATCACCCATGGAGATGGCCTCACGCTTAAGTCCTTTCACTAGGACATCTGCCGTGACAAAACCACGACAGTTGGCGCCCACCGTGGGGCCAGCGCACGGTGGTTTCGAGTTCTTGAAGGGCTCTTTCCCAGGGATCGAGGGATACGCTGTTGGCAGGATGACGAAGAGTCGCCGCGGCCGGCTCTACATCGACGACGCCAGCTGGGGCCCCGAGGCCGACTCAATCGAGTACGGGTACCGGGTCCCCTTTGGCGGGATTCACGTCTTCATCGGCAAAATCGGCGAAACCAAGGCTGAGCCGAACAACTGCACCGACCTCTTCGAGTCGGCTCGGCGCGTGCAACCCGCCCGGATTCAACCCGGCCGGAAGCACGTTTTTGTCGGCTTCACGCAAGGATCTGAACTTGCAGACGGCTCTGCATCCGGAGGAGAGACTCTCATCTACTCAGGTGATGAGTCCTCGACCGGCGAAACAGAGTCGATTTATCAGCTTCATGACGGCGGGCTTGGGGGCTATTCCGACGGTGACAGTATTCCAGACCCCCATGAGCCGCCCAGCCGAGCCGCCGTTTTCATGACAGGCACGGCGCTGGCTCTCAACAGCACGGCGACTGGAGCAGCTGCAGCTGCTGACCCGTCTGGATCTAGGTCGGCCAGGCCGGCGACTCAGATTTTGGTGGAACTGATGAACGAGTTAGCAGCTTTGATGGGAACCGAGGTCACGGCCGAAAATCAAGCAGAGCGCAATGCAGAGATTGCAAAGCTGAGGGACCAGATGACCAAGGCCCAAGAGGATATCAACGCGGTACAAGAGCAGATGGATGCTGAGTCGGAGCGCCTGTGGGCGGAGGCTTTTCGTTTAAGTTTGGATCAGAACGCTTCTGAGGCTGTTCTTCGGAGGAGGCATCAGACTCGTCTACCTGGGCAGTATGAGCCCAGGAACCTCTTTAACAGTCCCAGAGCCGGGCCAGAGACCCCGGCGGCTCCCGGGCGTAGAGTGGCGGCTCAGCCTTGGCAACAAGACCCACCCCGCAGGAGTCACACCCCGCCACAGCAGTTTTTAACCCCACCTGGCCATTACTCTAACCCAGTGGATAACATGGTAGCAGCGGTTACCAGGCTTAACGCGCTACCTCTTGCTGATGGGACGCCCTTTGCAGCAGAAGCCCACAATGCTGTCGAGCTCTTACGAACAGCAGTGGCGCAGCAGGAGAAGTATTCTTACAATCGGAGCCGAGTGCACTCCACCCCAGTGCCGGATCGCAGTTATAGCCGGCGCCTAGAGTCGCCCGCGGCTTCCAGTAGTGAGCAGCGCCGTAACCCACCCCGTAACAACCCGCCCACAGTCAACGCTCAGGCAATTGTGGATGAAGCCAGAGCCCGTCGTGAGGCTGCGGTCGCGGTGGCTCACCAAGAGATTTGTCAGTCGCCTCCAGTGATCCCGTCAGCTTCGGCAGGAGCCGGAGCCGGCTCAACTTCCAGAGCCGTCAGAGTGCCCTGTCTAATACCGACTCTATGGAATGAGCGCTTGCCAAAGGATTTTAAGGGTCCACGCAAGGTGCCGAATTACACAGCAGATCTTCCGCCAGAGGCCTGGATTGAGAGTTATGAGTTAGCGATGGAGATGTTGGACGTCAGTGATGCGGTTTGTGCCAAATATTTCATTATGATGTTGGAAGGGCCGGCTCGTACATGGCTAAAGGGCCTGCCGCCTAATTCGATCAATACATGGGCCGAGTTGAAGAAGCGTTTCATTAAAAATTTCCATGGCACTTGTAAGCAACCCATGACGATTGTGGACTTGGATCACTGTGTGCAGCGGGAGGATGAGTCGGCCCACCATTGGGTCCGGCGGGTTTCCACCATTATTCACTCTTCCGATAATATCTCGGCGGCTCAAGCAGTTTTAATCCTGGAGAAAAATTGTCACTTCATGCCCCTTAAGCAGAAGCTCGGACGGCTCAAACGCTCCTGTCAGGATATGGGAGAGCTGATGGCGGCTCTTACTAAATATGCCGACTCTGATAGCACGAAGGATCCCAGCTCTGATGATGAGAAGTCTGGGAAGGGTAAAAAGAACGGCAATGGCAAGGGCCAGAGTCAGAATCCAGCTGGTAATAATAATAATCAGGGCAAGCGCAAGAACCCGGACGGCGGGTCAGACCCCGTGGCTAACACTAACACGGGAGGCAAGCGTCGCAACGGGAACGGTAAGCCGCCCTTTGGAGGCTCAAAACCTTTCAACATTGAGGCAATGCTTAGCAAACCCTGTCCAGAACACAGCCAGCCCGATAAGCCGTCCTCGCACGCTTGGAAGGATTGTTACATCATGCACGAGTTCAGGAATTACAGCCTCAACCAGCACCATGGTAATGGCAGTGGGCCGCCCGACGGGTCAGGTTCCGGTTCTCAGGGCGGCGGCTTTGGCGGTGGCGGCTCAAATGCTGGTTTCCAGGCTCAGGGTAACCAGCGGTCCAATGGTAATCAGCAGCAGAATAACCAGACAGGATATCAGAACAATCCTAAGCAGCTTAGTGAGGGTCAGTATCATGTCTTCACCACAAGTCTCTGCAAGCGAGATCAAAAAATTCACAAACGGGCGGTTCATGCGACCGCGCCGGCTGTTCCACAATATTTGAGATGGTCTGAGCATACAATATTGTGGAGCCGGGCGGATCACCCGCCTCGGGTGGATAACCCGGGTCACTTGGCCCTTGTAGTGGCACCTCAGGTGGGAGGCTACAAATTTACTAAAGTACTAATGGACGGAGGCAGTAGCATCAACATCCTATATTATGACACGTTCCGGCATATGAATCTGACTGACAAGAATCTTAAGCCTTCGTCTACAGTGTTCCACGGTGTGGTACCCGGCAAGTCGGCATATCCAGTGGGAAAGATCGCCCTGGAAGTGGCCTTTGGTGATGATAGTAATTACAGAGTTGAAACATTATGGTTTGAGGTAGTCAAAACCAAGAGCCCATATCATGCCCTGTTTGGGCGGCCGGCTTATGCTAAGTTTATGGCATGTCCTTGTTATGTATATCTGCAACTCAAGATGCCAGGGCCAGTCGGCACAATTACAGTGTACGGTGATCAGAAAGTTGCTCTGGAGTGCGAGGAAGGTGATGCTGCCTATGCAGAGGCGACTTGTGCTAACGCAGAGCTCAAGTTTTATAAGGACAATGTTGACCCGGCTGATATGACCCCATTGAAAAAGCCTACCACAGAAGTTGAGCCGCCCTTGAAGTTTAAGTCGGCGGAAGATACCAAGTTGGTGGATTTTGTTCCGGGTGACTCGTCACAACAGTTTACTGTGGGGGCTGATATGGACCCCAAATAGGAAAGCGCGCTCATCGAATTCATCCGTGAGAATCGGGACATTTTCGCATGGAAACCTTCTGACATGCCGGGTGTACCGAGAGAGTTCGCTGAGCACCACCTTAATGTGGATCCTAAGTTTAAGCCGGTTAAACAGTTCCTTCGCCGGTTCAATGAGGAACGACGTAAAGCTATTGGAGAGGAAATAGCCCGGCTCTTAGCGGCTGGGTTTATCGTGGAGGTCTTTCACCCGGAGTGGTTGGCTAACCCGGTGCTCGTACTTAAAAAGAACGGCACCTGGCGCATGTGTGTGGATTACACAGATCTTAACAAGGCTTGTCCAGCTGATCCGTTTGCTCTCCCCCGTATCGACCAAATTATTGATGCTACGGCGGGTTGTGAGAGTTTATGTTTCCTGGATGCTTATTCTGGTTATCATCAGATCAAGATGGCAGTAGAGGACCAAGAGAAGACATCTTTTATAACACCTTTTGGGGCTTTCTGCTATGTTTCTATGCCTTTTGGGCTTAAAAGTGCCCAGGCGACTTACCAACGTTGTGTTCAGAACTGCTTCCACGGCCAGATTGGGCGCAATGTTCATGCTTATGTGGATGATATCGTGGTCAAATCAAAGAGGAGGGAGACCTTGCTTGACGACTTAAAAGAAACTTTTGATAATCTCCGGGTTTACAAGATGATGCTTAACCCGGCCAAGTGTGTTTTTGGTGTGCCTGCAGGTAAACTGCTCGGTTTTTTGGTCTCAGAGAGAGGCATTGAAGCTAACCCGGAAAAGATAAAGGCCATTACTTCACTTTCTAAACCGGCGTGTATCAATGACGTCCAGCGCTTGGCGGGTCGCATTGGAGCTCTGAGCCGGTTCATAAGCCGCCTGGGCGAGAAGGCTATGCCCTTATATCAAATGATGAAAAAGACAGACAATTTTGCTTGGATTGATGCTGCTAATGATGCATTCGAAGCCCTGAAGAAGCAGCTTGTTGAGCCGCCTGTTTTGGCTGCTCCCGTAGACAAAGAGCCTTTGCTCATGTACGTGGCGGCTAATAATAAAGCCGTTAGTGTTGCAGTTGTTGTGGAACGCAAGGAGGCGGGTAAGGAATTTCCAGTTCAGCGGCCGGCTTATTATGTCAGCGAAGTTTTAACTGAGTCCAAGCAAAGGTACCCACATTGGCAGAAGTTGGTATTTGGAGTTTTCATGGAGAGTCGTAAACTCAAGCATTATTTTCTTGGGCATACAATCACTGTGGTCAGCTCTGCCCCCTTAGGGGACATAATTCATAACAGAGAAGCCACGGGCCGGGTTGCGAAATGGGCAATTGAGCTGGGACCTCACAATTTAAAGTATGTGCCTCGGACGGCCATAAAATCTCAAGCCCTTGTCGACTTTATAAATGATTGGACAGAATTACAAGCGCCAGAGGAGAAGCCGGACAACACATATTGGACAATCCACTTTGATGGGTCCAGACAGTTGGAGGGCTTGGGGGCTGGAGTAATTTTAACTTCCCCACGAGGTGACAAGTTTTGTTATGTTTTAAGACTAATATTTACTTGCACAAACAATGCAGCGGAATATGAGGCACTGCTTCATGGTCTTCGTATGGCCAAAGAGATGAATTTGAGCCGGGTCAGATGTCTTGGCGACTCAGACCTGGTGGCTCAGCAAGTTTTAGGAAAGTGGGATGCTAAAGACCCGCTCATGGCGGCTTATCGTCAGGCGGTTGAGCATATTGCTGGTCACTTCAAGGGGTATCAGGTGGATCATATTGATCGACGCAAGAACGAGGCGGCTGATGTGCTGTCTAGGCTTGGCTCTCAGCGTAAGCCGGTGCCACCTAATGTGTTCCTTGATGTGTTGCATAACCCATCAGTTAAGTTACCTACCGAGGAGGATATTGCTATTCCTGACCCGGAAGGGCAGTTGGTGGCGGCTCTTCGTGCAATTCCAGATTGGACGCTGCCTTATCTGGCTTATAAGACTCGCGGCGAGTTACCCGAGGATGAGACTCGGGCACGGCGGATCATCAGGCGGTCTAAGTCGATGACGATTATCAATGGCGAGTTACACAAATGCAGTGTCAGTGGAGTTTTTCAACGGTGTGTTTCTCCTGAAGAGGGCTACGAGATTCTACAAGAAATACATGCAGGTGACTGTGGCCATCATGCCGGGTCTAAATCTCTGGTGGCTAAGGCTTTTCGTCATGGGTTTTATTGGTTAACAGCTCACGCGGATGCAATAAACATAGTAAGTAAGTGTGACGGGTGTCAAAAATTCGCACGCCAGACTCATGTGCCGGCTCAGCAACTCCGGATGATACCGATCACTTGGCCATTTTCAGTCTGGGGGCTTGATATGGTTGGGCCGTTTAAAAGATCTAAAGACAAGAAGACCCACCTCTTGGTGGCGGTTGATAAATTTACAAAGTGGATTGAGGCAGAGCCGGTCAGCAAGTGTGACGCCGCAACAGCGGTTCAGTTTATCAAAAAATTGATCTTTTGCTTTGGTTACCCGCATAGCATTATCACTGATAATGGCACGAACCTGTCTAAAGGTGTTATGAAAGAGTTTTGTCACCGAGAGCACATCCGGCTCGATGTTTCTTCGGTGGCGCATCCACAGTCTAATGGTCAGGCGGAAAGGGCTAACCAGGAAATTTTGAGAGGTATCAAGCCTCGGCTCATGGTTCCTTTGGAACGAACACCCCGCTGTTGGGTTGATGAGCTTCCTTCAGTTCTTTGGAGTATCAGAACCACCCCCAACCGTTCAACTGGCTACACACCTTTCTTCATGGTATATGGTGTAGAGGCAGTTCTCCCCAGTGATATTCGTCATGACTCGCCGAGGGTGGCGGCTTACGTTGAAACTGATAATGAGTCGGCTCGACAAGATGCAATTGATGCTTTGGATGAGGAACGTGATCTGGCGGCGGCTCGTTCGGCGATTTACCAGCAAGACCTGCATCGCTATCATAGCCGCAGGGTCAAGACCCGGACGTTTCAAGAGGGCGACTTAGTTCTTCGGCTGATTCAAGATCAGACGGGTGTGCACAAGCTTTCACCCCCTTGGGAGGGACCCTTTGTGGTCAGCAAGGATCTTAATAACGGATCATATTATCTCATTGACATACGGGAGAGCAACAAATCACGCACTTCGGCGGAGGAGACCCGCCGGCCGTGGAATATAGCTCATCTTCGGCCTTACTACACTTGAGTCACCGGCTCTAAGTGTTTGTACATATCTTCTGGATATATATACCTTCATTATGGTCACTATAATAAAGCCGGCATCCCTGAATTTCGGGGCCTCTGCCGTTTCATATCATATTACTGGTACTTGAAATCTTTATTGTTGATCATAAGGTCACTTGGGGGCTTCCAACTCATCGAGTTTAGCTTTCATACCCTCTTGACCGGCTTCCAAGCCACATATGGGTCAAACCTACCTGTTTGCAACTTGCCACTCCACCAGGTGACCCGCCGAACTCTTAACAGTCAATCTTGCCAAAAGACCCTGAACTGGTCAACAGACAATCTTGCTAAAAGACCCTGAACTGGTTAAGGTAAAAACGGCGGCTTATGTCACGAGAGGGCCGGCTTACAGAGAGCTAGGATAAACTCACCTCTTTGCTGTAGTCTCTCCGCTATATGGCCCGTTGGCACTCTTGAGCAGTCAATCTCCTAAAAAAGACCCTGAACTGCTTAAGGTTAAAACAATGGATTTATGTCATGTGAGAGCCGGCTTATGAGGATTAAGGCGTTCGCGCCTAGCTTCACTGAAGCGCAAAAACATTTTTTGCAAACATTACGAAACACGGAGTTAATCTCTGCTTCGGCCTTTAAAGCCGCCTTATTACACAAGGGTTGATCTCTTTATTGGCTATGCCTTTTAAGCCGCCTTGCAAAAATTGGAGATGTACATGTATATATTCTCCATTGTTATTTCAGGAAATTCGTCTTTGGATTATTCAAGACTTAACTACACGTCAGGCGAGTTACTGGCAAATTCTGACTCGCCAATTGAGGTATTAAGACGCCTCAAGTATTGGAGTCATGAAATTCTAAGCCGTCTTACGTCTCGGCTGTGACCCGCCAGCAGGGTTATTGGTGTTATACACCGTTTTTTCAATCAAGATTGCAGAAACATGTCAAGACATTGAAAACCAGCTGCATATATACATATGGTTGCAAGCTGTTGAAATTTACAGCCGCCAACGCATACAGTATCAAAACATGCACGAAGGCATGGCAGGGCGAGTCATGGTTGCATAACTACCTATTACATGGCCGCTGTTTGAGCCGGCAAATTTGGCAAGTGTTTTACATGACACGGCTTACAAAAGCCAAATCGACTTCAACGTCGCCTCAGACATAGTTTCCCGGGTTAGTTTCCCTGTGGCCTGGAGGAGGAAGGCGCCGGGTCATCCTGCGCCGGCTCTTGGGCGTCTGGCATCTGAAGATCAGCCGAAGTCCAGTTGACGCCCGTCAATGCCTCGAAAACGGCTTCGTCATTAATGATAATGGACGGGTCAAGCTCAGGAGCAAAGATGTGCTTACGCCTTGGAGGAGTCAAATCTGTTACGGCATGGTAAGGCGGCTTAATGCGCGCGTTGTGGCTATCGTAAGCCGGCTGATACTTATTCAAGTCCACCTCCTGCGCAAGTTGACAGGCCAGGGGTCTCATCTCCTTTACGCACTGGGCAAAGTCGGCTTCGTCAAAGGGCGTGCCATCGTCTTTAAACTCAGGACACCCGCCAGCCATCTCCGCCGGGTCAAGTTCCGCTTGCCATGCCTTTGCCCGGCTTAGAGCAATGATCGCCCCTGCACGGGCGGCTGATAGCTTCAGTTCGGATAGTTGTGACAGCACCGCAGAAAGTTGATCCAGCACTTCCTTCATTGCAGTCGACGGCGTCCTGCCACAAGAGACGGCCACCAACGCCTTCAGTGAGCCGGCATATAGTTTCTCTGTCAAGGAGTAGACAGCTTTCAGCTTCAACAGCATATTTTTTCCAAGGCTTGCACTCCTGGCGCCTGTTACAAAAAACAATGATGAACAATTATGTCACTTAATTTAAGTCGCCAGGCGTACAACGATAGACTGAGTGGAAAAGATTAAAATCCAAGAACGGGAGCTTACCAAAGATGGCGGCTGACATTTGAGAAATATGATGCTTCAAGCCGGAGAGCTCCTCGGCCACTGGCTTTAGCTGGCTCTCGGTGGCTGCTGCACGCTTGATCAGGGCGGCTCTGTCAGTCTCCCAAACTGCTTTTTCTGATTTCAGCCTTTCCAGGTCTGCTAAAGTGATTTTCAGTTTTGACTCGGCCTAGGCAGCATCTGCTTCGCGGGTCTTCAGCTTCTCTTTACAGTCACCCAATTGCGACTCTTTCAGCGTCAGGGCTTCCTGTTGTTATAAGGACAGGCAAATTTCAGTTGATGGGTTAAGATTCAAAAAAAATCAAGTCCCAAGCCTATTGCCAGCAATACACTCGGCACTTGGGGGCTAATCTAGGTCATTCCAAATTTATATCATGACCCGGACAATCTTATACAGATGAGCCGGCCCTCGAGGGCTACACAGGCGAGTTTTATTTCTACGGTGGCTGTCTAGAAGACCCGGCCCATTTTATTAAGATGAGCCGGCCCTTGGGGGCTACACGTGCGAGTCTTATTTCTATGCTGGCTGTCTAGAAGACCCGGCCCATCTACTTAAGATGAGCCGGCCCTTGGGGGCCACACATGGATTTCATGTTAATATTTGGCGTCTCTAGAAGACCCGGCCCGTCTTATTCAGATGAGCCGGCCCTTGGGGGCTACATGCGGATTTTGTCATCATTAAGAGTTTCTACAAGACCCGAGTCATCTTTGTTAGAGATGAGCCGGCCCTTGGGGGCTACATGACAATGATTTGTTCAAAGTGTTAAGGTGGAAAGACCCGGCTTACTACTTCTTACTAAACCGGCCCTTGGGGGCTACATGACTGCATATGTGTATAAAACAGAGAACCTTACCTCATATTTATCCTTCATCAAGGTCACTAAGCCAGCCTCCATGTCACGACTTGCGTAAAGACGGCTTAAGTAGCCAGAGTGAAGCTCACTGATGCTGAAGGTGGCATAATTTTGCAGGTCCAGCTTGGCCTTGTTCTTTCCAGTTGAAGGCGATTTATCCTTGTGCCTGGTCAAGATAGCAGAGGCGCCTGGCTCGGTATAACCCGTCCCAGTGACGGTGACGTCAGCATCTTGGTTGGTCTGGATCGGTGGACTGGGCGGCTCAGGATTTTCAGCCGGCTCAATATTCATTTGGACGGCTACACAAGGATCTTCAGAAGCTTGTGGAGGTACGGTATGATCGGCCGGGCCTTCAGATCGTGGGACGGTAGTCTCTGGAGCGGACGGTGCTTCCTTCTCCGGCTCAGGCATTTCAGTGGCTCTGGATGAGTCGCCCACCTTATGCCTCTTGCTGGCCTTTGCTTTGGCCCTGCGAACAAGATTAAGTTGGTCAGTTCATGATAAATACGAATTGCAAAGGTTATAAAGTAAAAGGCTTACCCAGGGTTGACGACGAAAGCCGGCAGTTGAGTGCCGGTTGAGTCGCCGGATGAAGGTGGCGTCTCCTGACAATTAGAGTCGGAAGGGTTAAGAGGTTGCCGTATAAGACCGGCTTGAGGAAGAGAAGGTAGGGCTGTGAGGTACTTCATTTCGGCGTTTCCGGGTTGCTGGAGTAGAAGGTAAGCCGGTCAGAAGTTCTTCAGAGCCGGCACTCCGAGTCTGCCGCTTGGACGTGTGCTGCTGTTTCTTCAAAAGAAAGTTGAGATCCAAGTGAGCGAGAGGGTGTGAAAACCTTACTTTCCAGATGACCCGCTGAGGTTTTCTTCTGGGCAAGGTTTCTGAGTCGGAGGAGATGATATTTATTTCTGCTACTTCGGCTTGGCTGTGTTCTGCCTCGTCCTGAGGAGAGTCGGCGTCAATAAGATGCATAAATAAAATACCAAGGGAATCAAGTTCTACCTCCGACTCATCAAGTTGCATTAGCTCTTCAGCCGTCTGCTTCTTGGAGCGACCCGGACCGCGACCCTTGGTGGTGGTTTTCTTCCTCTGCTTGGTCGGGGTTGGAGTAGAGCTTGTTTTCCTCTTCCAAAAGGAAGAGTCGCCCTGCAATTATAGGTGTGATTAAAACATATGGATGATAGAGCCGGCAAGATGAAATATAAGTAAAGAGTGTTTACCGCAGGAGGACGGTTCAGGGCGCTAAAGGGGTTAAGCCCCACCTTGCTACAAGCCTCCTGAGACTCCCCTAGCAGTGTCTTCACAATGGCATTGATCTCTTTATCAGACAGGGGGGTCTTGTTGAAACGCTGTGGGTTGTCCACGCGGCCGTCATACTCACACATTAACCCGGCCCGCCGGCTCAACGGCAAAATTCTCCAAGAGACCCAGCAGCGGGTCAAATCAACTCCAGTCAGACCATTGGCTATCAAGGCCTTGATCTTTGGAAAAATATGGGCATGTTGGGCACGCTCTGAGGCGGTCAGCTTGCTAGGAAGTACTTCACTGGGATTGAGCCGGTAAGGGCGATAACCCGGCAGAGGGTTTTCATCAGCCGGCGCGGTATTCTGGCAGTAGAACCAGGTCTTGTTCCAGTCCTTAAGGTGACTTGGCAGGGTGGCAGAAGGGAAGATAACATCTCGCCACCTCTGAATTGAAATGCCTCCCAGCTCAAAGAGGGGGCCCTCGGCGACTTCGGTCTGGCGGTTGAGGTAGTAAAAGTCTCTGAACATGTCGACAGTGGGCTCTTCCTGTAAATATGCCTCGCAGAGTACTTGGAATTGGCATAGGTTGGTGACTGAGTTGGGGCCAATATCTTGAGGGCGGATGTGGAAGAAGTGTAAGACATCACGGAAGAACTTTGACCCGGGCGGTGAGAAGCCGCGAAGGAGATGATCCGTAAAAATTATGACTTCGCCCTCTTGAGGCTGTGGAGTTGTCTCAGAACCCGGGACCCGCCAAGGGACTGCGCTTTTCTCTGGCAAAATTCCCATAGCAACATATTCCTTAAGTATGATTTCTGTTACGTTGGAAGCCACCCAGTCGCAGGAGTTGGGAACTTTAGATGCTTTATCACCAGCCATCTTGTCACTGGCTTATAAGACTGAGTATGGAGTATAATGGGCGGCGGATCAGAAACGTAAAATATGAGTCGGCAAATACAGTATTAATTGGTTATATCAAGTGGTGAGCCGCCTGAGGATATCACGAGCCGCCCAATTTTCAAAGGGTACAGTAAGTTATAAAAAGGATTAATTTACAGCAGTTTCGATGGTGGATAGCCTAAACCGGCCAGAGGTTGGCGGGTTACCTGAGTACTGTATAAGCCGCCGTATGAAGTATGGCGGGTCAATGGCCTAGGAGTTCGAGATTGCTGGATTTTTGCTAAGTGTTATACAAACTGATTTCACGACCTGCGGCTATGTTTACGGATCTACAGCGGTTCCAGACAGAGAAATAAAAGTTAAACCTAAAACAGGCGGTGGTGGAAGAACTACGAGCTACCTACTCGCGTGAGGGATAGATGAATATCTGACAAACAAGTAAGGGGTTACCCGCAATCACCGTGTTACTCCTATGCAGTTTTTGGATGGAACTAAGTGTTCTAAGCAATGGATGAACGGACAAGGACGAACTCCGACGAACTCCGATGAACCCTATGAACATGATTGATCTAATGCGAGCCTAGGGCGAGGGAGGAGCCTTACTTGAGTAGTTGGTTGGAAAGTGGAAGCGCGCCGTAGTTCGCCGAACCCAACAGGTTGATGCGGCGGCCGTTGGTGGAGCTGCCGGCGATGAACGGTGGCGGCGGAGCTCCTGGACGTGGTGGCGGCGTGAGGAAGACGAAGGAGGCGGGAGAAATAGGGTCAAGGTGAAAAGCAAGACCCCTTGCACCAGTTTATAAAGGAAAAGGAAAAACGGTAAACGCAGATATCGAGGAGGCATCAGCGATAACTTAGCGGTGGAGGCGCCTCGAATCTAAGAACGACTGGTTAATGCAAGGCTCTCTTATGGCCTCATAGCGAGCCATTTTTTGGTCATGGCGGGTCACCTTTCGTCATGGCGGGTCATAAAAGTTGGCTAGGTGAATGTGGAAAAGACTTAGAGGTACGCCAGTTAAGGGACGAAGATTGACATGAACAGGTTCAAATCAATCTGGGGCCTAATGTCAGGGATATAACCCCGCGGCATGACCCGCCCAGGAGGGGCCGGGTCACGCGGCTGGCGACTCTACGACGGGCCCAAGAAGACCCAGGGAGACAAGGCGTGAAGACGGCGGCTCACGAGATGACCCACTGGAGGCCCAAGACCCGGTGGCGGCTTAAGGCCCAGAAGTGTAAGCCGCCGTATGATGACTTGCTCCGTAAGACAGGGAAAGTCTGACCAGAGTCGGTTACGTTGTGTGACCCGACCTGGACTCTTGTAAGCCGCCGGCCTCGACCTGTGTATATAAGGGTGAGACCCGGCGGCGGGTGAGGGGGAGAGAGGTCAATCGACAGCTAGGTTAAGCATATTTGCTCCCTTGTAATGGATACCCAATCAATACAACACAAAGCAGGACGTAGGCTTTTACCTCGATCGTGAGGGGCCGAACCTGGGTAAAACCGTGTCTCTCGTTCCGATCAACCCCTTCAAGCAATCACCCATGGCTATGGCCTCACGCTTAAGTCCTTTCACTAGGACATCTGCCATGACAAAACCACGACACGCTCCGACTAACATCTCAACAACACTCGACAGTAAATAGGAAGCCGCGCTCATCCAGTTCCTCCGTGAGAACTGGGACATCTTCTCATGGAAACCATCTGACATGCCAGGTGTGCCCAGGGGACTGGCTGAGCACCGTTTGAGAGTTGATCCGAAGGCCAAACCTGTTAAGGAGCATCTCCGTCGTAGGCCAAACGCGTCCTCTCGGACAATTGTAGCCAAAGCATACCAAGCCGGGTTTTACTGGCCACGTGCCAATGAAGCCGCCAAAGAGATAGTTCAGCATTGCCACGGATGCCAGTTCTATGCGAACTTGTCCCATAAACCTGCATCCGCCTTGAAGACCATACCACTCGTCTGGCCATTTGCCATGTGGGGATTGGACATGGTTGGACCGCTCAGGACAGGCTCGAGTGGTTTCACCCATCTGCTCGTGGCAGTCGACAAGTTTACTAAGTGGATTGAAGATAAGCCCATCAAGAAGCTAGATTCACGCACAACAATCAAGTTCATGAGAGAGTTGATATTCAGATATGGAGTCCCACGTAGCATTATCACAGATAATGGCTCAAACTTCAATTCAGAAGAGTTCAGATGGTTCTGCACCTCCCAAGGCACTCAGGTGGATTACGCGTCCGTCGCACACCCGCAGTCGAATGATCAGGCTGAGAGGGCGAATGGCCTTATCCTTCAGGGGTTGAAGCCACGACTCATGCGCGATCTCGAGCACCCGGCCGGAGCTTGGGTGACCGAACTGCCGTCAGTCCTTTGGGGTTTAAGGACGACTCCCAAGCGGTCCACCGACCGCACTCCCTTTTTCATGGTGTATGGAGCCGAAGCCGTGCTGCCGAGTGATATCCTCCACAACTTACCCCGAGTGGAACTCTATTCAGAAGCCGAAGCTGAACAGGCGCGGCAAGACGCTGTGGACCTCCTCGAGGAGGAGTGAGAGATGGCCCTAATACGGTCGACTACTTATCAGCAAGACCTACGACGTTTCCATGCCAGACACATCAAGGGTCGGGCATTCCAAGAAGGAGATCTTGTGCTCCGAGTAGATCAACAGCGGCCGCATAAGCTCGCCCCCACATGGGAAGGCCCTTTCATCGTCACCAAAGTGCTAAACAATGGGGCCTACCACCTCTACAACCTCGCAATGAAGATCGACGAGCCGCGGGCCTGGAACGCTGATCTTCTTCGTCGATTCTATACTTGATGATTGAATTGTCAAGATGTAATAAGAGTACTTTAAGAAATATTCGCTTATCAAAGACATGATTCCTGCAGTCCTTCGATGATTTCACTCGCACAGACGCGTGTTCCAAACCCCCAGTGGGAACCTTAGCTGCGAACCCGCCTTCGCCTAAGTTAAAACCTACTCCGAGTGACGAGCATCCCTCTCACTCGGGGGCTTAGCTGCGAACCAGTCTTCGCCTAAGTTAAAACCTACTCCGAGTGACGAGCATCCCTCTCACTCGGGGGCTTAGCTGCGAACCAGTCTTCGCCTAAGTTAAAACATACTCCGAGTGACGAGCAACCCTCTCACTTGGGGGCTTAGTTGTGAACCAGTCTTCGCCTAAGTTAAAACCTACTTCGAGTGACAAGCATCCCTCTCACTTGGGGGCTTAGCTGCGAACCAGTCTTCGCCTAAGTTAAAACCTACTCCGAGTGACGAGCATCCCTCTCGCTCGGGGACTTAGCTGTGAACCAGTCTTGGCCTAAGTTAAAACCTACTCCTAGTGACGAGCATCCCTCTCACTCGGGGGCTTAGCTGCGAACCAGTCTTCGCCTAAGTTAAAACCTACTCCGAGTGACGAGCATCCCTCTCACTCGGGGGCTTAGCTGCGAACCAGTCTTCGCCTAAGTTAAAACCTACTCCGAGTGACGAGCATCCCTCTCACTCGGGGGCATAGTTGTGAACCAGTCTTCGCCTAAGTTAAAACCTACTTCGAGTGACAAGCATCCCTCTCACTTGGGGGCTTAGCTGCGAACCAGTCTTCGCCTAAGTTAAAACCTACTCCGAGTGACGAGCATCCCTCTCGCTCGGGGACTTAGCTGCGAACCAGTCTTGGCCTAAGTTAAAACCTACTCCGAGTGACGAGCATCCCTCTCGCTCGGGGGCTTAGCTGCGAACCAGTCTTCGCCTAAGTTAAAACCTACTCCGAGTGACGAGCATCCCTCTCACTCGGGGGCTTAGCTCCCAACCAGTCTTCGCCTAAGTTAAAACCTACTCCGAGTGACGAGCATCCCTCTCACTCGGGGGCTTATCTGTGAACTAGTCTTCGCCTAAGTTAAAACCTACTCCGAGTGACGAGCATCAATCTCACTCGGGGGCTTAGCTGCGAACCAGTCTTCGCCTAAGTTAAAACCTACTCCGAGTGATGAGCATCCCTCTCACTCGGGGGCTTAGCTGTGAACCAGTCTTCGCCTAAGTTAATACCTACTTCGAGTGACGAGCATCCCTCTCACTTGGGGGCTTAGCTGTGAACCAGTCTTCGCCTAAGTTAAAATCTACTTCGAGTGACGAGCATCCCTCTCACTCGGGGGCTTAGCTGTGAACCAGTCTTCGCCTAAGTTAAAACCTACTCCTAGTGACGAGCATCCCTCTCACTCGGGGGCTTAGCTGCGAACCAGTCTTCACCTAAGTTAAAACCTACTCCGAGTGACGAGCATCCCTCTCGCTCGGGGGCTTAGCTGCGAACCAGTCTTCGCCTAAGTTAAAACCTACTCCGAGTGACGGGCATCCCTCTCACTCGGGGGCTTAGCTGCGAACCAGTCTTCGCCTAAGTTAAAACCTACTCCGAGTGACGGGCATCCCTCTCACTCGGGGGCTTAGCTGCGAACCAGTCTTCGCCTAAGTTAAAACCTACTCCGAGTGACGAGCATCCCTCTCACTCGGGGGCTTAGCTGTGAACCAGTCTTCGCCTAAGTTAAAACCTACTCCGAGTGACGAGCATCCCTCTCGCTCGGGGGCTTAGCTGTGAACCAGTCTTCACCTAAGTTAAAACCTACTCCGAGTGATGAGCATCCCTCTCACTCGGGGGCTTAGCTGCCAACCAGTCTTTGCCTAAGTTAAAACCTACTCCGAGTGACGAGCATCCCTCTCACTCGGGGGCTTAGCTGCGAACCAGTCTTCGCCTAAGTTAAAACCTACTCCGAGTGACGAGCATCCCTCTCACTCGAGGGCTTAGCTGCGAACCAGTCTTCACCCAAGTTAAAATCCACTCCAAGTGATGAGCATCCCTCTCACTCGGGGGCTTAGCTGCGAGTCAGTCTTCTCCTAAGTTATAAACCACTCTGAGTGACGAGCATCCCTCTCATTCCGGACTTAGCTACGAACCCGCCTTCGCCTAAGTTATGAAATAAACTTAACCATGCAAGAAACTGGAAAGCAACATTCGGATAAATCCAGAATCTCAAGTGCAGATAAAAGTACTCGGGCTGAAAGCCCGAAGGAGTTTTAACGAATACAAAATCACTCGGCATACCGAGGCAAATAAGTTCTAACTGAAAGTAACTCAGGTCATAAGTTTTCCCTCACACACCGGTGGTACTCGCTGGTTCGACGAAGGTGTCCAAGTCTATGCCATCCGCAATTCGAGTGGCTGCCTCAATGAAAGTCTCCATGAAGTCTTCAAACTTGAGCTTCTTCATGTTCGCAACCTGGAGAGTCTTCATCTTTTCTTCCTTGGCATCTTTGCAATGGACGCGGACGAGTGAAAGTGCCACATCAGCCCCGCAGCGAGCGGCAGATTTCTTCCATGCCTACACCCGGCCAGGGATCTCATTGAGTCGGGCCATTATTGATTCAAGATCACTCTGGAGTGTATCCTCCGGCCACAACTCTTTGTCTATCTTTGCCAGCGCAGCCCTTAGACGGGTGATGTACCCCAAGACATCGTCGAGACAAGCTTCAAGTCACAGCATGTTCAAAGCCGCCGCGTCCTTGATGAGTGATTTGGTGGGATCCAGACCCGTCTCGATCCGATCAGTCTCCAGCTCGAAATTCTAGCAGAATTCTACACAAGGAGGAAGGAAAGGGTTAGTTATGGCATCGCTTTCGAGATTCATAGAAATTCACTCGAGCAAAGAGAGGTACCTTCAAGCTTGGCATACATCTTTTTCGCAAAGCTTCCCAAATACTCCTCCAGCGCATCCCTCTTTTGGGTGAGCTGGTCAACCTTGTCATTCAGGGCTGTCTTCTCTGACTCAAAGGCATTCGCCTGATCTTCAATCTTCTTGGTCCACTCGGCTTGCTCTTTCTTAAGCTCGGCGGCCTCCTTCTTTGCCTCTGCAACGGCAACCTTCAGAGATGCGTTCTCCTCTTCCAACTTGCCAACTGAGGCTAGCTTTGCCTCAACGGCCTCGGCCTTCTCCCTAGCCACCTTCTGCGCCCCCGCGAGTGCTTTATCCTTATCTTCTAGAGCCTGCTTCATGGTGCCTAAAGAAACAACATTCCTGAGTCGCGCTTGAAGTCGACGGTTCTCACTACGCACATCTGTTCGAGTGAAACCACTCGGCTCAAAGGACGGGAAAAAAGGACGACGGTGCACACGGGCGACAAGAGTTACCTCCCATGGTCTTCACCTCCGTCTGAGCATGAGCCAAGTTCCTTTTCACCAGTTCCAGATCCAGTTGGAGCTAGATCTTCTCCTTCTCCAGGGCAACATACTGGGTCCCGAGCTCACAGGTTTTCTGAGATCAACAAAGAAACAATTCAGTCGACGACGAAAAAAGATTTTCAAATATTTCTCTACCTCCGAATGGAGAGGAACAAATCCAGTTGGTACCAAATAATTCTTTCAGACCCCCGCCGAATCAAACATTCGACGGCGGCCTCGAGGACTACACCTAGTGGGTGCACTCAGCGTGCCCCCACTGGATAGATTTCCACTCGGCACGGCCTGACCGGTCCGAGTGAAGGACTACAAGCAAACGTGTTCTAAGACCCCCGTCGATTCAAATATTCGACGGCGGCCTCAGGGACTACACCCAGTGGGTGCACTCAGCGTGCCCCCACTAGATTGATTTCCACTCGGCACGGCCTGACCGGTCCGAGTGAAGGACTACAAGCAAATGTGTTCTAAGACCCCTGCCGATTCAAATATTCGATGGCGGACTCGGGGACTACACCCAGTGGGTGCACTCAGCGTGCCCCCACTGGATCGATTTCCACTCGGCAAGGCCTGACCGGTCCGAGTGAAGGACTACAAGCAAACGTGTTCTAAGACCCCCGCCGATTCAAACATTCGACGGCGGCCTCAGGGACTACACCCAGTGGGTGCACTCAGCGTGCCCCCACTGGATAAATTTTCACTCGGGGCGGCCCGACCGGTCCGAGTGAAAGACGAGCAAATGTGTTGATACGTCCACTTTGCATCATGATTTCCTATTGTTATTTATAATGTTTTTATGCATAATAATGCTTTTGGGAGTAATTCTAATGCCTTTTCTCTCATAATATGCAAGGTTTACACAAAGAGGGAGAATACCGACAGCTGGAATTCTGGACCTGAAAAAGCACGTCAGAGCTACCTATTTTGCACAACTCCAAATAAGCTGAAACTTCATGGAGATTTTTTATGGATTATTTAAGAATTATTGGAGCAAATAACTACCAGAGGGGGCCCACCAGGTGGGCACAACCCACCTGGGCGTGCCAGGGAGCCCAGGCGCGCCCTGGTGGGTTGTGCCCTCCTCGGCCCACCTCCGGTGCCCATCTTTTGGTATATAAGTCATTTTGACCTAGAAAAAATAGGGAGAGGACTTTCGGTATGAAGCGCCGCCGTCTCGAGGCGGAACTTGGGCAGGAGCACTTTTGCCCTCCGGCGGAGCGATTCCGCCGGGGGAACTTCCCTCCCGGAGGGGGAAATCATCGTCATCGTCATCACCAACAACTCTCCCATCTTTGGGAGGGCCATCTACATCAACATCTTCAACAGCACCATCTCAACTCAAACCCTAGTTCATCTCTTGTGTTCAATCTTCATACCGGAACCTTAGATTGGTACTTGTGGGTGACTAGTAGTGTTGATTACATCTTGTAGTTGATCACTATATGGTTTATTTGGTGGAAGATTATATGTTCAGATCCATTATGCTATTTAATACCCCTCTGATATTGAGCATGATTATCATTTGTGAGTAGTTACTTTTGTTCTTGAGGTCACGGGAGAAGTCATGTTGCAAGTAATCATGTGAACTTGATATGTGTTCGATATTTTGATGATATGTATGTTGTGATTCCCTTAGTGGTGTCATGTGAACGTCGACTACATGACACTTCACCATATTTGGGCCTAAGGAAATGCATTTTGGAGTAGTTATTAGATGATGGGTTGCTAGAGTGACAGAAGCTCAAACCCTAGTTTATGCGCTACTTCGTAAGGGACCGATTTGGATCCAAAAGTTTAATGCTATGGTTAGATTTTATCTTAATACTTTTCTCATAGTTGCGGATGCTTGCGAGGGGGTTAATCATAAGTAGGAGGTTTGTTCAAGTAACAACAGCACCTAAGCACCGATCCACCCACATATCAAATTATCAAAGTAGCGAACACAAATTAAGCCAACATGATGAAAGTGACATGGTGAAATTCCCGTGTACCCTCAAGAACGCTTTGCTTATTATAAGAGACCGTTTTGGCCAGTCCTTTGCCTCAAAAGGATTGGGCTACCTTGCTGCACTTTTGTTACCGTTACCGTTACTTATTTGTTACAAATTATCTTGCTATCAAACAACCTGTTACCAACTATTTCAGTGCTTGCAGTTAATACCTTGCTGAAAACCACTTGTCATTTCCTTCTGCTCCTCGTTGGGTTCGACACTCTTACTTATCGAAAGGACTATGATTGATCCCCTATACTTGTGGGTCATCAAGGCTCTTTTCTGGCACCGTTGCCGGGGAGTGAAGTGCTCTTGGTAAGTGGAAATTGGTAAGGAAAATTTATTACTACGTGCTGAAATTTATTGTCACTTGTTACTATGGAGAATCATCCTTTGAGGGGTTTGTTCGGGTATCTTCACCTCGACTGGAACCACAACTAGTTACCCCTCAACCTACTGCACCTACTGAAAATATTGGTTATGAAATTCCTTCGGGTCTGATAGAACAACTGCTAGCTAATCCTTATGCAAGAGATGGAACTGAACATCCTGATATGCATTTGATATATGTGGATGAAATTTGTGGATTATTTAAGCTTGCAGGTTTGCCCGGAGATGAAGCTAAGAAGAAGGTCTTCCCTTTATCTTTGAAGGGAAAGGCATTGGCATGGTATAGGCTGTGCGATGATATTGGATCTTGGAATTGGAATCGATTGAAATTGGAATTTCACCAAAAAATTTATCCTATGCATCTAGTTCATCGTGATCGGAATTATATATATAACTTTTGGCCTCGTGAAGGAGAAAGTATCGCTCTAGCTTGGGGGAGGCTTAAGTGAATGTTATATTCATGCCCCAATCATGAGCTCTCAAGAGAAATCATTATTCAGAATTTTTATGCTCGGCTTTCTCATGATGATCGGTCTAGGCTCGATACTTCTTGTACTGGTTCTTTTATGAAGAAGACTATTGAATTCAGGTGGGATCTTTTAGAAAGAATTAAGTGCAACTCTGAAGATTGGGAACTCAACAAAGGTAAAGAGTCAGGTATTAAGCTTGAGTTGATTGTGTTAAATCTTTTATGAATACCGATGCTTTTCAAAAGTTTAGCACTAAATATGGACTTGACTCTGAGATAGTAGCCTCTTTTTGTGAATCATTTGCTACTCATGTTGATCTCCCTAAGGAGAAGTGGTTTAAATATCACCCACCTATTAAAGAAGAAATTAAAGAACCCGACATAGCTAAAAATGAAACTATTATTTACAATGTTGACCCAATTGTTCCTACTGCTTACATTGAAAAACCACCTTTCCCTGTTAGGATAAAGGAACATGCCAAGGTTTCAACCGTGGTCAATAAAAGTCATATTAGAGCACCTAAACCTGCTGAACAAATTAAAGTAGAGCCTAGTGTTGCTATGGTTAAAGATCTCCTGGTAGAAAATATTGATGGGCATGTTATTTACTTCTGTGATGAAGCTGCTAGAATTGCCAATCCCGATGAAAAAGATAAACATAGACCTGTTGTTGGCATGCCTGTTGTCTCAGTTAAAATAGGAGATCATTTTTATCATGGTTTATGTGACCTAGGTGCTAGCGTGAGTGCTATTCCTTTTACCTTATACCAAGAAATTATGAATGACATAGCACCCGCTGAAATAGAAGATATAGATGTTACTATTAAATTGGCTAATAGAGACACCATCATACCACTTGGGATTGTTAGAGATGTTGAAGTCTTGTGTGGGAAAATAAAATACCCTACTAATTTTCTAGTTCTTAGTTCCCCACAAGATGACTTTTGCCCCATTATTTTTGGTAGACCTTTCTTGAACATCATTAATGCTACTATAGATTGCCATAAACAAACTGTCAGTGTTAGCTTTGGTGATGAGTCTCATGAGTTTAGTTTTTCCAAGTTTAATAGACAACCGCATAAGAAAGAATTGCCTAATAAGGACGAAATAATTGGTCTTGCTTCTATTACCGTACCTCCTACTGATCCACTAGAACAATATCTGCTAGACCATGAAAATGATATGCATATCACTACTGGAATCTGAGGATTTGCCATCAGCCACTTCTTTGCCGTCTGCTAGCAGACGGCAAAGGAGGTCTTTGCCGTCCACTTTCAAAAAACAGACGACAAAGAACTGGCTGATGGCAAAGATCATATTTGCCATCAGCCACTTCTTTGTCGTCTGCTAGCAGACGGCAAAGAAGTGGGTGGGGTCCAGTGGAGGCCAGCGCTGTAACGGCGCACCCCCCACCTCTTTGCTGTCTGCTAGCAGACGGCAAAGAGTTCTTTGCCATCTACTAGCTGACGGCAAAGCGAAATACCCTAATGGTTAGGTAACGGCCAGCCCGCCCCACCTCCCACTCCCCTCTCTCTCTTCTCTCTCTCTCGCTCTCTCTCTCTCTCCCACTGACCCCCACCGCACCCGGCCGCCGCCCCCGACCACCACCGCCCCCGCCGCCCCTGACCCCCGCCGCCCGCCGGGCCAGCCGCCCCACCGCCCCGGCCAGCCGGCCCGTCGCCCCCGCCCGTCGCTGCGGCCGCCCCAGCGCCCCACCGCCCCGAGGCCCTGCCGCCCCGGCCTGCCGCCACGCCGCCCCTGCCCGCCGCACCCGCCGTCTGGTGAGGTTTTCTTTTTATTTCTCTGTTTTTTTTTATTTCTCTGTTTTTTTTATTTCTCTGTTTTTTTTATTTCTCTGTTTTTAGTTAGTACTGTTAGGTTAGTGCTAGGGATGTTACAAAGGAACTAGGAAAAGAACTAGGTTAGTGCTAGGGATGTTACAAGATTTTAGGTTAGTCAATATTAGAAGAAGAAGAAGAAGAAAAAGAAGAGGAGGAGGAGGAGAAGAAAAAAGAAGAAGAAGAAGAAGAAGAAGAAGAAGAAGAAGAAGAAGAAGAAGAAGAAAAAAAGAGGAGAGGAGGAGAAGAAGAAGAGGAAAAAGGAAAGGAAGAAGAAGAAGAAGAAGAAGAGGAGGAGGAGAAGAAAAAAGAAGAAGAAGAAGAAAAAGAAAAAAGAGGAGACGAGGAGAAGAAGAAGAGAAAAAAGGAAAGGAAGAAGAAGAAGAGCAAGAACAGAAAAAAAAATAGATAATTACAATGTTATAGATAATGTTATTGCTTTGCTCTTCTGTAGAGAATGTTATAGATAATTACAATGTCTTAAAATACTTAGTGACAATGTGTTCCCGCAAAAAAAAACTAGATGACATTGTGGCAGATGACATTGTAGAGAAGAGCAAGCAATAACATTGTCACTAGACTAAAATGTCATCTAGTTTTGTTTACAGAGGCAGTAGCTTATATAATTAATGTTAGAAATGTATTTTGTAAGCTAATGTGGATAAGAGATCAATGTAATTATCTATAATTCTCAATATTCTACAAAACCTACTATGTTGGCTGGTGAGCTCCTCCTACTCTGGTGCTGCTAGTGCTTGAGGCTACTGCTTGTTGTTATTGCATATATACTATTATTGCTTTGCTGTTGTTGCTAGTTCACTGAATAGTTGGTGGTAGTGCTTGACTGTTGTTGCATGTTTGCTGCTGGTGCTATAGTACTGCTGCTTGCTGCTGGTGTTATAACTAGTGCTTACTTTAATTGCTTGCTGCTGTTGCTGTTGTGGTGTTGCTGCTTGCTGATGCTACTGATTTGCAGTTGCTGCATGCTATGGTAAAATATTGTCTTCTAGAGTAGGGTTTGGGGCCCATAAGTATTCATCGCTATTTGGTATGTAGTGTGTTGACTTTCATTCTGATGGTGCTTCCTTTTGAAAGAGATGAGAGTGAGAGATGAGATGCTCTTGAAGGAAGGATACCGGCTGTTCGTAGGTGGTCGGTCTTTCTCGTCCTCCCCCTCTGAGACCTTGGTAAAGCAGGGGGAGGACGAAAAGACCGACCGTCACCGATGGTCGAAATAACATTGAGAGATGAGAGATGTTATAAGAGGAAAGACACCGGCTATTGTCGTAGGTGGTCGTTGCTCCTCATCTCTTGCTGTGAGACCTTGGTAACGCAGCAAGGGATGGGAGTAACGATCGTCACCGGCGGTCGAAATAAACAGGCAAGGAGTGCCCCACCATACATATATACCACCACTTGAGAGGTGAGAGTTGTTGAAGGGAGCATCGACGGAATGAAAGTCACCCCGACACCCCGACCTGACACCCCGACACCCCGACCCGACACCCCGTCATATATTTGTGAATTATGAGTTAGGTCATATATTTTCTAATTTTGTTATGAAAAACATCATATATATTTGTGTTGATCGGGTGGATTTAAATGTGCAGTTGTTTCGTCGCTGTGAGGGTCTGGTGTTCGACGACCTCCCTGTGCGTTCGACGAGCTCCGCCCCTGCGTTCGTGGGTGAGCACAAATGACATCTCCTCCTCCCCCCTTCATTTGCTCTGTTTCGGTCTTCGTGCTGATGAAACTTGCTAGCTATAGGTGTCTTCAATCATCAGTATGCGTGACCACTATGCGTCTCCCGTTCGAAAGGGTTACATCTATAAATATGCATGCATTTGCATATTTATAACCGTGATTCTTTCGAATTGTCCAACGTTATCCATGGACAGCCCGAGTATGTGTAGATTGGGTTCGTTTTCCCATATGCTCTGCTCCGGATCCGATGCAGAATTTCGTCAGTGCCTCCCTGTTGTTCTCCGGGTACACATCCTCTTTGCTTATTGCCGAGACGTGTATCAGGAGAACAGCGGGGAGGTGCTGCCAAAATTTTGCGTTGGATCCGAAGCAGAGCATTGGAAAATGAACCCAATCTACACATACTCGGGTGAGATTAGGACCTATATTTACCTATTAGCGTCTAGGTTGCATGGACGTAATAAAACTGACAAACTCCATTAACTGATGAATATGGTTTGCTGAATTATGTATTTATTTCTTGTGTGTCCAGTAGCTAGGCAAGATGAGTGATCGTGCGTGGATGTACACCGGTCACACTAGTCAAAAAGACATGACCGATGAATGGTTAACAAAAACCAAGGGGTTTGCGAGAGCCGCATTTGCAAATGGCCAGAGAAAAACCTGGTGCCCCTGTGTCCGGTGCGACAACTATCATAAGAGGACAGAGCTTGAAATGAGTAAACACCTGCAGAAGTGGGGTTTTATGCCTGCTTATACGGTGTGGACATTTCATGGTGAGTCTGCCCAACGTGCCAGAGCTGAGGTGGGCCGTCGTCGCACCGACGAGCAAGTTTCTGAGTAAGGAGAAGTACATGAAGGTAAATACCTATTCTTAAGGCCTTGTACTTAGTTTCCTTAATTTGATTCGTAGGCATAGCGCTGAAATTTCTCTTGACTAACTTAGGTGCCCCCGAGATGGTGTGCGGATAGGATGGACTGTTGGGAGGCGTTGGTGGATGAGTGGTGCTCTCCCCAATGGCTAGCCGTCCACAACAATGCCAAGGAGTGGCGTGCCAAAATGGTTGGTGTGCCACACCATCAAGGGAGCGCCAACCTATATGAGTTCGGGAATAACTGGGTATGTGGTTTGCTTCATGATTCATGCAATTTCATTCTTCATGCTAGCTTGAGCCCTTAACTAATACTTTGTTCCTCTCTTTTAGGCGCGATACAACAAGACGGAGGTGCCAGAGTTGTTCGACCTCTATGGCATGGCCCATACTGCAAAGTACAAGAAGGTCAAGGCATTCTCAGAGTCCAACCTTGATCATCCAGAGAGCTTCACCAACATCTCCTCCCACAACAAGCTCGTGAGGTACAGAGACGAGGGGAAGGCGAGGAAAGGGGAGGACTTTAACCTGAGCCGGCAACCTCTTAATCCAGAGTTGGTGATGATATCTGGTGGCGGGAGGCCCCATGGCTCGATAGCCATTGGGGATGGACTGATACGTTGTCCTAGCACTCTCCCGGAGATCAAGAAGCGCTAGACGAGCTCCCGATCCTGAGATAAGGCCTCGTCCATGGCCAATGGAGCTCGCCATCGAGGTTAGTTATACGGACTCAGATACCTTTCCTCCATTACATTGTGTGTGCGGCCGTCGATGATTACAATGCTAACGAGGAGTGGTGTTGCAGGCTGCTCTTGAGAAAGAGAGGGCGAAGACCCAGGAGCTTCTGGCGAAGGCGAAGAGGCAGGCGGCGGAGAGGGAGAGGGAGTTGGAGGAGAGGACTGCTACGCTGTTGGAGGAGGAGAGGAACCGGAATGACGCGTCTAATCAGGCCTTATATGAGCTCTTCGTGGTAAGTTTCTTCTGCATATTAGCCAAATCATGCACGTAATGTTCGTTTCATTACTAACTAATATGACTGACTCGTGAAAACCAAATGTGCAGACCATGTGCCAGAGCAACGGTCAGACCCCTCCGCCGATGCAAGTCATTGCTCCGGCGGGCACGGTGAGTTTCATTTGAATGGTCATTAGTTACTAGTCTTCACATTTGAGTTGCATCATGCTAACAAGACATTGCAAATGATCTTTGGTGCAGCGTAACTCCCGACAAGCATCGACCGATCCTTCTGCGTCTGCCACTGGCGCGACCGGTCCTTCACCTCCGTGATGACGGTACGGTTTCCCTAGTGTTTTGCTTAACAAATGCATACTTAGCTTAAGAAATGACCTATTTAGCTCCAAAATGTCATATAGTTAGCTTATTTTCCTCAAAAATGACATAATAACCTTACTTAGCTCCAAAATGACCTATTTTACCCAGGCTAGCTCAATAATGACCTATAGTTAGCTTAATAAGTTCATTTATGACATAATTAGCTTACTTAGGTCAAAAATGGCATAATAACCTTGGTTTAGCTCCAAAATGTCATATACTTAGCTTATTTTCCTCGAAAATGACATAATAACCTTACTTAGCTCCAAAATGACCTACTTTACCTAGGATAGCTCTAAAATGACCTATACTTAGCATTTTTCCTCCAAAATGACTTAATATGCTTAGTTAGCTAAAAAATGGCATAACTACCTAAGATAGCTCAATAATGACCTATACTTAGCTTAGCTAGTTCATTTATGACATAATTAGCTTACTTAGGTAAAAAATGGCATAATAACCTTGGTTAGCTCTAAAATGACACAAGTAAGTAATAAAAGAAGAAAAAGAAGAGGAGAAAAAGAAAGAGAAGAAAAATTCTTCTTCTTCTTCTTCTTTTTCTTCTTCTTCTTCTTCTTCTAGTCTTCTTCTTCTTCTTCTTCTAGTCTCCTTCTTCTTCTTCTTCTTCTTCTTCTTCTAGTCTTCTTCTACTAACTTTCTTCTTTCCCATTTTGCTGATTTGCTTCAGATCACGGAAGCTTGCGTTGATGGAGTCTACTCTTCTCCTTGTCCTTCCTTTTTGTTTTGATTTTGTAGGATGAACAATGTGAAACTTGCTACCTATATATGTATGTATGGATGAAACCATTGTATATGGACTTTTTGCTTAATTGTTGGATATGTTGGCTATATATATGTTGGATATGGACTTTTGATTTGGTATATATATGTGTTGGATGATCATATCCATATGGCAGGGATATGTATGCTTGTTGAAAGTATTTTCAAATGAATATATATATGTATCTGTGAAATTGATTGAATTTAAGAAAAAATAGAATTAACAGGGGCAATATAGGCACTTTGCCGTCTGCCAGCAGATGGCAAAGAGCTTTGCCGTCTGCCAGCGGACGGTAAAGCTGCCATGTGGCAGCTACCTGTGCAACCTGGGGGGCACCTGGGCTGGCCTATTTGGCTACTTTGCCGCCAGCCAGCAGATGGCAAAGGCTGGTGTGCTTTGCCGTCCGCTAGCAAACGGCAAAGAATATGCATTGGCCCCAGCTGTCAGCTGACGTCAGCTGGCAGACGGCAAAGAACTTTGCTCCTTTGCCGTCTGCTGGTAGACGGCAAAGAACTTTGCACCTTTGCCGTCTGCTGGCAGACGGCAAAGTACGCCGTTAGCCACCTAACGGGCCTAACCCTATCCCTCTGCCATCCAAGACATTTGCCTTCTGCTTGCTTAGTATGGCTGACGGCAAACTCCTTTGCCGTCCGCTTTATTTAAGCAGACGGCAAAGCAGCCCTCTGCCATAGTTCATTCAGCCGGACGTGGGTCCGTCTGCTGGCTGACGGCAAAGGGCTTTGCCGTCCGCCAGATAGTCCTTTGCCGTCTACCATGGCAGATGGCAAAGTGCCTGATTCCTGTAGTGTATGCATGAAAGAAATGAAATAGACAAAATTTTCTTCGAACAACGACCTCTGCTTAAACATAATTTGCCTATTGAAACTTTAGGAGGTCCTCCTCCACCTAAAGGTGATCCGGTGTTTGAACTAAAACAATTACCTAACACTTTGAAATATGCTTATCTTGATGAGAAAAAGATATATTCTGTTATTATTAGTGCTAACCTTTCAGAGCATGAAGAAGAAAGATTATTGAACATTCTGAGGAAGCACCATGCTGCTATTGGATATACTCTTGATGATCTTAAGGGCATTAGTCCCACTCTCTGTCAGCACAAGATTAATATGGAACCTGATGCTAAACCCGTTGTTGATCATCAACGCCATTTGAATCCTAAAATGAAAGAGGTGGTAAGAACTGAAATACTAAAGCTTCTGGAAGCAGGTATAATCTATCCCATAGCTAATAGCAGATGGGTAAGTCCCGTTCATTGTGTCCCTAAGAAAGGAGGTATTACTGTTGTTCCAAATGATAAAAATGAACTCATTCCACAAAGGATTATTACTGGTTATAGAATGGTAATTGATTTTAGAAAATTAAATAAAGCAACTAGAAAAGATCATTCCCCTTGCCTTTTATTGATCAAATGCTAGAAAGGTTATCAAAGCACACACACTTTTGCTTCCTTGATGGATATTCTGGTTTTTCTCAAATACCTGTTTCACAACCTGATCAAGAGAAAACCACCTTCACTTGCCCTTTTGGAACTTATGCTTATAGACGTATGCCTTTTGGTTTATGCAATGCACCTGCTACCTTTCAAAGATGTATGACTGCTATATTCTCTGACTTTTGTGAAAAGATTGTTGAGGTTTTCATGGATGATTTTTCTGTTTATGGGACTTCTTTTGATGATTGCCTAAGCAACCTTGATCGAGTTTTGCAGAGATGTGAGCAAACTAATCTTGTCTTGAATTGGGAGAAGTGACACTTTATGGTTAATGAAGGTATTGTCTTGGGGCATAAAATTTTTGAACGAGGTATTGAGGTGGATAAAGCTAAAGTTGATGCAATTGAGAAAATGCCATGTCCCAGAGATATCAAAGGTATTCGTAGTTTCCTTGGTTATGCTGGTTTCTATAGGAGGTTTATTAAAGACTTCTCTAAAATTTCTAGGCCTCTTACAAATCTTTTACAAAAGGATGTTCCATTTGTTTTTGATGATGATTGTGTAGAAGCCTTTGAAACACTTAAGAAAGCCTTGATTTCTGCCCCTATTGTTCAACCACCTGATTGGAACTTGCCTTTTGAAATTATGTGTGATGCTAGTGATTATGTTGTTGGTGCTGTTCTAGAACAAAGAGTTGATAAGAAACTAAATGTTATTCATTATGCTAGCAAAACTCTAGACAGTGCCCAAAGAAATTATGCTACTACTGAAAAAGAATTGTTAGCAGTTGTGTTTGCTTGTGACAAATTCAGATCTTACATTGTTGATTCCAAAGTAATTGTTCACACCGATCATGCTGCTATTAAATATCTTATGGAAAAGAAAGATGCTAAGCCTAGACTCATTAGGTGGGTTCTCTTGTTACAAAAATTTGATTTACATATAACTGATAGAAAAGGAGCTGAGAACCCCGTAGCTGATAACTTGTCTAGGTTAGAGAATATCCTTGATGACCCACAACCTATTAATGATAGCTTTCCTGATGAACAACTAGCTGCAATAAATGTTTCTCGTTATACTCCTTGGTATGCTGACTATGCTAATTATATTGTTGCTAAATATATACCACCTAGTTTCACATACCAACAAAAGAAAAAATTCTTCTATGATTTAAGACATTACTTTTGGGATGACCCACATCTTTATAAGGAAGGAGTAGATGGTATTATTAGACGTTGTGTACCTGAGCATGAACAGGAACAAATCCTACGGAAATGTCACTCCGAAGCTTATGGAGGGCATCATGCGGGAGATAGAACTGCTCACAAGGTATTGCAATCTGGTTTTTATTGGCCTACTCTCTTCAAGGATGCCCGTAAGTTTGTTTTATCTTGTGATGAATGTCAATGAATCGGTAATATCGGTAAGCGTCAAGAAATGCCTATGAATTATTCACTTGCTGTTGAACCATTTGATGTTTGGGGTTTTGATTATATGGGACCTTTTCCTTCCTCTAATGGGTATACTCACATTTTGGTTGTTGTTGATTATGTCACTAAGTGGGTAGAAGCTATTCCAACTAGTAGTGCTGATCATAAAACTTCCATTAAAATGCTAAAGAAGTTATTTTCCCAAGGTTTGGAGTTCCTAGATATCTAATGACTGATGGTGGTTCACACTTTATTCATGGTGCTTTCGGTAAAATGCTTGCTAAATATGATGTTAACCATAGAATTGCATCACCCTATCATCCTCAATCTAGTGGTCAAGTTGAACTTAGCAATAGAGAAATAAAACTAATATTACAAAAAATTGTTAATAGGTCCCGAAAGAATTGGTCTAAGAAATTGGATGATGCACTTTGGGCTTATAGAACAGCTTATAAAAATCCTATGGGTATGTCTCCATATAAAATGGTTTATGGAAAAGCTTGTCATTTGCCTCTTGAGTTAGAACATAAAGCTTATTGGGCAATTAAAGAACTCAACTATGATTTCAAACTTTCTGGTGAGAAGAGGTTATTTGATATTAGCTCACTAGATGAATGGAGAACCCAAGCCTATGAAAATGCCAAATTATTTAAAGAAAAGGTTAAAAGATGGCATGATAAAAGGATCCAAAAGAGGGAATTCAAAGTTGGGGAATATGTTCTCTTGTACAACTCTTGTTTCAGATTCTTTGCAGGAAAACTTCTCTCCAAATGGGAAGGACCATATGTTATCGAAGAAGTTTATCGCTCTGGAGCTATCAAAATAAATAATGCCGAAGGTACCAACCCGAAGGTGGTCAATGGTCAAAGAATTAAACACTACATCTCAGGTACGCCTGTTAATGTTGAAAGCAATATTATCCAAACCATGACACCGGAGGAACACATAAAAGAAACCTTCCGGAACACCCCAGAATAACCGAAAAAGAGGAGGTACGTGATACGGTAAGTAAACGGACTCCGAAAAATACGCAAAAATATTTTCTGTCAGTTTTGGAATATTTTAAAAATTAGGAAAATAAGAAACAACCAGGAAGGCACCCGAGGGGGGCACAAGACACCAGGGCGCGCCAGGGCCCCCTGGCGCGCCCAGGTGGATTGTGCCCACCTCGGAAACCTTCCCGACTCCGTTTTCCTCCCGTTTGCTTGTTTCCCAAGATAAAAAAATCTTTATATACCCCCTGAATGTATTGAATACCGTATCGCGAAGAAATATCATGTTCTTCTTTCTTGTTGTTTTCTGGCAGATCCAAAAATATGTTGGCCCAAGATTCGGAGGGTGAGAGCTATGTTGCTGATTATATTGCAAACCCCAAGGTTTATGGAGATGTGGAACATAATCGTTGGACCACGGAGGAAGAAAAGGATTATGATCCGAAAAGGAAAGAAGAGACAAGTTCAGATGAATATGAAGTTCCATTACCCCAACCTGGGGACATGCATGTGGAATTCAAGAAGTCAAGTCTCCCTAATAAAGCAAAGAAACCTAAGATCCAGTTTATTCCTTCTCATCTCTTGCAGGAAAATAAGCAAGAATTATGCAAAAAGGTACTGAGGCTTGAGCAGGAGATCGATGACTTGAGGGAGGAGAATTCCATCCTCAAGCGTAAGCTGAGGAAGAGGAATACTCATACTTCATCACCACCACTTCCTTCTTCATCACCAAAGGAGACTTGAGTTCATGGTATGGACACTCCCCTTGGCTTGTTCCAAGCTTGGGGGAGGTGTCCCGGTATCGTATCACCACCACTATGTTTGCTTTTATCTATTGTAGTTCGATCTTTAGTCTTCCTATGATTTAGTTGAATAAAAGTTTAGTTCGATCCTTTCTTTTCAAGTGTTTGCTTAGTGATCCATCTATGTAATCGTGTTCGAGATATATAATAAAGAGTAGTTTGAGTTTTGTTTCTTTACTTTAATGTTTCAATAAAAAGAAAAAGAAAAAATAAATAAATAAAATCATATGCTAATCTTATGGTAAGTAATGACATCACATAAGGAAAAGTATAAGTGGTAAAATTTGTTGGAGATTGACAAACATAGCATTGGTCAATGATGCAATTCATGAAACAATTAATAAGGAAAGAGAAAACTCACAAGCAAATGCACTATCTTGGACATCTTTTATGATTGTGAGCCCCCATTAAATATTTTGTGTCAAAATAGTTGACGCTGCACAAGGAAGACAACGTAATCATTTATGTTTGTTCATATTCACATAGAAGTTATATTGTCATAGATCCTTTAACATGGGGTGCTTGCTCAATATCTTTTCTAGCCAAAAATTCCGCACTAAGTAGAGATACTACTTGTGCATCCAAAAACCCTTAACCCAAATCCTATTTTGAGAGTCCACCATACCTACCTATGGATTGAGTAAGATCCTTCAAGTAAGTTGTCATCGGTGCAAAAAGGCAATAAAAATTGCTTCTAAATGTGTTGGATCATTTAGTGTAAGAGAAAATTGAGCGTTGTAAGAACTTGTGATGGCAAAGAATAAAAGCGATAGACTGCATAATAAAGGTTGCTATCATAAGGGGCAATACAACATTATGTTCTTTTGCATTAAGGGATTTGGCATACAAAGAAATAAGCGCATGACAACCTTTGCTTCCCTCTGCGAAGGGCCTATCTTTTACTTTTATGCATTTACTTTTATGAAGAGTCAAAGTTTTCTTCCCTATTCCTTTTTATTTTTCTCTTTTAGCAAGCATCATGTGGTGAGGAAAGATCTAGGCACATATATCCAGTTGGATATGAGTAGGCATGAGTTATTATTGTTGACATCACCCTTGAGGTGAATATGTTGGGTGGCGAATCTATAAGCCCATATCTTTCTATGTGTCTGGTTGAAACTTTTTGTTCAAGGGTACGCTGTGAGTGTTAGCAATCATAGAAGATTAAATGATGGTTGAGTATGTGGACTTGCCTAAAGGCTCCGACACGTGACCCTTCCTGAAAATATGATGAATTGTAATTACAAAGTTGACTGAGAACATAGTTTGTTGGTTTTCAATAAGGTTTATGCTTTATACTTCAATGTTGTGATGAATTGTTACTTGTTCATGGGAAGTTATATGATAAAAGTTATATGATAAAAGTTATGTGATAAAAGTTTTATGTTGAAGTTCTTTCTTGTTATAGTAATTGATGGCTCGTGTCCACGTCAGTTTTTCCCCGAAGAGGAAGGGATGATGCAGCACAGCTACGGTAGGTATTTCCCTCAGTGATGAAACCAAGGTTATCGAACCAATAGGAGAACCAAGCAACACTATGTAAATGGTACCTGCACACAAAGAACAAATACTTGCAACCCGACGCGTAAGAGGGGTTGTCAATCCCTCCCGGGTAAAAGATTGGTAAAGACATAATTTTGTAGATGCAAATAGAATAACAGCAAATAAAATTCAGCGAGGTATTTTTGGGTTTTTGATAATATAGATCTGAAAATAAAAGATGCAAATAAATAAAAAGGCAAATAGCAATATAGATCTGAAAGTATATGTTGAGAAAATAGACCCGGGGGCCGTAGATTTCACTAGTGGCTTCTCTCGAGAAAATAGCACACGGTGGGTAGACAAATTACTGTTGGGCAATTGATAGAACTTCAAATAATTATGACGATATCCAAGCAATGATCATTATATAGGCATCACGTCCAAGATTAGTAGACCGACTCCTGGTTGCATCTACTACTATTACTCCACACATCGACCGCTATCCAGCATGCATCTAGTGTATTAAGTTTCATGGAGAAATGGAGTAATGCAATAAGAACGATGACATGATGTAGACATGATCTATTCATGTAGGAATAGACCCCATCTTGTGTGATTTTAGGATTTTATCGCGCTTCTGTGATTTTTAAGAATTCTGCTACTGGCGCACAAAGTTTCTGTTTTTCAACAAGATCAAAGCAACTATCACCCAACATGATCCCAAAGGCTTTACTTGGCACAAACACTAATTAAAACATAAAAAACACAATCATAACAGTGGCATAATTTTGCAAACACTCAAGAACAGAAAGAAAAAGGTAAAATAAATTTTATTCATTGGGTTGCCTCCCAACAAGCGCTATCGTTTTATGCCCCTAGCTAGGCATAATACATAGTTTCAAGTATTGTCATCTTTGGTTTTGGATCCATAGGATTCCCTCATGATTGATTCATATGGTGGCTTAATTCTTGTTCTAGGGAAGTGTTCCATACCCTTTCTCAAAGGAAATTGGAATTTAATATTACCTTCTTTCAAATCAATCCCGGCACCTATAGTGCGTAAAAACGGTCTACCAAGAATAATTGGACAAGACGGATTGCAATCAATATCAAGAACAATGAAATCTATGGGCACATAATTCCTATTTGCAATAATAAGAACATCATTAATTCTTCCCATAGGCTTTTTAATAGTAGAATCCGCTAAGTGCAAATTAAGAGAACATTCTTCAATATCGGTAAGACCAAGCACATCACATAAAGATTTCGGAATTGTGGAAACACTAGCACCCAAATCACATAAAGCAAAGCACTCATAATTTTTAATCTTGACTTTGATGGTAGGTTCCCATTCATCACGTAATTTTCTAGGAATTGAGATCTCTAATTCCAATTTTTCCTCAAAGGCTTTCATCATGGCATCAACAATATGTTTAGTGAAAGGTTTATTTTGTTCATAAGCATGGGGTGAATTAATCATGGATTGCAACAAAGAAATACAATCAATCAAAGAGCAACTATCATAATTAAAGTCTTTGTAATCCAAGAGAGTGGGCACATTACTAGTTAAAGTTTTGACCTCTCCAAACCCACTTTTATCAATTTTCTCAACAAGATTTTCACCCTCTGAATTATCGGGACGCCTTCTAGCTAAAGTTGACTCTTCTACAGTCCCTTTATCATCAAGTTTAATTTTACTAAACAAGGAATCAATAGAAGAAACACCAATCTCTTTAAGATCTTCATCATTTTTATGAAAGCAATCACTAGAAAACGCTCTTTCTAAAAATTCTCTTTTAGCTCTAAGCATAGCGGTTCTTTTCTTACTTTCATCCATAGAAACATATAAAGCTTTAATTGATTCCTCAACCTTGGGCACAAAAACTTTCAACTTGAGATTTTCCACATCATGAGAAATTCTATCAATGCCTCTAGACATATCATCAATCTTATTCAACTTTTCTTCTATCGTACCATTAAGAGCTTTTTGGGCATTGATAAATTCTTTAATATTATTCTCAAGATCAGAGGTGTTTCTATTATTGTTGTAAGAAGGATTACCATAGGAATTACCATAATTATTAGAGGAATTACTAGGAAAAGGCCTAGGATTAAAATTACCTCTATAAGCATTGTTATTAAAATTATTTCGAGAGACAAAATTCACGTCTATGGGATCACTATTTTGCTCAATCAAAGTAGACAAAGGCACATCATTAAGATCAATAGGAGCACTTTTATTAGCAACCAATTTCATAAGAGCATCAACTTTTTCACTCAAAGTAGAAATTTCTTCAATCGAATTAACTTTTTTACTAGTAGGTGCTCTTTCGCTATGCCATTGTGAATAATTTGCCATAATATTATCAAGCAATTTAGTAGCTTCACCCAAAGTAATTTCCATAAAAGTACCACCCGCGGCGGAATCTAAAAGATTTCTAGAGACAAAATTCAATCCCGCATAAAAAATTTGTATGATCATCCAAAGATTTAAACCATGAGTAGGACAATTTCTTAGCATCAATTTCATTCTTTCCCAAGATTGCGCAACATGTTCATGCTCAAGTTGCTTAAAATTCATGATTTGAGTTCTAAGGGAAATAATTTTTGCGGGCGGAAAATACTTAGTAATAAAAGCATCTTTGCACTTGTCCCAAGAATCAATACTATTGCGAGGCAAAGAAGAAAACCAAATTTTTGCACGATCTCGCAAAGAAAATGGAAATAATTTCAACTTCACAATATCATTGTCCACATTTTTTTCTTTTGCATATCGCATAATTCTACGAATGTGTTAAGATGGGACGCGGCATCCTCATTAGGAGTACCGTAAAATTGATCTTTCATAACAAGATTCAACAAAGCGGCATTAATATCACAAGATTCCGCACTAGTGGCGGGAGGAGCAATCGGAGTCCTAATAAAATCATTATTATTGGTATTGGAGAAATCACACAACTTAGTGTTCTCTTGAGTCATCGCGACTAAGCAAACAAGATTTCACACAAAAGCAGATCTGACGACAAAAAGGCGAACGAAAAAGAGGGCGAATAAAACGGCAAATTTTTGTGAAGTGGGGGAGATGAAAACGAGAGGCAAATGGAAAATAATGTAAATTGCAAGGAGATGAGATTTGTGATTAGGAACCTGATAGATGTTGATGATGTCTCCCCAGCAACGGCGCCAGAAATCCTTTCTTGATGGCTCGTGTCTGCGTCAGTTTTTCCCCAAAGAGGAAGGGATGATGCAGCACAGCTACGGTAGGTATTTCCCTCAGTGATGAAACCAAGGTTATCGAACCAGTAGGAGAACCAAGCAACACTATGTAAACGGTACTTGCACACAAAGAACAAATACTTGCAACCCGACACGTAAGAGGGGTTGTCAATCCCTCCCGGGTAAAAGATTGGTAAAGATATAATTTTGTAGATGCAAATAGAATAACGGCAAATAAAATTTAGCGAGGTATTTTTGGGTTTTTGATAATATAGATCTGAAAATAAAAGATGCAAATAAATAAAAAGGCAAATAGCAATATAGATCTGAAAGTATATGTTGAGAAAAAAGACCCGGGGGCCGCAGATTTCACTAGCGGCTTCTCTCGAGAAAATAGCACACGGTGGGTAGACAAATTACTGTTGGGCAATTGATAGAACTTCAAATAATTATGACGATATCCAGGCAATGATCATTATATAGGCATCACGTCGAAGATTAGTAGACCGACTCCTGCCTGCATCTACTACTATTACTCCACACATCGACCGCTATCCAGCATGCATCTAGTGTATTAAGTTTCATGGAGAAATGAAGTAATGCAATAAGAACGATGACATGATGTAGACAAGATCTATTCATGTAGGAATAGACCCCATCTTGTTATCCTGAATAGCAACGATACATACGTGTCATGTCCCCTTCTGGCACTGGGATTGAGCACCGTAAGATCGAACCCATCACAAAGCACCTCTTCCCATGGCAAGAAAAATCGATCTAGTCGGCCTAACTAAACCAAAGATTCGAAGAAGAAATACGAGGCTATAAGTAATCATGCATATAAGAGATCAAAACAAACTCAAATAACTTTCATTGATAGAATAGATCTGATCATAAACTCAAAGTTCATCGGATCCCAACAAACACACCGCAAAAAGAGTTACATCAAATAGATCTCCAAGAGACCATTGTATTGAGAATCAAAAGAGAGAGAGGAAGCCATCTAGCTACTAACTACGGACCCGTAGGTCTACAATGAACTACTCACGCATCATCGGAGAGGCACCAATGAGGATGATGAACCCCTCTGTGATGGTGTCTAGATTGGATCTAGTGTTTCTGGAACTTGCGGCGGCTGGAATTGTGTTTTGTTGACTCCCGTAGGGTTTTTGGATTTTCGGGGTATTTATAGAGCAAAGAGGCGGTGCGGGAGGCCACCGAGGTGGGCACAACCCACCACCCAGGCGCGCCCAGGTGGGTTGTGCCCCCCTCGGGGCACCCCTCTAGTACTTCTTTGGCCCATCTTGTGTCTTCTAGTCCAGAAAAATCTTCAAAAAGTTTCGCTGCGTTTGGACTCCGTTTGGTATTGATTTTCTGCGAAGTAAAAAACAAGCAAAAAACAGCAACTGGCACTGGGCACTATGTCAATAGGTTAGTCCCAAAAAATGATATAAAGTTGCTATAAAATGATTATAAAACATCCAAGAATGATAATATAACAGCATGGAACAATCAAAAATTATAGATACGTTGGAGACGTATCAGTAATATGCATGATGCTTCTATGTCCGTATTTTGTTTTTATCGACACCTCTCTCCCTAAGCATGTGGACATGTTTTTCGATTTCGGTTTTCGCTTGAGGACAAGCGAGGTCTGAGCTTGGGGGAGTTGATATGTTTTGCATCATGATTTACTACTGTTATTTATAATGTTTTTATGCATAATAATGCTTTTGGGAGTAATTCTAATGCCTTTTCTCTCATAATATGCAAGGTTTACACAAAGAGGGAGAATACCGCAGCTGGAATTCTGGACCTGAAAAAGCATGTCAGAGCTACCTATTCTGCACAACTCCAAATAAGCTAAAACTTCACGGAGATTTTTTATGGATTATTTAAGAATTATTGGAGCGAATACCTACCAGAGGGGGCCCACCAGGTGGGCACAATCCACCTAGGCGCGCTAGGGAGCCCAGGCGCGCCCTGGTGGGTTGTGCCCTCCTCGGCCCACCTCCGGTGCCCATCTTCTAGTATATAAGTCATTTTGACCTAGAAAAAATAGGGAGAGGACTTTCAGGAGGAAGCGCCGCCGTCTCGAGGCGGAACTTGGTCAAGAGCACTTTTGCCCTCTGGCGGAGCGATTCCGCTGGGGGAACTTCCTTACCGGAGGGGGAAATCATCGTCATCGTCATCACCAACAATTCTCCCATCTTTGGGAGGGCCATCTACATCAACATCTTCAACAACACCATCTCCTCTCAAACCCTAGTTCATCTCTTGTGTTCAATCTTCGTACCGGAACCTTAGATTGCTACTTGTGGGTGACTAGTAGTGTTGATTACATCTTGTAGTTGATCACTATATGGTTTATTTGGTGGAAGATTATATGTTCAGATCCATTATGCTATTTGATACCCCTCTGATCTTGAGCATGATTATCATTTGTGAGTAGTTACTTTTGTTCTTGAGGTCATGGGAGAAGTCATGTTGCAAGTAATCATGTGAACATGATATGTGTTCAATATTTTGATGATATGTATGTTGTGATTCCCTTAGTGGTGTCATGTGAACATCGACTACATGACACTTCACCATATTTGGGCCTAAGGGAATGCATTGTGGAGTAGTTATTAGATGATGGGTTGCTAGAGTGACAGAAGCTTAAACCCTAGTTTATGCGCTACTTCGTAAGGGACCGATTTGGATCCAAAAGTTTAATGCTATGGTTAGATTTTATCTTAATACTTTTCTCGTAGTTGCGGATGCTTGCGAGGGGGTTAATCATAAGTAGGAGGTTTGTTCAAGTAACAACAGCACCTAAGCACCGATCCACCCACATATCAAATTATCAAAGTAGCGAACCCGAATTAAGCCAACATGATGAAAGTGACATGGTGAAATTCCCGTGTACTCTCAAGAACGCTTTGCTTATTATAAGAGACCGTTTTGGCCTGTCCTTTGCCTCAAAAGGATTGGGCTACCTTGCTGCACTTTTGTTATCGTTACCGTTACTTACTTGTTACAAATTATCTTGCTATCAAACAACCTGTTACCAACTATTTCAGTGCTTGCAGTTAATTCCTTGCTGAAAACCACTTATCATTTCCTTCTGCTCCTCGTTGGGTTCGACACTCTTACTTATCGAAAGGACAATGATTGATCCCCTATACTTGTGGGTCATCATGTGTACTGGCATCGTAAGTCGAAAACACCCAGTGGGTGTACAGAGTTAAGATGGACTGGAAATAACTCAATCGGAAATCAACTTACAATCGCACTTACTCGGACATTAGCCTGAAGAGCTGTACTGGCATCATAAGCCAGCTTGCTAGCCTCATACGCCTCCTTCAGACGATGCATCATCAGAGTGGCTTGAATCATGGCTTCTTTGCTGGCCCCAGTTTGGTCTTCCGGAACATGATGCAAAGTGAATACATTAGTTGGAGGAGTCAGTGACGCAGCCGGAGGAATCAGCCCTTGAGACAAATCGGTCGGTCCCGAAGCTGGAGGAACTAGCACTTGAGGTTGACCAGTCACCACCGAAGCCGGAGGAATCGGTACCAAAGGTAAAGCAGTCGATAGAGGGGCAGCAGAGTCAGCACCAGCTCGAGATGAACCACCTTGTTCCTATGACACAGTTGCAGGCGGCGCACGGGACGTTTTGCTCGACGGCACTCTTCAAGTGAAGCTGCGGGAGACGGTCGAGGTCATGCCCTCCTTTCCCGTATCCTTCTGGGGCTCGTCTTCGTCGTCGTCCGCAACGTGGATGATGTCTGCTGGCTCTGCAGTCACTCGACAACAACAATTCAATCAATCGTCGAATCGACCAGTGGGACAGAGCAGAGTGAAAACTGGTCATACCTTGCCGGGAAGTGGCCGCGTCCGCAGTATCCATCTCCGCATCATCCCTATCAACATGCATGGGTGACGTTGCCGAAGTAGCAGCTCTGCCACACAATTCTCACTCGGTCAGCAAAAGTATAAAGATCTGCAATAGTAAGAAAAGAAGAGATAACACTCACGTCGAAGCAATAGGTGACCTTTATCCTGGGCAGAGCCTTCTGAGGTTTCGATGGGGCGACCTTGAGCTGTTTCACAGTCTTCTCAGTCGGATCTGGCGTCGCTGTCTGAGTGCGCTTCGGGTTCCTGACACTCGACGCCATGGCCTTGCCCTGGCTGGCAGTCGGATCCTGGTTCAATTTGGATCGACGCTTGGTGCGCGCTCCGGCCGACGGAGAAGACTCGGCCTCCTCGCTCTCTTCTGAGTCGTTGCTGCTGCCCTCACTGTCTTCGGCATAGCTACCCCCAGCACTCCCTCCCTCACTCTCTTCACCTTCAATGAGCTGTACTCCATTCGGCACAGGCGAAAGTATCTTCGTGAACTCCTGCGAAGTACAAAAATTAAAGTCAGTTGGTTTATCAATCCAGTCGGATGTTGGAAACAAAAGGGAAAACACTCGACAAAGTAGGTCTCACCTCCCCTGGTGGGTGCTCGGCGTCGAAGGGCAGAACCCGCTTGGATCCACGAGGATTGTCACGAGCTCCGGTGATACTGCTAAGCCATTGCATCACGGTCTCGTCCTTGACCTCCTCTGGATGAGTCCGAGTGGAATCGTCTGGACCTGTGTACCGCCACATGGGATGGTTTCGTGCCTGCAGGGGCTGAATCCGTCGACTGAGGAACACCTCTAACAGATCCAAGCCCGTCACCCCGCCTCGGATTAGCTCGACTACAGCTTCTACCAAGACTCCCACTTCAGCTTTCTCCTCCTCGGCCACGGTCAGCGAGCGAGGGGCGTTGATCCTTGCCGACGTGAAAGGGGGAAGGCCAGTAAACGAACCAGGAGATGGAATGTCATTGCAGTAAAACCAGGTCCACTGCCAACCTCTAACGGACTCGGGAAAGGTCATTGCAGGGAATGCACTCCTGCCTATCATCTGGATACCTAGACCACCACACAGCTAAATCACGTGGGTCCTCTCGTCCCTCGGATTTGCTTTCTTGACCAACTGAGAACGACACGTGAAGATATGCTTGAACAACCCCCAGTGGGGATGACAACCCAAGAAATTTTCGCATATGGAAATGAAGGTGGCAAGACATGATATGGCATTCGGGGGAAGATGATGGAGTTGAGCACCGAAGAAATTTAGAAACCCTCAAAAAACGGATGGGGGGCAGGGAGAAACCTCTCTCCACGTGGGTGAGGAGGAGGACCCGCTCTCTAGGGCGCGACGCAGGCTCGACCTCCCCTTCCTCCGGCAACCTCCAAGACCGTGGGACCAGCAGGCCGTCGGCGGTGAGCCCGTCGAGGTCCTCTGCCATGACCGTCGACCGCAGCCAGTCGCCCTGGATCCAGTCCGGCGGCGGCGCGGCCCGGGAGCTCGACGCCTTCTTCGCCTTGGACGCCTTCTTGGCGCGCTCCAGCTTCGCCGTCTTGTCCTTCGCCATCTCCGCGGTGGTCGTAGGAGCCGAACGGGGCGGCGCGGCGCGGAGGCGGAAGAGGTGGTGAGATGGGCGGAAGGGGAAAAACGAAGAGGAGCACTGTTTCACCCCTCGGCCGCATCGCTCCTTATAACTACGCGCCTGAGTCACTGACCCGTGGGCCAGCAAGATCCCAGCGCATCCCACGATCGGAGACTGCGCGGTACGTGGCGATAAAGGGGAAGCGAAAATCGTGGAGTCTCGCCCCACTTGCCCCACTTATCGCGCCGTTTCCGATCCATGCGCTTCTCCAAAATTTCGAATCCCACGAAATCCGGAGCTTGGCAGAACAATCGATTGCGTCGAAGACCTCCTTGTTCATTCGGGTTCAACCCGATGCTGAACGTCCCGCCATTCATTTCACTCGGTCATGCAATGAGCCGGAATCGATCGAGGCGATTGACAAGGAGTTAATGCAACGCCGGTATCTGCAGAACTCGAAAGTGCCTCCGAGGCCTCGAGCCCAATCAGATTCCGCTCCAATCCTTTTTCACTCGGACCCCGATCCATTCGGGGGCTAATGACGAGGACATGTATCTGGGATAGGGTCCTAGGCTAGACCTACATACCCTACCCAAGGACACCACATACAAGAACCCAAGGCCTACAAAGCTAGGAAGGAGTCATCGATTGGAATGCCTGCAGCTTACAAGTCACTCGAACGCAGGGTCCACTCGGAAGCCTCACCGTCACTCGACCATATCGACCTACTCAGAATACCAAGCATCACTCAGCCACAGAAGACCAAGAATCATCTTGAGACAGTAACGGCCAGGCGATCGGTTCGCCACCATAAAGAACATCTAATGCTGTTGTTACCTGTAACACCCGCATCCTTTAACTTCTACATCGAACCCTTGGGTAACGGGGCATTCATGATAGCCTAGCGGACTCTATATAAGCTGCCCCTCCACTCCTGCACAAGGGTTCGCACCTCTTGTATCACACAATCCAGATAAACAGGCTCCCGCAACACCGAGACGTAGGGTCTTTACCTCTTCCGAGAGGGGCCTGAACTCGTAAATCCGAGTGTACAATCACACTGTAGCCGGACTCTGCCCTCCTATACGTACCCCTATACTCTACTGTCAGATCTGTTCCCACGACAGCTTCCTCTCTCCTTCCACCCTAGGCCACTGCCGCTTCTTCCCACAAGCCGGCGCCGCCGAACCTCCCTAGAACCCTAAGCCGCCGCTGCCTCTCTCCTTCCACTCTAGGCCGCTGCAGCTTCTTCCCACAAGCCGGCACCGCCGCACCTCCCTAGAATCCTAAGCCGCCGCTTCTGCCCTGCCTCAATCCGCCGCCTCTTCTCCCCACAAGCCGGCGCCGCCGCACCTCCCTAGAACCCTAAGCCGCCACTTCTGCCCTGCCTCAATCCGCCGTCGCTTCTTCCCACAAGCTGGCGCCGCTGCACCTCCCTAAAGCCCTAAGCCACCGCTTCTGCCCTGCCTCAGTCTGCCGCCGCCACACCCTACCCACCCCTCCTACTCGTCATGGTTGGATACCACTCCTCCTTCTCCGATGCAAGCTCCTTCGCCGCGCCGCCTTCACCTCCAGCCGCCTCAACGATCTCCCCATCAAAGACCATGTTTCTGTAGTTCTTGAGCTTGACTCTCCTTCATACAATGCATGGCGCACCTACTTCGCGCATCTCTTCCGCTCCTACCGCCTTGTTGATCATGTTGATCGGAGCATCGACATCCGCAACATGAAGGACGACGACGAGTGGCTTGCCGTCGACGCGACCATCGTCAAGTGGATGTTTCTCACGATCTCGCGGGGCCTCTTTGATATGGTGAACGCCCACGATCCCTCCACCCAAGTCATATGGACGCGGTTGTGCGACCACTTCCTGGACAATCAGCTCCAACACCGCGCTTTTCTTCAAGGCGAGTTTTTCACGCTGCATCAACACAATCTCGAGATCGATGAGTACTGCACGTGGTTGAAGGTGCTCGCCGACGAGCTCCATGACGTCGGCATGGTGATCGATGAATCCGTCCTCCTCACCAAACACCTTCGTTGTCTCCACCCCGACCTTCGGCGGTCCGCCGCCAACCTCTCCCTCATCACGCTGACATTCGCCAAAACGGTCACCTACCTTCAGATGAAGGAGAACCACCTCTGTCATAGGGCTCGGCAGGCGACCCACACGGCTCTTCATATCAGCCCCATCGGCAGCTACGTTGCGCCCCCACCGGCTCCCCGCACGCCTGCCTCGACCCCGCCACCTGCGCCCGATCGTGGCCGCCAAAAGAAACATGTTCAGGGGGGCGCAACGGGCGGGCCCGCAACTCCAGCTCCACGCGGGGCCCTGCCGCCGCCACGGCCACTGCGTCTGCCACGGTGCCCCTGCCTCCCTGGCTAACGGGGTTCAACCCCTCGACCAGCGTTGTACATGCGTACTCCATGCTGATACCACGGGCCCCCTCTCTGAGCCTCCTCTCGGTCCATGCCCGGCGCCCTAATGACCCACAAGTATAGGGGATCAATCGTAGTCCATTTTATAAGTAAGAGTGTCGAACCCAACAAGGAGCGGAAGGAATCAATAAGCGATTTTCAGCAAGGTATTCTCTGCAAGTGCTATAAAGTAGTTCTGGCAGATAGTTTGATAGTAAGATAATCCATAACAGGTAATCAATGTAGCAAGATGCAGCAAGGTGTCCTAATCGTTTTTATTGCAAAGGACAAGCCGAAAGTACTTCTTATAGTGATTAAAACATTCTCGAGGACACGCGGGAATTTCGTCTAGTTACTTTCTTCATGATTCATTGACTCGCGTTCACTGATTCGATAAGTTGTTATGTGGGTGAACCAGAGGTAAGGTGTTGTTCTTACTTGAACAAACAACCCACTTATGATTACCCCCTCTCGCAAACATCCGTAACTACAAGAGAAGAATTAAGATAAATCTACCCATAGCATGAACCATATGGATCCAAAACAGCCTCTTACGGAACAGCTCATAAACTGGGGTTTAGGTTTCTTTCACTCCGACAACCCATCATCTACAAACTAATTCCACAATGCCTTCCCCTAAGACCAAAAATGGTAATGTCATGTAGTCGACGTTCACACGACACCACTAGAGGAAACACCAGTCAATTAGCAAGCCAATTCAGAACATAAAAAAGGGAAAACAATACAAAGACAACTCTACTGACTGCAAGGTTGAAACTAGAATATGCATAGGTATTCCTTATGTTGATCGCCTATCTCATAGAACAAACTACATACACTTATAGTGTATGACCAAAAATCTATCTATTGCAAACAAAGGATAAAAAAAGGATTATTTCTCCTTCTAGTTCCTTTATGTAGCCTTAGCTTTAGCCTCCCAAACCCTAGCCTCTCTACTGGTGAAGTCAGTAGGGACAACATTGGGATCCTAGGGCTCATCTTTATCATCTGACTTGTCACAAGCCAGGGGCTTCTTGTCATCATTTACTTTAGTTATCATGCTATTTGCAGCAGATGCAACCGGTCCGCTATCGCAGCACTTGCATGGTTCCCTCACCATTGGCTAAGAAGAGAATATCCACTCAACCTATCTCTGAAGGCTTGGATAGGGAGATGAGGAAGCGGGGAGGCAAGCGCCTCTTTGGGGATTTTTTTTTTTTTGGCATTTCAGTCAAGAACATGGCAAGAACCACATGGTTTGGTTCGGTGCTATTTCATCAATAGTGCTCTCACATCTAACTAGTTTGTATTGTCAACCATATGTACAACTAGAACATAAAGGCGCGCGTTGCCACGCCCGATAGAATCATAGGAGCATTTTTTTTAAACTGAAATCAAAGAAATATATGCCATAATTTGAATTGTAAAATATATACTCCTATATAATATGAGTATTTGAGATGGCAATTAGCTGAAATAGCCGAAAAACAATCGAATATGAAGCATTGTAGGAGGCTAACACTTGCAATGAAGCTTTACCATTCTTCTGATGTTCTTCTTAGTGCCTACCCCTCTTTGTTGTATTGGATATTCTTTTTGTCATCATGTGCCTGCAAGAGGTACGATCTTGGTGAGGCAAGAGCATGAACTTCCTAAGAAAAAAGAAGTTGAAAGATAATAATGCATGAAATCACTCAATCATGCAAAGGAAGCTGATATCATACACCATCAATTAATCAAGCATGCACTTTCATGCAGCAACACAATTGTTTTTCGAGTCACAATTTCTACTATAGGTAGCTAGCATAACGAAGCCTACCGGACATTTCTTTATTTCAATGCTATAGTCAACTAAATTTCGGAAGTCCATTTAACATTCAAAGATAAAACTGCACGTCTGGTAAATCTTTTAGGGCACATTTCTTTATTTCAATTCTCCCTTTTTGGCCATAGCCGTCTCGGTCGATTCTCCGTGGACACCGCCACCGCCGTCGTCTCAGGCATAGCATAGTCATGTAAATCAGAATAGGAAACAGGCATGACATGAAAGATCATCCACCGACAGATGTAAGGTAACGGAAGGCGACGCCCCTGCTATGCATTAATCGCACAAATAATAAAAGATCCCAAAAGATAACGCCCACACGTGTGGTACGAAGCAACATGGCCCAAACGCCTCCATTACCATTTATTTTGCCACGTCAAAACAGATGACATCAACGGGAATCTTTTTGGTTTCGGCTTTAAAATGTTTTATCTCCTAATTAAAAAATCCAATTAAAAATTCGTTTTCACCATTAAATCCGTCTCGACGAGATCTTCAAAACTAGATCCCATGATGATATGTTTCGACAAAAAAAAAATTGGGCCAAAACTTGCCATGATGTTTACACTGTAGTTGCCAGTGTTTACACTAAAGTTGCCATGTGGCAATTTTAGTTTATAGATCATGGCAATTTTAGTATTTTGACCATGGCAATTCCAGTACTTTGACCATGGAAATTATTTTTTGTATGAACCATGGCAATTTTAAGTGCATGTATCATGGCAATTTTAGTTTATGGTTCATGGCAAGTCTAGTTTCTTAATTCTCCGTTTTATAATATGTCAAAATTTACTTTTAAAGATAGAAAAAAATAGCTGAAACATATCATGGCAACTTCAGTGTAAACACCATGGCAATTCATGTGCAATAGACATGACAACTTTTAACCCCAAAAAAAATGTCGTCGAAACATATTGATATGAGATCTAGTTTCGAAGATCTCGTCGCGATGGATTTAATGGTGAAAACGGATCTTCAATTGGATTTTTCATTTAAGAGATAAAACATTTTAAAAACTGAAAATCCAAAAAGATTCCCACATGCATGCATGCGGTGACGTGGCGCAATCTGTATGTTATAGGGCGTGTGGGTGGGTGTTGCTCGCACCACACGTGTGGGCGTTATCAGCGTCCTAAAAGATAGTGGTGCCGCCGTGCCCAAACGTCACAATCTGGATGATCTGGCAAGCGGCCCTGTTAGGCAGAGCAGGCCGTTATGTGTACTGGCAAGCGCTGAAAAAGGACGCAGCTAGGCTCGGTACGACTGGATGATCTGGGACGCCCAACGTCACGATCGAACGGCTGAGAGCCTTAAATCGCCGTGAGAAGTCCTAGCTAGCTTTGTTTTACTGTTTTGTAATGAGCTACACGAAAAAGGTGATAAGCAAAAAAAAAACGTAAATTTACCAAGATAGTGAGGGAAAAAGTGTGTACATATGAGATCAAGAGTTCAAGACACACATTCCCAAGGTCAAATCATTTCACGCCCTTCTTGTCTCAAAATAGAGGGGAAAATATGCAAACAGTTACCTTCTCTTTCTTTGATTCTCTCAACAAATAAGTAACTAAACTCAGGTGTGATTAACAGGGTCAATTTCGCTGCAGTTTTCCAAGAGATGGAGACTGGCATGTACTCACTCAACGACATATGAATGAATAATGTGTTTGACCTAAGACTTGGGCAAGGCCAACACCTAGTGGTTGTAGAATAGCAGGACTAGAGAGCCTATGGTCCAACAAAAGGCATCAATTTAGTGTAGGAATTAAAGTTCTAAAAATAACATATAAGAACTGCAAGAACGAAACAATTTCAGAAAGCCTCTATACACCAACCGCCAACTCGATCCACTAGGCCAGGAACCGTCATGGTGAGAGGCCCCTTAGCCGGGACACCGTCACACATTCCATTTAGCTGTTGGATGGCGAAAAGTTATGGCAACAACACATAAGTGACGTCGATGGCGGTGCTACTCGAACACCCGGTCTTGAGCTTCGGGTGAAAGCCTAGGTCTGACCTATGTTTGTTATACCTGGCAATGGTAATGTTCTTGTGTCGTTACCTTGTTGAAGACATTGCTCGGATATGCTCGGACTGGTTCTTCAGGGTGAAACCTAGATTTTGGCCTTAGGTGGTTGGATCTGTGGATGGCGGTGATTAAGTTTCACGTCTTTCATGAAGGCGTTGTTGTTGAATAACCTAGCCATCCGTCTGGTGTGATGAGATGGTTGGTGTGGACATGGTCTTTGTTGTAGTCCGCCGATCACAGATTTGATCGCTTTGGGTTTTTTTTTTCGCTCGCTTACACATAGTTTTGGTTTTACATGATTTTGCTATTAGCGGGCGTGTGTTTTTTGTGTGCATCCTGACTATGCAGAGGCCAGGTGTGTGCACACTATGATTGTATCCTCTTGATGCTTCATTTTGAGCATATCCATCAGGATGCACACTCATAAAAACCACCCTTTGTCGAGGGAAAAAAAAAGGAGAAGTTGAGCCGCTGGTGTGCTCGCATTGTGGTTTGTAAATAGTTATTCTCTTATTCATGGATGAAATACAATGGTGTTGGTTTTCTCAAAAGAAAGAGAAAGCTAGTTTGGTAAAAACGTTTATAAGAACATGACCACATGATTGGTTGATAGAAGAAATGGCTGAGGTTACGCTACCCAAATACAATGGTGTTGCCATTCTGCACTGGGCTTTAGACAGTAAATAACCACCCTTGAAGGCAGAGGTTACGCTACCCAAATCATGATAATTGTGATGGGCCAAGACTGTAAAAAAAACCACAGAAAGAAGCGCCGTATAAATATCAGGCGTACAAATCTATGGCCCCGTCTGACAGACAGCGGTTGGTAAGTATAAAACAGTTCACTAAGAAAACCTGAATGAAGGTAGAGCAGCTGAAGAAAATTCATCATGTATATGGTAGGGGTAATCTTACTACCTACTGGATCCATCATGGTACGTACGCCAAGGCCAAATGCAACAAGGAAGCAGGTGATGGAATTCTGGACGAGGATCACTGATAGGTGGAAGTAGATCCGGCGCAATTTCAGTTTAAACATGGACATGCCGGAGAACATGACCAGGAAAATTGTAGCTAACGAGGAGAGGAAGAAAGCTAACATTTTCTCTTTTTTCGAGGAGAGGAAGAAAGCTAACGAGGAGAGGAAGAAAGCCATGACCAGGGCTACACCGAAGGTTGCCGTTGCAATGAATACTGATAAAACTCCAAGTGTCGTGCTCGATTGAGTCAACTCATCTGAGCCTTTTTTCTCTTTTTTCTCCTCTTTCTCTTTTCCATCATTTCCCTCTTCATCTTTTTGGGTTGACAATCGGTGTTGAGGATGAACATGATCTCTCCAAAAGCTACCATGCCTAGCACCGGCTGTGACGAGTGTCCTGTATATCACGTTCTCCGGATTCTGCAAATAGAATCATTAATAAGTAACATAATAATTGAAACATACCAGCTTTTTTCATTTATAAGATCAGCTAGCAGGAAACATGTGAGCGGAAAGGGAAAAGCAAGATTAATATACCAGTGCATAGGAAAAATCGCGTTTATTATTGCTCCATGCTACATCCAGCGGAGTTTGATACTTGTAGTTCCTTAAATTTATTGATACTTTTGGATTGATCAAGAGATGACAGAAAATCAATGGATCATCAACCTCCACAGCTAGGTGTAGTGCAGTGTTGCCATCATTGTCCTGAGCGTTCAGTATCGACGCAAAAACTGGTTCTTCACAAGCATATTTTACTATACGGTAGACCTTGTTCTGGACAGCAATGTGAAGAAAGGATCTCCCCTGCTTATCACCAAGAGCGATGCAACCACTGCATCTGCATCTTTTGAGGAGAATACCGATGGCAATCTTCCTATCCATCAAGGCAGCGACATGTACAGGTAGAAAACCATTCTTATCATGTTGATATGCTGGTTTGCACCAAGTACATGCCATGTTGCATATCTCTCCAACGGGAGCGGGATATAGCTGAAACGGATACGAATGTAATGTTCAGACAGAGTCGACTGCGCAGAAACCACGGAGTGAAGAGGGGTGCTGCCATTTATGTCCTTATCTTTGATAAGATCCTTGTTTAGTAGCATTTCTACCATACCTGCCATTAGGCCTTTTACGTTAGAACAAAAAAAGTACGAAATGGTTAAAAAATCCCAACGCAAATTTGGAGTTCATCATGAATGTAAGAAGTAGCATTACGTGGCTGCAAGTTTGAAAGGAAAGCTTTGCTGGATATTATTGATAGTTGTTTTTTCTTTTTACCATTCAGTTGTTAATTTGGTTCTTGTCTTTTCAGTTATATGAATTGTGCATCCTTGAAAACTTAGTAAAAAAAAAAATTTCAAACCATGCAGGAGATCATTATAGAAGATAAAGAGAGAGGAAAAAGGTACAAAGTCTTTTAGAAAATGACATACACAACGACCACAACCAAAAAAGGACAACTACGAAAGCTACTCAAACAGGGTGTTAGAAGGGAGAGAGGGATTATTGCGGAATATGATGGATGTATTATTGAGCCTCGAGGGTGAGTATATATTGAGTACAAGACTTGGAGGGCAAGAAGCCTCTCCTGGAGATAAGGTAGGAGACGGATTACAAATCCTATACTACCAAATACATGTATCCCAAATATATCTCTAACACAACACAGGGGTTCAAAGCACAGGTTAGTAAAATTGCGTAAGCTTAAGGCTTTGGATCTCACCGTTTGGACCGTGAACTGCATGCGGCATGGAGTGCGTTTTGCCCATCTGGGCCGGAGTAAGAGAGGTTGCCGCCACTTGTCCTGAGCAACATCTCTGCGATGTGCTTGTGTCCCAAGGAGACGGCCAGGAACAACGGTGAGGTGCTGCCAGGGAGATGAGTTGCATGATGCTGCGCCAGGTGTGGATCCACCCACATGAGCATCCCGGCCATGCACCTGCTCCCTAACTTGATGGCATCGTGCAAGGCCGTCTCCCCACGACCGTTGAGACTCATGGCCGTAGGAATCACATAGCAGACAAAGTAAGTGGAAAAGCATCCGGAGGTTTCCAGACCTGGTGGCGTGGTGCAGTGGTGTGTGGCAGCCGGCCGTTGACCTCGTGTATCCACTGGGTCGTCTCGAAGATCACCTTGACGCATGTGAAGCAGGAGTTCCCCTCGTAGGCGATCAGCTGGGCGGGCGAGTCGTCCAGGACGCTTTCGCCGCTTTTGCTGTCGTTGTTCCAACCCCGCCTAAGAATAAGATCCTCCATCTTCCGGCAGTGCCCGCATGGGGCTGGCGCCAGCAGCACAGCGGGTACGTGCGGATCAACGGATCCGCCGTACTGCTGCCGTTGCTCAAGGAATTCGGCGAAGGTGCCAGCTCCTGCTGCGCAGCCATACCCGGGCGAAGGAGATCCGCTCTGCTGGTGGGGGGCTGTTGGAATCTGCTCTCCAGTTTCATTGCAGCTGCTCCACGCCATTACCACCACAAGCAGCGGTTTTCTCTCTTCCTTTTAAGCTTGTGTACCTATGTATCTACTCCAATAGTGTGTGAGTGTCTACTTTCTCGTCCAAATGTTAGCATTAAGCCTTAATTACATTGGAATCTGCCCACCTAACGATCACATATATACAAGAGTTAAATACACCCGCCACGGGTGTCTTAACTTGTCCGCCGCAGACACTTTGGTACCTAAACTTCAAAAATACTCCCTCCGTTTGGAATTACTTGTCGATAAAATGGATAGAAATGGATGTATCTACAACAAAAATAGGTCTAGATACATCCATTTCTGCAACAAGTAATTCCGGATGGAGCGAGTACATGAAAACATGTTTTACAGAAAACACTCTCATATTTTTTAATTAGGTAGAAAAGCCCCTAATATTCTTAGAAAGCGTGGATCCCACATGTCAGTAAGAGACAAAGAAACTAACGAATAACAGTAAATTAAAAATGCGCGATGGAGGATCGATCCGCATCTTGGCCCCACTGGAAATCAGGCATTTACACGGTCAGATCCGCATATAATCTTGCACATACAAGAAAGTTTTGGAAGGATCGCAGCAAGTTAGGGCGTGGATCGTCATCTAACCAAGTTGCAATGCCCTAGCAAGATGAAGTTGATCTTATGGCGAATGACTCATGATTGCCTTCCTTCTGGTTCTCACCTACAACGTCGCTCCATTCCGACGAACTATGATTGTCCCTTCTGTGGCAGTGACTAGCCGATCGAACACTCCATCCTCTTCTGTAAATTTGTTCGCGAGGTTTGGGCTGAAGTGAAGTGGATTTACAATCTGCACCTTGGGCTCCGTAGCTTCTCCTCAATTCGACAATGGACTCTCGATTGGATCACATCGGCCCGAGCTGAGGACACCACTATTTTTGCAGTGACAATTTGGCACATCTGGGAAGCCCGAAATGGGGTTCGCAATGAGGAAGAACTACCACACCGACGCCGGATCAGTGAGAAGATAAAGGCCTACACTGACTTTGATTATGTTGCATACTTTCAGGCCGAAGAACTCCAACAGGTGTGTGTCCAACTATTCTACTCCAACATGGCCTCCACCATTGGAGGGTTCGGCAATGCTCAATGTTGACGCAGAAATCTTTTGTCTATACATGCGCATGGGTGTTAGATACATCCTGCATGACCATGGAGGTAAGGTGCTTTTGGCTGGCAGCTGTTTGTTTCGGCATGGTGATGATCCGTTGCTTGCTGAAGCAATTGCGATGCGATGTGCCATCTCAGCCACTCTGGAGACTACGCAACACAGTATTGCCGTCGTGTCTGACTGTGCAAGCCTCATCACCAAGATCAAGAGTGCTGCTTTGATCGATCTTTAGCTGGTGCCATGATCTATGACATCAAGCAGCTGGAGACAAAGTTTACTTCTATCTATTTCTCCCATCAGTGTAGATCCTGTAACAAGGCGGCCCATATTCTTGCTCATTGGGCGAAGCATTATATTGATGCCGTGTGGGTAAATGATGTCCCTGAGGTGATCCGGATTGTCATTTGTAATGAACTTGTTTTTGTTGATTAATATATAAAGCCGTCCTTGCCTAAAAAAAACTCTGTTTAATGTACAAACTCTGCAACCTCCTGGGCCCGCGTGGGATGAGCTTCCAGTCCATAGATCGGGTGATGGAGGACTTGGATCCGTTGTCCGCCATGCTGGAGAAGGCCGGAGATTGCTGGAATGGAGCTTGGCGGCGGAGTGGAGAGGAATAGGGTGGAGTGGCTAGGCTTTGGTCCAGAGAGCGGATGGGATGAATATATGTGGGGGTCAGGGTGGGCCAGCGAGGGTTGGATCCGATGTGGCGTAAGCGCTTGGGTCTCCTCATATCCGCCTCAGGTTTGGGCTAGATATGAAGTATGCCGGTTAGCTCGGGCATTTGGGTCGGGTTTTTTCGACCGTTCAGGGACCAGGCCGTCAGCCCAGGCGTATACGAAGGCCTTGGAGAGCCCAGCTGTAGATATTCTGACCTACCAACTTGGCACTTGTCTTGCTCTGTGTCTGCCTCTACCATGTATGCATTATTTCACTTGCACTTCAGTTTACACTGTCGTCGTTTTGTGTTTGTTCCTTATGTCCCGGATTCCTCATGTAAGCTAGCTAGCTGGCAACTCCAGATCGCAGCTACTAAACAAGTTTATTTTTTGATGCATCCATGATGTTGCCAGTGACAAAATTAAGGATGATGCATCTCTTACAGGTCTTCTGTTGCCAGAGTAATAAGCATGTCAGGTCCTAGTTTCATGATGGGCATCTAATTTGTTTTCAGTTTCCTTTATCTTTGCTTGCACTGTCGTTTTAGTTTTATGTATTTTTTCTGCTGGATTCCTCATGCAAGTTGGCAACTACAGATCCCATCTAAACAAAATTATTTCGACTTGCAACAGGATGGAGTCGGGTCCGTGCGTGCATGCATGCATGTGCACTACCCTCATGTGTATTTTTTGGATGCGTCCGTCATGCAAGTTACCTACAGGTTAGCTACTCTTATTAGTTACACTGAAATATGCCCACCGAACCATCACATACAACAAGCATTCCAACAAGAATTATCACAAAAACAATGGTCTAGATTCCAACTTGCCACTTGACTTTGTCTCTGACCACGTCCCTCACTTTGTCGTTAAGACTAAAGTGTAAAGCTGCTTGACACTGCGGAGGCCATCATCCACTGAAACGCTCACTGATATAGGAAGACGCAACAACATGCCATGAGCAGTAGCACCACCACCAACCACAAACGGCCCACGACGGCTCAAACAAGAGACCTCTCTTGGAGCGACGCCTCCAAGGAGAGAGCGACACCAACACGCCACCGCCGCCGCTCGGTTTGAAAGACCGGACCAAGATTTTCACCCATACTGAAAGATGGGGGAGCACACGCACGATGGCACCTCCAAGTAGGGGAGGGTTGCTCACGAAAATCATCGCCACCGGCATTGATAGAGTCGAGCAAGGCTTCCACCTAGGCACCAATCATCGCACACGGAAAGGAATCGAGGCTCCTAGATCTGGGATCAATGTGGGATGAGATTTCGTAGGCATTGCTTGTCCAACAAAAATAGCTCACATCAAAAAAATGAGCGACGTCAAGAAAATTAATTAGTGCATGCCACGCTAAGTTTGAACAAATAAGAAAGAAACCAAAAGACCATCTAGCATCAGAAATTTGTGAGTTTTCCAAATTGCGCAGCAGAAAGCATCACGTGGAAATTGGCACCCAAAGGGATTTTCGTTTGCAGCTGTCGCCCGTCGTTTTCTGTTTTGTTTGTTTCTGCTGGATTCCTCGTGTAGCTGCCAAATCCGATCCAGATCCCAACTAAACAAGTTTATTATTTGATGCATCTCTTACAAGCCTTGTCCTTGTCTTTGCCTCAGACTAAGTTGCTAGTTGCCTGAGGTATCTTTAGGCTAGTCCTAGTTTTACATTGGCCATCTAACGACCACAAGGACGCATCCAATCATCGTGTAGATCGAGTCGTTTGGGTGGCACTCGTATTTGTCTGCCTCCAATCGAGCGACAAATTAAGAAAGAAGCAGGTAAGCAAAGCCGAGAGCTAATCACAATATTCAACTGTTGATCAAAAGGGTCCAGCTAGCGAACTGGATCAAGATCTTGTCTTTCACTTCCAGCCCAGGCACCTCGGTGATCAAATTCACAGATTTGAAATAGAAATACATACCTTCATGCTGATGACCTGTTGCTCGTAAATTCCAGAGTGTCTCATTCGATGGAGCAAATATACAAACATGCAACTCCGGCATCTCCTCCACTAACGCTCGCTCAACCGGATGACCGGTTAGCAATCTTCAACCCAACAATCACTAACCCTAGCTCAACCTGGATGGAGTATCATTCATTATTCATTATTCATGGAGGTCAGGAGACAGCGGGACATCATCAATGCTAATCTCATCCCTAATTACGGGAAAGAGCACTTAACGTGAGGGCCTGGGAGCAGAGTAGGCCTTGAGTGGGCATTTGTGTGGCCATTTTCTCAGCCCACTAGAGTTTATCACTAAAGGAAAGACGTAACACGAGTTTCCCCTAGGGTTTTCTAGGGTACACGATCTCCTCTGGCAATTTTTGCCAGAGTCCACGTAAACCTTGCCGGCGGACGAGTTTCCCTCGTCTGCCAGTAAGTCAAACCTTACCTTGGTGTGTTGAGCGGGCTGCATGGTAGATTCAACCTCTGCCCTGAAGAGGATGGAGAAGGGAGGAGCGGGGACCGAAGGTGAAGCTGTAGTACGGGAGATAGCGGTGGTGGAGGTTGCGACGGCGGTGGCAGCGGCGGATGTTCCGGCTGCTGGATCTGGCGGGGCGATAGGACTGGATGGTGGAATCACGGAGGCGGCGGTAGGAGATGGGATCGAAGCAGATCCATCTGCTAGATTGGAGGAGGAGGAGTTCGATTACTATGGGGGCCCGGAACCGGAGCTCGCAGATCGTTTCGCAGGGATGAAGCTGCAGGGCGAAGAGGAGGAAGCCCTAGATTTCTCGGAGGAGGTAGAAGAACTGATCAAGGATGTTCGCTGGTTGGGGCTGTTTCGAGTTCATACTACAAGACCGTTTAGCCACTCGGCGCTGCTCAATCAGATGCGTAACGCGTGGTCTGCAGCGCAAGGGGTGACCTTCAGTATATATAAAGGGGCCAAATCTTTTCTTGGTTCAGTGTCATTGTCTAGGAGATTGGAGGAGAATCATGGATGGGGGGCCATGGCTGTTTCGTAGAGCACCGGTAGTCATTCAGGAGTATGATGGGTACGCGGATGTGAACAGCTACAACTTGCATAAGATACCAGTGTGGGCAAGAGTAGAGGGCCTTCCTGATGGCCTCACAAGAGAGAGACAACTAGCTGAAAAGGTAGCGGGTAAGATGGGAGAGCCTCCGTTTACAGTTGTGGTCAATGAAGGGAGGATTAACCCGGCAAGCACACTCCGTGCGCGGGTGTTTTTGGATGTTAACAAGCCTCTTGTTCGCTTTGTGCCAATCACTCTTAAAGAAAGCTTCAAGTACCCTGTCTACTATGAAAAATTGCCTGATTTCTGTTTCGTGTGTGGACTGATGGGGCACCTAGCGGAGGAGTGTGGCGACGGGATCCACGACCCTAGATCTTTTGAGTGGGGAGATTGGCTTCTCTGGTCCCCTGAGCCGATCAATGACATATCAATGGGCGATAGAGGGGGCGGAGCCGGAAGAAGGCACGGGAGAATGGCGGGAAGAGGAGACAGAGGAGGAAGACAGGGGAGAGGGGAGATGGATGGAAGAGGAGGGGGGTCGGTGTCGCAAGGGGGTGGAGCGGGACTGGAAGGGGGGAAGGTCAATCTAGTAGTAATGTTGAGCCTACAATGATGGACTATAACGGGCAACAGCTGCATAGCACCAACGCTCGTAAGCGTCTTGTATCAGCAGATGGATCTCTGAACATTAAAGGACAATCTGTCCCGAACATGGCTGGAAAGGTCTCGGGCACTGTTCTCATGATCGAGGGGGCGACTTCGAAACCAAATTCTGATCCAACGACAAGCACCCCCGGCAAGGCACCAATTGTGAAGCGTAGGAGACGGGATGGAAGGGAAGTAGATGAGGACATGGATCAATTATCTGAGGCGGCCTCCCTTGAGGAGGGCCACCAATCCTGATGAGGACCTTGTGTTGGAACTGTCGCGGAATTGGCGATCCCGCGACGGTTCGAGAGCTCCGCGAGCGCGTGGAGGCTAGTGCACCGACGGTGCTATGCTTAGTGGAAACACAGTTAGCTAAGTACCGTGTGGAGGATTTGGTGGCAAATTTAGGTTTCCCGGAGAGGTTTGCTGTTGCTAGTAGCGGTCGCAGTGGCAGCCTTTGTATTTTCTGGAAACAAGGTATAAACTTGGAAATGAAATCGTTTTCTCATTATCACATTGACTCTGTGGTTACAGAACCAGGCAAGGAACAGTGGCGTCTATCTTGTTTCTATGGTGAAGCCAACAGGAGTCTTAGATATAAAACATGGGATACGATGAAATTCTTACGTGGAGAAAGCACTCTTCCTTGGGTATGTATTGGTGATTTCAATGAAATTCTTAGACCGGAAGAGCAAATGGGTCCTAATCAACGTGACAGTGCACAGATTGCAGGTTTCAGGGAGGTAGTGGATGTGTGCGAGTTATCTGATTTGGGTTACAAGGGTTTGGATTGGACTTTTGAGAAGCGAGTGGTAGGAGGACAATTCTGTAGGGTCCGTCTTGATTGAGCTCTGGCCACTCCAAGTTGGTCCACGATGTTCCCCTTTGCCACTGTTGAGCACCTGACTGCAGCAAAATCGGACCACTGCCCTATCTTGTTATTGAATGAGCTAGAAGCGAACAATCTTTGTATTGCACTCAAGAGACCCTTTCGTTATGAGTGTATGTGGGAGTCAGATACACGGTTTGAAGGGGTTGTGCAGGAAGGGTGGAAGGAAGGACAGCCCGCAGTCACGGTGGCTGATTTAGCAAACAAACTAGAGATGGTCACTGGGTCTCTGGCACGATGGGGAAAGCACACTTTTGGGTCGGTGCGCCATGAGCTGAGAAGGTTGCGGAGGCGTCTTGCGGAGCTCAGGGAGGATCCCCTCCGAGTCGGACCAGGAACGGAAGAAAAGAAGGTAGAAGAGGAATTGATTGAGTTGTGCTATCGTGAGGAAATTATGATGAGACAAAGATCCCGCATACAGTGGTTGTCCGAGGGCGACAGTAACACTGAATTTTTTCAGCGAAAGGCCAGTGGGAGGAGAGCTAAGAACAATATTTCCAAGCTAGAAAGGGGAGACGGGTCAACCAGTTCGGACCCTGGTGAGCTAGCGATATGGCCACCGCTTTCTACTCAAATTTATACGCGTCGGAAGGAACCATTGGTATGGGGGAGGTTCTGTCACACATCCCCCGAAAATTTGGCGCGACTATGAACGCTCGCCTAAACGCTGAATACACGAAGGAGGAAGTAAAAGAGGCACTATTCCGGATGTTTCTGACAAAGGCACCGGGCCCTGACGGATTTCCCGCGCATTTCTTTCAGAGGCATTGGGATTTGTGTGGCGACGAGGTGACGAGCATGACCATAAGAGTGCTTGCAGGAGATGACTCTCCGGAGGAGATTAACAGTACGTTCGTCGTTTTAATACCCAAGATTTCAAGTCCAAAAAATCTAGGTTACCAAATGGCCTTGTGGATTAACAGTACGTTCATGAAAAATGTAGATTAAAAGTACGTTCATCGTTCATGGGTTGCCAAATGAAGAAATTGCCTCCACTGCAAGACCTCGGGGATCGCCTCTTCTTTCGCCATTCACCCACCAAGTTTCAGCGAAGCAGAGCGTCCCAAGCGTCCTCCTCCTCCTCGGATGGCGAAGCAGACGACCCTCCTCCTCCTCCTCCTCGCCGCCGCCACCGTTGCCGCCGTCGCCGCCGCCGCGGAGGCGCGCAACATGCCCCCGGACTCGCAGGTACGACATTCTCGACATTTCCCTACGGTATGACATTCTCGACATTTCCCTACGGTGTGACATTCTCGACATTTCCATACTCGCAGCTCCTTCACGAGATCGCACTTGACGACGAGGGCACTCATCGGTTTGTCGTCACGTCAAAGGGCCGACGTATCGGCGCATTCAACCTCACAGCAGGTGAAGGCAAGATCATTATGGATGCGATGGCTCTCCGGAGGAGATGAACGATGAACGCACTGTTAATCCATGTGGCCAGAAGTAGTTCGCCTCCATCGCTGATGTTGAATTTCGCGACTATTTCACCCTTGGCCTTGAGGATTAGTTGGTGAATGCCGCCGTCGTCAATTGTGATTTCACAAATCTGTACAAATAGGCACTATACATACTACAGTAGTACAAATAGGCAAAAATAGGTACAAATAGGCAGGGGGCCGTTGCCCCCCCCCCCCCCCCCCCCAGCCCAAATCCAGGTCGTGGTGTTTACTGAAGCAAACTGATTTTTTTAATCATGTCACTGATCTTCAGTAAACTGTGCTGCTGCTGCTGCAGCATGTAATATCTTTGGAAGCGAGCACCGTCCACCAGCTCGTGGTTAAGGTGAAAGGGAGACTTCTTGCTCAGGCGAACATGACTAACGATGAGGAGTTCATGCTCCGTGTGATCAAGTTCCTCAATGGAACCCTTTCCAAAGAAGCTCGCCAAGCAAATGACCTGTGCCGCAGCGGCGCGGATGAGGTGAAGAAGGTACAGAAGGAGGAGACTGGAGGCATCATTGAAAATGCCGCGATCGCCATCCTTTTCATCGGTTTCGAGCTATGGCGAATGATCCAACGAAGCCGTTATCAGCAAGCACAACCGGCACCGGCCCCGGCACCGGCACCCCCCGCTCCCCCGGCTCCGCAGATGGCGGTTCAATTCGGGTACCCTCAGGCGCGGAACTAAAGGTACCCCTTCGACAATCTCCCTCTCTCTCTCTGTTTTGTGAACAAAGCCTTCACTTGCTGGGCTAATATGTGAACAGAGCCTTCACTGTAACTAGAAACATGTGTGAACTACGTTAATTCACTGTTTCTTCACTGTACAGTAGTGAGTAGTGACACTACGCACTGTGATTACAAATTAACTGTTTCTTCATTTCTGAACAGAGCCTACTGCAGAGATTTGCCGTTCTAAAGATTTGCAGTCCAACTCATGTTTGTACAGATACTTGCCCGTTCTGATGGAGTCCGCAGCAGAGATTTGTGTGTGTGTGTGTGTGTATAAAAGACTATGTTGTGCTTCGGTAGTTGATGCCTTTGTGTGTGTGAACAGGACTATTGAGGACTGTAGTTGATGCCTTTGTGTGTGTGTATAAAAGACTATGTTGTGCTTCGGTTGAGTTTATGTAGTGGACGGTGTGACACAAAGGCGTGGTTGGATCGTGGCTCTATTCATTCTTCTATGTTTTTTTTTGCGAGAGTATTCATTCTTCTATGTTGTCTTCACTTTCTTCCTTCAACTCACAAGAGAAAACCTTGCTCCTCCAGCAACACCAACAAAGTTTCCGACGCATCACTGCACAAGCACCAGCACGGCAGTCCGGTAAACATCAGTGCCTCTTCTGAGATATCATAATATAAAAAGACATGTCAAACAGGAAATAAGGTTTCATATGATCCATCTATGCATGGCATAAGTAACCATGTGCTATACCGAGTTAAGCCTTGACCATTTTCTTGATCAACGAGGCCGGAAATTTTTTTTTTTTTTTGAAACGAAGGCAAAAGATTTGCCTCATATATTAATTAAGAGGAGAATAGAGTTTTACAGTGACCCATACAACACCGCATGAGAATTACTCGCGTATTATAATTTCCCCTAGTTTTTTTGCACCCGCGGCGACCCATAGGTTCGCCTCCTCGAGGATGATGTTGAGGACGATCGGCGGTGGCGCACTCTTTTGTCTGAAGACACGGGCATTCCGCTCATTCCAAATCGCCCAAGAGACGAGCATGGTTAGCGAGGCCATGGCCTTGCGTGATGGAATGTCCATGCCGGTTCTACTATCCCACCATTCTTCAACAGAACCCGCCAAGTGCCAAGAAGATATATCCACATGAACGAGGCCAAGTTTCGCCACCACCATGCTCCAGAGCCTAATGGTGTACCGACACATAAAGAAGAGATGTGGTCCGGTCTCGGGCTCTCGTTTGCACAACGGGCATAATCCACAGTTTTCCCATCCTCGCTTGGCAAGCCTATCGGCAGTTCAAATTCTATCTTGAAGGGCCAACCAGGCAAAAAACTTGACCTTCGGAGGTGCCCAGTTCTTCCATATCATGCGGTCCAGGGGGGATATGACCAAACCCAAGAATTGGGCTCTATAGGCTGAGGCCGCCGAATAAACCCCGTCATTAGTGTGTTTCCACACGATAGTGTCGTCAGTGAGTTCCTCAAGATGGAAATCATGCACAAGCATCCAGAGCGTGAAGAATTCCCGGATGTGGTCGGCGGTGACAACCTCGGGGTGGTTTATCTTAAGAATCCAAGCATTGTTCCTCAATGCTTCTCGAACCTTCCAATTCTTCCTCCTGGAGGCTTCGTGGATGAGGGGAGCGATGTCTTTTGGTTTGCGGCCAAGCAACCAAGGAGAGTCCCAGAAAGGCGTTCTCGCTCCGTTCCCCACAATGATGGTGGTGGAGGCGTAGAAGAAGTAAAGGTCTTCCTCGTCGCAAGGATTACCTAGACCCACCCAAAGTTTGGATGGGTCTGTCCATTCATACCAGGGCCACCGCAGTCGGAGAGCACGCGCAAATTTTTCGGTGTTGAGGACTCCAAGTCCACCGTATTCAAGGGGGCGACAAACAACCTCCCAATTGACCTTACACTTGGCACCGGTGGTCTTGTCAGATGCGGACCAGAGAAAAGCCCTCTCCAACTTATTGAGGTTATGCAAAGTGCCTTGGGGCACGACCAAAGGGGTGATGGAGTAAATCGCTTGGGAGGTGATGACTGACTTGACGAGCGCCGTACGCCCAATGGTGGTGATGTTTTGCCCCTCCCAAGGGGTCAATTTTCCTGCCGCCTTGTCCTCAAGGTACTGGAAGTCTAGCTTTTTTAGTTTCCGAACCGAAAGAGGAAGGCCTAGGTAAGTCACCGGGAAATTTTCTTTCTTTGCTGGCAAATTTTGGAGTACGCGGTCCAGATTTCGCTCACTGCACCGGATAGGCACCACAGAGCTCTTTTGGAAGTTTGTGTGAAGACCGGTGACTTCGCCAAAACCCCTTAGGATGGATGCAAGGTTGTCAACGTCCCTCTTTATTGGCGCCAAAACCCCTTAGGCCGGAAATTTGACAAGCATAGCAATGGTATAACTGAGATGCGATTGAATTTACTGTTTTCCTCCGATACCATCAATAAAATACCAGGATGGATGATTCCTAAGAGCTACTACTACTCCAATGCATCCTACCAAAGCCAAGCGCGAGGAAGGAAATCACATTCGATTAGAAAAATGACACAAGCCAAGGATCACAAGATTCAGGTTTGCAAATTCATATGTAACCTAACTAGTAAACATGGATGGTGTATTAGATGAGCAAAAACACCATGACAATATATGGAAGTCTGCAGAACAACATAGCTCAAGTTTCATACCATGCTCCGTCCCTACAGTGCGTGCATGAGTTAAAAAAACATACACCAAAAGTCTGATCTCAACACATGCACAGAGTAGCTATGCTAGGCTAGCTATAAATAAAAAATAAATAGCTATCTTGTACACTATACTAGTAGTGAGTAAATCATTCATTCACATGAACACTCATCCTTGACACACATAAGTACAATAAATACCATCTGCAAACAACACAAATTTGATGTATCCGTCAGGAACAGAATAGAGCTTGCTTGATGTGGTATGAACATAAATAAAACTGTGGAGGTTGCTATGGTGCGTTGGAGGGCGCAAAACTCAGCAAGGCACGATGGCTGTGGACACGCAGAGAGAGGGAGAGGGATAGAGCAGAGGAGGCTTATCACCCATGCCACCGGGAAGGAAGGAGAGTGGATGCCAGCATAGGGGAGGGGCATGGCGGGGGGCGTTGGAGTGGAAGACCACACGGTGGCATGTCGTGAACCTGCACACGTGAAGAAAGGAAACCACATCACCGAAGTGCCACAGGCTACCAAATCAAAGCGAACAGAGGGGAAGTCACCCTGGTTACAACAGAGGGGGATTTGATTTGCTGTTGGGATGCTTCGTTGAAGGGGCCGTTGGCCGCAGCAGCTTCTCGGCCCAGGCTTAACTTGAAGGCCTACAAAAGTTAAACGGAAACCAATCTCAGTATTGTTTCAAAGCGAAAAGAGTTAATTGGTTTAAAATAAAAAGAACAGCTCAATGACAATGATTGTGTACAGACAGAAATTGATGATTAAGCCCGTCTAGTAGTGCTAGAACATCACACAGAATCTTTCCATCGTGTACAACAGCAGCGAGTACATAAGGCTATTTACTAGTACTAATAACCCTAGAACATCAAGCTGAAACATACCATTATACACAACCACCAGCAACTCAATAAAGCTCAGGAAATGAAACAAACAAGCCCAGTTATACAAGACAAAAATTAACATGCTTATGTGATACTTATTCATTGAAAAGAGCCAAAGCTTATTTACATATGTTTGAGACACCATAAAAAGGAAATGAATATGACATTTATTAATTTCAGTTACCACGGCTCAATGGTCGTGGGCACGGAGAGCATGACATTACAAAGAGTAGAGGAGAGGAACCAATGGCTTACCAATTACAGGACCGAAGAGGAAACGGCCACAGGAGGGGCAGGGCGGGAGGTCAGAGTGAGCACTGGAGCAGGCAGAGCTTCTTCACCGGCCAAACTTGTGCCGGACGACACCATGGTTCATATTCGTACACCCTACAACAGCGCTACAAATGTGAGCAAAAACCAAAACCGTTAGTACTCCAGGCAGAGAAACTAAAGAGATGGTTTGTCAACCATTAGATAGCCGTAATCCAAAATATTAAGAGAGCCAGGAGCAGTCAGAGCTTATCAGCAAATCCAAAACAACCCAAGCAAGCATTTTTATTCCCTATCCTTGAACTTGTAGACACCGAACCCAACCAATCGACTAATGACCGATAGGACACCATCTTGTTTGCTATCAAATTCGGTTGAAATGTTTTTATTCCCTATCCATGACCTTTAAATAGTATTTGACCATAGGTCCTCCAAAATGGCAGCTAATATATCAAACAAAAAGCCCCAGCAGATTCCTGGTACGAACAGGTCAGCAAATAGATTAGGATCCACAACAAGGATAAAAATCATCACTAGCAAAGATCTGCTTACACAACTAAGTTTCCTCTACCTCTAGAAGTACCACGTGACAAGGAGTTAAAATTTAACTTGCCCTAACAACACAAAGATCTGCTTGTATCAAACCATCACAGTTGGATGCGAAGAAATAGAATGTTTTGGTCTCTAGAAATCAAAGAACTGTGTATCATTCATCGGCAATTTGAGCATACCATTAGGAATTCCATATATATACATAAAAGAATGAAAATGAATAATAATTCGTGTTACCAATTTCTACTTTTTTCAACTTAATGTTGCAGGTGAGCATCGCAGGCTATTGGCAGATGGTTTTTAATGATAAGATAAAAAGTTGCTTCCTTTTCAGGATATTAAAGTTATTTCAGATTCCAACATAGTAAAGTAATAAAATTTTGGGCATTATATGCAACCTGATGTGCAGTCTGACTTACTCACAAATAGGGTACATTTTTTTTTGACATTTCTCTTCTTTGAGAAAGAAATAATGTGTCATGTTCATGTGCTGGCCGGAGGACCACTACCACAATTCCAAACACTAAATCATGGGTTCAATGACCGACACCAGTCACCCATAGCTCGACAGGCAGGATAAAACAATACAAGTCCATAACTTTTATTGTTTCAATACTTATTCATCAAAAAGATCCACACTTATTTACATATCATTCAGGTACTGTAAAAAAATGAATGTAACCTTTATTCAGGTACAGAGCATAAGAGAGAGCATAGAAGAAGACTAACAGTTTGCCTATGCCGGAAACGAAGAGGAGGAGGCCACTTTAGGGGGAGGGTGGGAGGCCTCAGAGTGAGCGACAGAGGACCTGCTTCGACGGCCAAATTTGGGCCAGACGGCGCCGCGGTCAAGGAAGGTACGCCCAGGAACAACACTACAAATGTGAGCGAAAACCAAAATGAGCAAGTTGAATTAGTAGGACGATATGATGTTGGGACGGCACACAAGTGTCGGTTTCGATATATTTATACTATGTTTTATATTTATATTTATACTATGTTTTGCCGGAATGTCGTTTAATTCCTGTTCCGACAAATCATGGGCACTCGATATTTCCTACTTTATAGCACAAGTCATACTGAAATCCACGAAATATTTCGGCATGACCTTTGCTAAAATAAGACATATTGAGCGCCTGAAATTTGCCGGAACGAAAATGAACCAACATTCCGGCAAAACATAGGCCACTCGGATCAGTTTTCCTGCAAAGATATAGTAGAAAGACACAAATGTGGCCATCTGTAGCACCACATACACATCAAACCACTTTCTTTGACATCCCACACATGATACAAATGATACAAAGTGGTCATCGAGAGCAGTATAAGCTCTTCCAAATGATTCTCAAAATTGCTATAGTGTGGATTGGGATGCTCACTAGATGGCTATCGAGGATGCGAGTGTCGTCGAGCAGCACGTCGGTGAGCTTCCCTAATAAAATAACCATGTGAGCTATGCTTGATATGCTATCCAAATCTCCAAATGGCTAGTTAACAGCAACCTATGAGAATATTCAAATCAATTCTAGCATCTCAAAATTTCAGCATTAATACTTATCCTATCTAGGCCTTCTTCAAAGCTCATTTCTGCCTTAACTTTTGTTTTGTACAAAACTTAACTAAAACTCAATTCAATTGACCTCAGCTAATTATTCCAATTAATCCAGATTTTCAGTAGTTCAGATTTTCAGTAATCTTATGAAGACAACAAAAGCAACACAAATTCAGTAGTTCAGATTTTCAGTAGCGTCGATAGATCTATTCAGTAAATGAAACAAAATTCAGTGCTCCAATGATGAAATGGGCTCATATATATGAACACCTAGGGTTCATATATATGAACAAAAAGAGTAAAACTTCTGAAACTATTGCACTTGATCATCTAATATTCAGAGATACCTAGGGTTCATACATTCAGAGATATACAAGGCCATCTAAAATTCATCCAACACATCTAATGAACAGAACTCTCTTGACACCCTAACAAAAACCCTAGCTAATTTGTATCCTATGAATTAATAGGAATAGGGTGGGTTTCAGAATTCAGATCCTAGTGCTCAATTCATCCATTCATTCAAATATACATTCAAACAAAATTGAATTGAGAGGAGAGGGAGGTGCTCACGGTGGGCGGGGCGGGGCCGAGGCGGAGAGGGGAGGGCCGGCGCGGGGGAGGGCGGCCGGAGCAGGGCAGTGCGGGGGCGGGCCGACGATCGTGGAGGAGGGCCGGCGCGGGGGAGAGAGAGTGGAGAGGGAGAGTGATGAGGGAGAGTGAGGGCGGCCGTGCGAAGAGGAAAAAATGGGTTTAGCAGCAGCGCGGGGCAAGGGCCCATGCTACTGCTAAGCCCATTAGCTGTAGCGCGGGGTTTGAGCCCACGCTGCTGCTAAGAGGGGCCGGGGAGCTGGCCCCGGGCTGGCCACAGTAGCAGCGCGGGTGACGGGGCCCGCGCTACTACTAACGGGCTTAGCAGCAGCGCGGACAGGTGACCCGCGCTACTACTGTGGCCAGCCCCTAGGGCACGGTGGGGCCCACTTAGTAGTAGCGCCGGTGTGGTGAGCCAGCGCTACTGATAATGTCCACCTGCAGCGCTGGTATTTAGCCCCCGCTACTGCTATATAAGTAGCAGTAGCGCGACCCATTTACCCCGCGCTGCTGTTACCTGTCTACCTATAGGGTTTTTCCTAGTAGTGGAATGGCACTTCTAGATATACATTTCCTCTATTTGAACTGCATTGATTGAATTCACCATCAGCGTAGCTAGCCGTGGAAGAAATGGCATTTTCACGGACAAAAATCAACGGTGTCCATGTCGAATACAGTTAAGTTTCCCTGCAAACAAAAGGGAATACGGTTAAATTCACTTGACCTGTTGACGCGCTAATTTATATTCAAGAAAACCAAGTAATAATCCATGTCCACACGACAAGCACGATATTTTATTTTTCTTTTGAACGGGCTGAAAGCATGCATTCCCACGATCGAGGACCAGACGCAAATATTTGAAACCGAAAATCTTAAACCAGTAAACTGTTCTACGAGCTGATATTTGTCAGCATTAAAACCTGTCGATTTCGGTCGTATACATAAATCAGGCAGAAGATCTCTGTCCGGTTCCGCATGAAAAGTATTTAGCAGGACTTGGACGTAGTCAAGGTCTTCGCTGCAGGTGAGAAGCAAGTGTGTAGGTGTGTGAGGCTGCTGTAATGTTCTTTTTAAACCCCTTGGTAACGAGCCAGATGAGTACCCAGCTCACGCACCACCATCACCGGGCAAAACCAAGCATAAACGGCTGCCGCGTTCTGCTCTCCGGACACCAGAAGGTGCACTATTCTCCCTTATATCTCCTTAGATTTATCTTTTCGCTTGTGCGTGTCTTGCTGCCAGACTTTGTGGGAGTATTTCAGTTAATTTACGTGATCACTTGGCGTATGCAGTCATATCATAGTACGTCGTGAGATCATGGTGAATTCCACGGCGCCCCACCCACAGCTACGTCGCCTGGTTCTCTCGTTTGCCCTGCTGCTGCTTCTCTTTACTTCCAGGCAAGCCGATGGTGGAGCCACGCCTGCAGCAGCAGCAGCACGCCGTGGCACTTCGCTGAGATCCCAAGCCGGGGCGCTTCTCCACTGGAAATCATCTGTCAGATACTCCTCCAAGCACCAGATGGGGACCTGGAGAGACGACGGCATGCATCCGTGCAATTGGACTGGCATCACCTGCGGCGACACCCGGTCACGCGGAGGGGCCACGGCGAAAGTCATCAGAGGAATTTTCCTTGCTGGTGCCGGCATTGCAGGGCAACTGGACGCCCTGAGATTCCAGTCATTCCCTTACCTCGTCAACCTCGACCTCAGCACCAACTACCATCTCTCTGGTGCCATCCCTCGTAGCATCGGCTCTCTTTCCATGCTTTCCACCCTCAACTTCTCCGGTGATCAGATCAGGGGGCACATACCTACATCGATCTGCAACCTTGGGAGGCTCACACACATGGACCTCTCCAACAACAATCTCACTGGCCAAATCCCTCCGACCTTGGGTAATCTCTCAAGACTCGCTTTTCTTTCTCTACCTGGAAATAGGCTCTCAGGTAGCGTCTCATGCCAGATTGGACAGCTTCAAAATATGAGACAGATAGATTTGAGCCTGAATACCCTTTCTGGCCAAATACCTTCCGCCCTTGCAAACCTGACGAACCTCAACACTCTTGGTCTTTTTCATAATCGCCTATCAGGACCCATACCTGAAGAGCTAGGACAACTCCAAACCCTGCAAGAACTATACTTGTACAAGAATAGCCTGAATGGTACAATTCCGCCCTCCCTTGGAAACCTCACAATGCTCAGATTCTTGTACCTATATCGGAACCAGCACACTGGTCAGATCCCGGTAGAGCTAGGGATGCTATCGAGCTTGATTGAATTGGACTTGTCAGAGAACCATTTGACCAGCTCAATTCCTTCTAGCGTGGCTGGAAATCTTACTTCACTGACCTATTTTTCTATTTGGAGTAACAATATAATTGGATCCATCCCTCATGAGTTGGGAAATCTCGTGAATCTTGAACAACTCATACTCTCAATCAATTTCATAGTTGGATCAGTGCCATCAAGTATTGGGAACATGTCTTCACTCAGACGAATGTATCTATCCGCCAATCAGCTCTCCGGCCATTTGCCTTTTGCACTCTCCAACCTTACCAATTTGGTCATCATTGAACTGAATGACAACCAGCAGACTGGGCACTTGCCAGATTTGTGCCAAAGTAAAAAGCTACAGGTTTTCAGAGTGTTTGATAACAATCTGGATGGTCCTGTCCCAAAAGGTTTGAGGGATTGCAGTTCACTAACATCCATCCAAGTCAGTGATAATCGGATTGGGGGAAACATAACTGAAGCATTTGGGGTGTATCCACATCTCAAAGACATTTCTTTATCTTCAAACAAATTTGTAGGCCGGCTCTCGCCAAATTGGGGCTCATGTCAGAACTTAACAAGTATTAATTTTCAATACAACATGATAGAAGGTAGTATACCTTCTGAGCTGGGGGAGCTAAAAAACCTTGCAATTCTCAGTTTAAGTTTCAATAGGTTGACCGGTGAGATACCACCAGAAATTGGCAAGTTAATGAGCATGTACTGGATGGATCTAAGAAACAATCAACTATCTGGCCAGATCCCTAAGCAAATCGGTCAACTTAGTAATCTTGAGATTCTTGATTTCTCAAGCAACCTGTTAATTGGTAGAATACCAGAAGAGATTGGAAATTATTTGAGACTGCGGTCATTATATATGAATAACAACAGCCTTAATGGAAGTGTTCCTGGTAGTTTGGGCCATTTAGCTTCCCTGCAAAGCATGCTTGATCTTAGTATGAATAGTCTCAGTGGTCCAATACCATCAGAACTTAGCAAACTAGAGATGTTGATGTCTATGAACCTCTCACACAATCAATTTAGTGGTGTCATCCCTGTCTCCATTGCAAGCATGCAAAGCCTAACAGTATTTGATGTATCATACAACTTCCTAGAAGGCTATGTCCCAAAAGGGATCCACAATGCATCAGCTGAATGGTTTCTCCACAACAAAGATCTTTGCGGAGACCTTGTTGGCATGTCTCCTTGTAGTTTGCCCCCTGTGGATCATAAGCGAAAGCATCAAAAGTTTATACTATCAGTCAGTCTTCCTATGTTTGTCGCTATTATGTCAATAGCAACTTGTGTGATTATCTTTTTTATTTGCCGCAAGAAAGTATCTCATAGAACTGAGGATGTGAGCACAAGGAATGTATTCTCTGTATGGAATTTTGATGGTAGAATGGAATTTGAGGATATTATCAATGCAACTGACAATTTTGACGAGAAGCATTGTATTGGAGAGGGATCATACGGTAGTGTTTATAAGGCAGAACTTCAAGATGAACTAGTGATTGCGGTAAAGAAACTCCATGCAAGCGATGAAGAGGCACATGATGAAGAAAGATTCCGGCATGAGATTGAAATGTTAACAAAAATTCGCCAACGCAGCATCGTCAAACTATATGGATATTGTTCTCATCCACGGTACCGGTTCCTTGTATGCCAGTTTATAGAGAGAGGAACTCTAGCTTCTGTCTTAAGCAATGAAGAACTAGCAATCCAGTTCCTTTGGCAAAGAAGGACAACTTTAATAAGAGATGTGGCTCAAGCCCTCACTTACCTCCATCATGATGTCCACCCGCCCATAATTCATCGAGACATCACAAGCAGAAATATCTTACTAGATGCTGATTACAAAGCATTTGTCTCGGATTTCGGTATAGCAAGAATGTTAAAACCTGATTCATCAAATTGGAGTGCACTAGCCGGCACCTATGGCTACATAGCACCTGGTATGTTTAGTCAGTACAATTATAATTCTGATTCTATGGTAAATTTTATTAGAGGGAATGCTTTGCACTGATGCATATTAATTCTTATGTTCCTGTGTTCAATGCAGAATTTTCCTACACGTCTCTAGTTACGGAGAAATGCGATGTATATAGCTTTGGTGTTGTGGTGCTTGAGGTGTTGATGGGCAAACATCCTGGAGATATGCAAGCATTGCATTCTTCACTCAATGACCAATTTCATCTGGAAGAAATTTTGGACAAACGGCTTCCACAGCTCGAAGCTGAGGCGGCAAAAGACGTGAGACGGTGCATCTATGTGGCATTTGACTGCCTAACTCCTTCCCCCAAAGAAAGACCAACTATGCTGAAAGTTTATCGAGATCTTTCCATCTGAAGTTACATGTTAAATTGTTGCAGATGTATTCTCTTAGCCTTGTTTAGTTCAGAACAAACTTGGACTACCTTAGCTGTCGAAGCATCTATCTGCAAACCAAATAAATAGTGCTATTTCTGTGGGGCATCATAGAATATACGGGTCACAATATTACACTGTATAATTGTTCTTCCGGTGATCATACAGATCATGGATCAAGGTTATGATGATATTTTGGAAGGAAGTTTGAAGTGATGATATTTGTCTCATTTATGTTCTGCTCTTTGAACAAATCTCTACATGGTGCTGATTTTGCGTGAGTGAGATTATCCACCAAGAAAGTGATTGGCCTGTTGGTAACCTGAGATGCAGTTGCAGCAGCAACTTGAAGCGCCATGGCCTCTGCCTGCAATGGTGATGAACTGATGATGCAACACTACTAGCTGCGGAGATGAGGATGTTTATTTTGATTCCTCCTTCAAACTGAATATGTGCTCCTATGCCTCTTCTGCTTGGATTTGGAGTGGTGTTTTTGTATTCTTTGCCCAAGTGGCACTAGTAGAAAAGAGGGCTTTGGTCCAGGCCAGATCAGAGCACTAGTCCCAGTTCTGTTACGAACCGGGACTAATGGGAGCATCAGTCCCGGTTCGTGAGGCCAGGGCGCCGGCCGGGCCACGGCTGGCACTAGTCCCGGTTCGTCTGACCCCTTTGGTCCCGGTTCCAGACACGAACCGGGACTAAAGGGCCTCGCTCCTGGCGCAGCCCCTTTAGTTCCGGTTGGTGGCTGGAACCGGGACTAAAGGTCAGTCTTCTGTCCCGGTTCCAGCCACCAACCGGGACTAAAGAGATGCCTATATATACCCTCGCCCCTGCCCACCCTTTCCTCTGTTTTTTGGCCGTGTGGGAGGTGTGCATGCGCTGCTCTGTTCTCCCTTCTATGCATGCACATGAGGTGTTCGATGAAATGCCCGAGCCACACTTAAGCTTTCTCCTATCCAAGCTCGACCTCCAAGCTCCATTTTCCTCAAGATTTGTCTAGGTTTGGCGGTCCGTCCCGTCCCATCCCCGTCCTCACCGCCGTCGATCGCCCGCGCCGATCTCGTCGCCGGCACCACCGTGGTGAGCCTCTTGTTCTTATCTTCTTTCTAAAAGAAAAAAAATTCTTACTTGTTGTATGAGTTATATAGCTACTTGTATAATGCACGCAGATGAACCGGCAATGGATGTACGGTAACAGACGCACCGACGAGTACATTAAGGGCGTGCATCATTTTCTCGAAGTGGCCGAGGCAAACAAGCAGAATGGTTTTATGTGTTGTCCATGCCCTACATGTGGGAATATGAAGTCTTACTCTGACCAGAAAATCCTTCACAGCCACCTGCTTTGTAAGGGTTTCATGCCACACTATAATGTTTGGACCAAGCACGGAGAAATAGGGGTTATGATGGAAGACAACGAAGAAGAAGAGGATGATGACAACTATGTGCCCCCTGAATACGGTGATGCTGCAACGGGGGAAGCTGAAGATCAAGAGGAACCAGACGATGTGCCCGATGATGATCTTCGTCGGGTCATTGTTGATGCAAAGATACAGTGCGAAAGTGAAAAGGAGAAGCTGAAGTTCGATCGCATGTTAGAGGATCACAAAAAAGGGTTGTACCCCAATTGCGAAGATGGCAACACAAAGCTCGGTACCACACTGGAATTGCTGCAGTGGAAGGCAGAGAATGGTGTACCTGACAAAGGATTTGAGAAGCTACTGAAAATATTGAAGAAGAAGCTTCCAAAGGATAACGAATTGCCCGACAGTACGTATGCAGCAAAGAAGGTTGTATGCCCTCTAGGATTGGAGGTGCAGAAGATACACGCATGCCCTAATGACTGCATCCTCTACCGCGGTGAGTACGAGGAACGGAACGCATGCCCGGTATGCGGTGCATTGCGCTATAAGATTAGACGCGATGACCCTGGTGATGTTGAGGGAGAGCGCCCTAGTAAGAGGGTTCCTGCCAAGGTGATGTGGTATGCTCCTATAATACCACGGTTGAAACGTCTGTTCAGAAACAAAGAGCATGCCAAGTTGATGCGATGGCACAGAGAGGACCGTAAGAAAGACGGGAAGTTGAGAGCACCCGCTGACGGGTCGCAGTGGAGAAAAATCGAGAGAAAGTACTGGGAGGATTTTGCAGGTGACGCAAGGAACGTATGGTTTGGATTAAGCGCGGATGGCATTAATCCTTTTGGGGAGCAGAGCAGCAATCACAGCACCTGGCCCGTGACTCTATGTATCTATAACCTTCCTCCTTGGCTGTGCATGAAGCGGAAGTTCATTATGATGCCAGTTCTCATCCAAGGCCCTAAGCAACCCGGCAACGACATTGATGTGTACCTAAGGCCATTAGTTGAAGAACTTTTACAGCTGTGGAATGGAGAAGGTGTACGCGTGTGGGATGAGCACAAACAGGAGGATTTTGACCTGCATGCGTTGCTGTTTGTAACCATCAATGATTGGCCTGCTCTCAGTAACCTTTCAGGACAGACAAACAAGGGATACCACGCATGCACGCACTGTTTAGATGACACCGAAAGTATATACCTGGACCATTGCAGGAAGAATGTGTACCTGGGGCATCGTCGATTTCTTCCGACCAACCATCAATGTCGAAAGAAAGGCAACCATTTCAAAGGCGAGGCAGATCACCGGAAGAAGCCCGCCATCCGTACCGGTGATCACATACTTGCTATGGTCAATGATTTACAAGTAATCTTTGGAAAGGGTCCCGGCGGACTATCTGTTCCGAATGACGCTGAGGGACGCGCACCCATGTGGAAGAAGAAATCTATATTTTGGGACCTACCCTACTGGAAAGACCTAGAGGTCCGCTCTGCAATCGACGTGATGCACGTGACGAAGAATCTTTGCGTGAACCTGCTAGGCTTCTTGGGCGTGTATGGGAAGACAAAAGATACACCGGAGGCACGGGAGGACCAGCAACGTGTGCACGAAAAAGACGGCATGCCTCCAAAGCAGTATGAAGGTCCTGCCAGCTACGCTCTTACCAAAGAAGAGAAGGAAATCTTCTTTGAATGCCTGCTCAGTATGAAGGTCCCATCTGGCTTCTCGTCGAATATAAAAGGAATAATAAATATGGCAGAGAAAAAGTTCCAGAACCTAAAGTCTCATGACTGCCACGTGATTATGACGCAACTGCTTCCGGTTGCATTGAGGGGGCTTCTACCGGAAAACGTTCGATTAGCCATTGTGAAGCTATGTGCATTCCTCAATGCAATCTCTCAGAAGGTGATCGATCCAGAAATCCTAACAAGGTTAAGGAGTGATGTGGCGCAATGTCTTGTTAGTTTCGAGCTGGTGTTCCCACCATCCTTCTTCAATATCATGACGCACGTCCTAGTTCATCTAGTCGACGAGATTGCCGTTCTGGGCCCTGTATTTCTACACAATATGTTCCCCTTTGATAGGTTCATGGGAGTCCTAAAGAAATATGTCCGTAACCGCGCTAGGCCTGAAGGAAGCATCTCCATGGGCCATCAAACAGAGGATGTCATTGGGTTTTGTGTTGACTTCATTCCTGACCTTAAGAAGATTGGTCTCCCTCAATCGCGGTATGAGGGGAGACTGACTGGAAAAGACACGCTAGGAGCGAAGTCAATAATATGTGGGGACGGGCATTCTTGGTCTCAAGCACACTACACAGTTCTACAGAATTCTACCTTGGTGACCCCGTATGTCGATGAACACAAGAACATTCTGCGCTCCAAACACCCGGAGCAATGTGACGACTGGATTACATGTGAACACATCAAGACTTTCGGCAGTTGGTTGCAAACACGTCTCAGGTGTGACAACACTGTTTCTGATGAGCTGTACTCGTTGGCCAAGAGACCATCTTTGACTGTATTGACTTACAAAGGGTACGAGATAAATGGGAATACATTTTACACGATCGCCCAAGATCAAAAGAGCACCAACCAAAACAGCGGTGTCCGCTTTGATGCAGCAAAGACCAATGGGAAGGACACATATTATGGTTACATAGAGGAGATATGGGAACTTGACTATGGACATGATTTGAAGGTCCCTTTGTTTCGATGCAAATGGGTCAATCTTATAAGAGGCGGGGTACAGGTAGACCCGCATTACGGAATGACAACAGTGGATCTCAACTTTCAACCTTTTCAGAGTTCATTTGTAGTGCTTTTCAATTTCAGGGTCATTTAGCTCAAAAAAATCAGTAAATGCATGAAAAATAGCAAATGAAGTCAGAAAGGGTTGAAAATTGATGACATGGCTTCGAATGGTGCATACTGAACGCACAAAAAGTCTGGAGTTGAAATAAGTTTAAAAAATGTCTGGAGTTGAAACTATAATATTCTTCAATAGCAAAAAGAATCAACTAAAAAGCTTTTATAAAACTCTAATAGCAAAAGGAATCAACTAAAAAGATTTTATAAATCTCTAGTATTTTTGAAACTAAAATTATATAAAATTTATGCAAAAAGAATCACTGAAAAACTGTAAGCATTTAGCTGTAAGTAGAAACAAAAAAAATAAATAAAGCAAAAAAGAAAACAAAAAAACAGAAAAAAAAGATTTTATAAATCTCTAGTATTTTTAAACTAAAATTATATAAAATTTATGCAAATAAAATTATCAAAGTATTTTTTGTTCAAAACATTAATAGGAAAAAGAATTTTCATAAAGAATTTTTTTGTTAGCAACTTTAATAGCAAACTAAAATAACAAAATATGTTTTTGATTAAAACAAACATTTAAACTATTCAAATTTGAAAACTAATGGCACTAACAGAAACTTTATAATTTTTGTGACCTAAAAGCAAAAAAGAATCACTAAAAAACTGTAAGTAGAAACAAAATAAATAAATAAAGCAAAAAAGAAAACAAAAAAATAGAAAAAAATGCCGCCTACTGGGCCACCATGGCCTGAATACGACTAGAAACCCAGCTAGTTGGGCCAGGATCCAGGCCCACAGCAGGCCCAGTAGGCCCACAGGCAGAGGCGAGTGCAATAGGCCCGTAAGCCTGCAATTGAGAGGAGCTCGAGAGGGTTGGCGCAACAGCGCTTATAAACCACTCTCGAGCGCTCTCAGCTAGCGAGGTGGGACTAAACTTTCGGACCCGGGCAGCACCCACCTTTGGTCCCGGTTGGTGGCACCAACCGGGACCAATGCCCCCCTTTGGTCCCGGTTCGTGCCACCAACCGGGACCAAAGGTCTCTGTTTCCCGCTTTTTGGGCTGCTGAAAAAGAGAGCATTGGTCCCGGTTGGTGGCACGAACCGAGACCAAAGGGGGGAATTGGTACCGGTTCGTGCCACCAACCGGGACCAATGCTCTCTGTATAAAAAAAAAGAAAAAAATGCCGCCTACTGAGCCACCACGGCCTGAATACGACTAGAAACCCAGCATATTGGGCCAGGATTCAGGCCCGCAGAAGGCCCAGTAGGCCCACAGGCATTGCAGTGTCATGTTAGGCCCGTAGGCCTGCAGTTCAGAGGAGTTCGAGAGAGCAGGCGCAGCAGCGCTTATAAACAAGTGCCGAGCTCCCTCAACTAGCGAGGTGGGACTAAACTCCCACCACACCCGCTGTGCCAGGCGCAGGCCATTGGTACCGGTTGGTGCCACCAACCGGTACCAATGTACATTTTTGGTCCCGGTTGGTGCCACGAACCGGTACCAATGCCGGCCTTTGGTCCCGGTTCGTGCCACCAACCGGGACCAAAGGTGTCTGTTTCCCGCCCTTTGGGCTGCTGAAAAGAGACCTTTGGTCCCGGTTGGTAGCACGAACCGGGACCAAAGGGGGCATTAGTCCCGGTTCGTGCCACCAACCGGGACCAATGCCCTCTGTATAAAAGGCAACACTTAGCGTTTTCGTGCCCATTCTCTCCCCGAAGGCCAGATCCAAAGCGACACCGTCAGGCTGCCCAAATCGCGCGCGCCACTCCTCGTCGCCGTCGCCGCCGCCGGCCGCCATCCCCGTCGCCTCCCCGACCTCGCCGTCCCCTCCCCGCGCCCGTGCCCTGCGCCGCCGGCCGCCGTCGTCGTCCCCGAGCCCGCGCGCCCCCGCCGTCGCCGTCGCCGTCGCCGTCGCCGTGCCCTCGCCGCCCTCGCCTCGCCTTGCCGTCTTCGTCGCCGTCGCCGTCGACCTCGCCGGCCCCTCTCCTTCCCTCGACCACGCTGTGAGCCGGCCCCTCTCCTCCCTCGATCGACCTCGCCGGTGTGCACACACACACACAACACACACACACACACACACACACAACACACACACACACACACACACACAACACACACACACACACAGAACACACACACACAACACACACACACACTAGATTGTTTATTTTTTTTCATTAGCTAGTTTTTTTTTCTGTTTTTTAGTTTTTTATACTCTTAATGTTGTATTTTTGCAAAAAATTGTCATGTATATATATATGTAGGTATGTATGTATGTATGTATACAATGTATGTATATATGTATTTGTAGATGAATGGTGGAATTTGCATAGATTATTTCTTTTTCACTAGCTAGTTTTTTTTTTCTGTTTTTTAGTTTTTTATACTTTTAATGTTGTATCATAGTATAGAAAATATTTGGATAGAAAAAAGTTGCATAGAAATTTTTTTTCTGTTTTTTAGTTTTTTATACTTTTAATGTATGTATGTTCATATGCATATGCAAAGAAAATGTATGTATGTATGTGAAAAATGTATGTATGTATGTTCATATGCATATGCAAAGAAAATGTATGTTCATATGCAAAGAAAATGTATGTATGTTCATATGCAAAGAAAAAAAGAAAATGTATGTATGTTCATATGCAAAGAAAAAAAGAAAATGTATGTCATGTGGCATTTTTTTTGTTCATATAATGTTGTATCATAGTATAGAAAATATTTGGATAGAAAAAAGTTGCATAGAATTTTTTTTTTCTGTTTTTTAGTTTTTTATACTTTTAATGTATGTATGTTCATATGCATATGCAAAGAAAATGTATGTCATGTGGCATTGTTTTTATACTTTTAATGTATGTATGTTCATATGCATATGCAAAGAAAATGTATGTATGTATGTGAAAAATGTATGTATGTATGTTCATATGCAAAGAAAAAAGAAAATGTATGTCATGTGGCATTTTTTCTGTTCATATAGAAAACTCCGGTAATTTCGACATGAGGGGGGACGTCGATGAACCCCCTCTCGCCCGACCAACTCTTCAGTCCACGTAAACCGGGACTGAAAAAGCGTTGTCGATCTCCTACCCCCTCTCGCCCCTACCCGACAAACTCTCGAGGCCACCCCAACCACTAGAAGAAAACTCTGGTAACTTCGACATGAGGGGGGACGTCGATCAACCCCCTCTCGCCCGACCAAACCCTAGAAGCGTTGCCGAGGCCACCCAAACCCTAGAAGCGTTGCCGAGGCCACCCCAAACCCTAGAAGCGTTGCCGAGGCCCCACCCAATCCCTAGAAGCGTTGCTGAGGCCACCCCAAACCCTAGAAGCGTCGAGGCCACCCAAATTTACCAAGTTAAAAGAGCGTTGTCGAGGCCACCGCAAACCCTAGAAGCGTTGTCGAGGCCACCTCAAACCGTAGAAGCGTCGAGGCCACTAATTATGATCCCTTGTCTATGTTTGCCACTAATTAATATATCCATCTCTCATGTTTGTATATTAATTGCCATGTTGTAATATTTCCAGAAACCATGGATCCAATCATGGACAGAGACTATGAAGGAGAAGAGTTGTTGGGGGACATGATCCGCGGCGGCAAGGATATCTTGTCGTATCTCACTTTTGAAGGAGAAGATCCAGGACATGATGATGACGGCTCCGGTCACCGAATGCCGGAGGAAGAAGGAGACCATGATGACGGCTCCGGTGACCGAGTGCCAGAGGAAGAAGGAGACCATGATGACGGCTCCGGTGACCGAACGGAGGGAGCTATTGCAAAGTCGTCCGGCGAGGTATATATATATTAATTAAGCCTATGCTGACTAATTGACGCATTAATTGTTTTGGTATGTACATATATTAACTCTTGTTTCTTCTTTTATAGCCCTCAGGATCGAGCGCAACTTCGGTAACGAGACGAGGCCCGAAGAAAAGGTTGCGCCAGGATGAAAAGTTCACGATCACCTTAATCGCGGGCGATGGCCAACCGATTGAACCCAAGAAGACCAAGGATGCATTTTCCGCTCAGTGCGGAGCTATTGTTAGGGACAGCATCCCGATCAGCATCCAGCAATGGAATCAGCCAAAGAAAGAAGACCCTCAAGTTTCTTATGTCACCGATAGACAGAAAGAAGATCTTTGGAAGGCCCTGAAGGCAAATTTCACCCTACCGCCAGAGGATAATCCGAGTAATCCAGTTATAGAGCCACTGGTCAGGTCGTGTGCTCTTAAGAAGATGGCAGATCTTTTCAGGAGGTGGAAGAATGAGTTGAAAGCTAAGTTTGTCGACCAAAACAAGACTCCAGAATTCACCGGCCGATATGAGGGGATAAGAGATCAATGGGACGAGTTCGTGGCCTACAAGACATCTGACAAGAGTAAGCAAATGTCAGCGATAAACAAGAGAAATGCTGCAAAGAAGCTGTATCACCATCGCACGGGGTCAGGTGGCTACATCAGAGCCCGGCCGTTGTGGGCCAAATGGGAGAATGACCTAGTTGCTAAAGGGGTCGAACCAGAGACAGCGAACTGGCCAGACCGTTCAAGGACTTGGTTCTTCGGGGTTGGGGGAACTTTGGACCCTGAAACAGGGAAGTGCGTTTGGACGCACGAGCAACTTGCAATACCCGTCAGCAAGCTTAAGAAGTATATCAACGAAGCGCTGGAAGGGATGTTCATTCCCGACAGAGAGAAGGACGAGCTGACTGCGGCCCTCGGGAATCCTGAGCACCCTGGACGAACACGAGGCATGCCAGGCTCCGTTCCATGGAAGGTTGGGTTTCGCGGCGCAGGCGGTTACAAAAGCCGGGAGAGGAAGAGGAAACAAGAGCTGAGCGTCGTGCAGGAGCTCAGTGACAGAGTACAAAGGCTAGAGGAACAAGTTCTGAGCCAGCGAGCTCCCGACCAACAGCTTGTTCAGTGGCACGAAGCTACCCCAGAAGCTACCCCGCCATCTCAGCGGAGAAGCAGCGTGGCTTCCACGGAGCTCGTTCAGCAGCCTAGCTACCCCGTGGATGCTATCACGGAGGCTCAATCTTGCCAGCTTATGACGAAATGCCATAACCTCACCTTTACGGCGGCTGTTGGCTCTGTTGCACCTCCTCGACCCGACGGAACTTTTCACTGCCGTCCGATTCCACATGGCTATGCTTCTGTTCAGGTGGATGAAGTAACGGAGGGATTTGAGGAGCTCGAGCTTGACCACCCTACAGGTGAAGGGGAGACTCAGTTGAGATGTGCTCTGAGGAGTACATGTCTATGGCGGAAGGAGCACATCAAGCTTCCGAACTGGACGCCTCCGCCTCCTCCGGCGAGTGATGAAGGCACTCCTCCTGCTCCTCCCCCTCCTCCGGCGAGGGATCAAGGCACTCCGCCTCCTACTTCGCCTCGTCCGACGCGTGACGATCAAGGCACTCTGCCTCCTCCTCCGCCTTCTCCGGCGCGTCCGAGCAGTCCGCCTCCTCCGGCGCGTCGGAGCACTCCGCCTTCTTCTCCGCCTCGTAAGCAACGACGGAAGAGAGACGCCGCCGCTCCGGCTGCTAGCAGTACATCCAGTGGCGGGAGGCCATACGAATACGGTCCACGGTCTCTCAAGCCTCTGGAACCGAGACCATACGAGAGGACCGATGAGGAAAACGTGAAGAGATCTCAAGACGAAGTGAGGGCCCATTTTGCAAAGAAAGCTCCACCTCCGAAGGAGACGATAGATCCGGTGGTACGGAAGCGCACTGTCGAGGCCCTGAAGCGACCACCACCGCCTCCGCTGGATACCAACTATGTCCGCGCTACTAAAAAGACATATCAAAATGCGGTGCGGACGGGAACTACTTCCAGTGATGAGAGGTTAGCAAAACGAAGAAGTGGGAAAAAAATTCCCCAGCTCGGCGAACAGGCGAACCAATCGTGCCCCCCGCTCAAGGTGTCTACCGATATCATGCCTAATCTGCCGGGGGTGGTGGTGGAGGGGATGATGCCCGGTACCAATATTGCCGATTACGGGCTCGGTATGGAATTCCAAGTAGCGGAGGTGGTGGAGGCATACAAATACCAGTACGGGAAGCCTCTCGTCAAAGATGGAAGTCCTCCTCTAGGAACGATGATGCGACAATTCCATGATTGGTACATGAAAACCTGCAGCGAGTCTGGGACGGATTGTTTGTTCATGCGTATTAAAAAGGAGCACGACTTCTTTGGCCAGGAGCTGATTGCTGTTGAATTTGACGAGCTTTTCCAGCTATACAATCTAAAGGACATCGACAAATCAATCGTGACTTGCTACTGTCTGTAAGTACTTCTGTAATTAAGTCTCTATATATAGCTCACCTCTTTCAATGCATGTATATATATATATAATTATCCTCATCACTATATTATGCAGATTGAAGATCGTCGAATGCAGAAGAGATGAAATATATGACATTGGGTTCATTAACCCAAATATCATACATGAATGGACGGTTCAAAAGAATGCCACAGCTACCGAGGAGAATTTGCTACAATCGTTGCTTCAAAATTAAAACAAAGACAAAATACTCTTTCCTTACAACTTCAAGTGAGTGTTACTGTCTTATGCATATTCAGTTTCTCCCTTATTACTCGAGGTTATAGTAATGTAATTGATGAGCTATGCATGTGTGCGCAGTCACCACTTTATTCTACTAGAGATTAAGCTTGAGCGGGGAGTAGTAACCGTCTTAGACTCAAGACGAAATAAACCCGAGTTGTATGCGAACATGACTCAAATGCTCCAGAAGTAAGTTCAATCGATCATTATCGCACCATATCGGCAACTTTGTTGATTTCCTGATATATATCAAGTAATTATTTTCTTTGTCTGGCAGGGTTTGGAAAAAGTTCATCGCAAGTGCTCCGGGACTGCCTACTGAGCTGCGATTTACACACCCGAATGTAAGTAATAAATACTACCTAGTTCCGCGCTTCTTCCATTGATTCTAGCTAGTTTTATCAATATATACCATTTAGCATGCTTGCTTATCAGTTTGATTGACATCTATTTCTCGTATAGTGCTTGTGGCAGGAACCAGGGACGTCTTTATGTGGATTCTACGTTTGCGAGTTCATCTACAACGCGACGAAGCGTAATAAGCGGGGCTACACTTCAAAAGAATATGAAGTGCGTAAGCAAAAATATTCACAATTTTATTTTATTACCATCATTTGTGTTGAGTTTCATTCATATACATGTATTGGCCCTCTTCTTCAATTTAGATGTGGGAGATGCGGAATGAACTCCTACCACAAGATCGTGTACGAGCAATTCAAGAGGAATTGACGGGATTCTTTCTTGACCACGTCATCAATAAAGCCGGAGAATACCATGTGGAACTTGATAGTACATGTTAGGGATTGTAACTTAGGATAGATATACGAAAACTTGTTGTTTGACCAATCTCTCGGAGAAGGAGGAGGTCGATCTCTTCTCTCTGTATATGTTCATGACGATCTTGTGTACTCAATGGTTTTCTTCATTTGCTTACTACCTAGCGTGTCGCGAGTTCTCTCTATATGTATAGTACGTAGCGTCGACCAAGCACGGAGATAAGAGAGGTCACTTCTCTCTATTAGCTAGCTAACATAATATATGAAACCCCTAAATTAACCCTCCAAAACCCCCAACCCCCCCCCTTTAAAAAAAAAACAAAAACCCCAGCTCCTGAGCTGCTGCCGCGTGGACGTTTTTGGTCCCGGTTGGTGTTACCAACCGGAACCAAAGGCTCCACCTTTAGTCCCGGTTGATAACACCAACCGGGACTAAAGGTGGAGCCTTTGGTCCCGGTTGGTAACACCAACCGGGACTAAAGGCCCTCCTGCCTGGCTCGGCGGAGAGGCCACGTGGAGGCCCATCTGTCCCGGTTCGTAAGCGAACCGGGACTAAAGGTCTTGGGCTTTAGTCCCGACCCTTTAGTCCCGGGTCCAGAACCGGGACAGAAGGCCCTTACGAACGGGACAAATGGGCCTTTTTCTACTAGTGTGGCATCCCAGTATTACCCTGCATCCTGTAATTAAAAAATCTGATTTGATTGTAGAACCTTGCTTTGAAATACTTTCGGATTCTTGATTTAACCGCAAGCCTTGCTTAATGGACGGACTTGTCTCATCTGTGCAAGATGCTAAGTTTTGACTCGGTATTATTAGTTCTGACTCGGTATTATTGCTAATGCCATGTGAACAGTTTGTTTTCCTGCCAAAAGGATGATCATCAAAGAAGCCTGAGGGGGATTAGAATTGAGAATACCCTCAAGAATAGCAGGAATTGTCCCAAAGTTCTGAACAAAATATCCAGTTCTTATGTTATACCAAGGTTCAGAGAACCAAGCTGCTTTGGCGAATGGGCAAGTAAAGAATAAGTGCAGGTCATTTTCTTCCAGATTACGTCTTAAAAAATGTTTATTAATGCGAGAAGAATCCTCTAAGGCCATGGCGCTTGACTTGACGCTTATAGAGAAAAAATTAACTGTTACTTCCTCCGATCCATAATAAGTGTCGCAGTTTTGAACTAAGGTTCAGTATTAAATTGAAAACATCAAAGCGCTTTACCTTTCAACGCCAGACGCTAACAACCGGCGCTAATTGAACGCTAATTAAACAACCCACGAGCCTCGTGTGGGAGAGAAAAGGACCAAGCATCCAATGCCTGTCTTTGCGCCGATGCCGCGTCCGACGCCAGGATTTCACGGCCCAACTGCCAATCGACGGGGAAATCGATCCTGGCGCCTTCCCAAGCGTCCAGCGTTTGACATAGCCTAAGCAAACGTTTGGACTCCAGGAATCATTTTTTCGTTGCTCCAAGTCTGTTTGAAAAGCTGTTCAACTAACAGAGGTACCTGTCTAGCCTGAGGCTCATGTAAATCTTGCAAACAAATTCTGTAGGCACTTTTGGAAGTGCACTTCCCTGAAGGATGAAGTTTTCAGCAGAGGAATATATAGGGAGTCAGATCTTTGCTTTGGCAGCCTAGCTAGGGACTCTGGCTGTACTTTGCTATCTTAAGAACCCAGCCGAGTTAACGAGCATGTTGAGTTGTAGCCAGAAGAACAGCCGAGTTAACGGGCATGTTGCCCTCTGTACTCGAAGGAAACACAGATGTTCTCAGATTATGGCGAAACTATGCATAGTAAGCATGCTCAAAAGGAAGTAAACAGATTTATGATTTTCTTTCTGAGGAATCATTTCAATGATTTATATTACTAGTAGTCGGGAGCGTACAATCACAGAGGATGAGCTACAAATGTTCCTCTTTGAATCTTCCACTAATACAATTACCGGTTTTCCTATTCCTCAGTTGCCTGAAAATAGGATTCGCGCCAGTCTATTTCGCCCAGCGCCCGAGGCCAAGACGGGGGCGCCATGGCGAGGCCGAGCGAGGAGCGACCCGGAGTCAGCGATGGAGATCGTACCAGGGGATAGAGGGATGGCCGGGGGCGGCGGGTGAGGCGTACGCGGCAGCGTCGTCGTCCGCGGGTGGCGGGGCAGGCTGTTGGGCCGGTGGTAGGTGGAGGAAGAATTCGCAGGGGCAGGGTGGGGACGGAGGAGGAGGAGGAAGGAGGAAGAAAATGAACAGGAAAAAACATTTGGAGAGAGGTAGAAGAAGAAGATTCAGCCGTTTATTTGATACCCAACGGCTCAGAGGAAATCATCTGGCCCAAACGTTTTTTTTTCCAGACAACTGAGCCGTTGGCCCTACTCCCTACAATTACACATTGTAAAAGTGGTCATACAACTGAAGAATTCAAAAAAAAACCTCTCAGTACGGGGGCTTTTCAGAAATCTTCGTGTTAGACGGGGACCTGCGCTCCACACCTTCTCTTGAAACTACGCTCCTCTTGCCTCTGGTCCTTGCGATCCGTCCTCTTCCTCCCGTGGTAGCCATACGAGGCAGCCCCCGCCGTCGCGCCGGGGCTGCGGTGGTTCAGGTTCGCCATACATGGCGCCAATGTGCTGCGGCGGGACGGTCGGCATCGGTTAACCGCCGCCGCCGAGGTAAGCCATCCCGCCGTAGTGCATGTAAGGGTCGGCGACCCATGGCATCCCGCCAAAGAAGGGATCGTAGCATGCCGGTGCAAATGGAACGATGCCGCTGTAGTGGTGATCGGCATGGCAGGCGCACGCTCATGCTCTGTAAATTAATCATCTTTTTTGGAATCATGCGGGAGAACTGCATGTCATCATAGTAAAAGAGAAAAACACATACAAAGTCTAGGAGAGGTACATGGTTAGAAACCCCAGAACGACCAGAACGAGAAATACACAACTAGGAACAGCTCAGACAGGGAGCGACTACTCAAATAGAAGATGACCTAGCTAAATGGAGACTCAAAGCACCTAGTCCCTGCTTTATACCAGAAGTAAGCATCACACTTGATCTGGTTGACTACGTGATCCAATGAGTTTACCTTGCTCTCAAAAACTCTATTGTTGCGCTCCTTCCAAATGGCAGGCAGTCAAGAATACCAAGTTATTCAATTTCTTTATCTCAGAATGAGGGACGTTCATCCTCGCCGAAGCCCACCAATCCGCAAACGCAGCGCCAATGGCAGGGGAGGAACAAAACCAGCCAGTGGAAACTGCAGACACCTCTCCCGCCCGAGCCGCTCCCGCGGGCGGCAGGGCGAACCCTAGCCGCCGCCGGACCGCTCCTCTTCCACACCTCCTCTCCTCGCCGCCGCCGAAGGGCGCCGCCGGGCAAAGCCCGGTCGGCGTCGGCGGCGGCGGGGTCTCCTGGCCTCCCTCCCCTGTTGCTCGCGGCGCGGGCGCGGCGGCTTGGCAGGGACGCGTCGTTCGCGCAAGGCGGCGCGGTGGCGACCCGGGCGGCCGTGCCGGCGGCGCGGCTTGCCGGTGGAGTGGCGGCGGCTGCGCGGTGGTTGGGCGGCTGGCGAGGCGGAGATGGCGGGGGCGGCTCCTGCTGCGGGCGGAGTCGCTGAGTCGGCCCGGATCCCCTTGTCGGCCGGCTCGGGCTGCGGCAGCTTGGGCCGGAGGGCGCTCGCCTTGGCTGGGTGGGGCTCCGGCGAGGCTGAGGGGCCTCCTGCTGCTGTTGGCTGGCGGCGGGAGCGGCTCGGGAGGGCGGAGTGTGGCGGCACGGGGGCGGGCTACGGCCTCGGCGGTGCGCCTTTGCTGCTGCAGGGCAGTTCGGGGCTCCCCCTCGGGGTCCCGGCGTGGATTTGGGCTGCCACGGCGTGGTGGTGGCCCATGGCGGTGGTCTGGGTCGTTCACGGCGACGACTGGACATCTCCGGCGTCGGCCCGTCGGTGTGCGGCCTGTGTCGACCTTCGATCCTTCTCCTTGGGCGTCCGTCCACTATCTTCGTCGATGGTTGGCCCTCCCCCAGCTGCGGTCCATCACTCGTCTCGCACCCGGCAGCAGGACCGAGCTCGTCTCGCGCCCGGCAGCAGGACTGATCTTGTCTCGCACCCGGCAGCAGGACCAAGCTCGTCTCGCGCCCGGTGCCGCGGGACGGGGCGATGGAGGCCAGTTTTGGCCGGCCTATTGGGTCTCGGCACTGGGGGCAGCCCAGGGGTGCGAAAGGCGAGTCCTTTCCGCTCGTGTCTTTGGTTGGGGTAGCGGCGGATCTCGAGTGAGGTGGTGTCCAGGTCTTGGATGCCGGGGCGGCGGCCCTGGTGGTGGGTCCGCGGTGCTCATGGGCAGAGCCCGTGGCTTGGTGTTGCCCGGTTGCCATGGCCGTGTGGGCGGCGTGGTAACCGGGGTGTGGCGTTCGGCGGCGGTGAATGGTGGCCGGGGTGAAAACCTGCTCTATCTTCGGACGGACCGGCGGCGGCGAAGCTCGTTCCCTTCTTGAAGGCGTCGTCGCGGCTCTCATTGCCCATCGTGTTGCTCCAGGGGAAACTCTGATCCTCGGATCGGGCGGTGGCGGCGCTCTGTTGTCGTCCCCTTCCTGAAGGCGCCGCCTTGGAGCCCACGGTTCGCCATATGCGGCTTCACCTCTTCGCGTAGTGCTAGGGATGGTGTTGCTGCGCTCAGCGCCTATGTATCCTGCCTTGGGTGTGTGTGTCGTGTGGGCGTGCGTTTGTACCGGGTGCTGTTGATCGTTGCTTTATATATAAAGCGGGGCAAAAGCCTTTTTCGGTAATGGCAGGGGAGACTTCAGAAAGACCAGCCCAACCGAGTGATCTACCCCAAATTATGTTGGAGACGGAGCAACCGGCAAGCAAATGATCGGCATCTAAGATACTACAATTTACAAGGCAGTGCTTCTTTCTCTCTCGTGCAGTAATGTGGTATCAACTTGGATTTTAAATTTGAGAAAAGTATATTTTAGGTCCCTCAAGTTTACAAGAGGTAGACATTGGTCCCTTATCTTTGTCTACATTTGGTCCCTCATTGTCGTGGTATTTTCCCGACAATACCCATCTGAGGATAGCGCACGCGTCAGAGAACCGGATGGTGCACACGCGGACGATTTACCCAGGTTCAGGCCCTCGGATCGAGGTAAGACCCTACTTCCTGCTTGTCTGTATTGATATTCTAGCCTCGTATGAGAATTAGGGTTTGTCTCTACAAGGGGTCGATCGCAATATCGTATAGGGGCTGAAGCCTCGGATGTCTTGCTAGAATAAGGTGCCTATCGGAGGGTCCCTGCCGGACCTTATATAGGTGGACGAGGCAGGGTTACAGGCCCTGAGTCGGTCGAGGAGTTGTCCTATGCTTCATTTGGTATGTAATCAGAGTTAGTTGATACATGCCATATACAGACGAATTCCTAGCTTAATACGGAGAGGAGTCTTCATCTTATCCCCCAAGGTGGTGATGGGCTCCGGATTGTCGGTGGACATTGAGTTGCAGGCTTGGGCCGCCCTACTGTCATTGGGCATCTTCTGTCCTCCGTAGCTATACTCGGGGGTCATGGCACCGTTAGTAGCCCCCAAGCTCTTCAAGGTCTTGGCTACTGATCATTTTTTAGTTTCTCTTTTGCTTGGATGATGTTCTTTCAGATGATGACCGGACTGAGCACGCCCTGTCATACTTGATCAACAGACCTGCCTTGATAAGCTCAGAAGTACCTGAAATAAGATTGTTAGAAATCCCTGGGCTTAAGTAGCCTCTAGTCCGCGAGGCAGACGAATCTTGTAATCGTTGTTTTGTGTAACAAATCAATTCTGGTGACGTCTGATCTTAGTCTGTCTGGCAGAAGTCAGTTTGTAGCCGTTCATCAGGCACGTCATGAATCCAGACAAAGTTCTTCATAAGTCATCTAGTATCGGCGTGATCCAGAATCACTAGCTAAAGCCAGTTAGAGGGATGTCTTTGAAGTCTTCATCCGAACCAGAATATGACTCAAGGTATGTTCTGATCAGAACTACTGAGTACAGCATAATTTGATGCCCAAAATGGTGAATCCTGATGAAGTCTGATTTTACTCTGCCATGCAGAGGTCAGCTTGAGGCCGTCTGATAGGCACTTCATGATTTCAGATGACTACTAGGGAAAAGCCTAGTAGTGACGCGGGTAAACTGACTAGTAGTAGTGCGGGCCCCATGCTACTACTATCGCGCCATAGCTAAAAAGTTAGTAGTACCGTGGGTGCCACCACGCGCTACTACTAAAAAGTTAGTAGTAGCGCGGGTGCCACCCGCGCTACTACTATTTCGCACCCGCGCTACTACTAACGAAATAGTAGTAGCGCTTCTATAATACCACGCGCTACTAGTATCCTAAATACTAGTAGCACGCAGTTTTTTCCCCACGCTACTACTAACTAATTAGGAATTAAAAAAAATCCACCAATTCCATTTTATGCATACAATTCCGACAACTAAAACAAACCCAGAAATGCGATCAAGTTACCAATGTACAATCGAAATAGTGATACAACAATGTCTCATCATCATTGAAATAGTGATACAAGTTATTACACGTATCGAATGCAACTATATGATCACATCACAGCAAGAAGGCAGGGGCACCATGTCGTAGTCGACGCCCACAGCAGCAGCTCGGCAACATGGACACCGGCAGCAGGAGCTCCGGTGGACAGCACCACCACAGCACCCCTGGAGGTCAGCACCACCGCCAGAGGACTCCACCACAACCACAACATCACCGGAACCTGAGCAAAATCGAATCAAAGCACATATTGATCAACTACAAATAGATAGTACTATTACACACTAGTATGGCTATTGATGAATCCCTATTTGCACTTTAGCTGGACTGTGCTACATGGCTATTCACCTATTCTTGATTCACAGAAACAGGGGAAAACTTCTACACGCTAGATGAGCAAGACATGGACCTGGCATTCATGTCAATGCGCTAGGCAGTGGCTCAATCACCAGCAGCCCATCCCTGGTTGCTGTCGGAGGAGCAGGAGTAGGTCGGCCTGGTTGTCGCCGCTGCGGCGCCACATCGACAGATGGTCCTTCTCTCGAAAGGCGAGCTGCGCCAACTACACAGCCGGTCAGCGACGGAGCCGTGCCAGAAGGCCTGCACCAGACCAAGATGATCAAATCCCTCTCTACTACAAACTGGTCATATATTACAATAATGCGTAAATTGATACTAGCAAACAGCATACTTATGCATCAGCTTGCTACATGCAAGTTTATGCGAACATGACACAGCTGGAAAAAAATGCAAGCCTTACAAATGTTCTGCGTGCTTCCTTCAGCCAAGAATATGACCGCTAACTATAACGCCAAGGCGCAACCAGCAAAGATGTGCACAACATGAAAAACCAACATATTCTGAGGTTAGAAACTCCTATGGTATCCGAAGAAAGCAGAAACAAAAAGAGTGATGCCAAATAATAAAGATAATGTGCGTGACTGCAGATGCTCCAGATTTTGTTTGTTAACACAATTATCAAAATTTTACAAGAGCAATGAGTCAACATGGATTTAAATTCCTATCTTAGTGGTAAACTCATTAAACATGGCAAATGAATAAAACAACACCCAGGTTGGAATCCCCGCTTACTTATATTGTTCCGGTAAGACATAACACATTACTTATATTGTTCCAAACTACATCGACACTCACACTGCCTAAACCTTACAGCAAGAGGGAAATCACAATAGATTTACACACAATTACCAAACAAACAAATCAAATTACTAAACAACATTACACTTGTTTGATAAGCATTAGATTTAAACACAAGAACTAACTAAACAAATAACAATTAGCAGAACAATCTTCGTTTCTCACATGCATTAGATCTACACAATAACTAACTGCCGATCTATTTATTTCTGAAATCAAAGTTGTAGCTAGGGATGAATCAGAACAGGAACACGACCTTGATGACGTAGCCGGTGACGGAGCTGAACAAGGTGCGGCAGGAGCTCCGGTGGACACCACCACTACCGGAACACCACAAGAACCACCGTGCCCTGACCAAAATCAGCAGCCCAACCACCCCGTCGTCGGAGAAGAGCGGCAGCTGGAGCTCCGGTGGACAGACCACCACCGGAAGGCACCACCAGCACTGGAACACCGCCGCCACCGGAAAACCACCGGAACAGCACCGTGACCTGACCAAAATCGAACCATAGGACGCATTCAACGCGGATCCGTTCGAAGCAGGCGTATACAAGACTGAATCGAGGTTAGGCGGGCGGGAAAAGAGAGAAATCCGCTACCTTTAATGGAGACGAGGAGGCGGAGCTTGGGGTCGTCGGAGCAGCGAGGCCGCCGCGCGGGAGAGGGAGCACGGTCACCAGCCGGTGCAGGAGGGAGGCGAAGGCAAGCACCAGGTCATGGGACTGCGCCATGAGGCCCCGCGGCGGCTACGGACAAAATCGCCAACGCCAACGCCGGGGTCGGTTGTGGCGGTGCCATCAGGCCGCTGCAGCCGTCGTCGCCGTGGGCGAAACCCTAGCCTGGCCACGAGGGAGGGGAGGGTTGCGGGTGAATCTGGCCAGAGGGAAGGATGCAGCGCAGTGAGGAGAGCACGGGAGTGTGCTGGGCGGTGGCGGACGTCGCCGGAATCGGCCGGCGGCGAGGTTGGTTGGTGGGTGGGGGCGGCGGCTCTGGGGTGGGAGAAGGGGAGGAGGAGGACGAGTGAGATTTTTTGCGTTTGGGTTTGGGTTTGGGTTTGGGTTTGGCTACGTGGGTGTGGGTGCTTAGTAGTAGCGCGGGTCACGGGAGCCGCGCTACTACTACGCCCAATGGTTGTAGTGCAGCCTTGGAACCCCGCGCTACTACTAAGTGGGGCCCATCAGCTGGCCTTATTTATCCATAGTAGTAGCGCGGGGTGTCCAACCTGCGCTACAACTATTCACTTAGTAGTAGCGCAACAGGTTGTACACCCCGCGCTACTAATACTGCCTGTCCGCGCAGGGGGTGGGGTCCACTTAGTAGTAGCGCGTGCCTACTGTACTTGCGCTACTACTACGGTTTACCTGTAGCGTAGAGTTTACACCCGCGCTTCTACTAAGTAGCAGTAGTGCAGGTCAAATAAGGGGCGCCACTACTAAATGGTTACCTATAGGGTTTTTCCTAGTAGTGTGAGCACTCAGTAAGGTATCTAGCATAAGATTCTATCCTACTTGCCAGCCAGGGCCCGCTCGAGGGGTACCAGAGAGTGTATTATTTGAACCAGAATAAACTTGGAATACCTTCAACTGATGAGAGCAATTATTGTCTGACCTCATGCCCGTATAAAGGCCAGTATTCTTAGTTTCCCTTCATGACAGAGTTCTACAGGGTCGCTGCAGAGCCCTTCGGTGAATCTTTCACCTTCCGATGTTTTTAGCATACAGGCAGGACTATATTTGAACATATCAGAGTTAAACTCAGAAGTTCCACGCCGTAAGAGCGATGCTCCGGTGATTTAGGCCACCGTTGGGGTGTTCCCCGGTGTCTACAGAACTATCAGAGCTGAGCTCGAAGTCTACACGTCGTCAGAGCTAATGCTCTGCTGAACTAACTGCCAGGGTGATGCCCCGACATCTGTAATTTTGCCAGAGGTTGCTCTTTAAATAGCAAAACCATCAGAGATCCATTTAGGTCTTGATCAGAATGATCGGCGACGCGTAACGTCTTTGGGTTAGGTTCGAATGAACCAAACCCAGTCTGAGTCCATTCCAAGCGACTGGAAGCTTGAAGAGCCACAGGGTTTGGCTGAAACGGGTCAAAATTGGTCAAGGAGCTCGAAAGGTCTCCCAACTATACGTGTGACATTAACAATTAACACTCGCACCCATTAACTTCCTCGATTTTCGCTCATCGTGGGACATTTCAAAGGAAAGGTGGGATAGAGAGAAACCACAAGAGAGAGTTGAGAGGAGGAAGAAGAAGAGGCGCTGCGAGGAGGCAGCCCCAACACAAACCAACAACAGGAAGGATTCCAAGAAACTCACTACACACGACGTCCGCTAGCTAAGCAGGGACCTCTCAAGCTGGGAGACCTGGCCGGCCACGTTCCGTCTCCAGTCCACCAGCTGGTGAAGGTTGCGGACCAACCCACGCAGCAAGATCTGACCTTTGCGCAAGCAGAGCCTGAGAAACAACGGCCAATAAATCAAGCATCAAGCACATTACGGCCGGTGCAATCTTAAGCCTTAGGATCGGGGGGCTAGGCGAGGCTACTACATATCCGGAATGCTATATATGCTTACTCCGGATGGCATACTCATCTGTTACCTCCGAGCGAATACACTCGGGAGGAACATGGAGCCAAGTTTTACATAAGGCATTACAGCAACCATTCCTAGCTAAGATATGTGTGACCTTCACTAGTAGAAAACAGGGCTTTGGTCCAAGATAGATAAGAGCATCAATCCTGGTTCTGTTACGAACCGGGACCAATGGGTGCATCAGTCCCGGTTCGTGAGGCCAGGGCGCCAGCCGGGCCACGGCAGGCACCAGTCCCGGTTCGTCTGACCCCTTTGGTCCTGGTTCCAGACATGAACCGGGACTAAAGGGCCTCGCTTCTGGCGCAGTCCCTTTAGTCCCGGTTGGTGGCTGGAACCGGGACTAAATGTGTGTCTTCTGTCCCGGTTCTAGCCACGAACCGGGACTAAAGAGATGCCTATATATATGCTCTCCCCTGCCCGCTCACTCCTCTGTTTTTGGGCCGGCCGGTGTGGGAGGTGTGTGCTGCTCTGCTCTCATCTCCTATGCACATGAGGTGTTCGATGAAATGCCCGAGTCACACTTAAGCTTTCTTCTCTCCAAGCTCGACCTCCAAGCTCCATTTGCCCCAAGATTTGTTTAGGTTTGGCGGTGCACCATTGTCCCCGTCCCCGTCCTCACCGCCGTCGATCGCCCGTGCCGATCTCGTCGCCGGCACCACCGTGGTGAGCCTCTTGTTCTTATCTTCTTTTTAAAAAAAAAATTCTTACTTGTTGTATGAATTATATAGCTACTTGTATAATTTTCTTACTTTTATTATTGTTTGTTATTATATAGTGCCATGGTTTTGGTATCCGCCCCCGTCGGCTCTCGTCCGGTCTATGATTCAGATGTGGTATATTATCTTTTATAACTATTTGTTTCATTTAGTGTTTATGAGAATTATGCCGACCAACATGACATAGATGTTTTTATCTAGGAGGTATGTGAACCGGAAATTCCAACCGACCCTCTTGTCGAGAGGTTAAATTTAGTTGAAAAAGAAAACAATTATTTGAAAGAAAAATTGAAAAGAATTGAAGAGGAGAAGATGAAATTGGAGTTGCATGTTGCCGATGTCGTCGATGATCACAAGATGCAGATGGATGCAATGCGTTTGAAGATTAGAAAGATTAGAAAATATGCCATTGATAATGAGACTTGGTATCATTATGCTGTTGGATCAATTGTTACCTTCATTGTGATTATGATCGTATTTGTTGTTGCATTTAAATGTTTTACATAGTTGATAATGAGAACTATGTATGAACTTTATATATTTATTTTTTCAGTAATAACATTTGATCACTACAGTACTTTGGTTTTAATGTGATGATGAACTTGTATTAATTTGGTCACTTCTCTATTCATGATGTTCTGTAATGGTTTTTGATACACTTGATTATATAATGCACGCAGATGAATCGGCAATGGATGTACGGTGACCGACGCACCTCCGAGTACATTGATGGCATGCATAATTTTCTCGAAGTGGCTGAGGCAAATAAGTAGAATGGTTTTATGTATTGTCCATGTACTGTCTGTGGGAATACGAAGGATTACTCTGACTCGAAAACCCTTCACTTGCACCTGCTTGAGAAGGGTTTCATGCCACACTATAATGTTTGGACCAAGCACGGAGAAATAGGAGTTATGATGGAAGACAACGAAGAAGAAGAGGATGATGACAACTATCCCCCTGAATACGGTGATACTGCAACGGGAGAAGCTGAAGATCAAGATGAACCAGACGATGTGCCCGATGATGATCTTCGCCGGGTCATTGTTGATGCACAGAGAGAATGCGAGAGTGCAAAGGAGAAGTTGAAGTTCGATCGCATGTTAGAGGATCACAAAAAACGGTTGTACCCAAATTGCGAAGATGGCAACACAAAGCTCGGTACCACGCAGAGAATGGTGTATCTGATAAGGGATTTGAGAAGTTACTGAAAATAATGAAGAAGAAGCTTCCAAAGGATAACGAATTGCCTGACAGTACGTACGGAGCAAAGAAGGTTCTCTGCCCTCTAGGATTAGTGGTGCAGAAGATACATGCATGCCCTAATGACTGCATCCTCTACCGCGGTGAGGAGTACGAGAATTTGAATGCATGCCCGGTATGCAGTGCATTGCGGTATAAGATCGGACGAGATGACCCTGGTGATGTTGAGGGCGAGCACCCCAGGAAGAGGGTTCCTGCCAAGGTGATGTGGTATGCTCCTATAATACCACGGATGAAATGTCTGTTCAGAAACAAAGAGCATGCCAAGTTGATGCGATGGCACAAAGAAGACCGTAAAAAAGACGGGAAGTTGAGAGCACCCGCTGACGGATCGCAGTGGAGAAAAATCAAGAGAAGGTGGGGGGACTTTGCAGGTGACGCAAGGAACGTATGGTTTGGTTTAAGTGCAGATGGCATTAATCCTTTTGGGGGGCAGAGCAGCAATCATAGCACCTGGCCCGTGACTCTATGTATCTATAACCTTCCTCCTTGGTTGTGCATGAAGCGAAAGTTCATTATGATGCCAGTGCTCATCCAAGGCCCTAAGCAACCCGGCAACGACATTGATGTGTACCTAAGGCCATTAGTTGAAGAACTTTTACAGCTGTGGAATGGAGAAGGTGTACGTGTGTGGGATGAGCACAAACAGGAGGAATTTGACCTACATGCGTTGCTGTTTGTAACCATCAATGATTGGCCTGCTCTTAGTAACCTTTCAGGACAGACAAACAAGGGATACCACGCATGCACGCACTGTTTAGATGATACCGAAAGTATATATTTGGACAAATGCAGGAAGAATGTGTACCTGGGACATCGTCGATTTCTTTCGACCAACCATCTCTTAAGAAAGAAAGGCAAGCATTTCAAAGGTGAGGCAGATCACCGGAAGAAGCCCGCCCTCCGTACTGGTGATGCCATACTTGATATGGTCAAGGATTTACATGTAATCTATGGAAAGGGTCCTGGCAGACAATCTGTTCCGAATGACACTGAGGGACGCGCACCCATATGGAAGAAGAAATCTATATTTTGGGACCTACCCTATTGTAAAGACCTAGAGGTCCGCTCTGTAATCGATGTGATGCACGTGACAAAGAATCTTTGCGTGAACCTGTTAGGCTTCTTGGGCGTGTATGGGAAGACAAAAGATACACCGGAGGCACGAGAGGACCAGCAACGTGTGCACGAAAAAGACGGCATGCATCCAAAGCAGTATGAAGGTCCTGCCAGCTACGCTCTTACCAAAGAAGAGAAGGAAATCTTCTTTGAATGCCTGCTCAGTATGAAGGTCCCGTCTGGCTTCTCGTTGAATATAAAGGGAATAATAAATATGGCTGAGAAAAAGTTCCAGAACCTAAAGTCTCATGACTGCCACGTGATTATGACGCAACTGCTTCCGGTTGCATTGAGGGGGCTTCTACCGGAAAACGTTCGATTAGCCATTGTGAAGCTATGTGCATTCCTCAATGCAATCTCTCAAAAGGTAATCGATCCAGATATCCTACCAAGGTTAAAGAATGATTTGGTGCAATGTCTTGTCAGTTTTGAGCTGGTGTTCCCACCATCCTTCTTCAATATCATGACGCACGTCCTAGTTCATCTAGTCGACGAGATTGCCATTCTGGGTCCTGTATTTCTACACAATATGTTCCCCTTTGAGAGGTTCATGGGAGTCTTAAAGAAATATGTTCGTAACCGTGCTAGGTCAGAAGGAAGCATCTCCATGGGCTATCAAACAGAGGAGGTCATTGGGTTTTGTGTTGACTTTATTCCTGACCTTAAGTCGATTGGTCTCCCTCAATCATGGTATGCGGGGAGACTGACTGGAAAAGGCACGCTAGGAGCGGATGCAATAATATGTAGGGACGGGCATTCTTGGGCTCAAGCACACTACACAGTTGTACAGAATTCTACCTTGGTGACCCCGTATGTCAATGAACACAAGAATTTTCTGCGCTTCAAACACCCGGAGCAGTCTGACGACTGGATTACATGTGAACACATCAGGACTTTCGGCAGTTGGTTGCAAACACATCTCATGGGTAATAACATTGTTGGAGATGAGCTGTACTCGTTGGCCAGGGGACCATCTTCGACTGTATTGACTTACCAAGGGTACGAGATAAATGGGAATACATTTTACACGATCGCCCAAAATCAAAAGAGCACCAACCAAAACAGTGGTATCCGCTTTGATGCAACAACCAACAGGGGAAAGGACACATATTATGGTTACATAGTGGAAATATGGGAACTTGACTATGGACATGATTTTAAGGTCCCTTTGTTTCGGTGCAAATGGATCAATCTGTCAGGAGGCGGGGTACAGGTAGACCCGCAATACGGAATGACAACAGTGGATATCAACAATCTTGGGTACACAAACGAACCATTCGTCCTAGCCAATGATGTGGCGCAGGTTTTCTATGTGAAGGACATGTCTACCAAACCGAGAAAAAGAAAAGATAAGGAAGCGAATACATCATACGATGAGCCAAAGCGCCACATAGTTCTTTCAGGGAAAAGAGACATCGTGGGAGTGGAGGGCAAGACAGACATGTCTGAAAATTATGAAAAGTTTCATGAAGTTCCTCCCTTCAAAGTGAAGGCTAACCCAAGCAGCCTGTTAAACGATGAAGATTATTCATGGTTACGGCGCAATAAGCAAGGGATACACGCGAAGAAAAAGTGAAGACTTTCTCTCCACAACTATTCTGATGATGGCTTTGATCTAGAATATCACTGCAGTTACATGTCAAGAAATGAAATGCCTTTTGTAACATATGAGTTTTCGTCTGAAACCGTGATACTTCAAAAGAGATTGTCCATTTTGTACACGAAGTGCATCCAGTTTTTGCCGTAACCCTCTCAACTTTTTAGCACATGCTATGTGGGTGAAATGATGATACCATGCCAACTTTCAACCTTTTTAGAGTTCATTTGTACTTCTTTTCAATTTCAGGGTCATTTAGCTAAAAAAACAGTAAATGCATGAAAAATAGCAAATGAAGTCAGAAAGAGTTGAAAATTGATGATGTGGCTTTGAATGGTGCATGTTGAACACACAAAAAGTCTGGAGTTGAAATAAGTTAAAAAAATGAAATGCCTTTGTAACATATGAGTTTTCGTCCACAAAGAATGAACTAAAAACAATCAATTAAATATAATATTTTTAATAGCAAAAAGAATCAACTAAAAATAATCAAAATAATATTAATTAAAGTTATCAAAGTATTTATTTGTTAAAAACTTTAATAATAAAAAGAATTTTTATAAAGTATTTTTTGTTACAAACTTTAATAGAAAACTAAAAAGCTTTTATAAAACTCTAATAGCAAAATGAATCAACTAAAAAGAATCGATAAAAAATAAAATTTATGCAACTAAAATTATATAAAATTTATGCAACTAAAATTATATAAAATTTATGCAACTAAAATTATATAACTAAAAATAACATATGCAAAAAATAACATTAAAAAATTAAAAACATAACATATGCAAAAAATAAATAAAAAAGGCCCACCTACTAGCCACCACGGCCTGCATACGACTAGAAACCCTAGAGATGGGCCAGGATGCAGGCCTGTAGTGCAAGCAGGCCCAACAGGGCGTCAGATAGGCATTTACTGCCTGCAGTAGAGAGGAGCTCGAGAGGGAAGCGGCAGCAGCGCTTATAAACAACTCCGAGCCCCTCTCAACTAGTGAGGTGGGACTAAAGTTTTGGATGCGGCAGCACAGACCATTGGTCCCGGTTGGTGGCTCGAACCGGGATGAAAGGCCCCCCTTTCGTCCCGGTTCGAGCCACCAACCGGGACCAATGGTCTGGGCTTCCCGCCCTTTCGCCTGGCGAAATACACCTTTGGTCCCGGTTGGTGGCACGAACCGGGACGAAAGGGGGGCCTTTCGTCCCGGTCCGTGCCACCAACCGGGACCAATGCTCTGGGTATATAAGCAGCACTTACAAGTTTTCCATTCAGTTTTCTTCGATCTCCTCCTCTCCCCCGACGGCGCCGACGACCACCTCGACGCCGCCAGGCTGCCGGACCGCGCCGTCGCCTCCCCGAGCCCTGCCCCGACACCCTCGCCGACCCCCTGCCCCGACGCCCTCACCGACGCGCCGGACCTCCTCGCGCGCCCTCCTCCCCGTCGCCGCGTGCCCCCTCGAGCCCGCCGTCCTCGTCGCCGGCCTCTAGCCATCGCTGCTCCCCCCAGTGAGCCCCCCTTTCCCATGGTCCCCTGCTCCCCGCCGCCGCGTGCCCCCGAGCCCCTTGCTCTGCCACTGCTCCATGGTCGCCGCCGGCCCCGTTGCTAAAAATGTGTTTTTTTAGATGAATAGATAGATAGATAATGTTCATGTGGAGATGAGATGAGATGTATGGTGCTTTGTTTTTTTAGATAATGTTCATGTGGAGATGAGATGAGATGAGATGTATGAGATATTTTGTGGAGATGAGATGAGATGTTGTCATGTGGAAAAAAAAATTGTTCATAGAAATTAGTGTGAATTTTTTGTTCATGATGATCTTGCTAAAACTCATATTAAGTTTGTTCGATGAATGTTTTCTGTTAAAACTCATATTAAGTTTGTTCGATGAATGTTTTCTGTTAAAACTCATATTCAAAATGAGTTAAAAGACTCATATATTCAAAATTTACTCCCGGTCCGCTCTCCCGACCAACTCTCGAGGCCACCCAAACCCTAGAAGAAAGAGCGGTGTCGATCTACCCCCTCCCGCCCCTACCCGTAATTGTTATGTATAATACTATATATTGGCGTCTAATTCACCGGTCTTACCTCAGTGAACCGAAGGGACTTTATTTATTCGGTAGGCGGCCGGCATAGGTCAATGTGGTAGAATGGATAGTTCAATCTCCTGCATAGCGATTAGTTTTTGTAAAGTGTCCTCTCCTAAAAGTATAACCCCGATTACTTCGACATGAGGGGGGACGTCGGACATGCATGAGAGAGGCGGTCCGCAAAGTATCCTCTCTCAAAAGTATAACCTCGATAACTTCGACATGAGGGGGGACGTCGGACATGCATGAGAGAGGCGGTCCGCAAAGTATCCTCTCTCGAAAGTATAACCCCCGATAACTTTGCATGATGTTTACGACTAATCCATTGCTCATATATGCATATGATTCCTTGTTGTGATTAGCTAGGTCTATGTTTGCCACTAATCCATCTCTCATGGTTGTAATATTTGCAGAAACTATGGACAGAGACTTAGAAAAAGAAGAGTTGTTGGGGGATATAATCCGCGACGGAGGTGATATCACCTTGTTGTTTCTCAACGACACTGATGGTCAGGAAAGAGAGGATGACGGCTCCGGTGATCCAATGGAGGAGGAAGGAGATCATGACGGCTCCGGTGACCAAACAGAGGAGGAAGGAGATCATGACGGCTCCGGTGACCGAACGGAGGAGGGAGCCTTAACTGTTGCAAAGTCCGGAGAGGTATATATACATATATTAATTAAGCCTCTGCTGACTTGATGCATTAATTGTTTTGTATATACATATATTAACGCTTCTTTCTTCTTTTAATTAGCCCTACGGATCGAGCCAAACTTCCGTAAGGAGACGAGGCCCGAAGAAAAGGTTGCGCCAGGATGAAAAGTTCACGATCGAAGAAGTCGGTCGAGATGGCCAACCGATTGCTCCCAAGCGGAGCAGGGACACATTTATACATCAGTGCGGAGTGGTTGTTAGGGACAGCGTCCCGATCAGCATCCAAGAATGGAATAAGAAGAAGGACCCTGAAGTTTCTTATGTCCAGGATAGACAGAAAAATGATCTTTGGACCTCGCTGATGACAAATTTCAGCCTACCACCAGAGGCGGATCCGAATAAGGTTAAGGCGTTTGCTCTTAAGAAGATGGCAGAACTATTCAAGAACTGGAAGAAAGATTTGAACAAAAAGTTTGTCGAGAAAGACAAGACTCCAGAATTCACTGGTCCATATGAGAAGATAAAAGATCACTGGCCCGCATTTGTGGCCTACAAGAAATCGGACAAGGGCAAGCAAAGGTCAGCGACAAATAAGCTAAATGCTGCAAAGAAGAAGTATCACCATGTTACGGGGTCAGGTGGCTACAGCAAAGCCCGGCCTACGTGGGACAAAGTTGAGTAAGACCTGCTTGCTAAAGGGGTCCAACTAGCGACATTGCACTGGCCAGATCGGTCAACGACTTGGTTCTTCGGGGTTGGGGGAACTTTGGACCCAGACACAGGGAAATGTGTTTGAACGAAAGCTCAACTTGCAATACCCGTCAAGAAGCTTGAGGAAGCAATCCAGGCAGCGCAGGAAGGGAGGTTACATCCCGACAGAGAGAATGACGAGCTGACATAGGCCCTTGGGAATCCTGAACACCCTGGACGAACATGAGGCACATCAGGCTCCCTTCCGTGGGTGTATGGGTTTCCCGACAGCGGTGGTTATAGAAGCCGAGAGAGAAAGAAGAAAGCGGAAGCAAGCGAAATGCAGAAGATCAATGCAAGATTAGTGAAACTAGAGGAACTTGAGAGGCAGCGAGCTACCGGCCAAACATCTCAGCGGCATGAAGATCCTTCGTTCGACCCTGCCCCCGAAGCTACCCCACCATCTCAGCGGAGAAGCAGCGTGGCTTCCACGGAGCTCCTTCAGCCTGATATCACGGCTCCTCGCCACCCCGTGGACAGTATCACGGAGAATGAACATTGTGTGCTAATGGCGAAATGCCATAACCTGACCTTGAAGGTGGCGCTCGGCTCTGTCTTACCTCCTCAAGCTGAGGGAACTTTCCATTGCCGTCCGATTCCACATGGCTTTGCTATTGTCGGGGTGGATGAAATAATGGAGGGATTTGAGGGGCTGGAGCTTGAGTACCCTACAGGTGAAGGGGAGATGTTTCTGGAAAATGCCTTAAGGAGTACCTGACTATGGAGAAATGAGAGCATCAAGCTTCCAAACTGGACGCCGCCTCAGCAGACTCAGCCGGAGGAGGCCCCTCAGCAGAGTCCTCACAGTTCAGCTCTACCTCCGCTGCATCAGTCGTCTCCGTCGCGTCAGCACACTCCGCCGCCTCAGCTGTCTCCGTCGCGTCAGCGGACTCCGCCGGAGGAGGCCCCTCAGCAGAATCCTTCGCCGCCTCAGCTGTCTCCGCCGCCTCAGCGGACTCCGCCTCCTCCGCCGCGTCAGCTGACTCTGCCTCCTTCGCCGCCTCAGCAATGGCGGAAGAGACCCGCCGCCGCTCCGGCGGCTAGCAGTACAACAACGAAGAAATCCAGAGCAGTTCCAAGCGTCAAGAAGGCTCCTCCCAAGTTACCATACGACATGACTGAGGAGAAAAACAACGAGATCGTGGCTGCCGATGTGAAATGCCAGCTTGCACCGAAACGTCCAGATCCAAAGGAGAAAATAGATCCGGTAAAAGCGAAGCGCTGTCTGGATGCCCTTCAGCGACCACCATCTCCTCCGCCGCTCTCACACTATGACCGATGTATTGTAAAGACATTTCATGAAGCGAAAAGGTCGGAAAGTACTAGCAATGCTGCAAGAAGTGGGAAAACAATTCCCCAGCTCGGCGAACAGGAAAAACAATCGTGCCCCCCGCTCAAGGTGTTTCCCGATATCGCTAATGATCCGGGGTAGCGTCCGCTCATCCTGGTTACACTCTTGCTGATTACTTAGGCGATGAGGTATAGTTCGAAATGGCTGAGGTAGCCTATAGATACGAGCACGGGAAGCCTCTCATCAGACCTGAGCAGCTCCCGCGTCTATCAACGATGATGCGAACATTGCATAAATGGTACTTGAAAGCCTGCAAGGAAGGGACCAACAGTATCTTAGTGGGAATTAAAGATGAGCACTACTTCAATGAAGTCGAGGCGTTGTACATTGAATTTGAAGAATTATTTCAGTTATACAATCAAGCCGCCCTCGACAAAGCTATCGTCAGTTGCTATTGTCTGTAAGTATTTTTTTCTGTAATTAAGTCTCTAGCTCAGCTCGTTCATTGCATGTATAATTATCCTCACACTATATTATGCAGATTGAAGATCCGCGAATGCAGAGGAAAAATTTATGACATTGGGTTCATTAACCCAAATACCGTAAATGAATATACGGTACAAAAAATCCCCGATGATACAGAGAAATACTTGCTAAATGCGTTACTTGGACAACAAAACAAAAGGAAAATACTCTTTCCTTACAACTTCAAGTGAGTGTTACTGTCTTGTGCACATTTTGTTTCGCTTACTCGAGGTTAAGTGTAATTGATGAGTTATGCGTGCGCAGGTTTCACTTTATTCTGCTAGCCATTCAGCTTGACGCGGGACTAGTAGTTGTCTTGGACTCGAGACGTAAAGAGGCTAAGAAGTGGGCGAACACGAGTCAAATGCTTCAGAGGTAAGTTCAATCATTATCGCACCATATCAGCAGCTTTCGTTCATTTCCTGATATCAAGTAATCATTTTCTTTGCCGGACAGGATTTAAAAAAAGTTCACCAACAAGGTTAGGAGTGAATGAAAAAAGGAGCTGCGATTTTCACAACCCAAAGTAAGTACTACTAGCTTGATTATCATTTTGATTGAACTCTATTCTCGTAAAGTACATGTGGCAGGAATCCGAAAATAATTTATGTGGATACTACGTTTGCGAATACATTCGCCACAAGACCTCTGAGCGGGACAGATCTAAAGAACAATTTGAAGTATATAAACAATATTCATATTTTTATTTTATTACCATCAATTGTGTTGAGTTATATATATATATATATATATATATATATATATATATATATATATATATATATATTGACACTCTTCTTTAAATTAGATCAAGCGGAAGCGGGACGAACTCCTAACAACTGATCGCATACGAGCAATTTAAGAGGAATTGGCGGGATTCTTTGTTGATCATGTCATACCTACAGACGGAGAATTCCATCGGGAGTGGCAATGCGATTTTGGTAATTAGATATTAGGGATCGTAAGAGATGTTACATTGTATATATGCATAAACGTGTACTATACGTAGTAGCGTTGAATAGATATACGAAAACTTGTTGCTCGACCAAGCACGAAGAAAGAGAGGTCACTTCTCTCTATATTCATGACGATTCATGTAATGGTTCCTTCATTGCTATATGTAGTAGCTAGCGTCGAGTTGAATGAAAAATGTAGAATAAAAACGAAAACCCTAAATGTAAAAGAATTGAATGGTAAAAAAAAAAAAAGGGAAACATAATATGAAACCCCTAAACCCTAAACCCCTCCTTTAAAAAAAACAGCACTTGGCAGGGGCTGACGCGTGGCGGCCTTTTAGTCCCGGTTGATGTTACCAACCGGAACTAAAGGTCCTCCTGCCTGAGCGCTGCGCAGCGGCCACGTGGAGACCCTTTAGTCCCGGTCGGTGTTACCAACCGGGACTAAAGGTCCTCTTGCCTGGGCGCCCCACAGCGTTCATGTGGAGCACCTTTAGTCCCGGTTCGTAAACCAATCGGGACTAAAAGTGATGGGCATTAGTTCCGATCGTTTTGTCCCGATTCCAAAACCGGGACTAAAGGCCCTCTGAAACCGGGACAGATGCCCTGTTTTCTACTAGTGCTTATTCGCTGACGGTCGCACCCAAGCAACCTTAAAATCAACAAAAGATCGAAGCAACACTTTGATCTCTTCAACAGTTCAACTAGTTGTCCATTAGCTGAAACATCTTTTTGATCAGACACAACTTTCCTAGCCGCCACCTGCGAGTCTGTCTCTATGATCACCTTCTGGACAGAGCAAGAAAAATGGCTCGTCTACATGCTAGGAGCTCGATCACTTCGGAATCAGCAGCAACTGGGAAAAAAATGGCTTGCACATGCAATGAACTTACCATAGATGTCGCCAAGAATATCACAAGATGCTCCCGAACCTTGGTCTCTAGATAGTGCGCCGTCTGCATTCGCCTTGATCCAGCCAGCAGCCGGCTTAGACCACTCCTGCACGTCTTGCTGCACCGGCCGTCTCGTCGTCGTCGCCCGTATAGACTTCCATTCCTCTCTTAGTCTCAAAACTCTGTCTCAGATAACAGCCGGATCATCTATCCGTCCTGCATCCCTCGCATATTCCTTGCCATCCATAGCTCGTACCACGCCGTGATCAGTCTCACGTTCCTCTGAACATGTGTGCCCCATCCATTCTACTCCCTCCGTCCCATAATATAAGAATGTTTTTGACACTACAACCATGACCGCATCCCTCTGTACGACTCTATCTCCTCTGGTAGTCCCAGCAGCGGCGCTCCGATCGAGTCACGCAACAGCTTCCAGAAGAACAACGAATGCGGACATCTCCAGAACCTATGTACGAGCAACTCCGGCCTCTCGGCCACACGCAATGCAAAAAACGCCTGGTTTAATTCTGCGCCTGTGCAGCTCAAGTCCTACAGCAAGTCCATTTGATATAATACGCCACGCATGAATTTTCATCTTGTTTGGCACATCTGCAGACCACAGTTCCAAGAAGCTTTTATGATTTGCAGCTGGGTTGGAGCTGTTGGAGCAGACAGCCTCACGACACGCCGGCGATCACCGGAGACACGACCGGAGAGGAAGAAGATGGACACAGAAGATATGGTGGCGCACAAACACCCTGCCGCACGTACGGCTTTTCTGTATTTTCTCCTCGAGCTCGAACTCGATCCGGCTAGCAATTACACAGGAGGGAGTGGGCTTTATACGCGCACGCACTGACGCGCACATCGCGCCCCCAACGCACCCCACTCGCACACTCGCCACGTCCCGCGCGCTCCGGCTCGCGCGCGCCCATCGCGCTCGTACGCGATCGCCGCGGCCGCACCCAACGCCCGACACGGTCACTCCTCCACGCATTGCGCCAACTAACACACACCCACGCGCACACACGCACCCGTGGCTTGCACGGACCGCACCAGGTGCACACGCACGCCGGTCGCCACCGTGCCGCCACGGCTTATTTCTAACAGGAGCTAGTGGCCAGTGCCTTACTAGCTCGTTTGATGGACATACCCAAGTGGTACGCGGAGCGCACAGAGAAGACACCCGATTTAGTATGATTCCAAGCTCGGTAATCTTCAGTACTTGGCCCGCCTACAATGATCTGTTTGATCTCCTTCACTTCATCATCTGAAAAAGCTTGCTGCAGCTTCGTTTTTCATCCCAAGCACTGCCCTGTTGATTCATAACATCAGCTACCTTAGTCACATGTGGTACATATTCAGCGCCCAGTGGCACTAAGCTACCACTACGAGGGATCCAGTTATCGTGATAGGCATTAACTTTAGAGCCATCCCCCTATTCTCCAGATTAATCCATGCATAAGAAGATTTCTACCATGTATCAAACTTCTCCAAGTATAGCTCTAAAACCTGTCTGATTTGCCAATGAATCATGATTTCCCTTGCTTTTCAGATAGCCTTGACATGAATGAAATGTGCACTTGACCGTTATCCCTTGCTTTGATCACACTCTATCTATTCTTATCTCTTGTCGGGCCCCAATCCTTCTTCTTTCTTCTTTGAATTCCGATCGTCATCCAACATACCAGTAACATGTGATGATGCACCCGAATCTACTGCTCTGTGAAGAGTTGGAAGGACAGTAATCGGTTTCTCACAAGTGTAAGAGCATCCCTGAGGACACGATGCTGCCATAATATCCGTGTCCTGAAAATAACGAGCCGTCAAGACACGGGCACATAGAGAGTTTGGCACCGTTAGAATACGCCACACTTGTTTGGCAAGGAGAGCTTGATTGAACGTCTCGGAGTCTCGAAAACCCATACCACCTTCTCGCTTCCTTGTGCACATCTTGTCCCATGCCACCCAATGGACTTTCTGCTCGCCGTTGGCTGCTCCCCACCAGAATTTTGAAGAGATTGCTTTCAGGTTCCGGCACATTTTCTTGGAGAGTTGGAAGACACACTAGTGTAAAACGGGCCTGTTGTCCCGGTTGGGAACGGCCTTTAGTGCCGGTTCAGCAACCGGCACTAAAGGGTGGGGACTAAAGCCCCCCCCCCCCCTTTAGTGCCGGTTCAACACGAACCGGGACCAAAGGCCAACCACGTGGCACGAGCCGGCAACGGGGGCTGGGGGACCTTTAGTCCCGGTTGGTAACACCAACCGGGACTAAAGGGGGACCTTTAGTCCCGGTTGGTAACACCAACCGGGACTAAAGGTCCCCCTTTTGTCCCGGTTGGTGTTACCAACCGGGACTAAAGGGCTGGTGCTGCCGCATCCACAACTTTAGTCCCACCTCGCTAGTTGAGAGGGGCTCGGAGTGGTTTATAAGTGCTGCTGTCGCTGCCCTCTCGAGCTCCTCTCTAATGCAGGCAGTGGATGCCTATCTGTGCCCTGTTGCGCCTGCTAGTATTGCGGGCCTGCATCCTGGCCCACTGGTTGGGTTTCTAGTTGTATGCAGGCCGTTGTGACTAGTAGGCGGGCCTTTTTTTATTAGGGGTTTATAAATTATGGTTTATTTTTCCATTTAATTCTTTTTCATTTCAAACATATTTTACGCTACTACATACTGTACACGTTATGCATATATATATATATCATCGAATTTCTCGTACGACCATTCACATACACATAAATATATATACAATTTCTCCTACAATTTGCGGATCATTACATGCAGGCATTACAGCTTGTAATGGAATTCTCCTTTGGGATCTATGACCTGGTCGACCAAAAATCCCGCTATTTCCTCCTGAATTGCTCGTACGCGATCCGTTGGTAGGAGCTTGTCCCGCATCTCCTTCAGCTTTAAAGAAGGAGATCAAGATGAATATATTAGTTGTGTGTATATATATTAGATCATGATTAAAAAATTGTGGATAGTGTACTGGCAAACGTACCCAAAGTTGTCTTTCAGATCTGCTCCTTTCAGACGTCATCATGCGAATGTTCTCGCAAACGTAGTATGCGCATAAATTATTCCCCGGCGCCTGGCGCAGGCACTTAACGAGAATAAAATCCAATCAGATAATAATTAATCAAGCATGATAATGGTATTGAAACTATAATTAAAGAGATGCACGGACGTAGCTAGCTAGTACTACTTAATTACCTTGGGTCGCACCCATTTCAGCTGTTTTTTCCATTCGCCGGTGACCTCTTGGATGAATTTTTGCCAAGCCCTGTCCGCCGGCAAAGAAAATGAATAAAGGAGTTATTAATTAGTTGATATCAGGAAATGAACTAAAGAGGCCGACATAGTGCAATAATGATTAAAATTACCTTTCGACCATCCCCTTCACGATTTTGTATTCGGATGGGTCTTTATATAGTGAGTCCAGTACTTGAACTTTTCCCTTGTCAACTTCAATGATTAACAAGATCCAGTGGAAACTGCATGCGCACATGTTTGTATAATTAAGCGGGCATGTGCATAACTCATCAACTACACTTATTAACATCTAGTAAGCAAAAATAGAATTTGTAATACAAGATATAGTAACACTCACCCGAAGTTGTAAGGAAAAAGTATTTCTGGTTGGGTATTTAGTCGCTTCAAAAACTCAAACAAGCTTATCTCTGTGTCTTTTCTATACACCTCAATTGACCATGTCTTTTCATTAATGCTATTTGGATCAATGAACCCAATGCCATAGCGTCCAGCTTTTTCCATTTCATACATCTTCATTCTGCATAATACCACAGAAAAAAATATAGTGAGGATAATTACAGATAATGAACGAGCACAACTAGCTAGAGACTTAAATTACAGAAAGAAATCACTTACAGACAATAGCAACTGACGATAGATTTGTCGAGTGCGTCTTGATTGAATAACTGAAATATCTTTTGAAACTCAACCCACAAATCTTTTGCATGGAAGTAATGCTTTTCCTTGACTTTCACCATGAGGGACTCTCGATCGGTCTTTGCTGCTTCTGTCATGTACCACTTATGCAAATTGTACATTCTCGTTGGCAGAAGCGGGATCTGCTCAGGCTTGACCAGAGGTTGGCCGTGGACATATTTCCATCTTAGTTCCTCCTCTTTAAACACGGGGAGTTCCTCGATGCCTAGGAGTTGTTCAACAGTGAGACCGGCCTCTTTAGCCTGCCTTCTATGATCGTCGGTTATTACCAGCTGATCGGCGGTACTCACATGTGTTTGTACAATGAGCGGGGGGATCGATTGCACTGCCTGTTCTCCCAGCTGGGGAACAGTTTTCCCGCTTTTATTGCCAACTGCTTGGCTCGAGCTCGAGATCGACTCCTTTTTTTGCGCCTGATATGACTTCTTGATAGAGCGCTCATAGTCTGAGTCTGTATGCTTGATAGCCGGTTGAGCATTATCAATAAATTGTTGTATGACTTCCTTACTTACTTTCTCCTTTGGCGGCGGGGGCGGTTTCGGTCCAAAATGGGCCTTCAATTGGGCAGCCACTTCGGCTTTGATTTCCTCCTCAGTCAGGTGGTAAGGCAATTTCGGAAGAGGTTTGAGGCTTGGACCATATTTGCCTTTCTTGCTTGTTGTATTGCTAGCCGCCGTAGCTGCGGCGCCTCTCTTCCGCTGAGACGGCGGAGACGGCTGACGCGATGCCGGACTTGGAGGAGGAGGAGTGGGCTGACGCGGTGCCGGCGGAGACGGCTGACGCGGTGCCGGGCTTGGAGGAGGAGGAGTCGGTTGACGCGGTGCCGGACTTGGAGGAGGAGGAGTCAGCTGACGCGGTGCCGGACTTGGAGGAGGAGGAGTCGGTGGCCTTGGAAAGACGATGCAATCCTTTTTCCATAGAATGATACGATGTATGGCCTCTCCCAGTGTGTTCTCCTCGTCACCTCCAGGAATGTCAAGCTGTAGCTCGTAATATCCTGACATCACTTCATCAACCCCGACACGAGCATAGCCAGCTGGAATCGGATTGCAATGGAAGGTTGCTTCAGGGGGATTTGTTAAAGCATAGCCGTCCGCCACCTTCATGGATATGTTCTTCACTTTCATGTGTAGCTCACAAGTAGTCTTATCTTTGATATCATCCACAGGGCATCTAGCCAGCAGTGCATCATCGCCCGGGGTGGAACCCACGCTGCTTCTCGGCATAGATGGGGCGGTGCTATCCAATGCTGGATTGATCTGCTCCAGCTGCCGCTGAGACGCCCTTTCCTGGCTAAGTGATTCGATCAGCTCCTGCTGCCGCCTGACAACGTCTTGTAACTCAAAGTGACTTGATTCTAGGCATTGAAGGCGAAGTGCTTCCTCCTTCCTCTTCTCCTCCTCCAGCTTCCTCTTCTGCTCCTCCTGCTGCTTCTTTGATGCCTCTTCTTCAGCTTCTTCCCGCATTGCCCGCTCAGCTTCTTCCCCCAATGTTGTACCATCGTATTCAGGGAACCCATGGCCAGGATAGCTGTCGTCATCCTCATCTTCTTCATTCTCTTCCATTAGGACCCCTCTTTCTCCGTGCTTGGTCCAACAGTTATAGCCAGACATGAAACCGGACTCAAACAGGTGGACGTGAATGGTTCTTGAGTTAGAGTAATTTCGATCATTCTTACAGCCAGCACATGGACAATACATAAAACCATCCGCCCGCTTGTTTGCCTCAGCCGCAACCAGAAAAGTACGCACGCCATTAATGAACTGGGGAGAGCATCGGTCATCGTACATCCATTGCCGGCTCATCTTCATTACACAATACCGAAAAGAACAAATTAATACAAGTTCATACATAAAGTTCATACACACTTGTTCTCATAAAATAACATACAAACTCTCTAGCTAAAGCATTTAAATGCAACAACAAATGCGATCAAGATCGCAACTAAGGTAACAATTGATCCAACAGCATAGTGATACCAAGCCTCACTATCAATGGCATATTTTTTAAATTTTCTAATCTTCAAGCGCATTGCATCCATCTTGATCTTGTGATCATCGACGACATCGGCAACATACAACTCCAGTTTCATCTTCTCTTCTTCAATTCTTTTCAATTTTTCTTTCAAATACTCATTTTCTTTTTCAACTAAATTTAACTTCTCGATAAGAGGGTCGGTTGCAATTTCCGGTTCACATACCTCCTAGATAAAAATATCTATGTCAACTTGATGGGCATAATTGTCATAAACACGAAATGCAACAAATAGTTATACAAGAGAATATACCACATCCGAATCATAAACCAGACGAGGGCCCACGGGGACGGATATCAAAACCATGCCACTATGTATAACAAACAACGTACGGGTAAGAAAATTATACAACTATCTAAATCACACAAACATGATTTTCTTTTTATAAAAAGGATAAGAACAAGAGGCTCACCAAGGTGATGCCGGTGACGGGACGGTGCGGGCGATCGACGGTCGTTAGGACGGGGACGGGAAGGCACTAAGTAAACCACACCTACACATCCAAACTAAGAAGTTAATTTGAGCTCAAATTGCATATAAATCAAATAAACTACCACATATAAATACTCCCAAACTAAAACCCACAAATCACTATACTTATAGAGCATTGCAAGAGCTAATCTAGCAATGAGAGATGAAAGGACAAAGTTGCTAACCTTTGTGAACACTTGGATGGATGGGGTGCCTCTAAATCTTGACAAATTTGGGCAAAACTGGAGGATGAGCTTGAGGAAGAGGGGAACAAGAGGAGAGGAATGGGGAAGAACAGAGAGCTAGTGCTGGACGAAGGGCTTATGTAGGAGCATCTTTAGTCCCGGTTCTTTACACAAACCGGGACTAAAGGTTATCCTCTAGTCCCGGTTTGTGACACGAACCGGGACTAAAGGTGACCGTGGGGCCCCAGCCTGACACCAGCATGCCACCAGATCTTTAGTCACAAACCGGGACTAAAGGTGATCGTGGGGCCCCAGCCTGAGGCCAGCCTGCCACCACCCCTTTAGTCCCGGTTCGTGTCACAAACCGGGACTAAAGGTTCGACACGAACCGGGACTAATGATTAGCCGTTCGAATCGGGACTAATGGTCACATTAGTCCCGGTCCGTTTTCAAACCGGGACTAATGATGCGAACGTAAAGTCCTTTTTCTACTAGTGACACTCATCGAATACATTGGTGTTGCCTGTAACACCGACTTGACACGTACCTCTCTTGCCGCCTTGGACAAGCCCTGTCCTTTCCACCCTGTAACTTTCCCTCGTGACGCTTCACGAACATGTTTAAAAGACCCATCCTTCGACCGTCCCACCATAGTGGGTAAGCCCAAATATTTCTCATTGAGCGCCTCTGATTGCACACCTAATAAATGTTTGAGAGCCCCCTTATTCTCGTCACTGCACCCCTTACCAAAGAAGATGGAGGATTTTTCCATGTTAATTTTTTTGGCCAGACGCATTCTCATAATCCTGCAATATTTGGCGCAGCCGTGTCATGTTACCATTTGAGGCCTCCAAGAACACAATACTATCATCTGCAAAAAGGTGTGTGACGTTGGGGCCAGTGCACCCAAAGGACACCCCTTGGAGTTCTTTCTCTTGCTGAGCCTGTTTCAGGAGAGATGAAAACCCTTCCACACAGAAAAGGAAAAGATACGGTGACAATGGATCACCCTGCCGCAAGCCTCTGGACGGCATAAAACCCTGAGAAATATCTCCATTTAACTTAACCGAGAATTTGGCTGAGGTAACACATCTCATGACCATGGTCGTCCATGCATGAGAGAACCCAAACTTAGTCATCATATTTTCAAGAAACGTCCACTCAACTCGGTCGTATGCTTTCATCATGTCAAGCTTAACAGCGCATAAAGGTTTCTTCCTCTTCCTCTTCCTAATAGCATGCACACACTCATAGGCCACCAGAACGTTATCAGTGATTAACCTTCCTGGCACAAAAGCACTTTGTTCTTCGGAAATTAAAATAGGAAGGACCTTCTTCAGCCTGTTTGCTAGTACCTTCGCCGCAATTTTGTACAAGAAATTACAGAGACTAATAGGTCTAAACTGCGAAAGAGACTCCGGCGCCTTGGTCTTGGGGATCAAGACTAAAATAGTGTCATTGAAGCCCTCCGGTATTTCTCTCTCACTTAAGAATTCCCTGATTGCCTTGCACACCTCTTCTTTGACCAACAATGTTGATAGAAAAGCGCAGGCAGTCCATCGGGCCGAGGAGCCTTGGTCGGTCCCATCTGAAAAAGCGCTCTCTCAATTTTCTCATCCGTGACAGTACCCTCAAGAGCCATGTTCATATTGTCTGAGACACAGATAGGAATATTATCAAGAACCTTCTGCATGTGTTGTTACACCCTGAGAAGCAAACAAAAGCGGGTAAAAGTCTCTAGCACGCGATAGCTCGCATACCTTCATCATATGTGCATTTAGAGCCATCCGGCTGGGTCAAAGTTTTTCCTTCTCCTGTGAGAGGCACGATTCTGAAAATACTGGGTATTTTGATCTCCATACGTAAGCTAGTCTACGTACCCGAGCCCTCTGTCTTTGCATAATTTCTTCTCTTAATTAAGTACACTTCATGCAGTTTATAGCAAATTTTTGTAAAATCCATGGCCATCTGCTTAAACTCTAGTACCACATCCATATCAGCTCCAAGATACTCATCCATTGATTGCATTGCTTCCACCGCCAGCATGCAATCAGACTCACTTTCAACACTATTTCAACCAATGTTTGCTACGACATAAAGTCCGTTCCTGATGGCCTGAAGCTCTGCTGATTCCGCATCGCGAATGTGTGATAGAAACCAATTTGCCGTTGCAACAAAATCATCATGGTTGTCGCGGACAACAGCGCCACATGCGCCTGATAGAGTATCTTCATGGAAAGTTGCATCGACATTTATCTTGACAAAACCGTGACTAGGTTTTGCCCACATATGATCACGCTTCTAAACCGGTAGCTGAGAAGTCATTGACTTTATGATTTTTTTGCTAGAACTCGAATAGATACTGTCGTTTTCTCCACTGTTTGGACCGAAACTCCCTTAACCATCTGTCGGTGTTGCCACCAGATGTACCACACTGCTACAAGGGTCAGTTCCGCCGCTGGGAGATCATTGGAAATAGCAACAACTTTGGAGAGAATTTTAAGTGTTATCGATCCCGATCATTCTTCCAATATAGCTCTGTTAATAACCTCCAGCAAATCAAGTGCATCCCATATTTCTTTGGCCCGATCGCATTGAAACAAACAATGTTGAATATCTTCGACTCCAATTGCACAAGTAGGACACTGTGGTGAACATGGAATATGCCGAGATGCTAGTATGCCGTAGCAGGGGAGAACCCCATGCAACACTTTCCATGCAAAGTGTTTCACTTTACCAGGGACTCGCAATCGCCAAAGATCCTTCCATACTGGGTTTACATTAACACTCCCAAGACCATCTATTCGTGTGAGTCTGCTCCCAAACTGGTGCTCAAACTCCCTATGGTAGGTTGATCGGACTGAGAAATAACCCGAGCATGTGAAGTTCCATGCAACAAAATCCTCAGTCACTTGGACATTCAAAGGAATCTGCAGAATTCTGTTCACATCGACCGGTGAGAAAATGTCACGGATAAGCTCCTCATCCCATTGTCCCGAGTGAGGATCAATCAACTCTTCCACTTTAGAGAGCATGGTACCTCCTCTAGGAGTGATGATCTTACGAGATGCACTCGTTGATATGCAGGGGTCATTCCATATGCTGATTTTTTAACTAACCTGATTTTGGAATCTGTGAACGATTTAATTAAGCCTTGTGAATATTTTTAAAACTACGTGAACAATTTTCTTATTATAAAAGAAACATAAAAAGGAAAAGGAAATAAAAACAAAATTATGAGCATTTTTAATAAGAAGGTAAAAAATAATAATAAAAAAGAAAACTTAAACATTTTTTAGAAACATGAACAAAAAAGGAAAGAAAACTTAAATAAAAACCAAAAAACCGAAACAGAAATAGAAAATCCGAAAAAACCAAACAAAACTGCAAAAAAATAGATACTTTTCTAAAATCATGAACAAAAAAATAAAAGGAAAAGAAAACAAAAAAGCGGCAAACTCGAAAACCGAAACAAACCTACATTTTTTTTTGAAAGATCAGTGTCGCGGAGCTATAGGCCAGGCCCAAATTGCCCGTTGAGGTGCAAAAGGGGCGCGGTGTATAGCATTTGCGGTTTCCCCGGCGTAGATTGTGATGTGTATATGCAGGTGTCGTCGATCGCCATTCTGCTGGTATGGCCGGACCCGCACCTTCCGTTTTGGGCCTCTTCTCCGCCCTATCCTTGCTCCGGTGGTGCGCCAGCGTCAACGGAGGGCACGTAGAGTTGTGTGTTCGGCGGATCTCGTGGGATCCCATCGTTTTTTGTGTTTGTTGGTGTGGTTTCATGTTTGACGATGGCCGCTATGCTCCGGTGGTCCTCTGGGGCCTTAGCACGATGACTTTCCGCCTGTTTACCACAACAAGCTCTACTACGGCAAGCTTTGCCCGGCTTCGGTGATGGCGGGGTGAGGACGGGCTGCGCCTCTTCGGCTCGCGAAGTGTCTGTAGTCGTCGCTATGTGGTTCGAGGACCGATTTATATTTTTTATTACTAGCAAAGGGCTCATGCATTGCAACGGAAAAAAATCATAATCTCCAATGGCCATGACCACATTTGGATGCGTCACCGAGATACACTATCACTCTCAATTTCGTGAAATCATGAACAATTTTTGAAATCATGAACATTTATTTAAACTCATGAACATATTTGAAATCATGAACATTTTTCAAAATCGTGAACACTTTTACAAATTTTTGAACATTTTCTAAAATCAAGAACATTTTTTGAATTCATGAACATTTTATACTATTTGCAAACATTTTTCTAAATTGTGAACATTTTTTTAAACAATTTTCTTTAATCGGTGAACATTTCTAGAATCAACGAACATTTTTTAGGAAATTGGTGGAACAATTTTTGTACTTCACGAACATTTTTTTGATTTAACGAATATTTTTTGGAATGCATGATCATTTTTTGAATCAGTGAACATTCTATGAATGAATTTTTGTAACAGTTTTTGAAGTTTTAGGATATTTTTCCATTCATGAATGTTTATTGAATTGGCGAAATTTTGTTCAATTTCATTAACATTTTTTAATACACAAACTTTTTAGAAAATCATGATTTTTTTTATTTTCCAAACATTTATTTTCAAATTTTCAAACAATTTTTGAATAAGTAAACATTTTATTACAAAATCATGAACATTTTTTGAATCCACAAACATTTAATGATTTATTAAACATTTTATTTCAAAATTCTCATTTTTTTAATTTTTGAAACTTTTTTGAAGTCCCAAATTATTTAAAGTAGAATAAAACAAAAACAGAAAATAAAAAGAAATAAATAAAACAGAAAGAAAAAAAGGCCGCCCGGATATGGGCCGGCCCAAACTGGCGCCCTGCATCTTCTCCTAGCGCACAAAGCGCAGTATACTCCCTACTGCATGGGCCAGTCCAGGTGGGGGATTGCTCTGTGTAAAACATTTTTTATGATTTTTAGGTGGCATTGGTGGGTAATATTTTGCAACTTTAAGGGCAATTTTCGTACCACCAGAAGCAATAGCCCCTTTATTATTAATAGTAAAAAAGGTCGTGCGTTGCAATGGGAGAAAAAAAATAACACACGCTCGTAACCCAATAATCATGGCTCAAGACCTCAATAGTGCCCACACAATCACAACGCGTTTGAATGTGTCAATCCTAATGCATCTCTCTCTCGGCATAAGATCAGAAATTTGCTTTCTTTGCCCCCTGCGAGGTTTTGCCGACGTGTGTAAGTGCGGTTATAGATGGTTTCTTTCGTCTCCAATTTGGTTTTGCTGAGTTGTTCATTTTCTATCTGGACCTGCACCGATACGAAATAAAGACGGATGGTGCACTATTTATCAAGGTTGCATAAAAACAACATTTTAAAAATGTTTAAAAGATAATATTCAGATTCTACATATTTTCTTAGTCAAATTTCGTATATAACATGTTAAAATTGGAGTTACGGTTTAAAAGATATGACTATTTTTTTAAACATATGATATGGACTACGGGTTGAATTTAGGAAACCGCAGGGGGATTTTTGCATAACGCGAAACATTTTCTCAAGGTCACTTAAAATCAGTACTACGGGTTAATTATCGAAAAGTACAGGGGGGTTTCTGCGAAATGAAATGTTTTTGTGTGTTTATGACTTTAAACTGTACCGTGGCTTAATTACTAGTAATTATAGGGGTTTTCTGCAAAACGACGCGATGGACGACCAGAAGCGTTTCGTGCTTTATTATTAGATAAAGACAAAGATTAGGTATAGATATAATATAGATTACTTTTGGCTCTCTTTGTACCGCTGTTGACAATTATTAATAGATGGGTGAACCTTCTCTTTGTACCAAAAGCATGCAGGTGGTTTCAATCAAATTCCCCAAATCCTGAAAACGCTTTCTTGGCCGTCTCCCTCCCACGAAATCCCCAAATCGCTTCGGTATCCTGTTGCATCCTCTCACTCAGGAGTCAGGACGCTTGGCATCCTTGTAACGCTTGGCATCTACGGTACGGTTTTATTATACGTGGATCTCCGCGCGCAGAGTAACTAGAGAGAGGGAGGGCTTTCCAATGCCATGGGCGTGCACGGCGGTTTCTGGAAGGCGCTGCAGCCTTACGCGCGGCATGAGGGCATGGGGTATCTCCGCGTCGCCGTCAACCTCTCCTCGTGGATCGTCTCCGTCACGAGCACCAAGACCTATAGGGGAAAAGTTAATGGGCCTATGAGGCCCATTAGGTGGAGACGCCCCCTTAGCTTCTAGGAGAAGCAAGGGGAGGCCAAATTGGAGGGGGATCCCCCCTCCTTGGCCGATGCAAGGGGGAATCCTTCCTCCCTTGTGGCACCCCTTCCCGTCTCCTCCAACCTATATATACTTGAGGATTTGACCCTTGTAGACACAAGTTTTGGAGCCTCCTCTAGTTCTTTAGTTCTAGTTCTAGTTTATCCAATTATAGCTAGATCTAATCCTCTCTAGTCCTCATAATTAGAAGCCTAGTGTGGTTCTAATCTTCTCACTCTAATTCTCCGGCATCGATTAGCTCTGGACGGCGAAGCGCTGCCAATCGTGAAGACCGTACGCTTGCAAACTGTGGAGAGGCCGTGCTTTCTTTCTTCCGTTCGAGGGACCTCAAGTACGATCTACGCCGACTCTTCTTCCGCTGCAACTCGGAGTTGGTAACGATCCGATCTAAACTTCTATAAGTATCTTCCTAGTGTTCCTAGTTCGACCGTAGGATGATTTTTTTTGTTTTTTACTACATTTCCCAATAGTAATCGACCTACACGTAACCCTAGGTAACCCTGGTGCCTATATAAGCCGAGGGATTTTAGACCATAGGGCAAGTTAGCTTCATTCACATACGGTGTCGAGGTAGATCATCCTATACTCTGTACTCCATCCAGACAATATAATCAGAAGCAGGAGTAGGGTTTTACCTCTACGAGAAGCCCCGAACCTGGGTAAGACATCGTGTCCCTCTTTCTCCTGTTACCATCTAGCCAAGATCACCAGCTCGGGACCCCCTACCCGAGATCCGCCGTATTCAACTCCGACAGCCGCCATCGACCGCCACCAACCCTTGGACGTGTATGACCTACGCCTACCTATGCTCTCATGGAGCCCTCCCATGCGCACGTCTCGGTGTCGCTCCTCCTCAAGCCTACACCTGGACATTTTTATTTTTATTTCTTTTTCTTTTTTCTTTTTCTATTTTTATATACTTCAAATGTTTATTTTGTGAAAAATGAACATTTTTCATAAAATAATGTTCAAAAAAGAAGAACAACTTTTAAAAATACCAAATAATTATTTGAATATGTGAATAATTTTTTTAACCTCCTGAATAGTTTTTCAAACTCGTTAACCTAAATTTGGAGTATGTGAATGATTTAATTAAGCCTCTTGAATTTTTTTCAAACTATGTGAACAATTTTCTTAATATAAAATAAACATAAAAGGAAAAAATAAATAAAAAATAAAATGGTGAGCATTTTTAAAACGTTAGCATTTTTAATAAAAAAAACTTGAACATTTTTCAGAAACATGAACAAAACAATAAAAGACAAACCCGAAAACCAAAACAGAAATAGAAAATCCAAACCTAAAAAAAAAAGAAAATCGCAAAAAAATAGAAACTTTTCTAAAATCATGAACATAAAATAAAAGGAAAAGAAAAATAAAAGAAAACAGAAAAGCGGCAAACTCGAGGACCGAAACAAACCTAGAAAAAAATAAGAAAGATCAGTGTCGCGGAGCTGGGCCAGAACAAAAATGCCCGTTGCGGCGCAAAAGGGGCGCGGTGTATAGCATTTGCGGTTTTCCCTGCGTAGATTGTGATATGAATATGCAGGTCTCGTTGATTGCCCTTCCATTGGTATGGCCGCACCCGCACCTTCCTTTTTGGGCCTCCCACTAGTAGAAAACAGGGCTTTCGTTCTAGCCGGAAAGGATCAATAGTCCCGGTCGCATTACGAACCGGGACTAATGTGAGCATTAGTCCCGGTTCGAGTGGCTAGGACGCCGGACGGGGCTCGGCTAGCTTTAGTCCCGGGTCAAACGCAGCCTTTAGTCAAGGTTGGAGATACCAACCGGGACAAAAGGGGCTGCGGCAGGATGCGGCCGGTGCGAATCCCTTTAGTCCCAGTTGGTGTCTCCAACCGGGACTAACCTTTAGTCCCGGTTGGAGATACCAACCCGGACTAAAGGGGTTTTGAAAGTTTCTTTTCTGTTTTTCCATTTGTTTTCTGTTTTTAGTTTCTGGTTTAAATTGCATATATCTTTTAGGATATTTCATATTTTTGAGTGATTCTTTTTGCATTAGATTCAAAATTTTGTCTAGTTTCTGTTTGTGCCATTATTTTTCAAATTAGAATGGTTTAAATTTGAATTTGTTCAAATTTGCTTCAAACCCTAGATTGTGAATAACTTGAGTTTAAAAATAGTTTTTAATTTAATTCTTTTTGCTCCTAGTCACATGTTAGATTGTTGTCACAGTAAGATTTATTTGGTTATTTTTAGAATAATTTAAATTAAGATTTTAATTAAAACAGTACTGTTTTGCTTATATAGTTGTTTCAGTCATTTAATTGTTGTTTTTATTTATTTTTAGTTAGTTCTTTCTGTACATTTTAACATGGTGTAGTATGCTTCTGTTACACAACAGTAGATAAAATTTTATAATTAATTAATATTAATTTTGCTACTGTTTTGTATTAATAGTTGTTTAGCCTTTAATTATAGTTGATAGAATTAGTTTTGCTATATTAAAAAGTAATTCTTTTTGCCACTTTAATATAATTAACTTTAGTTTCTGTTGTTTGACAATAATTTAGTTTTTGTAATTAGTTAATATTGCTTTATTGCTATGTTAGTTGTTTTTAATTTCTTATGATTATAACTAGATTGTTATAATAGTTTTTAATTAGTTGTTTTTGCTAGTTATTAATTTAGTGAAATACTTTCTGTTTATTTATGAGTTTAGTATTTTCCTTGCTGTTATGTTTCAATTAGGACAAAATCTATTTTCTTTTTTGTGTGTAGTTTCCTTAGGAGTTTTTCTTTGGATTTCCTTGAAGTTTTCTTTTGCTTTCTATTTGGTTTTTCTTATTGTTTTCTTTATTGCTTTTTATTTGTTGGTTGTTAACATGATTGTTAGAATTGCTTGCTAGAGTAAATGCTTATGTGAATGCAATGTTTGATTAATATAGATTTCATCGGAGAGTGACGAATAGTTCTATCAAGTTATTTCTGAGAGCGATATTATCTTCATTAACTATACCAGGCAAGTTCACTTTGACCATACTTTTCATACCTATGTTTTTATTGCATTTAGTGACACCTTTTCAACTTTCCTCTAGTAGTATATTGAATGTTGTAGTTGAGTAGAAGCATGAGGTAGGAACCCACACCCATGTTACTAAGCCCGGGAACGTGACTCTGGCCTGGTTAACCTTAGTTGTGACTCTGGCTGAGACGGTGCTAGCAGATGTAGTCGATGGTAGGATTGGATGGACACCAACCCGGACTAAAGGGGTTCTGAAAATTTCAAACTCTACCCCCCCCCCCCCCCGGGTATCGCCATTTCAGTTTTGAAAAAAACAAAAGAAAATGATAAAAACTTCAAAAATTAAAATCCTTCGAGATATAGTTATGTTACTACATCTACTAGTTAGGAAAATTAAAAAACATAATTTTCGACATGTTTTGCAAAAAAGTGTTATGAAAAAGTAAAATGGCTATAACTTTTGCATACGATCTCGAAAAAAAACGTATAATATATCAAAATGTTCAGCACGAGAAGCCGGTTCCGATTTCAATCGCCATAGGCCATTTTGCAAATTTTTAGAGTCCTCAAATTCTGAAAGGGAAAAAAAAGTTATCCTCAAATTTACGTTTTTTTGAATTTTTGGTCAAATTCTGGTCAAACTGTGGTCAAACTATGGTCAAACTACTTATTCAATAAATATTAGTGTTAGTAAATAATAATTGTTTTTAAAAATAATAGTTTTAAACTCAAACGGTGAAACGTGTGACATCATGCTCAAGTTCAACTCCTAAAATCAAATAACAGCAGTTGCTGCAACTGGACAGACATTGTGCATAGTGATTCAGGGATTCACCATTTTATACCTGAGCTAGTACCAGATCAACAAATTATAACCATTTTATAAATGAATCCAGATCAGGCACTTGTGCTTAGCCAAACATAGAAAGCTCATTAGTTCTCATCCTAATCACATCACCAAGAAGCAATTGATTCCAGCATATGAGAAATAATTTTAAAAATTAATTTTATTTAAAAAAATGATGTCATATTTGGATTCCTCACATTTTTCTGATAATAATGGATATATTATTTGTCGAATTTCGATTTACAGATTTAAAGATATTAATTATGCCATATTAAATGAATAAATGTCAAAAAAATGAATAAAATAATATTATTACTTATTTTATTTTCATTGAAATTCAATATTATTATTACTTATTTTATTTTAATAATTGTATGGAATTCAAAAAATTATATCATGTGACATCAAGACCTAAGGGTTAATAGGATTGATAGCTTACTATTGTCAGGAAAACAACAAGTGCAGACTTGGAAACTAGGGGAAATAGAACTGGGAAGTTAAGCGTGCTGGGGCTGGAGTAGTGAGAGGATGGGTGACCGGTCAGGAAGTTAGACGATTTGGAATGAGTGCTCCACGCTGGAGCAGTGAGGAGGGGTGATTAGAGATTAAATTGTCAAATAATTCAAAGATTTGAAAATCAGAAAAAACTTAAAAAAATCAAAAAAAATTCAAATTTTTTTTTTCCTTTAGTCCACCAACCGGGACTAAAGGTCCTCCAACCCCGCTCCAGGCAGCGGCCACGTGGAGCCCCTTTAGTCCCGGTTCGTAACACAACCGGGACTAAAAAGGGGGGCCTTTAGTCTCTGTTGGGAAACCGGGACTAAAGGCCCTTACGAACCGGGACTAAAGGCCCGTTTTCTACTAGTGTCCTACCCACTAGGGTGGGTGCGGCCGTACCAGCGGAAGGTCGATCAACGAGACGTGCATGGACCCTGGTGTCTCGCTTGTGGGAGGGTTCCCGCTTCTTGTTTTACCTTTTTCTGTGTCTTCTTCAAAATGGTGAGGCGGCAACGGCATCCTCAAGTGAGAATAAGGTCCTCCCCACCCTATCCTCGCTCTGGTGGTGCGCCTAGTGCTGACGGAGGGCACGTGGAGTTGTTTTTCTGGCGGATCTCCTGGGATCCGGTCGGTTTTTGTGTTTGTTGGTGTGGTTCCAGGACAGGGCGTTCCGATTTACGGTTCTCATCGTTGATGATGGATGGTATGATGCGTTGGTCCTTTGGAGGCTTAGCACAACGACTTTCCGTCCGTTTACCATAACAGAGCTCTAGTACGGCAAGCTTTGCCCGGCCCTGGTGATGGAGGGGCAAGGACGACGGCGCATCTTCGGCTCACGCAGTGTCGATAGTCATCGCTAGGTGGTCCAAGGACCGATTTATATTATTTTTATTACTTTTGGCTCCTGTTGATGATTATTAATAGATCGGTGAACCTTCTCGTGAAAAAAAAAACGCACAGCATGTTCATATCGGTTGTCTAACTACAAGGGTGGAACCTTTTCTTTTTAACTAGTCTTAAAGTGGATGTCGCAGCCTTGAGTTCTTTTTATTGAATTCACGAGATTGGCCCTCGAAGTGCGTCGTCGGGTACCATCGCGGGCACGCCGTGCACTCAATCTCTGTCGCTTACAGTTTATCCGTCAAGTCACTACTCACTACTAGATAGTAGGATTTTCATCCCGCGACAAGCGTGATCAGCGATCTACAAATCTTTGAGATGGTAGAATTTTCACATGACTACAATTCCGATCACTAGGACACAGCGTGCCTCAAGAAGAAGAGTTTTATTATATATAGGGACAGTGGCGGTTGTACAAATAAATAAATAAATAAATCCATATGTAGTGCGGTCGTTTACCTCCCGGCCCCGAGAAAGCCGTACGTCCTGCAGCCTGCAGGGTCGTTTCAAATTCCCCAAATCCTCAAATCGTTTTGTTGGCCGGCCGTTTCCCTCCCAACTCCCAAGAAAGCCCCAAATCTCTTGCTTTGTTGGCCGGCCGGTTGCATTCTTGTACCGGCGCGCGTCGTCTTGGATCTCACTCTAGTAACGTACGTACGCTTTGAGGTCTCTTTCTTTATTATACGTGGATCTCCGCGGAGGGAGGGAGGGAGGGAGGGGTTGCCATTGCCATGGGCGTGCGCGGCGGTTTCTGGAAGGCGCTGCAGCCGTACGCGCGGCAGGAGGGCATGGGGTATCTCCGCGGCCGCCGCGTCGCCGTCGACCTCTCCTCGTGGATCGTCTCCGCCATGAGCACCAAGTCGCCCACCCGCCGCAACATCTTCTTCCGCACGCTCTCCCTCTTCTCCAAGATGGGGGCGTTCCCGGTGTTCGTGGTCGACGGCATGCCGTCGCCGCTCAAGGCCAAGGCCACAAGTGACGCCTTCACGCGATGCGTCCACGACTGTGTGGTTTGTCTCTCCTTCCTGATTCTTCTTGCTTCTCTAGTCTATATATACTCCTAGTACTATATATATTTGAAATGAAATACCAAGTAGTGCGTGCGTGCGTGCGTGCAGCAACTGCTTGGGCATCTGGGAATGCCGATACTTCGGGCAAAGGGCGAGGCCGAAGCACTGTGCGCTCAGTTGAATCGTGAGGGCAAGGTGGACGCCTGCATAACCTCTGACAGCGATGCCTTCCTCTGTGGAGCCAACACTGTCATCAAAGTGTTCCGCTCCACTGCCAAGGAACCTTTCGAGTGCTACAACATAGCCGACATCCAGGATGGCATTGGGTTGAGTAGGAAACGAATGGTCGCCATGGCGCTTCTTATTGGCAGTGACTATGATTTGCAGGGGGTGCCTGGTGTGGGTCTTGAGACCGCACTTGCGTTTGTGCAATTATTTCATGAGGAACATATCTTGGATGAGTGAGTACGCGACCTCATCTACTTTTGTTTCTTTAATTCTATTTTTCTCAACCCAACTACCCAAGTCATCAGCGTGCGGTAAAACAAAAAATGGCATCTTCAATTTTAGTATATATATTTGGCTGATCGCTCATGAAAATTAACTAGTACTACTTCTAATTTCTTGTCTTTCTCATCTCATTTTTGCTTACTCCAGATTACGTGCAATCGGTAAAGGAATCTATCCACCTGCAGCTTTCGCATCTCAATGTCCTAGCTTTCACAAGGTACTACTTGAATTACATATATACATGCAATTAAAAATCAAAAATTATGTACACAAGAATGAATCTATTCTTAAATGCTAGGCGCGTGATCTGAATTGGAAAATCAATGTCTGCAAAAGATTAGCTGCTCACCCAAATTTCCCAAATGAGGAAATAATTACCCAAATTTGGTACTAGCAATGCCAGCGGAGCCGCAGCGGATGGCGTCCCGTAGCCGGCGCCTGACTATGGCGTTCAGGCCGCCGCCGCCGGCGGAGACCTCTGCGGCTAGGGGCTCGAGTGGATCTCGCTACTCCTGTCTAGGCTCGGAGTACGGTTCCTCGGACAAGGAGAGCCCACCGGCCGTTGGTGTTCGGATGGCGATCGACGTCCTGGATCAAGGTGAGGAACACTCGGAGTGGACTCCGGTGGTTAACAGGAAGAGGAAGACGGAGGCGGAGAAACCCGGCTTCCCAACTCCGGTGTCTCGCTTCTGGGAAAGACGTGCTTCTTCGTCGCCGGCGCTGGGGCACGCTGGTATGGTGTCTTCAACTAGCAGGGAGGAGATCTCCACGGTGGAGGACTCGCCGGACCGGGCACGATACACATCGCCAGCCGTTTCGACAGCGACCAGACTGACGGAGCGGAAGGCGCCGGCGTCTCCGACTGGTATTCGCATATCGCGCGGCCCCCGCATGGGCACGGGCTGGACGTACCGAGCAGGCTTTTTGGCCCGCTCGTGGACCGCTCTGGACCGGACCGATCGGTCCCGGCCCGTTGGAAAAACTAGCCGGTCCGAGCTGGGAATTTCGGCCCGAAAATCGACCGGTCCGGTCCGGTCTTAGCTCGGTTAACTCGAATGGACCGAACGAGCTCTGCTGTTTCTTACGCACGAATAAACTCACGCGATGGATTCTTTGGCTCGAGGTAGAAGAAGAGACAGTTATCTCCATGATTAACTCCACGTTATTGGAGGGACAGTTATCTCCTCGATTTACTCCACGATTTACTTCGTAGGAATAGGAATTCTGTTGCCTAAAACGTTGGAGTTTTCCTTTTATTCAACGGAGTAGAAACAGAAAGAACGAGAAAGATGGGCTCGATCGGATACGTTCCTGCCATCCTACACCTCCCCACGATCCTAATAACCGGTGCCATCGAACGGAATATCGATCAGTGACAGATCAGAATTTGTACGACTGAATGTACATTTGTACGTGGTCATACACGTTACAGGCCCTACTTATTTGCAACATGCAAACTCTAAAAGGGATATGCAACGATCCTACAATGTGGACTCCTATCGACTCAACAGAGTTAAGGTGCGAACCAACCTGTGGTTGGATGTTTAGAGGGATAGTGGTATCCCCAGTCCATCAGGGTTCAAGTCCTGGTGCTCGCATTATTCCTGGATTTATTGCTCATAGGGGTAGGGTGTGCGCGTGTGCGTTCATAGGGGTGAGTGTATGCGCGTATATATGAGCGTTTGCGTCTGTACTGTGTTCAAAAAAAAAACCAGAGTTAACGTGATACTTTCAAAAATCAAACAGAATTAACGCGACATAAAACAGGAAACACCCCTAAAAAACAGGAAACAACGAGGCAACGAGATTAATTGCGGAACACTAGTGTCGCCACGAACAGACCCGCCCTTGGACTTCATCCGCTCGGGGGCCTCCCTGATGAAGAACTGCAGCTGCCCCAGGTCAGGCGGACCGGGGGTGACCTCCGCCGGCTAATGCGACGCCGACGCCTCCACGACAACACTTCCATTCGTCGCCGTCGTCGCGTACCTGGCCTCCCCGACCTCTTAAACGTGCTCATGACGGGCACGCGGCTGTTTCCCCTCTCCTTCCTCTGCTTCCTGTGCCCCGTAATCTCCTGCCATCGCCATGCGCCGCCGCTCGCCGTCGCCGTACGACGCCATGGGCGGTCCTCTCGGTCCGGCCCGAGCTTTACCATCATCGGTCCGGTCCCTGAAAAGTGGACCGAGGCACTGCTCGGTCCGGTCCGCCGGCGGCCGGTCCAGACGGCGGCTCGGTCAGGGCCCGGACCGTGTCCACCCCGCACCTGGAGGGGGCCCCTACCTCCTCGTCGGGTCACCCCGCCGCCGGTGCTAGGGCAGTTCCTAGCCACGGCCAAGGTGGTGTCCGAGGCGGGACGCTGTGGATCGCCGGCGCCGGAGATCTCTGCGGGTGCGGTGGCCAGATCGGAGACAGTTACGGAGGCGCAATCTCAGGATTTTCAAAACGAGCCATCGCCGTCGAGTGGGCCAGTCCTGCATGCGGTGCATGCCTCGGACCACGAGTTTTCATGGGCCTAGCTGTGACACCGTATGTGGGCTCTCTGGCCAGGTAACCCTAAACAGCCGGCCTCGCTCACGATCGAACGAACAACGATAGCGCCTTCGTCCTCGCCTCCGTCGCACGCAGCCGACTCGCCTTCGACCTCCGCCGCTCCAATCTGCTCGCCGGCCTGTGTCATCCCGCCGGTGATCCCAACTCCCACCGGCTCCACCGGCGCCGGGTCATCGCGCTCCTACGCGGTGGTCGTCGCGTCCAGGCCGCGGCCAATGGTGGGCGCGCCCCCGCCGCCGCAGCACACCTCGTCCACTGGTGGGCAGGCACCGCGGCCTCTCGTTCGTTGCTCCTTCGTGGGGTTGAACCCCGCATCTTCTCGCCCACCTGCTGCGGGGTTCGGGACGGCCGGCACCTCGGCTCTTCCTCAACAACAGCGAGGGCCGGCTCCCCGCTCCCGCGTATGCGTACGGTGGGGTGCAGTACCCGATGCAGGGCCAAGGAATGCATTATGCAACGCAGTACGGGCCTGCTCCCACGTACATGGCTCCGGCTGCTGGGGCGGCACCTCCCGCTCAGTTCCAGCCTGGGGGTGCTCCGGTTCAGCAACAGCAAGCAGTTTTCATGGTAGGCCATCAGGGCGCTGCTCAGAAACGTAAGAAGAAGAAGAAACAGCAGCCTCAACAGCCGCTACTTGGAGGTAACTTGCAACAGGGTTTTCAATACCCAACACAATACGTGACTACTCAGCAACAGTCTCCGAACCAGTACGTACCGCAGCATCAAATGCAGGCACAACAGTTTGGGCAGGTTCAGCAGACTGGACCGCAGACGCAGATGCCACCGCAACAGCCGCAGGGACAGGTACAAGAAACTGGGATCACTGTACCATCCACGATGACTCTTATGCCTAATGTCCAGGGGGATCCTCCCACGGCCAAGGCTAAAGCCAAAAAAGGGGTTCGTTGTTGGAAGTGTGCAGTTGACACGCATGCAGCTAAGGATTGTCCGGTTCAGCATTATTGTTATATTTATGACAAAATTGCAAGTCCAACGCTGCCTTGTCCCGTTCTTAAGCTCCCTAAGCCTCATGTTTTAGTTTCGGGAGTGGGTGCTGAAGAGACTTATTTTGCTCAGTTAGCTGATTGTGTTGTGAAAGAGCACCTGACACCGACTCAGACTCCTATCGCTTGTGTTCGAGTCAGCGGTGTGATGGTGCCTGCGAACATTATTGAGAGCCAGATTGCGAAGAGATGCCCGGTTCAGACTCAGTGGAAGTGGGAGGCCCATACAATATGGGGAGGATGCTTACCTTGTTAGCTTTCCCTCCTTTGAGGATTTGGACAGGGTTGACGGTATTCAGGTGATTGTGCCTTCAGTTAATGCTCAGATCACTATTTCTGCATGGAAATCTCAGGAGATACCACATAAGTTGGAACTCAAGCAGGTTTGGCTTCATGTTGAGGGTGTTCCCCACACAGTTCGTCACTTTTGGGGTCTCTAGGCAGTTGGCACGTTAATGGGCAAGACCATGGACGTTGATCTCATCAGCCTGAGACGTCGTGGGATAATCCGTATCCTGGTAGCCATGACTAACACTCAGATTTTGTCTAAAGAGAAAGATGATGTTTGTAACATCCCCGTGTAACAGCTACATTAATCACCTGTTGATAATGCCATGTCATCATGATTAACAGTGTTTGATCATCATTTGCATCATATCACATTTCAAATTCCAATTCAAATTGCAAATTCAATTATAAAGTGAAAACAAAAGTTGCTCCAAACTGAAAAACAAAAATGTTCATTAAATAGCAAGTAATTCAGAAGCATTTATAAAAATATAATCAACATTATTTGAATTAGTTAAATTACCCTATCATCCTAAAACAGATCCAATACAGCAATTTTTAACACCTTCCTATTTAAATAAAATTCAAATGAAATTCTCCTAACACCAAACCAATTTCTGGTGGTGGATAAAATTGCACTGTTAATTTTGGGACAAGTCACATATTTTACTAAACTCAATTAGGGTCCTAACTATTTTTAAAGCAGAAACTATAAAACAAAAACAAAACAAAAAAAAGGAAAAAGAAAAGCCCCCTGGGCCAGCCAGCCAGCCCAGGCCGGCCCACCCGCGCACTGCCTGGCCTATTTAGGCCCCCTTCCCACCCCGTAACCCTAACCCCCCAATTTTTTCCCCACTCCTTCCCGTCGCCCGTCCCGCCGCCGCCCGTCGACGCCGTCGCCGGCTCCGCCCCGCCGACGCCTTCCCGACCTCCTCCCCGCAGGCTACACCGAGCCTCACCGGCGTTCATCTACACCGGGGTGAGCCTCGTGGCCGGACCCCATCTCCTCCTCTCTCCCTTTTCTGTCGTCGTCGACCCCGTCGTTCGCCGCCGCCGCACGCCGCGCCCGCCTCCCTGCCGCGCCTCGCCTGGCCTCTCCCGCACTCGCCGTCGCCTGCGTGCTGGTCTCGCGCACCCGCTCGCCAGCGGCGGCCTGCGCCCGAGCCTACCCCACCTCGCTGCCGCACGCGGCCGCTGCTGGCCTCGCCTGCTGCCACCGCTCGCCGCCCGTGCGCCCCCTTGCCGCTGCCCGTCGTCGGCCTCGCGCGTTGCCACGGACGCGTCCGATCCCCCCATGTACCCCCGCGCACACGCGAACGCCGGACACGTCCGGCCCCCGAATGGGCACGGGCGGACGTGTCCGCCCTGGCCACTGACATCTGGGGCCCACCACTGTATTTAGTTCAAAACGAAAAAGAAAAACGTAAAAGAAAAGAAAAATAATAATAAATAAATAAAAAGAAAAAGAAAAAGAAATTAAAATAAAAGAATAAGTAATAATTAATTAATTAATTAACTAATTAGTTAACTTAATTAACTCTGTTTAATTAAACTAATTAATAATTAACCTAATTAATTTATAATTAGATTAATTAAAACCCTAATTAACCTAAAAGTGACTGACAGGTGGGACCCACCTGTCAGGTTGACCAGTGAACAGTATTGTTGACTGTTGACGTCATGCTGATGCAGCAATTACTGTTTCAGATAATATTGAATTAAATAATTAAAATAATTCCAGAAAATCAATAAAACTTTAAAAAATCATATCTTTTAAACCGTAAATCGGATGAAAATAATTTATATATGTAAAACGATCAGAAAAATGTGTAGTTTCCGAATATGCTATCCACATACCTGCCACACCCCTCTGTCATACCAAACGTGGAACATTTTGCCCGTATCCGGTATATGAATAGTGCACGACTTTAATAAAATATATCCAAATAAATTCCTAAATTAACTAAATCATTTAGTTAGGCAGTAAAACACTTCTGCATATCATTTAGGCATGTCATGCATAGTGATTGCCTTTTTGCCGTGAATTTATTGTTTCTTCCCCCTCCTTCTCTCTCGATAGACGCCGAGACCGACGTTGACGCAGTTGAGTTCGACTACACTCCCGACGAGCAGCCTTCCGACGATCAGCCCTTCTCAGCAGAGCAACCAGGCAAGCAAACCCCTTGACACATGCCTATATCACCTATTCTTTCTCTCTCTTGCTTGCATTAGAATTTGCTGCTGCTATTGTCTTATCCTATTCGGATGCATAGCCTATTTATTGTAACTTCTGTTGATACTTTACCTGTTATCCTAAACTGCTTAGTATAGGTTGGTTAGTGATCTATCAGTGGCCCTACACCCTTGTCCTTATTGCCTTGCTTTACTACCGAAGACCCGATCAGTGTGATCGATGTGCTGACACCGTCACAACACCGCACACCCCCTTAGTTGTACGACTCTGCAGGGCTACTATCGAGTGCCGAGGGTGATACCTCGTACTGCACTCCTGATGATATCCTTGTAGTATAGCACATCGATGGTGATTGCAGAGGGTGATTCCTCGCTCTCCCCTTCCCGATGATGACTCTGTCGTGCAACCCCTTAAGTGTGGACCATCGAGGGTGATTCCTCCTGGTTCTCCTTGACGGATTACATCGAGTAGGAACCCATCGAGGGTGATTCCTCGGATTCCCCCTTGATGTGATGAACACACGGATACCCTACTTTTACAACAGTCCCCGGGTAAAGTCGGGTCGACCCCGAGGGGTACCCGTGAGAGTTGTGTAGTCGGGTTGACCGTGAGGGTACCCGCGAGATAATTACGAGGCGCGGCCGGGCAGGCAGAGACCACCCTAGATAGGGATGGGCCTGACCCTTGTTACACTTCCTCGAGACAGGACGACAGGAGTACTGATCATCACTGCGAGCTCCTAGTAATTTGCTAACGGATTTGGGTATTGATCTGAGTGGGTCGTTGGCCCTATACGCACTACCACCACGTGGGATAATGGTTTATGGGGCCCTCTACACCGTATGTATCAGCCGAAAGCTTTGTCAGACGTCTAGTTCAGCCTTGCGGCACGGCAGGATTGGCGCCATCCATGACAGAGGTGGTGCCTGGATCTAACCATGTGCGCAACGACCCGGAGTGCAAGGGGGGATGGGCCCAAGAACCCTGAGCGCTTAGGATGTAGACCAGCGGGGACCTCTCTGCTTAGCTCTAGGTAGGGCTGCGATGTGTCGATCAGCCGAGGCCGGGCATGACCCGATAAAAGTGTGTCCGGCCAGAGTTAATCGAGCGTGTTGGGTAACAGTAGTGCACCCCTGCAGGGAAGTTATCTATTCGAATAGCCGTGTCCATGATAACAGGACGCTCAGTGTTGTATCCCGATCTAATACTATTGGAACTGGATACTTTTAATTAATTGGAAGCTCCGGGATCGCTTTCTCACAGGGAGTCGAGGAAGCATCTCTAGGCTTTGCTACAACATGCTTGCTACTTTAATTATGCACCAATCTGCTCTCTTCTAATGCTGCAAGACTTTGAAGATGCTAGTCTTCGATAGGCTAGGTCTTTCCCCCCTCTATTCTGGCATTTCTGCAGTTTAGTCCAAAGATATAGCCCCATTCCTTTGATACCGATGCATATTTAGTATAGTTCTGATGTCAGTCTTGCGAGTACTTCGGATGAGTACTCACGGTTGCTTTGCTACTCTTTTCCCCCATACCTGATTGCTGCGACCAGATGACGGATCCCAGGAGTCAGCTGCTACCGCCGACGAGCGCTACTAAACTTTCGGTGGAGCCTACTACTACGTGGAGACCGCCGACGACCAGGAGTAGTTTAGGAGGCTCCCAGGCAGGAGGCCTTGCCTCTTTCGATCAGAGCTGTTGTTTGTTTTCGCCTTCTTAAGGCATCTTTTGTTTAACTTTGTGTCTGTACTCAGATACTTCTGCTTCCGCTGATGCTTGTATAACTCGAGCTTATGCATTCGAGCGCTCGAGGCCCCTGGCTTGTAATATAAAGCTTGTATTATTTTATTTTGTGTCTAGAGTTGTGTTGTGATATCTTCCCGTGAGTCCTTAGGCTTGATCGTGTGCATTTGCGTGTATGGTTAGTGCACGATTAAGTCGGGGGCACCACAGGCTGGTATCAGAGCCGATTGCCTGTAGGAATCCCCTTTCCAACTCCTTGGCCGAAGTTGAGTCTAGTTTTTCAAAAACTTTTACTAACATGACTGTGTGCACTTGTAGAAAAATGACCTGTAGTGCCGGTTGGGGAGGGCCTTTAGTGCCGGTTCTCTAACCGGCACTAAAGGGTGGGGACTAAAGGCCCCCCCCTTTAGTGCCGGTTCAACACGGCCCGGCACTAAAGGCCCACCACGTGGCGCTGTCTGCGGCGGGGGGTGCAGGACCTTTAGTCCCGGTTGGTGTTACCAACCGGGACTAAAGGGGAGCCTTTAGTCCCGGTTGGTAACACGAACCGGGACTAAAGGCTCCCCTTTAGTCCCGGTTGGTAACACCAACCGGGACTAAAGGAAATTTTTTTGATTTTTTTTTTTGGAATTTTTTTTTTCAAATTTTTTTTTGAATTTTTTTTATTTTTTTTCTGATTTTCAAATCTTTGAATTAATTGATAATTTATTCTCTAATCACCCCTCCTCACTGCTCCACACTCATTTCAAATCGTCTAACTTCCCGACCGGTCACCCATCCTCTCACTACTCCAGCCCCAGCACGCTTAACTTTCAGGTTCTATCTCCCCTAGTTTCCAAGTCTGCACTTGTTGTTTTCCTGACAATCTTAAGCTATCAATCCTGTTAACCCTTAGGTCTTGATGTCACATGATTTAATTTTTTGAATTCTAAACAATTATTAAAATAAACAAAATAAGTACTAATAATATTGAATTTCAATGAAAATAAAATAAGTAATATAATTATTTTATTCATTTTTTTGCCATTTATTAATTTAATATGACATAATTAATATCTTTAAATCTGTAAATCGAAATTCGACAAATAATATATCCGTTATTATCAGAAAAATGTGAGGAATCCAAATAAGACATCATTTATTTATTTTTAAATTCAAAAATTAATTTTTTAAATTTTTTATTTTTTTTTGGATTTGAAATAACTTTTTTTCCTTTTGGAATTTTGAGAATCTGAGAAAACTTCACCGGGTAAACCCAGGTGAAATCGAGTCCGAATTTTTCTCTAGTTTTTTTTGATGTATTAAACTTTTTTTTTCGACATCGTATGCAAAAGTTATGGCCGTTTTACATTTTTTTTGCGTTTTTTTGCAAAAAAGGTCAAAATTCATATTTCAAAATTTCTATACCAACTAGACACTAAAACCTAACTACATCTCAAAGGATTTTATTTTTTGAAGATTTAATCATTTTCGTTTATTTTCTACAAAGCTAAAAAAGGCGGTCCACGGGGGGGTACAGTTTGAGCTAAATGACCCTGAAATGGAAAAGCACTACAAATGAACTCTGAAAAGGTTGAAACTTGGCATGGTATCATCATTTCACCCACATAGCATGTGCTAAAAAGTTGAGAGGGTTACGGCAAAAACTGGATGCACTTCGTGTACAAAATGGACAATCTCTTTCGAAGTATCAGGGTTTTAGGCGAAAACTCGTCTGTTACAAAGGCATTTCATTTTTTTAAACTTATTTCAACTCCAGACTTTTTGTGTGTTCAGTATGCACCATTCAAAGCCACGCCATCAATTTTCAACCCTTTCTGACTCCATTTGCTATTTTTCATGCATTTAATGATTTTTTTTTGAGCTAAATGACCCTGAAATTGAAAAGCCCTACAAATGAACTCTGAAAAGGTTGAAAGTTGGCATGGTATCATCATTTCACCCACATAGCATGTGCTAAAAAGTTGAGAGGGTTACGGCAAAAACTGGATGCACTTCGTGCACAAACTGGACCATCTCCTTCGAAGTATCAAGGTTTCGGACGAAAATCGTCTGTTACAAAGGCATTTCATTTTTTTAAATTATTCCAAAAATAACCAAATAAATCTTACTGTGACAACAATCTAACACGTGACTAGGAGCAAAAAGAATTAAATTAAAAACTATTTGTAAACTCAAGTTATTCACAATCTAGGGTTTGAAGCAAATTTGAACAAATTAAAATTTAAACCATTCAAATTTGAAAACTAATGGCACAAACAGAAACTAGACAAAATTTTGAATCTAATGCAAAAAGAATCACTCAAAAACATCAAATATCTTAAAAGATATAAGCATTTTAAAACAGAAACTAAAAACAGAAAAATAAAAAAATTCAGAACCCCTTTAGTCCCGGTTGGTGTCTCCAACCGGGACTAAAGGTCCAACCTTTAGTCCCGGTTGGAGACACCAACCGGGACTAAAGCCTCAACCCTTTAGTCCCGGTTGGTGTTACCAACCGGGACTAAAGGGGGGGCCTTTAGTCCCGGTTGGTGATACAAACCGGGACTAAAGGGGCTCGTGGGGGCCCCAGCCTGGCACAACCCCTTTAGTCCCGGTTCGTGTTACGAACCGGGACTAAAGGTCCGGAACGAACCGCGACTAATGATGCCCGTCCCGAACCGGAACTAATGGTCACATTAGTGCCGGTTCAAATCCAAACCGGGACTAAAGCTGCGGACAAAAGGTCTGTTTTCTACTAGTGGTGGCTTACGGGCCCACGTCGCCAATGGATAGTATTAGGACCTTTTATTCCACTTCCTTACTCTGGGAGTCTGATCTCTCTTCTATTCGGGTTAAAGATTTTACTAACATCAACATTAGGTTCTCGTGATCACATCCACCCGGAGTTCGGAATTAACCCCCCCCCCTTTTCTTCAAGATGAGGGCCAGGTTCTGCTACACAATGCCCATAGACCGCAGGATCCTTTTATTGAGGACACCCTGTGTTGTTCCTTGCAGATTCCTCACCCCAGTAGTTTTCTCCGACGTTGGTGTAGCCTTTGCTATGTCTCGTTGTGGTAACCTCCATCGCGTGCCTGCGCGCCGCCTAGTTTGTCTAGCTGCGTGTGTTTCCGAACTCACGTTGTCCGTTGATATCCGACTCCGTGCATGGATCTGTATGTCTTTAATGACTACTAATATGTATCTAATGCACTTCTTGTTCTTGCTCATGTTACATCTTGAATAACCCCATGTACATGCAGTTGTTCTTGCTAAACTGCCCCTGTTGTTTTGGCAGAATGGCCGACGATCCTCCACCTCCGCCCTATATTGCCGCAATGATGCAACAGTTTGAGCTGAATCGTCAGTTTATGACTGGGGTAATAGCCCAACTTCCAACTCAGAATGCTCAGCAACAGTCTGCCCCAATAACACTGCAAGAATTCGTGCGCCTCAACCCGTCCATTTTTCGCAACTCCACCAATCCTATGGATGCTGATGATTGGCTTCGGGACATCCTGTTTGAAATGGAGTCCGCTAAAGTTGCCCCCGACAGTTACGTCACCTTTGCGGCATTTCACCTGAAGGGTCCAGCTGCTCAATGGTGGGAGAACCACAGGCGCATGCTGCCTGCTGGAACTGTAACCACTTGGCAGGAATTTCAGTCAGCCTTTTGTGCACGACACATTCCTCAAGGTCTGATCGACCAGAAGAAGAAGGAATTCCGCAAACTCACTCAGGGCAAAATGACTGTGGACGGATATCAGAGGAAATTTCTTGATTTATCCCACTATGCTGAAGATGACGTCTACACTGATGCTCGCAAGCAAGAGAAGTTCCGTGAAGGACTGCATCCTGGTCTGAAGCTCGCTCTTGCTGTTCATGAAGCTGCAGACTTTGCGACTCTTGTCAGCCAAGCTTTTGGAGTTGAAACTGCCCTGACTGAACACCAGGAGTCGCTCAAGCATACTCGAGATGTTGGCCCATCTTTGGGTCAGCCTGCTCAGAAACGTCAAGTCTGGATTCCGCACAATGTCCATCACCGACTAGCTCCAACACCAAGGCCGTCATATGTTGCGCCTTGACTGCCTCCGCCACGAAGACAACTCAGGATTCAAGATGACCAACCAACTGTTATGGTTCCTTTGCCCAATGATGTCTTATGCCACAAGTGTGGGCAGTCAGGACACTTTGCGAACAACTGTCACCAGGATCAGCCTCAGAACGCATCACGATCTTCTGTTGGTCGCAGGAAGGGCTGTCGAAAACATCCATCTAGGAAAACTGATGCCAGACCACCTGCTAGTCAACTTATTCGTGTCAACCATGTCAAGATGGAAGAAGCTCGACAGGACACCAAAATTGTGATGGGTGCCCTTCTAGTGAATTCAGTCCCAGCTTCTGTCCTCTTTGATTCTAGAGCCTCGCACTCCTTCATGTCCGAAAGTTTTACGCGAAGCCATGATATACCTTTCGAGGAGATGTCCACCCCTTTAGTGATCCAGTCACCCGGGGCTAAATGGCAAACTACCATGGTAAGCCACGGTAACCACATTGTGATTGGAGGATTGGTGTTCCCCGTTTCTCTCATTGCCCTCAAGACTGCCGACATAGACATCATTCTGAGTATGGACTGGTTGAAACCTCATAAAGCTTTGATTGATTGTGCCACTGAAACAACCCAACTCACACACCCTTCTGGCCAGACAATCAAATACTCAGCCCGAACAGTTCAAAATGCCGAGAGCCAGATATATGCTCTGAATGCGTTGAATGCTTCACCTCTTGAAGGAATTGAGAACGTCCCAGTCGTTCGCGAATTTCCGGACGTCTTTCCAGAAGAACTTCCTAGAATACCCCCTCTTAGAGCTATTGAGTTCGTCATCGACTTGAAGCCAGACACTACTCCTATTGCCAAGCGCCCATACAAGATGCCGCCGCATGAACTCCTTGAACTTAAGGAGGAAATCGACAAGTCACTTAAGAAGGGTTTCATCCGCCCCAGTTCTTCTGCTTGGAGAGCACCTTCACTCTTTGTTAAGAAGGAGGATGGTACGAATCGTCTGGTCCAAGATTACCAACCTATCAACCAGGCAACAATTCAGAACAAGTATCCGCTTCCCAGGATCAACGATCTGTATGACCAACTTGTTGGTTCCTCAGTATTCTCTAAACTTGATTTGAGATTGGGATACCACCAGATCCGAGTTCGTAAAGAGGACATTTCGAAGACAGCTTTTGTTACTCGCTATGGTTCTTACGAGTACATTGTCATGTCCTTTGGTTTAACCAATGCTCCAGCTACATTCTCTCGATTGATGAATTACATCTTCATGGACTATCTCGACAAGTTCGTCGTGGTTTATTTGGATGATATCCTTATATTTTCCAAGAATGAAGAAGAACACGCCGAACATCTTAGGCTTGTACTGGAGAAACTTCGAGAACATCAACTGTATGCCAAGTATTCTAAGTGCGAGTTCTGGTTATCTGAAGTGACCTATCTAGGCCATGTGATTTCTAAAGATGGCATTGCCGTTAACCCAGAAAGAGTTCAGGCTATTCTTGACTGGACTCCTCCGAAGAATGTTAAGCAAGTCAGAAGTTTTCTCGGTCTCGCCAGCTATTGCCGCCGTTTCGTCGAGAACTTCTCCAAGATTGCCAAGCCTCTGACTGATCTGCTTCACAAAGGCGTTAAGTTTGAATGGACAGAGAAATGTCAGGAAAGTTTCCAAACACTCAAGGACAAGCTGACCTCTGCACCAGTGCTTGCTCCTCCAGATTCTCACAAGGACTTTGTGATCTACTGTGACGCGTCTCGTCAAGGATTAGGATGTGTCCTAATGCAAGAGCGCAAGGTAATTGCTTATGGCTCTTGACAGTTGCGTCCTCATGAAGAGAACTATCCGACGCACGATCTCGAACTTGCAGCAGTTATTTATGCATTGAAGTTATGGCGACATTACCTACTTGGTAATCGTTGCAAGATCTACACGGATCATAAAAGTTTGAAATACTTGTTCACCCAACCCTTTCTAAACCTCCGTCAGCAGAGATGGATGGAGGCCATTACAGACTATTATTTGGGTATTTCTTATACCCCTGGCAAGGCTAATGTAATGGCTGATGCTTTGAGCCGTAAATCATACTGTTGTGAACTTGAGGTTCAGCTGCAACAGCCACTCCTATATGAAGAGCTTCGAAAGCTGAACATCGAGATAGTTCCTCAAGGATACCTAAATACCTTGGTTGTTGAACCAGATCTCGAGGACCTCATCAAGCATATACAGAAAGCTGACTCTGAGGTCAAGAAGATTAAGCGCGATATCAAGAATGGAAAGCCCTCATTCTTCACTATTGATGGTGAAGGCACCTTGTTCTTCAAAAATCGTTTAGTGGTTCCTAGAATGGGAAACCTGAATCTGACCCCGCGTGTCATGAAAGAAGCTCATGATACACCTCTGTCAATCCACCCTGGCAGTACCAAGATGTACCAAGACATTCGTTAGAGATATTGGTGGCCTGATATGAAGCGAGACATTGCTCGTTATGTTGCTGAGTGTGACGTTTGCCGTCGCATCAAAGCAGAACATCAAAGGCCTGCTGGACTTCTGCAACCACTTACTATTCCTGAATGGAAATAGGACAAAGTCGAAATGGACTTCATTACTGGTTTTCCCAGATCGCAGAAGGGTCATGATGCTATTTTTGTCGTCATTGACCGATTCTCCAAGGTTGCCCACTTTCTGCCAGTCAAGGAGACAATCACTACTAGTCAGTTAGCAGACTTGTATGTTTCCAGAATCGTGTCACTTCACGGTATTCCGTTGGAAATCAGCTCAGACCGTGGCAGCCTCTTTACCTCAAGGTTTTGGAACAGTTTCCAGGAAGCTATGGGAACTCATCTGTCCTTCAGCACCGCTTTTCACCCTCAGTCCCAGGGGCAAGTTGAACGAGTCAACCAAGTGCTTGAAGATATGCTTCGAGCTTGTGTCATCTCATTCGGTAAGAAATGGGAGGAATTTCTCCCATATGCTGAATTCTCATACAACAATAGCTATCAGGCTAGTTTGAAGATGGCACCCTTTGGAGTTCTTTATGGACGTAAGTGCCGAACTCCTCTGAATTGGTCAGAAACTAGGGAACGCTCACTGATTGGTCCGGACATTATTCAATAAGCTGAAGAGCAAGTCCGCATAGTCTGTGAACATTTGAAAACTGCTCAGTCTCGTCAGAAGAGCAACTATGATCGTAAACACCAGGTAATGGTCTATCAACCTGGCAAACAAGCTTACCTTCGTGTCACTCCAATGAAAGGCACTCATCGATTTGGAATCAAGGGCAAGTTAGCTCCTCGCTATATTGGCCCGTTCCGTATTCTCACCCGTCGAGGAGAAGTGGCATATCAATTGGAATTCCCGTCAAACATTTCTCAAGTGCATGATGTCTTTCATGTGTCTCAACTCCGACGCTGCTTCAAGGATTCTATCCGAGTAGTGGACCATGAAGTGCTTGAATTGCAAGAGGATCTTTCTTATCAAGAGTATCCGATCCGTATTCTTGATCAAGATGAACGTCGAACCCGTTAGAAGTCGATCAAGTTCCTTAGAGTTCAGTGGTCGAATCATTCTGAAGATGAAGCCACTTGGGAACGTGAGGATCGTCTTCGTGAAGAATACCCCGCTTTCTTTCAGCATTCCTCTTAATTCTCGGGACGAGAATTTCTTTTAGAGGAGGAGAATTGTAACATCCCCGTGTATCAGCTACAGTAATCACCTGTTGATAATGCCATGTCATCATGATTAACAATGCTTGATCATCATTTGCATCATATCACATTTCAAATTCCAATTCAAATTGCAAATTCAATTATAAAGTGAAAACAAAAGTTGCTCCAAACTGAAAACAAAAATGTTCATTAAATAGCAAGTAATTCAGAAGCATTTATAAAAATATAATCAACATTATTTGAATTAGTTAAATTACCCTATCATCCTAAAACAGATCCAATACAGCAACTTTTAACACCTTTCTATTTAAATAAAATTCAAATGAAATTCTACTAACTGCAAACCAATTTCTGGTGGTGGATAAAATTGCACTGTTAATTTTGGGACAAGTCACATATTTTACTAAACTCAATAAGGGCCCTAACTATTTTTAAAGCAGAAACTATAAAAGAAAAACAAAACAAAAAAAAGGAAAAAAGAAAAGCCCCCTGGGCCAGCCGGCCAGCCCAGGCCGGCCCACCCGCGCACTGCCTGGCCTATTTAGGCCCCTTCCCACCCCGTAACCCTAACCCCCCCTTTTTCCCCCACTCCTCCCCGTCGCCCGTCCCGTCGCCGCCCGTCGACGCCGTTGCCCTCACCGGCTCCGCCCCGCCGTCGCCTCCCCGACCTCCTCCCCGCCGGCTACACCGAGCCTCGCCGGCGTTCATCTACATCGGGGTGAGCCCCGTGGCCAGACCCCATCTCCTCCTCTCTACCTTTTCTGTCGTCGCCGCCCCCGTCGTTCGTCGCCGCCGCACGCCGCGCCCGCCTCCCTGCCGCGCCTCGCCTGGCCTCTCCCGCACTCGCCGTCGCCCGCGCGCCCGCTCGCCCGCGGCGGCCCGCACTCGAGCCTAACCCGCCTCGCTGCCGCACGCGCCCGCAGCCGTCCGCTCGCCCCGCCCGCAGCAGCCCGTTGCCTGCCGCCACTGCTGCTCCACCGCGCGCTGCCGCTGCCGGCCTCGCCTGCTGCCACTGCTCGCCGCCCGTGCGCCCTCTTGCCGCTGCCCATCGTCGGCCTCACGCGTTGCTGCGGACGCGTCCGGTCCCCCGTATAGCCCCGCGCGCACGCGAACGCCGGACACGTCCTACCCCCGAACGGGCACGGGCGGACGTGTCCGCCCTGGCCACTGACGTCTGGGGCACACCCATGTATTTAGTTTAAAACGAAAAAGAAAAACGTAAAAGAAAAGAAAAATAATAATAAATAAATAAATAAATAAATAAAAATAAAAATAAATTAAAATAAATAAATAAGTAATAATTAATTAATTAAATAACTAATTAATTAATTAACTTAATTAACTCTGTTTTATTAAACTAATTAATAATTAACCTAATTAATTTATAATTAGATTAATTAAAACCCTAATTAACCTAAACAGTGACTGACAGGTGGGACCCACCTGTCAGGTTGACCAGTGAACAGTATTGTTGATTGTTGACGTCATGCTGATATCAGCAATTATTGTTTCGGATAATGTTGAATTAAATAATTAAAATAATTCCAGAAAATCAATAAAACTTTGAAAAATCATATCTTTTAAACCGTAAATCGGATGAAAATAACTTATATTTGTAAAATGATCAGAAAAATGTGTAGTTTCCGAATATGCTATCCACATACCTGCCACACCCCTCTGTCATACCGAACGTGGAACATTTTGCCCGTATCCGGTATATGAATAGTGTGCGACTTTAATAAAATAAATTCAAATAAATTCCTAAATTAACTAAATCATTTAGTTAGGCAGTAAAACACTTCTGCATATCGTTTAGGCATGTCATGCATAGTGATAGCCTTTTTGCCATGAATTTATTGTTTCTTCCCCCTCCTTCTCTCTCGATAGATGCCAAGACCGATGCTGGCGCAGTTGAGTTCGACTACACTCCCGACGAGCAGCCATCCGACGATCAGCACTTCTTAGCAGAGCAACCAGGCAAGCAAACCCCCTTGACGCATGCCTATATCACCTATTCTTTCTCCCTCTTGCTTGCATTAGAATTTGTTGCTGCTATTGTCTTATCCTATTCTGATGCATAGCCTGTTTATTGTAACTTCTGTTGATACCTTATCTGTCATCCTAAACTGCTTAGTATAGGTTGGTTAGTGATCTATCAGTGGCCCTACACCCATTTCCTTGTTGCCTTGCTTTACTACCGAAGACCCGATCAGTGTGATCGATGTGCCGAGACCGTCACAACACCGCACACCCCCTTAGTTGTATGACTCTGCAGGGCTACTATCGAGTGCCGAGGGTGATACCTCGTACTGCACTCCTGATGATATCCTTGTAGTATAGCACATCGATGGTGATTGCAGAGGGTGATTCCTCGCTCTCCCCTTCCCGATGATGACTCTATCGTGCAACCCCTCAAGTGTGGACCATCGAGGGTGATTCCTCCTGGTTCTCCTTGACGGATTACATCGAGTAGGAATCTATCGAGGGTGATTCCTCGGATTCCCCCTTGATGTGATGAACACACGGATACCCTACTTTTACTATAGTCTCCGGGTAAAGTCGGGTCGACCCCGAGGGGTACCCGTGAGAGTTGTATAGTTGGGTTGAACGTGAGGGTACCCGTGAGATAATTACGAGGCACGGCCAGGCAGGCAGAGACCGCCCTAGATAGGGATGGGCCTGACCTTTGTTGCACTTCCTCGAGACGGGACGACAGGAGTACTGATCGTCACCGCGAGCTCCTAGTAATTCGCTAACGGATTTGGGTATTGATCTGAGTGGGTCGTTGGCCCTATACGCACTACCACCACGTGGGATAATGGTTTATGGGGCCCTCTACGCCGTATGTATCAGCCGAAAGCTTTGTCAGACGTCCAGTTCAGCCTTGCGGCATGGCAGGATCGGCGCCATCCATGACAGAGGTGGTGCCTGGATCTAACCATGTGCGCAACGACCCGGAGTACAAGGGGGGATGGGCCCAAGAACCCTGAGCGCTTAGGATGTAGACCGGCGGGGACCTCTCTGCTTAGCTCTAGGTAGGGCTGCGGTGTGTCGATCAGCCGAGGCCGGGCATGACCCGATAAAAGTGTGTCCGGCCAGAGTTAATCGAGCGTGTTGGGTAACAGTAGTGCACCCCTGCAGGGAAGTTATCTATTCGAATAGCCATGTCCATGATAACAGGACGCTCAGTGTTGTATCCCGATCTAATACTATTGGAACTGGATACTTTTAATTAATTGGAAGCTCCGGGATCGCTTTCTCGCAGGGAGTCGATGAAGCATCTCTAGGCTTTGCTACAACATGCTTGCTACTTTAATTATGTACCAATCTGCTCTCTTCTAATGCTGCAAGACTTTGAAGATGCTAGTCTTCGATAGGCTAGGTCTTTCCCCCCTCTATTCTGGCATTTCTGCAGTTTAGTCCAAAGATATAGCCCCATTCCTTTGATACCGATGCATATTTAGTATAGTTCTGATGTCAGTCTTGCGAGTACTTCGGATGAGTACTCACGGTTGCTTTGCTACTCTTTTCCCCCATACCCGATTGCTACGACCAGATGACGGATCCCAGGAGTCAGCTGCTACCGCCGACGACAGCTACTACACTTTCGGTGGAGCCTACTACTACGTGGAGACCGCCGACGACCAGGAGTAGTTTAGGAGGCTCCCAGGCAGGAGGCCTTGCCTCTTTCGATCAGAGCTGTTGTTTGTTTTCGCCTTCTTAAGGCATCTTTTGTTTAACTTTGTATTTGTACTCAGATACTTCTGCTTCCGCTGATGCTTGTATAACTCGAGCTTATGTATTCGAGCCCTCGAGGCCCCTAGCTTGTAATATAAAGCTTGTATTATTTTATTTTGTGTTTAGAGTTGTGTTGTGATATCTTCCCGTGAGTCCTTAGGCTTGATCGTGTGCATTTGCGTGTATGGTTAGTGCACGATTAAGTCGGGGGCGCCACAATGTTGGACATTTCGTTTCCACTGATGTAGTGGTTAAGCTCAAGGGCTATGCTTTCACGTTCAGAAAGGAACCGGCAGACTTCATCCCAGATCCGGATTTTCTCCCGTTTATTTGGAGGCGAAAGGGTGATGATGCGGATGATGATAGCACCGGAAAGGAGAAGGACGATGACATGGATACCTCAGAGCATACTACTCTCTCCTCCAACCTACAACCATCTAGTTCATCTACTGCTAAGGATGTTCACATGACACAAGTACAACAACGGGGCCTAGTGAAAGTCGATTCTCCGAGAGCACAGAGCGTTGACTCTTTGGTCTTGGCGGTGACTCCTTTTAATTCTACTCCGCAGACACCGAGAGGTATTCAGTTGGCAGCGGATCTTCGTGCTAATTCCGTATTGCACGGATACCTCGAATGTTCGCCAAAGTTGTTACACCAGGGGACACAGTCAGCGCCGGCTACCACAACAGATGACCCTTCGCTGATGCCACTATTGTCCGCTGGTACAGGGACGTCTCACACTACAAATTGTGCGTTGGCTGACCATGAAGGTGTGATGCATGGGAGCACTTGCATGGCTCCTACGGTGAGTCAACCTGCACCTTTGACCGTGGGGCTGGTGCAACCGGTGCCAGCCGGACTTTCGGCCTGTGTGCCGAGGCAGATGATGCCGACCCCGGCTGAGCACACTGCGACAGCTGCGGCCACCATGCAAACCGCGGACCTGGTGGACCAGCCGGCGAACGCTACCGCAGACAGTGCGGAACCACTCGGCGACCGCGACGACACACTCGACGTCCCATCAGCCGCATGTGGAGCTGGCCGTGTCCACCCCTCCCGTGTTATTAGGTGCTCCGGTCCCTGACACGCTTCTGATGGCGGCCTTACATAAATTCCTTGATGGTTGGGCTAGGCATATGGTGGGTATTCTCAAAAAGGAGAAGCTTCGTCTTTCATCTATCATTGATGAATTAGAAGCTTTGGCAGAGGTTAGACCTCTATCTGAGCATGAAATCGAGATCAAGAATTATTCGAATGCACATATAGCTAGCATGCTACGTGAAGAGGAACTCAAATGGTACCAACATTCTAACTCTCAGTTTATCCTAAAAGGTGATTCAAATACTAGATATTTCCATGGAGTCGCCAATGACAGACACCGGAAGAAAATTATTCATTCCTTACAACAGGATGAGGGCACGATTGAGGGTAAATCTGAGAATAGGTTTAGATTAACCGGGTGTATTGGTTTGGTTTCTGCTGACGGGTTCGTTTGGTTCAGGTGTTAATAGGTTGACTCTGAAAAGAGTTTGGTTCAGTTTGGTTTCTTATAGCAAATGGTTGGGTATGGTCGGTTATAGGCCTGAACAGGTCAAGCTCAAAAGGTTTAGACCCACAGTTCATGCCCGGTTGTTGACGTTGGTTCCGTTCGTAATTCTTGAGCCCATTCTTCTCAGCCCATCGGACCTCAACGGCTGCCGCTCGCGCTTGGCGCGTCGGCCCCGCCTTCACCGGAGCAGCTCGCGCGTAGCTCGCTGGCCCAGCCTTCGCAGGAGCTACCATCGCGGGCCGCTTGCCGGACTGGCCTCCACGGCCACTGCCGTCGAGCGCCGCTCACGTGTGGCTCCCTGGACCTGCCTCCGCGGACGCTGCCGTCGAGCGCCGCTCGTGCGCGGCTCTCTGGACCTGCCTCCGTGGCCGCCATCGTCGCGCGCGGCTTGCCGGACTGGCCTCCATAGCCGCTGCCGTCAAGCACCGCTCACGTGCAGCTCCTCGGCCCCGCCTCTGTGGTCGTTGGCGTCGCGCCGCTCGTCAGACTGGCCTCCGCAGCTGCCCGCCACCCAGATCAGCATTCGCCGTCTCTCCGCAGGCCCTCACCACGGCCGTCATCGTGTACCCGTCAGCGGGCAGCCCAAACTCCCGAAACCTCCTCGCGAACTCCAGAGCCGGAGTCCACTTCCCTGCGCCCATGCAGGCAGCGAGAACGGTGTTCCCGAAGACGCCATTCCTGATGGAGCTTTCGTCGAACAGCCTGCAGGCATCCATGAACCGGCCAGACCCGCCATAGGACACGGCGAGCGCGCAGGACATGAAGACGCTGCCAAGCCAGCCGGATCTCGTGTAGGGGGGCCCACTTGGGCCGTGGAGGCGTGGCGGAGCGCGGAGCAGAGCGAATAGGAGTCGAGCGGGCCGGCGGCGGCGGGGCCGCGTTGCGCGAGCGCGAGGGCGGGGGGACGAGGAGGAGGAGGCGGCGGCGATCAGGGAGTTGAAGCAGAGGCGGGGGTGTGCCATAGGACAATGGTTATTATTACTTGGTTTTCAAACCATTCCAGCAACTGGCTTCAACCACATGTAGGCACTCAGTTTCAGTTTGATTTGGGTGGAAAGTCAAGATGGTTTGGTTTTGATTGGGCTGACATAAAATATAAACTGAGTTTAGTTTGGTTTGGGTTGCCACGTTTATTCGTGCAAGTTTGGTTGACGTACGGTTTAGTTCTCAAACTTTTCTCAGATTTACACACACTCAATCTCAAGCAGCAGGTACACACACATGTCAACAGAATAGATAAAGTAGTACACCCTCCATCTCATATAAAGTGTCCCTCTAGATACATCCGTCAGAGCAACACTTAATATGGAACGGAGGGAGTATTAGATGAACAAAATCACGTGTCAAAGAGATGACATCGAATTAACTCATGCATGCAGCTATTCTGGGAGGCTGCAGTTTGCCGTGCACCCTGATCAAGCCACGCTGGATGTGTGGCACACAGGCATCGGCATGGAGGTCCTAGAGAAGGAGACACCGAAGGAGTTAGAGACAGAGGAGGCCCGTCTGCACGTGGCGAAGATGATCAAGGAGGCGAGAATTATGGCGGACGGCGAGAAGCTGAAAGATGCCCAGGACAAGCTGGTGGAGGCCCAGAACGTGCTAGTGAAGCTTGACGAGTTGTTGAAGCAGTCCAATCCGTTGCTCAGGATTGAGCTGCAGGAGCTCCTGGAGTTCTTCAAAACTCCAGAAACCTACCAGCAGTACGGCCGCCCCTATGCCTTGTCCATGGAGTCTTCACAGGATCGGACCGGCAGCGCTCACGGCGAGGGGTGCTGATATGAAGGTCACGCGGCCCTTTGCCACGCCACGCATGGACATGTACCTGGAGCAGGCTAGCAAGCTCCTCGGGGACCCGACGACGCGCCTGCAAACGGCCGACGAAGACGTCAAGGAGGAGGTCATTGCCGATCTTGCATGCGAGTATCATTCCCAGTAGGGATGAGGATTAGAGGAGGGGTTGTATGGAGTATTAATTGAGCTAATAAGCAGGCATGCTGCTGTTACGGTATACGGAGTACTCAAATATATTTTTCTTGTACCCTGATGGCTTCCAATATTTCGATTCGATTCAATTCATCCATGATTTGGAACTAAAAACATTGGTTGCAAATCTTTGATCCAACTAAGTAGTATTCCTTTGTTGCATGTTCTGCTTGCAAGATCTCTCAATAGCAAGCTAGGTCTTCTCCATTCATGTACACATTCACTGATCTCAATAGCAAGCAAGGATCTCTGGTTGGTCAGAAAGACAATTGAAAAAGCATTTCTTCTTCGTACTGCCGGTTATCTTCAGTACGAAAAAGCAATTAAAAAGCATTTAGATAACCGGGAGTCCAATTGAAGGCGAAGAGGAGGAAAGGAAGGGAGATGGCGGGGGCGACATTCGGGAGCTTGGCCACGAAAGAAGAGGAAGCAGGCGTCATTGAGGCGGCGGTCCGTTTCACATGCACAACACTCACTTGCTTATATTTCCATTCATGTATTCATCACATTCTACATAAAAGCTAGAAAGCGCACGCCGAGCTCGGCTGGTGCTTATATTGCTGTTCACTTCCTAGTGCTCGGCTGCGCTTTCGTTCCTAGCGTGAGCGGCGGCTGGGGCCGTCCGATCGCAGCGGCGCGATCGAGCGCTCACGCTACGAACAAAAGCGCAGTGGTCCACTCGCGTCTAAAAAAAATAAACCTCCTCTATCCGCACCAGTCGCTATCCTCCCGCATCCCCACCTTCCGGATCCGTTCCCATCCCTCTCGCGTGGCCGCCGCCGCCACACCTCACCGGCGGATGCGGCCTGCCCCGCCTCCATGCCGCCGTATCGCACTGCTCCCTCCCGTCCGCCAACTCGCCTTCTCCTCCGCATCGAGCCGCCGGTCCTCCGCAGGCGTCGGGAGGTCGAGGGGAAGCGGCAGACTAGAGGAGCCATGCGATGTAACCTGAGAAGCGGCGCGGTTGTCTTCTCCTCGTCAGGTACCCACCCCTCTTGCCCGCATGATTTGCCTCTTCCTACACGCTGGCCTTGGCCGTGAGGTTTTCGGCCGGGGATTCATAGGGAGGGGCAGGGTACACCAGAGACTAAGGGGGACAAATCCGTCGGCCAGAAGTGATGGTGCGGAAGCAGCTCCAGCTCTTCCTGTCGTCCTGCGATTCAGTCCCCGGGGGTTGGACGCGGGCCTCCTCCTGACACCCTAATGGTCCTGACTCTGGATTAGATGAGAATAGCGCCTGTTGGTGACCCATGCAACCGAAGAACAAGTCTTTCAACCCCGGTTCGTGCATTTTAGAGTTGATTCTTGCTACTGGACGGTGTCTAGGGAGCCAACGGTGTCACACGATCTAGATAATGTTTAGTGAGCGGACACTAAGTTGGCTAGATGATGTTTTTGCTTAAGTTAATCTATTTTTGTTAGTCACATTTTTTGTTGGCATCCGCAGTAGTTATACTTGCACGCATAATAGTTCTCAGTTGGATACGACAGTTAAAAAGTTGCACAACACGACAATACTAAGATGGTTAGATGATGTCTCACGCTCACATTGCTTATTCAAGTATCTAGATGTGCGGCATTGTAAACTCGACCAACCACTGCTGCACAGTGGAAGCACGTCGCACGTGCATGACCACGGAGTTGCACACTCTCATCGGCATAGTCGCACACGCGCATCCGCAAAGATGCACACTCTCACCGGCAAAGTAGCTCATACACGACTGCGGGAGTTGCACACACGCACGGCCATGGAGTTGTACACTCTCGCCGGCGTAGTTGCTCAAGCATGGCCGCGGAGTTGCACCCTCTCGTCGGCATAATCGTACATGCGTGGCAGCGGAATTGTACACTCTTGCCCGCATAGTTGCACACGCACAGTCGTGGAGTTGCACACTCTCGTCGGCATAGGTGTCCACCCTTATTGGCTGCGGTAGTTGCACACTCTCGTCGGCATAGTACTTCACACAAGACTGCGAAAGTTGCACATGCAAGGCATCATAGTCGCACACACAGGACCACCGAGCTGCACACTCTAGTTGGCGTAGTAGCTCATGCATGTCCACGGGGTTCCACCCCCTGTCGGCATAGTCGCACATGCACGACCACGGAGTTGCACGCTCTCGTCGGCATAGTCGCACATGCGCGCCCGAGGCGTTCCACGCTCTCATTGGCATAAATAGCTCACGCACGACTGCGGGAGTTGCACACGCGCGACAACATAGTCGCACATGCATGACCACGGAGTTGCACACTCTCGTCGACATAGTAGCTCACGCACGACCATGGAGTTTCACATTCCCGTCGGCATAGTCGCACACTCGTGACAACAGAGTTGCACATTCTCGCTCGCATAGTCGCACAAGCACGGCCGCGGAGTTGCATGCTCTCATCGGCATAGGTGTCCACTCTTGTTGGCTCCGGGAGTTGCACACTCTCATCAACATTGTAGTTCACGCATGGTGGGATAGCCGCACACAAGACCACGGAGTTGCACACTCCCGTTGGCGTATTAGCTCACGCACAGCCGCGGAGTTGCACACTCACGTCAGCATAGTCGCACACGCATGGCAGTGGAGTTGCACACTCGTTCACATAGTAGCACACACACGACCCCGGAGTTGCACAGTCTTGTCGGCATAGACACACCCGCGCGGTCGCGGAGGTGCACACTCTCGTCAGTATAGTAGCCCATGCATGCTTGTGGGAGTTGCACATGTGCGGTGGCATAGTCGCACACGCACGACCATGGATTTGCGCATTCTCGTCGCCGTAGTAGCTCATGCACGACCGCAGAGTTGGACACTCTTGGCATACGTGAAATAGTTGCACATCGACTACTAGGCAGTTGCACTTAACAGTAAATAAATTACACAAAAAATGTTCACATGAGTGAAAACTGAACGTCCACCAGTAGGGAGAAAGTTGCACATCGACTATCATGTAGTTGCACCAAATGGGAATTAAATTGCACAAAAAAAAATTTGTCGAAACATACTCATGCGGGATGTATTTTTGAAGAACACGTCGCGAGGATTTCAACGGTGAAAACGGATCTTAATTCCGACACGCGGTTTGAAAGATATCACTTTTTAAAAATTTGAAAACCCGAATTTACTGCACAACAAGACAACGTGGAATTGCATTTAATGCAGGAGGCATGCATGGGTGGGGTGCTAGATTAGCAGTTTCCTTTTGTAGCACTTTTGGACCACGTGTAGGGTAAATTTTCCTTTTAGAATGCAGTGGAGACAAAAATATTCCAAATCTGTAGGCTGCTCGGGAGCGCTAGCGAGCATACGGCTGCTCGCTAGACGCGTCCCACATTCTATTCTATGTATATATCCATCTACGAAGGTAAGGTACAGAATGTGGTATGCCTTTTAATTGGACTCCCAAATTAAACCTGGTCATACCTTGGGTCAGGTCAGGCTTGGCAATGCCTGAAGCGAAAATCCCAAGCCCGAGCCCGGCCAGGCCCGGCTCAAAGCACATGGACAGTGGCATTTTAAATTAAAATAATTGTATTCATGATATTATATTAATTTATTATACCTATATTTCAAATAAAATATATATGGCCATTTCGGGCTTTTTTGACTTTCAGGCCGGGCTTCGAGCGGAAAAGTAGAGCCCAAGCCTGACCCGGATGCCGAGCTTTCGGGCTCGGGCCTCCGGGCACAGGGACGTCCCAAATCAAAGATGTAGAACCAAAGTGCCATTCATCCTGCACAACTGACGAGATAACAACACTCCAATATGATGCTGTTTTTTTTTTGCGAATACCAATATGATGCTTCTTTTTTTGGGTCCTACTCTGCTTGTATCAGAAGCAAGGAAACAGATTATGTGTTTGCTAGATTCGGAGTCAAAACAAACTTTCAAAACTTCAGAAATAGCCTACCAATTTGATGCGAGAACCAGAAAAATTATTGATATAAAAAATTAAGTACCAGCACACCTATTGTATGGCATGCATTCATCTTATGGTAAAATGAATTCTCCACCAACCTTTTCATGTGTGAATAATGAACACCAGCTTACTTAGAAAAATAGATGCCTCACATATGCATACCATGGGGATCACGAGGGAGGGAATAGGAGGTTTCAGGACCTCAGCCGATTTGAGCAAATGCCCCACTGGTTATTAATTCAAGCATGGGCAGTAGTATAACCAGTGGACCGCCTCTCCATCATCTTCAAATCCAAATCAGAAGGCGAGCTTCTGATTATATACGATTTGTCCTCTGAAGAGATACTGTAGCTACGTGCAATCTGGAAAGTCCTTCACGCTTTCTTCTCCCACATGGCGACGAGCTCGTTGTGGGACACCATGTTCGCTGGAGGCCTCATGTACAGGATCTTGTTCATGGTCCTCGGATCGTCGATCGCAATCACCGTGTAGGCAGCTATGTCCTCTTCCACCACAAACACCGCTGCGTGCATTAATACAGATCGATCAACACAGGATCAATGTAACTGACAGCGCGGATTTACATCTCCGTCGCCTAGGACAGTGATCTTCTCAGACGGAGGACCGCGCCAACAGCTGTAACATCGCCGAACCCATTACAGTAGACGTATGTATGAGGTATACCCTCCGCGGGACCTCGATCAGGCGGCGAAGGCTGACTTTACCAGCATACAACGAGGCCACTGGATCCACTGGGTCAGAGCCGAACTCAGATGGCAGGAACCTCTGTGCAGCAAATCAAATTCAGTGATCCACATCCATCATCAAGTAAACAAGACAAGTTGATAATCTGACCTTGATGACACTGCCGACCTCCTTGATTGCCATGACAATCCTCGTCTCGTCTGCTCGGCAAGCTGACGGGGCCCCACGGCCGAGATCACGACATCTACACCCTTGATGGCATTCATGAGGCTCTCGTGGTCAAATAAATCTCCCAGCTCATCAGAGAGGAAAATCAGAATCCACACAGAAAACAGCGAAAACAGAGAGTAGCTGAAAATGGCTGCATGCATCGATTGATGCAGAGGCCGGGGGGTATCCTCCTTTTCCAAAAAAAAAACAGAGAGTAGCTGAAAGGCAGACAACAGAAGAAGATATTAATCTTATACCTTGATGAGAGCAACACCGGAATCAATGAAGTTCTTGAGGAGCTGCGCCTTGGCTGGATCCGACGGCGCAGCATCCCTGATTAGGACAGAGGTCGGGTGGTCGCAGCGGACACTCGCGGCAACGATATGCTTGCCGATGTGACCTGTGCCGCCAATTACCAGGACCCTGCTCCTCTCCTCCTTGTCCAGCACCATAGCTTCAGTGTGCTGCAACGTCTTGGTTGTGCCTTCAAGTGGTGAGAGGAATTATATGTAAGCTATACTGTTATCTGATATATGATAAAGCTGACAACTTCTACCTACAAAACAATTGATGGACAAGTTTCAAGAACCCTCGCCTTCCCTTTAATTCTTTCCACCTTCCTTTAAGAGCTATTCAGTGTCTGCTCATGGACATCACAACAAAACCTCCAACACAAAAGGAACTCATCCACACATCCATGGTCAACTAATTCATTTTAAGAAATATTTTCGGGTCTTATTCAACCTCGGTGACTGTGACATCTTCCAAGAAAATAGTGCATGATTATACCTTTTTAATAAAAAAGACCGTGCTAACAGATAATGTTTGCAATAAAAATCTCTTCAGTAAATTCTGACCGATATAATTTTCCTCTACAACAGTAAAGATAATATTTATGTAACAGAAAATTGGCATACAACGTGCGAGCACCATTGCGGCAGAACACAAAATGAAGGTTGGACACATCAGCTGCAAGACAGAACTGAATCAGATATTGCTCTGTGTTTGTTTTTCAGGCTAAGAGCTAGCTCATGGTTCAGTCTGTAACTTACTGAAGTTATTATCATCCGTGGTACAGGTAAGTAGCAGGACAACAATGTTGCATTAAGAACTTCAGTTAAATATATTCTTTTGTGTAATTCTTCTTTCTTTGCATCACCACCTGCATCAGTATGGAGCAAAAGTATAGTTCCAAATGCTAATCTGAAGACCAGAAGTCTCATCTATGGCACCAACAGGCTCCAATAAATAGATTTATGCAAACTTTTTGTATGCATCCCGGATCACTTGCGCTGCTTCTTCTTGGTATGCTCCACCACCAGCTCGGCGTCGTTGCCGTCGTCGTCGCCATCTCTGCTCCTCTCCTTTTTCTTCTTCTTCTTATCGCTCCCCAAATTGGCATCGGTGAATTCAACGCACAAGAGCTGTCAGTGTGTGACTATTGCGGCAAAATAGAAAATGAACATTGGACACATCAGCTGCAAGACAGCGCTGAATCAGAGATTACTTGTCTTTGCTTTTTCAGGCTCAGAGCTTCCTCACGGTTCAGATTGTAACTTAGTACTAAGTTAATATCATTTGTGGTACATTATTTTTCATACAATGACACACTTGACCGGAGGGCAGGTGTACAGACAAGTTGCAGGACAATAATGCTGCAATAAATAGTTAGCTAAATGTTTCTGCATAACTCTTTTGTGCATCACCACTTGTATCAGTATACAGCAATAGAATAATTCCAAATGCTAATTTCAAGGTAAGAAGTCTCATCTATAGGACCAACAGGCTCCAATAGATAAACTTCACTACAGAGATCCTACATGTTCTCACAGGCACAGATATTAGTAAGCCATCAACAGTAGAGTAGGCATAATATGCAATTTAGCACAAAAACAGAGCTGTTGAGCCTACCAGAGTGAGCATAATATGGCATAATGATCAGATGTCACAAACAGAGCTGTTATTATGAGTCAAAAGACCACAGCCTCGGGTGTACAACAATAAAGCCTAGAAAACAACAGACAGATAGATCAACCACACTGTACCAATCTTCAAAAAAAATCCTCATGACACATCTCCAAGCAGTATGGCATAAATATCAGATGTCACAGAACAGAGCTGTTGAGTGTACGATCCGACTCTGCTGCTGGTCCATGATAGTTTTGCCTTGTACTGTCCAACAGGGTGATCATCCTCGGTGACGTCTCTCGTTGGTGAGGCACCCGTTTGGCACCAATCCTCGGCACATCAGCTCCCTTGGCTCCAGGCACAGCGATGGCTCCGGTGAGCGGCTGAGACTAGACATGGTGACCATGGCGGACAGAAAACGTTTGCAACAATAGTCTCTTCAGCAAAATTAAAATCTGCCCGGTATAATTTTCTCGTAAAACAGCAACGGTGATATTTATGAAAAGCTTTTGACATCAAACGCACAAGCAACATAATAGGGCACATAACGCAAAGGTTGACTAACTCAGACAGGTGTGGCAGCCGTCAGCAAGGAAAATCATCTTAAGCACAAAAGCTGTTAGTGTATGACTATTGCAGCGAAACACAAAATGAATCAGCTGAGAGACAGCACTGAATCAGTGATTGCTCGTGTTTGTTTTTTCAGGCTCAGAGCTGGTTCATGGTCCAAACTATAACTTACTGAAGTTATTATGTCATTTGTCATACATTATTTTCCATACAATTACACATTTGATCAGAAGATAGGTGTACAGACAAGTAGCGAGGCAATAACGCTTCATTAAGCACTCTGTTAAATGTTTCAACATAATTGTTTCTTTGCATAACCACTTGTATTAATATACAGCAATAGTACCTATAGTAATCTGAAGGACTATCAGGCTCCAATAAATAGATTTCACTACAAACATCATCCACATGGACGAATAAGATCATTAACAGTATGAGTAAGCATTGCATGGAACTGATGCATCTCCTGGGAATATAAAATTGCAAATTTCATTGTAACTTGTAAAGTTATTATCCTTCGGGACACATTACTGCTTCGCACAATGGCACGCTTGATTAGAGGGTAGGTGGACAGATAAGTAGCAGGACAATAATGCTGCATCAAGAACTTGAGTTAAACCTGTATCAGTATACAGCAAAAGTATAATTCCAAATGCTAATAATCTGAAGGTTAGAAGTTTCATCTATGGCACCAAGAGGCTCCAATAAATAGATTTCACTACAAAGGTCATACACGTTCTCATAAGCACGGATGAATAAGTTAGTAAGCCACAAACAGTAGAGTGAGCATAATATGAAACTAGTGAAGCATCTCAGGGGACGGCAAAACTGTAAATTTCATTGCGACAATGGCATGGCATAATGATCAGGTGCCACAAAACAGAGTCTACCAGAGTGACCTGTCAAAAGACCACAACAGCCTCAATTGTACAATAAAGCCTAGAATACGACATACAGCTAGAACAACATCTTCAAAAAAATCCTCATGACACATTTGCAAGCAGTATGGGTTCTTCTTCTAAGGCCTAACCTCCCAGCTTACTACTTGGGCTGCTTCTTCCTAGTATGCTCCAACACCAGCTCAGCGTCGTTGCCATTGTCATCGTCGCCATCTCTGCTCCTCTTCTTTTTCTTCTTCTTCTTGTCGCTCCCCAAATCGGCATCGACGAAGTCAGCTTCTTCTTTCTTCACCTCGACGAACTCTTGCGCGGCATGCTTCCGCTTCTTCCTTTCCTTCTCCTCGCTGCCAACGACGGCATGGAGCATACTCTTCTTGTGCTGTTCCGGCTCCTCCTCTGCACCAATCACCTCCTCCTCTTGTTCTTCCTGCTTGATGGTGATGTGTTTCTCCTTCTTCTTCTTCTTCCTGGGAACCAAACTGATCCCTTCTTTGGAGACCACCGCCACCCCTTCTTGCGAGCCATCATCCTCCCTGAGTTGGATCACATCATCCTCCTGTTGGGTGACACGGCGCTTGTCCTTCTTCCTCCGCTTCCTCTCGCCGGCGGCGTCCTCCAGCTTGAGGTGGTGCTTGCGGAGGTCGAGGAGGTAGAAGCGGAGGTCGCGGACAGCGTTGGCGGTGGTGAGGAGGTAGGTGGCGGCGTCGGGGGAGGGGAGGTCCGAGGCGTTGCGGTGGACGAAGCTTTCGAGGACGCGGTCGGCCTTCAAGAGCGGGCACCGCTTGGAGGAGACGATGGCGCCGGCAACCGCCCTCATCGCCGCGCCGCGCCGCCGCACACACCGCTTGGAGGTTGGGTGCTGGGGGGCGACTCCCTCTCCTCTCCTAGGGTTGGTTGGTGATGGGGATGGGATTTTGGGCCGCAGCCCACAAGATACTACGGTATGCGTGGCACCGGGTCAACGAAAAAAAAACATAAGCTCCCCCGAGAAAATACCCCTTAGAGCATCTCTAGCAGATCCCGTGAATCGAGCCATCCGGTAAAATAACTGCAGGTTTACGTGGCGGAGGCGATTTGGCCGGCCCGAATAGGTCCCATATATTCGATCTTCCTGGATATTTTTTGCGGGATCCTGCAAACCTCGGCCGATTTCCGCCATATCTATGGGAATTGCCTAGTTTTTGCCCGATCCCATTTCCCTTGACACGAAACAACTTCTGGCTGCTCCCGTTCCTGCCTCCCGCGCGGCTGCCGCCTCAATTCTTGGTTCCGACCTCGCCGTCTGGCCTCGCGGCGCCGGAAACCAGCTGGATGGAGTACCCGAAGCCGCCATTGCCGCCACCCCCAATGTCGCCGCTCCGTCCACCCGCGCCTCCCCCAGTCGTTCATGTCGGCGCCGCCCCAACTCCTACCACCGCCGCCATGGAGAGGAAGCGGCAGGGGAACCAACTCGTCCAAGGGGGCGCAGCCGGCACGGCACCTCCCTCTTTCGGCCCCGCTCTAGTTCCTCCCTGTTGGGTAACGTAGTAGAAAACAAAAAAATTCGCCCTACGAACACCCAGGAACAATATGAAGATGCATATAGGGTTTGGATCATCGATCGTTACCGACTCTGGAGTGCAGCGGAAGTAGACAAGTTGGTGTAGATCGTACTTGGAGTCCCTCGAATGTGGTACTTGGAGTCCCTCGTACGTTGATGATGATCCCGAGAACCGCCCACGAACGATCCCGAGAACCGAAGACCGAAAGCACGGCCTCTCTACTTGGTTGCAAGCGTACGGCCTACACGATCTGGTAGCGCTTCGCCGTTTAGAGCTAATCGTCGCCGGAGAATTAGAGGGAGGAGATTAAAACCACACGGGGCTTCTAATTATGAGGATTAGAGGTGGCTAGGGCTCGCTCTAATTAGTCAAATTAGACCAACTAGAACGTGCACTAGATGAACTAGAGGAGGCTCCAAAACTTGTGTTCCAATAGGGTGGAAATCCTCTAGTATATATAGGATTGGGGGGAGGAGGGGGCAGCCACCAAAGGGGGAAAGCCCCCCTTGGTGCGCCGGCCTAGGGGTGGGAGTTGGACTCCCACCCCTAGTAGGATTCGCCCCCCCCCCTTTCCTAGAAGGGGGGCGCCTCCCTTGTTGGGCCTTTATGGCCCAACTCCTTCTCCACCACTTGGCCTTATTTGGCCCGTTGATATTAAATTAAATATATTTTTGTTCTAAACATTTTCAGAGCATTATATATATAATATAACATCTCCAAAAATATTTTCCACCTATATATATTAATCGGTAATACCCGGTATTACCTGATATTCACCGAAACCCTTCTGGTGACCCCGAAACGCTTCCGGAACCTCTCGGAACTATTTCGGATATTAATGAAACAATTCCACAAATATATTCTCATCACTCCCTTCCTTCTAACACTCAGCAGATCGTGATTACCTTAAGCTTGTGACCCCGTAGGTTCGGTAAATCATAGACATGAACGAAACCCCTTCGTTCAATGACCGATAGAGAAACCTTGGACGTCCATATCGGTCCCTATGATTACACGAATAATATTCGAGTGAACCTTGGCTATCATATGACGTTCCCTTTGCTTCGCAATACTTTACAAAACCCGGTGTGCATCGGTATCCTCCTGAGTCATCACCATGCTCACTATACCGTTGCTCCCGTTACCGGTTTTGTTCTTCTTTCTCGTTGACATGTTCCAGCATCCCCGTGACATAGTCACCTGTGTCTGGCAAGACGATGATGGATACCGTCACACCGAGAGGGCCCTAAGAATATCTCTCCATCGTCGGAGGAGCAAATCCCACTCTTGAGCTGTTCGATCACTTGTCAAACTTTCCGGTGTGCCTGAAAGTTGTTGTTATGATCATCTTGTTACAGATGACGTTAGAGCAACCCCAAAGCCCACCGTCCGGTAGGAAGTGACCGAGACACTCTCATGGTCTGAGGAACAAATAACACATGCTAACACTCCGTGTTATAACAGATGATTTCAGACGATATAATCACAAAGTATAACAGACAAGTTTTGGGTCGATTCGATATGATCGTTCTTCTACCGTCATACGCTCAATGTTGTTTTAGGACTATCGTTACACTTAACGATATCCTAAGATCCAGAAAACGTGATCACCAACAACACTTGAGCTGGTCTTAGAGGCTAGACCGGGAACACATTATTTACCGTTTATCGTTTCACACGTGCATATGAGTTTTCCACTGAATCGCATATTCCAGGATCATAGCAGTTATAGCATGAAACATAAACTCTTAATTATGAATAATGGAAATATAATAATACAATATTATTGCCTCTAGGGCATATTTCCAACAGTCTCCCACTTGCACTAGAGTCAATAATCTAGTTGCATAGTCTTTAAAACACCCATGGCTTAACCGGTGTTGCTCATGCTTTGCTTGTGGTAGAGTCTTTGTCATTTGTTTTTACATGTTCAAAGCATTATAACACTTGTGTTTAGTGTTGCCTGATTTTAAGGATTTTAATCCATCTTGCTATGAGCTATAATATTTTATTCAAAATAAAATATTATTGGACACAATGCATTTTAGAATCACACCAATTATATCAAGACTTTTCTTGATTATATTCATAATATATTAATTGGTTTCATCATAATATTTGGATCTACCCATTATATCAAGAATCTTCTTGATCGGTTATATTCAAAATATAATGTTTTATGGGTTTCTACAATTATTGTATCATGCAAATTTTATCAAGACGCTTCTTGATTCAGAAAACATCCAATGTTTCAAATTTTATCAAGACATCTCTTGATTCAGACAATATTGAAACATCCAATGTTTCAAAACACATATTTCTATCGTTATAGAATCAACAATATTGTTCAAAATAATTCTAAGTAATTATATTAGCCCGATAATATATCAATCATGGAGTTGATATTCATATATTCATATAATATTGAATTACTACTTCATATACTCAAAATTATACATTTATTCTTTTGAGATCATTGATATCTGTTACTAACACTTAGTAAATTTCTTTGGCCTTTTATGTATCATAACTATCAAGATGAATTCATTCATCTACTCATGCTTATCAATTGATCCCATAAGCATCTAGTTATGTGACATTGTGAGAAAACATTTTTCTCTATTAAACTTTTTTTAATACTTTGCCAAAATACATAAACTTTATCTTGGCTCAATCAGTCATCTTGATCTATCTTTATAGATCCTTTTATGCCCAATATTTTACCTTTATAATTTGATGGAAAACATATTTCAAAAATATTCTGTTTTGCTTTAGAAGTAATATATCATTACCTCTTTATAATATGTCTCTTACATATAAAATCAGAAATGCTATATAGCTCCCACTGAGTTTTATATACATACTCCCACTGAGTTTAATATACATACTCCCACTGAGTTTAATATACATAAAAACAATTGGTCAAGATCAAAATCTTAACACTAGCTCACTTGTTATAATCTTCAAAACATTTTTGAAATTTGCACATTTATCCGCTGTTCTGAGGATTTTAAAACTTTTCTGGTTGTATCATTTATACATCCCTTTTCCTTCTCAAGGAAAACTTGTTTTAATATCCATCCTTTTACTTCATACTCATTGAAGTATCATCCAAGTTTTAAACTTATCAATGAAAATTAACAACTAAGTTCTAAACTTAATTTAAATTTCCATTCCGGTGTGCATGGCTATAAGCCATTCCTTTGAGCTGGGCGCTGCCATCGCTTCATTGTAGTGTATAATTTCATCTTCATCTAAGATGAATACCTTGTTATGAAATTTCAGGAAATACAACTTGTAATCCTGTTTCTGTTACAAGCATAAGAGTTATTATATCCAATGTAGTAAACTAAGGTCTAGTTTAGCATATGATCCATTGGAACAATTTCCATTTTGATGATCTTGCTAATCTTTTATCAAAGATTCATTAATCTATATTGAGCTTGTATTGTCCTCCCACTTACTCCTTTGACGAGAAAACTGTTTCTCGAGAAAATGTCCTCTTGTGACAAACACTTTGTCCTTTTGAACATTTTGATAGGAAGAACCTCAATCATATCTTGAGATATCTACAATTAAGCATTCATCTGGTTCATGACACCATAACTCATATGGTTTCTATCCAGATCAATATGCGGTGCTTTGTTTAATTGTATACCCTGTTGTTTCAATTATTTCCCCAAAGTTTATAAATGCAGATCGGTAAAATAATTTCTCAATTATCCAATTTGTTTTGCTAAACTTATGACTTCGATAATTTTCTTCAAGTCCTGAAGAACTCTTTTATCTTTTGTCATAATTGATCATCATCTTCATCATGTATTCTGAAATTCCTTTCGAACTTTTCAAACATATATTTCATATTTACATTAAGTAAATCATATTTACTTAAATTTTAATGAAGTATAATTAATCATCGCGCCCTGGATTATTTTGTCGGACTTCATACATCAACATGTATTCTTTTATTTGATTCTTCAATCAAAAATTATAATTCTTCATCTATATGAAGATTATATTCCGATATAATCAAGCAGTGCCACATTAAAGTGGTATTCATCAATCTTCTCAAGATGTTTAGCATTTAATGTTATAAAAATACAATTTTAAGATTTATGAATAAACCATCAAATACTAAGGTAAATCCAAACATATTCTTATAACCACTTCAACAACTATTGTTCAAAACTTTATAAGAATATCCGTCGCATAATCCAAAACATAATGTCTTACACAACTCTGGAACGTAATAACTATTATTCGATCCTTAGATAAATCTTGAAGATAAACTAAAGCCATGACTTCAACTGTCTTGAGTAGCGATCCCATCACCATCTTTGACTTGCATCACATCTTTATTTCTTCTCAACTTGTGAGCTTTCTATAGTCCATGTATCGTATTGCAAACAAAAGCAATCGATCAGTATCAAATACTTGTGACATACATAAACAAGTAATATAACATTAACTTTGTATAACTTTTATACCTTTACCAGAAGAACCATTCTTCTTATCTGCCAAGTACTTCTTGAAATTGCGCTTCCAGTGACCCTTCTGTTTGCAGTAGAAACACTCAGCCTCCTTAGAGGCTCCGCCCTTGTTCTTCTTCTGAGAGACGGTCTTACCGGCACCAGCAGATTTCTTCTTGGACTTGCCCTTCTTCTTGAAACTGACAGTCTTGTTGACCATCAACACTTCTTTGTTCTTCTGCATCCCAGCTTCCACAGTTGTGAGCATAGCACAACTCGTTTGCACTTTTCTCCATCCCGTTCATGTTGTAATTCATGATAAAACCATCGTAAGATGGGGGGAGTGAAGCAAGCACAATGTCTGTACCGAGTGTTGGCGGAATTCCAAATTCCAGTGAAGCAAGTCTATCAACATAGCCAGCAAGCTTCACTATATGCTCACTCATTGATGAACCCTCTTTCATCTTGCATTTGATCAAGGCCTTGGTTAGTTCAAATCGTTCGGTCCTTGCCTGCTTCTTATACGTAACTTCTAGTGACCCAATTATAAATTGAGTAGTAGATCATTCAAAACGCTTCTGTAGTTCAGGATCCATGGAAGTTAACATGAGGCACTGGACTGCTTCATAGTCATCACTACGAGCAGCATAAGCAGCAACTTCTTCTGGTGATGCATCCTTTGAAGGAGCATCACCTAGGGGCTGATCCAGCACATACTCCTTAGCACTCCTGAGAACAAATCTCAGGTTCCGAATCCAATCCGCATAGTTCCCACCATTTGCAGCCAACTTTTCTTTCTCAAGCATAGGGGCTAAGTTGAACATATTGCGAGCCATTTAATCTACAATGACAAACACACAAGTAATTTTAGACACAATTCATAATTAATGTGGCACAAGATTAAACAAGTTTTAATTTAAAGTGCACTCCCTCTCAAATTAATATCTCTCATAATTAATAGTGAGTGATTCAAGATCCAAGTCTAGTTCTCAGCCATTGATGTGGACATCACTGATGACGAGAATTTTGACCGGTAGGCAATCTTTTGCCGATCATATCTCCATATGACTCTTGTTCATCTTTCGATGCTTCATGCTCCGAGCTCAGAACGATTCTGGTAGAAATTTAAGACAACCAAGTTCTATCTATGAGGAGGGTCTGACCATCCCCGTCTTACACCTCACGAACCGTTAGTGCTCATGTGGACATGACCCACTCTGGAACGGTACATGTTATAGACGGTCGCAACATTGGGAAGAGCACCTTTTACTTGATATTTACTATGAGAGATCACCCTAATAATCGACTACTGCGCAATCAAAAGGGTGCAAACAACAAAGGGATAAACATCTCAGGCAGTTCATAAAAGCATTATATGGTATAGCCCTGGGTGCCGGGAACACTCCATGAACGTCTTCAATCTCCGGTTAAAGCGATGTGACGGCCAATATTTCGTTGCCGTCGCAACCGTTTCAAAAACGTTGTCGTGGTGGCAATCTCAGAAAACGTTGCCGTGGCGATCGTTTCATAAAACGTTGCCGTGGCGATCGTTTCATAAAACATTGTCGTGGCACCAAAATCTGAATTTCCGCCGTGGCACGAAATTATAGCTCCTCGTCCCGCTCCTAGGTACACCTTCTCCTCGTCGAGGTCCTCCGTGTACGTCTTTCCCCCATCACCTGTAACCTATCTCTACGATATTTACATTAAGGTGGCAATCTCGTGGCTCCAGCCATCATGCCGTGACGCGCAGGTCACTTAACATTACAACATATGACCATCTCATACATAAACTCATTATGATGACGAAGGTTATACCACATCATATGCAAACCCTGCAAAACCAAGTTAGACGTCCTCTAATCGGTTTGGCAAATTTTAATTACGTGGCTTCTAGGGTTTCCGGATAAACCTAGCTACCTACGTGCACACCATAAAGTGATAATCCTTGTTGCTAGATTAACTTTCGGGGTGTGTGAAAGAAGAGACTTAATTAAAAATCTCGTTCCCCCACACTAAACTTCGTCAAATACGCGTGACCCCCTAGAAGATCAACCATCTTCATTGCCCTCTTGCTTACGCGATGGTTCACTATTCTTGACTATGGTGAAGCCCAAGGAACTGTTAGCAGATGGTCGACAGCCAGAGCCGAGCGATTGTCAGAACATTGTGAAAAGCAACACCATGCTAACAATGAATTGAACCGAAGCAACACTTGAGGGAAGCATAGCAAGAACATCACCCTCACAATCACATGTGATCTAGATCGAAACCTGCATCTACTCATAGAACCGCTCATGATGACATTGTTGGGTAACGTAGTAGAATACGAAAAAAAATCGGCCTACGAACACTCAGTAACAATATGAAGATGCATATAGGGTTTGGATCATCGATCGTTACCGACTCCGGAGTGCAGCGGAAGTAGACAAGTCTGTGTAGATCGTACTTGGAGTCCCTCGAACGTGGTACTTGGAGTCCCTCGTACGTTGATGACGATCCCGCGAACCGCCCACGAACGATCCCTCGAACCGAAGACTGAAAGCACGGCCTCTTTACTTGGTTGCAAGCGTACGGCCTACACGATCCGGTCGCGCTTCACCGTCCAGAGCTAATCATCGCCGAAGAATTAGAGGGAGGAGATTAGAACCACACGGGGCTTCTAATTATGAGGATGAGAGGTGGCTAGGGCTCGCTCTAATTAGTCAAATTAGACCAACTAGAACGTGCACTAGATGAACTAGACGAGACTCCAAAACTTGTGTTCCAATAGGGTGGAAATCCTCTAGTATATATAGGATTGGGGGGAGGAGGGGGCAGCCACCAAAGAGGATTCGGCCCCCCTTTCCTAGAAGGGGGGCCACTACTGGGAAAGGGCTTATAGGTAAACACAAATTAGCGGCGGGCGGGACAAGTCACCCGCCACAGCTACTTTGAAAAGTTAGCTTTGGCGGGTGCTAAAAAGCGACCGCCACAGGTTGTACAGAAGCAGTGGCGGGCGAAATGAGCCACCCGCCACAAGTGTTGTCTCTTCGCATGTTATTTTTTGTAGAACTCATCTGTGACGGGCGAGCACTAGTGCCCGCCACAGCTACGTATGCTAGCAGTGGCGGGCTTTAACTAGCGACCGCCACTAGTTGGTCTTCCACGATGAGCACTGTTGATAGCATATTCCGGTGGCGGGCAGATAAGCGCGCCCGCCACAGGTACACCCGTCTGTGGCAGTTTTCCCCGGCCCGGTCGTCTCCTCCCCAAAACCACCCTTCCCTCTCCCGATTTCAAATCTCTCCGCCGCTCTCTCCCCCTCCCAACCTCGTGCCTCGTCGCCACCGCGCCGCTCCTCCGCCCCCGTGACACGCTCACCGCCGCGGCCGTTCGCCTACGCCGTGTCCGCGCGCCCTCGTCGTCGCACGCCTCCTCCGCGACGCCCCCCGGCCTGTCGCCGTTGCGGCCCGGTCAAACCCTAGGTCGGACCCCCTCTGCCGGGGCCCTCTTCTACGGCGGCCCCCTCGTCGTCGGCACTCCTCCGCCGCCGCCGACTCGCCGGGCCTCTCCTCCGTCGCTGCCACCTGCACGCAATGGCTTCCTCCGCCAGCAGCCGGGCCAAGACACCGCCGCCGGCAGCGGACTCCTCCACCTCCGCGGCTGGTACAAATCCCTCCTCCGCCTCCCGCTCAACAAGCAGTTCAGAGGTAAATTTTCGACTCGTACCGATTATATTGTCACTGTACGAATTAATTATGGACTAAAAACAATTAGGCCTCCTTTGGTTCATAGGATAGTAATTTCATAGGAATAGGAAAAGTATAGGAATTGAGGTGGCATGCATCTTAAATCCTATGAATGCTCAGACCTTAGGAATAGGAAACTAAATGTCATTTGGTTCACGGGATAGGAACACACATAGGAAACATAAACAATAGTAGCATACTAGTGCAACCATCTCATGAAGCGTGACTATATAATTGAATTTCTCCAACAAGACAGGGCTTCAAAAGAGTGTAGAAAATATCGTGAAACGTTGATTAATTTCCGTTTCGTGAGATTTCAGACACTCAATGTTTCATTTTTTAGCATAAGTCATACCAAATTTTTCTATCCATCCTTTAACTTATATAATTATTCCATAACATGAACTTAGGTAATTTTTGCACATATTTCCTTCTAAACTAGCATTTTCAGATTGTTAGTGTTCTTCTCCAAAAAAGAGTTCTAAGAATAACGACATTGATGAGGACTAGGTATCGTTCTAATAAAATGAGTTAAAAAACTTAAAAAACTAATTAGATAAATCAGACGGACGAGATATTGAACGCTCATGGGATCCATTATTTGCGGCAAGGCAACTGACTCTATTTTTCGTACACATCGAACAAAGATTTTGCTGGCACACAATCCTTGTTTCCATGTTACAATGGCAAGTTTGCATTGTGCCCTTGCTTCTAATTCGTAGGGTGTTTCTTGTATTATAACTTCTGTCAAAGTGTTATGTGAATTACTGGTTTTAAATCAGTAGTATACATGACACTTAGGCAGGAGATACAACACAAGCTGCTCCCTGCAAATGAGAAGGCAAAGGTACAATATGAACTTGCGGTTGTCGCATGGGAACAATGTTTGTGTGGGAGAAAAATCTTTGCTTGGTGTTTGCGAAAGACAGGGCTAGTTGTTCCGTCACAAGTAGTGGATTAGGTGAGTGTTTAATACCTCATCTATCTGATTCATCATGTTAGTTTTTTGAGTCCTTTGGCTCATTTTGTTAAAACGGTACACAGCCTTCATCTGATGCTCTTATTCTATGAGCAACATTATAGATGTTACCGTCATAGTAGATCCTTTGAACGGTAATGTATATAATGATGAACTCTTCCATGCATCCTAGCAAAACCCATATGCTTTTGGTCTTATTCGTATCAATATTCAAATGCATATGTAGTCGAAGTTCTCCAACAAGACAGGGCTTCAAAAGAGTGTAGAAAATATCGTGAAACGTTGATTAATTTCCGTTTCGCGAGATTTCAGACACTCAATGTTTCATTTTTCAGCATAAGGCATGCCAAATTTTTCTGTCCATCCTTTAACTTATATAATTATTCCATAACATGAACTTAGGTAATTTCTGCACATATTTCCTTATGAACTAGCATTTTCAGATTGTTGGGTATGCTTTATAGTACTTTACATAGTTTTTCTGTCCATCCTTTAACTTATATTGGTTGATGTTTTATAGTACTTTACATATTTTTTCTGTCCATCTATATATAACTCACAGAATTATTTCATAACATGAACGTAGGCAATGAACGGATGACAATTATGTGGCGATAGAAGGCTAGGTGCATGTCACAGAGTTCACCTAACTTACAGTGAGATCTGTGTCGATCTTCATGACGACTTCATGGAATGGGCGGCATGTTCCATTTAATTAGTGTTATATCTTGTGGTTTCGTAATGTTGCGGCCAGAATTGTCTAATTTCAATTTTTTTATTATCATCCTCAGCGTATCCCTTGTCGGGGAAGGGAGGACTTCTTGCGTGTGGCCAAACTTTCCATGGATACGGACTGGACGATTCAGTTCAACATGATGCTATTGAAAAATGGCATTCCCTTGACCCTCACTCTCACCAACGAGGGAGGGAAAAGAGGGAGAACATATTTCCATGACCAAAATTGGATTGACAATGCCACCCAATTGAAGATGCAAGCTGGGAGGTCGTTCTTACTTTTCCTTCACGAATTCGAGGATGAGGGTGGTAACAGAATCTATCTATGGTACAATGTCCCACAATCACCGTAGTTTGCACTTTCGGTGGTGATCAGGATGTCGTGTATATATATGTACTACTTTCTCGGACTAGCTATAGCACTTTATTGAACATATATGTTGTATGCACTTATGTTATTGTACCGTCTAAGTATTGAACTTTAGAGAGTTGTTGAACATATATTCATGTATCGTAATTTCGTAGCATATTGCAATTTATGATCTTACTTTCATGCAAAACGCAGTCATGGCAGCAAAAATGTTGCCGTGGCTGCAGAATTTTAATTTGCATGAAATTGACTTCAGTGGCGGGCGCTGGGAAAAGCCCACCACTGCTCTATGATAAATTACTGGTGGGCACGGTGGTGTGCCCCCCACAGCAGGATATTTACCAGTGGCGGGTGGGCGTCCGCCACTGATGTCGTCATAGCAGTGGCGGGAGGTCGGTGGCGGGCGCCACTGAGAGCCTTGCCCGCCATTGCTAGCCATTCCTGCAGTAGTGTGACGCCCCCGACTTAATCGTGCACTAGTCATACACGCAAATGCGCACGATCAAGCACAGGGACTCACGGGAAGATATCACAACACAACTCTAAACTCAAATAAAATAATACAAGCTTTATATTACAAGCCAGGGGCCTCGAGGGCTCGAATACAAAAGCTTGCGCATACAAGCGTCAGCGAAAGCATCAGATATCTGAGTACAGATATAAAAGTAAAACAGATAGGCCTTAAAAAAAGGCGGGGAAAAATAAAAACACAGATCGAAAAGGCGCAGGCCTCCTGCCTGGGAGCCTCCTAACTACTCCTGGTCGGCTGGCTCAATCCAGTAAAAAGTGTCGTCGGGACCCTCCTGGTAGTAGGCATCAGCGGTGGCGTCTGGCTCCTGGACTCCATCGTCTGGATTATCAAGTGGGGAATGGGGAAAAGAATAGCAGAGCAAACGTGAGTACTCATCCAAAGTACTCAGCAAGACTTACATCAGATCTAATCTAGTCATGCAACATTTTCAAAGGAAGGCTTTATATGTGGACTTGTTTACAGAAATGCTAGAATAGAGAGGAAGGCCTAGCCTATCGAAGACTAATATCTTCAGGGTCTTGCAGCATTAGAAGAGTACAAATTAGCATTTATTAATTAACAAGCATGTTGAAGCAAAGCCTAGAGATTCTTTCTCGACTCCCTGCGAGAAAGCGATCCCGGAGCTCATTATTATTTAACAGGTATCCAGTTCAAATAGTAATAGATTGGGATACAACACTGAGCGTCCTGTTACCGTGGACACGGCTATTCGAATAGATAACTTCCTTGCAGGGGTGCACTACTGTTACCCAGCACGCTCGATTACATCTGGCCGGACACACTTGCTTGGTAATGCCCGGCCTCGGGTAATCGACATGAAGCAGCGTCCTACCTAAGCTCAGCAGAGAGGTCAACACGCTGGTCTAAATCCTAAGCACGAAGGGGTCTTGGGCCATCGCCCTCCGCACTCCTGCACGTTACGAGACTGGCTGGGAAGCAGGCGCGACACTGGATACACCAGTGACGTAACCAGCCCAATCCAAACATTCAGCCCGCATCTCTGAGCTGTGACGTCTGAAGAGATTTTGGAAGAAACGTACTACGCAGAGGGGCCCATACCCATTATCCCACATGGTGGTAGTGTGTATAGGGTCAACGACCCACTCAGATCAGACACCCAGATCCGTTAAGCATATTTAATAACTCGCAGAGACGAACAGACAACCTGTCGCTCCGACTTGGTAACTCGCGGATCACGAACAGGGTGGTCTCCGCCTGCCCTGACGTGCCGCCACAATAATCTCTCGCGGGTGCCATCCTGGCAAGCCCGACTTTACACTTCCCTGCGGGTACCCCTCGGGGTCGACCCGCCTGTAATAAAGGTCGAGGTAACTGTGTGTCCAAGGTATCGAGGAGGAATCCAAGGAATCACCCTCGATTGATTCCCACTCGAGGGGTTACACGACGGGAGCTTCATCGGAAGTGATGAGAGAGGAATCACCCTCGATACACACATCCGGATAGCTATTCTACAGAGGCATCATCGAAAGTGGAACAAGAGGTATCACCCTCGGCACTCGATGCCACCTCTGCAGAGTCGAGCAACTTAAAGGGGGTGTGCGGTGATGTGCTGTTCTCCACCCGATCGATCACACCGATCGAGGCACAGGTGCTAAGGTGAAGCAACTATAGCAAGGAAGAGGGGCCACAGATGGTTTACCATCCAACCTATACTAAGTATCTCGGACAGCAGGCAGTTATCAAAACAGTTACAAGGACAGGCTATGCACCGGACATAGGATAAAACAATAGCAGTAGCAATTTCTAATGCAAGCAGGAGGGAGAGAGAATGGGTGATATCGACATGCGTCAAGGGGGGTTGCTTGCCTGGAAGCTCTGCGGCAAAGGAGGGGTCGTCGGTGGTGTCGTCGGGCTTCTGAGTTGTGTCGGTCTCGGGGGCTATCGGAGAAGAAGAGGGGGAAGAAACAATAAATAAATGGAAAATAATACAACACATATGCATGGCATGGCAGTATGCAGTGTTAGCGGTGACCTAATGCATTGCTACATGTCGTAGATGAATCGGGAAAATATCTGGGATATTTCCCGGCGTTTAGGCTGACTTTGGTATACTGAACTGGAGGGGACGGATCCATGTTCACGTAGTTAGTAGTGTTGGTCAAGCATTTTGACCGCGTATTCAGATTCATCTTGAAATTCTGAGCAACTTTCATGTAGAAAGTTTTTCGATCCGAGCTACGGTTTATTTTCTACGAATTTCCGAAGTTTTTAGCCTTTTCTGAATTTATTTTAAATTAACAGAAATAGTCAGAAATGGAATATGACATCATCATGAGGTCATGCTTGCATCAGCAGTCGGCTGACCAGCTGACTGGTCAAACTGACAGGTGGGACCCACCTGTCAGCCTCTGTGAGGTTAATCAGTGATTAAATTAAACTAGCAGGGTTAATTAGGGGGGGTGGACCCACATGTCAGTGGCTATAAATATAATTAGATTTATTTAAAAAAACTAATTAGCTAATTAATCAGCTCGGGCCCACCCGTCAGAGACAGAGGGGAATAGTAACCCGGGTTGACCGTGGTCAACCCGGTCAAACGCGGCCAGGGGGCCCATTGGCAGCCTCACAAGGCGGGCCCCACCCGCTCCACGTCGGCGCCGGCCGAAAAACGGCTCCGGCGAGCCGTTCCGCGGCGGCTCTTCGCCGGAGCTCGTCGGGATTCCGCTAGGGGGCGCCAAATCGAGCGCCGTTTGGCCCGTTGGAACGGCCACTTCATCGCGCGTCGGATGGCGGTGGCAAAACGAGCAGGGGAGGTCGGCAAGGTCGCCGGCGACGAGCCGTGGCGGCGTGGTTCTCGGGTCAGAGGGGGGAATCGGCTACAGTGGACCATTGTGCGTGCTTTCGGCTGCAATAGAACGAGCGGAGCAACGCGCATTGAACGGAGCTAACGCGCGGCCTCGGGGTGACCGAAAGCGGCCGGACAGCGAGGTGCCGCGGCGACCGGAGCACGACGGAGTGGCGAGCTAGCTACGGTGCGGAGACGGAGCAGAGAGAGAGAGCAAGGAAGAACGACTGCTCACCGTGCGGGCTCACGGTGGCCCCTCGGGTGGTCGGTAGCGCAGGGGGAGGACAGAGGCAACGTCGATCGCCGGAGATGCTGAAGACGGGCGCGGCTCGATTTGCCCAACGCTATGGCCTCGGGCTCGTCTGCGGGGTCGGGGAAGAAGAAGTAGGCAACGGCGGTGCTGATGAAGAGCTCAGCGGGGCGCGGGAGGCACGGCGGCCGTGGATCGTCGACGGGCAAGGCGGCTGCGCGAGCAGAGGAAACACTACACCACGACACTGTATTCCCTACTGACGTGTGTTGGCAAAAGTCACTTTTACTGACCCACAGTTGGTTGGGAAAACTTGTAAGTGACAGTCGGTTGGGAAAACTGTTGTACACTGACACACGGTCGGTCGGGAATAGAAGAGTCTTTGCTACCTGACAGTCGGTCGGGAAAGATTGTATGCCCATCTAGTGATCTGTCGGCAAATAATGCCGACCAACAGCAGGTGGATAAATGGGCCTGCGCGCGCGTGGACGAAAACATTTAGCGCGGCCAAGCCCGCGAATTTTCTCCCAAAACCTAACACTACCCAGACGCCTCACTCAATCCCCTTTCTCTCTCGCCTCGACCCACCACCCCTCTCTCTCTCGTACGGCGCCGCCTAGGGTTCCGATTCACGCCGCCGCCGACGGCCACCGCAGGGGCTGTCCCTCCTTCCAAGTCGATCCACCGCCGAAGGCGTCCCTCTTTCCACCACGAGCCACCGCAGTCGCGAGCGTGCGACCCTCTTCCTTCCACCGGTCGCCGAGTGAAGCCACCTCATCTCCCATGGCGCCACTGCCCCAACCCATACCCGAGCCATCTTCCCTCCCTCCCATGGTAGCAGATTTGAGGGGGACAAGGGCCCTTCGCTCCCGGTGGTCTGGAGCGAGGCAGGTGGCCTCCGCTTCCTCCGCTTCCATCGACTAGGAGCATGGCGTCAGGTGCCCCCTGACCAGGAGTAGCCATCCATGGCAGCATCAACATGGGTAAGATTATTTTCTCCCTCATATGGTCTCCCTCCCTTCTGCAGTGTCATATTTCAACCCCCAGCTACTGACTCACGGACTACATCGGCCCAGCGAATTTATCTTAAAAAACTAGTGCTGCTTTGATTCATGGAATTAGAGAAGCCCCTGAAGCACTAAAGTTCTTTAGTGTTTCTTTTAGATCTAGTCCGCCCGCCGTCCCCAGCTACAGCAGGCAGCAGCTCCTCCCGCCGCCCCTGCTCCCTAGCACAGGTACCATCTCCCTCTCCTTCTCTGGTTTGTGTTTTACTGTTTATAATTTAGGTTGTATTTTTGTACAGCAGTAGATGGTTGAGTACTATATTTGTAGATCAGTAGATGATCTATGGTCATGGTTGATTACTTACTTCATTGATTGAAGATTCATAGTTTTATGGATGCTGCCCCTAATGTATTTGTGGATTAAGATTCATAGTAAGTGTCATTTTATAATGCTATGAGTAAAGGTAACTAAAGGTGATTGATCATCATCTCTGCTAATTTTCCCTAAGTTTTTAATTTTCTAGTTTATATGGGCTATAATTTTACTTTATCGGTTTTCAGTTTTATTAAGTCTTTTAATTTTCTGGCACTTCAGTTTATTTTTCTTGAATTTTTTAGTTTCTTCAGTCTAGCTATCCTCCTTCATTTTCTCTTTTCTGAGTTTCTCCTTTTGAGTTTCTTAGTAATATATCTCACTCTCATTCATAGCTATAGTGAGTTGTTCTTTTTCCCATAGACAGCGTGCTGATGTTGCTTCATTACTTTTCCACAGAGCATGGGGAGCTTTTATCCTTCTTGGATTGCATAAAATAGAAGAGATGACCGAAATGGGGTGGGAGGGGTGTGGAAATAGAGCTTCTTACTTTTGTGGCAGCAGACGACTAGGCAGTTCACGCAGGTCAGCCCTCAACACCTGACTCCCTTGATCGGTGTCTTACTCTTCTCCATGGTTTTCGAGTCGATGAGTCGATGAGTCGTTCAGGGGTAGCGACTCGGAAAAAGTCGAGCCTGCAGTTGCAACTTATCACTCGAGTCATGAGTCGACACTAAGTTGAGTCGACATTTTTTTGCGACTCATCGACTAGTTGACACGACTAGTCGCGCGACTCGAAAACCATGCTCTTCTCCACTCATCTATAGAAGCGAGCCCAACAAATACTATTTTTGGCTGAGGCTATAATCTTGTTCTGGAGCATAAAACATTTAGCTGTTAAACATGTTTCTGTAACAAGTGAACTATCCATCCTTGACCATGTAGGAGTAACACAAACTTCTGGGTGGTGCTTTCAGGCTCTGGAAACATTACTTGATGTCTCTATACTCTGTTATGGGATGGTGCACTTCTAATGACGAAAAGAATGGCACGCACTCCAAATATCTTCCTAGGAAGTGGATTATCTGAAGAAGAATCTACTACAGGTATTAAACAGAGTCCACACCAGGTGTTAGCTTTGCGCAGTTACTATTTGTGCTCATGTTTTTTAGTGTGAATCACTTGTATTGATATTCTTGCTGAAATTTCAATTAATCTTAATTGACTCCTGCATACATTAACAGCTACTAAGTTCATTAATAAATATGTTGTTCTACAAACAGCCTGGGATTAATAAATATGCTGACCTGATTTTTTAGTTGTAGAAGTTGTTGCCAAAAAGTCTAACGACAAAGTAAAATGGAACCTATTTAGCTTTGTTGTTCATTTTGATGTCCTAGTGCAACTTGAGACAACAAGCAATGTTGAATGCCCTTGCTATTTACTTCTGATTGGCATACATGACTATATGCTGGTTCACCAAAAACATCTCCAGTTCTCCTATTATTTCTTTGATACAAAAGGAATACATGTATACTTCATAATGTTCCCTTGTTAAATCATATGGTAACATCATGTTCTATTAGTTCCCAGAAGTAAGACCTGGTTACAATCAATCTGAAAGGCAACATGAATTCTGTGTGTGGGGAACAACATGGCAGGTGAATCTTATCTGAACAGGGGCGTCTTCCTCATCCCGCCACTAAGGTAATTTCTGTCACTTAGCTATAGAATTGTTCTAGTGTTGACTTGTCATACCATTAGCATCCGCCAAAGAGAGGTTGGCAACAAAGATTGGAATTACAATAGGGCAAGAGGGTGAACCAGAGGGAGAGAAATAGATCTAGTGTAGCAGCGTTTCAGCATTTATGTATTGTACGTTAGAGTCGCTGACTTGATTTAACATTCATGAGCTAGAACTGTTTGCTTACATTCATCTGTTGATTCAAGAAATTATATTGCCATGTGTTTGAACGTACTGCTAAAATGATTAATATGTCTGGATTCTCTTTGATAAATATATGGTAGCGACAATGTCCAAAGATCCATGGAAAACATTTACTCAACAATAACCTTTTAATTTTTTTGGTGGGGGGAGACAACAAGAACTAATAAAATGATTTTTGGTGATAATGTCCAAGTTCTGTAATTTCCAGCAAGAGAAAGAGAAGTACAGTTACCCACTTTCAGATTTTATGCTACACTCAGACTTGTAGTATTGCTGTTGTATATGAATATTATATTTGCATGCTTGTCTTAATTAAATGAAAATTTTAGAGATGAACTGAACGATGCTACTCTCAAATCATATAGCAAAAACTACAGGTGTAGTTTCCCATAGAGTAATAGTTGTCATATGTACAACTACTCGGTTTAGATCATCCAATAGAGTAAGGGTCAGGTTCAGCCTGTGTTACATAGAAAATTGTAAGAAACGCGAAACCTTCATCTGAGGACACATTTTGTTAATATGTGCTTTGATGGACTGAACAGGATCACTTGCATATCTCTGAACTGAGAATACAATCGAGTTTCTAATCCTACTAACATATAACATACATGGTTGCCCTGAGAATAGTTTTGCTTTCACGCCTGTACAAGTAAGGTGGGAATTACAAATGACCTGAAGTGTCCAAATTTACGACCTTAAGTAACTACTAGTAGATGCTTAATGATTGATCGCCAGCTCGCTTTCTTCCTTAGTGAGATTAGCTAAATGATTGAGCTGATGTATTGCGTTGTGCGGACTGAGATCATGCTTTATAATTGTTTTTGCCATTGTCTATGAATGTATGAATTTACTGGATGCTTGTTTACCCTTTGTAGGAAAGACATACAAGACCAGGAAGGAACTATGCAGATAGTTTGCGTCAACTAGATAGTTTGTGTAATGGAGCAAAACAATGCATCGTTTAGCTATCATTTTGTAAGCCTTTATGTTGTCTTGTCAACTGGATATTTTGTGTAATAGAGCAAAATCAATGACATACATCTATTATTATATCTTGATTGATATTGTGTTGGATGTTATTGTAATGAGATACTGTATGCAACTTGACTGATATTGTGTTAGTAACGCAAATGTGGGAGGGTAATTATTGTTTTGGTCAGCTAAACAAAATGCGGTTTGACTGTTGGTCGGCAAAAGGAAATGCGGTATGACTGTTGGTCGGCAAAGGACCATGCAGCACTAACAGATTGTTGGTCGGCAAAGAAACACCATCAGGCCGTTGGTCGGGAAAGCTTCGTAACAGGGCCGACGAAAAGTCGGTCGGCAAAGAAAACACCATCGGACCGTCGGTCGGGAAAGGTTCATGACAGTGCCGTCGGAAAGTCAGTCGGCAATGCTTGAAATAGCCGTCGGCTTGTCGGTCGGCAAACATATGTCGGTCGGGAAAGGGCTTTCCCGTCTGGACTTTCCCCAACAGACAGGGTCGGCCGGCAATAGTCTTTCCCGACCGACTGTTTGTTGGTGGAAGTTGTTTTCCCGACCAACTTGTCTGTCGGAGATGCAGTGTTGTGGTGTAGTGAAAGGGAGGAGCGAGCGCGTGGGGGAGAGGGAAAGAAGTGAGGGCGATGGCGGCCAGAGGGGAAGAACGGGGGCGAGCTTATCCCCTTCGTTCACCTGCTCCGTCGCCGTGGCGGCCAACGGCCGGAGCCGCGCGCGCTCGGCCACGCCGGCGACGACACGCAAAGGGGAGCAGGTGGAGGGAGGCCGCGGTGGGCTGGATGGGCTGGCGCGGCCCAGAGCCAGGTAAGCTTCGCCCCTTTTTCTTTTTCTTTTGTTTTTCTTTTATTTAGTAAACAGAGAGAGAAGGGAATTAGTAGGGCTACCAAAACATCTTTAGAAAAAGTGTGACTTGGCCCAAAATGTTCTTTGCAATTTTAGACACTGCCCAAAAATATTTTGGACACCAGAGGAAATTCAGTTGCATTTTCCATAATTGATTTTGCTAATTTTATTGCTGGAATTGCACTGGATTAAATGCTACTATCCATTTTTGCATAAGAGTGATGTTGTTTTCCTTAACAATAAATTGTTTTGGAATTTATGCTAAATGATGAACATTTTTCCAGCAACTTTTGTGCAACTTCAAAATTCAATCATATTTGAATTTGAATTCAGAGGCAGAATTTGAAATGAGATATTAAGCCATTGTGATCAAGCATTGCAAATGATGATGACTTGGCATAATTATCAGATGATCACTGTGCTCTTTACATAGGGATGTTACAAGTAGTGGGCGCCTCCCTTGTTGGGCCTTTGTGGCCCAACTCCTTCTCCACCACTTGGCCTTATTTGGCCCGTTGATATTAAATTAAATATATTTTTGTTCTAAACATTTTCAGAGCATTATATATATAATTTAACATCTTCGGAAACATTTTGCACCTATATATATTAATCGGTAATACCCGGTATTACCCGATATTCACCGAAACCCTTCCGGTGACCCCGAAACGCTTCCGGAACCTCTCGGAAATATTCCGGATATTAATGAAACAATTCCACAAATATATTCTCATCACTCCCATCCTACTAACACTCAGCAGATCGTGATTACCTTAAGCTTGTGACCATGTAGGTTCGGTAAATCATAGACATGAACGAAACCCCTTCGTTCAATGACCGATAGTGGAACCGTGGACGTCCATATCGGTCCCTATGATTACACGAATAATATTCGAGTGAACCTTGGCTATCATGTGACGTTCCCTTTGCTTCGCGATACTTTACAAAACCCGGTGTGCATCGTTATCCTCCTGAGTCATCACCATGCTCACTATACCATTGCTCCCGTTACCGGTTTTGTTCTTCTTTCTCGTTGACATGTTCCGGCATCCCCGTGACGTAGTCACCTGTGTCTGGCCAGACGATGATGGATGTTGTCACACCGAGAGGGCCCTGAGAATATCTCTCCATCTTAGGAGGAGCAAATCCCACTCTTGAGCTATTCGATCACTTGTCAAACTTTCCGGTGTGCCTGAAAGTTATCGTTACGATCATCTTGTTACAGATGACGTTAGACCAATCCCAAAGCCCACCGTCCGGTAGGAAGTGACCGAGACACTCTCATGGTCTGAGGAACAAATAACACATGCTAACACTCTGCGTTATAACAGATGATTTCAGACGATATAATCACAAAGTATAACAGACAAGTTTTGGGTCGATTCGATATGATTGTTCTTCTACCGTCATACCCTCAATGTTGTTTTAGGACTATCGTTACACTTAACAATATCCTAAGATCCAGAAAACGTGATCACCAACAACACTTGAGCCGGTCTTAGAGGCTAGACCGGGAACACATTATTTACCGTTTATCGTTTCACACGTGCATGAGTTTTCCACTGAATCGCATATTCCAGGATCATAGCAGTTCTAGCATGAAACATAAACTCTTAATTATGAATAATGGAAATATAATAATACAATATTATTGCCTCTAGGGCATATTTATATATGAGCAATTTTAATATATAAATTATTGCTCATAAATTATAGGTCATTTTATGAGCAATTTTGCTAAATAGTGCTTAATTATTGCTAAGGCATTATAAATATAATAATACAATATTATTGCCTCTAGGGTATATTTATATATGAGCAATTTTCATATATAATTATTGCTCATAAATTATAGGTCATTTTATGAGCAATTTTGCTAAACAATGCTTAATTTTGCTCATAAATTATTGCTAAGGCATTTTGCTAAACAGTGCTTGATCATCTTTTAATCCATATCTCATTTCAAATTCCACTTTGAATTCAAATTCAAATTATAAGTGAAATAAAAAATTCACAAACATGAAAACTAAAATGTTCATAATGTGGCAAATAATCCATAGTCAATTATGGTGGAGTAACCAAATTTTTATGAAGTGTTTAAATGCCCTAAAATAATTAAAACAGGGGCCAAAACAATATATTAAATGCTTTTTAAATTATAAAAATTCCAAACTAATTTATTTAATTGCCAAACTTTTTGTGGCAATGGCCTAAATTACTATACTAATAATGGTGCAAGTTTTGTATTTTTATAAAACTAATTTGTTATAAAAAGAAATAGAAAACAGAGCAAATAAAAAGTAAAACAAAAATTAGAAAAAGGAAAAGGAAAAAAAGAGCCACCTGCCCCTGGCCCTTAGGCCACAGGGACAGGCCCAGCCCAGCTCCCCCCCCCCCTCGGGTCGTCCCCTACCTCTACAGGGACCGACCGGGCGCACCGGGCGCATCCCCGCCTGACCGGGTGCGCCGCCCCGTACTGCCACGCCGACAGGGAGGGGATAAGGACGCCTCCCCGCGGCCTCCTCGGTCCCCTCTCCCACTCGCCCCCCACTCGCTCGCCCTCTCGCCCTCTCCCCCGCCTTCTCTGCCAGATCCCGAGCGCGCCCATGGCCTCGTCGCCATGTTAGTCGCGGCCATCGCCGTCCCCGCTCCTCACCGGCCATCGCCGTCCCCGACCCCGGCCTCGAGCTCGTCGCCCCTGCATCGCCCTCGACGCCATCTTCTTTCCCCTCGGGCACCACCGTCCACCACGGTCGTTCCGGCCACCCTGTACTGCTACTAAGCTCTCGCCGGCCTCCTTGAGCCACCCGGTGAGCTCCTGCATGCTTCCCCTCTCCCCCTGCTGCTCTCCGTGCCCGTAGCCGTGTCGTCGCTGCGTCGTGCTCCGCCGTCCGCCATGACCGTCGCGCGCGCCGTGCGAGCTCCCGAGCGCCCGCGCCTGCCACGGGCGCGCTCCAGAGCGCGTGTAGCGTCGCCCCCGAGCCCCGTTGACTCTCCAGGACGCTCCCGCCGTGCTTTCGAACGGGGCCCGAACGCCGCCACCGCCCGTGCTCGCCGTTGCCGTCGCTACCGACCCCCTTCAACCACGCCGCGACCACCAATCGACGCGGGCGAGTCCCAGCTCTCGAACGAGCCCGCCCGCGCGTCGAATGGCCGCCTGTGGCCCATTTCCGACGAGGTCCCGACGCGCCCCGCCGTGTTTTAGCTCGCCGGAGCCATTCCGGCGCCGCCGTGCTGACGTGGCCTGGCCTGGGGCCACCCCAGGGTCACTGACTGGTGGGCCCCTGGGGCCCAGCTGACCCCGTTGACTGGGTTGACCTGTCAACGGTGCTGACTGGGCAGCCCCAGTCACTGACTGGTGGGCCCCACCGCCTATTTAACTAATTAGTAATTAAATTAATTAGTTTAATCTAATATCACACTGACAGGTGGGCCCTAGTGGCTAATTAACTTAGTTAGTTAAATTTAAACCCCTGTTAAGCTTTCTATCAATGACAGGTGGGACCCGGCGGTCAGGCTTGACCTGGACCAGCTGGGTTGACTGCTGACGTAATGCTGACGCAATAAATGTATTTTTGAATTAATAATAATTTCAAAAAATGTTTAAAACTTTGAAAAATCATATAAAATAATCTATAAGTCAGATGAAAATAATTTATATATGAGAATTGCTCATAAATCTAGCGGGGCGGGCAATTTAGCAGGATTATATGAAAATTGCTCATAAATTCAATGGAGATATCATGTCAGCTAAATCTAGCGGGATTATAGGTCATTTTCTAAACTGAAATGTTTTTCCCGTGGACGCTAATTGTGATGCCTTATTTGCTTAAACATCCTGCTGGCCTAATAAACGCAGACAGAGGGAGTTGTACTTTATCAAATACTAGATACTAAGTTGATTTTTCATTTCAACAGATACACAAGCAATTTAGCATCATGTCCACTCTGCAACAACATCAGATGCACAGCTTCAAGCTACAGTAGAGTAACAGGTTTTTCTTTTCCCATATAGAAGTATAGGTGCTGTAACATGCAGAAAACAGGGGCTGTAATCCTGATTCACCAACAAGAGCAACAATAACCCATACTCACCAGCTAAATATAAACTAGAGTACCTAAACATGGAAATCTTGTAATAAAATCAGGGTGTTAGGACTGCCATGCAGTAGGGTCCCCTGTGTCTCACAAAAGATGTACCCAACAAAGAAGGAAATTTTACTCTTCTTTATTTATTTTTTATCAATAAGTGGGTCTATTTCAGAGTCACCACACTCCGCCTCCCAGGAAGACCCACGGTTGTTCGCTAATTTTTTTTAAATAATACATTTTTTTATTAAATTTGAAAAATAATACACGGAATTGAGATATTACAGGAATAATACGGCGTCGGCCTGCGGTAAGCCGACTGGATCCAGTCGGCCACCGTGTGGCCGATTAGGGTCCAGTCGGCTTACCGCAGGCCGACTGGATCCAGTCGGCTACAGGGAAGCCGACTGGGACTAATTGGCTTCCCGGAAGACGATTAGTACTAATTGGCCTCCCGAAAGACGATAGGTGCATGGCCCATGCAACGTAAGCAGTTTCAAGTGCCCATCGATTGTACGCGCACGCACCGGTTGATCTGGTGATTACCCTAGCATTACATGCATGAAAGGACCCACGTACTGGCCGGGTCGTGCGTAATTCTAATACACATGTGTCCCAGTGTATGTACGCATACATGAATACGTGTCCGCCTCGCCGGTACGTACGTATGTCCCGAATACCCAAATACCGGCAAATACGTACGCACTTGTGGCCAATTACCCGATCGATCAATGGCGTGTCGTGCACTGCTTGGATGCTCATGCGTGTGCAACGGATGGAAAGATAAGCATCAACGCGTTTATCTTAAAAATAGCTTCGCGTGCATATCTCTTCCAAAAAGATCGGACCGGCCGGCGCCGGCGCGTGACGATAGATCTATCGTCTTCCGGCAACGTACGCGACGAGCGCCAACGGCTGGCCGGCGAAGGCAGTCCAGCTGGCAACGTACGTACGCGACGAGCGCGTGCATCAGCGACGAGACGACCATGCCGATCATCTTCGCTCAAGGTGAGAACCAAGATTGATCTCTCTTACCTATCCTCTCTCTACATCTTGATGATCACAACCGGAGCTGCGGCCGCACGGCCGGAGATGAAGCCGGCTGCCGGCGCCGGCGCTCGATGCTCCTGAAGATGGTGCATGGGGGCTGCCGTTCGTGCGCAACCCGCGGCGATTCCTTGGTGCCGGACACACCACCGGCCTACTACACCGGGGCTGCTGGTATTTGGGTATTCGGGACATACGTATGTACCGGCGAGGCGGACACGTATTCATGTATGCGTACATACACTGGGACACATGTGTATTAGAATTACGTACGACCCGGCCAGTACGTGGGTCCTTTCATGCATGTAATGCTAGGGTAATCACCAGATCAACCCGGTGCGTGCGCGTACAATCGATGGGCACTTGGAACTGCTTACGTTGCATGGGCCATGCACCTATCGTCTTTCGGGAGGTCAATTAGTGTCCCAGTCGGCTTCCCTGTAGCCGACTGGATCCAGTCGGCTTACCGCAGGCCGACGCCGTATTATTCCGGTAATATCTTAATTCCGTGTATTATTTTTCAAATTTAATAAAAAAATGTATTATTTAAAAAAAAATTAGCCGGTTGTTCAGGGCTAAAACATAACATTGGAATATTGGAGCCTCGGTTTGCAACACCAAAAAAAACTGACCAGAGATGTGTATTGTGTCTTTGCCCTTAATGATTTATATATATGAACGCAGCTGTTCTGATCCCGAGCTCACATGAGCTTGGGTGAACAGTAAAATCAGAAAAAATTCAAAGAATTTCAAAAAAAAAATGTGTGAAACTTTGACAAATGTTTTCGGAGCTTGCAAAATTTCAACACCATATGACATTCGTGGAAAATGTGGCAAAAAAAAACAAAATCGATGCTCCAAAACGTTATTTTCGAACGCATTTTGGAGCATCGATTTTGTTTTTTCGCCACATTTTACACGAATGTCATTTGGTGATGAAATTTTGCAAGCTATGAAAACATTTGTTAAAGTTTCACCCAAAAAAAATTCGGAATTTTTTGAATTTTTTTTTATTTTACTGTTCACCCGAGCTCATGTGAGCTCGGGATTAGAACATCACTTTCGTATATATATCATCTTCTTCTAAGCCCCGACATTGAATCTATATCTGTTGCTTTATCTACTTCAATCTTTATAGGTGTAAGGACCAAAAACCCTTGTCTGAATTATCAACAGGCCATCTAAAGTTCATTCAGAAGAGAAACAGGGGAGAAGGCGTATTCGCAGAAGAACCGAAGAGTCATGTGCCTTGGACGGTCAGGAGCTCTCAGATCTAACGGCAGAGAGCGATCCCGGCAAATTGCCTTTCCTATTCGAGGTCGTCTCAGCTATGTAAGTATTTATTACTCTCCGTTATTTTAAACTGTAACTGAAGTGTGAGGGATTCACGGCGAGAGTGCTATACAAACTCGGAGCTGGTAATGAGAAGGATAGGCAGGAAAACCCTAATTTACATGCCTTTATCGTTTCTGCACTAGAACCCTAGCCTAGCTGCCTCTCCCGATCGATCCCCTCTCTCTTTTGTCGGGTGAGGAAAATCCCTAAATCCCCTAGGATCCTGACAGTAGGCGCCTAGATGATTTTATTACCCACGAATTAGTGATGCTTATGCACGTACACAGCTGTGAAGCACCAATTTTTTTTGCCTAATCGAGCATCCATCCATCCATCCATGCTGCTAGCGTCTTGAATATAGTGACATGGCTCATTATTATGATTTAACCGAGATGCAGATGCAGAGCAATTTAGCAGCCAAAGCATGGGAAGAAGAGAGGCGTACCCCATGCGACGGTGCACTCCTCGCTGGTGGCGCTGGCCTGGCACTCGATGCCTGCAGCCAGCCAAATACGGATCAGATCGATCAAGGGAACCCTAGCCAGCCGTAGATCGGCGACCCCCCACCCCAAATAGAAAAAGAAGGAAATACTAGAAAGAAGCTTAGCTTACATAGATCCATGATGTGGTTGCGGCAGATGGCGCAGTTGTCGACGACGATGTCTGCACACAAAAAAACCACGAAACCAGATCAGAGAGACGGGATCGGTCGAAGCTATCTAGGGTTAGGGATGGAGAGCGGAGGGGATGGATCTCTTCTCTTCTCCCCCCTTTCCTTCCTTCAGGTCAGGTCAGGTTTGGTTTGGTTTGGTTCGTGTGCAAGGGTGGGTGGGTGGTACAGGGAGGAGGGGTCTACAATACATAGATAGAGTGATTCCCACATGTTGGTCTACTTACTACATACATAGACATTGCAGCAACCAATCTTGCTTCCTTCCTGCAAATCAACTTCTTGTTGCTCTGTTGCTTCATTTGCTCCCAAACATGCTCTGCTCTAGTCTCTAGTCTAGGACTGAAACACACATTTGGGAATCAACTCTTCCTGTTACTCCCTCCGTATCTAAATATAATACGTTTTTGTAGTTCAATTTGAACTGCAAAAACGTCTTATATTTAGTTACAGAGGTAGTACTAAATAAATTCGACTTGTTCTTCTTCCCTGTGCAGTGCACTAGGCAAGAGACAATTTTATTTAGTCATGCCGTGCATCATTATGCTAAAGATGATTCTCGATACATTCAAGCCCTCAGTTCAACAACCATGTATTAATCATGTAGTATGGTGTTCGTTTGTTCAGGTTTGATTTGGTAGGCTGATGTTGTTGGTTCTTTTCAATTTGATTTGATTTGGTAGGCTGATGCGTCTTCCTCACACGCGCAGGGGCACCACCTCTTCCACTCCGACGCCTCCCCTCCCCTCCGGTTGGCCACCATGCTGCTTCCTCCCCTCCCCTCCCCTCCCCTGGTTCAGCAGCAGGTAGCACCTCATCCCCCTCTCACTACTGAATGAATGCCATCCTTGTTCTTCTATTACTACAGTAGCATATATACACCAGTACTACTGCTATTGCACGATGGATGGATCCATACGTGATGCAAAAACAAACAAAAATCATCAGTTTCCTTTACTTACTTGCTAGTAAAAGCAGCACTAGTCCTGAGCGTATCTAAAAAATTTGTAATTCTTCATATTTTTCCCTTAGCAAGCAAACTAAACAGTGGCCTAAGTAACTAGAGTAGTAATTCTTCTTTAGAATAGCAATGAGTACTAGTACCTATCTAGAAGTGTAAGTAAAAGTGAAGAGAAGACAGAGGTGACTTGAACATAATCTTCATTCGTTCGACACCATCTTTGCAGAGTGGGATTCTAAAAGCAATTCTATCTATCTAGCTAGCTAGCTAGCACACCACCACCACATACAGCAAGTGCTGACAGTCTCAACATCAGTAAAAAATGTACTGAAATATGGAGATATAGGGCTAGCTCTGGTACCTCAATTATTCTGCTGGATCGGAGGAGGTATCTGTGGATACGGCGGCATCTGGAATATGATCGGAGGAGGCGCGAAGACCGAAGGTGGCGCGACGGCCGGGCAAGGAGCGTTGCCAGCGCGAGGGCCCCACATGAATTCCCAAATGCGCGCTATGATGCCCAGGACGACCAAGCCACCGACCACGCCACCTCCAATCAGTCCGTCCTTCTCCTCCTCCTTGATGTCCTTAGCTCTGTCGCGATGTTTTCGGGGTCATGCCTTCATCAGGAAGTTGATGCAGCGGCATGGCAGTCGACGGGTTGCATGAGCTGGGGCGATGGCCCAGAAGATCGGCCAAATCGTCGGCCAATATACTAGTAGAGGTAGAGCTATGTGTTAAGATGAGGGGGCCAATGCCCCCCCCCCCTCCCCAGCTTTGGACCAATTTTTGAAGAAGAAAAAAAGGGAGGGCTTACATGGGAAAAAAAAATTAGCCTGTGCCCTCCTTTGTCCCCAAACACTCATGGTTTGTCTTTTGCCTCCACGGGAAGATATCGGGTCTGTTTGGTTCGGCACCCCAAGCAATTCGGCCAAATATTTAGCGTTGATTTCAACACTGGCCTCTGTTTGGATCTCGTCCAATTTTTAGATTCGCCTCAGTCCTAATAGCTTTCCCTATTGGTTTCTAAGCCTATATTTTGGCGAGTGACTGGCAGTCGAATCCTCTGGCAATTATTTGGCGCGCCAATGTTGGCATGGGGAGCACAAGAAGGATCCAAACGGACCCATCGTCTAGCTCTGCCACTGCATACTAGCATAGTATTTATCAAAAGAAGGTATCGTTAAGTTTAATCTTGTAATAATTCTACAATAAAAATATTTAATTTATCAATTGTCAAGTTTGAATGAACCCATAACCATCATTAGTTAGTTGGCTCCATTTATCAATTTTGAGTTCCAATTTGTAATCACAGCTAAACCTTGAAGGTAAAATCATACTTTGAATTGAGAATGAAAGTCATACTTTAAATTGGAAAGATGTGAAGTCTGCCCGGTGCACTTGTTACTAGCTCCCGCCTCGCTGGCACACTCCTCCGCCCTATGCCTACCTGGTGCCATGCGTCACTGGCTTATGCCTCGTTGCAGGGGCGGACCCAGGTTATAGGCTGTGGGGGCAGCTGCCCCCACTCGATTTTTCCGGCCGCTTATAGTTGGTCCGACGTGTATTTGATGTGCCCCCACTCAGCCCAGTATTTGTTTATTTTTGAAAGCCCAACTCCAGAGAAGAAGCCTGATATATAAAGAATTGCTACAGCCCTCAACGTACATCAGATCAGATGCCTCCTTCCTGCAGCCTACACACGTTGGCTAGATCAATCCAATGACCAGATTTCACGTAAACGCACGCATCGTCCACTCAAAGAAAAACCATCCACGCAACCACTCACGGGATAGACTTCGTGAAGCCTTGACCTCGTCTCTCACGCCACCGCGGAGTCATCGCCTTGCCGGCTAGCTGCGGCAAATCGCCGACTTGCCGTCGCCGTCCCCTTGCACAATTGCGGCCTTGCACTACTCCATGGGCGAACAGATATCTCAATTCCACAATTACCTAGTTCTAATTGACATCAAGATACGCCGTGTAATTCCCCAATTCCAAATCAACTTATTCATACAGTGGAAGATCGTCATGGGATAAAACAAACGGTAATGCACTTAAGATTTCCTTTTTCTTTTCAAAGTAGGCCTTCTTCCATGTTTTAATTTTTTTTCTCAATTCGATAATATTTTCTCTGACAGGTTGTAGGTTAGATTGTTAGAACAATGTGTCAATGTTCACTTTTGCAACTTCAAAACAAGATATTATCAGATTTAGTTCATTACGTCTCAAATGGTTAGTCTTCTTTCACTTTTCGGGGAATTTGGTTAATGTGTGAAAATGAAGTGTTTATGCCCGTGTTTTGTTTACATGAACATTTTTGCCTTGTTGGTTCATGCATATGGACATACATTTTTTGCCCCCTCTCAATATTTTTCCTGGGTCCGCCCCTGCCTCGTTGGACGCCAGGGTTCGCAATCGTGGTGTGGTCGGTTGGAGAATTTGAGTCATCAAGTCCATCCTCTAGGATACAACAAAACTTGTTTTAAGGATACGAGGGAATATTTTTTGGGAAAGCGTACACCTAGAAAATAGGAAAGAACAAGATGTCTGCTTATTGTGTGTCGTTGCCGGTATTGTCTGCGTATCTTCTCTTTGATTGTGCTGGTGGATGGTGTTTAGTAGTCCAAAAATCTTTTGGTAACTGCACTCATGGACGGACTGCAATCAATGAACACAGGTTTTTTTTTTTTGAATGGAACACTCGTATTCCATTAAGGTTCAGTTGCGTTACTGGCCACCAAACAAAGTACATCGTCAGGGTAGCACACTTCCCATATCGCATGGAAACCGTGGCCCTCGCCTGCACCCTTTTGACCTAGCAAATGGGCTACTAGATTACATGCCCTTGGGCAGAACTCAACTCGACACTGAATGAAGGACAAAGAGAGCATGTACTTAATCTCTAAAAACAGCTGACCAAGGCTTGAACTGTCGTAAGTGTTGGATGTTATTGCTGCGATCAGGTTTTTGCAGTCACTGGCCAGGATAATCCTTCCAATTCCTCTTTGCTCGGCTAATAAGAGCGCTTGTTTCAGGGCTAATGAACACAGGTTTTCTTTTCAGAGGACACGGTTTAGTTCGCAACTGTCTGAGCACACTGAGCAAAGACATTCTTCGGATGTAATCAGGTTTGCTCTGCACTGCACCTGGACCATGAAGATGATGCCGAACTGACACGCACAGTTGCGGAATAAACACGGCACGAGCGTGTGCATTATTGCGGCGAAATCTGTTGTTCCTGCCCTCCACAACACACAGTTAACCACATTGATACTGTCTCGGAGAAACTTTTTTGGTTCCTGCAAGTTTGCAACTCTATGCTGTCCGTGGCATATATATACATAAACTTAGCACTGAACAAGTCAGTTCAGTAAAACAGCAGTTCCTAAATCCTGATTCAGACAGAATTCCACTTGCGCCACAAGTGCGGAGTAAACAAGTTGCAGTCATAACAAATGTCGTTCTAGTACTATAACCCTTCGTTCCATTGTATGGCAAACCTACATTATCAGAAGGACTGTTTGATAAGTGTTGCAGGAAGTACTCGTGGATGATGGAAATGATGCCAAACTGACAGCTGCAGACTGAACATGGCGACGATGTGCGCAATGGGGTGAAGATGGCTGTTTCCGATGTGAGGAGCACAACCATTGCGGAAGTTACCTTGTGTTGGAACTCTGGGAAACTTGAGCGAAGAGCGGAAGGCGATGATGGCGGAGGCGCTCAACTATTTTTTTATTTTATTTTTGAGAAACATGAGTAAAGATTACTCAAGGGGTTGTTTACACTCTGACATCATCAGGGGAATGAGACTAGCAGGCACGCTGGCAATCATGAATATGTCACCTGACCGTCAGGCTGTAGCCGCAACCTCGTGGGCCAGTTTGTTGCAATACCTCCCGGAGAAGGAGCACCTGTGCCATGCGAATCCATCCAACACGGAGTTGATGTGCGCTCAACTATATTTTGAAACTCTGGGAAGCTCGTTCTTTCTCCAAGCCGCCTCCAAGGAATCACACACCATCATCCTTTTCTGAACTTGTAGTGTGTTTCATCTTGTAGGGTATGCGGCCTCTGCATGATTACACATGTCGTCAACAAAGGGTGGTCAGAGATGCAGCAGCAGCTGTAGCTACCTACATTCTATAGGGACGATGATGGATGTACCCTACCCTTGATCAACTTGAGCAGATGCGCGCGATCTGGAAAGTCCTTGCCAATTTCTTCTCCCACATCGCAACGAGCTCATTGTGGGACACAATGTTCACCGGCGGCCTCATGCACAGGATCTTGTTCACCGGCAGGAAAAAGTATATGATGCATACTTGCCTTTTGCATCTCCGTCCCCTAGGGACGGTGATATTCTCAGATGGAGGACCATGGCCAACAGCTGTAACATCGCCGATGCTCAGAAGGTAGGTTCCGGCGAACCCGTTACAGCAGACGTATGTGTGAGGTATGCCCTCCGCCTTGATCAGGCAGTGAAACTCCGACTTTCCCAGCGTACAAAGAGGCCACTGGATCCACTGTCTAAGCCCGGGTCAAAACCGAATTCAGATGGAAGCAACCTCTGTGCAGCAACTCAGATTCAGTAATCCGCATCCATCATCATCAAGTAAACAATACAAGCTGATAATCTGACCTTGATGACATTGCCGGCCTCTTTGATTGCCATGACAATCCTCGTCTGCTCGGCGAGCTGATGGGGTCCAACAGCCGAGACCACGACATCTGCACCATTGATGGCATTCACGAGGCTCTCATGGTCAAATAAATCTCCCTGCTCATCAGATCGAAAAACCAGAATCGCTCAAGAGTAGTTGAAAGGCAGACAACACCAGATGCTAATCCTATACCTTTTTTTTTAACAAAGGGAAGGCGCACAAAGCGCCAAATTTCATTCCAAACTAAGCTCAGATACAAAGTACAGCATGAATGCAAAACCCGGGACAGTCTAAACTCACAAGCTTCTGAACAAAAGAACAGCTAGACTGCCTATGAGCTAGTTTGATGCACGAAATAACAGGCTCCGGTCTAAAATTCAGAACCTGGTGACTACAGTCATGAGCTATTCCATTTAGGCTTCTGGATATGTGAAAAATGGCAGGGGAAAGGGCCCTGGATTTGCACTCAAAACCTGCCAGATGCTGCCTGATATCCCAATGAGAGGAAGGATGATGAATGTCTTTAAGCGCAGCAAGCCTTGCTAATGTAAGATTGTCCGTCAGGAAAGTAACCTGCTGAAGCTCCAGCTTTTCCGCAATAATTGCACCAAGATGTAAAGCCGCCGTCTCTGCGTAATGGAGATGAAACAAGGTGGAGGTCCATGGAGGCTTGAATCACTATGTCCGCACTGTGATGGTCCGTATTTATCTGAACAAAGATACCGATTCCTGTAGCTGGCCAGGGGGATCTTGCGATTTTTCCACGAGGCATCCGTGAAAATCTTGTTCCCTGCTATGGAAAGATCGGAAGATATTGTTTGTCCATTAAAAAGTGCCTGAGGTCTTGTCCCATTAGGATCTGGATTCCCTGCAAAAGAGACCGAAACAGAGAGCTCATCCTGAACATCGTTAGCTGCAGTGGTAGCAAGTTCCATCTGATGAACCTGGTGAGGCAGAGACTTCTTTCTCTGAAAAAGAGCGTCATCCCTGTTTTTCCAAAGGCTCCACAAAAAAGCAAGAACATTAGGCAAAGAGGCGTAAGGATGGCCCATGGAGAGAATGTGAAGAACGATATCATGCACCATATTAAAATTGGCTGCAAATTGGGTGAGAGAACCAGGCTGCTTTTGCAAAAGGGCCTAAGAAGAAAAGATGCAACTCATCATCAGGCGCCTGACACCTATGTGGATCAAATAATTACCTGCTCTCAGTCCAGTCGGAAGTTACCTGCTCTCAGTCTCCAAGCAAAGGTTTTAATTCTGGGCGCCAAATGCGTGAGTTTCCAGACCTGCTTCAGAAGACTCAAAACCTGCATGGGAGGAGGTGAGGGCCTATTGTGGGGCCTAGCCAGTAATTCCTGCAAGCATAATTTATAAGCACTTTTAGTATTACATTTTCCTGTAGGTGTTAAGTCCCAACACAGAATATCAGGCCCGTCATCCTGTATGATAGGAGTATTCAACATGATTGAAGCTGAAGGCTCGGCAAAGAGCTGCGTAATGAGCTCCAGATTCATGAGAGCAACACTGGAATCGATGAAGCTCTTGAGGAATTTCGCCTTGGCTGGATCAGATGGCGCAGCATCCCCGATGAGGACAGAGGTTGAGCGGCCGTGACGGACACTCGCAGCAACGATATGCTTGCCGATGTGACCTGTGCCACCAATCACAAGGACCCTGCTCCTCTCCTCATTGTCCAGCACCATTGTCCCTTCCGATTCAAATATCAAATGCTTTACTAGCTTCGGTGTTCTGCAAGGTCTTGGTTGTGCTTTCAAGTGGTGAGAGGAATTATATATAAGCTATACTGTTATCTGATATATGATAAAGCTGACAACTTCTACCTACAAAACAATTGATGGACAAGTTTCAACAGCCCTCATCTTCCCTTTAATTCTTTCCATCTTCCTTCAAGAGCAATTCAGTGTCTGCTCTGCTCATGGACATCACAACAAAACCTCCAACACAAAAGGAACTCATCCACACATCCATGGTCAACTAATTCATCTTAAGAAATATTTTTGGGTCTTATTCAAACTCGGTGACTGTGACATCTTCCAAGATAATAGTGCATGATTATACCTTCTTAATTAAAAGACCTAACAGATAATGTTTGCAATAAAAATCTCTTCAGTAAATTCTGACCGATATAATTTTCCTCTACAACAGTAAAGATAATATTTATGTAACAGAAAATTGGCATACAACGTGCGAGCACCATTGCGGCAGAACACAAAATGATGGTTGGACACATCAGCTGCAAGACAGCACTGAATCAGATATTGCTCGTGTTCTTTTTTCAGGCCAAGAGCTGGCTCATGGTTCAGCCAGTAACTTACTTACTGAAGCTATTATCATCCGTGGTACAGGTAAGTAGTAGGACAACAATGCTGCATTAAGAACTTCAGTTAAATATATTCTTTTATGTAATTCTTTCTTTGCATCATCACCAGTATCAGCATACAGAAAAAGTATAATTCCAAATGCTAATCTGAAGACCAGAAGCTTATCTATAAGAGCAACAGGCTCCAATAAATAGATTTCACTACAAATATTAGAAGCACGGAGGAATAAGCTAGTAAGCCATTAACAGTAGAGCAACCATGATATGAAACAGAGGAATCTCAAGGCACAATAATTTTTTACTAATTTCATTGCAACAATAGCATGGCACAAGTATCCGGAGTCACAAAACAGAGCTGTTAAGTGAGTTCTACAATAAATCCTAGGATACAACAGCTAGATCAACCTCACCGTACCAAAATTTGAGAAAATCCTCATGACACATTTGCAAGCAGTATGGGTTCTTCTTCCAAGGCCTAACCTCCCAGATTACTACTTGCGCTGCTTCTTCTTGGTGGACCAGTACCAACATAAAAATGTGCACTTCTCTGATCAAAATCTGGATACCCAGTTTGGGTGTATGAGGTCTGCTCGGCATGCTTTAACCTTTTAAAACTTTGTTCAAGAAATTCATCCCACTTCCTTGCTTGCATATACTCCTCGGTACTGACACTCTCTTCATGTGGTTCTCCCTCATTTCTCTAAGTGACTGTATTAGAAAGAAGAATTTCATTAGGAAATACCAGTCAATTGGCAAGCCAATTCTTCGACATAAAAAAAAATGGAAAACAATACAGCCACACAAAAAAGGAACCAACCAAATGTCCCATTGGTTATTCAAGCCAAGAGCAGTCTTAGCCAATAATCAGGTATGACTGCTCAATTTGGTAACTTTTATTTAGACCAAAACCCCTGTTTTTTTTAGCAAGGCAGAGGTTCTTCTTTCTGGTGAATTTACACATAAGACCACACACATCATTGGATTTGGAGAGGCCACTGCTCCATCATCTTTATTGTGGACGTCAACTCTTGTCAGGGGTGCCATTCCAGCCAGCCAAGAACCGTCACAGGAGGCGGTTGAGGTACTCGTCGACAGTGGTGTACTTCACGTCAGGGTACAGCTCGGTGGCCTCGATGCGAAGTTGGCCTGGTCGCTCCTAACGAAGATGGGAGCGAGAGGGACAGCAACATGTTCAGAGGGTATGCCGCCTCAGCATGGACATGTCAACAAAGAGTGGTCAGAGACTCGTATGTCAGTCTGGTTGTAGGATGATGGATGTACCCTGCCCTTGATCAACTTCAGGAGATCCGCCTCCGGGATGCGCTCAATCAGGAGAGTCCTGCCTGTTTTCCTCTCCCACATTGCGATGAGCTCGTTGTGCGACACCATGTTCTCCGGCGGCCGCATGTACAGGATCTTGTTCAGAGTTCTCGGATCATCGATCACTCTCACCGTGTACGCAGCTATGTCTTCTTCCACCACAAACACCGCTGCGTGCACCAAGGATCAATACAGATAAATGCAGGCAGGTTGTGACGCTCATACAACCACAGATCGGTTCACCTTTGCAGGAAAAGGTACTTACCTTTTGCACCTCCATCCCCTAAGACAGTGATCTTGTCAGACGGAGGACCAGCGCCAACAGCCGTAACATCGCCGATGCTTGGAAGGTAGGTTCCGGCGAATCCGTTGCAGCAAATGTATGTATGAGGTATACCCTCCGCCTCGATCAGACGGCGAAACTTGACTTTACCAGCATACAGCGAGGCCACTGGATCCACTGTGTAAATCCGCTCTGGGTCAGAGCCGGACTCGGATGGCAGGAACCTCTGTGCAGCAACGATTCAGTGATTCACATCCATCATCAAATAAACAACTTTTTAATAAAATGGTTGTGTGCACCACGATGATGCAGAGGTCCGGGTCAACCCCCTTTTTTGAAAAAAAAATCAAGTAAACAAGACAAGTTGATAATCTGACCTTGATGACATTGCCGGCCTCCTTGATTGCAGTGACAATCCTCATCTGCTCCGCGAGCTGACGTGGCCCCACAGCCGAGATCACAACATCTGCACCCTTGATGGCATTTACGAGGCTCTCGTGGTCAAATAAATCTCCCTGGTTATCAGACAGAAAAATAAGAATCCACCCAGAAAATAGTTAAAACAGAAGATGATATTGATCTCATACATTGATGAGAGCAACACCGGAATCAATGAAGCTTTTGAGGAGCTGTGTCTTGACCAGATCAGACAGTGCCGCATCCCTGATGAGGACAGAGGCCGGGTGGCCACAGCAGACACTCGCAGCAACGACATGCTTGCCGTGTGCCACCAATCACAAGGACACTGCCCCTCTCCTCCTTGTCCAGCACCATAGTGCCTCCCGATTCAAATATCGAACGCTCTACTAGTTTCGGTGTGCTGCAAGGTCTTGGCTGCAATTTCAAGTGGTGAGAGGAATTATAAGATATGCTAGTAGAGCACATATGATAAAGCTGACTGACAATTTCTACCTAGAAAACAACCGATGGACAAGTTTCAACAACGCTCACCTTCCCTTTAATTCTTTCCGTCTTCCGTTAAGAGCAATTCAGTGCTTGCTCTGCTCATGGATATCACAACAAAACCTCCAACACAGAAGGAACTCATCCACACATGACACATCCATGGTCAACTAATTCATCTTAAAAAATATTCTTGGGTCTTATTCAACCTCGGGACTGTGACATCTTACAAGAAAATAGTGGATGATTATACCTTTTTAATTAAAAGACCGTGCTAACAGATGATGTTTGGAATAAAAATCTCTTCAGTAAATTCTGACCGATATAATTTTCCTCTTAAAACAGTAAAGATAATATTTATGTAACAGAAAATTGGCATACAATGTGCGAGCATCATTGAGGCAGAACACAAAATGAAGGATGGACACATCAGCTGCAAGACACTGAATCAGAGATTGCTCGTTTTTGTTTTCAGGCTAAGAGCTGGCTCATGGTTCAGACTGTAACTTACTGAAGTTATTATCATCCGTGGTACAGGTAAGTAGCAGGACAACAATGTTACATTAAGAACTTCAGTTAAATGTATTCTTTTAAGTAATTCTTTCTTTTCATCACCACCTGTATCAGTATACAGCAATAGTATACTTCCAAATGCTAATCTGAAGATCAGAAGTCTCATCTATGGCACCAACAGGCTCCAATAAATAGATTTAACAGTAGAGCAACCATAGTATGAAACAGAGGAATCTCAAGGGACAATAAAATTATACTACTAATTTCATTGCAACAATAATACAGGCTTTGTTGTTGTTGTTGTTGTTCATTGCAATAATAAAGCTGCTGAGTGAGTCTACCAGAGTGATCAATCAAAAGACCACAACAGCCACAATAAAGCCTAAAATATGACAGATAGCTAGATCAACCTCACCGTACCAATCTTCAAAAAATTCCTCATGACACAGGCTCCAAAAAATTCTTCTAAGGCCTAACCTCCCAGATTACTACTTGCGCTGCTTCTTCTTGGTATGCCCCACCACCAGCTCCCCATCGTTGCCATTGTCGTCGTCGCCATCTCTGCTCCTCTTCTTTTTCTTCTTCTTGTCGCTCCCCAAATTGGCATCGACGAAATCAGCTTCTTCTTCGTTCTTCACCTCGACGAACTCTTGCGCGGCGTGCTTCCTCTTCTTCCTTTCGTTGTCCTCGCTACCAACGAGGGCATGAAATGTCTTCTTCTTGTGCTCCGGCTCCTCCTCTGCACCAATCGCATCCTCCTCTTGTTCTTCCTGCTTGATGATGATGTGCTTCTCCTTCTTCTTCCTGGGAACCAAACTGATCCCTACTTTGGACACCACCGCCACCCCTTCTTTGCTCTTCTCCTCCTCCTCCTCTTGGATTACATCTTCCTCCTGCTTCACACGCTTCTCATCCTTCTTCCTCCGCTTCCTCTCACTGGCGGCAGCAGGGCTGTGAACAAGATCCTCCTCCACATCCACCTTGACCTCGTGCTGGTGCTGGTGGTGGGCCCTGAGGAGGTCGCGGCGGAATTCGCGGAGCTCGTCGACGGCCTCGGCGGCGGTGAGGAGGTAGGTGGCGGCGTCGGAGGAGGGGAGGTTGGAGGCGGAGTTCTTGAAGAATCCGGCGAGGATGCCCTTGGCCTTGAGGAACGAGCACGGCTTGGAGGAGACGATGGCGCCGGTGACCGCTCTCATCGCCTCGCCTCGCCGCCGGCAGCCGCGCCGCAGAGACAAAGGGGGTTGCTTTGCTTGGTTGGTTCAGTGGAGTCTCTCTCCTAGGGTTGGTTGGTTTTAGCCGGCCGGGTGGACGGGGATGGCATTTTGGGCCGCAGCCCACGAAATAATAGTACTACTGGTATGCATGACATTGGGCTAAAAAGCCCCTTATTTCTCAAAAAAAAAAATACTAGTCTTGTATGTTTAGAAACATCTATGAAGTTATTTGATAGTTTCATGCACTCTAAATGACTCTACAAAGTTCCCTAGTTTAGTAGTACAAATTTAGGATAGTATGTATAAACAAGCATATGGTGTAATAATATATTAACAGCGTAGAATAATTTTGTAGAGTAGGACAATACTTTCTCTTTGATTAGATTAACAACATAAATTAAATTTGTGGAGTGAAATCCATCTTAAACAAGACATTTTATTAAATGTCCCAAACTAAAACTAAAAATGAAACACATTTGGGACAAAATAGAGTTATATTTTAAACATGAAAAAAATATGGTAATGATAAATACGACAATCCATCAAAAGTGATGTATTACAAGACGGGTTATGACATTGTTAACTATGCTAGTTATTTTTAAAATATAGCATTTAATATTGTATAACAATTAACTAATGGAAAACAATGTATTGAGTGACAAAACATACATCACAAAGTAAAAATATTTAGTATGAAAATACCATAATGGTTCATTCTAACCTAGTAGGTCCAAAAAAAACATATGGTCTAGCCCTATCGAACGCATCTGTCTTCATGGGGACGTTGCGGTGATCAGATTCATTTTTTTTGCAAAACGGGATCAATTCGTGATTAAGTTAGCCAAAAAGTTCAAAAGAGTGATTTCGTCCTAGGTGCATTGGGTCAAAGTTCTCTCGTACACCACCGCCATCCCTTCTTGCGAGCCAACATCATCCTGTTGGATTACTACATCTTCCTCCTGCTTCACGCGCTTGTCCTTCTTCATCCGCTTCCTCTCACTGGCGTCAGCAGGGCTGTGAAGATCTTCGTCCCCCTCCACCTCCACCTTGACCTGGTGCTTGCGGAGGTCGAGGAGGTAGAAGCGGAGGTCGCGGACGGCGTTGGCGGTGGTGAGGAGGTAGGTGGCGACGTCGGAGGAGGGGAGGTCCGAGGCGTTGCGCTCGACGAAGCTTTCGAGGACGCGGTCGGCCTTCAAGAGCGAGCAACGCTTGGAGGAGACGATGGTGCCGGTGACCGCCCTCATCACCGCGCCTCGCCGCCGGCGGCCGCACACACAGAGGGTTGGGTTGGTTGGTGGGGGTCTCTCTCCTTTCCTTTCCTAGGGTTGGTTGGATGGTTTTAGGCGTGGATGGGGATGGGATTTTGGGCCGCAGCCCACAAAATAACTTTTTTTTCCGGAAAAGCCCACAAAATAACTAACTACACGCTGTGGATGGTTTTAGGCAATGGGCCGCAGCCTACGGTATGCATGGCATTCGGCCAACTCAAAAAGCACTGTTTTCTTCATCAAAAAAACATGTTCCTCAGCCTAAAAAATAACTTAGGCTAATGATTTTTTTAGGGTACTTAGGCTAATGATTGGTACCACTGGTGCGTAGATTTTCATAGGGTACGTCTCGACGAACCAAGTGAAATGAAATGTCATGGTTTCATCCATGACTAATGTTAAACAATAAACAAAAAAATCATAAACAAATCAATTTTGCAAGCACGGTTGAGTCGATAGGATTGACTGTTGCACTGTGGGAGTCACCAATGCACGTTAACAATGTCGGAAAAAAACTTTTGTTTCAAGGGGTTTTCAACTAAGGCCGCATTGCAAGATTTAGACGTATTACACTTGGGTTTTTTTCTTGCTCGGAGAACTATTGCAAAAGTCAAACACTATGATTTGATAAATAAAAAAAAGTACGACACCAAGGAAGGAGCACAACAACGATGACATGCACATGGTTCAAGGACAGAACAATTGTTGATGCTTCATAAACTCTTGAATTCTCTTTTTGTTACACCTAAAGATATCAGTCTTGTACATTTAGAAACATCTATCAAGTTATTTGCTAGTTTCATGCACTCTAGATGACTCTTTAAAGTTCACAAGTTTAGTTCAAAGCTGACTCAGCCGAGTGAAATTTGACACGTGGGGCCCTCAAATTAACACTAATCTAACCACAAAAGTAACGCTAAGTTAATTTACTCATGGGCCTGCATGTCATAGACTCAAAGGTGTGTTTAACAGGGAATTAATGTCTAACTAGTAGAATGCCCGTGCGTTGCCACGGGCTTTTGAAATATTTTGCTGGAGTTACATAAACATAATGCATGTTAAATTTCATATGTAGAGAAAGATAGTACGGGCACAATCGGGTAATAATTTAAATCCACTTCACTTGCAATGTAAATCGATAACAAAAAGGCAATTTGGCGATGCATACATATAAAACGATGATCTAATTAAAAATCGGTTACAAATTAAGATCTATTTAATGCGCTTAAGAAATTCTCGCACAATATCAGAAATGTTATCATTATCTTCATTGACACGATATTTGAGCAAGTATAATAAAAACGTCTTCCTCAACTCGTACCCATCATGCACAAGCAATATATGCAAATTAGCATGAATCCTTCATGTTGAAGGTCTTAAAATGTGTAACGGAGAATACTCACCGTACAAACCGGATAAACTAATTCTTTACCATTCCACCAGAGCATAACGGGAAAAAAATAGCCAGAAAAATCTCTGCAATTTGCTAAATTAATATTATCTTGAATATATAGTGATAATACAAATAAAATGTATTAGTATGGTCACGATGCTTGGAAATTCCAAGGGGAGTGCCTTTGCAATTAACTAACAAGAAATTTGTGTTTTAGTTGAACTCGCTTGTCGCTGGTCTTCCTCCAATTTTTTTGTCTTCTTTCTTCACTCGTCGATCCAACCACCTCCACTACACCCCACCTGAGAGCATCGACATCCGGGCACCCCAAACCGCCCCTATACGCGCGGTCGGACGGCCCGGTCACTAACGGCTTTGAAGTCTGAACCTCTGCCTAGTTGTTAGTGCAATGTGCGTATGCTTCAGAGATAACAATTTCTAAGGCAACATGCATGTGCTTTCACCTCTGAAAGAGCTACAGAATATGTTGACTTACCTATGTGCACTTCCTAAATCAAGCGGATAAAAATTATTTCTATCGGCAATATAAAAAACTTAATATTAGGTCAAATTGAATAATACAACAGAATTGCCATTTTCGACTTTTCATCCATCACTGAATACAAAATGAAGGGACAATGTCCACTAACCATGCAAATATGTTGACCATGGGATATTTAGGCTGGCGTATATGGGAAATCAAAGCTACAAAATGACTCAGTATGTTAGGGATACATAAAAAATACTGTAAAAAGTGATAAAAACAAATCTGCAACAACTCACGACCCCACGAACTCGTATTCTCAGTGAGCAAGTGAGTGAAGCCGCCACGGCAGGCTAGCACCGAGGGACAAGGGTGACAACTGCCTCCCCATCCAGTGCCTACTGATTTTGCTGGCGCCACTTTCATCCTGAGCCCACCAGTACCGCTCGTGTGTTGCAGAGAAACTATGAATTGAAATTATCATCGAAAGCATGAAAAATGATAATGTTCCTCTCCTCTCCCCTCCCTCATGTGAAATACCCAATTCATGGTTGCCTACATTCAGCGTAGCTCTGATGTGCAATATTGTCTCCTCCAACGCTTAACAAATTCATCGTAGCTCACAACTGGACGGGCCTTGCGGGTTGAAGAAAAAAATCCATACCTAAACAGAAACAACAAAATGAGGACAACTTATAAGAAACGGAAAAGCGAGGAAGCACACACCTACATGCCCAAACAGAATATAAGATGCAACTACACTATATAATTTACTCATTAAAGGAGGCATCACTCCTTGTTCAAGTCTTAGATGTAATTTAGATCGGACAATAATAATGCAAACCTGCACATCGAATTTATGGCAATTGAGACAAAACAACATGCACTAAGAAGTGTTAATTATATGCATCTATTGTATTATTAGCATGCAAAAGCAAAATCACTCGACTATATGGAAGCCTCGAGTAACATCCTCCGGGACTGGACCTTCAAAAAGGACTACTACACCACAGTGGCGGATCCAGGAAATCAACTTTAGGTGTTCAAGAAAAATTTCACCCTAACAGAGAAGTCCATTGGCCCATGGTAATACAAATTGTTCACAAAAACAACAATATCTCAAAAGAGAAGAAAATTACAAAGAGCTATATATCTAAATCCAAAGATAATTCATTTGCTTATTTTTTACTAATGAATTCGATCCAAAGATAATTATTTGTTGTTTTTAAATCAACAGTCTCCCTCTTTATTAATGTGGTCATGTACAGAGCTATATATCTCTAAATGACTAAATGCAAACATAAGCTACATATGTACATGCCGCTCATCCCATGACCCATTTGTGCTGTTGTTGCATCTCCACTAACGGCGGCGGACATGGCACTGCACGGCTTGACCATGGGGGCTCCATCCTGTCCGCGTCCGGTACCGGCGGCTTGGTCAAGCTCTCCATCGGCACAGCCGCACGCCCGCACAGAGGTCAGAGCCCCGCGCCCCCGTGCTCGTTCCGCTCTGGTGCTGGTGGATTTGCTGAATTTACACTGAGTTTTTTTAGGGGCATTTGGACTGAGTTGAGCTGCTGAGCATCTCTAGTGTAGTCCTGCGTGAGATCTCTAAAAAGATCTCATGAAGATCAAGTATGCACCACTCTTCAGTTCATTTGTGTTTATCACAGCAAATGATAGTTCATATGTGTTTATCACGGCATGTGATTTCTGGGAAATTCTCTCAATATCGCTGGCTTGGTAAGTGCAGTTGTAACAGCTCTACGTACATGGTTACAGACAAAGTACAACTCGGGTTCACAATTTTTCTAGATCTAATGTTTCTGAACCTGGGGATATGTATACAGTTAGTAACTTTCTTACCGACGCAATGGTCAAGGTCGTGGTCGCGGCAGCAGGCACCGAGGTCTTCACGGCGCCACCGCTCTCCTTCCACGTCTCCACCAAGTTCAGAGACGGTGCGGCAGTGGCGGATCCGTCACCAGCCTTAAGGTCCGTCAGCTTTCACGCTGGCCACGGGGGCCAACCTTGATGCAGGCTTCGTCTTCTTCGGCTGTGCGATGGTGGATGCCTTGCTCTCCCTCAGAAACACCATGACAGCCACCGTCGACCCTGCCCTGCCCGCCGGCATGGTCGCCATCACAGGCATCACCTTCCCGTTCAGCCCGCACTCGCCGACTGCCTCTCCCGCGACCCGCTACACAACTACGGGGCTCCTGCTTCCATGAAAACACAATATAATTTATATTCACCAAGAAGCACTAGAAGTAAGATCACTACATTAAATCCTAGTATGATGAACCATTTATGCCGAGATACATACGGAGCAACACATAGGTTAAAGTTAAATCTAGCAATATAGTACACTTGGCACCGGGTAAACCCCAGATTAAACAATGTGGTAGATAGTTGTTTACCTGAATGCTGACAGAAGTATACCAAGTAACAAAGCTAGTTACTGGCAAAGCTCAATGCCTCCAAACCAAAGTTTAACTCCTAACAGGAAATGTCTCCGAATCAAGCTAGTTGTGGCCAAACTTTGGAACCTGAAAAAATGGAGTGGAAAACGAAATTAGGAAAGGCAAGTGAAAGAAAGTAACATAGGATAAAATTACCTCATTGCTCCAAACATATACAGTACTGCTAAGAAATCTCCTTATTAGTTCTTTTATAGAATTAGCCCACTGATGAGATAAGATACTAAATATAGTTATTTCTTACAACAATCTCTGGAAGATTAGTATTACACCAAATGTTGCCAAGAAACATATACACCAGGAGAAGAAGTTGGTTCTGTTTTAGAAAACTAACTGAACAAAGAGACTTCAATTAATAAAGTAGCACATAGTCCATGATGTAATTCGTAGCAGTACAGGTCCTTTGATGCTATTTGCATCAAGAAAGTGGTAAAAGAGCAACACATGAGTTCAATTCTTACCACACGAACACGAATTACCTGAAGCCTGCCAATCAAGTTGAGTACAAAACGTAGTAAGAGAACTACTGTATGAGCTAAGGAAGCAGCATCGAGGACGACACACAAGGAAATATGCTTGTCACTTGTCAGTACATTGCCCTAATCTCTCCAATTATACACTACATGCACATACACTTCTATTTTTACGTCTTATATTATGTTTGATAGCTTAATTGATCCTGAATTAAACCAAATAGAATGTCAACTCTTTTGGGAAGGTAGATAGCCATATAAAAGACATGATGTTTAAATACTTCTGAAAGCCATAACTTAAGTTCACAGAAGCAATAGAAAAAGTGATCTATAGTTTCCTTGTGCTCTAGATTGTAGGTTTATCTTAGGTGCAAGATGAGAAATTTTATTGCTTTGAAGAATATAAAGATAGCAAATGAAGAAATCAGTTGTTGTCTGCCCGACTCAGGTTTGCAGCATACAAATAGATATACACAGACCATGAATGTACTATAACTTTAGAAGAATATATATATTAATCTTCCATATTGTAGGGAAAACAAATTTGGAGCACAAAGTAGAGAGAAACACTTGCAACACACGCGCGGGATATAAGACTACATATAAGTGTGCAGCACACAGAGATGGGATGGTGTACCATGGGCTGCAGCAAGCGAGAAGAATGGCTTGGGAATGTTTCGGTGGTTCTGGTGAGGGGGTGCATGAAGGGTCGCTGAGAAGATGCCATTAATTAATCCATTATTTGTAGTAGCAATCCATAACTGTGCAGATGTATTTCCATTGATTTGATAAAACGATAAAAGAAAACCATGGCCACACACTTGTGCCACCTTGGCTCTACCCTATTAGCGAAATACAAGATGACATATATTTTTAAACTTAATTATTATCATACCAACAAAGAAAAAACCAAAAGTAATTTACTACTCCCTCCATCCCAAAATAAGAGTCGCTGAAACTTATCATGTGACGGAGGGAGTACTATAGTTTAGCACATTTCTCTTTCACAAGTATAGCGGTTGAATAATGCCCAGCAATCTGAAATCGTTCACTTACAAAGAAAGAGGGAAGACATAATACGGGCTTGTTAGCTCACCCATACACAGATGAGTCAGTGCTGAAGTGGATTGCCAAAAAGAACATAGGGGAAACAATCATATCCATGTGTAGCATACTCAGCTCCACCCTTTCTCATCACTATCTTTGTTCATGTTTTTTGCTGGTTAGTTTTCTCAGAATCGGCCGGGCAGAGGAAGCTTTGTTCAACTCCTGTTCAAGAAAGAACCTTTGTGTGGCCAAATAACCAAAATTTCTTGTTTACACAAACATAAAAATGATGAACTATGCAATAATTTCTTAGTGATCATGCAATAAGCTGGCCCTTCCAAAACTTTCATAAGGTTGCGGTAGATTCGGCTCACACGAAACATACATAAAACAATATGTATATAATGATTTTACCTCATAATGGATGTTTTTAGAAACTCATAATATATATTTGATAGCTCCACTCCAAAAGTATGAAATTCCTCACGTTGAATACCTATAAACAAAAGGTGAAATAAGGATCTCTTTTGGACATATCAACGAAAAGAGGAAAGGTTATGTCAGAGACCAATCGAAATCATCGAAAGTTCAGCACATCAGTCTTTCAGCAAATGTACATGCAAAGCAATTCTTTCTCGGAATGAACTCTGAACTCTTCTGTGCCACATGTAAATAAAACATCATATTACAGTAGAGAAACATGGTGTATACATGTGTGGTTGGTGACCCTATAAGAATCACCAGAAAGAGATCGAGTTAACAGAACTTTTTTTGTAAGGGCGTGAGAGGTTATATAATGAATAGAAGATTCATGGAAAGGCATCATGTACATGATACATGTAGCTAGTGAATCACAGTGCCCTCAATCAAAAAGCTAAATGTCAGTGAAACATATTACCAAAAGTGAAGTTTTATGTTCTCCCAATTAGTGATCGCGCTCAATCAGAAAGCAAAATGTCAGACAAATAGATTACCTGGAGTGAAGGCACCAGGTAAACAGATTATCTGAATAAAAAAGTTCACTAAAAGAGGAATCAAAAGCTAAATGACAGTCAAACAGATTGAGTACTTTGCATGGTATACATACTTCTACCACCTTGCATCTACCCCGCGCATGTCAAAGGCTATGGTGGTGGTATCAACAGTGTCATGAGCTCCTGCTGCCCTTGCGTCGATAGAAAGGCTGTCATCCTCGATGCCGCGCGCCTCTGAACCGAGGATCCGTTTGACATGGAGGAGAGCACTATCAGATTGACGCGTCCATCCCCAAACAATGAGCCCAGGCATGATAAAGACTATTATGACTGGGAGTTGCGCACCCCCACTTCGTGTCTACAACCACCTTCTTGCTACAGCTCCAAATTAGGGGAGCATTGCTTCGTTCCCACCGAGACGGTCTATGCAGGTGTCGTCGCCGCCGGCGATGCCCTACCACAAAAGATCGTCTTTGAGTCGCGAGTTGCCGCACCCAACCCCAAGGACCTGCAGCACAACAACACGCAACATACGTGGCGGCGAGGTGTGATACGTCTCTAACGTATCTATAATTTTTTATTTTTCCATGATGTTATAGTATCAATCTTGGATGTTTTATATACATTTACAAACAATTATATATCATTTTTTGGTACTAACCTATTAACTTAGTGCCTAGTGCTAGTTGCTGTTTTCTGCTTGTTTTTGGCTTTTTAGAGAAACAGTACCAAATGAAGTCCAAATGCCACGAAACTTTTTAGAGATTTTTTTCTGGACAAAAGAAACCTGGGAAGCTTCAGGAGGAGGCCAGAAGCCCCACAGGGGCTTCACAAGGCACTAGGGCGCACCCCAGGGGGGGCGTCGTACTGCCTTGCGGGGCCCACGTGACTCCTTTTAACCTAATTCCACTTCTATAAATTCACAAATATTCGGAAACCCCCAAAGAGCCAGAAGAGAAAACCTTTCCGCCGCCGCAAGCCTCTGTTCTTCCGCGATCCCATCTGGAGGCCTTTTCCGGTACTCTGCCGAAGGGGGAATCGATCACGGAGGGCTTCTACATCAACCTTGCTGCCCTTCCGATGATGTGTGACTAGTTTACCACAGACCTACGAGTCCATAGCTAGTAGCTAGATGGCTTCTTCTCTTTCTTTGATCTTTAATACCATGTTCTCATCGATGTTCTTGGAGTCCTATCCGATGTAATCTTCTTTTGCGGTGTGTTTGTTGGGATCCGATGAATTGTGAGTTTATGATTAGATTATTCATGAGAAATATTTGAGTCTTAACTGAACTCTTTTATGCATGATCGTTATAGCTTTGTATTTCTCTCTGATCTATCGGTTTAGTTTGGCCCACTAGATTGATTTATCTTTCAATGGGAGAGGTGCTTTGTGATGGGTTCAATCTTGCGGTGTTCAATCCCAGTGACAGAAAGGGACATGACACGTATTTGTATTGTTGCCATTAAGGATAAAAAGATGGGGTTTATTCATATTGCTTGAATTTGCTTCTCTACATCATGTCATCTTGCTTAAGGGGTTACTCTATTTCATACTTAATACCCTAGATGCATGCTGGATAGCGGTCGATGGGTGGAGTAATAGTAGTAGATGCAGGCTGGAGTCGGTCTACTTGTCTCGGACGTGATGCCTATATACATGATCATTGCCATGAATCCATCATAATTATTTGCTTTTCTATCAATTGCCCAACAGTAATTTGTTTACCCACCATATGCTTATGTGCTCAAGAGAGAAGCCTCTAGTGAAAACTATGGTCCCTGGGTCTATCTTTATCATATAAAAACCTAAAAATACCTTACTGCAATTTATTTACTTTTATTTTAATTAGTAGTTTAGTTTATCTATTTACCTCGATAAGATTTAATCCTTGCAAATAACCGCTAAGAGGATTGACAACCCTCTTATTCGCGTTGGGTGCAAGTGTTTGCTCTTGTGTGTGCAGGTGCGCTTTAATGGAATTTTGCTTGGTTCTCCTACTGGATTGATAATCTTGGTTCTTAACTGAGGGAAATACTTATCTCTACTGTACTGCATCTCCTTTCCTCTTCAGGGAATTACCAACGCAGCTCACAAGTACCAGGAAGAATTTCTGGCGCCGTTGCCGGGGAGACATCATCAAAATTACCAAGTACCTTCACACAAATTATCATTCACTTGCATTTATTTTATTTACCTTTTATTTGCATTTGCCTCTCGTTTTCATCTCCCCCACTTCTAATTTTTTTTTAGAAAAACATAAAAATATTTTTATTTGCTTGATTGCTTTTATTACCATGACAACACTCAAGAACAGTAAGTAAAACAAAAATTTAAGATCACTATGGATCCTCATCCACTTGCTAATCTTTTCAAAAGATCCAATTATAATGAACCAATTGCTAGTGATTTGAGTGCTCTTGATTTTCTCTATGAAGTTTTGCTTGAAAATCATGAATCTGAAAACTGTGATGAAGTGTTAGAAGAAGAAATTTATAAAGTGATTCATGATAGCTCCTTGATTGAAAAGCATGATTGCAATGATGTTACTATAAATTCTATTAATGTGAATTGTGCTAATAATATGCAAAACTACAAGCTTGGGGATGATAATTTTGGTATGTCCACTACTTATTGCAATGATCATGATTGGGGTGATAATGCTTCTTATGATCTTGAAAATTTATTTAAGCCTCATGATGAATATGTTACTGATAATAATGTTTGTAATACTATTAAAAGTGGGTTTGGAAGAGCGTCAACTTTAGGTAATAATGATCCCACTACTTTGGAGAATTATCAATCTTATAATTTTTTTAATAAAAGTGGGCTTGGAGAGGTCATGACTTTAGTTGATGTTAATCCCACTATCTTGGAAGATTATAAAATTCTTATGCATGTGGATCGTGAAAAGAATATCTTATATGATAGCTATATTGTTGAATTTGACTATGATCCTACATGTAATTATTATGAGAGAGGAAAATATGGTTGTAGAAATTTTCATGTTACTCAATTACCTCTCTTGAAGTTCAAATTGTTAATGCTCAGTTCTTCTTCCTTGCATATGCTAGAGATTGCTTGTCTTGATAATTTGTTCTCTTATAAATTGCCTATGCATAGGAAGTATGTTAGACTTAAATGTGTTTGCCACATGTTTTATGATGCTCTCTTTGTGTTTCAATTCTTATCTTTTATGTGAGCATCATTAATATTTCAAGCCTATCTTAATGGCTATAAAGAAAGAGCTTGTTGGGAGACAACCCAATAAACTTTTTATTTCTGTTCTTGAGTGTTTACACAATTTTAGCTTCTGTTATGAGTAAGTTTTTATGTTTTAATTAGTGTTTGTGCCAAGTAATGCCTTTGGGATGATTTGGAAGATAGTATAATTGATGCTCTTTGGAAAACAGAAAGTTTTGCGTCCAGTACTAGAATTTTAATTCTGTACTGGAGCGTCAGAAAAATCTGAAATGTTTACACAGTATTGGTATATGAATTGCCCACATTGTCCTAATTTTTCAGAATTTTTGAAGTTACAGAATTATGGTTTTTAAATAGATCTTTACAGACTGTTCTGTTTTAGACAGATTCTGTTTTTGTTGCATAATTTGCTTATTTTGATGAATCTATGGATCGTATCGGGGGGTATGAGTCATGGAGAAGTTGGAGTATAGTAGCATTATGCCAATATTAAATATGAATCAATTTACAATAGTACCTAAAGTTTAAGATTTGTTTGTTATACTAACGGATCTCACGAAGGTTTTGTTGAGTTTTGTGTGATTGAAGTTTTCAAGTTTTGGGTGAGAATGCGATGGAAAAAGGAATAAGGAGTGGCAAGAGCCTAAGCTTGGGGATGCCCAAGGCACCCCAAGGTAATATTTAAGGAAGACTCAAGCGTCTAAGCTTGGGGATGCCCCGGAAGGCATACCCTCTTTCGTCTACAATCTATCGGTAACTCACTTGGAGCTATATTTTTATTCATCACATGCTATGTGTTTTGCTTGGAGCGTCGTGTATTATATGAGTCTTTTCTTTGTTTGCTTTTTATTTTGTCACAATCATCTTTGCTGGACACACATTTTTGAGAGGGACACACATTATTCGTGATTTGTTAGAATACTCTATGTGCTTCACTTAATTTTTTTTGAGCTAGGCAGTTGCTCTAGTGCTTCACTTAAATCTTCTTGAGCACGGCGGTGGCTATATTTTGAAGAAATATTTGAACTCTCATGCTTCACTTATATTATTTTGAGAGATGATAAGATTAAAATTTTGAAGAAATATCTGCACTCTCATGCTTCACTTATATCTTTTTGAGATTTGATAATAGTAATGGTAATTTGCACAAGATATGAATTTGGTCCTAAAGTGATGAATATTCAAGAGGGATATAATAAAAACTTTCATGAAAGATCATTGGATATGATAAGTTTGATTCCTTGCAATAGTTTTGCGATATGGAGATAATAATATGTGAGTCATGTTAGTGAGTAATTGTGATTTAGTAAGAATATTGGTGTTAAGGTTTGTGATTCCCTATGCATGCACATAAAGTCAATAGTTATGCAACGAAGTTATATCCTACTTATGGTACATTATTCGGTGTTAGTTATGTTCAATGCATGTTTATGACCATTTTTTTCTTTTTGGTTGGTTGCTTCTCAATCTATTTGCTAGCCTTCATTTGTACTAAGCGGGAATACTACTTGTGCATCCAACTCCTTAAACCCAAGTTGTGCCAAATGAGCCCACCATATCTACCTATATGCGGTGTTTCCATGCCGTTCCAAGTAAATTTGCATGTGCCAACTCTAAATTTTCAAAATAATTTTCCGTTTTGTGTGCCCGTAACGCTCATGAAGCGGCAGGGGGTGGCCAATATTTTCCATGCTAGGTGTGTTATTCTCACGATGAGTGTTTATTCACTTGTCATTGCACAAGAGAGTGGCTGGTAATAGGGATGCCTAGTCCCACAATGAATCAAAAATAATAATAACAAATTCCTTGGAAAGTGTTGGTATGGAGGGCTAATGTCTACTACACGACTTATTCTTGTAGACTCGTGTTGGGCCTCCAAGCGCAGAATTTTGTAGGATAGTAGCAATTTTCCCTCAAGTGGATGACCTAAGGTTTATCAATCCGTGGGAGGCGTAGGATGAAGATGGTATCTCTCAAACAACCCTGCAACCAAATACAAGAAATCTCTTGTGTCCCCAACACACCCAATACAATGGTAAATTGTATAGGTGCACTAATTCGGCGAAGAGATGGTGATAAAAGTGTAGTATGGATAGTAGATATAGGTTTTTGTAATCTGAAAATATAAAAATAGTAAGGTAGCAAGTAACAAAAGTGAGCACAAACGGTATTGCAATGCTTAAAAACATGGCCTAGGGTTCATACTTTCTCTAGTGCAATCTCTCAACAATGCTAATATAATTGGATCATATAACCATCCCTCAACGTGCGATAAAGAATCACTCCCAAGTTCCTATTGTTGGAAATATGCCCTAGAGGCAATAATAAAGTGGTTATTATTATATTTCCTTGTTCATGATAATCGTTTATTATCCATGCTATAATTGTATTGATTGGAAACTCAAATACATGTGTGGATACATAGACAACAACGAGTCCCTAGTAGGCCTCTAGAAGACTAGCTCGTTGATCAAAGATGGTTAAGGTTTCCTGACCATAGGCATGAGTTGTCATTGATAACGGGATCACATCATTAGGAGAATGATGTGATGGACAAGACCCAAACTATGAACGTAGCATATGATCGTATCAAGTTTATTGCTATCGTTTTCTGCATGTCAAGTATCTGTTTCTATGACCATGAGATCATGTAACTCACTGACACCGGAGGAGTGCTTTGTGTGTATCAAATGTCACAACGTAACTGGGTGACTATAAAGGTGCTCTACAGGTATCTTCGAGGGTGTCTGTTTAGTTGGCATGGATCAAGACTGGGATTTGTCACTCCGTGTGACGGAGAGGTATCTCAGGGCCCACTCGGTAATACAGCATCACGGTAAGCTTGCAAGCAATGTGACTAAAGAGTTAGCCACGGGATCTTGTATTATGGGAACGAGTAAAGAGACTTGCCGGTAACGAGATTGAACTAGGTATAGAGATACCAACGATCGAATCTCGGGCAAGTAACATACCGATGGACAAAGGGAACTGCATACGGGATTGATTGAATCCTTGACATCGAGGTTCGACCGATAAAGATCTTCGTAGAATATGTAGGAACCAATATGGGCATCCAGGTCCCGCTATTGGTTATTGACCGTAGAGGTGTCTCGGTCATGTCTACATTATTCTCGAACCCATAGGGTCCGCACGCTTAATGTTGGGTGACGCTAGAGTAGTATTGGGATATTCACGTTGGTGACCGAATGTTGTTCGGAGTCCCGGATGAGATCCCAGACATCACGAGGAGCTCCGGAATGGTCCGGAGGTAAAGATTTATCTATGGGAAGTCATATTTTGGCTACCGGAAAAGTTTTGGGTTTTATCGGTATTGTACCGGGAAGCTTTCGGAAGGTCCTAGAAGGTTCTAGAAGGTTCTAGAGGGTTCCGGAAGAGTCCGGAAGGGTCCCTCCAGCACCTAGGGCGTGCATGGGCTGTAGGGGGGGCGTCCTAGCCTTATTGGGCCAGGCGCACCAACCCCCTAAGGCCCATCCGCCTAGGGGAAGGGAAACCCTAAAGGGGAGGGCCCTCCACTTGGCTTGGAGGGCACTCCTCCCCCTTTGGCCGCCTCCCCTCCTTGGAGGAGGGGCTAGGGCTGCGCCCCCAGCCCTCCAACACCCCTATATATAGTGGGGAGGAGGCGCAAGGGCTGGACACAACAATTCCCACGCCCTGCGGCCTCCTCTCTCTCCCGTTCTTCCTCATTCGTAGTTCCGGAGGCGCTTGGCGAAGCCCTGCTGTGATTACTCCACCACTATCTCCACCACGCCGTTGTGCTGGTTGAGATCCCATCTACTTCTCCTCCCTTGCTTGCTAGATCAAGAAGGAGGAGACGTCATCGAACCATACATGTGCTGAACGCGGAGGTGCCGGAAAAGGGTTGTAGATGAGATCGTGGAGGTACAGAGGCTTGTGGCGGCGGAGTCAAAGTTCTAGGGTTATTTCTGGGGGTTTCTCTATTTATAGGATTTTTCAGCATTGGAATCAGGTCAGACGGAGCCATGGAGGGGTGGCGCGCCCTGGTGCCTCATGGGCACTGGGTGGCCCCGCTCCAGTGGGTCTTGGTTCCAGTATTTTTTATTTATTCCATAAAAAATCTCCAAAAAGCTTCATCCAATTCCAAGAACTTTTATTTCTGCACAAAAAATAGCACCATGGCAATTCTGCTGAAAACAGTGTCAGTCGGGGTTAGTTCTAATCAAATCATACCAAAACCATATAGAATTGTTATAAACATGGCATGAATAGTTCATAAATTATAGATACGTTGGAGACGTATCAGCATCCCCAAGCTTAATTCCTGCTCGTCCTCGAGTAGGTAGATGATAAAAGAAATAATTTATGAAGTGTGAATGCTAGCATAGTGCATAAGTTTGATCAATGATAATTTCAATCACTTTTTCTAGCATCAATATATAGCATAATCAGTAGCTCATCTCATAAAACTTCTCATGATCAAGTAGCAAGCTATTCACATGTTCAAAGTATAGGCCATAAACTTTCTTGAAAGCTAACAAACTATGTTCTCAGTCATCAAACAATTGCAATTCATCTTATTTTCAGGAAGGGTCTATGTAAGAGCTTTGATCTAGCAAATTCCACATACTCAACCATCTTTTAGTTTTCCATGATTGCTGACACTCAAAGCATATTTTTAGAACAAACTGTTTCAATCAAACACATAGGAAGATAGGGGCTTAATGTTTCGCCTCCCAACTTATTTATCTCAGGGATAATGTCAACAATAATAACTCATGATCACCTATATTCAACTGGATATATGTGCTTGGATCTTTCCCTACCACATAATGCTTGCCAACTAAAGAATAAATAGAGCGGAATAGGGATGAACATTAATGACTCTTGCATAAAAGTAAATACAGAAAAGTAAAAGATAGGCCCTTCGCAGAGGGAAGCAGAGGTTGTCATGCGCTTTTTGTTATTGGATGCACAAGTCCTTAATGCAAAGGAATGTCACATTATATTGCCCCTTGTGATAGCAACCTTTATTATGCAGTCCGTCGCTTTTATTTCTTTACCATCACAAGTTCGTACAACGCTTATTTTCCCTTGCAATAAAAGATCATACATATTTTAGGAGCAATTTTTATTGCTTTTTGCATCGATGACAACTTACTTGAAGGATCTTATTCAATCCATAGGTAGATATGGTGGACACTCATGGCAAGAAACTGGGTTTAAGGGTTTTTGGATGCACAAGTAGTATCTCTACTTAGTACGAATTTTTGGCTAGCAAAAGATCCTAAGCAAGCACCACATGTTAGAGGATCCATGACAATATAACTTCTATGTGAATATAAACAAACATAACTCATTACGTTGTCTTCCTTGTCCAACATCAACTACTTGATCAAGCTTGAAAATAATTAATGGGGGCTCACAATCATAGAAGTTGTCCAAGATAGTATATTTATATGTGAAATTTCTCTTCCTTCAAAATTCTTTCATGAATTGTTCAAGTGACCAATGCTATGTTTGTTAACTTTCAATAAATTTTACCACTTATACTTCTTGTATGTGAAGTCACTACTCCCCATGGGACAAGCATATGAAGCATATAAATTTCAACTTTATGATATTTAATTCTTTTCAACAATTTACTAATAGGATATAAGTGAAGCACAAGAGTAAATGACAAACTACTCCAAAAAGATATAAGTGAAGATCAAATGAGTAGTTAAGTAATTAAGTAGCTATGTGAGAACTCTCTCTCATTTAAAATTTTTAGATCTTAAGTATTTTATTCAAACAACAAAGAAAACAAAATAAAATGACATTCCAAGAATAGCACATATCATATGAAGAAGAAAAAACTTAGGCTCAACCAAAACTGACCGATAATTGTTGATGAAGAAAGGTGGGATGCCTACCGGGGCATCCCCAAGCTTAGATGCTTGAGACTTCTTGAAATTTTATCTTGGGATGCCTTGGGCATCCCCAAGCTTGAGCTCTTGTGTCTCCTTAATTCCTCTCATATCACGGTTTCTCCTAAATCTTAAAAACTTCATCCACACAAAACTCAACAAGAACTCATGAGATAAGTTAGTATAAATCAACTCAAAACCTTAACATTCTCTACTGTAACAAATCACAAAAATTATAATTAAACATTGCATACTAAATGCCTCTTCATATTTAATATTCCTATTCACAAATAGAAACATTAAACACGCAAACATATGCAAACAATGCAACTATAACAGCAATCTGCCAAAACAGAACAGTCTGTAAAAGGGGAATAAGAATCCATACTTCCCTAACTCCAAAAATTCTGAAACATTACCATGTAACAGAGAACTCATGCATGCTTACTGTGAAAAAATTTCAGATTTTTATCATGTTCTGACTATTCAGGAATATTCTGGACATAACAGAAAACTTTCTGTTTTCAAACAGCAACACATGAACTTGCAAACTGAGCATGGTAAAGGCTATAATTGGCATTTTATTGAACTAAAAGATACAAAACATGATTATTGATAGCAGCAAGCAAATCTCAACAGAAGAAAATGACGCTCCAAGAAAAACTCATAAAATGTGACGAATAAAAATATAGCTCCGAGTGAGGTTACCGATAGTGTTGAAGAAGAAAGAGGGGATGACTTCCGGGGCATCCCCAAGATTAGACGCTTGAGTATTCCTTGAGTATTACCTTGGGGTGCCTTGGTCATCCTCAAGCTTAGGGTCTTGCCACTCCTTATTCTCCTCATATCGATATCTCACCTAAAACTTGAAAACTTCAATCACACAAAACTTAACGAAACTTGGTGAGATATGTTAGTATGATAAAAATAAATCATCCACTTAGGTACTGTCAAGACAAGATTCATAATTGTTCTCACATAATGCCTACTGTATTCTATCATTTCCACAATTTATATCTCATAATATAAGCTATGGAAACACTAAAACAAGCAAACTATGCACCGAAGACAGAATCTGTCAAAATCAGAATGGCGTGTAGTGAGCGATTTAAAAAACCATACTTATGTACCTCAAAAAATTCTGAAAAATTAGGACAACGTAAATTTTTTTACCACTTATACTTCTTGTATGTGAAGTCACTACTCCCCATGGGACAAGCATATGAAGCATATAAATTTCAACTTTATGATATTTAATTCATTTCAACAATTTACTAATAGGATATAAGTGAAGCACAAGAGTAAATGACAAACTACTCCAAAAAGATATAAGTGAAGATCAAATGAGTAGTTAAGTAATTAAGTAGCTATGTGAGAACTCTCTCTCATTTAAAAATTTCAGATCTTAAGTATTTTATTCAAATAGCAAAGAAAACAAAATAAAATGACATTCCAAGAATAGCACATATCATGTGAAGAAGCAAAAACTTAGGCTCAACCAAAACTGACCGATAATTGTTGATGAAGAAAGGTGGGATGCCTACCGGGGCATCCCCAAGCTTAGATGCTTGAGACTTCTTGAAATTTTATCTTGGGATGCCTTGGGCATCCCCAAGCTTGAGCTCTTGTGTCTCCTTAATTCCTCTCATATCACGGTTTCTCCTAAATCTTAAAAACTTCATCCACACAAAACTCAACAAGAACTCGTGAGATAAGATAGTATAAATCAACTCAAAACCTTAACATTCTCTACTGTAACAAATCACAAAAAATATAATTAAACATTGCATACTAAATGCCTCTTCATATTTAATACTCCTATTCACAAATAGAAACATTAAACACGCAAACATATGCAAACAATGCAACTATAACAGCAATCTGCCAAAACAGAACAGTCTGTAAAAGGGGAATAAGAATCCATACTTACCTAACTCCAAAAATTCTGAAACATTACCACGTGACAGAGAACTCATGCATGCTTACTGTGTAAAAATTTCAGATTTTTATCATGTTCTGACTATTCAGGAATATTCTGGACATAACAGAAAACTTTCTGTTTTCAAACAGCAACACATGAACTTGCAAACTGAGCATGGTAAAGGCTATAATTGGCATTTTATTGAACTAAAAGATACAAAACATGATTATTGATAGCAGCAAGCAAATCTCAATAGAAGAAAATGACGCTCCAAGCAAAACTCATAACATGTGACGAATAAAAATATAGCTCCGAGTGAGGTTACCGATAGTGTTGAAGAAGAAAGAGGGGATGACTTCCGGGGCATCCCCCAGCTTAGATGCTTGAGTATTCCTTGAGTATTACCTTGGGGTGCCTTGGTCATCCTCAAGCTTAGGGTCTTGCCACTCCTTATTCTCCTCATATCGATATCTCACCTAAAACTTGAAAACTTCAATCACACAAAACTTAACGAAACTTGGTGAGATATGTTAGTATGATAAAAATAAATCATCCACTTAGGTACTGTCAAGACAAGATTCATAATTGTTCTCACATAATGCCTACTGTATTCTATCATTTCCACAATTTATATCTCATAATATAAGCTATGGAAACACTAAAACAAGCAAACTATGCACCGAAGACAGAATCTGTCAAAATCAGAATGGCGTGTAGTGAGCGATTTAAAAAACCATACTTATGTACCTCAAAAAATTCTAAAAAATTAGGACAACGTAATTTTTTTTACCACTTATACTTCTTGTATGTGAAGTCACTACTCCCCATGGGACAAGCATATGAAGCATATAAATTTCAACTTTATGATATTTAATTCATTTCAACAATTTACTAATAGGATATAAGTGAAGCACAAGAGTAAATGACAAACTACTCCAAAAAGATATAAGTGAAGATCAAATGAGTAGTTAAGTAATTAAGTAGCTATGTGAGAACTCTCTCTCATTTAAAAATTTCAGATCTTAAGTATTTTATTCAAACAGCAAAGAAAACAAAATAAAATGACATTCCAAGAATAGCACATATCATGTGAAGAAGCAAAAACTTAGGCTCAACCAAAACTGACCGATAATTGTTGATGAAGAAAGGTGGGATGCCTACCGGGGCATCCCCAAGCTTAGATGCTTGAGACTTCTTGAAATTTTATCTTGGGATGCCTTGGGCATCCCCAAGCTTGAGCTCTTGTGTCTCCTTAATTCCTCTCATATCACGGTTTCTCCTAAATCTTAAAAACTTCATCCACACAAAACTCAACAAGAACTCGTGAGATAAGATAGTATAAATCAACTCAAAACCTTAACATTCTCTACTGTAACAAATCACAAAAAATATAATTAAACATTGCATACTAAATGCCTCTTCATATTTAATACTCCTATTCACAAATAGAAACATTAAACACGCAAACATATGCAAACAATGCAACTATAACAGCAATCTGCCAAAACAGAACAGTCTGTAAAAAGGGAATAAGAATCCATACTTACCTAACTCCAAAAATTCTGAAACATTACAACGTGACAGAGAACTCATGCATGCTTACTGTGTAAAAATTTCAGATTTTTATCATGTTTTGACTATTCAGGAATATTCTGGACATAACAGAAAACTTTCTGTTTTCAAACAGCAACACATGAACTTGCAAACTGAGCATGGTAAAGGCTATAATTGGCATTTTATTGAACTAAAAGATACAAAACATGATTACTGATACCAGCAAGCAAATCTCCATAGATGAAAATGACGCTCCAAGCAAAACTCATAACATGTGACGAATAAAAATATAGCTCCGAGTGAGGTTACCGATAGTGTTGAAGAAGAAAGAGGGGATGACTTCCGGGGCATCCCCCAGCTTAGATGCTTGAGTATTCCTTGAGTATTACCTTGGGGTGCCTTGGGCATCCTCAAGCTTAGGGTCTTGCCACTCCTTATTCTCCTCATATCGATATCTCACCTAAAACTTGAAAACTTCAATCACACAAAACTTAACGAAACTTGGTGAGATATGTTAGTATGATAAAAATAAATCATCCACTTAGGTACTGTCAAGACAAGATTCATAATTGTTCTCACATAATGCCTACTGTATTCTATCATTTCCACAATTTATATCTCATAATATAAGCTATGGAAACACTAAAACAAGCAAACTATGCACCGAAGACAGAATCTGTCAAAATCAGAATGGCGTGTAGTGAGCGATTTAAAAAACCATACTTATGTACCTCAAAAAATTCTGAAAAATTAGGACAACGTAAATTTTTTTACCACTTATACTTCTTGTATGTGAAGTCACTACTCCCCATGGGACAAGCATATGAAGCATATAAATTTCAACTTTATGATATTTAATTCATTTCAACAATTTACTAATAGGATATAAGTGAAGCACAAGAGTAAATGACAAACTACTCCAAAAAGATATAAGTGAAGATCAAATGAGTAGTTAAGTAATTAAGTAGCTATGTGAGAACTCTCTCTCATTTAAAAATTTCAGATCTTAAGTATTTTATTCAAATAGCAAAGAAAACAAAATAAAATGACATTCCAAGAATAGCACATATCATGTGAAGAAGCAAAAACTTAGGCTCAACCAAAACTGACCGATAATTGTTGATGAAGAAAGGTGGGATGCCTACCGGGGCATCCCCAAGCTTAGATGCTTGAGACTTCTTGAAATTTTATCTTGGGATGCCTTGGGCATCCCCAAGCTTGAGCTCTTGTGTCTCCTTAATTCCTCTCATATCACGGTTTCTCCTAAATCTTAAAAACTTCATCCACACAAAACTCAACAAGAACTCGTGAGATAAGATAGTATAAATCAACTCAAAACCTTAACATTCTCTACTGTAACAAATCACAAAAAATATAATTAAACATTGCATACTAAATGCCTCTTCATATTTAATACTCCTATTCACAAATAGAAACATTAAACACGCAAACATATGCAAACAATGCAACTATAACAGCAATCTGCCAAAACAGAACAGTCTGTAAAAGGGGAATAAGAATCCATACTTACCTAACTCCAAAAATTCTGAAACATTACCACGTGACAGAGAACTCATGCATGCTTACTGTGTAAAAATTTCAGATTTTTATCATGTTCTGACTATTCAGGAATATTCTGGACATAACAGAAAACTTTCTGTTTTCAAACAGCAACACATGAACTTGCAAACTGAGCATGGTAAAGGCTATAATTGGCATTTTATTGAACTAAAAGATACAAAACATGATTATTGATAGCAGCAAGCAAATCTCAATAGAAGAAAATGACGCTCCAAGCAAAACTCATAACATGTGACGAATAAAAATATAGCTCCGAGTGAGGTTACCGATAGTGTTGAAGAAGAAAGAGGGGATGACTTCCGGGGCATCCCCCAGCTTAGATGCTTGAGTATTCCTTGAGTATTACCTTGGGGTGCCTTGGTCATCCTCAAGCTTAGGGTCTTGCCACTCCTTATTCTCCTCATATCGATATCTCACCTAAAACTTGAAAACTTCAATCACACAAAACTTAACGAAACTTGGTGAGATATGTTAGTATGATAAAAATAAATCATCCACTTAGGTACTGTCAAGACAAGATTCATAATTGTTCTCACATAATGCCTAATGTATTCTATCATTTCCACAATTTATATCTCATAATATAAGCTATGGAAACACTAAAACAAGCAAACTATGCACCGAAGACAGAATCTGTCAAAATCAGAATGGCGTGTAGTGAGCGATTTAAAAAACCATACTTATGTACCTCAAAAAATTCTAAAAAATTAGGACAACGTAATTTTTTTTACCACTTATACTTCTTGTATGTGAAGTCACTACTCCCCATGGGACAAGCATATGAAGCATATAAATTTCAACTTTATGATATTTAATTCATTTCAACAATTTACTAATAGGATATAAGTGAAGCACAAGAGTAAATGACAAACTACTCCAAAAAGATATAAGTGAAGATCAAATGAGTAGTTAAGTAATTAAGTAGCTATGTGAGAACTCTCTCTCATTTAAAAATTTCAGATCTTAAGTATTTTATTCAAACAGCAAAGAAAACAAAATAAAATGACATTCCAAGAATAGCACATATCATGTGAAGAAGCAAAAACTTAGGCTCAACCAAAACTGACCGATAATTGTTGATGAAGAAAGGTGGGATGCCTACCGGGGCATCCCCAAGCTTAGATGCTTGAGACTTCTTGAAATTTTATCTTGGGATGCCTTGGGCATCCCCAAGCTTGAGCTCTTGTGTCTCCTTAATTCCTCTCATATCACGGTTTCTCCTAAATCTTAAAAACTTCATCCACACAAAACTCAACAAGAACTCGTGAGATAAGATAGTATAAATCAACTCAAAACCTTAACATTCTCTACTGTAACAAATCACAAAAAATATAATTAAACATTGCATACTAAATGCCTCTTCATATTTAATACTCCTATTCACAAATAGAAACATTAAACACGCAAACATATGCAAACAATGCAACTATAACAGCAATCTGCCAAAACAGAACAGTCTGTAAAAAGGGAATAAGAATCCATACTTACCTAACTCCAAAAATTCTGAAACATTACAACGTGACAGAGAACTCATGCATGCTTACTGTGTAAAAATTTCAGATTTTTATCATGTTTTGACTATTCAGGAATATTCTGGACATAACAGAAAACTTTCTGTTTTCAAACAGCAACACATGAACTTGCAAACTGAGCATGGTAAAGGCTATAATTGGCATTTTATTGAACTAAAAGATACAAAACATGATTACTGATACCAGCAAGCAAATCTCCATAGATGAAAATGACGCTCCAAGCAAAACTCATAACATGTGACGAATAAAAATATAGCTCCGAGTGAGGTTACCGATAGTGTTGAAGAAGAAAGAGGGGATGACTTCCGGGGCATCCCCCAGCTTAGATGCTTGAGTATTCCTTGAGTATTACCTTGGGGTGCCTTGGGCATCCTCAAGCTTAGGGTCTTGCCACTCCTTATTCTCCTCATATCGATATCTCACCTAAAACTTGAAAACTTCAATCACACAAAACTTAACGAAACTTGGTGAGATATGTTAGTATGATAAAAATAAATCATCCACTTAGGTACTGTCAAGACAAGATTCATAATTGTTCTCACATAATGCCTACTGTATTCTATCATTTCCACAATTTATATCTCATAATATAAGCTATGGAAACACTAAAACAAGCAAACTATGCACCGAAGACAGAATCTGTCAAAATCAGAATGGCGTGTAGTGAGCGATTTAAAAAACCATACTTATGTACCTCAAAAAATTCTGAAAAATTAGGACAACGTAATTTTTTTTACCACTTATACTTCTTGTATGTGAAGTCACTACTCCCCATGGGACAGGCATATGAAGCATATAAATTTCAACTTTATGATATTTAATTCATTTCAACAATTTACTAATAGGATATAAGTGAAGCACAAGAGTAAATGACAAACTATTCCAAAAAGATATAAGTGAAGATCAAATGAGTAGTTAAGTAATTAAGTAGCTATGTGAGAACTCTCTCTCATTTAAAAATTTCAGATCTTAAGTATTTTATTCAAACAGCAAAGAAAACAAAATAAAATGACATTCCAAGAATAGCACATATCATGTGAAGAAGCAAAAACTTAGGCTCAACCAGAACTGACCGATAATTGTTGATGAAGAAAGGTGGGATGCCTACCGGGGCATCCCCAAGCTTAGATGCTTGAGACTTCTTGAAATTTTATCTTGGGATGCCTTCGGCATCCCCAAGCGTGAGCTCTTGTGTCTCCTTAATTCCTCTCATATCACGGTTTCTCCTAAATCTTAAAAACTTCATCCACACAAAACTCAACAAGAACTCGTGAGATAAGATAGTATAAATCAACTCAAAACCTTAACATTCTCTACTGTAACAAATCACAAAAAATATAATTAAACATTGCATACTAAATGCCTCTTCATATTTAATACTCCTATTCACAAATAGAAACATTAAACACGCAAACATATGCAAACAATGCAACTATAACAGCAATCTGCCAAAACAGAACAGTCTGTAAAAGGGGAATAAGAATCCATACTTACCTAACTCCAAAAATTCTGAAACATTACCACGTGACAGAGAACTCATGCATGCTTACTGTGTAAAAATTTCAGATTTTTATCATGTTCTGACTATTCAGGAATATTCTGGACATAACAGAAAACTTTCTGTTTTCAAACAGCAACACATGAACTTGCAAACTGAGCATGGTAAATGCTATAATTGGCATTTTATTGAACTAAAAGATACAAAACATGATTACTGATACCAGCAAGCAAATCTCAATAGATGAAAATGACGCTCCAAGCAAAACTCATAACATGTGACGAATAAAAATATAGCTCCGAGTGAGGTTACCGATAGTGTTGAAGAAGAAAGAGGGGATGACTTCCGGGGCATCCCCCAGCTTAGATGCTTGAGTATTCCTTGAGTATTACCTTGGGGTGCCTTGGGCATCCTCAAGCTTAGGGTCTTGCCACTCCTTATTCTCCTCATATCGATATCTCACCTAAAACTTGAAAACTTCAATCACACAAAACTTAACGAAACTTGGTGAGATATGTTAGTATGATAAAAATAAATCATCCACTTAGGTACTGTCAAGACAAGATTCATAATTGTTCTCACATAATGCCTACTGTATTCTATCATTTCCACAATTTATATCTCATAATATAAGCTATGGAAACACTAAAACAAGCAAACTATGCACCGAAGACAGAATCTGTCAAAATCAGAATGGCGTGTAGTGAGCGATTTAAAAAACCATACTTATGTACCTCAAAAAATTCTAAAAAATTAGGACAACATAATTTTTTTTACCACTTATACTTCTTGTATGTGTAGTCACTACTCCCCATGGGACAGGCACATGAAGCATATAAATTTCAACTTTATGATATTTAATTCATTTCAACAATTTACTAATAGGATATAAGTGAAGCACAAGAGTAAATGACAAACTACTCAAAAAAGATATAAGTGAAGATCAAATGAGTAGTTAAGTAATTAAGTAGCTATGTGAGAACTCTCTCTAATTTAAAAATTTCAGATCTTAAGTATTGTATTCAAACAGCAAAGAAAACAAAATAAAATGACATTCCAAGAATAGCACATATCATGTGAAGAAGCAAAAACTTAGGCTCAACCAAAACTGACCGATAATTGTTGATGAAGAAAGGTGGGATGCCTACCGGGGCATCCCCAAGCTTAGATGCTTGAGACTTCTTGAAATTTTATCTTGGGATGCCTTGGGCATCCCCAAGCTTGAGCTCTTGTGTCTCCTTAATTCCTCTCATATCACGGTTTCTCCTAAATCTTAAAAACTTCATCCACACAAAACTCAACAAGAACTCGTGAGATAAGTTAGTATAAATCAACTCAAAACCTTAACATTCTCTACTGTAACAAATCACAAAAATTATAATTAAACATTGCATACTAAATGCCTCTTCATATTTAATACTCCTATTCACAAATAGAAACATTAAACACGCAAACATATGCAAACAATGCAACTATAACAGAAATCTGCCAAAACAGAACAGTCTGTAAAAGGGGAATAAGAATCCATACTTCCCTAACTCTAAAAATTCTGAAACATTACCACGTGATAGAGAACTCATGCATGTTTACTGTGTAAAAATTTCAGATTTTTATCATGTTCTGACTATTCAGGAATATTCTGGACATAACAGAAAACTTTCTGTTTTCAAACAGCAACACATGAACTTGCAAACTGAGCATGGTAAAGGCTATAATTGGCATTTTATTGAACTAAAAGATACAAAACATGATTATTGATAGCAGCAAGAAAATCTCAACAGAAGAAAATGACGCTCCAAGCAAAACTCATAATATGTGACGAATAAAAATATAGCTCCGAGTGAGGTTACCGATAGTGTTGAAGAAGAAAGAGGGGATGACTTCCGGGGCATCCCCAAGCTTAGATGCTTGAGTATTCCTTGAGTATTACCTTGGGGTGCCTTGGGCATCCTCAAGCTTAGGGTCTTTCCACTCCTTATTCTCCTCATATCGATATCTCACCTAAAACTTGAAAACTTCAATCACACAAAACTTAACGAAACTTGGTGAGATACGTTAGTATGATAAAAATAAATCATCCACTTAGGTACTGTCAAGACAAGATTCATAATTGTTCTCACATAATGCCTACTGTATTCCATCATTTCCACAATTTATATCTCATAATATAAGCTATGGAATCACTAAAACAAGCAAACTATGCACCGAAGACAGAATCTGTCAAAATCAGAATGGCGTGTAGTGAGCGATTTAAAAAACCATACTTATGTACCTCAAAAAATTCTGAGAAATTAGGACAACATAAAAAATTTGTAACCCAATACTGTGGAAAAATTTCAGAATTTTCTCACGCTCCAGTACAGAATAGAAATTCCAGCACTGGACGCAAAAGTTTCTGTTTTTGCACAGAATCAAATCAACAAGCAGCATCCACACTATCCCAAAGGCTTTACTTGGCACATTATTGAAAAAAACATATAAAACATGATTACTACAGTAGCTTAATCATGTGGACACACAAAAACAGTAGGTATAAGTATTGGGTTGTCTCCCAGCAAGCGCTTTTCTTTAATGCCTTTTAGCTAGGCATGATGATTTCAATGATGCTCACATAAAAGTTGAAGAATTGAAACACAATGAGAGCATCATGAAGCATATGACTAGCACATTTAAGCCTAACCCACTTCCTATGCATGGGGATTTTGTGAGCAAACAATTTATCGGAGCAAGAATCAACTAGCATAGGAAGGCAAAACAAGCATAACTTCAAAACTTTCAACACATAGAGAGGAAACTTGATATTATTGCAACACCTACAAGCATATGATCCTCTCTCATAATAATTTTCAATAGCATCATGAATGAATTCAACAATATAGCTATCACATAAAGCATTCTTTTCATGATCTACAAGCATAGTCCTTTTCAATCTTTTTTTAGTATCGGAAGGAAAAGGAAAGAAAAGATGGATTGGGTTGAACCTGAGAGTCATGAAAATTTTGGTAAACCCCATTTTTGAAAATAGAAATTCAATTTAAAGGGGTACCCAAGCTAAATAAGGCCTCAGAAATCAGAGCTTTACTCTCCACATAAGCAAATTTATTCTCATTCATAATAGTGGGAGCAAACCCAACAAAATAACTATCATGAGATACTTGATTGGCATAATCCAATTGAAAATTAAAATCATGATGACAAGTTTCATAGTTATCATTATTCTTTATAGCATACATGTCATCACAATAATCATCATAGATAGCAACTTTGTTATCATAATCAATTGAAACCTCTTCCAAAATAGTTGAATCATCATTAAATAAATTCATAACCTCACCAAATCCACTTTTATCATTATAATCATCATAAATAGGAGGCATGCCATCATCATAATAAATATTCTCATCAAAACTTGGGGGACTAAAAATATCATCTTCATCAATCATAGCATCCCCAAGCTTATGGCTTTGCATATCATTAGCATCATGGATATTCAAAGAATTCATACTAGCAACATTGCAATCATGCTCATCATTCAAAGATTTTATGCCAAACATTTTATTGAATTCTTTTTCTATCAATTGAGCACAATTTTCCGCTCCATCATTTTCAAGAAAGACATTATAAAGACGAATAATATGAGGCAACCTCAATTCCATTTTTTGTAGTTTTCTTTTATACACCAAACTAGTGATAAAACAAGAAACTAAAAGATTCAATTGCAAGATCTAAAGATATACCTTCAAGCACTCAGTTCCCCGACAACGGCGCCAGAAAAGAGCTTGATGTCTACTACACAACTTATTCTTGTAGACTCGTGTTGGGCCTCCAAGCGCAGAGTTTTGTAGGACAGTAACAATTTTCCCTCAAGTGGATGACCTAAGGTTTATTAATCCGTGGGCGGCATAGGTTGAAGATGGTATCTCTCAAACAACCCTGCAACCAAATATAAGAAATCTCTTGTGTCCCCAACAAACCCAATACAATGGTAAATTGTATAGGTGCACTAGTTCGGCGAAGAGATGGTGATAAAAGTGTAGTATGGATAGTAGATATAGGTTTTTGTAATCTGAAAATATAAAAACAGCAAGGTAGCAAGTAACAAAAGTGAGCACAAACGGTATTGCAATGCTTAAAAACAAGGCCTAGGGTTCATACTTTTGCTAGTGCAATCTCTCAACAATGCTAATAGAATTGGATCATATAACCATCCCTCAACGTGCGATAAAGAATCACTCCCAAGTTCCTATTAGCGGAGAACATAAAATAGAAATTGTTTGTAGGGTACGAAACCACCTCAAAGTTATCCTTTCCGATCGATTTATTGAGCTATTCCTATAAGTGTCACAAACAGCCCTAGAGTTCGTACTAAAATAACACCATATGATACACATCAACCAACTCTAATGTCACCTAGATACTCCAATGTCACCACAAGTATCCGTGAGTTGATTATACGATATGCATCAAACAACTTCATAATTATAATATTCAATCCACACAAAGAACTCCAAGGAGAACCCCAAAGTTTCTATCGGAGAAAAGATAATGAAAACATGCATCAACCCCTATGCATAGATTACCCCAATGTCACCACGGGAATCCGCGAGTTGAATGCCAAAACATATATCAAGTGAATCAATATAATACCCCATTGTCATCACGGGTATTCATATGCAAGACATACATCAAGTGTTCTCAAATCTGAAATATTCAATCCAACAATAACAAAACCTCAAAGGGAAAAGATTCAATTCATCACAACAAGGATAGAGAGGGAAGAAACACCATATGATCCAACTATATTAACAAAGCTCGCGATACATCAAGATCGTGCCAAATCAAGAACACGAGAGAGAGAGAGAGAGATAAAACACATAGCTACTGGTACAAACCCTCAGCCCCGAGGGTGAACTACTCCCTCCTCGTCATGGAGACCGCCGGGATGATGAAGATGGCCTCCGGTGATGCTTTCCCCCCTCCGGCAAGGTGCCGGAAAAGGGTTGTAGATGAGATCGTGGAGGTACAGAGGCTTGTGGCGGCGGAGTCAAAGTTCTAGGGTTATTTCTAGGGGTTTCTCTATTTATAGGATTTTTCAGCATTGGAATCAGGTCAGACGGAGCCACGTGGGCCCCACGAGGTACCAGGGTGCGCCTGGGGGGGGTGGCGCGCCCTGGTGCCTCATGGGCACTGGGTGGCCCCGCTCCAGTGGGTCTTGGTTCCAGTATTTTTTATTTATTCCATAAAAAATCTCCAAAAAGCTTCATCCAATTCCAAGAACTTTTATTTCTGCACAAAAAATAGCACCATGGCAATTCTGCTGAAAACAGTGTCAGTCGGGGTTAGTTCTAATCAAATCATACCAAAACCATATAGAATTGTTATAAACATGGCATGAATACTTCATAAATTATAGATACGTTGGAGACGTATCAAGGGCACCCGCGGATACGGCTAGCCATGGATTGTGAAAGAATGGTGGAAAGGAAATAAACTTTATTTTCTGTTTGGGAACCGCCTATGATGTGTCTAGCATGGAAAATATTGGGAATTCTCGGTCGTTTTCGTTGACAGGAAAAGCATGCCTCTTAAAATAATTTTATCTCTCTAATTTAGCCTTGAGCTCTAGCACATCTGCAAATCTCTGCTTCCCTCTGCGAAGGGCCTATCTATTTACTTTTATGCAATTTTTATTTTTATTTTGAGTCTCCATCTTATTTTATAAAGCACCAACTAGAGAGCATTATTGTCATACTTGTGCATTGTGTGTAGCTAATATTGAGTGTGTTTCATGAATGGATCAATGATTGAGCATAATGTGCTAGGGATAACTTTCTTTAGCATTGATATTTTGAAAGACATGGTTGCTTGTTAGTATACTTGAGTATTTATGTCTTCATGTCAAACTATAGACTATTGCTTTGAATCATTCAAGTCCAAATGTCCATACTACAAAGACAAGAGTATATGATGAATATGATAGGCAGCATTCCACATCAAAAATTCTGTTTTTATCATTTACCTACTCGAGGACGAGCAGGAATTAAGCTTGGGGATGCTTGATACGTCTTCAACGTATCTATAATTTTTGATTATTCCATGCTGTTATAGTATCAATCTTGGATGTTTTATATACATTTACAAGCAATTATATATCATTTTTTGGTACTAACCTATTAACTTAGTGCCTAGTGCCAGTTGCTGTTTTCTGCTTGTTTTTGGCTTTTCAGAGAAACAGTACCAAATGAAGTCCAAATGCCACGAAACTTTTTGGAGATTTTTTTCTGGACAAAAGAAACCTGGGAAGCTTCAGGAGGAGGCCAGATGCCCCACAGGGGCTTCACAAGGCACTAGGGCTCGCCCCGGGGGGGCGCCGTACTGCCTTGTGGGGCCCACGTGACTCCTTTTGACCTAATTTCACTTCTATAAATTCACAAATATTTGGAAACCCTCAGAGAGCCAGAAGAGAAAACCTTTCCGCCGCCGCAAGCCTCTGTTCTTCCGTGATCCCATTTGGAGGCCTTTTCCGGTACTCTGCCGGAGGGGGAATCGATCACGGAAGGCTTCTACATCAACCTTGCTGCCCTTTCGATGATGTGTGAGTAGTTTACCACAGACCTACGGGTCCATAGCTAGTAGCTAGATGGCTTCTTCTCTCTCTTTGATCTTCAATACAATGTTCTCCTCGATGTTCTTGGAGTTCTATCCGATGCAATCTTCTCTTGCGGTGTGTTTGTTGGAATCCGGTGAATTGTGAGTTTATGATTAGATTATTCATGAGAAATATTTGAGTCTTCTCTGAACTCTTTTATGCATGATCGTTATAGCTTTGTATTTCTCTCCGATCTATCGGTTTAGTTTGGCCCACTAGATTGATTTATCTTGCAATGGGAGAGGTGCTTTGTGATGGGTTCAATCTTGCGGTGTTTAATCCCAGTGACAGAAAGGGACATGACACGTATTTGTATTGTTGTCATTAAGGATAAAAAGATGGGGTTTATTCATATTGCTTGAATTTGCTTTTCTACATCATGTCATCTTGCTTAAGGCGTTACTCTGTTTCATACTTAATACCCTAGATGCATGCTGGATAGCGGTCGATGGGTGGAGTAATAGTAGTAGATGCAGGCAGGAGTCGGTCTACTTGTCTCGGACGTGATGCCTATATACATGATCATTGCCATGAATCCGTCATAATTATTTGCTTTTCTATCAATTGCCCAACAGTAATTTGTTTACCCACCGTATGCTTATGTGCTCAAGAGAGAAGCCTCTAGTGAAAACTATGGTCCCCGGAACCCTTGCGCCGCCCGCCAGTACCAATGCCCCGCAGCCGGATCCGCTCATCCCCGCCACCCGCAACTCTTCTACTCCTCAACTTCGACGAGTCCCGTTGCCCCCGTCGGCGGCGGGGGAGAGACAGGGAGATGAGAGACCGGGAGCGAGGAGGAGGAGAAGGAAGGAATAGGAGGAAGGAGGGAGCTGGGAGGCGCTAGGGTGCAGCTGTTGCTGCTGGCGGCCGGTGGAGGCGAGCTCCGGCTCGAGCTGGTCGCGATGGATGGCGCGTGGGGTCGGGAAGAATAGCTTTTTATTCCGCAAACGGGGGATTTTGCGTGATTAAATATAAAGCAAGGGAGTTTCTGCAAAAATGTTGGCCCTGACAAACGGCCCTGCTGGTCAATTTTCCGGTCAAAAACGGTTTAAACGCGATTTGTTGCAGTCTGCCCCAGACTTGGTACTGATCTGCAAAAAAATATAAAGTGGTACCAATTCATTACCTTAGCCCAATTGTGATACCAACGTGCAATTAAGTAGTAATTTGAACCGATGCAGGATTTTTGTTCACCATTGGCATATATGTGTTGGTGGTACATGGTGGATGGCTGCTCTTATTTGCATCTAGTTACATCTTGGCGGCTCAGATGGTACATAGTTCAATCTAGCGCCGTTGAAGTGGCCGGCATGCCCCTGAGCCGGCGACGGCGCTCATTTCTGTGCAGCCTTGTCGCTCTTGTCGGCGGCGGCGTGCTTCTGCTTGTCTTTCTTGGCGGACTTGGCGGAGAGCTTGAGGTGCACGCCGGGGTCGCCGCCGCTGCAGGAGCTCTGCAGCAGCAGCGAGTTGTTGATCACCTGCACGTTGCTGTTGATCAGCGCCGTCATCATCCCCTGCTTCTTTTGGCCGTCCGGCTTCCCGTCCACGGCGCCGCCGTCCAACCGGTGGCCGCCGTGGTGCTCCTTCCACGAGCCGTCCTTGCCCTTGCCGCCCACCTTCATGGACGCGCCCTTGTTCTCCCCCGCCAGCGTGATCACGCTCGCCCCCGGGTGCCCCTGCCCGTGCCCGGCGCCGGTGGCCCTGTGCACCATGTCGGCCACGCCCGCCTTGATCTGCCCGTGCAGCTTCCCGTGCTCAGCCTTGGACTCCTTCCCGTGCTTGCCCTCCTCGCTGGCGTCGGCATGGTGCTTCTTCTCCTTGTCTTTCTCCTCGCCGGCATGGTGCTTCTTCTCCTTGTCCTTGTCCTTGCTCTTGTGTTCATCCTTCTTCTCCTTGTGGTGGTGCGGCTTGTGTTCGGCGGCCTTGCCATGCTTGGTCTCAGTAGCAGTCGGGTGCACGGCTGTTTTCTCTGCCTGTGGGACGACGTCGACGTCCTTGGGCTTGGGCGCGGCGGGCAGGGCGACCGGCTTTGGAGGCGGCCTGGCCGGCGCGGCGGCATTGGAGTTGCTGTTGGGCGGGGGAGGCGGCTCTCGGATGGGCGCGAGCGGCGAGGCCCGGGACGGGGACGGGGACGGGCGGGAGGACGCATGAGGAGGAGTCGGTGGAGCGGCGCCTCTGGTCGCCGGCGCAGTCGGTTGGCGGGGGTGGGACGGCGACGGGCGGCGCGGCGAGGACGGCGCTGTGGGCGGGGAGAGCCGGCGCGAGATCTGCGGGCGCACGGGGGGTGGCGGCTGCGGCGGCCCGCTCCAGTACGGGAACCAGTAGCGCGGCGGCTGCTGGTTCTGGTCGCCGTCCGCCATGGCCTCGGCCTCGGAATGCAAGAAGCAAGCTGACGACACCGGTGAGCGATATACGTTGATCAGTCGCGATCTTCCGCGGCGTGTTTGGCTGGTTGATTACACGCCTTGCCGGCGCTGGGATTTATATAGGGGAAGCGATTGGAAGGGGAAGGTAGCAGACGATCCATCGACGGCAATGGCATGGAATCTGATGCTGCGTGCACTCTGGAGGGACGACGTGCCTTTGCTTTACCTTGCCTTGTTTGACTTGACATCGACGGCGAGTACACTTGGAATATGTCTGTCTCTCAAGTTTTCTAGTGCTGCCTTTTAGAGGGAATCCATCCAGGGATTGCTGCAAATCTTTGCTTGCTACCTCCATCAACCACATTCTTCTATTATTATTTTCTATCTATATACTTTTCATAATAACAAAATAAAACAAACTCATACACGCATGAACAATCACACATATGAACACAACCACGCACGCCCTATAGTAAGAAAGAATTATTCCAGGCTTTCCGATGATATTCGTTCAGTGGGAGAGGAGACTTTCCAGTCAACTACGAGACGCCTGTCGTGACTTCATCAATCTCAAGATGCTATGCCGTCTCAGTCTCTCGGAGATGCTCATAGGGGGTAGGTCATGCGTGCGTGCATTTATAGGAGTGAGTGTATGCTCGTGTATGTGAGCGACTTTGATTGTACTGTGTTCTAACAAGGAAGAAGAAATGAAGGAAAATAATATACCCAACACTTCTTTTTTACTACACCTTACAGTAGTTTCATCTTCCATATCCAAGTCTCCACAGCAGCGCCGAATGATGTCAAATGGGTGACAGTGGGGGGAGGTGACGACGACCATGTTCCGTGCCTTCCACGTGTGCCATAGGACAATGGCGACGACAACGTGCCAGGTCCAAGGCGACAGTCCGATCAGGGGGATCCTGTTGCCAGACGGAGAAGATACCCGCAGGAACCGAGGCGCGAAGGATGGCCCACACCTACGCGAGAACACTGCAGAAGAAGAGGGGACGCTGATTCTGTCGGGATCCATCCTCTCTGGATGGGGGATATCAAAGCCATCGTCATCAACAACACTCAAGTTATCGCGGGGATCATCATCACCAACTCCAAGCTCACCAACATCATCTCAATATATAAACTATTATCTCATATATGTTGTTGAGATCACTTCCCAATGTTGATTATTGCTTAAGTAGTTGATGCTTTGTTGTTTATTGGCGAAATATTTATATGTTCAGATTATTCATATAATTACCCCACTGTTCATGTTCATTACAATGTCTTTTTTCTTCTTCTGAAGTAACCACATAACTCCTATAAAGGATGCTAGAATACCCGCCTCTTTGGGGCCTCGCCGCACGAGAGTGCCCTCCGCGCTGTTCATTTGGCGTTGGCCCCACGGCTGGCTCCCTGGGGCTCCCGCGCTGTCCGATCTGGACGGACGCTGCACACCCGAGCATCTTTCCTTGGGGGGTGGGGGCATGACACGTGGTGACAGTACAATACACCAGGGGTGGCCAATCGACCAGGAAGCCCGGTGTTGGGTCGGCCTTAAGGCCCAAGGGGCCTGGCAATAGCACAAGTCCAGGAGACAATCTAGGGGGGGGGGTCGGAGGGAGAAGTTTGTCTTGCCATGCAATCCAACAACCCTCACACAGGAGGTCGGTCAAGAGCCATGTAAACACTAGCTCCCGTCCCCTTTACAAGGTGAGACTAGGGGTAGCTCACATCATCCATTTCATAGAAAAAACTCTCGGTAGTCATATACACAATCCTCTTGTAACCCCCTCGCACGAGGTGCTCCTACATCAATACAAAACAAAGCATGATGTATGGTATTATCTCACCATGAGAGCCTGAACCTGGGTAAACTCCCCAGCGAACTCCCCTATGGCATCGTAGACAAATTACTGTTGGGCAATTGATAGAAAAGTGGCAAATTTATAACTATGATCATTCATGGCATAATCTCCTATAGGCATTACGTCCGTGATAAGTAGAAAGTTAAACTTACTGACGTCTATTACTATGACTCTACCCCCAAGACCGCTATCCAGCATGCATCTCAAAGTATTAAGTTTACAAGAAACAGAGTAACACAATAAGTAAGATGACATAATGTAGACAAGAAGAAACCTAGCAATACGATTAAACCCCGTCGTTTTATCCTTAGTGGCAACAATATAAAGACGTGTCTTGTCCCTTTTTGTCTCTGGGATATAGAAATCACCGCCAGATTAAACCCACTACTATGCACCACTTCCTCGGAAGAACTACTAATCTATCTTGGCCAGAGAAAACTTATAGATCGGAAAGCATACATAGCTATTTAATTATGCAACAAAGAAACTTGAGGAGATTCAATATAAATCAATGAACAATTTGATCATCAATCCATAATTCATCGGATCCCAACAAACACAGCACAAGAATTACATCGGATTGATCTCAAAAGAGAACATGGTATTGAAGATCCAAGAGAGAGAGAGAGAGAGAGAGAGAGAGAGAGATCTAGCTACTACTATGGACCCGTAGGTCTTGAAAGAAATACTCATACACCATCATGGAGATAGCAAGGTTGATGAAGATGGCCACCCAATGGTTTCCCCCTCCGGCAGAGCTCCGGAATAGGGCTCCAGATGGAATCGCTTTGAAACAGAGGCTTGCGGCGGCAATAAAATTGTTTCGGGTCTCGCTTCAAGGGTTTCTGAACATTATGGCAAACAGAGGCTCGTGGGCCCCACAAAGCCTGCCCGGCGCGGCACCCCGAGGTCGTGCCCCCTGGGCTTGTGGGAGCCTCGTGGGTCTTCTAGTCTCTCCCCGAAGCTTCTAGGGTCTCTGATGTTTCAGAAAAAATCGTCAAATTTTTTCATCGTGTTTGGACCTTCGTAAGTATCGGTTTTCTGTAAAAACCGAAAACAAGCAGAAAATAACAACTGACACTAGGCACTGGATTAATATGTTAGTCCAGAAAAATAGTATAAAATAATGTAAAATGATGGCCAAAGTATGTAAGAATGATAAGTAATAGCATGAAATATTCAATAATTATAGATACGTCAGAGACGTATCAGGAGGCCACTGACGCTTGGGTCCCACGAAGGCCACCCCCTGTTGAATGTAAGCTTGGTGGGCTCATTATCGTCGCCCGATTAGCGGCTTGCCGACTTCGCGGAGGCAGAGCTTCATTTTTCGGGGCTCATGGCCGGCCGACGAGCTGCCTGACATGGGGAACAGGCGTAAGCGATTTAGACTAGATTAGAATAAGTTTTAGTCCAAAGATGTCGAAAATGTAATGCATGTGGTCCGGCTTAGATGTACATCATCCGATTTTATGTAAAGAATATCCAAGTTGTAATGAAATTCGTCCGATTTGTTTATTTTCGTTAAATTCCGTTCGAAATGTGTCCGGACGTTTGCGGCTACTGTTGGATGGCTGTCTCCCACACCATTGTCCGTGGATGAATGCGGTGTCCGGTTTGAAGTAGATGCCCTGACTCCAGGGAGAGAAGGCCAGGTGAGAGGTAAACCTAATCATATGTTGGGCCGGGCCGGGCCGGCCTTCAAAAAGGCAGAACCCCAAACTCCAAGCCTGAGCCCGGCCCGAAGCCTGGAAATACGGACTTTCTCAAGCCCAAGCCCCGGCCCGAAAGCCCGGTCCGAATGATGTTTTTGAGTGATGTCACGTGTAAGCCCGGCCAGACGCCCGAAGCCCGGCACAAAAAGTGCAAAAATGAAAGCCTGACCCGGCCCGGCCCGAGTTTTTGGGGCCGGGCTGCCCATGATCGTCAGGTTTAGCGAGAGGTAGGTCAGGTGGTGGACACACACACGAGAAGAAGATGCCGCTGTCCACTCCACTCCACTCCACTACTCTACTCTACACGAGGGACGCACGCAGTCACCGTGACTGCCTGCTCCCCTCCATCCCACTCCCCCAACCCTCGCCGCCCGCCGCCCGCCGCCACCCCCACCCCACCGGAGCCGGAGAAGAAGGTCCGCCCACCAAAACAAACCAATCTCAAATCTGCGACAACCTCCAGCCCCCTCTCCCCCGCCCCGCATTAATTTCCTTCCAAATCCAATCCAATCAAATCCGATCCATCCGCCACCCTAAACCCCAAATCCATCCATCCATCCACCCACCCGCCGCCAATCCCAATCCCCTCCCCTGCGCCGCGATGGGGACCGACCAACCCCAAACCCTAGCCGCCGGGGAGCTGGTCTGGGCCAAGACCAAGGGCCGCCACCACTGGTGGCCCGCGCGCCTCCACACCCCCTCCCCCTCCCCCCTCGTCTCCTCCCTCGGCGCCGAGTACTCGGACGACCACCGCCCCGCCGCCGCCGTCAAGCCCTTCCTCGCCGCCCCCGACGCCGACGCCCTCGCGCGGGCCAACACCGGCCTCGCCTTCATCGCCGCCGTCGCCCACGCCAGGGCCACGGCCGTTGGGATCCTCTGCGACGCCCTCACCTGCCCCTGCGCGCGCGGCCCACCCGACGAATCCAACAAAGTCGTCGTCACCGGCGTCGCCAACCTCGAGCCCCACGAGTTCCTCGCCGCCCTGGGCAGCGCGGCCGTCGACGCCCCCGCCGTCGGCCTGCTGGACCACGCCCGCCTCAAGAGCTGGGTCCGGGCGCTCGCCCAGGGATGGGGCCCCGACGGCCCCGGCCGCTACCAGCGCCGAACCAAAGAGGAGCTCATTGACAAGATTGACCTCGACATGCTGGCCGACGACGGTGCCGCCTCTGAAGAGGACAAGGAGGAGAAGAAGGCCATGGTGCCACACAAGACGCCCAAGCAGAGGAGGAGGCGCACCAAAGCCCATCCCAAGGAGAAGGAGGAGGAGGACCTCAGCGCAGGGGAGGAGGACAACGGCAATGTCAGCAGCCAGAAGAAGGATGAGAGCAGCGCTGGGACGGCAGGGCTGTCGGGGAGGCGTGAGCGCAAGAAGAGCAAGTACCTCTCGCCGCCGTACACCAACATTGGCGTGTTTGCACTCGAGGACAAGTCAGATGATTCGCCAAAGAAATCGCCGCCCAGCAGCGCTGCTAAGAAAGATGAGAGGAAGAATAACAAGGTGTCACCAGATGAGAAGAAGAAGAAGAAGGCCAACAAGGTGTTGTTGCCGCCGCCGGACAATGTAGGCGCACAGGAGGTCCTGCTGCTGGTGCGCTGCTTTGGGGAAGACATTTCTCACAAGAGGCACTTTCCCAAGGCCGCAGAGGACTTCCTTGGGCTGCTTAGAAGCTCCGTGTTCGCCGAGGGTGCTGATCATGACTCCTACCAGAAGCATGAGTGTCCAGCGGCCAAGAATGCTGGTGCAGACGTCCCTATTGCTGGCCTGGTTTCAGATTCAGCTGCTACTCCGAAACAAGGCAAGGGTAAGCGTGGTAGAAAGAAGAAGGATCAGGATGGGAATGATGATTCTTCTGTCAAGAAGAAGAAGACGGAGAAAACCTCTCCTATTGCTACTAATGTTTCTGCAGAAGCCACTGCGGACGCTACTGATTCATGTGCTTCTCAGAAGAAGACAGGGGAGGGTGCGGTGAAGAGGGGCAGAAAGAAGAAGGAGCAGGATGGAACCGAAGGCTCTGTTATTAAGAGGAAGAAGATGGACAAAACCTCCCCAAAAGCAACTCTTGGGCCTGGCTTGGTTATTACGCCCGCAATTCCTATCAGGCAAGTGAGTGCTGAAGATATGATGAGCCAAGTGAAACCAGGAGGAGGTGCAGGCATCGGAGTTGGGATTCCTGATCAGAAGAAGAACAACCTGTTGGTGTCCAAGAGTCCTATTTCAGCTATAATGTCTGGAGGTGTAAAATCAGGAGAGGAGCAGGACCAAGGAGACGGTGGATCAGTTGTGAACACACAAGTGAATGCTGGTAGCGCTTTATCTGACCAACCTGCGAAAAAGAATGAGGAGGGTACCGTGGAAGCAACAGAGCCAGAAACTGATATGAATGTGGATACTCTTAGCGGAGATGTGCCTGCCAGAAGTGGTGCTCAGGCTGATGTGACAATGCTTGAAACTGATATGAATGTGGATACTCTTAACGGGGATGTGCCTGCCGGAAGTGCCCGGGCTGAAGTGACAATGCCTGAAACTGGTGGTATTCAGGTAGATATGAACGTGGAATGTGTTGGTGTTGTAGATGTGCCTGTCACAAGTGTCCAGATGGAAGCAACGGAGCTGGAAGCTAACATTCCTGTAGTAGTAGATATAAATGAACAAGTTGCTGCTGTGGCTGATGTGCCTGCTGCAAGTGGTTTGCTTCCACCTATCCATGGAGATGTATCTCAGCCCGCAGATGGAAACAAAGACAATGCAGGTGTGGAAGTGTGTGCAGTCCAAGAATCCTACACATCTCTGATTCAGTTGATGGTGCCGGAAATGTACAAGAAAGTGGAGGAGGTTGCTGCTGGAACAGGTGTCACCGCGCCTCAAGGTGAGGCTCAAAAGGTTGAACAGAGTAGCCAGAAGAAGGCAGTTGCTGATGGACCTATTTTTGCAAGCCATGCTTCTCCTGCAAAAGGTACTACCACCAATGGAACCTCCTGCCCTGATGCACCCAACTCTGCCCAGAAGAGGAGGAACAAGAAGCCTGCAGCATACTTTGCAAACCCAGCAGAGATCCGGGTGAAATTCACGGACGGCACCATGGTCCCGACCAAGGAGGAGCTGCTCTCTGAGTTCCGCAGGTTCGGCGTGCTGGTGGAATCGGGGTGCGACATATCAGAAGACCGCCGCGAGGCCCGCGTGGTGTTTGGGAAGAGCACCGAGGCCGAGGCGGCCTACACCAAGGCGGAGATCCCAGGCATCTTCGGCCAGTTCGGGCCCCCCTACGCCACCCTGGGGCTCAACTACCTGGACGCGATCACGCTTGTGCCCCCGACTCAGAAGCCCCCGCTGGCTCGTGCTGACATGAGGAAGAACGTGGAGAACATGATCTCGTCCCTGAAGAACGGGCGCTCTTTGCCGCTCAACGTTGGAGCGGCGTTCCCTGCCGCTGGAGGAGGAGCCATGCCCGTCTCGGAGAGCCTCCTTGCTGAGATGCAGCGGCTCCTGTCCAAGCTCGACAAGACGCAGCCGCCCCCTGGGCCTTCCGGCTCCGCTCCTCCGCCGTCGTAGGCCCTCCCTGCCTGTTTGCCTGCCGTACTGATGGATGGATCCATGGGGCTTGTTGCTCCCTAGCTAGCTAGTTAGTGAACTTGTTTTTATTTTCGGTCCACGCACGCACGCACGCACGCTTATGCTGGCTGTCTTTTGTTGATTAGAGATGCTGCTGCCGTGATGCTGCTTTATTTTCAGGTCCAGTCGAGTTGTTGATGATGAACTAGATGTACTACTCCAGTAGCTAGTGACGAGTTGATGATGGATAAACTGTGGTTCAGAACTAGTCTGTGGATGGTTGGATGGATGGATGGCAGACGTTATTTTGTCATCATATTTCTGCTTGCTTTTCTGCATCATTATCATCACGGTTCCTTTAATTTTGTTATGCATCATCATCATCATCATCATCATCATCATCATATATAGTATCATCACACTGATGCTGAGAAGGTTAGTGAATTCATAGTTGCCATTCTTTCCATAGCAGCCAAACATAAGAGTCATGTGGCTGTGAATTCATTCCCTTCCCAGTATGAATCAACATATATATCAATCTTGGCAACAGTAGAGGGGTAGGATTTAGCATCCATGATGCAGGATCTACCTGAATGAATGAATTGCATAGATGCATTCTGTTATGGCGCTGCTAGAGGGAGGGCGCGAGAGGGCCGGCCGGGGGCCTTTTGCCCACGGCCGGTGGCAAGAGGGAAGGGATTTCCTTCTGAATTATTGCTTGCTTAGATTGATATATCTCCTCTCTTTATATAGAGAGGTTTACTTGACTCCCAAGCAAGGCATACTTGACCCTAAGCAAACGACCCTTATCTCTAATTAACCCTAAGACTAACGGGCTATACCGCCAGCCCAGGCCCATTAAGTACTCTAACACTACACCCCACCTGGATATGCAGCTTGTCCTCGAGCTGCAGCCTAACCAACTTATAACCATGACTTGACGCAACACAAACCTAACACCTAAAAACAAGCCTTTTACATCTCGGCTTGTTTTATTACTCTCAACCTGAAATGGACTGGGACGCTTTATTTTGGACCCCTTAACAAAAAGTGGACACCATCCGCACGTCGGACGTGCACGTGTACAGCCACCGGGATCCCATGGACACCATCTGGACAAAAGGAGTGCATGTGTATGGCCACCTGGAAGTGGTCGCAAGAGCGACCACGGAGGCGCCCTCGCGGCGGCCGGCGGCGGAATACAGTGGTGTTACGCGGTGCGCTCCTGTCGAGGAGGGGTGCGCCCCCCCAACCGCCGATGTCGCAGACTTTGAGGTCGCTGCCCGCGGGGAAAACAGCATGCCCGCCGCTCGTGGGGGAAACCGCATGCCCAAGAGCCCCGACGCAGCGGACGAGATCGAGGTCCTTTGCGCAGCGAAGGGCAACTTGGAGGAGCGGCAGCTGCAGACCACGCATCTCCCGCACACGCCGACGCGCTAGGAGGCCGCGCGCAGCAGCCTGCAGCCTCACCGCCGCCGACACGTGGCGGGTAGCGATCCAAGACGGAAGCGGTGACGGCGAGGGCGGGAAGGACCTCGATCTCGTCCACGCCCCTGTGCCCGCCGGGCCCCTTCAGCTGCCGCCCGTCCACGCCACCAAGCCGCCTTGGACTTGGCCGAACCAGGCGCCTGCGGCATCGGCGGCATCGGCCGCCTCCTTCCAGCAGCCGCTGCAGCTGCCAGGGCCGGTCCAGTTCAGCTCCGCGCCGCCGTCCACCACGCCAGCCGGCCTTCCGATCCAGCAGGTTCGGTTCCCACCGTCCCCGCCTCCTCTTCCGGCTTGGGCGGCCGGGTCCGCTCCGCCGCCGGTCTACACGATGGCATCGGAACAGCCAGCAGCCACGGTGCAGTACGAGGGACCCTCGAGCTCCGCGGGCCCCTACGCCAGCCGCGACGGGCTACCCTCCCCCGGGGGACCCCCGATGGCCACCGACCCGGTGCCGCCTCCCTCGCTGCTCCGCACCGCAGAGCCGTACGGTCACAGCGGCCCTACTCCGACACCGCCGCGCTTCGCCAAGCTTGACTTCGCCACCTACGACGGTACAGAGGACCCCCTCAACTGGCTCAATCAGTGTGAGCAGTTCTTCCGGGGTCAACGCACGCTTGCATTGGACCGCACGTGGCTCGCCTCATATCATCTCCGCGGCACCGCACAGACGTGGTATTATGCCCTCGAGCAGGACGAGGGAGGCATGCCCACGTGGGACCGGTTCCGCGAGCTCTGCCTCCTCCGCTTCGGGCCACCGGTCCGCGGTAGTCGGCTCGCGGAGCTGGGCCGCCTACCCTTCACCTCCACGGTGCAGGACTTCGCCGACCGCTTCCAGGCCCTGGCGTGCCACGCGCCCGGTGTGACGGCTCGCCAGCGGGCCGAACTCTTTGTGGGCGGTCTGCCGGATCATATCCGCATGGACGTGGAGTTGCACGGACCTCAGGATCTCCAGACGGCCATGTACTACGCCCGCGCCTTCGAGCATCGCGCGCAGGCCGTGCAGCCAGCACCGTCGGCTCGGGGCATCCGACAGTCCCGACCGCCTCCGCCACCATCCGGGCCGGGACGTCCGCCTCCGACCTCTGCACCGGCTCCGGCCCCCGCCGCGACGCGGGCCTTCCGCCGGCTCTCCCCGGCCGAGCAGCTCAAGCGCCGTCGTCAGGGACTGTGCTTTAACTGCGATGAGCCCTACGTGCCGGGCCACGTCTGCCCGCGGCTCTTCTACCTGGAGGCGGCCGACTACGTCGAGGAGGATTCCGCCGCCGTCGAGTTCGGCAACTTGCCCGCGCCGGTTGCTGTGGAGGACGCACCGGCACCTGCTCCAGCGACGGCTCTTGTGGTCTCCCTCCATGCCCTCGCGGGTATACAAGCGGAGAAGACGATGCTCTTGCCGGTGACGATCCACGGCGAGCGCCTCATGGCTCTCCTGGATACAGGCTCCACGCATAACTTCCTGCCCGAGTCGACCATGCGCCGCTTGGCGCTTCAGCCGACGGGCGGGGAGCAACTCCAGGTTACCGTCGCCAACGGTGACCGCCTCCGCTGCCACGGGGTTGCGCGGCACGTTCCCATCACCATCGGCGACGAGCACTTCACCATCTCCTGCGCCGGCATCGACTTGGGCTGCTTCGACTTCATCCTCGGCGTCGACTTCTTGCGGACCCTGGGTCCCATCCTATGGGACTTCGACGCCTTGACGATGACCTTCTGGCGCCAGGGTCGCCGCGTCCGGTGGGAGGGCGCAGGAGGCGCCTCACCAGCGGCGCCACGGCCGCAGCTGGCCGCGACTGCTGCCGAGTCCGAGCACCCTCTGTTGGATCATCTCCTGCAGCAGCACAGCGACCTCTTCGACGAGCCTCAGGGACTGCCGCCGGCCCGGGTGTATGATCACCGTATCCATCTTCTGCCAGGCACGGCCCCGGTGGCGGTGCGTCCCTACCGCTACCCCCAGCTGTAAAAGGACGAGCTGGAGCGGCAGTGCGCGCTCATGCTAGCCCTGGGCATCATACGGGTCTCCACGTCACCGTTTTCGGCGCCAGTCCTCCTCGTCCGCAAGTCGGACGGCTCGTGGCGGTTCTGCATTGACTACCGCGCCCTTAATGCCCAGACGCTTAAGGACAAATTTCCCATTCCGGTCGTCGACGAGCTTCTGGACGAGCTCCGTGGGGCGTGCTTCTTCACCAAGCTCGACCTCCGTTCGGGCTACCACCAGGTGCGGATGCACCCGGCCGATGTCGCGACGACGGCGTTTCGGACTCATCACGGCCACTTCGAGTTCTTGGTGATGCCTTTTGGTCTCACCAATGCCCCGGCGACCTTTCAGGCCTTGATGAACGACGTCCTCCACCCCTACTTGCGTCGGTTTGTGCTCGTTTTCTTCGATGACATTCTTATTTTCAGCGCCTCATGGGCGGAGCACCTTCAGCACGTCGCCATCGTCTTCAACGAGCTTCGAGCGCATCATCTTCATCTTAAGCGCTCGAAGTGCTCGTTCGGCACGACTTCCGTCGCCTACCTCGGCCACGTCATCTCGGCCGAGGGTGTTGCTATGGACGCCGACAAGGTGGCGGCCGTCGCGGCCTGGCCGACGCCGGCCTCACCACGCGCCCTCCGCGGCTTCCTGGGTCTCGCGGGGTACTACCGGAAATTTATCCGGGAGTTCGGCCTCATCGCGGCCCCGCTCACGTGCTTGTTGCGCCGCGACGCCTTCGCCTGGGATGCTGAGGCAACCGCGGCGTTCGAGAGCCTCAAGCAGGCCCTCACGACGGGTCCGGTTCTTCAGATGCCCGACTTCGACATGCCGTTCGTGGTCGACTGCGACGCCTCTGGCACTGGGTTCGGCGCGGTCCTTCATCAGGGCGACGGCCCACTCGCCTTCTTCAGCAGGCCCTTCGCCGCTCGCCATCATAAGCTGGCGGCCTATGAGAGGGAGCTCATTGGTTTGGTACAGGCCGTGCGCCACTGGCGGCCCTATCTTTGGGGCCGGTCGTTTCGGATTCGCACGGATCACTACAGCCTCAAGTTCTTATTGGACCAGCGGCTGTCTACCGTGCCGCAGCATCAGTGGATCAGCAAGCTGTTCGGCTTCGACTTCACTGTCGAGTATCGTCCGGGCCGCCTTAACACCGTGGCCGACGCCTTGTCCCGCCGCGACGCTAACCATGCCGCTGCCACCGGCGACTCTGACGGGGTGGCCCTCTGCATCCGCTCCGGGCCCTCTTTCGCCCTCTTGGACGACATCCGCCGGGCCTCTGCGGCCGCGAGGGACGCACAGCTCCTTCGGCAGCGTCTCGATTCCGGCGAATTGGTGGAGCCGTGGCGTGTGGCGGATGGCCTGCTCCTGCATGGGCGACACCTCTTTGTGCCGGATCACGGCGACCTCCGTCACCAGGTGCTGCTGCTGGCCCATTCGGCGGGCCATGAGGGTGTGCAGAAGACCCTCCACCGTCTCCGCGCCGACTTCTACATTCCCGGCGATCGGGCCCTGGTGAGCGACTGGGTCCGGTCTTGTGTGACGTGCCAGCGGAACAAGACGGAGACGCTGCGACCGGCAGGACTGCTACAGCCCTTGGAGGTGCCCTCTCAGGTATGGGCCGATATCTCCATGGACTTCATCGAGGGCCTCCCTAAGGTGGGCGACAAGTCCGTCATCCTCACGGTGGTCGACCGCTTCTCCAAGTACGCCCACTTCATCGCGCTCGGCCATCCTTACACCGCCACATCCGTGGCCCGTGCCTTCTTCGACGGCATCGTTCGCCTCCACGGGTTTCCCTCTTCGATCGTCAGTGACCGGGACCCGGTGTTCACGGGACACGTCTGGCGCGATCTCTTCAGGATGGCGGGCGTGAAGCTCCGCCTGAGCACGGCTTTTCATCCTCAGACGGACGGCCAATCTAAGGTCGTCAACAAGGTGATTGCCATGTATTTGCGTTGTGTTACAGGTGATCGTCCTCGTGCTTGGGTGGACTGGCTCGCGTGGGCGGAGTACTGCTACAACACCTCCTATCACTCCGCCCTGCGCGCCACGCCATTTGAGGTGGTTTACGGCCGGCCGCCCCCGCCCATCCTACCGGTTGACCCGGAGACGGCTCGGACAGAGGCGGCAGGCGACCTTCTTCGCAGCCGCGACGAGATGCTTGCTGAGGTGCGCCAGCGCCTCATCCAGGCCCAGCAGTTGGCCAAGCACTACTACGACGGCCACCACCGCGAGGCGGAGTTCGCGGTGGGTGACTGGGTGTGGCTGCGTCTTCTTCACCGCTCTACGCAGTCCCTTGACCCGCGCGCGAGGCGCAAGCTGGGTCCGCGCTACGCCGGGCCATTTTCCGTGCTGGAGCGCATCGGGAAAGTGGCCTACCGCCTGCAGCTTCCGACCGGTGCCCGCATCCACGACGTCTTCCATGTGGGGCTTCTGAAGCCCTACCGTGGGGAGCCACCGGCGGCCACGCCGGCGCTACCTCCGACCGCCGACGGGCGACTCCTTCCCGGGCCAGCACAGGTGTTGCGAGCCCAGCTTCGCCACGGAGTGTGGCACTTGCTGATTCAGTGGGAAGGCCTTCCAGCGGAGGACGCGACTTGGGAGCAGCGCGACGAGTTCAGTCAGCACTATCCAGACTTCCAGCTTGAGGACGAGCTGTTTGCGCAGGCGGGGAGAGATGTTATGACCGACACTACGTACCAGAGGAGGAGGCCCAATGGGCAGGCTTAGTTATGGGCTTAACCCAAGTTATCTTAGTTATCTTAGTCTCCAAGTTATCTTAGGCATCCAGGAGATTATATATATCGATGTAAACACTTATTTCGGAATTAAGCAATATAGACATAATCTCTATTGCCCGGCTCCCAGAGGAGCCGGAACCCTAACCCTAGCCGCACCTCTCCCAGCCGCCGCCTCCCCTCTCGCAAGGACGGCGCCCAGCCGCCGGCCGCCGCGACCTCGCCAACATCAACCTCCCTCCTTCCCCTACTGTCTCCGTCCCAGACCAGGTAGAACCCTACTGGTTCCTACCACATTCATATTCCATACTAATACAAGCTTAGGAAACATCAACTGCCTAAAAACTTGTTTGGCTGCTACTATCAGGTCACTGATTCTACTTAACAGGGATTTATCCGAAGATGCATGTAGATTCAGGGGGAGGGGCTGCATTGCATTGCCTGCATACATACAGAAGATGCACAATCACTCTTCTTGCCATGTTCTTTTACTTTCCCACGGCCTGAGGGTCCATGATGTGTTTCTTTACCGCCCGCCGCGGGCCGCTAAGGTTTGCTGTGGTCGTGTTCGACATGACTATGATTTATCGAACTTTGTTCGTTCTGAATCGGATCATTTTGAGTCCCTGGAATTTATCGTCCTATTAGCCTCTGCAATGTGTTGTGTAAAATTATCTGAAAAATGTTGTCGAGCAGATTAAAGTCCATAGATCATAGCACCCACACAAAGTGCTTTTGTGTCAGGCAGGCTCAGTACTGATAATGTCCTTCTGGCTTACGACTGCATCCCCGCAATCAAATGAAGAACAAACAAAAAGGAAACAATGGCTTTTGTGCGGTAAAATTGAATATGTATTAGGCTTAATTAAGACGAGAGTTGAATGGGGAGTCATGCTACTATGCAAATTCAGATAAACTTTTTGTCCAAACACTAATTGCTCGTGTATTAGGACACGATATATATATGGGTTCACGATGCATTGCCGCGCGAAATCAAGATATTGGAATTGGATTAGTCAATCGATTATAACTGCCTTTCGAGCACAACCAATATATATTAGAAACCCCTTTCAGATAGATACCTCAGACTAGCTGTTTTTTTATGGATATTCAAGGACATCATAGAAAAAAAGTGGCTCTGAAATAATCTTTCAAAATATGCACTATCTAGACCCGATTTTGGTCTTTTCGCAACCTTGTCAAATATCCAAACACCATGAAAATTTACATGCACCTTGCGCGCCCGAGCATGTTGGATGTCAATTTTTTTTCACCTTTTTTTTAATTTTTTTTACTGTTCATCAGGAGCAGATGAACCTGGGCTTAGATAGCAATCACTCGGTATAGCTTTTCTCTTCTGGATATAGTTTTGAATTTAGGGGCAACACTCTGTCTTGCTTCGTGTGAGACGGAAGACTCCCTCACATCAAGCGCTTTCTTAATGGGCCGCCAAACACGAAGGAGCATCGGGTTCTTTTTTTCTTCTTTCTTTTTTGTTTTATTATTTTTATTTACATTTCTAAAATTGGGAAAATATATATTTAAATTTACAAAGCTTAAAAAATAATTGCATTCTAAAAAATGTTTGTGATATTTAAAAAGTTAGAAATATTTATACAATGTAACAAAAAATGTTCGCTCAGCTTTTATAAAATGTTTTTAACATTAAAAAAAATTGTTTGTGAGATTTAGGAAATGTTCACGTATTCCCAAAAATGACCGTGACATTCAAAGCAAAAGTTTCTACAATGTGAAAATGTGTGTGTAAGTTTTTAAATATTTCATTCCATTTAAAACATGCACGTGCCATTAAAAAATGTTCAAACATTCCGAAAAAATGGTGCTGACATTTTTTATTTTTTTTATACAACGTATAAACAGGTTCATGTAATATAAAAAAGTTGAACGATTCAAAAAACTTTATATGCGACCTTTAGAAAATGTTAATAGACTGTAAAACAAATGTTTGCATAATATTTGGAATTTTTTTGTAGCATTCGAAACAATGTTCAACATGCATTGGAAAAATGTTTATTTAAAGAAAATGTTCCTAACATGTATTTGAAAACATGTTTGTCATGTATTTCAAGAAAGTTGAATGTGTATCGAAAAAATGTTATGCGTGTATACAAAAACGTACAAACATATATTGGAAAAAGTCATCATGTTTTTGGGAAGTAGAGATAGGAAAAAAGTGAAAAAAGGGAAAACTGGTAAAGAAGCACAAGAAACCAACATATGAAAAAAAAGCCGAAAACAGAAGAAAAATAAAAAATAAAAAGAAAGAGGCAAAAAAATCCCGGTAAAGAAACATACAAAACCAAGAAACAAAAAACAAATGTGGAAAACCACCACAAAAAAAGAAAAAAAAACACGCGAAACCATTCATGGAAGCTTCCTTGAAAATCGCTTTGCCGGGACCCATATTGGGCCGGCCCATCTAGCTCTCGCCTACTGTGAGATGGAGGCAAAGTATCACTCTTCGTGAATTTACTTTTGAAGGAAGAGTGGCAAATACAGAAGCAGATAGTCTAGCTAAGTTTTCAAATTCTTTGGATGAGGAGCTCCATGTTTGATTCGACCCTCACGATCCATATTGTATCCCACTTCATGTGGCTTTGATTGATAATACTTCGCTTTTCCCCTAAAAAACATGAATTTAGTACGTCTTGTACGATGGACCACCTATGCTTTATTTTACAATCTCTCCTCAGCAATGCGCCGAAACGCCCGCCACATCGTTCCGATCCCAAATTCCCCGCCTCTCCCTCACCTACCGTACCTTAGGCGTGTTTCGTTCAAACCGTGCCCGCTCACCGAATTTGCCTGCCGCCGCCGCGCGCCTCGAGCCGTAGACCTTGCCAGCCGGCCCTGTGTGCTTGCCTCCTGCGCCGCCACCACCGTCGCCGCCGCGTGCTCGCCTGCCGCGCTTGCAGGGCTTGGGAGAGGCCGCCACCGCGGGGTCACCGTCGCGTGCCCACTCTACTCCGACAACCACTACAAGAAAATTGAGATACTGTGACGAAAATCCTCGTGACGGTGGTGGACAACGTCACACTAATACCTAATGTGTGACATTTTGTAGGCGGCGTCCCTGATCACCGTGAATCGGCGACGGTTAACGTCACAAAATCGCCACGACGGTTGAGTGCCACCGATCTGCCAATATTTATGACGATTTGGTAATTTCCATGACGAACCTATTTGAGTCACCGAATATTACGAATGTGTGACGCTCATTGTAATGTATAGCAGTGGGACCCAACATAGTTGCTTCACATCATTTAATGGTAGGACCCACATGTCGATGTTGATAATGGGACCCGCCATTGTTTCTTCACAGGCTATTGAGCGAGTAATTATTATTTCCTATCTAATATAAATAGTCAGTGGCAGAAAAAAGGTTATTACGGGCTTTCGTGAGGTAGGTAGTGGCTGGCAGAAAAAAGGTGTGTATCATGGATAACTAGCGGAATAGTAGGCCCAATTTTAGGAAGATTTTAATGTGTTTGTGTTTGATGAAAAAACTTGGGTACAATGATGGAATGACCTGATGTCAATTTTTGCATGCCACTTCCAGCGAGAGCTTGTGAAACAACCGTAGTTGAAAACCATCATATAAAATTACCAATTTTATTTACACAAGTAGTTAAAAAAAATCACTCATTTGCATTTTGTTTTTTCCAGATCACATACTTAAGACCCCTGTGTACAGCTTTTGACATATTTATTTATAATTCTCCAAAAGAACTACATGGAAAATACCACATCATAATGTATATGTAAGATTTACTTTTCTAATAATCATTTGCTACTTATTGCGAATTAAATGAATTACATAATATTATGTGGAAGTTAAATTCTGAAAATAAACCATCTCCCAACCAAAAGAACTCTTTTCCCTCCACCCACATACTCCTTTCCCTCCACTTCTCTATTTTTTCGCCTCATCCACCCTGTGTCCCCACCCGTGACCCAACGAAAATCTCTCCTTCTATTGCCCTCGAAGAGGCACCGCTAAACGTCACTGCCCACCCCGGCATTTTTTTCGTCAGATTCAACCGGCTCTCTTATCCAACGACTGCAGCGATCAGCGCCGGCAGATTGGGGGAGGCCGCCCCGCCGGCCGAGCTCGGACCCCCACATCAACCAGCTCCGCGAGCACTCCGCTCTATTCTCCCCCTGATTTCACCGACCAGCGACGGCGGATTGGAGGAGGCCGCCCCACCGGCCGATCTCAGATCCATCGCATCAACCCGCCCTGCGAGCACCTGGCTCTCTTTCCCCATCGATTGCAGCGACAGGCGACGGCTCTCGGTAATTTTCTCATCCAGCCCTCCTCATCCTGCAAGCCCTTAATGTTCAGTGATTAGGGTTCATGCATACCACTAATCATCCTGCCCTTCTCGTTAATTAGGATGCCACAGCCCGCTATGGTAAAAGGGCCTGAACCTCCGGCTAGAATTCTTGCTTTCTTTCCCCAAAGTAAAAATTAACAGGAAGGTCTTTGTGGTCTCCCAGCCCTAGAGGTAAGGGATCACCAGGATACAGGGAAGGGATTTGGGGGAGAAAAGTACCGAGGTGAGGTACACGATAGAGAGTAGGTGAGATCTATAGTTGTATTGGAGAGGAAATCAGAGTTTCAGTTTTCAAGTCACACCCACAGAAGACAACAGCTTGCCCCTTTAACTGAACCCACACACCACACGGTCCACTGCACTTGGCGCACATAAACCTTCAACTTGGAGCTTACTCCTTCTCTGTTCGTCCCTGACAGCTGGGTCCTGCCAGGCTCACCGGTCCACCATCCCCTGTCCCAGGGACCAGTGACTGGTTGTCCGCATCCGGCCATGGCGGAGGCGTGACAGTCTCTTGCTCGTTGCAGGTCCTGATTGACAGTTTAGGTCCAACCTAATGCTGAGCCATATCTGTTTGGAAATATTTTAAACCTGCTTATTGACATCCTATTTAGGTGTGTGCAAAAATGCAGTACTAACTACTGAACATGATTTTGCATTGCTACAGGCTGCTATGCTAAAAAGGCCTGGAGCTGAATATATGCTACTGCTGAGAGTTTTCTTTTGCAGCCATGTGCTTGTATGGCTACTCTTGCATACAGAAGAAAATTATATGTTAACCACCTGATGGTTGTACCCTGCTGTAATGACAAAAACTAGATCCTCCTGATCTCTGGATGGTGTCATAATCAGATGAACATAAACACATGAACTAAAGTATGAAGCATATAAAAGGCGAACTAAGTACAAGCACGAAGCAGCGCATTCTTGTATCCTTGTATCCACATGTTCAAATAAACTAGCTTCTGGATGCAACCACTTTATCTATGCTAAAACCTGAATCCTACTTCCTGCTTGTGGTTCTGCTTCCCCGTAAATAGTCCTTAACTAGTGCTGTCAAAACTGAATAAAGACTGAGACTGCACTGTATAGCCCTGTACCAGTGTATTTTTCTCTCGACTACTAGATAAAAGAGAATTAAACTTAATCTTTGCCATGCATCTCCTAATTGATTAGCTACCCATGATATTAAGTGTCTGAAGCCCACAAGCATTTTCAGTACGCCTAGAACATGATAAAAGCAGATACATAGTAAACTTTAGTTTTTGACTATATCCTGACGTACTAATTAAACTGGGTAAAATCAAGCTGCTCCTACTTTACAAATATACAACACCATCCATCGAGCCTTAATTTTGAAAGAGTATAGTAAACTTTCTAGTTTTCTAAACTATGCGAGCAGCTACAGTAATCATATTTTTTTGCTCTTTTTTGTTTTGAACATTCTGGTCTTGTTTTTCTTGGCTTGCTGCCTGCTTCTCCCTGACTGTGCCCCAGCTGCACCATGCATGTTGATTGCTTCTCTTGTTAGATCCCAATGCATGAATCTTCATTTTCTATTTATATAATCTGACATGAACTTTATTATAATCAGTTACGTTACAAGTACTCCTCCATCCATATGCTTATCCTGTGTTTGCATCCATTTCCAAACAAGTTTAAGCAGAATTCATTTATCTATTGTTGATAACATAGGCTGGTAGGTCTTTTGGCAATTCATTAAGTTCACTCACTGTCATCTTTTCTAGCTTCAGTTACTAAAATCATGCCACCAGTTCTGGAGAGTGAGAGGGAAAGCTGGGCTTATCTTGCGAAACAGGAACACAAGGCTGGGGCGTATTTTAAGGAAAGGCATGCCAAGATTGCGGAACGCAAGGCTGCGGAGCAGCAGCCTCCTAAAGACATACAAAGCATAGCTCATAGCCTTGTATACCGTACTGCCTCTAGTGCGCAACCGACCCAAAGTGCACGAGGTGTCGATGATCACAGTGACTTGGGGAGTATGAACCAGATGCTGAAGAGGAGGCCCATGAACAAGAAGAGTCTTCGAGAGATGAAGAGGAGGTTGCTCTTGTATGTCCAAAGCAATGGTAATAGAACTACATCTTAAATAATATGCACAATGTGGATTCACTAGCTTTAATTTCGCCTTGCTTGTATCATCTGTGTCACTGTGCACTATAAGTATCACAAATAATTGACTAAAGATTGATTCACATTTTCTGTCCCTCCACTCTTTTACTCTCCTAAATAATCTAGATGATGATTTCTCTGTTCACTACGTTCCTATTTGAACTAGTGCTGACATTGCACAAGTCGGTGTTGATTCGCTGCTTGTTTTACTTGACTTGTTTGACCCAGGCACCTGAAGGTTCTACGATACCAGAAATGAAAAAACTGTCAGATCCACATACAGTGCAGCTGCTACCTCAAGAATAATAAGTCTAGAGCTACCACAATAACTGAGTCAGTTGAAGCTACAAACCATCAAGAACAGTCTGCACCAAATCCAACAAACACATCACCTCACCTAACTTCTAAGGATAGCAACTTGCCTGAGGCCGATTCAGGGATGCAAACTTCTCAAGAAATGACAAGCACTTCTAGCTTATGTAAGATTTCTTCCTCTATTATTTCTGACTTGAAATAGGTTCTCATATCGATCAAGTGTGATCCAGCATACAAAATTTCCCTTACTTTAGCATCAATATGTTTCTTTATACTGTAGAACTAGCTGGATGACCTGCGCAATTGCGCGGCTAGATTTACTATGTTATCGTATATTGTATCTTTTTATCTTTTCTCTCACATGTAATTGCTTTTGGTTAATTCACCACTTAATAAGATTTGTTATATCATTCAAGATCCATAAAGTAATAATCAAAACATACATCCAGGAGAATCATTATTAGATTTGTGGTAGAGATCTGTACAATGAGTTAGGTTGCAGATAGCATGCTGTTTAAAATAACTGAAACGCATAACCTAACTATTTAACTTCTTTGGGATTACATTACAGTTACTTATGAGAAATAAGGAAATTTACGTGTAACCTAGTCCATGCTCTGGAACTTGAGATTAGCTGGGTTCCACTCTGATCTCTAGAACCTGTATAGCGTTGAGGTTACAGTAATATTTACTTACAGATGGCTGTATGTTTTGACTGCTAGATGGTGTGGTCGCGGCACGGGAGCGCAAGCTCCTTAATAAAAAAAACTTGAGTTGAAAGGCAATCAATGAGATATGTGTCTACTAACCTCCCTGGTTGTGATGCACATGTGTGCTGCATGCATATGTTCATGCAGATTGTGCATGAAGTCGAAGCAGGTTGAGGCTGCCAGCATTCAAACAGAGATCTTCCGGCAGATGAGTATGTGGATCATGTCATATTCAGGTCTGGCAGCAAGGGGTTTTTGTCAATTGGTAGTACGCGTGCTGGTCGCCCACTGGGTTGTTTCTTCCCATAATTTCAATAACCTGGTCGCCATACACCCATGTGCATAATTGCCTCTTATAGACCCTTTCATGATAGCGGTTTGTAATGATCTTCTATCTTTAGCACTGCTCACGGGCTTTAGTCTTCTTGCACCTCGCTATGTTCCTTCAGGAGCTGCAGTCGGCCACTTAATTTTCACCATGGCGGCTGTTTGCATGCGTGCAGGCAATTTCGGCCGAGATTGCCGAAGAAAGACAATCCGTACTATATGAGGAGACTCGATAGCTTGTGCCCGTCTGAATTCCTTCTGCCTTTTTTCTTTCCAACAAATCCGAGCCGCTGTTTTGTATAGTTCAATTTGATGGAGCCGTAACCGTGTGCTAAATTGATATTACTTGAGGGCCCTTCCGATTCCGAACAGACCTATAACGTGTCTTGCTAAAAGGTCTTGACTGCTACGTACATATCTATTAATTCTTTAGATCTGAACCGTTCTTCTTTGCTAGATAAATCTGGTCTGTACTTGAGGGCCTTTCCGACTCCAATCAAGCCTATAACGTGGCTTGCTAAAACGTTTTGACTACTATACATTCTTTAAATCTGAACCGTTCTTCTTTGTTAGACAAATCTGGTCCGTTTTTTTTCTATCGTTTTAATAATATAATAGATGCGGTGGAAAAGAAAAGGGAAACACAATCAGAAGGTGAGCAGCTAGTATCTGATACAACGATTGTGGCTGAAATTCTAAAGGAAGAAAGCGCCCATGGCACCTTCCTTTCCAGCATGAGGTATGCATCAAGATCCGGGAGGTCTGAGAGCTCTACTTCGTTAGCACAGATCTGAGTTATAGAAGAAAGAATTGAACAGAAGGATAGAGAGGCAAAATATGCAAATGACAGGTACTTGTCTTGTTTCTCTTTGTGTTGTTATTGTTTCTTTTTGCCTGCTTTTGTAGTGCCCTCATGACAGTGAAAATGAAAACACAAATGTGTGTGGGAATAAGACTTCGTATACAGTTACAAAGTTCCACTAAGGAGTGCTTTGTTCATGTATGGTTTGATCCAAATCCAGTCATCCAAAATAACATAAAAATAACAAATGCTTGTAATGAGAAATGCATGGTTGTTGTTGCTGCAACACGAAGGCATGGGAATAACATTGTAATGTATGGTTTTAATCCTGAAATCCCGTATGTGCTTGCTTTGTAGAAGAATGATATAGTCTACTACAGTTTGAACTAAAAAACAATTTGTCCTAGCATAGTTGCATCCTGTAACTTGGGTTGCTGAATTGATATGCTATTGGTGATGCTTGCTACTTTTCAAGATTGGTAAATGAAATCTAGCTCTTGGTTAGACATGTTTTTTAACCATTATGAGTTATTCTTGGGTTTACTGTTTCATTGGCCCATCTGCATGCTTGCCTTGACATTTAATAATGTACTCAGATTCATAATTTGATAGATTGTAAGTTTCTTAGTGGTACTCTTATACCTTGTTATCTTGTATGTTTTCATCTCATTAAGATGCAACATTTTGTTGTGTCGTCAATTTATAGGCACCGGGAGGAGTTAGCCGCGAGACTTGAAGCACAAGACAGAGCATTTGAAAAGATGCAGAGGAAGCATCAGAAGAGTAAGCCTGGGAAAAGAAGCAACAAGTTACGGATAACATGATTGGTTTTCTCTTAAGGGCTCAAGCAACTCAGCAAGCAAATCTGTCCAAACCTGATGGTGCATGAAGGCCATTCTTTTGTGATAGGAAGATAGTTACTGAATCATATACATTGCAATCATGAGGACAAGAAATGTGGTCTTTTAGTTATGTAAAAATTACTTTACATCTTGTCTATTGTCGTATCAATGTTATTTTTTATTGTCATTTCTATTTAGAGGATGATTTGGCTGAGACAATTGAATATATAATATGATTTGGCTCTTAACTTATTTATATAATGTGATGTGAATTAAATACTTACCGTGATATGCATTTGCAATATGGTGGATTGATAATTAAATGTAAATTATTTGAAATAAAGTATATATATTTGATGATGTCATCTTCATCAATAATGAAAGTAGTGACGCTAGTAGTGGGATTATTTGCTAGGGTGTTTGCGTGGCATAATGTCAGTGCTGTTGCTTTGTCACTAAATGTGGTACAATATGGCATCTTTGCTCCTAACATGTGACATTGATCGACTGTCACAGAAATAGCAAGTTGTTGACGTTCTAGAAAATGTCACTGAAGGTCCCATTTTCAGTGACAATTTTTTACGTGCGCCGTCACTAGGAGTAATCTGTGACAGGGATTCCGTGACGATGCTTGTGACGCCCATAAGACGTCACTCAGGGGTAATTTGTGACGTTATTAGCTATTCGATGACATAATTTGGCTTGTCATAGTAGGCCTGATCTCTTGTAGTGAACGCCACCGGCCCCTAGATATCCTCCAACACCGTCGCCGGCGTGCCCACTCTACTCCAACACCACCGCCACCGTCGAACCGTCTCCCACCGAGATACGTATATATTACGGTTGACCCATTTCCTCCAAGTAACATGAACACCATTATTTAGCAACGCAAGGTGTTCGATGAAATATCTACACTTGTCAATATAATATTTTTACGACCACGAAAGACACTGTTTATTTGCAGGACTTAATATGAGTGCCAATGTTCTGACTAAACATTGATTAATTTCTGATTCGTCAAATTTCTGGCACTCAATATGCCCTACTTTAGCAAAGGTCATGCCGAAATTTCTAATCGTATTTCTTTTTTTATGTTTCGATAATAACTCTTTGTCAATTTTGCAGTTTGACGAATAGATCCCCACGCCGGAGCATCATCTCAAGAGGAACTCAACTACAACAACCCTGACGTTGAGATGGGCGCCCCTGATGTCGAGACGGGCGACGACCAACATGCAGAACCGCCCACGGGGCGAGGAGAAACGAGCCACACTGACGGGACTTCATCCAGCACCGCCGCCAGCAACAAGAGCAGCCATAAGTTGGCCCAAAAGGAGAGCCCGTCGCCCCAGATGCCGCGGCAAAGACATATAGCAAAATTCTAGGTTGCATCTTGAGAAATAACGTCCCGATCGGTTGCAAGGATTTCAGCGGAGAAAAGAAGAAGCTACTCGAAGCGTTACACCGGAGTTATGCATTTCCGTCTAACTATAAAAAAAGACCAAAGAGTATTGTAACACCCCCAGGTATTAACTACAGTAATCACCTGTTGATAATGCCAGATCATCAGGATTAACAGTGCTTGATCATCATTGCATCATATCTCATTTCAAATTCCAAATTAAATTACAATTCAAATATAAAAGTGAAAATAAAAGCTGCTCAAATGTGAAAACTAAAATGTTCATTATATTGCAAATAATCCATAGGCATTTATAAAAATATAATCAACATTTATTGAATTAGTTAAATAAGCCTAGAATCATCAATACAGTCACAAACAGCAATAATTAATGCCTTTCTATTTAAATAAAATTCAAATGAAATTCATTGAACCCCAAACAAATTTCTGGTGTTAGATAATATTGCATTGTAATTATTGTGCTAGGCCACACATTTTACAAAACTCCATTTGTGCACTAACTATTTGCAAAATAGAAAGATAATAAGAAAAACAGAAAATAAAAGAAAAAGAAGAAAAGAAAAAAAATGAAAAAGAAATAAAAGAAAAAGAAAAGAAAATAATAAAATAAACAAATAAAAAGATTTAAAATAAATAAATAATTAATAATTAATTAACTAATTAACTAATTAATTAATTAACTTAATTAATTCTGTTTAATTAAATTAATTAATAATTCACCTAATTAATCTGTAATTAATTTAATTAAAACCCTAATTAACCTACACAGTGACTGACAGGTGGGACCCACCAGTACTATTGACCGCTGATGCAGTGCTGACGCCATGTTGACGTTAGCAATTACTGTTTCGGATAATGTTGAATTGAATAATTTCTGAAATTTCAGAAAATCAATAAAACTTTGAAAAATCATATCTTTTAAACTGTAACTCGAATTAAAACAATTTATATATGTAAAACGATCAGAAAAATGTGTAGAATTTGAATAACCTGACCACATGTCTCCCACACCCTCCAACATACCGAACATGAGACATTTTGCCCGTATCCGGTATATGAATAGTGCATGACTTTAATAAAATAAATCTGAATAAATTCCTAAATTAACTAAATCATTTAGTTAGGCAGTAAAATACTTCTGCATATCGTTTAGGCTTGTCATGCATAGTGATTGCATTTTGCCGTGAATTTATTGTTTTTTCTCCCTCCTTCTCTCTCGATAGACGCCGAGACCGACGCCGACGCAGCCGAGTACGACCACGCTCCCGACGAGCAGCCGACTGACGATCAGCCCCTCTCAGCAGAGCTTCCAGGCAAGCAAACCCCCTTGACACATGCCTATATCACCTATTCTATCTCCCTCCTGCTTGCATTAGAATTTGCCGCTATTATTGTTTTATTCTATTCTGATGTATAGCCTGTCCTTGTAACTGTTATTGATCCCTGCCTGTTATCCGAGATGCTTAGTATAGGTTGGATGGTAAACCATCTGTGACCCCTCTCCCTTGCTATAGTTGCCCTGCTTTAGTACCTGTGCCCCGATCAATGTGATCGAACGGGTGGAGAACCGCACATCACCGCACACCCCTTAAGTTGCTCGTCTCTGTAGAGCTGGCATCGAGTGCCGAGGGTGATACCTCTTATCTCACTTTCGATGATATCTCTGTAGAATAGCTATCCGGATATGGGATACCGAGGGTGATTCCTCTTTCATCACTTCCAGTTAAGTTTCTGTCGTGCGACTCCTCGAGTGGGAAACCATCAGGGGTGATTCCTCGGATTCCTTCTCGATACTTTGGACACACGGTTACTTTGTCCTTTGTTACAGGCGGGTCGACCCCGAGGGGTACCCGCAGGGAAATGTAAAGTCGGGTTTGCCAGGAGGGCATCCGCGAGAGATTATTGTGGCGGAATGACAGGGCAGGCGGAGACCACCCTATTCGTGATCCGTGTGTTACCAAGTCGGAGCGACAGGTAGTCTGATCGTCTCTGCGAGTTACTAAATACGCCTAACGGATTTGGGTATTTGATCTGAGTGGGTCTTTGGCCCTATACGCACTACCACCACGTGGGATAATGGTTTAATGGGGCCCTCTACGTCGTAGTATCAGCCGAAAGCTCTTCAGACGTCACAGCTCAGAGATGCGGGCTGATTGTTGGGGTTGGGCTGGTACGTCACTGGTGTATTCAGTGTCGCGCCTGCGCCCCGGCCAGTCTCGCAACGTGCATGAGTGCAAAGGGCGATGGCCCAAGACCCCTTCGCACTTAGGATTTAGACCGGCGTGCTGACCTCTCTACTGAGCCTAGGTAGGACTGCGTCGTGTCGATCACCCGAGGCCGGATATTACCCAGCAAGTGTGTCCGGCCAGAGGTAATCGAGCGTGTTGGGTAACAGTAGTGCACCCTTGCAGGAAAGTTATCTATTCGAATAGCCGTGTCCATGGTAACAAGATGCTCAGTGTTGTATCCCGATCTATTACTATTTGAACTGGATACCTGTTAATAATTATAAGCTCCGGGATCGCTTTCTCGCAGGGAGTCGAGGAAGGATCTCTGGGCTTTGCTTCAACATGCTTGTTAATTTATAATATGCTAATCTGCACTCTTCTAATGCTGCAAGACTCTGAAGATGCTACTCTGAAGATGCTAGTCTTCGATAGACTAGGCTTATCCCCCTCTATTCTGGCATTCTGCAGTTCAGTCCAAAGATATAGCCCCATTCCTTTGATACCAATGCATATTAGTATAGTTCTGATGTTAGTCTTGCGAGTACTTTGGATGAGTACTCACGGTTGCTCTGCTATTCTTTTCCCCATACCCATTTGATGATACATCAGACGATGGAGCCCAGGAGTCAGACGCCACCGCAGATGCCTACTACCAGGAGAGCCCCGGAGGCACGTACTACTGGGTTAAGCCAGCCAACCAGGAGTAGTTCGGAGGCTCCCAGGTAGGAGGCCTGCACCTTTTCGATTCGTGTCGTTGTTTGTGCTAGCCTTCTTAAGGCAAATCTTGTTTGACTTTGTGTCTGTACTCAGATACTATTGCTTCCGCTGATGCTTGTATGACTCGAGCTTATGTATTCGAGCCCTCGAGGCCCCTGGCTTGTAATAATAAGCTTGTATTATTTTATTTGTGTTTAGAGTTGTGTTGTGATATCTTCCCGTGAGTCTCTGATCTCGAGCATGCACGTTTGCGTGTATGATTAGTGCACGTGTCGAGCAGGGGCGTCACAAGTATGCCCTCTCAAAATGGCCCAAGATGTTTAGGGACTGGAAGAGCAGTGCCCGTTGCAATCTCTGGTAAGGACTTCGAGACCGTTAAGCGGCTCAATCCCAATATGGATCTCGATGAATGGTCGAAGTTTCGTGAATCATTAGAAAGCGAGTCAAGCAAGGAGGTCAGCGATCATTTTCGTAATTTACGAAAACAGGTGCCAGGTGACCACCATCTGGGCCCTGGTGGTTACAAAGCTGCAATACCCAAGTGGGAGAAGGAGGCCACAGACTTTGAAGCCGCGGGTAAACCACCCCCATTCTCGGAACATCGAGATCGTCCACATGACTTCCGTTTCCTCAGGGCCCGTGCAGTCCGAGACCCAGATACTAACAAGTTGGTCCTCCCTACTCCGCAACTTTGCTCGACGGAGGAGAGCCTGGTAACGTCACTGAAGGCTAATAATTTAGTACCTACTACAATTATTACCATACTAATCGTTTACCACAACTTATGTATTTTTTGTAGAGAAAAATGAAGGAGGAATTTGGACCCGGTCCTGAAGAATCTCTGTACGGCTATAGGTATGACGACCATCTTACACGGGCTGTGAACGAGGGCTTTGGGGTTGACAGGAAGCCCAAGACTGGCTCTGTGTTGGGCGCGGGTAGGATGCTGTGGGACCAGGCCTATCCCCAGACCAAAGAGTTAAAAAAATATAGAAGGAAAAACAGGGTTGATGACAAGATCGACGCCAAAGTAGATGCGAAAGTGGCTGCAGCAATTCAAAAAAAGTTAGCTGAAATATTTCCGCAAGGCACACCGAGTCCTACCCAACATCATCTGTATAGTAGCACCCAACAGCCACGAGCATCGCAAGATGTTTCATGCTGGTTGCTAGCCAAAGTGAACAGCGTGCCGATGAAGGTTGCCAAGGGGCAAATAATTCCGTTTACAGATGGTACTAGAATGATGCATGGGGTCGTCTTGCCACTGGACATGACGAGGGTGCTCGTGCAGAACGTAATGCCGGGCTTTGAATTATGTTCGTTGCCTCACCCCCTGAAGAAGGCATCACTACGTTAGGACAAGTGACATGGGGCTACTTGCTTGTAACATCCCCAGATCCTAACCCTGTCATTAAACTAATTAGATTGCCCTGTCATCATGATCATCTTAATTAAATTGCATTTAGAAAATAATCCAACCTCATATTTAAAATTCAAATTTAAAATGAAAATAAAAGTTATTCCAAATTGAAAACTAAAATGTTCATTAAATAGAAAATAATTCATAACTAATTATGTTCAGGAAAACAACATCACTAAAAATGCCTAAGTAACTCTAACAACCCAAAACAGTAGCTAACAGCAACATTTTAGTACTATTTTATTTAATAAAAGTACAAATGAAATCATATTTACACTAAACCAATTTCTAGTAGTACTAAATATTTCACTGTACTTAAATAGGCCAGTCTCATATTTTACAAAAGTAGTTTAGCGGCTAAACAATTTGCAATGTGGAAATAAAACAGATAAACAGAAATAGAAAAAGAGAAACGCCAGCGCTCACTGTACCCTTGGGCTTTAGGTCAACAGTGTAGCGCGGCCCAGCCCAGCCAGGTCGTCGTCCTCCTCTGTCTCGCTGTCGGCTGGCGCGCGTGACAGAGCCGCCGATCGCCACGCGCCGGCGATCCCGCGTCTCCCCGGCAAGGATAAGGACCCCGAGGCCTCCCGCAACCCTAGCCAGCCCCCAGTTTCCCCCCTCTCGCTCTCTCCCTCGCCCGATATCCTCCCCCTCGTGCAACCACCCGAAACCGCCGCCGCCATCGCAGTGATTTAGCACGGCCACCGCCTTTCGATCGTTGCTCCGACGTGCCCATCTGCTCCGTCTCGCTCGACCCCTTCGACTACGCCTCGCCATCGAGCTCGAGGAGGCCCGCACGGACGGGATCGACCGCGACTTCACTTTCTCTGTCGCCGGCGATCTCTGCCGTCCCCGAGCTCCTCCGCGCTTCAAAGCTTCCAAGGGCTTTTCTTAGCCGCACGGTGAGCCCCATCTCTCTCTCTGCCCTTCCCCGAGCCGCTCATTTCTCCCCTAGCCGGCTCGCTGCCTCGCCGTGTTCTGCCCGTCGCCCGAGCTCGCCGTTGCCGTCACTTCCGACCACAGCAGCCCGCGCTAGTAGCTTAGATCGACGCGGCGCTTCGCACTCGCTCGAATGAGCCTAAATGCGCGCGCCAAACCGCACCATAGGTGCGTGCCCGATCTGCACCCGAGAGCTCCGCCGCCACCCGTCGTCGCTGGCATCGCTCCGGCCACCTCCGCGTCCAACCACTCACCCCACGCGATGCGCGCTGCTCTGCTCGCTCGATAGAGCCCGAGAACGCCCAAAACGGAGCACCACAGCGAGAATCCGGGCTCGCTGGAGTTGCTCGCTGCCGTTCAGCCTCGCCGGAGAACTCCGGTGGCCGGCATCCAGCTGGCATCCGACATGGCACCGCGGGCCCCACCGCTCGGTCACTGACACTGGGTCCCACTGGGCCCAGTTGATCGAGTCAGCTCGGCCACACCCACTAACATGTGGGGCCCAACCGATTTAAAATGATTTTATAAATAAATAAACTGTTAATTAAATTAATTAGTTAATTAGACACTGACCAGTGGGTCCTGCTAGATAATTAGGATTAATTTAATTAAATTAACCCTGTTTAATTAACTGAGTCACTGACCAGTGGGTCCCACTGGACCCACAGGTCAGGTTTGACTCCAGTCAACCATCCTGTTGACTGCTGACATCAGCACTACATCATGCTGACGTCATCCCTTACTATTTTGGATAATTCCAATTTAAATAATTAAATTAATTTCAGAAAATGTTTAAAACTTTGAAAAATCATATAAAATAAACCGTAACTCGGATGAAAATAATTTATATATGTAAAATGATCAGAAAAATATGAAGAATCTAAATATGCAATCAAAATGCCTATCCAACACTCCTAGCTAGGTAAACATGGAACTTTTTGACTGTTTCTGGTAGATGAATAATGCTTAACTTTAATAAAATAAATCCAAACAAATTTCTAAATTAACTAAAACATTTAGTTAGGCTGTAAAACACATTTGCATATCATTTAGGCATGTCATGCATAGTGATTGCATTTTTGCCGTGTATTTATTGTTTCTTCCCCCTCTTCTCTTCTGTTAGACATCGAGACCGACGCCGCCCCACAGGACTGCTACTCCGTCGACGACCCCTCTTTTGCCGCAGAGCAACCAGGCAAGCAAACCCCCTTGACGCATGCCTATATCACCTATTCTCTCTTCCTCCTGCTTGCATTAGAAATTGCTGCTGCTATTGTTTTATCCGATTCTGATGCATAGCCTGTCCTTGTAACTGTTATTGATACCTGCCTGATATCCAAGATGCTTAGTATAGATTGGATGGTAAACCATCTGTGGCCCCTCTTCCTTGCTGTAGTTGCTCCGCTTTAGTATCTGTGCCCGATCGATGTGATCGAACGGTTGACACCAGCACTACACATCACACCCCCTAAGTTGCTCGACTCTGCAGAGCTACCACCGAGTGCCGAGGGTGATACCTCTTATCTCAGTTGCGATGATGCCTCTGTAGAATAGCTATCCGGTTATGTGATACCGAGGGTGATTCCTCTTTCATCACTTCCGATAAAGCTTCCGTCATACAACTCCTCGAGTGGGAATCCATCGAGGGTGATTTCTCAGATTTCTTCTCTATACTTGGACACACGGTTGCTTTGACCTTTGATACAGGCGGGTCGACCCCGAGGGGTACCCGCGGGGCAAATGTGAAGTCGGGCTTGCCATGAGGGAACCCGCGAGAGATTATTGTGGCGGAACGACAGGGCAGGCGGAGACCACCCTGTTCGTGATCCGTGTGTTACCAAGTCGAAGCGACAGGTAGTCTGATCACCTCTGCGAGCTACTAAATACGCCTAACGGATTTGGGTATTTGATCTGAGTGGGTTGTTGGCCCTATACGCACTACCACCACGTGGGATAATGGTTATGGGACCCTCTATGTCGTAAGTATCAGCCGAAAGCTCTGTCAGACGTCCAGTTCAGCATTGTGACTGGGTCGGGCCGGCGCCATCCAGGACAGAGGTTGTGCCTGGTCTACCCTGCACACAACGACCCGGAGTGCACAGGGCGATGGCCCAAGACCCCTGAGCACTTAGGATGTAGACCGACGGGGACCTCTCTGCTTAGCTCTAGGTAGGACTACGTCGTGTCGATTACCCGAGGCCGGGCATTACCCAGCAAGTGTGTCCGGCCAGATGTAATCGAGCGTGCTGGGTAACAGTAGTGCACCCCTGCAGGGAAGTTATCTATTCGAATAGCCGTGTCCACGGTAATAGGACGCTCAGTGTTGTATCCCGATCTACTACTACTTGAACTGGATAACTGTTAAATAATTATAAGCTCCGGGATCGCTTTCTCACAAGGAGTCGAGGAAGGATCTCTGGGCTTTGCTTCCACATGCTTGTTAATTAATAATATGCTAATCTGCACTCTTCTTATGCTGCAAGACCCTGAAGATGCTAGTCTTCGATAGGCTAGGTCTTCTCTCTATTCTGGCATTTCTGCAGTCTAGTCCACAGATACAGCCCTTCATTTGATACCGATGAATACTTAGCATAGTTCTGATGTCAGTCTTGCGAGTACTTTGGATGAGTACTCACGGTTGCTTTGCTTCTCTTTTTCCCATACCCGATTGTTGCGACCAGATGACGGAGCCCCGGAGTCAGCTGCCCCAGTCGACGACTACTACTACACCTCTGGAGGATCCTGCTATGACCTGGAGATCATCAATGACCAGGAGTAGTTCAGAGGCTCCCAGGCAGGAGGCCTTGCCTCTTTCGATCGGAGTCGTTGTTTGTTTTCACCTTCTTAAGGCATTTCTGTTTATCTTTTATATCTGTACTCAGATATCTAATGCTTTCGCTGATGCTTGTTCATCGAGCTTATGTATTCGAGCCCTCGAGGCCCCTGGCTTGTAATATAAAGCTTGTATTATTTTATTTGTGTTTAGAGTTGTGTTGTGATATCTTCAAGTGAGTCCCTAGGCTTGATCGTGTGCATTTGCGTGTATGATTAGTGCACGATTATGTCAGGGCGTCACACTGCTTAAGTGGCCACTCAGTGATATAGAGGAGATTAGTCCACACGGATTCTCTGGTACTAACAGCGATCCCGCCTTCGCGAACCTTGCCCCCCCTTTTCAACTTTGACAGCATCGGAGACATAGCCAAGGATATTCCGCAATCAGCGAAGAAGGATCTACGTGCCGATTGCGGACCATCCGCAGACAAGCCACCTGTGCCAATTGTCTTCCCCGAAGGACATAAATGGAATCAATATAAGCCCGGCGAACTGTCGCTATCGGACTCTACGTTGATGACCCTCTCAACCGATCTTAATGTTCTACACGACGACGTGGTACGTAGATCAAAAGAAGGTCAACAAGGTTATAGGGCCAAGGTTGTACAAGGTTTATATTTTCATCGTTCAATTTCCGGCCGATATAATTGATCTGCCATTTAATGAGGTGATCCATGGAAATATCTTCTATGTGAGTGCACTCTCCTCGGAGTTAATGAGGCTTTGGACACTTCATCGAGCTTCAGATCCCCTACTCGGGCATAGTAAAGTGTCTTTACCTGATCCTTTTTACATGCACTGCCACAACCTGGAATCAGAAATTAGCCAGGAGGTTATCTCAGACTACCTGTTCCCGTGCATGATTACGACTCATCCGCAAAAGGACACCTTTCTGGTGCCATACCGTGACAATTAAGTTGTTAATGTTTACTAATTTATTATGAAATATATATAGTTGACCTTCTAGTTTGATCTCATCCATGCTAATTTCTTTGTTTTATTGCGCAATGACCGACATTGGAATGTAATCGCACTATTTGCCGACGCAGGGATTGGCATATTTCTTCGATTTGAAGAGAGACCCTCCGAAGCAATGGACAAAATTGAAGGAGGTTCTAAATGATGCTCTACACAAGTGTAAGAACTTCAACAATAGGGTAACACAATATTCAGAATTCAAGTTCATCACTAGAGTTTGTTGCTATCAAGAACCAAATGTCAAAACCTCCCATATGTCTGGCTACTTTGCCATGGCCGTCATGAACGACTTTTTGAAGAAAAGTCAATATTTGCAAAATCATAGCCAGATCATCAAGTGGTCTGAGGAGATGGAGAAGGACATTGACATAGGGGATTTATTAAGTGAGCCTGAGCGCATCCAAAAGGTGTTAGCCAAAATCATCAACAAGGAGGTTGTAAATGAGGATGGGAAGTTCCACTGCTCGCCAGAGTCAGATGAAGAACGACTTCACTGAGTCGAAGACACACTTCGGTCATCGCTTGCCAGCGAGTAGCCAAGATGAGACAATTTTTCAAAACAGCTTCATAAACTATTGATTATGTGTTGAGACACGCATATTTGTTTCCCCGCACTTTTTATACTCAACTCCTTTGCTTCACTATTACTCTTATTTATTGTGGCGACGTTGTAATAATTAATGTACTGCATGATTGTTTGAATGCTGAGACAACATTCTATATTTGTATTGCAATGTGATGATTAAGTGCGAAATATTGTAACCACGTCATTAAAATGCTGCCACGACAGCAAAATATGATGTCGTGGCAGCAATTCTTCTACAGGGCTAGACCACTACCAGTGGCGGGCGGAGTAATAGCTGTGGCGGGTACTATTTACCGCCCGCCACAGATTCTACTAACAACAGTGGAGGGTAGAGAGAACGGTTGTGGCGGGCATATTTACCACCCCCCACTAAAATACGCCCACCAGTGGCGGGCGCCCGCCTACCACTGATGCCGTAATAACAGTGGCGGGAGGTCGGTGGCGGGCGGCCCTGGGTGCCTGGCCCGCCACTGGTGGCCTTTTTGCGCCCGCCACTGCTAGGCATTTCTGCAGTATTGGAGACCTCGCTGGTGACCTCCATAGACGCTGGTGAGTACCCAAGCAATTAAAACACTAGACCGGGGAGTAGGGTCTTAGCTACACCTGGAGGGCCCGGATCTGGGTAAACCCCTTGTCCCATGCCTCACCATCTAAATTCATCGTTCCCTCGCCCTACCGAACAAATCCACCCTCTCTCTATGACACTGCCGTCATGAAACACCGACACCATGTGAATGAGTACCCCTTCTACCATAAACTAGGAATTCCACAAATTAGATCTTCCACTGTCCCGGATTTCTTGTATTTTCAAGGTTTCTTATAGCTCTTTTGTTCCTCTCACATCCTATCCACATCACCGTGTCCAGATTTTCACCTATTTCATGTACCAAACGAATGCTACCATCATCAATCAATATGTGCATGTGAAGGGTAACAATGAAGATTTAGGCAAAGATAGCGTCAAGTATATATAGAAGGGCAAATCATCATTGAATTAGCAATCTTGTTTTAATTTCTTTAGTGTTTTGAACATTTTTGTAAACCGTGAATGTTTTTTAAAAAGATGAACAGTTTTAAAAACCAAGGACATTTTTAACAAACGAAAACATTTCTTATGAAACCCAGATATTTTTAAAATCTGTAAACATTTCTGAATTTTTTTGAGAGCTAAAAATATATATAATTGAAAGATGGAAAAACCGTAGGAAAAATCAAAACCAGGAAAGAAAAAAATGTAATAATAATAATAATAATAATAATGAAAAACAACAACAAAAAATGAGCCGGATTCCTGTAGATGTGGTACTTGTCGCTTTGCATGACTGGGCCTGGGTCTGGCCTAATGGGCCAATGCAGCATGTGTACGTGTCAGCCTGATCTAGAGATAACAAGCCTGAGCTGTATTCGCAAAACCTAGCCGCAACTCCTCTATAACTTTGTATAAGACGTTTTTACAGTCCATGACAGTGTCAAAAAACGTCTTATATATTAAGTAAGTTATAGAGGGGGTATATCTGACTGTCCGTACACAAAGGCAACTTAGTCATATCCCTCCCGATGGTTCGCTCGCCCGTCGCCCCCTGACCCAGCGACGTTGCCATTTGTCCATCAACTCGATTGCCACTTGTCCTAGTGACGCCCTCCATGACACAGAGCATGGGCCGCCCGCTCGCAAAGAGTAAAGAGAAAAAGTATAGCCAACAGGTTCTTCCCCGTGAATTATAATGTTGTTCTTTTGTTTCATCTGCCGCTGATTCTGTTATTGCTGCAGATGAACTGAGCCTTGATACTTTTTGGCTTTGCTCGCAAGTTTTTCCCCGTGAAGATTAACTTTAGCTTCATCATTAACAGAAGAATTAGAATAATCTTTGCAATGAATGTGGCCGTGATTAAACGGACACCCGTGCCATTAGGATTCCATTGTTAATAGTGAATTGATGAATGGATACTAGGATAAGAAGTCGACTGTACGTACAAGTCGACGGTGTCAATGAGTCATTTCTTAACGATAAGGCATAAATGGTAGTGTTATATTACTAACATGTATTTTTTGAATATTATCTCATATAGAAATAATAAAATTTTAGGCTCTTCGAGGGCTGGCTCAATGGCAGACACCTCGAGATTTGAGACAACACTGGCTCACAAGTTTCAGTATATGCTCCAATATGATATGTGCCTAATACATATTTGGCTCCTAATTGTTAATTGGCTAGATTTTATCTCTAAACTCATAAACCTACAAGTTTGAACTTTAATTGGAAAAATAGTACACATCGTATCTCTCAAACCGTCGCAATCCGTTTGGACTTTGAAACCGCCCTATCCTTTTTCTTTTTCATTGTAGAGAATTGCGAACAACTCTAGAAGACTGATCCCTCGACCATCTGTGCTTTTCCTCTATTCCTAACATACAACAAAATCGTTGTTCAAAAAATGAATAAAGTTGCGTCGCAGATAAAGTTTTGTGAATGCGAGATCATCTATGCATGGTTCCATAGTACAGAAGCAATGCAGTTGATCTATCCAGATGCTCGCGAAGAACACCATCGGCTTTATGGCATTCGGTACGTTCTTCAAGAGGGTCAAAATTTTCAGGCAATGCACCTACACAGAGACTGCTAGCTGTATATGTACGGCGTGTCTGGTAGTAGGCACTCTCGACTCCTAGCGACACGGAGATCCCCCAAGTCGCTCCCGCGGGCGGCTGGGCGAAACCCTAGCCACCGCCGCCCGCACCTCCTCCCCGCCTCCCTCTCCCCTCGCCGCCGCCAAAGGGCGCCGCCGGGTGAAGCCCAGCTGGCGTCGGCAGCGGCGGGGCCCCTTATCCCTCCTCCCCTGGTGGCTACGGCGCGGGACGTGGCGAGCGGGCGGGGAGTGTGGCGCTCCCGCAGGGCGTTGCGGCGACATCTCGGCCGGCCGGGCCTTGGGCGCGGCGGTGCGTGGACGCGGTGGCGGTTACGTGGCGAAGGTGGCGAGGCGGGCCGGCGCGGCGTGATGGCGGGGCTGCTGGTGCTGGTTCCGTCAGATCTGGCGCTTGGAGTCGCGGGCTATGAGCAGTGAGGGCCGGTGTTCTCCGCCGCGGCGGCGATGGCGTCGGCGCGGTGGAGGCAGCGGTGTGGTGGCGGTCCTTGTGCTCTTGTCGCATCACAGCAACGATTTGCATGATCGGTCCTCCTCGATCTGGCCGTCGACGTGTTCCGAAACTACTGCAGGAGATCTTGCCCAAGGATATCTGGATCGGATAGTATCCGGTCGTGCGCATCCATATCAGCCTACGTGGCTCCAGGAGGGCCCGGCGCGAAGCTCTATTATTTGTTGACACCATGGGACATGTCGGCATCTCGATTTCCATGGCACAGATAGCGGCGGAGAAAGTCTTGATGGCTAAGATCGGAGGATCAGTAAGGCGGAGGGGGCCTTGTAGGCGATGGAGTCAGCCAGGTGTTTGATAACTTTCAGTAGCAGCAGTGTCAAGTGGGGGTGGCAGCACAGGAGGATTTCATTTTTGGTGGTGCTCCTCAGGTGCCGAGTCGTGACTTTCAGGGTGAAAACCTAAGGTCTGGTCTTCATTGGTTGTGCCTGCCAATTGCCTTGTTGAAGGTATTGTTTTGAGAGCTCGTTCTTTCTCCAGGGTGAAAACCTATGATCTTGGATCGGGCGTCGACGGTGCTTGTGCACTGTTTCCTTCTTGAAGGCGTCGCTTTTGGAGGCATTTTATGTTTTCCGGGTGCTGTCTTTAGTGGTGGTTGTGTGCTGATGCCGAGAGACGTTGATCACTTTGGCGAGGTCATTTTTTTCTCTTTCTTTTGTTTTTTTGTTTTTGGGCTGTGTGCATTCTAGATGTCTTTGTGACTTTTTGTTGGTGTAGAGACTGAGTGTAATTGGTATCTTCGCAATATTAATATATTTCCTTTAAAAAAAAAGAGAGAGTGCTAGCTTACTTTTTGAGCAAACACAGTGAGCGCTAGCTAGGGCGAATACACCTTTGTTTTGTCCCATGGATTTGAGTGAGTCGTTACGCCCAGCCAGCCCCGCACCACCCGCCTCCACCTGGGCCTCCTCCCCTCTTCTCTTTCCTCTTCCCCATGCAAAACCTGCACCTCGGCGAATCCAAGCGTCTCCACCATGTCCAGGAGCTTCCCCTACGTCGAGTCGACTATGTCGGCCTACGAGCGCCTCCACGTGTGTCTTCTCCCTCTGCTTCCTCTACAGCTGTACGTCATCGCCGGCTAAATTCCGCCGCCTCCGTCCACCTCCAGTCAAGCCGATCGTTCGTGGTGACCACCCACAGCTCCGCCACCCCTTTCCCCTTGTTTCTCGCACCGTAGCTTCACCTTGCATAAGCACCCGAGAGCACGGCACGGTCATCGGCCACGCTCCGGTGACCCTCTGCTCGTGACCTTTCACGTAGCTGCTTTTAGCGTTTTCACTTTGCTCAAATTCGTGCTCCAACGCATTCCACCGTGCACCACCGAGCCCCCCGCTCCACCTTGTCGTGGGCGTCGCCTCCCTCGACGTCGGGTGGCATGGAAGGGACTCGGCGATGCAGTTTTTCTCGCTGATCCTTGTGCACACATCCACGCATCCAGGGGAGGCCGGAACCACTCTCCGGCGAGCCCTCCGCCACACTTTTGGTCACTGGCGTGGCAACACCACCGCACCTCCTCTGCTTCTCGCGCCGTTGGATCTGCAACATATGCGTCAGATTAGATCTGGGGTACCGATTCGACGTGCCGTCTCGCTCTGGTCGCTGCCGCACATAAGGGGCCGCGCCCATCTGTGTTCAAACGCACCACACCAGCCCAGCTAGCTCTCTCTTTTGATCGGTCGCGGGTTCAATCCAAAATGATGCAAAGTATGAATGTATATGAAGCTAAACTACAAAAGTGGCTCATCAGTTTGATGCTGCATGCGTTGGTGACTTGGCCTGAGAGAGTCATGCTATGGTTTTTTTTTTTGTGAGAGAAATTTCCAATCTATTCATCAATCATGTCAGTACAGAGAACACTACAGGTAATAAAAATTACAATCAGGTCCATGGACCACCTAGCGACGACTACAAGCACTGGAGTGAGCCGTCATCGCCCCTCCCTCACCGGAGTCGGGCAAACCTTGTTGCAGTAGACAGTCGGGAAGTCGTCGTGCTAAGCCCCCAAAGGACCAGCGCACCAGAGCAGCAACCATCGCCGATGAAGAGAGCTGTAGATCGGAAAGATCAAACATGTAATCACACGAACGAAGACGAACTGGATCCAAATAGATCCATCGAAGACCAGCACCGACCGAATCCCGCAAGATCCGACGAAGACACACCTCCACACATCCTCCGACGACGCTATTCACACCATCGGGACGGGGATAGGACGTGGGAGACATTATTCCTAATGAGGGACATCGCCACCGCCACATAGCCCCAACCAAGACGTTGAACCTAACAAAAACGAGAACGGGGTCCCTCCCGCCAGCGGGGGGACGAGATCCTCCGCACCTCCATGGCCCAAAGGCCATCGGAGGTGGGGCGCCGGCAGGAGGAGGAAGATGACTTTTCTTGAGGAGGAGGAAAGACACCCACGGTGGGAGGGCCACACGACAAAAATCTCTTGGATTGGAGGTTCTTTGATAGGTTACCCATTTTTTTCGATCATCATGATGCACACAGGCATTGATAAGTTACCCATGATCATTCCAACAAGACCACCTAGCACGCCACCCCAGACCTCCCTCCCTTGGTATTGTCACCTCAGACCTACGCTCCAACACCTCACAAGTGCTCAGGACCACAAACTCCAGTCCTGGCCTTTCCACAACCTATTCCATCTCACTCCCACTCACCCTAGCCCTCACCCTGAGTACCACAAAGCTACCACTATGCGTAGCCATGGCCCTAGCCCATGCATTGTGGACATCGCCTCTAACAAAGCCCGTACTGCTTGTTGATTACTTAGCTCTCGTGGGAAGAGCTTAAGAGCTCAAACTTCAAGCCCCAACCCCTCTCTTCTTCTTCCCTTAAACCCCAATCGAACCTTAAGACGACCCTTAAAACCATAGACCTCGTCTGCCACTATTCAACTTTTGCACCGCAGCCGCTTCGTCGCAATCTCTGTCTTGTGCCTCGGTTAGTTTTTGAGCACCATCTTGTGGACACTCAGTGATTTGTACGTACTGGTAACTAGGCCTAGTAAATTAAGACATTATCAAATAACAAGATGGTGCGTGCTAGCAGAGTGTCAAATATATATTTCATTGCTAATAAGCACTTCAAATATCCATTAAATCTATCGATACGTAAAAAATTATCCATGTATTTTTCCATGACATCCCAATCTTGATTACAAAAGTTTTAGACAATCACCCAGATTGGTACTAGAGCATGTTGCTGCCCAATCATCTACGAAATAGTAGTGACCGATCGAGATGGAGAGTCGCATGTTACAATCAATGCACTGTAAACGATTATGCCATCTTTTAATGGTCGCATGTTGGGGGGTAGCACTCGCATTTGGCAGCCGTTAGAAATCCTAGAATATTTTCGTCTTTGGCGCGGTTGCGGCATTGGCCGTCATCCCATCCCTCCTTGATGCATGCATGTCGGCAATCTTCGTTCTCCCTACCGGTGCAACTTTCCCAAATCTCCACATAACAATTATTCTCAGTACATGAAACCTCGCCTATGGATAAATGACACAATGTTAGCACAAGTACCATCAATGTGGATGACAATGCCATTGTGTCAGCACAAGTACTAACACAACACTATAGCGAAAATGCCGATATTATATATAATTATACTTACTAGAAGAGGCCACAAGCAAGATAAGAAGGAAAGCACCCACAATAGTCTTCCTCGCAGGTTCCATTGTAGAACAGGAGAATGTAGTTTAATAAAAAAAAAAAGCTCAAGAATGAAGTAATGATGGTGTGTCCTTGGGTGTCCTAACTTTGTGAGGTTCTTATGGCGTTCTTGCACCGTAGACACCATAAATAGTTAGTTGTAAGGCCCACTGGAAAACGAGGAAGCTAAATTAATATGAGGTAAAGAAAGAGTGTAAAGCTAAATAAACTAAATTTGGTATGCTCCCTAGAACTTAAAATAAACAGAGCATTTATGACCCCTCGAATTTTAGCATGCTAGATCAAATAAGTTTGCACATGGATAGGTGAAAATGCATTAATATTTATATGGCATCAAAACTAAGATTGTTAATAAACACATGAACACATAAAATACAGGGTCATTTAGGTTACAAACATACATGTATTCAAGATGGCTACAAAAAGGAAACCAACATACTAAGATTGTTAATAAACACATGAACACATGAACACATAATATTTATATGGCATCAAAACTAAGATTGTTAATAAACACATGAACACATAAACTACAGGGTCATTTAGGTTACAAACATACATGTATTCAAGATGGCTACAAAAATGCATTAATATTTATATGGCATCAAAACTAAGATTGTTAATAAACACATGAACGCATAAAATACAGGGTCATTTAGGTTACAAACATACATGTATTCAAGCTTGGCTACAAAAAGGAAACCAACATACTAAAAAACAATTAAAGCTTCCGTTCACATTACATACTCTCACTCTCCCTAACGGTTGTAGGTGATATAACACAGGCAAGGTAGTGAGCTCGAATTGCAAGGTTTGTAGAAAGTAGCAAGTTATCCTCAGTGAGAACTGAGGGTGTCCCGGACTAGGGGGTACTCGGGCTGCCGGCCTATCTCTCATAAGCCGGACTAATGGGCTGCTCTTAACTCATCGAAGGAAGGCCGGATTGCAGGCGACCCCGTGCACCAGAAGGAAACCTCCGAAGACTTGGCGTCTCCTCCAAGAGATGTTTAGCGTAGCCAGCATGTTTATCCTCTGATGGCAACCGACCATATGTAACCCTAGCCCCCCCTGGTGTCTATATAAACCAGAGGGTTTAGTCCGTAAGAGGCAGGAGAACCATTATCGCTAGACCTACCTAGGGTTTAGTTCATCCGATCTCGAGGTAGATCAACTCTGTAATCATCATACACATACATCAATACAATCAAGCAGGACGTAGGGTTTTACCTCTTCGAGAGGGCCCGAACCTGGGTAATCGCTGCCTTTACGTTCCCTGTTACTCATTGACTCCAAGATCCACAGTTCGGACCCCCTACCCGAGATCCGCCGGTTTCGGTACCGACCACTAGTAGAAAACAGGGCTTTCGTCCAACCTCGATCTACACATTAGTCCCGGTTGCATTACGAACCGGGAGTAATGTGAGCATTAGTCCCGGTTCGAGCGGCTAGGGCGCCTGTCGGGGCTCGGCAGGCATCAGTCCCGGTTCGAATGGGACCTTTAGTGTTGGTTCCAGACACCAACCGGGACTAAAGGGGCCGGTACCCTTTAGTCCCGGTTGGAGATACCAACCGGGACTAAAGGGCCTCGCTCCTGGCGCAACCCCTTTAGTCCCGGTTGGTGTCCGGAACCGGGACTAAAGGGTAGGCCATTAGTCCTGGTTTTAGACACAAACCGGGACTAAAGTTTTGCCTATATATATCGACACCCCCTCCCCCCCCATCTCCTCTGTTTTTTGGCCGTGGAAGGGTGGAGGTGTGGGCTACTCTGTTTTTTGCCTATATATGCACATGAGGTGTTCGATGAAATGCCGGAGCCACACTTAAGCTTTCTCCTCTGTTCTTCCTCCAAGCTCGACCTCGAAGCTCCATTTTCCCCAAGATTTGTCTAGATTTGGCGGTGCACCAACTATCCAAGTGTTCTAAAAAGGTTAGCAACTTCATCCTTTCATCTCTCACTGCTAGTTTAGCTCATTTCAAATGCTCTAGAAGTAGTGTGGTTTGTGGGTTTTAGTGGAGGAGTGTATGTGTGAGTTTATTTGATTTAGATGCACAATTTGAGCTCAAATTAACTTCTTAGTTTGCACATGTGTAGGGTGCCATCCCGTCCCCGTCCCCGTCCTCACCGCCGTCGATCGCCCGTGCCGATCTCGTCGCCGGCACCACCGTGGTGAGCTCAAATTAACTTCTTAGTTTGCACATGTGTAGAGAGATGTATGCTGTTCTATGAGAACTATGTATGAACTTTATGTATTTATTTTTTCAGTAATAACATTTGATCACTACTGTACTTTGGTTTTAATGTGATGATGAACTTGTATTAATTTGATCACTTCTCTATTCATGATGTTCTGTAATGGTTTTTGATACAATTAATTATATCATGCACGCAGATGAACCGGCAATGGATGTACGGTGACCGACGCACCTCCGAGTACATTGATGGCATGCATAATTTTCTTGAAGTGGCTGAGGCAAACAAGCAGAATGGTTTTATGTATTGTCCATGTACTGTCTATGGGAATACGAAGGATTACTCTGACTCGAAAACCCTTCACTTGCACCTGCTTGAGAAGGGTTTCATGCCACACTATAATGTTTGGACCAAGCACGGAGAAATAGGGGTTATGATGGAAGACAACGAAGAAGAAGAGGATGATGACAACTATCCCCCTGAATACGGTGATACTGCAATGGGGGAAGTTGAAGATCAAGATAAACCAGACGATATGCCCGATGATGATCTTCGCCGGGTCATTGTTGATGCACATAGAAAATGCGAGAGTGAAAAGGAGAAGTTGAAGTTCGATCGCATGTTAGAGGATCACAAAAAACGGTTGTACCCAAATTGCGAAAATGGCAACACAAAGCTCGGTACCACACTGGAATTGCTGGAATGGAAGGCAGAGAATGGTGTATCTGACAAGGGATTTGAGAAGTTACTGAAAATAATGAAGAAGAAGCTTCCAAAGGATAACGAATTGCCTGATAGTACGTACGGAGCAAAGAAGGTTCTCTGCCCTCTAGGATTAGAGGTGCAGAAGATACATGCATGCCCTAATGACTGCATCCTCTACCGCGGTGAGGTGTACGAGAATTTGAATGCATGCCCGGTATGCGGTGCATTGCGGTATAAGATCAGACGAGATGACCCTGGTGATGTTGAGGGCGAGCGCCCCAGGAAGAGGGTTCCTGCCAAGGTGATGTGGTATGCTCCTATAATACCACGGCTGAAACGTCTGTTCAGAAACAAAGAGCATGCCAAGTTGATGTGATGGCACAAAGAAGACCGTAAGAAAGACGGGAAGTTGAGAGCACCCGCTGACGGGTCGTAGTGGAGAAAAATCAAGAGAAGGTGGGGGGACTTTGCAGGTGACGCAAGGAACGTATGGTTTGGTTTAAGTGCAGATGGCATTAATCCTTTTGGGGAGCAGAGCAACAATCATAGCACCTGGCCCATGACTCTATGTATCTATAACCTTCCTCCTTGGTTGTGCATGAAGCGGAAGTTCATTATGATGCCAGTGCTCATCTAAGGCCCTAAGCAACCCGGCAATGACATTGATGTGTACCTAAGGCCATTAGTTGAAGAACTTTTACAACTGTGGAATGGAGAAGGTGTACGTGTGTGGGATGAGCACAAACAGGAGGAATTTGACCTACATGCGCTGCTGTTTGTAACCATCAATGATTGGCCTGCTCTTAGTAACCTTTCAGGACAGACAAACAAGGGATACCACGCATGCACGCACTGTTTAGATGATACCGAAAGTATATATTTGGACAAATGCAGGAAGAATGTGTACCTGGGACATCGTCGATTTCTTTCGACCAACCATCTCTTAAGAAAGAAAGGCAAGCATTTCAAAGGTGAGGCAGATCACCGAAAGAAGCCCGCCCTCCGTACTGGTGATGCCATACTTGATATGGTCAAGGATTTACAAGTAATCTATGGAAAGGGTCCTGGCGGACAATCTGTTCTGAATGACGCTGAGGGACGCGCACCCATGTGGAAGAAGAAATCTATATTTTGGGACCTACCCTATTGGAAAGACCTAGAGGTCCTCTCTGCAATCGACGTGATGCACGTGACGAAAAATCTTTGCGTGAACCTGCTAGGCTTCTTGGGCGTGTATGGGAAGACAAAAGATACACCGGAGGCACGGGAGGACCAGCAACGTGTGCACGAAAAAGACGGCATGCATCCAAATCAGTATGAAGGTCCTGCCAGCTACGCTCTTACCAAAGAAGAGAAGGAAATCTTCTTTGAATGCCTGCTCAGTATGAAGGTCCCGTCTGGCTTCTCGTCGAATATAAAGGGAATAATAAATATGGTAGAGAAAAAGTTCCAGAACCTAAAGTCTCATGACTGCCACATGATTATGACGCAACTGCTTTCGGTTGCATTGAGGGGGCTTCTATCGAAAAACGGTCGATTAGCCATTGTGAAGCTATGTGCATTCCTCAATGCAATCTCTCAGAAGGTAATCGATCCAGATATCCTACCAAGGTTAAAGAATGATTTGGTGCAATGTCTTGTCAGTTTCGAGCTGGTGTTCCCACCATCCTTCTTTAATATCATGACGCACGTCCTAGTTCATCTAGTCGACGAGATTGCCATTCTGGGTCCTGTATTTCTACACAATATGTTCCCCTTTGAGAGGTTCATGGGAGTCTTAAAGAAATATGTTCGTAACCGTGCTAGGCCAGAAGGAAGCATCTCCATGGGCCATCAAACAGAGGAGGTCATTGGGTTTTGTGTTGACTTTATTCCTGACCTTAAGCCGATTGGTCTCCCTCAATCGCGGTATGAGGGGGGACTGACTGGAAAAGGCACGCTTGGAGCGGATGTAATAATATGTAGGGACGGGCATTCTTGGGCTCAAGCACATTACACAGTTCTACAGAATTATACCTTGGTGACCCCGTATGTCAATGAACATAAGAATTTTCTGCGCTCCAAACACCCGAAGCAGTCTGACGACTGGATTACATGTGAACACATCAGGACTTTCAGCAGTTGGTTGCAAACACATCTCATGGGTAACAACATTGTTGGAGATGAGCTGTACTCGTTGGTCAGGGGACCATCTTCGACTGTATTGACTTACCAAGGGTACGAGATAAATGGGAATACATTTTACACGATCGCCCAAGATCACAAGAGCACCAACCAAAACAGTGGTGTCCGCTTTGATGCAGCAACCAACAGGGGAAAGGACACATATTATGGTTACATAGTGGACATATGGGAACTTGACTATGGACATGATTTTAAGGTCCCTTTGTTTCGGTGCAAATGGGTCAATCTGTCAGGAGGCGGGGTACAGGTAGACCCACAGTACGGAATGACAACAGTGGATCTCAACAATCTTGGGTACACAGACGAAGCATTCGTCCTAGCCAATGATGTGGCGCAGGTTTTCTATGTGAAGGACATGTCTACCAAACCGAGAAAAAGAAAAGATAAGGAAGCGAATACATCATACGATGAGCCAAAGCGCCACATAGTTCTTTCAGGGAAAAGAGACATCGTGGGAGTGGAGGGCAAGATAGACATGTCTGAAGATTATGAAAAGTTTCATGAAATTCCTCCCTTCAAAGTGAAGGCTGACCCAAGCACCCTGTTAAACGATGAAGATTATCCATGGTTACGGCACAATAAGCAAGGGACACACTCGAAGAAAAAGTGAAGACTTTCTCTGCACAACTATTCTGATGATGGCTTTGATCTAGAATATCACTGCAGTTACATGTCAAGAAATGAAATGCCTTTTGTAACATATGAGTTTTCCTCTGAAACCATGATACTTCAAAAGAGATTGTCCATTTTGTACACGAAGTGCATCAAGTTTTTGTCGTAACCCTCTCAACTTTTTAGCACATGGTATGTGGGTGAAATGATGATACCATGCCAACTTTCAACCTTTTCAGAGTTCATTTGTACTGCTTTTCAATTTCAGGGTCATTTAGCTAAAAAAATCAGTAAATGCATGAAAAATACCAAATGAAGTCAGAAAGGGTTGAAAATTGATGATGTGGCTTTGAATGGTGCGTGTTGAACGCATAAAAAGTCTGGAGTTGAAATAAGTTCAAAAAAATTAAATCCCTTTGTAACAGATGAGTTTTCATCCGAAACCCTGATACTTCGAAAGAGATTGTCCATTTTGTACACGAAGTGCATCCAGTTTTTGCCGTAACCCTCTCAACTTTTTAGCACATGCTATGTGGGTGAAATGATGATACCATGCCAACTTTCAACCTTTTCAGAGTTCATTTGTAGTGCTTTTCAATTTCAGGGTCATTTAGCTAAAAAAACTCTAATAGCAAAAAGAAAGAACTAAAAAGCTTTTATAAAACTCTAATAGCAAAACGAATGAACTAAAAAGAATCAATTAAAATATTTAGTTATGATCAACTAAAACAAAACTATAATATTCTTCAATAGCAAAAAGAATTAACTAAAAAGCTTTTATAAACCTCTAGTTATTATCAAAATAATATTAACTTAAAATTATATAAAATTTATGCAACTAAAATTATCAAAGTATTTTTTGTTAAAAACTTTAATAGCAAAAAGAATTTTCATAAAGTATTTTTTGTTAAAAACTTTAATAGCAAAAAGAATTTTCATAAAGTATTTTATGTTAAAAACTTTAATAGCAAACTAAAATGACATAAAAAATAAAAAAATATTAACTTAAAATTATATAAAATTTATGCAACTAAAATTATCAAAGTATTTTTTGTTAAAAACTTTAATAGCAAAAAGAATTTTCATAAACTATTTTATGTAAAAAACTTTAATAGCAAACTAAAATGACATAAAAAAAATATAAAAATGCCGCCTACTGGGCCACCACGGCCAGCATACGACTAGAAACCCATCTGTACATGGGCCAGGATGCAGGCCCGCGGGCCCAGCAGGCCCAACAGGGCATTGACAAAGTTTAGGCATGTACTGCCTGCAATAGAGAGGAGCTCGATAGCTCAGTCGCAGCGGGGCTTATAAACCAGTGCAGGCGCCTCTCAACTAGCGAGGTGGGACTAAACATTTGGCTGCGGCAGCACCAGCCCTTTAGTCCCGGTTGGTGGCTCCAACCGGGACTAAAGGACCCCTTTCGTCCCGGTTGGTGCCACCAACCGGGACTAAAGGTCAGATTCAGCAGCCCAAAGGGCGGGAAGCAGAGACCTTTAGTCCCGGTTGGTGGCTCCATCCGGGACCAAAGGCCCCCCTTTCGTCCCGGTTCGAGCCACCAACCGGGACTAAAGGTCTCTGCTTCCCGCCCTTTGGGCTGCTGAATTTGACGTTTAGTCCCGGTTGGTGGTTCGAACCGGGACGAAAGGGGGCCTTTAGTCCCGGTTGGAGCCACCAACCGGGACTAAAGGTTGGTGTATATAAGCAGGACTTTGCAAAATTTGCAAAAGCCATCTGCAGTCTCCTCGTCCTCTCCTCCGACGACGCCGCCAGGCTGCCAAGACGCCGTCGCCGCGCCCCTGCCCCGCCGTCGCCGTCGCCGTCGCCGCCCCCGAGCCCGCGCCGCCCCCGAGCTCTCCCGAGCCCGCGCCGCCCCTGAGCTCCCCCGAGCCCGCGCCGCCCCCGCTGTGAGCCGCCGCCGCTCTGGCCCGCTATTTTTTTAATTATGTTTATGTATATATGTATGTATATGTTGATGTATATGTATGTATGATATGATGATAGATGATAGATGTATGTATGTATGTATGTATATGTTTATTTTTATTTTTTTTGCGGGCATGTATATGTTTATTAATTATGTTTATGTTTATGTAGATGATTAGTGTATATATAATGTAGATGTATATGTAGATGCTTAGTGTATATATAATGTAGATGTATATGTATGTATGTATGGATGGATGTATATAGAAAATATTGGTAAAACTTTAGAAATTCGTACAAAATTAACCGTAACTCCGATGAAAATAATTTATATATGAAAATCGATCAGAAAATATGACGAATCCGAATATGCCCTCCGTTCGTCTGTCACAAGCAGCTAGCATAGCGAGCCTGGAACCGTCCCCCTCCGGTTCATCTGTCCGAAAATGCAGACTTCGGGAAAACATTCCCGGATGTTATCCCCCTTCACCTATATCGTGCAGTGCCACGTTAGAACACCCCTAACTCTCTCGGGAATTCAACATATCCCCAATAACTTCGACATGAGGGGGGGGGGGTCCGCAAGTATCCTCGACGACCATGAGTGAGGTGGTCCGCAAAGTATCCTCTCTCGAAAGATAGGACGACTCATTAGACATGAGGGGGGAGGAGTCCTCGATGATCGTCTGAAACTGACTGTCACAAGCAGCTAGCATAGCGAACCTAGAACCGTCCCCCTCCGGTTCATCTGTCCGAAAATGCAGACTTCGGGAAAACATTCCGGGAAGTTATCCCCCTTCACCTATATCATGTAGTGCCGCGTTAGAACAGCCCTAACTCTCTCGGGAGTTCAACATATCCCCGATAACTTCGACATGAGGGGGGGGTCCGCAAAGTATCGTCGACGACCATGAGGGGGGAGGAGTCCTCGACGATCGTCTGAAACTGACTGTCACAAGCAGCTAGCATAGCGAACCTGGAACCGTCCCCCTCCGGTTCATCTGTCCCCTCTCCTGAAAGTATAACCCCGATAACTTCGACATGAGGGGGGACGTCGGACATGCATGAGAGAGGCGGTCCGCAAAGTATCCTCTCTCGAAAGTATAACCCCCGATAACTTTGCATGATGTTTGCGACTAATTCATTGCTCATATATGCATATGATTCATTGTTGTGATTAGCTAGGTCTATGTTTGCCACTAATCCATCTCTCATGGTTGTAATATTTGCAGAAACTGTGGACAGAGACTTAGAAAAAGAAGAGTTGTTGGGGGATATAATCCGCGACGGAGGTGATCCCTTGTCGTTTCTCAACGACACCGATGGTCAGGAAAGAGAGGATGACGGCTCCGGTGATCCAATGGAGGAGGAAGGAGATCATGACGGCTCCGGTGACCGAACGGAGGAGGAAGGAGATCATGACGGCTCCGGTGACCGAACGGAGGAGGGAGCCTTAACTGTTGCAAAGTCCGGCGAGGTATATATACATATATTAATTAAGCCTCTGCTGACTTGATGCATTAATTGTTTTGTATGTACATATATTAACGCTTCTTTCTTCTTTTAATTAGCCCTCCAGATCGAGCCAAACTTCCGTAAGGAGACAAGGCCCGAAGAAAAGGTTGCGCCAGGATGAAAGGTTCACGATCGAAGAAGTCGGTCGAGATGGCCAACCGATTGCTCCCAAGCGGAGCAGGGACACATTTATACATCAGTGCGGAGTGGTTGTTAGGGACAGCGTCCTGATCAGCATCCAAGTATGGAATAAGAAGAAGGACCCTGAAGTTTCTTATGTCCAGGATAGACAGAAAGATGATCTTTGGACCTCGCTGATGACAAATTTCAGCCTACCACCAGAGGCGGATCCGAATAAGGTCAAGGCGTTTGCTCTTAAGAAGATGGCAGAACTATTCAAGAACTGGAAGAAAGATTTGAACAAAAAGTTTGTCGAGAAAGACAAGACTCCAGAATTCACCGGTCCATATGAGAAGATAAAAGATCACTGGTCCGCATTTGTGGCCTACAAGAAATCGGACAAGGGCAAGCAAAGGTCAGCGACAAATAAGCTAAATGCTGCAAAGAAGCAGTATCACCATGTTACGGGGTCAGGTGGCTACAGCAAAGCCCAGCCTACGTGGGACAAAGCTGAGCAAGACCTGCTTGCTAAAGGGGTCCAACCAGCGACATTGCACTGGCCAGATCGGTCAAGGACTTGGTTCTTCAGGGTTGGGGGAACTTTGGACCCAGACATAGGGAAGTGTGTTTGGACAAAAGCTCAACTTGCAATACCCGTCAAGAAGCTTGAGGAAGCAATCCAGGCAATGCGGAAGGGAGGTTACATCCCGACAGAGATAATGACGAGCTGACACAGGCCCTTGGGAATCCTGAACACCCTGGACGAACACGAGGCACATCTGGCTCCCTTCCGTGGGTGTATGGGTATCCCGGCAGCGGTGGTTATAGAAGCCGAGAGAGAAAGAAGAAAGCGGAAGCAAGCGAAATGCAGAAGATCAATGCAAGATTAGCGAAACTAGAGGAACTTGAGAGCCAGCGAGCTACCGGCCAACCATCTCAGCGGTTCGAAGATCCTTCGTTCGACCCTGCCCCCGAAGCTACCCCACCATCTCAGCGGAGAAGCAGCATGGCTTCCACGGAGCTCCTTCAGACTGATATCACGGCTCCTCGCTACCCCGTGGATAGTATCATGGAGAATGAACATTGTGTGCTAATGGCGAAATTCCATAACCTGACCTTGAAGGTGGCGCTCGGCTCTGTCTTACCTCCTCGAGCTGAGGGAACTTTCCATTGTCGTCCGATTCCACATGGCTTTGCTATTGTCGGGGTGGATGAAATAATGGAAGGATTTGAGGGGCTGGAGCTTGAGTACCCTACAGGTGAAGGGGAGATGTTTCTGGAAAATGCCTTAAGGAGTACCTGCCTATGGAGAAAGGAGAACATCAAGCTTCCAAACTGGACGCCGCCTCAACAGACTCAGCCGGAGGAGGCCCCTCAGCAGACTCCGCTGCCTCATTCGTCTCCGGCGCGTCAGCTGTCTCCAATGCCTCAGCTGTCTCCGTCGTGTCAGCCGACTCAGCCGGAGGAGGCCCCTCAGCAGACTCCGCTTCCTCAGTCGTCTCCGGCGCGTCAGTTGTCTCCGCCGCCTCAGCCGTCTCCGTCGCGTCAGCCGACTCCGGCGGACGAGGCCCCTCAGCAGAATCCTCCTTCACCTCCTCCGCGGTGTCAGTGGACTCCGCCTCCTGCGCCGTGTCAGCGGACTCCGCCTCCTCCACCGCGTCAGCGAACTCTGCCTCGTCAGCAACGGCAAAAGAGAGCCGCCGCCGCTCCGGCGGCTAGCAGTACAAGAGGTGGTGGGAAGAAATTCAAATTTGGTTCAAGCCTCAAGCCTCTTGCCAAGTTACCATATGAGCTGACTGACAAGGAAACCGATGAGGTTGTGGCTGCCGATATGAAACGCCAATTTGCACGGAAAGTTCCACCTCCAAAGGAAAAAATAGATCCGGTAAAGGCGAATCGCACTCTGGATGCCCTTACGCGACCACCTCTGCCTCCGCCGCTATCAAACTATGACCGCATTATTGCAAAGACATATGACGAAGTTATGAGCCGGTCGAGAAGTAAGAAGTGGGAAAACAATTCCCCAACTCGGCGAACAGGAAAAGCAATTGTGCCCCCCGCTCAAGGTGTTTACCGATACCCCGAGGGTAGCGGCCGTTGCTCCTGGTTTCAATCTTGGTGATTACCTAGGCGATGATGTACATTTTGAAATCGCTAAGGTAGACACCTTTAAATACCAGCACAGGAAGCGTCTCGTCAGAAGTGATGATCTGGAACGAGATCTACCAACAATGATGCGAACATTACATAAATGGTACTTGGAAACCTGCAAGGATGGGACAGGCAGTATCTTGGTGGGAATTAAGGATGAGCACGACTTCGTTGGAGTTGACTCGATCTTCGTTGAATTTGACGAACTCTTTCAGTTATACAATCAAGCCACCCTCGACAAAAGTCTCGTGGGTTGTTATTGTCTGTAAGTATTATTTCTGTAATTAAGTCTCTAGCTCAGCTCGTTCATTGCATGTATATAATTATCCTCACTATATTATGCAGATTGAAGATCGTCAAATTTAAAAGAACACAAATCTATGACATTGGGTTCATTAACCCAAATATCGTAAATGAATGGTCCGTACAGAAGATCCCCGAGGAGACTGAGAAAATCTTGCTAATGGCGTTCCTTCGACACCGAAACAAAAGGGAAATACCCTTTCCTTACAACTTCAAGTGAGTGTTACTGTCTTCTGCATATTCTGTTTCGCTGACTTGAGGTTAAGTGTAATTGATGAGTTATGCGCACGCAGGTTCCACTTTATTCTGCTAGCCATTCATCTTGACGAGGGAGCAGTAACTATCTTGGACTCGAGACGTAAAGAGGCTACGGAGTATGCGGACATGATTGAAATGCTCCAGAAGTAAGTTCAATCATTATCGCACTATATCGGCAACTTTCGTTCATTTCCTGATATCAAGTAATCATTTTCTTTGCCGGGTAGGGTTTCGAAAAAGTTCATCACGCGGGTTAAGGGTGAATGGAGACCGGAGCTGCGATTTACACAACCCAGAGTAAGTAGTACTAGCTAGTTCCACGCATCTCTCATTGATTCTAGTTTCAATACCATTATCATGGTTGATTATCATTTTGATTGAACTCCATTCTCGTAAAGTGCATGTGGCAACAACCCAGAAATGATTTGTGGATACTACATTTGCGAGTTCATTCACCAAAAGACCACTGAGAGGGGCTTCACTAAACAACAATTTGAAGTACGTAAACAATATTCATAATTTTATTTTATCGCCATCAATTGTGTTGATTTCATTCATATATATATATATATTGACCCCCCTTCTTTAAATTAGACCTGGCAGAAGTGGGACGTACTCCTACCAGCTGATCGCCTACGCGTAATTCAAGAGGAGTTGGCAGGATTCTTTGTTAACCACGTCATTCCTAAAGACGGAAAATGCCATCGGGAATTCCAAACCGATTTTGGTCGTCGATGATATTAGGGATCATAACAGATGTTATATTGTATATATATACGCATCAACGTGTACTATCTGTAGTAGCGTCAAATAGATATACGAAAACTTGTTGTTCGACCAACAAGCACGGAGAAAGAGAGGTCACTTCTCTCTATATATTGATCATGCATGACGATGTTGTGTAATTAATGGTTCCTTCATTGCTTACTAGCTAGCGTCGAGTTCTCTCTATATGTAGTAGCTAGCGTCGACCAAGCACGGAGAAAGAGAGGTCACTTCTCTCTATATGTAGTAGCTAGCTAACACAATATGAAACCCCTAAAGCCCCCCTTTCAGAAAAAAACCCCAGCGCCTGGGAGCTGCTGACGTGTGGCTACCTTTTAGTCCCAGTTGGTGTTACCAACTGGGACTAAAGGTTCTCCTGCCTGGGCGCCCCACAGCGCCCATGTGGAGCACCTTTAGTCCCGGTTCGTGTTACCAACCGGGACTAAAGGTCCTCCTGCCTGGGCGCCCCACAGCGTCCACGTGGAGCACCTTTAGTCTCGGTTCGTGTTACCAACCGGGACTAAAGGTCCTCCATCCCCGCCCCAGACAGAGGCCACGTGGAGGGCCTTTAGTCCCGGTTCATAAGACAACCGGGACTAAAGGGGGGGGGGGCTTTAGTCCCGATCATTTTGTCCCGGTTCCAGAACTAGGACTAAAGGCCCTCTGGAACCGGAACAAAAGCCCTGTTTTCTACTAGTGGACATTGGTGCTTTCATTGAGAGTTCCGCTGTTGGGTCATCAAGGATCAATGGCTCCCCTAGTCATCAGCAATGGCATCCGTAGCGGGGACGTCTTCGTCCCCGGCCAGCTTTTCGCGTTTGGCAGCATCATGCTGCACGCCAACCCGACCGGTCACCTTGACCAGATCGATAGCTTCGCCCCTGAGAAGAAGATCAGGTTTGGCAACCTAGAGTACATCGCCGACTCTCGGGGCGATCTGATCTTTACTAGGTTCTCAGCTTTACCTGAGGAGCCTAATAATCCCGAGGCCTTAAATTCGGATCTTCTCCCCGGCCCCGTCTCCGGGCCGGTCCTCAGTTCGGATCTGGCCTCGAGTTCGGATCCGATCCCGGCGCCAGAGAACCAGGGGTCGCCCTTGGCCGAACACACCCCCGGCACAGGCACACCGGAGTTCAACTCTGAAGGATGCCAAAGGTTGAATCCGGCGGACCTCTCGCTCTTAAGCGAGACGTTAGATCGGATCTAGAAGATGAGTATCGCGGACCTCTCGCCTTTAAAGGTGTAATCCCAGGCGTCGAGGCACGCTGCTCGGGAACCGTGACCTTGGAAGTGGTCTTCAGTTCACCCGACAACTTCCGCAGCGAAGATTTAATCTTTGACATTGTTCCCTTCTACAGCGGTTATCACGCGCTCCTCGGCCGAACAGCGTTCGCCCGCTTTAATGCCACCCCCCACTATGCATATCTGAAGCTCAAGATGCCAGGACCAAAGGGTGTTATTATCGTCAACGGTAACACCGAGCGCTCGCTCCGAATGGAGGAACACACAGTGGCTTTAGCTGCCAAAGTCCAGGCCGCCGAAGAGGCGTCGAAGGCCCAGTCTACCATCAAGGCACTGGATGCACGCAAACGCGCTTGAGCTATGGCCTCGGTCCCGGAGCACTCCTGCGCTCACCCTAAATAGGGATACGCGCCCCACAGGATGGCCTACCCAGCCGCAAAATACGTACCTCGGGTGCACAACTTCGCGCTTAAGATTCCATGGGCAGCTGTGGGGGCAAACGACTCAAGGGCCGAGAGCTCGGTTAGACCGAGCCATGGCCAAAGATGTTCTCGGAACACTACTAAATAACAAGCACCATCTAGGGCCTGACCAGCGTCAAGCTGGTACCTGATACGTCTCCAACGTATCTATAATTTATGAAGTATTCATGCCATGTTTATTATAGTTTTGTATGCTTTTGGTGCACTTTTATATGGCTTTTACATGATTTTTATGGACTAACATATTGACCTAGTGCCCAGTGCCAGTTGCTGTTTTCTGCTTGTTTTTGGTTTTCCTAAAAATCCATATCAAATGAAGTCCAAATGTAGCGAAACTTTTTGATGATTTTTTCTAGAAGGAAACAGACCCAGGAAGTTTCGGGGAAGCAGCAGAAGAGCCACAGGGGCCCCACGAGCCACCTGGGTGTGCCTGCCCCCCCCAGGCGCGCCCTGGTACCTCATGGGCCCCCTGTGGCACCTCTTTGCATGATTCCAACGCTGAAAAATCATATATATTCAAAAACCCCTGAAAGTTAACCTAGATGAGTTTTTACGCCGCCGCAAGCCTCTGTACTAAGGAGATCCCATCTGGAGCCCTTTTTCGGCACCCTGCCGGAGGGGGGAATCATCACGGAAGGCCATCTTCATCATCCCGGAGGTCTCCATGACGAGGAGGGAGTAGTTCACCCTCGGGGCTGAGGGTATGTACTAGTAGCTATGTGTTTGATCTCTCTCTCTCTCTCTCTCGTGTTCTTGATATGGCACGATCTTGATGTATCGCGAGCTTTGTTAATATAGTTGGATCATATAGTGTTTCTTCCCTCTCTATCCTTATTGTGATGAATCGAATCTTTTCCCTTTGAGGTTTCATTATTGTCGGATTGAATATTTCAGATTTGAGAACACTTGATGTATGTCTTGCATATGAATACCCGTGGTGACAATGGGGTATTATATTGATTCACTTGATATATGTTTTGGCACTGAACTAGCGGATTCCCGAGGTGACATTGGGGTAATCTATGCATAGGGATTGATGCACGTTTTCATTATCTTTTCTCCGATAGAAACTTTGGGGTGCTCCTTGGAGTTCTTTGTGTGGATTGAATATTATGATTATGAAGTTGTTTGATGCATATCGTATAATCAACTCACGGATACTTGTGGTGACATTGGAGTATCTAGGTGACATTAGAATTGGTTGATGTGTATCATATGGTGTTATTTTAGTACGAACTCTAGGGCTGTTTGTGACACTTATAGGAATAGCTCAATAGATCGATCAGAAAGGATAACTTTGAGGTGGTTTTGTACCCTACAAACAATTTCTATCTTATGTTCTCCGCTAATAGGAACTTGGGAGTGATTCTTTATCGCACGTTGAGGGATGGTTATATGATCCAATTATGTTAGCATTGTTGAGAGATTGCACTAGCGAAAGTATGAACCCTAGGCCTTGTTTGTAAGCATTGCAATACCGTTTATGCTCAGTTTTGTTACTTGCTACCTTGCTGTTTTTTATTGTTCGCACTACAAAAACCTATATCTACTATCCATACTACACTTGTATCACCATCTCTTCGTCGAACTAGTGCACCTATACAATTTACCATTGTATTGGGTGTGTTGGGGACACAAGAGACTCTTTGTTATTTGGTTGCAGGGTTGTTTGAGAGAGACCATCTTCAACCTATGCCTCCCACGGATTGATAAACCTTAGGTCATCCACTTGAGGGAAAATTGCTACTGTCCTACAAAACTCTGCGCTTGGAGGCCCAACATGAGTCTACAAGAATAAGTTGTGTAGTAGACATCAAGCTCTTTTCTGGCGCCGTTGCCGGGGAGGTGAGTGCTTGAAGGTATATCTTTAGATCTTGCAATTGAATCTTTTAGTTTCTTGTTTATCACTAGTTTGGTTTTATAAAAAGAAAACTACAAAAAATGGAATGGAGGTTGCCTCATATTATTCGTCTTTATAATGTCTTTGTTGAAAATGATGGATCGGAAAATTGTGCTCAATTGATAGAAGAAGAATTCAATAAAATGTTTGGCATAAATCTTTGAATGATGAGCATGATTGCAATGTTGTTAGTATGAATTCTATGAATATCCAAAATACTAATGATGATTGCACTTGTCATGACAAAAATGTTTCTTATAAGCATGTCAATTTTTGTGGAGTGCATAAAGTTTGTGAAGACATGCCTTATAGGGACGATAGATTTTGTAAGAAGCATAAACATGATAGAACCAATTTTTTGCTCAAAGTGATAGATGAATTTGCTACAAAATTATGTTCTCTTTATCCTATTACTTGTGAACTTTGCAATAAAGTTGGTCACCTTAATTTTCAATGCATACTTTTTCATGATCGAATCATGGCTAAATATTGTAATGACTTGACCGCCCTCGAACTATATAATGAGCTTTATCTATTCTTGGGGTGTGAGGAATTGTCACATAAAAATAGTTGGTTTGAAGTATTCATTCTCACGGATGAGATTGAAACTAATCTAAAGGAAATCTATATGTTTTGTATGGTAAATTGCAAGGAGAATGCTTATATTGCCAACTATAGAAAAATGGGAAAACAAATAGAATATAAAAGAAATACTAATGAAAGGGTAAAGATTCCCCCTTTCCCTCCAATTTTCTCTCATGATGAAACAGGTAACGAGGAGGAGCTTCCTATCCAACCAATCTCTTCAATAAGAAGCTCGGAAGAATTAAATAAACCCACACATAATATGGTAAAGAAAAAGAAAAGAAGGAAAAGTAGAGGCAAAGAGGTATCTCTCCCAAATAATATTGCTCCTACTATTGTTGTACCTTATGAGAATGAATCAAAAATAATTGTGGAAGATGTTACACTTGATGATGATTTTGTTATGCCTATTGCTTGTTGTGATGATTATGATTGGGAAGATAATGATACTTCTTATGATCTTGAAAATCTTTATGGCACCAACTTGGAGGAATATGATAATAATTGTTATACTATTGGTGCTATTCATACTATTGATGATAATAGTGATAATGCTAATGATATGCAAACCAACAAGCTTGGGGATGCTATGTTTGATGAGAATGACATGTTTGAGAATTTATTTGCTACAATTAATGTTTGTCCCAAGCATGGGAATGCTATGCTTAATGAAGATGATCTTTTTAGTCCCCCTACTTTGAATGATCAAATTTGTTACGATGATTGCATGCCTCCTACGTATGATGATTATTGTGATGATACTTATGTTATAAAAAGTAGTGATGATTATATTCATAAAACCTGTCATAATTATGATTACCCTTTTTCTGAACATTACTCTTTTAATGTGGAAACAATTTATAGTATTCGAGTTTCATATGATACTCCCACTTTTATGAATGAGAAGAAATTTGCTTATGTGGAGAGTAATAAAAATTCTATGCTTGTGGATCATGAAAAGAATGCTTTATGTGATAGCTATATTGTTGAATTTCTTCATGATGCTACTGAAAATTATTGTGAGAGAGGATCATATGCTTGTAGGTGTTGCAATAATATCAAGTTTCCTCTCTTTATGTTGAAAGTTTTGAAGTCATGCTTGTTTTGCCTTCCTATGCTAGTTGATTCTTGCTCCCATAAACTATTTTCTCACAAAATCCCTATGCATAGGAAGTGGGTTAGGCTTAAATGTGCTAGTCATATGCTTCATGATGCTCTCTTTGTGTTTCAATTCTTTATTCTTATGCGAGCATCATTGAAATCATCATGCCTAGCTAAAAGGCATTAAAGAAAAGCGCTTGTTGGGAGACAACCCAATATTTATACCTACTGTTTTTGTGTGTTCACATGATTAATCTACTGTAGTAATCATGTTTCATATATTTTCTTTCAATAATGTGCCAAGTAAAACCTTTGGGATAGTGTGGATGCTTGTTGATTTGATTCTGTGCAAAAACAGAAACTTTTGCGTCCAGTGCTGGAATTTCTATTCTGTACTGGAGCATGAAAACAGTCTGAAATTTTTACATGGTATTGGGTTACAAATGTTTTACGTTTTACTCATTTTTCAGAATTTTTCGAGGTACATAAGTATGGTTTTTAAATCGCTCACTACAGGCTATTCTGTTTTTGACAGATTCTGTTTTCGGTGCATAGTTTGTTTGATTTAGTGTTTCCATAGCTTATATTGAGTAATACAAATTGTGGAAATGATAGAATACAGTAGGAATTATGTGAGAACAATTATGAATCTTATCTTGACAGTACCTAAGGTGATGATTTATTTTTATCATACTAACCTATCTCACAAGTTCCGTTAAGTTTTGTGTGATTGAAGTTTTCAAGTTTTGGGTGAGATATCGATATGAGGAGAATAAGGAGTGGCAAGACCCTAAGCTTGGGGATTCCCAAGGCACCCCAAGTTAATATTCAAGGAATACTCAAGCGTCTAAGCTTGGGGATGCCCCGGAAGGCATCCCCTCTTTCGTCTTCAACACTATCGGTAACCTCACTCGGAGCTATATTTTTATTCGTCACATAATATGAGTTTTGCTTGGAGTGTCATTTTATTTTGTTGATATTTTCTTGCTGTTATAAATAATCATGTTTTGTATCTTTTAGTTCAATAAAATGCCAATTATAGCCTTTACCATCCTCAGTTTGCAAGTTCATGTGTTGCTGTTTGAAAACAGAAAGTTTTCTGTTATGTCCAGAATATTCCTGAATAGTAAGAACATGATAAAAATCTGAAATTTTTACACAGTAAGAATGCATGAGTTGTCTGTCATGTCGTAATTTTTCAGAATTTTTGGAGTTAGGGAAGTATGAATTCTTATTCACTCTTTACAGACTGTTCTGTTTTGGCAGATTGCTGTTATAGTTGCATTGTTTGCATATGTTTGCTAGTTTAATGTTTCTATTTGTGGATAGGAGTATTAAATATGCAGAGTAATTTAGTATGCAATGTTTAATTATAATTTTAGTGATTTTCTACAGTAGAGAATGTTAAGGTTTTGAGTTGATTTATACTAATTTATCTCACGAGTTCTTGTTGAGTTTTTTGTGGATGAAGTTTTTAAAGATTTAGGAGAAGCCATGATATGAGAGGAATTAAGGAGACACAAGAGCTCAATCTTGGGGATGCCCAAGGCATCCTAGATTAATATTTCAAGAAGTCTCAAGCATCTAAGCTTGGGTATGCCCCGGTAGGCATCCCACCTTTCTTCATCAACAATTATCGGTCAGTTTTGGTTTAGCCTAAGTTTTTGCTTCTTCACATGATATGTGCTATTATTGGAGTGTCCTTTTATTTTAATTTTGTTTGTTGTTTGAATAAAATTATCAAGATCTGAAATTTTTAAATGAGAGAGAGTCCTCACATAGCTACCTATTTACTTAACTACTCATTTGATCTTCACTTATATCTTTTTGGAGTAGTTTGTCATTTACTCTCGTTCTTCACTTATATCCTAAGAGTAAATTATTGAATGAATTGAATATCATAAAGTTGAAATTATATGTGCTTCATATGATTGTATCATGTCTAGTAGTAGTTTCACATTTGGGTTAGAAAGTGAAATCTATTGAAGCTTGACAATCACAATATTGGTCATACAAGGAATTCATGAATGATTAGTATAAGGAAGAGAACTTTCACATATAAATATATTATCTTGGACATCTTTTATGATTGTGAATACCCATTAATTATTTTCAAACTTGAGCAAATTAGTTGAAGTTGGACAAGGAAGACAACGTAATGAGTTATGTTTGGGTATATTTGCATAGAAGTTATATTGTTATGGATCCTCCAACATGTGGTGCTTGCTTAGGATCTAAAGCCGCATAGTCCGATTGCCTTGTTTTCCTTACACACAACCGCCTCCGGGCACCGAGACGTTGGCTAAGGGTTAAGGTGTTCGGGAGAAACACCCCATACAGTATCTGCAAGGGGGTTGAAGCCGATGACTGGTAACTTTCAGTTTAAAATGGCCGCACAGGAGTCAAAATAAAAACACAAAGGCATTACATATAAAGCCAACCAATCGCATTTTAAAGCAAAAAAGTTTCAAACTTCTTGGATACAAGGAAAATACATTCATTCATAAATTACATCTTTCGAGCACTGGGCCTCTATCGCCCGAGCACCATCCATCACGATGGGAAAGTACTGCTCGGGGCGTCTGTGCTCCTTCCCAGGGGGCGGAGGTCCAGTGGCCACCTCGGCTGGCTTAATCTTCGGCCAGTGCACCATGGTCTTGCCGAAGGTTTCCGAGCTCCCTCAATGCATACGGAGCGCTTCCAGACATCGATACGGGGAGTGGCGTCGTACAACCTCTGCACCAAGCCAAAGTAGCTTCTCGGCAGCGGCCCTGCAGGCCATAATTTGACATAGAGGTCTTTCATCGCCGGCTCCGCCATCCGATGCAACTCCATCAACTGCTTCATCTGGTTGTTGAGGAGGGGAGGGTGTTCGGGTGCTTGAAACTGTGCCCAAAACAGCCTCTGCTCGGCACGACCCTCCTGGGACGCAAAGCATTTAGCCGTGTCGGATGCACTCGACGGGAGGTCCGCGAAAGCGCCTGGGGAATGCCATACTCGGGTGAGAAAAGCGAACCTGTTACCACCAAAGACACTTTGCAGTAAGTACGGCTTACCATCCGTAATAAGCTTGACTTGGTGGTGTTCCTCCTGGTGGCCCCGCACCTCCGTCCGCGCTTCCTTAACCGCCGACCTCAGCGAGGTAAGCTCGGTGGTCTGTTCCATACTCTTCTACTCAAGGACCTCACATTTGGTGACGGAATCCTTGAGCTCTTTCTGCACCTCAGACACTCTGGCCTCATGCTTCTGGCTAGCAGTTTTCACCATGGCCAGTTTGGTGGCTGCCTGTTCGGACGCAGCCTTCTGCTCCGCGGCTTCCAGCTGAGCTTTCCTCAGCTCAGCCTTGAGGTTCTCGACCTCCGCGGCAGCAGCTGCAGTAATATCAGTTGCATCCCGTTTAGGATAACTTCTTAAACCTTACTAAAATCACTGTAGTAAACAGTTTAGTTCGGACTTGCCTTGCACCTCGTCGAACCGCTTATTCAGCAGGCCGAGGTCGTCCTCGGAGCTCTTGAGCTTCTGATTCAGCTCGGCCAACTCCTCGGCGTTGGCAGCAACCGCCGAGGACGACGCCTGCACATTACACACATTAGGATCCAAGTTATTGATTTTCGATACTCTAACCGGCTTTCCTCAATCCAGCCAGAGTCTCGGGGGCTACTGTGTACGAGGTTACATATTCATATAAAAGAAATATCCTAAGGATAAGGCATTACATGGCCTACCTTGAAGCCTGTCAGAAGGCCGCCAAAGGCCTCCTTCAGTCCGTTGTCCACGGACCGAAGGCTTTGTAACACCGTGCCCATTAGGGCACGGCGCTCTTCGGCGATAGAGGAGCTGGTTAAAGCTTCCTCCATCTCATTCGGCCACCCAGTCGAAGCCCGCCCTAGAGCGGGCGGGGGCGGCGGGGGCACCTCGGCTTCTCCTTCGGTGGAGACTGGAATGGTTGGCTCCGGATGCCTTAACGGCTCCGGAACTACTTTTGGGGAGAGCTCGGTCTGTCCGGGCTCCCCCTCTTCATTCACCAGAAGGGTTCTCCCCTCCCAGTCTTCGGTGGCCGAGGTATGTGCCTCGGCCATAACAGCGTCACCTCCTCCCCTTGTGTGCGGCACGGGAGGGGTCCTCCTTGACAAAACCTCCTCGGCCTCCTCAACGATCGGGGAAGGCGAGGCATGCGATTCGGTCCCACTCTCTGCCAACGCGGCCGGCGGAGAGTCCCCCTCCGAGACTCGGTCGGTAGGGAAGTCGCGTAGGGGGCTGCAATGATAAAAGCAGGCGCGCGATCAATAGAAGACCCAGTTCGGCTAAAAGCATCGGTGTATCTTGGTATACATACCTTTGGGCCCACGGTTTGACCCTGGGGGGTCCTCCGAGGAACCTCTTCGGAGGCCTCAGAGTGCTCGGAAGAAGCCGAGCTATTATTGGACAGGGCCACCTTGGCCCTGCATGGTCTTTTAGGGGCGGGAGGAACCTGATCCTCCTCAGCGTCTTCGGACGCAGCCCTTTTCTTCGTTCGGGAGAAATCTCTTTCCTCCCCATCCTCCTCCTACTCCTTCTCCCCCTCGAGGGTATAAGGGGCATGGGTGTCTCCAGATCTAGTGTCCGGAGGCCCACGGGGACGGAGGCCTTCCCTGGCCTCCTTTTTCTTCTCTTTCTTCTTCTCCTTCTTCTCCGGCGCCTCGTACGGCTCCTTGGCCAACATGGCCGTCAGCAAGGCCGTCCTGGGGCCCTCAGGCAGCGGGGCTAGGCTGTTGATTCGCTCGGCTTTCTTCAGCTAGCTCTGTGGATGGGAGAAAAGGGAGTTGAGTACTTTGTCAAAAAGCAACATCCGAACATAAGAGTAAAACTTATCATACCTCACGAGGGGGGTTTGCAGCGTTGAGACCGATGTCTTCCTCGTCGGCCGGCCAGTCCTTCTGCGGCTTGAATAGCACTTTCCACAGCTGTGCGTGGGAAGTGCGGTAGAAGTTGAGCATGGTGGTGGGGTCTTCGGGCTTGTAGACCCACATGGGGGAGGCCCGGTCTTGAAAGGGGAGGATGCGGCGACAAAGCATGATCTTAATCACGTTGGGCAACTCAACCCCCCACTCTGTCATCTTGGATATTTGGCTCTGCAGCAACGCCACCTCCTTGGTTGACCCCCAGTCGAGGCCCTTCTTGGTCCACGAGACCAACCTCATGGGGGGTCCGGATCTGAAGGCGGGAATCTCCGCCCAGTCCGCGTTCCGCGGCTCTGTGATGTAGAACCACTCCTTCTGCCAGATCTTGACAGTTTCGATGAAAGTGCCCTCTGGCCACTCAACCCGGGGGAGCTTGCTGACCATCGCCCCCTCCCCCCCCTGCAGTCCGCCTGCTGGCCGTCAACGATCTTCGGCTTGACGTTGAAAATTTTCAGCCACATGCCGAAGTGTGGTTGGACCCAAAGAAAGGCCTCACAGATGATGATGAAGGCCGAGATGTGCAGAAAAGAGTTCGGGGCAAGATCATGGAAATCGAGCCCGTAGAAAAACATCAGGACCCTGACGAAGGGGTGGAGGAGAAAACCTAGCCCTCGGATGAAATGGGGGAGGAACACCACCCTCTCGCTAGGCCTCGACGTGCAGATGACTTGACCCGCCTCCGGAGCGCGGTGAGCGACATCGGCGGGAAGGTAACCCGCGTTCTTCAGCTCCAGGATGGCGCTCTCGGTGATGATGGAGGCCTCCCACTTGGCCTTAGACCCGGAGCTGGTCATGACCGGATTGAGGGTATGGCCGGAGAGGTTCTTGGAAGGGAGAACAGATCTGGGCGCTGGAGCTCAAGAGATGGGGAGGGCAACGACGCAGGAGAAAGTGAGAGCGTGCGAAGGAAATGGTGGCCGCTCCCCTTTTATGGGCTACCGTAAAACCAAGGGTCCTTTTACTGTGCCGCAGGCCTCGCCGCTTCCCCGTATAATCATGCCATTATGCGCGCGTAGGATAGCCCAAATCATTGATCATATCCCTTAAAAACAGGACACGATCTCCATATCAATGGGACGCGCCAATGGAGGAACCGCCTCAAACCATGAATCGATTTTTCATAACCAACTCGTGGTCGTGGCAGGTCATGACCCTTCGGCAAAAGTTGTCAGATGGGGTCACTATTCACACCTATGCGACTGGCCTTCGGGGCTAAGTTATTGATACACTTTGGAGACCGAAGCATAATTCGGGGAACATATGGCTAGGCAACCCTTGACTTGATTCAGAGGAGTTGCAGGCTTGACACAAGTACCACAGAAGGGAAGGAACTGGTCCACAAAGCCGATAGTGTTCGGTATATACATCGGCTTCGAAGACTAATTCGGGGGCTACTGAGGGTGTCCCGGACTAGGGGGTACTCGGGCTGCCGGCCTATCTCTCATAAGCCGGACTAATGGGCCGCTCTTAACTCATTGAAGGAAGGCCGGATTGCAGGCGACCCCATGCACCAGAAGGAAACCTCCGAAGACTTGGTGTCTCCTCCAAGAGATGTTTAGCGTAGCCAGCAGGTTTATCCCCTGATGGCAACTGACCATATGTAACCCTAGGCCCCCCTGGTGTCTATATAAACCAGAGGGTTTAGTCCGTAAGAGGCAGGACAACCATTATCGCTAGACCTACCTAGGGTTTAGTTCATCCGATCTCGAGGTAGATCAACTCTGTAATCATCATACGCATACATCAATACAATCAAGTAGGACGTAGGGTTTTACCTCTTCGAGAGGGCCTGAACCTTGGTAATCGCTGTCTTTTTTTTTTTTTTTTTTTTTTTGAACGGAGACGCCAAAGACGTCCGGCTTTAAATTAATAAAGCCACAGGGCAGCATCACAAGGTTTGACAGAAACACACAGAACATAGTACCAGGGCCGAAATAAGAGCATACAGAGCACGGCCAAAACACAGCACGCAGGCTGAAGAAGTTCAGATAATGTAGCCAACTAAACTCACAACGACGGAGAAAAAGCAAAATGGGATCATCCTTGCGCTAACTGTTGACGAGCTTCCACTTGAACGCTCCGGATCCGCTCCATCGTCATGGCCATCGCTTCCTCGTCACGCGGTTTCCCCAACGGTGTCCATGTCTGCAGGAACAAATGGCATTTAAACAGGACATCAGCTGGATGAGAAGGGAATTTCTTCTCAATGGTCATTTTGTTACGCACAGTCCATAACGACCATAATAACGCCCCAACGCATCTCCAAACAGTCCTAGCACTGGCTTCCTTCTGCGTTCTAATGATATGTAAGAGGTCATGACCGGACGCGGGGTTCCAGTTTTGCTGGAAAGCAGCCCGGACCGCACTCCAGGCAAACTTAGCTAGGTGACAGCGGAAAAACACATGGTTTGCATCTTCCAAGTTCCCGCAGACAATGCAGGAACCATCGGATGGCCCATTGCGCTTAGCGACATTATCCGCTGTCGGCAGCCTATTTTGGAACATCTGCCATAAGAAAATTTTTATCTTGAGCGGGATGCCAGCCTTCCATAGCCCCCTAGCTATGTCCAGCAACGGACCCTCAGACAGTTTGCTGTACAACGACTTGACTGAGAATTTCCCGGAGGCCGTCAGTTTCCAAGAGACCACGTCGGCGTCCGGGCTGGTCCTAAACTGGCCAATTTTGGCCTTAACCTCCTCCCACTCTGCCTCTTCGGCCGGCAGCAACGGTCTGAGAAAGTTAACAACAGGAGGAGAGGAACGGATGGCGTCTCCAACCATCATCTCCGTGTTCACGGCAACTTGGAAGAGTGCCGGATGACTTTGCCACAGAGGAGAAGGGCCAATCCACGGGTCCAGCCAGAATCGCGTGGACTGTCCATTCTTAACTTGGAAGCACGCCCCAAGGGCAAAGGCAGGCCGCACAGCCTGGATCCCGTTCCAGAATGCGGAGCCAGACTTAGAAGCGGTAAACACATTCCCGTTAGGGAAGTATTTCGCCTTAAGGAGGTCAGCCCAGAGCCCCGACTCGTTTTGGGCCAGCCGCCACCACCAACGGGCCAAAAGGGCAACGTTCATAAGCTTGGAGTTTAAGATCCCCAAGCCCCCAAGCTTTTTAGGCCGGCAGACCGCAGCCCATTTAACCAGGTGGTATTTTCGCTTAACGCCCGTACCTTCCCAGAAGAACCGGGATCGCGGTGTGTCCAGCTTAGCGTGCACCCCATCCGCTAACAGGAACATCCCCATAGTAAACATAGGGAGGGAGGAAAGGCTAGAGTTCGTCAGAATGAGTCTAGCAGCGGACGACATGAATCTCCCTCGCCACGGGCTTACCCTACCCGCAACCTTCCCATACAGAGGTTCCCATTCCTTAATGGAAAGTCTCCGATGAGAGATAGGTAGGCCGAGGTACTTAACTGGCAAACTCCCTAGTTTGCAATTAAGTAGATTAGCCACCCGAAGACTCGCTTGGTCTTCCATCCCCATGGTAATGACCTCACTTTTTAAGAAATTGATCTTAAGCCCAGAAAGCATTTCAAACGCAAGCAAAAGGAGCTTGACTGAGGCAATGTTGTTGTCATCCGGCTCAAAGAGCAACATAGTATCATCCGCATATTGGAGGTGAGTCACTCCTCCCGGGATAAGATGAGACACCAACCCTTTGATGTGCCCAGCCGCCCTTGCCTTATCTAACATGGCAGACAGGGCGTCCGCGACAAAGTTAAAGACAATAGGGGACAGCGGGTCCCCCTGTCTCAAGCCTTTTTTATTGCGGAAAAACTTCCCCAGTTCACCATTGATCGAGACGGCCGTATGCCCACTGTTGATCAGATTCATTATGCGGTGAACAAATCCTGGCTCAAAACCCTTTTTGAGCAGGACTTCGCGAACAAACTCCCAGTTTACGCGATCATAAGCTTTCTCGAAGTCCAGCTTAAGCAGCACCCCTTGCTGTTTTCTCCGCTTCAGCTCGTGAACAATTTCGAGGAGGGCAATAGGACCCTCCAGGATGTTCCTGCCTTTCAGAAAGGCAGTTTGGCTCTTGAGGATAACCCTTTGGGCCACCGGAGCTAAGCGAGAAGCGTATGCCTTGGCGCAGATCTTGAAAGGGACATTGATGAGGGTTATAGGTCTAAACAACTTAATGTTGTCCGCCCCTTTAACTTTAGGGATAAGGCTAATTGCCCCGTAGTTGAGGCAGGACACATCGACCGTGCCAAGGGCAAACCCGTTCACAATGTCAAAGAAAAGATGGCGGAGCTGCGGCCAGAATTTACAAAAGAATTCTACCGGCCAGCCATCCGGCCCCGGGGCCGTAGCTTTCTTCATCCCCATGAGAGCTGCGTCAACTTCTTCAGGGAGAAACGAGAGCGCTAAGCTGTCATTCTCCTGGATAGACACCTTATCCTCGGGATTCCACAGATCCTCTCGGATAGACAGTGTCTTCTCATCGGTCGTGCCCAACAGGCCGATGAAATAATCGTAGATGTGTCGGGAGATCTCACCCTGGGAGAGTAGGAGGCCCTGCTCCGATTGGAGGCGCAGGATCGAACTCTTTCGCTTTCTGCCATTAGCATAGGCGTGAAAATACGCCGTGTTTGCGTCTCCCTTGACAACCCACTTAACGCCACCCCTGCGTCGCCAATATTCTTCCTCCGCCCGGAGGATCGCCAAAACCTTGTGTTCTAGATCATAGCGATAGGCCCACTCGTCCTCCGAGAAAGAACGAGCGTCAGCCAGAGCATCTAGGGAGGCTATCTCCAAAACTAACCTCCCACGCTCGCGCTTAGAGTCGCTGCCAAAATTGGCGCCCCAGCCCCGTAAGAAGGACCGCAGCGTTGCAACAGCTGCCGACCAGCACTCAACAGGGCCACGCTGGGCCCCCATATGGGCGAGGATCGACTCCCAGCGATCCTGGATCATGGTTAAGAAGCCCTCCGCTTCAAACCAGGCCGTTTAAAAGAAGAAACGACCACTACGCCGCACTCTCTCTTCCCCTGAAGAGAAAATAAGTGGGACGTGGTCTGATCCGATACGGGTTTCTGCCACTAGGGTACAGAGGGGGAAAAGGACCTCCCACTCCGGGGTGAAAAACACCCGATCCAGGACACTCCGGACAGGGACAAGCTGTTTGTTTGTCCAAGTGTATCTGGCCCCCGTGCGGGCTGCTTCCCGAAGCGCAGCAGCCGCAATGGCGTTATTGAACATGGACACCCTTGTCCAATCCACCCGGCCGTTGTTTTTGTCCGCACCCGAGCGAATTAAGTTAAAGTCACCTCCCACAACTAATGGCAAATCAGCCGCACGCTTGGCCCCAACCAAGTCCGTGATCTCTGCCAGAAAAGCTTCAGAGCGTGAGTGATCAGCTGGGCCATACACACAGACTACGACCCAACTCAAGCCCGAGACATTGTGGCGGATAGTGGCAGCGACAAAGAAAATGCCCTGCTCCCAATCAAGAACCTCACAAATGTCACGGTTGCAGCCCACCAGGATACCCCCCGAGTGCCCGGAGGAGGGCATCCATTTCCACTCAAAGCGGTTGAGAGGATCCAAAGCCAGCAAGTCTCGGTAAGAAAAGTCAGCTTTGATGGTTTCCTGGAGGGCAACAATGTCTATACGCTCCTTGGCCATATACTCACGAAGCTGTGTCCGCCGTCCCCCGTGGCCACAGCCTCTGATATTCCAGAAAAGATAACGCATCAAATGATACGGTTTCGCAAGCGGACCCCGCGTGAGGTCAGCGCCTTGGCCACTTTCTTCCGAGCCGGGGCACGGCTGGAAGAAGGGATATCAGAAGCATCCCTAGCTTCTGTTCCCTCAAAGGGGCCAGAGACAATACCAGCCCCAACTGGTACCAACTCCGAAGAGCCAGCAAGGACGCACCTAGCAGCAGCCTCCGCGAGCGCCGCTTGGGCCTCTTCACTAGCACGAACCAAAGAAATGATCTCCTCATTGGAAACCGATGAAACTACCCCACTATCACTCAGAATCCGCGCAAGATGATCATCAGAGAAAGCGTTAAGAATTCTGTAAGAGGGCAGGGGGTTACCTGAGACCTCCAGGTTCTTGTCAGCGGTGCGGAGCTTGGCGCTCTCCAGGGAAGACATGTCGCCCAGCTTGGCCTTGGCACGAACACTGGGGGCACGCTGCGCCACCAGGGTCGCCTTAGAACGCTTGGCCTTGGCCCCAGCACTCACAGGCACCAGTGCAGCACCCAGTTCACCCTGCGCCGCAGCAGTCACCGAACCCGTCGTCGCCATGGCCGCCGGCTGCCGGCCCGCCGTCTTCTTGGGTGGTCTGACAGAGCCGCCCGAGCCCCGCCGGCCCAAGGGAGCGGATGTGCCCGCGTCATCATCGAGCACGCAGCCCACCTCCGCTCCACCAGTAGCCATCAGAGACCTAGGGACCTCATTCGCCTTGCCGCCAGGGGAGAGATCCACCACCATAGGGGCCAGACCCTCCAAACCACCGAACTCCACGAAGGAACAGGCCAGGGTACGCGCCAGGGGGGGAAGGCTAACCGCAGTGTCCTGGGTGGCCACCGCCGAAGAGCCTCCAGAGATCGCCCCCAGCTTGTCCCACGTCTCCGTGTCGATCGAGGTGTCATGGATGCTGTCATCTGCCTCCTCTTCCTGTCCCCCCATCACCACGTCCTTGGGCATCGGCGAACCGGACGCGCCACCTTGCCTGGCCGGCGCTTTTCCACCCCCTTGAGGCTTAGGACCGGCCGGGGCCTCGCGAGCCCGACCGTCCTTGGCAGAAGAGGGAGGGGGCTGATCAGAGGGGCCAGCACCGCTGTGACCAGAGTCGCCCAAACGCCGCGGCAGCTTCTCCACCTCCACCTTGATCTGATAACCTTCACCATTGAACCAAACCTCCACAAAACCGTTGAGCTTATCCGGAGACTTGCACGCCAACTTCATCCTCACAGGCCCCAACCTAATGAGTGAAAGCTCATCCACCACAATCGGGCGCCCAAGCATCTTCATCCCTTCAATCAAACGATCCACACGGCGGTGCTGTTTGGGGATGCCGTGGAGGCGCACCCACGCCTCCGGCATGACCATAGGCACAATCTCCTCATGGAGTGAGTCCCTGACCCGTGCCGTAATGTCATTGATCGACAGGAAGAGCTTGCCGCTGGATCTGGCCATATGAAGCAGGTCGGCCGAGGGGAATATCACAGAAAAGTCGTTATCACCCACCTGCGAGATCTGCCAGTCCCAGTCCCCAGCCACCATGTGCATCAGTTCCTGTTTGAGAATACGGAGTGAGAGCCGCCCGGGGTCCGCTGAGATGATAGCAGCGTTGTCGAACTTCAGATCCGAGCCACCCACAGCCTCCGCATCCACATCGAACTGGAGACAGAAGAAGCCCTCACCCGCGATGGCACTTCCCATGATCTGGAGGTTTAGGGTCTTACCACGCGACGGGCAGTTGGCCGACGCGTGCCCCTCCTCCTTGCATAGCACACAGAGCGGCTTATTCTTGCATTTGGACTGGTAATGCCCAAGTTGCCCGCACTTGAAGCACTCCACATCCGGGGATTCCTCCACCGGAGTGGGCTCAGCTGCCGTCCCCTTCGAGGACGCCGGGAGTGCCAAGGCCAGCGAAACTGCACTGGCCCGCGGCTTCTTGGCAAGAGGATCCCCATGTCCACCACCGCAGTTGGGGTGAGCCACGGGTTTCCTCTCCAGCTCCCTTTGCCTGCGCCCCGCCTTCTTCAGCCTTTTCCTCTCCTGCATCTGGATCCACCATGGGGGAGGAGGACCCCAATCCCCCTCACGCCCTCTTTGCGCCGCCGAGGAGCCGCGCGCCTCGCGCTCCTCCCGGCCTCCCTGCCGGCCGCGCATCGCCTTCTTAGCTTTGTCCCGAAGCTCCTTCTCACGCCGCTGTTCAGCCTCCGCATCGCCCGCCGCCATCGGACGCTTGTCCGCTCTCCGGTCTCCCATCACCGCCGCCGCAAAGGAAATGGAGAGGGGGGGAGGGGGGGAGAGGAGACGAATGGATCTCGCAGTGTGAGCGAGCCGCCGCACCTCACGAACTGCAGCGGGAAACCCTAAGAGTGGGTCGGGGCACCCCTTGCGCACCCATAAATACCCGCGCTTCATCCTGGGCTCACGGGCCACCTCTGGCCCAGCTGCACGCGCTCCAGCAGCCACCCTTGGCCCACTTAGCGAAGCAACGCCAGCCACCCCCGATGGGCCCGCCAGGCCCCACGCCCCAGCAGGGGCCAACTGCACCCCAGGCCCTCTCGGAGACCCCGATCTCGCTGCCCGGTCGTCTCCGTCCCCAGCCGCCGCCGCCGCCGCCACCACCGACGCGCCGGAGGGGGGGAGGGAAGGGAGGCAAGGCCAATCCTCCGACGACCCCGCGTCAGCCACCGGAGCAGCCAACGACGCCGCGGCCCTGGCACGAATCGCGCCCGCCGCCGCCCCCGCCGAGTCCCCACTCGAAGGCGAGGAGGACGGCGGCTGCCAGATGCGCGCCGCCACCGCCCGAGTGCCGCCGCCGCCCGGCGCGAAACGCCGACGACGACCACCGCCAACCGAAACCTTCGCCGCAAACGCAATGAAATCACTTACCTTAGGTCCTGTAGGAGCCGCGAGCACTCCCGCCTCCGCCTCGTCCTCACTGTCCGAGCCCTCCACGGCGAGGGCCCAGAACCTGCTGCCGCCGACGGCCAGCCCCGCGCACGGGCCCGGCGACGGCCGTCGCACCGGGGACCGACCCTGGCCTCCCCGCACCAGCTGCCATCCCGCCGCCGCCTCCCCGTCGCCACCACCTCCCGAATCGCCTCTCCTGTCGCCAGAGCCGCCCCGAAACGGTTCGCTCATATTCGGTAATCGCTGTCTCTACATTCCCTGTTACTCATTGACTCCAAGATCCATAGTTCAGACCCCCTACCCGAGATCCGCCGATTTCGGTATCGACAAGAACCACGGTATGGATCCTTGGAGGTACACACATCTTACACCAATGATAAGTTCTGCAACACAGATAAAATTTCACTTATGGCCCCATCAACACATATAAAGCTGTCAACCTTGCTAGATTTCCTAGTTATGCATGATAAAAGATAATGTGACAAGTAATATTTTTGTATTTTCAGAAAAATAATAACTGAACAAAAAATTGCAAGTAAAATTTATCAAAAGTATTTTCTTCTGCTCAAAACTGGACAAAAATAGCTCCCAATTGCGGAGCTTGCCCACCAAGCAAAGCAAGGGGTCAGGCAAGCTGGCCCCACCACACTGCCATTCTGACAGAATCAAAACTAGCAGATCTTGAGGTAGGGGATCCTAAGCTATGCGTCTAGGAGCGATGGTAACAAGGACATAAGATTTGACCTAGGTTCGGGCTCTCCGAGGAGATAATACCCTATGCCCTGCTTGTGTTTATTGCGTTGGAGTGAGTATGGAGTACAAGTATCTACCAAGGGATTTATTATGTTGTATATGAGCCAGGCCCCTCAGTTTATATAGGTACCGGGGGATCCTAATCAGCTACATGGAACCACATGAGTATCTCATTCTTTTGTTCCCTAGTAAGAACAAACCTGGCCCTTGGCATCCTCCAATTTTTCCTGCCCTCGGGTTGTCGCAAGTTTTGTTTAGGTGTATCACATAGCTTCATTACATCAAGTCTAGCCTTAGTATTATCCTTTGTCTTCTCAGGAATATTGAGCAATGTGCCAAAAATGGCCTCGGTGATATTCTTTTCAGTTTGCATTACATCAATGTTATGTGGAAGCTCGAGCTGGTGGAAGTAGGGGAGATCCAGGAAGCATGGCTTGTGAGTCTAGGCGTGTTCTTCATTATATCCCAAGAAATACCCTGGACGTTTGGGATCAGGCTGGAGAGTGTCCAGTCGAGCATGAATCTGTTCACCCGTCATCTCAGGTGGTGCCGAGTGTTCAACAGCTTCAGCTTTCATGAAGTTCTTCTTGTCTTGTCTGAATGGATGGTCAAGATGCAAATGTTGTCTATGGAAACCAAAGCAATGATACTTGCAACCATGCACCAGCAAACGACACTGAAGACCCTCCTTGCATCTTGGGCATGGGAACCTCCCATCCACAGACCACCCAATGAAAAGTGAGAACGCCGGTAGGTCATGCAATGAGTACTAGTACCAAACATGCATTAGGAAAAAAATTGCTAGTAGAGTCATATGTTTGTATCCCATTCACCCAAGCTTCTTTCAAGATCAGTGGCTGCATGTACAAATTTATATTCTTCCCTGGATACTTGGGCCTTGGAATTATTAACGACAAGAATATGTGCTTGCGTTGCATTACGACGATGGGCGGGGGGCGGGGGGGGGGGGGGGGGAGGTTGAGGGGAACAACAAACACGGGCCAACAACTATATGTCTTTGACACCATACCAAATGGATTGAACCCATCGAGTCCGATGGCGACTCGTACATTCTTTGCCTCTTTTTCTTTTTGATGACGTATTCAATCAAAACTCTTCCATGCTTGGCCACAAGATGGATGTATCATCATCGGTATCCCATGATCATCCTTGTCGCGTCTTATCCCATCTTTGTGCCATGTCATCTGTTTGGCCGTCTCTTCGTTCACATGAATTCTTGGCAGGATTGCAAGATACCTATATTTTTATTCATCACATGACATGTGTTTTGCTTGGAGCTTCGTGTGTTTTTATTTTATTTGTTTGCTTGTTTACACAATCATTGTTTCCTGATCACACCAACTATGAGAGACACACATTCATCACAATTTATTAGAATGCTCATTATGCTTCACTTATATCTTTTGAGTGAAGGCAATTGCTCATGTTCTTCACTTATATCTTTAGATCACGGTGATACTTATATTTTATAGAAATCATTTGCACTCTCATGCTTCACTTATATATTTTTGAGAGTTAAATAGGTGGTGGTAATATGCATGAGTTATATGTTTAGTCCAAAAATGATAGGTATACAAGAGTGGTATAATAAAAACTAGCATGTAGATCACTGAATATGATGTGTTTGATTAATGATATTGAGGTTATAATATGAAGGTTTACTAGTTGATAAACATTGGTTAGTAAAAATATCAATGTTAAGGTTTGTGATTTCTAACTCATTAAAGTGTCGGTTATGGCATGGCAGGGAAGTCAGAGCATAATTTTTCCTTGATTGATATCCTTTGTGTTGTCCGGATCGGGGCGCGTGATGGTTAACTCCTCCCAACCTCCTCCCTAGGGGCATGCGAGTAGTACTTTGCTTCATGGGCTTCTAGATTTTCACAATAAGTATTTGAGTTTTTTATGACTAATGTGAGTTTGTGGGCTATAAGCACTCCCACCTATACATAATTTGCTAGCCTCTTCGGTATCGTGCATTGCCCATTCTCACCTCTAGACTTGGCGCAAACTTCGCTAGTGCATCCAAACCCCGTGATATGATACGCTCTATCACACATAAGCCTTATTATATCCTTCCCCAAAATAGCCACCATACCTACCTATTATGGCATTTCCATAGCCATTCCGAGATATATTGTCATGTAACTTCCATCGTTACTATTCACATGACTTGAGCATTCATTGTCATTTTGCTTTGCATGATCATATAGAGCTGACATGACATTTTGTGGCAAAGCCACCATTCATCATTATTATACATGTTACGCTAGATCATTGCACATCTTGGTACACTGTTGGAGGCATTCATATGTAGTCATATCATTCAGTTTATTGAGTTGTAAGTAAATTGAAGTGTGATGATCATCATTATTAAAGCATTGTCCCAGTGAGGGAAAGAATGATGGAGACAGATGAGTCCTCGAAAAAGTGGGGATGAGGTTTATGGTATTATTCTAAAAAAAGAGAGAAAAAAAGAAAAGAAAAAGAGAGAAGGGGCAATGTTACTATCATTTACCACACTTGTGCTTCAGAGTAGCACCATCTTCATATAGAGAGTCTCCATGATTTATCACTTTCATATACTAGTTGGAATTTTACATTATAGAACTTGGCTTGTATATTCTGATGATGAGCTTCCTCAAATGCTCGAGGTCTTCATGGGCAAGCAAGTTGGATGCACACCCACTTAGTTTCATATACAGAGCTTTCATACACTTATAGCTCTAGTGCATCCGTTGCATGGCAATCCCTACTCCTCACATTGATATCGATTGTAAGGCCTCTCCATTACCTAAAGATCCACCGTGTTGATGTGAGACTTTCTCAACTTTTTGTCTTCCCTTATAAACCCCTACCATCATTCTCTTTGCCATCCAAAGTGCTAAGTCCATGGCACATGCTAATGTATTGAGTGGAGTTGAAAAAGCTGAAGTGAGAAAAAGTATGATACAATTGCTTGGTTTGGCACCAGGGTGTTTATGATTTATACTTTATGCTAGGAAGACTGAGCTATGCCATGATTACATGATTAAATGAGTAGGAATAACGTTCTTCAACACTCTTTATTTTGAAGGGTGATGATTATTTTCTAGCATTCTTGCATATTATCGTTTTGATATCTATTAATTCATCGCTTCCCAACATTCATACCGAAATGAATTACATGATTAAGACATATTTGGTAGTATTTCACATCAAAAATTCTGTTTTTATCATTTACCTACTCGAGGACGAGCAGGAATTAAGCTTGGAGATGCTGATATGTCTCCAACATATCTATAATTTTTTATTGTTTAATGCTATTATATTATAAATCTTGTATGCTTTATATGCCATTTTATATCATTTTTGTGGACTAACCTATTAACTTAGTGCCCAGTGCCAATTCCTATTTTTTGCCTATTTTTTGTTTCGCGGAAAAACCACACCAAACGAAGTCCAAACACGATGAAATTTACGGTGATTTTTTTGGACCAGAAGAGACCCTAGAAGCCTCGGAAAGAGACCAGAAGACACACGAGGGAGCGACAAGCTCAAGGGTAGCGCCCCTAGGGGGTGCGCCATCAGCACTTGTGGGGCTCACGTGGCTTCGTTTGATCTAAGTCCTGGCCTATAAATTCCGTAATATTCCAAAACCCCTGAAGCGAGATCTGAAACAATTTTATCGCCGCCGCAAGCTTCTGTTCTCCCAAGATCCTGTCTGGAGGCCTTTTCCGGTGATCTTCAGGAGGGGGAAACTATTGGGGAGGCAATCTATATCGACCTTTCTACCTCCATTATGATGTGTGAGTAGTTACCACAGGACCTATGAGTCCATAGTAGTAGCTAGATGGCTTTCTCTCTCTCTTTTTTATCTTCAATACAATGATCTCTTTGGAGATCTATTCGATGTAATTCTCGCGGTGTGTTTGTTGGGATCCGATGAATTGTGGGTTTATGATTAGATTATTCATTGAAAGTATTTGAGTCTTTTCTGAGATTTATTTATGTGTGATTTTATAGCCTTGTATTTCTCTCCGATCTATCCATCTTCTTTGGCCAATTAGATTCATTTATCTTCAGTGGGAGAGTGCTTGGTAGTAGGTTTAGTCTTGCGGTGTCCTTACTCTGTGACAGGAGGAGTTGCAAGCCACGTATTGTATTGTTGCTACTAAGCATAAAACAACAGGGTTCGAACATATTGATAGATCTTACTTTGTCTACATTATGTCATCTTGCTAAAGCGTTACTCTGTTTGTCATGAACTTAATACTTTGAGATGCATGCTGGATATTGGTCTTGGGGTGGAGTAATAGTAGTAGATGCTGACAGATTTCGGTCTACTTATCACGGACGTAATACCTATATATTGATCATGCCATGAAGAATTATCATAACTATGCGCTATTCTGTCAATTGCCCAATAGTAATTTGTTTACCCACCATTGTTATGCTTATGAGAGAGATGCCTCTAGTGAGCCTATGGCCCCTGGTGCATCATCTATATTTACTAAAACCCTAAAAATACTTGTTGTAATTCATTTACTTTTTATTTTATTTTATATATCTACCACTATCAGATTTAAGCCTTGCAATTGGCGAGAACAAGGGGATTGACAACCCTCTTGCCTTCGTTGGGTGCAAGCATTTGCTTTGTGCGTGTGCAGGTACCGCTTATCTTGTTTGTGTGGTGTCTCCTACTGGTTCGATAAACCTTAGTTCTTAACTGAGGAAATACTATCTGCTACTATACTACATCACCCTTCCTCTTCAGGGGAATCCCAACACTATCACAAATAGCACATATCTTGACTACTAGTGTGGACAAGAAAAAGTGTGAAGGACATTGCTTGCTAAAAACTACTTTCCAGTGACATTAAAAATGAAATGATTGCAGATAATCAGTTGAGAAATGATGGGATAATGTGAAATGACAATGGAATAGTCTAAATTTCTCCGTTAGGTCTCTATATTTGCAACTCAGAGCTTTGTCTCCTAGCCCGTGTATTCCTTCGTTCCTAAGCCTCCACTCCTATTTCCATTTCCACTCACCCATTTTTGTTTCAAAAAAAAAAACACATGAGGCACGACGGCAGCAACGAGATGGCCCTCCACCACCGATGCCCGCTGCAGGTGGCACCGCTAGAGGACGAGGACGTCCTCAGCGATATCCTGCTCTGCCTCCCTCTTCGCTCCTTCGTGCCTCCGTCATCTCCAAGCTAAGGGGAGGCGTCTCCACCACCCCGCCTTCCACCGCCGTTTCGTCACCTCTTCCAAACGTACGTCGGAGATCTAGTATTCACATCCCTTCTCGACCCTCCTGACCGCATCCTGCAAGAGCACTTCTTCTTGTGGCCCGACAGCGATGGGGACACGTTCGTGTTTCATTCATGGGTTCTTCTTGGGTGCCGCCCCAGTCGCGTCCTTATCATCGTCTGGTTTTTGCCTATGCTCCTCGTGTTTCATCCTGTCTCTGGTGACTGCCGCTGAATGGGCATTCCACCTAATTTCCTATAGTATGTGCATGACTTCAACGGAGAGCAGCATTCTGACCAAGGAAAATCTGACTAAAAGGGGTTGAATAGGAATGAGCACTGCCATTTTTTATCTCAAAAAGAAACTATAGATCATTTATTTTATTTTAGTTCACTTTTGCTTGATTGATTTGGCTGTTGGTGTATGTGTCAACGTCTATCTAGAGGTCTCCCACTTGAACAAAATATCTTTTGCTAGATGTATCTCTTTGTTGCAGCAAAGTAATGCAAGCTTGTTCTTTGCAGCGCCACTGATATGGTGTGGACTATTTGGAAGATACACAATGCTTCTGGTTTTAGATATGAATTCCATAATCATTTGGCATCAACTTTTGGGCAATGTTGTAGAAGACTCAGGGCGAAATGAACTAGAAGGGGGGGTTAACATGATCAAGACGATGATTAGAGAGGTAATGACAAGTAAGCATGGGTGGGAGGCGATGATAAGAAGGATTACACGAGGCGAAATATGGCAAGATAAAGTTCTCCTATGATCTAGTTCGCTTGTTATGGTGCTGCTTTAGAAGTGTGCTTGGGTCTGATTTTGTAAATTGCCCTTTTTTTCACCCCCCCTTCATGGGTTGTTTGTCTTATTAGGCTGAGAAGGCACAATGTCATAAGGCACTAGGTGATGGGAGTGCTGCTAGCTATTTAGTGAAATTTTGAAGATTTTGAAATAAGTTAAGTAAAATTGCAAAGTAAGAGATACAGCCGTGTTTTGGTCTGATAGCTGGAGGCTTGGTAATTCTGTGGCCACCTTGCAATCAAGGTTTCCCAGACTGTTTTCTTATGTAAAGGATCCATGGATAACAGTGAAAGAGGCCTTCAACTCTCAGGATATTTCTGAGATGTTTCACCTACCATTGTCTGAACAAGCCTATGCTGAATACCTGACAATTCAAACCTTCATGATCACCCATAACAGAATGTTGAGTGAAAAGGATATTTGGTATTGGCAGGGGACATGTAATGCTTTCAAGCCAAAAAACTTTCTATTCCTTTATGCAGTCATCCTTCTCTTTTAACCCCTTGCTCCTCTGGATCTGGAAGTCTGCCTGTACCATGAAAATAAAGGTGTTTGCCTGGATGTTAATCATGGACAGATTGAACACAAAAGACATGGTTGAGAGAAGACACTGGCATTTGGATGATGGAGTCAACTGTGTTCTTTGTCCTTTGTTGACAAGAGAGACCAAAAATCATCTATTCTTTCACTGCAATTTCAGTGTCAGGGTCTGGAACTATCTTCAAATTTCTTGGCCGCAGGGTAATGATATGGGTAGTAATTTTTTGCAGGCTAAAAGGGAGTTTGCAAAACCTTTCTTCTCTGAGGTTGTTTTCATTGCATACTAGAACATTTGGATTATCAGGAATGCCAAGGTCTTTATGCATGAAAGGCCAAGCTTCAATAAATGGAGGTGTGCCTTCATTCATGATATCTCTCTCATGCAGCACAGAATCAAGCCAATTTTTAGAGATGAGTTGCTAAGATGGATTTCTTTCTTGCCTCCTTGAGGTTTTATTTTGAGGGGTTAGCCTTCTTCTCTTTCCTCCTCTTTTTTGTAAATATGATTACACCTTGTAATCCATGTACATTGTATTCTTTTTGCTGGCAATAAATTTCTAAATGTTGTGGGGGGTTTTTCCTACAGTTTACAGTTAAAACATATTGCAAAGTAAGTTCATTCTTCAGAAGACATATTGCCTTAGAGTCCACATGCTCGCCCTGTTCGCACAATGCACACCTTCACGAGAAGCTTTCCAAAACCGCATAAAGATAGATGCACACCTTCACGCTTCAATAACCGGTGCGAACCGATACATAGAAGCTTTCCAAAACTGCTCCTAGAGAAACAACAAGAACACACATGGTCCGGCCCACTAGCTACCGTCTGGCAAATAGCGAGATATAGCTCTTGCGTCAACTACAAGCGTCTGTACGATCAATTTTTATTTTCTTTTGTTTATATTTTCGAAATATTCTAAATATCCAAAATTTAATTTACTTATATTCTTAAAATCATTCATCGTACATTTAAAAAATGTTCATACCATTCAAAAGATGATCCTGATATTTTAAAAAATGTACTTGAAATTTTAGAGAATAGTTCATGCGTCTCAAAAATTGTTCTTGACATTTTCTAAAAATATTTATACAATATTTAAAAAGTCATCGTAATTAAGAGAAAAAAATGTATCTAACATTTACAGAAATGTTCACAACTTTCAAAAATATGTCCGTGACATTTTATGAAAAATATTTATAGAATATACAAAAATTGATTTGTACAATTCCAAGAAAAGTTTGTGACATTTCAAAAAATATTCACATGTTTCAAAATATGTTCGTGATATTTTTTAATTGTTTATACAATGTAAAAAATGTCCTCTTAATTTATAAAATGTTTCGTACCATTCAAGAAAATGTCCGCAACATTAAAATATTCAAACAATTAACAAATCTTTTGCATGTTTTAAAACAATGTTCATCATGTTTTCAACGTGTATTTCAGAGAAAATGTTTAACGTGTATTTGAAAAATGTTGAACTTGCATACCAAAAATGTTCAACATCCAACGTATATTTGACAAAGTTTGCATGCATTTGAAACATAAAAATTTAATAACAAACATAATGAAAAACCAAAAGAAACAAAAAAAAATGAAAGTACCAATGTAAACCGGTACAGAAAAAAAAAAAACCATGCGGAAGCTTCTAAAACCGGTGCAAAACGGTGGATAGAAGCTTATAAAAACCACTTCCAGGAAAACTAGAGGAACGCACATGGGCCGGCCGGCTAGCAAGAGGCGAGACGAGCAAGATATAGCTCTCGCGTCAACTATCAAGGTCCATATGGTTATTAAACTGGCCGCCTTGCGTGACTGGGCCTGTCATACAATCATGTATGATGGATTCACAAACCAAAAGAGAGCTTCAGTTCAGCTAATCAAAGATGCTACATTTTCCAGCAACATTCCGGGCACATGTTTTCTCCAAGCATAGTATTGTTCAGGGGCCTGAGTAAGCGGCGACATATCAACAGCAGAGTTGGATCTAGGATTTCACGGCACCACCTATTTATTTTTGCTGCAACAACATTTGGAGCAACCGGAGCCGAGACGGTCTCCCCGACAACAAAGAATCGATCACGCTATACAATGACTGACAGTGACACAAGTAACACGAATATATCGAATTAAACCGTGAACCCATGTCGGAAACATTAGCAGCGAATGTCCCTCCTAGCTCTCTCTAGATATCATGAATGGAGTATTACACTTGTTGGTACTATGTAGCACATCGAATAAGCCTTGTCGTTCGACTGTATCTTCCGCCCGCCCTTCCATTGTTCCCTTGCATACCGGGGTGCGCCGCCAGGGATCAGTCTTTTGACGAGCTGCTGCTCGCGCCACCCTTCTTCCCGCCGTATTTCTAGCAACGCAACCGGAACAGACATTATATGATGAATGAAATGGTAAAGGATAAAGGACGAGATCGAATGATATGCTACGCACACCCATGATACCAAGAGGAATTGATATCAACCAGTGGACAACAAAAACAGAGCAGCAGAGGCCGACTAACCTGCTTCCCGATGTTGAAGGGCACATATTTGTACTTGACCATGTGCAGAATCTGGCGCTTCATAGTCAGCACAAAGAGTACAATCCAGTAGCAGAGCAGTATAGGCCAGAACACAGGGACGTCGAACACGGAGAAGAATGTCATCACAAAAGCTATAACAAAAGCCTTCGTGATTGCATACCTGAACCACGGGCAAACAAATATCATGGACATATCGTGTATAGAGGAATAATGTAATGTGCCACACATCTGAAACAGAGCAAATATAAGAAGCATTACAAACATAGAGACGATTGCATGCGGTACCTAAATATGTTTGCTAGTAAAAGCAGTTTCTAATTTTTCTCTCTAAGAAAGCTTGCAGCTAATGGTGGTTCTATTGGGATCACAAAAGACGTGCTCAAATTCCATCGTCATAGAACATGTAAACTCAACAATGCGTCAATGAAGAGCTCAAAGAATCATTGTAAGTTCCTAAAAACACTGCTGTGAGTTACATTAACTTTGATTAATTCAGGCAGATAGACGTTATTAAAATAAGTGTTTGCTTCTAATGAAAAAAAAGGCAGTTCAATTTGTCCGAATAACAAATGTAAGAAGATAATATGGTACGGAGGTTTATTCAGGTAACTCGGCCGCAGTTACAGAGGCAGTGACATTAGTGACATGATTTGACTGCTTATCACGAGTATACTATCAAGCTGGTTTATATGACAATAGCAGTAGGGAGCAGAGAACCAAACACAGGGGTGTAGGTTGGCTCCTTATTCCCTGGTGTCAATGTATTGATTATAGATGAAAGTTTTTCTGACAGAATTATTTGTATTTTGGTGTGCCTAGAGTTACATGAATGCTGTGCAAGCAAGCATGCCAAGGTGTGTAGACCATACATGAACAGGCAGTAAGGCAGCGCAGAAGAACAATGGCACCAAGTAGCTAAAGTAGAATGCAACTCTTGGACAAACTAATTAACCGGCATATTTTTGAATCAAATCAAATGACCTTTAAAGAGTACCAACTCAAGCCCAAATATGTGGAGTTGGATGCTTTGTGAATGACCTTTAAGGGGCACAAATTTGTGATCTTACATTTGCACTCGATATGTCAAGCACTATCCTGCCTAGGTGTGGTCGGCAAGACCAGTTTGATTCGCCGACTGCTGCTACAGTTGGTTGGCGAGAGCGTAAAAAAGATGGTCATTTGTTCATTCACAAGATTTGAGATATCATGAGCCGTATAGTTGACTAATGCTAGTATAATAAATAAATAAATAAATAGATAAATAATGAGGCGGCCATCCATGGGAGAGATGAGCTGGGATCGCGATCTGGAGGATGCAAGGGTGGACTAGGCAGGCAGATGACACGAGTGAAGCGCAGATCTGGATCTGGCTGATGGCGAGGGAGAGGGACGAGTAGATCTGGGCGGCAGCATACTACATACCAGAACTTGAACTCGGGCAGCCTCCTGATGAAGGGCTTGAACTCGTCGGATCCGCGGGTGGGGAGGGCGGGCCCGTCGTGGGCGGCGGAGGGGTCAAGCTCGGGGTCGACCATGGGGGAGAGGAAGCCGATGAGGAGGTTGAGGAGGTAGATCCCGAGGCCGTAGCTGACGATGTAGAAGCCGTGGATGGAGAAGACCCGGAGCGCGTAGACGGCGGCGACGACGAGCGTGCCGAGCCAGCGGCCCGTGGCGTGCGGCGTGGAGCGGTCCAGGTAGTACCGGAAGGCCCGCGTCGCGTCCGTCCGCCACTTGGCCGCCGCAGCCGCCGCGCCCCCGCCGGAGGAGTCGCCGCCGGAGTCCATGGTGGGGTGGGAACCCTAGCGGCTCCGCTTCGGTGGCTCGGCTCGGGATCGGGAGGAGAGGGGAGGGGATGGGTGGACTCTGCTGCCTGCCTCCGTTCGGGGAGTTTTATCTATTTTTCTTTCTTTTCTTTTCTTTTGATGAAACGAGATGGATTCTATGTATGTATGCCAAAATTTGGTGACTTTGACTAAAATTTGGGGGTGTTTGGTTTGCGGCCGAATTTTATGACGTTTCCGACCTATGGTAAAATCCATAGCAAAACCTTGTTATCGCTCACCCCAACGTTAGTTTGAAGAGCAATGGCTCTACCTCTGCCTCCCTAACAACGTGGTTTATCTGATGTTGCCGCTTCTATCGCCTCGTTTTTGCCACGCTCAATGTTTGGCTTTGCAAAATTGCCATCCATATGGTCCACACATTGGTTACCATGTCAACCAAGATTTTTTTTTCCGTTTTTCTTTGTTTTCTTCAAGGTTTTTTGGGTTTTTTCTGTTTTATTTGCTTTTCAACGGTCTTCATAGTTTCTTTCTCGGTTTTCATAGGGTTTTGTCTTCTCCTTCTTTTTTTCTATGATTTCTTCGGTTTCTTTGTTTCTTTTCTCGGTTTTTACTGGTTTTCTTTTCTTTTTATTTTTCTTTGGGTTTTCTTTTTTTCTTTGTTATACTTCGAATTTTTTTGTTTCTTTCTCTGTTTTCTCCGGTTTTCTTTTTCTTTTTCTTTTCTCTTTCATTTCGTTTGTTTCTTTTTTTGGGTTTCAGTGGTTTTCTTTGTTTTTTTTTGTTTTTATCGGTTTTTTCTTTCTCTTTTCGTATAGAATAGGAACATTTTTTTATACACGTTTAACATGTTATTCAAATAAAAGAAACAAGCCAGGGTCAGAGGAATCGGGCGCTAGGTGCGCCCGATTCCTCTGACCCCGCTGGTGTTTTATTTGTAGTACCATCTGATTGACCAGGGAATAAATTTATGTTGCCGCTAGATTAAGGATGTGATTTCCTTCAAGTTTTACAAACGCGATGTAATGCGGTGAAAACTAGGACGCTAGTCCAGCTGCAATCTTCTATTTTTAAATAGTTGCAACCCACTATCTATTTTTCCTCTTCATGCAACAATGCCACATAAAGTCATGCATATACTCATAAGTTAATTTTTGCATAATTTATTCATGCAAAGCATGCCATCTCATCAACTCATGCATACATGTTTTTTTAAGAACTTAGTCAATAGTCATGCAAAATACTCTTACATTGTTTTATTTTATTTAGCACTTCATTTTCAACAAGATTCCCGCAACAATCGCGTGGGGCATCAACAATGCCACATCATCAAGTCATGCATGTACTCATAAGTTAATTTTTGCATTAATTTATTCATGCAAAGCATGCCATCTCATCAACTCATGCATGCATGTTTTTTTTAAGAACTTAGTCAATAGTCATGCAAAATACTCTTACATTGTTTTGTTTTATTTAGCACTTCATTTTCAACAAGATTCCCGCAGCAATCGCGCGGGGCATCATCTAGTTCGTTAAGTAGCCATGAAATATGCTGACAGCTCCGATTGCTATTGTGCAACACCAAGATTTTACATTACATTTGCCTGATATGTTGCAAAAGAAAACGCCTCCGATCGATGACAAACAAATGATCTCTTTCTCCCCACGCACTACAGTGACTACGGTGCAGAGCGACGGAAAAAAGGTCCCTGTCCTCCGCCGCTGTTAAGGCATCTCCAACTCGGATCATCAATATCAAATGGAGCTCATCAAAGTTCGCGACCACGCCTGGACATGTTCGCGGACATGCGACCGGACGGCGGCCATCCAACGCAATTCATCAAACAAAGCGGACACCGAGTCATTAAAACTAGTTCATGGATTTATTTTTTTTACAACGCAAAAGATCGCTTAATAAAAACTAAAAAAATAGCCTACTCCTTTCCCATCGGAGGTCGCCTGCGCGTCGTTGATGCGGACCTAGCGGCGCTCGCAGCGGAGCGTGTTGGTGCTCTGCACGGACGCGGGCACCACCCGGTTCTCATCGACGACGTCCGGGTTCGCAAGGAGCTCCGCCATGGCTGCGGCATCTGCGCGCTCCGCCTCCAGTTGAGCGACCGCCGCGCGGTGCTCCTCCAAGAGTGCCAGGTTGAACTGTTGCTCCGCCTGCAGCATGGTGAACCCGGACGCCGCGGCGCCCGCGGCGTTGACGGGCATCGTCTCCTCCTCCGCGACCTCCGCCATGGCCATCGGATCGCCGTCCTCCTTCTCCTCCTCCTCCAAGCTGCTTATGCCACGTTATCGCCGTACGGACCATGGCGACGGCGGACGGCGGATGCGAACTAGGGGCTCGGGCGGTGGGAGAATGGGCTACGAGGTAGGGTTTTGGGGGTGACCGACCGACTTTAAATAGGCGGGGCAGGCGGAGCGGCGAAGGTTCAATGCGGGCAGCCAGAGTAGGCCTCTCGGGCGGCGCGCCGCTGTGAATGCGGGTAGGCGGACAGTCGGTGAAGCCGGTGTGAATGCAGAGGGTTCTAGAGCTGGCTGGGCTTTGGGTGGGTTCGGGGCGTCCGAGTCTGACATGGCGGACGTCCGGACTCCCCAGAGCGCCCTCCGATTTGGGGCAAGCCTGTGAGATTTCGGACGTCCGGACCAGTCCGGCCCGATTAGGTGATCCGCGTTGGATGGCTAAAAGTGTCCGGATATTTGGGGGCGTTTTGGTGATCCGCGTTGGAGATGCCCTTAAGGGCACTCCTCAAACCTCTTCCATATGTCCGTCCGGATATGTTTGATCACAAAACCGACGTCCAACGGACTCTTCCAAACCTGCACCATATGTCTAGACTGTCCGGACTCTCCCAAACCTGCCCAATGTGGGGGAAGGAATGGGGATGTCCGGACATGTCCGCGGACACCGCCACATCTCCGGCCCACCCCAGACCACTTTCTCTCTTTCATTTTACTCTCTCTCTCCTCCATCTGTTCCCCATCCCATCCCACTTTTTTACGGACAAATGGGGATGTCCGCAGTCCGCGAACAAATGGGAAAGGATATTTGACACTTGTCCTTGAAGATGCTCTAAACAATTCTTGATTGCTGGTGTACTTTCTGTACATATTTTTTGGCATATTGTTGAACTTACGTAGCTAGTAGATACATGAGTAAATTCATAGGCGTTCATGTACAAGAGGGAGCAGTGTATGTGCCTAGGGGTATTTTAGACTTTTCACCTTTCAACATACACAATAAGCTGCCACTTATAAGCCATTCCACACAAACGACTATAAATAGCACCGCTTTATTTTCACATCAGCTTGTCTGGAGCTTAGAGCATCTCCGGCAGATCACCAAAGAACCTTCCCCTACAAGTGGTTATTGGGGCTCTCCCAATAAATTTATTGGGTTTCACAGGTGTGCTGTTGTAGCAGATCACCAATAAACTCATCCCCAATATACTCCTGGCGTGTGGGACCGACATGATGGTGAGCCAGATTTTTATTTTCTAATTTTTCTTCTTTCTCTATGTCTCTCATGCGGAGGCGAGGTGGGGCGATGGCGCGGTGGGGTGGGGCGGTGGTGGCGGCGTGGCGGGCCCGACGGCGAGGCGGGGCAGCGGTGAGGTGGGGCGGCGGCGAGGTGGGGTGGTGGCTCGGTGGGTGTAACACCCCTATGTAAAGAGAACAGTGATCCACTCTTATTAATGCTAGTCATGTGAGAAATGCAGAAATAAATATTGTGGATTAAACTCTCAATTCAAATCCTGCCTTTGAATTCAATTCAAATCCAAAGTGCATTTTGAAAGTGTTCAAAAATTGCTGGAAAAATGTTCATCATATTGCAAAAATTCCAAAACAATTTATTGTTGAGGAAAACAACCTCACCATTATGTAAATATGGACAGAGGCATTTTTAACAATGCAAAACCAGCAATAAAATTTGCATATTCATTTATGAAAAATGCTAAGGAAGTTCCCTGCCTCCCAAATTATTTGTGGCACTGCATAATTTAGCTCTGGATTTTATGGGCCAAGCCCCATATTTTCCTGAGTCGTGTGGTGGCCCACAAAATTCGCTTTCCCTCAATGTTTTGAAAAATAAAAAGAAAACAGGAAAAAGGGAAAGGGGAAAAGGGTTTACCTGTTGCTTACCGGCGCGGCCCAGTACTACAGGCGACGGCCCAGCCCGTCTGGGTCGTCGTTCTCACCTGCTCCCGCCTCTCTGTCACGCTCGCCGTGGCTGGGAGCGAGCCGCTCTGTTCACCGGCCGCCACGGCGATGGAGTGGGTGGCCGGAGGGATAAGGCCGCCTCGAGCCGTCCCCCCTAGCCATCTCCTCCATTCCTCCCCTCTCCTCGCCTGCTCGCTCTTCCTTTCCCCCTCTCTGTCCCGACTCCGTCGTCGCTCCGCCGCGGTCGATCACCGCAGCCCGCCACCCACTCGCTACTCCGAGCCGGCCAACCGCTCCACCATCGTCCTCTTCATCATCCCCGACCTCGCGTGCAAGCCCAAGGCCGCCCCATTTCGCGAATCGAGCCAGCGACGTCGCGGATCTCCGGAGCTCCGCCGCAACGCATGTCGCTGTCCCTGCGCTACCGAGCACCCGAGGGCCTTCGTGCGCCGCACCGTGAGCTTCCCCTTCCTCTTCCCCATCTCTGGCTTCCCGCATTTGTCGTAGTTCGCAGCCGACGCCGTCGTGCCATGACCGCTCGAGCAGAGCTCCGCCGTCGTTGCCATTGCCGTCGCGGGAGCGCCCGTCGTTGCCCACTGAGCCCACTAATGCGCTCATGGTATCGAGTAGAAGCCATAGGGGTAACACATCGCGCGGATTGACCTTCGCATCACCGTGCGCGAGCTCGCCGCACTTTGGACCTCCGCCATCATCATCGCCGGCGATGATTCCGGCGACCCCCAGCCCTGGCTAACACCACCATCGGACACACGGTGGAGTGACCGTTCGAACGGACCTAAGCGCGCGCGATTTGGTGCCCTATAGCGCATTTCCGAGCATCTCCGGCGAATACGCCGCCGCGGAGAGCTCGCCGGAGCGTTTTCCGGCGACCGGCTGAGCTGGCGCCGACGTGGACCGTCCCCGGGAGGCTGACAGATGGGCCCCGCCCAACGTTTGACCGCATTGACTTGGTCAACCCGGGTTACTGTTCCCTTCTGCCACTGACGTGTGGGCCCATGTGTTTAATTAGTCTAATACGGTTAATTAGTTAAACTGTTAGTAGTTAGTGTCACTGACTAGTGGGTCCACCCCTCTGACTAACCTAAATTAGTTTAAATTTAGATCTGTTTAACTAACAGAGGCTGACAGGTGGGTCCCACCTGTCAGTTTGACCAGTCAGCTGGTCAGCCGACCGCTGACGTCATGTTGACTACACCCTGATGTCATAATTCTTTTTTTGTTAATTTAAATAATTCCAGAATATTGCTAAAACTTTGAAAATTCGTAGAAATTAAACCGTAGCTTGGATGGAAAAACTTTCTACATGAAAGTTGCTCGAAATTTTGAGACGAATCCGATAGTGCCGTCTGTTTTCTTCTCGGGACCCTCTACGTAGGTGAACCCGCAACCTTTTGCCCATTTCCGGTAGATGAATAGTGCATGCATACCTGCTTTTAATTCCAACTTAAATCCTAAAAATAACTAAAATGGCTTAGACATGTCTTAGGCAACCCTGCACTGCATTTTAACATGCCATGCTCTATGATGCATATGACTGCTTTATTTATTTGTTTCCTCCCCCCTCTTCTTCTCCGATAGCCCCCGAGACCGACGCAGCTCAGGAGACCGACGACACCACTGACGACCCCTCCTTTGCCGCAGAGCTTCCAGGCAAGCAACCCCCCTTGACGCATGTCTATAGCACCTATTCTTTCTCTCCCTTGCTTGCACTAGAATGCTACTACTGTTGCTTTATCCTATTCTACTGCATAGCCTAATTTTGTAACCTACATTTGATACATTACCTGCAATCCTAAATGCTTAGAATAGGTTGGATGGTAGTGAACCATCCGTGACCCCTCTTCCTTGCTGTAGTTGCCCCGCTTTAATAGTTGTCCCGATCAATGTGATCATCAGTCCGAGACCTGTTCATCACCGCACACCCCTAAGTTGCTCGACGCTGCAGAGCTAACATCGAGTGCCGAGGGTGATACCTCTTATCTCACTTCCGATGATGCCTCTGTAGTACAGCTAGTCAGTTGTGGGTTAACGAGGGTGATTCCTCTTCCCCACCTCCGACGAAGTTCCTGTCGTGCAACTCCGCAAGTGTGAATACAACTGAGAGTGATTCCTCTGGGTTCACCTTGACGGATACGTCGAGTGGGAATCCAACGAGGGTGATTCCTCGGATCCCACCTTGATGTTTGGACACATGGTTACCTGCACATTACTTTTCTGTTACTGGTTAAAGACGGGTCGACCCCGAGGGGTACCCGCGAGAGATATGATGTGGAGTCGGATTGACCGTGAGGGTACCCGCGAGATGAATACGAGGCATGGCCAGGCATTCTTAGCCCTTGTCACAAGTCCTTGAGACGGGGCGACAGGGTCACAGTATCATGAGTCTTTGCTCGTTACCGCACGCTCCTAATGCACTAAGGGTTAGGATGTGTAATCTGAGTAGGCCTCTGGCCTTTTCACGCTAACCAGCACGTGGGAATAATATGGGTACTCGGCGTCGTGGTATCAGCCGAAGTTCTTCAGACGTCAGCAACTGAGCGGCGCGCGCCGGGTTGGACTGGTAACGCTCGCGCTTGTATTAAGGGGGCTAGGTCTGCTCCCGGCCGCCCACGCAACGCGCAGGAGTGCACAGGGCGATGGGCCCAAGACCCCTGCGTGCTTAGGATGTAGACTGGCATGCTGACCTCTCTGTTGAGCCTAGGTGGGGCTACGACGTGTCGATAGTCCGAGGCCGGGCAGCGACTGAGCAAGTGTGTCCGGCCAGAGTCATCGAACGTGTTGGGTAAGTTGGTGCACCCCTGCAGGGAAGTATATCTATTCGAATAGCCGTGTCCACGGTAACAGGACGCTCGGAGCATATTCCGACCTACTACAACTAGAACTGGGTTAAATATGTTGGCCCCGAGATTGCTTTCTTGCTGGGAGTCGAGGAAGGATCTCTGGCCAAGATGCTATTTGATGCTACTTATATTATTATACTAATCTGCACTCTTCTAATGCTGCAAGACCCTGAAGATGCTAGTCTTTGATAGGACTAGGCCTTTCTCTCTATTCTGGCATTTCTGCAAACAAGTCCACATATACAGCCTTCCATTGAAAATGTTGCATTTATAGAATAGATCTGATGTAAGTCTTGCTGAGTACTTTGGATGAGTACTCACGGTTGCTTTGCTTCCTTTTTCCCCATACCCGATATTTGAGACCAGATGATGGAGCCCGGGAGCCTGTTGAGCCAGCTGCCCCTGCAGTCGACGACGACTACTACCAGTACTATCCCGCCGGATACTACTACTTCGAGGAGCGCTCCGACGACCAGGAGTAGTTAGGAGGTACCCAGGCAGGAGGCCTGCGCCTTTCGGTCCAGAGTTTTATTTTGCCCCGCCTTTGTAAAGGCTTATCTGTTTAACTTTTGTGTCTGTACTTAGATACCTAATGCTTCCGCTGATGCTTGTATGACATCGAGCTTATGTATTCGAACCCTCGTGGCCCCTGGCTTGTAATATAAAGCTTGTATGACTTTATTTATGTTTTAGAGTTGTGTTGTGATATCTTCAAGTGAGTCCTTAGGCCTGATCGTGTGCATTTGTGTGTATGATTAGTGCACGATTAGGCCGTGGGCGTCACAAGTTGGTATCAGAGCCGACTGCCTGTAGGATCCCCCTTTCCAACTCCTTGGCCGAAGTTGAGTCTAGTACTTGTAAAATGATTTTACTAACATGGCTATGTGGCTTACGGGCCCACGTCACCATTGGGTGGTATTAGGATCTTTTATTCCTCTTCTATACTCTGGGACTCTGATCTCTCCTCTATTCGGGTTTTGCTAACTCTGACTTAGGTTCACGTACTTCCTTTCACCCGGAGAGCTGGATTGTCTGCTATTAATTCATTCCTTTAATGTGATTAGTCTGATAATCATATTTTCTTTTCCGTTGGTTTGTTTAACCTTTCCTTTCCAAGTTATGTTATGTTTCTCTCACTGTCTTTTGACAACCTTAAATTTTCCTCTGTTACAGATGGATCGGTTGTTCCCGCCGCGTCCTGCACGGCAGCTTGTCCGTCTGACCATGGCTAGTGATGCGACTGGGTTTCCGGCCATTTTGGTCGATCTTCTGACCAGGCTGGGATATCGCTGGTATCCCGAGTACACTGTTTACGAGGATTACCGCGAGTTCAACCAGGAGCAGTACCATGCTGAGGTTCGCATCTTTGACCGGCAGAACCACTCCATCACTGAGTTGCACACCTACCATGGTATTGGAGTGACTGTTGATATGGCCGTCCATGATGCGGCCTATACTGCTATTGCCCATCTCCGTAGAGAGCATGACAGTCGTTTGGAGGAGACAGCTTTCAGATACATCCCGTATGCTCCTGCTGGGGATGAGACTGGATACTACACTGCTACCAGTGCTCCTTACGTGCTACGTCGCTATGACCCACAGGTTATGGTATGACACATCCAGGCTTTGGATCGCACTGTTCGGGCTCTTGCTGTGGAGTTACACACTACTCGTGGTCGTCTGTACGACGCTCTGACACAGTTGTTGCCAGCAGTCAGTGCACGGATGCACCCAGAGTACATTCTTTACCCGCGCAGGACGGAGTTGCCACCAGGTCTTGAGTGGCCTGCTGTGGGAGGTTTTACCCCTCCACGTGATCCTCTTCTTCTAGTTCGGGACCAGGTTCTGCACCAGAGTCTTCATGGGGCGCAAGATACTACCTTTTGGGTGGACCCAACCTCGTCACGTGCAGTTGCCTGGCTTCAGTGGTTTTCCCCGACGTTGATGTAGCATATCGCTATGTCGCGTTGTTGTATCCCTCCACCGCGTGCCTGCGTGCCGCCTAGATGTCTAGCCTTTTCTTTTGCCGTTGTAACGCTGGTCTGTAACCGAACCTTTGTATGGATCTGTATGTCATGATGACTAAGTTGTTGTATCTATTGCACTTTCCTTTATTGTGCGTGTTACTTCAATAATGAATCCATACCTTTGCAATGCTCGTTGCTAAACTACCCCCCTGTTGAATTTTTAGCAGGATGGTTAGACCAATAGGTCATGGTTGTGGTCGTGCCAACGATCCACCACCACCGCCCGATTATATGGCTGCGATGATGCAACAGTTTGAGATGCACCATCAGTTTATGCAAGGACTGATGAATCAGTTTCCTCGTCCCAATGCCAACCAGCAGCCAGCTTCTATCACGTTGCCAGAGTTTGTGCGGATGAATCCAACCTTTTACCGCAACTCAGCTCAGCCACTTGATGCCGATGACTGGCTCCGCGATATCTTCTTTGAGATGGAGTCTGCGAATGTGGGCCCTGCCAACTATGTCACCTTTGCCTCCTACTTTCTGAAGGGACCCGCAGCCCAATGGTGGAGCACTCACAGGCAAACCCTACCAGTCGGAACCATTATCACTTGGATGGAATTCCAGGCTGCTTTCCATGCCCGTTATATTCCGCAAGGAGTTATGGACCGGAAGAAGCGTGAGTTTCGTAATCTCACACAGGGTGCTAAGTCCGTGGAAGCTTATCAGTGGGAATTTCTGGAGTTATCTCGCTATGCTGAGGAGGACATTGCTACTGATGCCTGCAGACAGGAAAAGTTCCGTGAGGGACTTCACCCAGATATCAAGCTTGCTCTCGCTATTCATAGCTTCCCCGATTTCGCCACCTTGGTGAATAGCGCTATTCAGATGGAAAACGCTCAGAGGGAACATAAGGAATCGCAGAAGCGCCCCCGTGAAGCGGGCTCATCTTCGGGCTCGTCTTCCCAGAAGCGCCGTATATGGATTCCTCAGAGCATGCATCGTCCAGCTGTACCTGTTCAGAGGCCATCCTATGCTGCACCGCATGTGCCTTCTCAACCGCCAAGACAGTTCAGGCCTCTGGCTCCAATGTCTCAAGCTCCAGTACTACGAGCTCCTGCTCCACGTCTTGACAATGGACTCTGCTTCAGGTGTGGTTAGCCAGGTCACCGTGCCAGAGATTGCTCACAGAGTCAGAACCAGCTTGCACTTCCTCCTGCTGGCTGTGGTAATGGCCGTGGTATTCCTCAGCTTCGCAGCTATAATGCCAGACCTTCATATGGTCGTGGGCAGGCATATCACGTCAACATGGCTGAAGCTCAGGATCAACCAGAGACAGTGATGGGTACTCTCTTTGTTAATTCAGTACCTGCCTCTGTTTTATTTGATTCAGGTGCATCGCATTCATTCATGTCAGAGCAATTTGCACTCATGCATGACGTTATATGTGAGGAATTACCCGAAACCTTAGCGGTTAACACTCCCGCGGGCCAATGTCAGACCTCCTTGTTCAGCCCCGATGTCACCATTGAAATTGAAGGGTTGGAGTTCCGTGCATTTCCCATTATTCTCAAGTCTTCCAAGATTGACCTCATTCTGGGAATGGATTGGTTGAAGGCTCACTATGCCTCGATCAATTGTGCCACTAAAGTTGTACACCTCCTGCACCCATCAGATGAGCTAGTAAATTACCATGCTCACATTGTTCAGAGTGCTGAGGCTCAGATCTATGCCTTGAATGCGCTGAATGCTTCACCTCTTGGGGGGATCGAAAGCATTCCAGTCGTTCGCGACTTCCAAGATGTATTTCTGGAAGAACTTCCAGGAGTACCCCCTGCTAGAGCTGTCGAGTTTGTCATCGACCTTAAACCAGGCATGACTCCTATTGCGAAGCGTCCGTATAAGATGCCTCCGCATGAACTTCTCGAGCTTAAGGAGGAACTCGATAAGTCATTGCAAAAGGGTTTCATTCGCCCAAGTTCTTCTGCCTGGGAAGCACCTTCTCTCTTTGTCAAAAAGAAAGATGGTACGAACCGATTGGTCCAAGATTACCGGCCTATCAACCAAGCCACCATTCAGAATAAGTATCCGCTTCCTCGGATCAACGACCTGTATGATCAACTTGCTGGAGCATCAGTGTTCTCTAAACTCGACTTGAGGTTGGGTTATCATCAGATCCGTGTTCGCGAAGAGGATATTCTGAAGTCTGCATTTGTTACCCGATATGGCTCTTATGAGTATACTGTTATGTCTTTTTTTCAGCTTAACTAATGCACCAGCAACGTTCTCCCGTCTGATGAATTACATATTCATGGATTACCTCGACAAATTCGTCGTGGTATATCTGGATGATATTCTGGTATTCTCCAAGAATAAGGAAGAACATGCTGAACATGTTTGATTGGTTCTGGAAAAGCTTCGAGAGCACCAGTTATATGCCAAGTACTCCAAGTGTGAATTCTGGTTATCTGAAGTAACCTACCTTGGTCATGTGATCTCCAAGGATGGTATCGCAGTTAACCCAGAATGAGTTCAGGCTATTCTTGATTGGACTCCTCCCAAGAATGTCAAGCAAGTCAGAAGTTTTCTCGGTCTTGCGAGCTATTGTCGTCGCTTTGTCGAGAACTTCTCAAAGATTGCCAAGCCTCTGACTAATCTGCTTCACAAAGGCGTAAGGTTTGAGTGGACAGATAAATGTCAGGAGAGTTTTCAGGCCCTCAAGGACAAGTTGACTTCTGCACCAGTGCTTGCCCCTCCGGATTCTCGCAAAGATTTCGTGATTTATTGTGATGCTTCTCGTCAAGGATTAGGCTGTGTCCTGATGCAAGAACGCAAAGTAATTGCTTATGCCTCACGACAGTTGCGTCCTCACGAAGAGAATTATCCAGTGCATGATCTTGAACTTGCTGCAGTGATTTATGCGTTGAAGCTGTGGCGACATTACCTCCTTGGTAATCGTTATGTGATATATACTGATCATCAAAGTCTAAAGTATTTATTTACTCAGCCGGATCTCAATCTCCGCCAGCAGCGATGGTTGGAAACAATTACGAACTATGACTGTGGTATTTCTTATACCCCTGGCAAGGCTAATGTGATGGCAGATGCCTTGAGCCGCAAGTCCTATGGTAACAACCTCACGGTTCAGCGAGCTCAACCTCATCTGTATGAAGAATTGCGCCAGCTAAACCTCTGCATTGTTCCACAGGGTTCTCTTAATACCCTTGTTATACAGCCAGATCTTGAGAAAGCTGTTAAGTGTGCGCAAGCTAAAGATGCTGAAGTTGATCTCATAAAAAGGGATCTTCACCTTGAAAAATACAGGGATTTCTCGCTTGCTGAAGATGGGACTTTGTATTTCAAGGACCGCATAGTGGTACCTCGCTTCGAATTGATGACTGATAAGGTCATGAAGGAGGCACATGATACACCACTGTCTATTCATCCGGGTAGTACCAAGATGTATCGTGATCTCCGACAAAGGTACTGGTGGTCTAGAATGAAGCAGGATATCGCTCGATATGTTGCTGAATGTGACGTTTGCCGTCGCATTAAAGCAGAACATCAGAAGCCTGCTAGAATTCTGCAACCACTTCCTATTCCTGTGTGGAAATGGGATAAAGTGCAAATGGATCTTATTACTGGCCTTCCTAGGTCACAGAAGGGTCATGATGCTATTCTTTTCGTCATCGACCAGCTTTCCCAAGTTGCACATTTTCTGCCAGTCAAGGAGACGATCACCGCTAGTCAGCTAGCAGGTCTATATATCTCCAGAATTGTATCGCTCCATGGTATTCCAAAGGAAATCAGTTCAGACCGTGGCAGCCTTTTCACCTCCATGTTCTGGAAAAGTTTCCAAGAAGCTATGGGAACTCATATAACCCGGAGTTCAGCTTATCACCCCCAGTCCCAAGGCCAAGTTGAAAGAGTGAATCAAGTGCTGGAAGATATGCTGCGAGCTTGTGTTATTTCATTTGGCAAGAAGTGGGAGGAATCTCTCCCCTATGCCGAATTCTCTTACAACAACAGCTATCAAGCCAATTTGAAAATGGCTCCCTTCGAAGTGTTATATGGACGTAAGTGTCGAACCCCTCTGAATTGGTCAGAAACTGGGGAACGACCGCTCATTGGTCCAGATATTATCCAACACGCCGAAGAGCAAGTCCGAATTGTGCGAGAAAATCTCAAAGTTGCTCAGGATCGCCAGAAGAGCAATTATGATCGTAAACGCTGGGGACTGATCTATCAACCTGGTGATCAAGCTTATCTGCGTGTCTCCCCTATGAAGGGCACTCATCGCTTCGGAATCAAGGGCAAGTTAGCTCCTCGCTACATCGGCCCTTTCCGAATTCTCGCCAGACATGGACAAGTGGCTTATAAATTGGAGTTGCCGCCGCAATTCTCCCACATCCATGATGTCTTCCATGTGTCGCAACTTCGCCGATGCTTCAAGGAATCTCCGCACTGGGAAGTGGATCATGAGATGCTTGATTTACAAGATGATCTTTCTTATAAGGAGGATCCGATCCGCATTCTCGATCAAGCTGAACGTCAGACCCGCCAGAATACTACCAAGTTCCTTAAAGTGCAGTGGTCAAATCACACTGAAGATGAAGCCACTTGGGAACGTGAGGATCGTCTTCGGGAGGAATACCCCGATTTGTTTCCTTCTACCTCCTAAATTCTCGGGACGAGAGTTTCTTTTAGAGGAGGAGTATTGCAACACCCCTATGTAATGAGAACAGTGATCCACTCTTATTAATGCTAGTCATGTGAGAATTGCAGAAATAAATATTGTGGATTAAACTCTCAATTCAAATCTTGCCTTTGAATTCAATTCAAATCCAAAGTGCATTTTGAAAGTGTTCAAAAATTGCTGGAAAAATGTTCATCATATTGCAAAAATTCCAAAACAATTTATTGTTAAGGAAAACAACCTCACCATTATGTAAATATGGACAGAGGCATTTTTAACAATGCAAAACCAGCAATAAAATTTGCATATTCATTTATGAAAAATGCTAAGGAAGTTACCTGCCTCCCAAATTATTTGTGGCACTGCATAATTTAGCTCTGGATTTTATGGGCCAAGCCCCATATTTTTCTGAGTCGTGTGGTGGCCCACAAAATTCGCTTTCCCTCTCTGTTTTGAAAAATAAAAAGAAAACAGGAAAAAGGGAAAGGGGAAAAGGGTTTACCTGTTGCTTACCGGCGCGGCCCAGTGCTACAGGCGACGGCCCAGCCCGTCTAGGTCGTCGTTCTCACCTGCTCCCGCCTCTCTGTCACGCTCGCCGTGGCTGGGAGCGAGCCGCTCCGTTCACCAGCCGCCACGGCGATGGAGTGGGTGGCCGGAGGGATAAGGCCGCCACGAGCCGTCCCCCCTAGCCATCTCCTCCATTCCTCCCCTCTCCTCGCCTACTCTCTGTTCCTTTCCCCCTCTCTGTCCCGACTCCGTCGTCGCTCCGCCGCGGTCGATCACCGCAGCCCGCCACCCACTCGCTACTCCGAGCCGGCCAACCTCTCCGCCATCGTCCTCTTCATCATCCCCAACCTCGCGTGCAAGCCCAAGGCCAGCCCATTTTGTGAATTGAGCCGGCGACGTCGCGGATCTCCGGAGCTCCGCCGCAATGCACGTCGCCGTCCCTGCGCTACCGAGCACCCTAGGGCGTTCGTGCGCCGCACCGTGAGCTTCCCCTACCTCTTCCCCTTCTCTGGCTTCCCGCATTTGCCGTAGTTCACAGCCGACGCCGCCGTGCCATGACCGCCCAAGCAGAGCTCCGCCGCCGTTGCCATTGCCGTCGCTGGAGCGCCCGTCGTTGCCAACCGAGCCCACTAATGCGCTCGTGGCATCGAGTAGAAGCCGTAGGGGTAACACAAAGCGCGGATTGACCTTCGCATCACCGTGCGCGAGCTCGCCGCACTTCGGACCTCCGCCATCATCGTCGCCGGCGACGATTCCGGCGACCCCAGCCCTGGCTAACACCACCATCGGACGCGCGGTGGAGTGACCATTCGAACAGACCTCACCGCGCGCGATTTGGTGCCCTATGGCGCATTTTCGAGCATCTCCGGCGAATACGCCGCCGCGGAGAGCTCGCCGGAGCGTTTTCCGGTGACCGGCTGAGCTGGCGCCGACGTGGACCATCCCTGGGAGGCTGACAGATGGGCCCCACCCAACGTTTGACCGGGTTGACTTGGTCAACCCGGGTTACTGTTCCCTTCTGCCACTGACGTGTGGGCCCATGTGTTTAATTAGTCTAATACGGTTAATTAGTTAAACTGTTAGTAGTTAGTGTCACTGACTAGTGGGTCCACCCCTGTGACTAACCTAAATTAGTTTAAATTTAGATCTGTTTAACTAATAGAGGCTGACAGGTGGGTCCCACCTGTCAGTTTGACCAGTCAGCTGGTCAGCCGACCGCTGACGTCATGTTGACTACACCCTGACGTCATAATTCTTTTTTTTGTTAATTTAAATAATTCCAGAATATTGCTAAAACTTTGAAAATTCGTAGAAATTAAACCGTAGCTTGGATGGAAAAACTTTCTACATGAAAGTTGCTCGAAATTTTGAGACGAATCCGATAGTGCCGTCTGTTTTCTTGTCGGGACCCTCTACGTAGGTGAACCCGCAACCTTTTGCCCGTTTCTGGTAGATGAATAGCGCATGCATACCTGCTTTTAATTCCAACTTAAATCCTAAAAATAACTAAAATGGCTTAGACATGTTTTAGGCAACCCTGCACTGCATTTTAACATGCCATGCTCTGTGATGCAAATGACTGCTTTATTTATTTGTTTCCTTCCCCCTCTTCTTCTCCGATAGCCCCCGAGACCGACGCAACTCAGGAGATCAACGACACCACTGACGACCCCTCCTTTGCCGCAGAGCTTCCAGGCAAGCAACCCCCCTTGACGCATGTCTATAGCACCTATTCTTTCTCCCCCTTGCTTGCACTAGAATGCTACTACTGTTGCTTTATCCTATTCTGCTGCATAGCCTATTTTTGTAACCTGCATTTGATACATTACCTGCAATCCTAAATGCTTAGAATAGGTTGGATGGTAGTGAACCATCTGTGACCCCTCTTCCTTGCTGTAGTTGCCCCGCTATAATAGTTATCCCGATCAATGTGATCATTAGTCCGAGACCTGTTCATCACCGCACACCCCTAAGTTGCTTGACGCTACAGAGCTAACATCGAGTGCCGAGGGTGATACCTCTTATCTCACTTCCGATGAAGCCTCTGTAGTACAGCTAGTCAGTTGTGGGTTAACGAGGGTGATTCCTCTTCCCCACCTCCGACGAAGTTCCTGTCATGCAACTCCGCAAGTGTGAATACCACCGAGGGTGATTCCTCTGGGTTCACCTTGACGGATACGTCGAGTGGGAATCCAACGAGGGTGATTCCTTAGATCCCACCTTGATGTTTGGACACACGGTTACCTACACATTACTTTTCTGTTACTGGTTAAAGACTGGTCGAACCCGAGGGGTACCCGCGAGAGATATGATGTGGAGTCGGGTTAACCGTGAGGGTACCCGCGAGATGAATACGATGCGTGGCCGGGCATTCTTAGCCCTTGTCACAAGTCCTTGAGATGGGGCGACGGGGTCACAGTATCATGAGTCTCTGCTCGTTACCGCGCGCTCCTAATGCACTAAGGGTTAGGATGTGTAATCTGAGTAGGCCTCTGGCCTTTTCGCGCTAACCAGCACGTGGGAATAATATGGGTACTCGGCGTCGTGGTATTAGCCGAAGTTCTTCAGACGTCAGCGACTGAGCCGCGCGCGCCGGGTTGGACTGGTAACGCTCGCGCTTGTATTAAGGGGGCTAGGTCTGCTCCTGACCGCCCACGCAACGCGCAGGAGTGCACAGGGCGATGGGCCTAAGACCCCTGCGTGCTTAGGATGTAGACCGGCATGCTGACCTCTCTGTTGAGCCTAGGTGGGGCTATGACGTGTCGATAGTCCGAGGCCAGGCAGCGACTGAGCAAGTGTGTCCGGCCAGAGTCATCGAACGTGTTGGGTAAGTTGGTGCACCCCTGTAGGGAAGTATATCTATTCGAATAGCCGTGTCCACGGTAACAGGATGCTCAGAGCATATTCCGACCTACTACAACTAGAACTAGGTTAAATATGTTGGCCCCGAGATTGCTTTCTTGCTGGGAGTCGAGGAAGGATCTTTGGGCGAGATGCTATTTGATGCTACTTATATTATTGTACTAATCTGCACTCTTCTAATGCTGCAAGACCCTGAAGATGCTATTCTTCGATAGGACTAGGCCTTTCTCTCTATTCTGGCATTTCTGCAAACAAGTCCACATATACAGCCTTCCATTGAAAATGTTGCATTTATAGAATAGATCTGATGTAAGTCTTGCTGAGTACTTTGGATGAGTACTCACGGTTGCTTTGCTTCCTTTTTCCCCATACCCGATATTTGAGACCAGACGATGGAGCCCCGGAGCCTGTTGAACCAGCTGCCCCTGCAGTCGACGACGACTACTACCAGTACTATCCCGCCGGATACTACTACTTCGAGGAGCCCTTCGACGACCAGGAGTAGTTAGGAGGTACCCAGGCAGGAGTCCTGCGCCTTTCGGTCCAGAGTTTTATTTTGCCCCGCCTTTGTAAAGGCTTATCTGTTTAACTTTTGTGTCTGTACTCAGATACCTAATGCTTCCGCTAATGCTTGTATGACATCGAGCTTATGTATTCGAGCCCTCGTGGCCCCTGGCTTGTAATATAAAGCTTGTATGACTTTATTTATATTTTACAGTTGTGTTGTGATATCTTCAAGTGAGTCCTTAGGCCTGATCGTGTGCATTTGCGTGTATGATTAGTGCACGATTAGGCCGGGGGCGTCACAGTGGGGCAGTGGTGCGGCGGCGAGGAGGGTATCGGGCAGTGCTGGCGGTGGCGCGCGCGGGCATGAAACTTTAGGTAGTTGGCTCCCGCCAACGTGGATGAAATTATTGGGAAGTTGCATCTTCCCCTCTATATAGGGGAAGTTGGGGTGTTTTATTGGTTATCACCAAAAAATTATTGGAAAAAGGGAAGTGTGTTTTTTGTGTCAACTCACGCTATACTAGGAAATTATTGGAGAAACGGGATCTGCTGGAGATGCTCTTACCTGGACGGCCAGCTTATCCTCTAAAGCTTTAACCCGGAGGGATGCTGAGCGCTCTCAAAGCATCTAGGGTGGATGTGTCCCTGCCAGTGGGCCCCTAATAGTCGGTTTGTTTACGTAAGCTTCGTGGCCTTCGCACATCCTCGAGCTCGCATGCCGCCCTCATGGTCAACTCTAGCACACCCTTTGCCCTTGGGTTTCTGGCCGCAGGTCGCCAAACTCTGGCCGCCACCACACATCTCCCCGGCTACACCTTTGTGACGCCCCCGACTCGACCGTACACTAATCATACACGCAAATGTGTTCGATCAAGATCAGGGACTCATGGAAAGATATCACAACACAACTCTAGACACAAATTTAAACATAAAGCTTTATATTACAAGACAGGGGTCGCGAGGACCCAATTACATAAGTCAGCGAAAGCAATAATATCTGAGTACAGACATAATTAAACAAGTTTGCCTTAAGAAGGCTAGCAAAACAATGACACTAGATCAAAAAGGCAAGGCCTCCTGCCTGGGGCCTCCGAACTAATCCTGGTCGTAGGTCTCCACATAGCAGCAGGCACCTCCGGGAAAATCTCCGACTCCTGGGCTCTGTCGCGTGAATGCAGCAACCGGGTAGAGGGAAAAAGGTAGCAAATCAACTATGAGTACTAATCCAAAGTACTCGCAAGACTTACATCAAATCTATTCTAAATATGCAACAACATCAAGGGAAGGGTATGTCTGTGGACAAGACTGCAGAATGCTTGAGGAGAGGGGGAAAAGCCTATCCAAACGAAGACTAGCATCTTGCAGCATCAGAAGAGAGTAGCGTATATTATCATATAGCAACAAGTATATATTTACAATGCCCAGAGATCCTTCCTCGACTACCCAGCGAGAAAGCGACCTCGAAGCAATATAATAGTTTAAAATTATCACAGTAACCAGTTCAAGTTGTATAAGATCGGGATACTCTCATATATCCAAGCGTCCTGTTACCGTGGACACGGCTATTCGAATAGATTAACTTCCCTGCAGGTTTGCACTATTGTTACCCAATACGCTCGATTACCTTTGGCCGGACACACTTGCCTGGGTAATGCCCGGCCTCGGATAATCGACACGCCGTAGTCCTACCTAGGCTCTCCAGAGAGGTCCCCACCAGTCTACATCCTAAGCGCGAAGGGGTCATGGATCGATCGCCCTAAGCACTCCGGGTCGTTGCGCGACGAGTCGGGTCCAAGTGCCACCTCTGTCCTAGATGGCATGTGGCGCCCCCGACTCGACACATGCACTAATCATACACGCAAACGTGCATGCTCAAGATCAAGGACTCATGGGAAGATATCACAACACAACTCTAAACTCAAATTAAACATAAATCATCATATTACAAACCAGGGGTCACGAGGACACGAATACATAAGTCATACAAACCATAATATCTGAGTATAGACATAGTTAGTCAAGTTTTGCCTTAAGAAGGCTAGCACAAACAACGACATATGATCGAAAGGCGCAGGCCTCCTGCCTGGGAGCCTCTGAACTACTCCTGGTCGGCTGGCTCAACCCAGTAGTACGTGCCTCCGGGACTCTCCTGGAAGTCGTCTCCTGTGGTGGCATCTGGCTCCTGGACTCCATCGTCTGATGTATCATCAAGTTGGTATGGGGAAAAAGAATAGCAAAGCAACTGTGAGTACTCATCCAAAGTACTCGCAAGACTGACATCAAAACTATACTATAAATGCATTGTATCAAAGGAATGGGGCTATATCTGTGGACTGAACTGCAGAATGCTGGAACAGAGGGGGAGAAGCCTAGCCTATCGAAGACAAGCATCTTGAAGCAGTTCTTGCAGCATCAGAAGAGATAAGAGCAAGACAATATAATTCAAACATAGTTTAGTAAAACCCTGAGATTATTTCTCGACATCCCTTTGAGAAAGTAATACCGAGAGTAGTAGTAGCAGTTTAATAATGTGACAGTATCCATTTGTAATTATAGCAGATCAAGATACAACTCTGAGCGTCCTATTACCGTGGACATGGCTATTCAAATAGATAACTTCCCTGCAGGGGTGCACTACTGTTACCCAACACGCTCGATCACATCTGGCCGAACACACTGGCTGGGTAATGCCCGGCCTCGGGTGATCAACACGAAGCAGCGCCCTACCTAAGCTCAGCAGAGAGGTCAACACGCCGGTCTAAATCCTAAGCACGAAGGGGTCTTGGGCCATCACCCTCCGCACTCCTGCATGTTACGTGGCTGGGCGGGAAGCAGGCGCGACACTGAATACACTAGTGACGTAACCAGCCCAATCCCAACGATCAGCCCGCATCTCTGAGCTGTCACGTCTGAAGAGCTTTCGGAAGAAACGTACAATGCAGAGGGTCCCATACCCATTATCCCACGTGGTCGTACTGCGTATAGGGCTAACGACCCACTCATATCAAATACCCAATCCGTTAAGTCTATTTAGTAGCTCGCAGAGATGAACAGGGTTCCTATCGCTCCATCTTGGTGAAACATAACGCGCGGGTGCTCTTGGGGCCGACCCGTCTTTAGAGATATTCTCTCGCGGGCACCCTTGGGGCCAGCCCGACTTTAACAGTTTAAGTTTGCAGTAATGTAAACAGTTCCGCGATCCTCACCCAGAGTGATCACGGCCCGGTAACAAGCTTGGCATACAGACAAGGGTGATGGGTCACCAATGAAGAAGCAGCACAACTAAGTATTGCGGGGCACATGTGGGGTATCAATATCAGACTACAAAATCAGGCTATGCATAGGAATAGGTGCTATCGGAACAGTAGCAGGGCATTTCTAATGCAAGCATAAGAGAGAAGAGAATGGGTGATATATGATGATCAAGGGGTTTTGCTTGCCTGGAAGCTCTGCTGAAGGGGGCTGGTCGTCGGCGATGTCGTCGAAGACAGCAGTGTCGTCAGTGGGCTCGGGGGCTATCGGGAGAGAAGGGGGGAAGGAACAGTAAATACACGGCAATAATACAACAGTGAGGCATATCATGCCTAAATGATATGCAGAGGTGTTTTACTGCCTAATGAAATGATTTAGTTAATTTAGAAATTTATTTGGATTTATTTTATTAAAGTCAATCACTATTCATTTACTGAAATCACTCAAAAAGTTGCATGTTCATCTAGCTAGGAGTGTTGGACAGTCATTTTGAGTACATAATCAGATTCTACACATGTTTCTGATAATATTACATATATAATTTATTTCAATCCGAGTTACGGTTTAAAAGATATGAATTTTTGAAGTTTTAAACAATTTCTGGAATTTTCTGAATTTATTAAATAAAACATTATCCGAAATAGTAGTGGGGTGACATCATCATGACGTGTTGAGGATGTCAGCAGTGCACAGTGACGCTGACCAGAGTCAAACTTACAGGTGGGGCCCACCTGTCAAAGACAGAGACTTAATCCAGAGGGTCATTTTAATTAAACCGGGTTAATTAGTATAGGGCCCCACTAGTTAGTGTCTGTTTAGGGACTAATTAGATTAATTAGTTTAATTAACAAATTATTTATTTAATTAATTCGTTATAACCACGCGGGACCCACATGTCATAGACACAGGGGCCACGTCAGCGCGCTGACTGGTCAACGAGGCCCAGTGGGGCCCGTGGTCAGTGGCACTGACAGGTGGGGCTGGCCGGCCACGTCGGAGGGGCGCCGGCGACGAGCCGGAGCAGCTCTGGCGAGCCCGTACACGGTGGCCGAGCGCCGGAGTTAACCGGGATTCGTCTCTGGTGCACCAAACCGGCCGTTCTCTGGCTCGTTCAAACGAGGGGAGAACGCCGCATCGATCTAGGCTAGTGCGGGGACTCGGGGACGGCCGGAGCAAGCTCAACGTCGGCGATGGCGGACGGCGGCGTTCGGGTGACGGTGAAATCGGCGTTGCGGTGCGCTAACGGGCAAACCAACTAGCCAGGGACGATCTACGGGTGTGCGCGAGCAAGATGAGCACGGGCGCGGGGCCGTTTGGTCGCTGGAACTACGCCGGCGACGAGGCAGGCGGCGGCGCGTTCGGGCTACTCCGTCGTGGTCGCTACGGTGACGGAAAGAGGACGGGGAGTGGGAGAAAAGACGGCGGGATTCACAGTAGCCCTGTAGAGGTGCGTAAGTGAGCTCGGGGAAGGGCGACGGCGGCGAATCGGCGGTGGCGATTCCGGCGGCCGAAGAGGAAGAAGAAGAGAATGGCGACGGCGTTGGAGCTCCTCTGGTCGCACGAACGGGCGCAGTCGATGGAGTCAGCGATGGTGCATCTAACCGGCACGGTGGGGCGGCGAGTAGTCATCAGTGGCCACAAGCTTCATCGGTGGCCGGTCATGGCGGCGTCGGGTGAGATGGGGGGAAGACGAGAGAGTGGGGGAGAAAGGATCTGGGGCTGTCCCCAAGATCCACGGCGATGCTCTTATCCACCCCAGCCCCTGTAGCGACGCGGAAGCTGGTCGGGCGCGGCGGGAGCGGCTTGCCGGCGTCGACGCGGTCGGACGCGTTCGATCGCGCGGTGAGCAGTAGGAAGAGGGGGAAGGAGAGGTGGGCTGGGCCGGTTGGCTGACTTAGGCCCAGCCGGTGCGGGCTTTTTCTTTTTCTTTCTTTTCTTCTCTGTTTTCTTTTTCTTTTCTGTTTTGTAAATAGTTTAGGTGCAAATTAGTTTTAGTAAAATATGTGACGTGTCCCAAATATTTTAGTGCAATATTCTTCAACACTAGAAATTGGTTTGGGCAATTTAGGATTCATTTGATTTTTAATTAAACAAAAATGAATTAAATTGCTGCTGTTTTGATTCTGTTTAGGTTGAAATGGTCACTTAACTATTTAAATAAATGTTGATCATAATTTTATAAATGTCTCTGAATTATTTGCTATTAAATGAACATTTTAGTTTTTGTTTTTGAACAACTTTTACTTTCACTTAAATTTGAATTGCAAATTGAGTTTGAATTTGAAATGGGGTATGATGCAAATGATGATTATGCACTGCTAATCATGATGACATGGCATGGTTAATAGGGGATCACTATAGTGATTACAGGGGGGGATGTTACAATTCTCCTCCTCTTACAAGAATTCTCGTCCCGAGAATTAAGAGGTAGGCTGAAAGAGAGAGGGGTATTCTTCGCAAAGACGATCCTCGCGTTCCCAAGTGGCTTCATCTTCAGAATGATTCGACCACTGAACCTTAAGGAACTTGGTTGACTTCTGACGGGTTCGACGCTCAGCTTGGTCAAGAATGCGGATCGGATACTCTCGATAAGAAAGATCCTCTTGCAATTCAAGCACTTCATGATCCACGGCTCAGATAGGATCCATGAAGCAGCGTCAGAGTTGCGACACATGAAAGACATCGTGAACTTGAGAAAGGTTCGGTGGCAATTCCAATTGATATGCCACTTCTCCACAATGGGCGAGAATGCGAAAGGGGCCAATGTAGCGAGGAGCTAACTTGCCCTTGATTCCGAAGCGGTGAGTACCTTTCATCGGAGTGACGCGAAGGTAAGCTTGTTTGCCAGGTTGATAGACCATTACCTGGTGTTTTCGATCATAGTTGCTCTTCTGACGAGACTGAGCAGCTTTCAAATGAGCACGAACAATGCGGACTTGTTCTTCAGCTTGCTGAATAATGTCCGGTCCAACGAGTGATCGTTCCCCAGTTTCTGACCAATTCAGAGGGGTTCGACACTTACGTCCATAAGGAACTTCAAAGGGTGCCATCTTCAGACTAGCTTGATAGCTATTGTTGTATGAGAATTCGGCATACGGGAGAGATTCTTCCCATTTCTTACCGAAAGAGATGACACAAGCTCGAAACATGTCTTCAAGCACTTGGTTGACTCGTTCAACTTGACCCTGAGACTGAGGGTGAAATGCGGTACTAAAAGACAGATGAGTTCCCATTGCTTCCTAGAAACTGTTCCAGAACCTGGAGGTGAAGAGGCTGCCATGATCTGAACTAATTTCCAGTGGAATACCGTGAAGTGACATGATCCGGGAGACATACAAGTCTGCTAACTGACTAGCAGTGATTGTCTCCTTAACTGGCAGAAAGTGAGCAACCTTGGAGAAGCGGTCAATGACGACAAAGATAGCATCATGACCCTTCTGCGATTTGGGAAAACCAGTAATGAAATCCATTTCGACTTTGTCCCATTTCCATTCAGGAATTTCAAGTGGTTGCAGAAGTCTAGCAGGCTTTTGGTGTTCTACCTTGATGTGACGGCAAACGTCACATTCAGACACATAGCGAGCAATGTCTCGCTTCATATCAGGCCACCAGTACCTTTGACGAATGTCCTGGTACATCTTGGTGCTGCCAGGGTGAATTGAGAGAGGCGTATCATGAGCTTCTTTCATAACATCCGAATGAGAGTCCAGATTATGCTTTCTGGGGACCACTAGGCGGCCTTTGAAGAACAAGGCACCATCATTACCAACATGGTAGAAAGAAGGATTTCCTTTAGAGAGGAACTTCTTAATCTTCTCGACTTCAGAGTCGTATTTCTGTCTCGTCTTAATGTTGCATTCGAGGTCTGGTTCAACCACCAGGGTATTGAGATAACCCTGTGGGGCAATATGGAGGTTCAACTTGCACATTTCTTCACAAAGCATGGGTTGCGCTTCCTGAACCATGAGGTTGTTGCAATAAGCCTTGCGACTCAATGCATCGGCCATTACATTAGCCTTGCCAGGGGTATAAGAAATATCCATGTCATAGTCGGCTATTGTCTTGAGCCATCTTTGTTGACAGAGCTTCAAGTCTGGTTGAGTATACAGATACTTCAGACTTTGGTGATCCGTGTATATCTCGCAACGATTACCAAGAAGGTAATGTCGCCACAGCTTTAGAGCATAGATAACTGCTGCTAACTCAAGATCATGAGTTGGATACTTATCTTCATGAAAACGCAACTGACGAGAGCCATAAGCAATCACTTTGCGCTCTTGCATTAGGATACAGCCTAATCCTTGACGGGATGCGTCGCAATATATCACAAAGTCCTTGCAGGAATCTGGAGGAGCTAGCACTGGGGCAGATGTTAATTTGTCCTTAAGCGTCTGGAAACTTTCTTGACATTTGTCTGTCCATTCAAATTTAACGCCTTTGTGGAGCAGATCAGTTAGGGGCTTGGCAATCTTGGAGAAGTTCTCAACAAAACAGCGGCAATAGCTGGCGAGTCCGAGAAAACTTCTGACTTGCTTGACATTCTTCGAAGGAGTCCAGTCAAGAATAGCCTAAACTCTTTCAGGGTTAACGGCAATGCCGTCCTTGGAAATCACGTGACCAAGATAAGTCACCTCAGATAACCAGAATTCACACTTGGAGAACTTGGCATACAGTTGATGTTCTCGAAGTCTCTCCAATACAAGCCGAAGATGTTCGGCGTGTTCTTCTTCATTCTTGGAATATATAAGGATATCATCCAAGTAAACCACGACGAACTTGTCGAGGTAGTCCATGAAGATATAGTTCATTAACCGAGAGAAGGTTGCTGGAGCATTAGTCAATCCGAAGGACATGACGGTGTACTTGTATGATCCATAGCGAGTAATGAAAGCGGTCTTCGGAATATCCTCTTTACGAACTCGAATATGATGATAACCCAACCTTAAGTCGAGTTTAGAGAACACAGAGGATCCAGCAAGTTGATCATAGAGATCGTTGATCCGGGGAAGTGGATATTTGTTCTGGATTGTTGCTTGGTTGATAGGCCGATAGTCCTGGACCAATCGGTTAGTTCCATCCTTCTTCTTAACAAAGAGAGAAGGTGCTCCCCAAGCAGAGGAACTGGGGCGTATAAAACCTTTCTTAAGGGACTTGTCGATTTCCTCCTTAAGCTCAAGGAGTTCATGCGGCGGCATCTTGTACGGGCGCTTAGCAATAGGAGTGGTGCCCGGTTTCAAGTCGATGACAAATTCAACGGCTCTAACAGGGGGTATTCCCGGAAGTTCTTCTGGAAAGACATCCGGAAAATCACGAACGACTGGAATGTTCTCAATTCCCTCGAGAGGTGAAGCGTTCAAAGCATTCAGAGCATATATCTGAGCTTCAGCATTCCAAGTAATTCGGGCGGAGTAGTTCACTATCTCATCGGAGGGATGAAGAAGTTGAACGACTTTAGTGGCACAATTGATTGAAGCAGTGTGAGCTTTCATCCAATCCATTCCCAGGATGAGGTCTATCGTGGAAGTTTTTAGGATGATAGGCAAAACAAGGAATTCCAATCCTTTGATTTCGATAGTGACATTGTGTGCCATCATGGTGGTTTGACACTGGCCTCCAGGGGTACGGACAACTACTGGTAGGCTCATCTTTTGAAATGCAATGTCATGTTCTAATGCAAATGCTTCTATCATGAATGAATGCGATGCTCCTGAATCAAATAAAACAGAAGCAGGTACTGAGTTAACGAGAAGTGTACCCATCACAGTTTTAGGTTGATCCTGCACTTCTTCAATATCAACGTGGTAAGCCTAACCACGTCCATAAGCAGCAGGCCCGGTATTATAGTTGCGGGTCTGATTGTTGCCACGGCCATTGCGAGGAAAAGCCAATTGATTCTGAGTCTGGCGGCAGTCCTTGGCCATGTGACCCGGTTTGCGACACTTAAAGCACAGACCATCTTCAGGACGAAGAGGAGCAGCACGGGGTGGAGCAGCTTGAACTCTTGGCTGTCTCGGTGGTGGAGGAGGCAGACGAGGTGCAGCATAAGAAGTCCTTGGCGCAGGGGCAGTTGGACGATACATGCTCTTCGGGATCCAAATCTTACGCCTTTGACCTGAGCTCGTGGATGAGCCAATATCACAGTGGCGCTTCTGCGACTCCTTTTGATCCATCAGAGCAGTCTCCATCAAGATAGCCTTGTTTACAAGGGTGGCAAAGTCGGTGAAGTCTTGAGCAGCAAGTGTAACTTTGAGGTCCGGGTGAAGTCCACCACAGAATTTCTCCTGCCTACGACCATTAGTTGGAATGTCTTCTTCCGCGTAGCGGGATAGGTTAAGAAACTCCCGCTGATAGGTTTCGACAGCCTTGTTGCCCTGAACGAGGTTGCGGAACTCTGTCTTCTTCCGTTCTATGATTCCTTGAGGAATGTAACTAGCACGGAAGGCAGCCTGAAATTCGATCCAGGTGATGATTGTCCCAACAGGTAGTGAGCGCCTGTGGGTGTCCCACCATTGAGCAGCAGGGCCCTTTAGAAAGTAAGACGCGAAAGTGATAAGGTTGGCAGGGGCGACATCGGCAGATTCCATCTCGTGGGTGATGTCGCGCGGCCAGTCATCGGCGTCCAGTGGCTGTTCAGAGTTGCGGTAAGTGGTTGGATTGAGATGCACAAACTCTGACAGTGTTATCGAAGCTGGGTTCTGGTTCTGATTGTTGTGGTGTGGGAACTGAGCCATGATATTAGTCATGAACTGACGGTTCAGCTCAAACTGTTGCATCATAGCTGTGTCTGGCGGTGGTGGTTGATTGTTGGCACGGCCACGACCATGACCACCGGGTCTAACCATCCTGCTAAAATTTTAACATGGGGTAGTTTAGTAAAAGCAACTGCAAGTGTTTAGCGACAAACATGATGTAACACTACAATGGTTAAGTAGTGCAATAGATACATAACAGTAGTCAATTAAGACATACAGATCCATGCACAGAGTTGGTTACACGCGGACAGCATAACGGCGTAAAATTAAGGAAAAAGACATACTAGGCGGCGCGTAGGCACGCGGTGAGGAATACACAACGAGACATAGCAAAGGCTACATCAACATCGGGGAAAACCACTAAAACGGGGCAACTACAAGTGCGGATGAATAATATCCACAGAAGATAAATCCTGCTCTCCGTGTGCACTCTGATGTAGCACCCGGTCTCGAACTGTAAGAAGAGGTCCACGTGCAGGCGTATGACCTCCAACAGCAGGCCAATCAATACCTGCCGGCATCTGAGTCCTGCGCAGGTAAAGGATACACTCTGGATGTATCCCTGCACGAACAGCTGGTAGCAACTGTGTCATAGCATCGTAAAGACGAGCTCGAGTGGCAAATAACTCGACGGCGAGAGCCCGGGCAGTGCGATCCAGAGCCTGAGTACACTGAATCAAAACCTGCGTGTCGTATCGACGTCGCTCGTAAGGGGCACAAACAGCTGTGTAGTATCCGGTAGCATCTCCAGCAGGTGCATACGAATGTATTGGAACTCCGAGGCATCCAAGTGGCTATGCTCGCCACGGAGACGTACGACAGCAGAGTAGGCAGCGTCATGGACTGCCATCTCAATCGTCATGCCAATACCGTGAAAGTCGTGCAACTCGGTCTCGGAGTCGTTACGCTGATCGAAGATACGAACATCAGCATGGTACTGCTCCTGGTTGAACTCGCGGTAATCCTCGTAAACCATGTACTCGGGGTACCAGCGGTAACCCAGTCTGGTTAGGAGGGCGACCAGGATAGCTGGAAAACCAGGGGCATCACGAGCCCAAGTGCGAAGCGCAAGCTGCGTCGCAGGGCACGGCGGGAACAAACGATCCATCTGAAACAGAGGGAATTCAGGATTGTCAAGTGACAATAAGAAGTATCATATAACTTGGAAAGGTTAAACAAACCAATGTAAAGGAAAATGTGATTATCAGACTAATCAGATTAATGTGAAGGAACAAGCATAGACAATCCAGCTCTCTGGGTAGATGAGATTACGAGAACCTACTGTCGACGTTAGTAAAATTCATTTAACCCGAATAGAAGAGGATTCAGAGTCCCATAGTAAAGAAGAGGAATAAAAGATCCTAATACCACCCAGTTGGCGACGTGGGCCCGTAAGCCACACAACCATGTTAGTAAAATAGTTTTTGACGTCTAGACTCAACTTCGACCAAGGAATTGGAAGGGGGCTTCCTATAGGCAGTCGGCTCTGATACCAGCTTGTGGCGCCCCCGGCTCGACACATGCACTAATCATACACGCAAGCGTGCACGCTCGAGATCAGGAACTCATGGGAAGATATCACAACACAACTCTAAACTCAAATTAAACATAAATCATCATATTACAAACCAGGGGTCACGAGGACCCGAATACATAAGTCATACAAACCATAATATCTGAGAACAGACATAGTTAGTCAAGTTTTGCCTTAAGAAGGCTAGCACAAACAACGACATACGATCGAAAGGCGCAGGCCTCCTGCCTGGGAGCCTCCGAACTACTCCTGGTCGGCTGGCTCAACCCAGTAGTACGTGCCTCCGGGACTCTCCTGGAAGTCATCTCCTGTGGTGGCATCTGGCTCCTGGACTCCATCGTCTGATGTATCATCAAGTTGGTATGGGGAAAAAGAATAGCAAAGCAACCGTGAGTACTCATCCAAAGTACTTGCAAGACTGACATCAAAACTATACTATAAATGCATTGTATCAAAGGAATGGGGCTATATCTGTGGACTGAACTGCAGAATGCTGGAACAGAGGGGGAGAAGCCTAGCCTATCGAAGACTAGCATCTTGAAGCAGTTCTTGCAGCATCAGAAGAGATAAGAGCAAGATAATATAATTCAAACATAGTTTTGTAAAACCCTGAGATTATTTCTCGACATCCCTTCGAGAAAGTAATCCCGAGAGTAGTAGTAGCAGTTTAATAATGTGACAGTATCCATTTGTAATTGTAGCAGATCAAGATACAACTCTGAGCGTCCTATTACCGTGGACATGGCTATTCGAATAGATAACTTCCCTGCAGGGGTGCACTACTATTACCCAACACGCTCGATCACATCTGGCCGAACACACTGGCTGGGTAATGCCCGGCCTCGGGTGATCAACACGAAGCAGCGCCCTACCTAAGCTCAGCAGAGAGGTCAACACACCGGTCTAAATCCTAAGCACGAAGGGGTCTTGGGCCATCGCCCTCCGCACTCCTGCACGTTACGTGGCTGGTCGGGAAGCAGGCGCGACACTGAATACACCAGTGACGTAACCAGCCCAATTCGAACGATCAGCCCGCATCTCTGAGCTGTGACGTCTGAAGAGCTTTCGGAAGAAACGTACAACGCAGAGGGTCCCATACCCATTATCCCATGTGGTCGTACTGCGTATAGGGCCAACGACCCACTCAGATCGAATACCCAATCCGTTAAGTCTGTTCAGTAGCTCGCAGAGACGAACAGGGTTCCTGTCGCTCCGTCTTGGTGAAACATAACGCGTGGGTGCTCTTGGAGCCGACCCGTCTTTAGAGATATTCTCTCGCTGGCACCCTTGGGGCCAGCCCGACTTTAACAGTTTAAGTTTGCAGTAATGTAAACAGTTCCACGATCCTCACCCAGAGTGATCACGGCCCGGTAACAAGCTTGGCATATGGACAAGGGTGATGGGTCACCGATGAAGAAGCAACACAACTAAGTATTGTGGGGCACATGTGGGGTATCAATATCAGACTACAAAATCAGGCTATGCATTGGAATAGGTGCTATCAGAACAGTAGCAGGGCATTTCTAATGCAAGCATAAGAGAGAAGAGAATGGGTGATATATGATGATCAAGGGGTTTTGCTTGCCTGGAAGCTCTGCTGAAGGGGGCTGGTCGTCGGCGACATCGTCAAAGACAGCAGTGTCGTCGGTGGGCTCGGGGGCTATCGGGAGAGAAGGGGGGAAGGAACAGTAAATACACGGCAATAATACAACAGTGATGCATATCATGCCTAAATGATATGCAGAGGTGTTTTACTGCCTAATGAAATGATTTAGTTAATTTAGAAATTTATTTGGATTTATTTTATTAAAGTCAGTCACTATTCATTTACTGAAATTAGTCAAAAAGTTGCAGGTTCATCTAGCTAGGAGTGTTAGACAGTCATTTTGATTACATAATCAGATTCTACACATGTTTCTGATAATATTACATATATAATTTATTTCAATCCGAGTTACGGTTTAAAAGATATGAATTTTTGAAGTTTTAAACATTTTCTGGAATTTTCTGAATTTATTAAATAAAACATTATCCGAAACAGTTGTGGGGTGATGTCATCATGACGTGTTGATGACGTCAGCAGTGCACAGTGACGCTGACCAGAGTCAATCTTACAGGTGGGGCCCACCTGTCATAGACAGAGACTTAATCCAGAGGGTCATTTTAATTAAACCGGGTTAATTAGTATAGGGCCCCACTAGTCAATGTTTGTTTAGGGACTAATTAGATTAACTAGTTTAATTAACATATTATTTATTTAATTAATTCGTTATAACTGCGCGGGACCCACATGTCATAGACACAGGGGCCATGTCAACGTGCTGACTAGTCAACGGGGCCAGTGGGGCCTGTGGTCAGTGGCACTGACGGGTGGAGCAGGCCGGCCACATCGGAGGGGCACCGGCTACGAGCCGGAGCAGCTTCGGCGAGCCCGTACACGGTGGCCGAGCGCCGGAGTTGGCCAGGATTCGTCTCTGGTGCACCAAACCGGCCATTCTCGGGCTCGTTCGAACGAGGGGAGAACGCCGCATCGATCTAGGCTAGTGCGGGGACTCAGGGACGGCCGGAGCAAGCTCAACGTCAGCGATGGCGGACGACGGCGTTCGGGTGACGGTGAAATCGGCGTTGCAGTGCGCTAACGGGCAAACCAACTAGCCAGGGACGATCTACGGGTGTGCGCGAGGAAGATGAGCACGGGCGCGAGGCCGTTTGGTCGCCGGAACTATGCCGGCGACGAGGCAGGCGGCGGCGCGTTCGGGCTACTCCGTCGTGGTCGCTACGGTGACGGAAAGAGGATGGGGAGTGGGGGAAAAGATGGCGGGGCTCACAGTGGCCCTGTAGAGGTGAGTAAGCGGGCTCGGGGAAGGGCGACGGCGGCGAATCAGCGGTGGCGATTCCGGCGGCCGAAGAGGAAGAAGAAGAGAATGGCGGTGGCATTGGAGCTCCTCTGGTCGCACGAATGGGCGCAGTCGATGGAGTCGGTGATGGTGCGTCTAACCGGCATGGCGGGGTGGCGAGTAGTCGTTGGTGGCCGCGAGCTTCATCGGTGGCCGGTCATGGCGGCGTCGGGTGATGTGGGGGGAAGACGAGAGAGTGGGGGAGAAAGGATCTGGGGCTGTCCCCGAGATCCACGGCGATGCTCTTATCCACCCCAGCCCCTGTAGCGACGCGGGAGCTGGCCGGGCGCGGCGGGAGCGGCTTGCCGGCGTCGACGCGGTCGGACGCGTTCGACCGCGCGGTGAGCAGTAGGAAGAGGGGGAAGGAGAGGTGGGCAGGGCCGGTTGGCTGACTTAGGCCCAGCCGGTGCGGGCTTTTTCTTTTTCTTTCTTTTCTTCTCTCTTTTCTTTTTCTTTTCTGTTTTGTAAATAGTTTAGGTGCAAATTAGTTTTAGTAAAATATGTGACGTGTCCCAAATATTTCAGTGCAATATTGTTCAACACTAGAAATTGGTTTGGGCAATTTAGGATTCATTTGATTTTTAATTAAACAAAAATGAATTAAATTGCTGCTGTTTTGATTCTATTTAGGTTGGAATGGTCACTTAACTATTTAAATAAATGTTGATCAAAATTTTATAAATGTCTCTGAATTATTTGCTATTAAATGAACATTTTAGTTTCTGTTTTTGAACAACTTTTATTTTCACTTAAATTTGAGTTGCAAATTCAGTTTGAATTTGAAATGGGGTATGATGCAAATGATGATTATGCACTGCTAATCATGATGACATGGCATGGTTAATAGGGGATCACTGTAGTGATTACAGGGGGGGATGTTACATGGCACCTGCCCGACAGGCCCGCAATGCTGAACTGGACGTCTGAGAAAGCTTTCGGGTGGAACGTGCGATGCCGAGGGCCCCATAACCATTATCCCGCATAGTGGTTAGTGCGTATTGGCCAGTGGCCAACTCAGAACGAATACCCAATCCGTTAATCATGTTTGGAATCTCGCGGAGACGAACAGGGTTCCTGTCGCCCCGACATAGTATCACACGGGTTACGACCAGGGACCAGGCCCACCTCTCTCCTAGGTAGTCTCCGCCTGCCCTGTCGTTCCGCCCCAATATCTCTCGCGAGTACTGTATCATAATCTCGCGGGTACCCTTGGGGCCGACTCGACTTGTATCATAATCTCGCGGGTACCCTTGGGGCCGACCCGACTTGAAAAGGGGGAATATCATATCTTAGGTCCATACCTTCATGGTGAGATCCGAGGAATCACCCTCGGTGGATCCACACTTGATACACTGCACGACAGAGACATCATCGAGGATGAATTATAAGGCATCACCCTCGGAAAGGTCACCCTTGAGGTGCTTCACTACAGAGTCATTATCGAGAGTGATCTATGAGGAATCACCCTCGGTAGTACCACACTTCTTGCGACTCTGCAGAGTCGTACAACCGCATGGGCCTAAGGGGGTCTTAGGTCTCCGTCCACCAACCAACTGGTTCAGTCATTATCGGACAACAAAGCATGGCAACACGGACAAGGGTGTAGGGCCACAAGTGGAACACAAGTATTCCTATGCTAAGCATTTAGGATAACAGGCAGGTATCAATAGCAGTTACAAAATCAGGCTATGTATCAGAATAGGAGCTATCAGAACATTAACAGTAGCAATTCTAATGCAAGCATAAGAGAGACAGAATTGGGCGATATAGGCATGATCAAGGGGGTTTGCTTGCCTGGAAGCTCTACAGACGAAAAGGTAATCCTCGGAAGCGTAGTCGCAGTCGATCACCGAATCACCAACGGTCTCGGAGTCTACCGGAGAAGAAGAGGGGGAAGAAACAAATAAATACAAAGCATACAAATGCAATCACAAAGCATGACTTAGCAGTATGGGTGGATTATGTGGTCTACTGCATTGCTAAGTATTTTAGATGGAGAGGGAAAATATTCGGGAATATTTTCCCAGCTCCGGACGGTTATCGGTATATGGATCCGGAGGGGAAGGTTCCATGTTCATCATGTTAGAGGGGTGTGGCACGTATGCGGGTGGCGTATTCGGATTCGTTACATTTTTTTGATCATTTTTCATATATAAAACTTTTTCATCCGTGCAACGGTTATTTTTCTATGATTTTCTGAAGTTTATCTGAATTTCTGGATTTTCCTGATTTAGTTTAATTTCGAAAATCAATTAATTGAAATTACTAGGTGCACCCGGTGCAGTGCACACAGAGGTGCATCAGTGGCTGACAGGTGGGGTCCAGTTGACTGGTCAAATGGGCCAGGGGGACCCACACGTCAGTGTCTCAGTTTTTAAAAAGGGTTTTTATTTAAATCCTATCTACATAATTAACAGGGCCGTGCCCACCTGTCATCGACTGTAGAGGGGTTTTAATTAATTGCTAACAATGGGTTAGCCGGCGATTTAACGCCGGCGACCACCCAGTGCGGCGGTGGCACGCCGGAATTATTCCTCCGACGCCTATTTGTCCCGCAGATGGGTGCTACGAGGAGCTTGTGCTCGCGCGCATCCATGGGAGGTAGAGGGAGGTCGCGGGGTGCTTGGAGCAGGGCCGGCGATGAGCTCCCGCGGCGGCGCACACACGGCTCGGACGGGGGAGGCATGGCAAGGCACGGGGGAGCTCGCTAAGGGGCTCTTCAACCCCCTGGGATCTCCAGGAGCTCATCTGCGTGCTGGTTTTGGACTAGAGGAGGCCATGGAGACGTCGGCAACACGGCCAGCGCCGACGAGTCCACGGCCATGGCGGGCGGTACTGCTAGCGAGCGCAACGAGAGGTAACCACAGGGAGGGGCAAGAGGAGCTCACGTTGGAGCTGCAGGGGAGGTCAGTGGGCTCGCTGGGAGCACCGGAGATGGCGAATCGAAGGCGGCAGCTGCTGGAGCCCGAGGTGGAAAAAGGCTTCGATGGCGGCGTTGTGGCGCGAGGAAGCTCGATCCCGGGCTCGCGGTTGATAGAGACGAGGTCGGCGAGTCTCCTGAACACGGTGGCGGAGCTCGGGGTGGCCGGTGGCCATGGAATCGACACGACGCGGCGATGGGAGCGCTCGGGCTTCAGAGAAATGGAAGGGAACGAGTGGGAGAGGGGAGGAGTGGCGTCTAGGGTTTCGGGGAGGGAGAGAGGGTGCCGGGGCTGATCTTATCCCCACCAGAGCACACCGGATGGCTGGCGCGTGGAGGATCGCCGGCTCGGGCGCACGCGTGGGTGATAGCGAGCGGGAGCAGGTGGGAGGTGGAAGAGGGGCTCTGGTGGGCTGCCACTATAGCTCTGGGCTGAATGCACAGGGGGTGTCCTCTCTTTTCTTTTCTTTTTATTTTTCTTGGTTAGTTTCTGTTTTGCAATTTAGGTTTGGCCACAGAATGACGTTTGTAAAATATGAGGTTGTGCCACATAATTACTTTACAATGTTTAGCACTGCCATAGAAAGGTTTGGTGATCATTTGAATTCACTAGAATTTTGATTAAATGAAATTGGATCAAATGAGCTGTTTTGGTTACTGTTTTGGTTGATAGTTTCTAAATGAGCAAACAAGTGACATGGTTTTCCTCCACATTAATTATCTATGGAATATTTGCAAAATGATGAACTATTTTTCTTGTTAGTTTGTGGATTTTCAAATTTCAATTACTATTTGAATTTTGAATTTGAATAGGGTTTGAGAGTTGAATTATTTCTTAATGGAAATTTAACTATGATGATCATGATGACATGGTATTGTTAATTAACTTAATAGGGCATTGGGGCTGGGGATGTCACAATTCTCCTCCACTCAAAGAAATCTCGTCCCGAGATTTAAGAGGTAGAGTAATGGGGACAGGTCTGGTTACAAAATTCTAACGTATCTTCTTGTTCTTGTTGCCCTTCTTGAAGAAGTTGACCCCTTTCGTTGATGTCTCCATTTCTCTGCTTTAGGTCATCATGATGGAGTCGTCATCCTTTCTTCGGAATCTTCATCGTACTTACAAATAGGGTAAGAGGGGAAACTATAAGGACGGATGTCTGCAAGGACTGATATTCGGTAATTATCTCAGGGAAGGAGGTTTAGAAGTATCAGGAAACATATCGAGAGTGATATAAGGAGGTATAAAAAGTTTCAAACGGGTAGGCAATCATTCGATGCCTGAACTAGAGTGTGAAAGGGGTTCAGAGCAATGAAGAATGGTGCATCTGACACCAAAATAAAATATGCTAAGGAAAATGGCTTGTGGAATATCATAAGAATCCAAATACAAAGGCAATTTCGGAGACAAGGATCACGGAGTTGTTTTCACGAACTTTATGATCAAAGATCTTTCAGAGAGGGTTCTAACGATCGACATGCTCAGGTCAGAATGATAATTGATTACATGGTTAACTGGAAGGTACAGTCACGAGTACTATCGAAAGGTAAGGCAGACTGCATCAGTAGGTATTTGGGAACTTGAGCATTTCTGAATCATTAGGTTGATCAGAATCGAAGTGAGCAATATTCATACCACTATGATGAATAAGAAGGGTGGTGGCATCTTGTGTGATCATGATACAAGGTTCTTCAAAGAACAGTTTGTCAGCTATGTGGGCAACAACATCGGTACCAAGGGCGAGGGATGAAGAGGACCACTTCCCTGCTCGTTAATACGAGGCGGACCAATAGGCAAGGTTCTCGTCCATCGGTGGTTACCAGAAGGTTAACAACAATAGTAACAGGGTCTTACTGACAGAGTTGTACACCGAGGTGTTTACATAAGCAGGGGATCATTACTGCTTAGATCATAAAAATTATTTGAAAGGTTAAATAGACCAATGGAAAGGAAAATGGACAAGTAGAGCAATGATATCCATGACAGGATAGCAAGTAGATAACTCTTTAGGTAAAGGGGCAGGGAAATTCATGAGGTTTACCGATGCAACGGTGTTTGGATAATCAACCAAGAAACATTTAGCATCGCGCTTCTAATATTCTTGTTGATATTCGAAGTACCACTGTCATGCTTTAGGGTAGTGATGATATGGTGTTTAAGTAAGGCTTGGGTCTGAAGATCGCAAGAAATACACAAGGGCAATTTTAAGGATAGCAAGGAACTCAATGTATGACAAAAACATGACCAAGTCTGTGTTGGAAGGAAGGCAGGGAGGTTGTCGATGACAACACGAATCACCGAAGGCAAGGATGGTATTTCTCATCATGAATTCGATTCACATCTTGGAATAAGTCAAATATGTTGACAATGATCATAACACGATTTATCGAGAGGTTTCATGAAAATGTAATTGATCAATAACATGATCAAGCAGAAGAAATGGGGAAGCAGAAGGTCAATGCATTATAGGGTGGATTCGATTCGTTTACCGGTGTTCTCGAGTGACAATCAACTAAGAACCCGTGGACTGACTAAGACGGGGAGAGGTGTTACTTCATCAAGAATTCTCAAGATGTAGTGCAAGGCACGATATCCTCGAGATACCAGAGGGTAATACTCGAAGGTAGATCAGAATAAGGGTTGGATTGATTTATTGATCTGCGAAGTGCAAAAGCTTTAACCTTGTCAAAAAATAGACAAGGCACGGAATGGATTCCTCTTAGATATACCAAATGAGGACTGCATGGTCGGAACCATAACTGCATGGAATCAAGTTAAGAAGACCGGAATAATTATACAAATGAATAAATATTTTGCAAGAAGCTTTCATGACGATCTACATTGTGTCTATGGGCATGAACACAAGGTTCAAGGTCGACTCCCACTTCTTAAACGCATAACCTTTCATTCAATTCTCGCTTTCGATGAAGTTGTAGCGTTGAGATTTCATCTGACGAAGCGCCAGTAGAGTATAACCCGCAGAAGTTTCCGGGTTCACACTGGTTAGGGAGGGCATAGGTTCAACCCATCGGGGCATCTTAGGAACATATACCACAAACTTCAGGAGTAAAGAACACAAGCTCAAAAGCAGAGCATGATTGACAAAAGCAGATGATACAATTTACCAAAGGCATTATGTATCAGGGAAGAACTCACAAGGTTTTTGAATATGAAGGACACTGTTGGATAATAATCCAACAAAGGATCTAGCGGTCCACAAAGGAACTGATGTGAGTATCGGTACTCAACCAGAAGAAGAAATAATGCAATTGCATCGGATCCTAGAATCATCTGAATAATTCAAAGCTTCATTACAAAGGAATTATGATTCCCAAATCGGGTGATTAGAAGCAGACACTCTGATCAAGGATGGATAAGTTGAATAGACTTAGGGGCACGATCGATTGCAACTTGATTGGCCAAGAACCAGCTCATGTCCGGAATGACGTCTGAGCCGGAAGGATAATTTCCAGGGATCAACTGATGATTGCGAGTATTCACAAACATATTGAATCGAGGGACGCAAGATAATAATGACAAGGGATGTTAATGAAGATTTCTAGACATATGGAATTAACCATAGTGCAGGCAGGCAAGAAGAATCTCAAAAGCAATAAGCTGCAGAGGATTCTCAGAACATGATACGTCCATTTTGCATCATGTTTTGTTACTGTTATTTATAGTGTTTTTAATCATTATAACACTCTTTGGAGTAATTCTTATGCCTTTTCTCTCTTAATATGCAAGATTCACACAAGGAGGGAGAATGCTGGCAGCTGGAATTCTAGACCTAAAAAAGCTATGCCAGAGATACCTATTCTGCACATCTCCAAATGAGCTGAAATTTTCTGGAGATTTATTTTGGAATATATAAAAAATATTGGAAGCAAAAAGTACCAGAGGGGGCCACCCAGGTGCCCACGAGGCACCAGGGTGCGCCACCGCCCCATGCGCGCCCTGATACCTCGTGGGGCCCCTTGCCCACTTCTAGCCCCCATTTTCTGGTATATAAGTGCATTTGACCTAGAAAAAATAAGGAGAAGACTTTTGGGACGGTGCGCCGCCGTCACGAGGCAGAACTTGGGCAGGAGCACTTTTGCTCTCCGGCGGAGAGATTCCGCCGGGGATACTTCCCTCCAGGAGGGGGAAATCATCGCCATCGACATCACTAGCGACCCTCTCATCATGGGAGGGCCAATCTTCATCAACATCTTCACCAGCACCATCTCATCTCAAACCCTAGTTCATCTCTTGTATTCAATCTTTGTCTCAAAACCTCAGATTGGTACCTATGGGTTGCTAGTAGTGTTGATTACACCTTGTAGTTGATGCTAGTTGGTTTATTTGGTGGAAGACTATATGTTCAGATCTATTATGCAATTCAATACCCTACTGATCATGGGCATGTTGATGATTTGTGAGTAGTTACTTTTGTTCTTGAGGACATGGGAGCAGTCTTGTCATAAGTAATCATGTGAATTTGGTATTCGTTCGATATTTTGATGATATGTATGTTGTTGATTCTCTTAGTGGTGTCGTGTGAACGTCGACTACATGAAACTTCACCATCTTTGGGCCTAAGGGAATGCATTGTGGAGTAGTAATTAGATGATGGGTTGCTAGAGTGACAGAAGCTTAAACCCTAGTTTATGCGCTATTCCGTAAGGGGCTGATTTGGATCCAAATGTTTAATGCTATGGTTAGAGTTATCTTAATTCTTCTTTCATAGTTGCGGATGCTTGCGAGAGGGGGTAATCATAAGTGGGAGGTTTGTTCAAGTAAGAATAGCACCCAAGCACCGGTTCACCCACATATCAAATTATCAAAGTAGTGAACACGAATCAAACAAACACGATGAAAGTGACTAGTGAAATTCCCATGTGTCCTCGAGAACGTGTTGCTTATTATAAGAGATTGTTCCGGCTTGTCCTTTGCTATAAAAAGGATTGGGACAACTTGCTGCACTCTTTGATACTATTGTTACTTGTCACTTGTTACAAATTGTCTTGCTATCAAATTACTCGTTACCGATAATTTCAGTGCTTGCAGAAAACACCTTGCGGAAAACCGCTTGTCATTTCCTTCTGCTCCTCGTTGGGTTCGACACTCTTACTTATCGAAAGGACTACGATTGATCCCCTATACTTGTGGGTCATCAGAACATCGGATAGTATTTCAAAGTATTTTGTGAAACACGTGAACAACTGGGGACGAACGAATACTCGGTAAGTGTGAGGAATTATTCATAGGTGCCTTCATGCGGCAAGGAAATGCAAGGCAATAGGTACAAGGGATTCTCGGATAGTCGGAGAGTGTCTTCGATATCATCTGGTAAATCTAGATTAGCGGGAACAACTATATCAAATGGCTCTCCCAGAGTAAAGGTGTAGAATAAAAGATCCTAATCCCATCCATTTGCGATGTGGGCCCGTAGGCCACACAACACTGTTAGTAAAACAGTTTTTCAAAGACTAGACTCAACTTCGACCAAGGAATTGGAAGGAGGGGCTCCTACAGGTAGTCGACTCTGATACCAACTTCTGACGCCCCTGACTCGATCGTACACTAATCATACACGCAAATGTGTACGATCAAGATCAGGGACTCATGGGAAGATATCACAACACAACTCTAGACACAAATTTAAACATAAAGTTTTATATTACAAGACAAGGGTCCCAAGGACCCAATTACATAAGTCAGCAAAAGCCATAATATCTGAGTACAGACATAATTAAACAAGTTTGCCTTAAGAAGGCTAGCAAAACAACGACACTAGAACAAAAAGGCAAGGCCTCCTACCTGGGGCCTCCGAAGTAATCCTGGTCGTAGGTCTCCATGTAGCAGCAGGCACCTCCGGGAAAATCTCCGACTCCTGGGCTTCGTCGCGTGAATGCAGCAACCGGGTAGAGGGAAAATGGTAGCAAAGCAACTATGAGTACTGATCCAAAGTGAAAGATCATGGATGTCGCCTAGAGGGGGTGGGGGTGAATAGGCGCTTTAAAATAATTATGGTTTAGGGTTGAACAAATGCGGAAAAAACCTAGCGGTTAATTTGTCAAGCACAAAACCTACAACAACTAGGCTCACCTATGTGCACCAACAACTTATGCTAAGCAAGATAAACAACTAAGTGATAGCAAGATATAACATGAAACATTATGGCTATCACAAAGTAAAGTGCATAAGTAAAGGGCTCGGGTAAGAGATAATTGAGGCACGCGGAGACGACGATGTATCCCGAAGTTCACACCCTTGCGGATGCTAATCTCTGTTTGGAGCGGTGTGGAGGCACAATGCTCCCCAAGAAGCCACTAGGGCCACTATAATCTCCTCATGCCCTCGCACAATGCAAGATGCCGTGATTCCACTAAGGGACCCTTGAGGGCAGTCACCAAACCCGTACTAATGGCAACCCTTGGGGGTGGTCACCGAACCCGTACACTTTGGCAACCCTTGGGGGCAGTCACCAGTACCCGTCAAATTGCTCGGGGCGATCTCCACAACCTAATTGGAGACCCCGACGCTTGCCCGAAGCTTTACACCACAATGATTGAGCTCCGACAACACCAACCGTCTTGGGCACCAAAGCACCCAAGAGGAACAAGCTCTAGGGTGCTCAAACACCCAAGAGTAACAAGCTTCTCAACTTTCACTTCCATGTATCACCGTGGAGAACTCAAACCGATGCACCAAATGCAATGGCAAGGGCACACGGAGTGCCCAAGTCCTTCTCTCCCAAATCCCACCAAAGCAACTAATGCTAGGGAGGAAAATGAGAGGAAGAATGAAGAAGAGAACACGAAGAACTCCAAGATCTAGATCCAAGGGGTTCCCCTCACATAGAGGAGAAAGTGATTGGTGGAAATGTGGATCTAGATCTCCTCTCTCTTTTGCCTCAAGAACTAGCAAGAATCATTGGAGGGATTGAGAGATAGCAAGCTCGAACAAGGTTAACAATGGGGGAAGAACACGAGCTCCAAGGATGGGGACCATTGGGGAAGAAGACCCCCTTAAATAGGCCCCCCCAAACCCAACCGTTATGCCCACAAGTCGTGCACAAGCGGTACTACCGCTTGTGGGAGCGGTACTACCGCTTAGCACGGTCAAAACAGCCTAACGAGATAGAAAAACACGAACGGTAGTTCTGCCAGAGAGGTAGTACCACTCGGGGGAGAGGTAGTACCGCTTGAGAGGTTGTACCGCTCGGGGGAGCAGTACTACCGCTTAGAGAGGTACTACTGCTCTCTACTACCGCTCAAGCGGATTGGGTAACAGAAGCATAAAATAAGCGGAAGTGGAAGCGGTATTGGTCAGCGGAAGTACCGCCTAAGCGGTACTACCGCTCGGGGGATAGGTACTACCGCTCTCTACTACTGCTCTACTACCGCTCAAGCAAAACAGAAGGAACAAGAAAACCAGAACTGCCATAACTTCTGCATATGAGCTCCGAATTGAGCAAACTCAAGCATGTTGGATAGATGACGACAAGTACTATCCAAATAGCGAGTGGTTATAGTGAGAAGAGGCAGTAGAAAATGCCAATGAAATAGAGACGTGAAACCTCTATGAATGAAGAACCGGCAAAAACTCCAACATCGAAAACATCATAGAAGATGCATATGAACTCCGTTTTCGATGAACTCGAGCTTGTCATGAGGATGACCATAAGCTCTAAAACTCACACAGAGAAAAACCAAACAAGAACCAAGAAAGATGATGCAAGGATGCAATGGTTTGAGCTCTCTACGAATGATACGATCAAGCTACTCACTCAAGAGCCCCCCTTGATAGTAAGGCTATCGATCCTATAACCCGGACTCCCAACTACCACAATGAGACCGGCAAAATAGAAAACCTATCAAGGGCAAACCTTTGCCTTGCACATAGTCCACTTGAGCGAGATGATGACGATCTTGACTTCCTCAAGTTGGACCACCTTTCTTGATTGGGCTGGCTCGATGAAGACTAGTTGATTGCTCCCCCATACCCCACTATGGGTGAGCCACTCTTCGGCACATCTTCACAAGTCCATTGTCACCACAATGGACACTAGTAGAAAACAGACCTTTCGTCCGCCCCTTTAGTCCCAGTTTGATTACGGCCCGGGACTAATGTGACCATTAGTCCCGGTTCCAACGGCTAGGAGCGGTCGGGGGCACGGGCATCATTAGTCCCGGTTCATTTTCTACCTATAGTCCCGGTTTGTGATACAAACCGGGACTAAAGGGGTGGTGGCAGGCAGGTGTCAAGCTGGGGCCCCCACGAGCCCCTTTAGTCCCGGTTTGTATCACAAACCGGGACTAGAGGTGGACCTTTAGTCCCGGTTTGTATAACCAAGCGGGACTAAAGACGTCCCTATATAAACCCTTCATCCAGCCCGAGCCCATTCTCTCTGTTTTCCCCTTTCTCTCCTCTGTTCTTCCCCTTGCTCGAGATCATCCTCCATTTTTCCCAAAGATTTGTCAAGATTTGAAGGCACCCCATCTATCCAAGTGTTCATAAAGGTTAGCAACTTTGTCCTTTCATCTCTCATTGCTAGATTAGCTCGTGCAATGCTCTATAAGTATAGTGATTTGTGGGTTTTAGTTTGGGAGTAATTATGAGATGCAAATGCTTAGGAACACAACCAAAGCATGAAACAAAGAAGCAAGGTCCTCTCAACTCACTTCTCCTATAAACTCTCTAAACTTCTCCCCCATTGGCATCGATTGCCAAAATGGGCTCCAGGCTTAGAAGGCCAATATAATATGTGTTCCTCCATAAAGTGTGTATTTCTCAAAATATGAGTGGAATACAATATACATATCCAAAGATACGCAAAAGGAGGAAGACAAACTATATTGAGGATCCAAAGATTGCAAAAGGAAGCTATGGCATAAAGACATACCAAGAGAGAAGCAAGCAATCTAAAGAAACCAATTGAACCAATCAATCAAGAGATTCGACGAGCCACACGAATAAACAATATTATGATATGAGCATAGGAGTGTTCTAAAGAACATAGAGAAGCTCCCCATGAATTGTGCATTATTTACTTTTGTATTTGGATACAACGTGCACAAAATAGGATCATCACTCCCCCAAAAACAATAGAAACACACAACAAGTGCAAGTGAGCATATAGGAAACTAAGCCTAGCACTTGCAACAAACACATGGTTGAGCAATATGAAAGAGAGGCAACTTAGGAATAGGCTCAACCAAAACAATGTGTGTGAGTCATGGCAAAGCACTTGAGAAGACTAATATAAGGATGTGCATTAAGCATCAACATAGTCTTGAATAAACGAGATACAACATGCAAGACATGTCCTTCCCACACACAACACGCAAATGGGTTCACAAGCTCACTAATATGCGAATTAACTACAAAGCTTGTGACAACCCACGGTGAAGATAGAAAAAGATAGCCTCATCAAGAGGAGGGATACCAAAAGAAATGGCAAAAGCCTCGTCAAGACAAGCAAGAGGAAAACAATCTTCACCACAAAAGAGTGTAACAAGATGCAAGGATATAAGATCCTCACTCAAGACAAATCCTTTCACGGAACCACCAAGGAAATAAACGGAAGAAAAAGGTGGTGGACGTGAAAGAATAAGGAAATCCACTAAAGATGTAACTTCTCTCAAGTGTATAAGATTCTAGGTAGATGAACATCATGATGATATCAATCCACAAAGAAGGATGTACACACGAAATGGTTACACAAGGAAAGAATAGGATATCCAAAAGGAAGCCATAAAATATACCAATAAGATCTTTGCTTGAGAAGCATATAGCACATGGCTTAATATTATCTTATAGTATATAAATGAACTTCAACCAAACAGGCATCAAAGACATCACAACTAGCAACAAGAGATCATTGTTGGGATGCTTTGAGAAAGGAAACAAGTATCACAAGAATGAATCAAGAAATTCATGCCATGATGCAACCTACACAAGGTTGAATGCAAGAAATGTATGCATGAATAGATACTTGTTACCGAGATAGCATTGGAAGGATGTAGTAGATAGTAGTTCATTGATCACCCTAGCTTGACTCCAATAAGCACATGGTGACACCACCTTCCTTGTGAATGAGCCGAGCATCCAATGCATCTCCAATTGTTCCTAGAACAACACACAAACAACATGGCACCCAAACTCATTGGGACCAAAGAGTTAGAGAACCACCAATACATAGGACAAACTCCACATAAATATGTGCATATAGATGTGAAATTGAAATTCATGCACATCTTAGCCAAAATGAGACTTGGTGGAGTTTTCCCTATATATTGGGTCAAAGAAAGAAAGCATGCGAAAGAACGTACATGAAATAAATATGCATGCTCTAGACTTTCAAGAATCAAATCAACACATGATTGATAAGATACCAAAGAAAAGATACCAAGTGAAAATAAGATACCAAATGAAGAAATCATCACTTGAAGGATATCAAAAAGATACAAGAAACATCAAAGAATGAGATATCCAATGATACACACTAATAAAAAAATCAAGCTCCCAAAAGAGAGGAAGGTTCCGAACAAACCAAACCCTCTACAAAGTTTCATGATGGCACAAGTACCAAAAAGAAATGACTTGCCTTCCACCAACACACTTGATAAGGATCACAAGATGAGTGTTCTAAAAAAAATAGGATAGCTCCCCCAAGAGTTGTGCATTATAGAGAATTTGCATTTGAATACAAAATGCACAAGATGGGATCACCACTTTCACTATATCTAGAGAAACACTAGGCAAGAAATTACTAAGATCCACAAGTGGCATGGAAGACAACGGGAGTTGACAAAATCCTTGGCAAGAAATAAGACAATTAAGCACAAGCCAATGTGAAGATGACTCAACAATTTCTACCACATACAAGAATACCAATTGTACAAGTACAAGAAGTATTTGGAATGAATTCCTGGTGGTAGATTGTAAAGGTATCCAACATCATCTTTGTAACATCCCCATGTAATAGCTACAGTAATCACCCTCTGATAATGCCATGCCATCATAATTAACTATGCTTGATCATCATTGCATCATATCACATTTCAAATTTCAATTCAATTTGCAAATCAAATTAAAAGTGAAAATAAAAGTGCTCTAATCTAAAAAACTAAAATGTTCATTAGATGGCAAATAATCCAGAGATAATTATAAAAATATAATCAACATTTAATAAATTAGTTAAATGACTCTAACAACATAAAACAGATCCATAACAGCAATATTTAATACCTTTCTATTTAAATAAAATACAAATGAAATTATATTTTGCCCAAACCAATTTCTGGTGCTAGCTAATATTGCATATTAATTAATGTGCCAAGTCACATATTTTATTAAACTCTATTGGAACCTAAACTAGTTACTAAACAGAGAAGAAAAAGAAAAACAGAAAAGAAAGAAAGAAAGAAAGAAAAAGAAAAGCCCACTGCTGTTGGGCTCTAGTCAGCAGACCAGCCCAGCCCACCTACCCCGTCGTCCCTTACCTCTCTCCTCTCTGTCGACGCCACAACCACCGCGCGCACCCGCCCCCCCCCCTCGCTCAGCTCAACAGCGCGACCGCGCGCCCGCTGTGGGGGGTAAGGGCAGAGCCCCCCCCCCCCCCCCCGCACCCTTCTGGCCTCCCTCGCCACTCTCTCCCTCTCCCTGCCGCGTTCCCCTCTCTGCCTCTTCTTCCGCACAAGCCGCCGCCACGTCGCCGGCGTAGCCAAGGCCGCAGCCACCCCCTCGCCCCTCTCTTGCGCCCACGAGCTCTGGACCGTCTTCCTCATCCTCTCCACCGAACCTAGCAACGCCGGGAAGCCGCCACTCCTCGCCATCGACCGACTTCGTCGACTGCAGCCGCCGTCGCCATTGTCGGCCGATCTCCGCCATCGGTGCCTCCCCAGCCACCTCGAGCTTGTCTCTGCGCTCCCTGTGAGCTCGCGCACCTCCTGCCCCTCTTCCTGGCCTCGGCCGCGATCTCTAGCTAGCTATCCGTGTAGCGCCGCCCGCCACCGCCGTCGGACGTCGTCGCCCCCGTCATTTCTGGCTGCCCTTGCTTGTGCCACTTGCACGGTTGGATGCAGCTCGCTGCACTGAGCCGATTCCCACCGTCCGCCGCCTTGTTTGGTCGTCGGAGCGCAGCTCCGGTGGGCCTCCGCCACGTCGGCCTCGTCGCCGGTGTGCACAGCGCGCGCCCGCGCGTTTTGACTAGTGGGTTGACCCACTGACGTGTGGGCCCGCCCGTTTAATTAGCCCTAAACTTAATTAACACTAACCCACTCCCCCTATCTGCCTATGACATGTGGGGCCCTCCGCTAAATAACGGTTAGATTAAAACATCTGCTAACAGACACTTACAGGTGGACCCCCCCTCTAATTGTCTATCTAATAAAAACTGTTAAATGTGTCTATGACACCTGGGCCCCACTGGCCCACTTTGACCAGTCAACTGGGACTGTTGACTGCTGACTCAGCAGTCAACAGGTCCCACCTGTCATACACATACACTCACTACTGGGTACACTTCTGTGTACCCCTAGCAGTTTATGTATTTAATATATCGAATTAAATTTAATTCCAGAAATTCAGAAAATGATTAAAACTTTGAAAAATCATATCTTTTAAACCGTAACTCGGATTAAGATAATTTATATATGTAAAACGATCAGAAAAATGTGTAGAATCCGAATAACCTATCCACATGCCTGCCACACCCCTCTAACATACCGAACATGCGACATTTTGCCCATATCCGGTATATGAATAGTGCCCAACTTTAATAAAATAATTCCAAATAAATTCCTAAAATAACTAAATCATTTAATTAGGCAGTAAGACACTTCTGCACATCGTTTAGGCATGTCATGAATATTGATTGCATTTATCTGCTTGTATTTATTGTTTCTTCCCCCCTCTTCTCTTGATAGACCCCGAGACCGACGTTGCCCCCGAGGACTGCTATGTCACCGACGACCATTCTTCCCCCTTCAGTAGAGCTTCCAGGCAAGCAAAACCCCTTTGATCATAAGATATCGCCCAATTCTTTCCCTCTTATGCTTGCATTAGAATTGCCCCTGCTACTGTTCTGATAGCTCCTATTCCGATACATAGCCTGATTTTGTAGTCTGTTATTAATACCCCACCTGTTGTCCCACAAACTTAGCTCTGCTACTTCTTCATCGGTGACCCATCACCCTTGTCCGTATGCCAGGCTTGTTACCGGGCCGTGAATCCTCTGGGTGAGGATCGCAGAAATGTTTACATTACTACATTTATTTACGGTTATGGAGCTGAAGGGCTGGTGGTACCATCCAGTCAGAGATGGACCTGAGTCCCGACAGCTCCCTATGTTAAAGTCTGGCTGGCCCCAAGGGTGCCCGCGAGTGAATATCATTAAAGACGGGTCGGCTCCAAGAGTACCCGCGCGTTATGTTTCACCAAGTCGGAGCAACAGGAACCCTGTTCGTCTCTGCGAGTTACTAAATGAGCTTACGGATTGGGTATTTGATCTGAGTGGGTCGTTGGCCCTAAACGCACTACCACCACGTGGGATAATGGGTATGGGCCCCTCTGCATCATACGTTTCTTCCGAAAGCTTTGTCAGACGTCCAATTCAGCATTGTGGCATGGTCGGATCATGCCGTTAGCGCTGGTATCCACCGTCCTCACAACAAACCGGAGTGCACAGGGCGATGGCCCAAGACCCTTGAGTGCTTAGGATGTAGACCGGCGGGGACCTCTCTGTTGAGCTTAGGTAGGACGCTGCTTCATATTGATCACCTGAGGTCGGGCATTACCCAGCAAGTGTGTCCAGCCAGATGTGATCGAGTGTGTTGGGTAACAGTAGTGCACCCCTGCAGGGAAGTTATCTATTCGAATAGTCGTGTCCATGGTAACAGGACGCTCAATGTTATATCCCGATCTATTATTACTTGAAGTGGATACCTATTAATTAATTGTAAGTTCCGGGATTACTTTCTCACAGGGAGTCGAGAAAGGATCTCTGGGTTTTGCTTCAACATGCTTGTTAATTTATAATATGCTAATCTGCACTCTTCTAATGCTGCAAGACTCTGAACATGCTACTCTGAAGTTGCTAGTCTTTGATAGGCTAGGTCTTTCCCCCTCTATTCTGGCATTTCTGCAGTATAGTCCACAGATACAACCCCTTCATTTGATACCAATGCATACTTAGTATAGTTCTGATGTCAGTCTTGCTGAGTAGTTTGGATGAGTACTCACGGTTGCTTTGCTATTCTTTTTCCCCATACCCGATTGCTGCGACTAGATGATGGATCCCAGGAGTCAGTTGCTACCGCCGATGACCGCTACTACACTTCCGGTGGAGCCTACTACTACGTGGAGGCCGACGACCAGGAGTAGGTTCGAAGGCTCCCAGGCAGGAGGCCTTGCCTCTTTCGATCAGAGTCATTGTTTGTTTTCGCCTTCTTAAGGCATCTTGTTTAACTTGGTGTCTGTACTCAGATACTTTCGCTTCCGCTGATGCTTGTGTAACCCAAGCTTTTGTATTTGAGCCCTCGAGGCCCCTGGCTTGTAATATAAAGCTTGAATTATTTTAGTTTGTGTTTAGAGTTGTGTTGTGATATCTTCAAGTGAGTCCCTAGGCTTGATCGTGTGCATTTGCGTGTATGGTTAGTGCACGATCGAGTCGGGGGCGTCACAATCTTCACACCAAACAACATAAGCAAATGACTCTTGTAGAGCTAATATGCCACCTAGAAACAAGATAATTTACAATATCAACTCTAAATGGAAATACCTCAAATGTACACATTTTCTAGGTGTCGGTGTACTAAAGACGGGGTCTCTTAGTACCCCGTACTTGTGCACGGACAGTCATAGCCTTACCAGTGGCAAGGCCTGCCGGAAGGCAGTCGAGAACAGATGCGAGATCATTAGAAGAGTAAGGGCTGGCACCCGGCAAGACTCTTGCCGGGTAGGTCCGCGCACCCGGCAAGGAGCTTGCCGGGAAGGCTCGCGAAGACACCCGAGCCAGTGCTCAGGCGACAGAAGACCGGAGGTTGTGCTCCTGGCAAGATCTTGCCGGGAGGCCCAGCGAAGGCCCGGCAAGGATCTTGCTCCCGGCAAGATCCCACTCACCTGCCACCGCCCTGCCACCGTTCTGCCAGCGCTCCAGCTCAGCGGCCAGGCTTGTCTTTTAGGGCCTGTCCGCTTGGTGCGTGTCATGGCTATAACAGTGGGGAGGCTAAAGAGGTGATGATGGGACGGCTTCTTTTCCCGTCCCCAAGGAGATTAGGGACACCTAAGCAGGCGCATTTAATGCGTTTTGTCCCTAAGTAACCAGGGATAGGCATGTAACCCCTGTAGCTGCTTTACACCTCACCCTGTACTGCTCGCCACTGTTGGGGACCCCTTAGTCATATAAAAGGAGGCCCAAGGCGAAGCTACAGGGGGAGGAGGACACTCTGGAAGCCCAGTTGCATGTGTAGCCACCCTCCTTGCGAGCGCTCCGTGTACCTGAGCTTAGAACACCCATAATCAACCTAAGGCAGGAGTAGGGTTTTACGCTTCCGAGCGGCCTGAACCTGGGTAAACGAACATGTCCCCTTGCGCTGGTCGTTTGATCCGCTCTTTGTGCAAGCCTTCTTCCCCCGCCAAACCGTAAAGGGGCCTCTTCGCTGGCCCCATAGGTGTCGTACGCCAACATCTTTGGCGCGCCAGGTAGGGGAAGGAGTTGCGCGAACCCGATCTAGCGGTCAGCGCGCCGGTTCTTGATCATCTTCATCGCCATGGCTCCCAAGAAGAAGGGCATCACGGCGGTTGATCCATCCGCGTCCGACCTGTCCGTACCCACGCAGACGGGCGGTAGCGGAGGCGCCGATGGAGGAGGTGGAGGCCATGGACCTCCACGATGCTCTGGCGACCAAAGCCAGGCGAGTGGCGCCGTTCGCAGCGGCGCCGGCCATCCACGTACTTCCAGGTCCGAGGACGGAGCTGCGCTGCCTACGGGCAGTGCCGCGAACTCCAAGGACAGGACGCTACCTTCCAAGATGCTCACGCCAGCGCATGCACCGCGGCCTTCTTAGGACGCGCGCGACGTGTAACGCCGTGACGTCAGTGGTTCAAGGCGCCCCCATGGAAAGGCTCCTGTGCACCACTCCTATGGTGCGCAGGGCATGCATGCACGCCAACACGATGGTGGGAGCGAGATGCGGCCGCAAGATCGTGACGGGCCTCCTTCTAACTCTGTTAGGAGTCTGAGCACCTCACGATCTTCGCACCTGTCGCCCCCACCTACGCCAGCGGAAGCGTTGGCGCGAGCGCAGCTACTCCTAGACTTCCCTCCCGCTGCGGAGAAGCTAGACGAGTGGAGAGCTGCGATCCAGAGCCTTATCGGCTTCGCCAACGATGACAACCCGCAGCAGGCGGTGCCTTCGCACCAGCGGTCTACCGATCCGGTACAAGCTGGTGGCGAAAAGACTGGAGGTGGAACGGCTACCGTGCGCTCCCCTCCACAGCAGCAGCCACGGTCGCTGACTCGGCGGGCTGCTGCCTGCGATGACGGCTCTACGGCGTCGTCCGATCCACGAACTCGTCGCGATCAGCGCCAAGTTCTTCGGGAGCGGAGCAAGGAAGACGCTCAAACCATCATCGAGCGTAGGCAGGAAGCGCGCCGTCAATCCGACAAACGCGCGGGGCCCACCGTTGACGAACCCGCGCCAGGGTACCCTGGCGACCTGCCTTACGAGGTGGGTTGTCCAGCGTTTACTCGTGAGCTGCGGCGAGTCCAGTGGCCCAGTTCCCAAATCTTCAAGCCCGACGTCCTGGAGAAGTATGACGGCAAGACTCACCCATCCAAGTTCCTGAGCATCTACACCATCGCGGGGCAGGCTGCCGGAGCCCGGATTGACAAGGTACTGGCCAACTACTTTCCATTGGTGCTCAAGCCCAACGTCAGATCGTGGTTGATGCATCTGCCCGAGAATTCCATCTCTTCTTGGGCGGACTTGTGCCATGAGTTTGTTGGCGCCTTCACTGGAGGCCACCAGGCTCATGGCCAAGAAAGTGATCTCCATCTCATTCCCCAGAAAGAAAATGAAACCCTGCGCAAGTACATCTAGAGGTTCAGCCGTATCCAGCACAACATCCCAGACGTCCATCCGGCTGCGGTTATTAGCGCGTTCCATCAGAACGTGCGTAACCGCAAGATGCGAGAGGAGCTCGCGATGAACAAGGTCAGGGATGTCGCCGAGCTCTACGCTTTGGCCGACAGATGTGCTCGAGCTGAGGAAGGGAGGAGGCTCCCCGGCGAGAACGCTGGCGTGGAGACCGACTCTGAAGCCGAAGGCCCTCCCAAGAAGGGTCGACGGTGCAACAAGAAGCGCAAGGGCAAGGCCGTGCTTGCCGTCGAGGGATCTGGCAACGCTGGCACCGCCAAGAAGGCCAAGACTGACGACCCCGGCAAGGAAGTTGCCGAGTGTGTCGCTTGTCGGGCTTTGGCGGCTGCCGCCAAGCCAGGCACCCCCGTCAAGCAGTATTGCAAGATTCACCGCACCAAGGGCCACGATCTCCAGAACTACCGATAAGTCGAGAAACTTGTCGAGAAGCAGAAGGCCGAATATGAGAGGCACGACAAGGAGAAGGCCCAAGATGGTGCTGGTGGTCCCGGCAATAAGCGCAACGGTCGAGAAGGCCGCCGCGGTAGGGCCAAGCAGCAAAAGGAGAAGCCCGCGCGCGGCCAAGATGAGGAAATGGGGGATGATGGTGATGATGACGGACAGAACAACAACTCCAGGGAGAACGAGTTCCAGAAAGCCACGGAGGCCATGTGCGTCGATGGAGGTGCTTCGTTGCATTCCTCTCACCGCCAACTCAAGCAGTGGGCATGTGAGATTAATGCGACAGAACCCTCTATCGATGCCCGCAAGCCGCTAAGATGGTCCCGCACGCCTATCGTTTTTGACGCCGAGGATCACCCTGATCGCACAACTACGGTCGGGTATTTGCCGTTGTTGGTTTCGCCAACAATTCGCAACCTCAAGGTGACAAAAATGCTAGTTGACGACGGGGCCGGCTTGAACTTGATCTCGCCGGATGTGATCTAGAGGCTGCAAATTCCTGATGGAGATCTCAAGGAGACAGGCTCGTTCCAAGGGATCAACCCGGGAAGGAGCCAGCCGAAAGGCAATATTACGCTACCAGTCACGTTTGGTAGCGAGCTCAACTTCAGGACAGAGAAGGTCACGTTCGACATCGCCAAGATTCCATTGCCGTATAATGGGATCCTTGGTCACCCTGCATTGGCCAAGTTCATGGCGGCGTCGCACTACGCCTACAATGTGCTGAAGATGCCCGGGCCGATGAGTGTCATCACTGTTAGCTCTGACAAGAAAGGCGCACTCATCTGCACCGACAAGCTTTACCGAGAGGCAGTTGCAGCGCCTGCCGTCAAGGCACCCGCTCCTGCCGTCAAAGCTCCCGGGGGAAGGAAGACCGGCAAGGCCTCCCGCATGAACTCCGGCAAGGGCACCTCTTCGGAGTGCTGCGCTCCCATTGAGGATGTGTCGGAAGACTCTACCGGGAAAATCGGCAAGACCTCTGGCGTGCACTCCGGCAAGCGCACCACTTCGGAGTGTTGCGCTCTCGTTGAGGACGTACCAGAGAGCCTTGCCGGTAGGACCAAGAAATCCAAGGCAGCTCCACCAGCGACCAAGAAGGTGCCCACTAAGGAGGACGGAATGGGAGGGACTTTCACCATAAGTTCCACCCTCGATGACAAATAGGAAAGCGTGCTTGTTGCCTTCTTGCGGGCGAATGTCGACGTGTTTGCATGGCAACCGTCTGACATCCCCGGTGTTCCCAGGGAGGTAATTGAGCACCACCTTGCTGTCTGTCCTCACGCGCGGCCCGTCAAGCAGAAGGTGCGGAAGCAAGCCTTGGAATGGCAAGAGTTCATTGTTGAAGAGATCAAGAAGTTGGAAGCGGCAGGCCTAGTTAGGGGGGTCCTTCACCCAACATGGTTGGCTAATCCGGTTGTAGTGCGCAAGGCGAACGGGAAATGGCGGCTTTGTATCGACTATACAGATATCAATAAAGCTTGTCCAAAAGATCCTTTTCCCTTGACGCGCATCGACCAGATTGTGGACTCCACTGCTGGCTGTGATCTGCTGTCCTTCCTCGACGCCTATTCAGGATATCACCAGATCTTCATGTCCAAGGAAGATGAAGAGAAGACCGCATTTATCACCCCATGTGGCACGTATTGCTTCATACGCATGCCTTTCGGGTTGAAGAGTGCTAGTTCAACATTTGCGAGAGCGGTCCAGATTGGTTTTGAACCTCAGCTACATAGAAATATGGAAGCCTATCTGGATGATATAGTCGTCAAGACTAAGGACAAGGCGACGCTCCTGCAAGACTTAGAAGAAACATTTCTAAATCTGCGCAAGATTAATCTGAAGCTCAATCCCGAGAAGTGCGTGTTTGGCGTCCCATCCGGCAAGCTTCTCGGGTTCTTTGGGTCTCAACATGGGATCGAAGTGAACGCCGACAAGATCAAAGCAATTGAGCAGATTAGGGCGCCAAGACGTGTCAAGGATGTGCGTCGGCTCGCCGGCTGCGTTGCTGCTCTGAGCAGGTTCATCTCCAAATCTGCTGAGCGCGCCCTGCCCTTTTTCAAGATCTTGAAGAAGGTAGGTCCGATGAGATGGACTCCGGAGGCTGAGGCAGCGCTGCAAGACTTGAGGAGGTACCTCTCCTCACCGCTGACACTAGTTGCGCCCAGACCGCAAGAGCCGTTGCTACTATACCTGGCGGCAACGAATCAAGTGGTTAGTGCTGCATTGGTGACGCAGAGGGAAGTTGTCGAAGAAGCAGAAGCAGCGGCAAGCCCATCAAGCGACAAGCCGGGATCCTCCCCGACAAGATCTGGCGCCGACGAGACAGGATCTGCGCAACCAGATGAAGTAGTGCCAAAGAAGAAGATGGTGCAGCGCTCGGTCTATTTCATCAGCTCCCTGCTGCAGGGAGCCAGGTCAAGATATTCCGGTGTGCAAAAGTTGCTCTTCGGCCTCTTTATGGCCTCGAGGAAGCTGCACCATTACTTCCAGGCACATGAGATCACCGTTGTCACTCGCTTTCCGTTGCAGCAGATTCTACGGAACCCGGATGCAACAGGCAGGATTGTGGAGTGGGCTTTGGAGCTGTCAAGTTTTGATCTCAAGTTTGAGAGCACTTCGACTATCCAGAGCAGAGCCTTGGCGGAATTCATTGCTGAATGGACGCCGACGCCAGATGAAGAGATTCCAGAGACAACCGCTCCCGGCAGGGAAACAGATCGAGAATGGGTTATGTACTTTGATGGAGCTTTCTCGCTGCAAGGCGCCGGTGCTGGTGTGCTGCTTGTCGCACCCACCGGAGAGCACCACAAGTACGTAGTTCAGATGTATTTTCCCCAGGAAAGGTCAACAAACAACACTGCCGAGTATGAGGGATTGCTCGCTGGCCTCAGGATTGCGGCAGACCTCGGAATAAGAAAGCTCATTGTTAGAGGCGATTCGCAGCTCGTCGTTAGGCAGATCAACAAAGATTATCAGAGCCCGTTGATGGAAGCATACATTGATGAAGTGAGGAAGCAATAAGAGCGCTTTGACGGGTTGCAGGCAGAGCATGTTCCTTGCGCAGAGAACAACATTGCCGACGACTTGTTGAAACGCGCTGCACTTAAGCTACCTGTGGAACCAGGGACTTTCGTGCTCCGCTTGACTCAGCCATCCGTGACGTCATCGATGAGGCCAGACAAGAAGAGGAAGTTGGGCCCCGGCAAATACTTTCCTGCCGGGCTTCCAGAAGCCCCCGGCAAGGAAGTTGCCGGGAACAACGCTAAGCTTGCCGGGGAATCACGGGCTCCAGCGGGCTTTCAAGCCCTTGCCGTTGAGACAAGTGCTCCCCCGGCAGGAGATACACCCTTGTCCCTTGTTGTCAAGCCACTGGCTCCAACATGGGCACCGCTTGCCGTGGAACCACTGGCTCCGGCAGGGCCATTGGTCCTTGCCGTCGAAGCGAGCGGTCCTGCGGCCGAAGACATGCCTTTAGTTCTTGTTGTCGAGCCCCAGGCTCCAACATGGGCACAGCACGTCGTCCATTTCCTTCAAACAGGAGAACTCCCCGAAGAGCAGGAAGAAGCGGAAAGAGTAGCCCGTCGGTCTAAAATGTACCAGTTCGTCGACGACGTTCTGTACAGAAAAAGACCGAATGGTGTGAAATTGAAGTGCATTCCTCGGGAGGATGGACTCGAGCTATTGGCAGAGATACATGAAGGCATATGTGGCTCCCACATAGGCTCAAGGGCCCTCGTCGATAAGGTATTCCGACAAGGTTTCTTTTGGCCCTCTGCTCTCCAGGATGCAACTGCACTAGTAACCAAGTGTGAAGCGTGCCAGTTTCATTCAAAAAGATTACACCAACCAGCCCAAGCTCTTCAGACGATCCCTCTCTCCTGGCCATTTTCGGTTTGGGGGCTCGACATACTGGGCCCCTTCCCCCGCGCTGCCGGGGGCTTCAAGTACTTGTACGTCGCCATCGACAAGTTCACGAAGTGGCCGGAAGTGGAAACGGTGAGAAAGGTGACAGCGCAGTCGACCATCAAGTTCTTCAAGGGATTGGTGTGCCATTTTGGTGTGCCCAATAGGATCATCACCGACAACGGTACGCAGTTCACGAGCCGCACCTTCATGCAGTACGTCCAAGACCTTGGCAGCAAGATCTGTTTTGCCTCTGTTGCTCACCCAAGAAGCAACGGCCAAGCGGAAAGGGTGAACGCTGAAGTGCTGCGAGGCCTCAGGACAAGAACTTTCGACAAGCTGCACAAGACCGGAAGACGCTGGATTGACGAGTTGCCGGTGGTTCTTTGGTCAATCAGAACGACACTGAATCGAGCTACCGGCCAGACGCCCTTCTCCCTGGTCTACGGGGCGAAGGCAGTTCTCCCCACGGAACTCATATTCGGGTCACCTCGAGTGCTCACTTATGATGAGCTCGAGCAAGAGCAGCGGCAGCAAGATGATGCCACGCTCCTTGAGGAGGATCGTCTTCGGGCTGTTGTGTGAGCTGCACGCTACCAGCAAGCCTTGCGCCGCTACCATAGCCACAAGGTTCGTGCCCAGAGTCTTGAGGAAGGCGACCTTGTTCTTCGGCACGTTCAGTCAGCCAAGAATTCAAACAAGTTGACGCCGAAGTGGGAAGGCCCTTATCGGGTAGTGCGAGTCACCAGGCCTGGCGCCGTCCGCCTGGAGACCGAAGACGGCATTCCAGTGGGCAACTCCTGGAATATCAAGCATCTTCGCAAGTTCTACCCATAAGGCGCGGTTGTCGGGCGCTCCCGGCAACCACCTTTTGTACAAGTCTTGCCGCCAGGCATGTAATCCTTTGTACAAAGCCAGGCGCAGACCCTGTGCATAGCTAATCCAGATAAGTGCTTTACTATTCTTGTCGATTCTCATCCAAGATGATGTATTGCACCTGCTTCCCGTAGACGTTTCTATATGGGAAAACCTGGACATAAGGGAACCTTGTCAGGATCAGTTGCGCCCTTATTTTGTCTTGAGTCCGCTCGACAAACTTAAGTGGCCGCACTGAAAATGTCAAGGAGCCCTGTCGTGGTCGGTTTGCGCCTTGGCTTGCCTCGAGTCCGCTTGGTGAGCCAAGCAGCTGCATTCTAGCATGGCAGGGTATCTTGCCGGCAGCGGCACTTCCTGCAGGCTGCTAAGGATCCGTTCCTCAAAGCACCCGCGGCAAGTTGCGCGCGCCGGCAGGCTTCCCATGAACGTAGGGCATGCACCATACAGAAGGCGTTTACCGAATTACTAATGAACCGCTGCGGTTCCATGCCCTTGTCTTATCTTCCCCTTCAGAAACACAAGTTTCTTTGACCACATGCTTGCCGGGGGAGGAGCGATGGCACGGACGCCGACAGGCGGTGCTCAGGTTGACGCCTTGCAACAAGGATTTCGGCAACCCAGAGCTAAGTTTAAACACTCTCTCTGTGATTACATTCGCGTTCTCCCTTCAACGATTTTGAGCTTTGTATGAGAAACTTCTGCGCAAGGAAAATCTTGTCACCGTGGGTCCGCACTCTAGCTTGCCTTGAGCCCCGATCGACGAGCTTGGTAGCCGCATTCCGGTTGGTATGTGCCCTCACTTGCCTCGAGTCCGCTCGGCAGACATGGCAGCTGCGTCCCGATCGGTACGCGCCCTAGTTCGTCCCGGGTCTGCTCGGCAAAGCCCGATAGTTGCGTTCCAACCCAGCAAGCTTTCCGAAAGCGCAGGATGCACGCTCATGCGAAGACAAATATAACAAGGGAAACGACGTGCACTTATTTAAACCCGGCAACGCTAAGTGTCGATTGAAAAAGTACTTGTTTACATTTTTATCGGCTCTTTGCGAGGATTTATTTTAGGTGCCGTTTTTGAAGAACCAGATAATGCTGCTACCGGCGATCCATACAAGATGAAGGAGTCGGAACGCAAGCTAAGTGTTCGCGAACCGCCAGGGTTCCGTGCCCCTGTTCCCTCTGCTTCTTCAAAGACAGAAGGTTCCTTCGCGCACAAGTTGCCGGGGGGGAAGGATGGTACGGGTACCGACAGGCGACACGCGCAACTGGCGACTACAGAAAGTTAAGTTGGAAATTTCAAAAAATTTCCTTGAGTACATTTGCGTTCTTCCTTGAACAACTTTGTGCTTTGTATGGGCAACCTGCACGCGAGAGGAACCTTGTCGCGGTTGGCCCGCGCTCTGTCCTTGCCTCGAGTTCGCTCGACAAGTTGGGCAGCTGCGTCCCGGTCGTTACGCACCCTGGCTCGCCTCGAGTCCGCTCGGCAAGCCGGGCAGCTGCATTCCGATCGGTATGCGCCCTAGCCTGTTTCGTAGCCCACTCGGCAAGCCTAGCAGTCACGTTCTAACCCGACAAGACAGCCTACCAGTGGCGGCACTTCCAGCAGGCAAGTGTGCGCGCCGGCAAGCTTTCCGTAAGCGTAGGGAGTGCATTCATGCAAAGACAAGTTAGACAAGAAGAACATCATGCATTCATTCGAGATATAGCAAAACACATTACTTGTCATTACAGTCCTAACCAAAAGATAATACTGTCTTTTACATGGGCCGATGGCAACGAGATGTGGCGGAGCGACTAATCCCTGCGATCGCCTTCGACGCGCCTGACGTGGCCTACCCTGTCAACGATGGGCATGACGAGCTTCTCGAGCGCCTTGACGTCCGTGCCCTCCGGCAGGCTGGCCAGCACATTGTCGAGGTTGAGGCTCGGGTTCTTGTGCGCCACCTTGATGAGCACCTTGAGGAGGACAGCCCGGAAGAGCTTGTGGCTCTCGTTCGCCAGATGGGTTGCTCGGTTGGCCTGGAAGTGCTTCAGGGCATCGATGACGCCCTCGAAGAACATGGTCAGCTTGGCGCTCGAAGAGATCCTGTCATCTGGGGAGTAGCAGAAGTTGGGCAGGCCCATGGCGGTCAACTCTACGGCAAGCCTCTCCGCGACGTCCACAAGACGATCAGTCCAGATCTTCACCCCCTTCTCGAAGTCGTTATATGTGGCGGCGGCACTATCGAGTAGACTCTTCTCCTTTTGGAGGTCCTTGATCAGAGCCTTTTCGCAAGCCCTGCTCTCTTCAAGGGACTTCTCCAGCGTCGCCAACTTCAGTTCCAAATCGGCAATGGAGTCGTTGGCTGACAAGAGCTCCTTGATCTTGTCGGACATGGTGGCTTGCATCTCCGCCAGGCTGTGGAGGGTTTTCTCTCTGTCGGCCTTGAGCGTCGAGATATACTTGCCGTGCTCCCCGAGATCCACCTCCAGCCTCTTGACCTTGTTGCCCAGCTCGTCCTTGGCAGCTTCTGTAGCTTCGGCAGCATCAATGGTGTCCTTCAGCCTGCCGGCATGATCCGCTGTCAAGGCTCCAAGGGCCTCATTGTGCCTCTGCTCTAGCTCCTGAGTGCACTGCGTGACAAGCTTGCCGACTTCCTCGTCCTTGGCGCGAAGCTTGGCGGCAAGCGCCTCTTCGTGAGCGGCGAGGTCTTCCTCATGTGCGTCGAGCCCGACGCGGCGCTCCGCCAGACGAGCTTCTTTTGCGGCAACCCACTGCGCGTCCTCCTCCCGTGCCTTCTCAGCATCGGATTGCTGCAAAAGGAAATCATTCCAATTCTGGGTCAGTTGCTCCCGGGCGGTCATCAGCTCCTGGCGGGCCTCGGCATGCCAGACTTGCGTTTCCTCGACACACTTCTGGAAGGCCGCCTCCATCGCTTCATTGACTGCCGCTCTGGAGTCCAGCTTCTCCTTCCGGGTGCGATGGAGCGCCTGAAGCTTCTGGAAGTTGTCGGCCATGGCTTGGAGAAGCTGCTCTTCCCTGGATCCGCCGCTGCTGGCGCGTGGCTCGTCAGCAGTCTTGAGCCCGGCGGCGGCGACGATATCTCCATCCAAGATCTCTCCTTCGATTGGCGCCCCGATGCTTGCCATTCCTGGCATGTTGACGAACAGGTCGTCGCCAACCTTGACGTAGCTGCTTGACGGGGGGGCATCGGATGTCGACGGCTGGTCCTCGACAACCGCCTCACCGGCAGCAGGGGGCTTGACGACCGGTGTAGCGCCATGCGCTCCTGCGGCAGGAATGCCGTCAGTGCGGTCGCCGGTCTCCCTGCCGGCCCCCTTAGTAGACCCCTCGGTGGCCTCTTCCTGTGCAGCCTTGGCGGCCTCGCCGGTTGCGGCCCTGTTGGCCTCGGCGGCAGCATCCTTGGCGGCCTCCTTGATGACGACGTCGACATCCAGTTGCTCCGTCGATGGAGGATCTGAAGACCAAGAGAAGAAGTGAAGTGAGACCAAGATTGAAGTTCAAGAAGACAAAAAAGAAAAAAAGAAAGAAGAGAAAATAAATGCCTAAGGCGAGTGGCTTACCCAAGTCGAGCTGTGAAGAAGTGTCCATGCTTGTCGGCTCCTCTCTAGCATGGATTGGCTTGCCGGTCGAAGCCCTTGCCGAAGGCTCATCTCCAAGCGGCGTAGTCGACGAAGGCGGCACGTCTGAGACGAATTCCATTGGCTCTCCATGTTGCCATCCATCTCCTACAAGCCCGGAGATGTCAGCAGTGAAGATGGTCACCCCCACGCTCGCCAGTGGAAAGTGGGTAACGGGCTCACGCTGGGGGCTGGGCTGGGGGCTGCCTTGAGGGCTTGACTCCGAGCTGATGGTAATCGGCTCCGGCGCGCCCATAGTGCTTGCCGGTGGCTCGTCGCTCATAGAAGTCTTCGCCCTATTCGCCATCCGCTGCGCCAAAGTCTCTGTATCCCTGTGGAGACAAGAAAAGCAATGAATTAAGAGGATCCAAGGATCGAAAGGCGGGAACGCGGTCAGGATTCTTACTCTTCTCTCTCCGGGCTGAAGGCGGAAACGTCGAAGTCAACCTCCGCCGAGACGCTCGGCTGAGGAGGAGGAGAAGTGGCCCTGGCGCGCTTGGGTGCCGACGAAGCGGCAGGCTGTTGAGACCCTGCCGCTCCAGCTGCCGGTGCTGTCGCGCGAGACGACCCTGCCGCCCCGGCTGTTGCCACGGCCGCCTGTCTCGTGCGCCGCGCAGGTTGCTGTTGGGCCCCTTGCCGCTGTGCGGCCTCGCCGGCCGCCTCCCTGTCGGGGACCTCGTCACTTGAGGGGGGTTGATGCACCGGAGCGCCAGAGGCGGCTTTCCAGAGCATCTTCCTCTTCTTCTTATTGGGAGTCGGGGGCTCCTCGGGCAGTTGCTCCTCGTCCTGCTCCCCGTCACCCTCGCCTTGTTCGGAGAAGGACTCCTCCGGCTCTTCGCCCTCGCCGGCTTCCTCTTCAGTGCAGCCGAAGTTGCCGGCCTCCGCGGCAAGGTTGGCCTCTTCTGCCCTGCTGGCGATGTAGGCTACCTCTGCGTCAGTGGTGGGGCGGATGAGTTCCGGCTCCTTCCGGATGGCCCTCTCCAACAAGCCGTCGAAGAATGCCTGCATGCGCTCCGATGGCGGCTCTTCCCAAGTCCCGTCGAGGCCGTGCGCGTTGAAGACTGGCATCATGGCGATGATCGCGCTCAGTGCCGAGTTGTTGCACAGAGGGATCATGCCAGGCGCCAGCTTGAAGCGCCCGTCAGGCTAAAACAGCTTGTGGCATACGGCCATGTGCTGGATGACCATCAGATTGCCGTTGAGGCCGGGGCGCAGCCGCATGATGTCTGCCGCGTTGTGGAAATCCTAGGCAGGCCTCCCCTTGTTGTGCAGAGGGGCGATGCGGCGACGAAGAAAATCTGCGCCCACCATCTCAATGGTGAGCCCGGCAACCTTGAGGCGGTGGATCCTGGTGACCACGATGGAGAGCTTCTTGTCCAGGGGGTCAAGGTCGCTCCAGTTCTTGCCGCGGACCACCTTGGCTTGCCGGAGGAGACAGAATGGTTGGAAATCCTCCTCCCTAATCCAGCACCAGTCGGCCCACCACTCGTCCCACTTCTTGCGATAAGCACCCTCCGGATAGACGTCCTTGGTCCAAACCCTTGGGATCCAAGTGATGGACCCCGAGAGGGCATCTCCGGATTCGATGCGAGGGATGAAGTAGTGGCGGAAGAGCGCGGTGTTGGGGGTTACTCCGGCAAAGTTCTCACAGAGGTGGGCGAAAACGGACATACACGTTACGACATTTGGTGTGAAATCTAAGAGCTGGAAGCCATACGTGTACATGATGTCATTGAAGAAATCAGAGAAAGGAGGGCAAAGACCGTAATAGAAGTAAGCGATGAAGAAGGGATACGTATCTGCGCCGCCCACGACGGAAGCGGGGAGAACGCGCGTCGCGGGGTGGCCCTTTGTCTCCATTCCCCAGAAGCTCCGGTAGCGCTCCAGTAGGGTGCGGCCGTCGAGCACTGGGGGGAAGATGACGTGCTCTTTCCGCAGCTTCACCAGGCCGGTCTGCTCCGCCTCCGCATCGGAATTAGCGGTCTTCACCGCCTTGCCCTTGCCTCCTTTGGGTGCCATGGCGGGTGCGGGAGCAGAGGCTAGGGCGGAGAGGATGTGGAGATGGCGGATGAACAGGAGGGGCTCGGCTTCGGGCTCGAGGAAGAAGAAGATGGCGGCGGTTGCAGAGGCAAGAGGTGTAATGAGCGTTGCCCCTGCGGGTTTCCTTTATAAGGGAAGCGCGAGGTGGCCTCACTACTGCCCAAGCGCACGACCGATGCGATTCCGCGCTCGTGCCCCCATGTCCCGCATTTAATGTGCATCGTGGGGGGCACGGTAAATGAGGCGATAACTACAGCTGTTACTCCTGCCACGCATGCCCGTGCACTGTTTGGGCCTAGCCCAACAACGCCTCGCACCCGTGTATGGCCTAGGCCCGGGGGCTCCTGTCGGTGTACTAAAGACGGGGTCTCTTAGTACCCCGTACTTGTGCACGGACAGTCGTAGCCATACCAGCGGCAAGGCCTGCCGGAAGGCAGTCGAGAACAGATGCGAGATCATCAGAAGACTAAGGGCTGGCACCCGGCAAGACTCTTGCCGGGTAGGTCCGCGCACCCAGCAAGGCGCTTGCCGGGAAGGCTCGTGAAGACACCCGAGCCAGTGCTCAGGCGACAGAAGACCGGAGGTTGGGCTCCCGGCAAGATCTTGCCGGGAGGCCCAGCAAAGGCCCGGCAAGGATCTTGCTCCCGGCAAGATCCCACTCACCTGCCATTGCCCTGCCACCGTTCTACCACCGCTCCAGCTCAGCGGCCAGGCTTGTCTTTTAGGGCCTATCCGCTTGGTGTGTGTCATGGCTATAACAGTGGGGAGGCTAAAGCGGTGATGATGGGATGGCTTCTTTTCCCGTCCCCAAGGAGATTAGGGACACCTAAGCAGGCGCATTTAATGCGTTTTGTCCCTAAGTAACTAGGGATAGGCATATAACCCCTGTAGCTGCTTTACACCTCACCCTGTACTGCTCGCCACTATTGGTGACCCCTTAGTCATATAAAAGGAGGCCCAAGGTGAAGCTACAGGGGGAGGAGGACACTCTGGAAGCCCAGTTGCATGTGTAGCCGCCCTCCTTGCGAGCGCTCCGTGTACCTGAGCTTAGAACACCCATAATCAACCTAAGGCAGGAGTAGGGTTTTACGCTTCCGAGCGGCCCGAACCTAGGTAAACGAACGTGTCCCCTTGCGCTGGTCGTTTGATCCGCTCTTTGTGCAAGCCTTCTTCCCCCGCCGAACTGTAAAGGGGCCTCTTCGCTGGTCCCATAGGTGTCGTACGCCGACACTAGGCTTGTAATATACACAAAGCATATTACTCCCCCATAATGTTATACCCTAAAAATCTTAACAAGAGGCAAATAAGATTCAACAAGAGATAATTAATGGATTATTTAGAATTTGAATTTCTCATGGGAAGACATACCACATAGAGACTAGATAATCTTGTAATATCAACACTAGGTAGTATTCCTCATGTACACACATTTGTAGGATCATGAAGTGCACAAAGCACATCACTCCCCCAAAATGGGATGTTCCATTAATGTCTCACAAGAGCCACTAAGATATAAACAAGATGCAAACTAGGCTCAACACACTACTCACACATACATGATGTGCAAGCCAACAAACACATACTTGATTACTCAAGATAAGCAAATTGGAAGCACACCATATACACACACACATGCAAGGAACAAAACCAAAACATGCAAAAGGGGCAAGTAAATTTCAATGTAACCAATTTAAGTACAAGTTACCACAAGGAGGCACATTGGATATAAGATAGAAACTTGATAATCCAAATGACTTGGCTTGAAACAATATGAATGATGAAGATCCCTTAATTCTTCATGATATAGCCAAGTCTCCAATGCCCTCCAACAACACCTATTGATCAAGTTTGAGCTTGTTGGTCCCCAATCAAGTTGGGTCCTAAGAGGTTAGTCACAATAGGCTTGGCTACCCAAATGGTTCTTTTCTTGAAACCACTTTGACTACCAACAAACTTGGCAAACACATTGCCAACCTTATTCTTCCCAAGAGAATAGATATCATCAATTAGAATAGGGTTGGATAAGGTACCATTCATGCATGAAGAAGCGACGTGACCTTTCTCATGACATAAGTAGCAACGTCTACTCTTCATTTTCTTCTCACTTGATTTCTCAACTTGAGAAGTATTAACTTGAGTCTTCTTGGGAAGAGGCCTTTCTTCAACTTGTGGTTGAGCATGAAATTGAACTTGTGGCCGCTTCCCTTGTTGCTTGTCACTATGATGCTTCTTCTTCAATGGGCAAGATCTAACATGATGCCCTTCAATCTTGCATTTGAAGCAAACAGTCTTGGCCAAATTCTTGACTTGTTCTTGGCCCTTCTTCTTGTTGATCTTGGACTTCTTCTTCTTATTGGAGTTGAATCCAAGTCCACCTTTGTCATTGGGGGATTTTTGCACACTCATGATATTGTTGAGTGTGGACTTACCTTCATGACACTTTTCTAAGTCTTTCTTCAAAGAAGTGACTTGGGCCTTGAGCTCTTTGATTTCCTCTACATGGTTAGTATCAACACAAGTACTAGAGGAAGTATAAGCATCATTGTTAGAGCAACAAGGCAAGGAAAGTAATTCATCACAAGATGTAGCAACATTATGAGTAGAAGAATTACAAGGACTAGCACATGGCACAATAATATTTTGACTTGAAGTAGTTCTAGTATCCACAAGAGGCTCACTAGATGTTACCTTAGTAATCATAGCCTCATGAGCTATCTTTAGCACATTATGAGATATTAGAAGATCATCATGAGAGCTTGTGAGCTTTACACGACTTTCTTCCAATTTCCCATAATTGCTAGATAGCAACTCAAGTTGAGCCCTTAGCTCAACATTCTCCTTCAAAATGGATGCTTCACAAGAAATAGAGTTAGTAGCACAAGCATCATCATTAACAACAAGAGGAGAAGGTAACTTGGCAAGCTCTTTCAAATAATAAGCTTTAAGTTGAGCATGAGACTCGGTGAGTTCGATGAGCTCACTCTTAATGACCCTTGAGCCATTTTCGAGGTGCTCAAAGTCCTCAAGGAGTTTAGCATGTGCAACTTCAAGTTTAGCATTTTTAGTTTTGAAATCATTGGCCACCTCGAGAGCTCTATCATGGGATTCCTTCACTCTAGATAATTCTAGAGCAAAATTTTCCTCAAGAGATTCCTTGGTGGTTTGTTCAAGTTCAAGAGCTTAAGATAGCTCCGCAATCTCATTAGCGTAATCATGCTCATGACCTTCCATTTTCTCAATGGTGACCTCATGCTCCTCGAGATGAGATTCCAACTCCTCAATGTATTTCTTGCCCTCAATGGCAATAGACATAATTTCCATGAAGTTGGAACGAGAAATTTTATTCTTATGAAGAGCCTTAAAAATAATTTCCCCCTTAATTTTTAAGGAAGCAACATTATCATTCTCTTCATAATTATCCTCATCATCATTAGCATCAACATCATCATCAAGAGACATATTTGGGTTCAAAGTAGGAGATACCTTTGAAGCCTTAGCCATAAGGCAAAAAACAATAGATGATGATGTAGGATCCCTTGAGGCACCATTCAAGACCACATCTTGTTCCATGGAGTGTTGGGTTTCCTCTACATTGTTAGCACAACAACTAGAGGAAATACAAGCATTTTTATCATGGCAACAAGACATAGCAAGCATATCATCATGAGATTTAGACAAGCAATTTCTACATGATATGCAAGGACTATCAACACAAGCATGTGAACCATCTAGGGTGCTCGAAGTGTTAAAGTCCAAAGAAGGAGCATTGCAATAAGATAGTGATGAAGGATCATCAATAATAAGCCCACTATCATCATTGCAATGACCAACACTACTCACCATATCATTACCTTGTGGCAAACCACATGTAGGTGAAGTAGAAGAAGTTGAGAAGACAACATGACCGGAGGTGGAGGGAGAACAATCATCCCCACAAATCTTGGACACACCATATTTGTCTTGAAGCTTTGTCCACAACTCATGAGCATCCCGAAACGGCATGAGTTGAAATATAACTACATTGCTCAAAGCATCGAAAAGCACATTAGAAGCTTGAGCATTGAGATAAGAGTTTTTCTCATCCTCTACAGATAATCTTTGAGGATCCTTTGGAGGAGAAAAACCCATATCTACAATTCGCTCTAAACACGGGTCAATGGCCCGAAAATGATTAAGCATGCGAATTACCCAAACATCAAAATTTGTGCCATCAAAACTAATAGTGTCAAAGAATCCTAATCCCCTGGTTGACATCTTTACTCTCTAGGCGGTTAAGCCTAATAATGAGAGACGAGGCTCTGATACCAATTGAAAGATCATGGATGTCGCCTAGAGGGGGTGGGGGTGAATAGGCGCTTTAAAATAATTACGGTTTAGGGTTGAACAAATGCAGAAAAAACCTAGCGGTTAATTTGTCAAGCACAAAACCTACAACAACTAGGCTCACCTATGTGCACCAACAACTTATGCTAAGCAAGATAAACAACTAAGTGATAGCAAGATATAACATGAAACACTATGGCTATCACAAAGTAAAGTGCATAAGTAAAGGGCTCGGGTAAGAGATAACCGAGGCACGCGGAGACGACGATGTATCCCGAAGTTCACACCCTTGCAGATGCTAATCTCCGTTTGGAGCGGTGTGGAGGCACAATGCTCCCCAAGAAGCCACTAGGGCCACTGTAATCTCCTCACGCCCTCGCACAATGCAAGATGCCGTGATTCCACTAAGGGCCCCTGGAGGGCGGTCACCAAACCCGTACTAATGGCAACCCTTGGGGGTGGTCACCGAACCCGTACACTTTGGCAACCCTTGGGGGCGGTCACCGGTACACGTCAAATTGCTCGGGGCGATCTCCACAACCTAATTGGAGACCCCGATGCTTGCCCGGAGCTTTAGACCACAATGATTGAGCTCCAACAACACCAACCGTCTAGGGCACCAAAGCACCCAAGAGGAACAAGCTCTAGGGTGCTCAAACACCCAAGAGTAACAAGCTTCTCAACTTTCACTTCCACGTATCACCGTGGAGAACTCAAACCGATGCACCAAATGCAATGGCAAGGGCACACGGAGTGCCCAAGTCCTTCTCTCCCAAATCCTACCAAAGCAACTAATGCTAGGGAGGAAAATGAGAGGAAGAACGAAGAAGAGAACACGAAGAACTCCAAGATCTAGATCCAAGGGGTTCCCCTCACATAGAGGAGAAAGTGATTGGTGGAAATGTGGATCTAGATCTCCTCTCTCTTTTCCCTCAAGAACTAGCCAGAATCATTGGAGGGATTAAGAGATAGCAAGCTCGAAGAAGGTCAACAATGGGGGAAGAACACGAGCTCCAAGGATGGGGACCATTGGGGAAGAAGACCCCCTTAAATAGGCCCCCCCAAATCCAACCGTTATGCCCACAAGTCGTGCACAAGCGGTACTACCACTTGGGGGAGCGGTACTACCGCTTAGCACGGTCAAAACAGCCCAACGAGACAGAAAAACACGAACGGTAGTTCTGCCAGAGAGGTAGTACCACTCGGGGGAGAGGTAGTACCGCTTGAGAGGTTGTACCACTCGGGGGAGCAGTACTACCGCTTAGAGAGGTACTACCACTCTCTACTACCGCTCAAGCGGATTGGGTAACAGAAGCATAAAATAAGCGGAAGTCGAAGCGGTATTGGTCAGCGGAAGTACCGCCTAAGCGGTACTACCGCTCGGGGGAGAGGTACTTCCGCTTGAGGGGTACTACCACTCTCTACTACCGCTCTACTACCGCTTAAGCAAAACAGAAGGAGCAAGAAAACCAGAACTGCCATAACTTCTGCATATGAGCTCCGAATTGAGCAAACTCAAGCATGTTGGATAGATGACAACGAGTACTATCCAAACAGCGAGTGGTTATAGTCAGAAGAGGCAGTAGAAAAATGCCAATGAAATAGAGACGTGAAACCTCTATGAATGAAGAACCGGCAAAAACTCCAACTTCGAAAACATCATAGAAGATGCATATGAACTCCGTTTTCGATGAACTCGAGCTTGTCATGAGGATGACCATAAGCTCTAAAACTCACACAGAGAAAAACCAAACAAGAACCAAGAAAGATGATGCAAGGATGCAATGGTTTGAGCTCTCTATGAATGATACGATCAAACTACTCACTCGAGAGCCCCCCTTGATAGTAAGGCTATCGATCCTATAACCCGGTCTCCCAACTACCACCATGAGACTGGCAAAATAGAAAACCTATCAAGGGCAAACCTTTGCCTTGCACATAGTCCACTTGAGCCACTCTTTCGCACATCTTCACAAGTCCATTGTCACCACAATGGACACTAGTAGAAAACAGACCTTTCGTCCGCCCCTTTAGTCCCAGTTTGATTATGGCCCGGGACTAATGTGACCATTAGTACCGGTTCCAACGGCTAGAAGCGGTCGGGGGCACGGGCATCATTAGTCCCGATTCATTTTCTACCTACAGTCCCGGTTTGTGATACAAACCGGGACTAAAGGGGTGGTGGCAGGCTAGTGTCAGGCTGGGGCCCCCACGAGCCCCTTTAGTCCCGGTTTGTATCACAAACCGGGACTAGAGGTGGACCTTTAGTCTTGGTTTGTATAACCAACCGAGACTAAAGACATCCCTATATAAACCCTTCGTCCAGCCCGAGCCCATTCTCTCTGTTTCCCCTTTCTCTCCTCTGTTCTTTCCCATGCTCGAGCTCATCCTCCATTTTTGCCAAAGATTTGTCAAGATTTGAAGGCACCCCATCTATCCAAGTGTTCACAAAGGTTAGCAACTTTGTACTTTCATCTCTCATTGCTAGATTAGCTCATGCAATGCTCTATAAGTATAGTGATTTGTGGGTTTTAGTTTGGGAGTAATTATGTGGGAGTTTATTTGATTTATATGCAATTTGAGCTCAAATTAACTTCTTAGTTTGCATATGTGTAGGTGTGGTTTACTTAGTGCCTTCCCGTCCCCGTCCCAACCACCGTCGATCTCCTGCACCGTCCCGTCACCGGCACCACCTTGGTGAGCCTCTTGTTTTTATCCTTTTTATAAAAAAAATCTTATTTGTATGATTTAGATAGTTACTTGTATAATTTTCTTACCTGTATGATTGTTTGTTATACATAGTGCCATGACTTTGATATCCGTCCCCGTCGGCCCTCGTCCGGTTTATGATTCGGATGTGGTATATTCTATTTTATAACTATTTGTTGCATTTCGTGTTTATGACAATTATGCCCATCAAGTTGACATAGATATTTTTATCTAGGAGGTATGTGAACCGGAAATTGCAACCGACCCTCTTGTCGAGAATTTAAATTTAGTTGAAAAAGAAAACGAGTATTTGAAAGAAAAATTGAAAAGAATTGAAGAAGAGAAGATGAAATTGGAGTTGTATGTTGTCGATGTCATCGATGATCACAAGATCAAGATGGATGCAATGCGCTTGAAGATTAGAAAGATTAGAAAATATGCCGTTAATAAAGAGGCTTGGTATCATTATGCTGTTGGATCAATTATTACCTTAGTTGCGATTTTGATCGCATTTGTTGTTGAATTTAAATGCTTTAGCTAGATAGTTTTATGTTGTTTTATGAGAATAAGTATGTATGAACTTGTATTAATTTGGTCTTTTCGGTGTTGTGTAATGAAGATGAGTCGGCAATGGATGTACGATGACCGACGCTCTCCCCTGTTCATTAATGGCGTGCATAGTTTTCTGCGTGCGACTGAGGCAAATAAGCGGAATGGTTTTATGTGTTATCCGTGTGGTGTCTGTAAGAATGATAGGAATTACTCTAGCTCAAAAGTCATTCACATCCACCTGTTTACGTCCGGTTTCATGTCCGGCTATAACTGTTGGACCAAGCACGGAGAAAGAGGGGTTCTAATGGAAGAGAATGAAGAAGAAGAGGATGATGACAACTATCCTGAGTTCCCTGAATACGATGGTACTACAATGGGGGAAGAGAATGAAGAAGAAGAAGCTGAAGAAGAGGCATCAGATGAGCCCGCTGATGATCTTGGTCGGGCCATTGCTGATGCAAAGAAAAATTGTGAAAGTGAAAAGGAGAAATTGAAGTTGCAGTGCATGTAAGAGGATCACAAAAAATTGTTGTACCCAAATTGCGAAGATGACAAGAAAAAGCTGGGTACCACACTGGAATTGCTGCAATGGAAGGCAGAGAATGGTGTATCTGACAAGGGATTTGAAAAGTTGCTGAAAATGTTAAAGAAGATGCTTCCAAAGAACAACGAATTGCCCGACAGTACCTACGAAGCAAAGAAGGCTGTCTGCCCTCTAGGATTAGAGGTGCAGAAGATACATGCATCCCCTAATGACTGCATCCTCTACCACGGTGAGGAGTACGAGAATTTGAATGCATGCCCGGTATGCGGTGCATTACGCTATAAGATCAGCCGCGATGACCCTGGTGATGATGTTGAGGGCGAGCGCCCAGGAAGAGGATTCCTGCCAAGGTGATGTGGTATGCTCCTATAATACCACGGTTGAAACGTTTGTTCCAAAACAAAGAGCATGCCAAGTTGTTGCGATGGCACAAAGAAGACCGTAAGAAAGATGGGAAGTTGAGAGTACCCGCTGACGGGTTGCAGTGGAGAAAAATCGAGAGAAAGTGGCCGGAGTTTGCAGGTGACGCAAGGAACTTATGGTTTGGTATAAGTGCAGATGGCATTAATCCTTTTGGGGAGCAGAGCAGCAATCATAGCACCTGGCATGTGACTCTATGTATCTATAACCTTCCTCCTTGGTTGTGCATGAAGCGGAAGTTCATTATGATGCCAGTGCTCATCCAAGGCCCCAAGCAACCCGGCAACGACATTGATTTGTACCTAAGGCCATTAGTTGAAGAACTTTTACAGCTGTGGGACATAAAAGGTGTATGTGTGTGGGATGAGCACAAACAACAGGAATTTGACCTACGAGCGTTGCTGTTTGTAACCATCAATGATTGGCCTGCTCTTAGTAACCTTTCAGGATAGACAAACAAGGGATACAATGCATGCACGCACTGTTTTGATGAGACTGAAAGTATATATTTGGATAAATGTAAGAAGAATGTGTACCCCGGACATCGTCGATTTCTTCCGATCAAGCATCTCTTAAGAAAGAAAGGCAAGCATTTCAAAGGTGAGGTAGATCACCGGAAGAAGCCTCGCCACCGTACTGGTGATGATATACTTGATATGGTCCAGGATTTAAAAGTAATCTTTGGAAAGGGTCCTGCGGACAATCTGTTTCGAATGACGCTGACAGACACGCACCCATGTGGAAGAAGAAATCTATATTTTGGGACCTACCCTATTGGAAAGACCTAGAGGTCTGCTCTGCAATCGACGTGATGCACATGACGAAGAATCTTTGCGTGAACTTGCTAGGCTTCTTGGGCGTGTATGGGAAGACAAAAGATACACCGGAGGCACAGGAGGACCAGCAACGTATGCATGGAAAAGACGGCATTCATCCAAAGCAGTATCAAGGTCCTGCCAGCTATGCTCTTACCAAAGAAGAGAAGGAAATCTTCTTTGAATGCCTTCTCAGTATGAAGGTCCCATCTGGCTTCTCATCGAATATAAAGGGAATAATAAATATGGCAGAGAAAAAGTTTCAAAACCTAAAGTCTCATGACTGCTACGTGATTATGACGCAATTGCTTCTGGTTGCATTGAGGGGGCTTCTACCGAACAACGTTCGATTAGCCATTGTGAAGCTATGTGCATTCCTCATTGCAATCTCTCAGAAGGTAATCAATCCAGAACTCCTACCAAGGTTACAGAATGATTTGGTGCAATGTCTTGCCAGTTTCGAGTTGGTGTTCCCACCATCCTTCTTCAATATCATGACGCACGTCCTAGTTCACCTAGTCGACGAGATTGCCATTCTGGGTCCTGTATTTCTACACAATATGTTCCCCTTTGAGAGGTTCATGGGAGTCTTAAAGAAATATGTTCATAACCGTGCTAGGCTAGAAGGAAGCATCTCCAAGGGCCATGAAATAGAGGAGGTCATTGAGTTTTGTGTTGACTTTATTCCTGACCTTAAGCCGATTGGTGTTCCCGAATCGCGGCATGAGGGCAGACTGGGTGGAAAAGACACGCTAGGAAAGGATTCAGTAATATGTATGGACGGGCATTCTTGGGCGCAAGCACACTACACAGTTCTACAAAATTCCAGCTTGGTGGCTCCGTATATCGAGGAACACCTGGATAGTGTACGCTCCAAGAACCCGGAGCAGTCTGAGCCCTGGATCAAACGTACACACATGGCGTCATTCGGCGGTTGGTTGCAAACACGTCTCATGCATGACAACACTGTTGGAGATGAGCTGTACTTGCTGGCCATGTCACCATCTTCGACTATATCGACTTTCAAAGGGTACGAGATAAATGGGAATACATTTTACATGATCGCCCAAGATAAAAAGAGCACCAACCAAAATAGTGGTGTCCGCTTTGATGCAGCAAACACCAATAGGCCAAAGGACACATATTATGGTTACATAGAGGAGATATGGGAACTTGACTATGGACGTGATTTGAAGGTCCCTTTGTTTCGGTGCAAATGGGTCAATCTGACTGGAGGCGGGGTAAAGGAAGACCCGCGGTACGGAATGACAATAGTGGATCTCAACAATCTTGGGTACACGGACGAACCATTCGTCCTAGCCAATGATGTGGCGCAGGTTTTCTATGTGCAGGACATGTCTACCAAGCCGAGAAAAAGAAAAGATAAGGAAGTGAATACACCATACGATGAGCCAAAGCGCCACATAGTTCTTTCAGGGAAAAGAAACATCGTGGGAGTGGAGCACAAGACAGACATGTCAGAAGATTATGAAAAGTTTCATGAAATTGCTCCCTTCACAATGAAGACTGACCCAAGCATCCTATTAAATGATGAAGATTGTCCATGGCTACGGCGCAAAGGGACACACGCGAAGAAAAAGTTTTATACCCCAAGATCCCACTCTGGGATGTGACCGGCTTCACTATCATCCCTTTCTTCTCTTGTGAGTTTCCGGACTTATCTGGAAAGTCCCACTTCGGACAAACCGAAGGGAATCTTTGTAATAGTTAGGGTATATATGTGTTTTGGCATTTGAAACATGAAGGAACGCTATTTTTCATACATTTATTGAATTTTTTGAGTTAAATGACCCTGAAATTGAAAAGCACTACAAATGAACTCTGAAAAGGTTGAAACTTGGCATGGTATCATCATTTCACCCACATAGCATGTGCTAAAAAGTTGAGAGGGTTACGGCAAAAACTGGATGCACTTTGTGTACAAACTGGACAATCTCTTTTGAAGTATCAGGGTTTCGGACGAAAACTCATCTGTTACAAAGGCATTTTATTTTTATAAACTTATTTTAACTCCAGACTTTTTGTGCATTCAATATGCACCATTCAAAGCCACATCATCAATTTTCAACCCTTTCTGACTTCATTTGCTATTTTTCATGCATTTATTGATTTTTTTGAGCTAAATGACCCTAAAATTGAAAAGCACTACAAATGAACTCTGAAAAGGTTGAAACTTGGCATGGTATCATCATTTCACCCATATAGCATGTGCTAAAAAGTTGAGAGGGTTACGGCAAAAACTGGATGCACTTCGTGTACAAACTGGACAATCTCTTTCGAAGTATCAGGGTTTCGGACGAAAACTCATGTGTTACAAAGGCATTTCATTTTTTTAAACTTATTTTAACTCCAGACTTTTTGTGCATTCAACATGCACCATTCAGAGCCACATCATCAATTTTCAACCCTTTCTGACTTCATTCGCTATTTTTCATGCATTTAATGATTTTTTTGAGCTATAAAACTAAAAGAGCTAAACAAAATCTGTTTTTGATTAAAACACCTATTTAAAATAACCTAAAAATTACCAAATTGAACATACTGATAAAACACACTAATATTAAATAGCAGGAAAAAGAATCACTCAGAAATCTATTTTTAAAGTAAAGTTATTCACAAACTAGTGATTCACACAAATTTCAAATAATTCAAATTTAAACTATTCAAATTTGAAAACTACTGGCACTAACAGAAAGTTTATTATTTTTGTGACCTAAACTAAAAAGATTCACTCAAAAACTCTAAATATTTGGCTGTAAATAGAAACAAAAGGAAAAAAATAAAGCAAAAAACAAAAAAAACTGGAAAAGACATTTAGTCCCGGTTGGAGCCACCAACCGGGACTAAAAAATTTACATAACATATGCAAAAAATAAAAAAATGCCCGCCTACTAGGCCACCACGGCCTGCATACGACTAGAAACCCAACTATATATGGGCCAGGATGCAGGCCCGCAGGGCAAGTAGGCCCCCGAGGGCAGAGAGGAACATTAGGCATGTACTGCCTGCTTTATAGAGGAGCTCGGGACGGATATCGCAGTGGGGCTTATAAACAGGTGCGAGTGCCTCTCGCTTGGCGAGGTGGGACTAAACTTCCACCACGCCAGGACCAACCCTTTAGTCCCGGTTGGTGGCTCCAACCGGGACTAAAGGCCCCACTTTAGTCCCGGTGCGAGCCACCAACTGGGACTAAAGGCCTGGGCTTCCCGCCGCTCGGCCTGGTGAAATTCACCTTTAGTCCCGGTTGGTGGCTCGCACCGGGACTAAAGGGGGGCCTTTAGTCCCGGTTGGAGCCACCAACCGGGACTAAAGGTCTCTGTATATAAGCAGCACTTCGCAAAATTTCCAAACTCATCTAGTTTCCCCCGACGGCGCCGAAGACCATGACGCTGCCAAGCTGCCGGACCTCGACGTCGCCGTCCGGCCGCTCTACTCCCAAGCGCCGCCCGAGCCCGCGCCGGCGCCACCACGCTGCCCGCCGCCGCCGCTCCTCCGCGCGCGCCCGCCTCGTGGTCGACGACCGCTCCTCCACAAGCCGCCACAGCACGAGCCCGCGCCGGCGCCGCTCCTCCATCTCCGGCGTCCTCCCCGCCTCCCTCCGCCCCGACGATCCCGGCCGGTGAGCCTCCCTCTTTAATTTTGTTCATCTTTTTTTTCATAGATTGTTTTTTTTCACTAGATGTTGTAGATGCTTAGTATATGTATGTATGTATACAATGTATGTATGTATGTAGATGAACGGTGGAATTTGCATAGATTGTTTTTTTTCACTAGCTAGTTTTTTTTCTTCTGTTTTTTAGTTTTTATACTTTTAATGTTGTATCATGTGTATAGTATAGAAAAACTTTGCATAGAAAAAAGTTGACCATGTATTAAAAATATTTTAATGTTGTATCTTAAAAATATTGATCAAAAGCATGTTAATATCTTATTTGGAAAATGTTAATATCTTAATGTTGTGTTTGCAAAAGTTTGTCATGTATTTGCAAAATCAAGTGAACAAGAATTACAAAAATCATAATCAAGCATTTAAAAAATGTTAAATTTGCATAGAAACATTTTTGGCGTCGACGATGCCCGGCCCGCATCCTCGTTGTCGACTCGGTGGTGACAACCTGCTTGAGAGGCGCCATGTCCGGGACTGGGCTCCGCCGGGATGGCACTAGGAGGTGCTCCCTTCCGGGGCGCGCGGCTTGGTGAGGAACCGGGATCCTATCATCGACCCGGAGCTTCTTTGGTGGCGGTCGCGTGGGCCACTATCGGTGCGGAGGCAGCCGGCCCCCGAGGAGGTGGTACGTCGCCGTGTCAGGGAGGAGGACGAGCACGTCCGTCGGTAGATGGTTGCGTTGGACGCCAGGTTCTCCAATACCTGGCAGGTTCTTCAGGGATCTCACCCGAGCTATGATCCTGTGATGGTTCCTTCTCTTTGGGTGTCCACCGCCCGCGCCTTAGGAACCGTGAGTCAACTGGATTATTCGATAGTATTCGATCTGTATTAGCTAGTGATGTTATATGATAATATTCGAGATGTATTAGTGATAATACTCGAGATGTATTCGAGATTATATTCGATAATATTCGATGATGCATTAGCTGGATTATTCGAGATGTATTAGTGATAATATTCGATGATGCATTAACTGGATTATTCGAGATGTATTAGTGATATTATTCGAGATGCATTCTAATTTGAATACTAAATTGTTTTATCTTTCTTCTGGATTAGTTAAGATATGGATGCTAGCGGCAGAGACGACCATGATCGAGAGCATATCATATTCGACATGATCTGAAACCCAGAGGGTGAACCTGAAGATGACGCCTCACAATATCTGAACAATTCTGGTGAGGGAATATTTGAGGAAGAACCAACAGACGAAGGCCACATAAACAATGATGGCAAAGGAAATGATCTTCAATTAACAAAGACCGGCGAGGTATATATAAGGCCTCTGGTGATCATTACATGTATTAATTGATTTGTATATATATATATATATTAATGAATCTTTCTTCTTTTAGCCCTCCGGATCGAACAAATCTTCTACAAGCAGGGCAGTACGAGGCCTGGCCAAAAAGTTGCAGGCTGGCATAAAGTACAACATCGATGAGATCAAACCAAATGGTGAACCGCTTGCTCCTAAAAAGAATGCGGACAAATTTACTCGTCAGTGTGGAGTTATTATCAGGGACCAAATCCCGATCTCCGTTCAAGAATGGAATAATCCAAAGGGAGATTGAGGAGTTAGTTTTGTCGACGAAAGAGCAAAAGATCTGCTTTGGGAAATGCTCATGTGACATTTCACCCTACCAGAGCATTTAACAGATGCAGAACGGGAGAAAGTCAAGAAGAGTGCTCTTCAGAAGATGGCCACACAATTCTGCAACCACAAGAAAAGATTATGGGCCAGCTATGTCGAAGCAGGAAAGCAGACTACATAATTCACTGGAGCACTAGAGAAGGCAAAAGATCACTGGGACTTATTTATGGAGTTCAAGGAATCGGAAGTAGCTAAGGAACGGTCAGGGAAAAACAAGATCAATGCTAAGAAGAAATCAGTTTCACCATGTTCTGGGGCTAGGTGGCTACAAGACTGGTCGGCCTAAGTGGGATGAATCTGAGGAAAAGATGATTGCTGCAGGGGTCACTCCAAAAACATTGGGTTGGCCTGACAGGTGCAGGACTTGGTTTTATATGCATGGGGGAAAGTTGGACCCAAAGACAGGGGAGATTATGGTTCAGGCAAGTCTTAAAGAAGCCTCTGACGCTTTACTTGTTGCAATAGAAGCGGCTCAAACGCGGGCGTTCTAGCCCGAGAGAGAGAACGACGAGCTTACACGCGCCCTCGGGAATCCTGAACACCCGGGACGAACATGAGGCAAAGGCGTTGTTCCATGGGTTGAGGGGTTTGCAGACTGGAACGTCAGTTACAGAAGCCGTGCGAGAAAGAAGAAGCAGGAGGAAGACAAGAAGAAGCAAGATGCAGACCGGCTTCAATAGGTAGAATCAAAGCACGCGGAGTTGGTACACACTTTCATGCGGCAGCAGGAGCAGATCGACACACTTAGCCTGGAAAGGGCATCTCAGCAGCAGCAGCAAGCAGATCTAGCATTGGATAGCACCGTCCCATCTATGCCAAAAAGCAGTGTGGGTTCCACGGGGGTCCCGGCCGATGATGCACTGCTGGATCGCTACCCCGTGGATGATATCGAAGAGACGACAAGTTGTGAGCTACACATGAAAGTGAAGAACATATCCATGAAGGTGGCGGCCGGCTATGCTTTACCAAATCCCCCTGAAGCAACCTTCACCGGCAATCCGATTCCACCTGGCTATGCTCGTGTCGGGGTGGATGAAGTTCTGTCGGCATATGACTCACTACAGCTTGACTTTCCTGGAGGTTAAGGGGAGCAAACACTGGGAGAAGCCATACGTGGTATCATTGTATGGAGAAAGGATTGCATCGTCTTTCCAAACTCGACGCCAAGGGCACCGACTCCTCCTCCAAGTCCGCCGCGTCAGCCGGCTCCAACCCACCTTGAGACGGAGCGCAGCACAAGTCCGTCACCATATCAATCTCCGCCGCGTCAGCCAAATCCACCCCACCTCGAGACGAAGCCCAGCGCGAGTACGCGATATCGATCTCGGCCGCGTCAGCCGACTACAAAGCGGAAGGGAGCACCAAAGAAGAAACCCGAGCCTCCTGCCAAAAAGAAGTTGGCTTACGAGATGACTGAGGACGAAACCAAAGCCCAAGTGGCTTCCGAAGTGCAGGCCCATTTTGCACTGAAACCGCCCCCGCCGCCAAAGGAGAAAATACCTGAGAATGCCGTACAACACTTTGTGGATCTTGCTAAACCGACTGTGGAGAAAAGGTGATCAGACTATGAACGCTCTATTAGCAAGTCATATCATCAACAACAAAAATCAGCAGTCGAGCCTCACAGGTAGAAATAAAAGCAGGAAAACTGCTCCTTAGCTCGAAGAACAGGAAGTGCAATCGATCCCCCCGCTCAAGGTGAGTACCGATAAGGCGGTAACCGACGCTGATAGATAGATGGCTAGAGAGATGGGTGTCACTGTTGAACAACTCCTAGGCATCGGGGAATTCCCCATGATGGATCCGAAGGAACTAGCATGGAAATATGTTCCCGGGAACCCTCTGGTCAGGCCTGATGAGGTGGATCTTCTACCAACGCAAATGCGCAGATTGCATGACTGGTACCTGAGAGAAGTAAATGCCGGGCGAGAGAGCCTCATGGTGAAAGTCAAGCCAGAGCATTACTTCCATGGAAATGATTTGTTGATTGAATTTCCAGAAATTTTTTAGTTATTCAATCAAGACGCACTCGACAAATCTCTCATCAGTTGCTATTGTCTGTAAGTGATTTCTTTCTGTAATTTAAGTCTCTAGCTCAGCTCGTTCATTGCCTGTCATTATCCTCACTATATTCTTTTCTGTGGTATTATGCAGAATGAAGATTTTTGAAATGAACAGAGATGGAGTCTATGGCATTGGGTTCATTGACCCAAATACCGTTAATGAAAATATGATACAAGATTACCCCAAAGACACAGAGTATAGCTTGCTAATGTTTTTTAAGGAACTAAATACCAGACCAGAAATACTTTTTCCTTACAACTTCAGGTGAGTGTTACTGTCTTGTACTACAAATTCTATTTTTGCTTATTCGATGTTAAGTGTAGTTGATGAGTTATGCATGCCCGCTTATACAAACGTGTGCGCAGATGCCACTGGATTCTGCTAATCATTAGAGTTGACGAGGGAACTGTTGAAGTACTGGACTCACTAGGTAAAAACCCTGAAGAATACAGAAGCCTGTTTTCGATGCTCGACAAGTAATTTCAATCATTATCGCACTATGTCGGCCTCTTTAGTTCATTTCCTGATATCAAGTAATTAATAACTCCTTTATTTATTTTCTTTGCCGGGAAGGGTTTGGAAAAAGTTCATCAAAGAGGTTGTTGGTCAATGGAAACCACAGCTGAAATGGCGACGGTCCAAGGTAATTAAGTAGTACTAGCTACGTCCGTGCATCTCTTTAATTCTAGTTTCAATACCATTATCATGCTTGATTATTATCTGATTGAATTCTATTCTCATAGAGTGTATGAGGTAGAAAAAGGGGACTAATATATGTGCATACATCATTTGCGAGAACATTCGCTTTATGACCGAAAGAAGCAGAGATGCAAGACATCTTTGGGTACGTAAACACTATTCACAATTTTTTTTATCATGATCTAATATATATACACACAACTAATATATTCATATTGATCTCCTTCTTTAAAGATGGTGGAGATGCGGGATAGGCTCTTACCAAAGGACCGCATACGAGCACTTCAAGAGGAAATGGCGGGATTTTTGCTTCAGTAGGTCATATCTACCGACAAAGTATACCATTTCACCTAATGCCTGCATGTAATGATCTGCAAATTGTAGGAGAAATTGTATATACCAAATTATATATTTATATATATATATATGTGTGTATGCATGGTCGTACGAGAAATTCTATGATATATGATTGGTTCTACGAGAAATTCTATTATATATGCATAACATGTACAGTATGTAGTAGCGTAAAATATATTTGAAATGAAAAAGAATTAAATGGAAAACACAAAATGAAAAGGAAAAATAAACAATAAACCCTAAACCCCTAAACCTTTAGTCCCAGTTGGTGTCACCAACCGGGACTAAAGTGGCAGGGATTTAGTCCCGGTTGGTGTCACCAACCGGAACTAAAGGTCCCTAGCCCCCCGCGCGCGCTGCCGGCCACATGGCAGGGATTTAGTCCCGGGTCGTGGCCAACCGGGACTAAAGGGTGGGGGCCTTTAGTCCCGATTTATTAGTCCCGGTTGGTGAACCGGGACTAAAGGCCCTTCCCAACCGGGACTAAAGGCCGTTTCCCCACTAGTGGGACGGCAAGCATCAAGCATGATCTCTTCGTGATGCTCCACTTGAACTTGCACACCGCAAACTTGATGACGATCACCACTTGATGTCATCCTCCATGGGTTGAATGAGATCTTCCTCTTGACGCAAGCCCATGGAAACATACCTAACCCCACAAACAACTCTCACATAGACCACGGGTTAGTACACAAAGCGTAATGGACAATGCTTACCATACCATGAGATCACTTGATCTCGCTTGGTACATCTTCTATGCTTTGTGTGTTGATCAGCTTGAATCACTCGTTGTACTTATTCTTGATCAACCTTGTATGTTTCCAACTCTCTTCATTAGGACGATGCCTTGAAGGTAAACATGAATGTTCACACAATCTTCTTCTTGAAGACATGCTTGCAATAGGCTCAACACTCACATGACCAATCTTTGGATAAATCCTTGAATAGCACCTTGGTCATCACATAATCTCCTTGAAACCAACAAATGGACTTCAAGAAATACCTATGGACGAACCCTTCAAATATAGCTCAAGGCAACCATTAGTCCATAGGGATTGTCATCAATTACCAAAACCAAACATGGGGGCACCACATGTGCTTTCACAAAGTATTCGCAAGACTTACATCAGATCTATTCTAAATATGCAACAGTATTAAGGGAAGGGTATGTCTGTGGACTAGACTGCAGAATGCCAGAGGAGAGGGGGGAAAGCCTATCCAAACAAAGACTAGCATCTTGCAGCATCAGAAGAGAGTAGCGTATATTATCATATACCAACAAGTATATATTTAGAATGCCCAGAGATCCTTCCTCGACTACCCAGCGAGAAAGCGACCTCGGAGCAATATAACAGTTTAAAATTATCACAGTAACCAGTTCAAGTTGTATAAGATCGGGATACTCTCATATATCCAAGCGTCCTGTTACCGTGGACACGGCTATTCGAATAGATTAACTTCCCTGCAGGGGTGCACTACTGTTACCCAATACGCTCGATTACCTTTGGCCGGACACACATGCCTGGGTAATGCCCGGCTTCGGATAATCGACACGCCGAAGTCCTACCTAGGCTCTCCAGAGAGGTCCCTGCTGGTCTACATCCTAAGCGCGAAGGGGTCATGGATCGATCTCCCTAAGCACTCCGGGTCATTGTGCGACGAGTCGGGTCCAAGTGCCACCTCTGTCTTGGATGGCACCTGCCCGACAGGCCCGCAATGCTGAACTGGACGTCTAACAGAGCTTTCGAGAGGAACGTACAACGCCGAGGGCCCCATAACCATTATCCCGCGTAGTGGTTAGTGCGTATAGGCTAGTGGCCAACTCAGAACGAATACCCAATCCGTTAATCATGTTTGGAATCTCACGGAGACGAACAGGGTTCCTGTCGCCCCGACTTAGTAACACACGGGTTACGACCAGGGACCAGGCCCACCTCTCTCCTAGGTAGTCTCCGCCCGCCCTGTCGTTCCGCCAAAATATCTCTCGCGAGTACCCTTGGGGCCGACTCGACTTGTATCATAATCTCGCGGGTACCCTTGGGGCTGATCCGACTTGAAAAGGGGGAATATCATAACTTAGGTCCATACCGTCAAGGTGAGATCTGAGGAATCACCCTCGGTGGATCCACACTTGATACACTGCATGACAGAGACATCATCGAAGATGAACTATAAGGCATCACCCTCGGAAAGGTCACCCTTGAGGTGCTTCACTACAGAGTCATTATCGAGAGTGATCTACGAGGAATCACCCTCGCTAGTACCACACTTCTTGTGACTCTGCAGAGTCATACAGTTGCATGGGCCTAAGGTGGTCTCAGGTCTCCGTCCACCAACCAACTGGTTCAGTCATTATCGGACAACAAAGCATGGCAACACGGACAAGGGTGTAGGGCCACAAGTGGAACACAAGTATTCCTATGCTAAGCATTTAGGATAACAGGCAGGTATCAATAGTAGTTACAAAATCAGGCTATGCATCAGAATAGGAGCTATCGGAACATTAACAGTAGCAATTCTAATGCAAGCATAAGAGAGATAGAATTGAGCGATATGGCATGATCAAGGGGGTTTGCTTGCCTGGAAGCTCTACAGACGAAAAGGTAATCCTCGGAAGCGTAGTCGCAGTCAATCACCGAATCACCAACGGTCTTGGCGTCTACCGGAGAAGAAGAGGAGGAAGAAACAAATAAATACAAAGCATACAAATGCAATCACAAAGCATGACTTAGCAGTATGGGTGGATTATGTGCTCTACTGCATCGCTAAGTATTTTAGATGGAGAGGGAAAATATTCGGCAATATTTTCCCAGCTCCGGACGGTTATCGGTATATGGATCCGGAGGGGAAGGTTCCATGTTCATCATGTTAGAGGGGTGTGGCAGGTATGCGGGTGGCGTATTCGGATTCGTTACATTTTTCTGATCATTTTTCATATATAAAACTTTTTCATCCGAGCTATGGTTATTTTTCTATGATTTTCTGAAGTTTATCTGAATTTCTGAATTTTTCTGATTTAGTTTAATTTCGAAAATCAATTAATTGAAATTACTAGGTGCACCCGGTGCAGTGCACACAGAGGTGCATCAGTGGCTGACAGGTGGGGTCCAGTTGACTGGTCAAATGGGCCAGGGGGACCCACACGTCAGTGTCTTAGTTTTTAAACAGGGTTTTTATTTAAATCCTAACTACATAATTAACAAGGTCGGGCCCACCTGTCGACTATAGAGGGGCTTTAATTAATTGCTAATAGTGGGTTAGCCAACGACTTAACGTCGGCGACCACCCAGTGCGGCGGTGGCACGCCGGAGTTGTTCCTCCGGTGCCTATTTGTCCCGCAGATGGGTGCTACGAGGAGCTTGTGCTCGCGCGCATCCATGGGAGGTAGAGGGAGGTCGCGGGGTTCTCGGAGCAGGGCCGACTATGAGCTCCCGCGGCGGCGCACACACGGCTCGGACGGGGAGGCACGGCAAGGCACGGGGGAGCTCACTAAGGGGCTCTTCAACCCTCTGGGATCTCCAGGAGCTCATCTGCATGCTAGATTTGGACTAGAGGAGGCCATGGCAATGTCAGCAACACGGCCAGCGCCGGCGAGTCCACGGCCATGGCGGGCGGTACTGCTAGCGAGCGCAACAAGAGGGAACCATAGGTAAGGGCAAGAGGAGCTCACATTGGAGCTGCAGGGGAGGTCAGTGTGCTCGGGGGAGCACCGGAGATGGCGACTCGAAGGCGGCGGCCTCTAGAGCCCGAGGTGGAAGAAGGCTTCGATGGCGGCGTTGTGGCGCGAGGAAGCTCGATCCCGGGCTCGCGGTTGATGAAGAAGAGGTCGGCGAGTTTCCTGGACACGGTGGCGGAGCTTGGGGTGGCCGGTGGCCACGGGATCGACACGGCGCGGCCATGGGATCGCTCGGTCTTCGGAGAAATGGAAGGGGATGAGTGGGAGAGGGGAGGAGTGGCGTCTAGGGTTTCGCGGAGGGAGAGAGGGTGCCAGGGCTGATCTTATCCCCACCAGAGCTCGCCGGATGGCTGGCGCGTGGAGGATCGCCGGCTCGGGCGCACGCGCGGGTGACAGCGAGCGAGAGCAGGTGGGAGGTGGAAGAGGGGCTCCGGTGGGCTGCCACTGTAGCTATGGGCCGAATGCACAGGGGGTGTCCTCTCTTTTCTTTTCTTTTTATTTTTCTTGGTTAGTTTCTGTTTTGCAATTTAGGTTTGGCCACAGAATGACTTTTGTAAAATATGAGGTTGTGCCACATAATTACTTTACAATGTTTAGCACTGCCATAGAAAGGTTTGGTGATCATTTGAATTCACTAGAATTTTGATTAAATGAGCTGTTTTGGTTGATAGTTTCTAAATGAGCAAACAAGTGACATGGTTTTCCTCCACATTAATTATCTATGGAATATTTGCAAAATGATGAACTATTTTTCTTGGTAGTTTGTGGATTTTCAAATTTCAATTACTATTTGAATTTTGAATTTGAATAGGGTTTGAGAGTTGAATTATTTCTTAATGGAAATTTAACTATGATGATCATGATGACATGGTATTGTTAATTAACTTAATAAGGCATTAGGGCTGGGGATGTCACAACCTCCTTGCCCGCTATTCCCCCCGTCTAGATCTACTCTCCCCAAGGTTGCTCCCCTCCTACCCCCCCCCCCCCCATAGATCACCGGCCACCTCGAGTTTTCCCTGCTATTGGCTCTGCTGCCCGTTCTCCTCCCCATGTGCCACCCTGATGGTGGCCGAGGACTAGATCAACTGCTCAGCACCGGCGACAATAGGTGACAGGTGATGTGGCGAAGCCAATGGTGCAGTCCACATTCGGCGTATTCTTCGACCTCGATGACCAGAGTAGGACAATTCCAGCATGGGGAGGGCCGCAATGGAGGTGGTGGCATGCTGGCCCTATCTCCCCATGACACCCTCTCACCACCACCCACTCCAGGCTCTGCATCCGCATCACCAGGGCTGTGAGGCATAACCGGTCGAAGAATAAGAAATGACAATGTCTGGAAGGTGGGTGCAAATCTAAGGGGTTTTCGGTAAATGTATGTTTACCTTGTTACGGGGTGTCCCACCTCTTATCTGACCCGTCCATCTACCATCTAGTTCTGGCGGCAGGTTTTCAGATTTTCACTGAATTCCATCTATCATCGGATACGTCGCCTTTATGTATAATGCCAAATTTTGGTGACTTAGACTAAAATTTGATGGTGTTTGGTTTGCAGCCGAATTTAAGGTGGTTTTCAACTCTGGTTCGTCTCCGGTCAAATCCATCGCAAACCTTGTTATCGCTCACCCCAACGTTAGTTTCAAGAGCAGTCGCTCCGCCTCCCTCGATAATGTGGTTTCTGTCATCGTGTTTTCGCTCTCGGCACGGCTTTCGTTGTCGCCGTTTCTGTCGCCTCGTCGTTGCCTTCACTTTTGTCACAGAAATTTGGATATTTGACATGCTTTTTTTTTGACTGAAAATAGTAGGAGAGGCTCCTACTATGCTATATTAATATAAAAGGTATATTTACATGACTGGGAGATAAAATCTCCACAGAAAGAAATTCTAAAAACAAGAAGAGAGAATGAAGAGTCTAAAGGGAGTTTACAAAAGAAGTGATGTAATCACAGATATCAGGGGACACCCTGTATTTAAGCCAGGTAAGATCAGCCTTTGATCTCTCAAGCCAAGCTCTATATGAAGGACTGATCTGGTTGAAAATTAAGTTATTTCTCTCCTTCCAAATATTCCAGGCAGTTATGGTGAAGATTTCAAAGAAAAGCCTACCACAATAATTTTCCTTTGCCCTTATTGTAGCCTCAATCCTAGAGGTGCCAGAGGTGTATGAGATACCAATCTTTGACCAGCAAATTTGGCTAAAAGAGCAATTGAAAATCAAGTGATCAATGGTCTCTTCAGCCTGAGCAGTGCATAGCACACATGTGTCAATATCTCCTACTAGAAAATGTCTTCTTTTGAGCATGTTCCTTGTGTTCAGTCTGTCTGCTAAAAGAAGCCACATGAACACTTTTAATTTCATTTGCAATTTTGATTTCCAAATCCATTTGAAAGGCTCCTGGCATATGATCTGTCTATGACAGTAAATGTAGAATTTTTTGGCCGAATAGACTGGACCCCACGGGTAGGACCAACCATCAAAACATTCTAACTCATGAATTTGTGGCGGTTTAAGACTGTCAATAATGTGCAGCTCGTTGAGGGCCTCGGGAGATAGCGGCAAATTGAATAGCATGCCCAGATCATTAGTCTCATAGAACAAATGAACTGAAATATCTTCAGCAGGCGAAATTTTCAGAGAGAACTAGACCATTCCAATTGTCATGCAACATGGACACATGTAGGCCATTACCTACCTCACATTTGGCAACTCCTCTGTAAATAGGCATAAGTTTGACCAAAGACCGCCACCAAAAGGAACCACACTTAGGAAGGGCATGAGGGACAGTACCAGTATAGTATGATTCCCATAGTAACTTTACCCATTCAAGATCCGCATGATTATAAAATTTATCCAAAAACTCCAGGAGGAGAGCTTGATTATGGACTTTAATGTTGATCACTCCGAGTCATCCCTTATCTTTAGGACAGCACAGTCTTTTCCAAGTAACCAAGGAATGACAAGACTCGCCTTGTTCAGAATTTTTAGTCCATAGACATCTTCTCCGGATCTTGTCAAATGCCTCAAGAAATTTGACCGGCAACTCCAAAGTGCAAGACGCAAATGTGATCATGGAGGAGATTAACGAATTTATCAGAGTGATTTTCTGTCCATGGCACATAAGAGCCGTGGTACTGGAGATGCGTAGCTCCACACGATCAATTAAGTGCATAAGCTCAGTCATAGTGGGTTTAGTAGTACCGAGTGGTAAGCCAAGATAAGTATACGGTAGAGAACCCACAGCACAACCAAAGACATTAGCTAGATCTGAAGCCAACAGTTGGCTTCGCAAGTTTTCCACCCAACTAATTGTCACACTGGTTACCATGTCATTCTCGTTTCTTTTTTACAAATTTTGTTTTTCCCTTTCCATTTGCAAGCACCGGGAATGAACATAGTCCGACTGTCTTTTCCAACCTTATTGAATCAGTGCTTGATCTGTTTGGATCCGATTGCTCCAACCCTAGCTTGCACTTCTTGTCTAGGAGAGCATGACATCACTCCCCCTATCTTGTGCTCGCCGCCGTAGCCTGCCCATGCCCGCGCTCTCAGCCGTAGCTCGACCCGCGACGTGCTAGAGTAGTGTTGTAGTGGTGGGGGTGACGACGAACATTGTCACCCGTACGTGACACGACGACGGCAGAGGGTGGAGGCCCTTTTGGTTGTTCTTGGAGGCAATCCAACTCCAAGGAGCAAGAGGGTGGAGGCCCTTTTGGTTGTTCTTGGAGGCAATCCAACTCCAAGGAGCCAGAGGGTGACGTGTGCAGGTGCTAAAGATGGCTGATGCCAAAGACCATTTTTTTTAAAGTTTGCTGCGTGTTCCTTAGTAACAAACAAAGCCTAACGAGGCATACACGCAGGAACAGCCAGAGAACTCAAGAGAGTTCAGGTGTCCCAACACAACTGCAAAAAAGCCCCTAGCAGAAGGAAAAAATCCAACAAGGTCCCTAAAGGGCTTTTCTGCACACAATCCGACTCCCGCTGCCGGCCACCGCCGCTGCCAAAAAGCAGCTGGAAGAAGACACAGGCCTCCGCCATCCCGAGAACCGAGAAAACACCATCGCCGAAGCTGGCTTTGCAAGTCGAAGAAGATCCCCGCCGCGAACGATGAGGCACTGCCGTTGTGGCGCGTCGACCGGGGCACATCCCCGTGCTTCTCGGCCCCAGCTCTGGTACCACCGTCCGACGCAGTCGAAGGAGAATCGCCGGAACTGCAGCCTCGGACCACCACCCACGCACCGGAGAACCAGACCTCTCGCCGTCCGCAGAGATCGCCACCAAGACGACCGTTGCCGACCACGAATCTCCTGTACAAGCTCCTCGCCTTCGCAACGACGCCGGAGCGCTCGTGGTCACGACTCACGACGGCGGAACCAGAGCACAAAAGGCCGCCTTGAGGACGCCGTCACCGTCGCGCCAACCTCGACCGGAGCACCAGGCACCCAGATCCGCCACCAGCCACAACAAGAGGCCGTGCTGGAAGAAGATCTCGGGCCACTTTATTCACGGGCCTCTCCACCGCCATCGCCGCCCGACGAAGCGCTGCCGCGGCGCCGGCAGAGACCACCCCGAAAACCAAACAGCTAGGCAAGAAACTATCCTACTGTACATAGCTCCGTCCGGCCAGACCAACACCTTCCCACCCGACAGCGGCGAGCCGCCCGACGGGGAGAGAGGCTGGATCTGGCCGGCGGAAAGCGAAGCGCTGAGTCGCTTTCTTGTTCGCCTCCTCTCTCGACTGTAGATGGAGAAAGGTGGGAGATGGTGATGCATGTATTTGTTGTACTACTGTCGATGTTGCCTAGCGGACCATTAGGCGTGAGGCGAGCACTAAGGCGTATTCCGGTAACCCAAACCTGGAATACGTAATCTGGTACTAAAAACTTCCGCCTCCTGTCCGTCGCTCTCCGGCGTCCAATGGCCATGGTTTCCTCTCTCCTTCTCCAACCCAAAAACCAACGGGGAAACCAGATTAGGCCTTCGCCTGCCCCTCATCTCCGCCGTCTCTTCCAGATCCACCGGCCGGCACCAAGTTATTCGCATCCACTCGGCTAGGTAAGCTTGTACTTTGGCAGTTTAGCTGGCTGCTGTAAGTTGCTGCCTAGACGCTGGTTGATTGATGGTAAATTTGGTTGGTTGGTGATACAAGGATTACCTGCTGCTGCTGTTGCTTTTGAAAGCGAAATGTTCCCTGAATGAGTTGATACTTAGCATGTGATTCCTCCTTTTTTTTTATTTTGAATTGGTGATTCCTCTTTTTTTGGTGTGAGGGGGGGACAAATTGCTTGTGCTGTCATACAAAAATTAAACTGGCACTTAATTACCTGGAAGAATAGGAGAAGGCGATTGATGGGATGAGAATTGGATGGAATCAAGCAGCTAGGGGCGAAGAAGGATCGATGGAGTCAAGCAGGATACATACTAGATACTAGTATGAGATTGAGAAGCAGGAGGGCGAGAGAAGAAGTGCGTGCAGGGTGGGTGGATTGATCATTCAAAGTGGGGGACAAAAAGATGGCTCTGGACCACGCAGGCCCAGCTGTGTGGCTCCGAATGTAATGCTACTCCTCATAAAAATAAAAATAAAAAGAAGAAATAATCTAACGTGCTAACGTGGAGTTAACCATAGCCTCTGATTTTGCTTTCAATGTCGTCTCGTAGTGCATCATTTTCTTTCGTGTGGAAAGCATACAAGCACGTCTATTCATTCTTTGTAGAAACTTCAAATGTTCAGCTTGATAAATGTGGTACAGATTTATCAATCAATATTCGCCAGTCTCAACATTCAACGGCAGGCTCTCTATCATGGATATGGATGGGTCCCCACACGTCTTTGAACATCAACATCGATTGATTCAATTGGGATGTTTGTCCTCAGATCCGAAACCACAAAACCGTAGTAAGCACTCATGACCAAGCAAACCCGTGGAATGCTTGGAGAAATTAAGGCGTGTGTGCTTGCTTAGCTTGATGATCATGTATACATATGCATTTACTTATGTTGTGCAGCATTTATTGCCCGCGCTCGCAGAAAGCTGCGAGAGGCGCATACTACATAATCCGTGATTAGTATTAGGCCGGGCCCAATGCGCCAGCCAAGATCGACGTACTCTTAGCACCGCCACATTTTTTTTCTTCGAAAAGGAGGCTAAGCCCCCCGGCATCTGCATCATTCTGATGCACACAACCATTCATATTAATTATTAAGCAGAGTATGAAATAAAGACAATCATAGTTGAATCGTTACAAGATATGAAATAAACACTTACGACTAAGTCGACTTCTTCCGCAACAGCGCCTTCAAGAAGGAATAAGCATCCTTGCGCCACCGTTGTCACGTCCGGCCGAAGACGGCCGAGACAAGGATTTTCATCCTGGTTGCCGAGACCAACCACCAAAGGCCGGCACATCATCAACGAGACAACGCCTTCAACAAGATAACGACGTAAGTTCGTCGCTGCTAAGTCCAACCAATCAAGGGCAGAACAAGAGTTTTCATCCCAGGCATGAAGCGGTGTTGCAATCATCATCTTGAAGATGGACCTTCTAGTAGTCATGCCAGCATGTAGTCCACGCCAGGACGGATTGGCGCTAGCGATGGGTGGGACATCTTTCCACCAAACACCACCGCCCTAATCGTCAGGTGGTCGTCCATGACGCGGCGCGGAACTGGCCGCAGCCACTCCACACCTGCGCGAACTGGCCTGCAACATCCGGCACTGCCTTGGGGCCGCTGCCCTAGCATCCTCCGTGTGAGAAGAGATAGACAGCGCCGTGCTTGATGCTGACTGGAAGCCGCCGGTACGCCTTTGCCCCATCAGCGACGGCTGCTGCTGTTGCTGACGGGAGCCTCCACATGCACAAGCCGTGGACCGTGCACCAGACAACAAACGTCCGCCCTCGGCCAACGTATGACCATCGTCCAGACGCCGGCGCCCCACCATTTGCGGGACCTTGCCCAGCTGGCCCAAGCGAGAAGCACGCCATCGACGCCCCAAGAGCGGGGAGGAGCGCCACATGGAGTAGGCACCGGAAGCTCGCTGACGACCGCGGAATGCGGCCGTGCCGCCGGCGGGTGCCAGATATGCCAGTTATTTGACATAAAGTTGTATACTGGTATCTGTTTTCGGCTCAAAGACAGAGCAAACTATACCGTGCCGCCGTCGGGTTTGTCGTTTCCACCAGCGCTGCGAGCTGGACTGCTGGAGGACCTGCGTGTGACCACGGCGACGGCTGAGAGGGAGGAAGAGCGCCGAGCACTAGTACGTGTGTGTGCTGTGCGTGGGAATCTGAAGAGACAAGGGAGAGAGAGAGAGAGAGTTGTGCGTGATTAGGTGCTGTGCCCGTGCGTGAGCCGTGAGAGATAAGTGATTTTCTTGTTAGTTTTCACCGTGTATCTGCTTCTTTGTATTTCGGGCCTCTTTTGTGTCGGGCCGTGCCCGTGCCAGCCCGCTACTTCGTGTCGGGTTGTGCCGCCCGTTTGCTCAATTATCATGCTTGGGCCGGCATGGAACCTCGGGCCATGCCAGCCCGGCACGCCAACCATCGGGGCGTGCCTTGCAGTCGGGCCTCGTGTCGTGCCAAAAACAAGCCCGGCCCAAGTCTCAGCATTAATAAAACCAACCAGATGTGAAGTGAGCCCATTATAGGTTAAAAAAAGGTTATAACCAACTTGATAAGAAAAAAAATGGGAACTTTGGTCCTGGCAATTACAATATCAGTTGAATATTCCAGTCCAGCTCAGGGGTTTCATAAACTTGCTGAAACATCCATTCTGGAATCTTATTGATGTGGACTCCTTGTGAGAAAAATATTCTCCAAGTGGATTATTTGGAAAATAAAACCTCACAATTTCATAAAAGTGAAATTACTTGCCAACTACTGTTGCTTGCTGGAATTGCTCTTTAATTTGTACTAGTAAGCGTGCACGTGCAACGCACGTTTTGATTAATATTACACCCAGATACAAGAATTCACATGCATAGAGAAGATATTCTAATAGCACAACATAATATTACAAATCAACTATTGCTCCAAGGTTCCACAAAACAGAAAAACAAGCAAGAAACAAGGTAATGAAAAGAAAAGGCAAAGTATATAAATGCACATATTAAAATATCAGTCTCGACCTAAACTGAATGACCTCTGTACGCTTGAGGCATAACATAGTAAAACTGAGTTAAATCAAGCTATCATGGAAAAAACAAAATATAGATATGCACATAGAGCCGGAGTGGGACGGACAAGGCCGCGGTCACATCGTACGCTGGTGCAGGGATGCGGATGCCGTTGCGCCGCTACGGAACCGAGGGCCAGTGCCAAAAGAACGCCGCTGCTAGAAAATGTAGCCCTCAGGATGCACATAGATATGTGCTGACCTGCTGTTAAATGGACTACTTGCACTGTCAGTTAGATCAGGAAAGCACAATCAGACCTCAAATGGATAGATTACAACCTGCGACTCAAATAGATAGATTACACGATTGTACGCAAGGTGACTCAGATAGACAAATTTCTAATCTACGACTCAAATAGATAGATGATAGATCACACTATTTTTCTTGAGAAGTTTGTATTGCCAAAATAAAGAAAATCATAAAGATGAACCTGAAGGAACTCACGAGACCTGCCGCAACAGCGTGTAGGCAAGCGCCACCATAGTGCAGGCGCGAGCAGATGGAGTCTGTGCGAGGTGGCTAGATACGTGTCTGCACGAAGAGGCGGCATCCACGGACGAGGCGGCGGCGTACGAAAGCGTGACGGGCGAGGGCGTCAACACTGTCCAGGCAGCGGCGGCCATGAGCGAGGCGGCGGCAGCGCGAGGGGTGTGACGCCCCCTGCTTAATCGTGCACTAATCATACACGCAAATGCACACGATCAAGCCTAGGGACTCACTTGAAGATATCACAACACAACTCTAAACACAAATAAAATAATTCAAGCTTTATATTACAAGCTAGGGGCCTCGAAGGCTCGAATACAAAAGCTCGATGTCATACAAGCATCAGCGGAAGCAAAAGTATCTGAGTACAGACACCAAGTTAAACAAGATGCCTTAAGAAGACGAAAACAAACAATGACTCCGATCGAAAGAGGCAAGGCCTCCTGCCTAGGGCCTCCGAACTACTCCTGGTCGACGGTGATCTCTGCGTAGCAGTAGAAGGCTCCGGGGATTCTCCTGCTTCTGGACTCCGGCATCTGAAGGCAGCAATCGGGTATGGGGGAAAAGAATACCAAAGCAACCATGAGTACTCATCCAAAGTACTCGCAAGACTGACATCAGAACTATACTAAATGCATTGTATCAAAGGAGTGGGGTTATATCAGTGGACTGTACTGCAGAATGCTGGAATAGGGGGGTGGAAGACCTAGCCTATCGAAGACTAGCATCTTGAAGCAGTTCTTGCAGCATCAGAAGAGATAAGAGCAAAGTAATATGTAATGGTGGTTATATATTAGCAGCGCCCTGAGATCCTTTCTCGACTCCCTGTGAGAAAGCAATCCCGGAGATTACATTTAATTAACAGGTATCCACTTCAAATAGTAATAGATCAGGATATAACACTGAGCGTCCTGTTACCGTGGACACGGCTATTCGAATAGTTAACTTCTCTGCAGGGGTGCACTACTGTTACCCAACACGCTCGATCACATCTGGCCGGACACACTTGCTGGGTAATGCCCGGCCTCGGGTGATCAACATGAAGCAGCGTCCTGCCTAAGCTAAGCAGAGAGGTCCCCGCCGGTCTACATCCTAAGTGCTCAGGGGTCTTGGGCCATCGCCCTGTGCACTCCGGGTCGTTGTGAGCAGGGTGAATACCAGCGCCATCGGCACGATCCGACCGTGCCACAATGCTGAACTGGACGTTTGACATATCTTTCGGAAGAAACGTACGACGTAGAGGGCCCCATTAAACCATTATCCCATGTGGTGGTAGTGCGTATAGGGCACGACGACTCACTCAGATCAACACCCAAATCCGTTAAGTCTGTTTAGTATCTCGCAGAGACGAATAGGGTTCCTGTCGCTCCGACTTGGTAAAACATAACGCGCGGGTGCTCTTGGAGCCGACCCGTCTTTGGTGTTATTCTCTCACGACACCCTTGGGGCCAGCCCGACTTTAACATTCACTACTGGAATCAGGGACTTTGCCATCTGCCAGCTCTTTGCCGTCTGCTGGCAGATGGCAAAGACGATATTTGCCGTCTGCTTTTATAAAGCAGACGGCAAAGAACATACTGATGGCAGAGAGGCTCTTTGCCATCTGCACTTCTTTGCCGTCTGCTGGCAGACGGCAAAGAGTTCTTTGTTGCCGTCTGCCAGCAGACGGCAAAGAACAAAGTGGGCCCCACTTGGTACTGCACTTGCCAGGTCACACGGGCCACTTCTTTGCCGTCTGCTGGCAGACGGCAAAGAACTCTTTGCCGTCTGCCAGCAGACGGCAAAGAGGTGAGGGGGCCCCACAGTGTAACGTCGGGGACGGGCTAACGGCCCCCCTCTTTGCCGTCTGCTAGCAGACGGCAAAGAGGGGGCTTAATTTTCGCCATCCCCCCGCGCCTCCCGCCTCTCTCTCTTTCTCTCACATCTCTCTCTCTCACACCCGCGCCCGTTCCCCTCTCTCACCGCCGCCGCCGCCGCCGCCGCCGCCCCCTCCCCGCCCTCTCGCCGCCGCCCCCTCCCCCCCTCTCTCACCGCCGCCGCCGCCCCCTCCCCGCCCTCCACCACCGCCTGCCCCCCTGCCCGTGGCGCACCTCCACCACCGCGGCGCCGCCCCCTCCTCACGGCCCTCCTGCCGCCGCCGCCCCTCCCCGGCGGCCTCCTCTTCTCGCCGCCGGCCTCCTCTCCTCACCGCCGGCCACCCTGTCCCCTGCCCCTCTCTGGTGAGCTTCCCCTGCCCCCCTTTTAAATTTTTTTTCTGTTTTTCTAATTAGATTTTTAGTTTTCTATTTTTAGATGTTTTGCAAATAGTTGTTTAGGTGTTTGGGTAAATAGGAAAAAATATTTAGACATTTAGGTAGAAAAAAAACCTAGAAGAAAAAAAAGAAGAAAAGAAGATGAAAAAAAAGGAAAAATAAAAAAGAAAAAGAACAAAAAATAATAATAATAAGAAGAAACAGAAGAAGAGGAGGAGGAGAAGAAAAAAGAAGAAGAAGAAGAAGAAAAAAAGAGGAGAGGAGGAGAAGAAGAAGAGGAAAAAAGGAAAGGAAGAAGAAGAAGAGGAGGAGGAGGAGAAGAAAAAAGAAAAAGAGGAAGAAGAAGAAGAAAAAAGAGGAGAGGAGGAGAAGAAGAAGAGGAAAAAGGAAAGGAGGAAGAAGAAGAAGAAGAAGGAAAAAAAAGGAAGAAGAGGAAGAAGAAGAAAGAAGAGGAAGAAGAAGAAAAGAAAAAAAGAGAAAAAACCCCGACCCCGACACGGCACCTCGACCCCAACCCGACAACCCGACCCCGACCCGACACCCCGACCCCAACACCCCGACCTCGATCCCGACCCCGACACGGCACCCCGACCCCGACCCGACAACCCGACCCCGACCCGACACCCCGACCCCGACACCCCGACCCCGACCCCGACCCCGGCACGGCACCCCGACCCCGACCCCGACCCGACACCCCGACCCCGACACGGCACCCCGACCCCGACACCCCGACACCCCTGACACCGCGACACCACGACACCCAGACACGACACCCACCGACACCCCGACCCCGACCCTGACCCCGACACCCCGACACCCCTGACACCCCGACACCACGACACCCAGACACGACACCCCCCGACACCCCGACCCCGACACGACACCCCGACACCCCAACACCACGACACCCCGACACCACGCCACCCAGACACGACACCCCCGACCCCCGACACCTCTTCGGCCTCCTGTTGACCAAAAAGGTACTCTTCGGCCTTCCAGAGGCCGATGGGGTCATATATTTGTGAATTATGAGTTAGGAAGTATATTTCCCGATTTTGTTAAGAAAAACATCATATATATTTGTGTTGATCGGGTGGATTTAAATGTGCAGTTCTTTCGGGGCTGCGAGGGTCTGGTGTTCGACGACCTCCCCGTGCGTTCGACGAGCTCCGCCCCTGCGTTCGTGGGTGAGCACAAATGACATCTCCTCCTGCCCCCTTCATTTGCTCTGTTCCGGTCTTCGTGCCGATGAAACTTGCTAGCTATAGGTGTCAATCATCAGTATGCGTGACCACTATGCGTCTCCCGTTCGAAAGGGTTACATCTATAAATATGCATGCATTTGCATATTTATAACCGTGATTCTTTTGAATTGTCCAACGTTATCCATGGACAGCCCGAGTATGTGTAGATTGGGTTCGTTTTCCCATATGCTCTGCTCCGGATCCGATGCAGAATTTCGTCAGTGCCTCCCTGTTGTTCTCTGGGTACACATCCTCTCTGCTTATTGCCGAGACGTGTATCAGGAGAACAGCGGGGAGGTGCTGCCGAAATTTTGCGTCGGATCTGGAGCAGAGCATGGGAAAACGAACCCAATCTACACATACTCGGGTGGGATTAGGACCTATCTTTACCTACTAGCGTCTAGGTTGCATGGACGTAATAAAACTGACAAACTCTATTAACTGATGAATATGGTTTGCTGAATTATGTATATATTTCTTGTGTGTCCAGTAGCTAGGCAAGATGAGTGATCGTGCGTGGATGTACACCGGTCACACTAGTCAGAAAGACATGACCCATGAATGGCTAAGAAAAACCAAGGGGTTTGTGAGAGCCGCATTTGCAAATGGACAGGAAACAAACTGGTGCCCCTGTGTCGACTGCGACAACTTTCATAAGAAGTCCGAGTTTGAAATGATCAAACACCTGCAGAAGTTGGGTTTTACGCCTGATTATACGGTCTGGACATTTCATGGTGAGTCTGCCTAATGTGCCAGAGCTGAGGAGGGCCGTCGTCGCACCGACGAGCATGGTACCGGGATGGAAGACACGGTGGAAGACTTTGATGATGCTCGGGATTCGGACGATGAGATGGAGGAATCTGCAAAGGCCTTCAATGATATGTTGGAGTCTTCAAAACGTCCTCTCCACGAGCACACTGAGCTTTGTCAGCTGGATGCCATCTCACAAGTAATGGCTCTGAAGGCTCAATTCAACTTGGGCAGAGAATGCTACGAGGCGATGATGACACTATTTGGACGCTTTCTACCCAAAGGCCATGTAATGCCTGCAAACCTGTACCAGTCGGACAAAATCCTCCGTGCACTTAAGATGCCCTATGAGAAGATAGATGCCTGTGAGAAAGGATGTGCCTTATTTAGGCTTGAGTATGCGGACTTGAAGTATTGTCCCGTTTGCCAGTCTTCCAGGTATGTTGAGGTAGACAACGGTATGGGTGAGAAGAGTCAAACAAAAATCCCAGTTAATGTTCTTCGGTATATGCCAATCATACCAAGACTTCAACGTCTTTTCATGGTCGAAGAGACGGCCAGACAGATGACATGGCACAAATTGGGCAAAAGAACCGAACTAGATGCAGATGGGGAGCCGATGTTGGTACACACATCGGACGCTTTTGCGTGGAAGCGCTTCGATGCAATACATCATGCTAAAGCGGCAGATCCAAGGCATCCTCGAATCGCCATAAGCACGGATGGGTTCAATGTGTTTGGTATGATGGCAGCTCAATACAGTTGTTGGCATGTATTTGTCATTCCACTCAATCTCCCCCCCGGACAGATTATGCAAAGAAAGAACATTTTCCTGACGTTGATAATTCCGGGGCCCAACTATCCGGGGAAGAATATGAATGTGTACATGCAGCCGCTTAAGGATGAACTGCAAGAATCTTGGGATAATGGGATCAAGACATACGACGCCGCTACAAAAAAAACTTCCTAATGCATGCGTGGTACATGTATTCGATGCATGACTTGCCGGCGTATGCGCTATTTGTTGGCTGGTGTGTGCATGGAAGGTTCCCGTGCCCCACATGCAAGGCAGCTCTTGAGTTTCGTCGGCTGCAGGCGGGTGGCAAGTTTTCTTGCTTCGACATGCATAAACAGTTCCTGGATCCTCGCCATAAGTTCAGAAAAGACAAGAAGAACTTCATCAAAGGTAGAGTTGTCAAAAACTCTGCACCACCTGCGTTAACAGGCCAACAGACCCTGAATCAGTTCAACTCTCTCGAGCCGGATCCGGAGCGTCCAGGGTATTTCAAGGGGTATAATTCCGAACACGCCTGGACTCACAAGACATGCTTGTGGGATCTGCCTTACTTCAAAGACCTCCTTTGCCCACACAACATCGACATGATGCACACTGAAAAGAATGTCGGCGAGGCCCTCTTTGGTACATTGTTCGGCATAGAGGGGAAAACAAAGGATAATCCTAAGGCTAGAGTTGATCAGGAGGCTCTATGTGATAGACCGCTACAAAATATGCGACAATCGAAAGGAAAGCAGAACTGGACGAAGCCAAAGGCATGGTTCAATCTGGGAAGGCCAGCTATGAGGGAAATTATCCTGTGGGTGAAAAAGGAGTTGATGTTCCCCGATGGGTATGCAGCGAATCTAAAGAGGGGAGCGAGCCTTGAAAAATTGAAAATATTTGGTCTCAAGAGTCATGATTGGCACATATGGCTTGAGCGGGTAATGCCGGTGATGTTGCGTGGCTTTATCCCTGAGGATGAATGGCTAGTACTGGCAGAGCTGAGCTATTTCTTCCGTGTTCTTTGTGCGAAAGAACTATCGCCTGGCTTGCTAGAAGAACTGGAAGAGTTGGCGCCGGAGTTAATCTGCAAGTTAGAGAAGATCTTTCCACCGGGCTTCTTTAATCCAATGCAGCATTTGATTTTGCATCTCCCGACCGAGGCACGATTGGGGGGGCCCGTGCAGAATCGTTGGTGCTACGCAACTGAGAGGATGCAGAAGACGCTTCGAGAAAAATGTAAAAATAAACGTCGAATTGAAGCATCGATGGCCGAGGCATTCATTACTGAGGAGGCGGCAAACTTCGTGACAGCACACTACGAAGCCAAAAATCGTCATTTGCATAATCCGAAGCCTCGGTACAATGCTGGCGACCCTAAAAAGGGTGGATCCAACCTCAGCCTATTCAAAGGGAAGCTCGCACCAGCCGGTGCTTATACTTCCTTATCGCTGGATGTCGACGAATGGCGGACCATTACGTTGTATATCTTGAACAACCTAACAGAAGTGCGGCCGTACATCGAGTAACTTCTCGGTACATTGTTTCGCAACCTCTAATTCCTTTGAACTGCTCTTATTCCCGGATATTTGATACAGTCGATACGTCGCCAAATTCTCGTATGGAGCGGTGATCCAAAAGGATTCCGTCGAAGAGTATGAGCTTCTGGCAATGCATGGAGGCGGCTATCCCGGTTTCATCTCTTGGTTCAAACAAACGGTAATTTCCATTAGACCATTTCATTTCTTCGTCTAATTTCTGGCTAATGCAACAATCCTTTCGTATTAAACTTGTAGGCTAGTTCAGAGTCTATGGACGCTGAATTGAGACAAGTCGCTAATGGTTTTGACTATAAGGTCCGTTCATTTGACAAATACGACATCAACGGGTATCGCTTTCGTACCTATGGCAAAGAGCTATCTATGGCCGACCGAAAGTCTACAAATTGTTGTGTCTCTGCTATCGGCGAAGGAGGTACCGAGTATTATGGAAGAGTTGAAGCAATTTATGAACTTCTATTCTATGGTGCAAACCCACCGAAAGTCGTAGTCTTCAAATGTTATTGGTTCCAGCCGAAGGAGACTAGAAGGACTCATGAACATCTAGGGCTAGTCGAAATCAAACAAAGCACCCATTTGGATGTTCCCGATGTCTATATTACGGCTCAACAGGCAACCCAAGTTTTCTATCTACCGTGGGCCTGCCAAAGTGATCCAAATCTCAAAGGTTGGGATGTCGTTTATGAAGTGCCGCCACATGTTAGACCACCTCCCCCCAATGAAGAGGATTATGAACCTCACATTAACCCAGACACATATGAAGGAGAATTCTTCCAAGAAACACGTCTTTCCAAAAAACGTTTCAAGAACCGCTCTACTTCACCTCAGAACATTGAAGTAGACGGCGGCAGTGAATCCGAGCCTGAACCGGAACAAGAAGAGCCGGAACAAGAAGAGGTTACTGCTGCGGATGACCTGTCAATGCTTGACCGATTACGTACAGGAGGCCTTCCACATGTTGATGCATTTATTGATGATGATGATGAGCACGTCATTACTGATAGTGATGATGATGATGCATTTATTGACCCCGAAGCATATATAGACGATGATGATGCATTTATTAATGATGACGATGAAGATTAATATTATAGTTCATGTCAGGTATTCAATTATTATTATGTACATATATATTATTAATTGGTTCATGTTAATTAGGTATTCAATTTTTTATTATGTTCATGATGATGATACACTTAAATTATATTCATGTCAGGTATTCATTTTTTTAATGTTGTACTAACTTCGTTTACTCTTTGTCATTGCAGGTGTTGACAGATGGTGGGCGCGGGTCGAGAGCGCTCCGAGGCTCCTTCCTCGGCGCATGGTGGGAGGGGTACTTCCATCCCACCCCACCACCTCCGGAGAGCGCTGGATCTCAGTATGCAGACACCGGCGGGCGCTTCTTCTTCGACCGGGAGAGGTCGGGGGGGGGGAAGAAGGTTGGTAGAGGTGGACGTGGCGGCGGGAGAGGTAGGAAGGCTGCTACTACGCCTTCCTCGCCGCCACCCCCAGCTGATTCACCCGACCACAGGAGTGCTCCGTCTGAGATGGAGCAGCCTGAGGTGCAGCCGTCTCGGACTCCGGTCCACGAGCCTCAGGCCGACGAGCCTACGATAGACGAGGCTACGACAGACGCGCCTACGGCCGACGAGCCTGGGGCCGACGAGCGTCGGGCCGCCGAGCCTTCGTCCCACGAGACTGGGGATCACGCTGAGTCGCAGCAGAACCCAGGTGCGGGCTCGTCGAGTGTCCGTGCTGAGGGTGGCTATAGTTCTGATAGCTATAGCGAGAGTGAGTGGGTTGAGGGGCGCAAAGTCTACCAGCGTGGTGGTACAAAGCTCCCGCCCACCCCGGCGATCCCCGACCAGAGGTGGTTGATTGCGCCGCAGGGGGAGAAGTAAGTGCATTTACTCTTTTTTAACCTTTTGTCTTCACGTTTCTTCGAATATCTAATGCGTTGGCCTTGTCATACTGCAGGTCTTGGACACACGGGCCTGGTTGCCGCAAGCCCAACAGTGTCCTTGGCGTGATTTGTCGCCAGAGCTTCCCGGGGTGGGTCACGTTGCCCGGTGAGGGCCGGGTTCCAGAGCTAGGAATGACCTGGGAGCACTACTTGGCTGCCCCGGCCCCGCCGGGGCATAGGATCGGCGATGTCGAGTGCCACACGGTCGCCGACATTGTGATCCAGATGTTTGGGGTAATTTCTCCTTTGCCGTCTACGTTGTGTTTTCTTCTTTGATTGGCAACCCTAGTGATTGTACTAATCCGTGTTTTCTTGTTTGATTGCAGACCTTCTACAGGTGTGCTGAGGGACAGGAGGAGGCCGCGGCTCGGGTTATCGACAACGAGTGCAGGCGCCTACTTCAAAACTTTCGGCACGAGGCTCGGACACAGGCTATTCGAGACTACTACGCCTCGACTGGTATTCGGAGGAAAAAAGAGAAGTGCCGCCTCAAGTATCTGAGTAAGGAGAAGTACATGAAGGTAATTACCTATTCTTAAGGCCTTGTACTTAGTTCCTTGATTTGATTCGTATGCGTAGCGCTCAAATTTCTCTTGCTTAACTTAGGTGCCCCCGAGATGGTGTGCGGATAGGATGGACTGTTGGGAGGCGTTGGTGGATGAGTGGTGCACTCCCCAATGGCGCAACGTCCACGACGGTGCAAAGGAGAAGCGTGCCCAAATGAAAGGTGTCCCACACCATCTAGGCAGCGTCAACCTACGTGGGTTCGGGGAAAACTGGGTATGTGGTTTGCTTCATGATTCATGCAAATTCATTCTTCATGCTAGCTTGAGCCCTTAACTAATACTCTGTTCCTCTCTTTTAGGCGCGGCACAACAAGGCTCCAGTGCCAGAGCTGTTCGACCTCTATGCCATGTCCAATACTGCCTCGTACAAGAAGGCCAAGGCATTCTCTGAGTCTGACCTCGATGATTCAGAGAAATTCAGCAACCGCGCCTCCCACAACAAGCTTGTGAGGTACAGAGACGAGGGGAAGGCGAGGAAAGGGCCGGAGTTTAACCCGAGCCAGCAACCTCTTGATCCAGAGCTGGTGATGATATCTGGTGGCGGGAGGCACCATGGCTTGTTAGCCATTGGGGATGGACTGATACGTTGTACTAGCACTCTCCCGCAGATCAAGAAGCGCCAGACCAGCTCCGATCCTGAGATAAGGCCTCGTGCACGGCCAATGGAGCTTGAATTCCAGGTTAGTTATATGGACTCAGATACCTTTCCTCCATTACATTGTGTGTGCGGCCATCGATGATTACAATGCTAACGAGTGGTGTTGCAGGCTGCTATTGAGGCAGAGAGAGCGAAGACCCAGGCTGCTCTTGAGGAAGCAGAAGCGAGGACCCAGGCGCTTCTAGAGGAAGAGAGACGGCAGGCGACGGCGAGGGAGAGGGAGGCGGAGGAGAGGACGGCTAAGCTATTGGAGGAGGAGAGGAACCGGAACGAGGCGGGTCAACGGGCCCTATACGAGCTCTTCGTGGTAAGTTTCTTCTGCATATTAGCCAAATCATGCATGTAATGTTCCTTTCATTACTAACTAATATGACTGACTCGAGAAAATCAAATGTGCAGAGCATGTGCGAAAAGAATGGCACGACCCCTCCGCCGATGCCAGTCATTGCTCCGGCGGGCACGGTGAGTTTCATTTGAATGGTCATTAGTTACTAGTCTTCACATTTGAGTTGCATCATGCTAACGATACATTGCAAATGATCTTTGGTGCAGCATAACTCTCGACAAGCATCGACCTATGCTTCTCCGTCTGCCACTGGCGCGACCGGTCCTTCACCTACATCTAAGTGATGACGGTAAGTTTTCCCAAGTGTTTAGCTTAACAAAATGACTCAATATGCTTAGCTAGCTAAAAAATGACATAACAACATGACTTAATAACCTTAATTAGCTCAAAAATGACCTATTTAACCTAGGATAGCTCTAAAGTGACCTATATACTTAGCATTTATTCCTCCAAAATGACTCAATATGCTTACCTAGCTAAAAATGACATAACAACCTTAATTAGCAAAATGACCTATTTAACCTAGGATAGCTCTAAAATGACCTATACTTAGCATTTATTTCTCCAAAAATGGATTTATATGCTTAGCTAGCTAAAAAATGACATAATAACCTTAATTAGCTCTTAAATTACCTATTTAGCTCCAAAATGACCTATTAAGTCATTTAGGAGCATATTAAGTCATTTAGGAGCATATTAAGTCATTTTGGAGCATATTTAGCTCTAAAATGACCTATTTTGCTCCAAAATGACATATTTAGCTCCAAAATTACTTAATATGCTCCAAAATGACCTATTTAGCTCCAAAATTAATTAATATGCTCCAAAATGACCTATTTAGCTCCAAAATGACTTAATATGCTCCAAAATGACCTATTTAGCTCCAAAATTACTTAATATGCTTAATTAGCTAAAAATGGCATAATTACTTATGTTAGCACAAAAATGACCTATATACTTACCTTATTTTCCTCCAAATTGACATAATAAGCTTAGTTAGCTCAAAAATGGCATAATTACCTATGTAAGCTCTAAAATGACACAAATAAGGAATAAGAAGAAGAAAAACAAGGAAGAGGAGAAAAAGAAAGAATAGAAGAAGAAAGAGAAGAAAAGGAAAGAATAAAAGAAGAATGAGAAGGAAAAGGGTAAACACCTTCTTCTTCTTCTTCTTCTAGTCTTTTTCTTCTAGTCTTCTTTTCTTCTTCTTCTTCTAGTCTTTTTCTTCTAGTCTTCTTTTCTTCTTCTTCTTCTTGTCTTCTTCTTGTCTTCTTCTTGTCTTTTTCTTCTAGTCTTCTTTTCTTCTTCTTCTTCTTCTTGTCTTCTTCTTGTCTTCTTCTTCTTCTAAAATGGCATATACTTACCAAATTTAGCTCAAAAATGGCATAATTACCAAGGTAAGCACAATAATGACCTATACTTACATAATTTTCCTAGGTTAGCAAAAAAATGGCATACTTAGATAGGTTAACTCTAAAATGACACAAATAATGAATAAGATGAAAGAAAAACAAGGAAGAGGAGGAAAAGAAGGAATAGGAGGAAGAAGAAGAAGAAGAGCTCCTCTTCTTCTTCTTCTTCATCTTCTTCATCATCATCTTCTTCTTCTTCTTCTTCTTAGCATTTATTCCTCCAAAATCACTTAATATGCTTAGCTAGCTCAAAAATGACATAATAACCTTAATTAGCTCAAAAATGACCTATTTAACCTAGGATAGCTCTAAATTGACCTAAACTTAGCATTTATTTGTCCAAAATGACTTGAATATGCTTAGCTAGCTAAAAAATGACATAACAACCTTAATTAGTTCCAAAATGACCTATTTAACCTAGGATAGCTCTAAAATGACCTATACTTAGCATTTATTCCTCCAAAAATGGATTTATATGCTTAGCTAGCTCAAAAATGATATAATAACCTTAATTAGCTCCAAAATGACCTATTTAGCTTTAAAATGACTTAATATGCTCCAAAATGACCTATTTAGCTCCAAAATGACTTAATATGACCTATTTAGCTCCTTCTTCTCCTCCTCCTCCTCCTCCTCCTTCTCCTTCTCCTTCTCCTTCTCCTTCTCCTTCTCCTTCTCCTTCTCCTTCTCCTTCTCCTTCTCCTTCATCTTCTTCTTCTTCTTCTTCTTCTTCTTTTTCTTCCTCTTCTTCTAGTCTTCTTCTTCTTCTAATTTCTTACTCCCATTTTTGCAGGTTTGATTCACTTCATGGAAGGGCAGAATGCTACTGTTTACATATTAGATGTTTGTGAAACTATGTATATATGAATTGGATGTATGATGTTTGATGACGATGGTGAAACTATGTTTGATGTTTGAAACTACGTTTGATGTATGATGTTTGATGTTTGAAACTATGTGATTCTGAATATATATATATATGTGTGTTTGAATTTCTGTGAAAATGAATTGATATAACAAAAAATAGAAAAAACAGGGGCTATATAGCCACTTTGCCGTCTGCTAGCAGACGGCAAAGCTCTTTGCCGTCCGCTGGCAGACGGCAAAGAGGCCACGTGGCAGCAGCCTGTGCAACCTGGGCTGGCCTATGTGGCCTCTTTGCCGTCTGCTGGCAGACGGCAAAGAAGGAAAGTTCTTTGCCGTCTGCCAGCAGACGGCAAAGAGCCTGCCTGGGCCCAGCTGAAGCCTGACGTCAGCTGACGTCATCTACAGCTCTTTGCCGTCTGCCAGCAGACGGCAAAGAGCGCCGTTAGCCACCTAACGGGGATGGAACCTTTTCTGTGCCGTCCACGCTCTTTGCCGTCTGCTGGCAGACGGCAAAGAAGGAAAGTTCTTTGTCGTCTGCCAGCAGACGGCAAAGCGGCCTTTGCCGGCAGCCGTTCAGCCGGAGTGTTTGCCGTCTGCTGGCTGACGACAAAGCCTTTGCCGTCCGCCAAGCATGCCTTTGCCATCTGCTATAGCAGACGGCAAAGTGCCTGATTCCAGTAGTGATTGGGGGCTGTCGGGACTCAGGTCCATCTCTGACTGGATGGTACCACCAGCCCTTCAGCTCCGTAACAGTAATTGAAAGTAGTGATGTAAGCATTCCCGCGATCCTCACCCAGAGGAATCACGACCCGGTAACAAGCTTGGCATACGAACAAGGGTGATGGGTCACCGATGAAGAAGCAGCACAGCTAAGTATTGCAGGACAACGGGTGGGGTATCAATAACAGACTACAAAATCAGGCTATGCATTCGGAGTAGGTGCTATCAGAACAGTAGCAGGGGCATTTCTAATGCAAGCATAAGAGAGAGGGGAATGGGCGATATATGATGGTCAAGGGGGTTTTGCTTGCCTGGAAGCTCTGCTGAGGGGGGGGGGAAGTCGTCGGTGATGTAGTCGAACACTGCAGCGTCGGCGGCGGTCTCAGGGCTATCGAGAGAGAAGGAGGGGGAAGAAACAGTAAACACACGGCAATAATGCAACAGGGATGCATGACATGTCTATAATATTTGCAGAGGTGATAAATTGCCTATTTAAATGATTTAGTTATTTTAGGAATTATTTTGGATTTATTTTATTAAAGTCAGTCACTATTCATATACTGAAATCAGTCAAAAAGTTGCATGTTTGGTATGATAGAGGGGTGTGACAGGTATGCGGATAGCGTATTCGGAATCTACACATTTTTCTGATCGTTTTACATATATAAATTATTTTCATCCGAGTTACGGTTATTTTTCTATAATTTTCTGAAGTTTAAATAGTATTCTACAATTTCTGGAATTCTTTTTAATTCGAAAATAAAATAGAAATTAGTTTTGTCACCTAGTGTTATTCTAGCCATAGTGTATGACAGTGGGGGTAGGGGGTCCAGTCAGCAGTAGTTGACCAGTCAATGTTGACTGGTCAACAGGGTCAATGGACCCACATGTAAGTGTCATACGGGGTAGATTATTTAGTCTAAACTAATTTAACTAGGGGCCACATGTCATAGGGTTAGATATTTTCAATCTAATCTATCTCTTTTTATCTACCAGTAGGGTCCACATGCCAGCTGCACTTTTTAGACTAAGTAAGCAATTAACCTAACCTAAGCTAAAAGGGCCGGCCTATATGCAGTAGCACAGCCGCCCTGGTTGTGCACACACGCACGGGCACATGAGTCGCCGGTGGCCACATCCAACAGCAGCAGCAGCAGGAGGTAGCAGCGGCAGCTGCAGTAGCTAGCAGTAGCAAAGAGCAAGAGCAAACGTAGCAAAGAGCAGCAGCGGCAGCAGAAGCAGAGAGCAGCGGCAGCGCAGCTAGCAAGCCGAGCAGAGCAGCAGCACTGCGGCAAAGGCAGCAGCAGCGGCAATTAGCAGGAGCAGCGGCAGCTTAGTAGGAGCAGCAGCAAAGAGCAGCAGCTAGCCCAGCAGCAAGGCAAGTAGCAGCAGAAGCAAGCAGCAGCAGCACGTACACGTACGCTCTCGGGAGCTCGGTCCACGGCGATCCACCGCATAGAAAGGCACGGATCGAAGGGGAAAAACAAGGGAATCGGGGGAGAAGCTCACCGCGGAGCTAGTGGACGTGGTTAGGGAGCGCGGGGTGGCCGGAACGCGACGAGCTCGACGACGGAAGGCGACGGCCATGGCGGGAAATGGGCTCGATGCCGAGCGTACGACGCGGCCCGGCTTGAACCAACGCTTGTAGGCGAAGGAGATGATGATGGCGGAGCTCCTAGACATCTTGGCGCGACGAGGGGAGGCCGGTGGCCGCGTGTTCCATGGTGGTGCGTCGACGATGTGCTCGGGCACGAGTTCAGATCGAGCGAGAGAGGCGATGGGGAGGTATGAAGCGATTAGGGTTCGTCAACGGGATCGGGAGGACTCTTATGCATCTCGGGGTTCCATCGGATGGTTGACACGGCGACCACAGTGGCCATGGCAGCGTGGATGCCCGACACGCACAGTCTCTGCCTCCTCTCTGTACAAGAGAAGGAAGAAAGGCCTGTGGTGGGCTTGGGTTGTGTTACTGTAACACTAGGCCTCCAGTGCACAGTAATGGATTTTCTTTCCTTTTACTCTTTTATTTGCTGTTTCGTATTTAGTTTAGGTAATAATTCATTTTAGTAAAACATGTGACATGTCCCAAATATTTCTCTGCAATATTTTCTACCACAGCAAATTGGTTTGTGGGCAAAAGGTTTTCATTTAATTTTTTAAATAAATAGATATGGTTTAATTTGTTACTGCTGGTTACTGTTTTAGCTCAAATGAGTCACTTAACCATTTTAGCAAATGTTGATTATATTTTTAGAATTGTCTCTGAATCATTTGCAACATGATTTCAATTTGGGCAACTTTTATTTTCCACTTTAAATTTGATTTGCAAATTGAGTTTGAATTTTGAAATGTGATATGATGCAAATGATGATTATGCACTGATAAACATGATGACATGGCACTGTTAACAGGAGATTACTGTGGTGATTACATGGGGATGTTACAAGGGGCGAGGACGTCGATGTCCACAGGTGAGGCGGCGGCAAGGGAGGCACGAGGGTATCAGCGTCCAGGCGGCAGTGGCTCAAGGGCGGTACGTCTTCCAGCCGCACGCGGCGGTTCATGAGTCCCGTTCGTGGCCGTCCCGCACTTGCACCACCTGCTCTATGCCTGTATGCCTTCGTCATCTCGCTCTCCGCCCTCTTCCTAGCGCACATCACGATCTCCCACGTCCTCTTCTCCACCATCGACTCCGCCATCCGCCCTCTAGTTTGTCCATCTTACCAAGAACAGAGAGAATTCTCCAAGGAACAAACATGCCTAATGTGTAGGCAAGCAATATGCCATTTGTAAGAGAGAGCTGCATAAGAAATTATGGACAGGGCTAAAACTTGCAAACAATGGTCAGACCAGAAGACAGATCACAATAAACCAAATGTTATTGTTTATACAAGTGCTGACCTGATTAACTAAACCAAGAGCTCCTCTCATGTTTTGTGGAGCAATTTCTGCTATATAAACTGGCACCTGATACCATGAAACGAAATTTTCAGACAATGTCAGTCATGAAAATATCCAAGTGTATGCAGCTAGAGTGCCCCTAAAAGATATGATATTTTTGAACAGTGAACGCCCAATCCGAAAAACTTTAGAAAAATCGGTATGCACGAGTTGAAATGATATCTAGATATGCTATTTTTATGCAAAGTAACGCTGAAGTTCAACAGCATTCATGAAAATCCCCAACTTCAATATCCAGCAAAAAGAGAGGTTCAAAGTCACAAATTCACAACTCAGCTGCACAACTGTAAGCTGATACAGAATATCAGCATTTTATTATAGGCTAACTAAGTTCCTTTGGTCTAGATTTTGAACAGACAGAAATATTGTCAGATTATGATTAGGCTAGGGGAAACAATCAGATCATAGGCCATAGCAACAGCACACCTTTATTCCCTTGATGTCCCAGAATAGGAAATACAACTGTTGTTTACACTTGGAATTTGGTTAAGCTTAAATACAGTCTACTCTCCCATGTGTTGGGACTTGGGAGCTGGCACTGTATTTTTTTATGAACTTAAGAACCAATTGACGAAGAAAGCAAACGAATTATCAATTCATGTTTGGACTCTGGAGTGAATTTGTCTACAAGGTTAGGAGAAGAGGGATACAGACCGTGTAGGATAACACACCGACCCCAAATCCTTGCAGCAATCAGCCCATGAACAAAAATGAGGAATCCTACACAGAACAATTCAGAAGGAAGTTAAACTGACGAGCATCCCTAAAAATAACAGGGGTAAATTAAGCAATCTTACATTTGCAAATTATATTGCAAGCCACCCAATGATGTTTGGGACTGCGGCGATCATCAGAGACTGCATGACCAGCACAAAAGAGAGCATCGTCCGTCAGTGAGTGCACGGCTGAATCTAATTCCATCAGAGAATCCACCACGAGCAGATCCGAGAATCTAATACTCCATACATTTAACAGTACAATTATCGGAATATAGGACCAGGCAGAGGTCATAGGAAATTGAAATCTCACCGCTTTACGACAGATGTAATCGGCGATTTGGCCACTGGCTAGTGCGCTCGCCCACCATTGCCCCGACGTTCGATGAAGATCCAAATAAAGAGAACTGCAAGGAAAGAGATGGTGGCGACGACTGTGGCATGGGCGGTTCCATCAGACGGCGAGGATGGGCGCCCATGGCAACGGCAGCGTCGGCGGCAAACTCCTCACCTCCGGCAGCAGGAGCCTCTCAGGTGTGCGCTCTCCCGGTTGACCACCAGTTACGCGCGCCGCTTGTCCTCCTCATCCCCCACGAAAAAGACTCCAAGGACTCGCCGTTCTTCAGGCCGCCGTCCTCTCCGGCTCCGGAGGATAGGACCCCCCGCTTGGGGATCCATTATAGGAGGTAGCCTGGGCCTGTAGGGCGCGGGGCATGCGTGACGGCGGGAGCTCGCATTGCGGCGGCGTGTGACAAGCATGGGGGCGGCACGGGGCAGGGCGGAGTGGGCTGTGGGGGCACCACGAATGGGAAAATGGACAGGAAAGGACTGTGCGCTGGGAGCAGAGGAATTAGCGGATAACCAACTAATCAATGCGATTCAGGTGGAATCGATCCACAAAATTAGGATGTTACGTTACGGGCGGGGATGCGGAGCGCTGGGATGATCCGCAGACCACGAGCGTCTGCTTCGCAGAACATTTGATCTGACTCGTTGATCTAGGTATTGGCGTAATATGAACGGTAGGATGTATTTAAGTTAATTTGATCGGAGGGTCCTGATTATCTTGTGTACAATTTGTTGTGTGTCCTTGAGGGAATTTATTTATGTTTGCTCTTTTAACAGTAGTGAAGATAAAGATGATTAGTATATTTTTGGAAGGGAGGAGATCAGTTTGCTTCAGGTACAGGATGTTGTGATCTTCTTCTTCCTTTTTGATTGGTTGCTTATATGACATTGAATATTTGCGACTTTGAATTGTTTCATTCAGTTCTGTGTTTTGTTTAGTCATACTTCAACTCTGCAGCCACACAAGATTACTAATTATATTTCTGTACTGGCATATGCACAATTCTTGGCTGACTTATTCTTCTAAAAGCTGGCACATGTCCTCTTTGACATTATTGAGTTAATTCCAGTTTTTATTCCCTCGTTAGTCATTTTTGACAGGGATTACCCCATTTAAGTGAAATTCATTCATTTTACCTTATTTTTTTCTTTCGAAAAGGAGGATTACCCCCAGACTCTGCATCGAGCGATGCACACAGCCATCTTTATTGCATTCTTCAACAAGGCCTTATAAAATAAATACATAGATCAACCCAAAGACACATTCCTGACGAAAATTGTCGCCCTACCTACAAGATTGATGATGTGCCCTAACCGCGCGTCACGCACACCAAGAAATCCGGTGGTCTCACCAAGCCGCCCGCCAGCTAGCCGGGACCACCAACCGGTCTAGCAGACCCTCAGCGTGCACCGTATGCGCACGCTGTAGAATCCGTCGCCGCCTTCTTTCGCAGTCCCATCTTCAGGAGCAATCAATGCACCGATCTTGCCAGACCCTTCTGCCGTCGACGCCACCACAACGCCGGACAGCGCCAGCCTCCTGTGCACGCCCATCAAACGATATCCAGCGCCGAGATCCCGCTGCACCTTGCCGCCAAGACTTGCCGTCGTCGATACTATAGATGGCATGCCGCTCCACCTTGGTCACCGCACGAGAAGCATACGGAGACCTGCGCCCAGCTACCAAGCCAAACACTTGTCCATCCAGCCGATGTACAACCCCAAAGATGATGCCCCCATGGGGTGACGACGCACGAACCTCGCCATCATCCGATCCAGAAAGCCTGAATCTGGGGTTTCCCCCGGGGCATACAGGGAACGCGAATCGCCCACAACGCCTCCAACGAGGTAACGACGCCCGCGGGCGCCGCTGTTGACGGTTCTGGCCGAGGCCGAACCAAGTTTTCGCTAGCAAATTTGCTCCCGTCCCCGGCTGGACCACCAGATCGACCTCCTCCGTCATCTAGCACGCCCATGGGTGACGTCTGCTGCCGGGAAACCGCACGAGCGGAGCCGCACCACCGCTCGGAACCGCCGCCCCGCCTGGGTGAGCCATCGACGGCGGAGGGGTCCTCACCGCTGCACCGCCGATGGCGGACGACGAACACGTCCAGGACACCCGCGCGGATCTCCACCGCAACCGCATCTCGGAGCCGCGGCGGAGGAAGGCCCCGCCGCCGCCATCATCTCCCACATGGGCTTTGCCCTGCGGAGCTCCGGCGGCGGCAAGGAGAGGGGCGGCGGCGGCTCGAAGCCCTAGATCGGATCGGGAGGGAGGGGAACCAAACTTGTGCCAGATTTTGCCCTTTTAATCTTTTTTTGCACATTCTGTCAATCTGCACGTAGGCGTTTTTTTCTACACAGCCGGTTTCTGCCCCGCACTCGATCGCACGCCTGGTTCTTTCTCCATTTTGGCTCCACGCCACAGGAGGAAAATACCCTCCGGTCTATCTCCTTGAGCTGCTCCCGGTTTAGACCCAATAAAGTCGGTCAATTCCATCGACTCCTCCTTCATGCTCGTGCGACCCAGAGAGAAGAACATATAGCTGAGAGGGAAGAACAAGATACAAGAATGAACACGAGAGCCATTTGCGTGCGTGACCTGCTCGTGATCGAATTTGAGTTGAGCCGCCTTCGCATGCATGTGCAGCATGCTCAGCGGTCTCCCCCCCATTTCAGCGATGCTGCCTCGCCATACCGCAGCCTGTGCTAGTAGTTGCTTGCTCTGCTGGCTGCCATAGGTGCCGCTTGCTGCAGCTTGGTCTGCTTTGTGTGCCCTGCTGCTGCTGCTTGTGTACGTAGCGCTAGGCCTGTTGCTTGCAAATGAACATGTAATTTGATGTAAGCTATCAAATGTGTCAAATGTGATGAAATAAAAGCAGAGATTTGTTTTATTTGAGATGACATCTGCGATTTTTTTTGGAAAGGAGTCTCGTGAGATATGCAACGACGGTTGATGTTCTTGTGGCAGCGGAGGAGGGACGCCATAACTAGGAGGAGTTACGGTGGAGTAGGGAGACAGGGAGGAAGCGCGGCGGCAAACTACAAGAGCTGGCGGCGGAGGAGGGATGCTGGGGCGAGGCGCGCGTGGAGCCGAACTAGAGTGAACCGGAGAGAGAAGCTGGCGTGAGGTTGAGCGGGGGAAGAAAGTAGAAACCGACTGCAGAAAAAACTCGTGACATGTGGGACGAGATTGACAGGACCTGTAAAAAAGGGTAAAAATTGGCACAAGTTTAGTTAAATGGGGTAAGATGGATGGATTTCACTTAAATATGGTAATCCCTATAAAAAATGACAAAAGAGGGGGTAAAAAATAGAATTAACTTGACATTATTTGTGCAATCTTCGGTTAGTTAGTCTCTCTCTCTCTCTCTCTCTCTCTCTCTCTCTCTCTCTCCCCCCCCATCTCTGAAACTAACCGCACAATCAGGAAAATTGCAGTGGCATTTTTTGAATCTGCAGGAATTGCAGTGGCATATATCTAATTAACCCTTTCCTATTCACAGACTTCATTCAAAATATCCTGCAACTTTTATTTTCAAATTCATGACCCGTCAACAGAGGAAAATTCTAAAACAAGAGAAAATGCCAGGTGTTGAATATGGTAGCATCATGAAGGCACGTCGAAAATAGAAACAATCTTTGACTTGAATGTCTTGATGAATGGTTTCTGTACATTATTTGAATTGTGTGCCGACGTCTCTTGCTCTCTCTGGCAGATGGATTTTCTTTCTTTACCGAAGCGAAGTGCTAGCGATTGATGGATGTGTGCCTCTTGCGGGAATTTCCTATATGGCGCTCACTGCGTCAATATGAGGACTTGAAGCACACCCAGAGCACGTTTGGGCCGGCCCATTTATGGGGTTTTGTAGCAGCGAGTTTGTCCGGTATGTTTTTTGATTCATCGGATAACTCGGCCCATCTACGAAATTCTAATAATGTTCATGAACTCAAAATAGTGTTCATTAATTTAACAACTGTTCATACCTTTTAGAAAATGTTCACAATTTTTAGAAATATTAATGAATAAAAAATGTTTGTAAATTTTTATAAATGTTCATGAATTTTAGAAATACTTATAAATTTATAAAAATGTTCGCAAATTTAAATATAATCATGAATTTTTAAAAATGTTCACAAATTTTAGAAACAATTCTTGAATTTTAAAAAAGTATCACGTTTCTTCTATAAAAGTCTTCATTCTAATAGCACAACATAATATTACAAATCAACTATTGCTCCAAGGTTCCACAAAACAGAAAAACAAGCAAGAAACAATGTAATGAAAAGAAAAGGCAAAGTATATAAATACACATATTAAAATATCAGTCTCGACCTAAACTGAATGACCTCTGTACGCTTGAGGCATAACATAGTAAAACTGAGTTAAATCAAGCTATCATGGAAAAAACAAAATATAGATATGCACATAGAGCCGGAGTGGGACGGACAAGGCCGCGGTCACATCGTACGCTGGTGCAGGGATGCGGATGCCGTTGCGCCGCTACGGAACCGAGGGCCAGTGCCAAAAGAACGCCGCTGCTAGAAAATGTAGCCCTCAGGATGCACATAGATATGTGCTGACCTGCAGTTAAATGGACTACTTGCACTGTCAGTTAGATCAGGAAAGCACAATCAGACCTCAAATGGATAGATTACAACCTGCGACTCAAATAGATAGATTACACGATTGTACGCAAGGTGACTCAGATAGACAAATTTCTAATCTACGACTCAAATAGATAGATGATAGATCACACTATTTTTCTTGAGAAGTTTGTATTGCCAAAATAAAGAAAATCATAAAGATGAACCTGAAGGAACTCACGAGACCTGCCGCAACAGCGTGTAGGCAAGCGCCACCATAGTGCAGGCGCGAGCAGATGGAGTCTGTGCGAGGTGGCTAGATACATGTCTGCATGAAGAGGCGGCATCCACGGACGAGGCAGCGGCGTACGGAAGCGTGACGGGCGAGGGCGTCAACACTGTCCAGGCAGCGGCGGCCATGAGCGAGGCGGCGGCAGCGCGAGGGGTGTGACGCCCCCTGCTTAATCGTGCACTAATCATACACGCAAATGCACACGATCAAGCCTAGGGACTCACTTGAAGATATCACAACACAACTCTAAACACAAATAAAATAATTCAAGCTTTATATTACAAGCCAGGGGCCTCGAAGGCTCGAATACAAAAGCTCGATGTCATACAAGCATCAGCGGAAGCAAAAGTATCTGAGTACAGACACCAAGTTAAACAAGATGCCTTAAGAAGACGAAAACAAACAATGACTCCGATCGAAAGAGTCAAGGCCTCCTGCCTAGGGCCTCCGAACTACTCCTGGTCGACGGTGATCTCTGCGTAGCAGTAGAAGGCTCCGGGGATTCTCCTGCTTCTGGACTCCGGCATCTGAAGGCAGCAATCGGGTATGGGGGAAAAGAATACCAAAGCAACCGTGAGTACTCATCCAAAGTACTCGCAAGACTGACATCAGAACTATACTAAATGCATTGTATCAAAGGAGTGGGGCTATATCAGTGGACTGTACTGCAGAATGCTGGAATAGGGGGGGGGGAAAGACCTAGCCTATCGAAGACTAGCATCTTGAAGCAGTTCTTGCAGCATCAGAAGAGATAAGAGCAAAGTAATATGTAATGGTGGTTATATAGTAGCAGCGCCCTGAGATCCTTTCTCGACTCCCTGTGAGAAAGCAATCCCAGAGCTTACATTTAATTAACAGGTATCCACTTCAAGTAGTAATAGATCAGGATATAACACTGAGCGTCCTGTTACCATGGACACGACTATTCGAATAGTTAACTTCCCTGCAGGGGTGCACTACTGTTACCCAACACGCTCGATCACATCTGGCCGGACACACTTGCTGGGTAATGCCCGGCCTCGGGTGATCAACACGAAGCAGCGTCCTGCCTAAGCTAAGCAGAGAGGTCCCCGCCGGTCTACATCCTAAGTGCTCAGGGGTCTTGGGCCATCGCCCTGTGCACTCCGGGTCATTGTGAGGAGGGTGAATACCAGCGCCATCGGCATGATCCGACCGTGCCACAATGCTGAACTGGACGTCTGACATATCTTTCGGAAGAAACGTACGACGTAGAGGGCCCCATTAAACCATTATCCCACGTGGTGGTAGTGCGTATAGGGCACGACGACCCACTCAGATCAACACCCAAATCCGTTAAGTCTGTTTAGTATCTCGCAGAGACGAACATGGTTCCTGTCGCTCCGACTTCGTAAAACATAACGCGCGGGTGCTCTTGGAGCCGACCCGTCTTTGGTGTTATTCTCCCGCGGCACCGTTGTGGCCAGCCCGACTTTAACATTGGGGGCTGTCGGGACTCAGGTCCATCTCTGACTGGATGGTACTACCAGCCCTTCAGCTCCGTAACAGTAATTGAAAGTAGTGATGTAAGCATTCCCGCGATCCTCACCCAGAGGAATCACGGCCTGGTAACAAGCTTGGCATACGGACAAGGGTGATGGGTCACCGATGAAGAAGCAGCATAGCTAAGTATTGCGGGACAATGGGTGGGGTATCAATAACAGACTACAAAATCCGGCTATGCATTCGGAGTAGGTGCTATCAGAACAGTAGCAGGGGCATTTCTAATGCAAGCATAAGAGAGAGGGGAATGGGCGATACATGATGGTCAAGGGGGTTTTGCTTGCCTGGAAGCTCTGCTGAGGGGGGGGAAGTCGTCGGTGATGTAGTCGAACACTGCAGCGTCGTTGGCGGTCTCAGGGCTATCGAGAGAGAAGGAGGGGGAAGAAACAGTAAACACACGGCAATAATGCAACAGGGATGCATGACATGTCTATAATATTTGCAGAGGTGATAAATTGCCTATCTAAATGATTTAGTTATTTTAGGAATTATTTTGGATTTATTTTATTAAAGTCAGTCACTATTCATATACTGAAATCAGTCAAAAAGTTGCATGTTTGGTATGATAGAGGGGTGTGACAGGTATGCGGATAGCGTATTCGGAATCTACACATTTTTCTGATCGTTTTACATATATAAATTATTTTCATCCGAGTTACGGTTATTTTTCTATAATTTTCTGAAGTTTAAATAGTATTCTACAATTTCTGGAATTCTTTTTAATTCAAAAATAAAATAGAAATTAGTTTTGTCACCTAGTGTTATTCTAGCCATAGTGTATGACAGTGGGGGTAGGTGGTCCAGTCAGCAGTAGTTGACCAGTCAATGTTGACTGGTCAACAGGGTCAATGGACCCACATGTAAGTGTCATACGGGGTAGATTATTTAGTCTAAACTAATTTAACTAGGGGCCACATGTCATAGGGTTAGATATTTTCAATCTAATCTATCTCTTTTTATCTACCAGTAGGGTCCACATGCCAGCTGCACTTTTTAGACTAACTAAGCAATTAACCTAACCTAAGCTAAAAGGGCCGGCCTATATGCAGTAGCACAGCCGCCCTAGTTGTGCACACACGCACGGGCACATGAGTCGCCGGTGGCCACATCCAACAGCAGCAGCAACAGGAGATAGCAGCGGCAGCTGCAGTAGCTAGCAGTAGCAAAGAGCAAGAGCAAACGTAGCAAAGAGCAGCAGCGGCAGCAGAAGCAGAGAGCAGCGGCAGCGCAGCTAGCAAACCGACCAGAGCAGCAGCAGTGCGGCAAAGGCAGCAGCAACGGCAATTAGCAGGAGCAGCGGCAACTTAGTAGGAGCAGCTGCAAAGAGCAGCAGCTAGCCCAGCAGCGCGGCAAGTAGCAGCAGAAGCAAGCAGCAGCAGCACGTACACGTACGCTCTCGGGAGCTCGGTACACGGCGATCCACCGCATAGAAAGGCACGGATCGAAGGGGAAAAACAGGGGAATCGGGGGAGAAGCTCACCGCGGAGCTAGTGGACGTGGTTAGGGAGCGCGGAGTGGCCGGAACGCGACGAGCTCGACGACGGAAGGCGATGGCCGTGGCGGGAAATGGGCTCAATGCCGAGCGTACGACGCGGCCCGGCTTGAACCAACGCTTGTAGGCGAAGGAGATGATGATGGCGGAGCTCCTAGACATCTTGGCGCGACGAGGGGAGGCCGGTGGCCACGTGTTCCATGGTGGTGCGTCGACGATGTGCTCGGGCACAAGTTCAGATCGAGCGAGAGAGGCGATGGGGAGGTATGAAGCGATTAGGGTTCGTCAACGGGATCGGGAGGACTCTTATGCATCTCGGGGTTCCATCGGATGGTTGACACGGCGACCACAGTGGCCATGGCAGCGTGGATGCCCAACACGCACAGTCTCTGCCTCCTCTCTGTACAGAGAAGGAAGAAAGGCCTGTGGTGGGCTTGGGTTGTGTTACTGTAACACTAGGCCTCCAGTGCACAGTAATGGATTTTCTTTCCTTTTACTCTTTTATTTGCTGTTTCATATTTAGTTTAGGTAATAATTCATTTTAGTAAAACATGTGACATGTCCCAAATATTTCTCTGCAATATTTTCTACCACAGCAAATTGGTTTGTGGGCAAAAGGTTTTCATTTAATTTTTTAAATAAATAGATATGGTTTAATTTGTTACTGCTGGTTACTGTTTTAGCTCAAATGAGTCACTTAACCATTTTAGCAAATGTTGATTATATTTTTAGAATTGTCTCTGAATTATTTGCAGCATGATGAACATTTTTGTTTTTAGTTTGGACAACTTTTATTTTCCACTTTAAATTTGATTTGCAAATTGAGTTTGAATTTTGAAATGTGATATGATGCAAATGATGATTATGCACTAATAAACATGATGACATGGCACTGTTAACAGGAGATTACTGTGTAGATTACATGGGGATGTTACAATTCTCCTCCTCTTAAAGAAATTCTCGTCCCGAGAATCAAGAGGAAGACTGAAAGAGAGGGGGGTATTCTTCGCGAAGACGATCCTCGCGTTCCCAAGTGGCTTCATCTTCAGAATGATTCGACCACTGAACTTTGAGGAATCGAGTTGACTTTTGACGGGTTCAACGCTCAGCTTGATCAAGAATGCGGATCGGATACTCTTGATATGAAAGATCCTCTTGCAATTCAAGCACTTCATGATCCACAGCTCGGATTGGATCCTTGAAGCAGCGTCGGAGTTGCGACACGTGAAAGACATCATGCACTTGAGAGAGGTTTGGCGGCAATTCCAATTGGTATGCCACTTCTCCACGTCTTGCGAGAATGCGAAAGGGGCCAATATAGCGAGGAGCTAACTTGCCCTTGATCCCAAAGCGGTGAGTACCTTTCATCGGAGTGACACAAAGGTAAGCTTGTTCGCCAGGTTGATAGACCATTACCTGATGCTTGCGATCATAGTTGCTCTTCTGACGAGACTGAGCAGCTTTCAAATGCTCACGGACAATGCGGACTTGTTCTTCAGCTTGCTGAATAATGTCTGGTCCAACAAGTGAGCGTTCCCTAGTTTCTGACCAATTCAGAGGGGTCCGACACTTACGTCCATACAGAACTTCAAAGGGTGCCATCTATAGACTAGCTTGATAGCTATTGTTGTAAGAGAATTCGGCATACAGGAGAGATTCTTCCCATTTCTTACCGAATGAGATGACACAAGCCCGAAGAATATCTTCAAGTACTTGGTTGACTCGCTCAACTTGTCCCTGAGACTGAGGGTGAAATGCGGTACTGAAGAACAAATGGGTTCCCATAGCTTCCTGGAAACTGTTCCAGAACCTTGAGGTGAAGAGGCTGCCACGATCTGAACTGATCTCCAGCGGAACACCGTGGAGTGACACAATTCTGGAAACATACAAGTCTACTAACTGACTAGCAGTGATTGTCTCCTTGACTGGCAGAAAGTGAGCAACCTTGGAGAAACGGTCAATGACGACAAAGATAGCATCATGACCTTTCTGCGATCTGGGAAATCCAGTGATGAAGTCCATTTCGACTTTGTCCCATTTCCATTCAGGAATAGTAAGTGGTTGCAGAAGTCCAGCAGGCCTTTGATGTTTTGCTTTGATGCGACGGCAAACGTCACATTCAGACACATATCGAGCAATGTCATGTTTCATATTAGGCTACCAGTATCTCTGACGAATGTCCTGGTACATCTTGGTGCTACCAGGGTGAATTGAAAGAGGTGTATCATGAGCTTCTTTCATGACATCCGGACGAGAGTCGAGGTTATGCTTTCTGGGGACCACTAGGCGACCTTTGAAGAACAAGGCACCATCATCATCAACATGGTAGAAAGAAGGATTTCCCTGGGAGAGGAACTTCTTAATCTTTTCGACTTCAGAGTCATATTTCTGCCTGGTCTTGATGTTGTGCTCGAGATCTGGTTCAACAACCAGGGTGTTGAGATAACCCTGAGGAACTATCTCGATATTCAGCTTTCAGAGCTCTTCATACAAGAGTGGCTGTTGTAGTTGAACCTGAAGTTCACAATAGTATGATTTACGGCTCAAAGCATCAGCCATTACATTAGCCTTGCCAGGGGTATAAGAAATACCCAAATCATAGTCTGTAATGGCCTCCATCCATCTTTGCTGACGGAGGTTCAAAGATGGTTGAGTGAACAAGCATTTCAAACTCTTATGATCCGTCTAGATCTCGCCACAGTTTTAGAGCATAAATTACTGCAGCAAGCTCGAGATCATGTACTGGATAATTTTCCTCATGAGGACGCAATTGTCGCGAGGCATAAGCAATTACCTCGCACTCTTGCATTAGGACTGTAACACCCCCATGTAATAAGCACAGTGATCATCTACCATTCAGGCCAAGCCATCATCATTTGCAGTGTTTGATCACAGTGGTTTAATATCTCATTTCAAATTCTGCCTCTGAATTCAATTTCAAAAATAATTGAATTTTGAAGTTGTTCAAAATTGGCTGGAAAATTGTTCATCATATTGCATATATTCCAAAACCATTTGTTGTTAAGAAAAACAACATCACTAATATGCAAAAATGAACAGTGGCATTTAAAAAAAAAATGCCAAACCAGCATTTAAAATGGCATTTCCATTTATGGAAAATGCAATTGGAATTTTTTGGACACCCAAAATATTTTGGGCAGTGCCTAAAATTGCAAAGTCATTTATGGGCTAATTCCCACATTTTTCAAAATTATTTTGGGTGCCCAATTAATCCATCTCTCTCTCTGTTTATTAAATAAAAAGAAAAGACAGAAAGAAAAATGAGGGGGAGAGAGCTTACCTGGCTCTGGGCCGAGCCCAGCCGGCCCAACTTACCTGCTCTCAACCGCTCCCGCCGACGCGTCATCGTCTCTGTGGCCGCGCTCGTCGCCGGTCGCTCCCCGACCGCCACCGCGGCGAGGCAGGTGGGGAGGGGATAAGGGCAACCCTCCTCCCTCTCCCCTGGACTCCCCTCACTCACTCTCCCCTCTTCTCCCACGCTCGCGCGCTCTCCCTCTCTCTGCTCGCGAGTGCCCGAGCGCATCGCCGTCGCCCCCCCGTCAAATTCACCGGCCACCGTGTCCCCCTCGCCTCCTCGACCGGCTCGATCGCATCGCCACCGTCATCCACGTCGCCCCCGACCCTCAGGCGGAGCCGGGAGGCCCCGCAGCGCCGAATCCCCTTCGCCCCCATCTTCGGCTACCTCGGCAACTCCGGCGGCCGTCATCGTCTGCTGCAGCTACTAACCTGTCGAGGGCATTCCGTTGCCGCACGGTGAGCTCCTCCCCTCCCCCATTGCCCTCCTCGCCGTCGCGTAGCTCCCTCTAGCCTGCTCGCTGCCACGCCATGCTTTCGGCCGTTGCCCGAGCTCGCCGTTGCCGTCGCCTCCGACCACCGCAGCTCGCGCCGTTGAGCTAGATCGACGCGGTGCTTTCCCCGCGTTCGAATGCGCCCAAATGCGCGCGCTAACTCGCCCCGTAGCCACTTGCCTGAGTTCGCCGTGCTTCGGCCACCGCCATTCTCATCGCCGGCGACGATTCTGGTCACCGTAGCTCGCGAGACTACCCGGGTTGGAAGCGGCGTTCTCTGCTCGTTCTAACGCCACCGGAATCACCCGAAACGGCGCACCGTAGCATTTTTCTGAGCCCCGCCGGCATTCGGCCGCCGCGGAGCGCTCGCCGGCGACGCATTCCGGCGACCGGCTGAGCTGGCACCGACGTGGCCTAGCCACAGAGACTGCCAGGCGGGCCCCAGGCCGCTATTTGACCGGGTTGACCGCGGTCAACCCGGGGCACTGTTCCCCTCTGACCCTGTCAAGTGGGTCCCCCGCGTCAGAAATTTAGTTAGTGGCTAATTAGTTTAATTAGTAATTCTGTTAATTAGTCAGTGTCACTGACAGTAGGGCCCCACCTAGTTAATTAGCTTAAATTAGTTTAAACTAACTCTGATTAACCCACTGTCTATGACAAGTGGGTCCCGCAGGTCAGGTTTGACCTGACCAGGCGGTTTGACTTGCTGACGCCAGCATGACATCACCCTGACGTCATATGCCTTTTCTGGAATATCTCCTAATTTAAATAAATTCAGAAATTGCTAAAAACTTTAGAAAATCATAGAAAAATAACCGTAGCTCGGATGAAAAAACTTTCTACATGAAAGTTGCTCAGAACGACGAGACGAATCTGATCGTGCCGTCTGTTTTCTTGTCGGGACCCTCTACGTAGGTGAACCCGCAAACTTTTGCCCGTTTCCAGTAGATGAATAGTTCATACCCATCTGATATTAATTCCAACTTAAATCCTAAAAATAACTAACCTGACTTAGACATGTTTTAGGCAACCCTGCACTACATTTTAATACGCCATGCTTTGTGTTGCATCTATTGCTTTTATTTATTGTTTCTTCCCCCCCTCTTCTTCTCCGATAGCCTCCGAGACCGACGCCGCTCAGGAGACAGACGATACTATTGACGACCCCGCCTTTGCCGCAGAGCAACCAGGCAAGCAACCCCCCTTGACGCATGTCGATATCACCCATTCTTTCTCCCTCCTGCTTGCATTAGAAACTGCTACTGCTATTGTTTTATCCTATGTCTGATGCATAGCCTGTCCTTGTAACTATTTTTGATAACTGCCAACTGTCCGAGATGCTTAATATAGGTTGGATGATAAACCATCTGTGGCCTCTCTTCTTTGCTGTAGATGCTATGCTTTAGCGCCTGTGCCTCGATCGGTGTGATCAATCGGGTGGAGGACAGCACATCACCGCACAACCCCCTAAGTTGCTCGACCCTGCAGAGCCGGCATCGATTGCCGAGGGTGATACCTCTTTTCCCACTTCCGATGATGCCTCTGCAGAACAGCTATCCGGATGTGTGTTACCGAGGGTGATTCCTCTTTCATCACTTCCGATTAAGCTTCTGTCGAACAACCCCTCAAGTGGGAACCATCGAGGGTGATTCCTCCGGGTTCTCCTTGACGGATTACATTGAGTAGGAATCCATTGAGGGTGGTTCCTCGGATTCCTTCTCGATACTTAGACACGCAATTACCTTGACATTTATCACAGGCGGGTCGACCCCGAGGGGTACCCGCATGGAAATGTAAAGTCGGGCTTGCCAGGATGGCACCCGCGAGAGATTATTGTGGCGGCACGTCAGGGCAGGCGGAGACCACCCTGTTCGTGAGCCGTGTGTTGTCAAATCGGAGCGACAGGTTGTCTGTTCGTCTCTGCGAGTTGTTAAATACGCTTAATGGATCTGGATGTTTGATCTGAGTGGGTCGTCGTGCCCTATACGCACTACCACCACGTGGGATAATGGGTATGTGCCCCTCTGCGTTGTACGTTTCTTCCGAAAGCTCTTCAGACGTCACAATTCAGACTTGCGGCCTGATTGCCGGGATTGGGCTGGTACTTCACTGGGTTGTTCAGTGTCGCGCCTGCTTCTCGGCCAGCCACGCAATGTGCAGGAGTGCAAAGGGCGATGGCCCAAGACCCCTTCGCACTTAGGAATTAGACCGGCGTGTTGACCTCTCTACTGAGCTTAGGTAGGACGCTGCTTCATGTCGATTACCCAAGGCCGGGCATTACCCAGTAAGTGTGTCCGGCCAGAGTTAATCGAGCGTGTTGGGTAACAGTAGTGCACCCCTGCAGGGAAGTGATCTATTCGAATAGTCGTGACCACGGTAACAGGATGCTCAGTGTTGCTTCCCGATCTATTATTACTTGAACTGGATACTTGTTAAATATGGTAAGCTCCGGGATTGCTTTCTCGTAGGGAGTCAAGGAAGGATCGCTGGGCTTTGCTTCAACATGCTTGTTAATTATATAATATGCTAATCTGCACTCTTCTAATGCTGCAAGACCCTGAAGATGCTAGTCTTCGATAGGCTAGGCCTTTCTCTCTATTCTGGCATTTCTGCAAACAAGTCCACATATACAGCCTTCCCTTGATAATGTTGCATAAGTAGAATAGCTCTGATGTAAGTCTTGCTGAGTACTTTGGATGAGTACTCACGGTTGCTTTGCTTCCTCTTTTCCCCATGCCATTTGATAATACATTCAGACGATGGAGTCCAGGAGCCAGACGCCACCGCGGATGCGTACTACCAGGAGAGCCCCGACGGCACTTTCTACTGGATTGAGCCAGCCGACCAGGAGTAGTTAGGAGGTACCCAGGCAGGAGGCCTGCGCCTTTCGATCGTTGTTTTGTTTTGCCCCGCCTGCTTCAGGCTTATTTCTGTTTTCCTTTTATATCTGTACTCAGATATCTGATGCTTTCGCTGACGCTTGTGCGCAAGCTTATGTATTCAAGCCCTCGAGGCCCCTGGCTTGTAGTATAAAGCTTGCATTATTTTATTTGTGTTTAGAGTTGTGTTGTGATATCTTCAAGTGAGTCCCTAGGCTTGATCGTGTGCATTTGCGTGTATGATTAGTGCACGATTAAGTCGGGGGCATCACAGGTTGGTATCAGAGCGTACTGCCTGTAGGATCCCCCCTTTCCAATTCCTTGGCCGAAGTTGAGTCTAGAACTTGCAAAATGATTTTACTGACATGGCTGTGTGGCTTACGGGCCCACGTCGCCAAATGGGTGGTATTAGGATCTTTTATTCCTCGTCTATACTCTAGGACTCTGATCTCTCTTCTATTTCGGGTTTTGCTAACTCTGACTTTAGGATCGCGTAATTCCTTTCACCCGGAGAGCTGGATTGTCTGCTGTTAATTCATTCCTTTTTGCCGTGATGTGATTAGTCTGATAATCATATTTTTCTTTTCCATTGGTCTGTTTAACCTTTCCTTTCCAAGTTATGTTATGTTTCTCACATTGTCTTTGACAACCTTGAATTTTCCTCTGTTTCAGATGGATCGGTTGTTCCCGCCGCGTCCCGCACGGCAGCTTGTTCGTCTGACCGTGGCTAGTGGTGCGACTGGGTTTCCGGCCATTTTGGTCGATCTTCTGACCAGACTGGGATATCGCTGGTATCCCGAGTACACAGTTTATGAGGATTACCACGAGTTCAACCAGGAGCAGTACCATGCTGAGGTTCGCATCTTTGACCGGCAGAACCACTCCATCACCGAGTTGCATACCTTCCATGGTATTCGAGTGACTGTTGATATGGCCGTCCATGATGCGGCCTATGCTGCTATTGCCCATCTTCGGAGAGAGCACGACAGTCGTTTGGTGGAGACAGCTTTTAGATACATCCCGTATGCTCCTGCTGGGGATGAGACTGGATACTACACTGCTGCTAGTGCTCCTTACGTGCTACGTCGCTATGACCCTCAGGCTATGGTACGGCACATTCAGGCTCTGGACCGCATTGCTCGAGCTCTTGCTGTCGAGTTGTACACTACTCGTGGGCGTCTTTACGACGCTCTGACATAGTTCCTGCCAGCAGTCATTGCACGGATGCACCCAGAGCACTTTCTTTACCCGCGCAGGACGGAGTTCCCACCAGGTCTTGAGTGGCCTGCTGTGGGAGGTTTTACCCCTCCACGTGGTCCTCTTCTTGCAGTTCGGGACCAGGTTCTGCACCAGAGTCTTCATGGAGTGCAGGATACTACCTTTGGGTGGACCCAGCCTCGACACGTGCAGCTGCCTGGCTACAGTGGTTTTCCCTGACGTTGATGTAGCATATCGCTATGTCACGTTGTTGTATCCCTCCATCGCGTGCCTGCGTGCTGCCTAGATGTCTAGCCTTTTCTTTTGCCATTGTAACGCTGGTCTGTAACCAAACCTATGTATGGATTCGTATGTCTTGATGACTATGTGGTTGTATCTACTGCACTTTCTTTTATTGTGCATGTTACTTCAATAATGAACCCATACCTCTGCAATGCTTGTCGCTAAACTACTCCCTGTTGAATTTTTAGCAGGATGGTTAGACCAGGTACTCGTGGTCGTGGTCGTGTCGTTGAAAACCCACCACCACCAGATTATATGGCAGCTATGATGCAACAATTCGAGCTGAACCGCCAGTTCATGACTAATATCATGGCTCAGTTCCCGCACCAGAACAACCAGAACCAGAACCCAGCTTCAGTAACGCTGTCAAAGTTTGTGTGCCTCAACCCCACAATTTATCGTAATTCTGAACAACCACTCGATGCTGATGACTGGCTGTGTGACATCGCCTTTGAGATGGAATCTGCTAGCGTCGCCCCTGACAACCTTGTCACCTTCGCGACATACTTCCTTAAGGGGCCTGCTGCTCAGTGGTGGTCCACTTACAGGCGTACACTGCCTGTTGGGACAATCGTTACGTGGGCTGAGTTTCAGACGGCCTTCCGTGCTCGTTATATTCCCCAGGGAATTATAGACCGGAAGAAGACCGAGTTTCGTAACCTCGTTCAGGGCAACAAGTCTGTCGAAGCCTATCAGCGGGAGTTCCTCAACTTATCCCGCTATGCTGAGGAAGACGTAGCCACTGATGATCGCAGACAGGAGAAATTCCGTGACGGATTTCACCCAGACCTTAAGCTCGCACTTGCTACTCAAGACTTCCCTGATTTTGCTACCCTTGTGAACAAGGCTATCCGGATGGAGACTGCTCAGATAGAACACAAGGAGTCACAGAAGCGCTCTCGTGACATTGGATCATCTTCGAGCTCAGCACAGAAACGGCGTATCTGGATCCCACACAATGTGTATCGTCCAGCTGCTCCTGCGCCAAGACCCTCTTATGCTGCACCCCGTCTGCCTCCTCCACCACCGAGGCAGCCGAGAGCTCCAGCTGCTCCAGCCAATGCTCCTCTTCGTCCTGAAGACGGTCTGTGTTTCAAGTGCCGCAAACCAGGTCACATGGCCAAAGACTGCCGCCAGAACTAGAATCAGTTGGCATTTCCTCTAATGACCATGGCAATGGTCGTGGCAACAATCAGACCCCCAAATTTATTACTGGGTCTTCTGCTTATGGTCGTGGACATGCTTACAACATTGACCTTGAAGAAGTTCAGGATCAACCTGTTACTGTGATGGGTACCCTTCTCGTTAATTCAATACCTGCTTCTGTTTTATTTGATTCAGGAGCATCGCATTCATTCATGGCAGAAGCATTTGCATCATCGCATGACATTGCATTTGATAACATGAACAGTCAAATGGTTGTTCGCACCCCTAGAGGCCATTGTCGTACCTCCGTGATGGCACACGATGTCCCTGTTGAAATCGAAGGATTGGAATTCCTTGTTTCACCCATCATTCTGAAGTCTTCCACCATAGACCTCATTCTAGGAATGGATTGGTTGAAAGCTCACATTGCTTCGATCAACTGTGCCACTAAAGATGTTCAACTTCTTCATCCCTCTGATGAGATAGTGAACTACACTGCCCGAATTACCCGGAATGCCGAAGCTCAAATATATGCTTTGAATGCTTTGAACGTCTCATCTCTTGGGGGAATTGAGAACGTTCCAGTCGTCCGTGATTTTCCGGACGTCTTTCCGGAAGAACTTCTAGGAATACCCCCTGTTAGGGCTGTCGAGTTCGTCATCGACTTGAAGCCTGGCACTACCCCTATTGCGAAGCGTCCTTATAAGATGCCTCCGCATGAACTTCTCGAGCTTAAGGAAGAAATTGACAAGTCGCTTAAGAAGGGTTTCATCCGCCCTAGTTCCTCTGCCTGGGGAGCACCTTCTCTCTTTGTTAAGAAGAAGGATGGGACAAACCGATTGGTCCAGGACTATCGGCCCATTAACCAAGCAACAATCCAGAACAAATATCCGCTTCCCCGGATCAACGATCTTTATGATCAGCTTGCTGGGTCCTCTATGTTCTCGAAACTCGACTTGAGGTTGGGTTATCATCAGATCCGAGTTCGTAAGGAGGATATTCCGAAGACTGCATTCGTTACCCGTTATGGGTCATACGAGTACACAGTTATGTCATTCGGATTAACCAATGCTCCAGCAACCTTCTCTCGGTTAATGAATTATATCTTCATGGATTACCTCGACAAGTTTGTCGTGGTCTATTTGGATGATATCCTTATATATTCCAAGAATGAAGAAGAACACGCCGAACATCTTTGGCTGGTATTGGAGAAACTCCGAGAGCACCAGCTATATGCCAAGTATTCCAAGTGTGAATTCTGGTTATCTAAAGTAACCTACATTGGGCATGTGATTTCCAAGGATGGTATAGCTGTTAATCCAGAACGAGTTCAGGCTATTCTTGACTGGACTCCTCTGAAGAACGTCAAGCAAGTCAGAAGTTTTCTCGGACTTGCCAGTTATTGCCGCCGATTCGTCGAGAACTTCTCGAAGATTGCTAAGCCATTGACTGATCTGCTCCATAAAGGTGTTAAATTTGATTGGACAGAAAAGTGCCAAGAAAGTTTCCAGATGCTCAAGGATAAGTTGACCTCTGCCCCAGTGCTAGCACCCCCAGATTCTCAGAAGAACTTCGTGATATACTGTGATGCCTCTCGACAAGGATTAGGTTGTGTCCTAATGCAAGAGCGCAAGGTAATTGCTTATGCCTCGCGACAATTGCGTCCTCACGAGGAAAATTATCCAGTGCATGATCTCGAGCTTGCTGCAGTTATATATGCTCTCAAACTGTGGCGACATTACCTCCTTGGTAATCGTTGCGAGATATACACTGACCACCAGAGTTTGAAGTATCTGTATACCCAACTAGATCTGAACCTCCGTCAGCAACGTTGGCTTGAGACCATAGCCGATTATGACATGAATATTTCCTATACCCCTGGCAAGGCTAATGTAATGGCCGATGCTTTGAGCCGCAAGGCTTATTGCAATAATCTCATGGTTCAGGAAGCGCAGCCTATGCTTTGTGAAGAGTTTCGCAAGTTAAACCTTCACATTGTTCCTCAGGGTTATCTAAATACCCTGGTTGTTGAACCAGACCTCGAGTGCAACATCAAGACGAGGCAGAAATATGACTCTGAAGTCGAAAGGATTAAGAAGTTCCTCTCCCAGGGAAATTCTTCTTTCTATCATGTTGATAATGATGGTGCTTTGCTCTTCAAGGGCCGCCTAGTGGTCCCCAGAAAGCGAAATCTGGACTCTCGTCCGGATGTTATGAAAGAGGCTCATGATACACCTCTGCCAATCCACCCTGGTAGTACCAAGATGTACCAAGACATTCGTCAGAGGTACTGGTGGCCTAGTATGAAGCGAGACATTGCCCGCTATGTTTCTGAGTGCGACGTTTGCCGTCTCATCAAGGCAGAACATCAAAGGCCTTCTGGACTTCTGCAACCACTTGCTATTCCTGAATGGAAATGGGACAAGGTCGAAATGGATTTCATTACTAGTTTTCCCAGATCGCAGAAGGGTCATGATGCTATCTTTGTCGTCATCGACCGATTCTCCAAGGTTGCTCACTTTCTGCCAGTTAAGGAGACAATCACTGCTAGTCAGTTAGCAGACCTGTATGTTTCCAGAATTGTGTCCCTTCACGGTGTTCCGTTGGAGATCAGTTCAGACCGTGGCAGCCTTTTCACCTCCAGATTTTGGAACAGTTTCCAAGAAGCCATGGGAACCCATTTGTCTTTCAGCACTGTATTTCACCCTCAGTCTCAGGGTCAAGTTGAACGAGTCAACCAAGTGCTTGAAGATATGCTTCGAGCGTGTGTCATCTCATTCGGTAAGAAATGGGAGGAATCACTCCCGTATGCCGAATTCTCTTACAACAATAGCTACCAGGCTAGTTTGAAGATGGCACTGTTTGAAGTTCTTTATGGACGTAAGTGTCGAACCCCTCTGAATTGGTCAGAAACCGGGGAACGCTCACTTGTTGGACCGGACATTATTCAGCAAGCTGAAGAACAAGTCCGCATTGTCCATGATCATTTGAAAGCTGCTCAGTCTCGTCAGAAGAGCAATTATGATCGTAAACACAAGGTAATGGTTTATCAACCTTGTGAACAGGCATACCTTCGTGTTACTCCATTCAGGGGCACTCATCGTTTCGGAGTCAAAGGCAAGTTAGCTCCTTGCTACATTGGCCCGTTCCGTGTTCTTGCCCGTCGAGGAGAAGTGGCATATCAATTGGAATTGCTGCCAAACCTTTCCCAAGTGCATGATGTCTTTCATGTATCACAACTCCGACGCTGCTTCAAGGATCCTATCCGAGCTGTAGATCATGAAGTGCTTGAATTGCGAGAAGATCTGTCTTATCCAGAGTATCCGATTCGCGTTCTTGATCAAACTGAACGTCGGACTCGTCAGAAGTCGATCAAGTTCCTTAAGGTTCAGTGGTCGAATCATTCTGAAGATGAAGCCTCTTGGGAACGCGAGGATCGTCTTCGTGAAGAGTACCCCGCTTTCTTGCAGTCTTCCTCTTAATTCTCGGGACGAGAATTTCTTTTAGAGGAGGAGAATTGTAACACCCCCATGTAATAAGCACAGTGATCATCTACTATTCATGCCAAGCCATCATCATTTGCAGTGTTTGATCACAGTGGTTTAATATCTCATTTCAAATTCTGCCTCTGAATTCAATTTCAAAAATAATTGAATTTTGAAGTTGTTCAAAATTGGCTGGAAAATTGTTCATCATATTGCATAAATTCCAAAACCATTTGTTGTTAAGAAAAACAACATCACTAATATGCAAAAATGAACAGTGGCATTTAAAAAAAAATGCCAAACCAACATTTAAAATGGCATTTCCATTTATGGAAAATGCAATTGGAATTCTCTGGACACCCAAAATATTTTGGGCAGTGCCTAAAATTGCAAAGTCATTTATGGGCTAATTCCCACATTTTTCAAAATTGCTTTGGGTGCCCAATTAATCCATCTCTCTCTCTGTTTATTAAATAAAAAGAAAAGACAGAAAGAAAAATGAGGGGGAGAGAGCTTACCTGGCTATGGGCCGAGCCCAGCCAGCCCAACTTACCTGCTCTCAACCGCTCCCGCCGACGCGTCGTCGCCTCTGTGGCCGCGCTCGTCGCCGGCCGCTCCCCGACTGCCACCGCGGCGAGGCAGGAGAGGAGGGGATAAGGGCAACCCTCCTCCCTCTCCCCTGGACTCCCCTCGCTCACTCTCCCCTCTTCTCCCACGCTCGCGTGCTCTCCCTCTCTCTGCTCGCGAGTGCCCGAGCGCATCGCCGTCGCCCCCCTGTCAAATTCGCCGGCCACCGTGTCCCCCTCTCCTCCTCGACCGGCTCGATCGCATCGCCACCGTCATCCACGTCGCCCCCGACCCTCAGGCGGAGCCGGGAGGCCCCGCAGCGTCGAATCCCCTTTGCCCCCATCTTCGGCTACCTCGGCAACTCCGGCGGCCGTCGTCGTCTGCTGCGGCTACTAACCTGTCGAGGGCATTCCGTTGCCGCACGGTGAGCTCCTCCCCTCCCCCACTGCCCTCCTCGCCGCCGCATAGCTCCCTCTAGCCTGCTCGCCGCCGCCCCATGCTTTCGGCCGTTGCCCGAGCTCGCCGTTGCCGTCGCCTCCGACCACCGCAGCCCGCGCCGTTGAGCTAGATCGACGCGGTGCTTTCCCCGCGTTCGAATGTGCCCGAATGCGCGCGCTAACTCGCCCCGTAGCCACTTGCCCGAGTTCGCCGTGCTTCGGCCACCGCCATTCTCGTCGCCGGCGACGATTCCGGTCGCCGTAGCTCGCGAGACTACCCGGGTTGGAAGCGGCGTTCTCTGCTCGTTCTAACGCCACCGGAATCACCCGAAACGGCGCACCGTAGCGTTTTTCCGAGCCCCGCCGGCATTCGGCCGCCGCGGAGCGGTCTCCGGCGACCGACTGAGCTGGCGCCGACGTGGCCTGGCCACAGAGGCTGCCAGGCGGGCCCCAGGCCGCTATTTGACCGGGTTGACCGCGGTCAACCCGGGGCACTATTCCCCTCTGACCCTGTCAAGTGGGTCCCCCGCATCAGAAATTTAGTTAGTGGCTAATTAGTTTAATAAGTAATTTTGTTAATTAGTCAGTGTCACTGACAGTAGGGCCCCACCTAGTTAATTAGCCTAAATTAGTTTAAACTAACTCTGATTAACCCACTATCTATGACAGGTGGGTTCCGCAGGTCAGGTTTGACCTGACCAGGCGGTTTGACTTGCTGATGCCAGCATGACATCACCCTGACATCATATGCCTTTTCTGGAATATCTGCTAATTTAAATAAATTCAGAAATTGCTAAAAACTTTAGAAAATAATAGAAAAATAACCGTAGCTCGGATGAAAAAACTTTCTACATGAAAGTTGCTCAGACCGACGAGACGAATCTGATCATGCCATCTGTTTTCTTGTCGGGACCCTCTATGTAGGTGAACCCGCAAACTTTTGCCCGTTTCCAGTAGATGAATAGTTCATACCCATCTGATATTAATTCCAACTTAAATCCTAAAAATAACTAACCTGACTTAGACATGTTTTAGGCAACCCTGCACTACATTTTAATACGCCATGCTTTGTGTTGCATCTGTTGCTTTTATTTATTGTTTCTTCCCTCCCTCTTCTTCTCCGATAGCCTCCGAGACCGACGCCGCTCAGGAGACAGACGATACTACTGACGACCCCGCCTTTGCCGCAAAGCAACCAGGCAAGCAACCCCCCTTGACGCATGTCGATATCACCCATTCTTTCTCCCTACTGCTTGCATTAGAAACTGCTACTGCTATTGTTTTATCCTATGTCTGATGCATAGCCTGTCCTTGTAACTATTTTTGATAACTGCCAACTGTCCGAGATGCTTAGTATAGGTTGGATAATAAACCATCTGTGGCCTCTCTTCTTTGCTGTAGATGCTATGCTTTAGCGCCTATGCCTCGATAAGTGTGATTGATCGGGTGGAGGACAGCACATCACCGCACAACCCCCTAAGTTGCTCGACCCTGCAGAGCCGGCATCGAGTGCCGAGGGTGATACCTCTTTTCCCACTTCCGATGATGCCTCTGCAGAACAGCTATCCGGATGTGTGTTACCGAGGGTGATTCCTCTTTCATCACTTCCGATTAAGCTTCTGTCGAACAACCCCTCAAGTGGGAACCATCGAGGGTGATTCCTCCGGGTTCTCCTTGACGGATTACATTGAGTAGGAATCCATTGAGGGTGGTTCCTCGGATTCCTTCTCGATACTTAGACACACAGTTACCTTGACATTTATCACAGGCGGGTCGACCCCGAGGGGTACCCGCAGGGAAATGTAAAGTCGGGCTTGCCAGGATGGCACCCGCGAGAGATTATTGTGGCGGCACGTCAGGGCAGGCGGAGACCACCCTGTTCGTGAGCCGTGTGTTGTCAAGTCGGAGTGACAGGTTGTCTGTTCGTCTCTGCGAGTTGTTAAATACGCTTAATGGATCTGGATGTCTGATCTGAGTGGGTCGTCGTGCCCTATACGCACTACCACCACGTGGGATAATGGGTATGGGCCCCTCTGTGTTTTACGTTTCTTCCGAAAGCTCTTCAGACGTCACAGTTCAGACTTGCGGCCTGATTGCCGGGATTGGGCTGGTACTTCACTGGGTTGTTCAGTGTCGCGCCTGCTTCTCGGCCAGCCACGCAACGTGAAGGAGTGCAAAGGGTGATGGCCCAAGACCCCTTCGCACTTAGGAATTAGACCGGCGTGTTGACCTCTCTGCTGAGCTTAGGTAGGACGCTGCTTTGTGTCGATTACCCGAGGCCGGGCATTACCCAGTAAGTGTGTCCGGCCAGAGTTAATCGAGCGTGTTGGGTAACAGTAGTGCACCCCTGCAGGGAAGTGATCTATTCGAATAGCCATGTCCACGGTAACAGGACGCTCAGTGTTGCTTCCCGATCTATTATTACTTGAACTGGATACTTGTTAAATATGGTAAGCTTCGGGATCGCTTTCTCGTAGGGAGTCGAGGAAGGATCGCTGGGCTTTGCTTCAACATGCTTGTTAATTATATAATATGCTAATCTGCACTCTTCTAATGCTGCAAGACCCTGAAGATGCTAGTCTTCGATAGGCTAGGCCTTTCTCTCTATTCTGGCATTTCTGCAAACAAGTCCACATATACAGCCTTCCCTTGATAATGTTGCATAAGTAGAATAGCTCTGATGTAAGTCTTGCTGAGTACTTTGGATGAGTACTCACGGTTGCTTTGCTTCCTCTTTTCCCCATGCCATTTGATGATACATTCAGACGATGGAGTCCAGGAGCCAGACGCCACCGCGGATGCCTACTACCAGGAGAGCCCCAATGGCACTTTCTACTGGATTGAGCCAGCCGACCAGAAGTAGTTTGGAGGTACCCAGGCAGGAGGCCTGCGCCTTTCGATCGTTGTTTTGTTTTGCCCCGCCTGCTTCAGGCTTATTTCTGTTTTCCTTTTATATCTGTACTCAGATATCTGATGCTTTCGCTGACGCTTGTGCGCAAGCTTATGTATTCGAGCCCTCGAGGCCCCTGGCTTGTAATATAAAGCTTGCATTATTTTATTTGTGTTTAGAGTTGTGTTGTGATATCTTCAAGTGAGTCCCTAGGCTTGATTATGTGCATTTGCGTGTATGATTAGTGCACGATTAAGTCAGGGGCGTCACAAGGACACAGCCTAATCCTTGACGAGAGGCATCACAATATATCACAAAGTCCTTGCAAGAATCTGGAGGAGCAAGCACTGGTGCAGATGTCAGCTTGTCCTTGAGTGTTTGGAAACTTTCCTGACATTTTTCTGTCCATTCAAACTTAACGCCTTTGTGAAGCAGATCAGTCAGAGGCTTGGCAATCTTGGAGAAGTTCTCAACAAAACGGCGGCAATAGCTTGCGAGCCCGAGGAAACTTCTGACTTGCTTTACATTCTTTGGAGGAGTCCATTCAAGAATAGCCTGAACTCGTTCTGGGTTAACAGCAATGCCATCTTTAGAAATCACATGGCCGAGATATGTCACTTCAAATAACCAGAACTCACACTTGGAATACTTGGCATACAATTGATGCTCACGCAGCTTCTCGAATATGAGCCGAAGATGTTCGGCATGTTCTTCTTCATTCTTCGAATATATAAGGATATCATCCAGATAAACCACGACAAACTTGTCGAGGTAATCCATGAAGATATAGTTCATCAATCGAGAGAAGGTTGCTGGAGCATTAGTTAAGCCGAAGGACATGACGGTGTACTCGTAAGAACCATAGCGAGTAACAAAAGCTGTCTTTGGAATGTCCTCTTTACGAACCCGGATCTGGTGGTAACCCAACCTCAAATCAAGTTTAGAAAACACTGAGGAACCAGCAAGTTGATCATACAGATCATTGATTCTGGGTAGCGGATACTTGTTCTGAATTGTTGCCTGGTTGATAGGTCGGTAATCTTGGACCAACCGGTTTGTACCATCCTTCTTCTTAACATAGAGCGAAGGTGCTCCCCAACCGGAAGAACTGGGGCGTATGAAACCCTTTTTCAGTGACTTGTCGATTTCCTCCTTAAGTTCAAGGAGTTCATGCGGCGGCATCTTATAGGGGCGTTTGGCAATAGGAGTAGTGCCTGGCTTCAAGTCAATGACAAACTCGATAGCTCTAACAGGGGGTATTCCAGGAAGTTCTTCTGGGAACACGTCTCGAAAATCATGAACAACTGGAACATTCTCAATTCCTTCAAGAGGCGAAGCATTCAATGCATTCAAAGCATATATCTGACTCTCGGCATTCTGAGCTGCTCAGACTGAATATTGAATTGTCTGGCCAGAAGGGTGTGTGAGTTGAACTTTCTTGGCGGCACAGTCTATTAAGGCTTTATGAGCTGTCAACCAGTCCATACCGAGAATGACATCAATGTTGGAACGTCCGAGCACGATTAGAGAAGCAGGGAAAACTAGACCTCCAATTTCGATATGGTTATGGGGGCTGACCATTGTGGTTTGCCACTTCGATCCCGGAGATTGAACTGCTAAAGGAATGGGTAACTTTTCCATGCCTAGCCCATGTAACTGTGCAAATTGTTGGGACACAAAGGCATGTGATGCTCCTGAATCAAAGAGAACTAAGGCTGGCGCTGAATTAACGCGCAGGGTACCCAACACGATTTTTGGGGCCTCACGAGCTTCTTCAATCTTGACATGGGTGACTTGACCATGGCTTACAGCAGACGGCCTGGCCTTACAGCCCCTGAGATGACGGTTTCGACAGCTCTTCTTGCGACCAGTAGATGGGCGCAGTAAAACCTGAGACTGATCCGAGCATAAACCATCATTATGGGGAGGAGCCATAGCATTGGGCTGTCCACCCTGAACCGTTAACTGTCTCGGCGGCGGAGGCAGACGAGGTGCAACATAAGACGGTCTTGGGGTTGGAGCAGGCCGGTGAAAAACATTGTGCGGGATCCAGACTAGACGTTTCTGAGCAGGCTGACCCGAAGATGAGCCAACATCTCGAGTACGTTTGAGCGATTCCTGACATTCAGTCAGGGCAGTTTCAACTCAAAAAGCTTGGCTGACAAGCGTCGCAAAGTCTGCAGCTTCATGAACAGCCAGTGCGAGCTTTATATCAGGATGCAGTCCTTCACGAAATTTCTCTTGCTTACAAGCATCATTGCAGACGTCATCCTCAGCATAGCGGGATAATTCAATAAATTTCCTCTGATATTCATCCACAGTCATTTTGTCCTGAGTGAGTTTGCGGAACTCCTGCTTCTTCTGGTCGATCAGACCTTGAGGAATGTGTCGTGCACGAAAAGCTGACTGAAATTCCTGCCAAGTGGTTACAGTTCCAGTAGGCAGCATACGACTGTGGCTTTCCCACCATTGAGCAGCTGGACCCTTCAGGTGAAATGCCGCAAAGTTGACGTAACTGTCAGGGGCAACTTTAGCAGACTCCATTTCAAACAGGATGTCCCGAAGCCAATCATCAGCATCCATAGGATTGGTGGAGTTGCGGAAAATGGATGGATTGAGGCACATGAAATCTTGAAGTGATATCGGGCCAGGCTCCTGGCGAGCATTGTTGCTGGCTAGTCGGTCCACTAGACTTCCCATGAAGTGTCGGTTTAGTTCAAACTGCTGGCGGTTCAGCTCAAACTGTTGTGCCATTGCGGCCATATAGGGTGGAGGTGGAGGATCATCAGCCATTCTGCCAAAACAACAGGGGCAGTTTAGCAAGAACAACTGCATGTACATGGGGTTATTCAAGATGTAACATGAGCATTGAACAACAAGTGCATTAGATATAAATTAGTAGTCATTAAAGACATACAAATCTATGCACTGAGTTGGTTACACGCGGACAGCATAACGGCGTAAAATTAAGGAAAAAGACATACTAGGCGGCGCGCAGACACGCAATGGAGGTTACCACAACGAGACATAGCAAAGGCTACATCAACGCCAGAGAAAACTATTGGGGCGAGGAACCTGCAATGAACAACACAGGGGGTCCTCGATAAAAGGATCCTGCGGTCCGTGGGCATTGTGCAGCAAAACCTGACCCTCATCTTGAAGAAAGGGGGGGTAATTCAGAACTCCGGGTGGATGTGATCACGAGAACCTAGTGTTAGAGTTAGCAAAATCATTTAACCCAAAAGGAAGAGGATTCAGAGTCCCAGAGTAAAGAAGAGAAATAAAAGATCCTAATACCACCCAATGGCAACGTGGGCCCGTAAGCCACACAGCCATGTTAGTAAAACAGTTTGTCAATGACTAGACTCAACTTCGGCCAAGGAGTTGGAAAGGGGTGTTCCTATAGGCAGTCGGCTCTGATACCAACCTGTGACGCCCCCTGCTTAATCGTGCACTAATCATACACGCAAATGCACACGATCAAGCCTATGGACTCACTTGAAGATATCACAACACAACTCTAAACACAAATAAAATAATTCAAGCTTTATATTACAAGCCAGGGGCCTCGAAGGCTCAAATACAAAAGCTCGATGTCATACAAGCATCAGCGGAAGCAAAAGTATCTGAGTACAGACACCAAGTTAAACAAGATGCCTTAAGAAGGCGAAAACAAACAATGACTCCGATCGAAAGAGGCAAGGCCTCCTGCCTAGGGCCTCCGAACTACTCCTGGTCGACGGTGAACTCTGCGTAGCAGTAGAAAGCTCCGGGGATTCTCCTGCTTCTGGACTCCGGCATCTGAAGGCAGCAATCGGGTATGGGGAAAAAAATAGCAAAGCAACCGTGAGTACTCATCCAAAGTACTCGCAAGACTGACATCAGAACTATACTAAATGCATTGTATCAAAGGAGTGGGGCTATATCAGTGGACTGTACTGCAGAATGCTGGAATAGGGGGGGGGAAGACCTAGCCTATCGAAGACTAGCATCTTGAAGCAGTTCTTGCAGCATCAGAAGAGATAAGAGCAAAGTAATATGTAATGGTGGTTATATAGTAGCAGCGCCCTGAGATCCTTTCTCGACTCCCTGTGAGAAAGCAATCCCGGAGCTTACATTTAATTAACAGGTATCCACTTCAAGTAGTAATAGATCAGGATATAACACTGAGCGTCCTGTTACCCTGGACACGGCTATTCGAATAGTTAACTTCCCTGCAGGGGTGCACTACTGTTACCCAACACGCTCGATCACATCTGGCCGGACACACTTGCTGGGTAATGCCCGGCCTCGGGTGATCAACACGAAGCAGCGTCCTGCCTAAGCTAAGCAGAGAGGTCCCCGCCGGTCTACATCCTAAGTGCTCAGGGGTCTTGGGCCATCGCCCTGTGCACTCTAGGTCGTTGTGAGCAGGGTGAATACCAGCGCCATCGGCACGATCCGCCCGTGCCACAATGCTGAACTGGATGTCTGACATATCTTTCGGAAGAAACGTATGACGTAGAGGGCCCCATTAAACCATTATCCCACGTGGTGGTAGTGCGTATAGGGCACGACGACCCACTCAGATCAACACCCAAATCCGTTAAGTCTGTTTAGTATCTCGCAGAGACGAACAGGGTTCCTGTCCCTCCGACTTGGTAAAACATAACGCGCGGGTGCTCTTGGAGCCGACCCGTCTTTGGTGTTATTCTCTCACGGGCACCCTTGGAGCCAGCCCGACTTTAACATTGGGGGCTGTCGGGACTCAGGTCCATCTCTGACTGGATGGTACCACCAGCCCTTCAGCTCCGTAACAGTAATTGAAAGTAGTGATGTAAGCATTCCTGCGATCCTCACCCAGAGGAATCATGGCCTGGTAACAAGCTTGGCATACGGACAAGGGTGATGGGTCACCGATGAAGAAGCAGCACAGCTAAGTATTGCGGGACAACGGGTGGGGTATCAATAACAGACTACAAAATCAGGCTATGCATTCGGAGTAGGTGCTATCAGAACAGTAGCAGGGGCATTTCTAATGCAAGCATAAGAGAGAGGGGAATGGGCGATATATGATGGTCAAGGGGGTTTTGCTTGCCTGGAAGCTCTGCTGAGGGGGGGGGAAGTCGTCGGTGATGTAGTCGAACACTGCAGCGTCGTCGACGGTCTCAGGGCTATCGAGAGAGAAGGAGGGGGAAGAAACAGTAAACACACGGCAATAATGCAACAGGGATGCATGACATGTCTATAATATTTGCAGAGGTGATAAATTGCCTATTTAAATGATTTAGTTATTTTAGGAATTATTTTGGATTTATTTTATTAAAGTCAGTCACTATTCATATACTGAAATCAGTCAAAAAGTTGCATGTTTGGTATGATAGAGGGGTGTGACAGGTATGCGGATAGCGTATTCGGAATCTACACATTTTTCTGATCGTTTTACATATATAAATTATTTTCATCCGAGTTACGGTTATTTTTCTATAATTTTCTGAAGTTTAAATAGTATTCTACAATTTCTGGAATTCTTTTTAATTCGAAAATAAAATAGAAATTAGTTTTGTCACCTAGTGTTATTCTAGCCATAGTGTATGACAGTGGGGGCAGGGGGTCCAGTCAGCAGTAGTTGACCAGTCAATGTTGACTGGTCAACAGGGTCAATGGACCCACATGTAAGTGTCATATGGGATAGATTATTTAGTCTAAACTAATTTAACTAGGGGCCACATGTCATAGGGTTAGATATTTTCAATCTAATCTATCTCTTTTTATCTACCAGTAGGGTCCACATGCCAGCTGCACTTTTAAGACTAACTAAGCAATTAACCTAACCTAAGCTAAAAGGGCCGGCCTATATGCAGTAGCACAGCCGCCCTGGCTGTGCACACACGCACGGGCACATGAGTCGCCGGCGGCCACATCCAACAGCAGCAGCAGCAGGAGGTAGCAGCGGCAGCTGCAGTAGCTAGCAGTAGCAAAGAGCAAGAGCAAATGTAGCAAAGAGCAGCAGCGGCAACAACAGCCAGCAGCGGCAGCAGAAGCAGAGAGCAGCGGCAGCGCAGCTAGCAAGCCGAGCAGAGCAGCAGCAGTGCGGCAAAGGCAGCAGCAACGGCAATTAGCAGGAGCAGCGGCAGCTTAGTAGGAGCAGCAGCAAAGAGCAGCAGCTAGCCCAGCAGCAAGGCAAGTAGCAGCAGAAGCAAGCAGCAGCAGCACGTACACGTACGCTCTCGGGAGCTCGGTCCACGGCGATCCACTGCATAGAAAGGCACGGATCGAAGGGGAAAAACAGGGGAATCGGGGGAGAAGCTCACCGTGGACCTAGTGGACGTGGTTTGGGAGCGCGGGGTGGCCGGAACGCGACGAGCTCGACGACGGAAGGCGACAGTCGTGGCGGGAAATGGGCTCGATGCCGAGCGTACGACGCGGCCCAGCTTGAACCAACGGTTGTAGGCGAAGGAGATGATGATGGCGGAGCTCCTAGACATCTTGGCGCGACGAGGGGAGGCCGGTGGCCGCGTGTTCCATGGTGGTGCGTCGACGATGTGCTCGGGCACGAGTTCAGATCGAGCGAGAGAGGCGATGGGGAGGTATGAAGCGATTAGGGTTCTTCAACGGGATCGGGGGGACTCTTATGCATCTCGGGGTTCCATCGGATGGTTGACACGGCGACCACAGTGGCCATGGCAGCGTGGATGCCCGACACGCACAGTCTCTGCCTCCTCTCTGTACAGAGAAGGAAGAAAGTCCTGTGGTGGGCTTGGGTTGTGTTACTGTAACACTAGGCCTCCAGTGCACAGTAAAGCATTTTTTTTCCTTTTACTCTTTTATTTGCTGTTTCGTATTTAGTTTAGGTAATAATTCATTTTAGTAAAACATGTGACATGTCCCAAATATTTCTCTGCAATATTTTCTACCACAACAAATTGGTTTGTGGGCAAAAGGTTTTCATTTAATTTTTTAAATAAATAGATATGGTTTAATTTGTTACTGCTGGTTACTGTTTTAGCTCAAATGAGTCACTTAACCATTTTAGCAAATGTTGATTATATTTTTAGAATTGTCTCTGAATTATTTGCAACATGATGAACATTTTTGTTTTCAATTTGGACAACTTTTATTTTCCACTTTAAATTTGATTTGCAAATTGAGTTTGAATTTTGAAATGTGATATGATGCAAATGATGATTATGCACTGATAAACATGATGACATGACACTGTTAACAGGAGATTACTCTGGTGATTACATGGGGATGTTACAAGGGGCGAGGACGTCGATGTCCACAGGTGAGGCGGCGGCAAGGGAGGCACGAGGGTATCAGCGTCCAGGCGGCAGTGGCTCAAGGGCGGCACGTCTTCCAGCCGCATGCGGCGGTTCATGAGCCCCGTTCGTGGCCGTCCTGCACTTGCACCACCTGCTCTATGCCTGTATGCCTTCGTCATCTCGCTCTCCGCCCTCTTCCTAGCGCACATCACGATCTCCCACGTCCTCTTCTCCACCATCGACTCCGCCATCCGCCCTCTAGTTTGTCCATCGACTCCGCCATTCGCTCCCGTCCCCGGCTGGACCACCAGATCGACCTCCTCCGTCATCTAGCATGCCCATGGGTGACGTCTGCTGCCGGGAAACCACACGAGTGGAGCCGCACCACCGCTCGGAACCGCCGCCCCGCCTGGGTGAGCCATCGACGGCGGAGGGGTCCTCACCGCTGCACCGCCGATGGCGGACGACGCACACGTCCAGGACACCCGCGCAGATCTCCACCGCAACCGCATCTCGGAGCCGCGGCGGAGGAAGGCCCCGCCGCCGCCATCATCTCCCACATGGGCTTTGCCCTGCGGAGCTCCGGCGGCGGCAAGGAGAGGGACGGCGGCGGCTCGAAGCCCTAGATCGGATCGGGAGGGAGGGGAACCAAACTTGTGCCAAATTTTGCCCTTTTAATATTTTTTTGCACATTCTGTCAATCTGCACGTAGGCGTTTTGTTCTACACAGCCGGTTTCTGCCCCGCACTCGATCGCACGCCTGGTTCTTTCTCCATTTTGGCTCCACGCCACAGGAGGAAAATACCCTCCGGTCTATCTCCTTGAGCTGCTCCCGGTTTAGACCCAATAAAGTCGGTCAATTCCATCGACTCCTCCTTCATGCTCGTGCAACCCAGAGAGAAGAACATATAGCTGAGAGGGAAGAACAAGATACAAGAATGAACACGAGAGCCATTTGCGTGCGTGACCTGCTCGTGATCGAATTTGAGTTGAGCCACCTTCGCATGCATGTGCAGCATGCTCAGCGGTCTCCCCCCATTTCAGCGCTGCTGCCTCACCATGCCGCAGCCTGTGCTAGTAGTTGCTTGCTCTGCTGGCTGCCATAGGTGCTGCTTGCTGCAGCTTGGTCTGCTTTGTGTGCCCTGCTGCTGCTGCTTGTGTACGTAGCGCTAGGCCTGTTGCTTGCAAATGAACATGTAATTTGATGTAAACTATCAAATGTGTCAAATGTGATGAAATAAAAGCAGAGATTTGTTTTATTTGAGATGACATCTGCAATTTTTTTTTGGGGAGGAGTCTCGTGAGATATGCAACGACGGTTGATGTTCTTGTGGCAGCGGAGGAGGGACGCCATAACTAGGAGGAGTTACGGTGGAGTAGGGAGACAGGGAGGAAGCGCGGCGGCAAACTACAAGAGCTGGCGGCGGAGGAGGGATGCTGGGGCGAGGCGCGCGTGGAGCCGAACTAGAGTGAACCAGAGAGAGAAGCGGGCGTGAGGTTGAGCGGGGGAAGAAAGTAGAAACCGACTGCAGAAAAAACTCGTGACATGTGGGACGAGATTGACAGGACCTGTAAAAAAAGGGTAAAAATTGGCACAAGTTTAGTTAAATGGGGTAAGATGGATGGATTTCACTTAAATATGGTAATCCCTATAAAAAATGACGAAAGAGGGGGTAAAAAATAGAATTAACTTGACATTATTTGTGCAATCTTCGGTTAGTTACTCTCTCTCTCTCTCTCTCTCTCTCTCTCTCTCTCCCCCCATCTCTGAAACTAACCGCACAATCAGGAAAATTGCAGTGGCATTTTTTGAATCTGCAGGAATTGCAGTGGCATATATCTAATTAACCCTTTCCTGTTCACAGACTTCATTCAAAATATCCTGCAACTTTTATTTTCAAATTCATGACCCATCAACAGAGGAAAATTCTAAAACAAGAGAAAATGCCAGGTGTTGAATATGGTAGCATCATGAAGGCACGTCGAAAATAGAAACAATCTTTGACTTGAATGTCTTGATGAATGGTTTCTGTACATTATTTGAATTGTGTGCCGACCGTCTCTTGCTCTCTCTGGCAGATGGATTTTCTTTCTTTACCGAAGCGAAGTGCTAGTGATTGATGGATGTGTGCCTCTTGCGGGAATTTCCTATATGGCGCTCACTGCGTTAATATGAGGACTTGAAGCACACCCAGAGCACGTTTGGGCCGGCCCATTTATGGGGTTTTGTAGCAGCGAGTTTGTCCGGTATGTTTTTTGATTCATCGGATAACTCGGCCCATCTACGAAATTTTAATAATGTTCATGAACTCAAAATAGAGTTCATTAATTTAACAACTGTTCATACCTTTTAGAAAATGTTCACAATTTTTAGAAATATTAATGAATAAAAAATGTTTGTAAATTTTTATAAATGTTCATGAATTTTAGAAATACTTATAAATTTATAAAAATGTTCGCAAATTTAAATATAATCATGAATTTTTAAAAATGTTCACAAATTTTAGAAACAATTCTTGAATTTTAAAAAAGTATCACGTTTCTTCTATAAAAGTCTTCATTTTTTATGTAAAAGTAAATAAACCGACTAAAAAATGGGGCAAACCAAAAAAAATCGCTTCAAACCACACATAGTTCAGCTCTCCCAACCGGGACCGTCCACGGACGCACGCTGATGTGCGTCAACCCACTTATGTATGGGAGCTGATAAATACCGCCTGTAGCGATCCAGATGGAGTGCTCGCTCACAGATTCAATTAATGGGCCAGGCCCAGGGCGCATGCAGCAGCGCTCGCTCGCTCCGCTTAAGTACAGGTGCTCGAGTACGGATTTTTTTTAAAAGTACGGGTGCTCGTTTGTCTCAAAACATAGTACGGGTGCTCGAGTACGGATTTTCTGATTTTTTTCTTTCGTTTTTTTCATCGGTTCAATTTTATTCATTTATATTCTTCTATTTTTTCACTGTCTCTTCGCTAGTGTGAGACTAACACCCTATCATAGCCGCTCATTGGTGGGGCGTCTACGACCTGAAGACAATATGGACGTACTGCCCTTTATAATATCGAGCGGTAATTGCACAAAAAAGTAATTTTTTCCAGACTTTAGAGCCTTTTTGAGGGTCGAAACGACCTTTTCTGTGGCTGAGACTTACCGCACGTGTGCTGGGGTGTGTGCGCGTATGTAAATTTTTCCAGATCGCTAGAATTAGAAGTCCTGGTAGCCTAGTTTTCTAAGGGCTTTCCAACGCCACTGAAACCGGCTCAATCGGAGCTCGTTCTCATCCGCGTTGATAGTCCCTATCAATTCCCTCTCTAGAATGATTATATTCTTCTATTTTTCCACCGTCTCTTCGCTAGTGTGAGACTAACACCCTATCGTAGCCGCTCATTGATGGGGCATCTACGACCTGAAGACCATATGGACGTACTGTCCTTTATAATATCGAGCTGTAATTGCACAAAAAAGTAGTTTTTTCCAGACTTTAGAGCCTTTTTGAGGGTCCAAACGGCCTTTTCTGGGGCCGAGACTTACCGCACGTGTGCTGGTGTGTGTGCGTGTACCTAAATTTTTCTAGATCGCTAGAATTAGAAGTCCTGGTAGCCTAGTTTCCCGAGGGCTTTCCAACGCCACTGAAACCGGCTCAATTGGAGCTCGTTCTCATCCGCGTTGATAATCCCTATCAATTCCATCTCTAGAATGATTATATTCTTCTATTTTCTCAACTTCTCTTCGCTAGTGTGAGACTAACACCCTATCGTAGCCGCTCATTGGTGGGGCGTCTACGACCTGTAGACCGTATGGACGTACTGCCCTTTATAATATCGAGCTGTAATTGCACAAAAAAAATAGTTTTTTCCAGACTTTAGAGCCTTTTTGAGGGTCCAAACGGCCTTTTCTGGGGCCGAGACTTACCGCACGTGTGCTGGGGTGTGTGCGCGTATGTAATATTTTCCAGATCGCTAGAATTAGAAGTTCTAGTAGCCTAGTTTTCCGAGGGCTTTCCAACACCACTGAAACCGGCTCAATCGGAGCTCGTTCTCATCCGCGTTGATAGTCCCTATCAATTCCCTTTCTAGAATGATTATATTCTTCTATTTTTCCACCGTCTCTTCTCTAGTGTGAGACTAACACCCAATCGTAACCACTCATTGGTGGGGCGTTTATGACCTGAAGACCATATGGACGTACCGCCTTTATAATATCGAGTTGTAATTGCATGAAAAAGTAGTTTTTTCCAGACTTTAGAGCCTTTTTGAGGGTCCAAACGGCCTTTTCTGGGGCCGAGACTTACCGCATGTGTGCTGGGGTGTGTGCGCGTATGTAAATTTTCCCAGACTGCTAGAATTAGAAGTCCTGGTAGCCTAGTTTCCCGAGGGCTTTCCAACGCCACTGAAACCGGCTCAATCGGAGCTCGTTCTCAACCGCGTTGATAGTCCCTATCAATTCCCTCTCTAGAATGATTATATTCTTCTATTTTTCCGCCGTCTCTTCGCTAGTGTGAGACTAACACCCTATCGTAGCCGCTCATTGGTGGGACGTCTACGACCTGAAGACCATATGGACGTACTGCCCTTTATAATATCGAGCTGTAATTGCATAAAAAAGTAGTTTTTTCCACACTTTAGAGCGTTTTTGAGGGTACAAACGGCCTTTTCTGGGGCCGAGACTTACCGCACGTGTGCTGGGCTGTGTGCGCGTATGTAATTTTTTCCAGATTGCTAGAATTAGAAGTCCTGGTAGCCTAGTTTCCCGAGGGCTTTCCAACGCCACTGAAACCGGCTCAATCGGAGCTCGTTCTCATCCGCGTGGATAGTCCCTATCAATTCCCCTACCTAGAATGATTATATTCTTTTATTTTTCCACCATCTCTTCGCTAGTGTGAGACTAACACCCTATCGTAGCCGCTCATTGGTGGGGCGTCTATGACCTGAAGACCATATTGACGTACTGCCCTTTATAATATCGAGCTGTAATTGCACAAAAAAGTAGTTTTTTCCCGACTTTAGAGCCTTTTTGAGGGTCCAAACGGCCTTTTCTGGGGCCGAGACTTACCGCACGTGTGCTGGGGTGTGTGCACGTATGTAATATTTTTCAGATCGCTAGAATTAGAAGTCCTGGTAGCCTAGTTTCCCGAGGGCTTTCCAACGCCACTGAAACCGGCTTAATCGGAGCTCGTTCTCATCCGTGTTGATAGTCCCTATCAATTTCCCTCTCAAGAATGATTATATTCTTCTATTTTTCCACCGTCTCTTCGCTAGTGTGAGACTAACACCCTATCATAGCCGCTCATTGGTGGGGCGTCTACGACCTGAAGACCACATGGACGTACTGCCCTTTATAATATCGAGCTGTAATTGCACAAAAAAGTAGTTTTTTCCAGACTTTAGAGCCTTTTTGAGGGTCCAAACGGCCTTTTCTGGGGCCGGGACTTACCGCACGTGTGCTGGGGTGTGTGCGCATATGTAAATTTTTCTAGATCGCTAGAATTAGAAGTCCTGGTAGCCTAGTTTCCCGAGGGCTATCCAACGCCACTGAAACCGGCTCAATCGGAGCTCGTTCTCATCTGCGTTGATAGTCCCTATCAATTCCCTCTGTAGAATGATTATATTCTTCTATTTTTCCACCGTCTCTTCACTAGTGTGAGACTAACACCCTATCGTAGCCGCTCATTGGTGGGGCGTCTACGACCTGAAGACCATATGGACGTACTGCCCTTTATAATATCGAGCTGTAATTGCTCGAAAAAGTAGTTTTTTCCAGACTTTAGAGCCTTTTTGAGTGTCCAAACGGCCTTTTCTGGGGCCGAGACATACCGCACGTGTGCTAGGGTGTGTGCGCGTATGTAAATTTTTCCAGATCGGTAGAATTAGAAGTCCTGGAAGCCTTGTTTCCCGAGGGCTTTCCAACGCCACTGAAACAGGCTCAATCGGATCTCGTTCTCATCCGCGTTGATAGTCCCTATCAATTCTCTCTCTATAATGATTATATTATTCTATTTTTCCACCGTCTCTTCGCTAGTGTGAGACTAACACCCTATCGTAGCCGCTCATTGGTGGGCGTCTACGACCTGAAGACCATGTGGACGTATTGCCGTTTATAATATCGAGCTGTAATTGCACAAAAAAGTAGTTTTTTCCAGACTTTAGATCCTTTTTGAGGGTCCAAACGGCCTTTTCTGGGGCCGAGACTTACAGCACGTGTGCTGGGGTGTGTGCGCGTACCTAAATTTTTTCAGATCGCTAGAATTAGAAGTCCTGGTAGCCTAGTTTCCCAAGGCCTTTCCAACGCCACTGAAACCGGCTCAATCGGAGCTCGTTCTCATCCGCGTTGATTGTCCCTATCAATTCCCTCTCTAGAATGATTATATTCTTCTATTTTTCCACCGTCTCTTCGCTAGTGTGAGACTAACACCCTATCGTAGCTGCACATTGGTGGGGCGTCTATGACCTGAAGACCATATGGACGTACTGCCCTTTATAATATCGAGCTGTAATTGCACAAAAAAGTAGTTTTTTCAAGACTTTAGAGCCTTTTTGAGGGTCCAAAAGGCCTTTTCTGGGGCCGAGACTTACCACACGTGTGCTGGCGTGTCTGCGCGTATGTAAATTTTTCCAGATCGCTAGAATTAGAAGTACTGGTAGCCTAGTTTCCCGAGGGCTTTCCAACGCCACTGAAACCGGCTCAATCGGAGCTCGTTCTCATCCGCGTTGATAGTCCCTATCAATTCCCTCTCTAGAATTATTATGTTCTTCTATTTTTCCACCGTCTCTTCGCTAGTGTGAGACTAACACCCTATCGTAGCCGCTCATTGGTGGGGCGTCTATGACCTGAAGACCATATGGACGTACTGCCCTTTATAATATCGAGCTGTAATTGCACAAAAAGTAGTTTTTTCCAGACTTTAGAGCCTTTTTGAGGGTCCAAACGGCCTTTTCTGGGGCCGAGACTTACCGCACGTGTGCTGGGGTGTGTGCGCGTATGTAATATTTTCCAGATCGCTAGAATTAGAAGTCCTGGTAGCCTAGTTTCCCGAGGGCTTTCCAACGCCACTGAAACATGCTCAATCGGAGCTCGTTCTCATCCGCGTTGATAGTCCCTATCAATTCTCCCTCTAGAATGATTATATTCTTCTATTTTTCCACCGTCTCTTCGCTAGTGTGAGACTAACACCCTATCATAGCCACTCATTGGTGGGGCGTCTATGACCTGAAGACCATATGGACGTACTGCCCTTTATAATATCGAGTTGTAATTGCTCGAAAAAGTAGTTTTTTCCAGACTTTAGAGCCTTTTTGAGTGTCCAAACGGCCTTTTCTGGGGCCGAGACTTACCGCACGTGTGCTAGGGTGTGTGCGCGTATGTAAATTTTTCCAGATCGGTAGAATTAGAAGTCTTGGTAGCCTTGTTTCCCGAGGGCTTTCCAACGCCACTGAAACAGGCTCAATCGGATCTCGTTCTCATCCGCGTTGATAGTCCCTATCAATTCTCTCTCTATAATGATTATATTATTCTATTTTTCCACCGTCTCTTCGCTAGTGTGAGACTAACACCCTATCGTAGCCGCTCATTGGTGGGCGTCTATGACCTGAAGACCATGTGGACGTATTGCCGTTTATAATATCGAGCTGTAATTGCACAAAAAAGTAGTTTTTTCCAGACTTTAGATCCTTTTTGAGGGTCCAAACGGCCTTTTCTGGGGCCGAGACTTACAGCACGTGTGCTGGGGTGTGTGCGCGTACCTAAATTTTTTCAGATCGCTAGAATTAGAAGTCCTGGTAGCCTAGTTTCCCAAGGCCTTTCCAACGCCACTGAAACCGGCTCAATCGGAGCTCGTTCTCATCCGCGTTGATTGTCCCTATCAATTCCCTCTCTAGAATGATTATATTCTTCTATTTTTCCACCGTCTCTTCGCTAGTGTGAGACTAACACCCTATCGTAGCTGCACATTGGTGGGGCGTCTATGACCTGAAGACCATATGGACGTACTGCCCTTTATAATATCGAGCTGTAATTGCACAAAAAAGTAGTTTTTTCAAGACTTTAGAGCCTTTTTGAGGGTCCAAAAGGCCTTTTCTGGGGCCGAGACTTACCGCACGTGTGCTGGCGTGTCTGCGCGTATGTAAATTTTTCCAGATCGCTAGAATTAGAAGTACTGGTAGCCTAGTTTCCCGAGGGCTTTCCAACGCCACTGAAACCGGCTCAATCGGAGCTCGTTCTCATCCGCGTTGATAGTCCCTATCAATTCCCTCTCTAGAATTATTATGTTCTTCTATTTTTCCACCGTCTCTTCGCTAGTGTGAGACTAACACCCTATCGTAGCCGCTCATTGGTGGGGCGTCTATGACCTGAAGTCCATATGGACGTACTGCCCTTTATAATATCGAGCTGTAATTGCACAAAAAGTAGTTTTTTCCAGACTTTAGAGCCTTTTTGAGGGTCCAAACGGCCTTTTCTGGGGCCGAGACTTACCGCACGTGTGCTGGGGTGTGTGCGCGTATGTAATATTTTCCAGATCGCTAGAATTAGAAGTCCTGGTAGCCTAGTTTCCCGAGGGCTTTCCAACGCCACTGAAACATGCTCAATCGGAGCTCGTTCTCATCCGCGTTGATAGTCCCTATCAATTCTCCCTCTAGAATGATTATATTCTTCTATTTTTCCACCGTCTCTTCGCTAGTGTGAGACTAACACCCTATCATAGCCACTCATTGGTGGGGCATCTATGACCTGAAGACCATATGGACGTACTGCCCTTTATAATATCGAGTTGTAATTGCACAAAAAAGTAGTTTTTTCCAGACTTTAGAGCCTTTTTGAGGGTCCAAACGGCCTTTTCTGGGGCCGAGACTTACCGCACGTGTGCTGGGGTGTGTGCGCATATGTAAATTTTTCCAGATCGCTAGAATTAGAAGTCCTGGTAGCCTAGTTTCCCGAGGGCTTTCCAACGCCACTGAAACCGGCTCAATCGGAGCTCGTTCTCATCCGCGTTGATAGTCCCTATCAATTTCCCTCTCTAGAATGATTATATTCTTCTATTTTTCTACCGTCTCTTTGCTAGTGTGAGACTAACACCCTATTGTAGCCGCTCATTGGTGGGGCGTCTATGACCTGAAGACCATACGGACGTACTGCCCTTTATAATATCGAGCTGTAATTGCACAAAAAAGTAGTTTTTTCCAGACTTTAGAGCCTTTTTGAGGGTCCAAACGGCCTTTTTTGGGGCCGAGACTTACCGCACGTGTGCTGGGGTGTGTGCGCGTATGTAACATTTTCTAGATCGCTAGAATTAGAAGTTCTGGTAGCCTAGTTTTCCGAGGGCTTTCCAACACCACTGAAACCGGCTCAATCGGAGCTCGTTCTCATCCGCGTTGATAGTCCCTATCAATTCCCTTTCTAGAATGATTATATTCTTCTATTTTTCCACCGTCTCTTTGCTAGTGTGAGACTAACACCCTATCGTAACCACTCATTGGTGGGGCATTTATAACCTGAAGACCATATGGACGTACCGCCTTTATAATATCGAGTTGTAATTGCATGAAAAAGTAGTTTTTTCCAGACTTTAGAGCCTTTTTGAGGGTCCAAACGGCCTTTTCTGGGGCCGAGACTTACCGCATGTGTGCTGGGGTGTGTGCGCGTATGTAAATTTTTCAGACTGCTAGAATTAGAAGTCCTGGTAGCCTAGTTTCCCGAGGGCTTTCCAACGCCACTGAAACCGGCTCAATCAGAGCTTGTTCTCAACCGCGTTGATAGTCCCTATCAATTCCCTCTCTAGAATGATTATATTCTTCTATTTTTCCGCCGTCTCTTCGCTAGTGTGAGACTAACACCCAATCGTAGCCGCTCATTGGTGGGGCGTCTACGACCTGAAGACCATATGGACGTACTGCCCTTTATAATATCGAGCTGTAATTGCATAAAAAAGTAGTTTTTTCCACAATTTAGAGCGTTTTTGAGGGTACAAACGGCCTTTTCTGGGGCCGAGACTTACCGCACGTGTGCTGGGCTGTGTGCGCGTATGTAATTTTTTCCAGATTGCTAGAATTAGAAGTCCTGGTAGCCTAGTTTCCCGAGGGCTTTCCAACGCCACTGAAACCGGCTCAATCGGAGCTCGTTCTCATCCGCGTGGATAGTCCCTATCAATTCCCCTACCTAGAATGATTATATTCTTTTATTTTTCCACCATCTCTTCGCTAGTGTGAGACTAACACCCTATCGTAGCCGCTCATTGGTGGGGCGTCTATGGCCTGAAGACCATATTGACGTACTGCCCTTTATAATATCGAGCTGTAATTGCACAAAAAAGTAGTTTTTTCCAGACTTTAGAGCCTTTTTGAGGGTCCAAACGGCCTTTTCTGGGGCTGAGACTTACCGCACGTGTGCTGGGGTGTGTGCACGTATGTAATATTTTTCAGATCGCTAGAATTAGAAGTCCTGGTAGCCTAGTTTCCCGAGGGCTTTCCAACGCCACTGAAACCGGCTCAATCGGAGCTCGTTCTCATCCGTGTTGATAGTCCCTATCAATTTCCCTCTCTAGAATGATTATATTCTTCTATTTTTCCACCGTCTCTTCCCTAGTGTGAGACTAACACCCTATCATAGCCGCTCATTGGTGGGGCGTCTACGACCTGAAGACCATATGGACGTACTGCCCTTTATAATATCGAGCTGTAATTGCACAAAAAAGTAGTTTTTTCCAGACTTTAGAGCCTTTTTGAGGGTCCAAACGGCCTTTTCTGGGGCCGAGACTTACCGCATGTGTGCTGGGGTGTGTGCGCGTATGTAAATTTTTCTGGACTGCTAGAATTAGAAGTCCTAGTAGCCTAGTTTCCCGAGGGCTTTCCAACGCCAGTGAAACCGGCTCAATCGGAGCTCGTTCTCATCTGCGTTGATAGTCCCTATCAATTCCCTCTGTAGAATGATTATATTCTTCTATTTTTCCACCGTCTCTTCACTAGTGTGAGACTAACACCCTATCGTAGCCGCTCATTGGTGGGGCGTCTACGACCTGAAGACCATATGGACGTACTGCCCTTTATAATATCGAGCTGTAATTGCTCAAAAAAGTAGTTTTTTCTAGACTTTAGAGCCTTTTTGAGTGTCCAAACGGCCTTTTCTGGGGCCGAGACTTACCGCACGTGTGCTAGGGTGTGTGCGCGTATGTAAATTTTTCTAGATCGGTAGAATTAGAAGTCCTAGTAGCCTTGTTTCCTGAGGGCTTTCCAACGCCACTGAAACAGGCTCAATCGGAGCTCGTTCTCATCCGCGTTGATAGTCCCTATCAATTCTCTCTCTATAATGATTATATTATTCTATTTTTCCACCGTCTCTTCGCTAGTGTGAGACTAACACCCTATCGTAGCCGCTCAATTGTGGGCGTCTACGACCTGAAGACCATGTGGACGTACTGCCGTTTATAGTATCGAGCTGTAATTGCACAAAAAAGTAGTTTTTTCCAGACTTTAGATCCTTTTTGAGGGTCCAAACGGCCTTTTCTGGGGCCGAGACTTACAGCACGTGTGCTGGGGTGTGTGCGCGTACCTAAATTTTTTCAGATCGCTAGAATTAGAAGTCCTGGTAGCCTAGTTTCCCGAGGCCTTTCCAACGCCACTGAAACCGGCTCAATCGGAGCTCGTTCTCATCCGCGTGGATAGTCCCTATCAATTCCCCTACCTAGAATGATTATATTCTTTTATTTTTCCACCATCTCTTCGCTAGTGTGAGACTAACACCCTATCGTAGCCGCTCATTGGTGGGGCGTCTATGGCCTGAAGACCATATTGACGTACTGCCCTTTATAATATCGAGCTGTAATTGCACAAAAAAGTAGTTTTTTCCAGACTTTAGAGCCTTTTTGAGGGTCCAAACGGCCTTTTCTGGGGCTGAGACTTACCGCACGTGTGCTGGGGTGTGTGCACGTATGTAATATTTTTCAGATCGCTAGAATTAGAAGTCCTGGTAGCCTAGTTTCCCGAGGGCTTTCCAACGCCACTGAAACCGGCTCAATCGGAGCTCGTTCTCATCCGTGTTGATAGTCCCTATCAATTTCCCTCTCTAGAATGATTATATTCTTCTATTTTTCCACCGTCTCTTCCCTAGTGTGAGACTAACACCCTATCATAGCCGCTCATTGGTGGGGCGTCTACGACCTGAAGACCATATGGACGTACTGCCCTTTATAATATAGAGCTGTAATTGCACAAAAAAGTAGTTTTTTCCAGACTTTAGAGCCTTTTTGAGGGTCCAAACGGCCTTTTCTGGGGCCGAGACTTACCGCGTGTGTGCTGGGGTGTGTGCGCGTATGTAAATTTTTCCGGACCGCTAGAATTAGAAGTCCTGGTAGCCTAGTTTCCCGAGGGCTTTCCAACGCCACTGAAACCGGCTCAATCGGAGCTCGTTCTCATCTGCGTTGATAGTCCCTATCAATTCCCTCTGTAGAATGATTATATTCTTCTATTTTTCCACCGTCTCTTCACTAGTGTGAGACTAACACCCTATAGTAGCCGCTCATTGGTGGGGCGTCTACGACCTGAAGACCATATGGACGTACTGCCCTTTATAATATCGAGCTGTAATTGCTCAAAAAAGTAGTTTTTTCCAGACTTTAGAGCCTTTTTGAGTGTCCAAACGGCCTTTTCTGGGGCCGAGACTTACCGCACGTGTGCTAGGGTGTGTGCGCGTATGTAAATTTTTCCAGATCGGTAGAATTAGAAGTCCTAGTAGCCTTGTTTCCCGAGGGCTTTCCAACGCCACTGAAACAGGCTCAATCGGAGCTCGTTCTCATCCGCGTTGATAGTCCCTATCAATTCTCTCTCTATAATGATTATATTATTCTATTTTTCCACCGTCTCTTCGCTAGTGTGAGACTAACACCCTATCGTAGCCGCTCATTGGTGGGCGTCTACGACCTGAAGACCATGTGGACGTACTGCCGTTTATAGTATCGAGCTGTAATTGCACAAAAAAGTAGTTTTTTCCAGACTTTAGATCCTTTTTGAGGGTCCAAACGGCCTTTTCTGGGGCCGAGACTTACAGCACGTGTGCTGGGGTGTGTGCGCGTACCTAAATTTTTTCAGATCGCTAGAATTAGAAGTCCTGGTAGCCTAGTTTCCCGAGGCCTTTCCAACGCCACTGAAACCGGCTCAATCGGAGCTCGTTCTCATCCCCGTTGATTGTCCCTATCAATTCCCTCTCTAGAATGATTATATTCTTCTATTTTTCCACCGTCTCTTCGCTAGTGTGAGACTAACACCCAATCGTAGCCGCTCATTGGTGGGGCGTCTATGACCTGAAGACCATATGGACGTACTGCCCTTTATAATATCGAGCTATAATTGCACAAAAAGTAGTTTTTTCCAGACATTAGAGCCTTTTTGAGGGTCCAAACGGCCTTTTCTGGGGCCGAGACTTACCGCACGTGTGCTGGGGTGTGTGCGCGTATGTAATATTTTCCAGATCACTAGAATTAGAAGTCCTGGTAGCCTAGTTTCCCGAGGGCTTTCCAACGCCACTGAAACAGGCTCAATCGGAGCTCGTTCTCATCCGCGTTGATAGTCCCTATCAATTCTCCCTCTAGAATGATTATATTCTTCTATTTTTCCACCGTCTCTACGCTAGTGTGAGACTAACACCCTATCATAGCCACTCATTGGTGGGGCGTCTATGACCTGAAGACCATATGGACGTACTGCCCTTTATAATATCGAGCTGTAATTGCACAAAAAAGTAGTTTTTTCCAGACTTTAGAGCCTTTTTGAGGGTCCAAACGGCCTTTTCTGGGGCCGAGACTTACCGCACGTGTGCTGGGGTGTGTGCGCGTATGTAATATTTTCCAGATCACTAGAATTAGAAGTCCTGGTAGCCTAGTTTCCCGAGGGCTTTCCAACGCCACTGAAACAGGCTCAATCGGAGCTCGTTCTCATCCGCGTTGATAGTCCCTATCAATTCTCCCTCTAGAATGATTATATTCTTCTATTTTTCCACCGTCTCTACGCTAGTGTGAGACTAACACCCTATCATAGCCACTCATTGGTGGGGCGTCTATGACCTGAAGACCATATGGACGTACTGCCCTTTATAATATCGAGCTGTAATTGCACAAAAAAGTAGTTTTTTCCAGACTTTAGAGCCTTTTTGAGGGTCCAAACGGCCTTTTCTGGGGCCGAGACTTACCGCACGTGTGCTGGGGTGTGTGCGCGTATGTATATTTTTCCAGATCGCTAGAATTAGAAGTCCTGGTAGCCTAGTTTCCCGAGGGCTTTCCAACGCCACTGAAACCGGCTCAATCGGAGCTCGTTCTCATCCGCGTTGATAGTCCCTATCAATTTCCCTCTCTAGAATGATTATATTCTTCTATTTTTCCACCATCTCTTTGCTAGTGTGAGACTAACACCCTATCGTAGCCGCTCATTGGTGGGGCGTCTTCGACCTGAAGACCATACGGACGTACTGCCCTTTATAATATCGAGCTGTAATTGCACAAAAAAGTAGTTTTTTCCAGACTTTAGAGCCTTTTTGAGGGTCCAAACGGCCTTTTCTGGGGCCGAGACTAACGCACGTGTGCTGGGGTGTGTGCGCGTACGTAATATTTTCCAGATCACTAGAATTAGAAGTCCTGGTAGCCTAGTTTCCCGTGGGCTTTCTAACGCCACTTAAACCGGCTCAATCGGAGCTCGTTCTCATCCGCGTTGATAGTCCCTATCAATTTCCCTCTCTAGAATGATTGTATTCTTCTATTTTTCCACCATCTCTTTGCTAGTGTGAGACTAACACCCTATCGTAGCCGCTCATTGGTGGGGCGTCTACGACATGAAGACCATATGGACGTACTGCCCTTTATAATATCGAGCTGTAATTGCACAAAAAAGTAGTTTTTTTCCAGACTTTAGAGCCTTTTTGAGTGTCCAAACGGCCTTTTCTGGGGCCGAGACTTACCGCACGTGTGCTGGGGTGTGTGCGCGTATGTAAATTTTTCCAGATCGCTAGAATTAGAAGTCCTGGTAGCCTAGTTTCCCGAGGGCTTTCCAACGCCACTGAAACCGGCTCAATCGGAGCTCGTTCTCATCCGCGTTGATAGTCCCTATCAATTTCCCTCTCTAGAATGATTATATTCTTCTATTTTTCCACCATCTCTTTGCTAGTGTGAGACTAACACCCTATCGTAGCCGCTCATTGGTGGGGCGTCTACGACATGAAGACCATATGGACGTACTGCCCTTTATAATATCGAGCTGTAATTGCACAAAAAAGTAGTTTTTTCCAGACTTTAGAGCCTTTTTGAGGGTCCAAACGGCCTTTTCTGGGGCCGAGACTAACGCACGTGTGCTGGGGTGTGTGCGCGTATGTAATATTTTCCAGATCACTAGAATTAGAAGTCCTGGTAGCCTAGTTTCCCGTGGGCTTTCTAACGCCACTTAAACCGGCTCAATCGGAGCTCGTTCTCATCCGCGTTGATAGTCCCTATCAATTTCCCTCTCTAGAATGATTGTATTCTTCTATTTTTCCACCGTCTCTTCGCTAGTGTGAGACTAACACCCTATCGTAGCCGCTCATTGGTGGGGCTTCTACGACCTGAAGACCATACGGACGTACCGCCCTTTATAATATCGAGCTGTAATTGCACAAAAAAGTAGTTTTTTTCCAGACTTTAGAGCCTTTTTGAGGGTCCAAACGGCCTTTTCTGGGGCCGAAACTTACCGCACGTGTGGTGGGGTGTGTGTGCATATGTAAATTTTTCCAGATCGCTAGAATTAGAAGTCCTGGAAGCCTAGTTTCCCAAGGGCATTCCAACGCCACTGAAACAGGCTCAATCGGAGCTCGTTCTCATCCGCGTTGATAGTCCCTATCAATTCCCTCTCTAGAAAGATTATATTATTCTATTTTTCCACCGTCTCTTTGCTAGTGTGAGACAAACACCCTATCGTAGCCACTCATTGGTGCGGCATCTACGACCTGAAGACCATATGGACGTACTGCCCTTTATAATATCGAGCTGTAATTGCACAAAAAAGTAGTTTTTTCCTTACTTTAGAGCCTTTTTGAGGGTCCAAACGGCCTTTTCTGGGGCCGAGACTTACCGCGTGTGTGCGCTTATGTAAATTTTTCCGGACTGCTAGAATTAGAAGTCCTGGTAGCCTAGTTTCCCGAGGGCTTTCCAACGCCACTGAAACCGGCTCAATCGGAGCTCGTTCTCATCTGCGTTGATAGTCCCTATCAATTCCCTCTGTAGAATGATTATATTCTTCTATTTTTCCACCGTCTCTTCACTAGTGTGAGACTAACACCCTATCGTAGCCGCTCATTGGTGGGGCGTCTACGACCTGAAGACCATATGGACATACTGCCCTTTATAATATCGAGCTGTAATTGCTCAAAAAAGTAGTTTTTTCCAGATCGCTAGAATTAGAAGTCCTGGTAGCCTAGTTTCCCGAGGGCTTTCCAACGCCACTGAAATCGGCTCAATCGGAGCTAGTTCTCATCCGCGTTGATTGTCCCTATCAATTTCCCTCTGTAGAATGATTATATTCTTCTATTTTTCCACCATCTCTTCGCTAGTGTGAGACTAACACCCTATCATAGCCGCTCATTGGTGGGGCGTCTTCGACCTGAAGACCATATGGACGTACTGCCCTTTATAATATCGAGCTGTAATTGCACAAAAAAGTAGTTTTTTCCAGACTTTAGAGCCTTTTTGAGGGTCCAAACGGCCTTTTCTGGGGCCGAGACTAACGCACGTGTGCTGGGGTGTGTGCGCGTATGTAATATTTTCCAGATCACTAGAATTAGAAGTCCTGGTAGCCTAGTTTCCCGTGGGCTTTCTAACGCCACTTAAACCGGCTCAATCGGAGCTCGTTCTCATCCGCGTTGATAGTCCCTATCAATTTCCCTCTCTAGAATGATTGTATTCTTCTATTTTTCCGCCGTCTCTTCGCTAGTGTGAGACTAACACCCTATCGTAGCCGCTCATTGGTGGGGCTTCTACGACCTGAAGACCATACGGACGTACCGCCCTTTATAATATCGAGCTGTAATTGCACAAAAAAGTAGTTTTTTCCAGACTTTAGAGCCTTTTTGAGGGTCCAAACGGCCTTTTCTGGGGCCGAGACTTACCGCACGTGTGGTGGGGTGTGTGCGCATATGTAAATTTTTCCAGATCGCTAGAATTAGAAGTCCTGGAAGCCTAGTTTCCCAAGGGCTTTCCAACGCCACTGAAACAGGCTCAATCGGAGCTCGTTCTCATCCGCGTTGATAGTCCCTATCAATTCCCTCTCTAGAAAGATTATATTCTTCTATTTTTCCACCGTCTCTTTGCTAGTGTGAGACAAACACCCTATCGTAGCCACTCATTGGTGCGGCATCTACGACCTGAAGACCATATGGACGTACTGCCCTTTATAATATCGAGCTGTAATTGCACAAAAAAGTAGTTTTTTCCTTACTTTAGAGCCTTTTTGAGGGTCCAAACGGCCTTTTCTGGGGCCGAGACTTACCGCACGTGTGCTGGGCTGTGTGCGCGTATGTAATATTTTCCAGATCGCTAGAATTAGAAGTCCTGGTAGGCTAGTTTCTCGAGGGCTTTCCAACGCCACTGAAACTGGCGCAATCGGAGCTCGTTCTCATCCGCGTTGATAGTCCCTATCAATTTCCCTCTCTAGAATGATTATATTATTCTATTTTTCCACCGTCTCTTCGCTAGTGTGAGACTAACACCCTATCGTAGCTGCTCATTGGTGGGCGTCTACGACCTGAAGACCATATGGACGTACTACCCTTTATAATATCGAGCTGTAATTGCACAAAAAAGTAGTTTTTTCGAGACTTTAGAGCCTTTTTGAGGGTCCAAACGACGTTTTCTGGGGCCGAGACTTACAGCACGTGTGCTGGAGTGTGTGCGCGTATGTAAATTTTTCCAGATCGCTAGAATTAGAAGTCCTGGTAGCCTAGTTTCCCGAGGGCTTTCCAACGCCACTGAAACTGGCTCAATCGGAGCTCGTTCTCATCCGCGTTGATAGTCCCTATCAATTCCCTCTCTAGATTGATTATATTCTTCTATTTTTCCACCGTCTCTTCGCTAGTGTGAGACTAACACCCTATCGTAGCTGCTCATTGGTGGGGCATCTATGACCTGAAGGCTATATGGACGTACTGCCCTTTATAATATCGAGCTGTAATTGCACAAAAAAGTAGTTTTTTCCAGACTTTAGAGCCTTTTTGATGGTCCAAACGACCATTTCTGGGGCCGAGACTTACCGCACGTGTGCTGGGGTGTGTGTGCGTATGTAAATTTTTCCAGATTGCTAGAATTAGAAGTCCTGGTAGCCTGGTTTCCCGAGGGCTTTCCAACGCCACTGAAACCGGCTAAATCGGAGCTCGTTCTCATCCGCGTTGATAGTCCCTATAAATTCCCTCTCTAGAATGATTATATTATTCTATTTTTCCACCGTCTCTTCGCTAGTGTGAGACTAACACCCTATCGTAGCCGCTCATTGGTGGGGCGTCTACGACCTGAAGACCATATGGACGTACTGCCCTTTATAATATCGAGCTGTAATTGCACAAAAAAGTAGTTTTTTTCCACATTTAGAGCCTTTTTGATGGTCCAAACGGCCTTTTCTGGGGCCAAGACTTACCGCACGTGTGCTGGGTTGTGTGCGCGTACCTAAATTTTTCCACATCGCTAGAATTAGAAGTCCTGGTAGCCTAGTTTAACGAGGCCTTTCCAACGCCACAGAAACCGGCTCAATCGGAGCTCGTTCTCATCCGCGTTGATAGTCCCTATCAATTCCCTGTCTAGAATGATTATATTCTTCTATTTTCCCAACGTCTCTTCGCTAGTGTGAGACTAACACCCTATCGTAGCCGCTCATTGGTGGGGCGTCTACGACCTGAAGACCATATGGACGTACTGCCCTTTATAATATCGAGCTATAATTGCACAAAAAAGTAGTTTTTTCCAGACTTTAGAGCCTTTTTGAGGGTCCAAACGGCCTTTTTTGGGGCCGAGACTTACCGCACGTGTGCTGGGGTGTGTGCGCGTACCTAAATTTTTCCAGATCGCTAGAATTAGAAGTCCAGGTAGCCTAGTTTCCCGAGGGCTTTCCAAGGCCACTGAAACCGGCTCAATCGGAGCTCGTTCTCATCCGCGTTGATAGTCCCTATCAATTCCGTCTCTAGAATGATTGTATTCTTCTATTTTTCCACCGTCTCTTCGCTAGTGTAAGACTAACACAATATCGTAGCCGCTCATTGGTGGGGCGTCTATGACCTGAAGACCATATGGACGTACTGCCCTTTACAATATCGAGCTGTAATTGCACAAAAAAGTAGTTTTTTCCAGACTTTAGAGCCTTTTTGAGGGTCCAAACGGCCTTTTCTGGGGCCAAGACTTACCGCACGTGTGCTGGGGTGTGTGCGCATACCTAAATTTTTCCAGATAGCTAGAATTAGAAGTCCTGGTAGCCTAGTTTCCCAAGGCGTTTCCAACGCCACCGAAACTGGCTCAATCGGAGCTCGTTCTCATCCGCGTTGATAGTCCCTATCAATTCCCTCTCTAGAATGATTATATTCTTCTATTTTCCCATCGTCTCTTCGCTAGTGTGAGACTAACACCCTATCGTAGCCGCTCATTGGTGGGGCGTCTACGACCTGAAGACCATATGGACGTACTGCCCTTTATAATATCGAGCTGTAATTGCACAAAAAAGTAGTTTTTTCGAGACTTTAGAGCCTTTTTGAGGGTCCAAACGACCTTTTCTGGGGCCGAGACTTACCGCATGTGTGCTGGGGTGTGTGCGCGTATGTAAATTTTTCCAAATCGCTAGAATTAGAAGTCCTGGTAGCCTAGTTTCCCGAGGGCTTTCCAATGCCACTGAAAATGGCTCAATCGGAGCTCGTTCTCATCCGCGTTGATAGTCCCTATCAATTCCCTCTCTAGAATGATTATATTCTTCTATTTTTCCACCGTCTCTTCGCTAGTGTGAGACGAACAGCCTATCGTAGCCGCTCATTGGTGGGGCGTCTATGACCTGAAGGCCATATGGACGTACTGCCCTTTATAATATCGAGCTGTAATTGCACAAAAAACTAGTTTTTTCCAGACTTTAGAGCCTTTTTGAGGGTCCAAACGACCTTTTTTGGGGCCGAGACTTACCGCACGTGTGCTGGGGTGTGTGCGCGTACCTAAATTTTTCCAGATCGCTAGAATTAGAAGTCCAGGTAGCCTAGTTTCCCGAGGGCTTTCCAAGGCCACTGAAACCGGCTCAATCGGAGCTCGTTCTCATCCGCGTTGATAGTCCCTATCAATTCCGTCTCTAGAATGATTGTATTCTTCTATTTTTCCACCGTCTCTTCGCTAGTGTAAGACTAACACAATATCGTAGCCGCTCATTGGTGGGGCGTCTATGACCTGAAGACCATATGGACGTACTGCCCTTTACAATATCGAGCTGTAATTGCACAAAAAAGTAGTTTTTTCCAGACTTTAGAGCCTTTTTGAGGGTCCAAACGGCCTTTTCTGGGGCCAAGACTTACCGCACGTGCGCTGGGGTGTGCGCGCATACCTAAATTTTTCCAGATAGCTAGAATTAGAAGTCCTGGTAGCCTAGTTTCCCAAGGCCTTTCCAACGCCACCGAAACTGGCTCAATCGGAGCTCGTTCTCATCCGCGTTGATAGTCCCTATCAATTCCCTCTCTAGAATGATTATATTCTTCTATTTTCCCATCGTCTCTTCGCTAGTGTGAGACTAACACCCTATCGTAGCCGCTCATTGGTGGGGCGTCTACGACCTGAAGACCATATGGACGTACTGCCCTTTATAATATCGAGCTGTAATTGCACAAAAAAGTAGTTTTTTCGAGACTTTAGAGCCTTTTTGAGGGTCCAAACGACCTTTTCTGGGGCCGAGACTTACCGCATGTGTGCTGGGGTGTGTGCGCGTATGTAAATTTTTCCAAATCGCTAGAATTAGAAGTCCTGGTAGCCTAGTTTCCCGAGGGCTTTCCAATGCCACTGAAACTGGCTCAATCGGAGCTCGTTCTCATCCGCGTTGATAGTCCCTATCAATTCCCTCTCTAGAATGATTATATTCTTCTATTTTTCCACCGTCTCTTCGCTAGTGTGAGACGAACAGCCTATCGTAGCCGCTCATTGGTGGGGCGTCTATGACCTGAAGGCCATATGGACGTACTGCCCTTTATAATATCGAGCTGTAATTGCACAAAAAACTAGTTTTTTCCAGACTTTAGAGCCTTTTTGAGGGTCCAAACGACCTTTTTTGGGGCCGAGACTTACCGCACGTGTGCTGGGGTGTGTGCGCGTACCTAAATTTTTCCAGATCGCTAGAATTAGAAGTCCAGGTAGCCTAGTTTCCCGAGGGCTTTCCAAGGCCACTGAAACCGGCTCAATCGGAGCTCGTTCTCATCCGCGTTGATAGTCCCTATCAATTCCGTCTCTAGAATGATTGTATTCTTCTATTTTTCCACCGTCTCTTCGCTAGTGTAAGACTAACAAAATATCGTAGCCGCTCATTGGTGGGGCGTCTATGACCTGAAGACCATATGGACGTACTGCCCTTTACAATATCGAGCTGTAATTGCACAAAAAAGTAGTTTTTCCTGACTTTAGAGCCTTTTTGAGGGTCCAAACGGCCTTTTCTGGGGCCGAGACTTACCGCACGTGTGCTGCGGTGTGTGCGCGTATGTAAATTTTTCCAGATTGCTAGAATTAGAAGTCCTTGTAGCCTAGTTTCCCGAGGGCTTTCCAACGCCACTGAAACCGGCTCAATCGGAGCTCGTTCTGATCCGCGTTGATAGTCCCTATCAATTCCCTCTCTAGAATGATTATATTCTTCTATTTTTCCACCGTCTCTTCGCTAGTGTGAGACTAACACCCTATCGTCGCCGCTCATTGGTGGGGCTTCTACGACCTGAAGACCATATGGATGTACTGCCCTTTATAATATCGAGCTGTAATTGCACAAAAAAGTATTTTTTTCCAGACTTTAGAGCCTTTTTGAGGGTCCAAACGGCCTTTTCTGGGGCCAAGACTTACCGCACGTGTGCTGGGGTGTGTGCGCATACCTAAATTTTTCCAGATAGCTAGAATTAGAAGTCCTGGTAGCCTAGTTTCCCAAGGCCTTTCCAACGCCACCGAAACTGGCTCAATCGGAGCTCGTTCTCATCCGCGTTGATAGTCCCTATCAATTCCCTCTCTAGAATGATTATATTCTTCTATTTTCCCACCGTCTCTTCGCTAGTGTGAGACTAACACCCTATCGTAGCCGCTCATTGGTGGGGCGTCTACGACCTGAAGACCATATGGACGTACTGCCCTTTATAATATCGAGCTGTAATTGCACAAAAAAGTAGTTTTTTCGAGACTTTAGAGCCTTTTTGAGGGTCCAAACGACCTTTTCTGGGGCCGAGACTTACCGCATGTGTGCTGGGGTGTGTGCGCGTATGTAAATTTTTCCAAATCGCTAGAATTAGAAGTCCTGGTAGCCTAGTTTCCCGAGGGCTTTCCAATGCCACTGAAAATGGCTCAATCGGAGCTCGTTCTCATCCGCGTTGATAGTCCCTATCAATTCCCTCTCTAGAATGATTATATTCTTCTATTTTTCCACCGTCTCTTCGCTAGTGTGAGACGAACAGCCTATCGTAGCCGCTCATTGGTGGGGCGTCTATGACCTGAAGGCCATATGGACGTACTGCCCTTTATAATATCGAGCTGTAATTGCACAAAAAACTAGTTTTTTCCAGACTTTAGAGCCTTTTTGAGGGTCCAAACGACCTTTTTTGGGGCCGAGACTTACCGCACGTGTGCTGGGGTGTGTGCGCGTACCTAAATTTTTCCAGATCGCTAGAATTAGAAGTCCAGGTAGCCTAGTTTCCCGAGGGCTTTCCAAGGCCACTGAAACCGGCTCAATCGGAGCTCGTTCTCATCCGCGTTGATAGTCCCTATCAATTCCGTCTCTAGAATGATTGTATTCTTCTATTTTTCCACCGTCTCTTCGCTAGTGTAAGACTAACACAATATCGTAGCCGCTCATTGGTGGGGCGTCTATGACCTGAAGACCATATGGACGTACTGCCCTTTACAATATCGAGCTGTAATTGCACAAAAAAGTAGTTTTTCCTGACTTTAGAGCCTTTTTGAGGGTCCAAACGGCCTTTTCTGGGGCCGAGACTTACCGCACGTGTGCTGCGGTGTGTGCGCGTATGTAAATTTTTCCAGATTGCTATAATTAGAAGTCCTTGTAGCCTAGTTTCCCGAGGGCTTTCCAACGCCACTGAAACCGGCTCAATCGGAGCTCGTTCTGATCCGCGTTGATAGTCCCTATCAATTCCCTCTCTAGAATGATTATATTCTTCTATTTTTCCACCGTCTCTTCGCTAGTGTGAGACTAACACCCTATCGTTGCCGCTCATTGGTGGGGCTTCTACGACCTGAAGACCATATGGATGTACTGCCCTTTATAATATCGAGCTGTAATTGCACAAAAAAGTATTTTTTTCCAGACTTTAGAGCCTTTTTGAGGGTCCAAACGGCCTTTTCTGGGGCCAAGACTTACCGCACGTGTGCTGGGGTGTGTGCGCATACCTAAATTTTTCCAGATAGCTAGAATTAGAAGTCCTGGTAGCCTAGTTTCCCAAGGCCTTTCCAACGCCACCGAAACTGGCTCAATCGGAGCTCGTTCTCATCCGCGTTGATAGTCCCTATCAATTCCCTCTCTAGAATGATTATATTCTTCTATTTTCCCACCGTCTCTTCGCTAGTGTGAGACTAACACCCTATCGTAGCCGCTCATTGGTGGGGCGTCTACGACCTGAAGACCATATGGACGTACTGCCCTTTATAATATCGAGCTGTAATTGCACAAAAAAGTAGTTTTTTCGAGACTTTAGAGCCTTTTTGAGGGTCCAAACGACCTTTTCTGGGGCCGAGACTTACCGCATGTGTGCTGGGGTGTGTGCGCGTATGTAAATTTTTCCAAATCGCTAGAATTAGAAGTCCTGGTAGCCTAGTTTCCCGAGGGCTTTCCAATGCCACTGAAACTGGCTCAATCGGAGCTCGTTCTCATCCGCGTTGATAGTCCCTATCAATTCCCTCTCTAGAATGATTATATTCTTCTATTTTTCCACCGTCTCTTCGCTAGTGTGAGACGAACAGCCTATCGTAGCCGCTCATTGGTGGGGCGTCTATGACCTGAAGGCCATATGGACATACTGCCCTTTATAATATCGAGCTGTAATTGCACAAAAAAGTAGTTTTTTCCAGACTTTAGAGCCTTTTTGAGGGTCCAAACGGCCTTTTCTGGGGCCAAGACTTACCGCACGCGTGCTGGGGTGTGTGCGCGTACCTAAATTTTTCCAGATCGCTAGAATTAGAAGTCCTGGTAGCCTAGTTTCCCGAGGGCTTTCCAACGCCACTGAAACCGGCTCAATCGGAGCTCGTTCTCATCCGCGTTGATAGTCCCAATCAATTCCCTCTCTAGAATGATTATATTCTTCTATTTTTCCACCGTCTCTTCGCTAGTGTGAGACGAACAGCCTATCGTAGCCGCTTATTGGTGGGGCATCTATGACCTGAAGGCCATATGGACGTACTGCCCTTTATAATATCGAGCTGTAATTGCTCAAAAAAGTAGTTTTTTCCAGACTTTAGAGCCTTTTTGAGGGTCCAAACGGCCTTTTCTGGGGCCGAGACTTACCGCACGTGTGCTGGGGTGTGTGCGCGTACCTAAATTTTTCCAGATCGCTAGAATTAGAAGTCCTGGTAGCCTAGTTTCCCAAGGGCTTTCCAAGGCCACTGAAACCGGCTCAATCGGAGCTCGTTCTCATCCGCGTTGATAGTCCCTATCAATTCCGTCTCTAGAATGATTGTATTCTTCTATTTTTCCACCGTCTCTTCGCTAGTGTCAGACTAACACAATATCGTAGCCGCTCATTGGTGGGGCGTCTATGACCTGAAGACCATATGGACGTACTGCCCTTTATAATATCGAGCTGTAATTGCACAAAAAAGTAGTTTTTCCAGACTTTAGAGCCTTTTTGAGGGTCCAAACGGCCTTTTCTGGGGCCGAGACTTACCGCACGTGTGCTGGGGTGTGTGCGCGTATGTAAATTTTTCCAGATTGCTAGAATTAGAAGTCCTTGTAGCCTAGTTTCCCGAGGGCTTACCAACGCCACTGAAACCGGCTCAATCGGAGCTCGTTCTCATCCGCGTTGATAGTCCCTATCAATTCCCTCTCTAGAATGATTATATTCTTCTATTTTTCCACCGTCTCTTTGCTAGTGTGAGACTAAAACCCTATCGTTGCCGCTCATTGGTGGGGCTTCTACGACCTGAAGACCATATGGACGTACTGCCCTTTATAATATCGAGCTGTAATTGCACAAAAAAGTAGTTTTTTCCAGACTTTAGAGCCTTTTTGAGGGTCCAAACGGCCTTTTCTGGGGCCGAGACTTACCGCACGTGTGCTGGGCTGTGTGCGCGTATGTAATATTTTCCAGATCGCTAGAATTAGAAGTCCTGGTAGCCTAGTTTCTCGAGGGCTTTCCAACGCCACTGAAACTGGCGCAATCGGAGCTCGTTCTCATCCGCGTTGATAGTCCCTATCAATTTCCCTCTCTAGAATGATTATATTATTCTATTTTTCCACCGTCTCTTCGCTAGTGTGAGACTAACACCCTATCGTAGCTGCTCATTGGTGGGCGTCTACGACCTGAAGACCATATGGACGTACTACCCTTTATAATATCGAGCTGTAATTGCACAAAAAAGTAGTTTTTTCGAGACTTTAGAGCCTTTTTGAGGGTCCAAACGACCTTTTCTGGGGCCGAGACTTACAGCACGTGTGCTGGAGTGTGTGCGCGTATGTAAATTTTTCCAGATCGCTAGAATTAGAAGTCCTGGTAGCCTAGTTTCCCGAGGGCTTTCCAACGCCACTGAAACTGGCTCAATCGGAGCTCGTTCTCATCCGCGTTGATAGTCCCTATCAATTCCCTCTCTAGATTGATTATATTCTTCTATTTTTCCACCGTCTCTTCGCTAGTGTGAGACTAACACCCTATCGTAGCTGCTCATTGGTGGGGCATCTATGACCTGAAGGCTATATGGACGTACTGCCCTTTATAATATCGAGCTGTAATTGCACAAAAAAGTAGTTTTTTCCAGACTTTAGAGCCTTTTTGATGGTCCAAACGACCATTTCTGGGGCCGAGACTTACCGCACGTGTGCTGGGGTGTGTGTGCGTATGTAAATTTTTCCAGATTGCTAGAATTAGAAGTCCTGGTAGCCTGGTTTCCCGAGGGCTTTCCAACGCCACTGAAACCGGCTAAATCGGAGCTCGTTCTCATCCGCGTTGATAGTCCCTATAAATTCCCTCTCTAGAATGATTATATTATTCTATTTTTCCACCGTCTCTTCGCTAGTGTGAGACTAACACCCTATCGTAGCCGCTCATTGGTGGGGCGTCTACGACCTGAAGACCATATGGACGTACTGCCCTTTATAATATCGAGCTGTAATTGCACAAAAAAGTAGTTTTTTTCCACATTTAGAGCCTTTTTGATGGTCCAAACGGCCTTTTCTGGGGCCAAGACTTACCGCACGTGTGCTGGGTTGTGTGCGCGTACCTAAATTTTTCCACATCGCTAGAATTAGAAGTCCTGGTAGCCTAGTTTAACGAGGCCTTTCCAACGCCACAGAAACCGGCTCAATCGGAGCTCGTTCTCATCCGCGTTGATAGTCCCTATCAATTCCCTGTCTAGAATGATTATATTCTTCTATTTTCCCAACGTCTCTTCGCTAGTGTGAGACTAACACCCTATCGTAGCCGCTCATTGGTGGGGCGTCTACGACCTGAAGACCATATGGACGTACTGCCCTTTATAATATCGAGCTATAATTGCACAAAAAAGTAGTTTTTTCCAGACTTTAGAGCCATTTTGAGGGTCCAAACGGCCTTTTCTGGGGCCGAGACTTACCGCACGTGTGCCGGGGTGTGTGCGCGTATGTAAATTTTTCTAGATTGCAAGAATTAGAAGTCCTTGTAGCCTAGTTTCCCGAGGGCTTTCCAACGCCACTGAAACCGGCTCAATCGGAGCTCGTTCTCATCCGCGTTGATAGTCCCTATAAATTCCCTCTCTAGAATGATTATATTCTTCTATTTTTCCACCGTCACTTCGCTAGTGTGAGACTAACACCCTATCTTAGCCGCTCATTGGTGAGGCGTCTACGACCAGAAGACCATATGGACGTACTGCCCTTTATAATATTGAGCTGTAATTACACAAAAAAGTAGTTTTTTCCAGACTTTAGTGCCTTTTTGAGGGTCCAAACGGCCTTTTCTGGCTCCGAGACTTACCGCACATGTGCTGGGGTGTGTGCGCGTATGTAAATTTTTACAGATCGCTAGAATTAGAAGTCCTGGTAGCCTAGTTTCCCGAGGGCTTTACAACGCCACTGAAACCGGCTCAATCGGAGCTCGTTCTCATCCGCGTTGATAGTCCCTATCAATTCCCTCTCTAGAATGATTATATTCTTCTATTTTTCCACCGTCTCTTCGCTAGTGTGAGACGAACAGCCTATCGTAGCCGCTCATTGGTGGGGCGTCTATGACCTGAAGGCCATATGGACGTACTGCCCTTTATAATATCGAGCTGTAATTGCACAAAAAACTAGTTTTTTCCAGACTTTAGAGCCTTTTTGAGGGTCCAAACGACCTTTTTTGGGGCCGAGACTTACCGCACGTGTGCTGGGGTGTGTGCGCGTACCTAAATTTTTCCAGATCGCTAGAATTAGAAGTCCAGGTAGCCTAGTTTCCCGAGGGCTTTCCAAGGCCACTGAAACCGGCTCAATCGGAGCTCGTTCTCATCCGCGTTGATAGTCCCTATCAATTCCGTCTCTAGAATGATTGTATTCTTCTATTTTTCCACCGTCTCTTCGCTAGTGTAAGACTAACACAATATCGTAGCCGCTCATTGGTGGGGCGTCTATGACCTGAAGACCATATGGACGTACTGCCCTTTACAATATCGAGCTGTAATTGCACAAAAAAGTAGTTTTTCCTGACTTTAGAGCCTTTTTGAGGGTCCAAACGGCCTTTTCTGGGGCCGAGACTTACCGCATGTGTGCTGCGGTGTGTGCGCGTATGTAAATTTTTCCAGATTGCTAGAATTAGAAGTCCTTGTAGCCTAGTTTCCCGAGGGCTTTCCAACGCCACTGAAACCGGCTCAATCGGAGCTCGTTCTGATCCGCGTTGATAGTCCCTATCAATTCCCTCTCTAGAATGATTATATTCTTCTATTTTTCCACCGTCTCTTCGCTAGTGTGAGACTAACACCCTATCGTTGCCGCTCATTGGTGGGGCTTCTACGACCTGAAGACCATATGGATGTACTGCCCTTTATAATATCGAGCTGTAATTGCACAAAAAAGTATTTTTTTCCAGACTTTAGAGCCTTTTTGAGGGTCCAAACGGCCTTTTCTGGGGCCAAGACTTACCGCACGTGTGCTGGGGTGTGTGCGCATACCTAAATTTTTCCAGATAGCTAGAATTAGAAGTCCTGGTAGCCTAGTTTCCCAAGGCCTTTCCAACGACACCGAAACTGGCTCAATCGGAGCTCGTTCTCATCCGCGTTGATAGTCCCTATCAATTCCCTCTCTAGAATGATTATATTCTTCTATTTTCCCACCGTCTCTTCGCTAGTGTGAGACTAACACCCTATCGTAGCCGCTCATTGGTGGGGCGTCTACGACCTGAAGACCATATGGACGTACTGCCCTTTATAATATCGAGCTGTAATTGCACAAAAAAGTAGTTTTTTCGAGACTTTAGAGCCTTTTTGAGGGTCCAAACGACCTTTTCTGGGGCCGAGACTTACCGCATGTGTGCTGGGGTGTGTGCGCGTATGTAAATTTTTCCAAATCGCTAGAATTAGAAGTCCTGGTAGCCTAGTTTCCCGAGGGCTTTCCAATGCCACTGAAACTGGCTCAATCGGAGCTCGTTCTCATCCGCGTTGATAGTCCCTATCAATTCCCTCTCTAGAATGATTATATTCTTCTATTTTTCCACCGTCTCTTCGCTAGTGTGAGACGAACAGCCTATCGTAGCCGCTCATTGGTGGGGCGTCTATGACCTGAAGGCCATATGGACGTACTGCCCTTTATAATATCGAGCTGTAATTGCACAAAAAAGTAGTTTTTTCCAGACTTTAGAGCCTTTTTGAGGGTCCAAACGGCCTTTTCTGGGGCCAAGACTTACCGCACGCGTGCTGGGGTGTGTGCGCGTACCTAAATTTTTCCAGATCGCTAGAATTAGAAGTCCTGGTAGCCTAGTTTCCCGAGGGCTTTCCAACGCCACTGAAACCGGCTCAATCGGAGCTCGTTCTCAACCGCGTTGATAGTCCCAATCAATTCCCTCTCTAGAATGATTATATTCTTCTATTTTTCCACCGTCTCTTCGCTAGTGTGAGACGAACAACCTATCGTAGCTGCTCATTGGTGGGGCGTCTATGACCTGAAGGCCATATGGACGTACTGCCCTTTATAATATCGAGCTGTAATTGCACAAAAAAGTAGTTTTTTCCAGACTTTAGAGCCTTTTTGAGGGTCCAAACGGCCTTTTCTGGGGCCGAGACTTACCGCACGTGTGCTGGGGTGTGTGCGCGTACCTAAATTTTTCCAGATCGCTAGAATTAGAAGTCCTGGTAGCCTAGTTTCCCGAGGGCTTTCCAAGGCCACTGAAACCGGCTCAATCGGAGCTCGTTCTCATCCGCGTTGATAGTCCCTATCAATTCCGTCTCTAGAATGATTGTATTCTTCTATTTTTCCACCGTCTCTTCGCTAGTGTAAGACTAACACAATATCGTAGCCGCTCATTGGTGGGGCGTCTATGACCTGAAGACCATATGGACGTACTGCCCTTTATAATATCGAGCTGTAATTGCACAAAAAAGTAGTTTTTCCAGACTTTAGAGCCTTTTTGAGGGTCCAAACGGCCTTTTCTGGGGCCGAGACTTACCGCACGTGTGCTGGGGTGTGTGCGCGTATGTAAATTTTTCCAGATTGCTAGAATTAGAAGTCCTTGTAGCCTAGTTTCCTGAGGGCTTTCCAACGCCACTGAAACCGGCTCAATCGGAGCTCGTTCTGATCCGCGTTGATAGTCCCTATCAATTCCCTCTCTAGAATGATTATATTCTTCTATTTTTCCACCGTCTCCTCGCTAGTGTGAGACTAACACCCTATCGTTGCCGCTCATTGGTGGGGCTTCTACGACCTGAAGACCATATGGACGTACTGCCCTTTATAATATCGAGCTGTAATTGCACAAAAAAGTAGTGTTTTCCAGACTTTAGAGCCTTTTTGAGGGTCCAAACGGCCTTTTCTGGGGCCGAGACTTACCGCACGTGTGCTGGGGTGTGTGCGCGTACCTAAATTTTTCCAGATCGCTAGAATTAGAAGTCCTGGTAGCCTAGTTTCCCAAGGCCTTTCCAACGCCACTGAAACTGGCTCAATCGGAGCTCGTTCTCATCCGCGTTGATAGTCCCTATCAATTCCCTCTCTAGAATGATTATATTCTTCTATTTTCCCACCGTCTCTTCGCTAGTGTGAGACTAACACCCTATCGTAGCCGCTCATTGGTGGGGCGTCTACGACCTGAAGACCATATGGACGTACTGCACTTTATAATATCGAGCTGTAATTGCACAAAAAAGTAGTTTTTTCGAGACTTTAGAGCCTTTTTGAGGGTCCAAACGACCTTTTCTGGGGCCGAGACTTACCGCATGTGTGCTGGGGTGTGTGCGCGTATGTAAATTTTTCCAGATCGCAAGAATTAGAAGTCCTGGTAGCCTAGTTTCCCGAGGGCTTTCCAACGCCACTGAAACCGGCTCAATCGGAGCTCGTTCTCATCCGCGTTGATAGTCCCTATCAATTCCCTCTCTAGAATGATTATATTCTTCTATTTTTCCACCGTCTCTTCGCTAGTGTGAGACGAACAGCCTATCGTAGCCGCTCATTGGAGGGGCGTCTATGACCTGAAGGCCATATGGACGTACAACCCTTTATAATATCGAGCTGTAATTGCACAAAAAAGTTGTTTTTTCCAGACTTTAGAGCCTTTTTGAGGGTCCAAACGGCCTTTTCTGGGGCCGAGACTTACCGCACGCGTGCTGGGGTGTGTGCGCGTACCTAAATTTTTCCAGATCGCTAGAATTAGAAGTCCTGGTAGCCTAGTTTCCCGAGGTCTTTCCAACGCCACTGAAACCGGCTCAATCGGAGCTCGTTCTCATCCGCGTTGATAGTCCCAATCAATTCCCTCTCTAGAATGATTATATTCTTCTATTTTTCCACCGTCTCTTCGCTAGTGTGAGACGAACAGCCTATCGTAGCCGCTTATTGGTGGGGCATCTATGACCTGAAGGCCATATGGACGTACTGCCCTTTATAATATCGAGCTGTAATTGCTCAAAAAAGTAGTTTTTTCCAGACTTTAGAGCCTTTTTGAGGGTCCAAACGGCCTTTTCTGGGGCCGAGACTTACCGCACGTGTGCTGGGGTGTGTGCGCGTACCTAAATTTTTCCAGATCGCTAGAATTAGAAGTCCTGGTAGCCTAGTTTCCCAAGGGCTTTCCAAGGCCACTGAAACCGGCTCAATCGGAGCTCGTTCTCATCCGCGTTGATAGTCCCTATCAATTCCGTCTCTAGAATGATTGTATTCTTCTATTTTTCCACCGTCTCTTCGCTAGTGTCAGACTAACACAATATCGTAGCCGCTCATTGGTGGGGCGTCTATGACCTGAAGACCATATGGACGTACTGCCCTTTATAATATCGAGCTGTAATTGCACAAAAAAGTAGTTTTTCCAGACTTTAGAGCCTTTTTGAGGGTCCAAACGGCCTTTTCTGGGGCCGAGACTTACCGCACGTGTGCTGGGGTGTGTGCGCGTATGTAAATTTTTCCAGATTGCTAGAATTAGAAGTCCTTGTAGCCTAGTTTCCCGAGGGCTTTCCAACGCCACTGAAACCGGCTCAATCGGAGCTCGTTCTCATCCGCGTTGATAGTCCCTATCAATTCCCTCTCTAGAATGATTATATTCTTCTATTTTTCCACCGTCTCTTTGCTAGTGTGAGACTAAAACCCTATCGTTGCCGCTCATTGGTGGGGCTTCTACGACCTGAAGACCATATGGACGTACTGCCCTTTATAATATCGAGCTGTAATTGCACAAAAAAGTAGTTTTTTCCAGACTTTAGAGCCTTTTTGAGGGTCCAAACGGCCTTTTCTGGGGCCGAGACTTACCGCACGTGTGCTGGGGTGTGTGCGCGTACCTAAATTTTTCCAGATCGCTAGAATTAGAAGTCCTGGTAGCCTAGTTTCCCAAGGCCTTTCCAACGCCACTGAAACCGGCTCAATCGGAGCTCGTTCTCATCCGCGTTGATAGTCCCTATCAATTCCCTCTCTAGAATGATTATATTCTTCTATTTTCCCACCGTCTCTTCGCTAGTGTGAGACTAACACCCTATCGTAGCCGCTCATTGGTGGGGCGTCTACGACCGAAAGACCATATGGACGTACTGCCCTTTATAATATCGAGCTGTAATTGCACAAAAAAGTAGTTTTTTCGAGACTTTAGAGCCTTTTTGAGGGTCCAAACGACCTTTTCTGGGGCCGAGACTTACCGCACGTGTGCTGGGGGGTGTGCGCGTATGTAAATTTTTCCAGATCGCTAGAATTAGAAGTCCTGGTAGCCTAGTTTCCCGAGGGCTTTCCAACGCCACTGAAACCGGCTCAATCGGAGCTCGTTCTCATCCGCGTTGATAGTCCCTATCAATTCCCTCTCTAGAATGATTATATTCTTCTATTTTTCCACCGTCTCTTCGCTAGTGTGAGACGAACAGCCTATCGTAGCCGCTCATTGGTGGGGCGTCTATGACCTGAAGGCCATATGGACGTACTGCCCTTTATAATATCGAGCTGTAATTGCACAAAAACGTAGTTTTTTCCAGACTTTAGAGCCTTTTTGAGGGTCCAAACGGCCTTTTCTGGGGCCGAGACTTACCGCACGTGTGCTGGGGTGTGTGCGCGTACCTAAATTTTTCCAGATCGCTAGAATTAAAAGTCCTGGTAGCCTAGTTTCCCGAGGGCTTTCCAAGGCCACTGAAACCGGCTCAATCGGAGCTCGTTCTCATCCGCGTTGATAGTCCCTATCAATTCCCTCTCTAGAATGATTGTATTTTTCTATTTTTCCACCGTCTCTTCGCTAGTGTAAGACTAACACCCTATCGTAGCCCTCATTGGTGGGGCGTCTACGTCCTGAAGACCATATGGACGTACTGCCCTTTATAATATCGAGCTGGAATTGCACAAAAAAGTAGTTTTTTCCAGACTTTAGAGCCTTTTTGAGGTTCCAAACGGCCTTTTCTGGGGCCGAGACTTACCGCACGCGTGCTGGGGTCTGTGCGCGTATGTAAATTTTTCCAGATTGCTAGAATTAGAAGTCCTTGTAGCCTAGTTTCCCGAGGGCTTTCCAACGCTACTGAAACCGGCTCAATCGGAGCTCGTTCTCATCCGCGTTGATAGTCCCTATCAATTCCCTCTCTAGAATGATTATATTCTTCTATTTTTCCACCGTCTCTTCGCTAATGTGAGACTAACACCCTATCGTAGCCGCTCATTGGTGGGGCGTCTACGACCTGAAGACCATATGGACGTACTGCCCTTTATAATATCGAGCTGTAATTGCACAAAAAAGGAGTTTTTTCCAGACTTTAGAGCCTTTTTGATGGTCCAAACGGCCATTTCTGGGGCCAGGACTTACCGCACGTGTGCTGGGGTGTGTGTGCATATGTAAATATTTCCAGATTGCTAGAATTAGAAGTCCTAGTAGCCTAGTTTCCCGAGGGCTTTCCAACGCCACTGAAACTGGCTCAATCGGAGCTCGTTCTCATCCGCGTTGATTGTCCCTATCAATTTCCCTCTGTAGAATGATTATATTCTTCTATTTTCCCACCGTCTCTTCGCTAGTGTGAGACTAACACCTTATCGTAGCCGCTCATTGGTGGGGCGTCTATGACCTGAAGACCATATGGACGTACTGCCCTTTATAATATCGAGCTGTAATTGCACAAAAAAGTAGTTTTTTCCAGACTTTAAAGCATTTTTGACGGTCCAAACGGCCTTTTCTGGGGCCGAGACTTACCGCACGTGTGCTGGGGTGTGTGCGCGTATGTAAATTTTTCCAGATTGCTAGAATTAGAAGTCCTTGTAGCCTAGTTTCCAGAGGGCTTTCCAACGCCACTGAAACCGGCTCAATCGGAGCTCGTTCTCATCCGCGTTGATAGTCCCTATCAATTCCCTCTCTAGAATGATTATATTCTTCTATTTTTCCACCGTCTGTTCGCTAGTGTGAGACTAACACCCTATCGTTGCCGCTCATTGGTGGGGCTTCTACGACCTGAAGACCATATGGACGTACTGCCCTTTATAATATCGAGCTGTAATTGCACAAAAAAGTAGTTTTTTCCAGACTTTAGAGCCTTTTTGAGGGTCCAAACGGCCTTTTCTGGGGCCGAGACTTACCGCACGTGCGCTGGGGTGTGTGCGCGTACCTAAATTTTTCCAGATCGCTAGAATTAGAAGTCCTGGTAGCCTAGTTTCCCAAGGTCTTTCCAACGCCACTGAAACCGGCTCAATCGGAGCTCGTTCTCATCCGCGTTGATAGTCCCTATCAATTCCCTCTCTAGAATGATTATATTCTTCTATTTTCCCACCATCTCTTCGCTAGTGTGAGACTAACACCCTATCGTAGCCGCTCATTGGTGGGGCGTCTACGACCTGAAGACCATATGGACGTACTACCCTTTATAATATTGAGCTGTAATTGCACAAAAAAGTTGTTTTTTCGAGACTTTAGAGCCTTTTTGAGGGTCCAAACGAGCTTTTCTGGGGCCGAGACTTACCGCACGTGTGCTGGGGTGTGTGCGCGTATGTAAATTTTTCCAGATCGCTAGAATTAGAAGTCCTGGTAGCCTAGTTTCCCGAGGGCTTTCCAACGCCACTGAAACCGGCTCAATCGGAGCTCGTTCTCATCCACGTTGATAGTCCCTATCAATTCCCTCTCTAGAATGATTATATTCTTCTATTTTTCCACCGTCTCTTCGCTAGTGTGAGAAGAACAGCCTATCGTAGCCGCTCATTGGTGGGGCGTCTATGACCTGAAGGCCATATGGACGTACTGCCCTTTATAATATCGAGCTGCAATTGCACAAAAAAGTAGTTTTTTCCAGACTTTAGAGCCTTTTTGAGGGTCCAAACGGCCTTTTTTGGGGCCGAGACTTACCGCACGTGTGCTGGGGTGTGTGCGTGTACCTAAATTTTTCCAGATCGCTAGAATTAGAAGTCCTGGTAGCCTAGTTTCCCGAGGGCTTTCCAAGGCCACTGAAACCGGCTCAATCGGAGCTCGTTCTCATCCGCGTTGATAGTCACTATCAATTCCCTCTCTAGAATGATTGTATTTTTCTATTTTTCCACCGTCTCTTCGCTAGTGTAAGACTAAGACCCTATCGTAGCCGCTCATTGGTGAGGCGTCTACATCCTGAAGACCATATGGACGTACTGCCCTTTATAATATCGAGCTGGAATTGCACAAAAAAGTAGTTTTTTCCAAACTTTAGAGCCTTTTTGAGGTTCCAAACGGCCTTTTCTGGGGCCGAGACTTACCGCATGCGTGCTGGGGTGTGTGCGCGTATGTAAATTTTTCCAGATTGCTAGAATTAGAAGTCGTTGTAGCCTAGTTTCCTGAGGGCTTTCCAACGCCACTGAAATCGGCACAATCGGAGCTCGTTCTCATCCGTCTTGATAGTCCCTATCAATTCCCTCTCTAGAATGATTATATTCTTCTATTTTTCCACCGTCTCTTCGCTAATGTGAGACTAACACCCTATCGTAGCCGCTCATTGGTGGGGCGTCTACGACCTGAAGACCATATGGGCGTACTGCCCTTTATAATATCGAGCTGTAATTGCACAAAAAAGTAGTTTTTTTCCAGACTTTAGAGCCTTTTTGATGGTCCAAACGGCCATTTCTGGGGCCAGGACTTACCGCACGTGTGCTGGGGTGTGTGTACATATGTAAATTTTTCCAGATTGCTAGAATTAGAAGTCCTAGTAGCCTAGTTTCCCGAGGGCTTTCCAACGCCACTGAAACTGGCTCAATCGGAGCTCGTTCTCATCCCCGTTGAGAGTCCCTATCAATTTCCCTCTCTAGAATGATTGTATTCTTCTATTTTTCCACCGTCTCTTCGCTAGTGTGAGACTAACACCCTATCGTAGCCGCTCATTGGTGGGCGTCTACGACCTGAAGACCATATGGACGTACTGCCCTTTATAATATCGAGCTGTAATTGCATAAAAAAGTAGTTTTTTTCCAGACTTTAGATCCTTTTTGAGGGTCCAAACGGCCTTTTCTGGGGCCGAGACTTACCGCACGTGTGCTGGGGTGTGTGCGCGTATGTAAATTTTTCCAGATTGCTAGAATTAGAAGTCCTTGTAACCTAGTTTTCGAGGGCTTTCCAACGCCACTGAAACCGGCTCAATCGGAGCTCGTTCTCATCCGCGTTGATAGTCCCTATCAATTCCCTCTCTAGAATGATTATATTCTTCTATTTTTCCACCGTCTCTTCGCTAGTGTGAGACGAACAACCTATCGTAGCCGCTCATTGGTGGGGTGTCTATAAACTGAAGGCCATATGGACGTACTGCCCTTTAAAATATCGAGCTGTAATTGCACAAAAAAGTAGTTTTTTCCAGACTTTGGAGCCTTTTTGAGGGTCCAAACGGCCTTTTCTGGGGCCGAGACTTACGCACGTGTGCTGGGGTGTGTGCGCGTACCTAAATTTTTCCAGATCGCTAGAATTAGAAGTCCTGGTAGCCTAGTTTCCCGAGGGCTTTCCAACGCCACTGAAACCGGCTCAATCGGAGCTCGTTCTCATCCGCGTTTATAGTCCCTATCAATTCCCTCTCTAGAATGATTGTATTCTTCTATTTTTCCACCGTCTCTTCGCTAGTGTAAGACTAACACCCTATCGTAGCCGCTCATTGGTGGGGCGTCTACGACCTGAAGACTATATGGACGTACTGCCCTTTATAATATCGAGCTGTAATTGCACAAAAAAGTAGTTTTTTCCAGACTTTAGAGCCTTTTTGATGGTCCAAACGGCCATTTCTGGGGCCAAGACTTACCGCACGTGTGCTGGGGTGTGTGTGCATATGTAAATTTTTCCAGATTGCTAGAATTAGAAGTCCTAGTAGCCTAGTTTCCCGAGGGCTTTCGAACGCCACTGAAACTGGCTCAATCGGAGCTCGTTCTCATCCGCGTTGATTGTCCCTATCAATTTCCCTCTGTAGAATGATTATATTCTTCTATTTTTCCACCGTCTCTTCGCTAGTGTGAGACTAACACCCTATCATAGCCGCTCATTGGTGGGGCGTCTCTGACCTGAAGACCATATGGACGTACTGCCCTTTATAATATCGAGCTGTAATTGCACAAAAAAGTAGTTTTTTCCAGACTTTAGAGCCTTTTTGAGGGTCCAAACGGCCTTTTCTGGGGCCGAGACTTACCGCACGTGAGCTGGGGTGTGTGCGCGTATGTAATATTTTCCAGATCTCTAGAATTAGAAGTCCTGGTAGCCTAGTTTCTCGAGGGCTTTCTAACGCCACTTAAACCGGCTCAATCGGAGCTCGTTCTCATCCGCGTTGATAGTCCCTATCAATTTCCCTCTCTAGAATGATTGTATTCTTCTATTTTTCCACCGTCTCTTTGCTAGTGTGAGACTAACACCCTATCGTAGCCGCTCATTGGTGGGCGTCTACGACCTGAAGACCATATGGACGTACTGCCATTTATAATATCGAGCTGTAATTGCACAAAAAAGTAGTTTTTTCCAGACTTTAGATCCTTTTTGAGGGTCCAAACGGCCTTTTCTGGGGCCGAGACTTACCACACGTGTGCTGGGGTGTGTGCGCGTATGTAAATTTTTCCAGATTGCTAGAATTAGAAGTCCTTGTAGCCTAGTTTCCCGAGGGCTTTCCAACGCCACTGAAACCGGCTCAATCGGAGCTCGTTCTCATCCGCGTTGATAGTCCCTATCAATTCCCTCTCTAGAATGATTATATTCTTCTATTTTTCCACCGTCTCTTCGCTAGTGTGCGACGAACAACCTATCGTAGCCGCTCATTGGTGGGGCGTCTATGACCTGAAGGCCATATGGACGTACTGCCCTTTAAAATATCGAGCTGTAATTGCACAAAAAAGTAGTTTTTTCCAGACTTTAGAGCCTTTTTGAGGGTCCAAACGGCCTTTTCTGGGGCCGAGACTTACCGCACGTGTGCTGGGGTGTGTGCGCGTACCTAAATTTTTCTAGATTGCTAGAATTAGAAGTCCTGGTAGCCTAGTTTCCCGAGGGCTTTCCAACGCCACTGAAACCGGCTCAATCGGAGCTCGTTCTCATCCGCGTTTATAGTCCCTATCAATTCCCTCTCTAGAATGATTGTATTCTTCTATTTTTCCACTGTCTCTTCGCTAGTGTAAGACTAACACCCAATCGTAGCCGCTCATTGGTAGGGCGTCTACGACCTGAAGACCATATGGACGTACTGCCCTTTATAATATTGAGCTGTAATTGCACAAAAAAGTAGTTTTTTCTAGACTTTAGAGCCATTTTGAGGGTCCAAACGGCCTTTTCTGGGGCCGAGACTTACCGCACGCGTGCTGGGGTGTTTGCGCTTATGTAAATTTTTCCAGATTGCTAGAATTAGAAGTCCTTGTAGCCTAGTTTCCCGAGGGCTTTCCAACGCCACTGAAACCGGCTCAATCGGAGCTCGTTCTCATCCGCGTTGATAGTCCCTATAAATTCCCTCTCTAGAATGATTATATTCTTCTATTTTTCCACCGTCTCTTGGCTAGTGTGAGACTAACACCCTATCGTAGCCGCTCATTGGTGGGGCGTCTACGACCTGAAGACCATATGGACGTACTGCCCTTTATAATATCGAGCTGTAATTGCACAAAAAAGTAGTTTTTTCCAGACTTTAGAGCCTTTTTGAGGGTCCAAACGGCCTTTTCTGGGGCCGAGACTTACCGCACGTGTGCTGGGGTGTGTGCGCGTACCTAAATTTTTCCAGATCGCTAGAATTAGAAGTCCTGGTAGCCTAGTTTAACGAGGCCTTTCCAACGCCATAGAAACCGGCTCAATCGGAGCTCGTTCTCATCCGCGTTGATAGTCCCTATCAATTCCCTCTCTAGAATGATTATATTCTTCTATTTTCCCACCGTCTCTTCGCTAGTGTAAGGCTAACACCCTATCGTAGCTGCTCATTGGTGGGGCGTCTACGACCTGAAGACCATATGGACGTACTGCCCTTTATAATATCGAGCTGTAATTGCACAAAAAAGTAGTTTTTTCCAGACTTTAGAGCCATTTTGAGGGTCCAAACGCCCTTTTCTGGGGCCGAGACTTACCGCACGCGTGCTGGGGTGTGTGCGCGTATGTAAATTTTTCCAGATTGCTAGAATTAGAAGTCCTTGTAGCCTAGTTTCCCAAGGGCTTTCCAACGCCACTGAAACCGGCTCAATCGGAGCTCGTTCTCATCCGCGTTGATAGTCCCTATCAATTCCCTCTCTAGAAAGATTATATTCTTCTATTTTTCCACCGTCTCTTCGCTAGTGTGAGACTAACACCCTATCTTAGCCACTCATTGGTGGGGCGTCTACGACCTGAAGACCCTATGGACGTACTGCCCCTTATAATATTGAGCTGTAATTGCACAAAAAAGTAGTTTTTTCCAGACTTTAGAGCCTTTTTGAGGGTCCAAACGGCCTTTTCTGGGGCTGAGACTTACCGCACGTGTGCTGGGGTGTGTGCGCGTATGTAAATTTCTCCAGATCGCTAGAATTAGAAGTCCTGGTAGCCTAGTTTCCCGACGGCTTTCCAACGCCACTGAAACCGGCTCAATCGGAGCTCGTTCTCTTCCGCGTTGATTGTCCCTATCAATTCCCTCTCTAGAATGATTATATTCTGCTATTTTTCCACCGTCTCTTCGCTAGTGTGAGACGAACAGCCAATCATAGCCGCTCATTGGTGGGGCGTCTATGACCTGAAGGCCGTATGGACGTACTGCCCTTTATAATATCGAGCTGTAATTGCACAAAAAAGTAGTTTTTTCTAGACTTTAGAGCCTTTTTGAGGGTCCAAACGGCCTTTTCTGGGGCCGAGACTTACCGCACGTGTGCTGGGGTGTGTGCGCGTATGTAAATTTTTCCAGATTGCTAGAATTAGAAGTCCTTGTAGCCTAGTTTCTCGAGGGCTTTCCAACGCCACTGAAACCGGCTCAATCGGAGCTCGTTCTCATCCGCGTTGATAGTCCCTATCAATTCCCTCTCTAGAATGATTATATTCTTCTATTTTTCCACCGTCTCTTCGCTAGTGTGAGACGAACAACCTATCGTAGCCGCTCATTGGTGGGGCGTCTATGACCTGAAGGCCATATGGACGTACTGCCCTTTAAAATATCGAGCTGTAATTGCACAAAAAAGTAGTTTTTTCCAGACTTTAGAGCCTTTTTGAGGGTCCAAACGGCCTTTTCTGGGGCCGAGACTTACCGCACGTGTGCTGGGGTGTGTGCGCGTACCTAAATTTTTCTAGATTGCTAGAATTAGAAGTCCTGGTAGCCTAGTTTCCCGAGGGCTTTCCAACGCCACTGAAACCGGCTCAATCGGAGCTCGTTCTCATCCGCGTTTATAGTCCCTATCAATTCCCTCTCTAGAATGATTGTATTCTTCTATTTTTCCACTGTCTCTTCGCTAGTGTAAGACTAACACCCAATCGTAGCCGCTCATTGGTAGGGCGTCTATGACCTGAAGACCATATGGACGTACTGCCCTTTATAATATTGAGCTGTAATTGCACAAAAAAGTAGTTTTTTCTAGACTTTAGAGCCATTTTGAGGGTCCAAACGGCCTTTTCTGGGGCCGAGACTTACCGCACGCGTGCTGGGGTGTTTGCGCTTATGTAAATTTTTCCAGATTGCTAGAATTAGAAGTCCTTGTAGCCTAGTTTCCCGAGGGCTTTCCAACGCCACTGAAACCGGCTCAATCGGAGCTCGTTCTCATCCGCGTTGATAGTCCCTATAAATTCCCTCTCTAGAATGATTATATTCTTCTATTTTTCCACCGTCTCTTGGCTAGTGTGAGACTAACACCCTATCGTAGCCGCTCATTGGTGGGGCGTCTACGACCTGAAGACCATATGGACGTACTGCCCTTTATAATATCGAGCTGTAATTGCACAAAAAAGTAGTTTTTTCCAGACTTTAGAGCCTTTTTGAGGGTCCAAACGGCCTTTTCTGGGGCCGAGACTTACCGCACGTGTGCTGGGGTGTGTGCGCGTACCTAAATTTTTCCAGATCGCTAGAATTAGAAGTCCTGGTAGCCTAGTTTAACGAGGCCTTTCCAACGCCATAGAAACCGGCTCAATCGGAGCTCGTTCTCATCCGCGTTGATAGTCCCTATCAATTCCCTCTCTAGAATGATTATATTCTTCTATTTTCCCACCGTCTCTTCGCTAGTGTAAGGCTAACACCCTATCGTAGCTGCTCATTGGTGGGGCGTCTACGACCTGAAGACCATATGGACGTACTGCCCTTTATAATATCGAGCTGTAATTGCACAAAAAAGTAGTTTTTTCCAGACTTTAGAGCCATTTTGAGGGTCCAAACGCCCTTTTCTGGGGCCGAGACTTACCGCACGCGTGCTGGGGTGTGTGCGCGTATGTAAATTTTTCCAGATTGCTAGAATTAGAAGTCCTTGTAGCCTAGTTTCCCAAGGGCTTTCCAACGCCACTGAAACCGGCTCAATCGGAGCTCGTTCTCATCCGCGTTGATAGTCCCTATCAATTCCCTCTCTAGAAAGATTATATTCTTCTATTTTTCCACCGTCTCTTCGCTAGTGTGAGACTAACACCCTATCTTAGCCACTCATTGGTGGGGCGTCTACGACCTGAAGACCCTATGGACGTACTGCCCCTTATAATATTGAGCTGTAATTGCACAAAAAAGTAGTTTTTTCCAGACTTTAGAGCCTTTTTGAGGGTCCAAACGGCCTTTTCTGGGGCTGAGACTTACCGCACGTGTGCTGGGGTGTGTGCGCGTATGTAAATTTCTCCAGATCGCTAGAATTAGAAGTCCTGGTAGCCTAGTTTCCCGACGGCTTTCCAACGCCACTGAAACCGGCTCAATCGGAGCTCGTTCTCTTCCGCGTTGATTGTCCCTATCAATTCCCTCTCTAGAATGATTATATTCTTCTATTTTTCCACCGTCTCTTCGCTAGTGTGAGACGAACAGCCAATCATAGCCGCTCATTGGTGGGGCGTCTATGACCTGAAGGCCGTATGGACGTACTGCCCTTTATAATATCGAGCTGTAATTGCACAAAAAAGTAGTTTTTTCTAGACTTTAGAGCCTTTTTGAGGGTCCAAACGGCCTTTTCTGGGGCCGAGACTTACCGCACGTGTGCTGGGGTGTGTGCGCGTATGTAAATTTTTCCAGATTGCTAGAATTAGAAGTCCTTGTAGCCTAGTTTCTCGAGGGCTTTCCAACGCCACTGAAACCGGCTCAATCGGAGCTCGTTCTCATCCGCGTTGATAGTCCCTATCAATTCCCTCTCTAGAATGATTATATTTTTCTATTTTTCCACCGTCTCTTCGCTAGTGTGAGACTAACACCCTATCGTTGCCGCTCATTGGTGGGGCTTCTACGACCTGAAGACCATATGGACGTACTGCCCTTTATAATATCGAGCTGTAATTGCACAAAAAAGTAGTTTTTTCCAGACTTTAGAGGCTTTTTGAGGGTCCAAACGGCCTTTTCTGGGGCCGAGACTTACCGCACGTGTGCTGGGGTGTGTGCGCGTACCTAAATTTTTCCAGATCGCTAGAATTAGAAGTCTTGGTAGCCTAGTTTCCAAAGGCCTTTCCAACGCCACTGAAACCGGCTCAATCGGAGCTCGTTCTCATCCGCGTTGATAGTCCCTATCAATTCCGTCTCTAGAATGATTATATTCTTCTATTTTCCCACCGTCTCTTCGCTAGTGTGAGACTAACACCCTATCGTAGCCGCTCATTGGTGGGGTGTCTACGACCTAAAGACCATATGGACGTACTGCCCTTTATAATATCGAGCTGTAATTGCACAAAAAAGTAGTTTTTTCGAGACTTTAGAGCCTTTTTGAGGGTCCAAACGACCTTTTCTAGGGCCGAGACTTACCGCACGTGTGCTGGGGTGTGTGCGCGTATGTAAATTTTTCCAGATCGCTAGAATTAGAAGTCCTGGTAGCCTAGTTTCCCGAGGGCTTTCCAACGCCACTGAAACCGGCTCAATCGGAGCTCGTTCTCATCCGCGTTGATAGTCCCTATCAATTCCCTCTCTAGAATGATTATATTCTTCTATTTTTCCACCGTCTCTTCGCTAGTGTGAGACGAACAGCCTATCGTAGCCGCTCATTGGGGGGGCGTCTATGACCTGAAGGCCATATGGACGTACTGCCCTTTATAATATCGAGCTGTAATTGCACAAAAAAGTAGTTTTTTCCAGACTTTAGAGCCTTTTTGATGGTCCAAACGGCCATTTCTGGGGCCAGGACTTACCGCACGTGTGCTGGGGTGTGTGTGCATATGTAAATTTTTCCAGATCGCTAGAATTAGAAGTCCTGGTAGCCTAGTTTCCCGAGGGCTTTCCAAGGCCACTGAAACTGGCTCAATCAGAGCTCGTTCTCATCCGCGTTGATTGTCCCTATCAATTTTCCTCTGTAGAATGATTATATTCTTCTATTTTTCCACCGTCTCTTCGCTAGTGTGAGACTAACACCCTATCATAGCCGCTCATTGGTGGGGCGTCTACGACCTGAAGACCATATGGACGTACTGCCCTTTATAATATCGAGCTGTAATTGCACAAAAAAGTAGTTTTTTCCAGACTTTAGAGCCTTTTTGAGGGTCCAAACGACCTTTTCTGGGGCCGAGACTTACCGCACGTGTGCTGGGGTGTGTGCGCGTACCTAAATTTTTCCAGATCGCTAGAATTAGAAGTCCTGGTAGCCTAGTTTCCCGAGGGCTTTCCAAGGCCACTGAAACCGGCTCAATCGGAGCTCGTTCTCATCCGCGTTGATAGTCCCTATCAATTCCCTCTCTAGAATGATTGTATTTTTCTATTTTTCCACCGTCTCTTCGCTAGTGTAAGACTAACACCCTATCGTAGCCGCTCATTGGTGGGGCGTCTACGTCCTGAAGACCATATGGACGTACTGCCCTTTATAATATCAAGCTGGAATTGCACAAAAAAGTAGTTTTTTCCAGACTTTAGAGCCTTTTTGAGGTTCCAAACGGCCTTTTCTGGGGCCGAGACTTACCGCACGCTTGATGGGGTGTGTGCGCGTATGTAAATTTTTCCAGATTGCTAGAATTAGAAGTCCTTGTAGCCTAGTTTCCCGAGGGCTTTCCAACGCCACTGAAACCGGCTCAATCGGAGCTCGTTCTCATCCGCGTTGATAGTCCCTATCAATTCCCTCTCTAGAATGATTATATTCTTCTATTTTTCCACCGTCTCTTCGCTAATGTGAGAATAACACCCTATCATAGCCGCTCATTGGTGGGGCGTCTACGACCTGAAGACCATATGGACGTACTGCCCTTTATAATATCGAGCTGTAATTGCACAAAAAAGTAGTTTTTTCCAGACTTTAGAGCCTTTTTGATGGTCCAAACGGCCATTTCTGGGGCCAGGACTTACCGCACGTGTGCTGGGGTGTGTGTGCATATGTAAATTTTTCCAGATTGCTAGAATTAGAAGTCCTAGTAGCCTAGTTTCCCGAGGGCTTTCCAACGCCACTGAAACTGGCTCAATCAGAGCTCGTTCTCATCCGCGTTGATTGTCCCTATCAATTTTCCTCTGTAGAATGATTATATTCTTGTATTTTTCCACCGTCTCTTCGCTAGTGTGAGACTAACACCCTATCATAGCCGCTCATTGGTGCGGCGTCTCTGACCTGAAGACCATATGGACGTACTGCCCTTTATAATATCGAGCTGTAATTGCACAAAAAAGTAGTTTTTTCCAGACTTTAGAGCCTTTTTGAGGGTCCAAACGGCCTTTTCTGGGGCCGAGACTTACCGCACGTGTGCTGGGGTGTGTGCGCGTATGTAATATTTTCCAGATCACTAGAATTAGAAGTCCTGGTAGCCTAGTTTCCCGAGGGCTTTCTAACGCTACTTAAACCGGCTCAATCGGAGCTCGTTCTCATCCGCGTTGATAGTCCCTATCAATTTCCCTCTCTAGAATGATTGTATTCTTCTATTTTTCCACCGTCTCTTCGCTAGTGTGAGACTAACACCCTATCGTAGCCGCTCATTGGTGGGTGTCTACGACCTGAAGACCATATGGACGTACTGCCCTTTATAATATCGAGCTGTAATTGCACAAAAAAGTAGTTTTTTCGAGACTTTAGAGCCTTTTTGAGGGTCCAAACGACCATTTCTAGGGCCGAGACTTACCGCACGTGTGCTGGGGTGTGTGCGCGTACGTAAATTTTTCCAGATTGCTAGAATTAGAAGTCCTTGTAGCCTAGTTTCTCGAGGGCTTTCCAACGCCACTGAAACCGGCTCAATCGGAGCTCGTTCTCATCCGCGTTGATAGTCCCTATCAATTCCCTCTCTAGAATGATTATATTTTTCTATTTTTCCTCCGTCTCTTCGCTAGTGTGAGACTAACACGCTATCGTTGCCGCTCATTGGTGGGGCTTCTACGACCTGAAGACCATATGGACGTACTGCCCTTTATAATATCGAGCTGTAATTGCACAAAAAAGTAGTTTTTTCCAGACTTTAGAGGCTTTTTGAGGGTCCAAACGGCCTTTTCTGGGGCCGAGACTTACCGCACGTGTGCTGGGGTGTGTGCGCGCACCTAAATTTTTCCAGATTGCTAGAATTAGAAGTCTTGGTAGCCTAGTTTCCCAAGGCCTTTCCAACGCCACTGAAACCGGCTCAATCGGAGCTCGTTCTCATCCGCGTTGATAGTCCCTATCAATTCCGTCTCTAGAATGATTATATTCTTCTATTTTCCCACCGTCTCTTCGCTAGTGTGAGCCTAACACCCTATCGTAGCCGCTCGTTGGTGGGGCGTCTATGACCTAAAGACCATATGGACGTACTGCCCTTTATAATATCGAGCTGTAATTGCACAAAAAAGTAGTTTTTTCGAGACTTTAGAGCCTTTTTGAGGGTCCAAACGACCTTTTCTTGGGCCGAGACTTACCGCACGTGTGCTGGGGTGTGTGCGCGTATGTAAATTTTTACAGATCGCTAGAATTAGAAGTCTTGGTAGCCTAGTTTCCCAAGGCCTTTCCAACGCCACTGAAACCGGCTCAATCGGAGCTCGTTCTCATCCGCGTTGATAGTCCCTATCAATTCTGTCTCTAGAATGATTATATTCTTCTATTTTCCCACCGTCTCTTCGCTAGTGTGAGCCTAACACCCTATCGTAGCCGCTCGTTGGTGGGGCGTCTATGACCTAAAGACCATATGGACGTACTGCCCTTTATAATATCGAGCTGTAATTGCACAAAAAAGTAGTTTTTTCGAGACTTTAGAGCCTTTTTGAGGGTCCAAACGACCTTTTCTTGGGCCGAGACTTACCGCACGTGTGCTGGGGTGTGTGCGCGTATGTAAATTTTTACAGATCGCTAGAATTAGAAGTCCTGGTAGCCTAGTTTCCCGAGGGCTTTCCAACGCCACTGAAACCGGCTCAATCGGAGCTCGTTCTCATCCGCGTTGATAGTCCCTATCAATTCCCTCTCTAGAATGATTATATTCTTCTATTTTTCCACCGTCTCTTCGCTAGTGTGAGACGAACAGCCTATCGTAGCCGCTCATTGGTGGGGCGTCTATGACCTGAAGGCCATATGGACGTACTGCCCTTTATAATATCGAGCTGTAATTGCACAAAAAAGTAGTTTTTTCCAGATATAGAGCCTTTTTGAGGGTCCAAACGACCTTTTCTGGGGTCGAGACTTACCGCACGTGTGCTGGGGTGTGTACGCATACCTAAATTTTCCAGATCACTAGAATTAGAAGTCCTGGTAGCCTAGTTTCCCGAGGGCTTTCCAAGGCCACTGAAACCGTCTCAATCGGAGCTCCTTCTCATCCGCGTTGATAGTCCCTATCAATTCCCTCTCTAGAATGATTGTATTTTTCTATTTTTCCACCGTCTCTTCGCTAGTGTAAGACTAACACCCTATCGTAGCCGCTCATTGGTGGGGCGTCTACGTCCTGAAGACCATATGGACGTACTGCCCTTTATAATATCGAGCTGGAATTGCACAAAAAAGTAGTTTTTTCCAGACTTTAGAGCCTTTTTGAGGTTCCAAACGGCCTTTTCTGGGGCCGAGACTTACCGCACGCATGCTGGGGTGTGTGCGCGTATGTAAATTTTTCCAGATTGCTAGAATTAGAAGTCCTTGTAGCCTAGTTTCCCGAGGGCTTTCCAACGCCACTGAAACCGGCTCAATCGGAGCTCGTTCTCATCCGCGTTGATAGTCCCTATCAATTCCCTCTCTAGAATGATTATATTCTTCTATTTTTCCACCGTCTCTTCGCTAATGTGAGACTAACACCCTATCATAGCCGCTCATTGGTGGGGCGTCTGCGACCTGAAGACCATATGGACGTACTGCCCATTATAATATCGAGTTGTAATTGCCCAAAAAAGTAGTTTTTTCCAGACTTTAGAGCCTTTTTGAGGTTCCAAACGGCCTTTTCTGGGGCCGAGACTTACCGCACGCGTGCTGGGGTGTGTGCGCGTATGTAAATTTTTCCAGATTGCTAGAATTAGAAGTCCTTGTAGCCTAGTTTCCCGAGGGCTTTCCAACGCCACTGAAACTGGCTCAATCAGAGCTCGTTCTCATCCGCGTTGATAGTCCCTATCAATTCCCTCTCTAGAATGATTATATTCTTCTATTTTTCCACCGTCTCTTCGCTAATGTGAGACTAACACCCTACCATAGCCGCTCATTGGTGGGGCGTCTACGACCTGAAGACCATATGGACGTACTGCCCTTTATAATATCGAGCTGTAATTGCACAAAAAAGTAGTTTTTTCCAGACTTTAGAGCCTTTTTGAGGGTCCAAACGACCTTTTCTGGGGCCGAGAATTACCGCACGTGTGCTGGGGTGTGTACGCGTACCTAAATTTTTCCAGATCGCTAGAATTAGAAGTCCTGGTAGCCTAGTTTCCCGAGGGCTTTCCAAGGCCACTAAAACCGGCTCAATCGGAGCTCGTTCTCATCCGCGTTGATAGTCCCTATCAATTCCCTCTCTAGAATGATTGTATTTTTCTATTTTTCCACCGTCTCTTCGCTAGTGTAAGACTAACACCCTATCGTAGCCGCTCATTGGTGGGGCGTCTACGTCTTGAAGACCATATGGACGCACTGCCCTTTATAATATCGAGCTGGAATTGCACAAAAAAGTAGTTTTTTCCAGACTTTAGAGCCTTTTTGAGGTTCCAAACGGCCTTTTCTGGGGCCGAGACTTACCGCACACGTGCTGGGGTGTGTGCGCGTATGTAAATTTTTCCAGATTGCTAGAATTAGAAGTCCTTGTAGCCTAGTTTCCCGAGGGCTTTCCAACGCCACTGAAACCGGCTCAATCGGAGCTCGTTCTCATCCGCGTTGATAGTCCCTATCAATTCCCTCTCTAGAATGATTATATTCTTCTATTTTTCCACTGTCTCTTCGCTAATGTGAGACTAACACCCTATCATAGCCGCTCATTGGTGGGGCGTCTGCGACCTGAAGACCATATGGACGTACTGCCCTTTATAATATCGAGCTGTAATTGCACAAAAAAGTAGTTTTTTCCAGACTTTAGAGCCTTTTTGATGGTCCAAACGGCCATTTCTGGGGCCAGGACTTACCGCACCTGTGCTGGGGTGTGTGTGCATATGTAAATTTTTCCAGATTGCTAGAATTAGAAGTCCTAGTAGCCTAGTTTCCCGAGGGCTTTCCAATGCCACTGAAACTGGCTCAATCAGAGCTCGTTCTCATCCGCGTTGATTGTCCCTATCAATTTCCCTCTGTAGAATGATTATATTCTTCTATTTTTCCACCGTCTCTTCGCTAGTGTGAGACTAACACCCTATCATAGCCGCTCATTGGTGCGGCGTCTCTGACCTGAAGACCATATGGACGTACTGCCCTTTATAATATCGAGCTGTAATTGCACAAAAAAGTAGTTTTTTCCAGACTTTAGAGCCTTTTTGAGGGTCCAAACGGCCTTTTCTGGGGCCGAGACTTACCGCACGTGCACTGGGGTGTGTGCGCGTATGTAATATTTTCCAGATCACTAGAATTAGAAGTCCTGGTAGCCTAGTTTCCCGAGGGCTTTCTAACGCTACTTAAACCGGCTCAATCGGAGCTCGTTGTCATCCGCGTTGATAGTCCCTATCAATTTCCCTCTCTAGAATGATTGTATTCTTCTATTTTTCCACCGTCTCTTCGCTAGTGTGAGACTAACACCCTATCGTAGCTGCTCATTGGTGGGCGTCTACGACCTGAAGACCATATGGACGTACTGCCCTTTATAATATCGAGCTGTAATTGCACAAAAAAGTAGTTTTTTCCAGACTTTAGATCCTTTTTGAGGGTCCAAACGGCCTTTTCTGTTGCCGAGACTTACCGCACGTGCGCTGGGGTGTGTGCGCATACCTAAATTTTTCTAGATCGCTAGAATTAGAAGTCCTGGTAGCCTAGTTTCCTGAGGCCTTTCCAACGCCACTGAAACCGGCTCAATCAGAGCTCGTTCTCATCCGCGTTGATAGTCCCTATCAATTCTCTCTCTAGAATGATTATACTCTTCTATTTTCCCACCGTCTCTTCGCTAGTGTGAGACTAACACCCTATCGTAGCCGCTCATTGGTGGGGCGTCTACGACCTGAAGACCATATGGACGTACTGCCCTTTATAATATCGAGCTGTAATTGCACAAAAAAGTAGTTTTTTCGAGACTTTAGAGCCTTTTTGAGGGTCCAAACGGACTTTTCTGGGGCCGAGACTTATCGCACGTGTGCTGGGGTGTGTGCGCATATGTAAATTTTTCCAGATCGCTAGAATTAGAAGTCCTGGTAGCTTAGTTTCCCGTGGGCTTTCCAACGCCACTGAAACCGGCTCAATCGGAGCTCGTTCTCATCCGCGTTGATAGTCCCTATAAATTCCCTCTCTGGAATGATTATATTCTTCTATTTTTCCACCGTCTCTTCGCTAGTGTGAGACGAACAGCCTACCGTAGCCGCTCATTGGTGGGGCGCCTATGACCTGAAGGCCATATGGACGTACTGCCCTATATAATATCGAGCTGTAATTGCACAAAAAAGTAGTTTTTTCGAGACTTTAAAGCCTTTTTGAGGGTTCAAACGGCCTTTTCTGGGGCCGAGACTTACCGCACGTGTGCTGGGCTGTGTGCGCGTATGTAAATTTTTCCAGATCGCTAGAATTAGAAGTCCTGGTAGCTTAGTTTCCCGAGGGTTTTCCAACGGCACTGAATCCGGCTCAATCGGAGCTCGTTCTCATCTGCTTTGATAGTCCCTATCAATTCCCTCTCTAGATTGATTGTATTCTTGTATTTTTCCACTGTCTCTTCGCTAGTGTAAGACTAACACCCTATCGTAGCCGCTCATTGGTGGGGCGTCTACGACCTGAAGACCATATGGACGTACTGCCCATTATAATATCGAGCTGTAATTGCACAAAAAATTAGTTTTTTCCAGACTTTAGAGCCATTTTGAGGGTCCAAACGGCCTTTTCTGGGGCCGAGACTTACCGCACGCGTGCTGAGGTGTGTGCGCGTATGTAAATTTTTTGAGATTGCTAGAATTAGAAGTCCTTGTAGCATAGTTTCCCGAGGGCTTTCCAACGCCACTGAAACCGGCTCAATCGGAGCTCGTTCTCATCCGCGTTGATAGTCCCTATCAATTCCCTCTCTAGAATGATTATATTCTTCTATTTTTCCACCGTCTCTTCGCTAGTGTGAGACTAACACCCTATCGTAGCCGCTCATTGGTGGGGCGTCTACCACCTGAAGACCATATGGACGTACTGCCCTTTATAATATCGAGCTGTAATTGCACAAAAAAGAAGTTTTTTCCAGACTTTAGAGCCTTTTTGATGGTCCAAACGGCCATTTTTGGGGCCAGGACTTACCGCACGTGTGCTGGGGTGTGTGTGCATATGTAAATTTTTCCAGATTGCTAGAATTAGAAGTCCTGGTAGCCTAGTGTCCCGAGGGCTTTACAACGCCACTGAAACTGGCTCAATCGGAGCTCGTTCTCATCCGCGTTGATTGTCCCTATCAATTCCCTCTCTAGAATGATTATATTATTCTATTTTTCCACCGTCTCTTCGCTAGTGTGAGACTAACACCCTATCGTAGCCGCTCATTGGTGGGCGTCGATGACCTGAAGACCATATGGACGTACTGCCCTTTATAATATCGAGATGTAATTGCACAAAAAAGTAGTTTTTTCCAGACTTTAGATCCTTTTTGAGGGTCCAAACGACCTTTTCTGGTGCCGAGACTTACCACACGTGTGCTGGGGTGTGTGCGCATACCTAAATTTTTCCAGATCGCTAGAATTAGAAGTCCTGGTAGCCTAGTTTCCTGAGGGCTTTCCAACGCCACTGAAACCGGCTCAATCGGAGCTCGTTCTCATCCGCGTTGATAGTCCCTATCAATTCCCTCTCTAGAATGATTATATTCTTCTATTTTCCCACCGTCTCTTTGCTAGTGTGAGACTAACACCCTATCGTAGCCGCTCATTGGTGGGGCGTCTACGACCTGAAGACCACATGGACGTACTGCCCTTTATAATATCAAGCTGTAATTGCACAAAAAAGTAGTTTTTTCCAGACTTTAGAGCCTTTTTTAGGGTCCAAACGGCCTTTTCTGGGGCCGAGACTTACCGCACGTGTGCTGGGGTGTGTCCGCGTATGTAATATTTTCCAAATCACTAGAATTAGAAGTCCTGGTAGCCTAGTTTCCCGAGGGCTTTCTAACGCTACTTAAACCGGCTCAATCGGAACTCGTTCTCATCCGCGTTGATAGTCCCTATCAATTTCCCTCTCTAGAATGATTGTATTCTTCTATTTTTCCACCGTCTCTTCGCTAGTGTGAGACTAACACCCTATCGTAGCCGCTCATTGGTGGGTGTCTACGACCTGAAGACCATATGGACGTACTGCCCTTTATAATATCGAGCTGTAATTGCACAAAAAAGTAGTTTTTTCCAGACTTTAGATCCTTTTTGAGGGTCCAAACGGCCTTTTCCGGTGCCGAGACTTACCGCACGTGCGCTGGGGTGTGTGCGCATACCTAAATTTTTCTAGATCGCTAGAATTAGAAGTCCTGGTAGCCTAGTGCCTGAGGCCTTTCCAACGCCACTGAAACCGGCTCAATCAGAGCTCGTTCTCATCCGCGTTGATAGTCCCTATCAATTCTCTCTCTAGAATGATTATATTCTTCTATTTTCCCACCGTCTCTTCGCTAGTGTGAGACTAACACCCTATCGTAGCCGCTCATTGGTGGGGCGTCTACGACCTGAAGACCATATGGACGTACTGCCCTTTATAATATCGAGCTGTAATTGCACAAAAAAGTAGTTTTTTCGAGACTTTAGAGCCTTTTTGAGGGTCCAAACGGACTTTTCTGGGGCCGAGACTTATCGCACGTGTGCTGGGGTGTGTGCACGTATGTAAATTTTTCCAGATCGCTAGAATTAGAAGTCCTGGTAGCTTAGTTTCCCGTGGGCTTTCCAACGCCACTGAAACCGGCTCAATCGGAGCTCGTTCTCATCCGCGTTGATAGTCCCTATAAATTCCCTCTCTAGAATGATTATATTCTTCTATTTTTCCACCGTCTCTTCGCTAGTGTGAGACGAACAGCCTATCGTAGCCGCTCATTGGTGGGGCGCCTATGACCTGAAGGCCATATGGACGTACTGCTCTATATAATATCGAGCTGTAATTGCACAAAAAAGTAGTTTTTTCGAGACTTTAGAGCCTTTTTGAGGGTCCAAACGATCTTTTCTGGGGCCGAGACTTACCGCACGTGTGCTGGGCTGTGTGCGCGTATGTAAATTTTTCCAGATCGCTAGAATTAGAAGTCCTGGTAGCTTAGTTTCCCGAGGGTTTTCCAACGCCACTGAATCCGGCTCAATCGGAGCTCGTTCTCATCTGCTTTGATAGTCCCTATCAATTCCCTCTCTAGAATGATTGTATTCTTGTATTTTTCCACTGTCTCTTCGCTAGTGTAAGACTAACACCCTATCGTAGCCGCTCATTGGTGGGGCGTCTACGACCTGAAGACCATATGGACGTACTGCCCTTTATAATATCGAGCTGTAATTGCACAAAAAATTAGTTTTTTCTAGACTTTAGAGCCATTTTGAGGGTCCAAACGGCCTTTTCTGGGGCCGAGACTTACCGCACGCGTGCTGAGGTGTGTGCGCGTATGTAAATTTTTCCAGATTGCTAGAATTAGAAGTCCTTGTAGCCTAGTTTCCCGAGGGCTTTCCAACGCCACTGAAACCGGCTCAATCGGAGCTCGTTCTCATCTGCGTTGATAGTCCCTATCAATTCCCTCTCTAGAATGATTATATTCTTCTATTTTTCCACCGTCTCTTCGCTAGTGTGAGACTAACACCCTATCGTAGCCGCTCATTGGCGGGGCGTCTACCACCTGAAGACCATATGGACGTACTGCCCGTTATAATATCGAGCTGTAATTGCACAAAAAAGAAGTTTTTTCCAGACTTTAGAGCCTTTTTGATGGTCCAAACGGCCATTTCTGGGGCCAGGACTTACCGCACGTGTGCTGGGGTGTGTGTGCATATGTAAATTTTTCCAGATTGCTAGAATTAGAAGTCCTGGTAGCCTAGTTTCCTGAGGGCTTTACAACGCCACTGAAACTGGCTCAATCGGAGCTTGTTCTCATCCGCGTTGATAGTCCCTATCAATTCCCTCTCTAGAATGATTATATTATTCTATTTTTCCACCGTCTCTTCGCTAGTGTGAGACTAACACCCTATCGTAGCCGCTCATTGGTGGGCGTCTACGACCTGAAGACCATATGGACGTACTGCCCTTTATAATATCGAGCTGTAATTGCACAAAAAAATAGTTTTTTCCAGACTTTAGATCCTTTTTGAGGGTCCAAACGGCCTTTTCTGGTGCCGAGACTTACCGCACGTGTGCTGGGGTGTGTGCGCATACCTAAATTTTTCCAGATCGCTAGAATTAGAAGTCCTGGTAGCCTAGTTTCCCGAGGGCTTTCCAACGCCACTGAAACCGGCTCAATCGGAGCTCGTTCTCATCCGCGTTGATAGTCCCTATCAATTCCCTCTCTAGAATGATTATATTATTCTATTTTTCCACCGTCTCTTCGCTAGTGTGAGAATAACACCCTATCGTAGCCGCTCATTGGTGGGGCGTCTACGACCTGAAGACCACATGGACGTACTGCCCTTTATAATATCAAGCTGTAATTGCACAAAAAAGTAGTTTTTTCCAGACTTTAGAGCCTTTTTGAGGGTCCAAACGGCCTTTTCCGGGGTCGAGACTTACCGCACGTGTGCTGGGGTGTGTGCGCGTATGTAAATTTTCCTAGATCGCTAGAATTAGAAGTCCTGGTAGCTTAGTTTCCCGAGGGCTTTCCAACGCCACTGAATCCGGCTCAATCGGAGCTCGTTCTCATCCGCGTTGATAGTCCCTATCAATTCCCTCTCTAGAATGATTGTATTCTTCTATTTTTCCACCGTCTCTTCGCTAGTGTAAGACTAACACCCTATCGTAGCCGCTCATTGGTGGGGCGTCTATAACCTGAAGACCATATGGACATACTGCCCTTTATAATATCGAGCTGTAATTGCACAAAAAAGTAGTTTTTTCGAGACTTTAGAGCCTTTTTGAGGGTCCAAACGGCCTTTTCTAAGGCCGAGACTTACCGCATGTGTGCTGGGGTGTGTGCGCGTATGTAAATTTTTCCAGATCGCTAGAATTAGAAGTCCTGGTAGCTTAGTTTCCCGAGGGTTTTCCAACGCCACTGAATCCGGCTCAATCGGAGCTCGTTCTCATCCGCGTTGATAGTCCCTATCAATTCCCTCTCTAGAATGATTGTATTTTTCTATTTTTCCACCGTCTCTTCGCTAGTGTAAGACTAACACCCTATCGTAGCCGCTCATTCGTGGGGCGTCTACGTCCTGAAGACCATATGGACGCACTGCCCTTTATAATATCGAGCTGGAATTGCACAAAAAAGTAGTTTTTTCCAGACTTTAGAGCCTTTTTGAGGTTCCAAACGGCCTTTTCTGGGGCCGAGACTTACCGCACGCGTGCTGGGGTGTGTGCACGTATGTAAATTTTTCCAGATTGCTAGAATTAGAAGTCCTTGTAGCCTAGTTTCCCGAGGGCTTTCCAACGCCACTGAAACCGGCTCAATCGGAGCTCGTTCTCATCCGCGTTGATAGTCCCTATCAATTCCCTCTCTAGAATGATTATATTCTTCTAATTTTCCACCGTCTCTTCGCTAATGTGAGACTAACACCCTATCATAGCCGCTCATTGGTGGGGCGTCTGCGACCTGAAGACCATATGGACGTACTGCCCTTTATAATATCGAGCTGTAATTGCAAAAAAAAGTAGTTTTTTCCAGACTTTAGAGCCTTTTTGATGGTCCAAACGGCCATTTCTGGGGCCAGGACTTACCGCACGTGTGCTGGGGTGTGTGTGCATATGTAAATTTTTCCAGATTGCTAGAATTAGAAGTCCTAGTAGCCTAGTTTCCCGAGGGCTTTCCAACGCCACTGAAACTGGCTCAATCAGAGCTCGTTCTCATCCGCGTTGATTGTCCCTATCAATTTCCCTCTGTAGAATGATTATATTCTTCTATTTTTCCACCGTCTCTTCGCTAGTGTGAGACTAACACCCTATCATAGCCGCTCATTGGTGCGGCGTCTCTGACCTGAAGACCATATGGACGTACTGCCCTTTATAATATCGAGCTGTAATTGCACAAAAAAGTAGTTTTTTCCAGACTTTAGAGCCTTTTTGAGGGTCCAAACGACCTTTTCTGGGGCCGAGACTTACCGCACGTGTGCTGGGGTGTGTGCGCGTATGTAATATTTTCCAGATCACTAGAATTAGAAGTCCTGGTAGCCTAGTTTCCCGAGGGCTTTCTAACGCTACTTAAACCGGCTCAATCGGAGCTCGTTCTCATCCGCGTTGATATTCCCTATCAATTTCCCTCTCTAGAATGATTGTATTCTTCTATTTTTCCACCGTCTCTTCGCTAGTGGGAGACTAACACCCTATCGTAGCCGCTCATTGGTGGGCGTCTATGACCTGGAGACCATATGGACGTACTGCCCTTTATAATATCGAGCTGTAATTGCACAAAAAAGTAGTTTTTTCCAGACTTTAGATCCTTTTTGAGGGTCCAAACGGCCTTTTCTGGTGCCGAGACTTACCGCACGTGCGCTGGGGTGTGTGCGCATACCTAAATTTTTCCAGATCGCTAGAATTAGAAGTCCTGGTAGCCTAGTTTCCTGAGGCCTTTCCAACGCCACTGAAACCGGCTCAATCAGAGCTCGTTCTCATCCGCGTTGATAGTCCCTATCAATTCTCTCTCTAGAATGATTATATTCTTCTATTTTCCCACCGTCTCTTCGCTAGTGTGAGACTAACACCCTATCGTAGCCGCTCATTGGTGGGGCGTCTACGACCTGAAGACCATATGGACGTACTGCCCTTTATAATATCGAGCTGTAATTGCAAAAAAAAGGAGTTTTTTCGAGACTTTAGAGCCTTTTTGAGGGTCCAAACGGACTTTTCTGGGGCTGAGACTTATCGCACGTGTGCTGGGGTGTGTGCGCGTATGTAAATTTTTCCAGATCGCTAGAATTAGAAGTCCTGGTAGCTTAGTTTCCCGTGGGCTTTCCAACGCCACTGAAACCGGCTCAATCGGAGCTCGTTCTCATCCGCGTTGATAGTCCCTATAAATTCCCTCTCTGGAATGATTATATTCTTCTATTTTTCCACCGTCTCTTCGCTAGTGTGAGACGAACAGCCTATCGTAGCCGCTCATTGGTGGGGCGCCTATGACCTGAAGGCCATATGGACGTACTGCCCTATATAATATCGAGCTGTAATTGCACAAAAAAGTAGTTTTTTCGAGACTTTAGAGCCTTTTTGAGGGTCCAAACTGCCTTTTCTGGGGCCGAGACTTACCGCACGTGTGCTGGGCTGTGTGCGCGTATGTAAATTTTTCCAGATCGCTAGAATTAGAAGTCCTGGTAGCTTAGTTTCCCGAGGGTTTTCCAACGCCACTGAATCCGGCTCAATCGGAGCTCGTTCTCATCTGCTTTGATAGTCCCTATCAATTCCCTCTCTAGAATGATTGTATTCTTGTATTTTTCCACTGTCTCTTCGCTAGTGTAAGACTAACACCCTATCGTAGCCGCTCATTGGTGGGGCGTCTACGACCTGAAGACCATATGGACGTACTGCCCTTTATAATATCGAGCTGTAATTGCACAAAAAATTAGTTTTTTCCAGACTTTAGAGCCATTTTGAGGGTCCAAACGGCCTTTTCTGGGGCCGAGACTTACCGCACGCGTGCTGAGGTGTGTGCGCGTATGTCAATTTTTCCAGATTGCAAGAATTAGAAGTCCTTGTAGCCTAGTTTCCCGAGGGCTTTCCAACGCCACTGAAACCGGCTCAATCGGAGCTCGTTCTCATCCGCGTTGATAGTCCCTATCAATTCCCTCTCTAGAATGATTATATTCTTCTATTTTTCCACCGTCTCTTCGCTAGTGTGAGACTAACACCCTATCGTAGCCGCTCATTGGTGGGGCGTCTACCACCTGAAGACCATATGGACGTACTGCCCTTTATAATATCGAGCTGTAATTGCACAAAAAAGAAGTTTTTTCCAGACTTTAGAGCCTTTTTGATGGTCCAAACGGCCATTTCTGGGGCCAGGACTTACCGCACGTGTGCTGGGCTGTGTGTGCATATGTAAATTTTTCCAGATTGCTAGAATTAGAAGTCCTGGTAGCCTAGTTTCCCGAGGGCTTTCCAACGCCACTGAAACCGGCTCAATCGGAGCTCGTTCTCATCCTCGTTGATAGTCCCTATCAATTCCCTCTCTAGAATGATTATATTATTCTATTTTTCCACCGTCTCTTCGCTAGTGTGAGACTAACACCCTATCGTAGCTGCTCATTGGTGGGCGTCTACGACCTGAAGACCATATGGACGTACTGCCCTTTATAATATCGAGCTGTAATTGCACAAAAAAGTAGTTTTTTCCAGACTTTAGATCCTTTTTGAGGGTCCAAATAGCCTTTTCTGGTGCCGAGACTTACCGCACGTGTGCTGGGGTGTGTGCGCATACCTAAATTTTTCCAGATCGCTAGAATTAGAAGTCCTGGTAGCCTAGTTTCCCGAGGGCTTTCCAACGCCACTGAAACCGGCTCAATCAGAGCTCGTTCTCATCCGCGTTGATAGTCCCTATCAATTCTCTCTCTAGAATGATTATATTCTTCTATTTTGCCACCGTCTCTTCGCTAGTGTGAGACTAACACCCTATCGTAGCCGCTCATTGGTGGGGCGTCTACGACCTGAAGACCATATGGACGTACTGCCCTTTATAATATCGAGCTGTAATTGCAAAAAAAAGGAGTTTTTTCGAGACTTTAGAGCCTTTTTGAGGGTCCAAACGGACTTTTCTGGGGCTGAGACTTATCGCACGTGTGCTGGGGTGTGTGCGCGTATGTAAATTTTTCCAGATCGCTAGAATTAGAAGTCCTGGTAGCTTAGTTTCCCGTGGGCTTTCCAACGCCACTGAAACCGGCTCAATCGGAGCTCGTTCTCATCCGCGTTGATAGTCCCTATAAATTCCCTCTCTGGAATGATTATATTCTTCTATTTTTCCACCGTCTCTTCGCTAGTGTGAGACGAACAGCCTATCGTAGCCGCTCATTGGTGGGGCGCCTATGACCTGAAGGCCATATGGACGTACTGCCCTATATAATATCGAGCTGTAATTGCACAAAAAAGTAGTTTTTTCGAGACTTTAGAGCCTTTTTGAGGGTCCAAACGGCCTTTTCTGGGGCCGAGACTTACCGCACGTGTGCTGGGCTGTGTGCGCGTATGTAAATTTTTCCAGATCGCTAGAATTAGAAGTCCTGGTAGCTTAGTTTCCCGAGGGTTTTCCAACGCCACTGAATCCGGCTCAATCGGAGCTCGTTCTCATCTGCTTTGATAGTCCCTATCAATTCCCTCTCTAGAATGATTGTATTCTTGTATTTTTCCACTGTCTCTTCGCTAGTGTAAGACTAACACCCTATCGTAGCCGCTCATTGGTGGGGCGTCTACGACCTGAAGACCATATGGACGTACTGCCCTTTATAATATCGAGCTGTAATTGCACAAAAAATTAGTTTTTTCCAGACTTTAGAGCCATTTTGAGGGTCCAAACGGCCTTTTCTGGGGCCGAGACTTACCGCACGCGTGCTGAGGTGTGTGCGCGTATGTCAATTTTTCCAGATTGCAAGAATTAGAAGTCCTTGTAGCCTAGTTTCCCGAGGGCTTTCCAACGCCACTGAAACCGGCTCAATCGGAGCTCGTTCTCATCCGCGTTGATAGTCCCTATCAATTCCCTCTCTAGAATGATTATATTCTTCTATTTTTCCACCGTCTCTTCGCTAGTGTGAGACTAACACCCTATCGTAGCCGCTCATTGGTGGGGCGTCTACCACCTGAAGACCATATGGACGTACTGCCCTTTATAATATCGAGCTGTAATTGCACAAAAAAGAAGTTTTTTCCAGACTTTAGAGCCTTTTTGATGGTCCAAACGGCCATTTCTGGGGCCAGGACTTACCGCACGTGTGCTGGGCTGTGTGTGCATATGTAAATTTTTCCAGATTGCTAGAATTAGAAGTCCTGGTAGCCTAGTTTCCCGAGGGCTTTCCAACGCCACTGAAACCGGCTCAATCGGAGCTCGTTCTCATCCTCGTTGATAGTCCCTATCAATTCCCTCTCTAGAATGATTATATTATTCTATTTTTCCACCGTCTCTTCGCTAGTGTGAGACTAACACCCTATCGTAGCTGCTCATTGGTGGGCGTCTACGACCTGAAGACCATATGGACGTACTGCCCTTTATAATATCGAGCTGTAATTGCACAAAAAAGTAGTTTTTTCCAGACTTTAGATCCTTTTTGAGGGTCCAAATAGCCTTTTCTGGTGCCGAGACTTACCGCACGTGTGCTGGGGTGTGTGCGCATACCTAAATTTTTCCAGATCGCTAGAATTAGAAGTCCTGGTAGCCTAGTTTCCCGAGGGCTTTCCAACGCCACTGAAACCGGCTCAATCGGAGCTCGTTCTCATCCGCGTTGATAGTCCCTATCAATTCCCTCTCTAGAATGATTATATTCTTCTATTTTCCCACCGTCTCTTTGCTAGTGTCAGACTAACACCCTATCGTAGCCGCTCATTGGTGGGGCGTCTACGACCTGAAGACCACATCGACGTACTGCCCTTTATAATATCAAGCTGTAATTGCACAAAAAAGTAGTTTTTTCCAGACTTTAGAGCCTTTTTGAGGGTCCAAATGGCCTTTTCCGGGGTCGAGACTTACCGCACGTGTGCTGGGGTGTGTGCGCGTATGTAAATTTTTCCAGATCGCTAGAATTAGAAGTCCTGGTAGCTTAGTTTCCCGAGGGCTTTCCAACGCCACTGAAACCGGCTCAATCGGAGCTCGTTCTCATCCGCGTTGATAGTCCCTATCAATTCCCTCTCTAGAATGATTGTATTCTTCTATTTTTCCACCGTCTCTTCGCTAGTGTAAGACTAACACCCTATCGTAGCCGCTCATTGGTGGGGCGTCTATAACCTGAAGACCATATGGACATACTGCCCTTTATAATATCGAGCTGTAATTGCACAAAAAAGTAGTTTTTTCGAGACTTTAGAGCCTTTTTGAGGGTCCAAACGGCATTTTCTGGGGCCGAGACTTACCGCACGTGTGCTGGGGTGTGTGCACGTATGTAAATTTTTCCAGATCGCTAGAATTAGAAGTCCTGGTAGCTTAGTTTCCCGAGGGTTTTCCAACGCCACTGAATCCGGCTCAATCGGAGCTCGTTCTCATCCGCGTTGATAGTCCCTATCAATTCCCTCTCTAGAATGATTGTATTTTTCTATTTTTCCACCATCTCTTCGCTACTGTAAGACTAACACCCTATCGTAGCCGCTCATTCGTGGGGCGTCTACGTCCTGAAGACCATATGGACGCACTGCCCTTTATAATATCGAGCTGGAATTGCACAAAAAAGTAGTTTTTTCCAGACTTTAGAGCCTTTTTGAGGTTCCAAACGGCCTTTTCTGGGGCCGAGACTTACCGCACGCGTGCTGGGGTGTGTGCGCGTATGTACATTTTTCCAGATTGCTAGAATTAGAAGTCCTTGTAGCCTAGTTTCCCGAGGGCTTTCCAACGCCACTGAAACCGGCTCAATCGGAGCTCGTTCTCATCCGCGTTGATAGTCCCTATCAATTCCCTCTCTAGAATGATTATATTCTTCTATTTTTCCACCGTCTCTTCGCTAATGTGAGACTAACACCCTATCATAGCCGCTCATTGGTGGGGCGTCTGCGACCTGAAGACCATATGGACGTACTGCCCTTTATAATATCGAGCTGTAATTGCAAAAAAAAGTAGTTTTTTCCAGACTTTAGAGCCTTTTTGATGGTCCAAACGGCCATTTCTGGGGCCAGGACTTACCGCACGTGTGCTGGGGTGTGTGTGCATATGTAAATTTTTCCAGATTGCTAGAATTAGAAGTCCTAGTAGCCTAGTTTCCCGAGGGCTTTCCAACGCCACTGAAACTGGCTCAATCAGAGCTCGTTCTCATCCGCGTTGATTGTCCCTATCAATTTCCCTCTGTAGAATGATTATATTCTTCTATTTTTCCACCGTCTCTTCGCTAGTGTGAGACTAACACCCTATCATAGCCGCTCATTGGTGCGGCGTCTCTGACCTGAAGACCATATGGACGTACTGCCCTTTATAATATCGAGCTGTAATTGCACAAAAAAGTAGTTTTTTCCAGACTTTAGAGCATTTTTGAGGGTCCAAACGGCCTTTTCTGGGGCCGAGACTTACCGCACGTGTGCTGGGGTGTGTGCGCGTATGTAATATTTTCCAGATCACTAGAATTAGAAGTCCTGGTAGCCTAGTTTCCCGAGGGCTTTCTAACACTACTTAAACCGGCTCAATCGGAGCTCGTTCTCATCCGCGTTGATAGGCCCTATCAATTTCCCTCTCTAGAATGATTGTATTCTTCTATTTTTCCACCGTCTCTTCGCTAGTGTGAGACTAACACCCTATCGTAGCCGCTCATTGGTGGGCGTCTATGACCTGAAGACCATATGGACGTACTGCCCTTTATAATATCGAGCAGTAATTGCACAAAAAAGTAGTTTTTTCCAGACTTTAGATCTTTTTTGAGGGTCCAAACGGCCTTTTCTGGTGCCGAGACTTACCGCACGTGCGCTGGGGTGTGTGCGCATACCTAAATTTTTCCAGATCGCTAGAATTAGAAGTCCTGGTAGCCTAGTTTCCTGAGGCCTTTCCAACGCCACTGAAGCCGGCTCAATCAGAGCTCGTTCTCATCCGCGTTGATAGTCCCTATCAATTCTCTCTCTAGAATGATTATATTCTTCTATTTTCCCACCGTCTCTTCGCTAGTGTGAGACTAACACCCTATCGTAGCCGCTCATTGGTGGGGCGTCTACGACCTGAAAACCATATGGACGTACTGCCCTTTATAATATCGAGCTGTAATTGCACAAAAAAGTAGTTTTTTCGAGACTTTAGAGCCTTTTTGAGGGTCCAAACGGACTTTTCTGGGGCCGAGACTTATCGCACATGTGCTGGGGTGTGTGCGCGTATGTAAATTTTTCCAGATCGCTAGAATTAGAAGTCCTGGTAGCTTAGTTTCCCGTGGGCTTTCCAACGCCACTGAAACCGGCTCAATCGGAGCTCGTTCTCATCCGCGTTGATAGTCCCTATAAATTCCCTCTCTGGAATGATTATATTCTTCTATTTTTCCACCGTCTCTTCGCTAGTGTGAGACGAACAGCCTATCGTAGCCGCTCATTGGTGGGGCGCCTATGACCTGAAGGCCATATGGACGTACTGCCCTATATAATATCGAGCTGTAATTGCACAAAAAAGTAGTTTTTTCGAGACTTTAGAGCCTTTTTGAGGGTCCAAACGGCCTTTTCTGGGGCCGAGACTTACCGCACGTGTGCTGGGCTGTGTGCGCGTATGTAAATTTTTCCAGATCGCTAGAATTAGAAGTCCTGGTAGCTTAGTTTCCCGAGGGTTTTCCAACGCCACTGAATCCGGCTCAATCGGAGCTCGTTCTCATCTGCTTTGATAGTCCCTATCAATTCCCTCTCTAGAATGATTGTATTCTTGTATTTTTCCACTGTCTCTTCGCTAGTGTAAGACTAACACCCTATCGTAGCCGCTCATTGGTGGGGCGTCTACGACCTGAAGACCATATGGACGTACTGCCCTTTATAATATCGAGCTGTAATTGCACAAAAAATTAGTTTTTTCCAGACTTTAGAGCCATTTTGAGGGTCCAAACGGCCTTTTCTGGGGCCGAGACTTACCGCACGCGTGCTGAGGTGTGTGCGCGTATGTCAATTTTTCCAGATTGCAAGAATTAGAAGTCCTTGTAGCCTAGTTTCCCGAGGGCTTTCCAACGCCACTGAAACCGGCTCAATCGGAGCTCGTTCTCATCCGCGTTGATAGTCCCTATCAATTCCCTCTCTAGAATGATTATATTCTTCTATTTTTCCACCGTCTCTTCGCTAGTGTGAGACTAACACCCTATCGTAGCCGCTCATTGGTGGGGCGTCTACCACCTGAAGACCATATGGACGTACTGCCCTTTATAATATCGAGCTGTAATTGCACAAAAAAGAAGTTTTTTCCAGACTTTAGAGCCTTTTTGATGGTCCAAACGGCCATTTCTGGGGCCAGGACTTACCGCACGTGTGCTGGGCTGTGTGTGCATATATAAATTTTTCCAGATTGCTAGAATTAGAAGTCCTGGTAGCCTAGTTTCCCGAGGGCTTTACAACGCCACTGAAACTGGCTCAATCGGAGCTCGTTCTCATCCGCGTTGATAGTCCCTATCAATTCCCTCTCTAGAATGATTATATTATTCTATTTTTCCACCGTCTCTTCGCTAGTGTGAGACTAACACCCTATCGTAGCTGCTCATTGGTGGGCGTCTACGACCTGAAGACCATATGGACGTACTGCCCTTTATAATATCGAGCTGTAATTGCACAAAAAAGTAGTTTTTTCCAGACTTTAGATCCTTTTTGAGGGTCCAAATAGCCTTTTCTGGTGCCGAGACTTACCGCACGTGTGCTGGGGTGTGTGCGCATACCTAAATTTTTCCAGATCGCTAGAATTAGAAGTCCTGGTAGCCTAGTTTCCCGAGGGCTTTCCAACGCCACTGAAACCGGCTCAATCGGATCTCGTTCTCATCCGCGTTGATAGTCCCTATCAATTCCCTCTCTAGAATGATTATATTCTTCTATTTTCCCACCGTCTCTTTGCTAGTGTCAGACTAACACCCTATCGTAGCCGCTCATTGGTGGGGCGTCTAAGACCTGAAGACCACATGGACGTACTGCCCTTTATAATATCAAGCTGTAATTGCACAAAAAAGTAGTTTTTTCCAGACTTTAGAGCCTTTTTGAGGGTCCAAATGGCCTTTTCCGGGGTCGAGACTTACCGCACGTGTGCTGGGGTGTGTGCGCGTATGTAAATTTTTCCAGATCGCTAGAATTAGAAGTCCTGGTAGCTTAGTTTCCCGAGGGCTTTCCAACGCCACTGAAACCGGCTCAATCGGAGCTCGTTCTCATCCGCGTTGATAGTCCCTATCAATTCCCTCTCTAGAATGATTGTATTCTTCTATTTTTCCACCGTCTCTTCGCTAGTGTAAGACTAACACCCTATCGTAGCCGCTCATTGGTGGGGCGTCTATAACCTGAAGACCATATGGACATACTGCCCTTTATAATATCGAGCTGTAATTGCACAAAAAAGTAGTTTTTTCGAGACTTTAGAGCCTTTTTGAGGGTCCAAACGGCCTTTTCTGGGGCCGAGACTTACCGCACGTGTGCTGTGGTGTGTGCGCGTATGTAAATTTTTCCAGATCGCTAGAATTAGAAATCCTGGTAGCTTAGTTTCCCGAGGGTTTTCCAACGCCACTGAATCCGGCTCAATCGGAGCTCGTTCTCATCCGCGTTGATAGTCCCTATCAATTCCCTCTCTAGAATGATTGTATTTTTCTATTTTTCCACCATCTCTTCGCTACTGTAAGACTAACACCCTATCGTAGCCGCTCATTCGTGGGGCGTCTACGTCCTGAAGACCATATGGACGCACTGCCCTTTATAATATCGAGCTGGAATTGCACAAAAAAGTAGTTTTTTCCAGACTTTAGAGCCTTTTTGAGGTTCCAAACGGCCTTTTCTGGGGCCGAGACTTACCGCACGCGTGCTGGGGTGTGTGCGCGTATGTACATTTTTCCAGATTGCTAGAATTAGAAGTCCTTGTAGCCTAGTTTCCCGAGGGCTTTCCAACGCCACTGAAACCGGCTCAATCGGAGCTCGTTCTCATCCGCGTTGATAGTCCCTATCAATTCCCTCTCTAGAATGATTATATTCTTCTATTTTTCCACCGTCTCTTCGCTAATGTGAGACTAACACCCTATCATAGCCGCTCATTGGTGGGGCGTCTGCGACCTGAAGACCATATGGACGTACTGCCCTTTATAATATCGAGCTGTAATTGCAAAAAAAAGTAGTTTTTTCCAGACTTTAGAGCCTTTTTGATGGTCCAAACGGCCATTTCTGGGGCCAGGACTTACCGCACGTGTGCTGGGGTGTGTGTGCATATGTAAATTTTTCCAGATTGCTAGAATTAGAAGTCCTAGTAGCCTAGTTTCCCGAGGGCTTTCCAACGCCACTGAAACTGGCTCAATCAGAGCTCGTTCTCATCCGCGTTGATTGTCCCTATCAATTTCCCTCTGTAGAATGATTATATTCTTCTATTTTTCCACCGTCTCTTCGCTAGTGTGAGACTAACACCCTATCATAGCCGCTCATTGGTGCGGCGTCTCTGACCTGAAGACCATATGGACGTACTGCCCTTTATAATATCGAGCTGTAATTGCACAAAAAAGTAGTTTTTTCCAGACTTTAGAGCCTTTTTGAGGGTCCAAACGGCCTTTTCTGGGGCCGAGACTTACCGCACGTGTGCTGGGGTGTGTGCGCGTATGTAATATTTTCCAGATCACTAGAATTAGAAGTCCTGGTAGCCTAGTTTCCCGAGGGCTTTCTAACACTACTTAAACCGGCTCAATCGGAGCTCGTTCTCATCCGCGTTGATAGGCCCTATCAATTTCCCTCTCTAGAATGATTGTATTCTTCTATTTTTCCACCGTCTCTTCGCTAGTGTGAGACTAACACCCTATCGTAGCCGCTCATTGGTGGGCGTCTATGACCTGAAGACCATATGGACGTACTGCCCTTTATAATATCGAGCAGTAATTGCACAAAAAAGTAGTTTTTTCCAGACTTTAGATCTTTTTTGAGGGTCCAAACGGCCTTTTCTGGTGCCGAGACTTACCGCACGTGCGCTGGGGTGTGTGCGCATACCTAAATTTTTCCAGATCGCTAGAATTAGAAGTCCTGGTAGCCTAGTTTCCTGAGGCCTTTCCAACGCCACTGAAGCCGGCTCAATCAGAGCTCGTTCTCATCCGCGTTGATAGTCCCTATCAATTCTCTCTCTAGAATGACTATATTCTTCTATTTTCCCACCGTCTCTTCGCTAGTGTGAGACTAACACCCTATCGTAGCCGCTCATTGGTGGGGCGTCTACGACCTGAAGACCATATGGACGTACTGCCCTTTATAATATCGAGCTGTAATTGCACAAAAAAGTAGTTTTTTCGAGACTTTAGAGCCTTTTTGAGGGTCCAAACGGACTTTTCTGGGGCCGAGACTTATCGCACGTGTGCTGGGGTGTGTGCGCGTATGTAAATTTTTCCAGATCGCTAGAATTAGAAGTCCTGGTAGCTTAGTTTCCCGTGGGCTTTCCAACGCCACTGAAACCGGCTCAATCGGAGCTCGTTCTCATCCGCGTTGATAGTCCCTATAAATTCCCTCTCTGGAATGATTATATTCTTCTATTTTTCCACCGTCTCTTCGCTAGTGTGAGACGAACAGCCTATCGTAGCCGCTCATTGGTGGGGCGCCTATGACCTGAAGGCCATATGGACGTACTGCCCTATATAATATCGAGCTGTAATTGCACAAAAAAGTAGTTTTTTCGAGACTTTAGAGCCTTTTTGAGGGTCCAAACGGCCTTTTCTGGGGCCGAGACTTACCGCACGTGTGCTGGGCTGTGTGCGCGTATGTAAATTTTTCCAGATCGCTAGAATTAGAAGTCCTGGTAGCTTAGTTTCCCGAGGGTTTTCCAACGCCACTGAATCCGGCTCAATCGGAGCTCGTTCTCATCTGCTTTGATAGTCCCTATCAATTCCCTCTCTAGAATGATTGTATTCTTGTATTTTTCCACTGTCTCTTCGCTAGTGTAATACTAACACCCTATCGTAGCCGCTCATTGGTGGGGCGTCTACGACCTGAAGACCATATGGACGTACTGCCCTTTATAATATCGAGCTGTAATTGCACAAAAAATTAGTTTTTTCCAGACTTTAGAGCCATTTTGAGGGTCCAAACGGCCTTTTCTGGGGCCGAGACTTACCGCACGCGTGCTGAGGTGTGTGCGCGTATGTCAATTTTTCCAGATTGCTAGAATTAGAAGTCCTTGTAGCCTAGTTTCCCGAGGGCTTTCCAACGCCACTGAAACCGGCTCAATCGGAGCTCGTTCTCATCCGCGTTGATAGTCCCTATCAATTCCCTCTCTAGAATGATTATATTCTTCTATTTTTCCACCGTCTCTTCGCTAGTGTGAGACTAACAGCCTATCGTAGCCGCTCATTGGTGGGGCGTCTACCACCTGAAGACCATATGGACGTACTGCCCTTTATAATATCGAGCTGTAATTGCACAAAAAAGAAGTTTTTTCCAGACTTTAGAGCCTTTTTTATGGTCCAAACGGCCATTTCTGGGGCCAGGACTTACCGCACGTGTGCTGGGCTGTGTGTGCATATGTAAATTTTTCCAGCTTGCTAGAATTAGAAGTCCTGGTAGCCTAGTTTCCCGAGGGCTTTACAACGCCACTGAAACTGGCTCAATCGGAGCTCGTTCTCATCCGCGTTGATAGTCCCTATCAATTCCCTCTCTAGAATGATTATATTATTCTATTTTTCCACCGTCTCTTCGCTAGTGTGAGACTAACACCCTATCGTAGCTGCTCATTGGTGGGCATCTACGACCTGAAGACCATATGGACGTACTGCCCTTTATAATATCGAGCTGTAATTGCACAAAAAAGTAGTTTTATCCAGACTTTAGATCCTTTTTGAGGGTCCAAATAGCCTTTTCTGGTGCCGAGACTTACCGCACGTGTGCTGGGGTGTGTGCGCATACCTAAATTTTTCCAGATCGCTAGAATTAGAAGTCCTGGTAGCCTAGTTTCCCGAGGGCTTTCCAACGCCACTGAAACCGGCTCAATCGGAGCTCGTTCTCATCCGCGTTGATAGTCCCTATCAATTCCCTCTCTAGAATGATTATATTCTTCTATTTTCCCACCGTCTCTTTGCTAGTGTCAGACTAACACCCTATCGTAGCCGCTCATTGGTGGGGCGTCTACGACCTGAAGACCACATGGACGTACTGCCCTTTATATTATCAAGCTGTAATTGCACAAAAAAGTAGTTTTTTCCAGACTTTAGAGCCTTTTTGAGGGTCCAAACGGCCTTTTCCGGGGTCGAGACTTACCGCACGTGTGCTGGGGTGTGTGCGCGTATGTAAATTTTTCCAGATCGCTAGAATTAGAAGTCCTGGTAGCTTAGTTTCCCGAGGGCTTTCCAACGCCACTGAAACCGGCTCAATCGGAGCTCCTTCTCATCCGCGTTGATAGTCCCTATCAATTCCCTCTCTAGAATGATTATATTCTTCTATTTTTCCACCGTCTCTTCGCTAGTGTGAGACGAACAGCCTATCGTAGCCGCTCCTTGGTGGGGCGTCTATGACCTGAAGGCCATATGGACGTACTGCCCTTTATAATATCGTGCTGTAATTGCACAAAAAAGTAGTTTTTTCGAGACTTTAGAGCCTTTTTGAGGGTCCAAACGGACTTTCTGGGGCCGAGACTTATCGCACGTGTGCTGGGGTGTGTGCGCGTATGTAAATTTTTCCAGATCGCTAGAATTAGAAGTCCTGGTAGCTTAGTTTCCCGTGGGCTTTCCAACGCCACTGAAACCGGCTCAATCGGAGCTCGTTCTCATCCGCGTTGATAGTCCCTATAAATTCCCTCTCTGGAATGATTATATTCTTCTATTTTTCCATCGTCTCTTCGCTAGTGTGAGACGAACAGCCTATCGTAGCCGCTCATTGGTGGGGCGCCTATGACCTGAAGGCCATATGGACGTACTGCCCTATATAATATCGAGCTGTAATTGCACAAAAAAGTAGTTTTTTCGAGACTTTAGAGCCTTTTTGAGGGTCCAAACGGCCTTTTCTGGGGCCGAGACTTACCGCACGTGTGCTGGGCTGTGTGCGCGTATGTAAATTTTTCCAGATCGCTAGAATTAGAAGTCCTGGTAGCTTAGTTTCCCGAGGGTTTTCCAACGCCACTGAATCCGGCTCAATCGGAGCTCGTTCTCATCTGCTTTGATAGTCCCTATCAATTCCCTCTCTAGAATGATTGTATTCTTGTATTTTTCCACTGTCTCTTCGCTAGTGTAATACTAACACCCTATCGTAGCCGCTCATTGGTGGGGCGTCTACGACCTGAAGACCATATGGACGTACTGCCCTTTATAATATCGAGCTGTAATTGCACAAAAAATTAGTTTTTTCCAGACTTTAGAGCCATTTTGAGGGTCCAAACGGCCTTTTCTGGGGCCGAGACTTACCGCACGCGTGCTGAGGTGTGTGCGCGTATGTCAATTTTTCCAGATTGCTAGAATTAGAAGTCCTTGTAGCCTAGTTTCCCGAGGGCTTTCCAACGCCACTGAAACCGGCTCAATCGGAGCTCGTTCTCATCCGCGTTGATAGTCCCTATCAATTCCCTCTCTAGAATGATTATATTCTTCTATTTTTCCACCGTCTCTTCGCTAGTGTGAGACTAACACCCTATCGTAGCCGCTCATTGGTGGGGCGTCTACCAACCTGAAGACCATATGGACGTACTGCCCTTTATAATATCGAGCTGTAATTGCACAAAAAAGAAGTTTTTTCCAGACTTTAGAGCCTTTTTGATGGTCCAAACGGCCATTTCTGGGGCCAGGACTTACCGCACGTGTGCTGGGCTGTGTGTGCATATGTAAATTTTTCCAGCTTGCTAGAATTAGAAGTCCTGGTAGCCTAGTTTCCCGAGGGCTTTACAACGCCACTGAAACTGGCTCAATCGGAGCTCGTTCTCATCCGCGTTGATAGTCCCTATCAATTCCCTCTCTAGAATGATTATATTATTCTATTTTTCCACCGTCTCTTCGCTAGTTTGAGACTAACACCCTATCGTAGCTGCTCATTGGTGGGCATCTACTACCTGAAGACCATATGGACGTACTGCCCTTTATAATATCGAGCTGTAATTGCACAAAAAAGTAGTTTTTTCCAGACTTTAGATCCTTTTTGAGGGTCCAAATAGCCTTTTCTGGTGCCGAGACTTACCGCACGTGTGCTGGGGTGTGTGCGCATACCTAAATTTTTCCAGATCGCTAGAATTAGAAGTCCTGGTAGCCTAGTTTCCCGAGGGCTTTCCAACGCCACTGAAACCGGCTCAATCGGAGCTCGTTCTCATCCGCGTTGATAGTCCCTATCAATTCCCTCTCTAGAATGATTATATTCTTCTATTTTCCCACCGTCTCTTTGCTAGTGTCAGACTAACACCCTATCGTAGCCGCTCATTGGTGGGGCGTCTACGACCTGAAGACCACATGGACGTACTGCCCTTTATATTATCAAGCTGTAATTGCACAAAAAAGTAGTTTTTTCCAGACTTTAGAGCCTTTTTGAGGGTCCAAACGGCCTTTTCCGGGGTCGAGACTTACCGCACGTGTGCTGGGGTGTGTGCGCGTATGTAAATTTTTCCAGATCGCTAGAATTAGAAGTCCTGGTAGCTTAGTTTCCCGAGGGCTTTCCAACGCCACTGAAACCGGCTCAATCGGAGCTCGTTCTCATCCGCGTTGATAGTCCCTATCAATTCCCTCTCTAGAATGATTGTATTCTTCCATTTTTCCACCGTCTCTTCGCTAGTGTAAGACTAACACCCTATCGTAGCCGCTCATTGGTGGGGCGTCTATAACCTGAAGACCATATGGACATACTGCCCTTTATAATATCGAGCTGTAATTGCACAAAAAAGTAGTTTTTTCGAGACTTTAGAGCCTTTTTGAGGGTCCAAACGGCCTTTTCTGGGGCCGAGACTTACCGCACGTGTGCTGGGGTGTGTGCGCGTATGTAAATTTTTCCAGATCGCTAGAATTAGAAGTCCTGGTAGCTTAGTTTCCCGAGGGCTTTCCAACGCCACTGAAACCGGCTCAATCGGAGCTCCTTCTCATCCGCGTTGATAGTCCCTATCAATTCCCTCTCTAGAATGATTATATTCTTCTATTTTTCCACCGTCTCTTCGCTAGTGTGAGACGAACAGCCTATCGTAGCCGCTCCTTGGTGGGGCGTCTATGACCTGAAGGCCATATGGACGTACTGCCCTTTATAATATCGTGCTGTAATTGCACAAAAAAGTAGTTTTTTCCAGACTTTAGAGCCTTTTTGAGGGTCCAAACGGCCTTTTCTAGGGCCGAGACTTACCGCACGTGTGCTGGGGTGTGTGCGCGTACCTAAATTTTTCCAGATCGCTAGAATTAGAAGTCCTGGTAGCCTAGTTTCCTGAGGGCTTTCCAACGCCACTGAAACCGACTCAATCGGAATTCGTTCTCATCCGCGTTGATAGTCCCTATCAATTCCCTCTCTAGAATGATTGTATTCTTCTATTTTTCCACCGTCTCTTCGCTAGTGTAACACTAACACTCTATCGTAGCCGCTCATTGGTGGGACGTCTACGACCTGAAGACCATATGGACGTACTGCCCTTTATAATATCGAGCTGTAATTGCACAAAAAATTAGTTTTTTCCAGACTTTAGAGCCTTTTTGAGGGTCCAAACGGCCTTTTCTGGGGCCGAGACTTACCGCACCCGTGCTGGGGTGTGTGCGCGTATGTAAATTTTTCCAGATTGCTAGAATTAGAAGTCCTTGTAGCCTAGTTTCCTGAGGGCTTTCCAGCGCCACTGAAACCGGCTCAATCGGAGCTCGTTCTCATCCGCGTTGATAGTCCCTATCAATTCCCTCTCTAGAATGATTATATTCTTCTATTTTTCCACTGTCTCTTCGCTCGTGTGAGACTAACACCCTACCGTAACCGCTCATTGGTGGGGCCTCTATGACCTGAAGACCATATGGACGTACTGCCCTTTATAATATCGAGCTGTAATTGCACAAAAAAGTAGTTTTTTCCAGACTTTAGATCCTTTTTGAGGGTCCAAACGGCCTTTTCTGGTGCCGAGACTTACCGCACGTGCGCTGGGGTGTGTGCGCATACCTAAATTTTTCCAGATCGCTAGAATTAGAAGTCCTGGTAGCCTAGTTTCCTGAGGCCTTTCCAACGCCACTGAAACCGGCTCAATCAGAGCTCGTTCTCATCCGCGTTGATAGTCCCTATCAATTCTCTCTCTAGAATGATTATATTCTTCTATTTTCCCACCGTCTCTTCGCTAGTGTGAGACTAACACCCTATCGTAGCCGCTCATTGGTGGGGCGTCTACGACCTGAAGACCATATGGACGTACTGCCCTTTATAATATCGAGCTGTAATTGCACAAAAAAGTAATTTTTTCGGGACTTTAGAGCCTTTTTGAGGGTCCAAACGGACTTTTCTGGGGCCGAGACTTATCGCACATGTGCTGGGGTGTGTGCGCGTATGTAAATTTTTCCAGATCGCTAGAATTAGAAGTCCTGGTAGCTTAGTTTCCCGTGGGCTTTCCAACGCCACTGAAACCGGCTCAATCGGAGCTCGTTCTCATCCGCGTTGATAGTCCCTATAAATTCCCTCTCTGGAATGATTATATTCTTCTATTTTTCCACCGTCTCTTCGCTAGTGTGAGACGAACAGCCTATCGTAGCCGCTCATTGGTGGGGCGCCTATGACCTGAAGGCCATATGGACGTACTGCCCTATATAATATCGAGCTGTAATTGCACAAAAAAGTAGTTTTTTCGAGACTTTAGAGCCTTTTTGAGGGTCCAAACGGCCTTTTCTGGGGCCGAGTCTTACCGCACGTGTGCTGGGCTGTGTGCGCGTATGTAAATTTTTCCAGATCGCTAGAATTAGAAGTCCTGGTAGCTTAGTTTCCCGAGGGTTTTCCAACGCCACTGAATCCGGCTCAATCGGAGCTCGTTCTCATCTGCTTTGATAGTCCCTATCAATTCCCTCTCTAGAATGATTGTATTCTTGTATTTTTCCACTGTCTCTTCGCTAGTGTAAGACTAACACCCTATCATAGCCGCTCATTGGTGGGGCGTCTATGACCTGAAGACCATATGGACGTACTGCCCTTTATAATATCGAGCTGTAATTGCACAAAAAATTAGTTTTTTCCAGACTTTAGAGGCATTTTGAGGGTCCAAACGGCCTTTTCTGGGGCCGAGACTTACCGCACGCGTGCTGAGGTGTGTGCGCGTATGTCAATTTTTCCAGATTGCTAGAATTAGAAGTCCTTGTAGCCTAGTTTCCCGAGGGCTTTCCAACGCCACTGAAACCGGCTCAATCGGAGCTCGTTCTCATCCGCGTTGATAGTCCCTCTCAATTCCCTCTCTAGAATGATTATATTCTTCTATTTTTCCACCGTCTCTTCGCTAGTGTGAGACTAACACCCTATCGTAGCCGCTCATTGGTGGGGCGTCTACCACCTGAAGACCATATGGACGTACTGCCCTTTATAATATCGAGCTGTAATTGCACAAAAAAGAAGTTTTTTCCAGACTTTAGAGCCTTTTTGATGGTCCAAACGGCCATTTCTGGGGCCAGGACTTACCGCACGTGTGCTGGGCTGTGTGTGCATATGTAAATTTTTCCGGATTGCTAGAATTAGAAGTCCTGGTAGCCTAGTTTCCCGAGGGCTTTACAACGCCACTGAAACTGGCTCAATCGGAGCTCGTTCTCATCCGCGTTGATAGTCCCTATCAATTCCCTCTCTAGAATGATTATATTATTCTATTTTTCCACCGTCTCTTCGCTAGTGTGAGACTAACACCCTATCGTAGCTGCTCATTGGTGGGCATCTACGACCTGAAGACCATATGGACGTACTGCCCTTTATAATATCGAGCTGTAATTGCACAAAAAAGTAGTTTTTTCCAGACTTTAGATCCTTTTTGAGGGTCCAAATAGCCTTTTATGGTGCCGAGACTTACCGCACGTGTGCTGGGGTGTGTGCGCATACCTAAATTTTTCCAGATCGCTAGAATTAGAAGTCCTGGTAGCCTAGTTTCCCGAGGGCTTTCCAACGCCACTGAAACCGGCTCAATCGGAGCTCGTTCTCATCCGCGTTGATAGTCCCTATCAATTCCCTCTCTAGAATGATTATATTCTTCTATTTTCCCACCGTCTCTTTGCTAGTGTCAGACTAACACCCTATCGTAGCCGCTCATTGGTGGGGCGTCTACGACCTGAAGACCACATGGACGTACTGCCCTTTATAATATCAAGCTGTAATTGCAAAAAAAAGTAGTTTTTTCCAGACTTTAGAGCCTTTTTGAGGGTCCAAACGGCCTTTTCCGGGGTCGAGACTTACCGCACATGTGCTGGGGTGTGTGCGCGTATGTAAATTTTTCCAGATCGCTAGAATTAGAAGTCCTGGTAGCTTAGTTTCCCGAGGGCTTTCCAACGCCACTGAAACCGGCTCAATCGGAGCTCGTTCTCATCCGCGTTGATAGTCCCTATCAATTCCCTCTCTAGAATGATTGTATTCTTCTATTTTTCCACCGTCTCTTCGCTAGTGTAAGACTAACACCCTATCGTAGCCGCTCATTGGTGGGGCGTCTATAACCTGAAGACCATATGGACATACTGCCCTTTATAATATCGAGCTGTAATTGCACAAAAAAGTAGTTTTTTCGAGACTTTAGAGCCTTTTTGAGGGTCCAAACGGCCTTTTCTGGGGCCGAGACTTACCGCACGTGTGCTGGGGTGTGTGCGCGTATGTAAATTTTTCCAGATCGCTAGAATTAGAAGTCCTGGTAGCTTAGTTTCCCGAGGGCTTTCCAACGCCACTGAAACCGGCTCAATCGGAGCTCCTTCTCATCCGCGTTGATAGTCCCTATCAATTCCCTCTCTAGAATGATTATATTCTTCTATTTTTCCACCGTCTCTTCGCTAGTGTGAGACGAACAGCCTATCGTAGCCGCTCCTTGGTGGGGCGTCTATGACCTGAAGGCCATATGGACGTACTGCCCTTTATAATATCGTGCTGTAATTGCACAAAAAAGTAGTTTTTTCCAGACTTTAGAGCCTTTTTGAGGGTCCAAACGGCCTTTTCTAGGGCCGAGACTTACCGCACGTGTGCTGGGGTGTGTGCGCGTACCTAAATTTTTCCAGATCGCTAGAATTAGAAGTCCTGGTAGCCTAGTTTCCCGAGGGCTTTCCAACGCCACTGAAACCGGCTCAATCGGAATTCGTTCTCATCCGCGTTGATAGTCCCTATCAATTCCCTCTCTAGAATGATTGTATTCTTCTATTTTTCAACCGTCTCTTCGCTAGTGTAACACTAACACTCTATCGTAGCCGCTCATTGGTGGGACGTCTACGACCTGAAGACCATATGGACGTACTGCCCTTTATAATATCGAGCTGTAATTGCACAAAAAATTAGTTTTTTCCAGACTTTAGAGCCTTTTTGAGGGTCCAAACGGCCTTTTCTGGGGCCGAGACTTAGCGCACCCGTGCTGGGGTGTGTGCGCGTATGTAAATTTTTCCAGATTGCTAGAATTAGAAGTCCTTGTAGCCTAGTTTCCTGAGGGCTTTGCAGCGCCACTGAAACCGGCTCAATCGGAGCTCGTTCTCATCCGCGTTGATAGTCCCTATCAATTCCCTCTCTAAGATGATTATATTCTTCTATTTTTCCACCGTCTCTTCGCTAGTGTGAGACTAACACCCAATCATAACCGCTCATTGGTGGGGCGTCTACGACCTGAAGATCATATGGACGTACTGCCCTTTATAATATCGAGCTGTAATTGCACAAAAAAGTAGTTTTTTCCAGACTTTAGAGCCTTTTGGATGGTCCAAACGGCCATTTCTGGGCCGAGACTTACCGCACGTGTGCTGTGGTGTGTGTGCGTATGTAAATTTTTCCAGATTGCTAGAATTAGAAGTCCTTGTAGCCTAGTTTCCCGAGGGCTTTCCAGCGCCACTGAAACCGGCTCAATCGGAGCTCGTTCTCATCCGCGTTGATAGTCCCTATCAATTTCCCTCTCCAGAATGATTATATTATTCTATTTTTCCACCGTCTCTTCGCTAGTGTGAGACTAACACCCTATCGTAGCCGCTCATTGGTGGGCGTCTACGACCTAAAGACCATGTGGATGTACTGCCCTTTATAATATCGAGCTGTAATTGCACAAAAAAGTAGTTTTTTCCAGACTTTAGATCCTTTTTTAGGGTCCAAACGGCCTTTTCTGGGGCCGAGACTTACCGCACGTGTGCTGGGGTGTGTGCGCGTACCTAAATTTTTCCAGATCGCTAGAATTAGAAGTCCTGGTATCCTAGTTTCCCGAGGCCTTTCCAACGCCACTGAAACCGGCTCAATCGGAGCTCGTTCTCATCTGCGTTGATAGTCCCTATCAATTCCCTCTCTAGAATGATTATATTCTTCTATTTTCCCACCGTCTCTTTGCTAGTGTCAGACTAACACCCTATCGTAGCCGCTCATTGGTGGGGCGTCTACGACCTGAAGACCACATGGACGTACTGCCCTTTATAATATCAAGCTGTAATTGCACAAAAAAGTAGTTTTTTCCAGACTTTAGAGCCTTTTTGAGGGTCCAAACGGCCTTTTCCGGGGTCGAGACTTACCGCACGTGTGCTGGGGTGTGTGCGCGTATGTAAATTTTTCCAGATCGCTAGAATTAGAAGTCCTGGTAGCTTAGTTTCCCGAGGGCTTTCCAACGCCACTGAAACCGGCTCAATCGGAGCTCGTTCTCATCCGCGTTGATAGTCCCTATCAATTCCCTCTCTAGAATGATTGTATTCTTCTATTTTTCCACCGTCTCTTCGCTAGTGTAAGACTAACAACCTATCGTAGCCGCTCATTGGTGGGGCGTCTATAACCTGAAGACCATCTGGACATACTGCCCTTTATAATATCGAGCTGTAATTGCACAAAAAAGTAGTTTTTTCGAGACTTTAGAGCCTTTTTGAGGGTCCAAACGGCCTTTTCTGGGGCCGAGACTTACCGCACGTGTGCTGGGGTGTGTGCGCGTATGTAAATTTTTCCAGATCGCTAGAATTAGAAGTCCTGGTAGCTTAGTTTCCCGAGGGCTTTCCAACGCCACTGAAACCGGCTCAATCGGAGCTCCTTCTCATCCGCGTTGATAGTCCCTATCAATTCCCTCTCTAGAATGATTATATTCTTCTATTTTTCCACCGTCTCTTCGCTAGTGTGAGACGAACAGCCTATCGTAGCCGCTCATTGGTGGGGCGTCTATGACCTGAAGGCCATATGGACGTACTGCCCTTTATAATATCGTGCTGTAATTGCACAAAAAAGTAGTTTTTTCCAGACTTTAGAGCCTTTTTGAGGGTCCAAACGACCTTTTCTAGGGCCGAGACTTGCCGCACGTGTGCTGGGGTGTGTGCGCGTACCTAAATTTTTCCAGATCGCTAGAATTAGAAGTCCTGGTAGCCTAGTTTCCCGAGAGCTTTCCAACGCCACTGAAACCGGCTCAATCGGAACTCGTTCTCATCCGCGTTGATAGTCCCTATCAATTCGCTCTCTAGAATGATTGTATTCTTCTATTTTTCCACCGTCTCTTCGCTAGTGTAACACTAACACTCTATCGTAGCCGCTCATTGGTGGGACGTCTACGACCTGAAGACCATATGGACGTACTGCCCTTTATAATATCGAGCTGTAATTGCACAAAAAATTAGTTTTTTCCAGACTTTAGAGCCTTTTTGAGGGTCCAAACGGCCTTTTCTAGGGCCGAGACTTACCGCACCCGTGCTGGGGTGTGTGCGCATATGGAAATTTTTCCAGATTGCTAGAATTAGAAGTCCTTGTAGCCTAGTTTCCTGAGGGCTTTCCAGCGCCACTGAAACCGGCTCAATCGGAGCTCGTTCTCATCCGCGTTGATAGTCCCTATCAATTCCCTCTCTAGAATGATTATATTTTTCTACTTTTCCACCGTCTCTTCGCTAGTGTGAGACTAACACCCAATCGTAACCGCTCATTGGTGGGGCGTCTACGACCTGAAGATCATATGGACGTACTGCCCTTTATAATATCGAGCTGTAATTGCACAAAAAAGTAGTTTTTTCCAGACTTTAGAGCCTTTTGGATGGTCCAAACGGCCATTTCTGGGCCGAGACTTACCGCACGTGTGCTGGGGTGTGTGTGCGTATGTAAATTTTTCCAGATTGCTAGAATTAGAAGTCCTTGTAGCCTAGTTTCCCGAGGGCTTTCCAGCGCCACTGAAACCGGCTCAATCGGAGCTCGTTCTCATCCGCGTTGATAGTCCCTATCAATTTCCCTCTCCAGAATGATTATATTATTCCATTTTTCCACCGTCTCTTCGCTAGTGTGAGACTAACACCCTATCGTAGCCGCTCATTGGTGGGCGTCTACGACCTAAAGACCATGTGGATGTACTGCCCTTTATAATATCGAGCTGTAATTGCACAAAAAAGTAGTTTTTTCCAGACTTTAGATCCTTTTTGAGGGTCCAAACAGCCTTTTCTGGGGCCGAGACTTACCGCACGTGTGCTGGGGTGTGTGCGCGTACCTAAATTTTTCCAGATCGCTAGAATTAGAAGTCCTGGTATCCTAGTTTCCCGAGGCCTTTCCAACGCCACTGAAACCGGCTCAATCGGAGCTCGTTCTCATCTGCGTTGATAGTCCCTATCAATTCCCTCTCTAGAATGATTATATTCTTCTATTTTCCCACCGTCTCTTTGCTAGTGTCAGACTAACACCCTATCGTAGCCGCTCATTGGTGGGGCGTCTACGACCTGAAGACCACATGGACGTACTGCCCTTTATAATATCAAGCTGTAATTGCACAAAAAAGTAGTTTTTTCCAGACTTTAGAGCCTTTTGGATGGTCCAAACGGCCATTTCTGGGCCGAGACTTACCGCACGTGTGCTGGGGTGTGTGTGCGTATGTAAATTTTTCCAGATTGCTAGAATTAGAAGTCCTTGTAGCCTAGTTTCCCGAGGGCTTTCCAGCGCCACTGAAACCGGCTCAATCGGAGCACGTTCTCATCCGCGTTGATAGTCCCTATCAATTTCCCTCTCCAGAATGATTATATTATTCTATTTTTCCACCGTCTCTTCGCTAGTGTGAGACTAACACCCTATCGTAGCCGCTCATTGGTGGGCGTCTACGACCTAAAGACCATGTGGATGTACTGCCCTTTATAATATCGAGCTGTAATTGCACAAAAAAGTAGTTTTTTCCAGACTTTAGATCCTTTTTGAGGGTCCAAACGGCCTTTTCTGGGGCCGAGACTTACCGCACGTGTGCTGGGGTGTGTGCGCGTACCTAATTTTTTCCAGATTGCTAGAATTAGAAGTCCTGGTATCCTAGTTTCCCGAGGCCTTTCCAACGCCACTGAAACCGGCTCAATCGGAGCTCGTTCTCATCTGCGTTGATAGTCCCTATCAATTCCCTCTCTAGAATGATTATATTCTTCTATTTTTCCACCGTCTCTTCGCTAGTGTGAGACTAACACCCTATTGTAGCCGCTCATTGGTGGGGCGTCTATGACCTGAAGACCATATGGATGTACTGCCCTTAATAATATCGAGCTGTAATTGCACAAAAAAGTAGTTTTTTTCCAGATTTTAGAGCCTTTTTGAGGGTCCAAACGGCCTTTTCTGGGGCCGAGACTTACCGCACGTGTGCTGGGGTGTGTGCGCGTATGTAATATTTTCCAGATCGCTAGAATTAGAAGTCCTGGTAGCCTAGTTTCCCGAGGGCTTTCCAGCGCCACTGAAACCGGCTCAATCGGAGCTTGTTCTCATCCGCGTTGATAGTCCCTATCAATTTCCCTCTCTAGAATGATAATATTCTTCTATTTTTCCACCGTCTCTTCGCTAGTGTGAGACTAACACTGTATCCTAGCCGCTCATTGGTGCGGCGTCTACGACCTGAAGACCATATGGACGTACTGCCCTTTATAATATCGAGCTGTAATTGCACAAAAAAATAGTTTTTTCAAGACTATAGAGCCTTTTTGAAAGTCCAAAAGGCCTTTTCTAGGGCCGAGACTTACCGCACGTGTGCTGGGGTGTGTGCGCGTATGTAAATTTTTCCAGATCGCTAGAATTAGAAGTACTGGTAGCCTAGTTTCCCGAGGGCTTTCCAACGCCACTGAAACCGGTTCAATCGGAGCTCGTTCTCATCCGCGTTGATAGTCCCTATCAATTCCCTCTCTAGAATGATTATATTCTTCTATTTTTACATCGTCTCTTCGCTAGTGTGAGACTAACACCCTATCGTAGCCGCTCATTGGTGGGGCGTCTATGACCTGAAGACCATATGGACGTACTGCTCTTTATAATATCGAGCTGTAATTGCACAAAAAGTAGTTTTTTCCAGACTTTAGAGCCTTTTTGAGGGTCCAAACGGCCTTTTCTGGGGCCGAGACTTACCGAACGTGTGCTGGGGTGTGTGCGCGTATGTAAATTTTTCTAGATCGCTAGAATTAGAAGTCCTGGTAGCCTAGTTTCCCGAGGGCTTTCCAACGCCACTGAAACCGGCTCAATCGGAGCTCGTTCTCATCCGCGTTGATAGTCCCTATCAATTCCCTCTCTAGAATGATTATATTCTTCTATTTTTCCACCGTCTCTTCGCTTGTGTGAGACTAACACCCTATCGTAGCTTCTCATTGGTGGGGCATCTACGACCTGAAGACCATATGGATGTACTGCCCTTTATAATATCGAGCTGTAATTGCACAAAAAAGTAGTTTTTTCCAGACTTTAGAGCCTTTTTGAGGGTCCAAACGGCCTTTTCTGGGGCCGAGACTTACCGCATGTGTGCTGGGGTGTGTGCGCGTACCTAAATTTTTCCAGATTGCTAGAATTAGAAGTCCTGGTAGCCTAGTTTCCCAAGGGCTTTCCAACGCCACTGAAACCGGCTCAATCGGAGGTCGTTCTCATCCGCGTTGATAGTCCCTATCAATTCCCGCTCTAGAATGATTATATTCTTCTATTTTTCCACCGTCTCTTCGCTAGTGTGAGACTAACACCCTATGATAGCCGCTCATTGGTGGGGCGTCTACGACCTGAAGACCATATGGACGTACTGCCCTTGATAATATCGAGCCGTAATTGCACAAAAAAGTAGTTTTTTCCAGACTTTAGAGCCTTTTTGAGGGTCCAAACGGCCTTTTCTGGGGCCGAGACTTACCGCACATGTGCTGGGGTGTGTGCGCGTATGTAAATTTTTCTAGATCGCTAGAATTAGAAGTCCTGGTAGCCTAGTTTCCCGAGGGCTTTCCAACGCCACTGAAACCGGCTCAATCGGAGCTCGTTCTCATCCGCGTTGATAGTCCCTATCAATTCCCTCTCTAGAATGATTATATTCTTCTATTTTTCCACCGTCTCTTCGCTAGTGTGAGACGAACACAATATCGTAGCCGCTCATTGGTGGAGCATCTATGACCTGAAGACCATATGGACGTGCTGCCCTTTATAATATCGAGCTGTAATTGCACAAAAAAGTAGTTTTTTCCAGACTTTAGAGCCTTTTTGAGGGTCCAAACGGCCTTTTCTGGGGCCAGGACTTACCGCACGTGTGCTGGGGTGTGTGCGCGTATGTAAATTTTTCTAGATCGCTAGAATTAGAAGTCCTGGTAGCCTAGTTTCCCGAGGGCTTTCCAACGCCACTGAAACCGGCTCAATCGGAGCTCGTTCTCATCCGCGTTGATAGTCCCTATCAATTCCCTCTCTAGAATGATTATATTCTTCTATTTTTCCACCGTCTCTTCGCTAGTGTGAGACGAACACAATATCGTAGCCGCTCATTGGTGGAGCATCTACGACCTGAAGACCATATGGACGTGCTGCCCTTTATAATATCGAGCTGTAATTGCACAAAAAAGTAGTTTTTTCCAGACTTTAGAGCCTCTTTGAGGGTCCAAACGGCCTTTTCTGGGGCCGAGACTTACTGCACGTGTGCTGGGGTGTGTGCGCGTATGTAATATTTTCCAGATCGCTAGAATTAGAAGTCCTAGTAGCCTAGTTTCCCGAGGGCTTTCCAACGCCACTGAAACCAGCTCAATCGGTGCTCGTTCTCATCCGCGTTGATAGTCCCTATCAATTTCCCTCTCTAGAATGATTATATTCTTCTATTTTTCCACCGTCTCTTCGCTAGTGTGAGACTAACACCCTATCGTAGCCGCTCATTGGTGGGGCGTCTACTACCTGAAGACCATATGGACGTACTGCCCTTTATAATATCGAGCTGTAATTGCACAAAAAAGTAGTTTTTTCCAGACTTTAGAGCCTGTTTGAGGGTCCGAACGGCCTTTTCTGGGGCCGAGACTTAACGCACGTGTGCTGGGGTGTGTGCGCGTATGTAATATTTTCCAGATCGCTAGAATTAGAAGTCCTGGCAGCCTAGTTTCCCGAGGGCTTTCCAACGCCACTGAAACCGGCTCAATCGGAGCTCGTTCTCATCCGCGTTGATAGTCCCTATCAATTTCCCTCTCTGGAATGATTATATTCTTCTATTTTTCCACCGTCTCTTCGCTAGTGTGAGACTAACACCTTATCGTAGCCGCTCATTGGTCGGGCGTCTACGACCTGAAGACCATATGGACGTACTGCCCTTTATAATATCGAGCTGTAATTGCACAAAAAAGTACTTTTCTCCAGACTTTAGAGCCTTTTTGAGGGTCCAAACGGACTTTTCTGGGGCCGAGACTTACCGCTCGTGTGCTGGGGTGTGTGCGCGAATGTAAATTTTTCCAGATCGCTAGAATTAGAAGTCCTGGTAGCCTAGTTTCCCGAGGGCTTTCCAACGCCACTGAGACCGGCTCAATCGGAGCTCGTTCTCATCCGCGTTGATAGTCCCTATCAATTCCCTCTCTAGAATGATTATATTCTTCTATTTTTCCACCATCTCTTCGCTAGTGTGAGACTGACACCCTATCGTAGCCACTCATTGGTGGGGCATCTATGACCTGAAGACCATATGGACGTACTGCCCTTTATAATATCGAGCTGTAATTGCACAAAAAGGTAGTTTTTTCAAGACTTTAGAGCCTTTTTGAGGGTCCAAACGTCCTTTTCTGGGGCCGAGACTTACCGCACGTGTGCTGGGGTGTGTGCGCGTATGTAATATTTTCCAGATCGCTAGAATTAGAAGTCCTGGTAGCCTAGTTTCCCGAGGGCTTTCCAACGCCACTGAAACCGGCTCAATCGGAGCTCGTTCTCATCCGCGTTGATAGTCCCTATCAATTTCCCTCTCTAGAATTATTATATTCTTCTATTTTTCCACCGTCTCTTCGCTAGTGTGAGACTGACACCCTATCGTAGCCGCTCATTGGTGGGGCGTCTACGACCTGACGACCATACAGACGTACTGCCCTTTATAATATCGAGCTGTAATTGCACAAAAAAGTAGTTTTTTCCAGACTTTAGAGCCTTTTTGAGGGTCCAAACGGCCTTTTCTGGGGCCGAGACTTACCGCACGTGTGCTGGGGTGTGTGCGCGTATGTAATATTTTCCGGATCGCTAGAATTAGAAGTCCTAGTAGCCTTGTTTCCCGAGGGTTTCCAACGCCACTGAAACCGGCTCAATCGGAGCTCGTTCTCATCCGCGTTGATAGTCCCTATCAATTTCCCTCTGTAGAATGATTATATTCTTCTATTTTTCCACCGTCTCTTCGCTAGTGTGAGAGTAACACCCTATCATAGCCACTCATTGGTGGGGTGTCTACGTCCTAAAGACCATATGGACATACTGCCCTTTATAATATCGAGCTGTAATTGCACAAAAAAGTAGTTTTTTCCAGACTTTAGAGCCTTTTTGAGGGTCCAAACGGCCTTTTCTGGGGCCGAGACTTACCGCACATGTGCTGGTGTGTGTGCGCGTATGTAATATTTTCCAGATTGCTAGAATTAGAAGTCCTGGTAGCCTAGTTTCCCGAGGGCTTTCCAACGCCACTGAAACCGGCTCAATCGGAGCTCGTTCTCATCCGCATTGATAGTCTCTATCAATTTCCCTCTCTAAAATGATTATATTCTTCTATTTTTCCACCATCTCTTCGCTAGTGTGAGACTAACACCCTATCGTAGCCGCTCATTGGTGGGGCGTCTACGACCTGAAGACCATATGGACGTACTGTCCTTTATAATATCGAGCTGTAATTGCACAAAAAAGTAGTTTTCTCCAGACTTTAGAGCCTTTTTGAGGGTCCAAACGGCCTTTTCTGGGGCCGAGACTTACCGCACATGTGCTGGGGTGTGTGCGCATATGGAAATTTTTCCAGATCACTAGAATTAGAAGTCCTGGTAGCCTAGTTTCCCGAGGGCTTTCCAACGCCACTGAAACCGGCTCAATCGGAGCTCGTTCTCATCCGCGTTGATAGTCCCTATCAATTTCCCTCTCTAGAATGATTATATTCTTCTATTTTTCCACTGTCTCTTCGCTAGTGTGAGACCGACACCCTATCGTAGCCGCTCATTGGTGGGGCGTCTACGACCTGACGACCATACGGACGTACTGCCCTTTATAATATCGAGCTGTAATTGCACAAAAAAGTAGTTTTTTCAAGACTTTAGAGCCTTTTTGAGGGTCCAAACGACCTTTTCTGGGGCCGAGACTTATCGCACGTGTGCTGGGGTGTGTGCGCGTATGTAATATTTTCCGGATCGCTAGAATTAGAAGTCCGGGTAGCCTTGTTTCCCGAGGGATTTCCAACGCCACTGAAACCGGCTCAATCGGAGCTCGTTCTCATCCGCGTTGATAGTCCCTATCAATTTCCCTCTGTAGAATGATTATATTCTTCTATTTTTCCACCGTCTCTTCGCTAGTGTGAGAGTAACACCCTATCATAGCCACTCATTTGTGGGGCGTCTACGTCCTGAAGACCATACGGACGTACTGCCCTTTATAATATCGAGCTGTAATTGCACAAAAAAGTAGTTTTTTCCAGACTTTAGAGCCTTTTTGAGGGTCCAAACGGCCTTTTCTGGGTCCGAGACTTACCGTACGTGTGCTGGGGTGTGTGCGCGTAGAATTAGAAGTCCTGGAAGCCTAGTTTCCCGAGGGCTTTCCAACGCCACTGAAACCGGCTCAATCGGAGCTCGTTTTCATCCGCGTTGATAGTCCCTATCAATTTCCCTCTCTAGAATGATTATATTCTTCTATTTTTCCACTGTCTCTTCGCTAGTGTGAGACGAACACCCTATCATAGGCGCTCATTGGTGGGGCATCTACGACCTGAAGACCATATGGACGTACTGCCCTTTATAATATCGAGCTGTAATTGCACAAAAACTAGTTTTTTCCAGACTTTAGAGCCTTTTTGAGGGTCCAAACGGCCTTTTCTGGGGCCGAGACGTACCGCACGTGTGCTGGGGTGTGTGCGCGTATGTAATATTTTCCAGATCGCTAGAATTAGAAGTCCTAGTAGCCTAGTTTCCCGAGGGCTTTCGAACGCCACTGAAACCGGCTCAATCGGAGCTCGTTCTCATCCGCATTGATAGTCCCTATCAATTTCCCTCTCTAGAATGATTATATTCTTCTATTTTTCCACCGTCTCTTCGCTAGTGTGAGACTAACACCCTATTGTAGCTGCTCATCGGTGGGGCATCTACGACCTGAAGACCATATGGACGTACTGCCCTTTATAATATCGAGCTGTAATTGCACAAAAAAGTAGTTTTTTCCAGACTTTAGAGCCTTTTTGAGGGTAAAAACGGCCTTTTCTGGGGCCGAGACTTACCGCACATGTGCTGGGGTGTGTGCGCATATGTAAATTTTTCCAGATCGCTAGAATTAGAAGTCCTGGTAGCCTAGTTTCCCGAGGGCTTTCTAACGCCACTGAAACCGGCTCAATCGGAGCTCGTTCTCATCCGCGTTGATAGTCCCTATCAATTCCCTCACTAGAATGATTATATTCTTCTATTTTCCACCGTCTCTTCGCTAGTGTGAGATGAACACCCTATCGTAACCGCTCATTGGTGGGTCATCTATGACCTGAAGACCATATGGACGTACTGCCCTTTATAATATTGAGCTGTAATTGCACAAAAAAGTAGTTTTTTTCCAGACTTTAGAGCCTTTTTGAGGGTCCAAACGGCCTTTTCTGGGGCCGAGACTTACCGCATGTGTGCTAGGGTGTGTGCGGGTACCTAAATTTTTCCAGATCGCTAGAATTAGAAGTCCTGGTAGCCTAGTTTCCCGAGGCCTTTCCAACGCCACTGAAACTGGCTCAATCGGAGCTCGTTCTCATCCGCGTTCATAGTCCCTATCAATTCCCTCTCTAGAATGATTATATTCTTCTATTTTCCCACCGTCTCTTCGCTAGTGTGAGACTAACACCCTATCGTAGCCGCTCATTGGTGTGGCGTCTACGACCTGAAGACCATATGGACGTACTGCCCTTTATAATATCAAGCCGTAATTGCACAAAAAGTAGTTTTTTCCAGACTTTAGAGCCTTTTTGAGGGTCCAAACGGCCTTTTCTGGGGCCGAGACTTACCGCACGTGTGCTGGGATGTGTGCGCGGATGTAAATTTTTCCAGATCACTAGAATTAGAAGTCCTGGTAGCCTAGTTTCCCGAGGGCTTTCCAACCCCACTGAAACCGGCTCAATCGGAGCTCGTTCTCATCCGCGTTGATAGTCCCTATCAGTTCCCTCTCTAGAATGATTATATTCTTCTATTTTTCCACCGTCTCTTCGCTAGTGCGAGACTAACACCATATCGTAGCCGCTCATTGGTGGGGCGTCTACGACCTGAAGACCATGTGGACGTACTGCCCTTTATAATATCGAGCTGTAATTGCACAAAAAAGTAGTTTTTTCCAGACTTTAGAGCCTTTTTGAGGGTCCAAACGGCCTTTTCTGGGGCCGAGGCTTACCGCACGTGTGCTGGGGTGTGTGCGCGTACCTAAATTTTTCCAGACTTTAGAGCCTTTTTGAGGGTCCAAACGGCCTTTTCTGGGGCCGAGACTTACCGCACGTGTGCTGGGGTGTGTGCGCGTCTGTAAATTTTTCCAGATTGCTACAATTAGAAGTCCTGGTAGCCTAGTTTTCCAAGGGCTTTCCAACGCCACTTAAACCGGCTCAATCGGAGCTCGTTCTCATCCGCGTTGATAGTCCCTATCAATTCCCTCTCTAGAATGATTATATTCTTCTATTTTTCCACCGTCTCTTCGCTAGTGTGAGACAAACACCCTATCGTAGCCGCTCATTGGTGGGGCGTCTACGACCTGAAGACCATATGGACGTACTGCCCTTTATAATATCGAGCTGTAATTGCACAAAAAAGTAGTTTTTTCCAGACTTTAGAGCCTTTTTGAGGGTCCAAACGGCCTTTTCTGGGGCCGAGGCTTACCGCACGTGTGCTGGGGTGTGTGCGCGTACCTAAATTTTTCCAGATCGCTAGAATTAGAAGTCCTGGTAGCGTAGTTTCCCGAGGCATTTTCAATGCCACTGAAACCGGCTCAATCGAAGCTCGTTCTCATCCGCGTTGATAGTCCCTATCAATTCCCTCTCTAGAATGATTATATTCTACTATTTTCCCACCGTCTCTTCGCTAGTGTGAGACTAACACCCTATCGTAGCCGCTCATTTGTGGGGTGTGTACGACCTGAAGACCATATGGATGTACTGCCCTTTATAATATCGAGACATAATTGCACAAAAAAGTAGTTTTTTCCAGACATTAGAGCCTTTCTGAGGGTCCAAACGGCTTTTTGTGGGGCCGAGACTTACCGCACGTGTGCTGAGGTGTGTGCGCGTATGTAATATTTTCCAGATCGCTAGAATTAGAAGTCTTGGTAGCCTAGTTTCCCGAGGGCTTTCCAACGCCACTGAAAATGGGCTCAATCGGAGCTCGTTCTCATCCGCGTTGATAGTCCCTATCAATTTCCCTCTCTAGAATGATTATATTCTTGTATCTTTCCACCGTCTCTTCGCTAGTGTGAGACTAACACCCTATCATAGCGGCTCATTGGTGGGGCGTCTACGACCTGAAGACCATATGTACGTACTGCCCTTTATAATATTGAGCTGTAATTGCATAAAAAAGTAGTTTTTTCCAGACTTTAGATCCTTTTTGAGGGTCCAAACGGCCTTTTCTGGGGCCGAGACTTACCGCACGTGTGCTGGGGTGTGTGCGCGTACCTAAATTTTTCCAGATCGCTAGAATTAGAAGTCCTGGTATCCTAGTTTCCCGAGGCCTTTCCAACGCCACTGAAACCGGCTCAATCGGAGCTCGTTCTCATCTGCGTTGATAGTCCCTATCAATTCCCTCTCTAGAATGATTATATTCTTCTATTTTTCCACCGTCTCTTCGCTAGTGTGAGACTAACACCCTATTGTAGCCGCTCATTGGTGGGGCGTCTATGACCTGAAGACCATATGGATGTACTGCCCTTAATAATATCGAGCTGTAATTGCACAAAAAAGTAGTTTTTTCCAGATTTTAGAGCCTTTTTGAGGGTCCAAACGGCCTTTTCTGGGGCCGAGACTTACCGCACGTGTGCTGGGGTGTGTGCGCGTATGTAATATTTTCCAGATTGCTAGAATTAGAAGTCCTGGTAGCCTAGTTTCCCGAGGGCTTTCCAGCGCCACTGAAACCGGCTCAATCGGAGCTTGTTCTCATCCGCGTTGATAGTCCCTATCAATTTCCCTCTCTAGAATGATAATATTCTCCTATTTTTCCACCGTCTCTTCGCTAGTGTGAGACTAACACTGTATCCTAGCCGCTCATTGGTGCGGCGTCTACGACCTGAAGACCATATGGACGTACTGCCCTTTATAATATCGAGCTGTAATTGCACAAAAAAGTAGTTTTTTCAAGACTATAGAGCCTTTTTGAAAGTCCAAAAGGCCTTTTCTAGGGCCGAGACTTACCGCACGTGTGCTGGGGTGTGTGCGCGTATGTAAATTTTTCCAGATCGCTAGAATTAGAAGTCCTGGTAGCCTAGTTTCCCGAGGGCTTTCCAACGCCACTGAAACCGGCTCAATCGGAGCTCGTTCTCATCCGCGTTGATAGTCCCTATCAATTTCCCTCTCTAGAATGATTATATTCTTCTATTTTTCCACCGTCTCTTTGCTAGTGTGAGACTAACACCCTATCGTAGCCACTCATTGGTGGGGCGTCTACGACCTGAAGACCGTATGGACGTACTGCCCTTTATAATATCGAGCTGTAATTGCACAAAAAAGTAGTTTTTTCCAGACTTTAGAGCCTTTTTGAGGGTCCAAACGGCCTTTTCAGGGGCCGAGACTTAGAGGGCTTTCCAACGCCACTGAAACCGGCTCAATCGGAGCTCGTTCTCATCCGCGTTGATAGTCCCTATCAATTTCCCTCTCTAGAATGATTATATTCTTCTATTTTTCCACCGTCTCTTTGCTAGTGTGAGACTAACACCCTATCGTAGCCGCTCATTGGTGGGGCGTCTACGACCTGAAGACCATATGGACGTACTGCCCTTTATAATATCGAGCTGTAATTGCACAAAAAGTAGTTTTTTCCAGACTTTAGAGCCTTTTTGAGTGTCCAAACGGCCTTTTCTGGGGCCGAGACTTATCGAACGTGTGCTGGGGTGTGTGCGCGTATGTAATATTTTCCAGATCGCTAGAATTAGAAGTCCTGGTAGCCTAGTTTCCGAGGGCTTTCCAATTTCACTGAAACCAGCTCAGTCGGAGCTCGTTCTCATCCGCGTTGATAGTCCCTATCAATTTCCCTCGTTAGAATGATTATATTCTTCTATTTTTCCACCGTCTCTTCGCTAGTGTGAGACTAACACCCTATCATAGCCACTCATTGGTGGGGCATCTACGACCTGAAGACCATATGGTTGTACTGCCCTTTATAATATCGAGCTGTAATTGCACAAAAAAGTAGTTTTTTCCAGACTTTAGAGCCTTTTTGAGGGTCCAAATGGCCTTTTCTGGGGCCGAGACTTACCGCACGTGTGCTAGGGTGTGTGCGCGTATGTAAATTAATCCAGATCGCAAGAATTAGAAGTCCTGGTAGCCTAGTTTCCCGAGGGCTTTCCAACGCCACTGAAACCGGCTCAATCGGAGCTCGTTCTCATCCGCGTTGATAGTCCCTATCAATTTCCCTCTCTAGAATGATTATATTCTTCTATTTTTCCACCGTCTCTTTGCTAGTGTGAGACTAACACCCTATCGTAGCCGCTCATTGGTGGGGCGTCTACGACCTGAAGACCATATGGACGTACTGCCCTTTATAATATCGAGCTGTAATTGCACAAAAAAGTAGTTTTTTCCAGACTTTAGAGCCTTTTTGAGGGTCCAAACGGCCTTTTCAGGGGCCGAGACTTAGAGGGCTTTCCAACACCACTGAAACCGGCTCAATCAGAGCTCGTTCTCATCCGCGTTGATAGTCCCTATCAATTCCCTCTCTAGAATGATTATATTCCTCTATTTTTCCACCGTCTCTTCGCTAGTGTGAGACTAACACCCTATCGTAGCTTCTCATTGGTGGGGCATCTACGACCTGAAGACCATATGGACGTACTGCCCATTATAATATCGAGCTGTAATTGCACAAAAAAGTAGTTTTTTCCAGACTTTAGAGCCTTTTTGAGGGTCCAAACGGCCTTTTCTGGGGCCGAGACTTACCGCATGTGTGCTGGGGTGTGTGCGCGTACCTAAATTTTTCCAGATTGCTAGAATTAGAAGTCCTGGTAGCCTAGTTTCCCAAGGGCTTTCCAACGCCACCAAAACCGGCTCAATCGGAGGTTGTTCTCATCCGCGTTGATAGTCCCTATCAATTCCCGCTCTAGAATGATTATATTCTTCTATTTTTCCACCGTCTCTTCGCTAGTGTGAGACTAACACCCTATGATAGCCGCTCATTGGTGGGGCGTCTACGACCTGAAGACCATATGGACGTACTGCCCTTGATAATATCGAGCCGTAATTGCACAAAAAAGTAGTTTTTTCCAGACTTTAGAGCCTTTTTGAGGGTCCAAACGGCCTTTTCTGGGGCCGATACTTGCCGCACGTGTGCTGGGGTGTGTGCGCGTATGTAAATTTTTCTAGATCACTAGAATTAGAAGTCTTGGTAGCCTAGTTTCCCGAGGGCTTTCCAACGCCACTGAAACCGGCTCAATCGGAGCTCGTTCTCATCCGCGTTGATAGTACCTATCAATTCCCTCTCTAGAATGATTATATTCTTCTATTTTTCCACCGTCTCTTCGCTAGTGTGAGACGAACACAATATCGTAGCCGCTCATTGGTGGAGCATCTACGACCTGAAGACCATATGGACGTGCTGCCCTTTATAATATCGAGCTGTAATTGCACAAAAAAGTAGTTTTTTTCCAGACTTTAGAGCCTTTTTGAGGGTCCAAACGGCCTTTTCTGGGGCCGAGAGATACCGCACGTGTGCTGGGGTGTGTGCGCGTATGTAATATTTTCCAGATAGCTAGAATTAGAAGTCCTAGTAGCCTAGTTTCCCGAGGGCTTTCCAACGCCACTGAAACCAGCTCAATCGGTGCTCGTTCTCATCCGCGTTGATAGTCCCTATCAATTTCCCTCTCTAGAATGATTATATTCTTCTATTTTTCCACCGTCTCTTCGCTAGTGTGAGACTAACACCCTATCGTAGCCGCTCATTGGTGGGGCGTCTACTACCTGAAGACCATATGGACGTACTGCCCTTTATAATATCGAGCTGTAATTGCACAAAAAAGTAGTTTTTTCCAGACTTTAGAGCCTGTTTGAGGGTCCAAACGGCCTTTTCTGGGGCCGAGACTTAACGCACGTGTGCTGGGGTGTGTGCGCGTATGTAATATTTTCCATATCGCTAGAATTAGAAGTCCTGGCAGCCTAGTTTCCCGAGGGCTTTCCAACACCACTGAAACCGGCTCAATCGGAGCTCGTTCTCATCCGCGTTGATAGTCCCTATCAATTTCCCTCTCTAGAATGATTATATTCTTCTATTTTTCCACCGTCTCTTCGCTAGTGTGAAACTAACACCTTATCGTAGCCGCTCATTGGTGGGGCGTCTACGACCTGAAGACCATATGGACGTACTGCCCTTTATAATATCGAGCTGTAATTGCACAAAAAAGTAGTTTTCTCCAGACTTTAGAGCCTTTTTGAGGGTCCAAACGTCCTTTTCTGGGGCCGAGACTTACCGCACGTGTGCTGGGGTGTGTGCGCGTATGTAAATTTTTCCAGATCGCTAGAATTAGAAGTCCTGGTAGCCTAGTTTCCCGAGGGCTTTCCAACGCCACTGAAACCGGCTCAATCGGAGCTCGTTCTCATCCGCGTTGATAGTCCCTATCAATTTCCTTCTCTAGAATTATTATATTCTTCTATTTTTCCACCGTCTCTTCGCTAGTGTGAGACTGACACCCTATCGTAGCCGCTCATTGGTGGGGCGTCTACGACCTGACGACCATACGGACGTACTGCCCTTTATAATATCGAGCTGTAATTGCACAAAAAAGTAGTTTTTTCCAGACTTTAGAGCCTTTTTGAGGGTCCAAACGGCCTTTTCTGGGGCCCAGACTTACCGCACGTGTGCTGGGGTGTGTGCGCGTATGTAATATTTTCCGGATCGCTAGAATTAGAAGTCCTAGTAGCCTTGTTTCCCGAGGGATTTCCAACGCCACTGAAACCGGCTCAAACGGAGCTCGTTCTCATCCGCGTTGATAGTCCCTATCAATTTCCCTCTGTAGAATGATTATATTCTTCTATTTTTCCAGCGTCTCTTTGCTAGTGTGAGAGTAACACCCTATCATAGCCACTCATTGGTGGGGCGTCTACGTCCTAAAGACCATATGGACGTACTGCCCTTTATAATATCGAGCTGTAATTGCACAAAAAAGTAGTTTTTTCCAGACTTTAGAGCCTTTTTGAGGGTCCAAACGGCCTTTTCTGGGGCCGAGACTTACCGCACATGTGCTGGGGTGTGTGCGCGTATGTAATATTTTCCAGATCGCTAGAATTAGAAGTCCTGGTAGCCTAGTTTCCTGAGGGCTTTCCAACGCCACTGAAACCGGCTCAATCGGAGCTCGTTCTCATCCACGTTGATAGTCCCTATCAATTTCCCTCTCTAAAATGATTATATTCTTCTATTTTTCCACCGTCCCTTCGCTAGTGTGAGAATAACACCCTATCGTAGCCGCTCATTGGTGGGGCATCTACGACCTGAAGACCATATGGACGTACTGCCCTTTATAATATCGAGCTGTAATTGCACAAAAAAGTAGTTTTCTCCAGACTTTAGAGCCTTTTTGAGGGTCCAAACGGCTTTTTCTGGGGCCGAGACTTACCGCATGTGTGCTAGGGTGTGTGCGGGTACCTAAATTTTTCCAGATCGCTAGAATTAGAAGTCCTGGTAGCCTAGTTTCCCGAGGCCTTTCCAACGCCACTGAAACAGGCTCAATCGGAGCTCGTTCTCATCCGCGTTCATAGTCCCTATCAATTCCCTCTTTAGATTGATTATATTCTTCTATTTTCCCACCGTCTCTTCGCTAGTGTGAGACTAACACCCTATCGTAGCCGCTCATTGGTGTGGCGTCTACGACCTGAAGACCATATGGACGTACTGCCATTTATAATATCAAGCCGTAATTGCACAAAAAGTAGTTTTTTCCAGACTTTAGAGCCTTTTTGAGGGTCCAAACGGCCTTTTCTGGGGCCGAGACTTACCGCACGTGTGCTGGGATGTGTGCGCGTATGTAAATTTTTCCAGATCACTAGAATTAGAAGTCCTGGTAGCCTAGTTTCCCGAGGGCTTTCCAACCCCACTGAAACCGGCTCAATCGGAGCTCGTTCTCATCCGCGTTGATAGTCCCTATCAGTTCCCTCTCTAGAATGATTATATTCTTCTATTTTTCCACCGTCTCTTCGCTAGTGCGAGACTAACACCATATCGTAGCCGCTCATTGGTGGGGCGTCTACGACCTGAAGACCATGTGGACGTACTGCCCTTTATAATATCGAGCTGTAATTGCACAAAAAAGTAGTTTTTTCCAGACTTTAGAGCCTTTTTGAGGGTCCAAACGGCCTTTTCTGGGGCCGAGACTTACCGCACTTGTGCTGGGGTGTGTGCGCATATGTAAATTTTTCCAGATCGCTAGAATTAGAAGTCCTGGTAGCCTAGTTTCCCGAGGGCTTTCTAACGCCACTGAAACCGGCTCAATCGGAGCTCGTTCTCATCCGCGTTGATAGTCCCTATCAATTCCCTCACTAGAATGATTATATTCTTCTATTTTTCCACCGTCTCTTCGCTAGTGTGAGATGAACACCCTATCGTAACCGCACATTGGTGGGTCATCTATGACCTGAAGACCATATGGACGTACTGCCCTTTATAATATTGAGCTGTAATTGCACAAAAAAGTAGTTTTTTTTCCAGACTTTAGAGCCTTTTTGAGGGTCCAAACGGCCTTTTCTGGGGCCGAGACTTACCGCATTTGTGCTAGGGTGTGTGCGGGTACCTAAATTTTTCCAGATCGCTAGAATTAGAAGTCCTGGTAGCCTAGTTTCCCGAGGCCTTTGCAACGCCACTGAAACAGGCTCAATCGGAGCTCGTTCTCATCCGCGTTCATAGTCCCTATCAATTCCCTCTTTAGATTGATTATATTCTTCTATTTTCCCACCGTCTCTTCGCTAGTGTGAGACTAACACCCTATCGTAGCCGCCCATTGGTGTGGCGTCTACGACCTGAAGACCATATGGACGTACTGCCCTTTATAATATCAAGCCGTAATTGCACAAAAAGTAGTTTTTTCCAGACTTTAGAGCCTTTTTGAGGGTCCAAACGGCCTTTTCTGGGGCCGAGACTTACCGCACGTGTGCTGGGATGTGTGCGCGTATGTAAATTTTTCCAGATCACTAGAATTAGAAGTCCTGGTAGCCTAGTTTCCCGAGGGCTTTCCAACCCCACTAAAACCGGCTCAATCGGAGCTCGTTCTCATCCGCGTTGATAGTCCCTATCAGTTCCCTCTCTAGAATGATTATATTCTTCTATTTTTCCACCGTCTCTTCGCTAGTGCGAGACTAACACCATATCGTAGCCGCTCATTGGTGGGGCGTCTACGACCTGAAGACCATGTGGACGTACTGCCCTTTATAATATCGAGCTGTAATTGCACAAAAAAGTAGTTTTTTCCAGACTTTAGAGCCTTTTTGAGGGTCCAAACGGCCTTTTCTGGGGCCGAGACTTACCGCACGTGTGCTGGGGTGTGTGCGCATCTGTAAATTTTTCCAGATCGCTAGAATTAGAAGTCCTGGTAGCCTAGTTTTCCAAGGGCTTTCCAACGCCACTTAAACCAGCTCAATCGGAGCTCGTTCTCATCCGCGTTGATAGTCCCTATCAATTCCCTCTCTAGAATGATTATATTCTTCTATTTTTCCACCGTCTCTTCGCTAGTGTGAGACAAACACCCTATCGTAGCCGCTCATTGGTGGGGCGTCTACGACCTGAAGACCATATGGACGTACTGCCCTTTATAATATCGAGCTGTAATTGCACAAAAAAGTAGTTTTTTCCATACTTTAGAGCCTTTTTGAGGGTCCAAACGGCCTTTTCTGGGGCCGAGACTTACCGCACGTGTGCTGGGGTGTGTGCGCGTACCTAAATTTTTCCAGATCGCTAGAATTAGAAGTCCTGGTAGCGTAGTTTCCCGAGGCATTTCCAATGCCACTGAAACCGGCTCAATCGGAGCTCGTTCTCATCCGCGTTGATAGTCCCTATCAATTCCCTCTCTAGAATGATTATATTCTTCTATTTTCCCACCGTCTCTTCGCTAGTGTGAGACTAACACCCTATCGTAGCCGCTCATTTGTGGGGCATCTACGACCTGAAGACCATATGGATGTACTGCCCTTTATAATATCGAGACATAACTGCACAAAAAAGTAGTTTTTTCCAGACTTTAGAGCCTTTTTGAGGGTCCAAACGGCTTTTCGTGGGGCCGAGACTTACCGCACGTGTGCTGGGGTGTGTGCGCGTATGTAATATTTTCCAGATCGCTAGAATTAGAAGTCTTGGTAGCCTAGTTTCCCGAGGGCTTTCCAACGCCACTGAAAATGGGCTCAATCGGAGCTCGTTCTCATCCGCGTTGATAGTCCCTATCAATTTCCCTCTCTAGAATGATTATATTATTCTATTTTTCCACCGTCTCTTCGCTAGTGTGAGACTAACACCCTATCGTAGCGGCTCATTGGTGGGGCGTCTACGACCTGAAGACCATATGGACGTACTGCCCTTTATAATATCGAGCTGTAATTGCATAAAAAAGTAGTTTTTTCCAGACTTTAGAGTCTTTTTGAGGGTCCAAACGGCCTTTTCTGGGGCTGAGACTTACCACACATGTGCTGGGGTGTGTGCGCGTATCTAAATTTTTCCAGATCGCTAGAATTAGAAGTCCGGGTAGCCTAGTTTCCAGAGGGCTTTCCAACGCCACTGAAACCGGCTCAATCGGAGCTCGTTCTCATCCGCGTTGATAGTCCCTATCAATTCCCTCTCTAGAATGATTATATTCTTCTATTTTTCCACCGTCTCTTCGCTAGTGTGAGACGAACACCTTATTGTATCCGCTCATTGGTGGGGCATCTACGACCTGAAGACCATATGGACGTACTGCCCTTTACAATATCGAGCTGTAATTGCACAAAAAAGTAGTTTTTTCCAGACTTTAGAGCCTTTTTGAGGGTCCAAACGGCCTTTTCTGGGACCGAGACTTACCGCACGTGCACTGGGGTGTGTGCGCGTACCTAAATTTTTCCAGATCACTAGAATTAGAAGTCCTGGTAGCCTAGTTTTCCGAGGACATTCCAACGCCACTGAAACCGGCTCAATCGGAGCTCGTTCTCATCCGCGTTGATAGTCCCTATCAATTCCCTCTCTAGAATGATTATATTCTTCTATTTTTCCACCATCTCTTCGCTAGTGTGAGACGAACACCTTATTGTAGCCGCTCATTGGTGGGGCATCTACGACCTGAAGACCATATGGACGTACTGCCCTCTATAATATCGAGTTGTAATTGCACAAAAAAGTAGTTTTTTCCAGACTTTAGAGCCTTTTTGAGGGTCCAAACGGCCTTTTCTGGGACCGAGACTTACCGCACGTGCGCTGGGGTGTGTGCGCGTACCTAAATTTTTCCAGATCACTAGAATTAGAAGTCTTGGTAGCCTAGTTTTCCGAGGCCTTTCCAACGCCACTGAAACCGGCTCAATCGGAGCTCGTTCTCATCCGCGTTGATAGTCCCAATCAATTTCCCACTCCAGAATGATTATATTCTTCTATTTTTCCACCGTCTCTTTGCTAGTGTGAGACTAACACCCTATCGTAGCCTCTCATTGATGGGGCGTCTACGACCTGAAGACCATATGGACGTACTGCCCTTTATAATATCGAGCTATAATTGCACAAAAAAGTAGTTTTTTCCAGACTTTAGAGCCTTTTTGAGTGTCCAAACGGCCTTTTCTGGGGCCGAGACTTACCGCACATGTGTTGCGGTGTGTGTGCGTATGTAATATTTTTCAGATCGCTAGAATTAGAAGTCCTGGTAGCCTAGTTTCCCGAGGGCTTTCCAACGCCACTGAAACCGGCTCAATCGGAGCTCGTTCTCATCCGCGTTGATAGTCCCTATCAATTTCCCTCTCTAGAATAATTATATTCTTCTATTTTTCCACCGTCTCTTCGCTAGTGTGAGACTAACACCCTATGGTAGCCGCTCATTGGTGGGGCATCTACGACCTGAAGACCATACGGACATACTGCCCTTTATAATATCGAGCTGTAATTGCACAAAAAAGTAGTTTTTTCCAGACTTTAGAGCCTTTTTGATGGTCCGAACGGCCTTTTCTGGGGCCGAGACTTACCGCACGTGTGCTGGGGTGTGTGTGCATATGTAATATTTTCCAGATCACTAGAATTAGAAGTCCTGGTAGCCTAGTTTCCCGAGGGCTTTCCAACGCCACTAAAACCGGTTCAATCGGAGCTCGTTCTCATCCGCGTTGATAGTCCCTATCAATTTCTCTCTGTAGAATGATTATATTCTTCTATTTTTCCACCGTCTCTTCGCTAGTGTGAGACTAACACCCTATCATAGCCGCTCATTGGTGGGGCGTCTACGACCTGAAGACCATATGGACGTACTGCCCTTTATAATATCGAGCTATAATTGCACAAAAAAGTAGTTTTTTCCAGACTTTAGAGCCTTTTTGAGGGTCCAAACGGCCTTTTCTGAGGCCGAGACTTCCCGCACGTGTTCTGGGGTGTGTGCGCGTATGTAAATTTTTCCAGATTGCTAGAATTAGAAGTCCTGGTAGCCTAGTTTTTCGAGGGCTTTCCAACGCCACTGAAACCGGCTCAATCGGAGCTCGTTCTCATCTGTGTTGATAGTCCCTATCAATTCCCTCTCTAGAATGATTATATTCTTCTATTTTTCCACCGTCTCTTCGCTAGGGTGAGACGAACACCCTATCGTAGCCGCTCATTGGTGGGGCATCTATGACCTGAAGACCATATGGACGTACTTCCCTTTATAATATAGAGCTGTAATTGCACAAAAAAGTAGTTTTTTCCAGACTTTAGAGCCTTTTTGAGGGTCCAAACGGCCTTTTCTGGGGCCGAGACTTACCGCACGTGTGCTGGGGTGTGTGCGCGTATGTAATATTTTCCAGATCGCTAGAATTAGAAGTCCTGGTAGCCTAGTTTCCCGAGGGCTTTCCAACGCCACTGAAACCGGCTCAATCGGAGCTCGTTCTCATCCGCGTTGATAGTCCCTATCAATTTCCCTCTCTAGAATGATTATATTATTCTATTTTTCCACCATCTCTTTGCTAGTGTGAGACTAACACCCTATCGTAGCTGCTCATTGGTGGGGCGTCTACGACTTGAAGACCATGTGGACGTACTGCCCTTTATAATATCGAGCTGTAATTGCACAAAAAAGTAGTTTTTTCCAGACTTTAGAGCCTTTTTGATGGTCCGAACGGCCTTTTCTGGGGCCGAGACTTACCGCACGTGTGCTGGGGTGTGTGTGCATATGTAATATTTTCCAGATCACTAGAATTAGAAGTCCTGGTAGCCTAGTTTCCCGAGGGCTTTCCAACGCCACTAAAACCGGTTCAATCGGAGCTCGTTCTCATCCGCGTTGATAGTCCCTATCAATTTCTCTCTGTAGAATGATTATATTCTTCTATTTTTCCACCGTCTCTTCGCTAGTGTGAGACTAACACCCTATCATAGCCGCTCATTGGTGGGGCGTCTACGACCTGAAGACCATATGGACGTACTGCCCTTTATAATATCGAGCTATAATTGCACAAAAAAGTAGTTTTTTCCAGACTTTAGAGCCTTTTTGAGGGTCCAAACGGCCTTTTCTGAGGCCGAGACTTACCGCACGTGTTCTGGGGTGTGTGCGCGTATGTAAATTTTTCCAGATTGCTAGAATTAGAAGTCCTGGTAGCCTAGTTTTTCGAGGGCTTTCCAACGCCACTGAAACCGGCTCAATCGGAGCTCGTTCTCATCCGTGTTGATAGTCCCTATCAATTCCCTCTCTAGAATGATTATATTCTTCTATTTTTCCACCGTCTCTTCGCTAGGGTGAGACGAACACCCTATCGTAGCCGCTCATTGGTGGGGCATCTATGACCTGAAGACCATATGGACGTACTTCCCTTTATAATATAGAGCTGTAATTGCACAAAAAAGTAGTTTTTTCCAGACTTTAGAGCCTTTTTGAGGGTCCAAACGGCCTTTTCTGGGGCCGAGACTTACCGCACGTGTGCTGGGGTGTGTGCGCGTATGTAATATTTTCCAGATCGCTAGAATTAGAAGTCCTGGTAGCCTAGTTTCCCGAGGGCTTTCCAACGCCACTGAAACCGGCTCAATCGGAGCTCGTTCTCATCCGCGTTGATAGTCCCTATCAATTTCCCTCTCTAGAATGATTATATTATTCTATTTTTCCACCATCTCTTTGCTAGTGTGAGACTAACACCCTATCGTAGCTGCTCATTGGTGGGGCGTCTACGACTTGAAGACCATGTGGACGTACTGCCCTTTATAATATCGAGCTGTAATTGCACAAAAAAGTAGTTTTTTCCAGACTTTAGAGCCTTTTTGATGGTCCGAACGGCCTTTTCTGGGGCCGAGACTTACCGCACGTGTGCTGGGGTGTGTGTGCATATGTAATATTTTCCAGATCACTAGAATTAGAAGTCCTGGTAGCCTAGTTTCCCGAGGGCTTTCCAACGCCACTAAAACCGGTTCAATCGGAGCTCGTTCTCATCCGCGTTGATAGTCCCTATCAATTTCTCTCTGTAGAATGATTATATTCTTCTATTTTTCCACCGTCTCTTCGCTAGTGTGAGACTAACACCCTATCATAGCCGCTCATTGGTGGGGCGTCTACGACCTGAAGACCATATGGACGTACTGCCCTTTATAATATCGAGCTATAATTGCACAAAAAAGTAGTTTTTTCCAGACTTTAGAGCCTTTTTGAGGGTCCAAACGGCCTTTTCTGAGGCCGAGACTTACCGCACCTGTTCTGGGGTGTGTGCGCGTATGTAAATTTTTCCAGATTGCTCGAATTAGAAGTCCTGGTAGCCTAGTTTTTCGAGGGCTTTCCAACGCCACTGAAACCGGCTCAATCGGAGCTCGTTCTCATCCGTGTTGATAGTCCCTATCAATTCCCTCTCTAGAATGATTATATTCTTCTATTTTTCCACCGTCTCTTCGCTAGGGTGAGACGAACACCCTATCGTAGCCGCTCATTGGTGGGGCATCTATGACCTGAAGACCATATGGACGTACTTCCCTTTATAATATAGAGCTGTAATTGCACAAAAAAGTAGTTTTTTCCAGACTTTAGAGCCTTTTTGAGGGTCCAAACGGCCTTTTCTGGGGCCGAGACTTACCGCACGTGTGCTGGGGTGTGTGCGCGTATGTAATATTTTCCAGATCGCTAGAATTAGAAGTCCTGGTAGCCTAGTTTCCCGAGGGCTTTCCAACGCCACTGAAACCGGCTCAATCGGAGCTCGTTCTCATCCGCGTTGATAGTCCCTATCAATTTCCCTCTCTAGAATGATTATATTCTTCTATTTTTCGACCGTCTCTTTGCTAGTGTGAGACTAACACCCTATCGTAGCCGCTCATTGGTGGGGCGTCTACGACTTGAAGACCATGTGGACGTACTGCCCTTTATAATATAGAGCTGTAATTGCACAAAAAAGTAGTTTTTTCCAGACTTTAGAGCCTTTTTGAGGGTCCAAACGGCCTTTTCTGGGGCCGAGACTTACCGCACGTGTGCTGGGATGTGTGCGCGTATGTAAATTTTTCCAGGTCACTAGAATTAGAAGTCCTGGTAGCCTAGTTTCCCGAGGGCTTTCCAACCCCACTGAAACCGGCTCAATCGGAGCTCGTTCTCATCCGCGTTGATAGTCCCTATCAGTTCCCTCTCTAGAATGATTATATTCTTCTATTTTTCCACCGTCTCTTCGCTAGTGCGAGACTAACAGCATATCGTAGCCGCTCATTGGTGGGGCGTCTACGACCTGAAGACCATGTGGACGTACTGCCCTTTATAATATCGAGCTATAATTGCACAAAAAAGTAGTTTTTTCCAGACTTTAGAGCCTTTTTGAGGGTCCAAACGGCCTTTTCTGAGGCCGAGACTTACCGCACGTGTTCTGGGGTGTGTGCGCGTATGTAAATTTTTCCAGATTGCTAGAATTAGAAGTCCTGGTAGCCTAGTTTTTCGAGGGCTTTCCAACGCCACTGAAACCGGCTCAATCGGAGCTCGTTCTCATCCGTGTTGATAGTCCCTATCAATTCCCTCTCTAGAATGATTATATTCTTCAATTTTTCCACCGTCTCTTCGCTAGGGTGAGACGAACACCCTATCGTAGCCGCTCATTGGTGGGGCATCTATGACCTGAAGACCATATGGACGTACTTCCCTTTATAATATAGAGCTGCAATTGCACAAAAAAGTAGTTTTTTCCAGACTTTAGAGCCTTTTTGAGGGTCCAAACGGCCTTTTCTGGGGCCGAGACTTACCGCACGTGTGCTGGGGTGTGTGCGCGTATGTAATATTTTCCAGATCGCTAGAATTAGAAGTCCTGGTAGCCTAGTTTCTCGAGGGCTTTCCAACGCCACTGAAACCGGCTCAATCGGAGCTCGTTCTCATCCGCGTTGATAGTCCCTATCAATTTCCCTCTCTAGAATGATTATATTCTTCTATTTTTCCACCATCTCTTCGCTACTGTAAGACTAACACCCTATCGTAGCCGCTCATTGGTGGGGCGTCTACGACTTGAAGACCATGCGGACGTACTGCCCTTTATAATATAGAGCTGTAATTGCACAAAAAAGTAGTTTTTTCCAGACTTTAGAGCCTTTTTGAGGGTCCAAACGGCCTTTTCTGGGGCCGAGACTTACCGCACGTGTGCTGGGATGTGTGTGCGTATGTAAATTTTTCCAGGTCACTAGAATTAGAAGTCCTGGTAGCCTAGTTTCCCGAGGGCTTTCCAACCCCACTGAAACCGGCTCAATCGGAGCTCGTTCTCATCCGCGTTGATAGTCCCTATCAGTTCCCTCTCTAGAATGATTATATTCTTCTATTTTTCCACCGTCTCTTCGCTAGTGCGAGACTAACAGCATATCGTAGCCGCTCATTGGTCGGGCGTCTACGACCTGAAGACCATGTGGACGTACTGCCCTTTATAATATCGAGCTGTAATTGCACAAAAAAGTAGGTTTTTCCAGACTTTAGAGCCTTTTTGAGGGTCCAAACGGCCTTTTCTGGGGCCGAGACTTACCGCACGTGTGCTGGGGTGTGTGCGCGTCTGTAAATTTTTCCAGATCGCTAGAATTAGAAGTCCTGGTAGCCTAGTTTTCCAAGGGCTTTCCAACGCCACTTAAACCGGCTCAATCGGAGCTCGTTCTCATCCGCGTTGATAGTCCCTATCAATTCCCTCTCTAGAATGATTATATTCTTCTATTTTTCCACCGTCTCTTCGCTAGTGTGAGACAAACACCCTATTGTAGCCGCTCATTGGTGGGGCATCTACGACCTGAAGACCATATGGACGTACTGCCCTTTATAATATCGAGCTGTAATTGCACAAAAAAGTAGTTTTTTCCAGACTTTAGAGCCTTTTTGAGGGTCCAAACGGCCTTTTCTGGGGCCGAGACTTACCGCATGTGTGCTGGGGTGTGTGCGCGTACCTAAATTTTTCCAGATCGCTAGAATTAGAAGTCCTGGTAGCGTAGTTTCCCGAGGCATTTCCAATGCCACTGAAACCGGCTCAATCGGAGCTCGTTCTCATCCGCGTTGATAGTCCCTATCAATTCCCTCTCTAGAATGATTATATTCTTCTATTTTCCCACCGTCTCTTCGCTAGTGTGAGACTAACACCCTATCGTAGCCGCTCATTTGTGGGGCGTCTACGACCTGAAGACCATATGGATGTACTGCCCTTTATAATATCGAGACATAATTGCACAAAAAAGTAGTTTTTTCCAGACTTTAGAGCCTTTTTGAGGGTCCAAACGGCTTTTTGTGGGGCCGAGACTTTCCGCACGTGTGCTGGGGTGTGTGCGCGTATGTAATATTTTCCAGATCGCTAGAATTAGAAGTCTTGGTAGCCTAGTTTCCCGAGGGCTTTCCAACGCCACTGAAAATGGGATCCATCGGAGCTCGTTCTCATCCGCGTTGATAGTCCCTATCAATTTCCCTCTCTAGAATGATTATATTCTTCTATTTTTCCACCGTCTCTTCGCTAGTGTGAGACTAACACCCTATCGTAGCGGCTCATTGGTGGGGCATCTACGACCTGAAGACCATATGGACGTACTGCCCTTTATAATATCGAGCTGTAATTGCATAAAAAAGTAGTTTTTTCCAGACTTTAGAGTCTTTTTGAGGGTCCAAACGGCCTTTTCTGGGGCCGAGACTTACCACACGTGTGCTGGGGTGTGTGCGCGTATGTAAATTTTTCCAGATCGCTAGAATTAGAAGTCCGGGTAGCCTAGTTTCCCGAGGGCTTTCCAACGCCACTGAAACCGGCTCAATCGGAGCTCGTTCTCATCCGCGTTGATAGTCCCTATCAATTCCCTCTCTAGAATGATTATATTCTTCTATTTTTCCACCGTCTCTTCGCTAGGGTGAGACGAACACCCTATCGTAGCCGCTCATTGGTGGGGCATCTATGACCTGAAGACCATATGGACGTACTTCCCTTTATAATATAGAGCTGTAATTGCACAAAAAAGTAGTTTTTTCCAGACTTTAGAGCCTTTTTGAGGGTCCAAACGGCCTTTTCTGGGGCCGAGACTTACCGCACGTGTGCTAGGGTGTGTGCGCGTATGTAAATTAATCCAGATCACTAGAATTAGAAGTCCTGGTAGCCTAGTTTTCCAAGGGCTTTCCAACGCCACTTAAACCGGCTCAATCGGAGCTCGTTCTCATCCGCGTTGATAGTCCCTATCAATTCCCTCTCTAGAATGATTATATTCTTCTATTTTTCCACCGTCTCTTCGCTAGTGTGAGACAAACACCCTATTGTAGCCGCTCATTGGTGGGGCATCTACGACCTGAAGACCATATGGACGTACTGCCCTTTATAATATCGAGCTGTAATTGCACAAAAAAGTAGTTTTTTCCAGACTTTAGAGCCTTTTTGAGGGTCCAAACGGCCTTTTCTGGGGCCGAGACTTACCGCATGTGTGCTGGGGTGTGTGCGCGTACCTAAATTTTTCCAGATCGCTAGAATTAGAAGTCCTGGTAGCGTAGTTTCCCGAGGCATTTCCAATGCCACTGAAACCGGCTCAATCGGAGCTCGTTCTCATCCGCGTTGATAGTCCCTATCAATTCCCTCTCTAGAATGATTATATTCTTCTATTTTCCCACCGTCTCTTCGCTAGTGTGAGACTAACACCCTATCGTAGCCGCTCATTTGTGGGGCGTCTACGACCTGAAGACCATATGGATGTACTGCCCTTTATAATATCGAGACATAATTGCACAAAAAAGTAGTTTTTTCCAGACTTTAGAGCCTTTTTGAGGGTCCAAACGGCTTTTTGTGGGGCCGAGACTTTCCGCACGTGTGCTGGGGTGTGTGCGCGTATGTAATATTTTCCAGATCGCTAGAATTAGAAGTCTTGGTAGCCTAGTTTCCCGAGGGCTTTCCAACGCCACTGAAAATGGGATCCATCGGAGCTCGTTCTCATCCGCGTTGATAGTCCCTATCAATTTCCCTCTCTAGAATGATTATATTCTTCTATTTTTCCACCGTCTCTTCGCTAGTGTGAGACTAACACCCTATCGTAGCGGCTCATTGGTGGGGCATCTACGACCTGAAGACCATATGGACGTACTGCCCTTTATAATATCGAGCTGTAATTGCATAAAAAAGTAGTTTTTTCCAGACTTTAGAGTCTTTTTGAGGGTCCAAACGGCCTTTTCTGGGGCCGAGACTTACCACACGTGTGCTGGGGTGTGTGCGCGTATGTAAATTTTTCCAGATCGCTAGAATTAGAAGTCCGGGTAGCCTAGTTTCCCGAGGGCTTTCCAACGCCACTGAAACCGGCTCAATCGGAGCTCGTTCTCATCCGCGTTGATAGTCCCTATCAATTCCCTCTCTAGAATGATTATATTCTTCTATTTTTCCACCGTCTCTTCGCTAGGGTGAGACGAACACCCTATCGTAGCCGCTCATTGGTGGGGCATCTATGACCTGAAGACCATATGGACGTACTTCCCTTTATAATATAGAGCTGTAATTGCACAAAAAAGTAGTTTTTTCCAGACTTTAGAGCCTTTTTGAGGGTCCAAACGGCCTTTTCTGGGGCCGAGACTTACCGCACGTGTGCTGGGGTGTGTGCGCGTATGTAATATTTTCCAGATCGCTAGAATTAGAAGTCCTGGTAGCCTAGTTTCCCGAGGGCTTTCCAACGCCACTGAAACCGGCTCAATCGGAGCTCGTTCTCATCCGCGTTGATAGTCCCTATCAATTTCCCTCTCTAGAATGATTATATTCTTCTATTTTTCGACCGTCTCTTTGCTAGTGTGAGACTAACACCCTATCGTAGCCGCTCATTGGTGGGGCGTCTACGACTTGAAGACCATGTGGACGTACTGCCCTTTATAATATAGAGCTGTAATTGCACAAAAAAGTAGTTTTTTCCAGACTTTAGAGCCTTTTTGAGGGTCCAAACGGCCTTTTCTGGGGCCGAGACTTACCGCACGTGTGCTGGGATGTGTGCGCGTATGTAAATTTTTCCAGGTCACTAGAATTAGAAGTCCTGGAAGCCTAGTTTCCCGAGGGCTTTCCAACCCCACTGAAACCGGCTCAATCGGAGCTCGTTCTCATCCGCGTTGATAGTCCCTATCAGTTCCCTCTCTAGAATGATTATATTCTTCTATTTTTCCACCGTCTCTTCGCTAGTGCGAGACTAACAGCATATCGTAGCCGCTCATTGGTGGGGCGTCTACGACCTGAAGACCATGTGGACGTACTGCCCTTTATAATATCGAGCTATAATTGCACAAAAAAGTAGTTTTTTCCAGACTTTAGAGCCTTTTTGAGGGTCCAAACGGCCTTTTCTGAGGCCGAGACTTACCGCACGTGTTCTGGGGTGTGTGCGCGTATGTAAATTTTTCCAGATTGCTAGAATTAGAAGTCCTGGTAGCCTAGTTTTTCGAGGGCTTTCCAACGCCACTGAAACCGGCTCAATCGGAGCTCGTTCTCATCCGTGTTGATAGTCCCTATCAATTCCCTCTCTAGAATGATTATATTCTTCAATTTTTCCACCGTCTCTTCGCTAGGGTGAGACGAACACCCTATCGTAGCCGCTCATTGGTGGGGCATCTATGACCTGAAGACCATATGGACGTACTTCCCTTTATAATATAGAGCTGCAATTGCACAAAAAAGTAGTTTTTTCCAGACTTTAGAGCCTTTTTGAGGGTCCAAACGGCCTTTTCTGGGGCCGAGACTTACCGCACGTGTGCTGGGGTGTGTGCGCGTATGTAATATTTTCCAGATCGCTAGAATTAGAAGTCCTGGTAGCCTAGTTTCTCGAGGGCTTTCCAACGCCACTGAAACCGGCTCAATCGGAGCTCGTTCTCATCCGCGTTGATAGTCCCTATCAATTTCCCTCTCTAGAATGATTATATTCTTCTATTTTTCCACCGTCTCTTTGCTAGTGTGAGACTAACACCCTATCGTAGCCGCTCATTGGTGGGGCGTCTACGACTTGAAGACCATGCGGACGTACTGCCCTTTATAATATAGAGCTGTAATTGCACAAAAAAGTAGTTTTTTCCAGACTTTAGAGCCTTTTTGAGGGTCCAAACGGCCTTTTCTGGGGCCGAGACTTACCGCACGTGTGCTGGGATGTGTGCGCGTATGTAAATTTTTCCAGGTCACTAGAATTAGAAGTCCTGGTAGCCTAGTTTCCCGAGGGCTTTCCAACCCCACTGAAACCGGCTCAATCGGAGCTCGTTCTCATCCGCGTTGATAGTCCCTATCAGTTCCCTCTCTAGAATGATTATATTCTTCTATTTTTCCACCGTCTCTTCGCTAGTGCGAGACTAACAGCATATCGTAGCCGCTCATTGGTGGGGCGTCTACGACCTGAAGACCATGTGGACGTACTGCCCTTTATAATATCGAGCTGTAATTGCACAAAAAAGTAGGTTTTTCCAGACTTTAGAGCCTTTTTGAGGGTCCAAACGGCCTTTTCTGGGGCCGAGACTTACCGCACGTGTGCTGGGGTGTGTGCGCGTCTGTAAATTTTTCCAGATCGCTAGAATTAGAAGTCCTGGTAGCCTAGTTTTCCAAGGGCTTTCCAACGCCACTTAAACCGGCTCAATCGGAGCTCGTTCTCATCCGCGTTGATAGTCCCTATCAATTCCCTCTCTAGAATGATTATATTCTTCTATTTTTCCACCGTCTCTTCGCTAGTGTGAGACAAACACCCTATCGTAGCCGCTCATTGGTGGGGCATCTACGACCTGAAGACCATATGGACGTACTGCCCTTTATAATATCGAGCTGTAATTGCACAAAAAAGTAGTTTTTTCCAGACTTTAGAGCCTTTTTGAGGGTCCAAACGGCCTTTTCTGGGGCCGAGACTTACCGCATGTGTGCTGGGGTGTGTGCGCGTACCTAAATTTTTCCAGATCGCTAGAATTAGAAGTCCTGGTAGCATAGTTTCCCGAGGCATTTCCAATGCCACTGAAACCGGCTCAATCGGAGCTCGTTCTCATCCGCGTTGATAGTCCCTATCAATTCCCTCTCTAGAATGATTATATTCTTCTATTTTCCCACCGTCTCTTCGCTAGTGTGAGACTAACACCCTATCGTAGCCGCTCATTTGTGGGGCGTCTACGACCTGAAGACCATATGGATGTACTGCCCTTTATAATATCGAGACATAATTGCACAAAAAAGTAGTTTTTTCCAGACTTTAGAGCCTTTTTGAGGGTCCAAACGGCTTTTTGTGGGGCCGAGACTTTCCGCACGTGTGCTGGGGTGTGTGCGCGTATGTAATATTTTCCAGATCGCTAGAATTAGAAGTCTTGGTAGCCTAGTTTCCCGAGGCCTTTCCAACGCCACTGAAAATGGGCTCCATCGGAGCTCGTTCTCATCCGCGTTGATAGTCCCTATCAATTTCCCTCTCTAGAATGATTATATTCTTCTATTTTTCCACCGTCTCTTCGCTAGTGTGAGACTAACACCCTATCGTAGCGGCTCATTGGTGGGGCGTCTACGACCTGAAGACCATATGGACGTACTGCCCTTTATAATATCGAGCTGTAATTGCATAAAAAAGTAGTTTTTTCCAGACTTTAGAGTCTTTTTGAGGGTCCAAACGGCCTTTTCTGGGGCCGAGACTTACCACACGTGTGCTGGGGTGTGTGCGCGTATGTAAATTTTTCCAGATCGCTAGAATTAGAAGTCCGGGTAGCCTAGTTTCCCGAGGGCTTTCCAACGCCACTGAAACCGGCTCAATCGGAGCTCGTTCTCATCCGCGTTGATAGTCCCTATCAATTCCCTCTCTAGAATGATTATATTCTTCTATTTTTCCACCGTCTCTTCGCTAGTGTGAGACGAACACCTTATTGTAGCCGCTCATTGGTGGGGCATCTACGACCTGAAGACCATATGGACGTACTGCCCTTTATAATATCGAGCTGTAATTGCACAAAAAAGTAGTTTTTTCCAGACTTTAGAGCCTTTTTGAGGGTCCAAACGGCCTTTTCTGGGACCGAGACTTACCGCACGTGCGCTGGGGTGTGTGCGCGTACCTAAATTTTTCCAGATCACTAGAATTAGAAGTCCTGGTAGCCTAGTTTTCCGAGGCCTTTCCAACGCCACTGAAACCGGCTCAATCGGAGCTCGTTCTCATCCTCGTTGATAGTCCCTATCAATTCCCTCTCTAGAATGATTATATTCTTCTATTTTTCCACCGTCTCTTCGCTAGTGTGAGACGAACACCTTATTGTAGCCGCTCATTGGTGGGGCATCTACGACCTGAAGACCATATGGACGTACTGCCCTTTATAATATCGAGCTGTAATTGCACAAAAAAGTAGTTTTTTCCAGACTTTAGAGCTTTTTTGAGGGTCCAAACGGCCTTTTCTGGGACCGAGACTTACCGCACGTGCGCTAGGGTGTGTGCGCGTACCTAAATTTTTCCAGATCACTAGAATTAGAAGTCCTGGTAGCCTAGTTTTCCGAGGCCTTTCCAACGCCACTGAAACCGGCTCAATCGGAGCTCGTTCTCATCCGCGTTGATAGTCCCAATCAATTTCCCTCTCCAGAATGATTATATTCTTCTATTTTTCCACCGTCTCTTTGCTAGTGTGAGACTAACACCCTATCGTAGCCTCTCATTGGTGGGGCGTCTACGACCTGAAGACCATATGGACGTACTGCCCTTTATAATATCGAGCTATAATTGCACAAAAAAGTAGTTTTTTCCAGACTTTAGAGCCTTTTTGAGTGTCCAAACGGCCTTTTCTGGGGCCGAGACTTACCGCACGTGTGCTGGGGTGTGTGTGCGTATGTAATATTTTCCAGATCGCTAGAATTAGAAGTCCTGGTAGCCTAGTTTCCCGAGGGCTTTCCAACGCCACTGAAACCGGCTCAATCGGAGCTCGTTCTCATCCGCGTTGATAGTCCCTATCAATTTGCCTCTCTAGAATGATTATATTCTTCTATTTTTCCACCGTCTCTTCGCTAGTGTGAGACTAACACCCTATGGTAGCCGCGCATTGGTGGGGCATCTACGACCTGAAGACCATACGGACATACTGCCCTTTATAATATCGAGCTGTAATTGCACAAAAAAGTAATTTTTTCCAGACTTTAGAGCCTTTTTGATGGTCCAAACGGCCTTTTCTGGGGCCGAGACTTACCGCACGTGTGCTGGGGTGTGTGTGCATATGTAATATTTTCCAGATCACTAGAATTAGAAGTCCTGGTAGCCTAGTTTCCCGAGGGCTTTCCAACGGCACTAAAACCGGCTCAATCGGAGCTCGTTCTCATCCGCGTTGATAGTCCCTATCAATTTCCCTCTCTAGAATGATTATATTCTTCTATTTTTCCACCGTCTCTTCGCTAGTGTGAGACTAACACCCTATCGTAGCCGCTCATTGGTGGGGCGTCTATGACCGGAAGACCATGTGGACGTACTGCCCTTTATAATATAGAGCTGTAATTGCACAAAAAAGTAGTTTTTTCCAGACTTTAGAGCCTTTTTGAGGGTCCAAACGGCCTTTTCTGGGGCCGAGACTTACCGCACGTGTGCTGGGATGTGTGCGCGTATGTAAATTTTTCCAGATCACTAGAATTAGAAGTCCTAGCAGCCTAGTTTCCCGAGGGCTTTCCAACCCCACTGAAACCGGCTCAATCGGAGCTCGTTCTCATCCGCGTTGATAGTCCCTATCAGTTCCCTCTCTAGAATGATTATATTCTTCTATTTTTCCACCGTCTCTTCGCTAGTGCGAGACTAACACCATATCGTAGCCGCTCATTGGTGGGGCGTCTACGACCTGAAGACCATGTGGACGTACTGCCCTTTATAATATCGAGCTGTAATTGCACAAAAAAGTAGTTTTTTCCAGACTTTAGAGCCTTTTTGAGGGTCCAAACGGCCTTTTCTGGGGCCGAGACTTACCGCACGTGTGCTGGGGTGTGTGCGCGTCTGTAAATTTTTCCAGATCGCTAGAATTAGAAGTCCTGGTAGCCTAGTTTTCCAAGGGCTTTCCAACGCCACTTAAACCGGCTCAATCGGAGCTCGTTCTCATCCGCGTTGATAGTCCCTATCAATTCCCTCTCTAGAATGATTATATTCTTCTATTTTTCCACCGTCTCTTCGCTAGTGTGAGACAAACACCCTATCATAGCCGCTCATTGGTGGGGCGTCTACGACCTGAAGACCATATGGACGTACTGCCCTTTATAATATCGAGGTGTAATTGCACAAAAAAGTAGTTTTTTCCAGACTTTAGAGCCTTTTTGAGGGTCCAAACGGCCTTTTCTGGGGCCGAGACTTACCGCACGTGTGCTGGGGTGTGTGCGCGTACCTAAATTTTTCCAGATCGCTAGAATTAGAAGTCCTGGTAGCATAGTTTCCCGAGGCATTTCCAATGCCACTGAAACCGGCTCAATCGGAGCTCGTTCTCATCCGCGTTGATAGTCCCTATCAATTCCCTCTTTAGAATGATTATATTCTTCTATTTTCCCACCGTCTCTTCGCTAGTGTGAGACTAACACCCTATCGTAGCTGCTCATTTGTGGGGCGTCTACGACCTGAAGACCATATGGATGTACTGCCCTTTATAATATCGAGACATAATTGCACAAAAAAGTAGTTTTTTCCAGACTTTAGAGCCTTTTTGTGGGTCCAAACGGCTTTTTGTGGGGCCGAGACTTACCGCACGTGTGCTGGGGTGTGTGCGCGTATGTAATATTTTCCAGATCGCTAGAATTAGAAGTCTTGGTAGCCTAGTTTCCCGAGGGCTTTCCAACGCCACTGAAAATGGGCTCAATCGGAGCTCGTTCTCATCCGCGTTGATAGTCCCTATCAATTTCCCTCTCTAGAATGATTATATTCTTCTATTTTTCCACCGTCTCTTCGCTAGTGTGAGACTAACACCCTATCGTAGCGGCTCATTGGTGGGGCGTCTACGACCTGAAGACCATATGGACGTACTGCCCTTTATAATATCGAGCTGTAATTGCATAAAAAAGTAGTTTTTTCCAGACTTTAGATCCTTTTTGAGGGTCCAAACGGCCTTTTTGGGGCCGAGACTTACCGCACGTGTGCTGGGGTGTGTGCGCGTACCTAAATTTTTCCAGATCGCTAGAATTAGAAGTCCTGGTATCCTAGTTTCATGAGGCCTTTCCAACGCCACTGAAACCGGCTCAATCGGAGCTCGTTCTCATCTGCGTTGATAGTCCCTATCAATTCCCTCTCTAGAATGATTATATTCTTCTATTTTTCCACCGTCTCTTCGCTAGTGTGAGACTAACACCCTATTGTAGCCGCTCATTGGTGGGGCGTCTATGACCTGAAGACCATATGGATGTACTGCCCTTAATAATATCGAGCTGTAATTGCACAAAAAAGTAGTTTTTTCCAGATTTTAGAGCCTTTTTGAGGGTCCAAACGGCCTTTTCTGGGGCCGAGACTTACCGCACGTGTGCTGGGGTGTGTGCGCGTATGTAATATTTTCCAGATCGCTAGAATTAGAAGTCCTGGCAGCCTACTTTCCCGAGGGCTTTCCAACCCCACTGAAACCGGCTCAATCGGAGCTCGTTCTCATCCGCGTTGATAGTCCCTATCAGTTCCCTCTCTAGAATGATTATATTCTTCTATTTTTCCACCGTCTCTTCGCTAGTGCGACACTAACAGCATATCGTAGCCGCTCATTGGTGGGGCGTCTACGACCTGAAGACCATGTGGACGTACTGCCCTTTATAATATCGAGCTGTAATTGCACAAAAAAGTAGGTTTTTCCAGACTTTAGAGCCTTTTTGAGGGTCCAAACGGCCTTTTCTGGGGCCGAGACTTACCGCACGTGTGCTGGGGTGTGTGCGCGTCTGTAAATTTTTCCAGATCGCTAGAATTAGAAGTCCTGGTAGCCTAGTTTTCCAAGGGCTTTCCAACGCCACTTAAACCGGCTCAATCGGAGCTCGTTCTCATCCGCGTTGATAGTCCCTATCAATTCCCTCTCTAGAATGATTATATTCTTCTATTTTTCCACCGTCTCTTCGCTAGTGTGAGACAAACACCCTATCGTAGCCGCTCATTGGTGGGGCATCTACGACCTGAAGACCATATGGACGTACTGCCCTTTATAATATCGAGCTGTAATTGCACAAAAAAGTAGTTTTTTCCAGACTTTAGAGCCTTTTTGTGGGTCCAAACGGCCTTTTCTGGGGCCGAGACTTACCGCATGTGTGCTGGGGTGTGTGCGCGTACCTAAATTTTTCCAGATCGCTAGAATTAGAAGTCCTGGTAGCGTAGTTTCCCGAGGCATTTCCAATGCCACTGAAACCGGCTCAATCGGAGCTCGTTCTCATCCGCGTTGATAGTCCCTATCAATTCCCTCTCTAGAATGATTATATTCTTCTATTTTCCCACCGTCTCTTCGCTAGTGTGAGACTAACACCCTATCGTAGCCGCTCATTTGTGGGGCGTCTACGACCTGAAGACCATATGGATCTACTGCCCTTTATAATATCGAGACATAATTGCACAAAAAAGTAGTTTTTTCCAGACTTTAGAGCCTTTTTGAGGGTCCAAACGGCTTTTTGTGGGGCCGAGACTTTCCGCACGTGTGCTGGGGTGTGTGCGCGTATGTAATATTTTCCAGATCGCTAGAATTAGAAGTCTTGGTAGCCTAGTTTCCCGAGGGCTTTCCAACGCCACTGAAAATGGGCTCCATCGGAGCTCGTTCTCATCCGCGTTGATAGTCCCTATCAATTTCCCTCTCTAGAATGATTATATTCTTCTATTTTTCCACCGTCTCTTCGCTAGTGTGAGACTAACACCCTATCGTAGCGGCTCATTGGTGGGGCGTCTACGACCTGAAGACCATATGGACGTACTGCCCTTTATAATATCGAGCTGTAATTGCATAAAAAAGTAGTTTTTTCCAGACTTTAGAGTCTTTTTGAGGGTCCAAACGGCCTTTTCTGGGGCCGAGACTTACCACACGTGTGCTGGGGTGTGTGCGCGTATGTAAATTTTTCCAGATCGCTAGAATTAGAAGTCCGGGTAGCCTAGTTTCCCGAGGGCTTTCCAACGCCACTGAAACCGGCTCAATCGGAGCTCGTTCTCATCCGCGTTGATAGTCCCTATCAATTCCCTCTCTAGAATGATTATATTCTTCTATTTTTCCACCGTCTCTTCGCTAGTGTGAGACGAACACCTTATTGTAGCCGCTCATTGGTGGGGCATCTACGACCTGAAGACCATATGGACGTACTGCCCTTTATAATATCGAGCTGTAATTGCACAAAAAAGTAGTTTTTTCCAGACTTTAGAGCCTTTTTGAGGGTCCAAACGGCCTTTTCTGGGACCGAGACTTACCGCACGTGCGCTGGGGTGTGTGCGCGTACCTAAATTTTTCCAGATCACTAGAATTAGAAGTCCTGGTAGCCTAGTTTTCCGAGGCCTTTCCAACGCCACTGAAACCGGCTCAATCGGAGCTCGTTCTCATCCGCGTTGATAGTCCCTATCAATTCCCTCTCTAGAATGATTATATTCTTCTATTTTTCCACCGTCTCTTCGCTAGTGTGAGACGAACACCTTATTGTAGCCGCTCATTGGTGGGGCATCTACGACCTGAAGACCATATGGACGTACTGCCCTTTATAATATCGAGCTGTAATTGCTCAAAAAAGTAGTTTTTTCCAGACTTTAGAGCTTTTTTGAGGGTCCAAACGGCCTTTTCTGGGACCGAGACTTACCGCACGTGCGCTAGGGTGTGTGCGCGTACCTAAATTTTTCCAGATCACTAGAATTAGAAGTCCTGGTAGCCTAGTTTTCCGAGGCCTTTCCAACGCCACTGAAACCGGCTCAATCGGAGCTCGTTCTCATCCGCGTTGATAGTCCCAATCAATTTCCCTCTCCAGAATGATTATATTCTTCTATTTTTCCACCGTCTCTTTGCTAGTGTGAGACTAACACCCTATCGTAGCCTCTCATTGGTGGGGCGTCTACGACCTGAAGACCATATGGACGTACTGCCCTTTATAATATCGAGCTATAATTGCACAAAAAAGTAGTTTTTTCCAGACTTTAGAGCCTTTTTGAGTGTCCAAACGGCCTTTTCTGGGGCCGAGACTTACCGCACGTGTGCTGGGGTGTGTGTGCGTATGTAATATTTTCCAGATCGCTAGAATTAGAAGTCCTGGTAGCCTAGTTTCCCGAGGGCTTTCCAACGCCACTGAAACCGGCTCAATCGGAGCTCGTTCTCATCCGCGTTGATAGTCCCTATCAATTTGCCTCTCTAGAATGATTATATTCTTCTATTTTTCCACCGTCTCTTCGCTAGTGTGAGACTAACACCCTATGGTAGCCGCGCATTGGTGGGGCATCTACGACCTGAAGACCATACGGACATACTGCCCTTTATAATATCGAGCTGTAATTGCACAAAAAAGTAGTTTTTTCCAGACTTTAGAGCCTTTTTGATGGTCCAAACGGCCTTTTCTGGGGCCGAGACTTACCGCACGTGTGCTGGGGTGTGTGTGCATATGTAATATTTTCCAGATCACTAGAATTAGAAGTCCTGGTAGCCTAGTTTCCCGAGGGCTTTCCAACGGCACTAAAACCGGCTCAATCGGAGCTCGTTCTCATCCGCGTTGATAGTCCCTATCAATTTCCCTCTCTAGAATGATTATATTCTTCTATTTTTCCACCGTCTCTTCGCTAGTGTGAGACTAACACCCTATCGTAGCCGCTCATTGGTGGGGCGTCTACGACCGGAAGACCATGTGGACGTACTGCCCTTTATAATATAGAGCTGTAATTGCACAAAAAAGTAGTTTTTTCCAGACTTTAGAGCCTTTTTGAGGGTCCAAACGGCCTTTTCTGGGGCCGAGACTTACCGCACGTGTGCTGGGATGTGTGCGCGTATGTAAATTTTTCCAGATCACTAGAATTAGAAGTCCTGGCAGCCTAGTTTCCCGAGGGCTTTCCAACCCCACTGAAACCGGCTCAATCGGAGCTCGTTCTCATCCGCGTTGATAGTCCCTATCAGTTCCCTCTCTAGAATGATTATATTCTTCTATTTTTCCACCGTCTCTTCGCTAGTGCGAGACTAACACCATATCGTAGCCGCTCATTGGTGGGGCGTCTACGACCTGAAGACCATGTGGACGTACTGCCCTTTATAATATCGAGCTGTAATTGCACAAAAAAGTAGTTTTTTCCAGACTTTAGAGCCTTTTTGAGGGTCCAAACGGCCTTTTCTGGGGCCGAGACTTACCGCACGTGTGCTGGGGTGTGTGCGCGTCTGTAAATTTTTCCAGATCGCTAGAATTAGAAGTCCTGGTAGCCTAGTTTTCCAAGGGCTTTCCAACGCCACTTAAACCGGCTCAATCGGAGCTCGTTCTCATCCGCGTTGATAGTCCCTATCAATTCCCTCTCTAGAATGATTATATTCTTCTATTTTTCCACCGTCTCTTCGCTAGTGTGAGACAAACACCCTATCGTAGCCGCTCATTGGTGGGGCATCTACGACCTGAAGACCATATGGACGTACTGCCCTTTATAATATCGAGCTGTAATTGCACAAAAAAGTAGTTTTTTCCAGACTTTAGAGCCTTTTTGAGGGTCCAAACGGCCTTTTCTGGGGCCGAGACTTACCGCATGTGTGCTGGGGTGTGTGCGCGTACCTAAATTTTTCCAGATCGCTAGAATTAGAAGTCCTGGTAGCGTAGTTTCCCGAGGCATTTCCAATGCCACTGAAACCGGCTCAATCGGAGCTCGTTCTCATCCGCGTTGATAGTCCCTATCAATTCCCTCTCTAGAATGATTATATTCTTCTATTTTCCCACCGTCTCTTCGCTAGTGTGAGACTAACACCCTATCGTAGCCGCTCATTTGTGGGGCGTCTACGACCTGAAGACCATATGGATGTACTGCCCTTTATAATATCGAGACATAATTGCACAAAAAAGTAGTTTTTTCCAGACTTTAGAGCCTTTTTGAGGGTCCAAACGGCTTTTTGTGGGGCCGAGACTTTCCGCACGTGTGCTGGGGTGTGTGCGCGTATGTAATATTTTCCAGATCGCTAGAATTAGAAGTCTTGGTAGCCTAGTTTCCCGAGGGCTTTCCAACGCCACTGAAAATGGGCTCCATCGGAGCTCGTTCTCATCCGCGTTGATAGTCCCTATCAATTTCCCTCTCTAGAATGATTATATTCTTCTATTTTTCCACCGTCTCTTCGCTAGTGTGAGACTAACACCCTATCGTAGCGGCTCATTGGTGGGGCGTCTACGACCTGAAGACCATATGGACGTACTGCCCTTTATAATATCGAGCTGTAATTGCATAAAAAAGTAGTTTTTTCCAGACTTTAGAGTCTTTTTGAGGGTCCAAACGGCCTTTTCTGGGGCCGAGACTTACCACACGTGTGCTGGGGTGTGTGCGCGTATGTAAATTTTTCCAGATCGCTAGAATTAGAAGTCCGGGTAGCCTAGTTTCCCGAGGGCTTTCCAACGCCACTGAAACCGGCTCAATCGGAGCTCGTTCTCATCCGCGTTGATAGTCCCTATCAATTCCCTCTCTAGAATGATTATATTCTTCTATTTTTCCACCGTCTCTTCGCTAGTGTGAGACGAACACCTTATTGTAGCCGCTCATTGGTGGGGCATCTACGACCTGAAGACCATATGGACGTACTGCCCTTTATAATATCGAGCTGTAATTGCACAAAAAAGTAGTTTTTTCCAGACTTTAGAGCCTTTTTGAGGGTCCAAACGGCCTTTTCTGGGACCGAGACTTACCGCACGTGCGCTGGGGTGTGTGCGCGTACCTAAATTTTTCCAGATCACTAGAATTAGAAGTCCTGGTAGCCTAGTTTTCCGAGGCCTTTCCAACGCCACTGAAACCGGCTCAATCGGAGCTCGTTCTCATCCGCGTTGATAGTCCCTATCAATTCCCTCTCTAGAATGATTATATTCTTCTATTTTTCCACCGTCTCTTCGCTAGTGTGAGACGAACACCTTATTGTAGCCGCTCATTGGTGGGGCATCTACGACCTGAAGACCATATGGACGTACTGCCCTTTATAATATCGAGCTGTAATTGCACAAAAAAGTAGTTTTTTCCAGACTTTAGAGCTTTTTTGAGGGTCCAAACGGCCTTTTCTGGGACCGAGACTTACCGCACGTGCGCTAGGGTGTGTGCGCGTACCTAAATTTTTCCAGATCACTAGAATTAGAAGTCCTGGTAGCCTAGTTTTCCGAGGCCTTTCCAACGCCACTGAAACCGGCTCAATCGGAGCTCGTTCTCATCCGCGTTGATAGTCCCAATCAATTTCCCTCTCCAGAATGATTATATTCTTCTATTTTTCCACCGTCTCTTTGCTAGTGTGAGACTAACACCCTATCGTAGCCTCTCATTGGTGGGGCGTCTACGACCTGAAGACCATATGGACGTACTGCCCTTTATAATATCGAGCTATAATTGCACAAAAAAGTAGTTTTTTCCAGACTTTAGAGCCTTTTTGAGTGTCCAAACGGCCTTTTCTGGGGCCGAGACTTACCGCACGTGTGCTGGGGTGTGTGTGCGTATGTAATATTTTCCAGATCGCTAGAATTAGAAGTCCGGGTAGCCTAGTTTCCCGAGGGCTTTCCAACGCCACTGAAACCGGCTCAATCGGAGCTCGTTCTCATCCGCGTTGATAGTCCCTATCAATTCCCTCTCTAGAATGATTATATTCTTCTATTTTTCCACCGTCTCTTCGCTAGTGTGAGACGAACACCTTATTGTAGCCGCTCATTGGTGGGGCATCTACGACCTGAAGACCATATGGACGTACTGCCCTTTATAATATCGAGCTGTAATTGCACAAAAAAGTAGTTTTTTCCAGACTTTAGAGCCTTTTTGAGGGTCCAAACGGCCTTTTCTGGGACCGAGACTTACCGCACGTGCGCTGGGGTGTGTGCGCGTACCTAAATTTTTCCAGATCACTAGAATTAGAAGTCCTGGTAGCCTAGTTTTCCGAGGCCTTTCCAACGCCACTGAAACCGGCTCAATCGGAGCTCGTTCTCATCCGCGTTGATAGTCCCTATCAATTCCCTCTCTAGAATGATTATATTCTTCTATTTTTCCACCGTCTCTTCGCTAGTGTGAGACGAACACCTTATTGTAGCCGCTCATTGGTGGGGCATCTATGACCTGAAGACCATATGGACGTACTGCCCTTTATAATATCGAGCTGTAATTGCACAAAAAAGTAGTTTTTTCCAGACTTTAGAGCTTTTTTGAGGGTCCAAACGGCCTTTTCTGGGACCGAGACTTACCGCACGTGCGCTAGGGTGTGTGCGCGTACCTAAATTTTTCCAGATCACTAGAATTAGAAGTCCTGGTAGCCTAGTTTTCCGAGGCCTTTCCAACGCCACTGAAACCGGCTCAATCGGAGCTCGTTCTCATCCGCGTTGATAGTCCCAATCAATTTCCCTCTCCAGAATGATTATATTCTTCTATTTTTCCACCGTCTCTTTGCTAGTGTGAGACTAACACCCTATCGTAGCCTCTCATTGGTGGGGCGTCTACGACCTGAAGACCATATGGACGTACTGCCCTTTATAATATCGAGCTATAATTGCACAAAAAAGTAGTTTTTTCCAGACTTTAGAGCCTTTTTGAGTGTCCAAACGGCCTTTTCTGGGGCCGAGACTTACCGCACGTGTGCTGGGGTGTGTGTGCGTATGTAATATTTTCCAGATCGCTAGAATTAGAAGTCCGGGTAGCCTAGTTTCCCGAGGGCTTTCCAACGCCACTGAAACCGGCTCAATCGGAGCTCGTTCTCATCCGCATTGATAGTCCCTATCAATTCCCTCTCTAGAATGATTATATTCTTCTATTTTTCCACCGTCTCTTCGCTAGTGTGAGACGAACACCTTATTGTAGCCGCTCATTGGTGGGGCATCTACGACCTGAAGACCATATGGACGTACTGCCCTTTATAATATCGAGCTGTAATTGCACAAAAAAGTAGTTTTTTCCAGACTTTAGAGCCTTTTTGAGGGTCCAAACGGCCTTTTCTGGGACCGAGACTTACCGCACGTGCGCTGGGGTGTGTGCGCGTACCTAAATTTTTCCAGATCACTAGAATTAGAAGTCCTGGTAGCCTAGTTTTCCGAGGCCTTTCCAACGCCACTGAAACCGGCTCAATCGGAGCTCGTTCTCATCCGCGTTGATAGTCCCTATCAATTCCCTCTCTAGAATGATTATATTCTTCTATTTTTCCACCGTCTCTTCGCTAGTGTGAGACGAACACCTTATTGTAGCCGCTCATTGGTGGGGCATCTACGACCTGAAGACCATATGGACGTACTGCCCTTTATAATATCGAGCTGTAATTGCACAAAAAAGTAGTTTTTTCCAGACTTTAGAGCTTTTTTGAGGGTCCAAACGGCCTTTTCTGGGACCGAGACTTACCGCACGTGCGCTAGGGTGTGTGCGCGTACCTAAATTTTTCCAGATCACTAGAATTAGAAGTCCTGGTAGCCTAGTTTTCCGAGGCCTTTCCAACGCCACTGAAACCGGCTCAATCAGAGCTCGTTCTCATCCGCGTTGATAGTCCCAATCAATTTCCCTCTCCAGAATGATTATATTCTTCTATTTTTCCACCGTCTCTTTGCTAGTGTGAGACTAACACCCTATCGTAGCCTCTCATTGGTGGGGCGTCTACGACCTGAAGACCATATGGACGTACTGCCCTTTATAATATCGAGCTATAATTGCACAAAAAAGTAGTTTTTTCCAGACTTTAGAGCCTTTTTGAGTGTCCAAACGGCCTTTTCTGGGGCCGAGACTTACCGCACGTGTGCTGGGGTGTGTGTGCGTATGTAATATTTTCCAGATCGCTAGAATTAGAAGTCCGGGTAGCCTAGTTTCCCGAGGGCTTTCCAACGCCACTGAAACCGGCTCAATCGGAGCTCGTTCTCATCCGCGTTGATAGTCCCTATCAATTCCCTCTCTAGAATGATTATATTCTTCTATTTTTCCACCGTCTCTTCGCTAGTGTGAGACGAACACCTTATTGTAGCCGCTCATTGGTGGGGCATCTACGACCTGAAGACCATATGGACGTACTGCCCTTTATAATATCGAGCTGTAATTGCACAAAAAAGTAGTTTTTTCCAGACTTTAGAGCCTTTTTGAGGGTCCAAACGGCCTTTTCTGGGACCGAGACTTACCGCACGTGCGCTGGGGTGTGTGCGCGTACCTAAATTTTTCCAGATCACTAGAATTAGAAGTCCTGGTAGCCTAGTTTTCCGAGGCCTTTCCAACGCCACTGAAACCGGCTCAATCGGAGCTCGTTCTCATCCGCGTTGATAGTCCCTATCAATTCCCTCTCTAGAATGATTATATTCTTCTATTTTTCCACCGTCTCTTCGCTAGTGTGAGACGAACACCTTATTGTAGCCGCTCATTGGTGGGGCATCTACGACCTGAAGACCATATGGACGTACTGCCCTTTATAATATCGAGCTGTAATTGCACAAAAAAGTAGTTTTTTCCAGACTTTAGAGCTTTTTTGAGGGTCCAAACGGCCTTTTCTGGGACCGAGACTTACCGCACGTGCGCTAGGGTGTGTGCGCGTACCTAAATTTTTCCAGATCACTAGAATTAGAAGTCCTGGTAGCCTAGTTTTCCGAGGCCTTTCCAACGCCACTGAAACCGGCTCAATCGGAGCTCGTTCTCATCCGCGTTGATAGTCCCAATCAATTTCCCTCTCCAGAATGATTATATTCTTCTATTTTTCCACCGTCTCTTTGCTAGTGTGAGACTAACACCCTATCGTAGCCTCTCATTGGTGGGGCGTCTACGACCTGAAGACCATATGGACGTACTGCCCTTTATAATATCGAGCTATAATTGCACAAAAAAGTAGTTTTTTCCAGACTTTAGAGCCTTTTTGAGTGTCCAAACGGCCTTTTCTGGGGCCGAGACTTACCGCACGTGTGCTGGGGTGTGTGTGCGTATGTAATATTTTCCAGATCGCTAGAATTAGAAGTCCGGGTAGCCTAGTTTCCCGAGGGCTTTCCAACGCCACTGAAACCGGCTCAATCGGAGCTCGTTCTCATCCGCGTTGATAGTCCCTATCAATTCCCTCTCTAGAATGATTATATTCTTCTATTTTTCCACCGTCTCTTCGCTAGTGTGAGACGAACACCTTATTGTAGCCGCTCATTGGTGGGGCATCTACGACCTGAAGACCATATGGACGTACTGCCCTTTATAATATCGAGCTGTAATTGCACAAAAAAGTAGTTTTTTCCAGACTTTAGAGCCTTTTTGAGGGTCCAAACGGCCTTTTCTGGGACCGAGACTTACCGCACGTGCGCTGGGGTGTGTGCGCGTACCTAAATTTTTCCAGATCACTAGAATTAGAAGTCCTGGTAGCCTAGTTTTCCGAGGCCTTTCCAACGCCACTGAAACCGGCTCAATCGGAGCTCGTTCTCATCCGCGTTGATAGTCCCTATCAATTCCCTCTCTAGAATGATTATATTCTTCTATTTTTCCACCGTCTCTTCGCTAGTGTGAGACGAACACCTTATTGTAGCCGCTCATTGGTGGGGCATCTACGACCTGAAGACCATATGGACGTACTGCCCTTTATAATATCGAGCTGTAATTGCACAAAAAAGTAGTTTTTTCCAGACTTTAGAGCTTTTTTGAGGGTCCAAACGGCCTTTTCTGGGACCGAGACTTACCGCACGTGCGCTAGGGTGTGTGCGCGTACCTAAATTTTTCCAGATCACTAGAATTAGAAGTCCTGGTAGCCTAGTTTTCCGAGGCCTTTCCAACGCCACTGAAACCGGCTCAATCGGAGCTCGTTCTCATCCGCGTTGATAGTCCCAATCAATTTCCCTCTCCAGAATGATTATATTCTTCTATTTTTCCACCGTCTCTTTGCTAGTGTGAGACTAACACCCTATCGTAGCCTCTCATTGGTGGGGCGTCTACGACCTGAAGACCATATGGACGTACTGCCCTTTATAATATCGAGCTATAATTGCACAAAAAAGTAGTTTTTTCCAGACTTTAGAGCCTTTTTGAGTGTCCAAACGGCCTTTTCTGGGGCCGAGACTTACCGCACGTGTGCTGGGGTGTGTGTGCGTATGTAATATTTTCCAGATCACTAGAATTAGAAGTCCTGGTAGCCTAGTTTCCCGAGGGCTTTCCAACGCCACTGAAACCGGCTCAATCGGAGCTCGTTCTCATCCGCGTTGATAGTCCCTATCAATTTGCCTCTCTAGAATGATTATATTCTTCTATTTTTCCACCGTCTCTTCGCTAGTGTGAGACTAACACCCTATGGTAGCCGCGCATTGGTGGGGCATCTACGACCTGAAGACCATACGGACATACTGCCCTTTATAATATCGAGCTGTAATTGCACAAAAAAGTAGTTTTTTCCAGACTTTAGAGCCTTTTTGATGGTCCAAACGGCCTTTTCTGGGGCCGAGACTTACCGCACGTGTGCTGGGGTGTGTGTGCATATGTAATATTTTCCAGATCACTAGAATTAGAAGTCCTGGTAGCCTAGTTTCCCGAGGGCTTTCCAACGGCACTAAAACCGGCTCAATCGGAGCTCGTTCTCATCCGCGTTGATAGTCCCTATCAATTTCCCTCTCTAGAATGATTATATTCTTCTATTTTTCCACCGTCTCTTCGCTAGTGTGAGACTAACACCCTATCGTAGCCGCTCATTGGTGGGGCGTCTACGACCGGAAGACCATGTGGACGTACTGCCCTTTATAATATAGAGCTGTAATTGCACAAAAAAGTAGTTTTTTCCAGACTTTAGAGCCTTTTTGAGGGTCCAAACGGCCTTTTCTGGGGCCGAGACTTACCGCACGTGTGCTGGGATGTGTGCGCGTATGTAAATTTTTCCAGATCACTAGAATTAGAAGTCCTGGCAGCCTAGTTTCCCGAGGGCTTTCCAACCCCACTGAAACCGGCTCAATCGGAGCTCGTTCTCATCCGCGTTGATAGTCCCTATCAGTTCCCTCTCTAGAATGATTATATTCTTCTATTTTTCCACCGTCTCTTCGCTAGTGCGAGACTAACACCATATCGTAGCCGCTCATTGGTGGGGCGTCTACGACCTGAAGACCATGTGGACGTACTGCCCTTTATAATATCGAGCTGTAATTGCACAAAAAAGTAGTTTTTTCCAGACTTTAGAGCCTTTTTGAGGGTCCAAACGGCCTTTTCTGGGGCCGAGACTTACCGCACGTGTGCTGGGGTGTGTGCGCGTCTGTAAATTTTTCCAGATCGCTAGAATTAGAAGTCCTGGTAGCCTAGTTTTCCAAGGGCTTTCCAACGCCACTTAAACCGGCTCAATCGGAGCTCGTTCTCATCCGCGTTGATAGTCCCTATCAATTCCCTCTCTAGAATGATTATATTCTTCTATTTTTCCACCGTATCTTCGCTAGTGTGAGACAAACACCCTATCATAGCCGCTCATTGGTGGGGCGTCTACGACCTGAAGACCATATGGACGTACTGCCCTTTATAATATCGAGGTGTAATTGCACAAAAAAGTAGTTTTTTCCAGACTTTAGAGCCTTTTTGAGGGTCCAAACGGCCTTTTCTGGGGCCGAGACTTACCGCACGTGTGCTGGGGTGTGTGCGCGTACCTAAATTTTTCCAGATCGCTAGAATTAGAAGTCCTGGTAGCATAGTTTCCCGAGGCATTTCCAATGCCACTGAAACCGGCTCAATCGGAGCTCGTTCTCATCCGCGTTGATAGTCCCTATCAATTCCCTCTCTAGAATGATTATATTCTTCTATTTTCCCACCGTCTCTTCGCTAGTGTGAGACTAACACCCTATCGTAGCTGCTCATTTGTGGGGCGTCTACGACCTGAAGACCATATGGATGTACTGCCCTTTATAATATCGAGACATAATTGCACAAAAAAGTAGTTTTTTCCAGACTTTAGAGCCTTTTTGAGGGTCCAAACGGCTTTTTGTGGGGCCGAGACTTACCGCACGTGTGCTGGGGTGTGTGCGCGTATGTAATATTTTCCAGATCGCTAGAATTAGAAGTCTTGGTAGCCTAGTTTCCCGAGGGCTTTCCAACGCCACTGAAAATGGGCTCAATCGGAGCTCGTTCTCATCCGCGTTGATAGTCCCTATCAATTTCCCTCTCTAGAATGATTATATTCTTCTATTTTTCCACCGTATCTTCGCTAGTGTGAGACTAACACCCTATCGTAGCGGCTCATTGGTGGGGCGTCTACGACCTGAAGACCATATGGACGTACTGCCCTTTATAATATCGAGCTGTAATTGCATAAAAAAGTAGTTTTTTCCAGACTTTAGATCCTTTTTGAGGGTCCAAACGGCCTTTTTGGGGCCGAGACTTACCGCACGTGTGCTGGGGTGTGTGCGCGTACCTAAATTTTTCCAGATCGCTAGAATTAGAAGTCCTGGTATCCTAGTTTCATGAGGCCTTTCCAACGCCACTGAAACCGGCTCAATCGGAGCTCGTTCTCATCTGCGTTGATAGTCCCTATCAATTCCCTCTCTAGAATGATTATATTCTTCTATTTTTCCACCGTCTCTTCGCTAGTGTGAGACTAACACCCTATTGTAGCCGCTCATTGGTGGGGCGTCTATGACCTGAAGACCATATGGATGTACTGCCCTTAATAATATCGAGCTGTAATTGCACAAAAAAGTAGTTTTTTCCAGATTTTAGAGCCTTTTTGAGGGTCCAAACGGCCTTTTCTGGGGCCGAGACTTACCGCACGTGTGCTGGGGTGTGTGCGCGTATGTAATATTTTCCAGATCGCTAGAATTAGAAGTCCTGGTAGCCTAGTTTCCCGAGGGCTTTCCAGCGCCACTGAAACCGGCTCAATCGGAGCTTGTTCTCATCCGCGTTGATAGTCCCTATCAATTTCCCTCTCTAGAATGATAATATTCTCCTATTTTTCCACCGTCTCCTCGCTAGTGTGAGACTAACACTGTATCCTAGCCACTCATTGGTGCGGCGTCTACGACCTGAAGACCATATGGACGTACTGCCCTTTATAATATCGAGCTGTAATTGCACAAAAAAGTAGTTTTTTCAAGACTATAGAGCCTTTTTGAAAGTCCAAAAGGCCTTTTCTAGGGCCGAGACTTACCGCATGTGTGCTGGGGTGTGTGCGCGTATGTAAATTTTTCCAGATCGCTAGAATTAGAAGTACTGGTAGCCTAGTTTCCCGAGGGCTTTCCAACGCCACTGAAACCGGTTCAATCGGAGCTCGTTCTCATCCGCGTTGATAGTCCCTATCAATTCCCTCTCTAGATTGATTATATTCTTCTATTTTTCCATCGTCTCTTCGCTAGTGTGAGACTAACACCCTATCGTAGCCGCTCATTGGTGGGGCGTCTATGACCTGAAGACCATATGGACGTACAGCTCTTTATAATATCGAGCTGTAATTGCACAAAAAGTAGTTTTTTCCAGACTTTAGAGCCTTTTTGAGGGTCCAAACGGCCTTTTCTGGGGCCGAGACTTAACGAACGTGTGCTGGGGTGTGTGCGCGTATGTAATATTTTCTAGATCGCTAGAATTAGAAGTCCTGGTAGCCTAGTTTCCGAGGGCTTTCCAACGCCACTGAAACCAGCTCAATCGGAGCTCGTTCTCATCCGCGTTGATAGTCCCTATCAATTCTCTCTCTAGAATGATTATATTCTTCTATTTTTCCACCGTCTCTTCGCTAGTGTGAGACTAACACCCTATCATAGCCACTCATTGGTGGGGCATCTACGACCTGAAGACCATATGGACGTACTGCCCTTTATAATATCGAGCTGTAATTGCATAAAAAAGTAGTTTTTTCCAGACTTTAGAGTCTTTTTGAGGGTCCAAACGGCCTTTTCTGGGGCCGAGACTTACCGCACGTGTGCTAGGGTGTGTGCGCGTATGTAAATTAATCCAGATCACTAGAATTAGAAGTCCTGGTAGCCTAGTTTCCCGAGGGCTTTCCAACGCCACTGAAACCGGCTCAATCGGAGCTCGTTCTCATCCGCGTTGATAGTCCCTATCAATTTCCCTCTCTAGAATGATTATATTCTTCTATTTTTCCACCGTCTCTTTGCTAGTGTGAGACTAACACCCTATCGTAGCCGCTCATTGGTGGGGCGTCTACGACCTGAAGACCATATGGACGTACTGCCCTTTATAATATCGAGCTGTAATTGCACAAAAAAGTAGTTTTTTCCAGACTTTAGAGCCTTTTTGAGGGTCCAAACAGCCTTTTCTGGGGCCGAGACTTAGAGGGCTTTCCAACACCACTGAAACCGGCTCAATCAGAGCTCGTTCTCATCCGCGTTGATAGTCCCTATCAATTCCCTCTCTAGAATGATTATATTCCTATATTTTTCCACCATCTCTTCGCTAGTGTGAGACTAACACCCTATCGTAGCTTCTCATTGGTGGGGCATCTACGACCTGAAGACCATATGGACGTACTGCCCTTTATAATATCGAGCTATAATTGCACAAAAAAGTAGTTTTTTTCCAGACTTTAGAGCCTTTTTCAGGGTCCAAACGGCCTTTTCTAGGGCCGAGACTTACCGCATGTGTGCTGGGGTGTGTGCGCGTACCTAAATTTTTCCAGATTGCTAGAATTAGAAGTCCTGGTAGCCTAGTTTCCCAAGGGCTTTCCAACGCCACTGAAACCGGCTCAATCGGAGGTCGTTCTCATCCGCGTTGATAGTCCCTATCAATTCCCGATCTAGAATGATTATATTCTTCTATTTTTCCACCGTCTCTTCGCTAGTGTGAGACTAACACCCTATGATAGCCGCTCATTGGTGGGGCGTCTACGACCTGAAGACCATATGGACGTACTGCCCTTGATAATATCGAGCCGTAATTGCACAAAAAAGTAGTTTTTTCCAGACTTTATAGCCTTTTTGAGGGTCCAAACGGCCTTTTCTGGGGCCGAGACTTACCGCACGTGTGCTGGGGTGTGTGCGCGTATGTAAATTTTTCTAGATCGCTAGAATTAGAAGTCCTGGTAGCCTAGTTTCCCGAGGGCTTTCCAACGCCACTGAAACCGGCTCAATCGGAGCTCGTTCTCATCCGCGTTGATTGTCCCTATCAATTCCCTCTCTAGAATGATTATATTCTTCTATTTTTCCACCGTCTCTTCGCTAGTGTGAGACGAACACAATATCGTAGCTGCTCATTGGTGGAGCATCTACGACCTGAAGACCATATGGACGTGCTGCCCTTTATAATATCGAGCTGTAATTGCACAAAAAAGTAGTTTTTTCCAGACTTTAGAGCCTTTTTGAGGGTCCAAACGGCCTTTTCTGGGGCCGAGACTTACCGCACGTGTGCTGGGGTGTGTGCGCGTATGTAATATTTTCCAGATCGCTAGAATTAGAAGTCCTAGTAGCCTAGTTTCCCGAGGGCTTTCCAACGCCACTGAAACCAGCTCAATCGGTGCTCGTTCTCATCCGCGTTGATAGTCCCTATCAATTTCCCTCTCTAGAATGATTATATTCTTCTATTTTTCCACCGTCTCTTCGCTAGTGTGAGACTAACACCCTATCGTAGCCACTCATTGGTGGGGCGTCTACTACCTGAAGACCATATGGACGTACTGCCCTTTATGATATCGAGCTGTAATTGCACAAAAAAGTAGTTTTTTCCAGACTTTAGAGCCTGTTTGAGGGTCCAAACGGCCTTTTCTGGGGCCGAGACTTAACGCACTTGTGCTGGGGTGTGTGCGCGTATGTAATATTTTCCAGATCGCTAGAATTAGAAGTCCTGGCAGCCTAGTTTCCCGAGGGCTTTCCAACGCCACTGAAACCGGCTCAATCGGAGCTCGTTCTAATCCGCATTGATAGTCCCTATCAATTTCCCTCTCTAGAATGATTATATTCTTCTATTTTTCCACCGTCTCTTCGCTAGTGTGAGACTAACACCTTATCGTAGCTGCTCATTGGTGGGGCGTCTACGACCTGAAGACCATATGGACGTACTGCCCTTTATAATATCGAGCTGTAATTGCACAAAAAAGTAGTTTTCTCCAGACTTTAGAGCCTTTTTGAGGGTCCAAACGGACTTTTCTGGGGCCGAGACTTACCGCTCGTGTGCTGGGGTGTGTGCGCGTATGTAAATTTTTCCAGATCGCTAGAATTAGAAGTCTTGGTAGCCTAGTTTCCGAGGGCTTTCCAACGCCACTGAAACCGGCTCAATCGGAGCTCGTTCTCATCCGCGTTGATTGTCCCTATCAATTCCCGATCTAGAATGATTATATTCTTCTATTTTTCCACCGTCTCTTCGCTAGTGTGAGACTAACACCCTATGATAGCCGCTCATTGGTGGGGCGTCTACGACCTGAAGACCATATGGACGTACTGCCCTTGATAATATCGAGCCGTAATTGCACAAAAAAGTAGTTTTTTCCAGACTTTATAGCCTTTTTGAGGGTCCAAACGGCCTTTTCTGGGGCCGAGACTTACCGCACGTGTGCTGGGGTGTGTGCGCGTATGTAAATTTTTCTAGATCGCTAGAATTAGAAGTCCTGGTAGCCTAGTTTCCCGAGGGCTTTCCAACGCCACTGAAACCGGCTCAATCGGAGCTCGTTCTCATCCGCGTTGATTGTCCCTATCAATTCCCTCTCTAGAATGATTATATTCTTCTATTTTTCCACCGTCTCTTCGCTAGTGTGAGACGAACACAATATCGTAGCTGCTCATTGGTGGAGCATCTACGACCTGAAGACCATATGGACGTGCTGCCCTTTATAATATCGAGCTGTAATTGCACAAAAAAGTAGTTTTTTCCAGACTTTAGAGCCTTTTTGAGGGTCCAAACGGCCTTTTCTGGGGCCGAGACTTACCGCACGTGTGCTGGGGTGTGTGCGCGTATGTAATATTTTCCAGATCGCTAGAATTAGAAGTCCTAGTAGCCTAGTTTCCCGAGGGCTTTCCAACGCCACTGAAACCAGCTCAATCGGTGCTCGTTCTCATCCGCGTTGATAGTCCCTATCAATTTCCCTCTCTAGAATGATTATATTCTTCTATTTTTCCACCGTCTCTTCGCTAGTGTGAGACTAACACCCTATCGTAGCCACTCATTGGTGGGGCGTCTACTACCTGAAGACCATATGGACGTACTGCCCTTTATGATATCGAGCTGTAATTGCACAAAAAAGTAGTTTTTTCCAGACTTTAGAGCCTGTTTGAGGGTCCAAACGGCCTTTTCTGGGGCCGAGACTTAACGCACTTGTGCTGGGGTGTGTGCGCGTATGTAATATTTTCCAGATCGCTAGAATTAGAAGTCCTGGCAGCCTAGTTTCCCGAGGGCTTTCCAACGCCACTGAAACCGGCTCAATCGGAGCTCGTTCTAATCCGCGTTGATAGTCCCTATCAATTTCCCTCTCTAGAATGATTATATTCTTCTATTTTTCCACCGTCTCTTCGCTAGTGTGAGACTAACACCTTATCGTAGCCGCTCATTGGTGGGGCGTCTACGACCTGAAGACCATATGGACGTACTGCCCTTTATAATATCGAGCTGTAATTGCACAAAAAAGTAGTTTTCTCCAGACTTTAGAGCCTTTTTGAGGGTCCAAACGGACTTTTCTGGGGCCGAGACTTACCGCTCGTGTGCTGGGGTGTGTGCGCGTATGTAAATTTTTCCAGATCGCTAGAATTAGAAGTCTTGGTAGCCTAGTTTCCGAGGGCTTTCCAACGCCACTGAAACCGGCTCAATCGGAGCTCGTTCTCATCCGCGTTGATAGTCCCTATCAATTCCCTCTCTAGAATGATTATATTCTTCTATTTTTCCACCATCTCTTCGCTAGTGTGAGACGAACACCCTATCGTAGCCACTCATTGGTGGGGCATCTATGACCTGAAGACCATATGGACGTACTGCCCTTTATAATATCGAGCTGTAATTGCACAAAAAAGTAGTTTTTTCAAGACTTTAGAGACTTTTTGAGGGTCCAAACGTCCTTTTCTGGGGCCGAGACTTACCGCACGTGTGCTGGGGTGTGTGCGCGTATGTAAATTTTTCCAGATCGCTAGAATTAGAAGTCCTGGTAGCCTAGTTTCCCGAGGGCTTTCCAACGCCACTGAAACCGGCTCAATCGGAGCTCGTTCTCATCCGCGTTGATAGTCCCTATCAATTTCCCTCTCTAGAATGATTATATTCTTCTATTTTTCCACCGTCTCTTCGCTAGTGTGAGACTGACACCCTATCGTAGCCGCTCATTGGTGGGGCGTCTACAACCTGACGACCATACGGACGTACTGCCCTTTATAATATCGAGCTGTAATTGCACAAAAAAGTAGTTTTTTCAAGACTTTAGAGCCTTTTTGAGGGTCCAAACGGCCTTTTCTGGGGCCGAGACTTATCGCACGTGTGCTGGGGTGTGTGCGCGTATGTAATATTTTCCGAATCGCTAGAATTAGAAGTCCGGGTAGCCTTGTTTTCCGAGGGATTTCCAACGCCACTGAAACCGGCTCAATCGGAGCTCGTTCTCATCCGCGTTGATAGTCCCTATCAATTTCCCTCTGTTGAATGATTATATTCTTTTATTTTTCCACCGTCTCTTCGCTAGTGTGAGAGTAACACCCTATCATAGCCACTCATTTGTGGGGCATCTACGTCCTGAAGACCATACAGACGTACTGCCCTTTATAATATCGAGCTGTAATTGCACAAAAAAGTAGTTTTTTCCAGACTTTAGAGCCTTTTTGAGGGTCCAAACGGCCTTTTCTGGGTCCGAGACTTACCGCACGTGTGCTGGGGTGTGTGCGCGTATGTAATATTTTCCAGATCGCTAGAATTAGAAGTCCTAGAAGCCTAGTTTCCCGAGGGCTTTCCAACGCCACTGAAACCGGCTCAATCGGAGCTCGTTCTCATCCGCGTTGATAGTCCGTATCAATTTCCCTCTCTAGAATGATTATATTCTTCTATTTTTCCACCGTCTCTTCGCTAGTGTGAGATGAACACCCTATCGTAGCCGCTCATTGGTGGGGCATCTATGACCTGAAGACCATATGGACGTACTGCCCTTTATAATATCGAGCTGTAATTGCACAAAAACTAGTTTTTTCCAAACTTTAGAGCCTTTTTGAGGGTCCAAACGGCCTTTTCTGGGGCCGAGACTTACCGCACGTGTGCTGGGGTGTGTGCGCGTATGTAATATTTTCCAGATCGCTAGAATTAGAAGTCCTAGTAGCGTAGTTTCCCGAGGGCTTTCCAACGCCACTGAAACCGGCTCAATCGGAGCTCGTTCTCATCCGCATTGATAGTCCCTATCAATTTCCCTCTCTAGAATGATTATATTCTTCTATTTTTCCACTGTCTCTTCGCTAGTGTGAGACTAACACCCTATCGTAGCTGCTCATTGGTGGGGCGTCTACGACCTGAAGACCATATGGACGTACTGCCCTTTATAATATCGAGCTGTAATTGCACAAAAAAGTAGTTTTTTCCAGACTTTAGAGCCTTTTTGAGGGTCCAAACGGCCTTTTCTGGGGCCGAGACTTACAGCACGTGTGCTGGGGTGTGTGCGCGTATGTAAATTTTTCCAGATCGCTAGAATTAGAAGTCCTAGTAGCCTTGTTTCCCGAGGGATTTCCAACGCCACTGAATCCGGCTCAATCGGAGCTCGTTCTCATCCGCGTTGATAGTCCCTATCAATTTCCCTCTGTAGAATGATTATATTCTTCTATTTTTCCACCGTCTCTTCGCTAGTGTGAGAGTAACACCCTATCATAGCCACTCATTGGTGGGGCGTCTACGTCCTAAAGACCATATGGACGTACTGCCCTTTATAATATCGAGCTGTAATTGCACAAAAAAGTAGTTTTTTCCAGACTTTAGAGCCTTTTTGAGGGTCCAAACGGCCTTTTCTGGGGCCAAGACTTACAGCACATGTGCTGGGGTGTGTGCGCGTATGTAATATTTTCCAGATCGCTAGAATTAGAAGTTCTGGTAGCCTAGTTTCCCGAGGGCTTTCCAACGCCACTGAAACCGGCTCAATCGGAGCTCGTTCTCATCCGCGTTGATAGTCCCTATCAATTTCCCTCTCTAAAATGATTATATTCTTCTATTTTTCCACCGTCTCTTCGCTAGTGTGAGACTAACACCCTATCGTAGCCGCTCATTGGTGGGGCGTCTACGACCTGAAGACCATATGGACGTACTGCCCTTTATAATATCGAGCTGTAATTGCACAAAAAAGTAGTTTTCTCCAGACTTTAGAGCCTTTTTGAGGGTCCAAACGGCCTTTTCTGGGGCCGAGACTTACCGCACATGTGCTGGGGTGTGTGCGCGTATGTAAATTTTTCCAGATCGCTAGAATTAGAAGTCCTGGTAGCCTAGTTTCCCGAGGGCTTTCCAACGCCACTGAAACCGGCTCAATCGGAGCTCGTTCTCATCCGCGTTGATAGTCCCTATCAATTTCCCTCTCTAGAATGATTATATTCTTCTATTTTTCCACCGTCTCTTCGCTAGTGTGAGACTGACACCCTATCGTAGCCGCTCATTGGTGGGGCGTCTACGACCTGACGACCATACGGACGTACTGCCCTTTATAATATCGAGCTGTAATTGCACAAAAAAGTAGTTTTTTCAAGACTTTAGAGCCTTTTTGAGGGTCCAAACGGCCTTTTCTGGGGCCGAGACTTATCGCACATGTGCTGGGGTGTGTGCGCGTATGTAATATTTTCCGGATCGCTAGAATTAGACGTCCGGGTAGCCTTGTTTCCCGAGGGATTTCCAACGCCACTGAAACCGGCTCAATCGGAGCTCGTTCTCATCCGCGTTGATAGTCCCTATCAATTTCCCTCTGTAGAATGATTATATTCTTCTATTTTTCCACCGTCTCTTCGCTAGTGTGAGAGTAACACCCTATCATAGCCACTCATTTGTGGGGCGTCTACGTCCTGAAGACCATACGGACATACTGCCCTTTATAATATCGAGCTGTAATTGCACAAAAAAGTAGTTTTTTCCAGACTTTAGAGCCTTTTTGAGGGTCCAAACGGCCTTTTCTGGGTCCGAGACTTACCGCACGTGTGCTGGGGTGTGTGCGCGTATGTAATATTTTCCAGATCGCTAGAATTAGAAGTCCTAGAAGCCTAGTTTCCCGGGGGCTTTCCAACGCCACTGAAACCGGTTCAATCGGAGCTCGTTCTCATCCGCGTTGATAGTCCCTATCAATTTCCCTCTCTAGAATGATTATATTCTTCTATTTTTCCACTGTCTCTTCGCTAGTGTGAGACGAACACCCTATCGTAGCCGCTCATTGGTGGGGCATCTACGACCTGAAGACCATATGGACGTACTGCCCTTTATAATATCGAGCTATAATTGCACAAAAACTAGTTTTTTCCAGACTTTAGAGCCTTTTTGAGGGTCGAAACGGCCTTTTCTGGGGCCGAGACTTACCGCACGTGTGCTGGGGTGTGTGCGCGTATGTAATATTTTCCAGATCACTAGAATTAGAAGTCCTAGTAGCCTAGTTTCCCGAGGGCTTTCCAACGCCACTGAAACCGGCTCAATCGGAGCTCGTTCTCATCCGCATTGATAGTCCCTATCAATTTCCCTCTCTAGAATGATTATATTCTTCTATTTTTCCACCGTCTCTTCGCTAGTGTGAGACTAACACCCTATCGTAGCTGCTCATTGGTGGGGCGTCTACGACCTGAAGACCATATGGACGTACTACCCTTTATAATATCGAGCTGTAATTGCACAAAAAAGTAGTTTTTTCCAGACTTTCGAGCCTTTTTGAGGGTCCAAACGGCCTTTTCTGGGGCCGAGACTTACCGCACGTGTGCTGGGGTGTGTGCGCATATGTAAATTTTTCCAGATCGCTAGAATTAGAAGTCCTGGTAGCCTAGTTTCCCGAGGGCTTTCTAACGCCACTGAAACCGGCTCAATCGGAGCTCATTCTCATCCGCGTTGATAGTCCCTATCAATTCCCTCACTAGAATGATTATATTCTTCTATTTTTCCACCGTCTCTTCGCTAGTGTGAGATGAACACCCTATCGTAACCGCTCATTGGTGGGTCATCTATGACCTGAAGACCATATGGACGTACTGCCCTTTATAATATTGAGCTGTAATTGCACAAAAAAGTAGTTTTTTTCCAGACTTTAGAGCCTTTTTGAGGGTCCAAACGGCCTTTTCTGGGGCCGATACTTACCGCATGTGTGCTAGGGTGTGTGCGGGTTCCTAAATTTTTCCAGATCGCTAGAATTAGAAGTCCTGGTAGCCTAGTTTCCCGAGGCCTTTCCAACGCCACTGAAACTGGCTCAATCGGAGCTCGTTCTCATCCGCGTTCATAGTCCCTATCAATTCCCTCTTTAGAATGATTATATTCTTCTATTTTCCCACCGTCTCTTCGCTAGTGTGAGACTAACACCCTATCGTAGGCGCTCATTGGTGTGGCGTCTATGACCTGAAGACCATATGGACGTACTGCCCTTTATAATATCAAGCCGTAATTGCACAAAAAGTAGTTTTTTCCAGAATTTAGAGCCTTTTTGAGGGTCCAAACGGCCTTTTCTGGGGCCGAGACTTACCGCTCGTGTGCTGGGATGTGTGCGCGTATGTAAATTTTTCCAGATCACTAGAATTAGAAGTCCTGGTAGCCTAGTTTCCCGAGGGCTTTCCAACCCCACTGAAACCGGCTCAATCGGAGCTCGTTCTCATCCGCGTTGATAGTCCCTATCAGTTCCCTCTCTAGAATGATTATATTCTTCTATTTTTCCACCGTCTCTTCGCTAGTGCGAGACTAACACCATATCGTAGCCGCTCAATGGTGGGGCGTCTACGACCTGAAGACCATGTGGACGTACTGCCCTTTATAATATCGAGCTGTAATTGCACAAAAAAGTAGTTTTTTCCAGACTTTAGAGCCTTTTTGAGGGTCCAAACGGCCTTTTCTGGGGCCGAGACTTACCGCACGTGTGCTGGGGTGTGTGCGCGTCTGTAAATTTTTCCAGATCGCTAGAATTAGAAGTCCTGGTAGCCTAGTTTTCCAAGGGCTTTCCAACACCACTTAAACCGGCTCAATCGGAGCTCGTTCTCATCCGCGTTGATAGTCCCTATCAATTCCCTCTCTAGAATGATTATATTCTTCTATTTTTCCACCGTCTCTTCGCTAGTGTGAGACAAACACCCTATCGTAGCCACTCATTGGAGGGGCGTCTACGACCTAAAGACCATATGGACGTACTGCCCTTCATAATATCGAGCTGTAATTGCACAAAAAAGTAGTTTTTTCCAGACTTTAGAGCCTTTTTGAGGGTCCAAACGGCCTTTTCTGGGGCCGAGACTTACCGCACGTGTGCTGGGGTGTGTGCGCGTACCTAAATTTTTCCAGATCGCTAGAATTATAAGTCCTGGTAGCGTAGTTTCCCGAGGCATTTCCAATGCCACTGAAACCGGCTCAATCGGAGCTCGTTCTCATCCGCGTTGATAGTCCCTATCAATTCCCTCTCTAGAATGATTATATTCTTCTATTTTCCCACCGTCTCTTCGCTAGTGTGAGACTAACACCCTATCGTAGCCGCTCATTTGTGGGGCGTCTACGACCTGAAGACCATATGGATGTACTGCCCTTTACAATATCGAGACATAATTGCACAAAAAAGTAGTTTTTTCCAGACTTTAGAGCCTTTTTGAGGGTCCAAACGGCTTTTTGTGGGGCCGAGACTTACCGCACGTGTGCTGGGGTGTGTGCGCGTATGTAATATTTTCCAGATCGCTAGAATTAGAAGTCTTGGTAGCCTAGTTTCCCGAGGGCTTTCCAACGCCACTGAAAATGGGCTCAATCGGAGCTCGTTCTCATCCGTGTTGATAGTCCCTATCAATTTCCCTCTCTAGAATGATTATATTCTTCTATTTTTCCACCGTCTCTTCGCTAGTGTGAGACTAACACCCTATCGTAGCGGCTCATTGGTGGGGCGTCTACGACCTGAAGACCATATGGACGTACTGCCCTTTATAATATCGAGCTGTAATTGCATAAAAAAGTAGTTTTTTCCAGACTTTAGAGTCTTTTTGAGGGTCCAAACGGCCTTTTCTGGGGCCGAGACTTACCACACGTGTGCTGGGGTGTGTGCGCGTATGTAAATTTTTCCAGATCGCTAGAATTAGAAGTCCGGGTAGCCTAGTTTCCCGAGGGCTTTCCAACGCCACTGAAACCGGCTCAATCGGAGCTCGTTCTCATCCGCGTTGATAGTCCCTATCAATTCCCTCTCTAGAATGATTATATTCTTCTATTTTTCCACCGTCTCTTCGCTAGTGTGAGACGAACACCTTATTGTAGCCGCTCATTGGTGGGGCATCTACGACCTGAAGACCATATGGACGTACTGCCCTTTATAATATCGAGCTGTAATTGCACAAAAAAGTAGTTTTTTCCAGACTTTAGAGCCTTTTTGAGGGTCCAAACGGCCTTTTCTGGGACCGAGACTTACCGCACGTGTGCTGGGGTGTGTGCGCGTATGTAATATTTTCCAGATCGCTAGAATTAGAAGTCCTGGTAGCCTAGTTTCCCGAGGGCTTTCCAACGCCACTGAAACCGGCTCAATCGGAGCTCGTTCTCATCCGCGTTGATAGTCCCTATCAATTCCCTCTCTAGAATGATTATATTCTTCTATTTTTCCACCATCTCTTCGCTAGTGTGAGACTAACACCCTATCGTAGCCGCTCATCGGTGGGGCGTCTACGACCTGAAGACCATATGGACGTACTGCCCTTTATAATATCGAGCTATAATTGCACAAAAAAGTAGTTTTTTCCAGACTTTAGAGCCTTTTTGAGTGTCCAAACGGCCTTTTCTGGGGCCGAGACTTACCGCACGTGTGCTGGGGTGTGTGTGCGTATGTAATATTTTCCAGATCACTAGAATTAGAAGTCCTGGTAGCCTAGTTTCCCGAGGGCTTTCCAACGCCACTGAAACCGGCTCAATCGGAGCTCGTTCTCATCCGCGTTGATAGTCCCTATCAATTTCCCTCTCTAGAATGATTATATTCTTCTATTTTTCCACCGTCTCTTCGCTAGTGTGAGACTAACACCGTATGGTAGCCGCTCATTGGTGGGGCATCTACGACCTGAAGACCATACGGACATACTGCCCTTTATAATATCGAGCTGTAATTGCACAAAAAAGTAGTTTTTTCCAGACATTAGAGCCTTTTTGATGGTCCAAACGGCCTTTTCTGGGGCCGAGACTTACCGCACGTGTGCTGGGGTGTGTGTGCATATGTAATATTTTCCAGATCACTAGAATTAGAAGTCCTGGTAGCCTAGTTTCCCGAGGGCTTTCCAACGCCACTAAAACCGGCTCAATCGGAGCTCGTTCTCATCCGCGTTGATAGTCCCTATCAATTTCCCTCTGTAGAATGATTATATTCTTCTATTTTTCCACCGTCTCTTCGCTAGTGTGAGACTAACACCCTATCATAGCCGCTCATTGGTGGGGCGTCTACGACCTGAAGACCATATGGACGTACTGCCCTTTATAATATAGAGCTGTAATTGCACAAAAAAGTAGTTTTTTCCAGACTTTAGAGCCTTTTTGAGGGTCCAAACGGCCTAATCTGGGGCCGAGACTTACCGCACATGTGCTGGGGGGTGTGCGCGTATGTAATATTTTCCAGATCGCTAGAATTAAAAGTCCTTGTAGCCTAGTTTCCCGAGGGGTTTCCAACGCCACTGAAACCGGCTCAATCGGAGCTCGTTCTCATCCGCGTTGATAGTCCCTATCAATTTCCCTCTCTAGAATGATTATATTGTTCTATTTTTCCACCGTCTCTTCGCTAGTGTGAGATTAACACCCTATCGTAGCCGCTCATTGGTGGGGCGTCTACGACCTGAAGACCATATGGACGTACTGCCCTTTATAATATCGAGCTATAATTGCACAAAAAAGTAGTTTTTTCCAGACTTTAGAGCCTTTTTGAGGGTCCAAACGGCCTTTTCTGAGGCCGACACTTACCGCACGTGTTCTGGGGTGTGTGCGTGTATGTAAATTTTTCCAGATCGCTAGAATTAGAAGTCCTGGTAGCCTAGTTTTTCGAGGGCTTTCCAACGCCACTGAAACCGGCTCAATCGGAGCTCGTTCTCATCCGTGTTGGTAGTCCCTATAAATTCCCTCTCTAGAACGATTATATTCTTCTATTTTTCCACCGTCTCTTCGCTAGTGTGAGACGAACACCCTATCGTAGCCGCTCATTGGTGGGGCATCTACGACCTGAAGACCATATGGACGTACTTCCCTTTATAATATAGAGCTGTAATTGCACAAAAAAGTAGTTTTTTCCAGACTTTAGAGCCTTTTTGAGGGTCCAAACGGCCTTTTCTGGGGCCGAGACTTACCGCATGTGTGCTGGGGTGTGTGCGCGTATGTAATATTTTCCAGATCGCTAGAATTAGAAGTCCTGGTAGCCTAGTTTCCCGAGGGCTTTCCAACGCCACTGAAACCGGCTCAATCGGAGCTCGTTCTCATCCGCGTTGATAGTCCCTATCAATTTCCCTCTCTAGAATGATTATATTCTTCTATTTTTCCACCGTCTCTTCGCTAGTGTGAGACTAACACCCTATCGTAGCCGCTCATTGGTGGGGCGTCTACGACCTGAAGACCATATGTACGTACTGCCCTTTATAATATCGAGCTGTAATTGCACAAAAAAGTAGTTTTTTCCAGACTTTAGAGCCTTTTTGAGGGTCCAAATGGCCTTTTCTGAGGCCGAGACTTACCGCACGTGTTCTGGGGTGTGTGCGCGTATGTAAATTTTTCCAGATCGCTAGAATTAGAAGTCCTGGTAGCCTAGTTTCCCGAGGGCTTTCCAACGCCACTGAAACCGGCTCAATCGGAGCTCGTTCTCATCCGCGTTGATAGTCCCTATCAATTCCCTCTCTAGAATGATTATATTCTTCTATTTTTCCACCGTCTCTTCGCTAGTGTGAGACTAACACCCTATCATAGCTGCTCATTGGTGGGGCGTCTACGACCTGAAGACCATATGGACGTACTGCCCTTTATAATATCGAGCTGTAATTGCACAAAAAAGTAGTTTTTTCCAGACTTTAGAGCCTTTTTGAGTGTCCAAACGGCTTTTTCTGGGGCCGAGACTTACTGCACGTGTGCTGGGGTGTGTGCGCATACCTAAATTTTTCCAGATCGCTATAATTAGAAGTCCTGGTAGCCTAGTTTCCCGAGGCCTTTCCAACGCCACTGAAACCGGTTCAATCGGAGCTCGTTCTCATCCGCGTTGATAGTCCCTATCAATTTCCCTCTCTAGAATGATTATATTCTTCTATTTTTCCACCATCTCTTCGCTAGTGTGAGACTAACACCCTATCGTAGCCGCTCATTGGTGGGGCATCTACGACCTGAAGACCATATGGACGTACTGCCCTTTATAATATCGAGCTGTAATTGCACAAAAAAGTAGTTTTTTCCAGAATTTAGAGCCTTTTTGAGGGTCCAAACGGCCTTTTCTAGGGCCGAGACTTATCCCACGTGTGCTGGGGTGTGTGCGCGGATGTAAATTTTTCCAGATTGCTAGAAGTACAAGTCCTGGTAGCCTAGTTTCCCGAGGCCTTTCCAACGCCACTAAAACCGGCTCAATCGGAGCTCGTTCTCATCCCCGTTGATAGTCCCTATCAATTCCCTCTCTAGAATGATTATATTCTACTATTTTTCCACTGTCGCTTCGCTAGTGTGAGACTAACACCCTATCGTAGCCGCTCATTGGTGGGGCATCTACGACCTGAAGACCATATGGACGTACTGCCCTTTATAATATCGAGCTGTAATTGCACAAAAAAGTAGTTTTTTCCAGACTTTAGAGCCTTTTTGACTGTCCAAACGGCCTTTTCTGGGGCCGAGACTTACTGCATGTGTGCTGGCGTGTGTGTGCGTATGTAAATATTTCCAGATTGCTAGAATTAGAAGTCCTGGTAGCCTAGTTTCCCGAGGGCTTTCCAACGCCACTCAAACTGGCTCAATCGGAGCTCGTTCTCATCCGCGTTGATAGTCCCTATCAATTCCCTCTCTAGAATGATTATATTCTTCTATTTTTCCACCGTCTCTTGGATAGTGTGAGACTAACACCCGATCGTAGCCGCTCATTGGTGGGTCGTCTACGACCTGAAGACCATATGGACGTACTGCATTTTATAATATCGAGTTGTAATTGCAAAAAAAAGTAGTTTTTTCCAGACTTTAGAGCCTTTTTGAGGGTCCAAACGGCCTTTTCTGGGGCCGAGACTTACCGCACATGGGCTGGGGTGTGTGCGCGTATGTAAATTTTTCCAGATCACTAGAATTAGAAGTCCTGGTAGCCTAGTTTCCCGAGGGCTTTCCAACGCCACTGAAACTGGCTCAATCGGAGCTCGTTCTCATCTGTGTTGATAGTCCCTATTAATTCCCTCTCTAGAATGATTATATTCTTCTATTTTTCCACTGTCTCTTCGCTAGTGTGAGACTAACACCCTATCGTAGCTGCTCATTGGTGGGGCGTCTACGACCTGAAGACCATATGGACGTACTGCCCTTTATAATATCGAGCTGTAATTGCACAAAAAAGTAGTTTTTTCCAGACTTTAGAGCCTTTTTGAGTGTCCAAACGGCTTTTTCTGGGGCCGAGACTTACTGCACGTGTGCTGGGGTGTGTGCGCATACCTAAATTTGTCCAGATCGCTAGAATTACAAGTCCTGGTAGCCTAGTTTCCCGAGGCCTTTCCAACGCCACTGAAACCGGCTCAATCGGAGCTCGTTCTCATCCGCGTTGATAGTCCCTATCAATTCCCTCTCTAGAATGATTATATTCTTCTATTTTCCCACCGTCTCTTCTCTAGTGTGAGACTAACACCCTATCGTAGCCGCTCATTGGTGGGGCGTCTACGACCTGAAGACCATATGGATGGACTGCCCTTTATAATATCGAGACGTAATTGCACAAAAAAGTAGTTTTTTCAAGACTTTAGAGCCTTTTTGACGGTCCAAACGGCCTTTTCTAGGGCCGAGACTTACCGCACGTGTGCTGGGGTGTGTGCGTGTATGTAATATTTTCCAGATCGCTAGAATTAGAAGTCCTGGTAGCCTAGTTTCCTGAGGGCTTTCCAACGCCACTGAAACCGGCTCAATCGGAGCTCGTTCTCATCCGCGTTGATAGTCCCTATCAATTTCCCTCTCTAGAATGATTATATTCTTCTATTTTTCCACCGTCTCTTCGCTAGTGTGAGACTAACACCCTATCGTAGCCGCTCATTGGTGGGGCGTCTACGACCTGAAGACCATATGGACGTACTGACCTTTATAATATCGAGCTGTAATTGCACAAAAACGTAGTTTTTTCCAGACTTTAGAGCCTTGTTGAGGGTCCAAACGGCCTTTTCTGGGGCCGAGACTTACCGCACGTGTGCTGGGGTGTGTGCGCATATGTAATATTTTCCAGATCGCTAGAATTAGATGTCCTGGTAGCCTAGTTTCCCGTGGGCTTTCCAACGCCACTGAAACCGGCTCAATCGGAGCTCGTTCTCATCCGCGTTGATAGTCCCTATCAATTCCCTCTCTAGAATGATTATATTCTTCTATTTTTCCACCGTCTCTTCGCTAGTGTGAGACTAACACCCTATCGTAGCCGCTCATTGGTGGGGCGTCTACAACCTGAAGACCATATGGACGTACTGCCCTTTACAATATCGAGCTGTAATTGCACAAAAAAGTAGTTTTTTCGAGACTTTAGAGCCTTTTTGAGGGTCCAAACGGCCTTTTCTGGGGCCGAGACTTACCGCACGTGTGCTGGGGTGTGTGCGCATACTTAAATTTTTCCAGATCACTAGAATTAGAAGTCCTGGTAGCCTAGTTTCCCGAGGCCTTTCCAACGCCACTGAAACCGGCTCAATCGGAGCTCGTTCTCATCCGTGTTGATAGTCCCTATTAATTCCCTCTCTAAAATTATTATATTCTTCTATTTTCCCACCGTCTCTTCGCTAGTGTGAGACTAACAACCTATCGTAGCTGCTCATTGGTGGGGCATCTATGACCTGAAGACCATATGGACGTACTGCCCTTTATATTATCGAGCTGTAATTTCACAAAAAAGTAGTTTTTTCAAGACTTTAGAGCCTTTTTGAGGGTCCAAACGGCCTTTTCTGGGGCCGAGACTTACCGCACGTGTGCTGGGTGTGTGCGCGTATGTAATATTTTCCAGATCGCTAGAATTAGAAGTCCTGGTAGCCTAGTTTCCCGAGGGCTTTCCAACGCCACTGAATCCGGCTCAATCGGAGCTCGTTCTCATCCGCGTTGATAGTCCCTATCAATTTCCCTCTCTAGAATGATTATATTCTTCTATTTTTCCACCTTCTCTTCGCTAGTGTGAGACTAACACCCTATCGTAGCCGCTCATTGGTGGGGCATCTACGACCTGAAGACCATATGGACGTACTGCCCTTTATAATATCGAGCAGTAATTGCACAAAAAAGTAGTTTTTTCCAGACTTTAGAGCCTTTTTGAGGGTCCAAACGGCCTTTTCTGCGGCCGAGACTTACCGCACGTGTGCTGGGGTGTGTGCGCGTACATAAATTTTTCCAGATTGCTAGAATTAGAAGTCCTGGTAGCCTAGTTTCCCGAGGGCTTTCCAACGCCACTGAAACCGGCTCAATCGGAGTTCGTTCTCATCCGCGTTGATAGTCCCTATCAATTTCCCTCTCTAGAATGATTATATTCTTCTATTTTTCCACCGTCTCTTCGCTAGTGTGAGACTAACACCCTATCGTAGCCGCTCATTGGTGGGGCGTCTACGACCTGAAGACCATATGAACATACTGCCCTTTAAAATATCGAGCTGTAATTGCACAAAAAAGTAGTTTTTTCTAGACTTTAGAGCCTTTTTGAGGGTCCAAACGGCCTTTTCTGGGGCCGAGACTTACCGCACATGTGCTGGGGTGTGTGCGCATATGTAAATTTTTCCAGATCACTAGAATTAGAAGTCCTGGTAGCCTAGTTTCTCGAGGGCTTTCCAACGCCACTGAAACCGGCTCAATCAGAGCTCGTTCTCATCCGCGTTGATAGTCCCTATCAATTTCCCTCTCTAGAATGATTATATTCTTCTATTTTTCCACCGTCTCTTCGCTAGTGTGAGACTAACACCCTATCGTAGCCGCTCATTGGTGGGGCGTCTACGACCTGAAGACCATATGGACGTTCTGCCCATTATAATATCGAGTTGTAATTGCACAAAAAGTAGTTTTTTCCAGACTTTATAGCCTTTTTGAGGGTCCAAACGGCCTTTTCTGGGGCCGAGACTTGCCGCACGTGTGCTGGGGTGTGTGCGCGTACCTAAATTTTTCCAGATCGCTAGAATTAGAAGTCCTGGTAGCCTAGTTTCCCGAGGGCTTTCCAACATCACTGAAACCGGCTCAATCGGAGCTCGTTCTCATCCGCGTTGATAGTCCCTATCAATTCCCTCTCTAGAATGATTATATTCTTCTATTTTTCCACCATCTTTTCGCTAGTGCGAGACTAACACCCTATCGTAGCCGCTCATTGGTGGGGCGTCTACGACCTAAAGACCATATGGACATACTGCCCTTTATAATATCGAGCTGTAATTGCACAAAAAGTAGTTTTTTCCAGACTTTAGAGCCTTTTTGAGGGTCCAAACGGCCTTTTCTGGGGCCGAGACTTACCGCACGTGTGCCGGGGTGTGTGCGCGTATGTAATATTTTCCAGATCGCTAGAATTAGAAGTCCTGGTAGCCTAGTTTCCCGAGGGCTTTCCAACGCCACTGAAACTGGCTCAATCGGAGCTCGTTCTCATCCGTGTTTATAGTCCCTATCAATTCCCTCTCTAGAATGATTATATTATTCTATTTTTCCACCATCTCTTCGCTAGTGTGAGACTAACACCCAATCGTAGCCGCTCATTGGTGGGGCATCTACGACCTGAAGACCATATGGACGTACTGCCCTTTATAATATCGAGCTGTAATTGCACAAAAAAGTAGTTTTTTCCAGACTTTAGAGCCTTTTTGAGGGTCCAAACGGCCTTTTCTGGGGCCGAGACTTACCCCACGTGTGCTGGGGTGTGTGCGCGGATGTAAATTTTTATAGATTGCTAGAATTAAAAGTCCTGGTAGCCAAGTTTCCCGAGGGCTTTCCAACGCCACTGAAACTGGCTCAATCGGAGCTCGTTCTCATCCCCGTTGATAGTCCCTATCAATTCCCTCTCTAGAATGATTACATTCTCCTATTTTTCCACCGTCTCTTCGCTAGTGTGAGACTAACACCCTATCGTAGCTGCTCATTGGTGGGGCATCTACGACCAGAAGACCATATGGACGTACTGCCCTTTATAATATCGAGCTGTAATTGCACAAAAAAGTAGATTTTTAAAGACTTTAGAGCATTTTTGACGGTCCAAAGGGCCTTTTTTGGGGCCGAGACTTATTGCATGTGTGTTGGGGTGTGTGTGCATATGTAAAAATTTCCAGATTGCTAGAATTAGAAGTCCTGGTAGCCTAGTTTCCCGAGGGCTTTCCAACGCCACTCAAACTGGCTCAATCGGAGCTCATTCTCATCCGCGTTGATAGTCCCTATCAATTCCCTCTCTAGAATGATTATATTCTTCTATTTTTCCACCGTCTCTTCGATAGTGTGAGACTAACACCCTATCGTAGCCGCTCATTGGTGGGGCTTCTACGACCTGAAGACCATATGGACGTACTGCCCTTTATAATATCGAGTTGTAATTGCAAAAAAAAAGTTTTTTCCAGACTTTAGAGCCTTTTTGAGGGTCCAAACGGCCTTTTCTGGGGCCGAGACTTACCGCACGTGTGCTGGGGTGTGTGCGCATATGTAATATTTTCCAGATCGCTAGAATTAGATGTCCTGGTAGCCTAGTTTCCCATGGGCTTTCCAACGCCATTGAAACCGGCTCAATCGGAACTCATTCTCATCCGCGTTGATAGTCCCTATCAATTCCCTCTCTAGAATGATTATATTCTTCTATTTTTCCACCGTCTCTTCGCTAGTGTGAGACTAACACCCTATCGTAGCCGCTCATTGGTGGGGCGTCTATGACCTGAAGACCATATGGACGTACTGCCCTTTATAATATCGAGCTGTAATTGCACAAAAAAGTAGTTTTTTCCAGACTTTAGAGCCTTTTTGAGGGTCCAAACGACCTTTTCTGGGGCCGAGACTTACCCCAAGTGTGCTGGGGTGTGTGCGCAGATGTAAATTTTTCAAGATTTCTAGAATTAGAAGTCCTGGTAGCCTAGTTTTCTGAGGGCTTTCCAACGCCACTGAAACCGGCTCAATCGGAGCTCGTTCTCATCCCCGTTGATAGTCCCTATCAATTCCCTCTCTAGAATGATTATATTCTCCTATTTTTCCACCGTCTCTTCGCTAGTGTGAGACTAACACCCTATCGTAGCAGCTTATTGGCGGGGCGTCTACAACCTGATGACCATATGGACGTACTGCCCTTAATAATATCGAGCTGTAATTGCACAAAAAAGTAGTTTTTTCCAGACTTTAGAGCCTTTTTGACGGTCCAAACGGCCTTTTCTGGGGCCGAGACTTACTGCATGGGTGCTAGGGTGTTTGTGCGTATGTAAATATTTCTAGATTGCTAGAATTAGAAGTCCTGGTAGCCTAGTTTCCCGAGGGCTTTCCAACGCCACTCAAACTGGCTCAATCGGAGCTCGTTCTCATCCGCGTTGATAGTCCCTATCAATTCCCTCTCTAGAATGATTATATTCTTCTATTTTTCCACCGTCTCTTCGATAGTGTGAGACTAACAACCTATCGTAGCCGCTCATTGGTGGGTCGTCTACGACCTGAAGACCATATGGACGTACTGCCCTTTATAATATCGAGTTGTAATTGCAAAAAAAAGTAGTTTCTTCCAGACTTTAGAGCCTTTTTGAGGGTCCAAACGTCCTTTTTTGGGGCCAAGACTTACCGCACGTGGGCTGGGGTGTGTGCGCGTATGTAAATTTTTCCAGATCACTAGAATTAGAAGTCCTGGTAGCCTAGTTTCCCGAGGGCTTTCCAACGCCACTGAAACTGGCTCAATCGGAGCTCGTTCTCATCTGTGTTGATAGTCCCTATCAATTCCCTCTCTAGAATGATTATATTCTTCTATTTTTCCACTGTCTCTTCGCTAGTGTGAGACTAACACCCTATCGTAGCTGCTCATTGGTGGGGCGTCTATGACCTGAAGACCATATGGACGTACTGCCCTTTATAATATCGAGCTGTCATTGCACAAAAAAGTAGTTTTTTCCAGACTTTAGAGCCTTTTTGAGTGTCCAAACGGCTTTTTCTGGGGCCGAGACTTACCGCACGTGTGTTGGGGTGTGTGCGCATACCTAAATTTTTCCAGATCGCTAGAATTAGAAGTCCTGGTAGCCTAGTTTCCCACGGCCTTTCCAACGCCACTGAATTCGGCTCAATCAGAGCTCGTTCTCATCCGCGTTGATAGTCCCTATCAATTCCCTCTCTAGAAGGATTATATTCTTCTATTTTCCCACTATCTCTTCGCTAGTTTGAGACTAACACCCTATCGTGGCCGCTAATTGGTGGGGCGTCTACGACCGGAAGACCGTATGGACGTACTGCCCTTTATAATATCGAGACGTAATTGCACAAAAAAGAAGTTTTTTCAAGACTTTAGAGCCTTTTTGAGGGTCCAAACGGCCTTTTCTAGGGCCGAGACTTACCGCACGTGTGCTGGGGTGTGTGCGCGTATGTAATATTTTCCAGCTCGCTAGAATTAGAAGTCCTGGTAGCCTAGTTTCCTGAGGGCTTTCCAACGCCAATGAAACCGGCTCAATCGGTGCTCGTTCTCATCCGCGTTGATAGTCCCTATCAATTTCCCTCTCTAGAATGATTATATTCTTCTATTTTTCCACCGTCTCTTGGCTAGTCTGAGACTAACACCCTATCGTAGCCGCTCATTGGTGGGGCATCTATGACCTGAAGACCATATGGACGTACTGACCTTTGTAGATCGAGCTGTAATTGCACAAAAAAGTAGTTTTTTCCAGACTTTAGAGCCTTTTAGAGGGTCCAAACGGCCTTTTCTGGGGCCGAGACTTACCGCACGTGTGCTGGGGTGTGTGCGCGTATGTAATATTTTCCAGATCGCTAGAATTAGACGTCCTGGTAGCCTAGTTTCCCGTGGGCTTTCCAACGCCACTGAAACCGGCTCAATCGGAGCTCGTTCTCATCCGCGTTGATAGTCCCTATCAATTCCCTCTCTAGAATGATTATATTCTTCTATTTTTCCACCGTCTCTTCGCTAGTGTGAGACTAACACCCTATCATAGCCGCTCATTGGTGGGGCGTCTACGACCTGAAGACCATATGGATGTACTGCCCTTTATAATATCGAGTTGTAATTGCACAAAAAAGTAGTTTTTTCCAGACTTTAGAGCCTTTTTGACGGTCCAAACGGCCTTTTCTGGGGCCGAGACTTACCGCACGTGTGCTGGGGTGTGTGCGCGTATGTAATATTTTCCAGATCGCTAGAATTAGACGTCCTGGTAGCCTAGTTTCCCGTGGGCTTTCCAACGCCACTGAAACCGGCTCAATCGGAGCTCGTTCTCATCCGCGTTGATAGTCCCTATCAATTCCCTCTCTAGAATGATTATATTCTTCTATTTTTCCACCGTCTCTTCGCTAGTGTGAGACTAACACCCTATCGTAGCCGCTCATTGGTGGGGCGTCTACGACTTGAAGACCATATGGACGTACTGCCCTTTATAATATCGAGCTGTAATTGCACAAAAAAGTAGTTTTTTTGAGACTTTAGAGCCTTTTTGAGGGTCCAAGCGGCCTTTTCTGGGGCCGAGACTTACCGCACGTGTGCTGGGGTGTGTGCGCGTACTTAAATTTTTCCAGATCGCTAGAATTAGAAGTTCTGGTAGCCTAGTTTCCCGAGGCCTTTCCAACGCTACTGAAACCGGCTCAATCGGAGCTCGTTCTCATTCGCGTTGATAGTCCCTATCAATTCCCTCTCTAAAATGATTATATTCTTCTATTTTCCCACCGTCTCTTCGCTAGTGTGAGACTAAGACCCTATCGTAGCCGCTCATTGGTGGGGCATCTACGACCTGAAGACCATATGAATGTACTGCCCTTTATAATATCGAGCTGTAATTGCACAAAAAAGTAGTTTTTTCCAGACTTTAGAGCCTTTTTGAGGGTCCAAACGACCTTTTCTGGGGCCGAGACTTACCCCAAGTGTGCTGGGGTGTGTGCGGGGATGTAAATTTTTCAAGATTTCTAGAATTAGAAGTCCTGGTAGCCTAGTTTTCCGAGGACTTTCCAACGCCACTGAAACCGGCTCAATCGGAGCTCGTTCTCATCCCCGTTGATAGTCCCTATCAATTCCCTCTCTAGAATGATTATATTCTCCTATTTTTCCACCGTCTCTTCGCTAGTGTGAGACTAACACCCTATCGTAGTAGCTTATTGGCGGGGCGTCTACAACCTGATGACCATATGGACGTACTGCCCTTAATAATATCGAGCTGTAATTGCACAAAAAAGTAGTTTTTTCCAGACTTTAGAGCCTTTTTGACGGTCCAAACGGCCTTTTCTGGGGCCGAGACTTACTGCATGTGTGCTGGGGTGTGTGTGCGTATGTAAATATTTCTAGATTGCTAGAATTAGAAGTCCTGGTAGCCTAGTTTCCCGAGGGCTTTCCAACGCCACTCAAACTGGCTCAATCGGAGCTCGTTCTCATCCGCGTTGATAGTCCCTATCAATTCCCTCTCTAGAATGATTATATTCTTCTATTTTTCCACCGTCTCTTCGATAGTGTGAGACTAACACCCTATCGTAGCCGCTCATTGGTGGGTCGTCTATGACCTGAAGACCATATGGACGTACTGCCCTTTATAATATCGAGTTGTAATTGCAAAAAAAAGTAGTTTCTTCCAGACTTTAGAGCCTTTTTGAGGGTCCAAACGTCCTTTTCTGGGGCCAAGACTTACCGCACGTGGGCTGGGGTGTGTGCGCGTATGTAAATTTTTCCAGATCACTAGAATTAGAAGTCCTGGTAGCCTAGTTTCCCGAGGGCTTTCCAACGCCACTGAAACTGGCTCAATCGGAGCTCGTTCTCATCTGTGTTGATAGTCCCTATCAATTCCCTCTCTAGAATGATTATATTCTTCTATTTTTCCACTGTCTCTTCGCTAGTGTGAGACTAACACCCTATCGTAGCTGCTCATTGGTGGGGCGTCTACGACCTGAAGACCATATGGACGTACTGCCCTTTATAATATCGAGCTGTCATTGCACAAAAAAGTAGTTTTTTCCAGACTTTAGAGCCTTTTTGAGTGTCCAAACGGCTTTTTCTGGGGCGGAGACTTACCGCACGTGTGCTGGGGTGTGTGCGCATACCTAAATTTTTCCAGATCGCTAGAATTAGAATTCCTGGTAGCCTAGTTTCCCACAGCCTTTCCAACGCCACTGAATTTGGCTCAATCAGAGCTCGTTCTCATCCACGTTGATAGTCCCTATCAATTCCCTCTCTAGAAGGATTATATTCTTCTATTTTCCCACTATCTCTTCGCTAGTTTGAGACTAACACCCTATCGTAGCCGCTAATTGGTGGGGCGTCTACGACCGGAAGACCATATGGACGTACTGCCCTTTATAATATCGAGACGTAATTGCACAAAAAAGTAGTTTTTTCAAGACTTTAGAGCCTTTTTGAGGGTCCAAACGGCCTTTTCTAGGGCCGAGACTTACCGCACGTGTGCTGGGGTGTGTGCGCGTATGTAATATTTTCCAGATCGCTAGAATTAGAAGTCCTGGTAGCCTAGTTTCCTGAGGGCTTTCCAACGCCAATGAAACCGGCTCAATCGGTGCTCGTTCTCATCCGCGTTGATAGTCCCTATCAATTTCCCTCTCTAGAATGATTATATTCTTCTATTTTTCCACCGTCTCTTCGCTAGTCTGAGACTAACACCCTATCGTAGCCGCTCATTGGTGGGGCGTCTATGACCTGAAGACCATATGGACGTACTGACCTTTGTAGATCGAGCTGTAATTGCACAAAAAAGTAGTTTTTTCCAGACTTTAGAGCCTTTTTGAGGGTCCAAACGGCCTTTTCTGGGGCCGAGACTTACCGCACGTGTGCTGGGGTGTGTGCGCGTATGTAATATTTTCCAGATCGCTAGAATTAGACGTCCTGGTAGCCTAGTTTCCCGTGGGCTTTCCAACGCCACTGAAACCGGCTCAATCGGAGCTCGTTCTCATCCGCGTTGATAGTCCCTATCAATTCCCTCTCTAGAATGATTATATTCTTCTATTTTTCCACCGTCTCTTCGCTAGTGTGAGACTAACACCCTATCATAGCCGCTCATTGGTGGGGCGTCTACGACCTGAAGACCATATGGATGTACTGCCCTTTATAATATCGAGTTGTAATTGCACAAAAAAGTAGTTTTTTCCAGACTTTAGAGCCTTTTTGACGGTCCAAACGGCCTTTTCTGGGGCCGAGACTTACCGCACGTGTGCTGGGGTGTGTGCGCGTATGTAATATTTTCCAGATCGCTAGAATTAGACGTCCTGGTAGCCTAGTTTCCCGTGGGCTTTCCAACGCCACTGAAACCGGCTCAATCGGAGCTCGTTCTCATCCGCGTTGATAGTCCCTATCAATTCCCTCTCTAGAATGATTATATTCTTCTATTTTTCCACCGTCTCTTCGCTAGTGTGAGACTAACACCCTATCGTAGCCGCTCATTGGTGGGGCGTCTACGACTTGAAGACCATATGGACGTACTGCCCTTTATAATATCAAGCTGTAATTGCACAAAAAAGTAGTTTTTTTGAGACTTTAGAGCCTTTTTGAGGGTCCAAACGGCCTTTTCTGGGGCCGAGACTTACCGCACGTGTGCTGGGGTGTGTGCGCGTACTTAAATTTTTCCAGATCGCTAGAATTAGAAGTTCTGGTAGCCTAGTTTCCCGAGGCCTTTCCAACGCTACTGAAACCGGCTCAATCGGAGCTCGTTCTCATTCGCGTTGATAGTCCCTATCAATTCCCTCTCTAAAATGATTATATTCTTCTATTTTCCCACCGTCTCTTCGCTAGTGTGAGACTAAGACCCTATCGTAGCCACTCATTGGTGGGGCATCTACGACCTGAAGACCATATGGACGTACTGCCCTTTATAATATCGAGCTGTAATTGCACAAAAAAGTAGTTTTTTCCAGACTTTAGAGCCTTTTTGAGGGTCCAAACGACCTTTTCTGTGGCCGAGACTTACCCCAAGTGTGCTGGGGTGTGTGCGCGGATGTAAATTTTTCAAGATTTCTAGAATTAGAAGTCCTGGTAGCCTAGTTTTCCGAGGGCTTTCCAACGCCACTGAAACCGGCTCAATCGGAGCTCGTTCTCATCCCCGTTGATAGTCCCTATCAATTCCCTCTCTAGAATGATTATATTCTCCTATTTTTCCACCGTCTCTTCGCTAGTGTGAGACTAACACCCTATCGTAGTAGCTTATTGGCGGGGCGTCTACAACCTGATGACCATATGGACGTACTGCCCTTAATAATATCGAGCTGTAATTGCACAAAAAAGTAGTTTTTTCCAGACTTTAGAGCCTTTTTGACGGTCCAAACGGCCTTTTCTGGGGCCGAGACTTGCTGCATGTGTGCTGGGGTGTGTGTGCGTATGTAAATATTTCTAGATTGCTAGAATTAGAAGTCCTGGTAGCCTAGTTTCCCGAGGGCTTTCCAACGCCACTCAAACTGGCTCAATCGGAGCTCGTTCTCATCCGCGTTGATAGTCCCTATCAATTCCCTCTCTAGAATGATTATATTCTTCTATTTTTCCACCGTCTCTTCGATAGTGTGAGACTAACACCCTATCGTAGCCGCTCATTGGTGGGTCGTCTACGACCTGAAGACCATATGGACGTACTGCCCTTTATAATATCGAGTTGTAATTGCAAAAAAAAGTAGTTTCTTCCAGACTTTAGAGCCTTTTTGAGGGTCCAAACGTCCTTTTCTGGGGCCAAGACTTACCGCACGTGGGCTGGGGTGTGTGCGCGTATGTAAATTTTTCCAGATCACTAGAATTAGAAGTCCTGGTAGCCTAGTTTCCCGAGGGCTTTCCAACGCCACTGAAACTGGCTCAATCGGAGCTCGTTCTCATCTGTGTTGATAGTCCCTATCAATTCCCTCTCTAGAATGATTATATTCTTCTATTTTTCCACTGTCTCTTCGCTAGTGTGAGACTAACACCCTATCGTAGCTGCTCATTGGTGGGGCGTCTACGACCTGAAGACCATATGGACGTACTGCCCTTTATAATATCGAGCTGTCATTGCACAAAAAAGTAGTTTTTTCCAGACTTTAGAGCCTTTTTGAGTGTCCAAACGGCTTTTTCTGGGGCGGAGACTTACCGCACGTGTGCTGGGGTGTGTGCGCATACCTAAATTTTTCCAGATCGCTAGAATTAGAAGTCCTGGTAGCCTAGTTTCCCACGGCCTTTCCAACGCCACTGAATTCGGCTCAATCAGAGCTCGTTCTCATCCACGTTGATAGTCCCTATCAATTCCCTCTCTAGATGGATTATATTCTTCTATTTTCCCACTATCTCTTCGCTAGTTTGAGACTAACACCCTATCGTAGCCGCTAATTGGTGGGGCGTCTACGACCGGAAGACCATATGGACGTACTGCCCTTTATAATATCGAGACGTAATTGCACAAAAAAGTAGTTTTTTCAAGACTTTAGAGCCTTTTTGCGGGTTCAAACGGCCTTTTCTAGCGCCGAGACTTACCGCACGTGTGCTGGGGTGTGTGCGCGTATGTAATATTTTCCAGATCGCTAGAATTAGAAGTCCTGGTAGCCTAGTTTCCTGAGGGCTTTCCAACGCCAATGAAACCGGCTCAATCGGTGCTCGTTCTCATCCGCGTTGATAGTCCCTATCAATTTCCCTCTCTAGAATGATTATATTCTTCTATTTTTCCACCGTCTCTTCGCTAGTCTGAGACTAACACCCTATCGTAGCCGCTCATTGGTGGGGCGTCTATGACCTGAAGACCATATGGACGTACTGACCTTTGTAGATCGAGCTGTAATTGCACAAAAAAGTAGTTTTTTCCAGACTTTAGAGCCTTTTAGAGGGTCCAAACGGCCTTTTCTGGGGCCGAGACTTACCGCACGTGTGCTGGGGTGTGTGCGCATATGTAATATTTTCCAGATCGCTAGAATTAGACGTCCTGGTAGCCTAGTTTCCCGTGGGCTTTCCAACGCCACTGAAACCGGCTCAATCGGAGCTCGTTCTCATCCGCGTTGATAGTCCCTATCAATTCCCTCTCTAGAATGATTATATTCTTCTATTTTTCCACCGTCTCTTCGCTAGTGTGAGACTAACACCCTATCATAGCCACTCATTGGTGGGGCGTCTACGACCTGAAGACCATATGGATGTACTGCCCTTTATAATATCGAGTTGTAATTGCACAAAAAAGTAGTTTTTTCCAGACTTTAGAGCCTTTTTGACGGTCCAAACGGCCTTTTCTGGGGCCGAGACTTACCGCACGTGTGCTGGGGTGTGTGCGCGTATGTAATATTTTCCAGATCGCTAGAATTAGACGTCCTGGTAGCCTAGTTTCCCGTGGGCTTTCCAATGCCACTGAAACCGGCTCAATCGGAGCTCGTTCTCATCCGCGTTGATAGTCCCTATCAATTCCCTCTCTAGAATGATTATATTCTTCTATTTTTCCACCGTCTCTTCGCTAGTGTGAGACTAACACCCTATCGTAGCCGCTCATTGGTGGGGCGTCTACAACTTGAAGACCATATGGACGTACTGCCCTTTATAATATCGAGCTGTAATTGCACAAAAAAGTAGTTTTTTTGAGACTTTAGAGCCTTTTTGAGGGTCCAAACGGCCTTTTCTGGGGCCGAGACTTACGCACGTGTGCTGGGGTGTGTGCGCGTACTTCAATTTTTCCAGATCGCTAGAATTAGAAGTTCTGGTAGCCTAGTTTCCCGAGGCCTTTCCAATGCCACTGAAACCGGCTCAATCGGAGCTCGTTCTCATTCGCGTTGATAGTCCCTATCAATTCCCTCTCTAAAATGATTATATTCTTCTATTTTCCCACCGTCTCTTCGCTAGTGTGAGACTAAGAGCCTATCGTAGCCGCTCATTGGTGGGGCATCTACGACCTGAAGACCATATGGACGTACTGCCCTTTATAATATCGAGCTGTAATTGCACAAAAAAGTAGTTTTTTCCAGACTTTAGAGCCTTTTTGAGGGTCCAAACGACCTTTTCTGGGGCCGAGACTTACCCCAAGTGTGCTGGGGTGTGTGCGCGTATGTAATATTTTCCAGATCGCTAGAATTAGACGTCCTGGTAGCCTAGTTTCCCGTGGGCTTTCCAACGCCACTGAAACCGGCTCAATCGGAGCTCGTTCTCATCCGCGTTGATAGTCCCTATCAATTCCCTCTCTAGAATGATTATATTCTTCTATTTTTCCACCGTCTCTTCGCTAGTGTGAGACTAAGACCCTATCGTAGCCGCTCATTGGTGGGGCGTCTACGACCTGAAGACCATATGGACGTACTGCCCTTTATAATATCGAGCTGTAATTGCACAAAAAAGTAGTTTTTTCCAGACTTTAGAGCCTTTTTGAGGGTCCAAACGACCTTTTCTGGGGCCGAGACTTACCCCAAGTGTGCTGTGGTGTGTGCGCGGATGTAAATTTTTCAAGATTTCTAGAATTAGAAGTCCTGGTAGCCTAGTTTTCCGAGGGCTTTCCAACGCCACTGAAACCGGCTCAATCGGAGCTCGTTCTCATCCCCGTTGATAGTCCCTATCAATTCCCTCTCTAGAATGATTATATTCTCCTATTTTTCCACCGTCTCTTCGCTAGTGTGAGACTAACACCCTATCGTAGTAGCTTATTGGCGGGGCGTCTACAACCTGATGACCATATGGACGTACTGCCCTTAATAATATCGAGCTGTAATTGCACAAAAAAGTAGTTTCTTCCAGACTTTAGAGCCTTTTTGAGGGTCCAAACGTCCTTTTCTGGGGCCAAGACTTACCGAACGTGGGCTGGGGTGTGTGCGCGTATGTAAATTTTTCCAGATCACTAGAATTAGAAGTCCTGGTAGCCTAGTTTCCCGAGGGCTTTCCAACGCCACTGAAACTGGCTCAATCGGAGCTCGTTCTCATCTGTGTTGATAGTCCCTATCAATTCCCTCTCTAGAATGATTATATTCTTCTATTTTTCCACTGTCTCTTCGCTAGTGTGAGACTAACACCCTATCGTAGCTGCTCATTGGTGGGGCGTCTACGACCTGAAGACCATATGGACGTACTGCCCTTTATAATATCGAGTTGTAATTGCACAAAAAAGTAGTTTTTCTAGACTTTAGAGCCTTTTTGAGGGTCCAAACGGCCTTTTCTGGGGCCGAGACTTACCGCACGTGTGCTAGGGTGTGTGCGCGTATGTAAATTTTTCCAGATCACTAGAATTAGAAGTCCTGGTAGCCTAGTCACCCGAGGGCTTTCCAACGCCACTGAAACTGGCTCAATCGGAGCTCGTTCTCATCTGTGTTGATAGTCCCTATCAATTCCCTCTCTAGAATGATTATATTCTTCTATTTTTCCACTGTCTCTTCGCTAGTGTGAGACTAACACCCTATCGTAGCTGCTCATTGGTGGGGCGTCTACGACCTGAAGACCATATGGACGTACTGCCCTTTATAATATCGAGCTGTAATTGCACAAAAAAGTAGTTTTTTCCAGACTTTAGAGCCTTTTTGAGGGTCCAAACGACCTTTTCTGGGGCCGAGACTTACCCCACATGTGCTGGGGTGTGTGCGCGGATGTAAATTTTTCAAGATTTCTAGAATTAGAAGTCTTGGTAGCCTAGTTTTCCGAGGGCTTTCCAACGCCACTGAAACCGGCTCAATCGGAGCTCGTTCTCATCCCCGTTGATAGTCCCTATCAATTCCCTCTCTAGAATGATTATATTCTTCTATTTTTCCACCGTCTCTTCGCTAGTGTGAGACTAACACCCTATCGTAGCAGCTTATTGGAGGGGGGGGTCTACAACCTGATGACCATATGGACGTACTGCCCTTAATAATATCGAGCTGTAATTGCACAAAAAAGTAGTTTTTTCCAGACTTTAGAGCCTTTTTGACGGTCCAAACGGCCTTTTCTGGGGCCGAGACTTACTGCATGTGTGCTGGGGTGTGTGTGCGTATGTAAATATTTCTAGATTGCTAGAATTAGAAGTCCTGGTAGCCTAGTTTCCCGTGGGCTTTCCAACGCCACTGAAACCGGCTCAATCGGAGCTCGTTCTCATCCGCGTTGATAGTCCCTATCAATTCCCTCTCTAGAATGATTATATTCTTCTATTTTTCCACCGTCTCTTCGATAGTGTGAGACTAACACCCTATCGTAGCCGCTCATTGGTGGGTCGTCTACGACTTGAAGACCATATGGACGTACTGCCCTTTATAATATCGAGTTGTAATTGCAAAAAAAAGTAGTTTTTTCCAGACATCAGAGCCTTTTTGAGGGTCCAAACGGCCTTTTCTGGGGCCAAGACTTACCGCACGTGGGCTGGGGTGTGTGCGCGTATGTAAATTTTTCCAGATCACTAGAATTAGAAGTCCTGGTAGCCTAGTTTCCCGAGGGCTTTCCAACGCCACTGAAACTGGCTCAATCAGAGCTCGTTCTCATCTGTGTTGATAGTCCCTATCAATTCCCTCTCTAGAATGATTATATTCTTCTATTTTTCCACTGTCTATTCGCTAGTGTGAGACTAACACCCTATCGTACCGCTCATTGGTGGGGCGTCTACGACCTGAAGACCATATGGACGTACTGCCCTTTATAATATCGAGCTGTCATTGCAGAAAAAAGTAGTTTTTTCTAGACTTTAGAGCCTTTTTGAGGGTCCAAACGGCCTTTTCTGGGGCCGAGACTTACCGCACGTGGGCTGGGGTGTGTGCGCGTATGTAAATTTTTCCAGATCACTAGAATTAGAAGTCCTGGTAGCCTAGTTTCCCGAGGGCTTTCCAACGCCACTGAAACTGGCTCAATCGGAGCTCGTTCTCATCTGTGTTGATAGTCCCTATTAATTCCCTCTCTAGAATGATTATATTCTTCTATTTTTCCACTGTCTCTTCGCTAGTGTGAGACTAACACCCTATCGTAGCTGCTCATTGGTGGGGCGTCTACGACCTGAAGACCATATGGACGTACTGCCCTTTATAATATCGAGCTGTAATTGCACAAAAAAGTAGTTTTTTCCAGACTTTAGAGCCTTTTTGAGTGTCCAAACGGCTTTTTCTGGGGCGGAGACTTACCGCACGTGTGCTGGGGTGTGTGCGCATACCTAAATTTTTCCAGATCGCTAGAATTAGAAGTCCTGGTAGCCTAGTTTCCCAAGGCCTTTCCAACGCCACTGAATTCGGCTCAATCAGAGCTCGTTCTCATCCGCGTTGATAGTCCCTATCAATTCCCTCTCTAGAAGGATTATATTCTTCTATTTTCCCACTATCTCTTCGCTAGTTTGAGACTAACACCCTATCGTAGCCGCTAATTGGTGGGGCGTCTACGACCGGAAGACCATATGGATGTACTGCCCTTTATAATATCGAGACGTAATTGCACAAAAAAGTAGTTTTTTCAAGACTTTAGAGCCTTTTTGAGGGTCCAAACGGCCTTTTCTAGGGCCGAGACTTACCGCACGTGTGCTGCGGTGTGTGCGCGTATGTAATATTTTCCAGATCGCTAGAATTAGAAGTCCTGGTAGCCTACTTTCCCGAGGGCTTTCCAACGCCAATGAAACCGGCTCAATCGGTGCTCGTTCTCATCCGCGTTGATAGTCCCTATCAATTTCCCTCTCTAGAATGATTATATTCTTCTATTTTTCCACCGTCTCTTCGATAGTGTGAGACTAACACCCTATCATAGCCGCTCATTGGTGGGTCGTCTACGACTTGAAGACCATATGGACGTACTGCCCTTTATAATATCGAGTTGTAATTGCAAAAAAAAGTAGTTTTTTCCAGACATCAGAGCCTTTTTGAGGGTCCAAACGGCCTTTTCTGGGGCCAAGACTTACCGCACGTGGGCTGGGGTGTGTGCGCGTATGTAAATTTTTCCAGATCACTAGAATTAGAAGTCCTGGTAGCCTAGTTTCCCGAGGGCTTTCCAACGCCACTGAAACTGGCTCAATCAGAGCTCGTTCTCATCTGTGTTGATAGTCCCTATCAATTCCCTCTCTAGAATGATTATATTCTTCTATTTTTCCACTGTCTCTTCGCTAGTGTGAGACTAACACCCTATCGTACCGCTCATTGGTGGGGCGTCTACGACCTGAAGACCATATGGACGTACTGCCCTTTATAATATCGAGCTGTCATTGCAGAAAAAAGTAGTTTTTTCCAGACTTTAGAGCCTTTTTGAGTGTCCAAACGGCTTTTTCTGGGGCGGAGACTTACCGCACGTGTGCTGGGGTGTGTGCGCATACCTAAATTTTTCCAGATCGCTAGAATTAGAAGTCCTGGTAGCCTAGTTTCCCAAGGCCTTTCCAACGCCACTGAATTCGGCTCAATCAGAGCTCGTTCTCATCCGCGTTGATAGTCCCTATCAATTCCCTCTCTAGAAGGATTATATTCTTCTATTTTCCCACTATCTCTTCGCTAGTTTGAGACTAACACCCTATCGTAGCCGCTAATTGGTGGGGCGTCTACGACCGGAAGACCATATGGATGTACTGCCCTTTATAATATCGAGACGTAATTGCACAAAAAAGTAGTTTTTTCAAGACTTTAGAGCCTTTTTGAGGGTCCAAACGGCCTTTTCTGGGGCCGAGACTTACCGCACGTGTGCTGGGGTGTGTGCGCGTATGTAAATTTTTCCAGATCGCTAGAATTAGAAGTCCTGGTAGCCTAGTCACCCGAGGGCTTTCCAACGCCACTGAAACTGGCTCAATCGGAGCTCGTTCTCATCTGTGTTGATAGTCCCTATCAATTCCCTCTCTAGAATGATTATATTCTTCTATTTTTCCACTGTCTCTTCGCTAGTGTGAGACTAACACCCTATCGTAGCTGCTCATTGGTGGGGCGTCTACGACCTGAAGACCATATGGACGTACTGCCCTTTATAATATCGAGCTGTAATTGCACAAAAAAGTAGTTTTTTCCAGACTTTAGAGCCTTTTTGAGGGTCCAAACGACCTTTTCTGGGGCCGAGACTTACCCCACATGTGCTGGGGTGTGTGCGCGGATGTAAATTTTTCAAGATTTCTAGAATTAGAAGTCTTGGTAGCCTAGTTTTCTGAGGGCTTTCCAACGCCACTGAAACCGGCTCAATCGGAGCTCGTTCTCATCCCCGTTGATAGTCCCTATCAATTCCCTCTCTAGAATGATTATATTCTTCTATTTTTCCACCGTCTCTTCGCTAGTGTGAGACTAACACCCTATCGTAGCAGCTTATTGGAGGGGGGGGTCTACAACCTGATGACCATATGGACGTACTGCCCTTAATAATATCGAGCTGTAATTGCACAAAAAAGTAGTTTTTTCCAGACTTTAGAGCCTTTTTGACGGTCCAAACGGCCTTTTCTGGGGCCGAGACTTACTGCATGTGTGCTGGGGTGTGTGTGCGTATGTAAATATTTCTAGATTGCTAGAATTAGAAGTCCTGGTAGCCTAGTTTCCCGTGGGCTTTCCAACGCCACTGAAACCGGCTCAATCGGAGCTCGTTCTCATCCGCGTTGATAGTCCCTATCAATTCCCTCTCTAGAATGATTATATTCTTCTATTTTTCCACCGTCTCTTCGATAGTGTGAGACTAACACCCTATCGTAGCCGCTCATTGGTGGGTCGTCTACGACTTGAAGACCATATGGACGTACTGCCCTTTATAATATCGAGTTGTAATTGCAAAAAAAAGTAGTTTTTTCCAGACATCAGAGCCTTTTTGAGGGTCCAAACGGCCTTTTCTGGGGCCAAGACTTACCGCACGTGGGCTGGGGTGTGTGCGCGTATGTAAATTTTTCCAGATCACTAGAATTAGAAGTCCTGGTAGCCAAGTTTCCCGAGGGCTTTCCAACGCCACTGAAACTGGCTCAATCAGAGCTCGTTCTCATCTGTGTTGATAGTCCCTATCAATTCTCTCTCTAGAATGATTATATTCTTCTATTTTTCCACTGTCTCTTCGCTAGTGTGAGACTAACACCCTATCGTACCGCTCATTGGTGGGGCGTCTATGACCTGAAGACCATATGGACGTACTGCCCTTTATAATATCGAGCTGTCATTGCAGAAAAAAGTAGTTTTTTCCCGACTTTAGAGCCTTTTTGAGTGTCCAAACGGCTTTTTCTGGGGCGGAGACTTACCGCACGTGTGCTGGGGTGTGTGCGCATACCTAAATTTTTCCAGATCGCTAGAATTAGAAGTCCTGGTAGCCTAGTTTCCCAAGGCCTTTCCAACGCCACTGAATTCGGCTCAATCAGAGCTCGTTCTCATCCGCGTTGATAGTCCCTATCAATTCCCTCTCTAGAAGGATTATATTCTTCTATTTTCCCACTATCTCTTCGCTAGTTTGAGACTAACACCCTATCGTAGCCGCTAATTGGTGGGGCGTCTACGACCGGAAGACCATATGGATGTACTGCCCTTTATAATATCGAGACGTAATTGCACAAAAAAGTAGTTTTTTCAAGACTTTAGAGCCTTTTTGAGGGTCCAAACGGCCTTTTCTAGGGCCGAGACTTACCGCACGTGTGCTGCGGTGTGTGCGCGTATGTAATATTTTCCAGATCACTAGAATTAGAAGTCCTGGTAGCCTACTTTCCCGAGGGCTTTCCAACGCCAATGAAACCGGCTCAATCGGTGCTCGTTCTCATCCGCGTTGATAGTCCCTATCAATTTCCCTCTCTAGAATGATTATATTCTTCTATTTTTCCACCGTCTCTTCGCTAGTCTGAGACTAACACCCTATCGTAGCCGCTCATTGGTGGGGCGTCTATGACCTGAAGACCATATGGACGTACTGACCTTTATAGATCGAGCTGTAATTGCACAAAAAAGTAGTTTTTTCCAGACTTTAGAGCCTTTTTGAGGGTCCAAACGACCTTTTCTGGGGCCGGGACTTACCGCACGTGTGCTGGGGTGTGTGCGCGTATGTAAATATTTCTAGATCGCTAGAATCAGAAGTCCTGGTAGCCTAGTTTCCCGAGGGCTTTCCAACGCCACTGAAACCGGCTCAATCGGAGCTCGTTCTCATCCCCGTTGATAGTCCCTATCAATTCCCTCTCTAGAATGATTATATTCTTCTATTTTTCCACCGTCTCTTCGCTAGTGTGAGACTAACACCCTATCGTAGCAGCTTATTGGAGGGGGGGGTCTACAACCTGATGACCATATGGACGTACTGCCCTTAATAATATCGAGCTGTAATTGCACAAAAAAGTAGTTTTTTCCAGACTTTAGAGCCTTTTTGACGGTCCAAACGGCCTTTTCTGGGGCCGAGACTTACTGCATGTGTGCTGGGGTGTGTGTGCGTATGTAAATATTTCTAGATTGCTAGAATTAGAAGTCCTGGTAGCCTAGTTTCCCGTGGGCTTTCCAACGCCACTGAAACCGGCTCAATCGGAGCTCGTTCTCATCCGCGTTGATAGTCCCTATCAATTCCCTCTCTAGAATGATTATATTCTTCTATTTTTCCACCGTCTCTTCGATAGTGTGAGACTAACACCCTATCGTAGCCGCTCATTGGTGGGTCGTCTACGACTTGAAGACCATATGGACGTACTGCCCTTTATAATATCGAGTTGTAATTGCAAAAAAAAGTAGTTTTTTCCAGACATCAGAGCCTTTTTGAGGGTCCAAACGGCCTTTTCTGGGGCCAAGACTTACCGCACGTGGGCTGGGGTGTGTGCGCGTATGTAAATTTTTCCAGATCACTAGAATTAGAAGTCCTGGTAGCCAAGTTTCCCGAGGGCTTTCCAACGCCACTGAAACTGGCTCAATCAGAGCTCGTTCTCATCTGTGTTGATAGTCCCTATCAATTCTCTCTCTAGAATGATTATATTCTTCTATTTTTCCACTGTCTCTTCGCTAGTGTGAGACTAACACCCTATCGTACCGCTCATTGGTGGGGCGTCTATGACCTGAAGACCATATGGGCGTACTGCCCTTTATAATATCGAGCTGTCATTGCAGAAAAAAGTAGTTTTTTCCCGACTTTAGAGCCTTTTTGAGTGTCCAAACGGCTTTTTCTGGGGCGGAGACTTACCGCACGTGTGCTGGGGTGTGTGCGCATACCTAAATTTTTCCAGATCGCTAGAATTAGAAGTCCTGGTAGCCTAGTTTCCCAAGGCCTTTCCAACGCCACTGAATTCGGCTCAATCAGAGCTCGTTCTCATCCGCGTTGATAGTCCCTATCAATTCCCTCTCTAGAAGGATTATATTCTTCTATTTTCCCACTATCTCTTCGCTAGTTTGAGACTAACACCCTATCGTAGCCGCTAATTGGTGGGGCGTCTACGACCGGAAGACCATATGGATGTACTGCCCTTTATAATATCGAGACGTAATTGCACAAAAAAGTAGTTTTTTCAAGACTTTAGAGCCTTTTTGAGGGTCCAAACGGCCTTTTCTAGGGCCGAGACTTACCGCACGTGTGCTGCGGTGTGTGCGCGTATGTAATATTTTCCAGATCACTAGAATTAGAAGTCCTGGTAGCCTACTTTCCCGAGGGCTTTCCAACGCCAATGAAACCGGCTCAATCGGTGCTCGTTCTCATCCGCGTTGATAGTCCCTATCAATTTCCCTCTCTAGAATGATTATATTCTTCTATTTTTCCACCGTCTCTTCGCTAGTCTGAGACTAACACCCTATCGTAGCCGCTCATTGGTGGGGCGTCTATGACCTGAAGACCATATGGACGTACTGACCTTTATAGATCGAGCTGTAATTGCACAAAAAAGTAGTTTTTTCCAGACTTTAGAGCCTTTTAGAGGGTCCAAACGGCCTTTTCTGGGGCCGAGACTTACCGCACGTGTGCTGGGGTGTGTGCGCGTATGTAATATTTTCCAGATCGCTAGAATTAGACGTCCTGGTAGCCTAGTTTCCCGTGGGCTTTCCAACGCCACTGAAACCGGCTCAATCGGAGCTCGTTCTCATCCGCGTTGATAGTGCCTATCAATTCCCTCTCTAGAATGATTATATTCTTCTATTTTTCCACCGTCTCTTCGCTAGTGTGAGACTAACACCCTATCATAGCCGCTCATTGGTGGGGCGTCTACGACCTGAAGACCATATGGATGTACTGCCCTTTATAATATCGAGTTGTAATTGCACAAAAAAGTAGTTTTTTCCAGACTTTAGAGCCTTTTTGAGGGTCCAAACGGCCTTTTCTGGGGCCGAGACTTACCGCACGTGTGCTGGGGTGTGTGCGCGTATGTAATATTTTCCAGATCGCTAGAATTAGACGTCCTGGTAGCCTAGTTTCCCATGGGCTTTCCAACGCCTATGAAACCGGCTCAATCGGAGCTCGTTCTCATCCGCGTTGATAGTCCCTATCAATTCCCTCTCTAGAATGATTATATTCTTCTATTTTTCCACCGTCTCTTCGCTAGTGTGAGACTAACACCCTATCGTAGCTCTCATTGGTGGGGCGTCTATGACTTGAAGACCATATGGACGTACTGCCCTTTATAATATCGAGCTGTAATTGCACAAAAAAGTAGTTTTTTTGAGACTTTAGAGCCTTTTTGAGGGTCCAAACGGCCTTTTCTGGGGCCGAGACTTACCGCACGTGTGCAGGGGTGTGTGCGCGTACTTAAATTTTTCCAGATCGCTAGAATTAGAAGTCCTGGTAGCCTAGTTTCCCGAGGGCTTTCCAACGCCACTGAAACCGGTCAATCGGAGCTCGTTCTCATCTGTGTTGATAGTCCCTATCAATTCCCTCTCTAGAATGATTATATTCTTCTATTTTTCCACTGTCTCTTCGCTAGTGTGAGACTAACACCCTACCGTAGCTGCTCATTGGTGGGGCGTCTACGACCTGAAGACCATATGGACGTACTGCCCTTTATAATATCGAGCTGTAATTGCACAAAAAAGTAGTTTTTTCCAGACTTTAGAGCCTTTTTGAGGGTCCAAACGACCTTTTCTGGGGCCGAGACTTACCCCACATGTGCTGGGGTGTGTGCGCGGATATAAATTTTTCAAGATTTCTAGAATTAGAAGTCTTGGTAGCCTAGTTTTCCGAGGGCTTTCCAATGCCACTGAAACCGGCTCAATCGGAGCTCGTTCTCATCCCCGTTGATAGTCCCTATCAATTCCCTCTCTAGAATGATTATATTCTTCTATTTTTCCACCGTCTCTTCGCTAGTGTGAGACTAACACCCTATCGTAGCAGATTATTGGAGGGGCGTCTACAACCTGATGACCATATGGACGTACTGCCCTTAATAATATCGAGCTGTAATTGCACAAAAAAGTAGTTTTTTCCAGACTTTAGAGCCTTTTTGACGGTCCAAACGGCCTTTTCTGGGGCCGAGACTTACTGCATGTGTGCTGGGGTGTGTGTGCGTATGTAAATATTTCTAGATTGCTAGAATTAGAAGTCCTGGTAGCCTAGTTTCCCGTGGGCTTTCCAACGCCACTGAAACCGGCTCAATCGGAGCTCGTTCTCATCCGCGTTGATAGTCCCTATCAATTCCCTCTCTAGAATGATTATATTCTTCTATTTTTCCACCGTCTCTTCGATAGTGTGAGACTAACACCCTATCGTAGCCGCTCATTGGTGGGTCGTCTACGACCTGAAGACCATATGGACGTACTGCCCTTTATAATATCGGGTTGTAATTGCAAAAAAAAGTAGTTTTTTCCAGACATCAGAGCCTTTTTGAGGGTCCAAACAGCCTTTTCTGGGGCCAAGACTTACCGCACGTGGGCTGGGGTGTGTGCGCGTATGTAAATTTTTCCAGATCACTAGAATTAGAAGTCCTGGTAGCCTAGTTTCCCGAGGGCTTTCCAACGCCACTGAAACTGGCTCAATCGGAGCTCGTTCTCATCTGTGTTGATAGTCCCTATCAATTCCCTCTCTAGAATGATTATATTCTTCTATTTTTCCACTGTCTCTTCGCTAGTGTGAGACTAACACCCTATCGTACCGCTCATTGGTGGGGCGTCTACGACCTGAAGACCATATGGACGTACTGCCCTTTATAATATCGAGCTGTCATTGCAGAAAAAAGTAGTTTTTTCGAGACTTTAGAGCCTTTTTGAGTGTCCAAACGGCTTTTTCTGGGGCGGAGACTTACCGCACGTGTGCTGGGGTGTGTGCGCATACCTAAATTTTTCCAGATCGCTAGAATTAGAAGTCCTGGTAGCCTAGTTTCCCAAGGCCTTTCCAACGCCACTGAATTCAGCTCAATCAGAGCTCGTTCTCATTCGCGTTGATAGTCCCTATCAATTCCCTCTCTAGAAGGATTATATTCTTCTATTTTCCCACTATCTCTTCGCTAGTTTGAGACTAACACCCTATCGTAGCCGCTAATTGGTGGGGCGTCTACGACCGGAAGACCATATGGATGTACTGCCCTTTATAATATCGAGACGTAATTGCACAAAAAAGTAGTTTTTTCAAGACTTTAGAGCCTTTTTGAGGGTCCAAACGGCCTTTTCTAGGGCCGAGACTTACCGCACGTGTGCTGCGGTGTGTGCGCGTATGTAATATTTTCCAGATCGCTAGAATTAGAAGTCCTGGTAGCCTACTTTCCCGAGGGCTTTCCAACGCCAATGATACCGGCTCAATCGGTGCTCGTTCTCATCCGCGTTGATAGTCCCTATCAATTTCCCTCTCTAGAATGATTATATTCTTCTATTTTTCCACCGTCTCTTCGCTAGTCTGAGACTAACACCCTATCGTAGCCGCTCATTGGTGGGGCGTCTATGACCTGAAGACCATATGGACGTACTGACCTTTATAGATCGAGCTGTAATTGCACAAAAAAGTAGTTTTTTCCAGACTTTAGAGCCTTTTAGAGGGTCCAAACGGCCTTTTCTGGGGCCGAGACTTACCGCACGTGTGCTGGGGTGTGTGCGCGTATGTAATATTTTCCAGATCGCTAGAATTAGACGTCCTGGTAGCCTAGTTTCCCGTGGGCTTTCCAACGCCACTGAAACCGGCTCAATCGGAGCTCGTTCTCATCCGCGTTGATAGTGCCTATCAATTCCCTCTCTAGAATGATTATATTCTTCTATTTTTCCACCGTCTCTTCGCTAGTGTGAGACTAACACCCTATCATAGCCGCTCATTGGTGGGGCGTCTACGACCTGAAGACCATATGGATGTACTGCCCTTTATAATATCGAGTTGTAATTGCACAAAAAAGTAGTTTTTTCCAGACTTTAGAGCCTTTTTGAGGGTCCAAACGGCCTTTTCTGGGGCCGAGACTTACCGCACGTGTGCTGGGGTGTGTGCGCGTATGTAATATTTTCCAGATCGCTAGAATTAGACGTCCTGGTAGCCTAGTTTCCCATGGGCTTTCCAACGCCTATGAAACCGGCTCAATCGGAGCTCGTTCTCATCCGCGTTGATAGTCCCTATCAATTCCCTCTCTAGAATGATTATATTCTTCTATTTTTCCACCGTCTCTTCGCTAGTGTGAGACTAACACCCTATCGTAGCGCTCATTGGTGGGGCGTCTATGACTTGAAGACCATATGGACGTACTGCCCTTTATAATATCGAGCTGTAATTGCACAAAAAAGTAGTTTTTTTGAGACTTTAGAGCCTTTTTGAGGGTCCAAACGGCCTTTTCTGGGGCCGAGACTTACCGCACGTGTGCAGGGGTGTGTGCGCGGACTTAAATTTTTCCAGATCGCTAGAATTAGAAGTCCTGGTAGCCTAGTTTCCCGAGGCCTTTCCAACGCCACTGAAACCGGCTCAATCGGAGCTCGTTCTCATTCGCGTTGATAGTCCCTATCAATTCCCTCTCTAAAATGATTATATTCTTCTATTTTCCCACCGTCTCTTCGCTAGTGTGAGACTAACACCCTATTGTAGCCGCTCATTGGTGGGGCATCTACGACCTGAAGACCATATGGACGTATTGCCCTTTCTAATATCGAGCTGTAATTGCACAAAAAAGTAGTTTTTTCCAGACTTTAGAGCCTTTTTGAGGGTCCAATCGGCCTTTTCTAGGGCCGAGACTTACTGCACGTGTGCTGGGTGTGTGCGCGTATGTAATATTTTCCAGATCGCTAGAATTAGAAGTCCTGGTAGCCTAGTTTCCCGAGGGCTTTCCAACGCCACTGAAACCGGCTCAATCGGAGCTCGTTCTCATCCGCGTTGATAGTCCCTATCAATTTCCCTCTATAGAATGATTATATTCTTCTTTTTTTCCACCGTCTCTTCGCTAGTGTGAGACTAACACCCTATCGTAGCCGCTCATTGGTGGGGCGTCTACGACCTGAAGACCATATGGACGTACTGCCCTTTATAATATCGAGCTGTAATTGCACAAAAAAGTAGTTTTTTCCAGACTTTAGAGCCTTTTTGAGGGTCCTAACGACCTTTTTTGGGGCCGACACTTACCCCACGTGTGCTGGGGTGTGTGCGCGGATGTAAATTTTTCCAGATTGCTAGAATTAGAAGTCCTGGTAGCCTAGTTTCCCGAGGGCTTTCCAACGCCACTGAAACCGGCTCAATCGGAGCTCGTTCTCATCCGCGTTGATAGTCCCAATCAATTCCCTCTCTAGAATGATTATATTCTTCTATTTTTCCACCGTCTCATCGCTAGTGTGAGACTAACACCCTATCATAGCCGCTCATTGGTGGGGCGTCTACGACCTGAAGACCATATGGACGTACTGCCCTTTATAATAGCGAGCTGTAATTGCACAAAAAAGTAGTTTTTTTCCAGACTTTAGACCCTTTTTGAGGGTCCAAACGGCCTTTTCTGGGGCCGAGACTTACCGCACGTGTGCTGGGTGTGTGCGCGCATGTAATACTTTCCAGATCGCTAGAATTAGAAGTCCTGGTAGCCTAGTTTCCCGAGGGCTTTCCAACGCCACTGAAACCGGTCAATCGGAGCTCGTTCTCATCTGCGTTGATAGTCCCTATCAATTTCCCTCTCTAGAATGATTATATTCTTCTATTTTTCCACTGTCTCTTCGCTAGTGTGAGACTAACAACCTATCGTAGCCGCTCATTGGTGGGGCGTCTACGACCTGAAGACCATATGGACGTACTGCCCTTTATAATATCGAGCTGTAATTGCACAAAAAAGTAGTTTTTTTCCAGACTTTAGAGCCTTTTTGATGGTCCAAACGGCCTTTTCTGGGGCTGAGACTTACCCCACGTGTGCTGGGGTGTGTGCGCGGATGTAAATTTTTCCAGATCACTAGAATTAGAAGTCCTGGTAGCCTATTTTCCCGAGGGCTTTCCAACGCCACTGAAACTGGCTCAATCGGAGCTTGGTCTCATCTGTGTTGATAGTCCCAATCAATTCCCTCTCTAGAATGATTATATTCTTCTATTTTTCCACTCTCTCTTCGCTAGTGTGAGACTAACACCCTATCGTAGCTGCTCATTGGTGGGGCGTCTACGACCTGAAGACCATATGGACGTACTGCCCTTTATAATATCGAGCTGTAATTGCACAAAAAAGTAGTTTTTTCCAGACTTTAGAGCCTTTTTGAGTGTCCAAACGGCTTTTTCTGGGGCCGAGACTTACTGCACGTGTGCTGGGGTGTGTGCGCATACCTAAATTTTTCCAGATCGCTAGAATTAGAAGTCCTGGTAGCCTAGTTTCCCGAGGCCTTTCCAACGCCACTGAAACCGGCTCGATCGTAGCTCGTTCTCATCCGCGTTGATAGTCCCTATTAATTCCCTCTCTAGAATGATTATATTCTTCTATTTTCCCACCGTCTCTTCGCTAGTGTGAGACTAACACCCTATCATAGCCACTCATTGGTGGGGCATCTACGACCTGAAGGCCATATGGACGTACTGCCCTTTATAATATCGAGACGTAATTGCACAAAAAAGTAGTTTTTTCAAGACTTTAGAGCCTTTTTGATGGTCCAAACGGCCTTTTCTAGGGCCGAGACTTACCGCACGTGTGCTGGGGTGTGTGCGCGTATGTAATATTTTCCAGATCGCTAGAATTAGAAGGCCTGGTAGCCTAGTTTCCCGAGGGCTTTCCAACGCCACCGAAACCGGCTCAATCGGAGCTCGTTCTCATCCGCGTTGATAGTCCCTATCAATTTCCCTCTCTAGAATGATTATATTCTTCTATTTTTCCACCGTCTCTTCGCTAGTGTGAGACTAACACCCTATCGTAGCCGCTCATTGGTGGGGCGTCTATGACCTGAAGAACATATGGACGTACTGCCCTTTATAATATCGAGCTGTAATTGCACAAAAAAGTAGTTTTTTCCAGACTATAGAGCCTTTTAGAGGGTCCAAACGGCCTTTTCTGGGGCCGAGACTTACCGCACGTGTGCTGGGGTGTGTGCGCATATGTAAATTTTTCCATATTGCTAGAATTTGAAGTCCTGGTAGCCAAGTTTCACGAGGGCTTTCCAACGCCACTGAAACCGGCTCAATCGGAGCTCGTTCTCATCCGCGTTGATAGTCCCTATCAATTCCCTCTCTAGAATGATTATATTCTTCTATTTTTCCACCGTCTCATCGCTAGTGTGATACTAACACCCTATCATAGCAGCTCATTGGTGGGGCGTCTACGACCTCAAGACCATGTGGATATACTGCCCTTTATAATATCGAGCTGTAATTGCACAAAAAAGTAGTTTTTTCCAGACTTTAGAGCCTTTTTGAGGGTCCAAACGGCCTTTTCTGGGGCCGAGACTTACCGCACGTGTGCTGGGGTGTGTGCGCGTATGTAATATTTTCCAGATCGCTAGAATTAGACGTCCTGGTTGCCTAGTTTCCTGTGGGCTTTCCAACGCCACTGAAACCGGCTCAATCGGAGCTCGTTCTCATCCGCGTTGATAGTCCCTATCAATTCCCTCTCTAGAATGATTATATTCTTCTATTTTTCCACCATCTCTTCGCTAGTGTGAGACTAACACCCTATCGTAGCCGCTCATTGGTGGGGCGTCTATGACCTGAAGACCATATGGACGTACTGCCCTTTATAATATCGAGCTGTAATTGCACAAAAAAGTAGTTTTTTTGAGACTTTAGAGCCTTTTTGAGGGTCCAAACGGCCTTTTCTGGGGCCGAGACTTACCGCACGGGTGCTGGGGTGTGTGCGCGTACTTAAATTTTTCCAGATCGCTAGAATTAGAAGTCCTGGTAGCCTAGTCTCCCGAGGCCTTTCCAACGCCACTGAAACCGGCTCAATCGGAGCTCGTTCTCATCCGCGTTGATAGTCCCTATCAATTCCCTCTCTAAAATGATTATATTCTTCTATTTTCCCACCGTCTCTTCGCTAGTGTGAGACTAACACCTATTGTAGCCGCTCATTGGTGGGGCATCTATGACCTGAAGACCATATGGACGTACTGCCCTTTATAATATCGAGCTGTAATTGCACAAAAAATTTGTTTTTTCCAGACTTTAGAGCCTTTTTGAGGGTCCAAACGGCCTTTTCTGGGTCCGAGACTTACCGCACGTGTGCTGGGTGTGTGCGCATATGTAATATTTTCCAGATCGCTAGAATTAGAAGTCCTGGTAGCCTAGTTTGCCGAGGGCTTTCCAACGCCAATGAAACCGGCTCAATCGGAGCTCGTTCTCATCCGCGTTGATAGTCCCTATCAATTTCCCTCTCTAGAATGATTATATTCTTCTATTTTTCCACCGTCTCTTCGCTAGTGTGAGACTAACACCCTATCGTAGCCGCTCATTGGTGGGGCATCTACGACCTGAAGACCATATGGACGTACTGCCCTTTATAATATCGAGCTGTAATTGCACAAAAAAGTAGTTTTTTCCAGACTTTAGAGCCTTTTTGAGGGTCCAAACGGCCTTTTCTGCGGCCGAGACTTACCGCACGTGTGCTGGGGTGTGTGCGCGTACATAAATTTTTCTAGATCGCTAGAATTAGAAGTCCTGGTAGCCTAGTTTCCCGAGGGCTTTCCAACGCCACCGAAACCGGCTCAATCGGAGCTCGTTCTCATCCGCGTTGATAGTCCCTATCAATTTCCCTCTCTAGAATGATTATATTCTTCTATTTTTCCACTGTCTCTTCGCTATTGTGAGACTAACACCCAATCGTAGCTGCTCATTGGTGGGGCGTCTACGACCTGAAGACCATATGAGTGTACTGCCCTTTATAATGTCGAGCTGTAATTGCACAAAAAAGTAGTTTTTTCCAGACTTTAGAGCCTTTTTGAGTGTCCAAACGGCCTTTTCTGCGGCCGAGACTTACCGCACGTGTGCTGGGGTGTGTGCGCGTACATAAATTTTTCTAGATCGCTAGAATTAGAAGTCCTGGTAGCCTAGTTTCCCGAGGGCTTTCCAACGCCACCGAAACCGGCTCAATCGGAGCTCGTTCTCATCCGCGCTGATAGTCCCTATCAATTTCCCTCTCTAGAATGATTATATTCTTCTATTTTTCCACCGTCTCCTCGCTATTGTGAGACTAACACCCTATCGTAGCTGCTCATTGGTGGGGCGTCTACGACCTGAAGACCATATGAGTGTACTGCCCTTTATAATGTCGAGCTGTAATTGCACAAAAAAGTAGTTTTTTCCAGACTTTAGAGCCTTTTTGAGGGTCCAAACGGCCTTTTCTGGGGCCGAGACTTACCGCACGTGTGCTGGGGTGTGTGCGCGTACCTAAATTTTTCTAGATCGCTAGAATTAGAAGTCCTGGTAGTCTAGTTTCCCGAGGGCTTTCCAACGCCACTGAAACCGGCTCAATCGGAGCTCATTCTCATCCGCGTTGATAGTCCCTATCAATTCCCTCTCTAGAATGATTATATTCTTCTATTTTTCCACCATCTCTTCGCTAGTGTGAGACTAACACCCTATCGTAGCCGCTCATTGGTGGGGCGTCTACGACCTGAACACCATATGGACATACTGCCCTTTATAATATCGAGCTGTAATTGCACAAAAAGTTGTTTTTTCCAGACTTAAAGCCTTTTTGAGGGTCCAAACGGCCTTTTCTGGGGCCGAGACTTACCGCACGTGTGCTGGGGTGTGTGCGCGTATGTAAATTTTTCTAGATCGCTAGAATTAGAAGTCCTGGTAGCCTAGTTTCCCGAGGGCTTTCCAACGCCACTGAAACCGGCTCAATCGGAGCTCGTTCTCATCCGCGTTGATAGTCCCTATCAATTCCCTCTCTAGAATGATTATATTCTTCTATTTTTCCACCATCTCTTCGCTAGTGTGAGACTAACACCCTATCATAGCCGCTCATTGGTGGGGCATCTATGACCTGAAGACCATATGGACGTACTGCCCTTTATAATATCGAGCTGTAATTGCACAAAAAAGTAGTTTTTGCCAGACTTTAGAGCCTTTTTGAGGGTCCAAACGGCCTTTTCTGGAGCCGAGACTTACCGCACGTGTGCTGGGGTGTGTGCGCGTATGTAAATTTTTCCAGATCGCTAGAATTAGAACTCCTGGTAGCCTAGTTTCCCGAGGGCTTTCCAACGCCACTAAAACTGGCTCAATCGGAGCTCGTTCTTATCCGCGTTGATTGTCCCTATCAATTTCCCTCTCTAGAATGATTATATTCTTCTATTTTTCAACCGTCTCTTCACTAGTGTGAGACTAACACCCTATCGTAGCCGCTCATTGGTGGGGCGTCTACGACCTGAAGACCATATTGACGTACTGCCCTTTGTAATATCGAGCTGTAATTGCACAAAAAAGTAGTTGTTTCCAGACTTTAGAGCCTTTTTGAGGGTCCAAACGGCCTTTTGTGGGGCCGAGACTTACCGCACATGTGCTGGGGTGTGTGCGCTTATGTAATTTTTTACATATTTCTAGAATTAGAAGTCCTGGTAGCCTAGTTTCCCAAGGTCTTTCCAACGCCACAGAAACCAGCTCAATCGGAGCTCGTTCTCATCCCCGTTGATAGTCCCTATCAATTTCCCTCTCTAGAATGATTATATTCTTCTATTTTTCCACCGTCTCTTCGCTAGTGTGAGACTAACACCCTATCGTAGCCGCTCATTGGTGGGGCGTCTACGACCTGAAGACCATATGGACGTACTACCCTTTATAATATCGAGCTGTAATTGCACAAAAAAGTAGTTTTTTACAGACTTTAGAGCCTTTTTGAGGGTCCAAACGGCCTTTTCTGGGGCCGAGACTTACCCCACGTGTGCTGGGGTGTGTGCGCAGATGTAAATTTTTCCAGATTGCTAGAATTAGAAGTCCTGGTAGCCTAGTTTCCCGAGGGCTTTCCAACGCCACGGAAACCGGCTCAATCGGAGCTCGTACTCATCCCCGTTGATAGTCTCTATCAATTCCCTCTCTGGAATGATTATATTCTCCTATTTTTCCACCGTCTCTTCGCTAGTGTGAGACTAACACCCTATCGTAGCCGCTCATTGGTGGGGCGTCTACGACTTGAAGACCATATGGACGTACTGCCCTTTATAATATCGAGCTGTAATTGCACAAAAAAGTAGTTTTTTCCAGACTTTAGAGCCTTTTTGAGGGTCCAAACGGCCTTTTCTGGGGCCGAGACTTACCCCACGTGTGCTGGGGTGTGTGCGCGGATGTAAATTTTTCCTGATTGCTAAAATTAGAAGTCCTGGTAGCCAAGTTTGCCGAGGGCTTTCCAACGCCACTGAAACCGGCTCAATCGGAGCTCGTTCTCATCCCCGTTGATAGTCCCTATCAATTCCCTCTCTGGAATGATTATATTCTCCTATTTTTCCACCGTCTCCTCGCTAGTGTGAGACTAACACCCTATCGTAGCCGCTCATTGGTGGGGCATCTACGACCTGAAGACCATATGGACGTACTGCCCTTTATAATATCGAGCTGTAATTGCACAAAAAAGTAGTTTTTTCCAGACTTTAGAGCCTTTTTGACGGTCCAAACGGCCTTTTCTGGGGCCGAGACTTACCGCACGTGTGCTGGGGTGTGTGCGCGTACCTAAATTTTTCTAGATCGCTAGAATTAGAAGTCCTGGTAGTCTAGTTTCCCGAGGGCTTTCCAACGCCACTGAAACAGGCTCAATCGGAGCTCGTTCTCATCCGCGTTGATAGTCCCTATCAATTCCCTCTCTAGAATGATTATATTCTTCTATTTTTCCACCATCTCTTCGCTAGTGTGAGACTAACACCCTATCGTAGCCGCTCATTGGTGGGGCGTCTACGACCTGAACACCATATGGACATACTGCCCTTTATAATATCGAGCTGTAATTGCACAAAAAGTTGTTTTTTCCAGACTTTAGAGCCTTTTTGAGGGTCCAAACGGCCTTTTCTGGGGCCGAGACTTACCGCACGTGTGCTGGGGTGTGTGCGCGTATGTAAATTTTTCTAGATCGCTAGAATTAGAAGTCCTGGTAGCCTAGTTTCCCGAGGGCTTTCCAACGCCACTGAAACCGGCTCAATCGGAGCTCGTTCTCATCCGCGTTGATAGTCCCTATCAATTCCCTCTCTAGAATGATTATATTCTTCTATTTTTCCACCATCTCTTCGCTAGTGTGAGACTAACACCCAATCATAGCCGCTCATTGGTGGGGTGTCTATGACCTGAAGACCATATGGACGTACTGCCCTTTATAATATCGAGCTGTAATTGCACAAATAAGTAGTTTTTGCCAGACTTTAGAGCCTTTTTGAGGGTCCAAACGGCCTTTTCTGGGGCCGAGACTTACCGCACGTGTGCTGGGGTGTGTGCGCGTATGTAAATTTTTCCAGATCGCTAGAATTAGAACTCCTGGTAGCCTAGTTTCCCGAGGGCTTTCCAACGCCACTAAAACTGGCTCAATCGGAGCTCGTTCTTATCCGCGTTGATTGTCCCTATCAATTTCCCTCTCTAGAATGATTATATTCTTCTATTTTTCCACCGTCTCTTCGCTAGTGTGAGACTAACACCCTATCGTAGCCGCTCATTGGTGGGGCGTCTACGACCTGAAGACCATATTGACGTACTGCCCTTTGTAATATCGAGCTGTAATTGCACAAAAAAGTAGTTTTTTCCAGACTTTAGAGCCTTTTTGACGGTCCAAACGGCCTTTTCTGGGGCCGAGACTTACCGCATGTGTGCTGGGGTGTGTGCGCGTACCTAAATTTTTCTAGATCGCTAGAATTAGAAGTCCTGGTAGTCTAGTTTCCCGAGGGCTTTCCAACGCCACTGAAACCGGCTCAATCGGAGCTCGTTCTCATCCCCGTTGATAGTCCCTATCAATTTCCCTCTCTAGAATGATTATATTCTTCTATTTTTCCACCGTCTCTTCGCTAGTGTGAGACTAACACCCTATCGTAGCCGCTCATTGGTGGGGCGTCTACGACCTGAAGACCATATGGACGTACCCCTTTATAATATCGAGCTGTAATTGCACAAAAAAGTAGTTTTTTCCAGACTTTAGAGCCTTTTTGAGGGTCCAAACGGCCTTTTCTGGGGCCGAGACTTACCCCACGTGTGCTGCGGTGTGTGCGCAGATGTAAATTTTTCCAGATTGCTAGAATTAGAAGTCCTGGTAGCCTAGTTTCCTGAGGGCTTTCCAATGCCACTGAAAATGGCTCAATCGGACCTCGTTCTCATCCGCGTTGATAGTCCCTATCAATTCCCTCTCTAGAATGATTATATTCTTCTATTTTTCCAGATTGCTAGAATTAGAAGTCCTGGTAGCCTAGTTTCCCGAGGGCTTTCCAACGCCACTGAAACCGGCTCAATCGGAGCTCGTACTCATCCCCGTTGATAGTCCCTATCAATTCCCTCTCTGGAATGATTATATTCTCCTATTTTTCCACCGTCTCTTCGCTAGTGTGAGACTAACACCCTATCGTAGCCGCTCATTGGTGGGGCGTCTACGACTTGAAGACCGTATGGACGTACTGCCCTTTATAATATCGAGCTGTAATTGCACAAAAAAGTAGTTTTTTCCAGACTTTAGAGCCTTTTTGAGGGTCCAAACGGCCTTTTCTGGGGCCAAGACTTACCCCACGTGTGCTGGGGTGTGTGCGCGGATGTAAATTTTTCCAGATCGCTAGAATTAGAACTCCTGGTAGCCTAGTTTCCCGAGGGCTTTCCAACGCCACTAAACTGGCTCAATCGGAGCTCGTTCTTATCCGCGTTGATTGTCCCTATCAATTTCCCTCTCTAGAATGATTATATTCTTCTATTTTTCCACCGTCTCTTCGCTAGTGTGAGACTAACACCCTATCGTAGCCGCTCATTGGTGGGGCGTCTACGACCTGAAGACCATATTGACGTACTGCCCTTTGTAATATCGAGCTGTAATTGCACAAAAAAGTAGTTGTTTCCAGACTTTAGAGCCTTTTTGAGGGTCCAAACGGCCTTTTGTGGGGCCGAGACTTACCGCACATGTGCTGGGGTGTGTGCGCTTATGTAAATTTTTACATATTTCTAGAATTAGAAGTCCTGGTAGCCTAGTTTCCCAAGGGCTTTCCAACGCCACAGAAACCAGCTCAATCGGAGCTCGTTCTCATCCCCGTTGATAGTCCCTATCAATTTCCCTCTCTAGAATGATTATATTCTTCTATTTTTCCACCGTCTCTTCGCTAGTGTGAGACTAACACCCTATCGTAGCCGCTCATTGGTGGGGCGTCTACGACCTGAAGACCATATGGACGTACTGCCCTTTATAATATCGAGCTGTAATTGCACAAAAAAGTAGTTTTTTCCATACTTTAGAGCCTTTTTGAGGGTCCAAACGGCCTTTTCTGGGGCCGAGACTTACCCCACGTGTGCTGCGGTGTGTGCGCAGATGTAAATTTTTCCAGATTGCTAGAATTAGAAGTCCTGGTAGCCTAGTTTCCCGAGGGCTTTCCAACGCCACTGAAACCGGCTCAATCGGAGCTCGTACTCATCCCCGTTGATAGTCCCTATCAATTCCCTCTCTGGAATGATTATATTCTCCTATTTTTCCACCGTCTCTTCGCTAGTGTTAGACTAACACCCTATCGTAGCCGCTCATTGGTGGGGCGTCTACGACTTGAAGACCGTATGGACGTACTGCCCTTTATAATACCGAGCTGTAATTGCACAAAAAAGTAGTTTTTTTCCAGACTTTAGAGCCTTTTTGAGGGTCCAAACGGCCTTTTCTGGGGCCGAGACTTACCCCACGTGTGCTGGGGTGTGTGCGCGGATGTAAATTTTTCCAGATTGCTAGAATTAGAAGTCCTGGTAGCCTAGTTTGCCGAGGGCTTTCCAACGCCACTGAAACCGGCTCAATCGGAGCTCGTTCTCATCCCCGTTGATAGTCCCTATCAATTCCCTCTCTGGAATGATTATATTCTCCTATTTTTCCACCGTCTCATCGCTAGTGTGAGACTAACACCCTATCGTAGCCACTCATTGGTGGGGCATCTACGACCTGAAGACCATATGGACGTACTGCCCTTTATAATATCGAGCTGTAATTGCACAAAAAAGTAGTTTTTTCCAGACTTTAGAGCCTTTTTGACGGTCCAAACGGCCTTTTCTGGGGCCGAGACTTACTGCATGTGTGCTGAGGTGTGTGTGCGTATGTAAATATTTCCAGATTGCTAGAATTAGATGTCCTGGTAGGCTAGTTTCCCGAGGGCTTTCCAACGCCAATCAAACTGGCTCACTCGGAGCTCGTTCTCATCCGCGTTGATAGTCCCTATCAATTCCCTCCCTAGAATGATTATATTCTTCTATTTTTCCACTGTCTCTTCGATAGTGTGAGACTAACACCCTATCGTAGACGCTCATTGGTGGGGCGTCTACGACCTGAAGACCATATGGACGTACTGCCCTTTATAATATCGAGTTGTAATTGCAAAAAAAAGTAGTTTTTTCCAGATTTTAGAGCATTTTTGAGGGTCCAAACGACCTTTTTTGGGGCCGAGATTTACCGCACGTGTGCTGGGGTGTGTGCGCGTATGTAAATTTTTCCAGATCGCTAGAATTAGAAGTCCTGGTAGCCTAGTTTCCCGAGGGCTTTCCAACGCCACTGAAACCGGCTCAATCGGAGCTCGTTCTCATCCGCGTTGATAGTCCCTATCAAATTCCGTCTCTAGAATGATTATATTCTTCTATTTTTCCACCGTCTCTTTGCTAGTGTGAGACTAACACCCTATCGTAGCCGCTCATTGGTGGGGCGTCTACGACCTGAAGACCATATGGACGTACTGCCTTTATAATATCGAGCTGTAATTGCACAAAAAAGTAGTTTTTTCCAGACTTTAGAGCATTTTTGAGGGTCCAAACGGCCTTTTCTGGGGCCGAGATTTACCGCACGTGGGTTGGGGTGTGTGCGCGTATGTAAATTTTTCCAGATCACTGGAATTATAATCCCTGGTAGCCTAGTTTCCCGAGGGCTTTCCAACGCCACTGAAACTGGCTCAATCGGAGCTCGTTCTCATCTGTGTTGATAGTCCCTATCAATTCCCTCTCTAGAATGATTATATTCTTCTATTTTTGCACTGTCTCTTCGCTAGTGTGAGACTAACACCCTATCATAGCTGCTCATTAGTGGGGCGTCTATGACCTGAAGACCATATGGACGTACTGCCCTTTATAATATCGAGCTGTAATTGCACAAAAAAGTAGTTTTTTCCAAACTTTAGAGCCTTTTTGAGTGTCCAAACGGCCTTTTCTGGGGCCGAGACTTACCGCACGTGTGCTGGGGTGTGTGCACGTATGTAAATTTTTCCAGATCGCTAGAATTAGAAGTCCTGGTAGCCTAGTTTCTCGAGGGCTTTCCAACGCCACTGAAACTGGCTCAATCGGAGCTCGTTCTCATCTGTGTTGATAGTCCCTATCAATTCCCTCTCTAGAATGATTATATTCTTCTATTTTTCTACTGTCTCTTCGCTAGTGTGAGACTAACACCCTATCGTAGCTGCTCATTGGTGGGGCGTCTATGACCTGAAGACCATATGGACGTACTGCCCTTTATAATATCGAGCTGTAATTGCACAAAAAAGTACTTTTTTCCAGACTTTAGAGCCTTTTTGAGGGTCCAAACGGCCTTTTCTGGGGCCGAGACTTACCGCACGTGTGCTGGGTGTGTGCACGTATGTAAATTTTTCCAGATCGCTAGAATTAGAAGTCCTGGTAGCCTAGTTTCTCGAGGGCTTTCCAACGCCACTGAAACCGGCTCAATCGGAGCTCGTTTTCATCCGCGTTGATAGTCCCTATCAATTCCCTCTCTAGAATGATTATATTCTTCTATTTTCCCACCATCTCTTCGCTAGTGTGAGACTAACACCCTATCGTAGCCGCTCATTGGTGGGCCGTCTACGACCTGAAGACCATATGGACGTACTGCCCTTTATAATATTGAGCTGTAATTGCACCAAAAAGTAGTATTTTCCAGACTTTAGAGCCTTTTTGAGGGTCCAAACGGCCTTTTCTGGGGCCGAGACTTACCGCATGTGTGCTGGGGTGTGTGTGCGTATGTAAATTTTTCCAGATTGCTAGAATTAGAAGTCCTGGTAGCCTAGTTTCCCGAGGGCTTTGCAACGCCACTGAAACTGGCTCAATCGGAGCTCGTTCTCATCCGCGTTGATAGTCCCTATCAATTCCCTCTCTAGAATGATTATATTCTTCTATTTGTCCACCGTCTCTTCGCTAGTGTGAGACTAACACCCTATCGTAGCCGCTCATTGGTGGGGCGTCTACGACCTGAAGACCATATGGACGTACTGCCCTTTATAATATCGAGTTGTAATTGCACAAAAAGTAGTTTTTTCCTGACTTTAGAGCCTTTTTGAGGGTCCAAACGGCCTTTTCTGGGTCCGAGACTTACCGCACGTGTGCTGGGGTGTGTGCACGTATGTAATATTTTCTAGATCACTAGAATTAGAAGTCCTGGTAGCCTAGTTTCCCGAGGGCTTTCCAACGCCACTGAAACCGGCTCAATCGGAGCTCGTTCTCATCCGCGTTGATAGTCCCTATCAATTTCCCTCTCTAGAATGATTATATTCTTCTATTTTTCCACCGTCTCTTTGCTAGTGTTAGACTAACACCCTATCGTAGCCGCTCATTGGTGGGGCGTCTACGACATGAAGATCATACGGACGTACTGCCCTTTATAATATCGAGCTGTAATTGCGTAAAAAAGTATTTTTTTTCCAGACTTTAGAGCCTTTTTGAGGGTCCAAACGGCCTTTTCTGGGCCGAGACTTACCGCACATGTGCTGGGGTGTGTGCGCGTATGTAAATTTTTCCAGATCACTAGAATTAGAAGTCCTGGTAGCCTAGTTTCCCGAGGGCTTTCCAACGCCACTGAAACTGGCTCAATCGGAGCTCGTTCTCATCTGTGTTGATAGTCCCTATCAATTCCCTCTCTAGAATGATTATATTCTTCTATTTTTCTACTGTCTCTTCGCTAGTGTGAGACTAACACCCTATCGTAGCTGCTCATTGGTGGGGCGTCTATGACCTGAAGACCATATGGACGTACTGCCCTTTATAATATCGAGCTGTAATTGCACAAAAAAGTACTTTTTTCCAGACTTTAGAGCCTTTTTGAGGGTCCAAACGGCCTTTTCTGGGGCCGAGACTTACCGCACGTGTGCTGGGTGTGTGCACGTATGTAAATTTTTCCAGATCGCTAGAATTAGAAGTCCTGGTAGCCTAGTTTCTCGAGGGCTTTCCAACGCCACTGAAACCGGCTCAATCGGAGCTCGTTTTCATCCGCGTTGATAGTCCCTATCAATTCCCTCTCTAGAATGATTATATTCTTCTATTTTCCCACCATCTCTTCGCTAGTGTGAGACTAACACCCTATCGTAGCCGCTCATTGGTGGGCCGTCTACGACCTGAAGACCATATGGACGTACTGCCCTTTATAATATTGAGCTGTAATTGCACCAAAAAGTAGTATTTTCCAGACTTTAGAGCCTTTTTGAGGGTCCAAACGGCCTTTTCTGGGGCCGAGACTTACCGCATGTGTGCTGGGGTGTGTGTGCGTATGTAAATTTTTCCAGATTGCTAGAATTAGAAGTCCTGGTAGCCTACTTTCCTGAGGGCTTTGCAACGCCACTGAAACTGGCTCAATCGGAGCTCGTTCTCATGCGCGTTGATAGTCCCTATCAATTCCCTCTCTAGAATGATTATATTCTTCTATTTGTCCACCGTCTCTTCGCTAGTGTGAGACTAACACCCTATCGTAGCCGCTCATTGGTGGGGCGTCTATGACCTGAAGACCATATGGACGTACTGCCCTTTATAATATCGAGTTGTAATTGCACAAAAAAGTAGTTTTTTCCTGACTTTAGAGCCTTTTTGAGGGTCCAAACGGCCTCTTCTGGGGCCGAGACTTACCGCACGTGTGCTGGGGTGTGTGCACGTATGTAATATTTTCCAGATCACTAGAATTAGAAGTCCTGGTAGCCTAGTTTCCCGAGGGCTTTCCAACGCCACTGAAACCGGCTCAATCGGAGCTCGTTCTCATCCGCGTTGATAGTCCCTATCAATTTCCCTCTCTAGAATGATTATGTTCTTCTATTTTTCCACCGTCTCTTTGCTAGTGTTAGACTAACACCCTATCGTAGCCGCTCATTGGTGGGGCGTCTACGACATGAAGATCATATGGACGTACTGCCCTTTATAATATCGAGCTGTAATTGCATAAAAAAGTAGTTTTTTCCAGACTTTAGATCCTTTTTGAGGGTCCAAACGGCCTTTTCCGGGCCGAGACTTACCGCACATGTGCTGGGGTGTGTGCGCGTATGTAAATTTCTCCAGATCACTAGAATTAGAAGTCCTGGTAGCCAAGTTTCCCGAGGGCTTTCCAACGCCACTGAAACTGGCTCAATCGGAGCTCGTTCTCATCTGTGTTGATAGTCCCTATCAATTCCCTCTCTAGAATGATTATATTCTTCTATTTTTCCACTGTCTCTTCGCTAGTGTGAGACTAACACCCTATCGTAGCTGCTCATTGGTGGGGCGTCTATGACCTGAAGACCATATGGACGTACTGCCCTTTATAATATCGAGTTGTAATTGCACAAAAAGTAGTTTTTTCCAGACTTTAGAGCGTTTTTTAGGGTCCAAACGGCCTTTTCTAGGGCCGAGACTTACTGCACGTGTGCCGGGGTGTGTGCGCGTATGTAAATTTTTCCAGATCGCTAGAATTAGAAGTCCTAGTAGCCTAGTTTCCCGAGGGCTTTCCAACGCCATTGAAACCGGCTCAATCGGAGCTCGTTCTCATCCGCGTTGATAGTCCCTATCAATTCCCTCTCTAGAATGATTATATTCTTCTATTTTTCCACCATCTCTTCACTAGTGTGAGACTAACAACCCATCGTAGCCGCTCATTGGTGGGGCATCTATGACATGAAGACCATACGGACGTACTGCCCTTTATAATATCGAGCTATAATTGCACAAAAAAGTAGTTTTTTCCAGACTTTAGAGCCTTTTTGAGGGTCCAAACGGCCTTTTCTGGGGCCGAGACTTACCCCACGTGTACTGGGGTGTGTGCGCGTATGTAAATTTTCTAGATCACAAGAATTAGAAGTCCTGGTAGCCTAGTTTCCCGAGGGCTTTCCAACACCACTGAAACCGGCTCAATCGGAGCTCGTTCTCTTCCGCGTTGATAGTCCCTATCAATTCCCTCTCTAGAATGATTATATTCTTCTATTTTTCCAACGTCTCTTCGATAGTGTGAGACTAACACCCTATCGTAGCTGCTCATTGGTGGGGCGTCTACGACCTGAAGACCATATGGACGTACTGCCCTTTATAATATCGAGTTGTAATTGCAAAAAAAGTAGTTTTTTCCAGACTTTAGAGCATTTTTTAGGGTCCAAACGGCCTTTTCTGGGGCCGAGACTTACCGCACGTGTGCTGGGGTGTGTGCGTGTATGTAATTTTTCTAGATCACTAGAATTAGAAGTCCTGGTAGCCTAGTTTCCTGAGGGCTTTCCAACGCCACTGAAACTGGCTCAATCAGAGCTCGTTCTCATCTGTGTTGATAGTCCCTATCAATTCCCTCTCTAGAATGATTATATTCTTCTATTTTTCCACTGTCTCTTCGCTAGTGTGAGACTAACACCCTATCGTAGCTGCTCATTGGTGGGGCGTCTACGACCTGAAGACCATATGGACGTACTGCCCTTTATAATATCGAGTTGTAATTGCACAAAAAGTAGTTTTTTCCAGACTTTAGAGCGTTTTTTAGGGTCCAAACGGCCTTTTCTAGGGCCTAGACTTACTGCACGTGTGCTGGGGTGTGTGCGCATATCTAAATTTTTCCAGATCGCTAGAATTAGAAGTCCTAGTAGCCTAGTTTCCCGAGGGCTTTCCAACGCCATTGAAACCGGCTCAATCGGAGCTCGTTCTCATCCGCGTTGATAGTCCCTATCAATTCCCTCTCTAGAATGATTATATTCTTCTATTTTTCCACCATCTCTTCACTAGTGTGAGACTAACAACCCATCGTAGCCGCTCATTGGTGGGGCGTCTATGACATGAAGACCATACGGACGTACTGCCCTTTATAATATCGAGCTATAATTGCACAAAAAAGTAGTTTTTTCCAGACTTTAGAGCCTTTTTGAGGGTCCAAACGGCCTTTTCTGGGGCCGAGACTTACCCCACGTGTGTTGGGGTGTGCGCGCATATGTAAATTTTTCCAGATCGCTAGAATTAGAAGTCCTAGTAGCCTAGTTTCCTGAGGGCTTTCCAACGCCACTGAAACTGGCTCAATCAGAGCTCGTTCTCATCTGTGTTGATAGTCCCTATCAATTCCCTCTCTAGAATGATTATATTCTTCTATTTTTCCACTGTCTCTTCGCTAGTGTGAGACTAACACCCTATCGTAGCTGCTCATTGGTGGGGCGTCTACGACCTGAACACCATATGGACGTACTGCCCTTTATAATATCGAGTTGTAATTGCACAAAAAAGTAGTTTTTCTAGACTTTAGAGCCTTTTTGAGGGTCCAAACGGCCTTTTCTGGGGCCGAGACTTACCGCACGTGTGCTGGGGTGTGTGCGCGTATGTAAATTTTTCCAGATCACTAGAATTAGAAGTCCTGGTAGCCTAGTCTCCCGAGGGCTTTCCAACGCCACTGAAACTGGCTCAATCGGAGCTCGTTCTCATCTGTGTTGATAGTCCCTATCAATTCCCTCTCTAGAATGATTATATTCTTCTATTTTTCCACTGTCTCTTCGCTAGTGTGAGGCTAACACCCTATCGTAGCTGCTCATTGGTGGGGCGTCTACGACCTGAAGACCATATGGACGTACTGCCCTTTATAATATCGAGCTGTAATTGCACAAAAAAGTAGTTTTTCTAGACTTTAGAGCCTTTTTGAGGGTCCAAACGGCCTTTTCTGGGGCCGAGACTTACCGCACATGTGCTGGGGTGTCTGCGCGTATGTAAATTTTTCCAGATCGCTAGAATTAGAAGTCCTGGTAGCCTAGTCTCCCGAGGGCTTTCCAACGCCACTGAAACCGGCTCAATCGGAGCTCGTTTTCATCCGCGTTGATAGTCCCTATCAATTCCCTCTCTAGAATGATTATATTCTTCTATTTTCCCACCATCTCTTCGCTAGTGTGAGACTAACACCCTATCGTAGCCGCTCATTGGTGGGCCGTCTACAACCTGAAGACCATATGGACGTACTGCCCTTTATAATATCGAGCTATAATTGCACAAAAAAGTAGTTTTTTCCAGACTTTAGAGCCTTTTTGAGGGTCCAAACGGCCTTTTCTGGGGCCGAGACTTACCGCACGTGTGTTGGGGTGTGCGCGCATATGTAAATTTTTCCAGATCACTAGAATTAGAAGCCCTGGTAGCCTAGTTTCCCGAGGGCTTTCCAACGCCACTGAAACTGGCTCAATCGGAGCTCGTTCTCATCTGTGTTGATAGTCCCTATCACTTCCCTCTCTAGAATGCTTATATTCTTCTATTTTTCCACTGTCTCTTCGCTAGTGTGAGACTAACACCCTATCGTAGCTGCTCATTAGTGGGGCGTCTATGACCTAAAGACCATATGGACGTACTGCCCTTTATAATATCGAGCTGTAATTGCACAAAAAAGTAGTTTTTTCCAGACTTTAGAGCCTTTTTAAAGGTCCAAACGGCCTTTTCTGGGGCCGAGACTTACCGCACGTGTGCTGGGGTGTGTGCGCGTATGTAAATTTTTCCAGATCGCTAGAATTAGAAGTCCTGGTAGCCTAGTTTCCTGAGGGCTTTCCAACGCCACTGAAACCGGCTGAATCGGAGCTCGTTTTCATCCGCGTTGATAGTCCCTATCAATTCCCTCTCTAGAATGATTATATTCTTCTATTTTCCCACCGTCACTTCGCTAGTGTGAGACTAACACCCTATCGTAGCCGCTCATTGGTGGGCCGTCTACGACCTGAAGACCATGTGGACGTACTGCCCTTTATAATATCGAGCTGTAATTGCACAAAAAAGTAGTTTTTTCCAGACTTTAGAGCCTTTTTGAGGGTCCAAACGGCCTTTTCTGGGGCCGAGACTTACCGCACGTGTGCCGAGGTGTGTGCGCGTATGTAAATTTTTCCAGATCGCTAGAATTAGAAGCCCTGGTAACCTAGTTTCCCGAGGGCTTTCCAATGCCACTGAAACTGGCTCAATCGGAGCTCGTTCTCATCTGTGTTCATAGTCCCTATCAATTCCCTCTCTAGAATGATTATATTCTTCTATTTTTCCACTGTCTCTTCGCTAGTGTGAGACTAACACCCTATCGTAGCTGCTCATTGGTGGGGCGTCTACGACCTGAAGACCATATGGACGTACTGCCCATTATAATATCGAGCTGTAATTGCACAAAAAAGTAGTTTTTTCCAGACTTTAGAGCCTTTTTGAGGGTCCAAACGGCCTTTTCTGGGGCCGAGACTTACCGCACGTGTGCCGAGGTGTGTGCGCGTATGTAAATTTTTCCAGATCGCTAGAATTAGAGGTCCTGGTATCCTAGTTTCCCGAGGGCTTTCCAACGCCACTGAAACCGGCTCAATCGGAGCTCGTTCTCATCCGCGTTGATAGTCCCTATCAATTCCCTCTCTAGAATGATTATATTCTTCTATTTTTCCAGTGTCTCTTCGCTAGTGTGAGACTAACACCCTATCCTAGCCGCTCATTGGTGGGCCATCTATGACCTGAAGACCATATGTACGTACTGCCCTTTATAATATCGAGCTATAATTGCACAAAAAAGTAGTTTTTTCTAGACTTTAGAGCCTTTTGGAGGGTCCAAACGGCCTTTTCTGGGGCCGAGACTTACCGCACATGTGCTGGGGTGTGTGCGCGTATGTAAATTTTTCCAGATCGCTAGAATTAGAAGTCCTGGTAGCCTAGTTTCCCGAGGGCTTTCGAACGCCACTGAAACAGGCTCAATCGGAGCTCGTTTTCATCCGCGTTGATAGTCCCTATCAATTCCCTCTCTAGAATGATTATATTCTTCTATTTTCCCACCGTCTCTTCGCTAGTGTGAGACTAACACCCTATCGTAGCTGCTCATTGGTGGGCCATCTAGGACCTGAAGACCATATGGACGTACTGCCCTCTATAATATCGAGCTGTAATTGCACAAAAAAGTAGTTTTTTCCAGACTTTAGAGCCTTTTTGAGGGTCCAAACGGCCTTTTCTGGGGCCGAGACTTACCACACGTGTGTTGGGGTGTGTGCGCATATGTAAATTTTTCCAGATCACTAGAATTAGAAGCCCTGGTAGCCTAGTTTCCCGAGGGCTTTCCAACGCCACTGAAACTGGCTCAATCTGAGCTCGTTCTCATCTGTGTTGATAGTCCCTATCAATTCCCTCTCTAGAATGATTATATTCTTCTGTTTTTCCACTGTCTCTTCGCTAGTGTGAGACTAACACCCTATCGTAGCTGCTCATTAGTGGGGCGTCTACGACCTGAAGACCATATGGACATACTGCCCTTTATAATATCGAGCTGTAATTGCACAAAAAAGTAATTTTTTCCAGACTTTAGAGCCTTTTTGAGGGTCCAAACGGCCTTTTCTGGGGCCGAGACTTACCGCACGTGTGCTGGGGTGTGTGCGCGTATGTAAATTTTTCCAGATCGCTAGAATTAGAAGTCCTGGTAGCCTAGTTTCCTAAGGGCTTTCCAACGCCACTGAAACCGGCTCAATCGGAGCTCCTTTTCATCCGCGTTGATAGTCCCTATCAATTCCCTCTCTAGAATGATTATATTCTTCTATTTTCCCACAGTCTCTTCGCTAGTGTGAGACTAACACCCTATCGTAGCCGCTCATTGGTGGGCCGTCTACGACCTAAAGACCATGTGGACGTACTGCCCTTTATAATATCGAGCTGTAATTGCACAAAAAAGTAGTTTTTTCCAGACTTTAGAGCCTTTTTTAGGGTCCAAACTGCCTTTTCTGGGGCCGAGACTTACCGCACGTGTGTTGGGGTGTGTGCGCGTATGTAAATTTTTCTAGATCACTAGAATTAGATGCCCTGGTAGCCTAGTTTCCCGAGGGCTTTCCAACGCCACTGAAACTGGCTCAATCGGAGCTCGTTCTCATCTGTGTTGATAGTCCCTATCAATTCCCTCTCTAGAATGATTATATTCTTCTATTTTCCCACCATCTCTTCGCTAGTGTGAGACTAACACCCTATCGTAGCTGCTCATTAGTGGGGCGTCTACGACCTGAAGACCATATGGTCGTACTGCCCTTTATAATATCGAGCTGTAATTGCACAAAAAAGTAGTTTTTTCCAGACTTTAGAGCCTTTTTGAGTGTCCAAACGGCCTTTTCTGGGGTCGAGACTTACCGCACGTGTGCTGGGGTGTGTGCGCGTATGTAAATTTTTCCAGATAGCTAGAATTAGAAGTCCTGGTAGCCTAGTTTCCCGAGGGCTTTCCAACGCCACTGAAACCGGCTCAATCGGAGCTCGTTTTCATCCGCGTTGATAGTCCTTATCAATTCCCTCTCTAGAATGATTATATTCTTCTATTTTCACACCGTCTCTTCGCTAGTGTGAGACTAACACCCTATCGTAGCCGCTCATTGGTGGGCCGTCTATGACCTGAAGACCATATGGACGTACTGCCCTTTATAATATCGAGCTGTAATTGCACAAAAAAGTAGTTTTTTCAAGACTTTAGAGCCTTTTTGAGGGTCCAAACGGCCTTTTCTGGGGCCGAGACTTACTGCACGTGTGTTGGGGTTTGTGCATGTATGTAAATTTTTCCAAATCACTAGAATTAGAAGCCCTGGTAGCCTAGTTTCCCGAGGGCTTTCCAACGCCACTGAAACTGGCTCAATCGGAGCTCGTTCTCATCTGTGTTGATAGTCCCTATCAATTCCCTCTCTAGAATGATTATATTCTTGTATTTTTCCACTGTCTCTTCGCTAGAGTGAGACTAACACCCTATCGTAGCTGCTCATTAGTGGGGCATCTACGACCTGAAGACCATATGGACGTACTGCCCTTTATAATATCGAGCTGTAATTGCACAAAAAAGTAGTTTTTTCCAGACTTTAGAGCCTTTTTGAGGGTCCAAACGGCCTTTTCTGAGGCCGAGACTTACCGCACGTGTGATGGGCTGTGTGCACGTATGTAATTTTTTCTAGATCACTAGAATTAGAAGCCCTGGTAACCTAGTTTCCCGAGGGCTTTCCAACGCCACTGAAACTGGCTCAATCGGAGCTCGTTTTCATCCGCGTTGATAGTCCCTATCAATTCCCTCTCTAGAATGATTATATTCTTCTATTTTCCCACCGTCTCTTCGCTAGTGTGAGACTAACACCCTATCGTAGCCGCTCATTGGTGGGCCGTCTACGACCTGAAGACCATATGGACGTACTGCCCTTTATAATATCGAGCTGTAATTGCACAAAAAAGTAGTTTTTTCTAGACTTTAGAGCCTTTTTGAGGGTCCAAACGGCCTTTTCTGGGGCCGAGACTTACTGCACGTGTGTTGGGGTTTGTGCATGTATGTAAATTTTTCCAAATCACTAGAATTAGAAGCCCTGGTAGCCTAGTTTCCCGAGGGCTTTCCAACGCCACTGAAACTGGCTCAATCGGAGCTCGTTCTCATCTGTGTTGATAGTCCCTATCAATTCCCTCTCTAGAATGATTATATTCTTGTATTTTTCCACTGTCTCTTCGCTAGAGTGAGACTAACACCCTATCGTAGCTGCTCATTAGTGGGGCATCTACGACCTGAAGACCATATGGACGTACTGCCCTTTATAATATCGAGCTGTAATTGCACAAAAAAGTAGTTTTTTGCAGACTTTAGAGCCTTTTTGAGGGTCCAAACGGCCTTTTCTGAGGCCGAGACTTACCGCACGTGTGATGGGGTGTGTGCGCGTATGTAATTTTTTCCAGATCACTAGAATTAGAAGCCCTGGTAACCTAGTTTCCCGAGGGCTTTCCAACGCCACTGAAACTGGCTCAATCGGAGCTCGTTTTCATCCGCGTTGATAGTCCCTATCAATTCCCTCTCTAGAATGATTATATTCTTCTATTTTCCCACCGTCTCTTCGCTAGTGTGAGACTAACACCCTATCGTAGCCGCTCATTGGTGGGCCGTCTACGACCTGAAGACCATATGGACGTACTGCCCTTTATAATATCGAGCTGTAATTGCACAAAAAAGTAGTTTTTTCTAGACTTTAGAGCCTTTTTGAGGGTCCAAACGGCCTTTTCTGGGGCCGAGACTTACTGCACGTGTGTTGGGGTTTGTGCATGTATGTAAATTTTTCCAAATCACTAGAATTAGAAGCCCTGGTAGCCTAGTTTCCCGAGGGCTTTCCAACGCCACTGAAACTGGCTCAATCGGAGCTCGTTCTCATCTGTGTTGATAGTCCCTATCAATTCCCTCTCTAGAATGATTATATTCTTGTATTTTTCCACTGTCTCTTCGCTAGAGTGAGACTAACACCCTATCGTAGCTGCTCATTAGTGGGGCATCTACGACCTGAAGACCATATGGACGTACTGCCCTTTATAATATCGAGCTGTAATTGCACAAAAAAGTAGTTTTTTCCAGACTTTAGAGCCTTTTTGAGGGTCCAAACGGCCTTTTCTGGGGCCGAGACTTACCACACGTGTGTTGGGGTGTGTGCGCATATGTAAATTTTTCCAGATCACTAGAATTAGAAGCCCTGGTAGCCTAGTTTCCCGAGGGCTTTCCAACGCCACTGAAACTGGCTCAATCGGAGCTCGTTCTCATCTGTGTTGATAGTCCCTATCAATTCCCTCTCTAGAATGATTATATTCTTCTGTTTTTCCACTGTCTCTTCGCTAGTGTGAGACTAACACCCTATCGTAGCTGCTCATTAGTGGGGCGTCTACGACCTGAAGACCATATGGACATACTGCCCTTTATAATATCGAGCTGTAATTGCACAAAAAAGTAATTTTTTCCAGACTTTAGAGCCTTTTTGAGGGTCCAAACGGCCTTTTCTGGGGCCGAGACTTACCGCACGTGTGCTGGGGTGTGTGCGCGTATGTAAATTTTTCCAGATCGCTAGAATTAGAAGTCCTGGTAGCCTAGTTTCCTAAGGGCTTTCCAACGCCACTGAAACCGGCTCAATCGGAGCTCCTTTTCATCCGCGTTGATAGTCCCTATCAATTCCCTCTCTAGAATGATTATATTCTTCTATTTTCCCACAGTCTCTTCGCTAGTGTGAGACTAACACCCTATCGTAGCCGCTCATTGGTGGGCCGTCTACGACCTAAAGACCATGTGGACGTACTGCCCTTTATAATATCGAGCTGTAATTGCACAAAAAAGTAGTTTTTTCCAGACTTTAGAGCCTTTTTTAGGGTCCAAACTGCCTTTTCTGGGGCCGAGACTTACCGCACGTGTGTTGGGGTGTGTGCGCGTATGTAAATTTTTCCAGATCACTAGAATTAGAGGCCCTGGTAGCCTAGTTTCCCGAGGGCTTTCCAACGCCACTGAAACTGGCTCAATCGGAGCTCGTTCTCATCTGTGTTGATAGTCCCTATCAATTCCCTCTCTAGAATGATTATATTCTTCTATTTTTCCACTGTCTCTTCACTAGTGTGAGACTAACACCCTATCGTAGCTGCTCATTAGTGGGGCGTCTACGACCTGAAGACCATATGGTCGTACTGCCCTTTATAATATCGAGCTGTAATTGCACAAAAAAGTAGTTTTTTCCAGACTTTAGAGCCTTTTTGAGTGTCCAAATGGCCTTTTCTGGGGTCGAGACTTACCGCACGTGTGCTGGGGTGTGTGCGCGTATGTAAATTTTTCCAGATAGCTAGAATTAGAAGTCCTGGTAGCCTAGTTTCCCGAGGGCTTTCCAACGCCACTGAAACCGGCTCAATCGGAGCTCGTTTTCATCCGCGTTGATAGTCCTTATCAATTCCCTCTCTAGAATGATTATATTCTTCTATTTTCACACCGTCTCTTCGCTAGTGTGAGACTAACACCCTATCGTAGCCGCTCATTGGTGGGCCGTCTATGACCTGAAGACCATATGGACGTGCTGCCCTTTATAATATCGAGCTGTAATTGCACAAAAAAGTAGTTTTTTCTAGACTTTAGAGCCTTTTTGAGGGTCCAAACGGCCTTTTCTGGGGCCGAGACTTACTGCACGTGTGTTGGGGTTTGTGCATGTATGTAAATTTTTCCAAATCACTAGAATTAGAAGCCCTGGTAGCCTAGTTTCCCGAGGGCTTTCCAACGCCACTGAAACTGGCTCAATCGGAGCTCGTTCTCATCTGTGTTGATAGTCCCTATCAATTCCCTCTCTAGAATGATTATATTCTTGTATTTTTCCACTGTCTCTTCGCTAGAGTGAGACTAACACCCTATCGTAGCTGCTCATTAGTGGGGCATCTACGACCTGAAGACCATATGGACGTACTGCCCTTTATAATATCGAGCTGTAATTGCACAAAAAAGTAGTTTTTTCCAGACTTTAGAGCCTTTTTGAGGGTCCAAACGGCCTTTTCTGAGGCCGAGACTTACCGCACGTGTGATGGGGTGTGTGCACGTATGTAATTTTTTCCAGATCACTAGAATTAGAAGCCCTGGTAACCTAGTTTCCCGAGGGCTTTCCAACGCCACTGAAACTGGCTCAATCGGAGCTCGTTTTCATCCGCGTTGATAGTCCCTATCAATTCCCTCTCTAGAATGATTATATTCTTCTATTTTCCCACCGTCTCTTCGCTAGTGTGAGACTAACACCCTATCGTAGCCGCTCATTGGTGGGCCGTCTACGACCTGAAGACCATATGGACGTACTGCCCTTTATAATATCGAGCTGTAATTGCACAAAAAAGTAGTTTTTTCTAGACTTTAGAGCCTTTTTGAGGGTCCAAACGGCCTTTTCTCGGGCCGAGACTTACTGCACGTGTGTTGGGGTTTGTGCATGTATGTAAATTTTTCCAAATCACTAGAATTAGAAGCCCTGGTAGCCTAGTTTCCCGAGGGCTTTCCAACGCCACTGAAACTGGCTCAATCGGAGCTCGTTCTCATCTGTGTTGATAGTCCCTATCAATTCCCTCTCTAGAATGATTATATTCTTGTATTTTTCCACTGTCTCTTCGCTAGAGTGAGACTAACACCCTATCGTAGCTGCTCATTAGTGGGGCATCTACGACCTGAAGACCATATGGACGTACTGCCCTTTATAATATCGAGCTGTAATTGCACAAAAAAGTAGTTTTTTCCAGACTTTAGAGCCTTTTTGAGGGTCCAAACGGCCTTTTCTGAGGCCGAGACTTACCGCACGTGTGATGGGGTGTGTGCGCGTATGTAATTTTTTTCAGATCACTAGAATTAGAAGCCCTGGTAACCTAGTTTCCCGAGGGCTTTCCAACGCCACTGAAACTGGCTCAATCGGAGCTCGTTTTCATCCGCGTTGATAGTCCCTATCAATTCCCTCTCTAGAATGATTATATTCTTCTATTTTCCCACCGTCTCTTCGCTAGTGTGAGACTAACACCCTATCGTAGCCGCTCATTGGTGGGCCGTCTACGACCTGAAGACCATATGGACGTACTGCCCTTTATAATATCGAGCTGTAATTGCACAAAAAAGTAGTTTTTTCTAGACTTTAGAGCCTTTTTGAGGGTCCAAACGGCCTTTTCTGGGGCCGAGACTTACTGCACGTGTGTTGGGGTTTGTGCATGTATGTAAATTTTTCCAAATCACTAGAATTAGAAGCCCTGGTTGCCTAGTTTCCCGAGGGCTTTCCAACGCCACTGAAACTGGCTCAATCGGAGCTCGTTCTCATCTGTGTTGATAGTCCCTATCAATTCCCTCTCTAGAATGATTATATTCTTGTATTTTTCCACTGTCTCTTCGCTAGAGTGAGACTAACACCCTATCGTAGCTGCTCATTAGTGGGGCATCTACGACCTGAAGACCATATGGACGTACTGCCCTTTATAATATCGAGCTGTAATTGCACAAAAAAGTAGTTTTTTCCAGACTTTAGAGCCTTTTTGAGGGTCCAAACGGCCTTTTCTGGGGCCGAGACTTACCACACGTTTGTTGGGGTGTGTGCGCATATGTAAATTTTTCTAGATCACTAGAATTAGAAGCCCTGGTAGCCTAGTTTCCCGAGGGCTTTCCAACGCCACTGAAACTGGCTCAATCGGAGCTCGTTCTCATCTGTGTTGATAGTCCCTATCAATTCCCTCTCTAGAATGATTATATTCTTCTGTTTTTCCACTGTCTCTTCGCTAGTGTGAGACTAACACCCTATCGTAGCTGCTCATTAGTGGGGCGTCTACGACCTGAAGACCATATGGACATACTGCCCTTTATAATATCGAGCTGTAATTGCACAAAAAAGTAATTTTTTCCAGACTTTAGAGCCTTTTTGAGGGTCCAAACGGCCTTTTCTGGGGCCGAGACTTACCGCACGTGTGCTGGGGTGTGTGCGCGTATGTAAATTTTTCTAGATCGCTAGAATTAGAAGTCCTGGTAGCCTAGTTTCCTAAGGGCTTTTCAACGCCACTGAAACCGGCTCAATCGGAGCTCCTTTTCATCCGCGTTGATAGTCCCTATCAATTCCCTCTCTAGAATGATTATATTCTTCTATTTTCCCACAGTCTCTTCGCTAGTGTGAGACTAACACCCTATCGTAGCCGCTCATTGGTGGGCCGTCTACGACCTAAAGACCATGTGGACGTACTGCCCTTTATAATATCGAGCTGTAATTGCACAAAAAAGTAGTTTTTTCCAGACTTTAGAGCCTTTTTTAGGGTCCAAACTGCTTTTTCTGGGGCCGAGACTTACCGCACGTGTGTTGGGGTGTGTGCGCGTATGAAAATTTTTCCAGATCACTAGAATTAGAAGCCCTGGTAGCCTAGTTTCCCGAGGGCTTTCCAACGCCACTGAAACTGGCTCAATCGGAGCTCGTTCTCATCTGTGTTGATAGTCCCTATCAATTCCCTCTCTAGAATGATTATATTCTTCTATTTTTCCACTGTCTCTTCGCTAGTGTGAGACTAACACCCTATCGTAGCTGCTCATTAGTGGGGCATCTACGACCTGAAGACCATATGGTCGTACTGCCCTTTATAATATCGAGCTGTAATTGCACAAAAAAGTAGTTTTTTCCAGACTTTAGAGCCTTTTTGAGTGTCCAAACGGCCTTTTCTGGGGTCGAGACTTACCGCACGTGTGCTGGGGTGTGTGCGCGTATGTAAATTTTTCCAGATAGCTTGAATTAGAAGTCCTGGTAGCCTAGTTTCCCGAGGGCTTTCCAACGCCACTGAAACCGGCTCAATCGGAGCTCGTTTTCATCCGCGTTGATAGTCCTTATCAATTCCCTCTCTAGAATGATTATATTCTTCTATTTTCACACCGTCTCTTCGCTAGTGTGAGACTAACACCCTATCGTAGCCGCTCATTGGTGGGCCGTCTACGACCTGAAGACCATATGGACGTACTGCCCTTTATAATATCAAGCTGTAATTGCACAAAAAAGTAGTTTTTTCTAGACTTTAGAGCCTTTTTGAGGGTCCAAACGGCCTTTTCTGGGGCCGAGACTTACTGCACGTGTGTTGGGGTTTGTGCATGTATGTAAATTTTTCCAAATCACTAGAATTAGAAGCCCTGGTAGCCTAGTTTCCCGAGGGCTTTCCAACGCCACTGAAACTGGCTCAATCGGAGCTCGTTCTCATCTGTGTTGATAGTCCCTATCAATTCCCTCTCTAGAATGATTATATTCTTGTATTTTCACACCGTCTCTTCGCTAGTGTGAGACTAACACCCTATCGTAGCTGCTCATTAGTGGGGCATCTACGACCTGAAGACCATATGGACGTACTGCCCTTTATAATATGGAGCTGTAATTGCACAAAAAAGTAGTTTTTTCCAGACTTTAGAGCCTTTTTGAGGGTCCAAACGGCCTTTTCTGAGGCCGAGACTTACCGCACGTGTGATGGCGTGTGTGCGCGTATGTAATTTTTTCCAGATCACTAGAATTAGAAGCCCTGGTAACCCAGTTTCCCGAGGGCTTTCCAACGCCACTGAAACTGGCTCAATCGGAGCTCGTTTTCATCCGCGTTGATAGTCCCTATCAATTCCCTCTCTAGAATGATTATATTCTTCTATTTTCCCACCGTCTCTTCGCTAGTGTGAGACTAACACCCTATCGTAGCCGCTCATTGGTGGGCCGTCTACAAGCTGAAGACCATATGGACGTACTGCCCTTTATAATATCGAGCTGTAATTGCACAAAAAAGTAATTTTTTCCAGACTTTAGAGCCTTTTTGAGGGTCCAAACGGCCTTTTCTGGGGCCGAGACTTACCGCACGTGTGCTGGGGTGTGTGCGCGTATGTAAATTTTTCTAGATCGCTAGAATTAGAAGTCCTAGTAGCCTAGTTTCCTAAGGGCTTTTCAACGCCACTGAAACCGGCTCAATCGGAGCTCCTTTTCATCCGCGTTGATAGTCCCTATCAATTCCCTCTCTAGAATGATTATATTCTTCTATTTTCCCACAGTCTCTTCGCTAGTGTGAGACTAACACCCTATCGTAGCCGCTCATTGGTGGGCCGTCTACGACCTAAAGACCATGTGGACGTACTGCCCTTTATAATATCGAGCTGTAATTGCACAAAAAAGTAGTTTTTTCCAGACTTTAGAGCCTTTTTTAGGGTCCAAACTGCTTTTTCTGGGGCCGAGACTTACCGCACGTGTGTTGGGGTGTGTGCGCGTATGAAAATTTTTCCAGATCACTAGAATTAGAAGCCCTGGTAGCCTAGTTTCCCGAGGGCTTTCCAACGCCACTGAAACTGGCTCAATCGGAGCTCGTTCTCATCTGTGTTGATAGTCCCTATCAATTCCCTCTCTAGAATGATTATATTCTTCTATTTTTCCACTGTCTCTTCGCTAGTGTGAGACTAACACCCTATCGTAGCTGCTCATTAGTGGGGCATCTACGACCTGAAGACCATATGGTCGTACTGCCCTTTATAATATCGAGCTGTAATTGCACAAAAAAGTAGTTTTTTCCAGACTTTAGAGCCTTTTTGAGTGTCCAAACGGCCTTTTCTGGGGTCGAGACTTACCGCACGTGTGCTGGGGTGTGTGCGCGTATGTAAATTTTTCCAGATAGCTTGAATTAGAAGTCCTGGTAGCCTAGTTTCCCGAGGGCTTTCCAACGCCACTGAAACCGGCTCAATCGGAGCTCGTTTTCATCCGCGTTGATAGTCCTTATCAATTCCCTCTCTAGAATGATTATATTCTTCTATTTTCACACCGTCTCTTCGCTAGTGTGAGACTAACACCCTATCGTAGCCGCTCATTGGTGGGCCGTCTACGACCTGAAGACCATATGGACGTACTGCCCTTTATAATATCAAGCTGTAATTGCACAAAAAAGTAGTTTTTTCTAGACTTTAGAGCCTTTTTGAGGGTCCAAACGGCCTTTTCTGGGGCCGAGACTTACTGCACGTGTGTTGGGGTTTGTGCATGTATGTAAATTTTTCCAAATCACTAGAATTAGAAGCCCTGGTAGCCTAGTTTCCCGAGGGCTTTCCAACGCCACTGAAACTGGCTCAATCGGAGCTCGTTCTCATCTGTGTTGATAGTCCCTATCAATTCCCTCTCTAGAATGATTATATTCTTGTATTTTCACACCGTCTCTTCGCTAGTGTGAGACTAACACCCTATCGTAGCTGCTCATTAGTGGGGCATCTACGACCTGAAGACCATATGGACGTACTGCCCTTTATAATATGGAGCTGTAATTGCACAAAAAAGTAGTTTTTTCCAGACTTTAGAGCCTTTTTGAGGGTCCAAACGGCCTTTTCTGAGGCCGAGACTTACCGCACGTGTGATGGCGTGTGTGCGCGTATGTAATTTTTTCCAGATCACTAGAATTAGAAGCCCTGGTAACCCAGTTTCCCGAGGGCTTTCCAACGCCACTGAAACTGGCTCAATCGGAGCTCGTTTTCATCCGCGTTGATAGTCCCTATCAATTCCCTCTCTAGAATGATTATATTCTTCTATTTTCCCACCGTCTCTTCGCTAGTGTGAGACTAACACCCTATCGTAGCCGCTCATTGGTGGGCCGTCTACAAGCTGAAGACCATATGGACGTACTGCCCTTTATAATATCAAGCTGTAATTGCACAAAAAAGTAGTTTTTTCTAGACTTTAGAGCCTTTTTGAGGGTCCAAACGGCCTTTTCTGGGGCCGAGACTTACGCATGTGTGTTGGGGTGTGTGCGCGTATGTAAATTTTTCCAGATCACTAGAATTAGAAGACCTGGTAGCCTAGTTTCCCGAGGGCTTTCCAACGCCACTGAAACTGGCTCAATCGGAGCTCGTTCTCATCTGTGTTGATAGTCCCTATCAATTCCCTCTCTAGAATGATTATATTCTTCTATTTTTCCACTGTCTCTTCGCTAGTGTGAGACTAACACCCTATCGTACCTGCTCATTAGTGGGGCGTCTACGACCTGAAGACCATATGGACGTACTGCCCTTTATAATATCGAGCTGTAATTGCACAAAAAAGTAGTTTTTTCCAGACTTTACAGCCTTTTTGAGGGTCCAAACGGCCTTTTCTGGGGCCGAGACTTACCGCACGTGTGCTGGGGTGTGTGCGCGTATGTAAATTTTTCCAAATCGCTAGAATTAGAAGTCCTGGTAGCCTAGTTTCCCGAGGGCTTTCCAACGCCACTGAAACCGGCTCAATCGGAGCTCGTTTTCATCCGCGTTGATAGTCCCTATCAATTCCCTCTCTAGAATGATTATATTCTTCTATTTTCCCACCGTCTCTTCGCTAGTGTGAGACTAACACCCTATCGTAGCCGCTCATTAGTGGGCCGTCTACGACCTGAAGACCATATGGACGTACTACCCTTTATAATATCGAGCTGTAATTGCACAAAAAAGTAGTTTTTTCTAGACTTTAGAGCCTTTTTGAGGGTCCAAACGGCCTTTTCTGGGGCCGAGACTTACCGCACGTGTGTTGGGGTGTGTGCGCGTATGTAAATTTTTCCAGATCACTAGAATTAGAAGCCCTGGTAGCCTAGTTTCCTGAGGGCTTTCCAACGCCACTGAAACTGGCTCAATCGGAGCTCGTTCTCATCTGTGTTGATAGTCCCTATCAATTCCCTCTCTAGAATGATTATATTCTTCTATTTTTCCACTGTCTCTTCGCTAGTGTGAGACTAACACCCTATCGTAGCTGCTCATTAGTGGGGCATCTACGACCTGAAGACCTTATGGACGTACTGCCCTTTATAATATCGAGCTGTAATTGCACAAAAAAGTAGTTTTTTCTAGACTTTAGAGCCTTTTTGAGGGTCCAAACGGCCTTTTCTGGGGCCGAGACTTACCGCACGTATGTTGGGGTTTGTGCGCGTATGTAAATTTTTCCAGATCACTAGAATTAGAAGCCCTGGTAGCCTAGTTTCCCGAGGGCTTTCCAACGCCACTGAAACTGGCTCAATCGGAGCTCGTTCTGATCTGTGTTGATAGTCCCTATCAATTCCCTCTCTAAAATGATTATATTCTTCTATTTTTCCACTGTCTCTTCGCTAGTGTGAGACTAACACCCTATCATAGCTGCTCATTAGTGGGGCATCTATGACCTGAAGACCATATGGACGTACTGCCCTTTATAATATCGAGCTGTAATTGCACAAAAAAGTAGTTTTTTCCAGACTTTAGAGCCTTTTTGAGGGTCCAAACTTCCTTTTCTGGGGCCGAGACTTACCGCACGTGTGTTGGGGTGTGGGCGCGTATGTAATTTTTTCCAGATCACTAGAATTAGAAGCCCTGGTAACCTAGTTTCCCAAGGGCTTTCCAACGCCACTGAAACTGGCTCAATCGGAGCTCGTTTTCATCCGCGTTGATAGCCCCTATCAATTCCCTCTCTAGAATGATTTTATTCTTCTATTTTCCCACCGTCTGTTCGCTAGTGTGAGACTAACACCCTATCGTAGCCGCTCATTGGTGTGCCGTCTACGACCTGAAGACCATATGGACGTACTGCCCTTTATTATATCGAGCTGTAATTGCACAAAAAAGTAATTTTTTCTAGACTTTAGAGCCTTTTTGAGGGTCCAAATGGCCTCTTCTGGGGCCGAGACTTACCGCACGTGTGTTGGGGAGTGTGCGCGTATGTAAATTTTTCCAAATCACTAGAATTAGAAGCCCCGGTAGCCTAGTTTCCCGAGGGCTTTCCAACGCCACTGAAACTGGCTCAATCGGAGCTCGTTCTTATCTGTGTTGATAGTCCGTATCAATTCCGTCTCTAGAATGATTATATCCTTCTATTTTTCCACTGTCTCTTCGCTAGTGGGAGACTAACACCCTATCGTAGCTGCTCATTAGTGGGGGATCTACGACCTGAAGACCATATGGACGTACTGCCCTTTATAATATCGAGCTGTAATTGCACAAAAAAGTAGTTTTTTCCAGACTTTAGAGCCTTTTTGAGGGTCCAAACGGCCTTTTCTGGGGCCGAGACTTACCGCACGTGTGCTGGGGTGTGTGCGCGTATGTAAATTTTTCCAGATCGCTAGAATTAGAAGTCCTGGTAGCCTAGTTTCCTAAGGGCTTTCCAACGCCACTGAAACCGGCTCAATCGGAGCTCCTTTTCATCCGCGTTGATAGTCCCTATCAATTCCCTCTCTAGAATGATTATATTCTTCTATTTTCCCACAGTCTCATCGCTAGTGTGAGACTAACACCCTATCGTAGCCGCTCATTGGTGGGCCGTCTACGACCTAAAGACCATGTGGACGTACTGCCCTTTATAATATCGAGCTGTAATTGCACAAAAAAGTAGTTTTTTCCAGACTTTAGAGCCTTTTTTAGGGTCCAAACTGCCTTTTCTGGGGCCGAGACTTACCGCACGTGTGTTGGGGTGTGTGCGCGTATGTAAATTTTTCCAGATCACTAGAATTAGAAGCCCTGGTAGCCTAGTTTCCCGAGGGCTTTCCAACGCCACTGAAACTGGCTCAATCGGAGCTCGTTCTCATCTGTGTTGATAGTCCCTATCAATTCCCTCTCTAGAATGATTTTATTCTTCTATTTTTCCACTGTCTCTTCGCTAGTGTGAGACTAACACCCTATCGTAGCCGCTCATTGGTGGGCCGTCTACAACCTGAAGACCATATGGACGTACTGCCCTTTATAATATCGAGCTGTAATTGCACAAAAAAGTAGTTTTTTCCAGACTTTAGAGCCTTTTTGAGGGTCCAAACGGCCTTTTCTGAGGCCGAGACTTACCGCACGTGTGATGGCGTGTGTGCGCGTATGTAATTTTTTCCAGATCACTAGAATTAGAAGCCCTGGTAACCTAGTTTCCCGAGGGCTTTCCAACGCCACTGAAACTGGCTCAATCGGAGCTCGTTTTCATCCGCGTTGATAGTCCCTATCAATTCCCTCTCTAGAATGATTATATTCTTCTATTTTCCCACCGTCTCTTCGCTAGTGTGAGACTAACACCCTATCGTAGCCGCTCATTGGTGGGCCGTCTACGACCTGAAGACCATATGGACGTACTGCCCTTTATAATATCAAGCTGTAATTGCACAAAAAAGTAGTTTTTTCTAGACTTTAGAGCCTTTTTGAGGGTCCAAACGGCCTTTTCTGGGGCCGAGACTTACGCATGTGTGTTGGGGTGTGTGCGCGTATGTAAATTTTTCCAGATCACTAGAATTAGAAGACCTGGTAGCCTAGTTTCCCGAGGGCTTTCCAACGCCACTGAAACTGGCTCAATCGGAGCTCGTTCTCATCTGTGTTGATAGTCCCTATCAATTCCCTCTCTAGAATGATTATATTCTTCTATTTTTCCACTGTCTCTTCGCTAGTGTGAGACTAACACCCTATCGTAGCTGCTCATTAGTGGGGCGTCTACGACCTGAAGACCATATGGACGTACTGCCCTTTATAATATCGAGCTGTAATTGCACAAAAAAGTAGTTTTTTCCAGACTTTACAGCCTTTTTGAGGGTCCAAACGGCCTTTTCTGGGGCCGAGACTTACCGCACGTGTGCTGGGGTGTGTGCGCGTATGTAAATTTTTCCAAATCGCTAGAATTAGAAGTCCTGGTAGCCTAGTTTCCCGAGGGCTTTCCAACGCCACTGAAACCGGCTCAATCGGAGCTCGTTTTCATCCGCGTTGATAGTCCCTATCAATTCCCTCTCTAGAATGATTATATTCTTCTATTTTCCCACCGTCTCTTCGCTAGTGTGAGACTAACACCCTATCGTAGCCGCTCATTGGTGGGCCGTCTACGACCTGAAGACCATATGGACGTACTACCCTTTATAATATCGAGCTGTAATTGCACAAAAAAGTAGTTTTTTCTAGACTTTAGAGCCTTTTTGAGGGTCCAAACGGCCTTTTCTGGGGCCGAGACTTACCGCACGTGTGTTGGGGTGTGTGCGCGTATGTAAATTTTTCCAGATCACTAGAATTAGAAGCCCTGGTAGCCTAGTTTCCTGAGGGCTTTCCAACGCCACTGAAACTGGCTCAATCGGAGCTCGTTCTCATCTGTGTTGATAGTCCCTATCAATTCCCTCTCTAGAATGATTATATTCTTCTATTTTTCCACTGTCTCTTCGCTAGTGTGAGACTAACACCCTATCGTAGCTGCTCATTAGTGGGGCATCTACGACCTGAAGACCTTATGGACGTACTGCCCTTTATAATATCGAGCTGTAATTACACAAAAAAGTAGTTTTTTCTAGACTTTAGAGCCTTTTTGAGGGTCCAAACGGCCTTTTCTGGGGCCGAGACTTACCGCACGTATGTTGGGGTTTGTGCGCGTATGTAAATTTTTCCAGATCACTAGAATTAGAAGCCCTAGTAGCCTAGTTTCCCGAGGGCTTTCCAACGCCACTGAAACTGGCTCAATCGGAGCTCGTTCTCATCTGTGTTGATAGTCCCTATCAATTCCCTCTCTAGAATGATTATATTCTTCTATTTTTCCACTGTCTCTTCGCTAGTGTGAGACTAACACCCTATCATAGCTGCTCATTAGTGGGGCATCTACGACCTGAAGACCATATGGACGTACTGCCCTTTATAATATCGAGCTGTAATTGCACAAAAAAGTAGTTTTTTCCAGACTTTAGAGCCTTTTTGAGGGTCCAAACTTCCTTTTCTGGGGCCGAGACTTACCGCACGTGTGTTGGGGTGTGGGCGCGTATGTAATTTTTTCCAGATCACTAGAATTAGAAGCCCTGGTAACCTAGTTTCCCAAGGGCTTTCCAACGCCATTGAAACTGGCTCAATCGGAGCTCGTTTTCATCCGCGTTGATAGCCCCTATCAATTCCCTCTCTAGAATGATTTTATTCTTCTATTTTCCCACCGTCTCTTCGCTAGTGTGAGACTAACACCCTATCGTAGCCGCTCATTGGTGGGCCGTCTACGACCTGATGACCATATGGACGTACTGCCCTTTATTATATCGAGCTGTAATTGCACAAAAAAGTAATTTTTTCTAGACTTTAGAGCCTTTTTGAGGGTCCAAATGGCCTCTTCTGGGGCCGAGACTTACCGCACGTGTGTTGGGGAGTGTGCGCGTATGTAAATTTTTCCAAATCACTAGAATTAGAAGCCCTGGTAGCCTAGTTTCCCGAGGGCTTTCCAACGCCACTGAAACTGGCTCAATCGGAGCTTGTTCTTATCTGTGTTGATAGTCCGTATCAATTCCGTCTCTAGAAGGATTATATCCTTCTATTTTTCCACTGTCTCTTCGCTAGTGTGAGACTAACACCCTATCGTAGCTGCTCATTAGTGGGGGATCTACGACCTGAAGACCATATGGACGTACTGCCCTTTATAATATCGAGCTGTAATTGCACAAAAAAGTAGTTTTTTCCAGACTTTAGAGCCTTTTTGAGGGTCCAAACGGCCTTTTCTGGGGCCGAGACTTACCGCACGTGTGCTAGGGTCCAAACCCTAAACCCTAAACCCTAAACCCTAAACCCTAAACCCTAAACCCTAAATTCCCTCTCTAGAATGATTATATTCTTCTATTTTCCCACCGTCTCTTCGCTAGTGTGAGACTAACACCCTATCGTAGCCGCTCATTGGTGGGCCGTCTACGACCTGAAGACCATATGGACGTACTACCCTTTATAATATCGAGCTGTAATTGCACAAAAAAGTAGTTTTTTCTAGACTTTAGTGCCTTTTTGAGGGTCCAAACGGCCTTTTCTGGGGCCGAGACTTACCGCACGTGTGTTGGGGTGTGTGCGCGTATGTAAATTTTTCCAGATCACTAGAATTAGAAGCCCTGGTAGCCTAGTTTCCTGAGGGCTTTCCAACGCCACTGAAACTGGCTCAATCGGAGCTCGTTCTCATTTGTGTTGATAGTCCCTATCAATTCCCTCTCTAGAATGATTATATTCTTCTATTTTTCCACTGTCTCTTCGCTAGTGTGAGACTAACACCCTATCGTAGCTGCTCATTAGTGGGGCATCTACGACCTGAAGACCTTATGGACGTACTGCCCTTTATAATATCGAGCTGTAATTGCACAAAAAAGTAGTTTTTTCTAGACTTTAGAGCCTTTTTGAGGGTCCAAACGGCCTTTTCTGGGGCCGAGACTTACCGCACGTATGTTGGGGTTTGTGCGCGTATGTAAATTTTTCCAGATCACTAGAATTAGAAGCCCTGGTAGCCTAGTTTCCCGAGGGCTTTCCAACGCCACTGAAACTGGCTCAATCGGAGCTCGTTCTCATCTGTGTTGATAGTCCCTATCAATTCCCTCTCTAGAATGATTATATTCTTCTATTTTTCCACTGTCTCTTTGCTAGTGTGAGACTAACACCCTATCATAGCTGCTCATTAGTGGGGCATCTACGACCTGAAGACCATATGGACGTACTGCCCTTTATAATATCGAGCTGTAATTGCACAAAAAAGTAGTTTTTTCCAGACTTTAGAGCCTTTTTGAGGGTCCAAACTTCCTTTTCTGGGGCCGAGACTTACCGCACGTGTGTTGGGGTGTGGGCGCGTATGTAATTTTTTCCAGATCACTAGAATTAGAAGCCCTGGTAACCTAGTTTCCCAAGGGCTTTCCAACGCCACTGAAACTGGCTCAATCGGAGCTCGTTTTCATCCGCGTTGATAGCCCCTATCAATTCCCTCTCTAGAATGATTTTATTCTTCTATTTTCCCACCGTCTCTTCGCTAGTGTGAGACTAACACCCTATCGTAGCCGCTCATTGGTGGGCCGTCTACGACCTGATGACCATATGGACGTACTGCCCTTTATTATATCGAGCTGTAATTGCACAAAAAAGTAATTTTTTCTAGACTTTAGAGCCTTTTTGAGGGTCCAAATGGCCTCTTCTGGGGCCGAGACTTACCGCACGTGTGTTGGGGAGTGTGCGCGTATGTAAATTTTTCCAAATCACTAGAATTAGAAGCCCTGGTAGCCTAGTTTCCCGAGGGCTTTCCAACGCCACTGAAACTGGCTCAATCGGAGCTTGTTCTTATCTGTGTTGATAGTCCGTATCAATTCCGTCTCTAGAAGGATTATATCCTTCTATTTTTCCACTGTCTCTTCGCTAGTGTGAGACTAACACCCTATCGTAGCTGCTCATTAGTGGGGGATCTACGACCTGAAGACCATATGGACGTACTGCCCTTTATAATATCGAGCTGTAATTGCACAAAAAAGTAGTTTTTTCCAGACTTTAGAGCCTTTTTGAGGGTCCAAACGGCCTTTTCTGGGGCCGAGACTTACCGCACGTGTGCTAGGGTGTGTGCGCATATGTAAATTTTTCCAGATCGCTAGAATTAGAAGTCCTGGTAGCCTAGTTTCCCGAGGGCTTTCCAACGCCACTGAAACCGGCTCAATCGGAGCTCGTTTTCATCCGCGTTGATAGTCCCTATCAATTCCCTCTCTAGAATGATTATATTCTTCTATTTTTCCACCGTCTCTTCGCTAGTGTGAGACTAACACCCTATCGTAGCCGCTCATTGGTGGGCCGTCTACGACCTGAAGACCATATGGACGTACTGCCCTTTATAATATCGAGCTGTAATTGCACAAAAAAGTAGTTTTTTCCAGACTTTACAGCCTTTTTGAGGGTCCAAACGGCCTTTTCTGGGGCCGAGACTTACCGCATGTGGGTTGGGGTGTGCGCGCGTATGTAAATTTTTCCAGATCACTAGAATTAGAAGCCCTGGTAGCCTAGTTTCCTGAGGGCTTTCCAACGCCACTGAAACTGGCTCAATCGGAGCTCGTTCTCATCTGTGTTGATAGTCCCTATCAATTCCCTCTCTAGAATAATTATATTCTTCTATTTTTCCACTGTCTCTTCGCTAGTGTGAGACTAACACCCTATCGTAGCTGCTCATTAGTGGGGCATCTACGACCTGAAGACCTTATCGACGTACTGCCCTTTATAATATCGAGCTGTAATTGCACAAAAAAGTAGTTTTTTCTAGACTTTAGAGCCTTTTTGAGGGTCCAAACGGCCTTTTCTGGGGCCGAGACTTACCGCACGTATGTTGGGGTTTGTGCGCGTATGTAAATTTTTCCAGATCACTAGAATTAGAAGCCCTGGTAACCTAGTTTCCCGAGGGCTTTCCAACGCCACTGAAACTGGCTCAATCGGAGCTCGTTCTCATCTGTGTTGATAGTCCCTATCAATTCCCTCTCTAGAATGATTATATTCTTCTATTTTTCCACTGTCTCTTCGCTAGTGTGAGACTAACACCCTATCATAGCTGCTCATTAGTGGGGCATCTACGACCTGAAGACCATATAGACGTACTGCCCTTTATAATATCGAGCTGTAATTGCACAAAAAAGTAGTTTTTTCCAGACTTTAGAGCCTTTTTGAGGGTCCAAACTTCCTTTTCTGGGGCCGAGACTTACCGCACGTGTGTTGGGGTGTGGGCGCGTATGTAATTTTTTCCAGATCACTAGAATTAGAAGCCCTGGTAACCTAGTTTCCCGAGGGCTTTCCAACGCCACTGAAACTGGCTCAATCGGAGCTCGTTTTCATCCGCGTTGATAGTCCCTATCAATTCCCTCTCTAGAATGATTATATTCTTCTATTTTTCCACCGTCTCTTCGCTAGTGTGAGACTAACACCCTATCGTAGCCGCTCATTGGTGGGCCATCTACGACCTGAAGACCATATGGACGTACTGCCCTTTATAATATCGAGCTGTAATTGCACAAAAAAGTAGTTTTTTCCAGACTTTACAGCCTTTTTGAGGGTCCAAACGGCCTTTTCTGGGGCCGAGACTTACCGCACGTGTGCTGGGGTGTGTGCGTGTATGTAAATTTTTCCAGATCACTAGAATTAGAAGCCCTGGTAGCCTAGTTTCCCGAGGGCTTTCCAACGCCACTGAAACTGGCTCAATCAGAGCTCGTTCTCATCTGTGTTGATAGTCCCTATCAATTCCCTTCTAGAATGATTATATTCTTCTATTTTTCCACCGTCTCTTCGCTAGTGTGAGACTAACACCCTATCGTAGCTGCTCATTAGTGGGGCATCTACGACCTGAAGACCATATGGACGTACTGCCCTTTATAATATCGAGCTGTAATTGCACAAAAAAGTAGTTTTGTTCCAGACTTTAGAGCCTTTTTGAGGGTCCAAACGGCCTTTTCTGGGGCCGAGACTTACCGCACATGTGTTGGGGTGTGTGCGCATATGTAATTTTTTCCAGATCACTAGAATTAGAAGCCCTGGTAACCTAGTTTCCCGAGGGATTTCCAACGCCACTTAAACTGGCTCAATCGGAGCTCGTTCTCATCTGTGTTGATAGTCCCTATCAATTCCCTCTCTAGAATGATTATATTCTTCTATTTTTCCACTGTCTCTTCGCTAGTGTGAGACTAACACCCTATCGTAGCTGCTCATTAGTGGGGCGTCTACGACCTGAAGACCATATGGACGTACTGCCCTTTATAATATCGAGCTGTAATTGCACAAAAAAGTAGTTTTTTTCCAGACTTTAGAGCCTTTTTGAGGGTCCAAACGGCCTTTTCTGGGGCCGAGACTTACCGCACGTGTGCTGGGGTGTGTGCGCGTATGTAAATTTTTCCAGATCGCTAGAATTCGAAGTCCTGGTAGCCTAGTTTCCCGAGGGCTTTCCAACGCCACTGAAACCGGCTCAATCGGAGCTCGTTTTCATCCGCGTTGATAGTCCCTATCAATTCCCTCTCTAGAATGATTATATTCTTCTATTTTCCCACCGTCTCTTCGCTAGTGTGAGACTAACACCCTATCGTAGCCGCTCATTGGTGGGCTGTCTACGACCTGAAGACCATGTGGACGTACTGCCCTTTATAATATCGAGCTGTAATTGCACAAAAAAGTAGTTTTTTCCAGACTTTACAGCCTTTTTGAGGGTCCAAACGGCCTTTTCTGGGGCCGAGACTTACCGCACGTGTGTTGGGGTGTGTGCGCATATGTAAATTTTTCCAGATCACTAGAATTAGAAGCCCTGGTAGCCTAGTTTCTCGAGGGCTTTCCAACGCCACTGAAACTGGCTCAATCGGAGCTCGTTCTCATCTGTGTTGATAGTCCCTATCAATTCCCTCTCTAGAATGATTATATTCTTCTATTTTTCCACTGTCTCTTCGCTAGTGTGAGACTAACACCCTATCGTAGCTGCTCATTAGTGGGGCGTCTACGACCTGAAGACCATATGGACGTACTGCCCTTTATAATATCGAGCTGTAATTGCACAAAAAAGTAGTTTTTTCCAGACTTTAGAGCCTTTTTGAGGGTCCAAACGGCCTATTCTGGGGCCGAGACTTACCGCACATGTGCTGGGGTGTGTGCGCGTATGTAAATTTTTCCATATCGCTAGAATTAGAAGTCCTGGTAGCCTAGTTCCCTGAGGGCTTTCCAACGCCACTGAAACCGGTTCAATCGGAGCTCGTTTTCATCCGCGTTGATAGTCCCTATCAATTCCCTCTCTAGAATGATTATATTCTTCTATTTTCCCACCGTCTCTTCGGTAGTGTGAGACTAACACCCTATCGTAGCCGCTCATTGGTGGGCCGTCTACGACCTGAAGACCATGTGGACGTACTGCCCTTTATAATATCGAGTTGTAATTGCACAAAAAAGTAGTTTTTTCCAGACTTTAGAGCCTTTTTGAGGGTCCAAACGGCCTTTTCTGGGGCCGAGACTTACCGCACGTGTGTTGGGGTGTGTGCGCATATGTAAATTTTACTAGATCACTAGAATTAGAAGCCCTGGTAGCCTAGTTTCTCGAGGGCTTTCCAACGCCACTGAAACTGGCTCAATCGGAGCTCGTTCTCATCTGTGTTGATAGTCCCTATCAATTCCCTCTCTAGAATGATTATATTCTTCTATTTTTCCACTGTCTCTTCGCTAGTGTGAGACTAACACCCTATCGTAGCTGCTCATTAGTGGGGCATCTACGACCTGAAGACCTTATGGACGTACTGCCCTTTATAATATCGAGCTGTAATTGCACAAAAAAGTAGTTTTTTCTAGACTTTAGAGCCTTTTTGAGGGTCCAAACGGCCTTTTCTGGGGCCGAGACTTACCGCACGTATGTTGGGGTTTGTGCACGTATGTAAATTTTTCCAGATCACTAGAATTAGAAGCCCTGGTAACCTAGTTTCCCGAGGGCTTTCCAACGCCACTGAAACTGGCTCAATCGGAGCTCGTTCTCATCTGTGTTGATAGTCCCTATCAATTCCCTCTCTAGAATGATTATATTCTTCTATTTTTCCACTGTCTCTTCGCTAGTGTGAGACTAACACCCTATCATAGCTGCTCATTAGTGGGGCATCTACGACCTGAAGACCATATAGACGTACTGCCCTTTATAATATCGAGCTGTAATTGCACAAAAAAGTAGTTTTTTCCAGACTTTAGAGCCTTTTTGAGGGTCCAAACTTCCTTTTCTGGGGCCGAGACTTACCGCACGTGTGTTGGGGTGTGGGCGCGTATGTAATTTTTTCCAGATCACTAGAATTAGAAGCCCTGGTAACCTAGTTTCCCGAGGGCTTTCCAACGCCACTGAAACTGGCTCAATCGGAGCTCGTTTTCATCCGCGTTGATAGTCCCTATCAATTCCCTCTCTAGAATGATTATATTCTTCTATTTTTCCACCGTCTCTTCGCTAGTGTGAGACTAACACCCTATCGTAGCCGCTCATTGGTGGGCCATCTACGACCTGAAGACCATATGGACGTACTGCCCTTTATAATATCGAGTTGTAATTGCACAAAAAAGTAGTTTTTTCCAGACTTTACAGCCTTTTTGAGGGTCCAAACGGCCTTTTCTGGGGCCGAGACTTACCGCACGTGTGCTGGGGTGTGTGCGTGTATGTAAATTTTTCCAGATCACTAGAATTAGAAGCCCTGGTAGCCTACTTTCCCGAGGGCTTTCCAACGCCACTGAAACTGGCTCAATCAGAGCTCGTTCTCATCTGTGTTGATAGTCCCTATCAATTCCCTTCTAGAATGATTATATTCTTCTATTTTTCCACCGTCTCTTCGCTAGTGTGAGACTAACACCCTATCGTAGCTGCTCATTAGTGGGGCATCTACGACCTGAAGACCATATGGACGTACTGCCCTTTATAATATCGAGCTGTAATTGCACAAAAAAGTAGTTTTGTTCCAGACTTTAGAGCCTTTTTGAGGGTCCAAACGGCCTTTTCTGGGGCCGAGACTTACCGCACATGTGTTGGGGTGTGTGCGCATATGTAATTTTTTCCAGATCACTAGAATTAGAAGCCCTGGTAACCTAGTTTCCCGAGGGATTTCCAACGCCACTTAAACTGGCTCAATCGGAGCTCGTTCTCATCTGTGTTGATAGTCCCTATCAATTCCCTCTCTAGAATGATTATATTCTTCTATTTTTCCACTGTCTCTTCGCTAGTGTGAGACTAACACCCTATCGTAGATGCTCATTAGTGGGGCGTCTACGACCTGAAGACCATATGGACGTACTGCCCTTTATAATATCGAGCTGTAATTGCACAAAAAAGTAGTTTTTTTCCAGACTTTAGAGCCTTTTTGAGGGTCCAAACGGCCTTTTCTGGGGCCGAGACTTACCGCACGTGTGCTGGGGTGTGTGCGCGTATGTAAATTTTTCCAGATCGCTAGAATTCGAAGTCCTGGTAGCCTAGTTTCCCGAGGGCTTTCCAACGCCACTGAAACCGGCTCAATCGGAGCTCGTTTTCATCCGCGTTGATAGTCCCTATCAATTCCCTCTCTAGAATGATTATATTCTTCTATTTTCCCACCGTCTCTTCGCTAGTGTGAGACTAACACCCTATCGTAGCCGCTCATTGGTGGGCTGTCTACGACCTGAAGACCATGTGGACGTACTGCCCTTTATAATATCGAGCTGTAATTGCACAAAAAAGTAGTTTTTTCCAGACTTTACAGCCTTTTTGAGGGTCCAAACGGCCTTTTCTGGGGCCGAGACTTACCGCACGTGTGTTGGGGTGTGTGCGCATATGTAAATTTTTCCAGATCACTAGAATTAGAAGCCCTGGTAGCCTAGTTTCTCGAGGGCTTTCCAACGCCACTGAAACTGGCTCAATCGGAGCTCGTTCTCATCTGTGTTGATAGTCCCTATCAATTCCCTCTCTAGAATGATTATATTCTTCTATTTTTCCACTGTCTCTTCGCTAGTGTGAGACTAACACCCTATCGTAGCTGCTCATTAGTGGGGCGTCTACGACCTGAAGACCATATGGACGTACTGCCCTTTATAATATCGAGCTGTAATTGCACAAAAAAGTAGTTTTTTCCAGACTTTAGAGCCTTTTTGAGGGTCCAAACGGCCTTTTCTGGGGCCGAGACTTACCGCACATGTGCTGGGGTGTGTGCGCGTATGTAAATTTTTCCAGATCGCTAGAATTAGAAGTCCTGGTAGCCTAGTTTCCCGAGGGCTTTCCAACGCCACTGAAACCGGTTCAATCGGAGCTCGTTTTCATCCGCGTTGATAGTCCCTATCAATTCCCTCTCTAGAATGATTATATTCTTCTATTTTCCCACCGTCTCTTCGGTAGTGTGAGACTAACACCCTATCGTAGCCGCTCATTGGTGGGCCGTCTACGACCTGAAGACCATGTGGACGTACTGCCCTTTATAATATCGAGTTGTAATTGCACAAAAAAGTAGTTTTTTCCAGACTTTAGAGCCTTTTTGAGGGTCCAAACGGCCTTTTCTGGGGCCGAGACTTACCGCACGTGTGTTGGGGTGTGTGCGCATATGTAAATTTTTCTAGATCACTAGAATTAGAAGCCCTGGTAGCCTAGTTTCTCGAGGGCTTTCCAACGCCACTGAAACTGGCTCAATCGGAGCTCGTTCTCATCTGTGTTGATAGTCCCTATCAATTCCCTCTCTAGAATGATTATATTCTTCTATTTTTCCACTGTCTCTTCGCTAGTGTGAGACTAACACCCTATCGTAGCTGCTCATTAGTGGGGCATCTACGACCTGAAGACCATATGGACGTACTGCCCTTTATAATATCGAGCTGTAATTGCACAAAAAAGTAGTTTTTTCCAGACTTTAGAGCCTTTTTGAGGGTCCAAACGGCCTTTTCTGGGGCCGAGACTTACCGCACATGTGCTGGGGTGTGTGCGCGTATGTAAATTTTTCCAGATCGCTAGAATTAGAAGTCCTGGTAGCCTAGTTTCCCGAGGGCTTTCCAACGCCACTGGAACCGGCTCAATCGGAGCTCGTTTTCATCCACGTTGATAGTCCCTATCAATTCCCTCTCTAGAATGATTATATTCTTCTATTTTCCCACCGTCTCTTCGCTAGTGTGAGACTAACACCCTATCGTAGCCGCTCATTGGTGGGCCGTCTACGACCTGAAGACCATGTGGACGTACTGCCCTTTATAATATCGAGCTGTAATTGCACAAAAAAGTAGTTTTTTTCCAGACTTTAGAGCCTTTTTGAGGGTCCAAACGGCCTTTTCTGGGGCCGAGACTTACCGCACGTGTGTTGGGGTGTGTGCACGTATGTAAATTTTTCCAGATCACTAGAATTAGAAGCCGTGGTAGCCTAGTTTCCCGAGGGCTTTCCAACGCCACTGAAACTGGCTCAATCGGAGCTCGTTCTCATCTGTGTTGATAGTCCCTATCAATTCCCTCTCTAGAATGATTATATTCTTTTACTTTTCCACTATCTCTTCGCTAGTGTGAGACTAACACCCTATCGTAGCTGCTCATTAGTGGGGCGTCTACGACCGGAAGACCATATGGACGTACTGCCCTTTATAACATCGAGCTGTAATTGCCCAAAAAAGTAGTTTTTTCCAGACTTTAGAGCCTTTTTGAGGGTCCAAACGGCCTTTTCTGGGGCCGAGACTTACCGCACGTGTGCTGGGGTGTGTGCGCATATGTAAATTTTTCCAGATCGCTAGAATTAGAAGTCCTGGTAGCCTAGTTTCCCGAGGGCTTTCCAACGCCACTGGAACCGGCTCAATCGGAGCTCGTTTTCATCCGCGTTGATAGTCCCTATCAATTCCCTCTCTAGAATGATTATATTCTTCTATTTTCCCACCGTCTCTTCGCTAGTGTGAGACTAACACCCTATCGTAGCCGCTCATTGGTGGGCCGTCTACGACCTGAAGACCATATGGACGTACTACCCTTTATAATATCGAGCTGTAATTGCACAAAAAAGTAGTTTTTTCTAGACTTTAGAGCCTTTTTGAGGGTCCAAACGGCCTTTTCTGGGGCCGAGACTTACCGCATGTGTGTTGGGGTGTGTGCGCGTATGTAAATTTTTCCAGATCACTAGAATTAGAAGCCCTGGTAGCCTAGTTTCCCGAGGGCTTTCCAACGCCAATGAAACTGGTTCAATCGGAGCTCGTTCTCATCTGTGTTGATAGTCCCTATCAATTCCCTCTCTAGAATGATTATATTCTTTTACTTTTCCACTCTCTCTTCGCTAGTGTGAGACTAACACCCTATCGTAGCTGCTCATTAGTGGGGCGTCTACGACCGGAAGACCATATGGACGTACTGCCCTTTATAACATCGAGCTGTAATTGCCCAAAAAAGTAGTTTTTTCCAGACTTTAGAGCCTTTTTGAGGGTCCAAACGGCCTTTTCTGGGGCCGAGACTTACCGCACGTGTGCTGGGGTGTGTGCGCATATGTAAATTTTTCCAGATCGCTAGAATTAGAAGTCCTGGTAGCCTAGTTTCCCGAGGGCTTTCCAACGCCACTGGAACCGGCTCAATCGGAGCTCGTTTTCATCCGCGTTGATAGTCCCTATCAATTCCCTCTCTAGAATGATTATATTCTTCTATTTTCCCACCGTCTCTTCGCTAGTGTGAGACTAACACCCTATCGTAGCCGCTCATTGGTGGGCCGTCTACGACCTGAAGACCATATGGACGTACTACCCTTTATAATATCGAGCTGTAATTGCACAAAAAAGTAGTTTTTTCTAGACTTTAGAGCCTTTTTGAGGGTCCAAACGGCCTTTTCTGGGGCCGAGACTTACCGCATGTGTGTTGCGGTGTGTGCGCGTATGTAAATTTTTCCAGATCACTAGAATTAGAAGCCCTGGTAGCCTAGTTTCCCGAGGGCTTTCCAACGCCACTGAAACTGGCTCAATCGGAGCTCGTTCTCATCTGTGTTGATAGTCCCTATCAATTCCCTCTCTAGAATGATTATATTCTTCTATTTTTCCACTGTCTCTTCGCTAGTGTGAGACTAACACCCTATCGTAGCTGCTCATTAGTGGGGCGTCTACGACCTGAAGACCATATGGACGTACTGCCCTTTATAATATCAAGCTGTAATTGCACAAAAAAGTAGTTTTTTCCAGACTTTAGAGCCTTTTTGAGGGTCCAAACGGCCTTTTCTGGGGCCGAGACTTACCGCACGTGTGCTGGGGTGTGTGCGCGTATGTAAATTTTTCCAGATCGCTAGAATTAGAAGTCCTGGTAGCCTAGTTTCCCGAGGGCTTACCAACGCCACTGAAACCGGCTCAATCGGAGCTTGTTTTCATCCGCGTTGATAGTCCCTATCAATTCCCTCTCTAGAATGATTATATTCTTTTGTTTTCCCACTGTCTCTTCGCTAGTGTGAGACTAACACCCTATCGTAGCCGCTCATTGGTGGGCCGTCTACGACCTGAAGACCATACGGACGTACTACCCTTTATAATATCGAGCTGTAATTGCACAAAAAAGTAGTTTTTTCCAGACTTTAGAGCCTTTTTGAGGGTCCAAACAGCCTTTTCTGGGGCCGAGACTTACCGCACGTGTGTTGGGGTGTGTGCGCGTATGTAAATTTTTCCAGATCACTAGAATTAGAAGCCCTGGTAGCCTAGTTTCCCGAGGGATTTCCAACGCCACTGAAACTGGCTCAATCGGAGCTCGTTCTCATCTGTGTTGATAGTCCCTATCAATTCCCTCTCTAGAATGATTATATTCTTCTATTTTTCCACTGTCTCTTCGCTAGTGTGAGACTAACACCCTATCCTAGCTGCTCATTAGTGGGGCGTCTACGACCTGAAGACCATATGGATGTACTGCCCTTTATAATATCGAGCTGTAATTGCACAAAAAAGTAGTTTTTTCCAGACTTTAGAGCCTTTTTGAGGGTCCAAACGGCCTTTTCTGGGGCCGAGACTTACCGCACGTGTGCTGGGGTGTGTGCGCGTATGTAAATTTTTCCAGATCGCTAGAATTAGAAGTCCTGGTAGCCTAGTTTCCCGAGGGCTTTCCAACGCCACTGAAACCGGTTCAATCGGAGCTCGTTTTCATCCGCGTTGATAGTCCCTATCAATTCCCTCTCTAGAATGATTATATTCTTCTATTTTCCCACCGTCTCTTCGGTAGTGTGATACTAACAACCTATCGTAGCCGCTCATTGGTGGGCCGTCTACGACCTGAAGACCATATGGACGTACTGCCCTTTATAATATCGAGCTGTAATTGCACAAAAAAGTAGTTTTTTCTAGACTTTAGAGCCTTTTTGAGGGTCCAAACGGCCTTTTCTGGGGCCGAGACTTACCGCACGGGTGCTGGGGTGTGTGCGCGTATGTAAATTTTTCCAGATCGCTAGAATTAGAAGTCCTGGTAGCCTAGTTTCCCGAGGGCTTTCCAACGCCACTGAAACCGGCTCAATCGGAGCTCGTTTTCATCCGCGTTGATAGTCCCTATCAATTCCCTCTCTAGAATGATTATATTCTTCTATTTTTCCACCGTCTCTTCGCTAGTGTGAGACTAACACCCTATCGTAGCCGCTCATTGGTGGGCCGTCTACGACCTGAAGACCATATGGACGTACTGCCCATTATAATATCGAGCTCTAATTGCACAAAAAAGTAGTATTTTCCAGACTTTACAGCCTTTTTGAGGGTCCAAACGGCCTTTTCTGGGGCCGAGACTTACCGCACGTGTGCTGGGGTGTGTGCGCGTATGTAAATTTTTCCAGATCACTAGAATTAGAAGCCCTGGTAGCCTCGTTTCCCGAGGGCTTTCCAACGCCACTGAAACTGGCTCAATCGGAGCTCGTTCTCATCTTTGTTGATAGTCCCTATCAAATCCCTCTCTAGAATGATTATATTCTTCTATTTTTCCACCGTCTCTTCGCTAGTGTGAGACTAACACCCTATCGTAGCTCCTCATTAGTGGGGCATCTACGACCTGAAGACCATATGGACGTACTGCCCTTTATAATATCGAGCTGTAATTGCACAAAAAAGTAGTTTTTTCCAGACTTTAGAGCCTTTTTGAGGGTCCAAACGGCCTTTTCTGGGGCCGAGACTTACCGCACGTGTGTTGGGGTGTGTGCGCGTATGTTATTTTTTCCAGATCACTAGAATTAGAAGCCCTGGTACCCTAGTTTCCCGAGGGCTTTCCAACGCCACTGAAACTGGCTCAATCGGAGCTCGTTCTCATCTGTGTTGATAGTCCCTATCAATTCCCTCTCTAGAATGATTATACTCTTCTATTTTTCCACTGTCTCTTTGCTAGTGTGAGACTAACACTCTATCGTAGCTGCTCATTAGTGGGGCGTCTATGACCTGAAGACCATATGGACGTACTACCCTTTATAATATCGAGCTGTAATTGCACAAAAAAGTAGTTTTTTTCAGACTTTAGAGCCTTTTTGAGGGTCCAAACGGCCTTTTCTGGGGCCGAGACTTACCGCACGTGTGCTGGGGTGTGTGCGTGTATGTAAATTTTTCCAGATCGCTAGAATTAGAAGTCCTGGTAGCCTAGTTTCCCGAGGGCTTTCCAACGCCACTGAAACCGGCTCAATCGGAGCTCGTTTTCATCCGCGTTGATAGTCCCTATCAATTCCCTCTCTAGAATGATTATATTCTTCTATTTTCCCACCGTCTCTTCGCTAGTGTGAGACTAACACCCTATCGTAGCCGCTCATTGGTGGGCCGTCTACGACCTGAAGACCATGTGGACGTACTGCCCTTTATAATATCGAGCTGTAATTGCACAAAAAAGTAGATTTTTCCAGACTTTAGAGCCTTTTTGAGGGTCCAAACGGCCTTTTCTGGGGCCGAGACTTACCGCACGTGTGTTGGGGTGTGTGCGCGTATGTAAATTATTCCAGATAACTAGAATTAGAAGCCCTGGTAGCCTAGTTTCCCGAGGGCTTTCCAACGCCACTGAAACTGGCTCAATCGGAGCTCGTTCTCATCTTTGTTGATAGTCCCTATCAATTCCCTCTCTAGAATGATTATATTCTTCTATTTTTCCACTGTCTCTTCGCTAGTGTGAGACTAACACCCTATCGTAGCTGCTCATTAGTGGGGCGTCTACGACCTGAAGACCATATGGACGTACTGCCCTATATAATATCGAGCTGTAATTGCACAAAAAAGTAGTTTTTTCCAGACTTTAGAGCCTTTTTGAGGGTCCAAACGGCCTTTTCTGGGGCCGAGACTTACCGCACATGTGCTGGGGAGTGTGCGCGTATGTAAATTTTTCCAGATCGCTAGAATTAGAAGTCCTGGTAGCCTAGTTTCCCGAGGGCTTTCCAACGCCACTGGAACCGGCTCAATCGGAGCTCGTTTTCATCCGCGTTGATAGTCCCTATCAATTCCCTCTCTAGAATGATTATATTCTTCTATTTTCCCACCGTCTCTTCGCTAGTGTGAGACTAACACCCTATCGTAGCCGCTCATTGGTGGGCCGTCTACGACCTGAAGACCATGTGGACGTACTGCCCTTTATAATATCGAGCTGTAATTGCACAAAAAAGTAGTTTTTTCCAGACTTTAGAGCCTTTTTGAGGGTCCAAACGGCCTTTTCTGGGGCCGAGACTTACCGCACGTGGGTTGGGGTGTGCGCGCGTATGTAAATTTTTCCAGATCACTAGAATTAGAAGCCCTGGTAGCCTAGTTTCCCGAGGGCTTTCCAACGCCACTGAACCCGGCTCAATCGGAGCTCGTTCTCATCCGCGTTGATAGTCCCTATCAATTCCCTCTCTAGAATGATTATATTCTTCTATTTTCCCACCGTCTCTTCGCTAGTGTGAGACTAACACCCTATCGTAGCCGCTCATTGGTGGGCCGTCTACGACCTGAAGACCATGTGGACGTACTGCCCTTTATAATATCGAGCTGTAATTGCACAAAAAAGTAGTTTTTTCCAGACTTTAGAGCCTTTTTGAGGGTCCAAACGGCCTTTTCTGGGGCCGAGACTTACCGCACGTGGGTTGGGGTGTGCGCGCGTATGTAAATTTTTCCAGATCACTAGAATTAGAAGCCCTGGTAGCCTAGTTTCCCGAGGGCTTTCCAACGCCACTGAAACTGGCTCAATCGGAGCTCGTTCTCATCTGTGTTGATAGTCCCTATCAATTCCCTCTCTAGAATGATTATATTCTTTTACTTTTCCACTGTCTTATCGCTAGTGTGAGACTAACACCCTATCGTAGCTGCTCATTAGTGGGGCGTCTACGACCTGAAGACCATATGAACGTACTGCCCTTTATAATATCGAGCTGTAATTGCACAAAAAAGTAGTTTTTTCCAGACTTTAGAGCCTTTTTGAGGGTCCAAACGGCCTTTTCTGGGGCCGAGACTTACCGCACATCTGCTGGGGTGTGTGCGCGTATATAATCACTAGAATTAGAAGCCCTGGTAGCCTAGTTTCCCGAGGGCTTTCCAACGCCACTGAAACTGGCTCAATCGGAGCTCGTTCTCATCTGTGTTGATAGTCCCTATCAATTCCCTCTCTAGAATGATTATATTCTTCTATTTTTCCACTGTCTCTTCGCTAGTGTGAGACTAACACCCTATCATAGCTGCTCATTAGTGGGGCGTCTACGACCTGAAGACCATATGGACGTACTGCCCTATATAATATCGAGCTGTAATTGCACAAAAAAGTAGTTTTTTCCAGACTTTAGAGCCTTTTTGAGGGTCCAAACGGCCTTTTCTGGGGCCGAGACTTACCGCACATGTGCTGGGGTGTGTGCGCGTATGTAAATTTTTCCAGATCGCTAGAATTAGAAGTCCTGGTAGCCTAGTTTACCGAGGGCTTTCCAACGCCACTGAAACTGGCTCAATCGGAGCTCGTTTTCATCCGCGTTGATAGTCCCTATCAATTCCCTCTCTAGAATGATTATATTCTTCTATTTTCCCACCGTCTCTTCGCTAGTGTGAGACTAACACCCTATCGTAGCCGCTCATTGGTGGGCCGTCTACGACCTGAAGACCATGTGGACGTACTGCCCTTTATAATATCGAGCTGTAATTGCACAAAAAAGTAGTTTTTTCCAGACTTTAGAGCCTTTTTGAGGGTCCAAACGGCCTTTTCTGGGGCCGAGACTTACCGCACGTGGGTTGGGGTGTGCGCGCGTATGTAAATTTTTCCAGATCACTAGAATTAGAAGCCCTGGTAGCCTTGTTTCCCGAGGGCTTTCCAACGCCACTGAAACTGGCTCAATCGGAGCTCGTTCTCATCTGTGTTGATAGTCCCTATCAATTCCCTCTCTAGAATGATTATATTCTTTTACTTTTCCACTGTCTTATCGCTAGTGTGAGACTAACACCCTATAGTAGCTGCTCATTAGTGGGGCGTCTACGACCTGAAGACCATATGGACGTACTGCCCTTTATAATATCGAGCTGTAATTGCACAAAAAAGTAGTTTTTTCCAGACTTTAGAGCCTTTTTGAGGGTCCAAACGGCCTTTTCTGGGGCCGAGACTTACCGCACATGTGCTGGGGTGTGTGCGCGTATGTAAATTTTTCCAGATCACTAGAATTAGAAGCCCTGGTAGCCTAGTTTCCCGAGGGCTTTCCAACGCCACTGAAACTGGCTCAATCGGAGCTCGTTTTCATCTGTGTTGATAGTCCCTATCAATTCCCTCTCTAGAATGATTATATTCTTCTATTTTTCCACTGTCTCTTCGCTAGTGTGAGACTAACACCCTATCATAGTTGCTCATTAGTGGGGCGTCTACGACCTGAAGACCATATGGACGTACTGCCCTATATAATATCGAGCTGTAATTGCACAAAAAAGTAGTTTTTTCCAGACTTTAGAGCCTTTTTGAGGGTCCAAACGGCCTTTTCTGGGGCTGAGACTTACCGCACATGTGCTGGGGTGTGTGCGCGTATGTAAATTTTTCCAGATCGCTAGAATTAGAAGTCCTGGTAGCCTAGTTTCCCGAGGGCTTTCCAACGCCACTGAAACTGGCTCAATCGGAGCTCGTTTTCATCCGCGTTGATAGTCCCTATCAATTCCCTCTCTAGAATGATTATATTCTTCTATTTTCCCACCGTCTCTTCGCTAGTGTGAGACTAACACCCTATCGTAGCCGCTCATTGGTGGGCCGTCTACGACCTGAAGACCATGTGGACGTACTGCCCTTTATAATATCGAGCTGTAATTGCACAAAAAAGTAGTTTTTTCCAGACTTTAGAGCCTTTTTTAGGGTCCAAACGGCCTTTTCTGGGGCCGAGACTTACCGCACGTGGGTTGGGGTGTGCGCGCGTATGTAAATTTTTCCAGATCACTAGAATTAGAAGCCCTGGTAGCCTAGTTTCCTGAGGGCTTTCCAACGCCACTGAAACTGGCTCAATCGGAGCTCGTTCTCATCTGTGTTGATAGTCCCTATCAATTCCCTCTCTAGAATGATTATATTCTTTTACTTTTCCACTGTCTTATCGCTAGTGTGAGACTAACACCCTATCGTAGCTGCTCATTAGTGGGGCGTCTACGACCTGAAGACCATATGAACGTACTGCCCTTTATAATATCGAGCTGTAATTGCACAAAAAAGTAGTTTTTTCCAGACTTTAGAGCCTTTTTGAGGGTCCAAACGGCCTTTTCTGGGGCCGAGACTTACCGCACATGTGCTGGGGTGTGTGCGCGTATATAATCACTAGAATTAGAAGCCCTGGTAGCCTAGTTTCCCGAGGGCTTTCCAACGCCACTGAAACTGGCTCAATCGGAGCTCGTTCTCATCTGTGTTGATAGTCCCTATCAATTCCCTCTCTAGAATGATTATATTCTTCTATTTTTCCACTGTCTCTTCGCTAGTGTGAGACTAACACCCTATCATAGCTGCTCATTAGTGGGGCGTCTACGACCTGAAGACCATATGGACGTACTGCCCTATATAATATCGAGCTGTAATTGCACAAAAAAGTAGTTTTTTCCAGACTTTAGAGCCTTTTTGAGGGTCCAAACGGCCTTTTCTGGGGCCGAGACTTACCGCACATGTGCTGGGGTGTGTGCGCGTATGTAAAATTTTCCAGATCGCTAGAATTAGAAGTCCTGGTAGCCTAGTTTCCCGAGGGCTTTCCAACGCCACTGAAACTGGCTCAATCGGAGCTCGTTTTCATCCGCGTTGATAGTCCCTATCAATTCCCTCTCTAGAATGATTATATTCTTCTATTTTCCCACCGTCTCTTCGCTAGTGTGAGACTAACACCCTATCGTAGCCGCTCATTGGTGGGCCGTCTATGACCTGAAGACCATGTGGACGTACTGCCCTTTATAATATCGAGCTGTAATTGCACAAAAAAGTAGTTTTTTCCAGACTTTAGAGCCTTTTTGAGGGTCCAAACGGCCTTTTCTGGGGCCGAGACTTACCGCACGTGGGTTGGGGTGTGCGCGCGTATGTAAATTTTTCCAGATCACTAGAATTAGAAGCCCTGGTAGCCTTGTTTCGCGAGGGCTTTCCAACGCCACTGAAACTGGCTCAATCGGAGCTCGTTCTCATCTGTGTTGATAGTCCCTATCAATTCCCTCTCTAGAATGATTATATTCTTTTACTTTTCCACTGTCTTATCGCTAGTGTGAGACTAACACCCTATCGTAGCTGCTCATTAGTGGGGCGTCTACGACCTGAAGACCATATGGACGTACTGCCCTTTATAATATCGAGCTGTAATTGCACAAAAAAGTAGTTTTTTCCAGACTTTAGAGCCTTTTTGAGGGTCCAAACGGCCTTTTCTGGGGCCGAGACTTACCGCACATGTGCTGGGGTGTGTGCGCGTATGTAAATTTTTCCAGATCACTAGAATTAGAAGCCCTGGTAGCCTAGTTTCCCGAGGGCTTTCCAACGCCACTGAAACTGGCTCAATCGGAGCTCGTTTTCATCTGTGTTGATAGTCCCTATCAATTCCCTCTCTAGAATGATTATATTCTTCTATTTTTCCACTGTCTCTTCGCTAGTGTGAGACTAACACCCTATCATAGTTGCTCATTAGTGGGGCGTCTACGACCTGAAGACCATATGGACGTACTGCCCTATATAATATCGAGCTGTAATTGCACAAAAAAGTAGTTTTTTCCAGACTTTAGAGCCTTTTTGAGGGTCCAAACGGCCTTTTCTGGGGCCGAGACTTACCGCACATGTGCTGGGGTGTGTGCGCGTATGTAAATTTTTCCAGATCGCTAGAATTAGAAGTCCTGGTAGCCTAGTTTCCCGAGGGCTTTCCAACGCCACTGAAACTGGCTCAATCGGAGCTCGTTTTCATCCGCGTTGATTGTCCCTATCAATTCCCTCTCTAGAATGATTATATTCTTCTATTTTCCCACCGTCTCTTCGCTAGTGTGAGACTAACACCCTATCGTAGCCGCTCATTGGTGGGCCATCTACGACCTGAAGACCATGTGGACGTACTGCCCTTTATAATATCGAGCTGTAATTGCACAAAAAAGTAGTTTTTTCCAGACTTTAGAGCCTTTTTGAGGGTCCAAACGGCCTTTTCTGGGGCCGAGACTTACCGCACGTGGGTTGGGGTGTGCGCGCGTATGTAAATTTTTCCAGATCACTAGAATTAGAAGCCCTGGTAGCCTTGTTTCGCGAGGGCTTTCCAACGCCACTGAAACTGGCTCAATCGGAGCTCGTTCTCATCTGTGTTGATAGTCCCTATCAATTCCCTCTCTAGAATGATTATATTCTTTTACTTTTCCACTGTCTTATCGCTAGTGTGAGACTAACACCCTATCGTAGCTGCTCATTAGTGGGGCGTCTACGACCTGAAGACCATATGGACGTACTGCCCTTTATAATATCGAGCTGTAATTGCACAAAAAAGTAGTTTTTTCCAGACTTTAGAGCCTTTTTGAGGGTCCAAACGGCCTTTTCTGGGGCCGAGACTTACCGCACATGTGCTGGGGTGTGTGCGCGTATGTAAATTTTTCCAGATCACTAGAATTAGAAGCCCTGGTAGCCTAGTTTCCCGAGGGCTTTCCAACGCCACTGAAACTGGCTCAATCGGAGCTCGTTTTCATCTGTGTTGATAGTCCCTATCAATTCCCTCTCTAGAATGATTATATTCTTCTATTTTTCCACTGTCTCTTCGCTAGTGTGAGACTAACACCCTATCATAGTTGCTCATTAGTGGGGCGTCTACGACCTGAAGACCATATGGACGTACTGCCCTATATAATATCGAGCTGTAATTGCACAAAAAAGTAGTTTTTTCCAGACTTTAGAGCCTTTTTGAGGGTCCAAACGGCCTTTTCTGGGGCCGAGACTTACCGCACATGTGCTGGGGTGTGTGCGCGTATGTAAATTTTTCCATATCGCTAGAATTAGAAGTCCTGGTAGCCTAGTTTCCCGAGGGCTTTCCAACGCCACTGAAACTGGCTCAATCGGAGCTCGTTTTCATCCGCGTTGATAGTCCCTATCAATTCCCTCTCTAGAATGATTATATTCTTCTATTTTCCCACCGTCTCTTCGCTAGTGTGAGACTAACACCCTATCGTAGCCGCTCATTGGTGGGCCGTCTACGACCTGAAGACCATGTGGACGTACTGCCCTTTATAATATCGAGCTGTAATTGCACAAAAAAGTAGTTTTTTCCAGACTTTAGAGCCTTTTTTAGGGTCCAAACGGCCTTTTCTGGGGCCGAGACTTACCGCACGTGGGTTGGGGTGTGCGCGCGTATGTAAATTTTTCCAGATCACTAGAATTAGAAGCCCTGGTAGCCTTGTTTCGCGAGGGCTTTCCAACGCCACTGAAACTGGCTCAATCGGAGCTCGTTCTCATCTGTGTTGATAGTCCCTATCAATTCCCTCTCTAGAATGATTATATTCTTTTACTTTTCCACTGTCTTATCGCTAGTGTGAGACTAACACCCTATCGTAGCTGCTCATTAGTGGGGTGTCTACGACCTGAAGACCATATGGACGTACTGCCCTTTATAATATCGAGCTGTAATTGCACAAAAAAGTAGTTTTTTCCAGACTTTAGAGCCTTTTTGAGGGTCCAAACGGCCTTTTCTGGGGCCGAGACTTACCGCACATGTGCTGGGGTGTGTGCGCGTATGTAAATTTTTCCAGATCACTAGAATTAGAAGCCCTGGTAGCCTAGTTTCCCGAGGGCTTTCCAACGCCACTGAAACTGGCTCAATCGGAGCTCGTTTTCATCTGTGTTGATAGTCCCTATCAATTCCCTCTCTAGAATGATTATATTCTTCTATTTTTCCACTGTCTCTTCGCTAGTGTGAGACTAACACCCTATCATAGTTGCTCATTAGTGGGGCGTCTACGACCTGAAGACCATATGGACGTACTGCCCTATATAATATCGAGCTGTAATTGCACAAAAAAGTAGTTTTTTCCAGACTTTAGAGCCTTTTTGAGGGTCCAAACGGCCTTTTCTGGGGCCAAGACTTACCGCACATGTGCTGGGGTGTGTGCGCGTATGTAAATTTTTCCAGATCGCTAGAATTAGAAGTCCTGGTAGCCTAGTTTCCCGAGGGCTTTCCAACGCCACTGGAACCGGCTCAATCGGAGCTCGTTTTCATCCGCGTTTATAGTCCCTATCAATTCCCTCTCTAGAATGATTATATTCTTCTATTTTCCCACCGTCTCTTCGCTAGTGTGAGACTAACACCCTATCGTAGCCGCTCATTGGTGGGCCGTCTACGACCTGAAGACCATGTGGACGTACTGCCCTTTATAATATCGAGCTGTAATTGCACAAAAAAGTAGTTTTTTCCAGACTTTAGAGCCTTTTTGAGGGTCCAAACGGCCTTTTCTGGGGCCGAGACTTACCGCATGTGGGTTGGGGTGTGCGCGCGTATGTAAATTTTTCCAGATCACTAGAATTAGAAGCCCTGGTAGCCTAGTTTCCCGAGGGCTTTCCAACGCCACTGAAACTGGCTCAATCGGAGCTCGTTCTCATCTGTGTTGATAGTCCCTATCAATTCACTCTCTAGAATGATTATATTCTTTTTCTTTTCCACTGTCTTATCGCTAGTGTGAGACTAACACCCTATCGTAGCTGCTCATTAGTGGGGCGTCTACGACCTGAAGACCATATGGACGTACTGCCCTTTATAATATCGAGCTGTAATTGCACAAAAAAGTAGTTTTTTCCAGACTTTAGAGCCTTTTTGAGGGTCCAAACGGCCTTTTCTGGGGCCGAGACTTACCGCACGTGTGCTGGGGTGTGTGCGCGTATGTAAATTTTTCCAGATCGCTAGAATTAGAAGTCCTGGTAGCCTAGTCTCCTGAGGGCTTTCCAACGCCACTGGAACCGGCTCAATCGGAGCTCGTTTTCATCCGCGTTGATAGTCCCTATCAATTCCCTCTCTAGAATTATTATATTCTTCTATTTTCCCACCGTCTCTTCGCTAGTGTGAGACTAACACCCTATCATAGCCGCTCATTGGTGGGCCGTCTACGACCTGAAGACCATGTGGACGTACTGCCCTTTATAATATCGAGCTGTAATTGCACAAAAAAGTAGTTTTTTCCAGACTTTAGAGCCTTTTTGAGGGTCCAAACGGCCTTTTCTGGGGCCGAGACTTATCGCACGTGTGCTGGGGTGTGTGCGCGTATGTAAATTTTTCCAGATCGCTAGAATTAGAAGTCCTTGTAGCCTAGTTTCCCGAGGGCTTTCCAACGCCACTGAAACTGGCTCAATCGAAGCTCGTTTTCATCCGCGTTGATAGTCCCTATCAATTCCCTCTCTAGAATGATTATATTCTTCTATTTTCCCACCGTCTCTTCGCTAGTGTGATACTAACACCCTATCGTAGCCGCTCATTGGTGGGCCGTCTACGACCTGAAGACCATATGGACGTACTGCTCTTTATAATATCGAGCTGTAATTGCACAAAAAAGTAGTTTTTTCCAGACTTTATAGCCTTTTTGAGGGTCCAAACGGCCTTTTCTGGGGCCGAGACTTACCGCACGTGTGCTGGGGTGTGTGCGCGTATGTAAATTTTTCCAGATCGCTAGAATTAGAAGTCCTGGTAGCCTAGTTTCCCGAGGGCTTTCCAACGCCACTGAAACCGGCTCAATCGGAGCTCGTTTTCATCCGCGTTGATCGTACCTATCAATTCCCTCTCTAGAATGATTATATTCTTCTATTTTTCCACCGTCTCTTCGCTAGTGTGAGACTAACACCCTATCGTAGCCGCTCATTGGTGGGCCGTCTACGACCTGAAGACCATATGGACGTACTGCCCTTTATAATATCGAGCTGTAATTGCACAAAAAAGTAGTTTTTTCCAGACTTTACAGCCTTTTGAGGGTCCAAACGGCCTTTTCTGGGGCCGAGACTTACCGCACGTGTGCTGGGGTGTGTGCGCGTATGTAAATTTTTCCAGATCACTAGAATTAGAAGCCCTGGTAGCCTCGTTTCCCGAGGGCTTTCCAACGCCACTGAAACTGGCTCAATCGGAGCTCGTTCTCATCTGTGTTGATAGTCCCTATCAATTCCCTCTCTAGAATGATTATATTCTTCTATTTTTCCACCGTCTCTTCGCTAGTGTGAGACTAACACCCTATCATAGCTGCTCATTAGTGGGGCATCTACGACCTCAAGACCATATGGACGTACTGCCCTTTATAATATCGAGCTGTAATTGCACAAAAAAGTAGTTTTTTCCAGACTTTAGAGCCTTTTTGAGGGTCCAAACGGCCTTTTCTGGGGCCGAGACTTACCGCACGTGTGTTGGGGTGTGTGCGCGTATGTAATTTTTTCCAGATCACTAGAATTAGAAGCCCTGGTAACCTAGTTTCCCGAGGGCTTTCCAACGCCACTGAAACTGGCTCAATCCGAGCTCGTTCTCATCTGTGTTGATAGTCCCTATCAATTCCCTCTCTAGAATGATTATATTCTTCTATTTTTCCACTGTCTCTTCGCTAGTGTGAGACTAACACCCTATCGTTGCTGCTCATTAGTGGGGCGTCTACGACCTGAAGACCATATGGACGTACTGCCCTTTATAATATCGAGCTGTAATTGCACAAAAAAGTAGTTTTTTCCAGACTTTAGAGCCTTTTTGAGGGTCCAAACGGCCTTTTCTGGGGCCGAGACTTTCCGCACGTGTGTTGGGGTGTGCGCGTGTATGTAAATTTTTCCAGATCACTAGAATTAGAAGTCCTGGTAGCCTAGTTTCCCGAGGGCTTTCCAACGCCACTGAAACTGGCTCAATCGGAGCTCGTTTTCATCTGTGTTGATAGTCCCTATCAATTCCCTCTCTAGAATGATTATATTCTTTTACTTTTCCACTGTCTCTTCGCTAGTGTGAGACTAACAACCTATCGTAGCTGCTCATTAGTGGGGCGTCTACGACCTGAAGACCATATGGACATACTGCCCTTTATAATATCGAGCTGTAATTGCACAAAAAAGTAGTTTTTTCCAGACTTTAGAGCCTTTTTGAGGGTCCAAACGGCCTTTTCTGGGGCCGAGACTTACCGCACGTGTGTTGGGGTGTGTGCGCGTATGTAATTTTTTCCAGATCACTAGAATTAGAAGCCCTGGTAACCTAGTTTCCCGAGGGCTTTCCAACGCCACTGAAACTGGCTCAATCGGAGCTCGTTCTCATCTGTGTTGATAGTCCCTATCAATTCCCTCTCTAGAATGATTATATTCTTCTATTTTTCCACTGTCTCTTCGCTAGTGTGAGACTAACACCCTATCGTTGCTGCTCATTAGTGGGGCGTCTACGACCTGAAGACCATATGGACGTACTGCCCTTTATAATATCGAGCTGTAATTGCACAAAAAAGTAGTTTTTTCCAGACTTTAGAGCCTTTTTGAGGGTCCAAACGGCCTTTTCTGGGGCCGAGACTTACCGCACGTGTGTTGGGGTGTGCGCGTGTATGTAAATTTTTCCAGATCGCTAGAATTAGAAGTCCTGGTAGCCTAGTTTCCCGAGGGCTTTCCAACGCCACTGAAACTGGCTCAATCGGAGCTCGTTTTCATCTGTGTTGATAGTCCCTATCAATTCCCTCTCTAGAATGATTATATTCTTTTACTTTTCCACTGTCTCTTCGCTAGTGTGAGACTAACAACCTATCGTAGCTGCTCATTAGTGGGGCGTCTACGACCTGAAGACCATATGGACATACTGCCCTTTATAATATCGAGCTGTAATTGCACAAAAAAGTAGTTTTTTCCAGACTTTAGAGCCTTTTTGAGGGTCCAAACGGCCTTTTCTGGGGCCGAGACTTACCGCATGTGGGTTGGGGTGTGCGCGCGTATGTAAATTTTTCCAGATCACTAGAATTAGAAGCCCTGGTAGCCTAGTTTCCCGAGGGCTTTCCAACGCCACTGAAACTGGCTCAATCGGAGCTCGTTCTCATCTGTGTTGATAGTCCCTATCAATTCACTCTCTAGAATGATTATATTCTTTTTCTTTTCCACTGTCTCTTCACTAGTGTGAGACTAACACCTTATCGTAGTCGCTCATTGGTGGGCCCTCTACGACCTGAAGACCATATGGACGTACTGTCCTTTATAATATCGAGCTATAATTGCACAAAAAAGTAGTTTTTTCCAGACTTTAGAGCCTTTTTGAGGGTCCAAACGGCCTTTTCTGGGGCCGAGACTTACCGCACGTGTGTTGGGGTGTGCGCGTATGTAAATTTTTCCAGATCACTAGAATTAGAAGCCCTGGTAGCCTAGTTTCCTGAGGGCTTTCCAATGCCACTGGAACCGGCTCAATCGGAGCTCGTTTTCATCCGCGTTGATAGTCCCTATCAATTCCCTCTCTAGAATGATTATATTCTTCTATTTTCCCACTGTCTCTTCGCTAGTGTGAGACTAACACCCTATCATAGCCGCTCATTGGTGGGCCGTCTACGACCTGAAGACCATGTGGACGTACTGCCCTTTATAATATCGAGCTGTAATTGCACAAAAAAGTAGTTTTTTCCAGACTTTAGAGCCTTTTTGAGGGTCCAAACGGCCTTTTCTGGGGCCGAGACTTATCGCACGTGTGCTGGGGTGTGTGCGCGTATGTAAATTTTTCCAGATCGCTAGAATTAGAAGTCCTTGTAGCCTAGTTTCCCGAGGGCTTTCCAACGCCACTGAAACTGGCTCAATCGGAGCTCGTTTTCATCCGCGTTGATAGTCCCTATCAATTCCCTCTCTAGAATGATTATATTCTTCTATTTTCCCACCGTCTCTTCGCTAGTGTGATACTAACACCCTATCGTAGCCGCTCATTGGTGGGCCGTCTACGACCTGAAGACCATATGGACGTACTCCTCTTTATAATATCGAGCTGTAATTGCACAAAAAAGTAGTTTTTTCCAGACTTTAGAGCCTTTTTGAGGGTCCAAACGGCCTTTTCTGGGGCCGAGACTTACCGCACGTGTGCTGGGGTGTGTGCGCGTATGTAAATTTTTCCAGATCGCTAGAATTAGAAGTCCTGGTAGCCTAGTTTCCCGAGGCTTTCCAACGCCACTGAAACCGGCTCAATCGGAGCTCGTTTTCATCCGCGTTGATAGTCCCTATCAATTCCCTCTCTAGAATGATTATATTCTTCTATTTTCCACCGTCTCTTCGCTAGTGTGAGACTAACACCCTATCGTAGCCGCTCATTGGTGGGCCGTCTACGACCTGAAGACCATATGGACGTACTGCCCTTTATAATATCGAGCTATAATTGCACAAAAAAGTAGTTTTTTCCAGACTTTACAGCCTTTTTGAGGGTCCAAACGGCCTTTTCTGGGGCCGAGACTTACCGCACGTGTGCTGGGGTGTGTGCGCGTATGTAAATTTTTCCAGATCACTAGAATTAGAAGCCCTGGTAGCCTCGTTTCCCGAGGGCTTTCCAACGCCACTGAAACTGGCTCAATCGGAGCTCGTTCTCATCTGTGTTGATAGTCCCTATCAATTCCCTCTCTAGAATGATTATATTCTTTTACTTTTCCACTGTCTCTTCGCTAGTGTGAGACTAACACCCTATCGTAGCTGCTCATTAGTGGGGCGTCTACGACCTGAAGACCATATGGACGTACTGCCCTTTATAACATCGAGCTGTAATTGCACAAAAAAGTAGTTTTTTCCAGACTTTAGAGCCTTTTTGAGGGTCCAAACGGCCTTTTCTGGGGCCGAGACTTACCGCACGTGTGCTGGGGTGTGTGCGCGTATGTAAATTTTTCCAGATCACTAGAATTAGAAGCCCTGGTAGCCTAGTTTCCCGAGGGCTTTCCAACGCCACTGAAACCGGCTCAATCGGAGCTCGTTTTCATCCGCGTTGATAGTCCCTATCTATTCCCTCTCTAGAATGATTATATTCTTCTATTTTCCCACCGTCTCTTCGCTAGTGTGAGACTAACACCCTATCGTAGCCGCTCATTGGTGGGCCGTCTACGACCTGAAGACCATACGGACGTACTACCCTTTATAATATCGAGCTGTAATTGCACAAAAAAGTAGTTTTTTCCAGACTTTAGAGCCTTTTTGAGGGTCCAAACGGCCTTTTCTGGGGCCGAGACTTACCGCACGTGTGTTGGGGTGTGTGCGCGTATGTAAATTTTTCCAGATCACTAGAATTAGAAGCCCTGGTAGCCTAGTTTCCCGAGGGATTTCCAACGCCACTGAAACTGGCTCAATCGGAGCTCGTTCTCATCTGTGTTGATAGTCCCTATCAATTCCCTCTCTAGAATGATTATATTCTTCTATTTTTCCACTGTCTCTTCGCTAGAGTGAGACTAACACCCTATCGTAGCTGCTCATTAGTGGGGCGTCTACGACCTGAAGACCATATGGACGTACTGCCCTTTATAATATCGAGCTGTAATTGCACAAAAAAGTAGTTTTTTCCAGACTTTAGAGCCTTTTTGAGGGTCCAAACGGCCTTTTCTGGGGCCGAGACTTACCGCACGTGTGCTGGGGTGTGTGCGCGTATGTAAATTTTCCAGATCGCTAGATTTAGAAGTCCTGGTAGCCTAGTTTCCCGAGGGCTTTCCAACGCCACTGAAACCGGCTCAATCGGAGCTCGTTTTCATCCGCGTTGATAGTCCCTATCAATTCCCTCTCTAGAATGATTATATTCTTCTATTTTCCCACCGTCTCTTCGCTAGTGTGAGACTAACACCCTATCGTAGCCGCTCATTGGTGGGCCGTCTATGACCTGAAGACCATACGGACGTACTGCCCTTTATAAGATCGAGCTGTAATTGCACAAAAAAGTAGTTTTTTCCAGACTTTAGAGCCTTTTTGAGGGTCCAAACGGCCTTTTCTGGGGCCGAGACTTACCGCACGTGTGTTGGGGTGTGTGCGCGTATGTAAATTTTTCCAGATCACTAGAATTAGAAGCCCTGGTAGCCTAGTTTCCCGAGGGCTTTCCAACGCCACTGAAACTGGCTCAATCGGTGCTCGTTCTCATCTGTGTTGATAGTCCCTATCAATTCCCTCTCTAGAATGATTATATTCTTCTATTTTTCCACTGTCTCCTCGCTAGTGTGAGACTAACACCCTATCATAGCTGCTCATTAGTGGGGCGTCTACGACCTGAAGACCATATGGACGTACTGCCCTTTATAATATCGAGCAGTAATTGCACAAAAAAGTAGTTTTTTTCCAGACTTTAGAGCCTTTTTGAGGGTCCAAACGGCCTTTTCTGGGGCCGAGACTTACCGCATGTGTGCTGGGGTGTGTGCGCGTATGTAAATTTTTCCAGATCGCTAGAATTAGAAGTCTTGGTAGCCTAGTTTCCCGAGGGCTTTCCAACGCCACTGAAACCGGCTCAATCAGAGCTCGTTTTCATCCGCGTTGATAGTCCCTATCAATTCCCTCTCTAGAATGATTATATTCTTCTATTTTCCCACCGTCTCTTCGCTAGTGTGAGACTAACACCCTATCGTAGCCGCTCATTGGTGGGCCGTCTACGACCTGAAGACCATATGGACGTACTGCCCTTTATAATGTCGAGCTGTAATTGCACAAAAAAGTAGTTTTTTCCAGACTTTAGAGCCTTTTTGAGGGTCCAAACGGCCTTTTCTGGGGCCGAGACTTACCGAACATGTGTTGGGGTGTGTGCGCATATGTAAATTTTCCCAGATCACTAGAATTAGAAGCCCTGGTAGCCTAGTTTCCCAAGGGCTTTCCAACGCCATTGAAACTGGCTCAATCGGAGCTCGTTCTCATCTGTGTTGATAGTCCCTATCAATTCCCTCTCTAGAATGATTATATTCTTCTATTTTTCCACTGTCTCTTCGCTAGTGTGAGACTAACACCCTATCGTAGCTGCTCATTAGTGGGGCGTCTACGACCTGAAGACCATATGGACGTACTGCCCTTTATAATATCGAGCTGTAATTGCACAAAAAAGTAGTTTTTTCCAGACTTTAGAGCCTTTTTGAGGGTCCAAACGGCATTTTCTGGGGCCGAGACTTACCGCACGTGTGCTGGGGTGTGTGCGCGTATGTAAATTTTTCTAGATCGCTAGAATTAGAAGTCCTGGTAGCCTAGTTTCCCGAGGGCTTTCCAACGCCACTGAAATCGGCTCAATCGGAGCTCCTTTTCATCCGCGTTGATAGTCCCTATCAATTCCCTCTCTAGAATGATTATATTCTTCTATTTTCCCACCGTCTCTTCGCTAGTGTGAGACTAACACCCTATCGTAGCCGCTCATTTGTGGGCCGTCTACGACCTGAAGACCATATGGACGTACTGCCCTTTATAATATCGAGCTGTAATTGCACAAAAAAGTAGTTTTTTCCAGACTTTAGAGCCTTTTTGAGGGTCCAAACGGCCTTTTCTGGGGCCGAGACTTACCGGACGTGTGTTGGGGTGTGTGCGCGTATGTAAATTTTTCCAGATCACTAGAATTAGAACCCCTGGTAGCCTAGTTTCCTGTGGGCTTTCCAACGCCACTGAAACTGGCTCAATCGGAGCTCGTTCTCATCTGTGTTGATAGTCCCTATCAATTCCCTCTCTAGAATGATTATATTCTTCTATTTTTCCACTGTCTCTTCGCTAGTGTGAGACTAACACCCTATCGTAGCTGCTCATTAGTGGGGCGTCTACGACCTGAAGACCATATGGACGTACTGCCCGTTGTAATATCGAGCTGTAATTGCACAGAAAAGTAGTTTTTTCCATACTTTAGAGCCTTTTTGAGGGTCCAAACGGCATTTTCTGGGGGCGAGACTTACCGCACGTGTGCTGGGGTGTGTGCGCGTATGTAAATTTTTCCAGATCGCTAGAATTAGAAGTCCTGGTAGCCTAGTTTCCCGAGGGCTTTCCAACGCCACTGAAACCGGCTCAATCGGAGCTCCTTTTCATCGGCGTTGATAGTCCCTATCAATTCCATCTCTAGAATGATTATATTCTTCTATTTTCCCACCGTCTCTTCGCTAGTGTGAGACTAACACCCTATCGTAGCCGCTCATTGGTGGGCCATCTACGACCTGAAGACCATATGGACATACTGCCCTTTATAATATCGAGCTATAATTGCACAAAAAAGTAGTTTTTTCCAGACTTTAGAGCCTTTTTGAGGGTCCAAATGGGCTTTTCTTGGGCCGAGACTTACTGCACGTGTGTTGGGGTGTGTGCGCGTATGTAAATTTTTCCAGATCACTAGAATTAGAAGCCCTGGTAGCCTAGTTTCCCGAGGGCTTTCCAACGCCACTGAAACTGGCTCAATCGGAGCTCGTTCTCATCTGTGTCGATAGTCCCTATCAATTCCCTCTCTAGAATGATTATATTCTTGTATTTTTCCACTGTCTCTTCGCTAGTGTGAGCCTAACACCCTATCGTAGCTCCTCATTAGTGGGGCGTCTACGACCTGAAGACCATATGGACGTACTGCCCTTTATAATATCGAGCTGTAATTGCACAAAAAAGTAGTTTTTTCCAGACTTTAGAGCCTTTTTGAGGGTCCAAACGGCCTTTTCTGGGGCCGAGACTTACCGCACGTGTGCTGGGGTGTGTGCGCGTATGTAAATTTTTCCAGATCGCTAGAATTAGAAGTCCTGGTAGCCTAGTTTCCCTAGGGCTTTCCAACGCCATTGAAACCGGGTCAATCGGAGCTCGTTTTCATCTGTGTTGATAGTCCCTATCAATTCCCTCTCTAGAATGATTATATTCTTCTATTTTCCCACCGTCTCTTCGCTAGTGTGAGACTAACACCCTATCGTAGCCGCTCACTGGTGGGCCGTCTACGACCTGAAGACCATATGGACGTACTGCCCTTTATAATATCGAGCTGTAATTGCACAAAAAAGTAGTTTTTTCCAGACTTTAGAGCCTTTTTGAGGGTCCAAACGGCCTTTTCTGGGGCCGAGACTTACCGAACATGTGTTGGGGTGTGTGCGCGTATGTAAATTTTTCTAGATCACTAGAATTAGAAGCCCTGGTAGCCTAGTTTCCCGAGGGCTTTCCAACGCCACTGAAACTGGCTCAATCGGATCTCGTTCTCATCTGTGTTGATAGTCCCTATCAATTCCCTCTCTAGAATGATTATATTCTTCTATTTTTCCACTGTCTCTTCGCTAGTGTGAGACTAACACCCTATCGTAGCTGCTCATTAGTGGGGCGTCTACGACCTGAAGACCATATGCACGTACTGCCCTTTATAATATCGAGCTGTAATTGCACAAAAAAGTAGTTTTTTCCAGACTTTAGAGCCTTTTTGAGGGTCCAAACGGCCTTTTCTGGGGCCGAGACTTACCGCACGTGTGCTGGGGTGTGTGCGTGTATGTAAATTTTTCCAGATCGCTAGAATTAGAAGTCCTGGTAGCCTAGTTTCCCGAGGGCTTTCCAACGCCACTGAAACCGGCTCAATCGGAGCTCGTTTTCATCCGCGTTGGTAGTCCCTATCAATTCCCTCTCTACAATTATTATATTCTTCTATTTTCCCACCGTCTCTTCGCTAGTGTGAGACTAACAACCTATCGTAGCCGCTCATTGGTGGGCCGTCTATGACCTGAAGACCATATGGACGTACTGCCCTTTATAATATCGAGCTGTAATTGCACAAAAAAGTAGTTTTTTCCAGACTTTAGAGCCTTTTTGAGGGTCCAAACGGCCTTTTCTGGGGCCGAGACTTACCGCACGTGTGTTGGGGTGTGTGCGCGTATGTAAATTTTTCCAGATCACTAGAATTAGAAGCCCTGGTAGCCTAGTTTCCCGTGGGCTTTCCAACGCCACTGAAACTGGCTCAATCGGAGCTCGTTCTCATCTGTGTTGATAGTCCCTATCAATTCCCTCTCTAGAATGATTATATTCTTCTATTTTTCCACTGTCTCTTCGCTAGTGTGAGACTAACACCCTATCGTAGCTGCTCATTAGTGGGGCGTCTACGACCTGAAGACCATATGGACGTACTGCCCGTTGTAATATCGAGCTGTAATTGCACAAAAAAGTAGTTTTTTCCAGACTTTAGAGCCTTTTTGAGGGTCCAAACGGCATTTTCTGGGGCCGAGACTTACCGCACGTGTGCTGGGGTGTGTGCGCGTATGTAAATTTTTCCAGATCGCTAGAATTAGAAGTCCTGGTAGCCTAGTTTCCCGAGGGCTTTCCAACGCCACTGAAACCGGCTCAATCGGAGCTCCTTTTCATCCGCGTTGATAGTCCCTATCAATTCCCTCTCTAGAATGATTATATTCTTCTATTTTCCCACCGTCTCTTCGCTAGTGTGAGACTAACACCCTATCGTAGCCGCTCATTGGTGGGCCGTCTACGACCTGAAGACCATATGGACATACTGCCCTTTATAATATCGAGCTGTAATTGCACAAAAAAGTAGTTTTTTCCAGACTTTAGAGCCTTTTTTAGGGTCCAAATGGCCTTTTCTTGGGCCGAGACTTACTGCACGTGTGTTGGGGTGTATGCGCGTATGTAAATTTTTCCAGATCACTAGAATTAGAAGCCCAGGTAGCCTAGTTTCCCGAGGGCTTTCCAACGCCACTGAAACTGGCTCAATCGGAGCTCGTTCTCATCTGTGTCGATCGTCCCTATCAATTCCCTCTCTAGAATGATTATATTCTTCTATTTTTCCACTGTCTCTTCGCTAGTGTGAGACTAACACCCTATCGTAGCTGCTCATTAGTGGGGCGTCTACGACCTGAAGACCATATGGACGTACTGCCCTTTGTAATATCGAGCTGTAATTGCACAAAAAAGTAGTTTTTTCCAGACTTTAGAGCCTTTTTGAGGGTCCAAACGGCATTTTCCGGGGCCGAGACTTACCGCACGTGTGCTGGGGTGTGTGCGCGTATGTAAATTTTTCCAGATCGCTAGAATTAGAAGTCCTGGTAGCCTAGTTTCCCGAGGGCTTTCCAACGCCACTGAAACCGGCTCAATCGGAGCTCCTTTTCATCCGCGTTGATAGTCCCTATCAATTCCCTCTCTAGAATGATTATATTCTTCAATTTTCCCACCGTCTCTTCGCTAGTGTGAGACTAACACCCTATCATAGCCGCTCATTGGTGGGCCGTCTACGACCTAAAGACCATATGGATATACTGCCCTTTATAATATCGAGCTATAATTGCACAAAAAAGTAGTTTTTTCCAGACTTTAGAGCCTTTTTGAGGGTCCAAACAGCCTTTTCTTGGGCCGAGACTTACTGCACGTGTGTTGGGGTGTGTGCGCGTATGTAAATTTTTCCAGATCACTAGAATTAGAAGCCCTGGTAGCCTAGTTTCCCGAGGGCTTTCCAACGCCACTGAAACTGGCTCAATCGGAGCTCGTTCTCATCTGTGTCGATAGTCCCTATCAATTCCCTCTCTAGAATGATTATATTCTTGTATTTTTCCACTGTCTCTTCGCTAGTGTGAGACTAACACCCTATCGTAGCTGCTCATTAGTGGGGCGTCTACGACCTGAAGACCATATGCACGTACTGCCCTTTATAATATCGAGCTATAATTGCACAAAAAAGTAGTTTTTTCCAGACTTTAGAGCCTTTTTGAGGGTCCAAACGGCCTTTTCTGGGGCCGAGACTTACCGCACGTGTGCTGGGGTGTGTGCGTGTATGTAAATTTTTCCAGATCGCTAGAATTAGAAGTCCTGGTAGCCTAGTTTCCCGAGGGCTTTCCAACGCCACTGAAACCGGCTCAATCGGAGCTCGTTTTCATCCGCGTTGGTAGTCCCTATCAATTCCCTCTCTACAATTATTATATTCTTCTATTTTCCCACCGTCTCTTCGCTAGTGTGAGACTAACAACCTATCGTAGCCGCTCATTGGTGGGCCGTCTATGACCTGAAGACCATATGGACGTACTGCCCTTTATAATATCGAGCTGTAATTGCACAAAAAAGTAGTTTTTTCCAGACTTTAGAGCCTTTTTGAGGGTCCAAACGGCCTTTTCTGGGGCCGAGACTTACCGCACGTGTGTTGGGGTGTGTGCGCGTATGTAAATTTTTCCAGATCACTAGAATTAGAAGCCCTGGTAGCCTAGTTTCCCGTGGGCTTTCCAACGCCACTGAAACTGGCTCAATAGGAGCTCGTTCTCATCTGTGTTGATAGTCCCTATCAATTCCCTCTCTAGAATGATTATATTCTTCTATTTTTCCACTGTCTCTTCGCTAGTGTGAGACTAACACCCTATCGTAGCTGCTCATTAGTGGGGCGTCTACGACCTGAAGACCATATGGACGTACTGCCCGTTGTAATATCGAGCTGTAATTGCACAAAAAAGTAGTTTTTTCCAGACTTTAGAGCCTTTTTGAGGGTCCAAACGGCATTTTCTGGGGCCGAGACTTACCGCACGTGTGCTGGGGTGTGTGCGCGTATGTAAATTTTTCCAGATCGCTAGAATTAGAAGTCCTGGTAGCCTAGTTTCCCGAGGGCTTTCCAACGCCACTGAAACCGGCTCAATCGGAGCTCCTTTTCATCCGCGTTGATAGTCCCTATCAATTCCCTCTCTAGAATGATTATATTCTTCTATTTTCCCACCGTCTCTTCGCTAGTGTGAGACTAACACCCTATCGTAGCCGCTCATTGGTGGGCCGTCTACGACCTGAAGACCATATGGACATACTGCCCTTTATAATATCGAGCTGTAATTGCACAAAAAAGTAGTTTTTTCCAGACTTTAGAGCCTTTTTTAGGGTCCAAATGGCCTTTTCTTGGGCCGAGACTTACTGCACGTGTGTTGGGGTGTGTGCGCGTATGTAAATTTTTCCAGATCACTAGAATTAGAAGCCCAGGTAGCCTAGTTTCCCGAGGGCTTTCCAACGCCACTGAAACTGGCTCAATCGGAGCTCGTTCTCATCTGTGTCGATCGTCCCTATCAATTCCCTCTCTAGAATGATTATATTCTTCTATTTTTCCACTGTCTCTTCGCTAGTGTGAGACTAACACCCTATCGTAGCTGCTCATTAGTGGGGCGTCTACGACCTGAAGACCATATGGACGTACTGCCCTTTGTAATATCGAGCTGTAATTGCACAAAAAAGTAGTTTTTTCCAGACTTTAGAGCCTTTTTGAGGGTCCAAACGGCATTTTCCGGGGCCGAGACTTACCGCACGTGTGCTGGGGTGTGTGCGCGTATGTAAATTTTTCCAGATCGCTAGAATTAGAAGTCCTGGTAGCCTAGTTTCCCGAGGGCTTTCCAACGCCACTGAAACCGGCTCAATCGGAGCTCCTTTTCATCCGCGTTGATAGTCCCTATCAATTCCCTCTCTAGAATGATTATATTCTTCAATTTTCCCACCGTCTCTTCGCTAGTGTGAGACTAACACCCTATCATAGCCGCTCATTGGTGGGCCGTCTACGACCTAAAGACCATATGGATATACTGCCCTTTATAATATCGAGCTATAATTGCACAAAAAAGTAGTTTTTTCCAGACTTTAGAGCCTTTTTGAGGGTCCAAACAGCCTTTTCTTGGGCCGAGACTTACTGCACGTGTGTTGGGGTGTGTGCGCGTATGTAAATTTTTCCAGATCACTAGAATTAGAAGCCCTGGTAGCCTAGTTTCCCGAGGGCTTTCCAACGCCACTGAAACTGGCTCAATCGGAGCTCGTTCTCATCTGTGTCGATAGTCCCTATCAATTCCCTCTCTAGAATGATTATATTCTTGTATTTTTCCACTGTCTCTTCGCTAGTGTGAGACTAACACCCTATCGTAGCTGCTCATTAGTGGGGCGTCTACGACCTGAAGACCATATGCACGTACTGCCCTTTATAATATCGAGCTATAATTGCACAAAAAAGTAGTTTTTTCCAGACTTTAGAGCCTTTTTGAGGGTCCAAACGGCCTTTTCTGGGGCCGAGACTTACCGCACGTGTGCTGGGGTGTGTGCGTGTATGTAAATTTTTCCAGATCGCTAGAATTAGAAGTCCTGGTAGCCTAGTTTCCCGAGGGCTTTCCAACGCCACTGAAACCGGCTCAATCGGAGCTCGTTTTCATCCGCGTTGGTAGTCCCTATCAATTCCCTCTCTACAATTATTATATTCTTCTATTTTCCCACCGTCTCTTCGCTAGTGTGAGACTAACAACCTATCGTAGCCGCTCATTGGTGGGCCGTCTATGACCTGAAGACCATATGGACGTACTGCCCTTTATAATATCGAGCTGTAATTGCACAAAAAAGTAGTTTTTTCCAGACTTTAGAGCCTTTTTGAGGGTCCAAACGGCCTTTTCTGGGGCCGAGACTTACCGCACGTGTGTTGGGGTGTGTGCGCGTATGTAAATTTTTCCAGATCACTAGAATTAGAAGCCCTGGTAGCCTAGTTTCCCGTGGGCTTTCCAACGCCACTGAAACTGGCTCAATCGGAGCTCGTTCTCATCTGTGTTGATAGTCCCTATCAATTCCCTCTCTAGAATGATTATATTCTTCTATTTTTCCACTGTCTCTTCGCTAGTGTGAGACTAACACCCTATCGTAGCTGCTCATTAGTGGGGCGTCTACGACCTGAAGACCATATGGACGTACTGCCCGTTGTAATATCGAGCTGTAATTGCACAAAAAAGTAGTTTTTTCCAGACTTTAGAGCCTTTTTGAGGGTCCAAACGGCATTTTCTGGGGCCGAGACTTACCGCACGTGTGCTGGGGTGTGTGCGCGTATGTAAATTTTTCCAGATCGCTAGAATTAGAAGTCCTGGTAGCCTAGTTTCCCGAGGGCTTTCCAACGCCACTGAAACCGGCTCAATCGGAGCTCCTTTTCATCCGCGTTGATAGTCCCTATCAATTCCCTCTCTAGAATGATTATATTCTTCTATTTTCCCACCGTCTCTTCGCTAGTGTGAGACTAACACCCTATCGTAGCCGCTCATTGGTGGGCCGTCTACGACCTGAAGACCATATGGACATACTGCCCTTTATAATATCGAGCTGTAATTGCACAAAAAAGTAGTTTTTTCCAGACTTTAGAGCCTTTTTTAGGGTCCAAATGGCCTTTTCTTGGGCCGAGACTTACTGCACGTGTGTTGGGGTGTGTGCGCGTATGTAAATTTTTCCAGATCACTAGAATTAGAAGCCCAGGTAGCCTAGTTTCCCGAGGGCTTTCCAACGCCACTGAAACTGGCTCAATCGGAGCTCGTTCTCATCTGTGTCGATCGTCCCTATCAATTCCCTCTCTAGAATGATTATATTCTTCTATTTTTCCACTGTCTCTTCGCTAGTGTGAGACTAACACCCTATCGTAGCTGCTCATTAGTGGGGCGTCTACGACCTGAAGACCATATGGACGTACTGCCCTTTGTAATATCGAGCTGTAATTGCACAAAAAAGTAGTTTTTTCCAGACTTTAGAGCCTTTTTGAGGGTCCAAACGGCATTTTCCGGGGCCGAGACTTACTGCACGTGTGCTGGGGTGTGTGCGCGTATGTAAATTTTTCCAGATCGCTAGAATTAGAAGTCCTGGTAGCCTAGTTTCCCGAGGGCTTTCCAACGCCACTGAAACCGGCTCAATCGGAGCTCCTTTTCATCCGCGTTGATAGTCCCTATCAATTCCCTCTCTAGAATGATTATATTCTTCAATTTTCCCACCGTCTCTTCGCTAGTGTGAGACTAACACCCTATCATAGCCGCTCATTGGTGGGCCGTCTACGACCTAAAGACCATATGGATATACTGCCCTTTATAATATCGAGCTATAATTGCACAAAAAAGTAGTTTTTTCCAGACTTTAGAGCCTTTTTGAGGGTCCAAACAGCCTTTTCTTGGGCCGAGACTTACTGCACGTGTGTTGGGGTGTGTGCGCGTATGTAAATTTTTCCAGATCGCTAGAATTAGAAGTCCTGGTAGCCTAGTTTCCCGAGGGCTTTCCAACGCCACTGAAACCGGCTCAATCGGAGCTCCTTTTCATCCGCGTTGATAGTCCCTATCAATTCCCTCTCTAGAATGATTATATTCTTCTATTTTCCCACCGTCTCTTCGCTAGTGTGAGACTAACACCCTATCGTAGCCGCTCATTGGTGGGCCGTCTACGACCTGAAGACCATATGGACATACTGCCCTTTATAATATCGAGCTGTAATTGCACAAAAAAGTAGTTTTTTCCAGACTTTAGAGCCTTTTTTAGGGTCCAAATGGCCTTTTCTTGGGCCGAGACTTACTGCACGTGTGTTGGGGTGTGTGCGCGTATGTAAATTTTTCCAGATCACTAGAATTAGAAGCCCAGGTAGCCTAGTTTCCCGAGGGCTTTCCAACGCCACTGAAACTGGCTCAATCGGAGCTCGTTCTCATCTGTGTCGATCGTCCCTATCAATTCCCTCTCTAGAATGATTATATTCTTCTATTTTTCCACTGTCTCTTCGCTAGTGTGAGACTAACACCCTATCGTAGCTGCTCATTAGTGGGGCGTCTACGACCTGAAGACCATATGGACGTACTGCCCTTTGTAATATCGAGCTGTAATTGCACAAAAAAGTAGTTTTTTCCAGACTTTAGAGCCTTTTTGAGGGTCCAAACGGCATTTTCCGGGGCCGAGACTTACCGCACGTGTGCTGGGGTGTGTGCGCGTATGTAAATTTTTCCAGATCGCTAGAATTAGAAGTCCTGGTAGCCTAGTTTCCCGAGGGCTTTCCAACGCCACTGAAACCGGCTCAATCGGAGCTCCTTTTCATCCGCGTTGATAGTCCCTATCAATTCCCTCTCTAGAATGATTATATTCTTCAATTTTCCCACCGTCTCTTCGCTAGTGTGAGACTAACACCCTATCATAGCCGCTCATTGGTGGGCCGTCTACGACCTAAAGACCATATGGATATACTGCCCTTTATAATATCGAGCTATAATTGCACAAAAAAGTAGTTTTTTCCAGACTTTAGAGCCTTTTTGAGGGTCCAAACAGCCTTTTCTTGGGCCGAGACTTACTGCACGTGTGTTGGGGTGTGTGCGCGTATGTAAATTTTTCCAGATCACTAGAATTAGAAGCCCTGGTAGCCTAGTTTCCCGAGGGCTTTCCAACGCCACTGAAACTGGCTCAATCGGAGCTCGTTCTCATCTGTGTCGATAGTCCCTATCAATTCCCTCTCTAGAATGATTATATTCTTGTATTTTTCCACTGTCTCTTCGCTAGTGTGAGACTAACACCCTATCGTAGCTGCTCATTAGTGGGGCGTCTACGACCTGAAGACCATATGCACGTACTGCCCTTTATAATATCGAGCTATAATTGCACAAAAAAGTAGTTTTTTCCAGACTTTAGAGCCTTTTTGAGGGTCCAAACGGCCTTTTCTGGGGCCGAGACTTACCGCACGTGTGCTGGGGTGTGTGCGTGTATGTAAATTTTTCCAGATCGCTAGAATTAGAAGTCCTGGTAGCCTAGTTTCCCGAGGGCTTTCCAACGCCACTGAAACCGGCTCAATCGGAGCTCGTTTTCATCCGCGTTGGTAGTCCCTATCAATTCCCTCTCTACAATTATTATATTCTTCTATTTTCCCACCGTCTCTTCGCTAGTGTGAGACTAACAACCTATCGTAGCCGCTCATTGGTGGGCCGTCTATGACCTGAAGACCATATGGACGTACTGCCCTTTATAATATCGAGCTGTAATTGCACAAAAAAGTAGTTTTTTCCAGACTTTAGAGCCTTTTTGAGGGTCCAAACGGCCTTTTCTAGGGCCGAGACTTACCGCACGTGTGTTGGGGTGTGTGCGCGTATGTAAATTTTTCCAGATCACTAGAATTAGAAGCCCTGGTAGCCTAGTTTCCCGTGGGCTTTCCAACGCCACTGAAACTGGCTCAATCGGAGCTCGTTCTCATCTGTGTTGATAGTCCCTATCAATTCCCTCTCTAGAATGATTATATTCTTCTATTTTTCCACTGTCTCTTCGCTAGTGTGAGACTAACACCCTATCGTAGCTGCTCATTAGTGGGGCGTCTACGACCTGAAGACCATATGGACGTACTGCCCGTTGTAATATCGAGCTGTAATTGCACAAAAAAGTAGTTTTTTCCAGACTTTAGAGCCTTTTTGAGGGTCCAAACGGCATTTTCTGGGGCCGAGACTTACCGCACGTGTGCTGGGGTGTGTGCGCGTATGTAAATTTTTCCAGATCGCTAGAATTAGAAGTCCTGGTAGCCTAGTTTCCCGAGGGCTTTCCAACGCCACTGAAACCGGCTCAATCGGAGCTCCTTTTCATCCGCGTTGATAGTCCCTATCAATTCCCTCTCTAGAATGATTATATTCTTCTATTTTCCCACCGTCTCTTCGCTAGTGTGAGACTAACACCCTATCGTAGCCGCTCATTGGTGGGCCGTCTACGACCTGAAGACCATATGGACATACTGCCCTTTATAATATCGAGCTGTAATTGCACAAAAAAGTAGTTTTTTCCAGACTTTAGAGCCTTTTTTAGGGTCCAAATGGCCTTTTCTTGGGCCGAGACTTACTGCACGTGTGTTGGGGTGTGTGCGCGTATGTAAATTTTTCCAGATCACTAGAATTAGAAGCCCAGGTAGCCTAGTTTCCCGAGGGCTTTCCAACGCCACTGAAACTGGCTCAATCGGAGCTCGTTCTCATCTGTGTCGATCGTCCCTATCAATTCCCTCTCTAGAATGATTATATTCTTCTATTTTTCCACTGTCTCTTCGCTAGTGTGAGACTAACACCCTATCGTAGCTGCTCATTAGTGGGGCGTCTACGACCTGAAGACCATATGGACGTACTGCCCTTTGTAATATCGAGCTGTAATTGCACAAAAAAGTAGTTTTTTCCAGACTTTAGAGCCTTTTTGAGGGTCCAAACGGCATTTTCCGGGGCCGAGACTTACCGCACGTGTGCTGGGGTGTGTGCGCGTATGTAAATTTTTCCAGATCGCTAGAATTAGAAGTCCTGGTAGCCTAGTTTCCCGAGGGCTTTCCAACGCCACTGAAACCGGCTCAATCGGAGCTCCTTTTCATCCGCGTTGATAGTCCCTATCAATTCCCTCTCTAGAATGATTATATTCTTCAATTTTCCCACCGTCTCTTCGCTAGTGTGAGACTAACACCCTATCATAGCCGCTCATTGGTGGGCCGTCTACGACCTAAAGACCATATGGATATACTGCCCTTTATAATATCGAGCTATAATTGCACAAAAAAGTAGTTTTTTCCAGACTTTAGAGCCTTTTTGAGGGTCCAAACAGCCTTTTCTTGGGCCGAGACTTACTGCACGTGTGTTGGGGTGTGTGCGCGTATGTAAATTTTTCCAGATCACTAGAATTAGAAGCCCTGGTAGCCTAGTTTCCCGAGGGCTTTCCAACGCCACTGAAACTGGCTCAATCGGAGCTCGTTCTCATCTGTGTCGATAGTCCCTATCAATTCCCTCTCTAGAATGATTATATTCTTGTATTTTTCCACTGTCTCTTCGCTAGTGTGAGACTAACACCCTATCGTAGCTCCTCATTAGTGGGGCATCTACGACCTGAAGACCATATGGACGTACTGCCCTTTATAATATTGAGCTGTAATTGCACAAAAAAGTAGTTTTTTCCAGACTTTAGAGCCTTTTTGAGGGTCCAAACGGCCTTTTCTGGGGCCGAGACTTACCGAACATGTGTTGGGGTGTGTGCGCGTATGTAAATTTTTCCAGATCACTAGAATTAGAAGCCCTGGTAGCCTAGTTTCCCGAGGGCTTTCCAACGCCACTGAAACTGGCTCAATCAGAGCTCGTTCTCATCTGTGTTGATAGTCCCTATCAATTCCCTCTCTAGAAAGATTATATTCTTCTATTTTTCCACTGTCTCTTTGCTAGTGTGAGACTAACACCCTATCGTAGCTGCTCATTAGTGGGGCGTCTACGACCTGAAGACCATATGGATGTACTGCCCTTTATAATATCGAGCTATAATTGCACAAAAAAGTAGTTTTTTCCAGACTTTAGAGCCTTTTTGAGGGTCCAAACGGCCTTTTCTGGGGCCGAGACTTACCGCACGTGTGCTGGGGTGTGTGCATGTATGTAAATTTTTCCAGATCGCTAGAATTAGAAGTCCTGGTAGCCTAGTTTCCCGAGGGCTTTCCAACGCCACTGAAACCGGCTCAATCGGAGCTCGTTTTCATCCGCGTTGATAGTCCCTATCAATTCCCTCTCTAGAATGATTATATTCTTCTATTTTCCCACCGTCTCTTCGCTAGTGTGAGACTAACACCCTCTCGTAGCCGCTCATTGGTGGGCCGTCTACGACCTGAAGACCATATGGGCGTACTGCCCTTTATAATATCGAGCTGTAATTGCACAAAAAAGTAGTTTTTTCCAGACTTTAGAGCCTTTTTGAGGGTCCAAACGGCCTTTTCTGGGGCCGAGACTTACCGAACATGTGTTGGGGTGTGTGCGCGTATGTAAATTTTTCCAGATCACTAGAATTAGAAGCCCTGGTAGCCTAGTTTCCCGAGGGCTTTCCAACGCCACTGAAACTGGCTCAATCAGAGCTCGTTCTCATCTGTGTTGATAGTCCCTATCAATTCCCTCTCTAGAATGATTATATTCTTCTATTTTTCCACTGTCTCTTCGCTAGTGTGAGACTAACACCCTATCGTAGCTGCTCATTAGTGGGGCGTCTACGACCTGAAGACCATATGGACGTACTGCCCTTTGTAATATCGAGCTGTAATTGCACAAAAAAGTAGTTTTTTCCAGACTTTAGAGCCTTTTTGAGGGTCCAAACGGCCTTTTCTGGGGCCGAGACTTACCGCACGTGTGCTGGGGTGTGTGCGCGTATGTAAATTTTTCCAGATCGCTAGAATTAGAAGTCTTGGTAGCCTAGTTTCCCGAGGGCTTTCCAACGCCACTGAAACCGGCTCAATCGGAGCTCCTTTTCATCTGCGTTGATAGTCCCTATCAATTCCCTCTCTAGAATGGTTATATTCTTCTATTTTCCCACCGTCTCTTCGCTAGTGTGAGACTAACACCCTATCGTAGCCGCTCATTGGTGGGCCGTCTATGACCTGAAGACCATATGGACGTACTGCCCTTTATAATATCGAGCTGTAATTGCACAAAAAAGTAGTTTTTTCCAGACTTTAGAGCCTTTTTGAGGGTCCAAACGGCCTTTTCTGGGGCCGAGACTTACCGCACGTGTGTTGGGGTGTGTGCGCGTATGTAAATTTTTCCAGATCACTAGAATTAGAAGCCCTGGTAGCCTAGTTTCCCGTGGGCTTTCCAACGCCACTGAAACTGGCTCAATCGGAGCTCGTTCTCATCTGTGTTGATAGTCCCTATCAATTCCCTCTCTAGAATGATTATATTCTTCTATTTTTCCACTGTCTCTTCGCTAGTGTGAGACTAACACCCTATCGTAGCTCCTCATTAGTGGGGCATCTACGACCTGAAGACCATATGGACGTACTGCCCTTTATAATATTGAGCTGTAATTGCACAAAAAAGTAGTTTTTTCCAGACTTTAGAGCATTTTTGAGGGTCCAAACGGCCTTTTCTGGGGCCGAGACTTACCGCACGTGTGCTGGGGTGTGTGCGCGTATGTAAATTTTTCCAGATCGCTAGAATTAGAAGTCCTGGTAGCCTAGTTTCCCGAGGGCTTTCCAACGCCACTGAAACCGGCTCAATCGGAGCTCGTTTTCATCTGCGTTGATAGTCCCTATCAATTCCCTCTCTAGAATGATTATATTCTTCTATTTTCCCACCGTCTCTTCGCTAGTGTGAGACTAACACCCTATCGTAGCCGCTCATTGGTTGGCCGTCTACGACCTGAAGACCATATGGACGTACTGCCCTTTATAATATCGAGCTGTAATTGCACAAAAAAATAGTTTTTTACAGACTTTAGAGCCTTTTTGAGGGTCCAAACGGCCTTTTCTGGGGCCGAGACTTACCGAACGTGTGTTGGGGTGTGTGCACGTATGTAAATTTTTCCAGATCACTAGAATTAGAAGCCCTGGTAGCCTAGTTTCCCGAGGGATTTCCAACGCCACTGAAACTGGCTCAATCAGAGCTCGTTCTCATCTGTGTTGATAGTCCCTATCAATTCCCTCTCTAGAATGATTATATTCTTCTATTTTTCCACTGTCTCTTCGCTAGTGTGAGACTAACACCCTATCGTAGCTGCTCATTAGTGGGGCGTCTACGACCTGAAGACCAAATGGACGTACTGCCCTTTATAATATCGAGCTATAATTGCACAAAAAAGTAGTTTTTTCCAGACTTTAGAGCCTTTTTGAGGGTCCAAACGGCCTTTTCTGGGGCCGAGACTTACCGCACGTGTGCTGGGGTGTGTGCGTGTATGTAAATTTTTCCAGATCGCTAGAATTAGAAGTCCTGGTAGCCTAGTTTCCCGAGGGCTTTCCAACGCCACTGAAACCGGCTCAATCGGAGCTCGTTTTCATCCGCGTTGATAGTCCCTATCAATTCCCTCTCTAGAATGATTATATTCTTCTATTTTCCCACCGTCTCTTCGCTAGTGTGAGACTAACACCCTCTCGTAGCCGCTCATTGGTGGGCCGTCTACGACCTGAAGACCATATGGGCGTACTGCCCTTTATAATATCGAGCTGTAATTGCACAAAAAAGTAGTTTTTTCCAGACTTTAGAGCCTTTTTGAGGGTCCAAACGGCCTTTTCTGGGGCCGAGACTTACCGAACATGTGTTGGGGTGTGTGCGCGTATGTAAATTTTTCCAGATCACTAGAATTAGAAGCCCTGGTAGCCTAGTTTCCCGAGGGCTTTCCAACGCCACTGAAACTGGCTCAATCAGAGCTCGTTCTCATCTGTGTTGATAGTCCCTATCAATTCCCTCTCTAGAAAGATTATATTCTTCTATTTTTCCACTGTCTCTTCGCTAGTGTGAGACTAACACCCTATCGTAGCTGCTCATTAGTGGGGCGTCTACGACCTGAAGACCATATGGACGTACTGCCCTTTATAATATCGAGCTATAATTGCACAAAAAAGTAGTTTTTTCCAGACTTTAGAGCCTTTTTGAGGGTCCAAACGGCCTTTTCTGGGGCCGAGACTTACCGCACGTGTGCTGGGGTGTGTGCATGTATGTAAATTTTTCCAGATCGCTAGAATTAGAAGTCCTGGTAGCCTAGTTTCCCGAGGGCTTTCCAACGCCACTGAAACCGGCTCAATCGGAGCTCGTTTTCAAACGCGTTGATAGTCCCTATCAATTCCCTCTCTAGAATGATTATATTCTTCTATTTTCCCACCGTCTCTTCGCTAGTGTGAGACTAACACCCTCTCGTAGCCGCTCATTGGTGGGCCGTCTACGACCTGAAGACCATATGGGCGTACTGCCCTTTATAATATCGAGCTGTAATTGCACAAAAAAGTAGTTTTTTCCAGACTTTAGAGCCTTTTTGAGGGTCCAAACGGCCTTTTCTGGGGCCGAGACTTACCGAACATGTGTTGGGGTGTGTGCGCGTATGTAAATTTTTCCAGATCACTAGAATTAGAAGCCCTGGTAGCCTAGTTTCCCGAGGGCTTTCCAACGCCACTGAAACTGGCTCAATCAGAGCTCGTTCTCATCTGTGTTGATAGTCCCTATCAATTCCCTCTCTAGAATGATTATATTCTTCTATTTTTCCACTGTCTCTTCGCTAGTGTGAGACTAACACCCTATCGTAGCTGCTCATTAGTGGGGCGTCTACGACCTGAAGACCATATGGACGTACTGCCCTTTATAATATCGAGCTGTAATTGCACAAAAAAAGTAGTTTTTTCCAGACTTTAGAGCCTTTTTGAGGGTCCAAACGGCCTTTTCTGGGGCCGAGACTTACTGAACGTGTGTTGGGGTGTGTGCGCGTATGTAAATTTTTCCAGATCACTAGAATTAGAAGCCCTGGTAGCCTAGTTTCCCGAGGGCTTTCCAACGCCACTGAAACTGGCTCAATCGGAGCTCGTTCTCATCTGTGTTGATAGTCCCTATCAATTCCCTCTCTAGAATGATTATATTCTTCTATTTTTCCACCTTCTCTTCGCTAGTGTGAGACTAACACCCTATCGTAGCTGCTCATTAGTGGGGCGTCTACGACCTGAAGACCATATGGACGTACTGCCCTTTATAATATCGAGCTGTAATTGCACAAAAAAGTAGTTTTTTCCAGACTTTAGAGCCTTTTTGAGGGTCCAAACGGCCTTTTCTGGGCCCGAGACTTACCGCACGTGTGCTGGGGTGTGTGCGCGTATGTAAATTTTTCCAGATCGCTAGAATTAGAAGTCCTGGTAGCCTAGTTTCCCGAGGGCTTTCCAACGCCACTGAAACCGGCTCAATCGGAGCTCCTTTTCATCCGCGTTGATAGTCCCTATCAATTCCCTCTCTAGAATGATTATATTCTTCTATTTTCCCACCGTCTCTTCGCTAGTGTGAGACTAACACCCTATCGTAGCCGCTCATTGGTGGGCCGTCTACGACCTGAAGACCATATGGACATACTGCCCTTTATAATATCGAGCTGTAATTGCACAAAAAAGTAGTTTTTTCCAGACTTTAGAGCCTTTTTGAGGGTCCAAACGGCCTTTTCTGGGGCCGAGACTTACCGAACATGTGTTGGGGTGTGTGCGCGTATGTAAATTTTTCCAGATCACTAGAATTAGAAGCCCTGGTAGCCTAGTTTCCCGAGGGCTTTCCAACGCCACTGAAACTGGCTCAATCAGAGCTCGTTCTCATCTGTGTTGATAGTCCCTATCAATTCCCTCTCTAGAATGATTATATTCTTCTATTTTTCCACTGTCTCTTCGCTAGTGTGAGACTAACACCCTATCGTAGCTGCTCATTAGTGGGGCGTCTACGACCTGAAGACCATATGGACGTACTGCCCTTTATAATATCGAGCTGTAATTGCACAAAAAAGTAGTTTTTTCCAGACTTTAGAGCCTTTTTGAGGGTCCAAACGGCCTTTTCTGGGGCCGAGACTTACTGAACGTGTGTTGGGGTGTGTGCGCGTATGTAAATTTTTCCAGATCACTAGAATTAGAAGCCCTGGTAGCCTAGTTTCCCGAGGGCTTTCCAACGCCACTGAAACTGGCTCAATCGGAGCTCGTTCTCATCTGTGTTGATAGTCCCTATCAATTCCCTCTCTAGAATGATTATATTCTTCTATTTTTCCACCTTCTCTTCGCTAGTGTGAGACTAACACCCTATCGTAGCTGCTCATTAGTGGGGCGTCTACGACCTGAAGACCATATGGACGTACTGCCCTTTATAATATCGAGCTGTAATTGCACAAAAAAGTAGTTTTTTCCAGACTTTAGAGCCTTTTTGAGGGTCCAAACGGCCTTTTCTGGGCCCGAGACTTACCGCACGTGTGCTGGGGTGTGTGCGCGTATGTAAATTTTTCCAGATCGCTAGAATTAGAAGTCCTGGTAGCCTAGTTTCCCGAGGGCTTTCCAACGCCACTGAAACCGGCTCAATCGGAGCTCCTTTTCATCCGCGTTGATAGTCCCTATCAATTCCCTCTCTAGAATGATTATATTCTTCTATTTTCCCACCGTCTCTTCGCTAGTGTGAGACTAACACCCTATGGTAGCCGCTCATTGGTGGGCCGTCTACGACCTGAAGACCATATGGACATACTGCCCTTTATAATATCGAGCTGTAATTGCACAAAAAAGTAGTTTTTTCCAGACTTTAGAGCCTTTTTTAGGGTCCAAATGGCCTTTTCTTGGGCCGAGACTTACTGCACGTGTGTTGGGGTGTGTGCGCGTATGTAAATTTTTCCAGATCACTAGAATTAGAAGCCCAGGTAGCCTAGTTTCCCGAGGGCTTTCCAACGCCACTGAAACTGGCTCAATCGGAGCTCGTTCTCATCTGTGTCGATCGTCCCTATCAATTCCCTCTCTAGAATGATTATATTCTTCTATTTTTCCACTGTCTCTTCGCTAGTGTGAGACTAACACCCTATCGTAGCTGCTCATTAGTGGGGCGTCTACGACCTGAAGACCATATGGACGTACTGCCCTTTGTAATATCGAGCTGTAATTGCACAAAAAAGTAGTTTTTTCCAGACTTTAGAGCCTTTTTGAGGGTCCAAACGGCATTTTCCGGGGCCGAGACTTACCGCACGTGTGCTGGGGTGTGTGCGCGTATGTAAATTTTTCCAGATCGCTAGAATTAGAAGTCCTGGTAGCCTAGTTTCCCGAGGGCTTTCCAACGCCACTGAAACCGGCTCAATCGGAGCTCCTTTTCATCCGCGTTGATAGTCCCTATCAATTCCCTCTCTAGAATGATTATATTCTTCAATTTTCCCACCGTCTCTTCGCTAGTGTGAGACTAACACCCTATCATAGCCGCTCATTGGTGGGCCGTCTACGACCTAAAGACCATATGGATATACTGCCCTTTATAATATCGAGCTATAATTGCACAAAAAAGTAGTTTTTTCCAGACTTTAGAGCCTTTTTGAGGGTCCAAACAGCCTTTTCTTGGGCCGAGACTTACTGCACGTGTGTTGGGGTGTGTGCGCGTATGTAAATTTTTCCAGATCACTAGAATTAGAAGCCCTGGTAGCCTAGTTTCCCGAGGGCTTTCCAACGCCACTGAAACTGGCTCAATCGGAGCTCGTTCTCATCTGTGTCGATAGTCCCTATCAATTCCCTCTCTAGAATGATTATATTCTTGTATTTTTCCACTGTCTCTTCGCTAGTGTGAGACTAACACCCTATCGTAGCTCCTCATTAGTGGGGCATCTACGACCTGAAGACCATATGGACGTACTGCCCTTTATAATATTGAGCTGTAATTGCACAAAAAAGTAGTTTTTTCCAGACTTTAGAGCCTTTTTGAGGGTCCAAACGGCCTTTTCTGGGGCCGAGACTTACCGAACATGTGTTGGGGTGTGTGCGCGTATGTAAATTTTTCCAGATCACTAGAATTAGAAGCCCTGGTAGCCTAGTTTCCCGAGGGCTTTCCAACGCCACTGAAACTGGCTCAATCAGAGCTCGTTCTCATCTGTGTTGATAGTCCCTATCAATTCCCTCTCTAGAATGATTATATTCTTCTATTTTCCCACTGTCTCTTCGCTAGTGTGAGACTAACACCCTATCGTAGCCGCTCATTGGTGGGCCGTCTACGACCTGAAGACCATATGGACGTACTGCCCTTTATAATATCGAGCTGTAATTGCACAAAAAAGTAGTTTTTTCCAGACTTTAGAGCCTTTTTGAGGGTCCAAACGGCCTTTTCTGGGGCCGAGACTTACTGAACGTGTGTTGGGGTGTGTGCGCGTATGTAAATTTTTCCAGATCACTAGAATTAGAAGCCCTGGTAGCCTAGTTTCCCGAGGGCTTTCCAACGCCACTGAAACTGGCTCAATCGGAGCTCGTTCTCATCTGTGTTGATAGTCCCTATCAATTCCCTCTCTAGAATGATTATATTCTTCTATTTTTCCACCTTCTCTTCGCTAGTGTGAGACTAACACCCTATCGTAGCTGCTCATTAGTGGGGCGTCTACGACCTGAAGACCATATGGACGTACTGCCCTTTATAATATCGAGCTGTAATTGCACAAAAAAGTAGTTTTTTCCAGACTTTAGAGCCTTTTTGAGGGTCCAAACGGCCTTTTCTGGGCCCGAGACTTACCGCACGTGTGCTGGGGTGTGTGCGCGTATGTAAATTTTTACAGATCGCTAGAATTAGAAGTCCTGGTAGCCTAGTTTCCCGAGGGCTTTCCAACGCCACTGAAACCGGCTCAATCGGAGCTCGTTTTCACCCGCGTTGAGAGTCCCAATCAATTCCCTCTCTAAAATGATTATATTCTTCTATTTTCCCACCGTCTCTTCGCTAGTGTGAGACTAACACCCTATCGTAGCCGCTCATTGGTGGGCTGTCTACGACCTGAAGACCATATGGACGTACTGCCCTTTATAATATAGAGCTGTAATTGCACAAAAAAGTAGTTTTTTCCAAACTTTAGAGCCTTTTTGAGGGTCCAAACGGCCTTTTCTGGGGCCGAGACTTACCGAACGTGTGTTGGGGTGTGTGCGCGTATGTAAATTTTTCCAGCTCACTAGAATTAGAAACCCTGGTTGCCTAGTTTCCCGAGGGCGTTCCAACGCCACTGAAACTGGCTCAATCGGAGCTCGTTCTCATCTGTGTTGATAGTCCCTATCAATTCCCTCTCTAGAATGATTATATTCTTCTATTTTTCCACTGTCTCTTCGCTAGTGTGAGACTAACACCCTATCGTAGCTGCTCATTAGTGGGGCGTCTACGACCTGAAGACCATATGGACGTACTGCCCATTATAATATCGAGCTGTAATTGCACAAAAAAGTAGTTTTTTCCAGACTTTAGAGCCTTTTTGAGGGTCCGAACGGCCTTTTCTGGGGCCGAGACTTACCGCACGTGTGCTGGGGTGTGTGCGCGTATGTAAATTTTTCCAGATCGCTAGAATTAGAAGCCCTGGTAGCCTAGTTTCCCGAGGGCTTTCCAACGCCACTGAAACCGGCTCAATCGGAGCTCGTTTTCATCCGCGTTGATAGTCCCAATCAATTCCCTCTCTAGAATGATTATATTCTTCTATTTTCCCACCGTCTCATCGCTAGTGTGAGACTAACACCCTATCGTAGCCGCTCATTGGTGGGCCGTCTACGACCTGAAGACCATATGGACGTACTGTTCTTTATAATATCGAGCTGTAATTGCACAAAAAAGTAGGTTTTTCCAGACTTTAGAGCCTTTTTGAGGGTCCAAACGGCCTTTTCTGGGGCCGAGACTTACCGCACGTGTGTTGGGGTGTGTGCGCGTATGTAAATTTTTCCAGATCACTAGAATTAGAAGCCCTGGTTGCCTAGTTTCCCGAGGGCGTTCCAACGCCACTGAAACTGGCTCAATCGGAGCTCGTTCTCATCTGTGTTGATAGTCCCTATCAATTCCCTCTCTAGAATGATTATGTTCTTCTATTTTTCCACTGTCTCTTCGCTAGTGTAAGACTAACACCCTATCGTAGCTGCTCATTAGTGGGGCGTCTACGACCTGAAGACCATATGGACGTACTGCCCTTTATAATATCAAGCTGTAATTGCACAAAAAGGTAGTTTTTTCCAGACATTAGAGCCTTTTTGAGGGTCCAAACGGCCTTTTCTAGGGCCGAGACTTACCGCACGTGTGCTGGGGTGTGTGCGCGTATGTAAATTTTTCCAGATCGCTAGAATTAGAAGTCCTGGTAGCCTAGTTTCCCGAGGGCTTTCCAACGCCACTGAAACCGGCTCAATCGGAGCTCGTTTTCATCTGCGTTGATAGTCCCTATCTATTCCCTCTCTAGAATGATTATATTCTTCTATTTTCCCACCGTCTCTTCGCTAGTGTGAGACTAACACCCTATCGTAGCCGCTCATTGGTTGGCCGTCTACGACCTGAAGACCATATGGACGTACTGCCCTTTATAATATCGAGCTGTAATTGCACAAAAAAGTAGTTTTTTCCAGACTTTAGAGCCTTTTTGAGGGTCCAAACGGCCTTTTCTGGGGCCGAGACTTACCGAACATGTGTTGGGGTGTGTGCGCGTATGTAAATTTTTCCAGATCACTAGAATTAGAAGCCCTGGTAGCCTAGTTTCCCGAGGGCTTTCCAACGCCACTGAAACTGGCTCAATCAGAGCTCGTTCTCATCTGTGTTGATAGTCCCTATCAATTCCCTCTCTAGAATGATTATATTCTTCTATTTTTCCACTGTCTCTTCGCTAGTGTGAGACTAACACCCTATCGTAGCTGCTCATTAGTGGGGCGTCTACGACCTGAAGACCATATGGACGTACTGCCCTTTATAATATCGAGCTGTAATTGCACAAAAAAGTAGTTTTTTCCAGACTTTAGAGCCTTTTTGAGGGTCCAAACGGCCTTTTCTGGGGCCGAGACTTACTGAACGTGTGTTGGGGTGTGTGCGCGTATGTAAATTTTTCCAGATCACTAGAATTAGAAGCCCTGGTAGCCTAGTTTCCCGAGGGCTTTCCAACGCCACTGAAACTGGCTCAATCGGAGCTCGTTCTCATCTGTGTTGATAGTCCCTATCAATTCCCTCTCTAGAATGATTATATTCTTCTATTTTTCCACCGTCTCTTCGCTAGTGTGAGACTAACACCCTATCGTAGCTGCTCATTAGTGGGGCGTCTACGACCTGAAGACCATATGGACGTACTGCCCTTTATAATATCGAGCTGTAATTGCACAAAAAAGTAGTTTTTTCCAGACTTTAGAGCCTTTTTGAGGGTCCAAACGGCCTTTTCTGGGCCCGAGACTTACCGCACGTGTGCTGGGGTGTGTGCGCGTATGTAAATTTTTACAGATCGCTAGAATTAGAAGTCCTGGTAGCCTAGTTTCCCGAGGGCTTTCCAACGCCACTGAAACCGGCTCAATCGGAGCTCGTTTTCACCCGCGTTGAGAGTCCCAATCAATTCCCTCTCTAAAATGATTATATTCTTCTATTTTCCCACCGTCTCTTCGCTAGTGTGAGACTAACACCCTATCGTAGCCGCTCATTGGTGGGCTGTCTACGACCTGAAGACCATATGGACGTACTGCCCTTTATAATATAGAGCTGTAATTGCACAAAAAAGTAGTTTTTTCCAAACTTTAGAGCCTTTTTGAGGGTCCAAACGGCCTTTTCTGGGGCCGAGACTTACCGAACGTGTGTTGGGGTGTGTGCGCGTATGTAAATTTTTCCAGCTCACTAGAATTAGAAACCCTGGTTGCCTAGTTTCCCGAGGGCGTTCCAACGCCACTGAAACTGGCTCAATCGGAGCTCGTTCTCATCTGTGTTGATAGTCCCTATCAATTCCCTCTCTAGAATGATTATATTCTTCTATTTTTCCACTGTCTCTTCGCTAGTGTGAGACTAACACCCTATCGTAGCTGCTCATTAGTGGGGCGTCTACGACCTGAAGACCATATGGACGTACTGCCCATTATAATATCGAGCTGTAATTGCACAAAAAAGTAGTTTTTTCCAGACTTTAGAGCCTTTTTGAGGGTCCGAACGGCCTTTTCTGGGGCCGAGACTTACCGCACGTGTGCTGGGGTGTGTGCGCGTATGTAAATTTTTCCAGATCGCTAGAATTAGAAGCCCTGGTAGCCTAGTTTCCCGAGGGCTTTCCAACGCCACTGAAACCGGCTCAATCGGAGCTCGTTTTCATCCGCGTTGATAGTCCCAATCAATTCCCTCTCTAGAATGATTATATTCTTCTATTTTCCCACCGTCTCATCGCTAGTGTGAGACTAACACCCTATCGTAGCCGCTCATTGGTGGGCCGTCTACGACCTGAAGACCATATGGACGTACTGTTCTTTATAATATCGAGCTGTAATTGCACAAAAAAGTAGGTTTTTCCAGACTTTAGAGCCTTTTTGAGGGTCCAAACGGCCTTTTCTGGGGCCGAGACTTACCGCACGTGTGTTGGGGTGTGTGCGCGTATGTAAATTTTTCCAGATCACTAGAATTAGAAGCCCTGGTTGCCTAGTTTCCCGAGGGCGTTCCAACGCCACTGAAACTGGCTCAATCGGAGCTCGTTCTCATCTGTGTTGATAGTCCCTATCAATTCCCTCTCTAGAATGATTATGTTCTTCTATTTTTCCACTGTCTCTTCGCTAGTGTAAGACTAACACCCTATCGTAGCTGCTCATTAGTGGGGCGTCTACGACCTGAAGACCATATGGACGTACTGCCCTTTATAATATCGAGCTGTAATTGCACAAAAAGGTAGTTTTTTCCAGACATTAGAGCCTTTTTGAGGGTCCAAACGGCCTTTTCTAGGGCCGAGACTTACCGCACGTGTGCTGGGGTGTGTGCGCGTATGTAAATTTTTCCAGATCGCTAGAATTAGAAGTCCTGGTAGCCTAGTTTCCCGAGGGCTTTCCAACGCCACTGAAACCGGCTCAATCGGAGCTCGTTTTCATCTGCGTTGATAGTCCCTATCAATTCCCTCTCTAGAATGATTATATTCTTCTATTTTCCCACCGTCTCTTCGCTAGTGTGAGACTAACACCCTATCGTAGCCGCTCATTGGTTGGCCGTCTACGACCTGAAGACCATATGGACGTACTGCCCTTTATAATATCGAGCTGTAATTGCACAAAAAAGTAGTTTTTTCCAGACTTTAGAGCCTTTTTGAGGGTCCAAACGGCCTTTTCTGGGGCCGAGACTTACCGAACATGTGTTGGGGTGTGTGCGCGTATGTAAATTTTTCCAGATCACTAGAATTAGAAGCCCTGGTAGCCTAGTTTCCCGAGGGCTTTCCAACGCCACTGAAACTGGCTCAATCAGAGCTCGTTCTCATCTGTGTTGATAGTCCCTATCAATTCCCTCTCTAGAAAGATTATATTCTTCTATTTTTCCACTGTCTCTTCACTAGTGTGAGACTAACACCCTATCGTAGCTGCTCATTAGTGGGGCGTCTACGACCTGAAGACCATATGGACGTACTGCCCTTTATAATATCGAGCTATAATTGCACAAAAAAGTAGTTTTTTCCAGACTTTAGAGCCTTTTTGAGGGTCCAAACGGCCTTTTCTGGGGCCGAGACTTACCGCACGTGTGCTGGGGTGTGTGCATGTATGTAAATTTTTCCAGATCGCTAGAATTAGAAGTCCTGGTAGCCTAGTTTCCCGAGGGCTTTCCAACGCCACTGAAACCGGCTCAATCGGAGCTCGTTTTCATCCGCGTTGATAGTCCCTATCAATTCCCTCTCTAGAATGATTATATTCTTCTATTTTCCCACCGTCTCTTCGCTAGTGTGAGACTAACACCCTCTCGTAGCCGCTCATTGGTGGGCCGTCTACGACCTGAAGACCATATGGGCGTACTGCCCTTTATAATATCGAGCTGTAATTGCACAAAAAAGTAGTTTTTTCCAGACTTAAGAGCCTTTTTGAGGGTCCAAACGGCCTTTTCTGGGGCCGAGACTTACCGAACATGTGTTGGGGTGTGTGCGCGTATGTAAATTTTTCCAGATCACTAGAATTAGAAGCCCTGGTAGCCTAGTTTCCCGAGGGCTTTCCAACGCCACTGAAACTGGCTCAATCAGAGCTCGTTCTCATCTGTGTTGATAGTCCCTATCAATTCCCTCTCTAGAATGATTATATTCTTCTATTTTTCCACTGTCTCTTCGCTAGTGTGAGACTAACACCCTATCGTAGCTGCTCATTAGTGGGGCGTCTACGACCTGAAGACCATATGGACGTACTGCCCTTTGTAATATCGAGCTGTAATTGCACAAAAAAGTAGTTTTTTCCAGACTTTAGAGCCTTTTTGAGGGTCCAAACGGCCTTTTCTGGGGCCGAGACTTACCGCACGTGTGCTGGGGTGTGTGCGCGTATGTAAATTTTTCCAGATCGCTAGAATTAGAAGTCCTGGTAGCCTAGTTTCCCGAGGGCTTTCCAACGCCACTGAAACCGGCTCAATCGGAGCTCCTTTTCATCCGCGTTGATAGTCCCTATCAATTCCCTCTCTAGAATGGTTATATTCTTCTATTTTCCCACCGTCTCTTCGCTAGTGTGAGACTAACACCCTATCGTAGCCGCTCATTGGTGGGCCGTCTATGACCTGAAGACCATATGGACGTACTGCCCTTTATAATATCGAGCTGTAATTGCACAAAAAAGTAGTTTTTTCCAGACTTTAGAGCCTTTTTGAGGGTCCAAACGGCCTTTTCTGGGGCCGAGACTTACCGCACGTGTGTTGGGGTGTGTGCGCGTATGTAAATTTGTCCAGATCACTAGAATTAGAAGCCCTGGTAGCCTAGTTTCCCGTGGGCTTTCCAACGCCACTGAAACTGGCTCAATCGGAGCTCGTTCTCATCTGTGTTGATAGTCCCTATCAATTCCCTCCCTAGAATGATTATATTCTTCTATTTTTCCACTGTCTCTTCGCTAGTGTGAGACTAACACCCTATCGTAGCTGCTCATTAGTGGGGCGTCTATGACCTGAAGACCATATGGACGTACTGCCCTTTGTAATATCGAGCTGTAATTGCACAAAAAAGTAGTTTTTTCCAGACTTTAGAGCATTTTTGAGGGTCCAAACGGCCTTTTCTGGGGCCGAGACTTACCGCACGTGTGCTGGGGTGTGTGCGCGTATGTAAATTTTTCCAGATCGCTAGAAATTAGAAGTCCTGGTAGCCTAGTTTCCCGAGGGCTTTCCAACGCCACTGAAACCGGCTCAATCGGAGCTCGTTTTCATCCGCGTTGATAGTCCCAATCAATTCCCTCTCTAGAATGATTATATTCTTCTATTTTCCCACCGTCTCTTCGCTAGTGTGAGACTAACACCCTATCGTAGCCGCTCATTGGTGGGCCGTCTACGACCTGAAGACCATATGGACGTACTGCCCTTTATAATATCGAGCTGTAATTGCACAAAAAAGTAGTTTTTTCCAGACTTTAGAGCCTTCTTGAGGGTCCAAACGGCCTTTTCTGGGGCCGAGACTTACCGAACGTGTGTTGGGGTGTGTGCGCGTATGTAAATTTTTCCAGATCACTAGAATTAGAAGCCCTGGTAGCCTAGTTTCCCGAGGGCTTTCCAACGCCACTGAAACTGGCTCAATCGGAGCTCGTTCTCATCTGTGTTGATAGTCCCTATCAATTCCCTCTCTAGAATGATTATATTCTTCTATTTTTCCACCGTCTCTTCGCTAGTGTGAGACTAACACCCTATCGTAGCTGCTCATTAGTGGGGCGTCTACGACATGAAGACCATATGGACGTACTGCCCTTTATAATATCGAGCTGTAATTGCACAAAAAAGTAGTTTTTTCCAGACTTTAGAGCCTTTTTGAGGGTCCAAACGGCCTTTTCTGGGGCCGAGACTTACCGAACGTGTGTTGGGGTGTGTGCGCGTATGTAAATTTTTCTAGATCACTAGAATTAGAAACCCTGGTTGCCTAGTTTCCCGAGGGCGTTCCAACGCCACTGAAACTGGCTCAATCGGAGCTCGTTCTCATCTGTGTTGATAGTCCCTATCAATTCCCTCTCTAGAATGATTATATTCTTCTATTTTTCCACTGTCTCTTTGCTAGTGTGAGACTAACACCCTATCGTAGCTGCTCATTAGTGGGGCGTCTATGACTTGAAGACCATATGGACGTACTGCCCTTTGTAATATCGAGCTGTAATTGCACAAAAAAGTAATTTTTTCCAGACTTTAGAGCCTTTTTGAGGGTCCAAACGGCCTTTTCTGGGGCCGAGACTTACCGCACGTGTGCTGGGGTGTGTGCGCGTATGTAAATTTTTCCAGATCGCTAGAATTAGAAGTCCTGGTAGCCTAGTTTCCCGAGGGCTTTCCAACGCCACTGAAACCGGCTCAATCGGAGCTCGTTTTCATCCGCGTTGATAGTCCCAATCAATTCCCTCTCTAGAATGATTATATTCTTCTATTTTCCCACCGTCTCTTCGCTAGTGTGAGACTAACACCCTATCGTAGCCGCTCATTGGTGGGCCGTCTACGACCTGAAGACCATATGGACGTACTGCCCTTTATAATATCGAGCTGTAATTGCACAAAAAAGTAGTTTTTTCCAGACTTTAGAGCCTTTTTGAGGGTCCAAACGGCCTTTTCTGGGGCCGAGACTTACTGAACGTGTGTTGGGGTGTGTGCGCGTATGTAAATTTTTCCAGATCACTAGAATTAGAAGCCCTGGTAGCCTAGTTTCCCGAGGGCTTTCCAACGCCACTGAAACTGGCTCAATCGGAGCTCGTTCTCATCTGTGTTGATAGTCCCTATCAATTCCCTCTCTAGAATGATTATATTCTTCTATTTTTCCACCGTCTCTTCGCTAGTGTGAGACTAACACCCTATCGTAGCTGCTCATTAGTGGGGCATCTACGACCTGAAGACCATATGGACGTACTGCCCTTTATAATATCGAGCTGTAATTGCACAAAAAAGTAGTTTTTTCCAGACTTTAGAGCCTTTTTGAGGGTCCAAACGGCCTTTTCTGGGCCCGAGACTTACCGCACGTGTGCTGGGGTGTGTGCGCGTATGTAAATTTTTCCAGATCGCTAGAATTAGAAGTCCTGGTAGCCTAGTTTCCCGAGGGCTTTCCAACGCCACTGAAACCGGCTCAATCGGAGCTCGTTTTCATCCGCGTTGAGAGTCCCAATCAATTCCCTCTCTAGAATGATTATATTCTTCTATTTTCCCACCGTCTCTTCGCTAGTGTGAGACTAACACCCTATCGTAGCCGCTCATTGGTGGGCTGTCTACGACCTGAAGACCATATGGACGTACTGCCCTTTATAATATAGAGCTGTAATTGCGCAAAAAAGTAGTTTTTTCCAGACTTTAGAGCCTTTTTGAGGGTCCAAACGGCCTTTTCTGGGGCCGAGACTTACCGAACGTGTGTTGGGGTGTGTGCGCGTATGTAAATTTTTCCAGCTCACTAGAATTAGAAACCCTGGTTGCCTAGTTTCCCGAGGGCGTTCCAACGCCACTGAAACTGGCTCAATCGGAGCTCGTTCTCATCTGTGTTGATAGTCCCTATCAATTCCCTCTCTAGAATGATTATATTCTTCTATTTTTCCACTGTCTCTTTGCTAGTGTGAGACTAACACCCAATCGTAGCTGCTCATTAGTGGGGCGTCTACGACCTGAAGACCATATGGACGTACTGCCCTTTATAATATCGAGCTGTAATTGCACAAAAAAGTAGTTTTTTCCAGACTTTAGAGCCTTTTTGAGGGTCCAAACGGCCTTTTCTGGGGCCGAGACTTACCGCACGTGTGCTGGGGTGTGTGCGCGTATGTAAATTTTTCCAGATCGCTAGAATTAGAAGTCCTGGTAGCCTAGTTTCCCGAGGGCTTTCCAACGCCACTGAAACCGGCTCAATCGGAGCTCGTTTTCATCCGCGTTGATAGTCCCAATCAATTCCCTCTCTAGAATGATTATATTCTTCTATTTTCCCACCGTCTCATCGCTAGTGTGAGACTAACACCCTATCGTAGCCGCTCATTGGTGGGCCGTCTACGACCTGAAGACCATATGGACGTACTGTCCTTTATAATATCGAGCTGTAATTGCACAAAAAAGTAGGTTTTTCCAGACTTTAGAGCCTTTTTGAGGGTCCAAACGGCCTTTTCTGGGGCCGAGACTTACCGCACGTGTGTTGGGGTGTGTGCGCGTATGTAAATGTTTCCAGATCACTAGAATTAGAAGCCCTGGTTGCCTAGTTTCCCGAGGGCGTTCCAACGCCACTGAAACTGGCTCAATCGGAGCTCGTTCTCATCTGTGTTGATAGTCCCTATCAATTCCCTCTCTAGAATGATTATATTCTTCTATTTTTCCACCGTCTCTTCGCTAGTGTGAGACTAACACCCTATCATAGCTGCTCATTAGTGGGGCGTCTACGACCTGAAGACCATATGGACGTACTGCCCTTTATAATATCGAGCTGTAATTGCACAAAAAAGTAGTTTTTTCCAGACTTTAGAGCCTTTTTGAGGGTCCAAACGGCCTTTTCTAGGGCCGAGACTTACTGCACGTGTGTTGGGGTGTGTGCGCGTATGTAAATTTTTCCAGATCACTAGAATTAGAAGCCCTGGTAGCCTAGTTTCCCGAGGGCTTTGCAACGCCACTGAAACCGGCTCAATCGGAGCTCGTTCTCATCTGTGTTGATAGTCCCTATCAATTCCCTCTCTAGAATGATTATATTCTTCTATTTTTCCACTGTCTCTTCGCTAGTGTGAGACTAACACCCTATCGTAGCTGCTCATTAGTGGGGCGTCTACGACCTGAAGACCATATGGACGTACTGCCCTTTATAATATCGAGCTGTAATTGCACAAAAAAGTAGTTTTTTCCAGACTTTAGAGCCTTTTTGAGGGTCCAAACGGCCTTTTCTGGGGCCGAGACTTACCGCACGTGTGCTGGGGTGTGTGCGCGTATGTAAATTTTTCCAGATCGCTAGAATTAGAAGTCCTGGTAGCCTAGTTTCCCGAGGGCTTTCCAACGCCACTGAAACCGGCTCAATCGGAGCTCGTTTTCATCCGCGTTGATAGTCCCAATCAATTCCCTCTCTAGAATGATTATATTCTTCTATTTTCCCACCGTCTCATCGCTAGTGTGAGACTAACACCCTATCGTAGCCGCTCATTGGTGGGCCGTCTACGACCTGAAGACCATATGGACGTACTGTCCTTTATAATATCGAGCTGTAATTGCACAAAAAAGTAGGTTTTTCCAGACTTTAGAGCCTTTTTGAGGGTCCAAACGGCCTTTTCTGGGGCCGAGACTTACCGCACGTGTGTTGGGGTGTGTGCGCGTATGTAAATGTTTCCGGATCACTAGAATTAGAAGCCCTGGTTGCCTAGTTTCCCGAGGGCGTTCCAACGCCACTGAAACTGGCTCAATCGGAGCTCGTTCTCATCTGTGTTGATAGTCCCTATCAATTCCCTCTCTAGAATGATTATATTCTTCTATTTTCCCACAATCTCTTCGCTAGTGTGAGACTAACACCCTATCATAGCTGCTCATTAGTGGGGCGTCTACGACCTGAAGACCATATGGACGTACTGCCCTTTATAATATCGAGCTGTAATTGCACAAAAAAGTAGTTTTTTCCAGACTTTAGAGCCTTTTTGAGGGTCCAAACGGCCTTTTCTAGGGCCGAGACTTACTGCACGTGTGTTGGGGTGTGTGCGCGTATGTAAATTTTTCCAGATCACTAGAATTAGAAGCCCTGGTAGCCTAGTTTCCCGAGGGCTTTCCAACGCCACTGAAACCGGCTCAATCGGAGCTCGTTCTCATCTGTGTTGATAGTCCCTATCAATTCCCTCTCTAGAATGATTATATTCTTCTATTTTTCCACTGTCTCTTCGCTAGTGTGAGACTAACACCCTATCGTAGCTGCTCATTAGTGGGGCGTCTACGACCTGAAGACCATATGGACGTACTGCCCTTTATAATATCGAGCTGTAATTGCACAAAAAAGTAGTTTTTTCCAGACTTTAGAGCCTTTTTGAGGGTCCAAACGGCCTTTTCTGGGGCCGAGACTTACCGCACGTGTGCTGGGGTGTGTGCGCGTATGTAAATTTTTCCAGATCGCTAGAATTAGAAGTCCTGGTAGCCTAGTTTCCCGAGGGCTTTCCAACGCCACTGAAACTGGCTCAATCAGAGCTCGTTTTCATCCGCGTTGATAGTCCCAATCAATTCCCTCTCTAGAATGATTATATTCTTCTATTTTCCCACCGTCTCTTCACTAGTGTGAGACTAACACCCTATCGTAGCCGCTCATTGGTGGGCCGTCTACGACCTAAAGACCATATGGACGTACTGCCCTTTATAATATCTAGCTGTAATTGCACAAAAAAGTAGTTTTTTCCAGACTTTAGAGCCTTTTTGAGGGTCCAAACGGCCTTTTCTGGGGCCGAGACTTACCGCACGTGTGCTGGGGTGTGTGCGCGTATGTAAATTTTTCTAGATTGCTAGAATTAGAAATCCTGGTAGCCTAGTTTCCCGAGGGCTTTCCAACACCACTGAAACCGGCTCAATCGGAGCTCGTTTTCATCCGCGTTGATAGTCCCAATCAATTCCCTCTCTAGAATGATTATATTCTTCAATTTTCGCACCGTATCTTCGCTAGTGTGAGACTAACACCCTATCGTAGCCCCTCATTGGTGGGCCGTCTATGACCTGAAGACCATATGGACGTACTGCCCTTTATAATATCGAGCTGTAATTGCACAAAAAAGTAGTTTTTTCCAGACTTTAGAGCCTTTTTGAGGGTCCAAACGGCCTTTTCTGGGGCCGAGACTTACCGCACGTGTGCTGGGGTGTGTGCGCATATGCAAATTCTTTCCAGATCGCTAGAATTAGAAATCCTGGTAGCCTAGTTTCCCGAGGGCTTTCCAACGCCACTGAAACCGGCTCAATCGGAGCTCGTTTTCATCCGCGTTGATAGTCCCAATCAATTCCCTCTCTAGAATGATTATATTCTTCTATTTTCCCACCGTCTCTTCGCTAGTGTGAGACTAACACCCTATCGTAGCCGCTCATTGGTGGGCCGTCTATGACCTGAAGACCATATGGACGTACTGCCCTTTATAATATCGAGCTGTAATTGCACAAAAAAGTAGTTTTTTCCAGACTTTAGAGCCTTTTTGAGTGTCCAAACAGCCTTTTCTGGGGCCGAGACTTACCGCACGTGTGTTGGGGTGTGTGCGCCTATGCAAATTTTTCCAGATCACTAGAATTAGAAGCCCTGGTAGCCTAGTTTCCCGAGGGCTTTCCAACGCCACTGAAACTGGCTCAATCGGAGCTCGTTCTCATCTGTGTTGATAGTCCCTATCAATTCCCTCTCTAGAATGATTATATTCTTCTATTTTTCCACTGTCTCTTCGCTAGTGTAAGACTAACACCCTATCGTAGCTGCTCATTAGTGGGGCGTCTACGACCTGAAGACCATATGGACGTACTGCCCTTTATAATATCGAGCTGTAATTGCACAAAAAAGTAGTTTTTTCCAGACTTTACAGCCTTTTTGAGGGTCCAAACGGCCTTTTCTAGGGCCGAGACTTACCGCACGTGTGCTGGGGTGTGTGCGCGTATGTAAATTTTTCCAGATCGCTAGAATTAGAAGTCCTGGTAGCCTAGTTTCCCGAGGGCTTTCCAACGCCACTGAAACCGGCTCAATCGGAGCTCGTTTTCATCCGCGTTGATAGTCCCAATCAATTCCCTCTCTAGAATGATTATATTCTTCTATTTTCCCACCATCTCTTCGCTAGTGTGAGACTAACACCCTATCGTAGCTGCTCATTACTGGGGCGTCTACGACCTGAAGACCATATGGACGTACTGCCCTTTATAATATCGAGCTGTAATTGCACAAAAAAGTAGTTTTTTCCAGACTTTAGAGCCTTTTTGAGGGTCCAAACGGCCTTTTCTGGGGCCGAGACTTACCGCACGTGTGCTGGGGTGTGTGCGCGTATGCAAATTCTTTCCAGATCACTAGAATTAGAAGTCCTGGTAGCCTAGTTTCCCGAGGGCTTTCCAACGCCACTGAAACCGGCTCAATCGGAGCTCGTTTTCATCCGCGTTGATAGTCCCAATCAATTCCCTCTCTAGAATGATTATATTCTTCTATTTTCCCACCGTCTCTTCGCTAGTGTGAGACTAACACCCTATCGTAGCCGCTCATTGGTGGGCCGTCTATGACCTGAAGACCATATGGACGTACTGCCCTTTATAATATCGAGCTGTAATTGCACAAAAAAGTAGTTTTTTCCAGACTTTAGAGCCTTTTTGAGTGTCCAAACAGCCTTTTCTGGGGCCGAGACTTACCGCACGTGTGTTGGGGTGTGTGCGCGTATGCAAATTTTTCCAGATCACTAGAATTAGAAGCCCTGGTAGCCTAGTTTCCCGAGGGCTTTCCAACGCCACTGAAACTGGCTCAATCGGAGCTCGTTCTCATCTGTGTTGATTGTCCCTATCAATTCCCTCTCTAGAATGATTATATTCTTCTATTTTTCCACTGTCTCTTCGCTAGTGTAAGACTAACACCCTATCGTAGCTGCTCATTAGTGGGGCGTCTACGACCTGAAGACCATATGGACGTACAGCCCTTTATAATATCGAGCTGTAATTGCACAAAAAAGTAGTCTTTTCCAGACTTTAGAGCCTTTTTGAGGGTCCAAACGGCCTTTTCTAGGGCCGAGACTTACCGCACGAGTGCTGGGGTGTGTGCGCGTATGTAAATTTTTCCAGATCGCTAGAATTAGAAGTCCTGGTAGCCTAGTTTCCCGAGGGCTTTCCAACGCCACTGAAACCGGCTCAATCGGAGCTCGTTTTCATCCGCGTTGATAGTCCCAATCAATTCCCTCTCTAGAATGATTATATTCTTCTATTTTCCCACCGTCTCTTCGCTAGTGTGAGACTAACACCCTATCGTAGCCGCTCATTGGTGGGCCGTCTATGACCTGAAGACCATATGGACGTACTGCCCTTTATAATATCGAGCTGTAATTGCACAAAAAAGTAGTTTTTTCCAGACTTTAGAGCCTTTTTGAGTGTCCAAACAGCCTTTTCTGGGGCCGAGACTTACCGCACGTGTGTTGGGGTGTGTGCGCGTATGCAAATTTTTCCAGATCACTAGAATTAGAAGCCCTGGTAGCCTAGTTTCCCGAGGGCTTTCCAACGCCAATGAAACTGGCTCAATCGGAGCTCGTTCTCATCTGTGTTGATAGTCCCTATCAATTCCCTCTCTAGAATGATTATATTCTTCTATTTTTCCACTGTCTCTTCGCTAGTGTAAGACTAACACCCTATCGTAGCTGCTCATTAGTGGGGCGTCTACGACCTGAAGACCATATGGACGTACTGCCCTTTATAATATCGAGCTGTAATTGCACAAAAAAGTAGTTTTTTCCAGACTTTAGAGCCTTTTTGAGTGTCCAAACAGCCTTTTCTGGGGCCGAGACTTACCGCACGTGTGTTGGGGTGTGTGCGCATATGCAAATTTTTCCAGATCACTAGAATTAGAAGCCCTGATAGCCTAGTTTCCCGAGGGCTTTCCAACGCCACTGAAACTGGCTCAATCGGAGCTCGTTCTCATCTGTGTTGATAGTCCCTATCAATTCCCTCTCTAGAATGATTATATTCTTCTATTTTTCCACTGTCTCTTCGCTAGTGTAAGACTAACACCCTATCGTAGCTGCTCATTAGTGGGGCGTCTACGACCTGAAGACCATATGGACGTACAGCCCTTTATAATATCGAGCTGTAATTGCACAAAAAAGTAGTTTTTTCCAGACTTTAGAGCCTTTTTGAGGGTCCAAACGGCCTTTTCTAGGGCCGAGACTTACCGCACGAGTGCTGGGGTGTGTGCGCGTATGTAAATTTTTCCAGATCGCTAGAATTAGAAGTCCTGGTAGCCTAGTTTCCCGAGGGCTTTCCAACGCCACTGAAACCGGCTCAATCGGAGCTCGTTTTCATCCGCGTTGATAGTCCCAATCAATTCCCTCTCTAGAATGATTATATTCTTCTATTTTCCCACCGTCTCTTCGCTAGTGTGAGACTAACACCCTATCGTAGCCGCTCATTGGTGGGCCGTCTATGACCTGAAGACCATATGGACGTACTGCCCTTTATAATATCGAGCTGTAATTGCACAAAAAAGTAGTTTTTTCCAGACTTTAGAGCCTTTTTGAGTGTCCAAACAGCCTTTTCTGGGGCCGAGACTTACCGCACATGTGTTGGGGTGTGTGCGCGTATGCAAATTTTTCCAGATCACTAGAATTAGAAGCCCTGGTAGCCTAGTTTCCCGAGGGCTTTCCAACGCCAATGAAACTGGCTCAATCGGAGCTCGTTCTCATCTGTGTTGATAGTCCCTATCAATTCCCTCTCTAGAATGATTATATTCTTCTATTTTTCCACTGTCTCTTCGCTAGTGTAAGACTAACACCCTATCGTAGCTGCTCATTAGTGGGGCGTCTACAACCTGAAGACCATATGGACGTACTGCCCTTTATAATATCGAGCTGTAATTGCACAAAAACGTAGTTTTTTCCAGACTTTAGAGCCTTTTTGAGGGTCCAAACGGCCTTTTCTAGGGCCGAGACTTACCGCACGTGTGCTGGTGTGTGTGCGCGTATGTAAATTTTTCCAAATCGCTAGAATTAGAAGTCCTGGTAGCCTAGTTTCCCGAGGGCTTTCCAACGCCACTGAAACCGGCTCAATCGGAGCTCGTTTTCATCCGCGTTGATAGTCCCAATCAATTCCCTCTCTAGAATGATTATATTCTTCTATTTTCCCACCGTCTCTTCGCTAGTGTGAGACTAACACCCTATCGTAGCCGCTCATTGGTGGGCCGTCTATGACCTGAAGACCATATGGACGTACTGCCCTTTATAATATCGAGCTGTAATTGCACAAAAAAGTAGTTTTTTCCAGACTTGAGAGCCTTTTTGAGTGTCCAAACAGCCTTTTCTGGGGCCGAGACTTACCGCACGTGTGTTGGGGTGTGTGCGCGTATGCAAATTTTTCCAGATCACTAGAATTAGAAGCCCTGGTAGCCTAGTTTCCCGAGGGCTTTCCAACGCCACTGAAACTGGCTCAATCGGAGCTCGTTCTCATCTGTGTTGATAGTCCCTATCAATTCCCTCTCTAGAATGATTATATTCTTCTATTTTTCCACTGTCTCTTCGCTAGTGTAAGACTAACACCCTATCGTAGCTGCTCATTAGTGGGGCGTCTACGACCTGAAGACCATATGGACGTACTGCCCTTTATAATATCGAGCTGTAATTGCACAAAAAAGTAGTTTTTTCCAGACTTTAGAGCCTTTTTGAGGGTCCAAACGGCCTTTTCTAGGGCCGAGACTTACCGCACGAGTGCTGGGGTGTGTGCGCGTATGTAAATTTTTCCAGATCGCTAGAATTAGAAGTCCTGGTAGCCTAGTTTCCCGAGGGCTTTCCAACGCCACTGAAACAGGCTCAATCGGAGCTCGTTTTCATCCGCGTTGATAGTCCCAATCAATTCCCTCTCTAGAATGATTATATTCTTCTATTTTCCCACCGTCTCTTCGCTAGTGTGAGACTAACACCCTATCGTAGCCGCTCATTGGTGGGCCGTCTATGACCTGAAGACCATATGGACGTACTGCCCTTTATAATATCGAGCTGTAATTGCACAAAAAAGTAGTTTTTTCCAGACTTTAGAGCCTTTTTGAGTGTCCAAACAGCCTTTTCTGGGGCCGAGACTTACCGCACGTGTGTTGGGGTGTGTGCGCGTATGCAAATTTTTCCAGATCACTAGAATTAGAAGCCCTGGTAGCCTAGTTTCCCGAGGGCTTTCCAACGCCAATGAAACTGGCTCAATCGGAGCTCGTTCTCATCTGTGTTGATAGTCCCTATCAATTCCCTCTCTAGAATGATTATATTCTTCTATTTTTCCACTGTCTCTTCGCTAGTGTAAGACTAACACCCTATCGTAGCTGCTCATTAGTGGGGCGTCTACGACCTGAAGACCATATGGACGTACTGCCCTTTATAATATCGAGCTGTAATTGCACAAAAACGTAGTTTTTTCCAGACTTTAGAGCCTTTTTGAGGGTCCAAACGGCCTTTTCTAGGGCCGAGACTTACCGCACGTGTGCTGGGGTGTGTGCGCGTATGTAAATTTTTCCAGATCGCTAGAATTAGAAGTCCTGGTAGCCTAGTTTCCCGAGGGCTTTCCAACGCCACTGAAACCGGCTCAATCGGAGCTCGTTTTCATCCGCGTTGATAGTCCCAATCAATTCCCTCTCTAGAATGATTATATTCTTCTATTTTCCCACCGCCTCTTCGCTAGTGTGAGACTAACACCCTATCGTAGCCGCTCATTGCTGGGCCGTCTACGACCTGAAGACCATATGGACGTACTGCCCTTTATAATATCGAGCTGTAATTGCACAAAAAAGTAGTTTTTTCCAGACTTTAGAGCCTTTTTGAGGGTCCAAACAGCCTTTTCTGGGGCCGAGACTTACCGCATGTGTGCTGGGGTGTGTGCGCGTATGTAAATTTTTCTAGATTGCTAGAATTAGAAGTCCTGGTAGCCTAGTTTCCCGAGGGCTTTCCAACACCACTGAAACCGGCTCAATCGGAGCTCGTTTTCATCCGCGTTGATAGTCCCAATCAATTCCCTCTCTAGAATGATTATATTCTTCAATTTTCCCACCGTCTCTTCGCTAGTGTGAGACTAACACCCTATCGTAGCCGCTCATTGGTGGGCCGTCTACGACCTGAAGACCATATGGACGTACTGCCCTTTATAATATCGAGCTGTAATTGCACAAAAAAGTAGTTTTTTCCAGACTTTAGAGCCTTTTTGAGGGTCCAAACGGCCTTTTCTGGGGCCGAGACTTACCGCACGTGTGCTGGGGTGTGTGCGCATATGTAAATTTTTCCAGATCGCTAGAATTAGAAGTCCTGGTAGCCTAGTTTCCCGAGGGCTTTCCAACGCAACTGAAACCGGCTCAATCGGAGCTCGTTTTCATCCGCGTTGATAGTCCCAATCAATTCCCTCTCTAGAATGATTATATTCTTCTATTTTCCCACCGTCTCTTCGCTAGTGTGAGACTAACACCCTATCGTAGCCGCTCATTGGTGGGCCGTCTATGACCTGAAGACCATATGGACGTACTGCCCTTTATAATATCGAGCTGTAATTGCACAAAAAAGTAGTTTTTTCCAGACTTTAGAGCCTTTTTGAGTGTCCAAACAGCCTTTTCTGGGGCCGAGACTTACCGCACGTGTGTTGGGGTGTGTGCGCGCATGCAAATTTTTCCAGATCACTAGAATTAGAAGCCCTGGTAGCCTAGTTTCCCGAGGGCTTTCCAACGCCACTGAAACTGGCTCAATCGGAGCTCGTTCTCATCTGTGTTGATAGTCCCTATCAATTCCCTCTCTAGAATGATTATATTCTTCTATTTTTCCACCGTCTCTTCGCTAGTGTAAGACTAACACCCTATCGTAGCTGCTCATTAGTGGGGCGTCTACGACCTGAAGACCATATGGACGTACTGCCCTTTATAATATCGAGCTGTAATTGCACAAAAAAGTAGTTTTTTCCAGACTTTAGAGCCTTTTTGAGGGTCCAAACGGCCTTTTCTAGGGCCGAGACTTACCGCACGAGTGCTGGGGTGTGTGCGCGTATGTAAATTTTTCCAGATCACTAGAATTAGAAGCCCTGGTAGCCTAGTTTCCCGAGGGCTTTCCAACGCCATTGAAACTGGCTCAATCGGAGCTCGTTCTCATCTGTGTTGATAGTCCCTATCAATTCCCTCTCTAGAATGATTATATTCTTCTATTTTTCCACTGTTCATCGCTAGTGTGAGACTAACACCCTATCGTAGCTGCTCATTAGTGGGGCGTCTACGACCTGAAGACCATATGGACGTACTGCCCTTTATAATATCGAGCTGTAATTGCACAAAAAAGTAGTTTTTTCCAGACTTTAGAGCCTTTTTGAGGGTCCAACCGGCCTTTTCTGGGTCCGAGACTTACCGCACATGTGCTGGGGTGTGTGCGCGTATGTAAATTTTTCCAGATTGCTAGAATTAGAAGTCCTGGTAGCCTAGTTTCCCGAGGGCTTTCCAACGCCACTGAAACCGGCTCAATCCGAGCTCGTTTTCATCCGCGTTGATAGTCCTTATCAATTCCCTCTCTAGAATGATTATATTCTTCTATTTTCCCACCGTCTCTTCACTAGTGTGAGACTAACACCCTATCGTAGCCGCTCATTGGTGGGCCATCTACGACCTGAAGAGCATATGGACGTACTGCCCTTTTTAATATCGAGCTGTAATTGCACAAAAAAGTAGTTTTTTCCAGACTTTAGAGCCTTTTTGAGGGTCCAAACAGCCTTTTCTAGGGCCGAGACTTACCGCACGTGTGCTGGGGTGTGTGCGCGTATGTAAATTTTTCCAGATCGCTAGAATTAGAAGTCCTGGTAGCCTAGTTTCCCGACGGCTTTCCAACGCCACTGAAACCGGCTCAATCGGAGCTCGTTTTCATCCGCGTTGATAGTCCCAATCAATTCCCTCTCTAGAATGATTATATTCTTCTATTTTCCCACCGCCTCTTCGCTAGTGTGAGACTAACACCCTATCGTAGCCGCTCATTGGTGGGCCGTCTACGACCTGAAGACCATATGGACGTACTGCCCTTTATAATATCGAGCTGTAATTGCACAAAAAAGTAGTTTTTTCCAGACTTTAGAGCATTTTTGAGGGTCCAAACGGCCTTTTCTGGGGCCGAGACTTACCGCACGTGTGCTGGGGTGTGTGCGCGTATGTAAATTTTTCCAGATCACTAGAATTAGAAGTCCTGGTAGCCTAGTTTCCCGAGGGCTTTCCAACGCCACTGAAACTGGCTCAATCGGAGCTCGTTCTCATCTGTGTTGATAGTCCCTATCAATTCCCTCTCTAGAATGATTATATTCTTCTATTTTTCCACTGTCTCATCGCTAGTGTGAGACTAACACCCTATCGTAGCTGCTCATTGGTGGGGCGTCTACGACCTGAAGACCATATGGACGTACTGCCCTTTATAATATCGAGCTGTAATTGCACAAAAAAGTAGTTTTTTCCAGACTTTAGAGCCTTTTTGAGGGTCCAAATGGCCTTTTCTAGGGCCGAGACTTACCGCACATGTGCTGGGGTGTGTGCGCGTATGTAAATTTTTCCAGATTGCTAGAATTAGAAGTCCTGGTAGCCTAGTTTCCCGAGGGCTTTCCAACGCCACTGAAACCGGCTCAATCGGAGCTCGTTTTCATCCGCGTTGATAGTCCCTATCAATTCCCTCTCTAGAATGATTATATTCTTCTATTTTTCCACTGTCTCTTCGCTAGTGTGAGACTAACACCCTATCGTAGCTGCTCATTAGTGGGGCGTCTACGACCTGAAGACCATATGGACGTACTGCCCTTTATAATATCGAGCTGTAATTGCACAAAAAAGTAGTTTTTTCCAGACTTTAGACCCTTTTTGAGGGTCCAAACGGCCTTTTCTGGGGCCGAGACTTACCGCACGTGTGCTGGGGTGTGTGCGCGTATGCAAATTTTTCCAGATCACTAGAATTAGAAGCCCTGGTAGCCTAGTTTCCCGAGGGCTTTCCAACGCCACTGAAACTGGCTCAATTGGAGCTCGTTCTCATCTGTGTTGATAGTCCCTATTAATTCCCTCTCTAGAATGATTATATTCTTCTATTTTTCCAATGTCTCTTCGCTAGTGTGAGACTAACACCCTATCGTAGCTGCTCATTAGTGGGGCGTCTACGACCTGAAGACCATATGGACGTACTGCCTTTTATAATATCGAGCTGTAATTGCACAAAAAAGTAGTTTTTTCCAGACTTTAGAGCCTTTTTGAGGGTCCAAACGGCCTTTTCTGGGGCCGAGACTTACCGCACGTGTGCTGGGGTGTGTGCGCGTATGTAAATTTTTTTAGATCGATAGAATTAGAAGTCCTGGTAGCCTAGTTTCCCGAGGGCTTTCCAACGCCACTGAAACTGGCTCAATCGGAGCTCGTTCTCATCTGTGTTGATAGTCCCGATCAATTCCCTCTCTAGAATGATTATATTCTTCTATTTTTCCACTGTCTCGTCGCTAGTGTGAGACTAACACCCTATCGTAGCTGCTCATTAGTGGGGCGTCTACGACCTGAAGACCATATGGACGTACTGCCCTTTATAATATCGAGTTGTAATTGCACAAAAAAGTAGTTTTTTCCAGAACTTATAGCCTTTTTGAGGGTCCAACCGGCCTTTTCTGGGTCCGAGACTTACCGCACATGTGCTGGGGTGTGTGCGCGTATGTAAATTTTTCCAGATTGCTAGAATTAGAAGTCCTGGTAGCCTAGTTTCCCGAGGGCTTTCCAACGCCACTGAAACCGGCTCAATCGGAGCTCGTTTTCATCCGCGTTGATAGTCCCTATCAATTCCCTCTCTAGAATGATTATATTCTTCTATTTTTCCACTGTCTCTTCGCTAGTGTGAGACTAACACCCTATCGTAGCTGCTCATTAGTGGGGCGTCTACGACCTGAAGACCATATGGACGTACTGCCCTTTATAATATCGAGCTGTAATTGCACAAAAAAGTAGTTTTTTCCAGACTTTAGACCCTTTTTGAGGGTCCAAACGGCCTTTTCTGGGGCCGAGACTTACCGCACGTGTGCTGGGGTGTGTGCGCGTATGTAAATTTTTCCAGATCGCTAGAATTAGAAGTCCTGGTAGCCTAGTTTCCCGAGGGCTTTCCAACGCCACTGAAACTGGCTCAATCGGAGCTCGTTCTCATCTGTGTTGATAGTCCCTATCAATTCCCTCTCTAGAATGATTATATTCTTCTATTTTTCCACTGTCTCATCGCTAGTGTGAGACTAACACCCTATCGTAGCTGCTCATTGGTGGGGCGTCTACGACCTGAAGACCATATGGACGTACTGCCCTTTATAATATCGAGCTGTAATTGCACAAAAAAGTAGTTTTTTCCAGACTTTAGAGCCTTTTTGAGGGTCCAAATGGCCTTTTCTAGGGCCGAGACTTACCGCACATGTGCTGGGGTGTGTGCGCGTATGTAAATTTTTCCAGATTGCTAGAATTAGAAGTCCTGGTAGCCTAGTTTCCCGAGGGCTTTCCAACGCCACTGAAACCGGCTCAATCGGAGCTCGTTTTCATCCGCGTTGATAGTCCCTATCAATTCCCTCTCTAGAATGATTATATTCTTCTATTTTTCCACTGTCTCTTCGCTAGTGTGAGACTAACACCCTATCGTAGCTGCTCATTAGTGGGGCGTCTACGACCTGAAGACCATATGGACGTACTGCCCTTTATAATATCGAGCTGTAATTGCACAAAAAAGTAGTTTTTTCCAGACTTTAGACCCTTTTTGAGGGTCCAAACGGCCTTTTCTGGGGCCGAGACTTACCGCACGTGTGCTGGGGTGTGTGCGCGGATGCAAATTTTTCCAGATCACTAGAATTAGAAGCCCTGGTAGCCTAGTTTCCCGAGGGCTTTCCAACGCCACTGAAACTGGCTCAATTGGAGCTCGTTCTCATCTGTGTTGATAGTCCCTATTAATTCCCTCTCTAGAATGATTATATTCTTCTATTTTTCCAATGTCTCTTCGCTAGTGTGAGACTAACACCCTATCGTAGCTGCTCATTAGTGGGGCGTCTACGACCTGAAGACCATATGGACGTACTGCCTTTTATAATATCGAGCTGTAATTGCACAAAAAAGTAGTTTTTTCCAGACTTTAGAGCCTTTTTGAGGGTCCAAACGGCCTTTTCTGGGGCCGAGACTTACCGCACGTGTGCTGGGGTGTGTGCGCGTATGTAAATTTTTTTAGATCGATAGAATTAGAAGTCCTGGTAGCCTAGTTTCCCGAGGGCTTTCCAACGCCACTGAAACTGGCTCAATCGGAGCTCGTTCTCATCTGTGTTGATAGTCCCGATCAATTCCCTCTCTAGAATGATTATATTCTTCTATTTTTCCACTGTCTCATCGCTAGTGTGAGACTAACACCCTATCGTAGCTGCTCATTAGTGGGGCGTCTACGACCTGAAGACCATATGGACGTACTGCCCTTTATAATATCGAGTTGTAATTGCACAAAAAAGTAGTTTTTTCCAGAACTTAGAGCCTTTTTGAGGGTCCAACCGGCCTTTTCTGGGTCCGAGACTTACCGCACATGTGTTGGGGTGTGTGCGCGTATGTAAATTTTTCCAGATTGCTAGAATTAGAAGTCCTGGTAGCCTAGTTTCCCGAGGGCTTTCCAACGCCACTGAAACCGGCTCAATCGGAGCTCGTTTTCATCCGCGTTGATAGTCCCTATCAATTCCCTCTCTAGAATGATTATATTCTTCTATTTACCCACCGTCTCTTCACTAGTGTGAGACTAACACCCTATCGTAGCCGCTCACTGGTGGGCCGTCTACGACCTGAAGAGCATATGGACGTACTGCCCTTTATAATATCGAGCTGTAATTGCACAAAAAAGTAGTTTTTTCCAGACTTTAGAGCCTTTTTGAGGGTCCAAACAGCCTTTTCTGGGGCCGAGACTTACCGCACGTGTGTTGGGGTGTGTGCGCATATGCAAATTTTTCCAGATCACTAGAATTAGAAGCCCTGGTAGCCTAGTTTCCCGAGGGCTTTCCAACGCCACTGAAACTGGCTCAATCGGAGCTCGTTCTCATCTGTGTTGATAGTCCCTATCAATTCCCTCTCTAGAATGATTATATTCTTCTATTTTTCCACTGTCTCTTCGCTAGTGTGAGACTAACACCCTATCGTAGCTGCTCATTAGTGGGGCGTATACGACCTGAAGACCATATGGACGTACTGCCCTTTATAATATCGAGTTGTAATTGCACAAAAAAGTAGTTTTTTCCAGACTTTAGAGCCTTTTTGAGGGTCCAAACGGCCTTTTCTGGGGCCGAGACTTACCGCACGTGTGCTGGGGTGTGTGCGCGTATGTAAATTTTTCTAGATCGCTAGAATTAGAAGTCCTGGTAGCCTAGTTTCCCGAGGGCTTTCCAACGCCACTGAAACCGGCTCAATCGGAGCTCGTTTTCATCCGCGTTGATAGTCCCTATCAATTCCCTCTCTAGAATGATTATATTCTTCTATTTTCACACCGTCTCTTCGCTAGTGTGAGACTAACACCCTATCGTAGCCGCTCATTGGTGGGCGTCTACGACCTGAAGACCATATGGACGTACTGCCCTTTATAATATCGAGCTGTAATTGCACAAAAAAGTAGTTTTTTCCAGACTTTAGAGCCTTTTTGAGGGTCCAATCGTCCTTTTCTGGGGCCGAGACTTACCGCACGTGTGTTGGGGTGTGTGCGCGTATGTAAATTTTTCCAGATCACTAGAATTAGAAGCCCTGGTAGCCTAGTTTCCCGAGGGCTTTTCAACGCCACTGAAACTGGCTCAATCGGAGCTCGTTCTCATCTGTGTTGATAGTCCCTATCAATTCCCTCTCTAGAATGATTATATTCTTCTATTTTTCCACTGTCTCTTCGCTAGTGTGAGACTAACACCCTATCGTAGCTGCTCATTAGTGGGGCGTCTACGACCTGAAGACCATATGGACATACTGCCCTTTGTAATATCGAGCTGTAATTGCACAAAAAAGTAGTTTTTTCCAGACTTTAGAGCCTTTTTGAGGGTCCAAACGGCCTTTTCTGGGGCCGAGACTTACCGCACGTGTGCTGGGGTGTGTGCGCGTATGTAAATTTTTCCAGATCGCTAGAATTAGAAGTCCTGGTAGCCTAGTTTCCCGAGGGCTTTCCAACGCCACTGAAACCGGCTCAATCGGAGCTCGTTTTCATCCGCGTTGATAGTCCCTATCAATTCCCTCTCTAGAATGATTATATTCTTCTATTTTCCCACCGTCTCTTCGCTAGTGTGAGACTAACACCCTATCGTAGCCGCTCATTGGTGGGCCGTCTACGACCTGAAGACCATATGGACGTACTGCCCTTTATAATATCGAGCTGTAATTGCACAAAAAAGTAGTTTTTTCCAGACTTTAGAGCCTTTTTGAGGGTCCAAACGGCCTTTTCTGGGGCCGAGACTTACCGCACATGTGTTGGGGTGTGTGCGCGTATGTAAATTTTTCTAGATCACTAGAATTAGAAGCCCTGGTAGCCTAGTTTCCCGAGGGCTTTCCAACGCCACTGAAACTGGCTCAATCGGAGCTCGTTCTCATCTGTGTTGATAGTCCCTATCAATTCCCCCTCTAGAATGATTATATTCATCTATTTTTCCACTGTCTCTTCGCTAGTGTGAGACTAACACCCTATCGTAGCTGCTCATTAGTGGGGCGTCTACGACCTGAAGACCATATGGACATACTGCCCTTTATAATATCGAGTTGTAATTGCACAAAAAAGTAGTTTTTTTCCAGACTTTAGAGCCTTTTTGAGGGTCCAAACGGCCATTTCTGGGGCCGAGACTTACCGCACGTGTGCTGGGGTGTGTGCGCGTATGTAAATTTTCCCAGATCGCTAGAATTAGAAGTCCTGGTAGCCTAGTTTCCAGAGGGCTTTCCAACGCCACTGAAACCGGCTCAATCGGAGCTCGTTTTCATCCGCGTTGATAGTCCCTATCAATTCCCTCTCTAGAATGATTATATTCTTCTATTTTCCCACCGTCTCTTCGCTAGTGTGATACTAACACCCTATCGTAGCTGCTCATTGGTGGGCCGTCTACGACCTGAAGACCATATGGACGTACTGCCCTTTATAATATCGAGCTGTAATTGCACAAAAAAGTAGTTTTTTCCAGACTTTAGAGCCTTTTTGAGGGTCCAAACGGCCTTTTCTGGGGCCGAGACTTACCGCACGTGTGTTGGGGTGTGTGCGCGTATGTAAATTTTTCCAGATCACTAGAATTGGAAGCCCTGGTAGCCTAGTTTCCCGAGGGCTTTTCAACGCCACTGAAACTGGCTCAATCGGAGCTCGTTCTCATCTGTGTTGATAGTCCCTATCAATTCCCTCTCTAGAATGATTATATTCTTCTATTTTTCTACTGTCTCTTCGCTAGTGTGAGACTAACACCCTATCGTAGCTGCTCATTAGTGGGGCGTCTACGACCTGAAGACCATATGGACATACTGCCCTTTATAATATCGAGCTGTAATTGCACAAAAAAGTAGTTTTTTCCAGACTTTAGAGCCTTTTTGAGGGTCCAAACGGCCTTTTCTAGGGCCGAGACTTACCGCACGTGTGCTGGGGTGTGTGCGCGTATGTAAATTTTTCAAGATCGCTAGAATTAGAAGTCCTGGTAGCCTAGTTTCCCGAGGGCTTTCCAACGCCACTGAAACCGGCTCAATCGGAGCTCGTTTTCATCCGCGTTGATAGTCCCTATCAATTCCCTCTCTAGAATGATTATATTCTTCTATTTTCCCACCGTCTCTTCGCTAGTGTGAGACTAACACCCTATCGTAGCCGCTCATTTGTGGGCCGTCTACGACCTGAAGACCATATGGACGTACTGCCCTTAATAATATCGAGCTGTAATTGCACAAAAAAGTAGTTTTTTCCAGACTTTAGAGCCTTTTTGAGGGTCCAAACGGCCTTTTCTGGGGCCGAGACTTACCGCACGTGTGTTGGGGTGTGTGCATGTATGTAAATTTTTCCAGATCACTAGAATTAGATGCCCTGGAAGCCTAGTTTCCCGAGGGATTTCCAACGCCACTGAAACTGGCTCAATCGGAGCTCGATCTCATCTGTGTTGATAGTCCCTATCAATTCCCTCTCTAGAATGATTATATTCTTCTATTTTTCCACTGTCTCTTCGCTAGTGTGAGACTAACACCCTATCATAGCTGCTCATTAGTGGGGCGTCTACGACCTGAAGACCATATGGACGTACTGCCCTTTATAATATCGAGCTGTAATTGCACAAAAAAGTAGTTTTTTCCAGACTTTAGAGCCTTTTTGAGGGTCCAACCGGCCTTTTCTGGGGCCGAGACTTACCGCACATGTGCTGGGGTGTGTGCGCGTATGTAAATTTTTCCAGATCGCTAGAATTAGAAGTCCTGGTAGCCTAGTTTCCCGAGGGCTTTCCAACGCCACTGAAACCGGCTCAATCGGAGCTCGTTTTCATCCGCGTTGATAGTCCCTATCAATTCCCTCTCTAGAATGATTATATTCTTCTATTTTCCCACCGTCTCTTGGCTAGTGTGAGACTAACACCCTATCGTAGCCGCTCATTGGTGGGCCGTCTACGACCTGAAGACCATATGGACGTACTGCCCTTTATAATATCAAGATGTAATTGCACAAAAAAGTAGTTTTTTCCAGACTTTAGAGCCTTTTTGAGGGTCCAAACAGCCTTTTCTGGGGCCGAGACTTACCGCACGTGTGTTGGGGTGTGTGCGCATATGCAAATTTTTCCAGATCGCTAGAATTAGAAGCCCTGGCAGCCTAGTTTCCCGAGGGCTTTCCAACGCCACTGAAACTGGCTCAATCGGAGCTCGTTCTCATCTGTGTTGATAGTCCCTATCAATTCCCTCTCTAGAATGATTATATTCTTCTATTTTTCCACTGTCTCTTCGCTAGTGTGAGACTAACACCCTATCGTAGCTGCTCATTAGTGGGGCGTCTACGCCCTGAAGACCATATGGACGTACAGCCCTTTATAATATCGAGCTGTAATTGCACAAAAAAGTAGTTTTTTCCAGACTTTAGAGCCTTTTTGAGGGTCCAAACGGCCTTTTTTGGGGCCGAGACTTACCGCACGTGTGCTGGGGTGTGTGCGCGTATGTAAATTATTCCAGATCGCTAGAATTAGAAGTCCTGGTAGCCTAGTTTCCCGAGGGCTTTCCAACGCCACTGAAACCGGCTCAATCGGAGCTCGTTTTCATCCGCGTTGATAGTCCCTATCAATTCCCTCTCTAGAATGATTATATTCTTCTATTTTCACACCGTCTCTTCGCTAGTGTGAGACTAACACCCTATCGTAGCCGCTCATTGGTGGGCCGTCTACGACCTGAAGACCATATGGACGTACTGCCCTTTATAATATCGAGCTGTAATTGCACAAAAAAGTAGTTTTTTCCAGACTTTAGAGCCTTTTTGAGGGTCCAAACGGCCTTTTCTGGGGCCGAGACTTACCGCACGTGTGTTGGGGTGTGTGCGCGTATGTAAATTTTTCCAGATCACTAGAATTAGATGCCCTGGAAGCCTAGTTTCCCGAGGGATTTCCAACGCCACTGAAACTGGCTCAATTGGAGCTCGTTCTCATCTGTGTTGATAGTCCCTATCAATTCCCTCTCTAGAATGATTATATTCTTCTATTTTTCCACTGTCTCTTCGCTAGTGTGAGACTAACACCCTATCGTAGCTGCTCATTAGTGGGGCGTCTACGACCTGAAGACCATATGGACATACTGCCCTTTATAATATCGAGCTGTAATTGCACAAAAAAGTAGTTTTTTTCCAGACTTTAGAGCCTTTTTGAGGGTCCAAACGGCCATTTCTGGGGCCGAGACTTACCGCACATGTGCTGGGGTGTGTGCGCGTATGTAAATTTTCCCAGATCGCTAGAATTAGAAGTCCTGGTAGCCTAGTTACCCGAGGGCTTTCCAACGCCACTGAAACCGGCTCAATCGGAGCTCGTTTTCATCCGCGTTGATAGTCCCTATCAATTCCCTCTCTAGAATGATTATATTCTTCTATTTTCCCACCGTCTCTTCGCTAGTGTGATACTAACACCCTATCGTAGCCGCTCATTGGTGGGCCGTCTACGACCTGAAGACCATATGGACGTACTGCCCTTTATAATATCGAGCTGTAATTGCACAAAAAAGTAGTTTTTTCCAGACTTTAGAGCCTTTTTGAGGGTCCAAACGGCCTTTTCTGGGGCCGAGACTTACCGCACGTGTGTTGGGGTGTGTGCGCGTATGTAAATTTTTCCAGATCACTAGAATTAGAAGCCCTGGTAGCCTAGTTTCCCGAGGGCTTTTCAACGCCACTGAAACTGGCTCAATCGGAGCTCGTTCTCATCTGTGTTGATAGTCCCTATCAATTCCCTCTCTAGAATGATTATATTCTTCTATTTTTCCACTGTCTCTTCGCTAGTGTGAGACTAACACCCTATCGTAGCTGCTCATTAGTGGGGCGTCTACGACCTGAAGACCATATGGACATACTGCCCTTTATAATATCGAGCTGTAATTGCACAAAAAAGTAGTTTTTTCCAGACTTTAGAGCCTTTTTGAGGGTCCAAACGGCCTTTTCTAGGGCCGAGACTTACCGCACGTGTGCTGGGGTGTGTGCGCGTATGTAAATTTTTCCAGATCACTAGAATTAGAAGTCCTGGTAGCCTAGTTTCCCGAGGGCTTTCCAACGCCACTGAAACCGGCTCAATCGGAGCTCGTTTTCATCCGCGTTGATAGTCCCTATCAATTCCCTCTCTAGAATGATTATATTCTTCTATTTTCCCACCGTCTCTTCGCTAGTGTGAGACTAACACCCTATCGTAGACGCTCATTGGTGGGCCGTCTACGACCTGAAGACCATATGGACATACTGCCCTTAATAATATCGAGCTGTAATTGCACAAAAAAGTAGTTTTTTCCAGACTTTAGAGCCTTTTTGAGGGTCCAAACGGCCTTTTCTGGGGCCGAGACTTACCGCACGTGTGTTGGGGTGTGTGCACGTATGTAAATTTTTCCAGATCACTAGAATTAGATGCCCTGGAAGCCTAGTTTCCCGAGGGATTTCCAACGCCACTGAAACTGGCTCAATCGGAGCTCGTTCTCATCTGTGTTGATAGTCCCTATCAATTCCCTCTCTAGAATGATTATATTCTTCTATTTTTCCACTGTCTCTTCGCTAGTGTGAGACTAACACCCTATCGTAGCTGCTCATTAGTGGGGCGTCTACGACCTGAAGACCATATCGACGTACTGCCCTTTATAATATCGAGCTGTAATTGCACAAAAAAGTAGTTTTTTCCAGACTTTAGAGCCTTTTTGAGGGTCCAACCGGCCTTTTCTGGGGCCGAGACTTACCGCACATGTGCTGGGCTATGTGCGCGTATGTAAATTTTTCCAGATCGCTAGAATTAGAAGTCCTGGTAGCCTAGTTTCCCGAGGGCTTTCCAACGCCACTGAAACCGGCTCAATCGGAGCTCGTTTTCATCCGCGTTGATAGTCCCTATCAATTCCCTCTCTAGAATGATTATATTCTTCTATTTTCCCACCGTCTCTTGGCTAGTGTGAGACTAACACCCTATCGTAGCCGCTCATTGGTGGGCCGTCTATGACCTGAAGACCATATGGACGTACTGCCCTTTATAATATCAAGCTGTAATTGCACAAAAAAGTAGTTTTTTCCAGACTTTAGAGCCTTTTTGAGGGTCCAAACAGCCTTTTCTGGGGCCGAGACTTACCGCACGTGTGTTGGGGTGTGTGCGCATATGCAAATTTTTCCAGATCGCTAGAATTAGAAGCCCTGGTAGCCTAGTTTCCCGAGGGCTTTCCAACGCCACTGAAACTGGCTCAATCGGAGCTCGTTCTCATCTGTGTTGATAGTCCCTATCAATTCCCTCTCTAGAATGATTATATTCTTCTATTTTTCCACTGTCTCTTCGCTAGTGTGAGACTAACACCCTATCGTAGCTGCTCATTAGTGGGGCGTCTACGGCCTGAAGACCATATGGACGTACTGCCCTTTATAATATCGAGCTGTAATTGCACAAAAAAGTAGTTTTTTCCAGACTTTAGAGCCTTTTTGAGGGTCCAAACGGCCTTTTTTGGGGCCGAGACTTACCGCACGTGTGTTGGGGTGTGTGCGCGTATGTAAATTATTCCAGATCGCTAGAATTAGAAGTCCTGGTAGCCTAGTTTCCCGAGGGCTTTCCAACGCCACTGAAACCGGCTCAATCGGAGCTCGTTTTCATCCGCGTTGATAGTCCCTATCAATTCCCTCTCTAGAATGATTATATTCTTCTATTTTCACACCGTCTCTTCGCTAGTGTGAGACTAACACCCTATCGTAGCCGCTCATTGGTGGGCCGTCTACGACCTGAAGACCATATGGACGTACTGCCCTTTATAATATCGAGCTCTAATTGCACAAAAAAGTAGTTTTTTCCAGACTTTAGAGCCTTTTTGAGGGTCCAAACGGCCTTTTCTGGGGCCGAGACTTACCGCATGTATGTTGGGGTGTGTGCGCGTATGTAAATTTTTCTAGATCACTAGAATTAGAAGCCCTGGTAGCCTAGTTTCCCGAGGGCTTTCCAACGCCACTGAAACTGGCTCAATCGGAGCTCGTTCTCATCTGTGTTGATAGTCCCAATCAATCCCCTCTCTAGAATGATTATATTCTTCTATTTTTCCACTGTCTCTTCACTAGTGTGAGACTAACACCCTATCGTAGCTGCTCATTAGTGGGGCGTCTACGACCTGAAGACCATATGGACGTACTGCCCTTTATAATATCGAGCTGTAATTGCACAAAAAAGTAGTTTTTTCCAGACTTTAGAGCCTTTTTGAGGGTCCAAACGGCCTTTTCTGGGGCCGAGACTTACCGCACGTGTGCTGGGGTGTGTGCGCGTATGTAAATTTTCCCAAATCGCTAGAATTAGAAGTCCTGGTAGCCTAGTTTCCCGAGGGCTTTCCAACGCCACTGAAACCGGTTCAATCGGAGCTCGTTTTCATCCGCGTTGATAGTCCCTATCAATTCCCTCTCTAGAATGATTATATTCTTCTATTTTCCCACCGTCTCTTCGCTAGTGTGAGACTAACACCCTATCGTAGCCGCACATTGGTGGGGTGTCTACGACCTGAAGACCATATGGACGTACTGCCCTTTATAATATCGAGCTGTAATTGCACAAAAAAGTAGTTTTTTCCAGACTTTAGAGCCTTTTTGAGGGTCCAAACAGCCTTTTCTGGGGCCGAGACTTGCCGCACGTGTGTTGGGGTGTGTGCACGTATGCAAATTTTTCTAGATCACTACAATTAGAAGCCCTGGTAGCCTAGTTTCCCGAGGGCTTTCCAACGCCACTGAAACTGGCTCAATCGGAGCTCGTTGTCATATGTGTTGATAGTCCCTATCAATTCCCTCTCTAGAATGATTATATTCTTCTATTTTTCCACTGTGTCTTCGCTAGTGTGAGACTAACACCCTATCGTAGCTGCTCATTAGTGTGGCGTCTACGACCTGAAGACCATATGGACGTACTGCCATTTATAATATCGAGCTGTAATTGCACAAAAAAGTAGTTTTCTCCAAACTTTAGAGCCTTTATGAGGGTCCAAACGGCCTTTTCTGGGGCCGAGACTTACCGCACGTGTGCTGGGGTGTGTGCGCGTATGTAAATTTTTCCAGATCGCTAGAATTAGAAGTCCTGGTAGCCTAGTTTCCCGAGGGCTTTCCAACGCCACTGAAACCGGCTCAATCGGAGCTCGTTTTCATCCGCGTTCATAGTCCATATCAATTCCCTCTCTAGAATGATTATATTCTTCTATTTTCCCACCGTCTCTTCGCTAGTGTGAGACTAACACCCTATCGTAGCCGCTCATTGGTGGGGCGTCTACGACCTGAAGACCATATGGACGTACTGCCCTTTATAATATCGAGCTGTAATTGCACAAAATAGTAGTTTTTTCCAGACTTTAGAGCCTTTTTGAGGGTCCAAACGGCCTTTTCTGCGGCCGAGACTTACCGCACGTGTGTTGGGGTGTGTGCACATATGTAAATTTTTCCAGATCACTAGAATTAGAAGCCCTGGTAGCCTAGTTTCCCGAGGGCTTTCCAACGCCACTGAAACTGGCTCAATCAGAGCTCGTTCTCATCTGTGTTGATAGTCCCTATCAATTCCCTCTCTAGAATGATTATATTCTTCTATTTTTCCACTGTCTCTTTGCTAGTGTGAGACTAACACCCTATCGTAGCTGCTCATTAGTGGGGCGTCTACGACCTGAAGACCATATGGACGTACTGCCCTTTATAATATCGACCTGTAATTGCACAAAAAAGTAGTTTTTTCCAGACTTTAGAGCCTTTTTGAGGGTCCAACCGGCCTTTTCTGGGGCCGAGACTTACCGCACATGTGCTGGGGTGTGTGCGCAGATGTAAATTTTTCCAGATCGCTAGAATTAGAAGTCTTGGTAGCCTAGTTTCCCGAGGGCTTTCGAATGCCACTGAAACCGGCTCAATCGGAGCTCGTTTTCATCCGCGTTGATAGTCCCTATCAATTCCCTCTCTAGAATGATTATATTCTTCTATTTTCCCACCGTCTCTTCGCTAGTGTGAGACTAACACCCTATCGTAGCCGCTCATTCGTGGGCCGTCTACGACCTGAAGACCATATGGACGTACTGCCCTTTATAATATCGAGCTGTAATTGCACAAAAAAGTAGTTTTTTCCAGACTTTAGAGCCTTTTTGAGGGTCCAAACGGCCTTTTCTGGGCCCGAGACTTACCGCACGTGTGTTGGGGTGTGTGCGCATATGTAAATTTTTCCAGATCACTAGAATTAGAAGCCCTGGTAGCCTAGTTTCCCGAGGGCTTTCCAACGCCACTGAAACTGGCTCAATCGGAGCTCGTTCTCATCTGTGTTGATAGTCCCTACCAATTCCCTCTCTAGAATGATTATATTCTTCTATTTTTCCACTGTCTCTTCGCTAGTGTGAGACTAACACCCTATCGTAGCTGCTCATTAGTGGGGCGTCTACGACCTGAAGACCATATGGACATACTGCCCTTTATAATATCGAGCTGTAATTGCACAAAAAAGTAGTTTTTTCCAGACTTTCGAGCCTTTTTGAGGGTCCAAACGGCCTTTTCTGGGGCCGAGACTTACCGCACGTGTGCTGGGGTGTGTGCGCATATGTAAATTTTTCCAGATCACTAGAATTAGAAGTCCTGGTAGCCTAGTTTCCCGAGGGCTTTCCAACGCCACTGAAACCGGCTCAATCGGAGCTCGTTTTCATCCGCGTTGATAGTCCCTATCAATTCCCTCTCTAGAATGATTATATTCTTCTATTTTCCCACCGTCTCTTCGCTAGTGTGAGACTAAGACCCTATCGTAGCCGCTCATTGGTGGGCCGTCTACGACCTGAAGACCATATGGACGTACTGCCGTTTATAATATCGAGCTGTAATTGCACAAAAAAGTAGTTTTTTCCAGACTTTAGAGCCTTTTTGAGGGTCCAAACGGCCTTTTCTGCGGCCGAGACTTACCGCACGTGTGTTGGGGTGTGTGCACGTATGTAAATTTTTCCAGATCACTAGAATTAGAAGCCCTGGTAGCCTAGTTTCCCGAGGGCTTTCCAACGCCACTGAAACTGGCTCAATCGGAGCTCGTTCTCATCTGTGTTGATAGTCCCTATCAATTCCCTCTCTAGAATGATTATATTCTTCTATTTTTCCACTGTCTCTTCGCTAGTGTGAGACTAACACCCTATCGTAGCTACTCATTAGTGTGGCGTCTACGACCTGAAGACCATATGGACGTACTGCCCTTTATAATATCGACCTGTAATTGCACAAAAAAGTAGTTTTTTCCAGACTTTAGAGCCTTTTTGAGGGTCCAACCGGCCTTTTCTGGGGCCGAGACTTACCGCACATGTGCTGGGGTGTGTGCGCGTATGTAAATTTTTCCAGATCGCTAGAATTAGAAGTCCTGGTAGCCTAGTTTCCCGAGGGCTTTCCAACGCCACTGAAACCGGCTCAATCGGAGCTCGTTTTCATCCGCGTTGATAGTGCCTATCAATTCCCTCTCTAGAATGATTATATTCTTCTATTTTCCCACCGTCTCTTCGCTAGTGTGAGACTAACACCCTATCGTAGCCGCTCATTCGTGGGCCGTCTACGACCTGAAGACCATATGGACGTACTGCCCTTTATAATATCGAGCTGTAATTGCACAAAAAAGTAGTTTTTTCCAGACTTTAGAGCCTTTTTGAGGGTCCAAACGGCCTTTTCTGGGGCCGAGACTTACCGCACGTGTGTTGGGGTGTGTGCGCGTATGTAAATTTTTCCAGATCAATAGAATTAGAAGCCCTGGTAGCCTAGTTTCCCGAGGGCTTTCCAACGCCACTGAAACTGGCTCAATCGGAGCTCGTTCTCATCCGCGTTGATAGTGCCTATCAATTCCCTCTCTAGAATGATTATATTCTTCTATTTTCCCACCGTCTCTTCGCTAGTGTGAGACTAACACCCTATCGTAGCCGCTCATTCGTGGGCCGTCTACGACCTGAAGACCATATGGACGTACTGCCCTTTATAATATCGAGCTGTAATTGCACAAAAAAGTAGTTTTTTCCAGACTTTAGAGCCTTTTTGAGGGTCCAAACGGCCTTTTCTGGGGCCGAGACTTACCGCACGTGTGTTGGGGTGTGTGCGCGTATGTAAATTTTTCCAGATCAATAGAATTAGAAGCCCTGGTAGCCTAGTTTCCCGAGGGCTTTCCAACGCCACTGAAACTGGCTCAATCGGAGCTCGTTCTCATCTGTGTTCATAGTCCCTATCAATTCCCTCTCTAGAATGATTATATTCTTCTATTTTTCCACTGTCTCTTCGCTAGTGTGAGACTAACACCCTATCGTAGCTGCTCATTAGTGGGGCGTCTACGACCTGAAGACCATATGGACATACTGCCCTTTATAATATCGAGCTGTAATTGCACAAAAAAGTAGTTTTTTCCAGACTTTCGAGCCTTTTTGAGGGTCCAAACGGCCTTTTCTGGGGCCGAGACTTACCGCACGTGTGCTGGGGTGTGTGCGCGTATGTAAATTTTTCCAGATCGCTAGAATTAGAAGTCCTGGTAGCCTAGTTTCCCGAGGGCTTTCCAACGCCACTGAAACCGGCTCAATCGGAGCTCGTTTTCATCCGCGTTGATAGTCCCTATCAATTCCCTCTCTAGAATGATTATATTCTTCTATTTTCCCACCGTCTCTTCGCTAGTGTGAGACTAAGACCCTATCGTAGCCGCTCATTGGTGGGCCGTCTACGACCTGAAGACCATATGGACGTACTGCCGTTTATAATATCGAGCTGTAATTGCACAAAAAAGTAGTTTTTTCCAGACTTTAGAGCCTTTTTGAGGGTACAAACGGCCTTTTCTGGGGCCGAGACTTACCGCATGTGTGTTGGGGTGTGTGCACGTATGTAAATTTTTCCAGATCACTAGAATTAGAAGCCCTGGTAGCCTAGTTTCCCGAGGGCTTTCCAACGCCACTGAAACTGGCTCAATCGGAGCTCGTTCTCATCTGTGTTGATAGTCCCTATCAATTCCCTCTCTAGAATGATTATATTCTTCTATTTTTCCACTGTCTCTTCGCTAGTGTGAGACTAACACCCTATCGTAGCTACTCATTAGTGTGGCGTCTACGACCTGAAGACCATATGGACGTACTGCCCTTTATAATATCGAGCTGTAATTGCTTAAAAAAGTAGTTTTTTTCCAGACTTTAGAGCCTTTTTGAGGGTCCAACCGGCCTTTTCTGGGGCCGAGACTTACCGCACATGTGCTGGGGTGTGTGCGCGTATGTAAATTTTTCCAGATTGCTAGAATTAGAAGTTCTGGTAGCCTAGTTTCCCGAGGGCTTTCCAACGCCACTGAAACCGGCTCAATCGGAGCTCGTTTTCATCCGCGTTGATAGTCCCTATCAATTCCCTCTCTAGAATGATTATATTCTTCTATTTTCCCACCGTCTCTTCGCTAGTGTGAGACTAACACCCTATCATAGCCGCTCATTGGTGGGCCGTCTACGACCTGAAGACCATATGGACGTACTGCCCTTTATAATATCGAGCTGTAATTGCACAAAAAGTAGTTTTTTCCAGACTTTAGAGCCTTTTTGAGGGTCCAAACAGCCTTTTCTGGGGCCGAGACTTACCGCACGTGTGTTGGGGTGTGTGCGCATATGCAAATTTTTCCAGATCAATAGAATTAGAAGCCCTGGTAGCCTAGTTTCCCGAGGGCTTTCCAACGCCACTGAAACTGGCTCAATCGGAGCTCGTTCTCATCTGTGTTGATAGTCCCTATCAATTCCCTCTCTAGAATGATTATATTCTTCTATTTTTCCACTGTCTCTTCGCTAGTGTGAGACTAACACCCTATCGTAGCTGCTCATTAGTGGGGCGTCTACGACCTGAAGACCATATGGACGTACTGCCCTTTATAATATCGAGCTGTAATTGCACAAAAAAGTAGTTTTTTCCAGACTTTAGAGCCTTTTTGAGGGTCCAAACGGCCTTTTCTGGGGCCGAGACTTACCGCACGTGTGTTGGGGTGTGTGCGCGTTTGTAAATTTTTCCAGATCGCTAGAATTAGAAGTCCTGGTAGCCTAGTTTCCCGAGGGCTTTCCAACGCCACTGAAACCGGCTCAATCGGAGCTCGTTTTCATCCGCGTTGATAGTCCCTATCAATTCCCTCTCTAGAATGATTATATTCTTCTATTTTCCCACCGTCTCTTCGCTAGTGTGAGACTAACACCCTATCATAGCCGCTCATTGGTGGGCCGTCTACGACCTGAAGACCATATGGACGTACTGCCCTTTATAATATCGAGCTGTAATTGCACAAAAAAGTAGTTTTTTCCAGACTTTAGAGCCTTTTTGAGGGTCCAAACGCCCTTTTCTGGGGCCGAGACTTACCGCACGTGTGTTGGGGTGTGTGCACGTATGTAAATTTTTCCAGATCACTAGAATTAGAAGCCCTGGTAGCCTAGTTTCCTGAGGGATTTCCAACGCCACTGAAACAAGCTCAATCGGAGCTCGTTCTCATCTGTGTTGATAGTCCCTATCAATTCCCTCTCTAGAATGATTATATTCTTCTATTTTTCCACTGTCTCTTTGCTAGTGTGAGACTAACACCCAATCGTATCTGCTCATTAGTGGGGCGTCTACGACCTGAAGACCATATGGACGTACTGCCCTTTATAATATCGAGCTGTAATTGCACAAAAAAGTAGTTTTTTCCAGACTTTAGAGCCTTTCTGAGGGTCCAACCGGCCTTTTCTGGGGCCGAGACTTACCGCACATGTGCTGGGGTGTGTGCGCGTATGTAAATTTTTCCAGATCGCTAGAATTAGAAGTCCTGGTAGCCTAGTTTCCCGAGGGCTTTCCAACGCCACTGAAACCGGCTCAATTGGAGCTCGTTTTCATCCTCGTTGATAGTCCCTATCAATTCCCTCTCTAGAATGATTATATTCTTCTATTTTCCCACCATCTCTTCGCTAGTGTGAGACTAACACCCTATCGTAGCCGCTCATTGGTGGGCCGTCTACGACCTGAAGACCATATGGACGTACTGCCCTTTATAATATCAAGCTGTAATTGCACAAAAAAGTAGTTTTTTCCAGACTTTAGAGCCTTTTTGAGGGTCGAAACAGCCTTTTCTGGGGCCGAGACTTACCGCACGTGTGTTGGGGTGTGTGCGCGTATGCAAATTTTTCCAGATCACTAGAATTAGAAGCCCTGGTAGCCTAGTTTCCCGAGGGCTTTCCAACGCCACTGAAACTGGCTCAATCGGAGCTCGTTCTCATCTGTGTTGATAGTCCCTATCAATTCCCTCTCTAGAATGATTATATTCTTCTATTTTTCCACTGTCTCTTCGCTAGTGTGAGACTAACACCCTATCGTAGCTGCTCATTAGTGGGGCGTCTACGACCTGAAGACCATATGGACATACTGCCCTTTATAATATCGAGCTGTAATTGCACAAAAAAGTAGTTTTTTCCAGACTTTAGAGCCTTTTTGAGGGTCCAAACGGCCTTTTCTGGGGCCGAGACTTACCGCACGTGTGCTGGGGTGTGTGCGCGTATGTAAATTTTTCCAGATCGCTAGAATTAGAAGTCCTGGTAGCCTAGTTTCCCGAGGGCTTTCCAACGCCACTGAAACCGGCTCAATCGGAGCTCGTTTTCATCCGCGTTGATAGTCCCTATCAATTCCCTCTCTAGAATGATTATATTCTTCTATTTTCCCACCGTCTCTTCGCTAGTGTGAGACTAAGACCCTATCGTAGCCGCTCATTGGTGGGCCGTCTACGACCTGAAGACCATATGGACGTACTGCCGTTTATAATATCGAGCTGTAATTGCACAAAAAAGTAGTTTTTTCCAGACTTTAGAGCCTTTTTGAGGGTACAAACGGCCTTTTCTGGGGCCGAGACTTACCGCATGTGTGTTGGGGTGTGTGCACGTATGTAAATTTTTCCAGATCACTAGAATTAGAAGCCCTGGTAGCCTAGTTTCCCGAGGGCTTTCCAACGCCACTGAAACTGGCTCAATCGGAGCTCGTTCTCATCTGTGTTGATAGTCCCTATCAATTCCCTCTCTAGAATGATTATATTCTTCTATTTTTCCACTGTCTCTTCGCTAGTGTGAGACTAACACCCTATCGTAGCTACTCATTAGTGTGGCGTCTACGACCTGAAGACCATATGGACGTACTGCCCTTTATAATATCGAGCTGTAATTGCTTAAAAAAGTAGTTTTTTTCCAGACTTTAGAGCCTTTTTGAGGGTCCAACCGGCCTTTTCTGGGGCCGAGACTTACCGCACATGTGCTGGGGTGTGTGCGCGTATGTAAATTTTTCCAGATTGCTAGAATTAGAAGTTCTGGTAGCCTAGTTTCCCGAGGGCTTTCCAACGCCACTGAAACCGGCTCAATCGGAGCTCGTTTTCATCCGCGTTGATAGTCCCTATCAATTCCCTCTCTAGAATGATTATATTCTTCTATTTTCCCACCGTCTCTTCGCTAGTGTGAGACTAACACCCTATCATAGCCGCTCATTGGTGGGCCGTCTACGACCTGAAGACCATATGGACGTACTGCCCTTTATAATATCGAGCTGTAATTGCACAAAAAGTAGTTTTTTCCAGACTTTAGAGCCTTTTTGAGGGTCCAAACAGCCTTTTCTGGGGCCGAGACTTACCGCACGTGTGTTGGGGTGTGTGCGCATATGCAAATTTTTCCAGATCAATAGAATTAGAAGCCCTGGTAGCCTAGTTTCCCGAGGGCTTTCCAACGCCACTGAAACTGGCTCAATCGGAGCTCGTTCTCATCTGTGTTGATAGTCCCTATCAATTCCCTCTCTAGAATGATTATATTCTTCTATTTTTCCACTGTCTCTTCGCTAGTGTGAGACTAACACCCTATCGTAGCTGCTCATTAGTGGGGCGTCTACGACCTGAAGACCATATGGACGTACTGCCCTTTATAATATCGAGCTGTAATTGCACAAAAAAGTAGTTTTTTCCAGACTTTAGAGCCTTTTTGAGGGTCCAAACGGCCTTTTCTGGGGCCGAGACTTACCGCACGTGTGTTGGGGTGTGTGCGCGTTTGTAAATTTTTCCAGATCGCTAGAATTAGAAGTCCTGGTAGCCTAGTTTCCCGAGGGCTTTCCAACGCCACTGAAACCGGCTCAATCGGAGCTCGTTTTCATCCGCGTTGATAGTCCCTATCAATTCCCTCTCTAGAATGATTATATTCTTCTATTTTCCCACCGTCTCTTCGCTAGTGTGAGACTAACACCCTATCATAGCCGCTCATTGGTGGGCCGTCTACGACCTGAAGACCATATGGACGTACTGCCCTTTATAATATCGAGCTGTAATTGCACAAAAAAGTAGTTTTTTCCAGACTTTAGAGCCTTTTTGAGGGTCCAAACGGCCTTTTCTGGGGCCGAGACTTACCGCACGTGTGTTGGGGTGTGTGCACGTATGTAAATTTTTCCAGATCACTAGAATTAGAAGCCCTGGTAGCCTAGTTTCCTGAGGGATTTCCAACGCCACTGAAACAAGCTCAATCGGAGCTCGTTCTCATCTGTGTTGATAGTCCCTATCAATTCCCTCTCTAGAATGATTATATTCTTCTATTTTTCCACTGTCTCTTTGCTAGTGTGAGACTAACACCCAATCGTAGCTGCTCATTAGTGGGGCGTCTACGACCTGAAGACCATATGGACGTACTGCCCTTTATAATATCGAGCTGTAATTGCACAAAAAAGTAGTTTTTTCCAGACTTTAGAGCCTTTCTGAGGGTCCAACCGGCCTTTTCTGGGGCCGAGACTTACCGCACATGTGCTGGGGTGTGTGCGCGTATGTAAATTTTTCCAGATCGCTAGAATTAGAAGTCCTGGTAGCCTAGTTTCCCGAGGGCTTTCCAACGCCACTGAAACCGGCTCAATTGGAGCTCGTTTTCATCCTCGTTGATAGTCCCTATCAATTCCCTCTCTAGAATGATTATATTCTTCTATTTTCCCACCATCTCTTCGCTAGTGTGAGACTAACACCCTATCGTAGCCGCTCATTGGTGGGCCGTCTACGACCTGAAGACCATATGGACGTACTGCCCTTTATAATATCAAGCTGTAATTGCACAAAAAAGTAGTTTTTTCCAGACTTTAGAGCCTTTTTGAGGGTCGAAACAGCCTTTTCTGGGGCCGAGACTTACCGCACGTGTGTTGGGGTGTGTGCGCGTATGCAAATTTTTCCAGATCACTAGAATTAGAAGCCCTGGTAGCCTAGTTTCCCGAGGGCTTTCCAACGCCACTGAAACTGGCTCAATCGGAGCTCGTTCTCATCTGTGTTGATAGTCCCTATCAATTCCCTCTCTAGAATGATTATATTCTTCTATTTTTCCACTGTCTCTTCGCTAGTGTGAGACTAACACCCTATCGTAGCTGCTCATTAGTGGGGCGTCTACGACCTGAAGACCATATGGACATACTGCCCTTTATAATATCGAGCTGTAATTGCACAAAAAAGTAGTTTTTTCCAGACTTTAGAGCCTTTTTGAGGGTCCAAACGGCCTTTTCTGGGGCCGAGACTTACCGCACGTGTGCTGGGGTGTGTGCGCGTATGTAAATTTTTCCAGATCGCTAGAATTAGAAGTCCTGGTAGCCTAGTTTCCCGAGGGCTTTCCAACGCCACTGAAACCGGCTCAATCGGAGCTCGTTTTCATCCGCGTTGATAGTCCCTATCAATTCCCTCTCTAGAATGATTATATTCTTCTATTTTCCAACCGTCTCTTCGCTAGTGTGAGACTAACACCCTATCGTAGCCGCTCATTGGTGGGCCGTCTACGACCTGAAGACCATATGGACGTACTGCCGTTTATAATATCGAGCTGTAATTGCACAAAAAAGTAGTTTTTTCCAGACTTTAGAGCCTTTTTGAGGGTCCAAACGGCCTTTTCTGGGGCCGAGACTTACCGCATGTGTGTTGGGGTGTGTGCACGTATGTAAATTTTTCCAGATCACTAGAATTAGAAGCCCTGGTAGCCTAGTTTCCCGAGGGCTTTCCAACGCCACTGAAACTGGCTCAATCGGAGCTCGTTCTCATCTGTGTTGATAGTCCCTATCAATTCCCTCTCTAGAATGATTATATTCTTCTATTTTTCCACTGTCTCTTCGCTAGTGTGAGACTAACACCCTATCCTAGCTGCTCATTAGTGTGGCATCTACGACCTGAAGACCATATGGACGTACTGCCCTTTATAATATCGAGCTGTAATTGCACAAAAAAGTAGTTTTTTTCCAGACTTTAGAGCCTTTTTGAGGGTCCAACCGGCCTTTTCTGGGGCCGAGACTTACCGCACATGTGCTGGGGTGTGTGCGCGTATGTAAATTTTTCTTGATTGCTAGAATTAGAAGTCCTGGTAGCCTAGTTTCCCGAGGGCTTTCCAACGCCACTGAAACCGGCTCAATCGGAGCTCGTTTTCATCCGCGTTGATAGTCCCTATCAATTCCATCTGTAGAATGATTATATTCTTCTATTTTCCCACCGTCTCTGCGCTAGTGTGAGACTAACACCCTATCGTAGCCGCTCATTGGTGGGCCGTCTATGACCTGAAGAGCATATGGACGTACTGCCCTTTATAATATCGAGCTGTAATTGCACAAAAAAGTAGTTTTTTCCAGACTTTAGAGCCTTTTTGAGGGTCCAAACAGCCTTTTCTGGGGCCGAGACTTACCGCACATGTGTTGGGGTGTGTGCGCGTATGCAAATTTTTCCAGATCAATAGAATTAGAAGCCCTGGTAGCCTAGTTTCCCGAGGGCTTTCCAACGCCACGGAAACTGGCTCAATCGGAGCTCGTTCTCATCTGTGTTGATAGTCCCTATCAATTCCCTCTCTAGAATGATTATATTCTTCTATTTTTCCACTGTCTCTTTGCTAGTGTGAGACTAACACCCTATCGTAGCTGCTCATTAGTGGGGCGTCTACGACCTGAAGACCATATGGACGTACTGCCCTTTATAATATCGAGCTGTAATTGCACAAAAAAGTAGTTTTTTCCAGACTTTAGAGCCTTTTTGAGGGTCCAAACGGCCTTTTCTGGGGCCGAGACTTACCGCACGTGTGTTGGGGTGTGTGCGCGTATGTAAATTTTTCCAGATCGCTAGAATTAGAAGTCCTGGTAGCCTAGTTTCCCGAGGGCTTTCCAACGCCACTGAAACCGGCTCAATCGGAGCTCGTTTTCATCCGCGTTGATAGTCCCTATCAATTCCCTCTCTAGAATGATTATATTCTTCTATTTTCCCACCGTCTCTTCGCTAGTGTGAGACTAAGACCCTATCGTAGCCGCTCATTGGTGGGCCGTCTACGACCTGAAGACCATATGGACGTACTGCCCTTTATAATATCGAGCTGTAATTGCACAAAAAGTAGTTTTTTCCAGACTTTAGAGCCTTTTTGAGGGTCCAAACGGCCTTTTCTGGGGCCGAGACTTACCGCACGTGTGTTGGGGTGTGTGCGCGTATGTAAATTTTTCTTGATTGCTAGAATTATAAGCCCTGGTAGCCTAGTTTCCTGAGGGATTTCCAACGCCACTGAAACTGGCTCAATCGGAGCTCGTTCTCATCTGTGTTGATAGTCCCTATCAATTCCCTCTCTAGAATGATTATATTCTTCTATTTTTCCACTGTCTCTTCGCTAGTGTGAGACTAACACCCAATCGTAGCTGCTCATTAGTGGGGCGTCTACGACTTGAAGACCATATGGACGTACTGCCCTTTATAATATCGAGCTGTAATTGCACAAAAAAGTAGTTTTTTCCAGACTTTAGAGCCTTTTTGAGGGTCCAACCGGCCTTTTCTGGGGCCGAGACTTACCGCACATGTGCTGGGGTGTGTGCGCGTATGTAAATTTTTCCAGATCGCTAGAATTAGAAGTCCTGGTAGCCTAGTTTCCCGAGGGCTTTCCAACGCCACTGAAACCGGCTCAATCGGAGCTCGTTTTCATCCGCGTTGATAGTCCCTATCAATTCCCTCTCTAGAATGATTATATTCTTCTATTTTCCCACCATCTCTTTGCTAGTGTGAGACTAACACCCTATCGTAGCCGCTCATTGGTGGGCCGTCTACGACCTGAAGACCATATGGACGTACTGCCCTTTATAATATCAAGCTGTAATTGCACAAAAAAGTAGTTTTTTCCAGACTTTAGAGCCTTTTTGAGGGTCCAAACAGCCTTTTCTGGGGCCGAGACATACCGCACGTGTGTTGGGGTGTGTGCGCGTATGCAAATTTTTCCAGATCACTAGAATTAGAAGCCCTGGTAGCCTTGTTTCCCGAGGGCTTTCCAACGCCACTGAAACTGGCTCAATCGGAGCTCGTTCTCATCTGTGTTGATAGTCCCTATCAATTCCCTCTCTAGAATGATTATATTCTTCTATTTTTCCACTGTCTCTTCGCTAGTGTGAGACTAACACCCTATCGTAGCTGCTCATTAGTGGGGCGTCTACGACCTGAAGACCATATGGACGTACTGCCCTTTATAATATCGAGCTGTAATTGCACAAAAAAGTAGTTTTTTCCAGACTTTAGAGCCTTTTTGAGGGTCCAAACGGCCTTTTCTGGGGCCGAGACTTACCGCACGTGTGTTGGGGTGTGTGCACGTATGTAAATATTTCCAGATCGCTAGAATTAGAAGTCCTGGTAGCCTAGTTTCCCGAGGGCTTTCCAACGCCACTGAAACCGGCTCAATCGGAGCTCGTTTTCATCCGCGTTGATAGTCCCTATCAATTCCCTCTCTAGAATGATTATATTCATCTAATTTCACACCGTCTCTTCGCTAGTGTGAGACTAACACCCTATCGTAGCCGCTCATTGGTGGGCCGTCTACGACCTGAAGACCATATGGACGTACTGCCCTTTATAATATCGAGCTGTAATTGCACAAAAAAGTAGTTTTTTCCAGACTTTAGAGCCTTTTTGGGGGTCCAAACGGCCTTTTCTGGGGCCGAGACTTACCGCACGTGTGTTGGGGTGTGTGCGCGTATGTAAATTTTTCTAGATCACTAGAATTAGAAGCCCTGGTAGCCTAGTTTCCCGAGGGCTTTCCAACGCCACTGAAACTGGCTCAATCGGAGCTCGTTCTCATCTGTGTTGATAGTCCCTATCAATTCCCTCTCTAGAATGATTATATTCTTCTATTTTTCCACTGTCTCTTCGCTAGTGTGAGACTAACACCCTATCGTAGCTGCTCATTAGTGGGGCGTCTACGACCTGAAGACCATATGGACGTACTGCCCTTTATAATATCGAGCTGTAATTGCACAAAAAAGTAGTTTTTTCCAGACTTTACAGCCTTTTTGAGGGTCCAAACGGCCTTTTCTGGGGCCGAGACTTACCGCACGTGTGCTGGGGTGTGTGCGCGTATGTAAATTTTTCCAGATCGCTAGAATTAGAAGTCCTGGTAGCCTAGTTTCCCGAGGGCTTTCCAACGCCACGGAAACCGGCTCAATCGGAGCTCGTTTTCATCCGCGTTGATAGTCCCTATAAATTCCCTCTCTAGAATGATTATATTCTTCTATTTTCCCACCGTCTCTTCGCTAGTGTGAGACTAACACCCAATCGTAGCCGCTCATTGGTGGGCTGTCTATGACCTGAAGACCATATGGACGTCCTGCCCTTTATAATATCGAGCTGTAATTGCACAAAAAAGTAGTTTTTTCCAGACTTTAGATCCTTTTTGAGGGTCCAAACGGCCTTTTCTGGGGCCGAGACTTACCGCACGTGTGTTGGGGTGTGTGCGCGTATGTAAATTTTTCCAGATCACTAGAATTAGAAGTCCTGGTAGCCTAGTTTCCCGAGTGCTTTCCAACGCCACTGAAACCGGCTCAATCGGAGCTCGTTCTCATCTGTGTTGATAGTCCCTATCAATTCCCTCTCTAGAATGATTATATTCTTCTATTTTCACACTGTCTCTTCGCTAGTGTGAGACTAACACCCTCTCGTAGCCGCTCATTAGTGGGCGTCTACGACCTGAAGACCATATGGACGTACTGCCCTTTATAATATCGAGCTGTAATTGCACAAAAAAGTAGTTTTTTCCAGACTTTAGAGCCTTTTTGATGGTCCAAACAGCCTTTTCTGGGGCCGAGACTTACCGCACGTGTGTTGGCGTGTGTGCGCGTATGTAAATTTTTCCAGATCGCTAGAATTAGAAGCCCTGGTAGCCTAGTTTCCCGAGGGCTTTCCAACGCCACTGAAACCGGCTCAATCGGAGCTCGTTTTCATCCGCGTTGATAGTCCCTATCAATTCCCTCTCTAGAATGATTATATTCTTCTATTTTCCCACCGTCTCTTCGCTAGTGTGAGACTAACACCCTATCGTAGCCGCTCATTGGTGGGCCGTCTATGACCTGATGACCATATGGACGTACTGCCCTTTATAATATCGAGCTGTAATTGCACAAAAAAGTAGTTTTTTCCAGACTTTAGAGCCTTTTTGAGGGTCCAAACGGCCTTTTCTGGGGCCGAGACTTACCGCACGTGTGTTGGGGTGTGTGCGCGTTTGTAAATTTTTCCAGATCACGAGAATGAGAAGCCCTGGAAGCCTAGTTTCCCGAGGGCTTTCCAACGCCACTGAAACTGGCTCAATCGGAGCTCGTTTTCATCCGCGTTGATAGTCCCTATCAATTCCCTCTCTAGAATGATTATATTCTTCTATTTTTCCACTGTCTCTTCGCTAGTGTGAGACTAACACCCTATCGTAGCTGCTCATTAGTGGGGCGTCTACGACCTGAAGACATATGGACGTACTGCCCTTTATAATATCGAGCTATAATTGCACAAAAAAGTAGTTTTTTCCAGACTTTAGAGCCTTTTTGAGGGTCCAAACGGCCTTTTCTGGGGCCGAGACTTACCGCACGTGTGCTGAGGTGTGTGCGCGTATGTAAATTTTTCCAGATCGCTAGAATTAGAAGTCCTGGTAGCCTAGTTTCCCGAGGGCTTTCCAACGCCACTGAAACCGGCTCAATCGGAGCTCGTTTTCATCCGCGTTGATAGTCCCTATCAATTCCCTCTCTAGAATGATTATATTCATCTATTTTCACACCGTTTCTTCGCTAGTGTGAGACTAACACCCTATCATAGCCGCTCATTGGTGGGCCGTCTACGACCTGAAGACCATATGGACGTACTGCCCTTTATAATATCGAGCTGTAATTGCACAAAAAAGTAGTTTTTTCCAGACTTTTGAGCCTTTTTGAGGGTCCAAACGGCCTTTTCTGGGGCCGAGACTTACCGCACGTGTGTTGGGTGTGTGCGCGTATGTAAATTTTACTAGATCACTAGAATTAGAAGCCCTGGTAGCCTAGTTTCCCGAGGGCTTTCCAACGCCACTGAAACTGGCTCAATCGGAGCTCGTTCTCATCTGTGTTGATAGTCCCTATCAATTCCCTCTCTAGAATGATTATATTCTTCTATTTTTCCACTGTCTCTTCGCTAGTGTGAGACTAAAACCCTATTGTAGCTGCTCATTAGTGGGGCGTCTACGACCTGAAGACCATATGGACGTACTGCCCTTTATAATATCGAGCTGTAATTGCACAAAAAAGTAGTTTTTTCCAGACTTTAGAGCCTTTTTGAGGGTCCAAACAGCCTGTTCTGGGGCCGAGACTTACCGCACGTGTGTTGGGGTGTGTGCGCATATGCAAATTTTTCCAGATCACTAGAATTAGAAGCCCTGGTAGCCTAGTTTCCCGAGGGCTTTCCAACGCCACTGAAACTGGCTCAATCGGAGCTCGTTCTCATCTGTGTTGATAGTCCCTATCAATTCCCTCTCTAGAATGATTATATTCTTCTATTTTTCCACTGTCTCTTCGCTAGTGTGAGACTAACACCCTATCGTAGCTGCTCATTAGTGGGGTGCCTACGACCTGAAGACCATATGGACGTACTGCCCTTTATAATATCGAGCTGTAATTGCACAAAAAAGTAGTTTTTTCCAGACTTTAGAGCCTTTTTGAGGGTCCAAACGGCCTTTTCTGGGGCCGAGACTTACCGCACGTGTGTTGGGGTGTGTGCACGTATGTAAATATTTCCAGATCGCTAGAATTAGAAGTCCTGGTAGCCTAGTTTTCCAAGGGCTTTCCAACGCCACTGAAACCGGCTCAATCGGAGCTCGTTTTCATCCGCGTTGATAGTCCCTATCAATTCCCTCTCTAGAATGATTATATTCATCTAATTTCACACCGTCTCTTCGCTAGTGTGAGACTAACACCCTATCGTAGCCGCTCATTGGTGGGCCGTCTACGACCTGAAGACCATATGGACGTACTGCCCTTTATAATATCGAGCTGTAATTGCACAAAAAAGTAGTTTTTTCCAGACTTTAGAGCCTTTTTGGGGGTCCAAACGGCCTTTTCTGGGGCCGAGACTTACCGCACGTGTGTTGGGGTGTGTGCGCGTACGTAAATTTTTCTAGATCACTAGAATTAGAAGCCCTGGTAGCCTAGTTTCCCGAGGGCTTTCCAACGCCACTGAAACTAGCTCAATCGGAGCTCGTTCTCATCTGTGTTGATAGTCCCTATCAATTCCCTCTCTAGAATGATTATATTCTTCTATTTTTCCACTGTCTCTTCGCTAGTGTGAGACTAACACCCTATCGTAGCTGCTCATTATTGGGGCGTCTACGACCTGAAGACCATATGGACGTACTGCCCTTTATAATATCGAGCTGTAATTGCACAAAAAAGTAGTTTTTTCCAGACTTTACAGCCTTTTTGAGGGTCCAAACGGCCTTTTCTGGGGCCGAGACTTACCGCACGTGTGCTGGGGTGTGTGCGCGTATGTAAATTTTTCCAGATCGCTAGAATTAGATGTCCTGGTAGCCTAGTTTCCCGAGGGCTTTCCAACGCCACTGAAACCGGCTCAATCGGAGCTCGTTTTCATCCGCGTTGATAGTCCCTATCAATTCCCTCTCTAGAATGATTATATTCTTCTATTTTTCCACCGTCTCTTCGCTAGTGTGAGACTAACACCCAATCGTAGCCGCTCATTGGTGGGCTGTCTATGACCTGAAGACCATATGGACGTCCTGCCCTTTATAATATCGAGCTGTAATTGCACAAAAAAGTAGTTTTTTCCAGACTTTAGATCCTTTTTGAGGGTCCAAACGGCCTTTTCTGGGGCCGAGACTTACCGCACGTGTGTTGGGGTGTGTGCGCGTATGTAAATTTTTCCAGATCACTAGAATTAGAAGTCCTGGTAGCCTAGTTTCCCGAGTGCTTTCCAACGCCACTGAAACCGGCTCAATCGGAGCTCGTTCTCATCTGTGTTGATAGTCCCTATCAATTCCCTCTCTAGAATGATTATATTCTTCTATTTTCACACTGTCTCTTCGCTAGTGTGAGACTAACACCCTCTCGTAGCCGCTCATTAGTGGGCGTCTACGACCTGAAGACCATATGGACGTACTGCCCTTTATAATATCGAGCTGTAATTGCACAAAAAAGTAGTTTTTTCCAGACTTTAGAGCCTTTTTGAGGGTCCAAACAGCCTTTTCTGGGGCCGAGACTTACCGCACATGTGTTGGGGTGTGTGCGCGTATGTAAATTTTTCCAGATCGCTAGAATTAGAAGCCCTGGTAGCCTAGTTTCCCGAGGGCTTTCCAACGCCACTGAAACCGGCTCAATCGGAGCTCGTTTTCATCCGCGTTGATAGTCCCTATCAATTCCCTCTCTAGAATGATTATATTCTTCTATTTTCCCACCGTCTCTTCGCTAGTGTGAGACTAACACCCTATCGTAGCCGCTCATTGGTGGGCCGTCTACGACCTAATGACCATATGGACGTACTGCCCTTTATAATATCGAGCTGTAATTGCACAAAAAAGTAGTTTTTTCCAGACTTTAGAGCCTTTTTGAGGGTCCAAACGGCCTTTTCTGGGGCCGAGACTTACCGCACGTGTGTTGGGGTGTGTGCGCGTTTGTAAATTTTTCCAGATCACGAGAATGAGAAGCCCTGGAAGCCTAGTTTCCCGAGGGCTTTCCAACGCCACTGAAACTGGCTCAATCGGAGCTCGTTTTCATCCGCGTTGATAGTCCCTATCAATTCCCTCTCTAGAATGATTATATTCTTCTATTTTTCCACTGTCTCTTCGCTAGTGTGAGACTAACACCCTATCGTAGCTGCTCATTAGTGGGGCGTCTACGACCTGAAGACATATGGACGTACTGCCCTTTATAATATCGAGCTATAATTGCACAAAAAAGTAGTTTTTTCCAGACTTTAGAGCCTTTTTGAGGGTCCAAACGGCCTTTTCTGGGGCCGAGACTTACCGCACGTGTGCTGAGGTGTGTGCGCGTATGTAAACTTTTCCAGATCGCTAGAATTAGAAGTCCTGGTAGCCTAGTTTCCCGAGGGCTTTCCAACGCCACTGAAACCGGCTCAATCGGAGCTCCTTTTCATCCGCGTTGATAGTCCCTATCAATTCCCTCTCTAGAATGATTATATTCTTCTATTTTCCCACCGTCTCTTCGCTAGTGTGAGACTAACACCCTATCGTAGCCGCTCATTGGTGGGCCGTCTACGACCTGAAGACCATATGGACGTACTGCCCTTTATAATATCGAGTTGTAATTGCACAAAAAAGTAGTTTTTTCCAGACATTAGCGCCTTTTTGAGGGTCCAAACGGCCTTTTCTGGGGCCGAGACTTACTACATGTGTGCTGGGGTGTGTGCGCGTATGTAAATTTTTCCAGATCGCTAGAATTAGAAGTCCTGGTAGCCTAGTTTCCTGAGGGCTTTCCAACGCCACTGAAACCGGCTCAATCGGAGCTCGTTCTCATCCGCGTTGATAGTCCCTATCAATTTCCCTCTCTAGAATGATTATATTCTTCTATTTTTCCACCGTCTCTTTGCTAGTGTGAGACTAACACCCTATCGTAGCTGCTCATTGGTGGGCCGTCTATGACCTGAAGACCATATGGACGTACTGCCCTTTATAATATCGAGCTGTAATTGCACAAAAAAGTAGTTTTTTCCAGACTTTAGGACCTTTTTGAGGGTCCAAACGGCCTTTTCTGGGGCCGAGACTTACCGCACGTGTGTTGGGGTGTGTGCGCGTATGTAAATTTTTCTAGATCACTAGAATTAGAAGCCCTGGTAGCCTAGTTTCCCGAGGGCTTTCCAACGCCACTGAAACTGGCTCAATCGGAGCTCGTTCTCATCTGTGTTGATAGTCCCTATCAATTTCCCTCTCTAGAATGATTATATTCTTCTATTTTTCCACTGTCTCTTTGCTAGTGTGAGACTAACACCCTATCGTAGCTGCTCATTGGTGGGCCGTCTACGACCTGAAGACCATATGGACGTACTGCCCTTTATAATATCGAGCTGTAATTGCACAAAAAAGTAGTTTTTTCCAGACTTTAGAGCCTTTTTGAGGGTCCAAACGGCCTTTTCTGGGGCCGAGACTTACCGCACGTGTGTTGGGGTGTGTGCGCGTTTGTAAATTTTTCCAGATCACGAGAATGAGAAGCCCTGGAAGCCTAGTTTCCCGAGGGCTTTCCAACGCCACTGAAACTGGCTCAATCGGAGCTCGTTTTCATCCGCGTTGATAGTCCCTATCAATTCCCTCTCTAGAATGATTATATTCTTCTATTTTTCCACTGTCTCTTCGCTAGTGTGAGACTAACACCCTATCGTAGCTGCTCATTAGTGGGGCGTCTACGACCTGAAGACATATGGACGTACTGCCCTTTATAATATCGAGCTATAATTGCACAAAAAAGTAGTTTTTTCCAGACTTTAGAGCCTTTTTGAGGGTCCAAACGGCCTTTTCTGGGGCCGAGACTTACCGCACGTGTGCTGAGGTGTGTGCGCGTATGTAAATTTTTCCAGATCGCTAGAATTAGAAGTCCTGGTAGCCTAGTTTCCCGAGGGCTTTCCAACGCCACTGAAACCGGCTCAATCGGAGCTCCTTTTCATCCGCGTTGATAGTCCCTATCAATTCCCTCTCTAGAATGATTATATTCTTCTATTTTCCCACCGTCTCTTCGCTAGTGTGAGACTAACACCCTATCGTAGCCGCTCATTGGTGGGCCGTCTACGACCTAATGACCATATGGACGTACTGCCCTTTATAATATCGAGCTGTAATTGCACAAAAAAGTAGTTTTTTCCAGACTTTAGAGCCTTTTTGAGGGTCCAAACGGCCTTTTCTGGGGCCGAGACTTACCGCACGTGTGTTGGGGTGTGTGCGCGTTTGTAAATTTTTCCAGATCACGAGAATGAGAAGCCCTGGAAGCCTAGTTTCCCGAGGGCTTTCCAACGCCACTGAAACTGGCTCAATCGGAGCTCGTTTTCATCCGCGTTGATAGTCCCTATCAATTCCCTCTCTAGAATGATTATATTCTTCTATTTTTCCACTGTCTCTTCGCTAGTGTGAGACTAACACCCTATCGTAGCTGCTCATTAGTGGGGCGTCTACGACCTGAAGACATATGGACGTACTGCCCTTTATAATATCGAGCTATAATTGCACAAAAAAGTAGTTTTTTCCAGACTTTAGAGCCTTTTTGAGGGTCCAAACGGCCTTTTCTGGGGCCGAGACTTACCGCACGTGTGCTGAGGTGTGTGCGCGTATGTAAACTTTTCCAGATCGCTAGAATTAGAAGTCCTGGTAGCCTAGTTTCCCGAGGGCTTTCCAACGCCACTGAAACCGGCTCAATCGGAGCTCCTTTTCATCCGCGTTGATAGTCCCTATCAATTCCCTCTCTAGAATGATTATATTCTTCTATTTTCCCACCGTCTCTTCGCTAGTGTGAGACTAACACCCTATCGTAGCCGCTCATTGGTGGGCCGTCTACGACCTGAAGACCATATGGACGTACTGCCCTTTATAATATCGAGTTGTAATTGCACAAAAAAGTAGTTTTTTCCAGACATTAGCGCCTTTTTGAGGGTCCAAACGGCCTTTTCTGGGGCCGAGACTTACTACATGTGTGCTGGGGTGTGTGCGCGTATGTAAATTTTTCCAGATCGCTAGAATTAGAAGTCCTGGTAGCCTAGTTTCCTGAGGGCTTTCCAACGCCACTGAAACCGGCTCAATCGGAGCTCGTTCTCATCCGCGTTGATAGTCCCTATCAATTTCCCTCTCTAGAATGATTATATTCTTCTATTTTTCCACCGTCTCTTTGCTAGTGTGAGACTAACACCCTATCGTAGCTGCTCATTGGTGGGCCGTCTATGACCTGAAGACCATATGGACGTACTGCCCTTTATAATATCGAGCTGTAATTGCACAAAAAAGTAGTTTTTTCCAGACTTTAGGACCTTTTTGAGGGTCCAAACGGCCTTTTCTGGGGCCGAGACTTACCGCACGTGTGTTGGGGTGTGTGCGCGTATGTAAATTTTTCTAGATCACTAGAATTAGAAGCCCTGGTAGCCTAGTTTCCCGAGGGCTTTCCAACGCCACTGAAACTGGCTCAATCGGAGCTCGTTCTCATCTGTGTTGATAGTCCCTATCAATTTCCCTCTCTAGAATGATTATATTCTTCTATTTTTCCACTGTCTCTTTGCTAGTGTGAGACTAACACCCTATCGTAGCTGCTCATTGGTGGGCCGTCTACGACCTGAAGACCATATGGACGTACTGCCCTTTATAATATCGAGCTGTAATTGCACAAAAAAGTAGTTTTTTCCAGACTTTAGAGCCTTTTTGAGGGTCCAAACGGCCTTTTCTGGGGCCGAGACTTACCGCACGTGTGTTGGGGTGTGTGCGCGTTTGTAAATTTTTCCAGATCACGAGAATGAGAAGCCCTGGAAGCCTAGTTTCCCGAGGGCTTTCCAACGCCACTGAAACTGGCTCAATCGGAGCTCGTTTTCATCCGCGTTGATAGTCCCTATCAATTCCCTCTCTAGAATGATTATATTCTTCTATTTTTCCACTGTCTCTTCGCTAGTGTGAGACTAACACCCTATCGTAGCTGCTCATTAGTGGGGCGTCTACGACCTGAAGACATATGGACGTACTGCCCTTTATAATATCGAGCTATAATTGCACAAAAAAGTAGTTTTTTCCAGACTTTAGAGCCTTTTTGAGGGTCCAAACGGCCTTTTCTGGGGCCGAGACTTACCGCACGTGTGCTGAGGTGTGTGCGCGTATGTAAATTTTTCCAGATCGCTAGAATTAGAAGTCCTGGTAGCCTAGTTTCCCGAGGACTTTCCAACGCCACTGAAACCGGCTCAATCGGAGCTCCTTTTCATCCGCGTTGATAGTCCCTATCAATTCCCTCTCTAGAATGATTATATTCTTCTATTTTCCCACCGTCTCTTCGCTAGTGTGAGACTAACACCCTATCGTAGCCGCTCATTGGTGGGCCGTCTACGACCTGAAGACCATATGGACGTACTGCCCTTTATAATATCGAGTTGTAATTGCACAAAAAAGTAGTTTTTTCCAGACATTAGCGCCTTTTTGAGGGTCCAAACGGCCTTTTCTGGGGCCGAGACTTACTACATGTGTGCTGGGGTGTGTGCGCGTATGTAAATTTTTCCAGATCGCTAGAATTAGAAGTCCTGGTAGCCTAGTTTCCTGAGGGCTTTCCAACGCCACTGAAACCGGCTCAATCGGAGCTCGTTCTCATCCGCGTTGATAGTCCCTATCAATTTCCCTCTCTAGAATGATTATATTCTTCTATTTTTCCACCGTCTCTTTGCTAGTGTGAGACTAACACCCTATCGTAGCTGCTCATTGGTGGGCCGTCTATGACCTGAAGACCATATGGACGTACTGCCCTTTATAATATCGAGCTGTAATTGCACAAAAAAGTAGTTTTTTCCAGACTTTAGGACCTTTTTGAGGGTCCAAACGGCCTTTTCTGGGGCCGAGACTTACCGCACGTGTGTTGGGGTGTGTGCGCGTATGTAAATTTTTCTAGATCACTAGAATTAGAAGCCCTGGTAGCCTAGTTTCCCGAGGGCTTTCCAACGCCACTGAAACTGGCTCAATCGGAGCTCGTTCTCATCTGTGTTGATAGTCCCTATCAATTTCCCTCTCTAGAATGATTATATTCTTCTATTTTTCCACCGTCTCTTTGCTAGTGTGAGACTAACACCCTATCGTAGCTGCTCATTGGTGGGCCGTCTACGACCTGAAGACCATATGGACGTACTGCCCTTTATAATATCGAGCTGTAATTGCACAAAAAAGTAGTTTTTTCCAGACTTTATAGCCTTTTTGAGGGTCCAAACGGCCTTTTCTGGGGCCGAGACTTACCGCACGTGTGCTGGGGTGTGTGCGCGTATGTAAATTTTTCCATATCGCTAGAATTAGAAGCCCTGGTAGCCTAGTTTCCCGAGGGCTTTCCAACGCCACTGAAACCGGCTCAATCGGAGCTCGTTTTCATCCGCGTTGATAGTCCCTATCAATTCCCTCTCTAGAATGATTATATTCTTCTATTTTCCCACCGTCTCTTCGCAAGTGTGAGACTAACACCCTATCGTAGCCGCTCATTGGTGGGCTGTCTATGACCTGAAGACCATATGGACGTACTGCCCTTTATAATATCGAGCTGTAATTGCACAAAAAAGTAGTTTTTTCCAGACTTTAGAGCCTTTTTGAGGGTCCAAACGGCCTTTTCTGGGGCCGAGACTTACCGCACGTGTGTTGGGGTGTGTGCGCGTATGTAAATTTTTCCAGATCACTAGAATTAGAAGTCCTGGTAGCCTAGTTTCCTGAGGGCTTTCCAACGCCACTGAAACCGGCTCAATCGGAGCTCGTTCTCATCTGTGTTGATAGTCCCTATCAATTCCCTCTCTAGAATGATTATATTCTTCTATTTTCACACTGTCTCTTCGCTAGTGTGAGACTAACACCCTCTCGTAGCCGCTCATTAGTGGGCGTCTACGACCTGAAGACCATATGGACGTACTGCCCTTTATAATATCGAGCTGTAATTGCACAAAAAAGTAGTTTTTTCCAGACTTTAGAGCCTTTTTGAGGGTCCAAACGGCCTTTTCTGGGGCCGAGACTTACCGCTCGTGTGTTGGGGTGTGTGCGCGTATGTAAATTTTTCCAGATCGCTTGAATTAGAAGCCCTGGTAGCCTAGTTTCCCGAGGGCTTTCCAACGCCACTGAAACCGGCTCAATCGGAGCTCGTTTTCATCCGCGTTGATAGTCCCTATCAATTCCCTCTCTAGAATGATTATATTCTTCTATTTTCCCACCGTCTCTTCGGTAGTGTGAGACTAACACCCTATCGTAGCCGCTCATTGGTGGGCCGTCTACGACCTGAAGACCATATGGACGTACTGCCCTTTATAATATCGAGCTGTAATTGCACAAAAAAGTAGTTTTTTCCAGACTTTAGAGCCTTTTTGAGGGTCCAAACGGCCTTTTCTGGGGCCGAGACTTACCGCACGTGTGTTGGGGTGTGTGCGCGTTTGTAAATTTTTCCAGATCACGAGAATGAGAAGCCCTGGAAGCCTAGTTTCCCGAGGGCTTTCCAACGCCACTGAAACTGGCTCAATAGGAGCTCGTTCTCATCTGTGTTGATAGTCCCTATCAATTCCCTCTCTAGAATGATTATATTCTTCTATTTTTCCACAGTCTCTTCGCTAGTGTGAGACTAACACCCTATCGTAGCTGCTCATTAGTGGGGCGTCTATGACCTGAAGACCATATGGACGTACTGCCCTTTATAATATCGAGCTATAATTGCACAAAAAAGTAGTTTTTTCCAGACTTTAGAGCCTTTTTGAGGGTCCAAACGGCCTTTTCTGGGGCCGAGACTTACCGCACGTATGCTGGGGTGTGTGCGCGTATGTAAATTTTTCCAGATCTCTAGAATTAGAAGTTCTGGTAGCCTAGTTTCCCGAGGGCTTTCCAACGCCACTGAAACCGGCTCAATCGGAGCTCCTTTTCATCCGCGTTGATAGTCCCTATCAATTCCCTCTCTAGAATGATTATATTCTTCTATTTTCCCACCGTCTCTTCGCTAGTGTGAGACTAACACCCTATCGTAGCCGCTCATTGGTGGGCCGTCTATGACCTGAAGACCATATGGACGTACTGCCCTTTATAATATCGAGTTGTAATTGCACAAAAAAGTAGTTTTTTCCAGACATTAGCGCCTTTTTTAGGGTCCAAACGGCCTTTTCTAGGGCCGAGACTTACTGCACGTGTGTTGGGGTGTGTGCGCATATGTAAATTTTTCCAGATCACTAGAATTAGAAGCCCTGGTAGCCTAGTTTCCCGAGGGCTTTCCAACGCCACTGAAACTGGCTCAATCGGAGCTCGTTCTCATCTGTGTTGACAGTCCCTATCAATTCCCTCTCTAGAATGATTATATTCTTGTATTTTTCCACTGTCTCTTCGCTAGTGTGAGACTAACACCCTATCGTAGCTGCTCATTGGTGGGCCGTCTATGACCTGAAGACCATATGGACGTACTGCCCTTTATAATATCGAGCTGTAATTGCACAAAAAAGTAGTTTTTTCCAGACTTTAGGACCTTTTTGAGGGTCCAAACGGCCTTTTCTGGGGCCGAGACTTACCGCACGTGTGTTGGGGTGTGTGCGCGTATGTAAATTTTTCTAGATCACTAGAATTAGAAGCCCTGGTAGCCTAGTTTCCCGAGGGCTTTCCAACGCCACTGAAACTGGCTCAATCGGAGCTCGTTCTCATCTGTGTTGATAGTCCCTATCAATTTCCCTCTCTAGAATGATTATATTCTTCTATTTTTCCACCGTCTCTTTGCTAGTGTGAGACTAACACCCTATCGTAGCTGCTCATTGGTGGGCCGTCTACGACCTGAAGACCATATGGACGTACTGCCCTTTATAATATCGAGCTGTAATTGCACAAAAAAGTAGTTTTTTCCAGACTTTATAGCCTTTTTGAGGGTCCAAACGGCCTTTTCTGGGGCCGAGACTTACCGCACGTGTGCTGGGGTGTGTGCGCGTATGTAAATTTTTCCATATCGCTAGAATTAGAAGCCCTGGTAGCCTAGTTTCCCGAGGGCTTTCCAACGCCACTGAAACCGGCTCAATCGGAGCTCGTTTTCATCCGCGTTGATAGTCCCTATCAATTCCCTCTCTAGAATGATTATATTCTTCTATTTTCCCACCGTCTCTTCGCAAGTGTGAGACTAACACCCTATCGTAGCCGCTCATTGGTGGGCTGTCTATGACCTGAAGACCATATGGACGTACTGCCCTTTATAATATCGAGCTGTAATTGCACAAAAAAGTAGTTTTTTCCAGACTTTAGAGCCTTTTTGAGGGTCCAAACGGCCTTTTCTGGGGCCGAGACTTACCGCACGTGTGTTGGGGTGTGTGCGCGTATGTAAATTTTTCCAGATCACTAGAATTAGAAGTCCTGGTAGCCTAGTTTCCTGAGGGCTTTCCAACGCCACTGAAACCGGCTCAATCGGAGCTCGTTCTCATCTGTGTTGATAGTCCCTATCAATTCCCTCTCTAGAATGATTATATTCTTCTATTTTCACACTGTCTCTTCGCTAGTGTGAGACTAACACCCTCTCGTAGCCGCTCATTAGTGGGCGTCTACGACCTGAAGACCATATGGACGTACTGCCCTTTATAATATCGAGCTGTAATTGCACAAAAAAGTAGTTTTTTCCAGACTTTAGAGCCTTTTTGAGGGTCCAAACGGCCTTTTCTGGGGCCGAGACTTACCGCTCGTGTGTTGGGGTGTGTGCGCGTATGTAAATTTTTCCAGATCGCTTGAATTAGAAGCCCTGGTAGCCTAGTTTCCCGAGGGCTTTCCAACGCCACTGAAACCGGCTCAATCGGAGCTCGTTTTCATCCGCGTTGATAGTCCCTATCAATTCCCTCTCTAGAATGATTATATTCTTCTATTTTCCCACCGTCTCTTCGGTAGTGTGAGACTAACACCCTATCGTAGCCGCTCATTGGTGGGCCGTCTACGACCTGAAGACCATATGGACGTACTGCCCTTTATAATATCGAGCTGTAATTGCACAAAAAAGTAGTTTTTTCCAGACTTTAGAGCCTTTTTGAGGGTCCAAACGGCCTTTTCTGGGGCCGAGACTTACCGCACGTGTGTTGGGGTGTGTGCGCGTTTGTAAATTTTTCCAGATCACGAGAATGAGAAGCCCTGGAAGCCTAGTTTCCCGAGGGCTTTCCAACGCCACTGAAACTGGCTCAATAGGAGCTCGTTCTCATCTGTGTTGATAGTCCCTATCAATTCCCTCTCTAGAATGATTATATTCTTCTATTTTTCCACAGTCTCTTCGCTAGTGTGAGACTAACACCCTATCGTAGCTGCTCATTAGTGGGGCGTCTATGACCTGAAGACCATATGGACGTACTGCCCTTTATAATATCGAGCTATAATTGCACAAAAAAGTAGTTTTTTCCAGACTTTAGAGCCTTTTTGAGGGTCCAAACGGCCTTTTCTGGGGCCGAGACTTACCGCACGTATGCTGGGGTGTGTGCGCGTATGTAAATTTTTCCAGATCTCTAGAATTAGAAGTTCTGGTAGCCTAGTTTCCCGAGGGCTTTCCAACGCCACTGAAACCGGCTCAATCGGAGCTCCTTTTCATCCGCGTTGATAGTCCCTATCAATTCCCTCTCTAGAATGATTATATTCTTCTATTTTCCCACCGTCTCTTCGCTAGTGTGAGACTAACACCCTATCGTAGCCGCTCATTGGTGGGCCGTCTATGACCTGAAGACCATATGGACGTACTGCCCTTTATAATATCGAGTTGTAATTGCACAAAAAAGTAGTTTTTTCCAGACATTAGCGCCTTTTTTAGGGTCCAAACGGCCTTTTCTAGGGCCGAGACTTACTGCACGTGTGTTGGGGTGTGTGCGCCTATGTAAATTTTTCCAGATCACTAGAATTAGAAGCCCTGGTAGCCTAGTTTCCCGAGGGCTTTCCAACGCCACTGAAACTGGCTCAATCGGAGCTCGTTCTCATCTGTGTTGACAGTCCCTATCAATTCCCTCTCTAGAATGATTATATTCTTGTATTTTTCCACTGTCTCTTCGCTAGTGTGAGACTAACACCCTATCGTAGCTGCTCATTGGTGGGCCGTCTATGACCTGAAGACCATATGGACGTACTGCCCTTTATAATATCGAGCTGTAATTGCACAAAAAAGTAGTTTTTTCCAGACTTTAGGACCTTTTTGAGGGTCCAAACGGCCTTTTCTGGGGCCGAGACTTACCGCACGTGTGTTGGGGTGTGTGCGCGTATGTAAATTTTTCTAGATCACTAGAATTAGAAGCCCTGGTAGCCTAGTTTCCCGAGGGCTTTCCAACGCCACTGAAACTGGCTCAATCGGAGCTCGTTCTCATCTGTGTTGATAGTCCCTATCAATTTCCCTCTCTAGAATGATTATATTCTTCTATTTTTCCACCGTCTCTTTGCTAGTGTGAGACTAACACCCTATCGTAGCTGCTCATTGGTGGGCCGTCTACGACCTGAAGACCATATGGACGTACTGCCCTTTATAATATCGAGCTGTAATTGCACAAAAAAGTAGTTTTTTCCAGACTTTATAGCCTTTTTGAGGGTCCAAACGGCCTTTTCTGGGGCCGAGACTTACCGCACGTGTGCTGGGGTGTGTGCGCGTATGTAAATTTTTCCATATCGCTAGAATTAGAAGCCCTGGTAGCCTAGTTTCCCGAGGGCTTTCCAACGCCACTGAAACCGGCTCAATCGGAGCTCGTTTTCATCCGCGTTGATAGTCCCTATCAATTCCCTCTCTAGAATGATTATATTCTTCTATTTTCCCACCGTCTCTTCGCAAGTGTGAGACTAACACCCTATCGTAGCCGCTCATTGGTGGGCTGTCTATGACCTGAAGACCATATGGACGTACTGCCCTTTATAATATCGAGCTGTAATTGCACAAAAAAGTAGTTTTTTCCAGACTTTAGAGCCTTTTTGAGGGTCCAAACGGCCTTTTCTGGGGCCGAGACATACCGCACGTGTGTTGGGGTGTGTGCGCGTATGTAAATTTTTCCAGATCACTAGAATTAGAAGTCCTGGTAGCCTAGTTTCCTGAGGGCTTTCCAACGCCACTGAAACCGGCTCAATCGGAGCTCGTTCTCATCTGTGTTGATAGTCCCTATCAATTCCCTCTCTAGAATGATTATATTCTTCTATTTTCACACTGTCTCTTCGCTAGTGTGAGACTAACACCCTCTCGTAGCCGCTCATTAGTGGGCGTCTACGACCTGAAGACCATATGGACGTACTGCCCTTTATAATATCGAGCTGTAATTGCACAAAAAAGTAGTTTTTTCCAGACTTTAGAGCCTTTTTGAGGGTCCAAACGGCCTTTTCTGGGGCCGAGACTTACCGCTCGTGTGTTGGGGTGTGTGCGCGTATGTAAATTTTTCCAGATCGCTTGAATTAGAAGCCCTGGTAGCCTAGTTTCCCGAGGGCTTTCCAACGCCACTGAAACCGGCTCAATCGGAGCTCGTTTTCATCCGCGTTGATAGTCCCTATCAATTCCCTCTCTAGAATGATTATATTCTTCTATTTTCCCACCGTCTCTTCGGTAGTGTGAGACTAACACCCTATCGTAGCCGCTCATTGGTGGGCCGTCTACGACCTGAAGACCATATGGACGTACTGCCCTTTATAATATCGAGCTGTAATTGCACAAAAAAGTAGTTTTTTCCAGACTTTAGAGCCTTTTTGAGGGTCCAAACGGCCTTTTCTGGGGCCGAGACTTACCGCACGTGTGTTGGGGTGTGTGCGCGTTTGTAAATTTTTCCAGATCACGAGAATGAGAAGCCCTGGAAGCCTAGTTTCCCGAGGGCTTTCCAACGCCACTGAAACTGGCTCAATAGGAGCTCGTTCTCATCTGTGTTGATAGTCCCTATCAATTCCCTCTCTAGAATGATTATATTCTTCTATTTTTCCACAGTCTCTTCGCTAGTGTGAGACTAACACCCTATCGTAGCTGCTCATTAGTGGGGCGTCTATGACCTGAAGACCATATGGACGTACTGCCCTTTATAATATCGAGCTATAATTGCACAAAAAAGTAGTTTTTTCCAGACTTTAGAGCCTTTTTGAGGGTCCAAACGGCCTTTTCTGGGGCCGAGACTTACCGCACGTATGCTGGGGTGTGTGCGCGTATGTAAATTTTTCCAGATCTCTAGAATTAGAAGTTCTGGTAGCCTAGTTTCCCGAGGGCTTTCCAACGCCACTGAAACCGGCTCAATCGGAGCTCCTTTTCATCCGCGTTGATAGTCCCTATCAATTCCCTCTCTAGAATGATTATATTCTTCTATTTTCCCACCGTCTCTTCGCTAGTGTGAGACTAACACCCTATCGTAGCCGCTCATTGGTGGGCCGTCTATGACCTGAAGACCATATGGACGTACTGCCCTTTATAATATCGAGTTGTAATTGCACAAAAAAGTAGTTTTTTCCAGACATTAGCGCCTTTTTTAGGGTCCAAACGGCCTTTTCTAGGGCCGAGACTTACTGCACGTGTGTTGGGGTGTGTGCGCATATGTAAATTTTTCCAGATCACTAGAATTAGAAGCCCTGGTAGCCTAGTTTCCCGAGGGCTTTCCAACGCCACTGAAACTGGCTCAATCGGAGCTCGTTCTCATCTGTGTTGACAGTCCCTATCAATTCCCTCTCTAGAATGATTATATTCTTGTATTTTTCCACTGTCTCTTCGCTAGTGTGAGACTAACACCCTATCGTAGCTGCTCATTAGTGGGGTGTCTATGACCTGAAGACCATATGGACGTACTGCCCTTTATAATATCGAGCTGTAATTGCACAAAAAAGTAGTTTTTTCCAGACTTTAGAGCCTTTTTGAGGGTCCAAACGGCCTTTTCTGGGGCCGAGACTTACCGCACGTATGCTGGGGTGTGTGCGCGTATGTAAATTTTTCCAGATCGCTAGAATTAGAAGTCCTCGTAGCCTAGTTTCCCGAGGGCTTTCCAACGCCACTGAAACCGTCTCAATCGGAGCTCGTTTTCATCCGCGTTGATAGTCCCTATCAATTCCCTCTCTAGAATGATTATATTCTTCTATTTTCCCACCGTCTCTTCGCAAGTGTGAGACTAACACCCTATCGTAGCCGCTCATTGGTGGGCTGTCTATGACCTGAAGACCATATGGACGTACTGCCCTTTATAATATCGAGCTGTAATTGCACAAAAAAGTAGTTTTTTCCAGACTTTAGAGCCTTTTTGAGGGTCCAAACGGCCTTTTCTGGGGCCGAGACTTACCGCACGTGTGTTGGGGTGTGTGCGCGTATGTAAATTTTTCCAGATCACTAGAATTAGAAGTCCTGGTAGCCTAGTTTCCTGAGGGCTTTCCAACGCCACTGAAACCGGCTCAATCGGAGCTCGTTCTCATCTGTGTTGATAGTCCCTATCAATTCCCTCTCTAGAATGATTATATTCTTCTATTTTCACACTGTCTCTTCGCTAGTGTGAGACTAACACCCTCTTGTAGCCGCTCATTAGTGGGCGTCTATGACCTGAAGACCATATGGACGTACTGCCCTTTATAATATCGAGCTGTAATTGCACAAAAAAGTAGTTTTTTCCAGACTTTAGAGCCTTTTTGAGGGTCCAAACGGCCTTTTCTGGGGCCGAGACTTACCGCTCGTGTGTTGGGGTGTGTGCGCGTATGTAAATTTTTCCAGATCGCTTGAATTAGAAGCCCTGGTAGCCTAGTTTCCCGAGGGCTTTCCAACGCCACTGAAACCGGCTCAATCGGAGCTCGTTTTCATCCGCGTTGATAGTCCCTATCAATTCCCTCTCTAGAATGATTATATTCTTCTATTTTCCCACCGTCTCTTCGCTAGTGTGAGACTAACACCCTATCGTAGCCGCTCATTGGTGGGCCGTCTACGACCTGAAGACCATATGGACGTACTGCCCTTTATAATATCGAGCTGTAATTGCACAAAAAAGTAGTTTTTTCCAGACTTTAGAGCCTTTTTGAGGGTCCAAACGGCCTTTTCTGGGGCCGAGACTTACCGCACGTGTGTTGGGGTGTGTGCGCGTTTGTAAATTTTTCCAGATCACGAGAATGAGAAGCCCTGGAAGCCTAGTTTCCCGAGGGCTTTCCAACGCCACTGAAACTGGCTCAATAGGAGCTCGTTCTCATCTGTGTTGATAGTCCCTATCAATTCCCTCTCTAGAATGATTATATTCTTCTATTTTTCCACAGTCTCTTCGCTAGTGTGAGACTAACACCCTATCGTAGCTGCTCATTAGTGGGGCGTCTATGACCTGAAGACCATATGGACGTACTGCCCTTTATAATATCGAGCTATAATTGCACAAAAAAGTAGTTTTTTCCAGACTTTAGAGCCTTTTTGAGGGTCCAAACGGCCTTTTCTGGGGCCGAGACTTACCGCACGTATGCTGGGGTGTGTGCGCGTATGTAAATTTTTCCAGATCTCTAGAATTAGAAGTCCTGGTAGCCTAGTTTCCCGAGGGCTTTCCAACGCCACTGAAACCGGCTCAATCGGAGCTCCTTTTCATCCGCGTTGATAGTCCCTATCAATTCCCTCTCTAGAATGATTATATTCTTCTATTTTCCCACCGTCTCTTCGCTAGTGTGAGACTAACACCCTATCGTAGCCGCTCATTGGTGGGCCGTCTATGACCTGAAGACCATATGGACGTACTGCCCTTTATAATATCGAGTTGTAATTGCACAAAAAAGTAGTTTTTTCCAGACATTAGCGCCTTTTTTAGGGTCCAAACGGCCTTTTCTAGGGCCGAGACTTACTGCACGTGTGTTGGGGTGTGTGCGCATATGTAAATTTTTCCAGATCACTAGAATTAGAAGCCCTGGTAGCCTAGTTTCCCGAGGGCTTTCCAACGCCACTGAAACTGGCTCAATCGGAGCTCGTTCTCATCTGTGTTGACAGTCCCTATCAATTCCCTCTCTAGAATGATTATATTCTTGTATTTTTCCACTGTCTCTTCGCTAGTGTGAGACTAACACCCTATCGTAGCTGCTCATTAGTGGGGTGTCTATGACCTGAAGACCATATGGACGTACTGCCCTTTATAATATCGAGCTGTAATTGCACAAAAAAGTAGTTTTTTCCAGACTTTAGAGCCTTTTTGAGGGTCCAAACGGCCTTTTCTGGGGCCGAGACTTACCGCACGTATGCTGGGGTGTGTGCGCGTATGTAAATTTTTCCAGATCGCTAGAATTAGAAGTCCTCGTAGCCTAGTTTCCCGAGGGCTTTCCAACGCCACTGAAACCGTCTCAATCGGAGCTCGTTTTCATCCGCGTTGATAGTCCCTATCAATTCCCTCTCTAGAATGATTATATTCTTCTATTTTCCCACCGTCTCTTCGCTAGTGTGAGACTAACACCCTATCGTAGCCGCTCATTGATGGGGCGTCTATGACCTGAAGACCATATGGACGTACTGCCCTTTATAATATCGAGCTGTAATTGCACAAAAAAGTAGTTTTTTCCAGACTTTAGAGCATTTTTGAGGGTCCAAACGGCCTTTTCTGGGGCCGAGACTTACCGCTCGTGTCCTGGGGTGTGTGCGCGTATGTAAATTTTTCCAGATCGCTAGAATTAGAAGTCCTGGTAGCCTAGTTTCCCGAGGGCTTTCCAACGCCACTGAAACCGGCTCAATCGGAGCTCGTTTTCATCCGCGTTGATAGTCCCTATCAATTCCCTCTCTAGAATGATTATATTCTTCTATTTTCCCACCGTCTCTTCGCTAGTGTGAGACTAATACCCTATTGTAGCCGCTCATTGGTGGGCCGTCTACGACCTGAAGACCATATGGACGTACTGCCCTTTATAATATCGAGCTGTAATTGCAGAAAAAAGTTGTTTTTTCCAGACTTTAGAGCCTTTTTGAGGGTCCAAACGGCCTTTTCTGGGGCCGAGACTTACCGCACGTGTGCTGGGGTGTGTGTGCGTATGTAATATTTTCCAGATCGCTAGAATTAGAAGTCCTGGTAGCCTAGTTTCCCGAGGGTTTTCCAACACCACTTAAACCGGCTCAATCGGAGCTCGTTCTCATCCGCGTTGATAGTCCCTATCAATTTCCCTCTCTAGAATGATTATATTCTTCAATTTTTCCACCGTCTCTTCGCTAGTGTGAGACTAACACCCTATCGTAGCCGCTCATTGGTGGGGCGTCTATGACCTGAAGACCATATGGACGTACTGCCCTTTATAATATCGAGCTGTAATTGCACAAAAAAGTAGTTTTTTCCAGACTTTAGAGCCTTTTTGACGGTCCAAACGGCCTTTTCTGGGGCCGAGACTTACCGCATGTGTGCTGGGGTGTGTGTGCGTATGTAAATTTTTCCAGATTGCTAGAATTTGAACTCCTGGTAGCCTAGTTTCCCGAGGGCTTTGCAACGCCACTGAAACTGGCTCAATCGGAGCTCGTTCTCATCCGCGTTGATAGTCCCTATCAATTCCCTCTCTAGAATGATTATATTCTTCTATTTGCCCACCGTCTCTTCGCTAGTGCGAGACTAACACCCTATTGTAGCCGCTCATTGGTGGGGCGTCTACGACCTGAAGACCATATGGACGTACTGCCCTTTATAATATCGAGTTGTAATTGCACAAAAAAGTAGTTTTTTCCAGACTTTAGAGCCTTTTTGAGGGTCCAAACTGCCTTTTCAGGGACCGAGACTTACCGCACTTGTGCTGGGGTGTGTGCACGTATGTAATATTTTCCAGATCACTAGAATTAGAAGTCCTGGTAGCCTAGTTTCCCGAGGGCTTTCCAACGCCACTGAAACCGGCTCAATCGGAGCTCGTTCTCATCCGCGTTGATAGTCCCTATCAATTTCCCTCTCTAGAATGATTATATTCTTCTATTTTTCCACCGTCTCTTTGCTAGTGTGAGACTAACTCCCTATCGTAGCCGCTCATTGGTGGGGCGTCTACGACCTGAAGGCCATATGGACGTACTGCCCTTTATAATATCGAGCTGTAATTGCACAAAAAAGTAGTTTTTTCCAGACTTTAGAGCCTTTTTGAGGGTCCAAACGGCCTTTTCTGGGCCGAGACTTACCGCACGTGTGCTAGGGTGTGTGCGCGTATGTAAATTTTTCCAGATCACTAGAATTAGAAGTCCTGGTAGCATAGTTTCCCGAGGGCTTTCCAACGCCACTGAAACTGGCTCAATCGGAGCTCGTTCTCATCTGTGTTGATAGTCCCTATCAATTCCCTCTCTAGAATGATTATATTCTTCTATTTTTCCACCATCTCTTCGCTAGTGTGAGACTAACACCCTATCGTAGCCGCTCATTGGTGGGGCGTCTACGACCTGAAGACCATATGGACGTACTGCCCTTTATAATGTCGAGCTGTAATTGCACAAAAAAGTAGTTTTTTCCAGACTTTAGAGCCTTTTTGAGGGTCCAAACGGCCTTTTCTGGGGCCGAGACTTACCGCACGTGTGCTGGGGTGTGTGCGCGTTTGTAATATTTTCCAGATCGCTCGAATTAGAAGTCCTGGTAGCCTAGTTTCCCGAGGGCTTTCCAACGCCACTGAAACCGGCTCAATCGGAGCTCGTTCTCATCCGCGTTGATAGTCCCTATCAATTTCCCTCTCTAGAATGATAATATTCTTCTATTTTTCCACCGTCTCTTTGCTAGTGTGAGACTAACACCCTATCGTAGCCGCTCATTGGTGGGGCGTCTACGACCTGAAGACCATATGGACGTACTGCCCTTTATAATGTCGAGCTGTAATTGCACAAAAAAGTAGTTTTTTCCAGACTTTAGAGCCTTTTTGAGGGTCCAAACGGCCTTTTCTGGGGCCGAGACTTACCGCACATGTGCTGGGGTGTGTGCGCGTATGTAAATTTTTCCAGATTGCTAGAATTAGAAGTCCTGGTAGCCTAGTTTCCCGAGGGCTTTCCAACGCCACTGAAACCGGCTCAATTGGAGCTCATTCTCATCCGCGTTGATAGTCCCTATCAATTCCCTCTCTAGAATGATTATATTCTTCTATTTTTCCACCGTCTCTTCGCTAGTGTGAGACTAACACCCTATCGTAGCCGCTCATTGTTGGGGCGTCTACAACCTGAAGACCATATGGACGTACTGCCCTTTATAATGTCGAGCTGTAATTGCACAAAAAAGTAGTTTTTTCCAGACTTAAGAGCCTTTTTGAGGGTCCAAACGGCCTTTTCTGGGGCCGAGACTTACCGCACGTGTGTTGGGGTGTGTGTGCGTATGTAATATTTTCTAGATCGCTAGAATTAGAAGTCCTGGTAGCCTAGTTTCCCGAGGGCTTTCCAACACCACTGAAACCGGCTCAATCGGAGCTCGTTCTCATTCGCGTTGATAGTCCCTATCAATTTCCCTCTCTAGAATGATTATATTCTTCAATTTTTCCACCGTCTCTTTGCTAGTGTGAGACTAACACCCTATCATAGCCGCTCATTGGTGGGGCGTCTATGACCTGAAGACTATATGGACGTACTGCTCTTTATAATATCGAGTTGTAATTGCACAAAAAAGTAGTTTTTTTCCAGACTTTAGAGCCTTTTTGACGGTCCAAACGGCCTTTTCTGGGGCCGAGACTTACCGCATGTGTGCTGGGGTGTGTGTGCGTATGTAAATTTTTCCAGATTGCTAGAATTAGAAGTCCTGGAAGCCTAGTTTCCCGAGGGCTTTGCAACGCCACTGAAACTGGCTCAATCGGAGCTCGTTCTCATCCGCGTTGATAGTCCCTATCAATTCCCTCTCTAGGATGATTATATTCTTCTATTTGTCACCATCTCTTCGCTAGTGTGAGACTAACACCCTATCGTAGCCACTCATTTGTGGGCCGTCTACGACCTGAAGACCATATGGATGTACCGCCCTTTATAATATCGAGCTGTAATTGCACAAAAAAGTAGTTTTTTTCCAGACTTTAGAGCCTTTTTGAGGGTCCAAAAGGCCTTTTCTGGGGCCGAGACTTACCGCACGTGTGCTGGGGTGTGTGGGCGTATGTAATATTTTCCAGATCGCTAGAATTAGAAGTCCTGGTAGCCTAGTTTCCCGAGGGCATTCCAACACCACTGAAACCGGCTCAATCGGAGCTCGTTCTCATCCGCGTTGATAGTCCCTATCAATTTCCCTCTCTAGAATGATTATATTCTTCAATTTTTCCACCGTCTCTTCGCTAGTGTGACACTAACACCCTATCGTAGCCGCTCATGGGTGGGGCGTCTATGACCTGAAGACCATATGGACGTACTGCCCTTTATAATATCGAGCTGTAATTGCACAAAAAAGTAGTTTTTTCCAGACTTTAGAGCCTTTTTGACGGTCCAAACGGCCTTTTCTGGGGCCGAGACTTACCGCATGTGTGCTGGGGTGTGTGTGCGTATGTAAATTTTTCCAGATTGCTAGAATTAGAAGTCCTGGAAGCCTAGTTTCCCGAGGGCTTTGCAACGCCACTGAAACTGGCTCAATCGGAGCTCGTTCTCATCCGCGTTGATAGTCCCTATCAATTCCCTCTCTAGAATGATTATATTCTTCTATTTCTCCACCGTCCCTTCGCTAGTGTGAGACTAACACCCTATCATAGCCACTCATGGGTGGGGCGTCTATGACCTGAAGACCATATGGACGTACTGCCCTTTATAATATCGAGCTGTAATTGCACAAAAAAGTAGTTTTTTCCAGACTTTAGAGCCTTTTTGACGGTCCAAACGGCCTTTTCTGGGGCCGAGACTTACCGCACGTGTGCTGGGGTGTGTGCGCGTATGTATATTTTTCCAGATCGCTAGAATTAGAAGTCCTGGTAGCCTAGTTTCCCGAGGGCTTTCCAACGCCACTGAAACTGGCTCAATCGGAGCTCGTTCTCATCTGGGTTGATAGTCCATATCAATTCCCTCTCTAGAATGATTATATTCTTCTATTTTTCCACTGTCTCTTCGCTAGTGTGAGACTAACACCCTATCGTAGCTGCTCATTGGTGGGGTGTCTACGACCTGAAGAGCATATGGACGTACTGCCCTTTATAATATCGAGCTATAATTGCACAAAAAAGTAGTTTTTTCCAGACTTTAGAGCCTTTCTGAGGGTCCAAACGGCCTTTTATGGGGCCGAGACTTACTACACGTGTGCTGGGGTGTGTGCGCGTATGTAAATTTTTCTAGATCGCTAGAATTAGAAGTCCTGGTAGCCTAGTTTCCCGAGGGCTTTCCAACGCCACTGAAACTGGCTCAATCGGAGCTCGTTCTCATCTGTGTTGATAGTCCCTATCAATTCCCTCTCTAGAATGATAATATTCTTCCATTTGTCCACCGTCTCTTCGCTAGTGTGAGACTAACACCCTATCATAGCCGCTCATTGGTGGGGCGTCTATGACCTGAAGACTATATGGACGTACTGCCCTTTATAATATCGAGCTGTAATTGCACAAAAAAGTAGTTTTTTCGAGACATGAGAGCCTTTCTGAGGGTCCAAACGGCCTTTTCTGGGGCCGAGACTTACCGCACGTGTGCTGGGGTGTGTGTGCGTATGTAAATATTTCCAGATTGCGAGAATTAGAAGTCCTGGTAGCCTAGTTTCCCGAGGGCTTTTCAACGCCACTGAAACCGGCTCAATCGGAGCTCGTTCTCATCCGCGTTGATAGTCCCTATCAATTCCCTCTCTAGAATGATAATATTCTTCCATTTGTCCACCGTCTCTTCGCTAGTGTGAGACTAACACCCTATCATAGCCGCTCATTGGTGGGGCGTCTATGACCTGAAGACTATATGGACGTACTGCTCTTTATAATATCGAGTTGTAATTGCACAAAAAAGTAGTTTTTTTCCAGACTTTAGAGCCTTTTTGACGGTCCAAACGGCCTTTTCTGGGGCCGAGACTTACCGCATGTGTGCTGGGGTGTGTGTGCGTATGTAAATTTTTCCAGATTGCTAGAATTAGAAGTCCTGGAAGCCTAGTTTCCCGAGGGCTTTGCAACGCCATTGAAACTGGCTCAATCGGAGCTCGTTCTCATCTGCGTTGATAGTCCCTATCAATTCCCTCTCTAGAATGATTATATTCTTCTATTTGTCCACCGTCTCTTCGCTAGTGTGAGACTAACACCCTATCGTAGCCACTCATTTGTGGGCCGTCTACGACCTGAAGACCATATGGATGTACCGCCCTTTATAATATCGAGCTGTAATTGCACAAAAAAGTAGTTTTTTTCCAGACTTTAGAGCCTTTTTGAGTGTCCAAAAGGCCTTTTCTGGGGCCGAGACTTACCGCACGTGTGCTGGGGTGTGTGGGCGTATGTAATATTTTCCAGATCGCTAGAATTAGAAGTCCTGGAAGCATAGTTTCCCGAGGGCTTTGCAACGCCACTGAAACCGGCTCAATCGGAGCTCGTTCTCATCCGCGTTGATAGTCCCTATCAATTTCCCTCTCTAGAATGATTATATTCTTCAATTTTTCCACCGTCTCTTCGCTAGTGTGAGACTAACACCCTATCGTAGCCGCTCATGGGTGGGGCGTCTATGACCTGAAGACCATATGGACGTACTGCCCTTTATAATATCGAGCAGTAATTGCACAAAAAAGTAGTTTTTTCCAGACTTTAGAGCCTTTTTGACGGTCCAAACGGCCTTTTCTGGGGCCGAGACTTACCGCATGTGTGCTGGGGTGTGTGTGCGTATGTAAATTTTTCCAGATCGCTAGAATTAGAAGTCCTGGTAGCCTAGTTTCCCGAGGGCTTTGCAACACCACTGAAACCGGCTCAATCGGAGCTCGTTCTCATCCGCGTTGATAGTCCCTATCAATTCCCTCTCTAGAATGATTATATTCTTCTATTTGTCCACCGTCTCTTCGCTAGTGTGAGACTAACACCCTATCGTAGCCACTCATTTGTGGGCCGTCTACGACCTGAAGACCATATGGATGTACCGCCCTTTATAATATCGAGCTGTAATTGCACAAAAAAGTAGTTTTTTTCCAGACTTTAGAGCCTTTTTGAGGGTCCAAAAGGCCTTTTCTGGGGCCGAGACTTACCGCACGTGTGCTGGGGTGTGTGGGCGTATGTAATATTTTCCAGATCGCTAGAATTAGAAGTCCTGGTAGCCTAGTTTCCCGAGGGCCTTCCAACACCACTGAAACCGGCTCAATCGGAGCTCGTTCTCATCCGCGTTGATAGTCCCTATCAATTTCCCTCTCTAGAATGATTATATTCTTCAATTTTTCCACCGTCTCTTCGCTAGTGTGAGACTAACACCCTATCGTAGCCGCTCATGGGTGGGGCGTCTATGACCTGAAGACCATATGGACGTACTGCCCTTTATAATATCGAGCTGTAATTGCACAAAAAAGTAGTTTTTTCCAGACTTTAGAGCCTTTTTGACGGTCCAAACGGCCTTTTCTGGGGCCGAGACTTACCGCACGTGTGCTGGGGTGTGTGCGCGTATGTAAATTTTTCCAGATCGCTAGAATTAGAAGTCCTGGTAGCCTAGTTTCCCGAGGGCTTTCCAACGCCACTGAAACTGGCTCAATCGGAGCTCGTTCTCATCTGGGTTGATAGTCCATATCAATTCCCTCTCTAGAATGATTATATTCTTCTATTTTACCACTGTCTCTTCGCTAGTGTGAGACTAACACCCTATCGTAGCTGCTCATTGGTGGGGTGTCTACGACCTGAAGACCATATGGACGTACTGCCCTTTATAATATCGAGCTATAATTGCACAAAAAAGTAGTTTTTTCCAGACTTTAGAGCCTTTCTGAGGGTCCAAACGGCCTTTTCTGGGGCCGAGACTTACTACACGTGTGCTGGGGTGTGTGCGCGTATGTAAATTTTTCCAGATCGCTAGAATTAGAAGTCCTGGTAGCCTAGTTTCCCGAGGGCTTTCCAACGCCACTGAAACTGGCTCAATCGGAGCTCGTTCTCATCTGTGTTGATAGTCCATATCAATTCCCTCTCTAGAATGATTATATTCTTCTATTTTTCCACTGTCTCTTCGCTAGTGTGAGACTAACACCCTATCGTAGCTGCTCATTGGTGGGGTGTCAACGACCTGAAGACCATATGGACGTACTGCCCTTTATAATATCGAGCTGTAATTGCACAAAAAAGTAGTTTTTTCCAGACTTTAGAGCCTTTCTGAGGGTCCAAACGGCCTTTTCTGGGGCCGAGACTTACCGCACGTGTGCTGGGGTGTGTGTGCGTATGTAAATTTTTCCAGATTGCTAGAATTAGAAGTCCTGGAAGCCTAGTTTCCCGAGGGCTTTGCAACGCCACTGAAACTGGCTCAATCGGAGCTCGTTCTCATCCGCGTTGATAGTCCCTATCAATTCCCTCTCTAGAATGATTATATTCTTCTATTTGTCCACCGTCTCTTCGCTAGTGTGAGACTAACACCCTATCGTAGCCACTCATTTGTGGGCCGTCTACGACCTGAAGACCATATGGATGTACCGCCCTTTATAATATCGAGCTGTAATTGCACAAAAAAGTAGTTTTTTTCCAGACTTTAGAGCCTTTTTGAGGGTCCAAAAGGCCTTTTCTGGGGCCGAGACTTACCGCACGTGTGCTGGGGTGTGTGGGCGTATGTAATATTTTCCAGATCGCTAGAATTAGAAGTCCTGGAAGCATAGTTTCCCGAGGGCTTTGCAACGCCACTGAAACCGGCTCAATCGGAGCTCGTTCTCATCCGCGTTGATAGTCCCTATCAATTTCCCTCTCTAGAATGATTATATTCTTCAATTTTTCCACCGTCTCTTCGCTAGTGTGAGACTAACACCCTATCGTAGCCGCTCATGGGTGGGGCGTCTATGACCTGAAGACCATATGGACGTACTGCCCTTTATAATATCGAGCAGTAATTGCACAAAAAAGTAGTTTTTTCCAGACTTTAGAGCCTTTTTGACGGTCCAAACGGCCTTTTCTGGGGCCGAGACTTACCGCATGTGTGCTGGGGTGTGTGTGCGTATGTAAATTTTTCCAGATCGCTAGAATTAGAAGTCCTGGTAGCCTAGTTTCCCGAGGGCTTTGCAACACCACTGAAACCGGCTCAATCGGAGCTCGTTCTCATCCGCGTTGATAGTCCCTATCAATTCCCTCTCTAGAATGATTATATTCTTCTATTTGTCCACCGTCTCTTCGCTAGTGTGAGACTAACACCCTATCGTAGCCACTCATTTGTGGGCCGTCTACGACCTGAAGACCATATGGATGTACCGCCCTTTATAATATCGAGCTGTAATTGCACAAAAAAGTAGTTTTTTTCCAGACTTTAGAGCCTTTTTGAGGGTCCAAAAGGCCTTTTCTGGGGCCGAGACTTACCGCACGTGTGCTGGGGTGTGTGGGCGTATGTAATATTTTCCAGATCGCTAGAATTAGAAGTCCTGGTAGCCTAGTTTCCCGAGGGCCTTCCAACACCACTGAAACCGGCTCAATCGGAGCTCGTTCTCATCCGCGTTGATAGTCCCTATCAATTTCCCTCTCTAGAATGATTATATTCTTCAATTTTTCCACCGTCTCTTCGCTAGTGTGAGACTAACTCCCTATCGTAGCCGCTCATGGGTGGGGCGTCTATGACCTGAAGACCATATGGACGTACTGCCCTTTATAATATCGAGCTGTAATTGCACAAAAAAGTAGTTTTTTCCAGACTTTAGAGCCTTTTTGACGGTCCAAACGGCCTTTTCTGGGGCCGAGACTTACCGCACGTGTGCTGGGGTGTGTGCGCGTATGTAAATTTTTCCAGATCGCTAGAATTAGAAGTCCTGGTAGCCTAGTTTCCCGAGGGCTTTCCAACGCCACTGAAACTGGCTCAATCGGAGCTCGTTCTCATCTGGGTTGATAGTCCATATCAATTCCCTCTCTAGAATGATTATATTCTTCTATTTTACCACTGTCTCTTCGCTAGTGTGAGACTAACACCCTATCGTAGCTGCTCATTGGTGGGGTGTCTACGACCTGAAGACCATATGGACGTACTGCCCTTTATAATATCGAGCTATAATTGCACAAAAAAGTAGTTTTTTCCAGACTTTAGAGCCTTTCTGAGGGTCCAAACGGCCTTTTCTGGGGCCGAGACTTACTACACGTGTGCTGGGGTGTGTGCGCGTATGTAAATTTTTCCAGATCGCTAGAATTAGAAGTCCTGGTAGCCTAGTTTCCCGAGGGCTTTCCAACGCCACTGAAACTGGCTCAATCGGAGCTCGTTCTCATCTGTGTTGATAGTCCATATCAATTCCCTCTCTAGAATGATTATATTCTTCTATTTTTCCACTGTCTCTTCGCTAGTGTGAGACTAACACCCTATCGTAGCTGCTCATTGGTGGGGTGTCAACGACCTGAAGACCATATGGACGTACTGCCCTTTATAATATCGAGCTGTAATTGCACAAAAAAGTAGTTTTTTCCAGACTTTAGAGCCTTTCTGAGGGTCCAAACGGCCTTTTCTGGGGCCGAGACTTACCGCACGTGTGCTGGGGTGTGTGTGCGTATGTAAATTTTTCCAGATTGCTAGAATTAGAAGTCCTGCTAGCCTAGTTTCCCGAGGGCTTTTCAACGCCACTGAAACTGGCTCAATCGGAGCTCGTTCTCATCCGCGTTGATAGTCCCTATCAATTCCCTCTCTAGAATGATTATATTCTTCAATTTTTCCACCGTCTCTTCGCTAGTGTGAGACTAACACCCTATCGTAGCCGCTCATGGGTGGGGCGTCTATGACCTGAAGACCATATGGACGTACTGCCCTTTATAATATCGAGCTGTAATTGCACAAAAAAGTAGTTTTTTCCAGACTTTAGAGCCTTTTTGACGGTCCAAACGGCCTTTTCTGGGGCCGAGACTTACCGCACGTGTGCTGGGGTGTGTGCGCGTATGTAAATTTTTCCAGATCGCTAGAATTAGAAGTCCTGGTAGCCTAGTTTCCCGAGGGCTTTCCAACGCCACTGAAACTGGCTCAATCGGAGCTCGTTCTCATCTGGGTTGATAGTCCATATCAATTCCCTCTCTAGAATGATTATATTCTTCTATTTTACCACTGTCTCTTCGCTAGTGTGAGACTAACACCCTATCGTAGCTGCTCATTGGTGGGGTGTCTACGACCTGAAGACCATATGGACGTACTGCCCTTTATAATATCGAGCTATAATTGCACAAAAAAGTAGTTTTTTCCAGACTTTAGAGCCTTTCTGAGGGTCCAAACGGCCTTTTCTGGGGCCGAGACTTACTACACGTGTGCTGGGGTGTGTGCGCGTATGTAAATTTTTCCAGATCGCTAGAATTAGAAGTCCTGGTAGCCTAGTTTCCCGAGGGCTTTCCAACGCCACTGAAACTGGCTCAATCGGAGCTCGTTCTCATCTGTGTTGATAGTCCATATCAATTCCCTCTCTAGAATGATTATATTCTTCTATTTTTCCACTGTCTCTTCGCTAGTGTGAGACTAACACCCTATCGTAGCTGCTCATTGGTGGGGTGTCAACGACCTGAAGACCATATGGACGTACTGCCCTTTATAATATCGAGCTGTAATTGCACAAAAAAGTAGTTTTTTCCAGACTTTAGAGCCTTTCTGAGGGTCCAAACGGCCTTTTCTGGGGCCGAGACTTACCGCACGTGTGCTGGGGTGTGTGTGCGTATGTAAATTTTTCCAGATTGCTAGAATTAGAAGTCCTGGAAGCCTAGTTTCCCGAGGGCTTTGCAACGCCACTGAAACTGGCTCAATCGGAGCTCGTTCTCATCCGCGTTGATAGTCCCTATCAATTCCCTCTCTAGAATGATTATATTCTTCTATTTGTCCACCGTCTCTTCGCTAGTGTGAGACTAACACCCTATCGTAGCCACTCATTTGTGGGCCGTCTACGACCTGAAGACCATATGGATGTACCGCCCTTTATAATATCGAGCTGTAATTGCACAAAAAAGTAGTTTTTTTCCAGACTTTAGAGCCTTTTTGAGGGTCCAAAAGGCCTTTTCTGGGGCCGAGACTTACCGCACGTGTGCTGGGGTGTGTGGGCGTATGTAATATTTTCCAGATCGCTAGAATTAGAAGTCCTGGAAGCATAGTTTCCCGAGGGCTTTGCAACGCCACTGAAACCGGCTCAATCGGAGCTCGTTCTCATCCGCGTTGATAGTCCCTATCAATTTCCCTCTCTAGAATGATTATATTCTTCAATTTTTCCACCGTCTCTTCGCTAGTGTGAGACTAACACCCTATCGTAGCCGCTCATGGGTGGGGCGTCTATGACCTGAAGACCATATGGACGTACTGCCCTTTATAATATCGAGCAGTAATTGCACAAAAAAGTAGTTTTTTCCAGACTTTAGAGCCTTTTTGACGGTCCAAACGGCCTTTTCTGGGGCCGAGACTTACCGCATGTGTGCTGGGGTGTGTGTGCGTATGTAAATTTTTCCAGATCGCTAGAATTAGAAGTCCTGGTAGCCTAGTTTCCCGAGGGCTTTGCAACACCACTGAAACCGGCTCAATCGGAGCTCGTTCTCATCCGCGTTGATAGTCCCTATCAATTCCCTCTCTAGAATGATTATATTCTTCTATTTGTCCACCGTCTCTTCGCTAGTGTGAGACTAACACCCTATCGTAGCCACTCATTTGTGGGCCGTCTACGACCTGAAGACCATATGGATGTACCGCCCTTTATAATATCGAGCTGTAATTGCACAAAAAAGTAGTTTTTTTCCAGACTTTAGAGCCTTTTTGAGGGTCCAAAAGGCCTTTTCTGGGGCCGAGACTTACCGCACGTGTGCTGGGGTGTGTGGGCGTATGTAATATTTTCCAGATCGCTAGAATTAGAAGTCCTGGTAGCCTAGTTTCCCGAGGGCCTTCCAACACCACTGAAACCGGCTCAATCGGAGCTCGTTCTCATCCGCGTTGATAGTCCCTATCAATTTCCCTCTCTAGAATGATTATATTCTTCAATTTTTCCACCGTCTCTTCGCTAGTGTGAGACTAACTCCCTATCGTAGCCGCTCATGGGTGGGGCGTCTATGACCTGAAGACCATATGGACGTACTGCCCTTTATAATATCGAGCTGTAATTGCACAAAAAAGTAGTTTTTTCCAGACTTTAGAGCCTTTTTGACGGTCCAAACGGCCTTTTCTGGGGCCGAGACTTACCGCACGTGTGCTGGGGTGTGTGCGCGTATGTAAATTTTTCCAGATCGCTAGAATTAGAAGTCCTGGTAGCCTAGTTTCCCGAGGGCTTTCCAACGCCACTGAAACTGGCTCAATCGGAGCTCGTTCTCATCTGGGTTGATAGTCCATATCAATTCCCTCTCTAGAATGATTATATTCTTCTATTTTACCACTGTCTCTTCGCTAGTGTGAGACTAACACCCTATCGTAGCTGCTCATTGGTGGGGTGTCTACGACCTGAAGACCATATGGACGTACTGCCCTTTATAATATCGAGCTATAATTGCACAAAAAAGTAGTTTTTTCCAGACTTTAGAGCCTTTCTGAGGGTCCAAACGGCCTTTTCTGGGGCCGAGACTTACTACACGTGTGCTGGGGTGTGTGCGCGTATGTAAATTTTTCCAGATCGCTAGAATTAGAAGTCCTGGTAGCCTAGTTTCCCGAGGGCTTTCCAACGCCACTGAAACTGGCTCAATCGGAGCTCGTTCTCATCTGTGTTGATAGTCCATATCAATTCCCTCTCTAGAATGATTATATTCTTCTATTTTTCCACTGTCTCTTCGCTAGTGTGAGACTAACACCCTATCGTAGCTGCTCATTGGTGGGGTGTCAACGACCTGAAGACCATATGGACGTACTGCCCTTTATAATATCGAGCTGTAATTGCACAAAAAAGTAGTTTTTTCCAGACTTTAGAGCCTTTCTGAGGGTCCAAACGGCCTTTTCTGGGGCCGAGACTTACCGCACGTGTGCTGGGGTGTGTGTGCGTATGTAAATTTTTCCAGATTGCTAGAATTAGAAGTCCTGGTAGCCTAGTTTCCCGAGGGCTTTTCAACGCCACTGAAACTGGCTCAATCGGAGCTCGTTCTCATCCGCGTTGATAGTCCCTATCAATTCCCTCTCTAGAATGATAATATTCTTCCATTTGTCCACCGTCTCTTCGCTAGTGTGAGACTAACACCCTATCATAGCCGCTCATTGGTGGGGCGTCTACGACCTGAAGACCATATGGACGTACTGCCCTTTATAATATCGAGTTGTAATTGCACAAAAAAGTAGTTTTTTCCAGACTTTAGAGCCTTTTTGAGGGTCCAAACGGCCTTTTCAGGGGCCGAGACTTACCGCACGTGTGCTGGGGTGTGTGCACGTATGTAATATTTTCCAGATCACTAGAATTAGAAGTCCTGGTTGCCTAGTTTCCCGAGGGCTTTCCAACGCCACTGAAACCGGCTCAATCGGAGCTCGTTCTCATCTGCGTTGATAGTCCCTATCAATTTCCCTCTCTAGATTGATTATATTCTTCAATTTTTCCACCGTCTCTTCGCTAGTGTGAGACTAACACCCTATCATAGCCGCTCATTGGTGGGGCGTCTATGACCTGAAGACTATATGGACGTACTGCTCTTTATAATATCGAGTTGTAATTGCACAAAAAAGTAGTTTTTTTCCATACTTTAGAGCCTTTTTGACGGTCCAAACGGCCTTTTCTGGGGCCGAGACTTACCGCATGTGTGCTGGGGTGTGTGTGCGTATGTAAATTTTTCCAGATTGCTAGAATTAGAAGTCCTGGAAGCATAGTTTCCCGAGGGCTTTGCAACGCCACTGAAACTGGCTCAATCGGAGCTCGTTCTCATCCGCGTTGATAGTCCCTATCAATTCCCTCTCTAGAATGATTATATTCTTCTATTTGTCCACCGTCTCTTCGCTAGTGTGAGACTAACACCCTATCGTAGCCACTCATTTGTGGGCCATCTACGACCTGAAGACCATATGGATGTACCGCCCTTTATAATATCGAGCTTTTATTGCACAAAAAAGTAGTTTTTTCCAGACTTTAGAGCCTTTTTGAGGGTCCAAAAGGCCATTTCTGGGGCCGAGACTTACCGCACGTGTGCTGGGGTGTGTGGGCGTATGTAATATTTTCCAGATCGCTAGAATTAGAAGTCCTGGTAGCCTAGTTTCCCGAGGGCTTTCCAACACCACTGAAACCGGCTCAATCGGAGCTCGTTCTCATCCGCGTTGATAGTCCCTATCAATTTCCCTCTCTAGAATGATTATATTCTTCTATTTGTCCACCGTCTCTTCGCTAGTGTGAGACTAACACCCTATCGTAGCCACACATTTGTGGGCCGTCTACGACCTGAAGACCATATGGATGTACCGCCCTTTATAATATCGAGCTGTAATTGCACAAAAAAGTAGTTTTTTCCAGACTTTAGAGCCTTTTTGAGGGTCCAAAAGGCCTTTTCTGGGGCCGAGACTTACCGCACGTGAGCTGGGGTGTGTGGGCGTATGTAATATTTTCCAGATCGCTAGAATTAGAAGTCCTGGTAGCCTAGTTTCCCGAGGGCTTTCCAACACCACTGAAACCGGCTCAATCGGAGCTCGTTCTCATCCGCGTTGATAGTCCCTATCAATTTTCCTCTCTAGAATGATTATATTCTTCAATTTTTCCACCGTCTCTTCGCTAGTGTGAGACTAACACCCTATCGTAGCCGCTCATGGGCGGGGCGTCTATGACCTGAAGACCATATGGACGTACTGCCCTTTATAATATCGAGCTGTAATTGCACAAAAAAGTAGTTTTTTCCAGACTTTAGAGCCTTTTTGACGGTCCAAACGGCCTTTTCTGGGGCCGAGACTTACCGCACGTGTGCTGGGGTGTGTGCGCGTATGTAAATTTTTCCAGATCGCTAGAATTAGAAGTCCTGGTAGCCTAGTTTCCCGAGGGCTTTCCAACGCCACTGAAACTGGCTCAATCGGAGCTCGTTCTCATCTGGATTGATAGTCCATATCAATTCCCTCTCTAGAATGATTATATTCTTCTATTTTACCACTGTCTCTTCGCTAGTGTGAGACTAACACCCTATCGTAGCTGCTCATTGGTGGGGTGTCTACGACCTGAAGACCATATGGACGTACTGCCCTTTATAATATCGAGCTATAATTGCACAAAAAAGTAGTTTTTTCCAGACTTTAGAGCCTTTCTGAGGGTCCAAACGGCCTTTTCTGGGGCCGAGACTTACTACACGTGTGCTGGGGTGTGTGCGCGTATGTAAATTTTTCCAGATCGCTAGAATTAGAAGTCCTGGTAGCCTAGTTTCCCGAGGGCTTTCCAACGCCACTGAAACTAGCTCAATCGGAGCTCGTTCTCATCTGTGTTGATAGTCCATATCAATTCCCTCTCTAGAATGATTATATTCTTCTATTTTTCCACTGTCTCTTCGCTAGTGTGAGACTAACACCCTATCGTAGCTGCTCATTGGTGGGGTGTCAACGACCTGAAGACCATATGGACGTACTGCCCTTTATAATATCGAGCTGTAATTGGACAAAAAAGTAGTTTTTTCCAGACTTTAGAGCCTTTCTGAGGGTCCAAACGGCCTTTTCTGGGGCCGAGACTTACCGCACGTGTGCTGGGGTGTGTGTGCATATGTAAATTTTTCCAGATTGCTAGAATTAGAAGTCCTGGTAGCCTAGTTTCCCGAGGGCTTTTCAACGCCACTGAAACTGGCTCAATCGGAGCTCGTTCTCATCCGCGTTGATAGTCCCTATCAATTCCCTCTCTAGAATGATATTATTCTTCCATTTGTCCACCGTCTCTTCGCTAGTGTGAGACTAACACCCTATCATAGCCGCTCATTGGTGGGGCGTCTACGACCTGAAGACCATATGGACGTACTACCCTTTATAATATCGAGTTGTAATTGCACAAAAAAGTAGTTTTTTCCAGACTTTAGAGCCTTTTTGAGGGTCCAAACGGCCTTTTCAGGGGCCGAGACTTACCGCACGTGTGCTGGGGTGTGTGCACGTATGTAATATTTTCCAGATCACTAGAATTAGAAGTCCTGGTAGCCTAGTTTCCCGAGGGCTTTCCAACACCACTGAAACCGGCTCAATCGGAGCTCGTTCTCATCCGCGTTGATAGTCCCTATAAATTTCCCTCTCTTGAATGATTATATTCTTCAATTTTTCCACCGTCTCTTCGCTAGTGTGAGACTAACACCCTATCGTAGCCGCTCATGGGTGGGGCGTCTATGACCTGAAGACCATATGGACGTACTGCCCTTTATAATATCAAGCTGTAATTGCACAAAAAAGTAGTTTTTTCCAGACTTTAGAGCCTTTTTGACGGTCCAAACGGCCTTTTCTGGGGCCGAGACTTACCGCACGTGTGCTGGGGTGTGTGCGCGTATGTAAATTTTTCCAGATCGCTAGAATTAGAAGTCCTGGTAGCCTAGTTTCCCGAGGGCTTTCCAACGCCACTGAAACTGGCTCAATCGGAGCTCGTTCTCATCTGGGTTGATAGTCCATATCAATTCCCTCTCTAGAATGATTATATTCTTCTATTTTTCCACTGTCTCTTCGCTAGTGTGAGACTAACACCCTATCGTAGCTGCTCATTGGTGGGGTGTCTACGACCTGAAGACCATATGGACGTACTGCCCTTTATAATATCGAGCTATAATTGCACAAAAAAGTAGTTTTTTCCAGACTTTAGAGCCTTTCTGAGGGTCCAAACGGCCTTTTCTGGGGCCGAGACTTACTACACGTGTGCTGGGGTGTGTGCGCGTATGTAAATTTTTCCAGATCGCTAGAATTAGAAGTCCTGGTAGCCTAGTTTCCCGAGGGCTTTCCAACGCCACTGAAACTGGCTCAATCAGAGCTTGTTCTCATCTGTGTTGATAGTCCATATCAATTCCCTCTCTAGAATGATTATATTCTTCTATTTTTCCACTGTCTCTTCGCTAGTGTGAGACTAACACCCTATCGTAGCTGCTCATTGGTGGGGTGTCAACGACCTGAAGACCATATGGACGTACTGCCCTTTATAATATCAAGCTGTAATTGCACAAAAAAGTAGTTTTTTCCAGACTTTAGAGCCTTTCTGAGGGTCCAAACGGCCTTTTCTGGGGCCGAGACTTACCGCACGTGTGCTGGGGTGTGTGTGCGTATGTAAATTTTTCCAGATTGCTAGAATTAGAAGTCCTGGTAGCCTAGTTTCCCGAGGGCTTTTCAACGCCACTGAAACTGGCTCAATCGGAGCTCGTTCTCATCCGCGTTGATAGTCCCTATCAATTCCCTCTCTAGAATGATAATATTCTTCCATTTGTCCACCATCTCTTCGCTAGTGTGAGACTAACACCCTATCATAGCCGCTCATTGGTGGGGCATCTACGACCTGAAGACCATATGGACGTACTGCCCTTTATAATATCGAGTTGTAATTGCACAAAAAAGTAGTTTTTTCCAGACTTTAGAGCCTTTTTGAGGGTCCAAACGGCCTTTTCAGGGGCCGAGACTTACCGCACGTGTGCTGGGGTGTGTGCACGTATGTAATATTTTCCAGATCACTAGAATTAGAAGTCCTGGTTGCCTAGTTTCCCGAGGGCTTTCCAACGCCACTGAAACCGGCTCAATCGGAGCTCGTTCTCATCCGCGTTGATAGTCCCTATCAATTCCCTCTCTAGAATGATATTATTCTTCCATTTGTCCACCGTCTCTTCGCTAGTGTGAGACTAACACCCTATCATAGCCGCTCATTGGTGGGGCGTCTACGACCTGAAGACCATATGGACGTACTACCCTTTATAATATCGAGTTGTAATTGCACAAAAAAGTAGTTTTTTCCAGACTTTAGAGCCTTTTTGAGGGTCCAAACGGCCTTTTCAGGGGCCGAGACTTACCGCACGTGTGCTGGGGTGTGTGCACGTATGTAATATTTTCCAGATCACTAGAATTAGAAGTCCTGGTAGCCTAGTTTCCCGAGGGCTTTCCAACACCACTGAAACCGGCTCAATCGGAGCTCGTTCTCATCCGCGTTGATAGTCCCTATAAATTTCCCTCTCTTGAATGATTATATTCTTCAATTTTTCCACCGTCTCTTCGCTAGTGTGAGACTAACACCCTATCGTAGCCGCTCATGGGTGGGGCGTCTATGACCTGAAGACCATATGGACGTACTGCCCTTTATAATATCAAGCTGTAATTGCACAAAAAAGTAGTTTTTTCCAGACTTTAGAGCCTTTTTGACGGTCCAAACGGCCTTTTCTGGGGCCGAGACTTACCGCACGTGTGCTGGGGTGTGTGCGCGTATGTAAATTTTTCCAGATCGCTAGAATTAGAAGTCCTGGTAGCCTAGTTTCCCGAGGGCTTTCCAACGCCACTGAAACTGGCTCAATCGGAGCTCGTTCTCATCTGGGTTGATAGTCCATATCAATTCCCTCTCTAGAATGATTATATTCTTCTATTTTTCCACTGTCTCTTCGCTAGTGTGAGACTAACACCCTATCGTAGCTGCTCATTGGTGGGGTGTCTACGACCTGAAGACCATATGGACGTACTGCCCTTTATAATATCGAGCTATAATTGCACAAAAAAGTAGTTTTTTCCAGACTTTAGAGCCTTTCTGAGGGTCCAAACGGCCTTTTCTGGGGCCGAGACTTACTACACGTGTGCTGGGGTGTGTGCGCGTATGTAAATTTTTCCAGATCGCTAGAATTAGAAGTCCTGGTAGCCTAGTTTCCCGAGGGCTTTCCAACGCCACTGAAACTGGCTCAATCAGAGCTTGTTCTCATCTGTGTTGATAGTCCATATCAATTCCCTCTCTAGAATGATTATATTCTTCTATTTTTCCACTGTCTCTTCGCTAGTGTGAGACTAACACCCTATCGTAGCTGCTCATTGGTGGGGTGTCAACGACCTGAAGACCATATGGACGTACTGCCCTTTATAATATCAAGCTGTAATTGCACAAAAAAGTAGTTTTTTCCAGACTTTAGAGCCTTTCTGAGGGTCCAAACGGCCTTTTCTGGGGCCGAGACTTACCGCACGTGTGCTGGGGTGTGTGTGCGTATGTAAATTTTTCCAGATTGCTAGAATTAGAAGTCCTGGTAGCCTAGTTTCCCGAGGGCTTTTCAACGCCACTGAAACTGGCTCAATCGGAGCTCGTTCTCATCCGCGTTGATAGTCCCTATCAATTCCCTCTCTAGAATGATAATATTCTTCCATTTGTCCACCATCTCTTCGCTAGTGTGAGACTAACACCCTATCATAGCCGCTCATTGGTGGGGCATCTACGACCTGAAGACCATATGGACGTACTGCCCTTTATAATATCGAGTTGTAATTGCACAAAAAAGTAGTTTTTTCCAGACTTTAGAGCCTTTTTGAGGGTCCAAACGGCCTTTTCAGGGGCCGAGACTTACCGCACGTGTGCTGGGGTGTGTGCACGTATGTAATATTTTCCAGATCACTAGAATTAGAAGTCCTGGTTGCCTAGTTTCCCGAGGGCTTTCCAACGCCACTGAAACCGGCTCAATCGGAGCTCGTTCTCATCCGCGTTGATAGTCCCTATCAATTTCCCTCTCTAGAATGATTACATTCTTCAATTTTTCCACCGTCTCTTCGCTAGTGCGAGACTAACACCCTACCGTAGCCGCTCATTGGTGGGGCGTCTATGACCTGAAGACCATATGGACGTACTGCCCTTTATAATATCGAGCTGTAATTGCACAAAAAAGTAGTTTTTTCCAGACTTTAGAGCCTTTTTGACGGTCCAAACGGCCTTTTCTGGGGCCGAGACTTATTGCATGTGTGCTGGGGTGTGTGTGCGTATGTAAATTTTTCCAGATTGCTAGAATTAGAAGTCCTAGTAGCCTAGTTTCCCGAGGGCTTTTCAACGCCACTGAAACTGGCTCAATCGGAGCTCGTTCTCATCCGCGTTGATAGTCCCTATCAATTTCCCTCTCTAGAATGATTATATTCTTCTATTTTTCCACCGTCTCTTTGCTAGTGTGAGACTAACACCCTATCTTAGCCACTCATTGGTGGGGCGTCTACGACCTGAAGGCCATATGGACGTACTGCCCTTTATAATATCGAGCTGTTATTGCACAAAAAAGTAGTTTTTTCCAGACTTTAGAGCCTTTTTGACGGTCCAAACGGCCTTTTCTGGGGCCGAGACTTACCGCACGTGTGCTGGGGTGTGTGCGCGTATGTAAATTTTTCCAGATCGCTAGAATTAGAAGTCCTGGTAGCCTAGTTTCCCGAGGGCTTTCCAACGCCACTGAAACTGGCTCAATCGGAGCTCGTTCTCATCTGGGTTGATAGTCCATATCAATTCCCTCTCTAGAATGATTATATTCTTCTATTTTTCCACTGTCTCTTCGGTAGTGTGAGACTAACACCCTATCGTAGCTGCTCATTGGTGGGGTGTCTATGACCTGAAGACCATATGGACGTACTGCCCTTTATAATATCGAGCTATAATTGCACAAAAAAGTAGTTTTTTCCAGACTTTAGAGCCTTTCTGAGGGTCCAAACGGCCTTTTCTGGGGCCGAGACTTACTACACGTGTGCTGGGGTGTGTGCGCGTATGTAAATTTTTCCAGATCGCTAGAATTAAAAGTCCTGGTAGCCTAGTTTCCCGAGGGCTTTCCAACGCCACTGAAACTGGCTCAATCGGAGCTCGTTCTCATCTGTGTTGATAGTCCATATCAATTCCCTCTCTAGAATGATTATATTCTTCTATTTTTCCACTGTCTCTTCGCTAGTGTGAGACTAACACCCTATCGTAGCTGCTCATTGGTGGGGTGTCAACGACCTGAAGACCATATGGACGTACTGCCCTTTATAATATCGAGCTGTAATTGCACAAAAAAGTAGTTTTTTCCAGACTTTAGAGCCTTTCTGAGGGTCCAAACGGCCTTTTCTGGGGCCGAGACTTACCGCACGTGTGCTGGGGTGTGTGTGCATATGTAAGTTTTTCCAGATTGCTAGAATTAGAAGTCCTGGTAGCCTAGTTTCCCGAGGGCTTTTCAACGCCACTGAAACTGGCTCAATCGGAGCTCGTTCTCATCCGCGTTGATAGTCCCTATCAATTCCCTCTCTAGAATGATAATATTCTTCCATTTGTCCACCGTCTCTTCGCTAGTGTGAGACTAACACCCTATCATAGCCGCTCATTGGTGGGGCGTCTACGACCTGAAGACCATGTGGACATACTGCCCTTTATAATATCGAGTTGTAATTGCACAAAAAAGTAGTTTTTTCCAGACTTTAGAGCCTTTTTGAGGGTCCAAACGGCCTTTTCAGGGGCCGAGACTTACCGCACGTGTGCTGGGGTGTGTGCACGTGTGTAATATTTTCCAGATCACTAGAATTAGAAGTCCTGGTTGCCTAGTTTCCCGAGGGCTTTCCAACGCCACTGAAACCGGCTCAATCGGAGCTCGTTCTCATCCGCGTTGATAGTCCCTATCAATTTCCCTCTCTAGAATGATTATATTCTTCAATTTTTCCACCGTCTCTTCGCTAGTGTGAGACTAACACCCTATCGTAGCCGCTCATTGGTGGGGCATCTATGACCTGAAGACTATATGGACGTACTGCCCTTTATAATATCGAGCTGTAATTGCACAAAAAAGTAGTTTTTTCCAGACTTTAGAGCCTTTTTGACGGTCCAAACGGCCTTTTCTGGGGCCGAGACTTACCGCATGTGTGCTGGGGTGTGTGTGCGTATGTAAATTTTTCCAAATTGCTAGAATTAGAAGTCCTGGTAGCCTAGTTTCCCGAGGGCTTTTCAACGCCACTGAAACTGGCTCAATCGGAGCTCGTTCTCATCCGCGTTGATAGTCCCTATCAATTTCCCTCTCTAGAATGATTATATTCTTCTATTTTTCCACCGTCTCTTTGCTAGTGTGAGACTAACACCCTATCGTAGGCACTCATTGGTGGGGCGTCTACGACCTGAAGGCCATATGGACGTACTGCCCTTTATAATATCGAGCTGTAATTGCACAAAAAAGTAGTTTTTTCCAGACTTTAGAGCCTTTTTGAGGTTCCAAACGGCCTTTTCTGGGCCGAGACTTACCACACGTGTGCTGGGGTGTGTGCGCGCATGTAAATTTTTCCAGATCACTAGAATTAGAAGTCCTCGTAGCCTAGTTTCCCGAGGGCTTTCCAACGCCACTGAAACTGGCTCAATCGGAGCTCGTTCTCATCTGTGTTGATAGTCCATATCAATTCCCTCTCTAGAATGATTATATTCTTCTATTTTTCCACTATCTCTTCGCTAGTGTGAGACTAACACCCTATCGTAGCTGCTCATTGGTGGGGTGTCTACGACCTGAAGACCATATGGACGTACTGCCCTTTATAATATCGAGCTGTAATTGCACAAAAAAGTAGTTTTTTCCAGACTTTAGAGCCTTTCTGAGGGTCCAAACGGCCTTTTCTGGGGCCGAGACTTACTACATGTGTGCTAGGGTGTGTGCGCGTATGTAAATTTTTCTAGATCGCTAGAATTAGAAGTCCTGGTAGCCTAGTTTCCTGAGGGCTTTCCAACACCACTGAAACCGGCTCAATCGGAGCTCGTTCTCATTCGCGTTGATAGTCCCTATCAATTTCCCTCTCTAGAATGATTATATTCTTCTATTTTTCCACCGTCTCTTTGCTAGTGTGAGACTAACACCCTATCGTAGCTGCTCATTGGTGGGCCGTCTACGACCTGAAGACCATATGGACGTACTGCCCTTTATAATATCGAGCTGTAATTGCACAAAAAAGTAGTTTTTTCCAGACTTTAGGACCTTTTTGAGGGTCCAAACGGCCTTTTCTGGGGCCGAGACTTACCGCACGTGTGTTGGGGTGTGTGTGCGTATGTAATATTTTCCAGATCGCTAGAATTAGAAGTCCTGGTAGCCTAGTTTCCCGAGGGCTTTCCAACACCACTGAAACCGGCTCAATCGGAGCTCGTTCTCATTCGCGTTGATAGTCCCTATCAATTTCCCTCTCTAGAATGATTATATTCTTCAATTTTTCCACCGTCTCTTCGCTAGTGTGAGACTAACACCCTATCGTAGCCGCTCATTGGTGGGGCGTCTATGACCTGAAGACCATATGGACGTACTGCCCTTTATAATATCGAGCTGTAATTGGACAAAAAAGTAGTTTTTTCCAGACTTTAGAGCCTTTTTGACGGTCCAAACGGCCTTTTCTGGGGCCGAGACTTACCGCATGTGTGCTGGGGTGTGTGTACGTATGTAAATTTTTCCAGATTGCTAGAATTAGACGTCCTGGTAGCCTAGTTTCCCGAGGGCTTTGCAACGCCACTGAAACTGGCTCAATCGGAGCTCGTTCTCATCCGTGTTGATAGTCCCTATCAATTCCCTCTCTAGAATGATTATATTCTTCTATTTGTCCACCGTCTCTTCGCTAGTGTGAGACTAACACCCTATCGTAGCCACTCATTTGTGGGCCGTCTACAACCTAAAGACCATATGGACGTACTGCCCTTTATAATATCGAGCGGTAATTGCACAAAAAAGTAGTTTTTTCCAGACTTTAGAGCCTTTTTGAGGGTCCAAACGGCCTTTTCTGGGGCCGAGACTTACCGCACGTGTGCTGGGGTGTGTGTGCGTATGTAATATTTTCCAGATCGCTAGAATTAGAAGTCCTGGTAGCCTAGTTTCCCGAGGGCTTTCCAACACAACTGAAACCGGCTCAATCGGAGCTCGTTCTCATCCGCGTTGATAGTCCCTATCAATTTCCCTCTCTAGAATGATTATATTCTTCAATTTTTCCACCGTCTCTTCGCTAGTGTGAGACTAACACCCTATCGTAGCCACTCATTGGTGGGGCGTCTATGACCTGAAGACCACATGGACGTACTGCCCTTTATAATATCGAGCTGTAATTGCACAAAAAAGTAGTTTTTTCCAGACTTTAGAGCCTTTTTGACGGTCCAAACGGCCTTTTCTGGGGCCGAGACTTACCGCATGTGTGCTGGGGTGTGTGTGCGTATGTAAATTTTTCTAGATTGCTAGAATTAGAAGTCCTGGTAGCCTAGTTTCCCGAGGGCTTTTCAACGCCACAGAAACTGGCTCAATCGGAGCTCGTTCTCATCCGCGTTGATAGTCCCTATCAATTCCCTCTCTAGAACGATTATATTCTTCCATTTGTCCACCGTCTCTTCGCTAGTGTGAGACTAACACCCTATCGTAGCCGCTCATTGGTGGGGCGTCTACGACCTGAAGACCATATGGACGTACTGCCCTTTATAATATCGAGTTGTAATTGCACAAAAAAGTAGTTTTTTCCAGACTTTAGAGCCTTTTTGAGGGTCCAAACGGCCTTTTCAGGGGCCGAGACTTACCGCACGTGTGCTGGGGTGTGTGCACGTATGTAATATTTTCCAGATCACTAGAATTAGAAGTCCTGGTAGCCTAGTTTCCCGAGGGCTTTCCAACGCCACTGAAACCGGCTCAATCGGAGCTCGTTCTCATCCGCGTTGATAGTCCCTATCAATTTCCCTCTCTAGAATGATTATATTCTTCTATTTTTCCACCGTCTCTTTGCTAGTGTGAGACTAACACCCTATCGTAGCCGCTCATTGGTGGGGCATCTACGACCTGAAGGCCATATGGACGTACTGCCCTTTATAATATCGAGCTGTAATTGCACAAAAAAGTAGTTTTTTCCAGACTTTAGAGCCTTTTTGAGGTTCCAAACAGCCTTTTCTGGGCCGAGACTTACCGCACGTGTGCTAGGGTGTGTGCGCGTATGTAAATTTTTCCAGATCACTAGAATTAGAAGTCCTGTTAGCCTAGTTTCCCGAGGGCTTTCCAACGCCACTGAAACTGGCTCAATCGGAGCTCGTTCTCATCTGTGTTGATAGTCCATATCAATTCCCTCTCTAGAATGATTATATTCTTCTATTTTTCCACTGTCTCTTCGCTAGTGTCAGACTAACACCCTATCGTAGCTGCTCATTGGTGGGGTGTCTATGACCTGAAGACCATATGGACGTACTGCCCTTTATAATATCGAGCTATAATTGCACAAAAAAGTAGTTTTTTCCAGACTTTAGAGCCTTTCTGAGGGTCCAAACGGCCTTTTCTGGGGCCGAGACTTACTACACGTGTGCTGGGGTGTGTGTGCGTATGTAAATTTTTCCAGATCGCTAGAATTAGAAGTCCTGGTAGCCTAGTTTCCCGAGGGCTTTCCAACGCCACTGAAACCGGCTCAATCGGAGCTCGTTCTCATCCGCGTTGATAGTCCCTATGAATTCCCTCTCTAGAATGATTATATTCTTCTATTTTTCCACCATCTCTTCGCTAGTGTGTGACTAACACCCTATCGTAGCCGCTCATTGGTGGGGCGTCTAGGACCTGAAGACCATATGGACGTACTGCCCTTTATAATGTCGAGCTGTAATTGCACAAAAAACTAGTTTTTTCCAGACTTTAGAGCCTTTTTGAGGGTCCAAACGGCCTTTTCTGGGGCCGAGACTTACCGCACGTGTGCTGGGGTGTGTGCGCGTATGTAATATTTTCCAGATCGCTAGAATTAGAAGTCCTGGTAGCCTAGTTTTCCAAGGGCTTTCCAACGCCACTGAAACCGGCTCAATCGGAGCTCGTTCTCATCCGCGTTGATAGTCCCTATCAATTTCCCTCTCTAGAATGATTATATTCTTCTATTTTTCCACCGTCTCTTTGCTAGTGTGAGACTAACACCCTATCGTAGCTGCTCATTGGTGGGGCGTCTATGACCTGAAGACCATATGGACGTACTACCCTTTATAATATCGAGCTGTAATTGCACAAAAAAGTAGTTTTTTCCAGACTTTAGAGCCTTTTTAACGGTCCAAACGGCCTTTTCTGGGGCCGAGACTTACCGCATGTGTGCTGGGGTGTGTGTGTGTATGTAAATTTTTCTAGATTGCTAGAATTAGAAGTCCTGGTAGCCTAGTTTCCCGAGGGCTTTTCAACGCCACTGAAACTGGCTCAATCGGAGCTCGTTCTCATCCGCGTTGATAGTCCCTATCAATTCCCTCTCTAGAATGATTATATTCTTCCATTTGTCCACCGTCTCTTCGCTAGTGTGAGACTAACACCCTATCGTAGCCGCTCATTGGTGGGGCGTCTATGACCTGAAGACCATATGGACGTACTGCCCTTTATAATATCGAGTTGTAATTGCACAAAAAAGTAGTTTTTTCCAGACTTTAGAGCCTTTTTGAGGGTCCAAACGGCCTTTTCAGGGGCCGAGACTTACCGCACGTGTGCTGGGGTGTGTGCATGTATGTAATATTTTCCAGATCACTAGAATTAGAAGTCCTGGTAGCCAAGTTTCCCGAGGGCTTTCCAACGCCACTGAAACCGGCTCAATCGGAGCTCGTTCTCATCCGCGTTGATAGTCCCTATCAATTTCCCTCTCTAGAATGATTATATTCTTCTATTTTTCTACCGTCTCTTTGCTAGTGTGAGACTAACACCCTATCGTAGCCGCTCATTGGTGGGGCGTCTATGACCTGAAGGCCATATGGACGTACTGCCCTTTATAATATCGAGCTGTAATTGCACAAAAAACTAGTTTTTTCCAGACTTTAGAGCTTTTTTGAGGTTCCAAACGGCCTTTTCTGGGCCGAGACTTACCGCCCGTGTGCTGGGGTGTGTGCGCGTATATAAATTTTTCCAGATCACTAGAATTAGAAGTCCTGGTAGCCTAGTTTCCCGAGGGCTTTCCAACGCCACTGAAACTGGCTCAATCGGAGCTCGTTCTCATCTGTGTTGATAGTCCATATCAATTCCCTCTCTAGAATGATTATATTCTTCTATTTTTCCACTGTCTCTTCGCTAGTGTCAGACTAACACCCTATCGTAGCTGCTCATTGGTGGGGTGTCTACGACCTGAAGACCATATGGACGTACTGCCGTTTATAATATCGACCTATAATTGCACAAAAAAGTAGTTTTTTCCAGACTTTAGAGCCTTTCTGAGGGTCCAAATGGCCTTTTCTGGGGCCGAGACTTACTACACGTGTGCTGGGGTGTGTGCGCGTATGTAAATTTTTCCAGATCGCTAGAATTAGAAGTCCTGGTAGCCTAGTTTCCCGAGGGCTTTCCAACGCCACTGAAACCGGCTCAATCGGAGCTCGTTCTCATCCGCGTTGATAGTCCCTATGAATTCCCTCTCTAGAATGATTATATTCTTCTATTTTTCCACCATCTCTACGCTAGTGTGAGACTAACACCCTATCGTAGCCGCTCATTGGTGGGGCGTCTACGACCTGAAGACCATATGGACGTACTGCCCTTTATAATGTCAAGCTGTAATTGCACAAAAAAGTAGTTTTTTCCAGACTTTAGAGCCTTTTTGAGGGTCCAAACGGCCTTTTCTGGGGCCGAGACTTACCGCACGTGTGCTGGGGTGTGTGCGCGTATGTAATATTTTCCAGATCGCTAGAATTAGAAGTCCTGGTAGCCTAGTTTCCCGAGGGCTTTCCAACGCCACTGAAACCGGCTCAATCGGAGCTCGTTCTCATCCGCGTTGATAGTCCCTATCAATTTCCCTCTCTAGAATGATTATATTCTTCTATTTTTCCACCGTCTCTTTGCTAGTGTGAGACTAACACCCTATCGTAGCCGCTCATTGGTCGGGCGTCTATGACCTAAAGACCATATGGACGTACTGCCCTTTATAATATCGAGATGTATATGCACAAAAAAGTAGTTTTTTCCAGACTTTAGAGCCTTTTTGAGGGTCCAAACGGCCTTTTCTGGGGCCGAGACTTACTGCACGTGTGCTGGGGTGTGTGCGCGCATGTAAATTTTTCCAGATCACTAGAATTAGAAGTTCTGGTAGCCTAGTTTCCCGAGGGCTTTCCAACGCCACTGAAACTGGCTCAATCGGAGCTCGTTCTCATCTGTGTTGATAGTCCCTATCAATTCCCTCTCTAGAATGATTATATTCTTCTATTTTTCCATTGTCTCTTCGCTAGTGTGAGACTAACACCCTATCGTAGCTGCTCATTGGTGGGGCGTCTACGACCTGAAGACCATATGGACGTACTGCCCTTTATAATATCGAGCTGTAATTGCACAACAAAGTAGTTTTTTCCAGACTTTAGAGCCTTTTTGAGGGTCCAAACGGCCTTTTCTGGGGCCGAGACTTACCGCACGTGTGCTGGGGTGTGTGCGCGTATGTAAATTTTTCCAGATCGCTAGAATTAGAAGTCCTGGTAGCCTAGTTTCCCGAGGGTTTTCCAACGCCACTGAAACCGGCTCAATTGGAGCTCATTCTCATCCGCGTTGATAGTCCCTATCAATTCCCTCTCTAGAATGATTATATTCTTCTATTTTTCCACCGTCTCTTCGCTAGTGTGAGACTAACACCCTATCGTAGCCGCTCATTGGTGGGGCGTCTACGACCTAAAGACGATATGGACGTACTGCCCTTTATAATGTCGAGCTGTAATTGCACAAAAAAGTAGTTTTTTCCAGACTTTAGAGCCTTTTTGAGCGTCCAAACGACCATTTCTGGGGCCGAGACTTACCGCACGTGTGCTGGGGTGTGTGCGCATACCTAAATTTTTCCAGATCGCTAGAATTAGAAGTCCTGGTAGCCTAGTTTCCCGAGGGCTTTCCAATGCCACTGAAACCGGCTCAATCGGAGCTCGTTTTCATCCGCGTTGATTGTCCCTATCAATTCCCTCTCTACAATGATTATATTCTTCTATTTTCCCACCGTCTCTTCGCTAGTGTGAGACGAACACCCTATCGTAGCCGCTCATTGGTGGGCCGTCTACGACCTGAAGACCATATGGACGTGCTGCCCTTTATAATATCGAGCTGTAATTGCACAAAAAAGTATTTTTTTCCAGACTTTAGAGCCTTTTTGTGGGTCCAAACGGCCTTTTCTGGGGCCGAGACATACCGCACGTGTGCTGAGGTGTGTGCATGTATGTAATATTTTCCAGATCGCTAGAATTAAAAGTTCTGGTAGCCTAGTTTCCCGAGGGCTTTCCAACACCACTGAAACCGGCTCAATCGGAGCTCGTTCTCATCCGCGTTGATAGTCCCTATCAATTTCCCTCTCTAGAATGATTATATTCTTCTATTTTTCCACCGTCTCTTCGCTAGTGTGAGACTAACACTTTATCGTAGCCGCTCATTGGTGGGGCGTCTACGACCTGAAGACCATATGGATGTACTGCCCTTTATAATATCGAGCTGTAATTGCACAAAAAAGTAGTTTTTTTCCAGACTTTAGAGCCTTTTTGACGGTCCAAATGGCATTTTCTGGGGCCGAGACTTACCGCATGTGTGCTGGGGTGTGTGTGCGTATGTAAATTTTTCTAGATTGCTAGAATTAGAAGTCCTGGTAGCCTAGTTTCCAGAGGGCTTTCCAACGCCACTGAAACTGGCTCAATCGGAGCTCGTTCTCATCCGCGTTGATAGTCCCTATCAATTCCCTCTCTAGAATGATTATATCCTTCTATTTGTCCACCGTCTCTTCGCTAGTGTGAGACTAACACCCTGTCATAGCCGCTCATTGGTGGGGCATCTATGACCTGAAGACCATATGGACGTACTGCAATTTATAATATTGAGTTGTAATTGCACAAAAAAGTTGGTTTTTCCAGACTTTAGAGACTTTTTGAGGGTCCAAACGGCCTTTTCTGGGGCCGAGACTTACTGCATGTGTGCTGGGGTGTGTGGACGTATGTAATATTTTCCAGATCACTCGAATTAGAAGTCCTGGTAGCCTAGTTTCCCGAGGGCTTTCCAACACCACTGAAACCGGCTCAATCGGAGCTCGTTCTCATCCGCGTTGATAGTCCCTATCAATTTCCCTCTCTAGAATGATTATATTCTTCTATTTTTCCACCGTCTATTCGCTAGTGTGAGACTAACACCCTATCGTAGCCTCTCATTGGTGGGGCATCTACGACCTGAAGACTATATGGACGTACTGCCCTTTATATTATCGAGCTGTAATTGCACAAAAAAGTAGCTTTTTCCAGACTTTAGAGCCTTTTAGAGGGTCCAAACGGCCTTTTCTGGGGCACAGACTTACCGCACATGTGCTGGGGTGTGTGCGCATATGTAAATTTTTCCAGATTGCTAGAATTAGAAGTCCTGGTAGCCAAGTTTCCCGAGGGCTTTCCAACGCCACTGAAACCGGCTCAATCGGAGCTCGTTGTCATCCGCGTTCATAGTCCCTATCAATTCCCTCTCTACAATGATTATATTCTTCTATTTTTCCCCCGTCTCATCGCTAGTGTGAGACTAACACCCTATCGTAGCCGCTCATTGGTGGGGCGTCTACGACCTGAAGACCATATGGACGTACTGCCCTTTATAATATCGAGTTGTAATTGCACAAAAAAGTTGTTTTTTCAAGACTTTAGAGCCTTTTTGAGGGTCCAAACGGCCTTTTCTGGGGCCGAGACTTACCGCACGTGGGCTGGGGTGTGTGCGCGTACTTAAATTTTTCCAGATCACTAGAATTAGAAGTCGTGGTAGCCTAGTTTCCCGAGGCCTTTCCAACGCCACTGAAACCGGCTCAATCAGAGCTCGTTCTCATCCGCGTTGATAGTCCCTATCAATTTCCCTCTCTAGAATGATTATATTCTTCTATTTTTCCACCGTCTCTTTGCTAGTGTGAGACTAACACCCTATCGTAGACGCTCATTGGTGGGGCGTCTACGACCTGAAGGCCATATGGACGTACTGCCCTTTATAATGTCGAGCTGTAATTGCACAAAAAAGTAGTTTTTTCCAGACTTTAGAGCCTTTTTGAGGTTCCAAACGGCCTTTTCTGGGCCGAGACTTACCGCACGTGTGCTGGGGTGTGTGCGCGTATGTAAATTTTTCCAGATCACTAGAATTAGAAGTCCTGGTAGCCTAGTTTCCCGAGGGCTTTCCAACGCCACTGAAACTGGCTCAATCGGAGCTCGTTCTCATCTGTGTTGATAGTCCATATCAATTCCCTCTCTAGAATGATTATATTCTTCTATTTTTCCATTGTCTCTTCGCTAGTGTCGGACTAACACCCTATCGTAGCTGCTCATTGGTGGGGTGTCTACGACCTGAAGACCATATGGACGTACTGCCCTTTATAATATCGAGCTATAATTGCACAAAAAAGTAGTTTTTTCCAGACTTTAGAGCCTTTCTGAGGGTCCAAACGGCCTTTTCTGGGGCCGAGACTTACTACACGTGTGCTGGGGTGTGTGCGCGTATGTAAATTTTTCTAGATCGCTAGAATTAGAAGTCCTGGTAGCCTAGTTTCCCGAGGGCTTTCCAACGCCACTGAAACCGGCTCAATCGGAGCTCGTTCTCATCCGCGTTGATAGTCCCTACGAATTCCCTCTCTAGAATGATTATATTCTTCTATTTTTCCACCATCTCTACGCTAGTGTGAGACTAACACCCTATCGTAGCCGCTCATTGGTGGGGCGTCTACGACCTGAAGACCATATAGACGTACTGCCCTTTATAATGTCGAGCTGTAATTGCACAAAAAAGTAGTTTTTTTCAGACTTTAGAGCCTTTTTGAGGGTCCAAACGGCCTTTTCTGGGGCCGAGACTTACCGCACGTGTGCTGGGGTGTGTGCGTGTATGTAATATTTTCCAGATCGCTAGAATTAGAAGTCCTGGTAGCCTAGTTTCCCGAGGGCTTTCCAACGCCACTGAAACCGGCTCAATCGGAGCTCGTTCTCATCCGCGTTGATAGTCCCTATCAATTTCCCTCTCTAGAATGATTATATTCTTCTATTTTTCCACCGTCTCTTTGCTAGTGTGAGACTAACACCCTATCGTAGCCGCTCATTGGTCGGGCGTCTATGACCTAAAGACCATATGGACGTACTGCCCTTTATAATATCGAGCTGTATATGCACAAAAAAGTAGTTTTTTCCAGACTTTAGAGCCTTTTTGAGGGTCCAAACGGCCTTTTCTGGGGCCGAGACTTACCGCATGTGTGCTGGGGTGTGTGCGCGCATGTAAATTTTTCCAGATCACTAGAATTAGAAGTTCTGGTAGCCTAGTTTCCCGAGGGCTTTCCAACGCCACTGAAACTGGCTCAATCGGAGCTCGTTCTCATCTGTGTTGATAGTCCCTATCAATTCCCTCTCTAGAATGATTATATTCTTCTATTTTTCCATTGTCTCTTCGCTAGTGTGAGACTAACACCCTATCGTAGCTGCTCATTGGTGGGGCGTCTACGACCTGAAGACCATATGGACGTACTGCCCTTTATAATATCGAGCTGTAATTGCACAACAAAGTAGTTTTTTCCAGACTTTAGAGCCTTTTTGAGGGTCCAAACGGCCTTTTCTGGGGCCGAGACTTACCGCACGTGTGCTGGGGTGTGTGCGCGTATGTAAATTTTTCCAGATCGCTAGAATTAGAAGTCCTGGTAGCCTAGTATCCCGAGGGTTTTCCAACGCCACTGAAACCGGCTCAATTGGAGCTCATTCTCATCCGCGTTGATAGTCCCTATCAATTCCCTCTCTAGAATGATTATATTCTTCTATTTTTCCACCGTCTCTTCGCTAGTGTGAGACTAACACCCTATCGTAGCCGCTCATTGGTGGGGCGTCTACGACCTGAAGACCATATGGACGTACTGCCCTTTATAATGTCGAGCCGTAATTGCACAAAAAAGTAGTTTTTTCCAGACTTTAGAGCCTTTTTGAGCGTCCAAACGACCTTTTCTGGGGCCGAGACTTACCGCACGTGTGCTGGGGTGTGTACGCATACCTAAATTTTTCCAGATTGCTAGAATTAGAAGTCCTGGTTGCCTAGTTTCCCGAGGGCTTTCCAATGCCACTGAAACCGGCTCAATCGGAGCTCGTTCTCATCCGCGTTGATAGTCCCTATCAATTCCCTCTCTAGAATGATTATATTCTTCTATTTTCCCACCGTCTCTTCGCTAGTGTGAGACTAACACCCTATCGTAGCCGCTCATTGGTGGGCCGTCTACGACCTGAAGACCATATGGACGTACTGCCCTTTATAATATCGAGCTGTAATTGCACAAAAAAGTATTTTTTTCCAGACTTTAGAGCCTTTTTGTGGGTCCAAACGGCCTTTTCTGGGGCCGAGACATACCGCACGTGTGCTGAGGTGTGTGCGCGTATGTAATATTTTCCAGATCGCTAGAATTAAAAGTTCTGGTAGCCTAGTTTCCCGAGGGCTTTCCAACACCACTGAAACCGGCTCAATCGGAGCTCGTTCTCATCCGCATTGATAGTCCCTATCAATTTCCCTCTCTAGAATGATTATATTCTTCTATTTTTCCACCATCTCTTCGCTAGTGTGAGACTAAAACTTTATCATAGCCGCTCATTGGTGGGGCGTCTACGACCTGAAGACCATATGGATTTACTGCAATTTATAATATCGAGTTGTAATTGCACAAAAAAGTTGGTTTTTCCAGACTTTAGAGACTTTTTGAGGGTCCAAACGGCCTTTTCTGGGGCCGAGACTTACTGCACGTGTGCTGGGGTGTGTGCACGTATGTAATATTTTCCAGATCACTCGAATTAGAAGTCCTGGGAGCCTAGTTTCCCGAGGGCTTTCCAACACCACTGAAACCGGCTCAATCGGAGCTCGTTCTCATCCGCGTTGATAGTCCCTATCTATTTCCCTCTCTAGAATGATTATATTCTTCTATTTTTCCACCGTCTCTTCGCTAGTGTGAGACTAACACCCTATCGTAGCCGCTCATTGGTGGGGCGTCTACGACCTGAAGACCATATGGACGTACTGCCCTTTATAATATCGAGTTGTAATTGCACAAAAAAGTAGTTTTTTCCAGACTTTAGAGCCTTTTTGAGGGTCCAAACGGCCTTTTTAGGGGCCGAGACTTACCGCACGTGTGCTGGGGTGTGTGCACATATGTAATATTTTCCAGATCACTCGAATTAGAAGTCCTGGGAGCCTAGTTTCCCGAGGGCTTTCCAACACCACTGAAACCGGCTCAATCGGAGCTCGTTCTCATCCGCGTTGATAGTCCCTATCTATTTCCCTCTCTAGAATGATTATATTCTTCTATTTTTCCACCGTCTATTCGCTAGTGTGAGACTAACACCCTATTGTAGCCTCTCATTGGTGGGGCGTCTACGACCTGAAGACTATATGGACGTACTGCCCTTTATATTATCGAGCTGTAATTGCACAAAAAAGTAGCTTTTTCCAGACTTTAGAGCCTTTTAGAGGGTCCAAACGGCCTTTTCTGGGGCCGAGACTTACCGCACATGTGCTGGGGTGTGTGCGCATATGTAAATTTTTCCAGATTGCTAGAATTAGAAGTCCTGGTAGCCAAGTTTCCCGAGGGCTTTCCAACGCCACTGAAACCGGCTCAATCGGAGCTCGTTGTCATCCGCGTTCATAGTCCCTATCAATTCCCTCTCTACAATGATTATATTCTTCTATTTTTTCCCCGTCTCATCGCTAGTGTGAGACTAACACCCTATCGTAGCCGCTCATTGGTGGGGCGTCTACGACCTGAAGACCATATGGACGTACTGCCCTTTATAATATCGAGTTGTAATTGCACAAAAAAGTTGTTTTTTCGAGACTTTAGAGCCTTTTTGAGGGTCCAAACGGCCTTTTCTGGGGCCGAGACTTACCGCACGTGGGCTGGGGTGTGTGCGCGTACTTAAATTTTTCCAGATCGCTAGAATTAGAAGTCGTGGTAGCCTAGTTTCTCGAGGCCTTTCCAACGCCACTGAAACCGGCGCAATCGGAGCTCGTTCTCATCCGCGTTGATAGTCCCTATCAATTTCCCTCTCTAGAATGATTATATTCTTCTATTTTTCCACCGTCTCTTTGCTAGTGTGAGACTAACACCCTATCGTAGCCGCTCATTGGTGGGGCGTCTACGACCTGAAGGCCATATGGACGTACTGCCCTTTATAATATCGAGCTGTAATTGCACAAAAAAGTAGTTTTTTCCAGACTTTAGAGCCTTTTTGAGGTTCCAAACGGCCTTTTCTGGGCCGAGACATACCGCACGTGTGCTGGGGTGTGTGCGCGTATGTAAATTTTTCCAGATCACTAGAATTAGAAGTCCTGGTAGCCTAGTTTCCCGAGGGCTTTCCAACGCCACTGAAACTGGCTCAATCGGAGCTCGTTCTCATCTGTGTTGATAGTCCATATCAATTCCCTCTCTAGAATGATTATATTCTTCTATTTTTCCATTGTCTCTTCGCTAGTGTCAGACTAACACCCTATCGTAGCTGCTCATTGGTGGGGTGTCTACGACCTGAAGACCATATGGACGTACTGCCCTTTATAATATCGAGCTATAATTGCACAAAAAAGTAGTTTTTTCCAGACTTTAGAGCCTTTCTGAGGGTCCAAACGGCCTTTTCTGGGGCCGAGACTTACTACACGTGTGCTGGGGTGTGTGCGCGTATGTAAATTTTTCTAGATCGCTAGAATTAGAAGTCCTGGTAGCCTAGTTTCCCGAGGGCTTTCCAACGCCACTGAAACCGGCTCAATCGGAGGTCGTTCTCATCCGCGTTGATAGTCCCTACGAATTCCCTCTCTAGAATGATTATATTCTTCTATTTTTCCACCATCTCTACGCTAGTGTGAGACTAACACCCTATCGTAGCCGCTCATTGGTGGGGCGTCTACGACCTGAAGACCATATGGACGTACTGCCCTTTATAATGTCGAGCTGTAATTGCACAAAAAAGTAGTTTTTTTCAGACTTTAGAGCCTTTTTGAGGGTCCAAACGGCCTTTTCTGGGGCCGAGACTTACCGCACGTGTGCTGGGGTGTGTGCGCGTATGTAATATTTTCCAGATCGCTAGAATTAGAAGTCCTGGTAGCCTACTTTCCCGAGGGCTTTCCAACGCCACTGAAACCGGCTCAATCGGAGCTCGTTCTCATCCGCGTTGATAGTCCCTATCAATTTCCCTCTCTAGAATGATTATATTCTTCTATTTTTCCACCGTCTCTTTGCTAGTGTGAGACTAACACCCTATCGTAGCCGCTCATTGGTCGGGCGTCTATGACCTAAAGACCATATGGACGTACTGCCCTTTATAATATCGAGCTGCATATGCACAAAAAAGTAGTTTTTTCCAGACTTTAGAGCCTTTTTGAGGGTCCAAACGGCCTTTTCTGGGGCCGAGACTTACCGCATGTGTGCTGGGGTGTGTGCGCGCATGTAAATTTTTCCAGATCACTAGAATTAGAAGTTCTGGTAGCCTAGTTTCCCGAGGGCTTTCCAACGCCACTGAAACTGGCTCAATCGGAGCTCGTTCTCATCTGTGTTGATAGTCCCTATCAATTCCCTCTCTAGAATGATTATATTCTTCTATTTTTCCATTGTCTCTTCGCTAGTGTGAGAGTAACACCCTATCATAGCTGCTCATTGGTGGGGCGTCTACGACCTGAAGACCATATGGACGTACTGCCCTTTATAATATCGAGCTGTAATTGCACAACAAAGTAGTTTTTTCCAGACTTTAGAGCCTTTTTGAGGGTCCAAACGGCCTTTTCTGGGGCCGAGACTTACCGCACGTGTGCTGGGGTGTGTGCGCGTATGTAAATTTTTCCAGATCGCTAGAATTAGAAGTCCTGGTAGCCTAGTTTCCCGAGGGTTTTCCAACGCCACTGAAACCGGCTCAATTGGAGCTCATTCTCATCCGCGTTGATAGTCCCTATCAATTCCCTCTCTAGAATGATTATATTCTTCTATTTTTCCACCGTCTCTTCGCTAGTGTGAGACTAACACCCTATCGTAGCCGCTCATTGGTGGGGCGTCTACGACCTGAAGACCATATGGACGTACTGCCCTTTATAATGTCGAGCCGTAATTGCACAAAAAAGTAGTTTTTTCCAGACTTTAGAGCCTTTTTGAGCGTCCAAACGACCTTTTCTGGGGCCGAGACTTACCGCACGTGTGCTGGGGTGTGTACGCATACCTAAATTTTTCCAGATTGCTAGAATTAGAAGTCCTGGTAGCCTAGTTTCCCGAGGGCTTTCCAATGCCACTGAAACCGGCTCAATCGGAGCTCGTTTTCATCCGCGTTGATAGTCCCTATCAATTCCCTCTCTAGAATGATTATATTCTTCTATTTTCCCACCGTCTCTTCGCTAGTGTGAGACTAACACCCTATCGTAGCCGCTCATTGGTGGGCCGTCTACGACCTGAAGACCATATGGACGTACTGCCCTTTATAATATCGAGCTGTAATTGCACAAAAAAGTATTTTTTTCCAGACTTTAGAGCCTTTTTGTGGGTCCAAACGGCCTTTTCTGGGGCCGAGACATACCGCACGTGTGCTGAGGTGTGTGCGCGTATGTAATATTTTCCAGATCGCTAGAATTAAAAGTTCTGGTAGCCTAGTTTCCCGAGGGCTTTCCAACACCACTGAAACCGGCTCAATCGGAGCTCGTTCTCATCCGCATTGATAGTCCCTATCAATTTCCCTCTCTAGAATGATTATATTCTTCTATTTTTCCACCATCTCTTCGCTAGTGTGAGACTAAAACTTTATCATAGCCGCTCATTGGTGGGGCGTCTACGACCTGAAGACCATACGGATGTACTGCAATTTATAATATCGAGTTGTAATTGCACAAAAAGTTGGTTTTTCCAGACTTTAGAGACTTTTTGAGGGTCCAAACGGCCTTTTCTGGGGCCGAGACTTACTGCACGTGTGCTGGGGTGTGTGCACGTATGTAATATTTTCCAGATCACTCGAATTAGAAGTCCTGGTAGCCTAGTTTCCCGAGGGCTTTCCAACACCACTGAAACCGGCTCAATCGGAGCTCGTTGTCATCCGCGTTGATAGTCCCTATCAATTCCCTCTCTACAATGATTATATTCTTCTATTTTTCCCCCGTCTCATCGCTAGTGTGAGACTAACACCCTATCGTAGCCGCTCATTGGTGGGGCGTCTACGACCTGAAGACCATATGGACGTACTGCCCTTTATAATATCGAGTTGTAATTGCACAAAAAAGTTGTTTTTTTGAGACTTTAGAGCCTTTTTGAGGGTCCAAACGGCCTTTTCTGGGGCCGAGACTTACCGCACGTGTGCTGGGGTGTGTGCGCATACTTAAATTTTTCCAGATCGCTAGAATTAGAAGTCGTGGTAGCCTAGTTTCCCGAGGCCTTTCCAACGCCACTGAAACCGGCTCAATCGGAGCTCGTTCTCATCCGCGTTGATAGTCCCTATCAATTTCCCTCTCTAGAATGATTATATTCTTCTATTTTTCCACCGTCTCTTTGCTAGTGTGAGACTAACACCCTATCGTAGCCGCTCATTGGTCGGGCGTCTATGACCTAAAGACCATATGGACGTACTGCCCTTTATAATATCGAGCTGCATATGCACAAAAAAGTAGTTTTTTCCAGACTTTAGAGCCTTTTTGAGGGTCCAAACGGCCTTTTCTGGGGCCGAGACTTACCGCATGTGTGCTGGGGTGTGTGCGCGCATGTAAATTTTTCCAGATCACTAGAATTAGAAGTTCTGGTAGCCTAGTTTCCCGAGGGCTTTCCAACGCCACTGAAACTGGCTCAATCGGAGCTCGTTCTCATCTGTGTTGATAGTCCCTATCAATTCCCTCTCTAGAATGATTATATTCTTCTATTTTTCCATTGTCTCTTCGCTAGTGTGAGAGTAACACCCTATCATAGCTGCTCATTGGTGGGGCGTCTACGACCTGAAGACCATATGGACGTACTGCCCTTTATAATATCGAGCTGTAATTGCACAACAAAGTAGTTTTTTCCAGACTTTAGAGCCTTTTTGAGGGTCCAAACGGCCTTTTCTGGGGCCGAGACTTACCGCACGTGTGCTGGGGTGTGTGCGCGTATGTAAATTTTTCCAGATCGCTAGAATTAGAAGTCCTGGTAGCCTAGTTTCCCGAGGGTTTTCCAACGCCACTGAAACCGGCTCAATTGGAGCTCATTCTCATCCGCGTTGATAGTCCCTATCAATTCCCTCTCTAGAATGATTATATTCTTCTATTTTTCCACCGTCTCTTCGCTGGTGTGAGACTAACACCCTATCGTAGCCGCTCATTGGTGGGGCGTCTACGACCTGAAGACCATATGGACGTACTGCCCTTTATAATGTCGAGCCGTAATTGCACAAAAAAGTAGTTTTTTCCAGACTTTAGAGCCTTTTTGAGCGTCCAAACGACCTTTTCTGGGGCCGAGACTTACCGCACGTGTGCTGGGGTGTGTACGCATACCTAAATTTTTCCAGATTGCTAGAATTAGAAGTCCTGGTAGCCTAGTTTCCCGAGGGCTTTCCAATGCCACTGAAACCGGCTCAATCGGAGCTCGTTTTCATCCGCGTTGATAGTCCCTATCAATTCCCTCTCTAGAATGATTATATTCTTCTATTTTCCCACCGTCTCTTCGCTAGTGTGAGACTAACACCCTATCGTAGCCGCTCATTGGTGGGCCGTCTACGACCTGAAGACCATATGGACGTACTGCCCTTTATAATATCGAGCTGTAATTGCACAAAAAAGTATTTTTTTTCCAGACTTTAGAGCCTTTTTGTGGGTCCAAACGGCCTTTTCTGGGGCCGAGACATACCGCACGTGTGCTGAGGTGTGTGCGCGTATGTAATATTTTCCAGATCGCTAGAATTAAAAGTTCTGGTAGCCTAGTTTCCCGAGGGCTTTCCAACACCACTGAAACCGGCTCAATCGGAGCTCGTTCTCATCCGCATTGATAGTCCCTATCAATTTCCCTCTCTAGAATGATTATATTCTTCTATTTTTCCACCATCTCTTCGCTAGTGTGAGACTAAAACTTTATCATAGCCGCTCATTGGTGGGGCGTCTACGACCTGAAGACCATACGGATGTACTGCAATTTATAATATCGAGTTGTAATTGCACAAAAAAGTTGGTTTTTCCAGACTTTAGAGACTTTTTGAGGGTCCAAACGGCCTTTTCTGGGGCCGAGACTTACTGCACGTGTGCTGGGGTGTGTGCACGTATGTAATATTTTCCAGATCACTCGAATTAGAAGTCCTGGTAGCCTAGTTTCCCGAGGGCTTTCCAACACCACTGAAACCGGCTCAATCGGAGCTCGTTGTCATCCGCGTTGATAGTCCCTATCAATTCCCTCTCTACAATGATTATATTCTTCTATTTTTCCCCCGTCTCATCGCTAGTGTGAGACTAACACCCTGTCGTAGCCGCTCATTGGTGGGGCGTCTACGACCTGAAGACCATATGGACGTACTGCCCTTTATAATATCGAGTTGTAATTGCACAAAAAAGTTGTTTTTTTGAGACTTTAGAGCCTTTTTGAGGGTCCAAACGGCCTTTTCTGGGGCCGAGACTTACCGCACGTGTGCTGGGGTGTGTGCGCATACTTAAATTTTTCCAGATCGCTAGAATTAGAAGTCGTGGTAGCCTAGTTTCCCGAGGCCTTTCCAACGCCACTGAAACCGGCTCAATCGGAGCTCGTTCTCATCCGCGTTGATAGTCCCTATCAATTCCCTCTCTAGAATGATTATATTCTTCTATTTTCCCACCGTCTCTTCTCTATTGTGAGACTAACACCCTATCGTAGCTGCTCATTGGTGGGGCGTCTACGACCTGAAGACCATATGGACGTACTGCCCTTTATAATATCGAGTTGTAATTGCACAAAAATGTAGTTTTTTCTAGACTTTAGAGCCTTTTTGAGGGTCCAAACGGCCTTTTCTGGGGCCGAGACTTACCGCACATGTGCTGGGGTGTGTGCGCATACCTAAATTTTTCCAGATCGCTAGAATTAGAAGTCCTGGCAGCCTAGTTTCCCGAGGCCTTTCCAACGCCACTGAAACCGGCTCAATCGGAGCTCGTTCTCATCCGCGTTGATAGTCCCTATCAATTCCCTCTCTAGAATGATTATATTCTTCTATTTTCCCACTGTCTCTTCGCTAGTGTGAGACTAACACCTTATCGTAGCCGCTCATTGGTGGGGCGTCTACGACCTAAAGACCATATGGACATACTGCCCTTTATAATATCGAGACATAATTGCACAAAAAAGTAGTTTTTTTCAAGACTTTAGAGCCTTTTTGAGGGTCCAAACGGCCTTTTCTAGGGCCAAGACTTACCGCACGTGTGCTGGGGTGTGTGCGCGTATGTAATATTTTTCAGATCGCTAGAATTAGAAGTCCTAGTAGCCTAGTTTCCCGAGGGCTTTCCAACGCCATTGAAACCGGCTCAATCGGAGCTCGTTCTCATCCGCGTTGATAGTCCCTATCAATTTCCCTCTCTAGAATAATTATATTCTTCTATTTTTCCACCGTCTCTTCGCTAGTGTGAGACTAACACCCTATCGTAGCCGCTCATTGGTGGGGCGTCTACGACCTGAAGACCATATGGACGTACTGCCCTTTATAATATCGAGCTGTAATTGCACAAAAAGTAGTTTTTTCCAGACTTTAGAGCCTTTTAGAGGGTCCAAACGGCCTTTTCTAGGGCCGAGACTTACTGCACGTGTGCTGGGGTGTGCGCGCATATGTAAATTTTTCCAGATTGCTAGAATTAGAAGTCCTGGTAGCCAAGTTTCCCGAGGGCTTTCCAACGCCATTGAAACCGGTTCAATCGGAGCTCGTTCTCATCCGCGTTGATAGTCCCTATCAATTCCCTCTCTAGAATGATTATATTCTTCTATTTTTCCACCGTCTCATCGCTAGTGTGAGACTAACACCCTATCGTAGCCGCTCATTGGTGGGGCGTCTACGACCTGAAGACCATATGGACGTACTGCCCTTTATAATATCGAGCTGTAATTGCACAAAAAAGTAGTTTTTTCCAGACTTTAGAACCTTTTTGAGGGTCCAAACGGCCTTTTCTGGGGCCGAGACTTACCGCACGTGTGCTGGGGTGTGTGTGCGTATGTAATATTTTCCAGATCGCCAGAATTAGACGTCCTGCTAGCCTAGTTTCCCGAGGGCTTTCCAACGCCACTGAAACCGGCTCAATCGGAGCTCGTTCTCATCCACGTTGATAGTCCCTATCATTTCCCTCTCTAGAATGATTATATTCTTTTATTTTTCCACCGTCTGTTCGCTAGTGTGAGACTAACACCCTATTGTAGCCGCTCATTGGTGGGGCGTCTACAACCTGAAGACCATATGGACGTACTGCCCTTTATAATATCGAGCTGTAATTGCAAAAGAAAGTAGTTTTTTCGAGACTTTAGAGCCTTTTTGAGGGTCCAAACGGCCTTTTCTGGGGCCGAGACTTACCGCACATGTGCTGGGTGTGTGCGCGTATGTAGTATTTTCCAGATCGCTAGAATTAGAAGTCCTGGTAGCCTAGTTTCCCGAGGGCTTTCCAACGCCACTGAAACCGGCTCAATCGGAGCTCGTTCTCATCCGCGTTGATAGTCCCTATCAATTTCCCTCTCTAGAATGATTATATTCTTCTATTTTTCCACCGTCTCTTCGCTAGTGTGAGACTAACACCCTATCGTAGCCGCTCATTGATGGGGCGTCTACAACCTGAAGACCATATGGACGTACTGCCCTTTATAATATCGAGCTGTAATTGCACAAAAAAGTAGTTTTTTCCAGACTTTAGAGCCTTTTTGACGGTCCAAACGGCCTTTTCTGGGGCCGAGACTTACCGCACATGTGCTGGGGTGTGTGCGCATATGTAAATTTTTCCAGATCGCTAGAATTAGAAGTCCTGGTAGCCTAGTTTTCCAAGGGCTTTCCAACGACACCGAAACCGGCTCAATCAGAGCTCGTTCTCATCCGCGTTGATAGTCCCTATCAATTCCCTCTCTAGAATGATTATATTCTTCTATTTTTCCACCATCTCTTCGCTAGTGTGAGACTAACACCCTATCATAGCCGCTCATTGGTGGGGCGTCTATGACCTGAAGACCAGATGGACGTACTGCCCTTTATAATATCGAGCTGTAATTGCACAAAAAAGTAGTTTTTGCCAGACTTTAGAGCCTTTTTGAGGGTCCAAACAGCCTTTTCTGGGGCCGAGACTTACCGCACGTGTGCTGGGGTGTGTGCGCGTATGTAAATTTTTCCAGATCGCTAGAATTAGAAGTCCTAGTAGCCTAGTTTCCCGAGGGATTTCCAATGCCACTGAAACCGGCTCAATCGGAGCTCGTTGTCATCCGCGTTGATAGTCCCTATCAATTTCCCTCTATAGAATAATTATATTCTTCTATTTTTCCACCGTCTCTTCCCTAGTGTGAGACTAACACCCTATCGTAGCCGCTCATTGGTGGGGCGTCTACGACCTGAAGACCATATGGACATAGTGCCCTTTATAATATCGAGCTGTAATTGCACAAAAAAGTAGTTTTTTCCAGACTTTAGAGCCTTTTTGAGGGTCCAAACGGCCTTTTCTGGGGCCGAGACTTACCGCACATGTGCTGGGGTGTGTGCGCATATGTAAATTTTTCCAGATCGCTAGAATTAGAAGTCCTGGTAGCCTAGTTTCCCAAGGGCTTTCCAACGCCACCGAAACCGGCACAATCAGAGCTCGTTCTCATCCGCGTTGATAGTCCCTATCAATTTCCCTCTCTAGAATGATTATATTCTTCTATTTTTCCACCGTCTCATCGCTAGTGTGAGACTAACACCCTATCGTAGCCGCTCATTGGTGGGGCGTCTACGACTTGAAGACCATATGGACATACTGCCCTTTATAATATCGTGCTGTATATGCACAAAAAAGTAGTTTTTTCCAGACTTTAGAGCCTTTTAGAGGGTCCAAACGGCCTTTTCTGGGGCCGAGACTTACCGCACATGTGCTGGGGTGTGTGCACATATGTAAATTTTTCCAGATTGCTAGAATTAGAAGTCCTGGTAGCCATGTTTCCCGAGGGCTTTCCAACGCCACTGAAACCGGCTCAATCGGAGCTCGTTGTCATCCGCGTTGATAGTCCCTATCAATTCCCTCTCTACAATGATTATATTCTTCTATTTTTCCCCCGTCTCATCGCTAGTGTGAGACTAACACCCTATCGTAGCCGCTCATTGGTGGGGCGTCTACGACCTGAAGACCATATGGACGTACTGCCCTTTATAATATCGAGTTGTAATTGCACAAAAAAGTTGTTTTTTCGAGACTTTAGAGCCTTTTTGAGGGTCCAAACGGCCTTTTCTGGGACCGAGACTTATCGCACGTGTGCTGGGGTGTGTGCGCATACTTAAATTTTTCCAGATCGCTAGAATTAGAAGTCGTGGTAGCCTAGTTTCCCGAGGCCTTTCCAACGCCACTGAAACCGGCTCAATCGGAGCTCGTTCTCATCCGCGTTGATAGTCCCTATCAATTCCCTCTCTAGAATGATTATATTCTTCTATTTTCCCACTGTCTCTTCTCTATTGTGAGACTAACACCCTATCGTAGCTGCTCATTGGTGGGGCGTCTACGACCTGAAGACCATATGGACGTACTGCCCTTTATAATATCGAGTTGTAATTGCACAAAAATGTAGTTTTTTCTAGACTTTAGAGCCTTTTTGAGGGTCCAAACGGCCTTTTCTGGGGCCGAGACTTACCGCACATGTGCTGGGGTGTGTGCGCATACCTAAATTTTTCCAGATCGCTAGAATTAGAAGTCCTGGCAGCCTAGTTTCCCGAGGCCTTTCCAACGCCACTGAAACCGGCTCAATCGGAGCTCGTTCTCATCCGCGTTGATAGTCCCTATCAATTCCCTCTCTAGAATGATTATATTCTTCTATTTTCCCACTGTCTCTTCGCTAGTGTGAGACTAACACCTTATCGTAGCCGCTCATTGGTGGGGCGTCTACGACCTAAAGACCATATGGACATACTGCCCTTTATAATATCGAGACATAATTGCACAAAAAAGTAGTTTTTTTCAAGACTTTAGAGCCTTTTTGAGGGTCCAAACGGCCTTTTCTAGGGCCAAGACTTACCGCACGTGTGCTGGGGTGTGTGCGCGTATGTAATATTTTTCAGATCGCTAGAATTAGAAGTCCTGGTAGCCTAGTTTCCCGAGGGCTTTCCAACGCCATTGAAACCGGCTCAATCGGAGCTCGTTCTCATCCGCGTTGATAGTCCCTATCAATTTCCCTCTCTAGAATAATTATATTCTTCTATTTTTCCACCGTCTCTTCGCTAGTGTGAGACTAACACCCTATCGTAGCCGCTCATTGGTGGGGCGTCTACGACCTGAAGACCATATGGACGTACTACCGTTTATAATATCGAGCTGTAATTGCACAAAAAGTAGTTTTTTCCAGACTTTAGAGCCTTTTAGAGGGTCCAAACGGCCTTTTCTAGGGCCGAGACTTATCGCACGTGTGCTGGGGTGTGCGCGCATATGTAAATTTTTCCAGATTGCTAGAATTAGAAGTCCTGGTAGCCAAGTTTCCCGAGGGCTTTCCAACGCCATTGAAACCGGTTCAATCGGAGCTCGTTCTCATCCGCGTTGATAGTCCCTATCAATTCCCTCTCTAGAATGATTATATTCTTCTATTTTTCCACCGTCTCATCGCTAGTGTGAGACTAACACCCTATCGTAGCCGCTCATTGGTGGGGCGTCTACGACCTGAAGACCATATGGACGTACTGCCCTTTATAATATCGAGCTATAATTGCACAAAAAAGTAATTTTTTCCAGACTTTAGAGCCTTTTTGAGGGTCCAAACGGCCTTTTCTGGGGCCGAGACTTACCGCACGTGTGCTGGGGTGTGTGCGCATACTTAAATTTTTCCAGATCGCTAGAATTAGAAGTCGTGGTAGCCTAGTTTCCCGAGGCCTTTCCAACGCCACTGAAACCGGCTCAATCGGAGCTCGTTCTCATCCGCGTTGATAGTCCCTATCAATTCCCTCTCTAGAATGATTATATTCTTCTATTTTCCCACCGTCTCTTCTCTATTGTGAGACTAACACCCTATCGTAGCTGCTCATTGGTGGGGCGTCTACGACCTGAAGACCATATGGACGTACTGCCCTTTATAATATCGAGTTGTAATTGCACAAAAATGTAGTTTTTTCTAGACTTTAGAGCCTTTTTGAGGGTCCAAACGGCCTTTTCTGGGGCCGAGACTTACCGCACATGTGCTGGGGTGTGTGCGCATACCTAAATTTTTCCAGATCGCTAGAATTAGAAGTCATGGCAGCCTAGTTTCCCGAGGCCTTTCCAACGCCACTGAAACCGGCTCAATCGGAGCTCGTTCTCATCCGCGTTGATAGTCCCTATCAATTCCCTCTCTAGAATGATTATATTCTTCTATTTTCCCACTGTCTCTTCGCTAGTGTGAGACTAACACCTTATCGTAGCCGCTCATTGGTGGGGCGTCTACGACCTAAAGACCATATGGACATACTGCCCTTTATAATATCGAGACATAATTGCACAAAAAAGTAGTTTTTTTCAAGACTTTAGAGCCTTTTTGAGGGTCCAAACGGCCTTTTCTAGGGCCAAGACTTACCGCACGTGTGCTGGGGTGTGTGCGCGTATGTAATATTTTTCAGATCGCTAGAATTAGAAGTCCTGGTAGCCTAGTTTCCCGAGGGCTTTCCAACGCCATTGAAACCGGCTCAATCGGAGCTCGTTCTCATCCGCGTTGATTGTCCCTATCAATTTCCCTCTCTAGAATGATTATATTCTTCTATTTTTCCACCGCCTCTTCGCTAGTGTGAGACTAACACCCTATCATAGCAGCTCATTGGTGGGGCGTCTACGACCTAAAGACCATATGGACGTACTGCCCTTTATAATATCGAGCTGTAATTGCACAAAAAGTAGTTTTTTCCAGACTTTAGAGCCTTTTAGAGGGTCCAAACGGCCTTTTCTAGGGCCGAGACTTATCGCACGTGTGCTGGGGTGTGTGCGCATATGTAAATTTTTCCAGATTGCTAGAATTAGAAGTCCTGGTAGCCAAGTTTCCCGAGGGCTTTCCAACGCCATTGAAACCGGTTCAATCGGAGCTCGTTCTCATCCGCGTTGATAGTCCCTATCAATTCCCTCTCTAGAATGATTATATTCTTCTATTTTTCCACCGTCTCATCGCTAGTGTGAGACTAACACCCTATCGTAGCCGCTCATTGGTGGGGCGTCTACGACCTGAAGACCATATGGACGTACTGCCCTTTATAATATCGAGCTGTAATTGCACAAAAAAGTAGTTTTTTCCAGACTTTAGAACCTTTTTGAGGGTCCAAACGGCCTTTTCTGGGGCCGAGACTTACCGCACGTGTGCTGGGGTGTGTGTGCGTATGTAATATTTTCCAGATCGCCAGAATTAGATGTCCTGCTAGCCTAGTTTCCCGAGGGCTTTCCAACGCCACTGAAACCGGCTCAATCGGAGCTCGTTCTCATCCACGTTGATAGTCCCTATCATTTCCCTCTCTAGAATGATTATATTCTTTTATTTTTCCACCGTCTGTTCGCTAGTGTGAGACTAACACCCTATTGTAGCCGCTCATTGGTGGGGCGTCTACAACCTGAAGACCATATGGACGTACTGCCCTTTATAAAATCGAGCTGTAATTGCAAAAGAAAGTAGTTTTTTCGAGACTTTAGAGCCTTTTTGAGGGTCCAAACGGCCTTTTCTGGGGCCGAGACTTACCGCACGTGTGCTGGGTGTGTGCGCGTATGTAGTATTTTCCAGATCGCTAGAATTAGAAGTCCTGGTAGCCTAGTTTCCCGAGGGCTTTCCAACGCCACTGAAACCGGCTCAATCGGAGCTCGTTCTCATCCGCGTTGATAGTCCCTATCAATTTCCCTCTCTAGAATGATTATATTCTTCTATTTTTCCACGGTCTCTTCGCTAGTGTGAGACTAACACCCTATCGTAGCCGTTCATTGATGGGGCATCTACAACCTGAAGACCATATGGACGTACTGCCCTTTATAATATCGAGCTGTAATTGCACAAAAAAGTAGTTTTTTCCAGACTTTAGAGCCTTTTTGACGGTCCAAACGGCCTTTTCTGGGGCCGAGACTTACCGCACATGTGCTGGGGTGTGTGCGCATATGTAAATTTTTCCAGATCGCTAGAATTAGAAGTCCTGGTAGCCTAGTTTTCCAAGGGCTTTCCAACGCCACCGAAACCGGCTCAATCAGAGCTCGTTCTCATCCGCGTTGATAGTCCCTATCAATTCCCTCTCTAGAATGATTATATTCTTCTAGTTTTCCACCATCTCTTCGCTAGTGTGAGACTAACACCCTATCATAGCCGCTCATTGGTGGGGCGTCTATGACCTGAAGACCAGATGGACGTACTGCCCTTTATAATATCGAGCTGTAATTGCACAAAAAAGTAGTTTTTGCCAGACTTTAGAGCCTTTTTGAGGGTCCAAACAGCCTTTTCTGGGGCCGAGACTTACCGCACGTGTGCTGGGGTGTGTGCGCGTATGTAAATTTTTCCAGATCGCTAGAATTAGAAGTCCTAGTAGCCTAGTTTCCCGAGGGCTTTCCAACGCCACTGAAACCGGCTCAATCGGAGCTCGTTGTCATCCGCGTTGATAGTCCCTATCAATTTCCCTCTATAGAATGATTATATTCTTCTATTTTTCCACCGTCTCTTCCCTAGTGTGAGACTAACACCCTATCGTAGCCGCTCATTGGTGGGGCGTCTACGACCTGAAGACCATATGGACATAGTGCCCTTTATAATATCGAGCTGTAATTGCACAAAAAAGTAGTTTTTTCCAGACTTTAGAGCCTTTTTTAGGGTCCAAACGGCCTTTTCTGGGGCCGAGACTTACCGCACATGTGCTGGGGTGTGTGCGCATATATAAATTTTTCCAGATCGCTAGAATTAGAAGTCCTGGTAGCCTAGTTTCCCAAGGGCTTTCCAACGCCACCGAAACCGGCACAATCAGAGCTCGTTCTCATCCGCGTTGATAGTCCCTATCAATTTCCCTCTCTAGAATGATTATATTCTTCTATTTTTCCACCGTCTCATCGCTAGTGTGAGACTAACACCCTATCGTAGCCGCTCATTGGTGGGGCGTCTACGACCTGAAGACCATATGGACGTACTGCCCTTTATAATATCGTGCTGTAATTGCACAAAAAGTAGTTTTTTCCAGACTTTAGAGCCTTTTTGAGGGTCCAAACGGCCTTTTCTGGGGCCGAGACTTACCGCACGTGTGCTGGGGTGTGTGCGCGTACCTAAATTTTTCCAGATCGCTAGAATTAGAAGTCCTGGTAGCCTAGTTTCCCGAGGGCTTTCCAACGCCACTGAAACCGGCACAATCGGAGCTCGTTCTCATCCGCGTTGATAGTCCCTATCAATTCCCTCTCTAGAATGATTATATTCTTCTATTTTTCCACCATCTCTTCGCTAGTGTGAGACTAACACCCTATCATAGCTGCTCATTGGTGGGGCGACTATGACCTGAAGACCAGATGGACGTACTGCCCTTTATAATATCGAGCTGTAATTGCACAAAAAAGTAGTTTTTGCCAGACTTTAGAGCCATTTTGAGGGTCCAAACAGCCTTTTCTGGGGCCGAGACTTACCGCACGTGTGCTGGGGTGAGTGCGCGTATGTAAATTTTTCCAGATCACTAGAATTAGAAGTCTTGGTAGCCTAGTTTCCCGAGGGCTTTCCAACGCCACTGAAACTGGCTCAATCGGAGCTCGTTCTCATCCGCGTTGATTGTCCCTATCAATTTCCCTCTCTAGAATGATTATATTCTTCTATTTTTCCACCGCCTCTTCGCTAGTGTGAGACTAAAACCCTATCGTAGAAGCTCATTGGTGGGGCGTCTACGACCTGAAGACCATATGGACGTACTGCCCTTTATAATATCGAGCTGTAATTACACAAAAAAGTAGTTTTTTCGAGACTTTAGAGCCTTTTTGAGGGCCCAAACAGCCTTTTCTGGGGCTGAGACTTACCGCACGTGTTCTGGGGTGTGTGCGCGTACCTAAATTTTTCCAGATCGCTAGAATTATAAGTCCTGGTAGCCTAGTTTCCTGAGGGCGTTCCAACGCCACTGAAACCGGCTCAATCGGAGCTTGTTCTCATCCGCGTTGATAGTCCCGATCAATTCCCTCTCTAGACTGATTATATTGTTCTATTTTCCCACCGTCTCTTCGCTAGTGTGAGACTAACACCCTATCGTAGCCGCTCATTGGTGGGGCGTCTACGACCTGAAGACCATCTGGACGTATTGCCCTTTATAATATCGAGCTGTAATTGCACAAAAAATTAGTTTTTTAGAGACTTTAGAGCCTTTTTGAGGGTCCAAACGGCCTTTTCTGGCGCCGAGACTTACCGCATGTGTGCTGGGGTGTGTGCGTGTATGTCATATTTTCCAGATCGCTAGAATTAGAAGTCCTGGTAGCCTAGTTTCCCGAGGGCTTTCCAACACCACTGAAACCGGCTCACTTAGAGCTCGTTCTCATCCGCGTTGATAGTCCCTATCAATTTCCCTCTCTAGAATGATTATATTCTTCTATTTTTCTACCGTCTCTTCGCAAGTGTGAGACTAACACCCTATCGTAGCCGCTCATTGGTGGGGCGTCTACGACCTGAAGACCATATTGACGTAGTGCCGTTTGTAATATCGAGCTGTAATTGCACAAAAAAGTAGTTTTTTCCAGACTTTAGAGCCTTTTTGAGGGTCCAAACGGCCTTTTCTGGGGCCGAGACTTACCGCACGTGTGCTGGGGTGTGTGCATGTATGTAAATTTTTCCAGATTGCTAGAATTAGAAATCCTGGTAGCCTAGTTTCCCAAGGGCTTTCCAACGCCACTGAAACCGGCTCAATCGGAGCTCGTTCTCATCCCCGTTGATAGTCCCTATCAATTCCCTCTCTAGAATGATTATATTCTCCTATTTTTCCACCGTCTCTTCGCTAGTGTGAGACTAACACGCTATCATAGCCGCTCATTGGTGGGGCGTCTACGACCTGAAGACCATGTGGACGTACTGCCCTTTATAATATCGAGCTATAATTGCACAAAAAAGTAGTTTTTTCCAGACTTTAGAGCCTTTTTGACGGTCCAAACGGCCTTTTCTGGGACCGAGACTTACCGCATGTGTGCTGGGGTGTGTGTGCATATGTAAATATTTCCAGATTGCTAGAATTAGAAGTCCTGGTAGCATAGTTTCCCGAGGGCTTTCCAACGCCACTGAAACTGGCTCAATCGGAGCTCGTTCTCATCCGTGTTGATAGTCCCTATCAATTCCCTCTCTAGAATGATTATATTCTTCTATGTTTCCACCGTCTCTTCGATAGTGTGGGACTAACACCCTATCTTAGCCGCTCATTGGTGGGGCGTCTACGACCTGAAGACCATATGGACGTACTGCCCTTTATAATATCGTGCTGTAATTGCACAAAAAGTAGTTTTTTCCAGACTTTAGAGCCTTTTTGAGGGTCCAAACGGCCTTTTCTGGGGCCGAGACTTACCGCACGTGTGCTGGGGTGTGTGCGCGTACCTAAATTTTTCCAGATCGCTAGAATTAGAAGTCCTGGTAGCCTAGTTTCCCGAGGGCTTTCCAACGCCACTGAAACCGGCACAATCGGAGCTCGTTCTCATCCGCGTTGATAGTCCCTATCAATTCCCTCTCTAGAATGATTATATTCTTCTATTTTTCCACCATCTCTTCGCTAGTGTGAGACTAACACCCTATCATAGCTGCTCATTGGTGGGGCGACTATGACCTGAAGACCAGATGGACGTACTGCCCTTTATAATATCGAGCTGTAATTGCACAAAAAAGTAGTTTTTGCCAGACTTTAGAGCCATTTTGAGGGTCCAAACAGCCTTTTCTGGGGCCGAGACTTACCGCACGTGTGCTGGGGTGAGTGCGCGTATGTAAATTTTTCCAGATCACTAGAATTAGAAGTCTTGGTAGCCTAGTTTCCCGAGGGCTTTCCAACGCCACTGAAACTGGCTCAATCGGAGCTCGTTCTCATCCGCGTTGATTGTCCCTATCAATTTCCCTCTCTAGAATGATTATATTCTTCTATTTTTCCACCGCCTCTTCGCTAGTGTGAGACTAAAACCCTATCGTAGAAGCTCATTGGTGGGGCGTCTACGACCTGAAGACCATATGGACGTACTGCCCTTTATAATATCGAGCTGTAATTACACAAAAAAGTAGTTTTTTCGAGACTTTAGAGCCTTTTTGAGGGCCCAAACAGCCTTTTCTGGGGCTGAGACTTACCGCACGTGTTCTGGGGTGTGTGCGCGTACCTAAATTTTTCCAGATCGCTAGAATTATAAGTCCTGGTAGCCTAGTTTCCTGAGGGCGTTCCAACGCCACTGAAACCGGCTCAATCGGAGCTTGTTCTCATCCGCGTTGATAGTCCCGATCAATTCCCTCTCTAGACTGATTATATTGTTCTATTTTCCCACCGTCTCTTCGCTAGTGTGAGACTAACACCCTATCGTAGCCGCTCATTGGTGGGGCGTCTACGACCTGAAGACCATCTGGACGTATTGCCCTTTATAATATCGAGCTGTAATTGCACAAAAAATTAGTTTTTTAGAGACTTTAGAGCCTTTTTGAGGGTCCAAACGGCCTTTTCTGGCGCCGAGACTTACCGCATGTGTGCTGGGGTGTGTGCGTGTATGTCATATTTTCCAGATCGCTAGAATTAGAAGTCCTGGTAGCCTAGTTTCCCGAGGGCTTTCCAACACCACTGAAACCGGCTCACTTAGAGCTCGTTCTCATCCGCGTTGATAGTCCCTATCAATTTCCCTCTCTAGAATGATTATATTCTTCTATTTTAATACCGTCTCTTCGCAAGTGTGAGACTAACACCCTATCGTAGCCGCTCATTGGTGGGGCGTCTACGACCTGAAGACCATATTGACGTAGTGCCGTTTGTAATATCGAGCTGTAATTGCACAAAAAAGTAGTTTTTTCCAGACTTTAGAGCCTTTTTGAGGGTCCAAACGGCCTTTTCTGGGGCCGAGACTTACCGCACGTGTGCTGGGGTGTGTGCATGTATGTAAATTTTTCCAGATTGCTAGAATTAGAAATCCTGGTAGCCTAGTTTCCCAAGGGCTTTCCAACGCCACTGAAACCGGCTCAATCGGAGCTCGTTCTCATCCCCGTTGATAGTCCCTATCAATTCCCTCTCTAGAATGATTATATTCTCCTATTTTTCCACCGTCTCTTCGCTAGTGTGAGACTAACACGCTATCATAGCCGCTCATTGGTGGGGCGTCTACGACCTGAAGACCATGTGGACGTACTGCCCTTTATAATATCGAGCTATAATTGCACAAAAAAGTAGTTTTTTCCAGACTTTAGAGCCTTTTTGACGGTCCAAACGGCCTTTTCTGGGACCGAGACTTACCGCATGTGTGCTGGGGTGTGTGTGCATATGTAAATATTTCCAGATTGCTAGAATTAGAAGTCCTGGTAGCATAGTTTCCCGAGGGCTTTCCAACGCCACTGAAACTGGCTCAATCGGAGCTCGTTCTCATCCGTGTTGATAGTCCCTATCAATTCCCTCTCTAGAATGATTATATTCTTCTATGTTTCCACCGTCTCTTCGATAGTGTGGGACTAACACCCTATCTTAGCCGCTCATTGGTGGGGCGTCTACGACCTGAAGACCATATGGACGTACTGCCCTTTATAATATCGAGCTGTAATTGCACAAAAAAGTAGTTTTTTCCAGACTTTAGAGCCTTTTAGAGGGTCCAAACGGCCTTTTCTAGGGCCGAGACTTACCGCACGTGTGCTGGGGTGTGTGCACATATGTAAATTTTTCCAGATTGCTAGAATTAGAAGTCCTGGTAGCCAAGTTTCCCGAGGGCTTTCCAACGCCATTGAAACCGGCTCAATCGGAGCTCGTTCTCATCCGCGTTGATAGTCCCTATCAATTCCCTCTCTAGAATGATTATATTCTTCTATTTTTCCACGGTCTCATCGCTAGTGTGAGACTAACACCCTATCGTAGCCGCTCATTGGTGGGGCGTCTACGACCTGAAGACCATATGGACGTACTGCCCTTTATAATATCGAGCTGTAATTGCACAAAAAAGTAGTTTTTTCCAGACTTTAGAGCCTTTTTGAGGGTCCAAACGGCCTTTTCTGGGGCCGAGACTTACCGCACGTGTGTTGGGGTGTGTGTGCGTATGTAATATTTTCCAGATCGCTAGAATTAGACGTCCTGCTAGCCTAGTTTCCCGAGGGCTTTCCAACGCCACTGAAACCGGCTCAATCGGAGATCGTTCTCATCCGCGTTGATAGTCCCTATCAATTCCCTCTCTAGAATGATTATATTCTTCTATTTTTCGACCGTCTCTTCGCTAGTGTGAGACTAACACCCTATTGTAGCCGCTCATTGGTGGGGCGTCTACGACCTGAAGACCATATGGACGTACTACCCTTTATAATATCATGCTGTAATTGCACAAAAAGTAGTTTTTTCCAGACTTTAGAGCCTTTTTGAGGGTCCAAACGGCCTTTTCTGGGGCCGAGACTTACCGCACGTGTGTTGGGGTGTGTGCGCATGACTAAATTTTTCCAGATCGCTAGAATTAGAAGTCCTGGTAGCCTAGTTTCCCGAGGGCTTTCCAACGCCACTGAAACCGGCTCAATCGGAGCTCGTTCTCATCCGCGTTGATAGTCCCTATCAATTCCCTCTCTAGAATGATTATATTCTTCTATTTTTCCACCATCTCTTCGCTAATGTGAGACTAACACCCTATCATAGCCGCTCATTGGTGGGGCGTCTATGACCTGAAGACCATATGGACGTACTGCCCTTTATAATATCGAGCTGTAATTGCACAAAAAAGTAGTTTTTGCCAGACTTTAGAGCCTTTTTGAGGGTCCAAACAGCCTTTTCTGGGGCCGAGACTTACCGCACGTGTGCTGGGGTGTGTGCGCGTATGTAAATTTTTCGAGATCGCTAGAATTAGAAGTCCTGGTAGCCTAGTTTCCCGAGGGCTTTCCAACGCCACTGAAACTGGCTCAATCGGAGCTCGTTCTCATCCGCGTTGATTGTCCCTATCAATTTCCCTCTCTAGAATGATTATATTCTTCTATTTTTCCGCCGCCTCTTCGCTAGTGTGAGACTAACACCCTATCGTAGCAGCTCATTGGTGGGGCATCTACGACCTAAAGACCATATGGACGTACTGCCCTTTATAATATCGAGCTGTAATTACACAAAAAAGTAGTTTTTTCGAGACTTTAGAGCCTTTTTGAGGGTCCAAACAGCCTTTTCTGGGGCTGAGACTTACCGCACGTGTTCTGAGGTGTGTGCGCGTACCTAAATTTTTCCAGATCGCTAGAATTATAAGTCCTGGTAGCCTAGTTTCCAGAGGGCGTTCCAACGCCACTGAAACCGGCTCAATCGGAGCTTGTTCTCATCCGCGTTGATAGTCCCTATCAATTCCCTCTCTAGACTGATTATATTGTTCTATTTTCCCACCGTCCCTTCGCTAGTGTGAGACTAACACCCTATCGTAGCCGCTCATTGGTGGGGCGTCTACGACCTGAAGACCATATGGACGTACTGCCCTTTATAATATCGAGCTGTAATTGCACAAAAAATTAGTTTTTTAGAGACTTTAGAGCCTTTTTTAGGGTCCAAACGGCCTTTTCTGGCGCCGAGACTTACCGCATGTGTGCTGGGGTGTGTGCGCGTATGTCATATTATCCAGATCGCTAGAATTAGAAGTCCTGGTAGCCTAGTTTCCCGAGGGCTTTCCAACACCACTGAAACCGGCTCAATTAGAGCTCGTTCTCATCCGCGTTGATAGTCCCTATCAATTTCCCTCTCTAGAATGATTATATTCTTCTATTTTTCTACCGTCTCTTCGCAAGTGTGAGACTAACACCCTATCGTAGCCGCTCATTGGTGGGGCGTCTATGATCTGAAGACCATATTGACGTACTGCCCTTTGTAATATCGAGCTGTAATTGCACAAAAAAGTAGTTTTTTCCCGACTTTACAGCCTTTTTGAGGGTCCAAACGGCCTTTTCTGGGGCCGAGAGTTACCGCACGTGTGCTGGGGTGTGTGCACGTATATAAATTTTTCCAGATTGCTAGAATTAGAAGTCCTGGTAGCCTAGTTTCCCGAGGGCTTTCCAACGCCACTGATACCGGCTCAATCGGAGCTCGTTCTCATCCCCGTTGATAGTCCCTATCAATTCCCTCTCTAGAATGATTATATTCTCCTATTTTTCCACTGTCTCTTCGCTAGTGTGAGACTAACACGCTATCGTAGCCACTCATTGGTGGGGCGTCTATGACCTGAAGACCATGTGGACGTACTGCCCTTTATAATATCGAGCTATAATTGCACAAAAAGTAGTTTTTTCCAGACTTTAGAGCCTTTTTGACGGTCCAAATGGCCTTTTCTGGGACCGAGACTTACCGCATGTGTGCTGGGGTGTGTGTGCGTATGTAAATATTTCCAGATTGCTAGAATTAGTAGTCCTGGTAGCATAGTTTCCCGAGGGCTTTCCAACGCCACTGAAACTGGCTCAATCGGAGCTCGTTCTCATCCGTGTTGATAGTCCCTATCAATTCCCTCTCTAGAATGATTATATTCTTCTATGTTTCCACCGTCTCTTCGATAGTGTGGGACTAACACCCTATCGTAGCCACTCATTGGTGGGGCGTCTACGACCTGAAGACCATATGGACGTACTGCCCTTTATAATATCAAGCTGTAATTGCACAAAAAAGTAGTTTTTTCCAGACTTTAGAGCCTTTTTGAGGGTCCAAACGGCCTTTTCTGGGGCCGAGACTTACCGCACGTGTGCTGGGGTGTGTGCGCGCATGTAAATTTTTCCAGATCACTAGAATTAGAAGTTCTGGTAGCCTAGTTTCCCGAGGGCTTTCCAACGCCACTGAAACTGGCTCAATCGGAGCTCGTTCTCATCTGTGTTGATAGTCCCTATCAATTCCCTCTCTAGAATGATTATATTCTTCTATTTTTCCACTGTCTCTTCGCTAGTGTGAGACTAACACCCTATCATAGCTGCTCATTGGTGGGGCGTCTACGACCTCAACACCATATGGACGTACTGCCCTTTATAATATCGAGCTGTACTTGCACAAAAAAGTAGTTTTTTCCAGACTTTAGAGCCTTTTTGATGGTCCAAACGGCCTTTTCTTGGGCCGAGACTTACCGCACGTGTGTTGGGGTGTGTGGGCCTATGTAAATTTTTCTAGATCGCTAGAATTAGAAGTCCTAGTAGCCTAGTTTCCCGAGGGCTGTCCAACGCCACTGAAACCGGCTGAATCGGAGCTCGTTATCATCCGCGTTGATAGTCCCTATCAATTTCCCTCTCTAGAATGATTATATTCTTCTATTTTTCCACCGTCTCTTTGCTAGTGTGAGACTAACACCCTATTGTAGCCGCTCATTGGTGGGGCATCTACGACCAGAAGACCATATGGACGTACTGCCCTTTATAGTATCGAGCTGTAATTGCACAAAAAAGTAGTTTTTTCCAGACTTTAGAGCCTTTTAGAGGGTCCAAACGGCCTTTTCTAGGGCCGAGACTTACCGCACGTGTGCTGGGGTGTGTGCGCATATGTAAATTTTTCTAGATTGCTAGAATTAGAAGTCCTGGTAGCCAAGTTTCCCGAGGGCTTTCCAACGCCATTGAAACCGGCTCAATCGGAGCTCGTTCTCATCCGCGTTGATAGTCGATATCAATTCCCTCTCTAGAATGATTATATTCTTCTATTTTTCCACCGTCTCATCGCTAGTGTGAGACTAACACCCTATCGTAGCCGCTCATTGGTGGGGCGTCTACGACCTGAAGACCATATGGACGTACTGCCCTTTATAATATCGAGTTGTAATTGCACAAAAAGTAGTTTTTTCCAGACTTTAGAGCCTTTTTGAGGGTCCAAACGGCCTTTTCTGGGGCCGAGACTTACCGCACGTGTGCTGGGGTGTGTGTGCGTATGTAATATTTTCCAGATCGCCAGAATTAGACGTCCTGCTAGCCTAGTTTCCCGAGGGCTTTCCAACGCCACTGAAACCGGCTCAATCGGAGCTCATTCTCTTCCGCGTTGATAGTCCCTATCAATTCCCTCTCTAGAATGATTATATTCTTCTATTTTTCCACCGTCTCTTCGCTAGTGTGAGACTAACACCCTATTGTTGCCGCTCATTGGTGGGGCATCTACGACCAGAAGACCATATGGACGTACTGCCCTTTATAATATCGAGCTGTAATTGCACAAGAAAGTAGTTTTTTCGAGACTTTAGAGCCTTTTTGAGGGTCCAAACGGCCTTTTCTGGGGCCGAGACTTACCGCACATGTGCTGGGTGTGTGCGCGTATGTAGTATTTTCCAGATCGCTAGAATTAGAAGTCCTGGTAGCCTAGTTTCCCGAGGGCTTTCCAACGCCACTGAAACCGGCTCAATCGGAGCTCGTTCTCATCCGCGTTGATAGTCCCTATCAATTTCCCTCTCTAGAATGAATATATTCTTCTATTTTTTTACCGTCTCTTCGCTAGTGTGAGACTAACACCCTATCGTAGCCGCTCATTGATGGGGCGTCTACGACCTGAAGACCATATGGACGTACTGCCCTTTATAATATCGAGCTGTAATTGCACAAAAAAGTAGTTTTTTCCAGACTTTAGAGCCTTTTTGAGGGTCCAAACGGCCTTTTCTGTGGCCGAGACTTACCGCACGTGTGCTGGGGTGTGTGCGCATACCAAAATTTTTCCAGATCGCTAGAATTAGAAGTCCTGGTAGCCTAGTTTCCCGAGGGCTTTCCAACACCACTGAAACCGGCTCAATTAGAGCTCGTTCTCATCCGCGTTGATAGTCCCTATCAATTTCCCTCTCTAGAATGATTATATTCTTCTATTTTTCTACCGTCTCTTCGCAAGTGTGAGACTAACACCCTATCATAGCCGCTCATTGGTGGGGCGTCTACGACCTGAAGACCATATTGACGTACTGCCCTTTGTAATATCGAGCTGTAATTGCACAAAAAAGTAGTTTTTTCCAGACTTTACAGCCTTTTTGAGGGTCCAAACGGCCTTTTCTGGGGCCGAGACTTACCGCACGTGTGCTGGGGTGTGTGCACGTATGTAAATTTTTCCAGATTGCTAGAATTAGAAGTCTTGGTAGCCTAGTTTCCCAAGGGCTTTCCAACGCCACTGATACCGGATCAATCGGAGCTCGTTCTCATCCCCGTTGATAGTCCCTATCAATTCCCTCTCTAGAATGATTATATTCTCCTATTTTTCCACCGTCTTTTCGCTAGTGTGAGACTAACACGCTATCGTAGCCACTCATTGGTGGGGCGTCTATGACCTGAAGACCATGTGGACGTACTGCCCTTTATAATATCGAGCTATAATTGCACAAAAAAGTAGTTTTTTCCAGACTTTAGAGCCTTTTTGACGGTCCAAACGGCCTTTTCTGGGACCGAGACTTACCGCATGTGTGCTGGGGTGTGTGTGCGTATGTAAATATTTCCAGATTGCTAGAATTAGAAGTCCTGGTAGCATAGTTTCCCGAGGGCTTTCCAACGCCACTGAAACTGGCTCAATCGGAGCTCGTTCTCATCCGTGTTGATAGTCCCTATCAATTCCCTCTCTAGAATGATTATATTCTTCTATGTTTCCACCGTCTCTTCGATAGTGTGGGACTAACAACCTATCGTAGCCACTCATTGGTGGGGCGTCTACGACCTGAAGACCATATGGACGTACTGCCCTTTATAATATCGAGTTGTAATTGCACAAAAAAAGTAGTTTTTTCCAGACTTTAGAGCCTTTTTGAGGGTCCAAATGGCCTTTTCTGGGGCCGAGACTTACCGCACGTGTGCTGGGGTGTGTGCGCGCATGTAAATTTTCCAGATCACTAGAATTAGAAGTTCTGGTAGCCTAGTTTCCCGAGGGCTTTCCAACGCCACTGAAACTGGCTCAATCGGAGCTCGTTCTCATCTGTGTTGATAGTCCCTATCAATTCCCTCTCTAGAATGATTATATTCTTCTATTTTTCCATTGTCTCTTCGCTAGTGTGAGACTAACACCCTATCGTAGCTGCTCATTTGTGGGGCATCTATGACCTCAACACCATATGGACGTACTGCCCTTTATAATATCGAGCTGTAATTTCACAAAAAAGTAGTTTTTTCCAGACTTTACAGCCTTTTTGAGGGTCCAAACGGCCTTTTCTTGGGCCGAGACTTACCGCACGTGTGCTGGGATGTGTGCGCGTATGTAAATTTTTCTAGATCGCTAGAATTAGAAGTCCTGGTAGCCTAGTTTCCCGAGGGCTGTCCAACGCCACTGAAACCGGCTGAATCGGAGCTCGTTCTCATCCGCGTTGATAGTCCCTATCAATTTCCCTCTCTAGAATGATTATATTCTTCTATTTTTCCACCGTCTCTTTGCTAGTGTGAGACTAACACCCTATCGTAGCCGCTCATTGGTGGGGCATCTATGACCTGAATACCATATGGACGTACTGCCCTTTATAATATCGAGCTGTAATTGCCCAAAAAAGTAGTTTTTTCCATACTTTAGAGCCTTTTAGAGGGTCCAAACGGCCTTTTCTAGGGCCGAGACTTACCGCATGTGTGCTGGGGTGTGTGCGCATATGTAAATTTTTTTAGATTGCTAGAATTAGAAGTCCTGGTAGCCAAGTTTCCCGAGGGCTTTCCAACGCCATTGAAACCGGCTCAATCGGAGCTCGTTCTCATCCGCGTTGATAGTCCCTATCAATTCCCTCTCTAGAATGATTATATTCTTCTATTTTTCCACCGTCTCTTCGCTAGTGTGAGACTAACACCCTATCGTAGCCGCTCATTGGTGGGGCGTCTACGACCTGAAGACCATATGGATGTACTGCCCTTTATAATATCGAGTTGTAATTGCACAAAAAGTAGTTTTTTCCAGACTTTAGAGCCTTTTTGAGGGTCCAAACGGTCTTTTCTGGGGCCGAGACTTACCGCACGTGTGCTGGGGTGTGTGTGCGTATGTAATATTTTCAAGATCGCCAGAATTAGACGTCCTGCTAGCCTAGTTTCCCGAGGGCTTTCCAACGCCACTGAAACCGGCTCAATCGGAGCTCGTTCTCATCCGCGTTGATAGTCCCTAACAATTTCCCTCTCTAGAATGATTATATTCTTCTATTTTTCCACCGTCTCTTCGCTAGTGTGAGACTAACACCCTATCGTAGCCGCTCATTGATGGGGCGTCTACGACCTGAAGACCATATGGACGTACTGCCCTTTATAATATCGAGCTGTAATTGCACAAAAAAGTAGTTTTTTCCAGACTTTAGAGACTTTTTGAGGGTCCAAACGGCCTTTTCTATGGCCGAGACTTACCGCACGTGTGCTGGGGTGTGTGCGCATACCAAATTTTTTCCAGATCGCTAGAATTAGAAGTCCTGGTAGCCTAGTTTCCCGAGGGCTTTCCAACGCCACTGAAACCGGCTCAATCGGAGCTCGTTGTCATCCGCGTTGATAGTCCCTATCAATTTCCCTCTCTAGAATGATTATATTCTTCTATTTTTCCACCGTCTCTTCCCTAGTGTGAGACTAACACCCTATCGTAGCCGCTCATTGGTGGGGCATCTACGACCTGAAGACCATATGGACATAGTGCCCTTTATAATATCGAGCTGTAATTGCACAAAAAAGTAGTTTTTTCCAGACTTTAGAGCCTTTTTGAGGGTCCAAACGGCCTTTTCTGGGGCCGCGACTTACCGCACATGTGCTGGGGTGTGTGCGCATATGTAAATTTTTCCAGATCGCTAGAATTAGAAGTCCTGGTAGCCTAGTTTCCCGAGGGCTTTCCAACGCCACCGAAACCGGCTCAATCAGAGCTCGTTCTCAACCGCGTTGACAGTCCCTATCAATTTCCCTCTCTAGAATGATTATATTCTTCTATTTTCCCACCGTCTCTTCGCTAGTGTGAGACTAACACCCTATCATAGCCGCTCATTGGTGGGGCGTCTACGACCTGAAGACCATATGGACGTACTGCCCTTTATAATATCGAGCTGTAATTGCACAAAAAATTAGTTTTTTTAGAGACTTTAGAGCCTTTTTTAGGGTCCAAACGGCCTTTTCTGGCGCCGAGACTTACCGCATGTGTGCTGGGGTGTGTGCGCGTATGTCATATTATCCAGATCGCTAGAATTAGAAGTCCTGGTAGCCTAGTTTCCCGAGGGCTTTCCAACACCACTGAAACCGGCTCAATTAGAGCTCGTTCTCATCCGCGTTGATAGTCCCTATCAATTTCCCTCTCTAGAATGATTATATTCTTCTATTTTTCTACCGTCTCTTCGCAAGTGTGAGACTAACACCCTATCGTAGCCGCTCATTGGTGGGGCGTCTATGATCTGAAGACCATATTGACGTACTGCCCTTTGTAATATCGAGCTATAATTGCACAAAAAAGTAGTTTTTTCCCGACTTTACAGCCTTTTTGAGGGTCCAAACGGCCTTTTCTGGGGCCGAGAGTTACCGCACGTGTGCTGGGGTGTGTGCACGTATATAAATTTTTCCAGATTGCTAGAATTAGAAGTCCTGGTAGCCTAGTTTCCCGAGGGCTTTCCAACGCCACTGATACCGGCTCAATCGGAGCTCGTTCTCATCCCCGTTGATAGTCCCTATCAATTCCCTCTCTAGAATGATTATATTCTCCTATTTTTCCACTGTCTCTTCGCTAGTGTGAGACTAACACGCTATCGTAGCCACTCATTGGTGGGGCGTCTATGACCTGAAGACCATGTGGACGTACTGCCCTTTATAATATCGAGCTATAATTGCACAAAAAGTAGTTTTTTCCAGACTTTAGAGCCTTTTTGACGGTCCAAACGGCCTTTTCTGGGACCGAGACTTACCGCATGTGTGCTGGGGTGTGTGTGCGTATGTAAATATTTCCAGATTGCTAGAATTAGAAGTCCTGGTAGCATAGTTTCCCGAGGGCTTTCCAACGCCACTGAAACTGGCTCAATCGGAGCTCGTTCTCATCCGTGTTGATAGTCCCTATCAATTCCCTCTCTAGAATGATTATATTCTTCTATGTTTCCACCGTCTCTTCGATAGTGTGGGACTAACACCCTATCGTAGCCACTCATTGGTGGGGCGTCTACGACCTGAAGACCATATGGACGTACTGCCCTTTATAATATCAAGCTGTAATTGCACAAAAAAGTAGTTTTTTCCAGACTTTAGAGCCTTTTTGAGGGTCCAAACGGCCTTTTCTGGGGCCGAGACTTACCGCACGTGTGCTGGGGTGTGTGCGCGCTTGTAAATTTTTCCAGATCACTAGAATTAGAAGTTCTGGTAGCCTAGTTTCCCGAGGGCTTTCCAACGCCACTGAAACTGGCTCAATCGGAGCTCGTTCTCATCTGTGTTGATAGTCCCTATCAATTCCCTCTCTAGAATGATTATATTCTTCTATTTTTCCACTGTCTCTTCGCTAGTGTGAGACTAACACCCTATCATAGCTGCTCATTGGTGGGGCGTCTACGACCTCAACACCATATGGACGTACTGCCCTTTATAATATCGAGCTGTAATTGCACAAAAAAGTAGTTTTTTCCAGACTTTAGAGCCTTTTTGATGGTCCAAACGGCCTTTTCTTGGGCCGAGACTTACCGCACGTGTGCTGGGGTGTGTGGGCCTATGTAAATTTTTCTAGATCGCTAGAATTAGAAGTCCTAGTAGCCTAGTTTCCCGAGGGCTGTCCAACGCCACTGAAACCGGCTGAATCGGAGCTCGTTATCATCCGCGTTGATAGTCCCTATCAATTTCCCTCTCTAGAATGATTATATTCTTCTATTTTTCCACCGTCTCTTTGCTAGTGTGAGACTAACACCCTATCATAGCTGCTCATTGTTGGGGCGTCTACGACCTGAAGACCATATGGACGTACTGCCCTTTATAATATCGAGCTGTAATTGCACAAAAAAGTAGTTTTTTCCAGACTTTAGAGCCTTTTAGAGGGTCCAAACGGCCTTTTCTAGGGCCGAGACTTACCGCACGTGTGCTGGGGTGTGTGCGCATATGTAAATTTTTCTAGATTGCTAGAATTAGAAGTCCTGGTAGCCAAGTTTCCCGAGGGCTTTCCAACGCCATTGAAACCGGCTCAATCGGAGCTCGTTCTCATCCGCGTTGATAGTCGATATCAATTCCCTCTCTAGAATGATTATATTCTTCTATTTTTCCACCGTCTCATCGCTAGTGTGAGACTAACACCCTATCGTAGCCGCTCATTGGTGGGGCGTCTACGACCTGAAGACCATATGGACGTACTGCCCTTTATAATATCGAGTTGTAATTGCACAAAAAGTAGTTTTTTCCAGAATTTAGAGCCTTTTTGAGGGTCCAAACGGCCTTTTCTGGGGCCGAGACTTACCGCACGTGTGCTGGGGTGTGTGTGCGTATGTAATATTTTCCAGATCGCCAGAATTAGACGTCCTGCTAGCCTAGTTTCCCGAGGGCTTTCCAACGCCACTGAAACCGGCTCAATCGGAGCTCGTTCTCTTCCGCGTTGATAGTCCCTATCAATTCCCTCTCTAGAATGATTATATTCTTCTATTTTTCCACCGTCTCTTCGCTAGTGTGAGACTATCACCCTATTGTTGCCGCTCATTGGTGGGGCATCTACGACCAGAAGACCATATGGACGTACTGCCCTTTATAATATCGAGCTGTAATTGCACAAGAAAGTAGTTTTTTCGAGACTTTAGAGCCTTTTTGAGGGTCCAAACGGCCTTTTCTTGGGCCGAGACTTACCGCACATGTGCTGGGTGTGTGCGCGTATGTAGTATTTTCCAGATCGCTAGAATTAGAAGTCCTGGTAGCCTAGTTTCCCGAGGGCTTTCCAACGCCACTGAAACCGGCTCAATCGGAGCTCATTCTCATCCGCGTTGATAGTCCCTATCAATTTCCCTCTCTAGAATGAATATATTCTTCTATTTTTCCACCGTCTCTTCGCTAGTGTGAGACTAACACCCTATCGTAGCCTCTCATTGATGGGGCGTCTACGACCTGAAGACCATATGGACGTACTGCCCTTTATAATATCGAGCTGTAATTGCACAAAAAAGTAGTTTTTTCCAGACTTTAGAGCCTTTTTGAGGGTCCAAACGGCCTTTTCTGTGGCCGAGACTTACCGCACGTGTGCTGGGGTGTGTGCGCATACCAAAATTTTTCCAGATCGCTAGAATTAGAAGTCCTGGTAGCCTAGTTTCCCGAGGGCTTTCCAACACCACTGAAACCGGCTCAATTAGAGCTCGTTCTCATCCGCGTTGATAGTCCCTATCAATTTCCCTCTCTAGAATGATTATATTCTTCTATTTTTCTACCGTCTCTTCGCAAGTGTGAGACTAACACCCTATCGTAGCCGCTCATTGGTGGGGCGTCTACGACCTGAAGACCATATTGACGTACTGCCCTTTGTAATATCGAGCTGTAATTGCACAAAAAAGTAGTTTTTTCCAGACTTTACAGCCTTTTTGAGGGTCCAAACGGCCTTTTCTGGGGCCGAGACTTACCGCACGTGTGCTGGGGTGTGTGCACGTATGTAAATTTTTCCAGATTGCTAGAATTAGAAGTCTTGGTAGCCTAGTTTCCCAAGGGCTTTCCAACGCCACTGATACCGGATCAATCGGAGCTCGTTCTCATCCCCGTTGATAGTCCCTATCAATTCCCTCTCTAGAATGATTATATTCTCCTATTTTTCCACCGTCTTTTCGCTAGTGTGAGACTAACACGCTATCGTAGCCACTCATTGGTGGGGCGTCTATGACCTGAAGACCATGTGGACGTACTGCCCTTTATAATATCGAGCTATAATTGCACAAAAAAGTAGTTTTTTCCAGACTTTAGAGCCTTTTTGACGGTCCAAACGGCCTTTTCTGGGACCGAGACTTACCGCATGTGTGCTGGGGTGTGTGTGCGTATGTAAATATTTCCAGATTGCTAGAATTAGAAGTTCTGGTAGCCTAGTTTCCCGAGGGCTTTCCAACGCCACTGAAACTGGCTCAATCGGAGCTCGTTCTCATCTGTGTTGATAGTCCCTATCAATTCCCTCTCTAGAATGATTATATTCTTCTATTTTTCCATTGTCTCTTCGCTAGTGTGAGACTAACACCCTATCGTAGCTGCTCATTTGTGGGGCATCTATGACCTCAACACCATATGGACGTACTGCCCTTTATAATATCGAGCTGTAATTTCACAAAAAAGTAGTTTTTTCCAGACTTTACAGCCTTTTTGAGGGTCCAAACGGCCTTTTCTTGGGCCGAGACTTACCGCACGTGTGCTGGGGTGTGTGCGCGTATGTAAATTTTTCTAGATCGCTAGAATTAGAAGTCCTAGTAGCCTAGTTTCCCGAGGGCTGTCCAACGCCACTGAAACCGGCTGAATCGGAGCTCGTTCTCATCCGCGTTGATAGTCCCTATCAATTTCCCTCTCTAGAATGATTATATTCTTCTATTTTTCCACCGTCTCTTTGCTAGTGTGAGACTAACACCCTATCGTAGCCGCTCATTGGTGGGGCGTCTATGACCTGAATACCATATGGACGTACTGCCCTTTATAATATCGAGCTGTAATTGCCCAAAAAAGTAGTTTTTTCCATACTTTAGAGCCTTTTAGAGGGTCCAAACGGCCTTTTCTAGGGCCGAGACTTACCGCATGTGTGCTGGGGTGTGTGCGCATATGTAAATTTTTTTAGATTGCTAGAATTAGAAGTCCTGGTAGCCAAGTTTCCCGAGGGCTTTCCAACGCCATTGAAACCGGCTCAATCGGAGCTCGTTCTCATCCGCGTTGATAGTCCCTATCAATTCCCTCTCTAGAATGATTATATTCTTCTATTTTTCCACTGTCTCATCGCTAGTGTGAGACTAACACCCTATCGTAGCCTCTCATTGGTGGGGCGTCTACGACCTGAAGACCATATGGATGTACTGCCCTTTATAATATCGAGTTGTAATTGCACAAAAAGTAGTTTTTTCCAGACTTTAGAGCCTTTTTGAGGGTCCAAACGGCCTTTTCTGGGGCCGAGACTTACCGCACGTGTGCTGGGGTGTGTGTGCGTATGTAATATTTTCAAGATCGCCAGAATTAGACGTCCTGCTAGCCTAGTTTCCCGAGGGCTTTCCAACGCCACTGAAACCGGCTCAATCGGAGCTCGTTCTCATCCGCGTTGATAGTCCCTAACAATTTCCCTCTCTAGAATGATTATATTCTTCTATTTTTCCACCGTCTCTTCGCTAGTGTGAGACTAACACCCTATCGTAGCCGCTCATTGATGGGGCGTCTACGACCTGAAGACCATATGGACGTACTGCCCTTTATAATATCGAGCTGTAATTGCACAAAAAAGTAGTTTTTTCCAGACTTTAGAGACTTTTTGTGGGTCCAAACGGCCTTTTCTATGGCCGAGACTTACCGCACGTGTGCTGGGGTGTGTGCGCATACCAAATTTTTTCCAGATCGCTAGAATTAGAAGTCCTGGTAGCCTAGTTTCCCGAGGGCTTTCCAACGCCACTGAAACCGGCTCAATCGGAGCTCGTTGTCATCCGCGTTGATAGTCCCTATCAATTTCCCTCTCTAGAATGATTATATTCTTCTATTTTTCCACCGTCTCTTCCCTAGTGTGAGACTAACACCCTATCGTAGCCGCTCATTGGTGGGGCATCTACGACCTGAAGACCATATGGACATAGTGCCCTTTATAATATCGAGCTGTAATTGCACAAAAAAGTAGTTTTTTCCAGACTTTAGAGCCTTTTTGAGGGTCCAAACGGCCTTTTCTGGGGCCGCGACTTACCGCACATGTGCTGGGGTGTGTGCGCATATGTAAATTTTTCCAGATCGCTAGAATTAGAAGTCCTGGTAGCCTAGTTTCCCGAGGGCTTTCCAACGCCACCGAAACCGGCTCAATCAGAGCTCGTTCTCAACCGCGTTGACAGTCCCTATCAATTTCCCTCTCTAGAATGATTATATTCTTCTATTTTCCCACCGTCTCTTCGCTAGTGTGAGACTAACACCCTATCATAGCCGCTCATTGGTGGGGCGTCTACGACCTGAAGACCATATGGACGTACTGCCCTTTATAATATCGAGCTGTAATTGCACAAAAAATTAGTTTTTTTAGAGACTTTAGAGCCTTTTTGAGGGTCCAAACGGCCTTTTCTGGCGCCGAGACTTACCGCATGTGTGCTGGGGTGTGTGCGCGTATGTCATATTTTCCAGATCGCTAGAATTAGAAGTCCTGGTAGCCTAGTTTCCCGAGGGCTTTCCAACACCACTGAAACCGGCTCAATTAGAGCTCGTTCTCATCCGCGTTGATAGTCCCTATCAATTTCCCTCTCTAGAATGATTATATTCTTCTATTTTTCTACCGTCTCATCGCTAGTGTGAGACTAACACCCTATCGTAGCCGCTCATTGGTGGGGCGTCTACGACCTGAAGACCATATTGACGTACTGCCCTTTGTAATATCGAGCTGTAATTGCACAAAAAAGTAGTTTTTTCCAGACTTTAGAGCCTTTTTGAGGGTCCAAACAGCCTTTTCTGGGGCCGAGACTTACCGCACGTGTGCTGGGGTGTGTGCGCGTATGTAGTATTTTCCAGATCGCTAGAATTAGAAGTCCTGGTAGCCTAGTTTCCCGAGGGCTTTCCAACGCCACTGAAACCGGCTCAATCGGAGCTCGTTCTCATCCGCGTTGATAGTCCCTATCAATTTCCCTCTCTAGAATGATTATATTCTTCTATTTTTCCACCCTCTCTTCGCTAGTGTGAGACTAACACCCTATCGTAGCCGCTCATTGATGGGGCGTCTACGACCTGAAGACCATATGGACGTACTGCCCTTTATAATATCGAGCTGTAATTGCACAAAAAAGTAGTTTTTTCCAGACTTTAGAGCCTTTTTGAGGGTCCAAACGGCCTTTTCTGTGGCCGAGACTTACCGCACGTGTGCTGGGGTGTGTGCGCATACCAAATTTTTTCCAGATCGCTAGAATTAGAAGTCCTGGTAGCCTAGTTTCCTGAGGGCTTTCCAACGCCACTGAAACCGGCTCAATCGGAGCTCGTTGTCATCCGCGTTGATAGTCCCTATCAATTTCCCTCTCTAGAATGATTATATTCTTCTATTTTTCCACCGTCTCTTCCCTAGTGCGAGACTAACACCCTATCGTAGCCGCTCATTGGTGGGGCGTCTACGACCTGAAGACCATATGGACATAGTGCCATTTATAATATCGAGCTGTAATTGCACAAAAAAGTAGTTTTTTCCAGACTTTAGAGCCTTTTTGAGGGTCCAAACGGCCTTTTCTGGGGCCGTGACTTACCGCACATGTGCTCGGGTGTGTGCGCATATGTAAATTTTTCCAGATCGCGGGAATTAGAAGTCCTGGTAGCCTAGTTTCCCGAGGGCTTTCCAACGCCACCGAAACCGGCTCAATCAGAGCTCGTTCTCATCCGCATTGATAGTCCCTATCAATTTCCCTCTCTAGAATGATTATATTCTTCTATTTTCCCACCGTCTCTTCGCTAGTGTGAGACTAACACCCTATCATAGCCGCTCATTGGTGGGGCGTCTACGACCTGAAGACCATATGGACGTACTGCCCTTTATAATATCGAGCTGTAATTGCACAAAAAATTAGTTTTTTAGAGACTTTAGAGCCTTTTTGAGGGACCAAACGGCCTTTTCTGGCGCCGAGACTTACCGCATGTGTGCTGGGGTGTGTGCGCGTATGTCATATTTTCCAGATCGCTAGAATTAGAAGTCCTGGTAGCCTAGTTTCCCGAGGGCTTTCCAACACCACTGAAACCGGCTCAATTAGAGCTCGTTCTCATCCGCGTTGATAGTCCCTATCAATTTCCCTCTCTAGAATGATTATATTCTTCTTTTTTTCTACCGTCTCTACGCAAGTGTGAGACTAACACCCTATCGTAGCCGCTCATTGGTGGGGCGTCTACGACCTGAAGACCATATTGACGTACTGCCCTTTGTAATATCGAGCTGTAATTGCACAAAAAAGTAGTTTTTTCCAGACTTTAGAGCCTTTTTGAGGGTCCAAACAGCCTTTTCTGGGGCCGAGACTTACCGCACGTGTGCTGGGGTGTGTGCGCGTATGTAAATTTTTTCAGATCGCTAGAATTAGAAGTCCTGGTAGCCTAGTTTCCCGAGGGCTTTCCAACGCCACTGAAACTGGCTCAATCGGAGCTCGTTCTCATCCGCGTTGATTGTCCCTATCTATTTCCCTCTCTAGAATGATTATATTCTTCTATTTTTCCACCGCCTCTTCGCTAGTGTGAGACTAACACCCAATCGTAGCAGCTCATTGGTGGGGCGTCTACGACCTGAAGACCATATGGACGTACTGCCCTTTATAATATCGAGCTGTAATTACACAAAAAAGTAGTTTTTTCGAGACTTTAGAGCCTTTTTGAGGGTCCAAACAACCTTTTCTGGGGCTGAGACTTACCGCACGTGTTCTAGGGTGTGTGCGCGTACCTAAATTTTTCCAGATCGCTAGAATTATAAGTCCTGGTAGCCTAGTTTCCTGAGGGCTTTCCAACGCCACTGAAACCGGCTCAATCGGAGCTTGTTCTCATCCGCGTTGATAGTCCCTATCAATTCCCTCTCTAGACTGATTATATTGTTCTATTTTCCCACCGTCTCTTCGCTAGTGTGAGACTAACACCCTATCATAGCCGCTCATTGGTGGGGCGTCTACGACCTGAAGACCATATGGACGTACTGCCCTTTATAATATCGAGCTGTAATTGCACAAAAAATTAGTTTTTTAGAGACTTTAGAGCCTTTTTGAGGGTCCCAACGGCCTTTTCTGGCGCCGAGACTTACCGCATGTGTGCTGGGGTGTGTGCGCGTATGTCATATTTTCCAGATCGCTAGAATTAGAAGTCTTGGTAGCCTAGTTTCCAGAGGGCTTTCCAACACCACTGAAACCGGCTCAATTAGAGCTCGTTCTTATCCGCGTTGATAGTCCCTATCAATTTCCCTCTCTAGAATGATTATATTCTTCTATTTTTCTACCGTCTCTTCGCAAGTGTGAGACTAACACCCTATCGTAGCCGCTCATTGGTGGGGCGTCTACGACCTGAAGACCATATTGACGTACTGCCCTTTGTAATATCAAGCTGTAATTGCACAAAAAAGTAGTTTTTTCCAGACTTTAGAGCCTTTTTGATGGTCCAAACGGCCTTTTCTGGGGCCGAGACTTACCGCACGTGTGCTGGGGTGTGTGCACGTATGTAAATTTTTCCAGATTGCTAGAATTAGAAGTCCTGGTAGCCTAGTTTCCCAAGGGCTTTCCAACGCCACTGAAACCGGCTCAATCGGAGCTCGTTCTCATCCCCGTTGATAGTCCCTATCAATTCCCTCTCTAGAATGATTATATTCTCCTATTTTTCCACCGTCACTTCGCTAGTGTGAGACTAACACGCTATCGTAGTCGCTCATTGGTGGGGCGTCTACGACCTGAAGACCATGTGGACGTTCTGCCCTTTATAATATCAAGCTATAATTGCACAAAAAAGTAGTTTTTTCCAGACTTTAGAGCCTTTTTGACGGTCCAAATAGCCTTTTCTGGGACCGAGACTTACCGCATGTGTGCTGGGGTGTGTGTGCGTATGTAAATATTTCCAGATTGCTAGAATTAGAAGTCCTGGTAGCATAGTTTCCCGAGGGCTTTCCAACGCCGCTGAAACTGGCTCAATCGGAGCTCGTTCTCATCCGTGTTGATAGTCCCTATCAATTCCCTCTCTAGAATGATTATATTCTTCTATGTTTCCACCGTCTCTTTGATAGTGTGGCACTAACACCCTATCGTAGCCACTCATTGGTGGGGCGTCTATGACCTGAAGACCATATGGACGTACTGCCCTTTATAATATCGAGTTGTAATTGCAAAAAAAAGTAGTTTTTTCCAGACTTTAGAGCCTTTTTGAGGGTCCAAACGGCCTTTTCTGGGGCCGAGACTTATCGCACGTGTGCTGGGGTGTGTGTGCGCATGTAAATTTTTCCAGATCACTAGAATTAGAAGTTCTGGTAGCCTAGTTTCCTGAGGGCTTTCCAACGCCACTGAAACTGGCTCAATCGGAGCTCGTTCTCATCTGTGTTGATAGTCCCTATCAATTCCCTCTCAAGAATGATTATATTCTTCTATTTTTCCACTGTCTCTTCGCTAGTGTGAGACTAACACCCTATCGTAGCTGCTCATTGGTGGGGCGTCTACGACCTCAACACCATATGGACGTACTGCCCTTTATAATATCGAGCTGTAATTGCACAAAAAAGTAGTTTTTTCCAGATTTTAGAGCCTTTTTGAGGGTCCAAACGGCCTTTTCTGGGGCCGAGACTTACCGCACGTGTGCTGGGGTGTGTGCGCGTATGTAAATTTTTCCAGATCGCTAGAATTAGAAGTCCTGGTAGCCAAGTTTCCTGAGGGCTTTCCAACGCAACTGAAACCGGCTCAATCGGAGCTCGTTCTCATCCACGTTGATAGTCCCTATCAATTCCCTCTCTAGAATGATTATATTCTTCTATTTTTCCACCGTCTCTTCGCTAGTGTGAGAATAACACCCTATCGTAGCCACTCATTGGTGGGGCGTCTATGACCTGAAGACCATATGGATGTACTGCCCTTTATAATATCGAGCTGTAATTGCACAAAAAAGTAGTTTTTTCCAGACTTTAGAGCCTTTTTGAGGGTCCAAACGGCCTTTTCTGGGGCCGAGACTTACCGCACGTGTGCTGGGGTGTGTGCGCGTATGTAAATTTTTCCAGATCGCTAGAATTAGAAGTCCTGGTAGCCAAGTTTCCTGAGGGCTTTCCAACGCAACTGAAACCGGCTCAATCGGAGCTCGTTCTCATCCACGTTGATAGTCCCTATCAATTCCCTCTCTAGAATGATTATATTCTTCTATTTTTCCACTGTCTCTTCGCTAGTGTGAGACTAACACCGTATCGTAGCCGCTCATTGGTGGGGCGTCTACGACCTGAAGACCATATGGACGTACTGCCCTTTATAATATCGAGCTGTAATTGCACAAAAAAGTAGTTTTTTCCAGACTTTAGGGCCTTTTTGAGGGTCCAAACGGCCTTTTTTGGGGCCGAGACTTACCGCACGTGTGCTGGGGTGTGTGCGCATATGTAATATTTTCCCGGTCGCTAGAATTAGAAGTCCTTGTAGCCTAGTTTCCCGAGGGCTTTCCAACGCCACTGAAACCGGCTCAATCGGAGCTCGTTCTCATCCGCGTTGATAATCCCTATCAATTTACCTCTCTAGAATGATTATATTCTTCTATTTTTCCACCATCTCTTCGCTAGTGTGAGACTAACACCCTATCCTAGCCGCTCATTGGTGGGGCGTCTACGACCTGAAGACCGTATGGACGTACTGCCCTTTATAATATCGAGCTGTAATTGCACAAAAAAGTAGTTTTTTCCAGAATTTTACAGCCTTTTTGAGGGTCCAAACGGCCTTTTCTGGGCCGAGACTTACCGCACGTGTGCTGGCGTGCGTGCGCGTATGTAAATTTTTCCAGATCACTAGAATTAGAAGCCCTGGTAGACTAGTTTTCCGAGGGCTTTCCAACGCCACTGAAACCGGCTCAATCGGAGCTCGTTCTCATCCGCGTTGATAGTCCCTATTAATTCCCTCTCTAGAATGATTATATTCTTCTATTTTTCCACCGTCTCTTCTCTAGTGTGAGACTAACACCCTATCGTAGCTGCTCATTGGTGGGGCGTCTACGACCTGAAGAACATATGGACGTACTGCCCTTTATAATATCGAGTTGTAATTGCACAAAAAAGTAGTTTTTTCGAGACTTTAGAGCCATTTTGAGGGTCCAAACGGCCTTTTCTGGGGCCGAGACTTACCGCACGTGTGCTAGGGTGTGTGCGCGTACTTAAATTTTTCTAGATCGCTAGAATTACAAGTCCTGGTAGCCTAGTTTCCCGAGGCATTTCCAACGCCACTGAAACCGGCTCAATCGGAGCTCGTTCTCATCCGCGTTGATAGTCCCTATCAATTCCCTCTCTAGAATGATTATATTCTTCTATTTTCCCACCGTCTCTTTGCTAGTGTGAGACTAACACCGTATCGTAGCCGCTCATTGGTGGGGCGTCCATGACCTGAAGACCATATGGACGTACTGCCCTTTATAATATCGAGCTGTAATTGCACAAAAAAGTAGTGTTTTCCAGACTTTAAAGCCTTTTTGAGGGTCCAAACGGCCTTTTCTGGGGCCGAGACTTACCGCACGTGTGCTGGGGTGTGTGCGCGTATGTAATATTTTCCAGATCGCTAGAATTAGAAGTTCTGGTAGCCTAGTTTCCCATTGGCTTTCCAACACCACTGAAACCGGCTCAATCGGAGCTCGTTCTCATCCGCGTTGATAGTCCCTATCAATTTTCCTCTCTAGAATGATTATATTCTTCAATTTTTCCACTGTCTCTTCGCTAGTGTGAGACTAACACCCTATCGTAGCCACTCATTGGTGGGGCGTCTACGACCTCAACACCATATGGACGTACTGCCCTTTATAATATCGAGTTGTAATTGCACAAAAAAGTAGTTTTTTCCAGACTTTAGAGCCTTTTTGAGGGTCCAAACGGCCTTTTCTGGGGCCGAGACTTACCGCACGTGTGCTGGGGTGTGTGCGCGTATGTAAATTTTTCCAGACCACTAGAATTAGAAGTCCTGGTAGCCTAGTTTCCCGAGGGCTTTCCAACGCCACTGAAACTGGCTCAATCGGAGCTCGTTCTCATCTGTGTTGATAGTCACTATCAATTCCCTCTCTAGAATGATTATATTCTTCTATTTTTCCACTGTCTCTTCGCTAGTGTGAGACTAACACCCTATCGTAGCCACTCATTGGTGGGGCGTCTATGACCTGAAGACCATATGGACGTACCGCCCTTTATAATATCGAGCTGTAATTGCATGAAAAAGTAGTTTTTTCCAGACTTTAGAGCCTTTTTGAGGGTCCAAACGGCCTTTTCTGGGGCCGAGACTTACCGCATGTGTGCTGGGGTGTGTGCGCGTATGTAAATTTTTCCAGACTGCTAGAATTAGAAGTCCTGGTAGCCTAGTTTCCCGAGGGCTTTCCAACGCCACTGAAACCGGCTCAATCGGAGCTCGTTCTCATCCGCGTTGATAGTCCCTATCAATTCCCTCTCTAGAATGATTATATTCTTCTATTTTTCCACCGTCTCTTCGCTAGTGTGATACTAACACCCTATCGTAGCCGCTCATTGGTGGGGCGTCTATGACCTGAAGACCATATGGATGTACTACCCTTTATAATATCGAGCTGTAATTGCACAAAAAAGTTGTTTTTTCCAGACTTTAAAGCCTTTTTGAGGGTCCAAACGGCCTTTTCTGGGGCCGAGACTTACCGCACGTGTGCTGGGGTGTGTGCGCGTATGTAAATTTTTCCAGATCGCTAGAATTAGAAGTCCTGGTAGCCAAGTTTCCTGAGGGCTTTCCAACGCAACTGAAACCGGCTCAATCGGAGCTCGTTCTCATCCACGTTGATAGTCCCTATCAATTCCCTCTCTAGAATGATTATATTCTTCTATTTTTCCACCGTCTCTTCGCTAGTGTGAGACTAACACCGTATCGTAGCCGCTTATTGGTGGGGCGTCTACGACCTGAAGACCATATGGACGTACTGCCCTTTATAATATCGAGCTGTAATTGCACAAAAAAGTAGTTTTTTCCAGACTTTAGAGCCTTTTGAGGGTCCAAACGGCCTTTTTTGGGGCCGAGACTTACCGCACGTGTGCTGGGGTGTGTGCGCATATGTAATATTTTCCCGGTCGCTAGAATTAGAAGTCCTTGTAGCCTAGTTTCCTGAGGGCTTTCCAACGCCACTGAAACCGGCTCAATCGGAGCTCGTTCTCATCCGCGTTGATAGTCCCTATCAATTTACCTCTCTAGAATGATTATATTCTTCTATTTTTCCACCGTCTCTTCGCTAGTGTGAGACTAACACCCTATCGCAGCCGCTCATTGGTGGGGCGTCTACGACCTGAAGACCATATGGATGTACTGCCCTTTATAATATCGAGCTGTAATTGCACAAAAAAGTAGTTTTTTCCAGCATTTTACAGCCTTTTTGAGGGTCCAAACGGCCTTTTCTGGGCCGAGACTTACCGCACGTGTGCTGGGGTGTGTGCGCGTATGTAAATTTTTCCAGATCACTAGAATTAGAAGCCCTGGTAGACTAGTTTTCCGAGGGCTTTCCAACGCCACTGAAACCGGCTCAATCGGAGCTCGTTCTCATCCGCGTTGATAGTCTCTATTAATTCCCTCTCTAGAATGATTATATTCTTCTATTTTTCCACCGTCTCTTCACTAGTGTGAGACTAACACCCTATCGTAGCCATTCATTGGTGGGGCGTCTACGACCTGAAGACTATATGGACGTACTGCCCATTATAATATCGAGCTGTAATTGCACAAAAAAGTAGTTTTTTCGAGACTTTAGAGCCTTTTTGAGGGTCCAAACGGCCTTTTCTGGGGCCGAGACTTACCGCACGTGTGCTAGGGTGTGTGCGCGTACTTAAATTTTTCTACATCGCTAGAATTACAAGTCCTGGTAGCCTAGTTTCCCGAGGCATTTCCAACGCCACTGAAACCGGCTCAATCGGAGCTCGTTCTCATCCGCGTTGATAGTCCCTATCAATTCCCTCTCTAGAATGATTATATTCTTCTATTTTCCCACCGTCTCTTCGCTAGTGTGAGACTAACACCCTATCGTAGCCACTCATTGGTGGGGCGTCTATGACCTGAAGACCATATGGACGTACTGCCCTTTATAATATCGAGCTGTAATTGCACAAAAAAGTAGTTTTTTCCAGACTTTAGAGCCTTTTTGAGGGTCCAAACGGCCTTTTCTGGGGCCGAGACTTACCGCACGTGTGCTGGGGTGTGTGCGCGTATGTAAATTTTTCCAGACCACTAGAATTAGAAGTCCTGGTAGCCTAGTTTCCCGAGGGCTTTCCAACGCCACTGAAACTGGCTCAATCGGAGCTCGTTCTCATCTGTGTTGATAGTCCCTATCAATTCCCTCTCTAGAATGATTATATTCTTCTATTTTTCCACTGTCTCTTCGCTAGTGTGAGACTAACACCCTATCGTAGCCACTCATTGGTGGGGCGTCTATGACCTGAAGACCATATGGACGTACCGCCCTTTATAATATCGAGCTGTAATTGCATGAAACAGTAGTTTTTTCCAGACTTTAGAGCCTTTTTGAGGGTCCAAACGGCCTTTTCTGGGGCCGAGACTTACCGCATGTGTGCTGGGGTGTGTGCGCGTATGTAAATTTTTCCAGACTGCTAGAATTAGAAGTCCTGGTAGCCTAGTTTCCCGAGGGCTTTCCAACGCCACTGAAACCGGCTCAATCGGAGCTCGTTATCATCCGTGTTGGTAGTCCCTATCAATTCCCTCTCTAGAATGATTATATTCTTCTATTTTTCCACCGTCTCTTCGCTAGTGTGATACTAACACCCTATCGTAGCCACTCATTGGTGGGGCGTCTATGACCTGAAGACCATATGGATGTACTACCCTTTATAATATCGAGCTGTAATTGCACAAAAAAGTTGTTTTTTCCAGACTTTAAAGCCTTTTTGAGGGTCCAAACGGCCTTTTCTGGGGCCGAGACTTACCGCACGTGTGCTGGGGTGTGTGCGCGTTTGCAAATTTTTCCAGATCGCTAGAATTAGAAGTCTTGGTAGCCAAGTTTCCTGAGGGCTTTCCAACGCAACTGAAACCGGCTCAATCGGAGCTCGTTCTCATCCACGTTGATAGTCCCTATCAATTCCCTCTCTAGAATGATTATATTCTTCTATTTTTCCACCGTCTCTTCGCTAGTGTGATACTAACACCCTATCGTAGCCACTCATTGGTGGGGCGTCTATGACCTGAAGACCATATGGATGTACTACCCTTTATAATATCGAGCTGTAATTGCACAAAAAAGTTGTTTTTTCCAGACTTTAAAGCCTTTTTGAGGGTCCAAACGGCCTTTTCTGGGGCCGAGACTTACCGCACGTGTGCTGGGGTGTGTGCGCGTTTGCAAATTTTTCCAGATCGCTAGAATTAGAAGTCTTGGTAGCCAAGTTTCCTGAGGGCTTTCCAACGCAACTGAAACCGGCTCAATCGGAGCTCGTTCTCATCCACGTTGATAGTCCCTATCAATTCCCTCTCTAGAATGATTATATTCTTCTATTTTTCCACCGTCTCTTCGCTAGTGTGAGACTAACACCGTATCGTAGCCGCTCATTGGTGGGGCGTCTACGACCTGAAGACCATATGGACGTACTGCCCTTTATAATATCGAGCTGTAATTGCACAAAAAAGTAGTTTTTTCCAGACTTTAGAGCCTTTTTGAGGGTCCAAACGGCCTTTTTTGGGGCCGAGACTTACCGCACGTGTGCTGGGGTGTGTGCGCATATGTAATATTTTCCCGGTCGCTAGAATTAGAAGTCCTTGTAGCCTAGTTTCCTGAGGGCTTTCCAACGCCTCTGAAACCGGTTCAATCGGAGCTCGTTCTCATCCGCGTTGATAGTCCCTATCAATTTACCTCTCTAGAATGATTATATTCTTCTATTTTTCCACCGTCTCTTCGCTAGTGTGAGACTAACACCCTATCGTAGCCACTCATTGGTGGGGCGTCTACGACCTGAAGACCGTATGGATGTACTGCCCTTTATAATATCGAGCTGTAATTGCACAAAAAAGTAGTTTTTTCCAGCATTTTACAGCCTTTTTGAGGGTCCAAACGGCCTTTTCTGGGCCGAGACTTACCGCACGTGTGCTGGGGTGTGTGCGCGTATGTAAATTTTTCCAGATCACTAGAATTAGAAGCCCTGGTAGACTAGTTTTCCGAGGGCTTTCCAACGCCACTGAAACCGGCTCAATCGGAGCTCGTTCTCATCCGCGTTGATAGTCTCTATTAATTCCCTCTCTAGAATGATTATATTCTTCTATTTTTCCACCGTCTCTTCACTAGTGTGAGACTAACACCCTATCGTAGCCGTTCATTGGTGGGGCGTCTACGACCTGAAGACCATATGGACGTACTGCCCTTTATAATATCGAGTTGTAATTGCACAAAAAAGTAGTTTTTTCGAGACTTTAGAGCCTTTTTGAGGGTCCAAACGGCCTTTTCTGGGGCCGAGACTTACCGCACGTGTGCTAGGGTGTGTGCGCGTACTTAAATTTTTCTAGATCGCTAGAATTACAAGTCCTGGTAGCCTAGTTTCCCGAGGCCTTTCCAACGCCACTGAAACCGGCTCAATCGGAGCTCGTTCTCATCCGCGTTGATAGTCCCTATCAATTCCCTCTCTAGAATGATTATATTCTTCTATTTTCCCACCGTCTCTTTGCTAGTGTGAGACTAACACCGTATCGTAGCCGCTCATTGGTGGGGCGTCCATGACCTGAAGACCATATGGACGTACTGCCCTTTATAATATTGAGCTGTAATTGCACAAAAAAGTAGTTTTTTCCAGACTTTAGAGCCTTTTTGAGGGTCCAAACGGCCTTTTCTGGGGCCGAGACTAACCGCATGTGTGCTGGGGTGTGTGCGCATATGTAATATTTTCCCGATCGCTAGAATTAGAAGTCCTGGTAGCCTAGTTTCCCGAGGGCTTTCCAACGCCACTGAAACCGGCTCAATCGGAGCTCGTTCTCATCCGCGTTGATAGTCCCTATCAATTTCCCTCTCTAGAATGATTATATTCTTCTATTTTCCACCATCTCTTCGCTGGTGTGAGACTAACACCCTATCGTAGCCGCTCATTGGTGGGGCGTCTACGACCTGAAGACCATATGGACGTTCTTCCCTTTATAATATCGAGCTGTAATTGCACAAAAAAGTAGTTTTTTCGAGACTTTAGAGCCTTTTTGAGGGTCCAAACGGCCTTTTCTGGGGCCGAAACTTATAGCACGTGTGCTGGGGTGTGTGCGCATACTTAAATTTTTCTAGATCGCTAGAATTAGAAGTGCTGGTAGCCTAGTTTCCCGAGGCCTTTCCAACGCCACTGAAACCGGCTCAATCGGAGCTCGTTCTCATCCGTGTTGATAGTCCCTATCAATTCCCTCTCTAGAATGATTATATTCTTCTATTTTCCCACCGTCTCTTTGCTAGTGTGAGACTAACACCCTATCGTAGCCGCTCATTGGTGGGGTGTCTACGACCGGAAGACCATATGGACGTACTGCCCTTTATAATATCGAGCTGTAATTGCACAAAAAAGTAGTTTTTAAAAGACTTTAGAGCCTTTTTGAGAGTCCAAACGGCCTTTTCTGGGGCCGAGACTTACAACACGTGTGCTGGGGTGTGTGCGCGTAAGTAAATTTTTCCAGATCGCTAGAATTAGAAATCCTGGTAGCCTAGTTTTCCGAGGCCTTTCCAACGCCACTGAAACCGGCTCAATCGGAGCTCGTTCTCATCCGCGTTGATAGTCCCTATCAATTCCCTCTCTAGAATGATTATATTCTTCTATTTTTCCACCATCTCTTCGCTAGTGTGAGACTAACACCCTATCGTAGCCGCTCATTGGTGGGGCGTCAACGAGCTGAAGACCATATGGACGTACTGCCCTTTATAATATGGAGCTGTAATTGCACAAAAAAGTAGTTTTTCCCAGACTTTAGAGCCTTTTTGAGGGTCCAAACGGCCTTTTCTGGGGCTGAGACTTACCGCACGTGTGCTTGGGTGTGTGCGCGTATGTAATATTTTCCAGATGGCTAGAATTAGAAGTGCTGGTAGCCTAGTTTCCCGAGGGCTTTCCAACACCACTGAACCCTGCTCAATCGGAGCTCGTTCTCATCCACGTTGATAGTCCTTATCTGTTCCCTCTCTAGAATTATTATATTCTTCTATGTTTCCACCGTCTCTTCGCTAGTGTGAGACTAACACCCTATCGTTGCCGCTCATTGGTGGGGCGTCTATGACCTGAAGACCATATGGACGTACCGCCCTTTATAATATCGAGCTGTAATTGCATGAAAAAGTAGGTTTTTCCAGAGTTTAGAGCCTTTTTGAGGGTCCAAACGGCCTTTTCTGGGGCCGAGACTTACCGCACGTGTGCTGGGGAGTGTGCGTGTATGTAAATTTTTCCAAACTGCTAGAATTAGAAGTCCTGGTAGCCTAGTTTCCCGAGGGCTTTCCAACGCCACTGAAACCGGCTCAATTGGAGCTCGTTCTCATCCGCGTTGATAGTCCCTATCAATTCCCTCTCTATTTTTCCACTGTCTCTTCACTAGTGTGAGACTAACACCCTATCGTAGCCGCTCATTGGTGGGGCGTCTACGACCTGAAGACCATATGGACGTACTGCCCTTTATAATATCGAGTTGTAATTGCACAAATTAGTAGTTTTTTCGAGACTTTAGAGCCTTTTCTGGGGCCGAGACTTACCGCACGTGTGCTTGGGTGTGTGCGCGTATGTAATATTTTCCAGATGGCTAGAATTAGAAGTGCTGGTAGCCTAGTTTCCCAAGGGCTTTCCAACACCACTGAACCCGGCTCAATCGGAGCTCGTTCTCATCCACGTTGATAGTCCCTATCTGTTCCCTCTCTAGAATTATTATATTCTTCTATGTTTCCACCGTCTCTTCGCTAGTGTGAGACTAACACCCTATCGTTGCCGCTCATTGGTGGGGCGTCTATGACCTGAAGACCATATGGACGTACCGCCCTTTATAATATCGAGCTGTAATTGCATGAAAAAGTAGGTTTTTCCAGAGTTTAGAGCCTTTTTGAGGGTCCAAACGGCCTTTTCTGGGGCCGAGACTTACCGCACGTGTGCTGGGGAGTGTGCGTGTATGTAAATTTTTCCAAACTGCTAGAATTAGAAGTCCTGGTAGCCTAGTTTCCCGATGGCTTTCCAACGCCACTGAAACCGGCTCAATTGGAGCTCGTTCTCATCCGCGTTGATAGTCCCTATCAATTCCCTCTCTATTTTTCCACTGTCTCTTCACTAGTGTGAGACTAACACCCTATCGTAGCCGCTCATTGGTGGGGCGTCTACGACCTGAAGACCATATGGACGTACTGCCCTTTATAATATCGAGTTGTAATTGCACAAATAAGTAGTTTTTTCGAGACTTTAGAGCCTTTTTGAGGGTCCAAACGGCCTTTTCTGGGGCCGAGACTTACCGCACGTGTGCAAGGGTGTGTGCGCGTACTTAAATTTTTCTAGATCGCTAGAATTACAAGTCCTGGTAGCCTAGTTTCCCGAGGCCTTTCCAACGCCACTGAAACCGGCTCAATCGGAGCTCGTTCTCATCCGCGTAGATAGTCCCTTTCAATTCCCTCTCTAGAATGATTATATTCTTCTATTTTCCCACCGTCTCTTTGCTAGTGTGAGACTAACACCGTATCGTAGCCGCTCATTGGTGGGGCGTCCATGACCTAAAGACCATATGGACGTACTGCCCTTTATAATATCGAGCTGTAATTGCACAAAAAAGTAGTTTTTTCCAGACTTTAGAGCATTTTTGAGGGTCCAAACGGCCTTTTCTGGGGCCGAGACTTACCGCACGTGTGCTGGGTGTGTGCGCATATGTAATATTTTCCCGATCGCTAGAATTAGAAGTCCTGGTAGCCTAGTTTCCCGAGGGCTTTCCAACGCCACTGAAACCCGCTCAATCGGAGCTCGTTCTCATCCGCGTTGATAGTCCCTATTAATTCCCTCTCTAGAATGATTATATTCTTCTATTTTTCCACCATCTCTTTGCTGGTGTGAGACTAACACCCTGTCGTAGCCGCTCATTGGTGGGGTGTCTACGACCTAAAGACCATATGGACGTTCTGCCCTTTATAATATCGAGCTGTAATTGCACAAAAAAGTAGTTTTTTCGAGACTTTAGAGCCTTTTTGAGGGTCCAAACGGCCTTTTCTGGGGCCGAGACTTACAACACGTGTGCTGGGGTGTGTGCGCATACTTAAATTTTTCTAGATCGCTAGAATTAGAAGTGCTGGTAGCCTAGTTTCCCGAGGCCTTTCCAACGCCACTGAAACCGGCTCAATTGGAGCTCGTTCTCATCCGCGTTGATAGTCCCTATCAATTCCCTCTCTATTTTTCCACTGTCTCTTCACTAGTGTGAGACTAACACCCTATCGTAGCCGCTCATTGGTGGGGCGTCTACGACCTGAAGACCATATGGACGTACTGCCCTTTATAATATCGAGTTGTAATTGCACAAATAAGTAGTTTTTTCGAGACTTTAGAGCCTTTTCTGGGGCCGAGACTTACCGCACGTGTGCTTGGGTGTGTGCGCGTATGTAATATTTTCCAGATGGCTAGAATTAGAAGTGCTGGTAGCCTAGTTTCCCGAGGGCATTCCAACACCACTGAACCCGGCTCAATCGGAGCTCGTTCTCATCCACGTTGATAGTCCCTATCTGTTCCCTCTCTAGAATTATTATATTCTTCTATGTTTCCACCGTCTCTTCGCTAGTGTGAGACTAACACCCTATCGTTGCCGCTCAGTGGTGGGGCGTCTATGACCTGAAGACCATATGGACGTACCGCCCTTTATAATATCGAGCTGTAATTGCATGAAAAAGTAGGTTTTTCCAGAGTTTAGAGCCTTTTTGAGGGTCCAAACGGCCTTTTCTGGGGCCGAGACTTACCGCACGTGTGCTGGGGAGTGTGCGTGTATGTAAATTTTTCCAAACTGCTAGAATTAGAAGTCCTGGTAGCCTAGTTTCCCGACGGCTTTCCAACGCCACTGAAACCGGCTCAATTGGAGCTCGTTCTCATCCGCGTTGATAGTCCCTATCAATTCCCTCTCTATTTTTCCACTGTCTCTTCACTAGTGTGAGACTAACACCCTATCGTAGCCGCTCATTGGTGGGGCGTCTACGACCTGAAGACCATATGGACGTACTGCCCTTTATAATATCGAGTTGTAATTGCACAAATAAGTAGTTTTTTCGAGACTTTAGAGCCTTTTTGAGGGTCCAAACGGCCTTTTCTGGGGCCGAGACTTACCGCACGTGTGCAAGGGTGTGTGCGCGTACTTAAATTTTTCTAGATCGCTAGAATTACAAGTCCTGGTAGCCTAGTTTCCCGAGGCCTTTCCAACGCCACTGAAACCGGCTCAATCGGAGCTCGTTCTCATCCGCGTAGATAGTCCCTTTCAATTCCCTCTCTAGAATGATTATATTCTTCTATTTTCCCACCGTCTCTTTGCTAGTGTGAGACTAACACCGTATCGTAGCCGCTCATTGGTGGGGCGTCCATGACCTAAAGACCATATGGACGTACTGCCCTTTATAATATCGAGCTGTAATTGCACAAAAAAGTAGTTTTTTCCAGACTTTAGAGCATTTTTGAGGGTCCAAACGGCCTTTTCTGGGGCCGAGACTTACCGCACGTGTGCTGGGTGTGTGCGCATATGTAATATTTTCCCGATCGCTAGAATTAGAAGTCCTGGTAGCCTAGTTTCCCGAGGGCTTTCCAACGCCACTGAAACCCGCTCAATCGGAGCTCGTTCTCATCCGCGTTGATAGTCCCTATTAATTCCCTCTCTAGAATGATTATATTCTTCTATTTTTCCACCATCTCTTTGCTGGTGTGAGACTAACACCCTGTCGTAGCCGCTCATTGGTGGGGTGTCTACGACCTAAAGACCATATGGACGTTCTGCCCTTTATAATATCGAGCTGTAATTGCACAAAAAAGTAGTTTTTTCGAGACTTTAGAGCCTTTTTGAGGGTCCAAACGGCCTTTTCTGGGGCCGAGACTTACAACACGTGTGCTGGGGTGTGTGCGCATACTTAAATTTTTCTAGATCGCTAGAATTAGAAGTGCTGGTAGCCTAGTTTCCCGAGGCCTTTCCAACGCCACTGAAACCGGCTCAATTGGAGCTCGTTCTCATCCGCGTTGATAGTCCCTATCAATTCCCTCTCTATTTTTCCACTGTCTCTTCACTAGTGTGAGACTAACACCCTATCGTAGCCGCTCATTGGTGGGGCGTCTACGACCTGAAGACCATATGGACGTACTGCCCTTTATAATATCGAGTTGTAATTGCACAAATAAGTAGTTTTTTCGAGACTTTAGAGCCTTTTCTGGGGCCGAGACTTACCGCACGTGTGCTTGGGTGTGTGCGCGTATGTAATATTTTCCAGATGGCTAGAATTAGAAGTGCTGGTAGCCTAGTTTCCCGAGGGCTTTCCAACACCACTGAACCCGGCTCAATCGGAGCTCGTTCTCATCCACGTTGATAGTCCCTATCTGTTCCCTCTCTAGAATTATTATATTCTTCTATGTTTCCACCGTCTCTTCGCTAGTGTGAGACTAACACCCTATCGTTGCCGCTCAGTGGTGGGGCGTCTATGACCTGAAGACCATATGGACGTACCGCCCTTTATAATATCGAGCTGTAATTGCATGAAAAAGTAGGTTTTTCCAGAGTTTAGAGCCTTTTTGAGGGTCCAAACGGCCTTTTCTGGGGCCGAGACTTACCGCACGTGTGCTGGGGAGTGTGCGTGTATGTAAATTTTTCCAAACTGCTAGAATTAGAAGTCCTGGTAGCCTAGTTTCCCGACGGCTTTCCAACGCCACTGAAACCGGCTCAATTGGAGCTCGTTCTCATCCGCGTTGATAGTCCCTATCAATTCCCTCTCTATTTTTCCACTGTCTCTTCACTAGTGTGAGACTAACACCCTATCGTAGCCGCTCATTGGTGGGGCGTCTACGACCTGAAGACCATATGGACGTACTGCCCTTTATAATATCGAGTTGTAATTGCACAAATAAGTAGTTTTTTCGAGACTTTAGAGCCTTTTTGAGGGTCCAAACGGCCTTTTCTGGGGCCGAGACTTACCGCACGTGTGCAAGGGTGTGTGCGCGTACTTAAATTTTTCTAGATCGCTAGAATTACAAGTCCTGGTAGCCTAGTTTCCCGAGGCCTTTCCAACGCCACTGAAACCGGCTCAATCGGAGCTCGTTCTCATCCGCGTAGATAGTCCCTTTCAATTCCCTCTCTAGAATGATTATATTCTTCTATTTTCCCACCGTCTCTTTGCTAGTGTGAGACTAACACCGTATCGTAGCCGCTCATTGGTGGGGCGTCCATGACCTAAAGACCATATGGACGTACTGCCCTTTATAATATCGAGCTGTAATTGCACAAAAAAGTAGTTTTTTCCAGACTTTAGAGCATTTTTGAGGGTCCAAACGGCCTTTTCTGGGGCCGAGACTTACCGCACGTGTGCTGGGTGTGTGCGCATATGTAATATTTTCCCGATCGCTAGAATTAGAAGTCCTGGTAGCCTAGTTTCCCGAGGGCTTTCCAACGCCACTGAAACCCGCTCAATCGGAGCTCGTTCTCATCCGCGTTGATAGTCCCTATTAATTCCCTCTCTAGAATGATTATATTCTTCTATTTTTCCACCATCTCTTTGCTGGTGTGAGGCTAACACCCTATCGTAGCCGCTCATTGGTGCGGCATCTACGACCTGAAGACCATATGGACGTTCTGCCCTTTATAATATCGAGCTGTAATTGCACAAAAAAGTAGTTTTTTCGAGACTTTAGATCCTTTTTGAGGGTCCAAACAGCCTTTTCTGGGGCCGAGACTTACAGCACATGTGCTGGGGTGTATGCACGTACTTAAATTTTTCTAGATCGCTAGAATTAGAAGTGTTGGTAGCCTAGTTTCCCGAGGCCTTTCCAACGCCACTGAAACCGGCTCAATCGGAGCTCGTTCTCATCCGCGTTGATAGTCCCTATCAATTCCCTCTCTAGAATGATTATATTCTTCTATTTTCCCACCGTCTCTTTGCTAGTGTGAGACTAACACTCTATCGTAGCTGCTCATTGGTGGGGCGTCTACGACCGGAAGACCATATGGACGTACTGCCCTTTATAATATCGAGCTGTAATTGCACAAAAAAGTAGTTTTTTCCAGACTTTAGAGCCTTTTTGAGGGTCCAAACGGCCTTTTCTGGGGCCGAGACTTACCGCACGTGTGCTAGGGTGTGTGCGCGTACTTAAATTTTTCTAGATGGCTAGAATTACAAGTCCTGGTAGCCTAGTTTCTCGAGGCCTTTCCAACGCCACTGAAACCGGCTCAATCGGAGCTCGTTCTCATCCGCGTTGATAGTCCATATCAATTCCCTCTCTAGAATGATTATATTCTTCTATTTTCCCACCGTCTCTTTGCTAGTGTGAGACTAACACCGTATCGTAGCCGCTCATTGGTGGGGCGTCCATGACCTGAAGACCATATGGACGTACTGCCGTTTATAATATCGAGCTGTAATTGCACAAAAAAGTAGTTTTTTCCAGACTTTAGAGCCTTTTTGAGGGTCCAAACGGCCTTTTCTGGGGCCGAGACTTACCGCACGTGTGCTGGGGAGTGTGCGCATATGTAATATTTTCCTGATCGCTAGAATTAGAAGTCCTGGTAGCATAGTTTCCCGAGGGCTTTCCAACGCCACTGAAACCCGCTCAATCGGAGCTCGTTCTCATCCGCGTTGATAGTCCCTATTAATTCCCTCTCTAGAATGATTATATTCTTCTATTTTTCCACCATCTCTTTGCTGGTGTGAGACTAACACCCTGTCGTAGCCGCTCATTGGTGGTGTGTCTACGACCTAAAGACCATATGGACGTTCTGCCCTTTATAATATCGAGCTGTAATTGCACAAAAAAGTAGTTTTTTCGAGACTTTAGAGCCTTTTTGAGGGTCCAAACGGCCTTTTCTGGGGCCGAGACTTACAACACGTGTGCTGGGGTGTGTGCGCATACTTAAATTTTTCTAGATCGCTAGAATTAGAAGTGCTGGTAGCCTAGTTTCCCGAGGCCTTTCCAACGCCACTGAAACCGGCTCAATCGGAGCTCGTTCTCATCCGCGTTGATAGTCCCTATCAATTCCCTCTCTAGAATGATTATATTCTTCTATTTTCCCACCGTCTCTTTGCTAGTGTGAGACTAACACCCTATCGTAGCCGCTCATTGGTGGGGCGTCTACGACCGGAAGACCATATGGACGTACTGCCCTTTATAATATCGAGCTGTAATTGCACAAAAAAGTAGTTTTTTAAAGACTTTAGAGCCTTTTTGAGGGTCCAAACGGCCTTTTCTGGGGCCGAGACTTACAGCACGTGTGCTGGGGTTTGTGCGCGTAAGTAAATTTTTGCAGATCGCTAGAATTAGAAGTCCTGGTAGCCTAGTTTCCCGAGGCCTTTCCAACGCCACTGAAACCGGCTCAATCAGAGCTCGTTCTCATCCGCGTTGATAGTCCCTATCAATTCCCTCTCTAGAATGATTATATTCTTCTATTTTTCCACCATCTCTTCGCTAGTGTGAGACTAACACCCTATCGTAGCCGCTCATTGGTGGGGCGTCAACGACCTGAAGACCATATGGACGTACTGCCCTTTATAATATCGAGCTGTAATTGCACAAAAAAGTAGTTTTTTCCTGACTTTAGAGCCTTTTTGAGGGTCCAAATGGCCTTTTCTGGGGCCGAGACTTACCGCACGTGTGCTTGGGTGTGTGCGCGTATGTAATATTTTCCAGATGGCTAGAATTAGAAGTGCTGGTAGCCTAGTTTCCAGAGGGCTTTCCAACACCACTGAACCCGGCTCAATCGGAGCTCGTTCTCATCCGCGTTGATAGTCCCTATCAATTCCCTCTCTAGAATTATTATATTCTTCTATGTTTCCACCGTCTCTTCGCTAGTGTGAGACTAACACCCTATTGTAGCCGCTCATTGGTGGGGCATCTATGACCTGAAGACCATATGGACGTACCGCCCTTTATAATATCGAGCTGTAATTGCATGAAAAAGTATTTTTTTCCAGAGTTTAGAGCCTTTTTGAGGGTCCAAACGGCCTTTTCTGGGGCCGAGACTTACCGCACGTGTGCTGGGGTGTGTGCGTGTATGTAAATTTTTCCAAACTGCTAGAATTAGAAGTCTTGGTAGCCTAGTTTCCCGAGGGCTTTCCAACGCCACTTAAACCGGCTCAATCGGAGCTCGTTCTCATCCGCGTTGATAGTCCCTATCAATTCCCTCTCTAGAATGATTATATTCTTCTATTTTTCCACCGTCTCTTCGCTAGTGTGAGACTAACACCCTATCGTAGCTGCTCATTGGTGGGGCGTCTATGACCTGAAGACCATATGGACGTACTGCCCTTTATAATATCGAGCTGTAATTGCACAAAAAAGTAGTTTTTTCCAGACTTTAGAGCCTTTTTGAGGGTCCAAACGGCCTTTTTTGGGGCCGAGACTTACCGCACGTGTGCTGGGGTGTGTACGCGTATGTAAATTTCTCCAGATCGCTAGAATTAGAATTCCTGGTAGCCTAGTTTCCTGAGGGCTTTCCAACGCCACTGAAACCGGCTCAATCGGAGCTCGTTCTCATCCGCGTTGATAGTCTCTATCAATTCCATCACTAGAATGATTATATTCTTCTATTTTTCCACCGTCTCTTTGCTAGTGTGAGACTAACACCCTATCGTAGCCGCACATTGGTGGGGCGTCTATGACCTGAAGACCATATGGACGTACTGCCCTTTATAATATCGAGCTGTAATTGCACAAAAAAGTAGTTTTTGCCAGACTTTAGAGCCTTTTTGAGGGTCCAAACGGAATTTTCTGGGACCGAGACTTACCGCACGTGCGCTGGGGTGTGTACGTGTATGTAAATTTCTCCAGATCGCTAGAATTAGAATTCCTGGTAGCCTAGTTTCCTGAGGGCTTTCCAACGCCACTGAAACCGGCTCAATCGGAGCTCGTTCTCATCCGCGTTGATAGTCTCTATCAATTCCATCACTAGAATGATTATATTCTTCTATTTTTCCACCGTCTCTTTGCTAGTGTGAGACTAACACCCTATCGTAGCCGCACATTGGTGGGGCGTCTATGACCTGAAGACCATATGGACATACTACCCTTTATAATATCGAGCTGTAATTGCACAAAAAAGTAGTGTTTTCCAGACTTTTGAGCCTTTTTGAGGGTCCAAACGGCCTTTTCTGGGGCCGAGACTTACCGCACGTGTGCTGGGGTGTGTGCGCGTACCTAAATTTTCCCAGATTGCTAGAATTAGAAGTCTTGGTAGCCTAGTTTCCCGAGGGCTTTTCAACGCCACTAAAACCGGCTCAATCGGACCTCGTTCTCATCCGCGTTGATAGTCCCTATCAATTCCCTCTCTAGAATGATTATATTCTTCTATTTTTCCACCGTCTCTTCGCTAGTGTGAGACTAACACCCTATCGTAGCCGCTCATTGGTGGGGCGTCTATGACCTCAAGACCATATGGACGTACTGCCATTTATAATATCGAGCTGTAATTGCACAAAAAAGTAGTTTTTGCCAGACTTTAGAGCCTTTTTGAGGATCCAAACGGCCTTTTCTGGGGCCGAGACATACCGCACGTGTGCTGGGGTGTGTGGGCGTATGTAATATTTTCCAGATGGCTAAAATTAGAAGTCCTGGTAGCCTAGTTTCCCGAGGGCTTTCCAACACCACTGAACCCGGCTCAATCGGAGCTCGTTCTCATCCGCGTTGATAGTCCCTATCAATTCTTTCTCTAGAATGATTATATTCTTCTATTTTTCCACCGTCTCTTCGCTAGTGTGTGACTAACACCCTATCGTAGCCACTCATTGGTGGGGCATCTATGACCTGAAGACCATATGGACGTACCGACCTTTATAATATCGAGCTGTAATTGCATGAAAAAGTAGTTTTTTCCAGACTTTAGAGCCTTTTTGACGGTCCAAACGGCCTTTTCTGGGGCCGGGACTTACCGCACGTGTGCTGGGGTGTGTGCGCATATGTAAATTTTTCCATATCGCTAGAATTAGAAGTCCTGGTAGCCTAGTTTCCCAAGGGCTTTCCAACGCCACTGAAACCGGCTCAATCGGAGCTCGTTCTCATCCGCGTTGATAGTCCCTATCAATTCCCTCTCTAAAATGATTATATTCTTCTATTTTTCCACCGTCTCTTCGCTAGTGTGAGAATAACACCCTATCGTAGCCTCTCATTGGTGGGGCGTCTATGACCTGAAGACCATATGGACGTACTGCCCTTTATAATATCGAGCTGTAATTGCACAAAAAAGTAGTTTTTGCCAGAGTTTAGAGCCTTTTTGAGGGTCCAAACGGCCTTTTCTGGGGCCGAGACTTACCGCACGTGTGCTGGGGTGTGTGCGCGTATGTAAATTTTTCCAGATCGCTAGAATTAGAAGTCCTGGTAGCCTAGTTTCCTGAGGGCTTTCCAACGCCACTTAAACCGGCTCAATCGGAGCTCGTTCTCATCCACGTTGATAGTCCATATCAATTCCCTCTCTAGAATGATTATATTCTTCTATTTTTCCACTCTCTCTTCTCTAGTGTGAGACTAACACCCTATCGTAGCCGCACATTGGTGGGGCGTCTACGACCTGAAGACCATATGGACGTACAGCCCTTTATAATATCGAGCTATAATTGCACAAAAAAGTAGTTTTTTCCAGACTTTAGAGCCTTTTTGAGGGTCCAAACGGCCTTTCTGGGGCCGAGACTTACCGCACATGTGCTGGGGTGTGTGCGCGTACCTAAATTTTCCTAGATTGCCAGAATTAGAAGTCTTGGTAGCTTAGTTTCCCGAGGGCTTTCCAACGCCACTAAAACCGGCTCAATCGGAGCTCGTTCTCATCCGCGTTGATAGTCCCTATCAATTCCCTCTCTAGAATGATTATATTCTTCTATTTTTCCACCGTCTCTTCGCTAGTGTGAGACTAACACCCTATCATAGCCGCTCATTGGTGGGGCATCTATGACCTGAAGACCATATGGACGTACCGCCCTTTATAATATCGAGCTGTAATTGCATGAAAAAGTAGTTTTTTCCAGACTTTAGAGCCTTTTTGACGGTCCAAACGGCCTTTTCTGGGGCCGAGACTTACCGCATGCGTGCTGGGGTGTGTGCGCGTATGTAAATTTTTCTAGACTGCTAGAATTAGAAGTCCTGGTAGCCTAGTTTCCCGAGGGCTTTCCAACGCCACTGAAACCGGCTCAATCGGAGCTCGTTCTCATCCGCGTTGATAGTCCCTATCAATTCCCTCTCTAGAATGATTATATTCTTCTATTTTTCCACCGTCTCTTCGCTAGTGTGAGACTAACACCCTATCGTAGCCTCTCATTGGTGGGGCGTCTATGACCTGAAGACCATATGGACGTACTGCCCTTTATAATATCGAGCTGTAATTTCACAAAAAAGTAGTTTTTGCCAGAGTTTAGAGCCTTTTTGAGGGTCCAAACGGCCTTTTCTGGGGCCGAGACTTATCGCACGTGTGCTGGGGAGTGTGCGCATATGTAAATTTTTCCAGATCGCTAGAATTAGAAGGCCTGGTAGCCTAGTTTCCTGAGGGCTTTCCAACGCCACTGAAACCGGCTCAATCGGAGCTCGTTCTCATCCGCGTTGATAGTCCCTATCAATTCCCTCTCTAGAATGATTATATTCTTCTATTTTTCCACCATGTCTTTGCTAGTGTGAGACTAACACCCTATCATAGCCGCTCATTGGTGGGGCGTCTACGACCTGAAGACCATATGGACGTACTGCCCTTTATAATATCGAGCTGTAATTGCACAAAAAATTAGTTTTTTCCAGACTTTAGAGCCTTATAGAGGGTACAAACGGCCTTTTCTGGGGCCAAGACTTACCGCACGTGTGCTGGGGTGTGTGCACGTACCTAAACTTTTCCAGATCGCTAGAATTAGAAGTCCTAGTAGCCTAGTTTCCCGAGGGCTTTCCAACACCACTGAACCCCGCTCAATCGGAGCTCGTTCTCATCCGCGTTGATAGTCCCTATCAATTCCCTCTCTAGAATTATTATATTCTTCTATGTTTCCACCGTCTCTTCGCTAGTGTGAGACTAACTCCCTATTGTAGCCGCTCATTGGTGGGGCGTCTATGACCTGAAGACCATATGGACGTACCGCCCTTTATAATATCGAGCTGTAATTGCATGAAAAAGTAGTTTTTTCCAGAGTTTAGAGCCTTTTTGAGGGTCCAAACGGCCTTTTCTGGGGCCGAGACATACCGCACGTGTGCTGGGGTGTGTGGGCGTATGTAATATTTTCCAGATGGCTAAAATTAGAAGTCCTGGTAGCCTAGTTTCCCGAGGGCTTTCCAACACCACTGAACCCGGCTCAATCGGAGCTCGTTCTCATCCGCGTTGATAGTCCCTATCAATTCTTTCTCTAGAATGATTATATTCTTCTATTTTTCCACCGTCTCTTCGCTAGTGTGTGACTAACACCCTATCGTAGCCACTCATTGGTGGGGCATCTATGACCTGAAGACCATATGGACGTACCGACCTTTATAATATCGAGCTGTAATTGCATGAAAAAGTAGTTTTTTCCAGACTTTAGAGCCTTTTTGACGGTCCAAACGGCCTTTTCTGGGGCCGGGACTTACCGCACGTGTGCTGGGGTGTGTGCGCATATGTAAATTTTTCCATATCGCTAGAATTAGAAGTCCTGGTAGCCTAGTTTCCCAAGGGCTTTCCAACGCCACTGAAACCGGCTCAATCGGAGCTCGTTCTCATCCGCGTTGATAGTCCCTATCAATTCCCTCTCTAAAATGATTATATTCTTCTATTTTTCCACCGTCTCTTCGCTAGTGTGAGAATAACACCCTATCGTAGCCTCTCATTGGTGGGGCGTCTATGACCTGAAGACCATATGGACGTACTGCCCTTTATAATATCGAGCTGTAATTGCACAAAAAAGTAGTTTTTGCCAGAGTTTAGAGCCTTTTTGAGGGTCCAAACGGCCTTTTCTGGGGCCGAGACTTACCGCACGTGTGCTGGGGTGTGTGCGCGTATGTAAATTTTTCCAGATCGCTAGAATTAGAAGTCCTGGTAGCCTAGTTTCCTGAGGGCTTTCCAACGCCACTTAAACCGGCTCAATCGGAGCTCGTTCTCATCCACGTTGATAGTCCATATCAATTCCCTCTCTAGAATGATTATATTCTTCTATTTTTCCACTCTCTCTTCTCTAGTGTGAGACTAACACCCTATCGTAGCCGCACATTGGTGGGGCGTCTACGACCTGAAGACCATATGGACGTACAGCCCTTTATAATATCGAGCTATAATTGCACAAAAAAGTAGTTTTTTCCAGACTTTAGAGCCTTTTTGAGGGTCCAAACGGCCTTTCTGGGGCCGAGACTTACCGCACATGTGCTGGGGTGTGTGCGCGTACCTAAATTTTCCTAGATTGCCAGAATTAGAAGTCTTGGTAGCTTAGTTTCCCGAGGGCTTTCCAACGCCACTAAAACCGGCTCAATCGGAGCTCGTTCTCATCCGCGTTGATAGTCCCTATCAATTCCCTCTCTAGAATGATTATATTCTTCTATTTTTCCACCGTCTCTTCGCTAGTGTGAGACTAACACCCTATCATAGCCGCTCATTGGTGGGGCATCTATGACCTGAAGACCATATGGACGTACCGCCCTTTATAATATCGAGCTGTAATTGCATGAAAAAGTAGTTTTTTCCAGACTTTAGAGCCTTTTTGACGGTCCAAACGGCCTTTTCTGGGGCCGAGACTTACCGCATGCGTGCTGGGGTGTGTGCGCGTATGTAAATTTTTCTAGACTGCTAGAATTAGAAGTCCTGGTAGCCTAGTTTCCCGAGGGCTTTCCAACGCCACTGAAACCGGCTCAATCGGAGCTCGTTCTCATCCGCGTTGATAGTCCCTATCAATTCCCTCTCTAGAATGATTATATTCTTCTATTTTTCCACCGTCTCTTCGCTAGTGTGAGACTAACACCCTATCGTAGCCTCTCATTGGTGGGGCGTCTATGACCTGAAGACCATATGGACGTACTGCCCTTTATAATATCGAGCTGTAATTTCACAAAAAAGTAGTTTTTGCCAGAGTTTAGAGCCTTTTTGAGGGTCCAAACGGCCTTTTCTGGGGCCGAGACTTATCGCACGTGTGCTGGGGAGTGTGCGCATATGTAAATTTTTCCAGATCGCTAGAATTAGAAGGCCTGGTAGCCTAGTTTCCTGAGGGCTTTCCAACGCCACTGAAACCGGCTCAATCGGAGCTCGTTCTCATCCACGTTGATAGTCCCTATCAATTCCCTCTCTAGAATGATTATATTCTTCTATTTTTCCACTGTCTCTTCGCTAGTGTGAGACTAACACCCTATCGTAGCCGCACATTGGTGGGGCGTCTACGACCTGAGGACCATATGGACGTACAGCCCTTTATAATATCGAGCTATAATTGCACAAAAAAGTAGTTTTTTCCAGACTTTAGAGCCTTTTTGAGGGTCCAAACGGCCTTTCTGGGGCCGAGACTTACCGCACATGTGCTGGGGTGTGTGCGTGTACCTAAATTTTCCTAGATTGCCAGAATTAGAAGTCCTGGTAGCCTAGTTTCCCGAGGGCTTTCCAACGCCACTAAAACCGGCTCAATCGGAGCTCGTTCTCATCCGCGTTGATAGTCCCTATCAATTCCCTCTCTAGAATGATTATATTCTTCTATTTTTCCACCGTCTCTTCGCTAGTGTGAGACTAACACCCTATCATAGCCGCTCATTGGTGGGGCATCTATGACCTGAAGACCATATGGACGTACTGCCCTTTATAATATCGAGCTGTAATTGCACAAAAAAGTAGTTTTTGCCAGACTTTAGAGCCTTTTTGAGGGTCCAAACGGCCTTTTCTGGGGCCGAGACATACCGCACGTGTGCTGGGGTGTGTGCGCGTATGTAAATTTTTCCAGATCGCTAGAATTAGAAGTCCTGGTAGCCTAGTTTCCTGAGGGCTTTCCAACGCCAGTGAAACCGGCTCAATCGAAGCTCGTTCTCATCCGTGTTGATAGTCCCTATCAATTCCCTCTCTAGAATGATTATATTCTTCTATTATTCCACCGTCTCTTCGCTAGTGTGAGACTAACACCCTATCATAGCCACTCATTGGTGGGGCGTCTACTACCTGAAGACCATATGGACGTACTTCCCTTTATAATATCGAGCTGTAATTGCACAAAAAAGTAGTTTTTTCCAGACTTTAGAGCCTTTTTGAGGGTCCAAACGGCCTTTTCTAGGGCCGAGACTTACCGCACGTGTGCTAGGGTGTGTGCGCGTACTTAAATTTTTCTAGATCGCTAGAATTACAAGTCCTGGTAGCCTAGTTTCCCGAGGCATTTCCAACGCCACTGAAACCGGCTCAATCGGAGCTCGTTCTCATCCGCGTTGATAGTCCCTATCAATTCCCTCTCTAGAATGATTATATTCTTCTATTTTCCCACCGTCTCTTTGCTAGTGTGAGACTAACACCGTATCGTAGCCGCTCATTGGTGGGGCGTCCATGACCTGAAGACCATATGGATGTACTGGCCTTTATAATATCGAGCTGTAATTGCACAAAAAAGTTGTTTTTTCCAGACTTTAGAGCCTTTTTGAGGGTCAAACGTCCTTTTCTGGGGCCGAGACTTACCGCACGTGTGCTGGGGTGTGTGCGCATATGTAATATTTTCCCAATCGCTAGAATTAGAAGTCCTGGTAGCCTAGTTTCCCGAGGGCTTTCCAACGCCACTGAAACCGGCTCAATCGGAGCTCGTTCTCATCCGCGTTGATAGTCCGTATTATATCCCTCTCTAGAATGATTATATTCTTCTATTTTTCCACCATCTCTTTGCTGGTGTGAGACTAACACCCTATCGTAGCCTCTCATTGGTGGGGCGTCTACGACCTGAAGACCATATGGACGTTCTGCCCTTTATAATATCGAGTTGTAATTGCACAAAAAAGTAGTTTTTTCGAGACTTTAGAGCCTTTTTGAGGGTCCAAACGGCCTTTTCTGGGGCCGAGACTTTCAGCTCGTGTGCTGGGGTGTGTGCGCGTACTTAAATTTTTCTAGATCGCTAGAATTAGAAGTGCTGGTAGCCTAGTTTCCCGAGGCCTTTCCAACGCCACTGAAACCGGCTCAATCGGAGCTCGTTCTCATCCGCGTTGATAGTCCCTATCAATTCCCTCTCTAGAATTATTATATTCTTCTATTTTCCCACCGTCTCTTTGCTAGTGTGAGACTAACACCCTATCATAGCTGCTCATTGGTGGGACGTCTACGACCGGAAGACCATATGGACGTACTGCCCTTTATAATATCGAGCTGTAATTGCACAAAAAAGTAGTTTTTTAAAGACTTTAGAGCCTTTTTGAGGGTCCAAACGGCCTTTTCTGGGGCCGAGACTTACCGCACGTGTGCTGGGGTTTGTGCGCGTAAGTAAATTTTTGCAGATCGCTAGAATTAGAAGCCCTGGTAGCCTAGTTTCCCGAGGCCTTTCCAACGCCACTGAAACCGGCTCAATCGGAGCTCGTTCTCATCCGCGTTGATAGTCCCTATCAATTCCCTCTCTAGAATGATTATATTCTTCTATTTTTCCACTGTCTCTTCGCTAGTGTGAGACTAACACCCTATCGTAGCCGCTCATTGGTGGGGCGTCAACGACCTGATGACCATATGGACGTACTGACCTTTATAATATGGAGCGGTAATTGCACAAAAAAGTAGTTTTTTCCTGACTTTAGAGCCTTTTTGAGGGTCCAAACGGCCTTTTCTGGGGCCGAGACTTACCGCACGTGTGCTTGGGTGTGTGTGCGTATGTAATATTTTCCAGATGGCTAGAATTAGAAGTGCTGGTAGCCTAGTTTCCCGAGGGCTTTCCAACACTACTGAACCCGGCTCAATCGGAGCTCGTTCTCATCCGCGTTGATAGTCCCTATCAATTCCCTCTCTAGAATTATTATATTCTTCTATGTTTCCACCGTCTCTTCGCTAGTGTGAGACTAACTCCCTATTGTAGCCGCTCATTGGTGGGGCGTCTATGACCTGAAGACCATATGGACGTACCGCCCTTTATAATATCGAGCTGTAATTGCATGAAAAAGTAGTTTTTTCCAGAGTTTAGAGCCTTTTTGAGGGTCCAAACGGCCTTTTCTGGGGCCGAGACTTACCGCACGTGTGCTGGGGTGTGTGCGTGTATGTAAATTTTTCCAAACTGCTAGAATTAGAAGTCCTGGTAGCCTAGTTTCCCGAGGGCTTTCCAACGCCACTTAAACCGGCTCAATCGGAGCTCGTTCTCATCCGCGTTGATAGTCCCTATCAATTCCCTCTCTAGAATGATTATATTCTTCTATTTTTCCACCATCTCTTTGCTAGTGTGAGACTAACACCCTATCATAGCCGCTCATTGGTGGGGCGTCTACGACCTGAAGACCATATGGACGTACTGCCCTTTATAATGTCGAGCTGTAATTGCACAAAAAATTAGTTTTTTCCAGACTTTAGAGCCTTTTTGAGGGTCCAAACGGCCTTTTCTGGGGCCGAGACTTACCGCACGTGTGCTGGGGTGTGTGCGCGTACCTAAACTTTTCCAGATCGCTAGAATTAGAAGTCCTGGTAGCCTAGTTTCCCGAGGGCTTTCCAATGCCACTGAAACCGGCTCAATCGAAGCTCGTTCTCATCCGAGTTGATAGTCCCTATCAATTCCCTCTCTAGAATGATTATATTCTTCTATTTTCCCACCGTCTCTTCGGTAGTGTGAGACTAACACCCTATCATAGCCACTCATTGGTGGGGCGTCTACGACCTGAAGACCATATGGACGTACTGCCCTTTATAATATCGAGCTGTAATTGCACAAAAAAGTAGTTTTTTCCAGACTTTAGAGCCTTTTTGAGGGTCCAAACGTCCTTTTCTGGGGCCGAGACTTACCGCACGTGTGCTGGGGTGTGTGCACGTCTGTAATATTTTACAGATCGCTAGAATTAGAAGTCCTGGTAGCCTAGTTTCCCGAGGGCTTTCCAACGCCACTGAAACCGGCTCAATCGGAGCTCGTTCTCATCCGCGTTGATAGTCCCTATCAATTCCCTCTCTAGAATGATTATATTCTTCTATTTTTCCACCATGTCTTTGCTAGTGTGAGACTAACACCCTATCATAGCCGCTCATTGGTGGGGCGTCTACGACCTGAAGACCATATGGACGTACTGCCCTTTATAATATCGAGCTGTAATTGCACAAAAAATTAGTTTTTTCCAGACTTTAGAGCCTTATAGAGGGTACAAACGGCCTTTTCTGGGGCCAAGACTTACCGCACGTGTGCTGGGGTGTGTGCACGTACCTAAACTTTTCCAGATCGCTAGAATTAGAAGTCCTAGTAGCCTAGTTTCCCGAGGGCTTTCCAACACCACTGAACCCCGCTCAATCGGAGCTCGTTCTCATCCGCGTTGATAGTCCCTATCAATTCCCTCTCTAGAATTATTATATTCTTCTATGTTTCCACCGTCTCTTCGCTAGTGTGAGACTAACTCCCTATTGTAGCCGCTCATTGGTGGGGCGTCTATGACCTGAAGACCATATGGACGTACCGCCCTTTATAATATCGAGCTGTAATTGCATGAAAAAGTAGTTTTTTCCAGAGTTTAGAGCCTTTTTGAGGGTCCAAACGGCCTTTTCTGGGGCCGAGACTTACCGCACGTGTGCTGGGGTGTGTGCGCGTACCTAAACTTTTCCAATTCGCTAGAATTAGAAGTCCTGGTTGCCTAGTTTCCCGAGGGCTTTCCAATGCCACTGAAACCGGCTCAATCGGAGCTCGTTCTCATCCGCGTTGATAGTCCCTATCAATTCCCTCTCTAGAATGATTATATTCTTCTATTTTCCCACCATCTCTTCGGTAGTGTGAGACTAACACCCTATCGTAGCCACTCATTGGTGAGGCGTCTACGACCTGAAGACCATATGGACGTACTGCCCTTTATAATATCGAGCTGTAATTGCACAAAAAAGTAGTTTTTTTCCAGACTTTAGAGCCTTTTTGAGGGTCCAAACGTCCTTTTCTGGGGCCGAGACTTACCGCACGTGTGCTGGGGTGTGTGCACGTCTGTAATATTTTCCAGATCGCTAGAATTAGAAGTCCTGGTAGCCTAGTTTCCCGAGGGCTTTCCAACGCCACTGAAACCGGCTCAATCGGAGCTCGTTCTCATCCGCGTTGACAGTCCCTATCAATTCCCTCTCTAGAATTATTATATTCTTCTATTTTTCCACCATCTCTTTGCTAGTGTGAGACTAACACCCTATCATAGCCGCTCATTGGTGGGGCGTCTACGACCTGAAGACCATATGGATGTACTGCCCTTTATAATGTCGAGCTGTAATTGCACAAAAAATTAGTTTTTTCCAGACTTTAGAGCCTTATAGAGGGTCCAAACGGCCTTTTCTGGGGCCAAGACTTACCGCACGTGTGCTGGCGTGTGTGCACGTACCTAAACTTTTCCAGATCGCTAGAATTAGAAGTCCTAGTAGCCTAGTTTCCCGAGGGCTTTCCAATGCCACTGAAACCGGCTCAATCGGAGCTCGTTCTCATCCGTGTTGATAGTCCCGATCAATTCCCTCTCTAGAATGATTATATTCTTCTATTTTCCCACCATCTCTTCGGTAGTGTGAGAATAACACCCTATCATAGCCACTCATTGGTGGGGCGTCTAAGACCTGAAGACCATATGGACGTACTGCCCTTTCTAATATCGAGCTGTAATTGCACAAAAAAGTAGTTTTTTCCAGACTTTAGAGCCTTTTTTATGGTCCAAACGGCCTTTTCTGGGGCCGAGACTTTCAGCACGTGTGCTGGGGTGTGTGCGCGTACTTAAATTTTTCTAGATCGCTAGAATTAGAAGTGCTGGTAGCCTAGTTTCCCGAGGCCTTTCCAACGCCACTGAAACCGGCTCAATCGGAGCTCTTTCTCATCCGCGTTGATAGTCCCTATCAATTCCCTCTCTAGAATTAATATATTCTTCTATTTTCCCACCGTCTCTTTGCTAGTGTGAGACTAACACCCTATCATAGCCGCTCATTGGTGGGACGTCTACAACCGGAAGACCATATGGACGTACTGACCTTTATAATATCGAGCTGTAATTGCACAAAAAAGTAGTTTTTTTAAAGACTTTAGAGCTTTTTGAGGGTCCAAACGGCCTTTTCTGGGGCCGAGACTTACCGCACGTGTGCTGGGGTTTGTGCGCGCAAGTAAATTTTTGCAGATCGCTAGAATTAGAAGTCGTGGTAGCCTAGTTTCCTGAGGCCTTTCCAACGCCACTGAAACCGGCTCAATCGGAGCTCGTTCTCATCCGCGTTGATAGTCCCTATCAATTCCCTCTCTAGAATGATTATATTCTTCTATTTTTCCACTGTCTCTTCGCTAGTGTGAGACTAACACCCTATCGTAGCCGCTCATTGGTGGGGCGTCAACGACCTGAAGACCATATGGACGTACTGCCCTTTATAATATGGAGCTGTAATTGCACAAAAAAGTAGTTTTTTCCTGAGTTTAGAGCCTTTTTGAGGGTCCAAACGGCCTTTTCTGGGGCCGAGACTTACCGCACGTGTGCTTGGGTGTGTGCGCGTATGTAATATTTTCCAGATGGCTAGAATTAGAAATGCTGGTAGCCTAGTTTCCCGAGGGCTTTCCAACACCACTGAACCCCGCTCAATCGGAGCTCGTTCTCATCCGCGTTGATAGTCCCTATCAATTCCCTCTCTAGAATTATTATATTCTTCTATGTTTCCACCGTCTCTTCGCTAGTGTGAGACTAACTCCCTATTGTAGCCGCTCATTGGTGGGGCGTCTATGACCTGAAGACCATATGGACGTACCGCCCTTTATAATATCGAGCTGTAATTGCATGAAAAAGTAGTTTTTTCCAGAGTTTAGAGCCTTTTTGAGGGTCCAAACGGCCTTTTCTGGGGCCGAGACTTACCGCACGTGTGCTGGGGTGTGTGCGTGTATGTAAATTTTTCCAAACTGCTAGAATTAGAAGTCCTGGTAGCCTAGTTTCCCGAGGGCTTTCCAACGCCACTTAAACCGGCTCAATCAGAGCTCGTTCTCATCCGCGTTGATAGTCCCTATCAATTCCCTCTCTAGAATGATTATATTCTTCTATTTTTCCACCGTCTCTTCGCTAGTGTGAGACTAACACCCTATCGTAGCTGCTCATTGGTGGGGCGTCTACGACCTGAAGACCATATGGACGTACTGACCTTTATAATATCGAGCTGTAATTGCACAAAAAAGTAGTTTTTTCCAGACTTTAGAGCCTTTTTTAGGGTCCAAACGGCCTTTTCTGGGGCCGAGACTTACCGCACGTGTGCGGGGGTGTGTGCGCGTATGTAAATTTTTCTAGATCGCTAGAATTAGAAGTCCTGGTAGCCTAGTTTCCCGAGGGCTTTCCAACGCCACTGAAACCGGCTCAATCGGAGCTCGTTCTCATCCGCGTTGATAGTCCCTATCAATTCCCTCTCTAGAATGATTATATTCTTCTATTTTTCCACCATCTCTTTACTAGTGTGAGACTAACACCCTATCATAGCCGCTCATTGGTGGGGCGTCTATGACCTGAAGACCAAATGGACGTACTGCCCTTTATAATGTCGAGCTGTAATTGCACAAAAAATTAGTTTTTTCCAGACTTTAGAGCCTTTTTGAGGGTCCAAACGGCCTTTTCTGGGGCCGAGACTTACCGCACGTGTGCTGGGGTGTGTGCGCGTACCTAAACTTTTCCAATTCGCTAGAATTAGAAGTCCTGGTAGCCTAGTTTCCTGAGGGCTTTCCAATGCCACTGAAACCGGCTCAATCGGAGCTCGTTCTCATCCGCGTTGATAGTCCCTATCAATTCCCTCTCTAGAATGATTATATTCTTCTATTTTTCCACCGTCTCTTTGCTAGTGTGAGACTAACACCCTATCATAGCCGCTCATTGGTGGGGCGTCTACGACCTGAAGACCATATGGATGTACTGCCCTTTATAATGTCGAGCTGTAATTGCACAAAAAATTAGTTTTTTCCAGACGTTAGAGCCTTATAGAGGGTCCAAACGGCCTTTTCTGGGGCCAAGACTTACCGCACGTGTGCTGGCGTGTGTGCACGTACCTAAACTTTTCCAGATCGCTAGAATTAGAAGTCCTAGTAGCCTAGTTTCCCGAGGGCTTTCCAATGCCACTGAAACCGGCTCAATCGGAGCTCGTTCTCATCCGCGTTGATAGTCCCGATCAATTCCCTCTCTAGAATGATTATATTCTTCTATTTTCCCACCATCTCTTCGGTAGTGTGAGAATAACACCCTATCATAGCCACTCATTGGTGGGGCGTCTAAGACCTGAAGACCATATGGACGTACTGCCCTTTATAATATCGAGCTGTAATTGCACAAAAAAGTAGTTTTTTCCAGACTTTAGAGCCTTTTTTATGGTCCAAACGGCCTTTTCTGGGGCCGAGACTTTCAGCACGTGTGCTGGGGTGTGTGCGCGTACTTAAATTTTTCTAGATCGCTAGAATTAGAAGTGCTGGTAGCCTAGTTTCCCGAGGCCTTTCCAACGCCACTGAAACCGGCTCAATCGGAGCTCGTTCTCATCCGCGTTGATAGTCCCTATCAATTCCCTCTCTAGAATTATTATATTCTTCTATTTTTCCACCATCTCTTTGCTAGTGTGAGACTAACACCCTATCATAGCCGCTCATTGGTGGGGCGTCTACGACCTGAAGACCATATGGACGTACTGCCCTTTATAATGTCGAGCTGTAATTGCACAAAAAATTAGTTTTTTCCAGACTTTAGAGCCTTATAGAGGGTCCAAACGGCCTTTTCTGGGGCCAAGACTTACCGCACGTGTGCTGGGGTGTGTGCACGTACCTAAACTTTTCCAGATCGCTAGAATTAGAAGTCCTAGTAGCCTAGTTTCCCGAGGGCTTTCCAATGCCACTGAAACCGGCTCAATCGGAGCTCGTTCTCATCCGCGTTGATAGTCCCGATCAATTCCCTCTCTAGAATGATTATATTCTTCTATTTTCCCACCATCTCTTCGGTAGTGTGAGAATAACACCCTATCATAGCCACTCATTGGTGGGGCGTTTAAGACCTGAAGACCATATGGACGTACTGCCCTTTCTAATATCGAGCTGTAATTGCACAAAAAAGTAGTTTTTTCCAGACTTTAGAGCCTTTTTGAGGGTCCAAACGGCCTTTTCTGGGGCCGAGACTTACCGCACGTGTGCTGGGGTTTGTGCGCGCAAGTAAATTTTTGCAGATCGTTAGAATTAGAAGTCCTGGTAGCCTAGTTTCCTGAGGCCTTTCCAACGGTACTGAAACCGGCTCAATCGGAGCTCGTTCTCATCCGCGTTGATAGTCCCTATCAATTCCCTCTCTAGAATGATTATATTCTTCTATTTTTCCACTGTCTCTTCGCTAGTGTGAGACTAACACCCTATCGTAGCTGCTCATTGGTGGGGCGTCAACGACCTGAAGACCATATGGACGTACTGACCTTTATAATATGGAGCTGTAATTGCACAAAAAAGTAGTTTTTTCCTGACTTTAGAGCCTTTTTGAGGGTCCAAACGGCCTTTTCTGGGGCCGAGACTTACCGCACGTGTGCTTGGGTGTGTGCGCGTATGTAATATTTTCCAGATGGCTAGAATTAGAAGTGCTGGTAGCCTAGTTTCCTGAGGGCTTTCCAACACCACTGAACCCCGCTCAATCGGTGCTCGTTCTCATCCGCGTTGATAGTCCCTATCAATTCCCTCTCTAGAATTATTATATTCTTCTATGTTTCCACCGTCTCTTCGCTAGTGTGAGACTAACTCCCTGTTGTAGCCGCTCATTGGTGAAGCGTCTATGACCTGAAGACCATATGGACGTACCGCCCTTTATAATATCGAGCTGTAATTGCATGAAAAAGTAGTTTTTTCCAGAGTTTAGAGCCTTTTTGAGGGTCCAAACGGCCTTTTCTGGGGCCGAGACTTACCGCACGTGTGCTGGGGTGTGTGCGTGTATGTAAATTTTTCCAAACTGCTAGAATTAGAAGTCCTGGTAGCCTAGTTTCCCGAGGGCTTTCCAACGCCACTTAAACCGGCTCAATCAGAGCTCGTTCTCATCCGCGTTGATAGTCCCTATCAATTCCCTCTCTAGAATGATTATATTCTTCTATTTTTCCACCGTCTCTTCGCTAGTGTGAGACTAACACCCTATCGTAGCTGCTCATTGGTGGGGCGTCTACGACCTGAAGACCATATGGACGTACTGACCTTTATAATATCGAGCTGTAATTGCACAAAAAAGTAGTTTTTTCCAGACTTTAGAGCCTTTTTTAGGGTCCAAACGGCCTTTTCTGGGGCCGAGACTTACCGCACGTGTGCGGGGGTGTGTGTGCGTATGTAAATTTTTCTAGATCGCTAGAATTAGAAGTCCTGGTAGCCTAGTTTCCCGAGGGCTTTCCAACGCCACTGAAACCGGCTCAATCGGAGCTCGTTCTCATCCGCGTTGATAGTCCCTATCAATTCCCTCTCTAGAATGATTATATTCTTCTATTTTTCCACTGTCTCTTCGCTAGTGTGAGACTAACACCCTATCGTAGCCGCTCATTGGTGGGGCGTCAACGACCTGATGACCATATGGACGTACTGACCTTTATAATATGGAGCGGTAATTGCACAAAAAAGTAGTTTTTTCCTGACTTTAGAGCCTTTTTGAGGGTCCAAACGGCCTTTTCTGGGGCCGAGACTTACCGCACGTGTGCTTGGGTGTGTGCGCGTATGTAATATTTTCCAGATGGCTAGAATTAGAAGTGCTGGTAGCCTAGTTTCCCGAGGGCTTTCCAACACCACTGAACCCGGCTCAATCGGAGCTCGTTCTCATCCGCGTTGATAGTCCCTATCAATTCCCTCTCTAGAATTATTATATTCTTCTATGTTTCCACCGTCTCTTCGCTAGTGTGAGACTAACTCCCTATTGTAGCCGCTCATTGGTGGGGCGTCTATGACCTGAAGACCATATGGACGTACCGCCCTTTATAATATCGAGCTGTAATTGCATGAAAAAGTTGTTTTTTCCAGAGTTTAGAGCCTTTTTGAGGGTCCAAACGGCCTTTTCTGGGGCCGAGACTTACCGCACGTGTGCTGGGGTGTGTGCGTGTATGTAAATTTTTCCAAACTGCTAGAATTAGAAGTCCTGGTAGCCTAGATTCCCGAGGGCTTTCCAACGCCACTTAAACCGGCTCAATCGGAGCTCGTTCTCATCTGCGTTGATAGTCCCTATCAATTCCCTCTCTAGAATGATTATATTCTTCTATTTTTCCACCATCTCTTTGCTAGTGTGAGACTAACACCCTATCATAGCCGCTCATTGGTTGGGCGTCTACGACCTGAAGACCATATGGACGTACTGCCCTTTATAATGTCGAGCTGTAATTGCACAAAAAATTAGTTTTTTCCAGACTTTAGAGCCTTTTTGAGGGTCCAAACGGCCTTTTCTGGGGCCGAGACTTACCGCACGTGTGCTGGGGTGTGTGCGCGTACCTAAACATTTCCAGATCGCTAGAATTAGAAGTCCTGGTAGCCTAGTTTCCCGAGGGCTTTCCAATGCCACTGAAACCGGCTCAATCGGAGCTCGTTCTCTTCCGAGTTGATAGTCCCTATCAATTCCCTCTCTAGAATGATTATATTCTTCTATTTTCCCACCGTCTCTTCGGTAGTGTGAGACTAACACCCTATCATAGCCGCTCATTGGTGGGGCGTCTACGACCTGAAGACCATATGGACGTACTGCCCTTTATAATATCGAGCTGTAATTGCTCAAAAAAGTAGTTTTTTCCAGACTTTAGAGCCTTTTTGAGGGTCCAAACGTCCTTTTCTGGGGCCGAGACTTACCGCACGTGTGCTGGGGTGTGTGCACGTCTGTAATATTTTCCAGATCGCTAGAATTAGAAGTCCTAGTAGCCTAGTTTCCCGAGGGCTTTCCAACGCCACTGAAACCGGCTCAATCGGAGCTCGTTCTCATCCGCGTTGATAGTCCCTATCAATTCCCTCTCTAGAATGATTATATTCTTCTATTTTTCCACCATCTCTTTGCTAGTGTGAGACTAACACCCTATCATAGCCGCTCATTGGTGGGGCGTCTACGACCTGAAGACCATAAGGACGTACTGCCCTTTATAATGTCGAGCTGTAATTGCACAAAAAATTAGTTTTTTCCAGACTTTAGAGCCTTATAGAGGGTACAAACGGCCTTTTCTGGGGCCAAGACTTACCGCACGTGTGCTGGGGTGTGTGCACGTACCTAAACTTTTCCAGATCGCTAGAATTAGAAGTCCTAGTAGCCTAGTTTCCCGAGGGCTTTCCAATGCCACTGAAACCGGCTCAATCGGAGCTCGTTCTCATCCGCGTTGATAGTCCCGATCAATTCCCTCTCTAGAATGATTATATTCTTCTATTTTCCCACCATCTCTTCGGTAGTGTGAGAATAACACCCTATCATAGCCACTCATTGGTGGGGCGTCTAAGACCTGAAGACCATATGGACGTACTGCCTTTTCTAATATCGAGCTGTAATTGCACAAAAAAGTAGTTTTTTCCAGACTTTAGAGCCTTTTTTATGGTCCAAACGGCCTTTTCTAGGGCCGAGACTTTCAGCACGTGTGCTGGGGTGTGTGCGCGTACTTAAATTTTTCTAGATCGCTAGAATTAGAAGTGCTGGTAGCCTAGTTTCCCGAGGCCTTTCCAACGCCACTGAAACCGGCTCATTCGGAGCTCGTTCTCATCCGCGTTGATAGTCCCTATCAATTCCCTCTCTAGAATTATTATATTCTTATATTTTCCCACCGTCTCTTTGCTAGTGTGAGACTAACACCCTATCGTAGCCGCTCATTGGTGGGACGTCTACAACCGGAAGACCATATGGACGTACTGCCCTTTATAATATCGAGCTGTAATTGCACAAAAAAGTAGTTTTTTAAAGACTTTAGAGCCTTTTTGAGGGTCCAAACGGCCTTTTCTGGGGCCGAGACTTACCGCACGTGTGCTGGGGTTTGTGCGCGCAAGTAAATTTTTGCAGATCGCTAGAATTAGAAGTCCTGGTAGCCTAGTTTCCTGAGGCCTTTCCAACGCCACTGAAACCGGCTCAATCGGAGCTCGTTCTCATCCGCGTTGATAGTCCCTATCAATTCCCTCTCTAGAATGATTATATTCTTCTATTTTTCCACTGTCTCTTCGCTAGTGTGAGACTAACACCCTATCGTAGCCGCTCATTGGTGGGGCGTCAACGACCTGAAGACCATATGGACGTACTGCCCTTTATAATATGGAGCTGTAATTGCACAAAAAAGTAGTTTTTTCCTGACTTTAGAGCCTTTTTGAGGGTCCAAACGGCCTTTTCTGGGGCCGAGACTTACCGCACGTGTGCTTGGGTGTGTGCGCGTATGTAATATTTTCCAGATGGCTAGAATTAGAAGTGCTGGTAGCCTAGTTTCCCGAGGGCTTTCCAACACCACTGAACCCGGCTCAATCGGAGCTCGTTCTCGTCCGCGTTGATAGTCCCTATCAATTCCCTCTCTAGAATTATTATATTCTTCTATGTTTCCACCGTCTCTTCGCTAGTGTGAGACTAACTCCCTATTGTAGCCGCTCATTGGTGGGGCGTCTATGACCTGAAGACCATATGGACGTACCGCCCTTTATAATATCGAGTTGTAATTGCATGAAAAAGTAGTTTTTTCCAGAGTTTATAGCCTTTTTGAGGGTCCAAACGGCCTTTTCTGGGGCCGAGACTTACCGCACGTGTGCTAGGGTCTGTGCATGTATGTAAATTTTTCCAAACTGCTAGAATTAGAAGTCCTGGTAGCCTAGTTTCCCGAGGGCTTTCCAACGCCACTTAAACCGGCTCAATCAGAGCTCGTTCTCATCCGCGTTGATAGTCCCTATCAATTCCCTCTCTAGAATGATTATATTCTTCTATTTTTCCACCGTCTCTTCGCTAGTGTGAGACTAGCACCCTATCGTAGCTGCTCATTGGTGGGGCGTCTACGACCTGAAGACCATATGGACGTACTGACCTTTATAATATCGAGCTGTAATTGCACAAAAAAGTAGTTTTTTCCAGACTTTAGAGCCTTTTTGAGGGTCCAAACGGCCTTTTCTGGGGACGAGACTTACCGCACGTGTGCTGGGGTGTGTGCGCGTACCTAAACTTTTCCAATTCGCTAGAATTAGAAGTCCTGGTAGCCTAGTTTCCCGAGGGCTTTCCAATGCCACTGAAACCGGCTCAATCGGAGCTCGTTCTCATCCGCGTTGATAGTCCCAATCAATTCCCTCTCTAGAATGATTATATTCTTCTATTTTCCCACCGTCTCTTCGGTAGTGTGAGACTAACACCCTATTGTAGCCACTCATTGGTGGGGCGTCTACGACCTGAAGACCGTAAGGACGTACTGCCCTTTATAATATCGAGCTGTAATTGCACAAAAAAGTAGTTTTTTTCCAGACTTTAGAGCCTTTTTGAGGGTAAAAACATCCTTTTCTGGGGCCGAGACTTACCGCACGTGTGCTGGGGTGTGTGCACGTCTGTAATATTTTCCAGATCGCTAGAATTAGAAGTCCTGGTAGCCTAGTTTCCCGAGGGCTTTCCAACGCCACTGAAACCGGCTCAATCGGAGCTCGTTCTCATCCGCGTTGACAGTCCCTATCAATTCCCTCTCTAGAATGATTATATTCTTCTATTTTTCCACCATCTCTTTGCTAGTGTGAGACTAACACCCTATCATAGCCGCTCATTGGTGGGGCGTCTACGACCTGAAGACCATATGGATGTACTGCCCTTTATAATGTCGAGCTGTAATTGCACAAAAAATTAGTTTTTTCCAGACTTTAGAGCCTTTTAGAGGGTCCAAACGGCCTTTTCTGGGGCCTAGACTTACCGCACGTGTGCTGGGGTGTGTGCACGTACCTAAAATTTTCCAGATCGCTAGAATTAGAAGTCCTAGTAGCCTAGTTTCCCGAGGGCTTTCCAATGCCACTGAAACCGGCTCAATCGGAGCTCGTTCTCATCCGCTTTGATAGTCCCTATCAATTCCCTCTCTAGAATGATTATATTCTTCTATTTTCCCACCGTCTCTTCGGTAGTGTGAGAATAACACCCTATCATAGCCACTCATTGGTGGGGCGTCTAAGACCTGAAGACCATATGGACGTACTGCCCTTTATAATATCAAGCTGTAATTGCACAAAAAAGTAGTTTTTTCCAGACTTTAGAGCCTTTTTTATGGTCCAAACGGCCTTTTCTGGGGCCGAGACTTACCGCACGTGTGCTGGGGTGTGTGTGCATATGTAAATTTTTCCATATTGCTAGAATTAGAAGTCCTGGTAGCCTAGTTTCCCGAGGGCTTTCCAACGCCACAGAAACCGGCTCAATCTGAGCTCGTTCTCATCCGCGTTGATAGTCCCTATCAATTTCCCTCTCTAGAATGATTATATTCTTCTATTTTTCCACCGTCTCTTCGCTTGTGTGAGACTAACACCCTATCGTAGCCGTTCATTGGTCGGGCGTCAATGACCTGAAGACCATATGGATGTACTGCCCATTATAATATCGAGTTGTAATTGCACAAAAAAGTAGTTTTTTCCAGACTTTAGAGCCTTTTTGAGGGTCCAAACGGCCTTTTCTGGGGCCGAGACTTACCGCACGTGTGCTGGGGTGTGTGCGTGTATGTAATATTTTCCAGATCCCTAGAATTAGAAGTCCTGGTAACCTAGTTTCCCGAGGGCTTTCCAACGCCACTGAAACCGGCTCAATCGGAGCTCGTTCTCATCCGCGTTGATAGTCCCTATCAATTTCCCTCTCTAGAATGATTATATTCTTCTATTTTTCCACCATCTCTTTGCTAGTGTGATACTAACACCCTATCATAGCAGCTCATTGGTGGGGCGTCTACGACCTGAAGACCATATGGATGTACTGCCCTTTATAATATCGAGCTGTAATTGCACAAAAAATTAGTTTTTTCCATACTTTAGAGATTTTTTGAGGGTCCAAACGGCCTTTTCTGGGGCCGAGACTTACCGCACGTGTGCTGGGGTGTGTGCGCGTACCTAAAATTTTCCAGATCACTAGAATTAGAAGTCCTGGTAGCCTAGTTTCCCGAGGGCTTTCCAATGCCACTGAAACCGGCTCAATTGGAGCTCGTTCTCATCCGCGTTGATAGTCCCTATCAATTCCCTCTCTAGAATGATTATATTCTTCTATTTTTCCACAGTCTCTTCACTAGTGTGAGACTAACACCCTATCGTAGCTGCTCATTGGTGGGGCGTCTACGACCTGAAGACCATATGGACGTACTGCCCTTTATAATATCGAGCTGTAATTGCACAAAAAAGTAGTTTTTTCCAGATTTTAGAGCCTTTTTGAGGGTCCAAACGTCCTTTTCTGGGGCCGAGACTTACCGCATGTGTGCTGGGGTGTGTGCGCGTATGTAAATTTTTCCAGATCGCTAGAATTAGAAGTCCTGGTAGCCTAGTTTCCCGAGGGCTTTCCAACGCCACTGAAACCGGCTCAATCGGAGCTCGTTCTCATCCGCGTTGATAGTCCCTATAAATTTCCCTCTCTAGAATGATTATATTCTTCTATTTTTCCACCGTCTCTTCGCTAGTGTGAGACTAACACCCTATCGTAGCCGCTCATTGGTGGGGAATCTATGACCTGAAGACCATATGGACGTACTGCCCTTTATAATATCGAGCTATAATTGCACAAAAAAGTAGTTTTTTCCAGACTTTAGAGCCTTTTAGAGGGTCCAAACGGCCTTTTCTGGGCCAAGACTTACCGCACGTGTGCTGGGGTGTGTGCACGTATGTAAATTTTTCCAGATCGCTCGAATTAGAAGTCCTGGTCGCCTAGTTTCCCGAGGGCTTTCCAACGCCACTGAAACCGGCTCAATCGGAGGTCGTTCTCATCCGCGTTGATAGTCCCTATCAATTCCCTCTCTAGAATGATTATATTCTTCTATTTTCCCACCGTCTCTTCGGTAGTGTGAGACTAACACCCTATCGTAGCCACTCACTGGTGGGGCGTCTACGACCTGAAGACCATATGGACGTACTGCCCTTTATAATATCGAGCTGTAATTGCACAAAAAAGTAGTTTTTTCCAGACTTTAGAGCCTTTTTGAGGGTCCAAACGTCCTTTTCTGGGGCCGAGACTTACCGCACGTGTGCTGGGGTGTGTGCACGTCTGTAATATTTTCCAGATCGCTAGAATTAGAAGTCCTGGTAGCCTAGTTTCCCGAGGGCTTTCCAATGCCACTGAAACCGGCTCAATCGGAGCTCGTTCTCATCCGCGTTGATAGTCCCTATCAATTTCCCTCTCTAGAATGATTATATTCTTCTATTTTTCCACCATCTCTTTGCTAGTGTGAGACTAACACCCTATCATAGCAGCTCATTGGTGGGGCGTCTATGACCTGAAGACCATATGGACGTACTGCCCTTTATAATATCGAGCTGTAATTGCACAAAAAATAGTATTTTCCAGACTGTAGAGCCTTTTTGATGGTCCAAACGGCCTTTTCTGGGGCCGAGACTTACTGCATGTGTGCTGGGGTGTGTGTGCGTATGTAAATTTTTCTAGATTGCTAGAATTAGAAGTCCTGGTAGCCTAGTTTCCCGAGGGCTTTCCAACGCCACTGAAACTGGCTCAATCTGAGCTCGTTCTCATCCGCGTTGATAGTCCCTATCAATTCCCTCTCTAGAATGATTATATTCTTCTATTTTTCCACCGTCTCTTCGCTTGTGTGAGACTAACACCCTATCATAGCCGTTCATTGGTGGGGCGACTACGACCTGAAGACCATATGGACGTACTGCCCTTTATAATATCGAGTTGTAATTGCACAAAAAAGTAGTTTTTTCCAGACTTTAGAGCTTTTTTGAGGGTCCAAACGGCCTTTTCTGGGCCGAGACTTTCCGCATGTGTGCTGGGGTGTGTGCGCGTACCTAAACTTTTCTAGATCGCTAGAATTAGAAGTCTTGGTAGCCTAGTTTCCCGAGGGCTTTCCAACGCCACTGAAACTGGCTCAATCGGAGCTCGTTCTCATCTGTGTTGATTGTCCCTATCAATTCCCTCTCTAGAATGATTATATTCTTCTATTTTTCCACTGTCTCTTTGGTAGTGTGAGACTAACACCCTATCATAGCCACTAATTGGTGGGGCGTCTACGACCTGAAGACCATATGGACGTACTGCCCATTATAATATTGAGCTGTAATTGCACAAAAAAGTAGTTTTTTCCAGACTTTAGAGCCTTTTTGAGGGTCCAAACGTCCTTTTCTAGGGCCGAGACTTACCGCACGTGTGCGGGGGTGTGTTCACGTATGTAATATTTTCCAGATCGCTAGAATTAGAAGTCCTGGTAGCCTAGTTTCCCGAGGGCTTTCCAACGCCACTGAAACCGGCTCAATCGGAGCTCGTTCTCATCCGCGTTGATAGTCCCTATCAATTTCCCTCTCTAGAATGATTATATTCTTCTATTTTTCCACCGTCTCTTCGCTAGTGTGAGACTAACACCCTATCGTAGCCGCTCATTGGTGGGGCGTCTATGACCTGAAGACCATATGGACGTACTGCCCTTTATAATATCGAGCTGTAATTGCACAAAAAAGTAGTTTTTTCCAGACTTTAGAGCCTTTTAGAGGGTCCAAACGGCCTTTTCTGGGGCCGAGACTTACCGCATGTGTGCTGGGGTGTGTGCACGTACCTAAACTTTTCCAGATCGCTAGAATTAGAAGTCCTGGTAGCCTAGTTTCCCAAGGGCTTTCCAACGCCACTGAAACCGGAACAATCGGAGCTCGTTCTCAGCCGTGTTGATAGTCCCTATCAATTCCCTCTCTAGAATGATTATAGTCTTCTATTTTCCCACACTCTCTTCGCTAGTGTGAGACTAACACCCTATCGTAGCCGCTCATTAATGGGGCGTCTACGACCTGAAGACCATATGGACGTACTGCCCTTTATAATGTCGAGCTGTAATTGCACAAAAAATTATTTTTTTCCAGACTTTAGAGCCTTTTTGATGGTCCAAACGGCCTTTTCTGGGGCCGAAACTTACCGCACGTGTGCTGGGGTGTGTGCACGTACCTAAACTTTTCCAGATCGCTAGAATTAGAAGTCCTGGTAGCCTAGTTTCCCGAGGGCTTTCCAATGCCACTGAAACCGGCTCAATCGGAGCTCGTTCTCATCCGCGTTGATAGTCCCTATCAATTCCCTCTCTAGAATGATTATATTCTTCTATTTTCCCACCGTCTCTTCGGTAGTGTGAGACTAACACCCTATCATAGCCACTCATTCGTGGGGCGTCTACGACCTGAAGACCATATGGACGTACTGCCTATTATAATATCGAGTTGTAATTGCACAAAAAAGTAGTTTTTTCCAGACTTTAGAGCCTTTTTGAGGGTCCAAACGTCGTTTTCTGGGGCCGAGACTTACCGCACGTGTGCTGGGGTGTGTGCACGTCTTTAATATTTTCCAGATCGCTAGAATTAGAAGTCCTGGTAGCCTAGTTTCCCGAGGGCTTTCCAACGCCACTGAAACCGGCTCAATCGGAGCTCGTTCTCATCCGCGTTGATAGTCCCTATCAATTTCCCTCTCTAGAATGATTATATTCTTCTATTTCTCCACCGTCTCTTCACTAGTGTGAGACTAACACCCTATCGTAGCCGCTCATTGGTGGGGCGTCTATGACCTGAAGACCATATGGACGTACTGCCCTTTATAATATCGAGCTGTAATTGCACAAAAAAGTAGTTTTTTCCAGACTTTAGAGCCTTTTTGATGGTCCAAACGGCCTTTTCTGGGGCTGAGACTTACCGCATGTGTCCTGGGGTGTGTGTGCATATGTAAATTTTTCCAGATTGCTAGAATTAGAAGTCCTGGTAGCCTAGTTTCCCGAGGGCTTTCCAACGCCACTGAAACTGGCTCAATCTGAGCTCGTTCTCATCCGCGTTGATAGTCCCTATCAATTCCCTCTCTAGAATGATTATATTCTTCTATTTTTCCACCGTCTCTTCGCTTGTGTGAGACTAACACCCTATCGTAGCCGTTCATTGGTGGGGCGTCCACGACCTGAAGACCATATGGACGTACTGCCTATTATAATATCGAGTTGTAATTGCACAAAAAAGTAGTTTTTTCCAGACTTTAGAGCCTTTTTGAGGGTCCAAACGGCCTTTTCTGGGGCCGAGACTTACCGCACGTGTGCTGGGGTGTGTGCGTGTATGTAATATTTTCCAGATCGCTAGAATTAGAAGTCCTCGTAGCCTAGTTTCCCGAGGGCTTTCCAACGCCACTGAAACCGGCTCAATCGGAGCTCGTTCTCATCCGCGTTGATAGTCCCTATCAATTTCCCTCTCTAGAATGATTATATTCTTCTATTTTTCCACCATCTCTTTGCTAGTGTGAGACTAACACCCTATCATAGCAGCTCATTGGTGGGGCGTCTATGACCTGAAGACCATATGGACGTACTGCCCTTTATAATGTCGAGCTGTAATTGCACAAAAAATTAGTTTTTTCCAAACTTTAGAGCTTTTTTGAGGGTCCAAACGGCCTTTTCTGGGCCGAGACTTACCGCACGTGTGCTGGGGTGTGTGCGCGTACCTAAACTTTTCTAGATCGCTAGAATTAGAAGTCCTGGTAGCCTAGTTTCCCGAGGGCTTTCCAACGCCACTGAAACCGGCACAATCGGAGCTCGTTCTCATCCGCGTTGATAGTCCCTATCAATTCCCTCTCTAGAATGATTATATTCTTCTATTTTCCCACCGTCTCTTCGGTAGTGTGAGACTAACACCACATCGTAGCCACTCATTGGTGGGGTGTCTACGACCTGAAGACCATATGGACGTACTGCCCTTTATAATATCGAGCTGTAATTGCACAAAAAAGTAGTTTTTTCCAGACTTTAGAGCCTTTTTGAGGGTCCAAACGTCATTTTCTGGGGCCGAGACTTACCGCACGTGTGCTGGGGTGTGTGCACGTCTGTAATATTTTCCAGATCGCTAGAATTAGAAGTCCTGGTAGCCTAGTTTCCCGAGGGCTTTTAAACGCCACAGAAACCGGCTCAATCTGAGCTCGTTCTCATCCGCGTTGATAGTCCCTATCAATTTCCCTCTCTAGAATGATTATATTCTTCTATTTTTCCACCGTCTCTTCGCTTGTGTGAGACTAACACCCTATCGTAGCCGTTCATTGGTCGGGCGTCAATGACCTGAAGACCATATGGATGTACTGCCCATTATAATATCGAGTTGTAATTGCACAAAAAAGTAGTTTTTTCCAGACTTTAGAGCCTTTTTGAGGGTCCAAACGGCCTTTTCTGGGGCCGAGACTTACCGCACGTGTGCTGGGGTGTGTGCGTGTATGTAATATTTTCCAGATCCCTAGAATTAGAAGTCCTGGTAACCTAGTTTCCCGAGGGCTTTCCAACGCCACTGAAACCGGCTCAATCGGAGCTCGTTCTCATCCGCGTTGATAGTCCCTATCAATTTCCCTCTCTAGAATGATTATATTCTTCTATTTTTCCACCATCTCTTTGCTAGTGTGATACTAACACCCTATCGTAGCAGCTCATTGGTGGGGCGTCTACGACCTGAAGACCATATGGATGTACTGCCCTTTATAATATCGAGCTGTAATTGCACAAAAAATTAGTTTTTTCCATACTTTAGAGATTTTTTGAGGGTCCAAACGGCCTTTTCTGGGGCCGAGACTTACCGCACGTGTGCTGGGGTGTGTGCGCGTACCTAAAATTTTCCAGATCACTAGAATTAGAAGTCCTGGTAGCCTAGTTTCCCGAGGGCTTTCCTATGCCACTGAAACCGGCTCAATTGGAGCTCGTTCTCATCCACGTTGATAGTCCCTATCAATTCCCTCTCTAGAATGATTATATTCTTCTATTTTTCCACTGTCTCTTCACTAGTGTGAGACTAACACCCTATCGTAGCTGCTCATTGGTGGGGCGTCTACGACCTGAAGACCATATGGACGTACTGCCCTTTATAATATCGAGCTGTAATTGCACAAAAAAGTAGTTTTTTCCAGATTTTAGAGCCTTTTTGAGGGTCCAAACGTCCTTTTCTGGGGCCGAGACTTACCGCACGTGTGCTGGGGTGTGTGCGCGTATGTAAATTTTTCCAGATCGCTAGAATTAGAAGTCCTGGTAGCCTAGTTTCCCGAGGGCTTTCCAACGCCACTGAAACCGGCTCAATCGGAGCTCGTTCTCATCCGCGTTGATAGTCCCTATCAATTTCCCTCTCTAGAATGATTATATTCTTCTATTTTTCCACCGTCTCTTCGCTAGTGTGAGACTAACACCCTATCGTAGCCGCTCATTGGTGGGGAATCTATGACCTGAAGACCATATGGACGTACTGCCCTTTATAATATCGAGCTATAATTGCACAAAAAAGTAGTTTTTTCCAGACTTTAGAGCCTTTTAGAGGGTCCAAACGGCCTTTTCTGGGCCAAGACTTACCGCACGTGTGCTGGGGTGTGTGCACGTATGTAAATTTTTCCAGATCGCTCGAATTAGAAGTCCTGGTCGCCTAGTTTCCCGAGGGCTTTCCAACGCCACTGAAACCGGCTCAATCGGAGGTCGTTCTCATCCGCGTTGATAGTCCCTATCAATTCGCTCTCTAGAATGATTATATTCTTCTATTTTCCCACCGTCTCTTCGGTAGTGTGAGACTAACACCCTATCGTAGCCACTCACTGGTGGGGCGTCTACGACCTGAAGACCATATGGACGTACTGCCCTTTATAATATCGAGCTGTAATTGCACAAAAAAGTAGTTTTTTCCAGACTTTAGAGCCTTTTTGAGGGTCCAAACGTCCTTTTCTGGGGCCGAGACTTACCGCACGTGTGCTGGGGTGTGTGCACATCTGTAATATTTTCCAGATCGCTAGAATTAGAAGTCCTGGTAGCCTAGTTTCCCGAGGGCTTTCCAACGCCACTGAAACCGGCTCAATCGGAGCTCGTTCTCATCCGCGTTGATAGTCCCTATCAATTTCCCTCTCTAGAATGATTATATTCTTCTATTTTTCCACCATCTCTTTGCTAGTGTGAGACTAACACCCTATCATAGCAGCTCATTGGTGGGGCGTCTATGACCTGAAGACCATATGGACGTACAGCCCTTTATAATATCGAGCTGTAATTGCACAAAAAATAGTTTTTTCCAGACTGTAGAGCCTTTTTGATGGTCCAAACGGCCTTTTCTGGGGCCGAGACTTACTGCATGTGTGTTGGGGTGTGTGTGCGTATGTAAATTTTTCTAGATTGCTAGAATTAGAAGTCCTGGTAGCCTAGTTTCCCGAGGGCTTTCCAACGCCACTGAAACTGGCTCAATCTGAGCTCGTTCTCATCCGCGTTGATAGTCCCTATCAATTCCCTCTCTAGAATGATTATATTCTTCTATTTTTCCACCGTCTCTTCGCTTGTGTGAGACTAACACCCTATCGTAGCCGTTCATTGGTGGGGCGACTACGACCTGAAGACCATATGGACGTACTGCCCTTTATAATATCGAGTTGTAATTGCACAAAAAAGTAGTTTTTTCCAGACTTTAGAGCTTTTTTGAGGGTCCAAACGGCCTTTTCTGGGCCGAGACTTACCGCATGTGTGCTGGGGTGTGTGCGCGTACCTAAACTTTTCTAGATCGCTAGAATTAGAAGTCTTGGTAGCCTAGTTTCCCGAGGGCTTTCCAACGCCACTGAAACTGGCTCAATCGGAGCTCGTTCTCATCTGTGTTGATTGTCCCTATCAATTCCCTCTCTAGAATGATTATATTCTTCTATTTTTCCACTGTCTCTTCGGTAGTGTGAGACTAACACCCTATCATAGCCACTCATTGGTGGGGCGTCTACGACCTGAAGACCATATGGACGTACTGCCCTTTATAATATCGAGCTGTAATTGCACAAAAAAGTAGTTTTTTCCAGACTTTAGAGCCTTTTTGAGGGTCCAAACGTCCTTTTCTAGGGCCGAGACTTACCGCACGTGTGCGGGGGTGTGTGCACGTATGTAATATTTTCCAGATCGCTAGAATTAGAAGTCCTGGTAGCCTAGTTTCCCGAGGGCTTTCCAACGCCACTGAAACCGGCTCAATCGGAGCTCGTTCTCATCCGCGTTGATAGTCCCTATCAATTTCCCTCTCTAGAATGATTATATTCTTCTATTTTTCCACCGTCTCTTCGCTAGTGTGAGACTAACACCCTATCGTAGCCGCTCATTGGTGGGGCGTCTATGACCTGAAGACCATATGGACGTACTGCCCTTTATAATATCGAGCTGTAATTGCACAAAAAAGTAGTTTTTTCCAGACTTTAGAGCCTTTTAGAGGGTCCAAACGGCCTTTTCTGGGGCCGAGACTTACCGCATGTGTGCTGGGGTGTGTGCACGTACCTAAACTTTTCCAGATCGCTAGAATTAGAAGTCCTGGTAGCCTAGTTTCCCAAGGGCTTTCCAACGCCACTGAAACCGGCACAATCGGAGCTCGTTCTCAGCCGCGTTGATAGTCCCTATCAATTCCCTCTCTAGAATGATTATAGTCTTCTATTTTCCCACAGTCTCTTCGCTAGTGTGAGACTAACACCCTATCGTAGCGGCTCATTAATGGGGCGTCTACGACCTGAAGACCATATGGACGTACTGCCCTTTACAATGTCGAGCTGTAATTGCACAAAAAATTATTTTTTTCCAGACATTAGAGCCTTTTTGATGGTCCAAACGGCCTTTTCTGGGGCCGAAACTTACCGCACGTGTGCTGGGGTGTGTGCGCGTACCTAAACTTTTCCAGATCGCTAGAATTAGAAGTCCTGGTAGCCTAGTTTCCCGAGGGCTTTCCAATGCCACTGAAACCGGCTCAATCGGAGCTCGTTCTCATCCGCGTTGATAGTCCCTATCAATTCCCTCTCTAGAATGATTATATTCTTCTATTTTCCCACCGTCTCTTCGGTAGTGTGAGACTAACACCCTATCATAGCCACTCATTGGTGGGGCGTCTACGACTTGAAGACCATATGGACGTACTGCCTATTATAATATCGAGTTGTAATTGCACAAAAAAGTAGTTTTTTCCAGACTTTAGAGCCTTTTTGAGGGTCCAAACGTCGTTTTCTGGGGCCGAGACTTACCGCACGTGTGCTGGGGTGTGTGCACGTCTTTAATATTTTCCAGATCGCTAGAATTAGAAGTCCTGGTAGCCTAGTTTCCCGAGGGCTTTCCAACGCCACTGAAACCGGCTCAATCGGAGCTCGTTCTCATCCGCGTTGATAGTCCCTATCAATTTCCCTCTCTAGAATGATTATATTCTTCTATTTTTCCACCGTCTCATCACTAGTGTGAGACTAACACCCTATCGTAGCCGCTCATTGGTGGGGCGTCTATGACCTGAAGACCATATGGACGTACTGCCCTTTATAATATCGAGCTGTAATTGCACAAAAAAGTAGTTTTTTCCAAACTTTAGAGCCTTTTTGATGGTCCAAACGGCCTTTTCTGGGGCCGAGACTTACCGCATGTGTCCTGGGGTGTGTGTGCATATGTAAATTTTTCCAGATTGCTAGAATTAGAAGTCCTGGTAGCCTAGTTTCCCGAGGGCTTTCCAACGCCACTGAAATTGGCTCAATCTGAGCTCGTTCTCATCCGCGTTGATAGTCCCTATCAATTCCCTCTCTAGAATGATTATATTCTTCTATTTTTCCACCGTCTCTTCGCTTGTGTGAGACTAACACCCTATCGTAGCCGTTCATTGGTGGGGCGTCCACGACCTGAAGACCATATGGACGTACTGCCTATTATAATATCGAGTTGTAATTGCACAAAAAAGTAGTTTTTTCCAGACTTTAGAGCCTTTTTGAGGGTCTAAACAGCCTTTTCTGGGGCCGAGACTTACCACACGTGTGCTAGGGTGTGTGCGTGTATGTAATATTTTCCAGATCGCTATAATTAGAAGTCCTGGTAGCCTAGTTTCCCGAGGGCTTTCCAACGCCACTGAAACCGGCTCAATCGGAGCTCGTTCTCATCCGCGTTGATAGTCCCTATCAATTTCCCTCTCTAGAATGATTATATTCTTCTATTTTTCCACCATCTCTTTGCTAGTGTGAGACTAACACCCTATCATAGCAGCTCATTGGTGGGGCGTCCATGACCTGAAGACCATATGGACGTACTGCCCTTTATAATGTCGAGCTGTAATTGCACAAAAAATTAGTTTTTTCCAGACTTTAGAGCTTTTTTGAGGGTCCAAACGGCCTTTTCTGGGCCGAGACTTACCGCACGTGTGCGCGTACCTAAACTTTTCCAGATCGCTAGAATTAGAAGTCCTGGTAGCCTAGTTTCCCGAGGGCTTTCCAACGCCACTGAAACTGGCTCAATCGGAGCTCGTTCTCATCTGTGTTGATTGTCCCTATCAATTTCCTCTCTAGAATGATTATATTCTTCTATTTTTCCACTGTCTCTTCGCTAGTGTGAGACTAACACCCTATCGTAGCTGCTCATTGGTGGGGCGTCTACGACCTGAAGACCATATGGACGTACTGCCCTTTATAATATCGAGCTGTAATTGCACAAAAAAGTAGTTTTTTCCAGACTTTAGAGCCTTTTTGAGGGTCCAAACGTCCTTTTCTGGGGCCGAGACTTACCGCACGTGTGCGGGGGTGTGTGCACATATGTAATATTTTCCAGATCGCTAGAATTAGATGTCCTGGTAGCCTAGTTTCCCGAGGGCTTTCCAACGCCACTGAAACCGGCTCAATCGGAGCTCGTTCTCATCCGCGTTGATAGTCCCTATCAATTTCCCTCTCTAGAATGATTATATTCTTCTGTTTTTCCACCGTCTCTTCGCTAGTGTGAGAATAACACCCTATCGTAGCCGCTCATTGGTGGGGCGTCTATGACCTGAAGACCATACGGACGTACTGCCCTTTATAATATTGAGCTGTAATTGCACAAAAAAGTAGTTTTTTCCAGACTTTAGAGCCTTTTAGTGGGTCCAAACGGCCTTTTCTGGGGCCGAGACTTACCGCATGTGTGCTGGGGTGTGTGCGCGTACCTAAACTTTTCCAGATCGCTAGAATTAGAAGTCCTGGTAGCCTAGTTTCCCGAGGGCTTTCCAACGCCACTGAAACCGGCACAATCGGAGCTCGTTCTCATCCGCGTTGATAGTCCCTATCAATTCCCTCTCTAGAATGATTATATTCTTCTATTTTCCCACCGTCTCTTCGGTAGTGTGAGACTAACACCACATCGTAGCCACTCATTGGTGGGGCGTCTACGACCTGAAGACCATATGGACGTACTGCCCTTTATAATATCGAGCTGTAATTGCACAAAAAAGTAGTTTTTTCCAGACTTTAGAGCCTTTTTGAGGGTCCAAACGTCATTTTCTGGGGCCGAGACTTACCGCACGTGTGCTGGGGTGTGTGCACGTCTGTAATATTTTCCAGATCGCTAGAATTAGAAGTCCTGGTAGCCTAGTTTCCCGAGGGCTTTCCAACGCCACTGAAACCGGCTCAATCGGAGCTCGTTCTGATCCGCGTTTATAGTCCCTATCAATTTCCCTCTCTAGAATGATTATATTCTTCTATTTTTCCACCGTCTCTTCGCTAGTGTGAGACTAACACCCTATCGTAGCCGCTCAATGGTGGGGCGTCTATGACCTGAAGACCATATGGACGTACTGCCCTTTATAATATCGAGCTGTAATTGCACAAAAAAGTAGTTTTTTCCAGACTTTAGAGCCTTTTAGAGGGTCAAAACGGCCTTTTCTGGGGCCAAGGCTTACCGCACGTGTGCTGGGGTGTGTGCACATATGTAAATTTTTCGAGATCGCTTGAATTAGAAGTCCTGGTAGCCTAGTTTCGCGAGGGCTTTCCAACGCCACTGAAACCGGCTCAATCGGAGGTCGTTCTCATCCGCGTTGATAGTCCCTATCAATTCCCTCTCTAGAATGATTATATTCTTCTATTTTTCCGCCATCTCTTCGCTAGTGTGAGACTAACACCCTATTGTAGCCGCTCATTGGTGGGGCATCTACGACCTGAAGACCATATGGACGTACTGCCCTTTATAATATCGAGCTGTAATTGCACAAAAAAGTAGTTTTTTCCAGACTTTAGAGACTTTTTGATGGTCCAAACGGCCTTTTCTGGGGCCGAGACTTGCCGCATGTGTCCTGGGGTGTGTGTGCATATGTAAATTTTTCCAGATTGCTAGAATTAGAAGTCCTGGTAGCCTAGTTTCCCGAGGGCTTTCCAACGCCACTGAAACTGGCTCAATCTGAGCTCGTTCTCTTCCGCGTTGATAGTCCCTATCAATTCCCTCTCTAGAATGATTATATTCTTCTGTTTTTCCACCGTCTCTTCGCTAGTGTGAGACTAACACCCTATCGTAGCCGCTCATTGGTGGGGCGTCTATGACCTGAAGACCATACGGACGTACTGCCCTTTATAATATCGAGCTGTAATTGCACAAAAAAGTAGTTTTTTCCAGACTTTAGAGCCTTTTAGAGGGTCCAAACGGCCTTTTCTGGGGCCAAGACTTACCGCATGTGTGCTGGGGTGTGTGCGCGTACCTAAACTTTTCCAGATCGTTAGAATTAGAAGTCCTGGTAGCCTAGTTTCCCGAGGGCTTTCCAACGCCACTGAAACCGGCACAATCGGAGCTCGTTCTCATCCGCGTTGATAGTCCCTATCAATTCCCTCTCTAGAATGATTATATTCTTCTATTTTCCCACCGTCTCTTCGGTAGTGTGAGACTAACACCCCATCGTAGCCACTCATTGGTGGGGCGTCTACGACCTGAAGACCATATGGACGTACTGCCCTTTATAATATCGAGTTGTAATTGCACAAAAAAGTAGTTTTTTCCAGACTTTAGAGCCTTTTTGAGGGTCCAAACGTCATTTTCTGGGGCCGAGACTTACCGCACGTGTGCTGGGGTGTGTGCATGTCTGTAATATTTTCCAGATCGCTAGAATTAGAAGTCCTGGTAGCCTAGTTTCCCGAGGGCTTTCCAACGCCACTGAAACCGGCTCAATCGGAGCTCGTTCTGATCCGCGTTTATAGTCCCTATCAATTTCCCTCTCTAGAATGATTATATTCTTCTATTTTTCCACCGTCTCTTCGCTAGTGTGAGACTAACACCCTATCGTAGCCGCTCAATGGTGGGGCGTCTATGACCTGAAGACCATATGGACGTACTGCCCTTTATAATATCTAGCTGTAATTGCACAAAAAAGTAGTTTTTTCCAGACTTTAGAGCCTTTTAGAGGGTCAAAACGGCCTTTTCTGGGGCCAAGGCTTACCGCACGTGTGCTGGGGTGTGTGCACATATGTAAATTTTTCGAGATCGCTTGAATTAGAAGTCCTGGTAGCCTAGTTTCGCGAGGGCTTTCCAACGCCACTGAAACCGGCTCAATCGGAGGTCGTTCTCATCCGCGTTGATAGTCCCTATCAATTCCCTCTCTAGAATGATTATATTCTTCTATTTTTCCGCCATCTCTTCGCTAGTGTGAGACTAACACCCTATCGTAGCCGCTCATTGGTGGGGCATCTACGACCTGAAGACCATATGGACGTACTGCCCTTTATAATATCGAGCTGTAATTGCACAAAAAAGTAGTTTTTTCCAGACTTTAGAGACTTTTTGATGGTCCAAACGGCCTTTTCTGGGGCCGAGACTTGCCGCATGTGTCCTGGGGTGTGTGTGCATATGTAAATTTTTCCAGATTGCTAGAATTAGAAGTCCTGGTAGCCTAGTTTCCCGAGGGCTTTCCAACGCCACTGAAACTGGCTCAATCTGAGCTCGTTCTCATCCGCGTTGATAGTCCCTATCAATTCCCTCTCTAGAATGATTATATTCTTCTGTTTTTCCACCGTCTCTTCGCTAGTGTGAGACTAACACCCTATCGTAGCCGCTCATTGGTGGGGCGTCTATGACCTGAAGACCATACGGACGTACTGCCCTTTATAATATCGAGCTGTAATTGCACAAAAAAGTAGTTTTTTCCAGACTTTAGAGCCTTTTAGAGGGTCCAAACGGCCTTTTCTGGGGCCGAGACTTACCGCATGTGTGCTGGGGTGTGTGCGCGTACCTAAACTTTTCCAGATCGCTAGAATTAGAAGTCCTGGTAGCCTAGTTTCCCGAGGGCTTTCCAACGCCACTGAAACCGGCACAATCGGAGCTCGTTCTCATCCGCGTTGATAGTCCCTATCAATTCCCTCTCTAGAATGATTATATTCTTCTATTTTCCCACCGTCTCTTCGGTAGTGTGAGACTAACACCCCATCGTAGCCACTCATTGGTGGGGCGTCTACGACCTGAAGACCATATGGACGTACTGCCCTTTATAATATCGAGCTGTAATTGCACAAAAAAGTAGTTTTTTCCAGACTTTAGAGCCTTTTTGAGGGTCCAAACGTCATTTTCTGGGGCCGAGACTTACCGCACGTGTGCTGGGGTGTGTGCACGTCTGTAATATTTTCCAGATCGCTAGAATTAGAAGTCCTGGTAGCCTAGTTTCCCGAGGGCTTTCCAACGCCACTGAAACCGGCTCAATCGGAGCTCGTTCTGATCCGCGTTGATAGTCCCTATCAATTTCCCTCTCTAGAATGATTATATTCTTCTATTTTTCCACCGTCTCTTCGCTAGGGTGAGACTAACACCCTATCGTAGCCGGTCAATGGTGGGGCGTCTATGACCTGAAGACCATATGGACGTACTGCCCTTTATAATATCGAGCTGTAATTGCACAAAAAAGTAGTTTTTTCCAGACTTTAGAGCCTTTTAGAGGGTCAAAACGGCCTTTTCTGGGGCCAAGGCTTACCGCACGTGCGCTGGGGTGTGTGCACATATGTAAATTTTTCGAGATCGCTTGAATTAGAAGTCCTGGTAGCCTAGTTTCGCGAGGGCTTTCCAACGCCACTGAAACCGGCTCAATCGGAGGTCGTTCTCATCCGCGTTGATAGTCCCTATCAATTCCCTCTCTAGAATGATTATATTCTTCTATTTTTCCGCCATCTCTTCGCTAGTGTGAGACTAACACCCTATCGTAGCCGTTCATTGGTGGGGCGTGTGCGCGTATGTAAATTTTTCCAGATCACTAGAATTAGAAGTCCTGGTAGCCTAGTTTCCCGAGGGCTTTCCAACGCCACTGAAACTGGCTCAATCTGAGCTCGTTCTCATCCGCGTTGATAGTCCCTATCAATTCCCTCTCTAGAATGATTATATTCTTCTATTTTTCCACCGTCTCTTCGCTTGTGTGAGACTAACACCCTATCGTAGCCGTTCATTGGTGGGGCGTCTACGACCTGAAGACCATATGGACGTACTGCCTATTATAATATCGAGTTGTAATTGCACAAAAAAGTAGTTTTTTCCAGACTTTAGAGCCTTTTTGAGGGTCCAAACGGCCTTTTCTGGGGCCGACCCTTACCGCACGTGTGCTGGGGTGTGTGCGTGTATGTAATATTTTCCAGATCACTAGAATTAGAAGTCCTGGTAGACTAGTTTCCCGAGGGCTTTCCAACGCCACTGAAACCGGCTAAATCGGAGCTCGTTCTCATCCGCGTTGATAGTCCCTATCAATTTCCCTCTCTAGAATGATTATATTCTTCTATTTTTCCACCGTCTCTTCGCTAGTGTGATACTAACACCCTATCGTAGCCGCTCATTGGTGGGGTGTCTACGACCTGAAGACCATATGGATGTACTGCCCTTTATAATATCGAGCTGTAATTGCACAAAAAAGTAGTTTTTTCCAGACTTTAGAGCCTTTTTGAGGGTCCAAACGGCCTTTTCTGGGCAGAGACTTACCGCACGTGTGTTGGGGTGTGTGCGCGTATGTAAATTTTTCCAGATCACTAGAATTAGAAGTCCTGGTAGCCTAGTTTCCCGAGGGCTTTCCAACGCCACTGAAACTGGCTCAATCGGAGCTCGTTCTCATCTGTGTTCATTGTCCCTATCAATTCCCTCTCTAGAATGATTATATTCTTCTATTTTTCCACTGTCTCTTCAATAGTGTGAGACTACCACCCTATCGTAGCTGCTCATGGGTGGGGCGTCTACGACCTGAAGACCATATGGACGTACTGCCCTTTATAATATCGAGCTATAATTGCACAAGAAAGTAGTTTTTTCCAGACTTTAGTGCCTTTTTGAGGGTCCAAACGTCCTTTTTTGGGGCCGAGACTTACCGCATGTGTGCGGGGGTGTGTGCGCTTATGTAAATTTTTCCAGATCGCTAGAATTAGAAGTCCTGGTACCCTAGTTTCCCGAGGGCTTTCCAACGCCACTGAAACCGGCTCAATCGGAGCTCGTTCTCATCCGCGTTGATAGTCCCTATCAATTCCCTCTCTAGAATGATTATATTCTTCTATTTTCCCACAGTCTCTTCGCTAGTGTGAGACTAACACCCTATCGTAGCCGCTCATTTGTGGGGCGTCTACGACCTGAAGACCATATGGACGTACTGCCCTTTATAATATCGAGCTGTAATTGCACAAAAAAGTAGTTTTTCCCAGACTTTAGAGCCTTTTTGAGGGTCCAAACGTCGTTTTCTGGGGCCGAGACTTACCGCATGTGTCCTGGGTTGTGTGCACGTCTGTAATATTTTCCAGATCACTAGAATTAGAAGTCCTGGTAGCCTAGTTTCCCGAGGGCTTTCCAACGCCACTGAAACCGGCTCAATCGGAGCTCGTTCTGATCCGCGTTTATAGTCCCTATCAATTTCCCTCTCTAGAATGATTATATTCTTCTATTTTTCCACTGTCTCTTCGCTAGTGTGAGACTAACACCCTATCGTAGCCGCTCATTGGCGGGGCGTCTATGACCTGAAGACCATATGGATGTACTACCCTTTATAATATCGAGCTGTAATTGCACAAAAAAGTAGTTTTTTCCAGACTTTAGAGCCTTTTAGAGGGTCCAAACGACCTTTTCTGGGGCCAAGGCTTACCGCACGTGTGCTGGGGTGTGTGCACCTATGTAAATTTTTCCAGATCGCTCGAATTAGAAGTCCTGGTAGCCTAGTTTCTCGAGGGCTTTCCAACGCCACTGAAACCGGCTCAATCGGAGGTCGTTCTCATCCGCGTTGATAGTCCCTATCAATTCCCTCTCTAGAATGATTATATTCTTCTATTTTTCCGCCCTCTCTTCGCTAGTGTGAGACTAACACCCTATCGTAGCCGCTCATTGGTGGGGTGTCTACGACCTGAAGACCATATGGACGTACTGCCCTTTATAATATCGAGCTGTAATTGCACAGAAAAGTAGTTCTTTCCAGACTTTAGAGACTTTTTGATGGTCCAAACGGCCTTTTCTGGGGCCGAGACTTACCGCATGTGTCCTGGGGTGTGTGTGCATATGTAAATTTTTCCAGATTGCTAGAATTAGAAGTCCTGGTAGCCTAGTTTCCCGAGGGCTTTCCAACGCCGCTGAAACTGGCTCAATCTGAGCTCGTTCTCATCCGCGTTGATAGTCCCTATCAATTCCCTCTCTAGAATGATTATATTCTTCTATTTTTCCACCGTCTCTTCGCTTGTGTGAGACTAACACCCTATCGTAGCCGTTCATTGGTGGGGCGTCTACGACCAGAAGACCATATGGACGTACTGCCTATTATAATATCGAGTTGTAATTGCACAAAAAAGTAGTTTTTTCCAGACTTTAGAGCCTTTTTGAGGGTCCAAACGGCCTTTTCTGGGGCCGACCCTTACCGCACGTGTGCTGGGGTGTGTGCGTGTATGTAATATTTTCCAGATCACTAGAATTAGAAGTCCTGGTAGCCTAGTTTCCCGAGGGCTTTCCAACGCCACTGAAACCGGCTAAATCGGAGCTCGTTCTCATCCGCGTTGATAGTCCCTATCAATTTCCCTCTCTAGAATGATTATATTCTTCTATTTTTCCACCGTCTCTTCGCTAGTGTGATACTAACACCCTATCGTAGCCGCTCATTGGCGGGGTGTCTACGACCTGAAGACCATATGGATGTACTGCCCTTTATAATATCGAGCTGTAATTGCACAAAAAAGTAGTTTTTTCTAGACTTTAGAGCCTTTTTGAGGGTCCAAACGGCCTTTTCTGGGCAGAGACTTACCGCACATGTGTTGGGGTGTGTGCGCGTATGTAAATTTTTCCAAATCACTAGAATTAGAAGTCCTGGTAGCCTAGTTTCCCGAGGGCTTTCCAACGCCACTGAAACTGGCTCAATCGGAGCTCGTTCTCATCTGTGTTGATTGTCCCTATCAATTCCCTCTCTAGAATGATTATATTCTTCTATTTTTCCACTGTCTCTTCAATAGTGTGAGACTACCACCCTATCGTAGCTGCTCATTGGTGGGGCGTCTACGACCTGAAGACCATATGGACGTACTGCCCTTTATAATATCGAGCTATAATTGCACAAGAAAGTAGTTTTTTCCAGACTTTAGTGCCTTTTTGAGGGTCCAAACGTCCTTTTTTGGGGCCGAGACTTACCGCATGTGTGCGGGGGTGTGTGCGCGTATGTAAATTTTTCCAGATCGCTAGAATTAGAAGTCCTGGTACCCTAGTTTCCCGAGGGCTTTCCAACGCCACTGAAACCGGCTCAATCGGAGCTCGTTCTCATCCGCGTTGATAGTCCCTATCAATTCCCTCTCTAGAGTGATTATATTCTTCTATTTTTCCACCATCTCTTTGCTAGTGTGAGACTAACACCCTATCATAGCAGCTCATTGGTGGGGCGTCTACGACCTGAAGACCATATGGACGTACTGCCCTTTATAATGTTGAGCTGTAATTGCACAAAAAATTAGTTTTTTCCAGACTTTAGAGCTTTTTTGAGGGTCCAAACGACCTTTTCTGGGGCTGAGACTTACCGCACATGTGCTAGGGTGTGTGCGCGTACCTAAACTTTTCCAGATCGCTAGAATTCGAAGTCCTGGTAGCCTAGTTTCCTGAGGGCTTTCCAACGCCACTGAAACCGGCTAAATCGGAGCTCGTTCTCATCCGCGTTGATAGTCCCTATCAATTTCCCTCTCTAGAATGATTATATTCTTCTATTTTTCCGCCATCTCTTCGCTAGTGTGAGACTAACACCCTATCGTAGCCGTTCATTGGTGGGGCGTGTGCGCGTATGTAAATTTTTCCAGATCACTAGAATTAGAAGTCCTGGTAGCCTAGTTTCCCGAGGGCTTTCCAATGCCACTGAAACTGGCTCAATCTGAGCTCGTTCTCATCCGCGTTGATAGTCCCTATCAATTCCCTCTCTAGAATGATTATATTCTTCTATTTTTCCACCGTCTCTTCGCTTGTGTGAGACTAACACCCTATCGTAGCCGTTCATTGGTGGGGCGTCTACGACCTGAAGACCATATGAACGTACTGCCTATTATAATATCGAGTTGTAATTGCACAAAAAAGTAGTTTTTTCCAGACTTTAGAGCCTTTTTGAGGGTCCAAACGGCCTTTTCTGGGGCCGACCCTTACCGCACGTGTGCTGGGGTGTGTGCGTGTATGTAATATTTTCCAGATCACTAGAATTAGAAGTCCTGGTAGCCTAGTTTCCCGAGGGCTTTCCAACGCCACTGAAACCGGCTAAATCGGAGCTCGTTCTCATCCGCGTTGATAGTCCCTATCAATTTCCCTCTCTAGAATGATTATATTCTTCTATTTTTCCACCGTCTCTTCGCTAGTGTGATACTAACACCCTATCGTAGCCGCTCATTGGTGGGGTGTCTACGACCTGAAGACCATATGGATGTACTGCCCTTTATAATATCGAGCTGTAATTGCACAAAAAAGTAGTTTTTTCCAGACTTTAGAGCCTTTTTGAGGGTCCAAACGGCCTTTTCTGGGCAGAGACTTACCGCACGTGTGTTGGGGTGTGTGCGCGTATGTAAATTTTTCCAGATCACTAGAATTAGAAGTCCTGGTAGCCTAGTTTCCCGAGGGCTTTCCAACGCCACTGAAACTGGCTCAATCGGAGCTCGTTCTCATCTGTGTTCATTGTCCCTATCAATTCCCTCTCTAGAATGATTATATTCTTCTATTTTTCCACTGTCTCTTCAATAGTGTGAGACTACCACCCTATCGTAGCTGCTCATGGGTGGGGCGTCTACGACCTGAAGACCATATGGACGTACTGCCCTTTATAATATCGAGCTATAATTGCACAAGAAAGTAGTTTTTTCCAGACTTTAGTGCCTTTTTGAGGGTCCAAACGTCCTTTTTTGGGGCCGAGACTTACCGCATGTGTGCGGGGGTGTGTGCGCTTATGTAAATTTTTCCAGATCGCTAGAATTAGAAGTCCTGGTACCCTAGTTTCCCGAGGGCTTTCCAACGCCACTGAAACCGGCTCAATCGGAGCTCGTTCTCATCCGCGTTGATAGTCCCTATCAATTCCCTCTCTAGAATGATTATATTCTTCTATTTTCCCACAGTCTCTTCGCTAGTGTGAGACTAACACCCTATCGTAGCCGCTCATTTGTGGGGCGTCTACGACCTGAAGACCATATGGACGTACTGCCCTTTATAATATCGAGCTGTAATTGCACAAAAAAGTAGTTTTTTCCAGACTTTAGAGCCTTTTTGAGGGTCCAAACGTCGTTTTCTGGGGCCGAGACTTACCGCATGTGTCCTGGGTTGTGTGCACGTCTGTAATATTTTCCAGATCGCTAGAATTAGAAGTCCTGGTAGCCTAGTTTCCCGAGGGCTTTCCAACGCCACTGAAACCGGCTCAATCGGAGCTCGTTCTGATCCGCGTTTATAGTCCCTATCAATTTCCCTCTCTAGAATGATTATATTCTTCTATTTTTCCACTGTCTCTTCGCTAGTGTGAGACTAACACCCTATCGTAGCCGCTCATTGGTGGGGCGTCTATGACCTGAAGACCATATGGATGTACTGCCCTTTATAATATCGAGCTGTAATTGCACAAAAAAGTAGTTTTTTCCAGACTTTAGAGCCTTTTAGAGGGTCCAAACGACCTTTTCTGGGGCCAAGGCTTACCGCACGTGTGCTGGGGTGTGTGCACCTATGTAAATTTTTCCAGATCGCTCGAATTAGAAGTCCTGGTAGCCTAGTTTCTCGAGGGCTTTCCAACGCCACTGAAACCGGCTCAATCGGAGGTCGTTCTCATCCGCGTTGATAGTCCCTATCAATTCCCTCTCTAGAATGATTATATTCTTCTATTTTTCCGCCCTCTCTTCGCTAGTGTGAGACTAACACCCTATCGTAGCCGCTCATTGGTGGGGTGTCTACGACCAGAAGACCATATGGACGTACTGCCTATTATAATATCGAGTTGTAATTGCACAAAAAAGTAGTTTTTTCCAGACTTTAGAGCCTTTTTGAGGGTCCAAACGGCCTTTTCTGGGGCCGACCCTTACCGCACGTGTGCTGGGGTGTGTGCGTGTATGTAATATTTTCCAGATCACTAGAATTAGAAGTCCTGGTAGCCTAGTTTCCCGAGGGCTTTCCAACGCCACTGAAACCGGCTAAATTGGAGCTCGTTCTCATCCGCGTTGATAGTCCCTATCAATTTCCCTCTCTAGAATGATTATATTCTTCTATTTTTCCACCGTCTCTTCGCTAGTGTGATACTAACACCCTATCGTAGCCGCTCATTGGCGGGGTGTCTACGACCTGAAGACCATATGGATGTACTGCCCTTTATAATATCGAGCTGTAATTGCACAAAAAAGTAGTTTTTTCTAGACTTTAGAGCCTTTTTGAGGGTCCAAACGGCCTTTTCTGGGCAGAGACTTACCGCACGTGTGTTGGGGTGTGTGCGCGTATGTAAATTTTTCCAGATCACTAGAATTAGAAGTCCTGGTAGCCTAGTTTCCCGAGGGCTTTCCAACGCCACTGAAACTGGCTCAATCGGAGCTCGTTCTCATCTGTGTTGATTGTCCCTATCAATTCCCTCTCTAGAATGATTATATTCTTCTATTTTTCCACTGTCTCTTCAATAGTGTGAGACTACCACCCTATCGTAGCTGCTCATTGGTGGGGCGTCTACGACCTGAAGACCATATGGACGTACTGCCCTTTATAATATCGAGCTATAATTGCACAAGAAAGTAGTTTTTTCCAGACTTTAGTGCCTTTTTGAGGGTCCAAACGTCCTTTTTTGGGGCCGAGACTTACCGCATGTGTGCGGGGGTGTGTGCGCGTATGTAAATTTTTCCAGATCGCTAGAATTAGAAGTCCTGGTACCCTAGTTTCCCGAGGGCTTTCCAACGCCACTGAAACCGGCTCAATCGGAGCTCGTTCTCATCCGCGTTGATAGTCCCTATCAATTCCCTCTCTAGAGTGATTATATTCTTCTATTTTTCCACCATATCTTTGCTAGTGTGAGACTAACACCCTATCATAGCAGCTCATTGGTGGGGCGTCTACGACCTGAAGACCATATGGACGTACTGCCCTTTATAATGTTGAGCTGTAATTGCACAAAAAATTAGTTTTTTCCAGACTTTAGAGCTTTTTTGAGGGTCCAAACGACCTTTTCTGGGGCCGAGACTTACCACACATGTGCTAGGGTGTGTGCGCGTACCTAAACTTTTCCAGATCGCTAGAATTCGAAGTCCTGGTAGCCTAGTTTCCCGAGGGCTTTCCAATGCCACTGAAACCGGCACAATCAGAGCTCGTTCTCATCCGCGTTGATAGTCCTTATCAATTCCCTCTCTAGAATGATTATATTCTTCTATTTTCCCACCGTCTCTTCGCTAGTGTGATACTAACACCCTATCGTAGCCGCTCATTGGCGGGGTGTCTACGACCTGAAGACCATATGGATGTACTGCCCTTTATAATATCGAGCTGTAATTGCACAAAAAAGTAGTTTTTTCTAGACTCTAGAGCCTTTTTGAGGGTCCAAACGGCCTTTTCTGGGCAGAGACTTACCGCACGTGTGTTGGGGTGTGTGCGCGTATGTAAATTTTTCCAGATCACTAGAATTAGAAGTCCTGGTAGCCTAGTTTCCCGAGGGCTTTCCAACGCCACTGAAACTGGCTCAATCGGAGCTCGTTCTCATCTGTGTTGATTGTCCCTATCAATTCCCTCTCTAGAATGATTATATTCTTCTATTTTTCCACTGTCTCTTCAATAGTGTGAGACTACCACCCTATCGTAGCTGCTCATTGGTGGGGCGTCTACGACCTGAAGACCATATGGACGTACTACCCTTTATAATATCGAGCTATAATTGCACAAGAAAGTAGTTTTTTCCAGACTTTAGTGCCTTTTTGAGGGTCCAAACGTCCTTTTTTGGGGCCGAGACTTACCGCATGTGTGCGGGGGTGTGTGCGCGTATGTAAATTTTTCCAGATCGCTAGAATTAGAAGTCCTGGTACCCTAGTTTCCCGAGGGCTTTCCAACGCCACTGAAACCGGCTCAATCGGAGCTCGTTCTCATCCGCGTTGATAGTCCCTATCAATTCCCTCTCTAGAGTGATTATATTCTTCTATTTTTCCACCATCTCTTTGCTAGTGTGAGACTAACACCCTATCATAGCAGCTCATTGGTGGGGCGTCTACGACCTGAAGACCATATGGACGTACTGCCCTTTATAATGTTGAGCTGTAATTGCACAAAAAATTAGTTTTTTCCAGACTTTAGAGCTTTTTTGAGGGTCCAAACGACCTTTTCTGGGGCCGAGACTTACCGCACATGTGCTAGGGTGTGTGCGCGTACCTAAACTTTTCCAGATCGCTAGAATTCGAAGTCCTGGTAGCCTAGTTTCCTGAGGGCTTTCCAACGTCACTGAAACCGGCTAAATCGGAGCTCGTTCTCATCCGCGTTGATAGTCCCTATCAATTTCCCTCTCTAGAATGATTATATTCTTCTATTTTTCCGCCATCTCTTCGCTAGTGTGAGACTAACACCCTATCGTAGCCGTTCATTGGTGGGGCGTGTGCGCGTATGTAAATTTTTCCAGATCACTAGAATTAGAAGTCCTGGTAGCCTAGTTTCCCGAGGGCTTTCCAATGCCACTGAAACTGGCTCAATCTGAGCTCGTTCTCATCCGCGTTGATAGTCCCTATCAATTCCCTCTCTAGAATGATTATATTCTTCTATTTTTCCACCGTCTCTTCGCTTGTGTGAGACTAACACCCTATCGTAGCCGTTCATTGGTGGGGCGTCTACGACCTGAAGACCATATGGACGTACTGCCTATTATAATATCGAGTTGTAATTGCACAAAAAAGTAGTTTTTTCCAGACTTTAGAGCCTTTTTGAGGGTCCAAACGGCCTTTTCTGGGGCCGACCCTTACCGCACGTGTGCTGGGGTGTGTGCGTGTATGTAATATTTTCCAGATCACTAGAATTAGAAGTCCTGGTAGCCTAGTTTCCCGAGGGCTTTCCAACGCCACTGAAACCGGCTAAATCGGAGCTCGTTCTCATCCGCGTTGATAGTCCCTATCAATTTCCCTCTCTAGAATGATTATATTCTTCTATTTTTCCACCGTATCTTCGCTAGTGTGATACTAACACCCTATCGTAGCCGCTCATTGGTGGGGTGTCTACGACCTGAAGACCATATGGATGTACTGCCCTTTATAATATCGAGCTGTAATTGCACAAAAAAGTAGTTTTTTCCAGACTTTAGAGCCTTTTTGAGGGTCCAAACGGCCTTTTCTGGGCAGAGACTTACCGCACGTGTGTTGGGGTGTGTGCGCGTATGTAAATTTTTCCAGATCACTAGAATTAGAAGTCCTGGTAGCCTAGTTTCCCGAGGGCTTTCCAACGCCACTGAAACTGGCTCAATCGGAGCTCGTTCTCATCTGTGTTCATTGTCCCTATCAATTCCCTCTCTAGAATGATTATATTCTTCTATTTTTCCACTGTCTCTTCAATAGTGTGAGACTACCACCCTATCGTAGCTGCTCATGGGTGGGGCGTCTACGACCTGAAGACCATATGGACGTACTGCCCTTTATAATATCGAGCTATAATTGCACAAGAAAGTAGTTTTTTCCAGACTTTAGTGCCTTTTTGAGGGTCCAAACGTCCTTTTTTGGGGCCGAGACTTACCGCATGTGTGCGGGGGTGTGTGCGCTTATGTAAATTTTTCCAGATCGCTAGAATTAGAAGTCCTGGTACCCTAGTTTCCCGAGGGCTTTCCAACGCCACTGAAACCGGCTCAATCGGAGCTCGTTCTCATCCGCGTTGATAGTCCCTATCAATTCCCTCTCTAGAATGATTATATTCTTCTATTTTCCCACAGTCTCTTCGCTAGTGTGAGACTAACACCCTATCGTAGCCGCTCATTTGTGTGGCGTCTACGACCTGAAGACCATATGGACGTACTGCCCTTTATAATATCGAGCTGTAATTGCACAAAAAAGTAGTTTTTTCCAGACTTTAGAGCCTTTTTGAGGGTCCAAACGTCGTTTTCTGGGGCCGAGACTTACCGCATGTGTCCTGGGTTGTGTGCACGTCTGTAATATTTTCCAGATCGCTAGAATTAGAAGTCCTGGTAGCCTAGTTTCCCGAGGGCTTTCCAACGCCACTGAAACCGGCTCAATCGGAGCTCGTTCTGATCCGCGTTTATAGTCCCTATCAATTTCCCTCTCTAGAATGATTATATTCTTCTATTTTTCCACTGTCTCTTCGCTAGTGTGAGACTAACACCCTATCGTAGCCGCTCATTGGTGGGGCGTCTATGACCTGAAGACCATATGGATGTACTGCCCTTTATAATATCGAGCTGTAATTGCACAAAAAAGTAGTTTTTTCCAGACTTTAGAGCCTTTTAGAGGGTCCAAACGACCTTTTCTGGGGCCAAGGCTTACCGCACGTGTGCTGGGGTGTGTGCACCTATGTAAATTTTTCCAGATCGCTCGAATTAGAAGTCCTGGTAGCCTAGTTTCTCGAGGGCTTTCCAACGCCACTGAAACCGGCTCAATCGGAGGTCGTTCTCATCCGCGTTGATAGTCCCTATCAATTCCCTCTCTAGAATGATTATATTCTTCTATTTTTCCGCCCTCTCTTCGCTAGTGTGAGACTAACACCCTATCGTAGCCGCTCATTGGTGGGGTGTCTACGACCAGAAGACCATATGGACGTACTGCCTATTATAATATCGAGTTGTAATTGCACAAAAAAGTAGTTTTTTCCAGACTTTAGAGCCTTTTTGAGGGTCCAAACGGCCTTTTCTGGGGCCGACCCTTACCGCACGTGTGCTGGGGTGTGTGCGTGTATGTAATATTTTCCAGATCACTAGAATTAGAAGTCCTGGTAGCCTAGTTTCCCGAGGGCTTTCCAACGCCACTGAAACCGGCTAAATTGGAGCTCGTTCTCATCCGCGTTGATAGTCCCTATCAATTTCCCTCTCTAGAATGATTATATTCTTCTATTTTTCCACCGTCTCTTCGCTAGTGTGATACTAACACCCTATCGTAGCCGCTCATTGGCGGGGTGTCTACGACCTGAAGACCATATGGATGTACTGCCCTTTATAATATCGAGCTGTAATTGCACAAAAAAGTAGTTTTTTCTAGACTTTAGAGCCTTTTTGAGGGTCCAAACGGCCTTTTCTGGGCAGAGACTTACCGCACGTGTGTTGGGGTGTGTGCGCGTATGTAAATTTTTCCAGATCACTAGAATTAGAAGTCCTGGTAGCCTAGTTTCCCGAGGGCTTTCCAACGCCACTGAAACTGGCTCAATCGGAGCTCGTTCTCATCTGTGTTGATTGTCCCTATCAATTCCCTCTCTAGAATGATTATATTCTTCTATTTTTCCACTGTCTCTTCAATAGTGTGAGACTACCACCCTATCGTAGCTGCTCATTGGTGGGGCGTCTACGACCTGAAGACCATATGGACGTACTGCCCTTTATAATATCGAGCTATAATTGCACAAGAAAGTAGTTTTTTCCAGACTTTAGTGCCTTTTTGAGGGTCCAAACGTCCTTTTTTGGGGCCGAGACTTACCGCATGTGTGCGGGGGTGTGTGCGCGTATGTAAATTTTTCCAGATCGCTAGAATTAGAAGTCCTGGTACCCTAGTTTCCCGAGGGCTTTCCAACGCCACTGAAACCGGCTCAATCGGAGCTCGTTCTCATCCGCGTTGATAGTCCCTATCAATTCCCTCTCTAGAGTGATTATATTCTTCTATTTTTCCACCATCTCTTTGCTAGTGTGAGACTAACACCCTATCATAGCAGCTCATTGGTGGGGCGTCTACGACCTGAAGACCATATGGACGTACTGCCCTTTATAATGTTGAGCTGTAATTGCACAAAAAATTAGTTTTTTCCATACTTTAGAGCTTTTTTGAGGGTCCAAACGACCTTTTCTGGGGCCGAGACTTACCACACATGTGCTAGGGTGTGTGCGCGTACCTAAACTTTTCCAGATCGCTAGAATTCGAAGTCCTGGTAGCCTAGTTTCCCGAGGGCTTTCCAATGCCACTGAAACCGGCACAATCGGAGCTCGTTCTCATCCGCGTTGATAGTCCTTATCAATTCCCTCTATAGAATGATTATATTCTTCTATTTTCCCACCGTCTCTTCGCTAGTGTGATACTAACACCCTATCGTAGCCGCTCATTGGCGGGGTGTCTACGACCTGAAGACCATATGGATGTACTGCCCTTTATAATATCGAGCTGTAATTGCACAAAAAAGTAGTTTTTTCTAGACTCTAGAGCCTTTTTGAGGGTCCAAACGGCCTTTTCTGGGCAGAGACTTACCGCACGTGTGTTGGGGTGTGTGCGCGTATGTAAATTTTTCCAGATCACTAGAATTAGAAGTCCTGGTAGCCTAGTTTCCCGAGGGCTTTCCAACGCCACTGAAACTGGCTCAATCGGAGCTCGTTCTCATCTGTGTTGATTGTCCCTATCAATTCCCTCTCTAGAATGATTATATTCTTCTATTTTTCCACTGTCTCTTCAATAGTGTGAGACTACCACCCTATCGTAGCTGCTCATTGGTGGGGCGTCTACGACCTGAAGACCATATGGACGTACTGCCCTTTATAATATCGAGCTATAATTGCACAAGAAAGTAGTTTTTTCCAGACTTTAGTGCCTTTTTGAGGGTCCAAACGTCCTTTTTTGGGGCCGAGACTTACCGCATGTGTGCGGGGGTGTGTGCGCGTATGTAAATTTTTCCAGATCGCTAGAATTAGAAGTCCTGGTACCCTAGTTTCCCGAGGGCTTTCCAACGCCACTGAAACCGGCTCAATCGGAGCTCGTTCTCATCCGCGTTGATAGTCCCTATCAATTCCCTCTCTAGAGTGATTATATTCTTCTATTTTTCCACCATCTCTTTGCTAGTGTGAGACTAACACCCTATCATAGCAGCTCATTGGTGGGGCGTCTACGACCTGAAGACCATATGGACGTACTGCCCTTTATAATGTTGAGCTGTAATTGCACAAAAACTTAGTTTTTTCCAGACTTTAGAGCTTTTTTGAGTGTCCAAACGACCTTTTCTGGGGCCGAGACTTACCGCACATGTGCTAGGGTGTGTGCGCGTACCTAAACTTTTCCAGATCGCTAGAATTCGAAGTCCTGGTAGCCTAGTTTCCTGAGGGCTTTCCAACGCCACTGAAACCGGCTAAATCGGAGCTCGTTCTCATCCGCGTTGATAGTCCCTATCAATTTCCCTCTCTAGAATGATTATATTCTTCTATTTTTCCGCCATCTCTTCGCTAGTGTGAGACTAACACCCTATCGTAGCCGTTCATTGGTGGGGCGTGTGCGCGTATGTAAATTTTTCCAGATCACTAGAATTAGAAGTCCTGGTAGCCTAGTTTCCCGAGGGCTTTCCAACGCCACTGAAACTGGCTCAATCTGAGCTCGTTCTCATCCGCGTTGATAGTCCCTATCAATTCCCTCTCTAGAATGATTATATTCTTCTATTTTTCCACCGTCTCTTCGCTTGTGTGAGACTAACACCCTATCGTAGCCGTTCATTGGTGGGGCGTCTACGACCAGAAGACCATATGGACGTACTGCCTATTATAATATCGAGTTGTAATTGCACAAAAAAGTAGTTTTTTCCAGACTTTAGAGCCTTTTTGAGGGTCCAAACGGCCTTTTCTGGGGCCGACCCTTACCGCACGTGTGCTGGGGTGTGTGCGTGTATGTAATATTTTCCAGATCACTAGAATTAGAAGTCCTGGTAGCCTAGTTTCCCGAGGGCTTTCCAACGCCACTGAAACCGGCTAAATTGGAGCTCGTTCTCATCCGCGTTGATAGTCCCTATCAATTTCCCTCTCTAGAATGATTATATTCTTCTATTTTTCCACCGTCTCTTCGCTAGTGTGATACTAACACCCTATCGTAGCCGCTCATTGGCGGGGTGTCTACGACCTGAAGACCATATGGATGTACTGCCCTTTATAATATCGAGCTGTAATTGCACAAAAAAGTAGTTTTTTCTAGACTTTAGAGCCTTTTTGAGGGTCCAAACGGCCTTTTCTGGGCAGAGACTTACCGCACGTGTGTTGGGGTGTGTGCGCGTATGTAAATTTTTCCAGATCACTAGAATTAGAAGTCCTGGTAGCCTAGTTTCCCGAGGGCTTTCCAACGCCACTGAAACTGGCTCAATCGGAGCTCGTTCTCATCTGTGTTGATTGTCCCTATCAATTCCCTCTCTAGAATGATTATATTCTTCTATTTTTCCACTGTCTCTTCAATAGTGTGAGACTACCACCCTATCGTAGCTGCTCATTGGTGGGGCGTCTACGACCTGAAGACCATATGGACGTACTGCCCTTTATAATATCGAGCTATAATTGCACAAGAAAGTAGTTTTTTCCAGACTTTAGTGCCTTTTTGAGGGTCCAAACGTCCTTTTTTGGGGCCGAGACTTACCGCATGTGTGCGGGGGTGTGTGCGCGTATGTAAATTTTTCCAGATCGCTAGAATTAGAAGTCCTGGTACCCTAGTTTCCCGAGGGCTTTCCAACGCCACTGAAACCGGCTCAATCGGAGCTCGTTCTCATCCGCGTTGATAGTCCCTATCAATTCCCTCTCTAGAGTGATTATATTCTTCTATTTTTCCACCATCTCTTTGCTAGTGTGAGACTAACACCCTATCATAGCAGCTCATTGGTGGGGCGTCTACGACCTGAAGACCATATGGACGTACTGCCCTTTATAATGTTGAGCTGTAATTGCACAAAAAATTAGTTTTTTCCAGACTTTAGAGCTTTTTTGAGGGTCCAAACGACCTTTTCTGGGGCCGAGACTTACCACACATGTGCTAGGGTGTGTGCGCGTACCTAAACTTTTCCAGATCGCTAGAATTCGAAGTCCTGGTAGCCTAGTTTCCCGAGGGCTTTCCAATGCCACTGAAACCGGCACAATCGGAGCTCGTTCTCATCCGCGTTGATAGTCCTTATCAATTCCCTCTATAGAATGATTATATTCTTCTATTTTCCCACCGTCTCTTCGCTAGTGTGATACTAACACCCTATCGTAGCCGCTCATTGGCGGGGTGTCTACGACCTGAAGACCATATGGATGTACTGCCCTTTATAATATCGAGCTGTAATTGCACAAAAAAGTAGTTTTTTCTAGACTCTAGAGCCTTTTTGAGGGTCCAAACGGCCTTTTCTGGGCAGAGACTTACCGCACGTGTGTTGGGGTGTGTGCGCGTATGTAAATTTTTCCAGATCACTAGAATTAGAAGTCCTGGTAGCCTAGTTTCCCGAGGGCTTTCCAACGCCACTGAAACTGGCTCAATCGGAGCTCGTTCTCATCTGTGTTGATTGTCCCTATCAATTCCCTCTCTAGAATGATTATATTCTTCTATTTTTCCACTGTCTCTTCAATAGTGTGAGACTACCACCCTATCGTAGCTGCTCATTGGTGGGGCGTCTACGACCTGAAGACCATATGGACGTACTGCCCTTTATAATATCGAGCTATAATTGCACAAGAAAGTAGTTTTTTCCAGACTTTAGTGCCTTTTTGAGGGTCCAAACGTCCTTTTTTGGGGCCGAGACTTACCGCATGTGTGCGGGGGTGTGTGCGCGTATGTAAATTTTTCCAGATCGCTAGAATTAGAAGTCCTGGTACCCTAGTTTCCCGAGGGCTTTCCAACGCCACTGAAACCGGCTCAATCGGAGCTCGTTCTCATCCGCGTTGATAGTCCCTATCAATTCCCTCTCTAGAGTGATTATATTCTTCTATTTTTCCACCATCTCTTTGCTAGTGTGAGACTAACACCCTATCATAGCAGCTCATTGGTGGGGCGTCTACGACCTGAAGACCATATGGACGTACTGCCCTTTATAATGTTGAGCTGTAATTGCACAAAAACTTAGTTTTTTCCAGACTTTAGAGCTTTTTTGAGTGTCCAAACGACCTTTTCTGGGGCCGAGACTTACCGCACATGTGCTAGGGTGTGTGCGCGTACCTAAACTTTTCCAGATCGCTAGAATTCGAAGTCCTGGTAGCCTAGTTTCCTGAGGGCTTTCCAACGCCACTGAAACCGGCTAAATCGGAGCTCGTTCTCATCCGCGTTGATAGTCCCTATCAATTTCCCTCTCTAGAATGATTATATTCTTCTATTTTTCCGCCATCTCTTCGCTAGTGTGAGACTAACACCCTATCGTAGCCGTTCATTGGTGGGGCGTGTGCGCGTATGTAAATTTTTCCAGATCACTAGAATTAGAAGTCCTGGTAGCCTAGTTTCCCGAGGGCTTTCCAACGCCACTGAAACTGGCTCAATCTGAGCTCGTTCTCATCCGCGTTGATAGTCCCTATCAATTCCCTCTCTAGAATGATTATATTCTTCTATTTTTCCACCGTCTCTTCGCTTGTGTGAGACTAACACCCTATCGTAGCCGTTCATTGGTGGGGCGTCTACGACCAGAAGACCATATGGACGTACTGCCTATTATAATATCGAGTTGTAATTGCACAAAAAAGTAGTTTTTTCCAGACTTTAGAGCCTTTTTGAGGGTCCAAACGGCCTTTTCTGGGGCCGACCCTTACCGCACGTGTGCTGGGGTGTGTGCGTGTATGTAATATTTTCCAGATCACTAGAATTAGAAGTCCTGGTAGCCTAGTTTCCCGAGGGCTTTCCAACGCCACTGAAACCGGCTAAATTGGAGCTCGTTCTCATCCGCGTTGATAGTCCCTATCAATTTCCCTCTCTAGAATGATTATATTCTTCTATTTTTCCACCGTCTCTTCGCTAGTGTGATACTAACACCCTATCGTAGCCGCTCATTGGCGGGGTGTCTACGACCTGAAGACCATATGGATGTACTGCCCTTTATAATATCGAGCTGTAATTGCACAAAAAAGTAGTTTTTTCTAGACTTTAGAGCCTTTTTGAGGGTCCAAACGGCCTTTTCTGGGCAGAGACTTACCGCACGTGTGTTGGGGTGTGTGCGCGTATGTAAATTTTTCCAGATCACTAGAATTAGAAGTCCTGGTAGCCTAGTTTCCCGAGGGCTTTCCAACGCCACTGAAACTGGCTCAATCGGAGCTCGTTCTCATCTGTGTTGATTGTCCCTATCAATTCCCTCTCTAGAATGATTATATTCTTCTATTTTTCCACTGTCTCTTCAATAGTGTGAGACTACCACCCTATCGTAGCTGCTCATTGGTGGGGCGTCTACGACCTGAAGACCATATGGACGTACTGCCCTTTATAATATCGAGCTATAATTGCACAAGAAAGTAGTTTTTTCCAGACTTTAGTGCCTTTTTGAGGGTCCAAACGTCCTTTTTTGGGGCCGAGACTTACCGCATGTGTGCGGGGGTGTGTGCGCGTATGTAAATTTTTCCAGATCGCTAGAATTAGAAGTCCTGGTACCCTAGTTTCCCGAGGGCTTTCCAACGCCACTGAAACCGGCTCAATCGGAGCTCGTTCTCATCCGCGTTGATAGTCCCTATCAATTCCCTCTCTAGAGTGATTATATTCTTCTATTTTTCCACCATCTCTTTGCTAGTGTGAGACTAACACCCTATCATAGCAGCTCATTGGTGGGGCGTCTACGACCTGAAGACCATATGGACGTACTGCCCTTTATAATGTTGAGCTGTAATTGCACAAAAAATTAGTTTTTTCCAGACTTTAGAGCTTTTTTGAGGGTCCAAACGACCTTTTCTGGGGCCGAGACTTACCACACATGTGCTAGGGTGTGTGCGCGTACCTAAACTTTTCCAGATCGCTAGAATTCGAAGTCCTGGTAGCCTAGTTTCCCGAGGGCTTTCCAATGCCACTGAAACCGGCACAATCGGAGCTCGTTCTCATCCGCGTTGATAGTCCTTATCAATTCCCTCTATAGAATGATTATATTCTTCTATTTTCCCACCGTCTCTTCGCTAGTGTGATACTAACACCCTATCGTAGCCGCTCATTGGCGGGGTGTCTACGACCTGAAGACCATATGGATGTACTGCCCTTTATAATATCGAGCTGTAATTGCACAAAAAAGTAGTTTTTTCTAGACTCTAGAGCCTTTTTGAGGGTCCAAACGGCCTTTTCTGGGCAGAGACTTACCGCACGTGTGTTGGGGTGTGTGCGCGTATGTAAATTTTTCCAGATCACTAGAATTAGAAGTCCTGGTAGCCTAGTTTCCCGAGGGCTTTCCAACGCCACTGAAACTGGCTCAATCGGAGCTCGTTCTCATCTGTGTTGATTGTCCCTATCAATTCCCTCTCTAGAATGATTATATTCTTCTATTTTTCCACTGTCTCTTCAATAGTGTGAGACTACCACCCTATCGTAGCTGCTCATTGGTGGGGCGTCTACGACCTGAATACCATATGGACGTACTGCCCTTTATAATATCGAGCTATAATTGCACAAGAAAGTAGTTTTTTCCAGACTTTAGTGCCTTTTTGAGGGTCCAAACGTCCTTTTTTGGGGCCGAGACTTACCGCATGTGTGCGGGGGTGTGTGCGCGTATGTAAATTTTTCCAGATCGCTAGAATTAGAAGTCCTGGTACCCTAGTTTCCCAAGGGCTTTCCAACGCCACTGAAACCGGCTCAATCGGAGCTCGTTCTCATCCGCGTTGATAGTCCCTATCAATTCCCTCTCTAGAGTGATTATATTCTTCTATTTTTCCACCATCTCTTTGCTAGTGTGAGACTAACACCCTATCATAGCAGCTCATTGGTGGGGCGTCTACGACCTGAAGACCATATGGACGTACTGCCCTTTATAATGTTGAGCTGTAATTGCACAAAAAATTAGTTTTTTCCAGACTTTAGAGCTTTTTTGAGGGTCCAAACGACCTTTTCTGGGGCCGAGACTTACCGCACATGTGCTAGGGTGTGTGCGCGTACCTAAACTTTTCCAGATCGCTAGAATTCGAAGTCCTGGTAGCCTAGTTTCCTGAGGGCTTTCCAACGCCACTGAAACCGGCTAAATCGGAGCTCGTTCTCATCCGCGTTGATAGTCCCTATCAATTTCCCTCTCTAGAATGATTATATTCTTCTATTTTTCCGCCATCTCTTCGCTAGTGTGAGACTAACACCCTATCGTAGCCGTTCATTGGTGGGGCGTGTGCGCGTATGTAAATTTTTCCAGATCACTAGAATTAGAAGTCCTGGTAGCCTAGTTTCCCGAGGGCTTTCCAACGCCACTGAAACTGGCTCAATCTGAGCTCGTTCTCATCCGCGTTGATAGTCCCTATCAATTCCCTCTCTAGAATGATTATATTCTTCTATTTTTCCACCGTCTCTTCGCTTGTGTGAGACTAACACCCTATCGTAGCCGTTCATTGGTGGGGCGTCTACGACCAGAAGACCATATGGACGTACTGCCTATTATAATATCGAGTTGTAATTGCACAAAAAAGTAGTTTTTTCCAGACTTTAGAGCCTTTTTGAGGGTCCAAACGGCCTTTTCTGGGGCCGACCCTTACCGCACGTGTGCTGGGGTGTGTGCGTGTATGTAATATTTTCCAGATCACTAGAATTAGAAGTCCTGGTAGCCTAGTTTCCCGAGGGCTTTCCAACGCCACTGAAACCGGCTAAATCGGAGCTCGTTCTCATCCGCGTTGATAGTCCCTATCAATTTCCCTCTCTAGAATGATTATATTCTTCTATTTTTCCACCGTCTCTTCGCTAGTGTGATACTAACACCCTATCGTAGCCGCTCATTGGCGGGGTGTCTACGACCTGAAGACCATATGGATGTACTGCCCTTTATAATATCGAGCTGTAATTGCACAAAAAAGTAGTTTTTTCTAGACTTTAGAGCCTTTTTGAGGGTCCAAACGGCCTTTTCTGGGCAGAGACTTACCGCACGTGTGTTGGGGTGTGTGCGCGTATGTAAATTTTTCCAGATCACTAGAATTAGAAGTCCTGGTAGCCTAGTTTCCCGAGGGCTTTCCAACGCCACTGAAACTGGCTCAATCGGAGCTCGTTCTCATCTGTGTTGATTGTCCCTATCAATTCCCTCTCTAGAATGATTATATTCTTCTATTTTTCCACTGTCTCTTCAATAGTGTGAGACTACCACCCTATCGTAGCTGCTCATTGGTGGGGCGTCTACGACCTGAAGACCATATGGACGTACTGCCCTTTATAATATCGAGCTATAATTGCACAAGAAAGTAGTTTTTTCCAGACTTTAGTGCCTTTTTGAGGGTCCAAACGTCCTTTTTTGGGGCCGAGACTTACCGCATGTGTGCGGGGGTGTGTGCGCGTATGTAAATTTTTCCAGATCGCTAGAATTAGAAGTCCTGGTACCCTAGTTTCCCGAGGGCTTTCCAACGCCACTGAAACCGGCTCAATCGGAGCTCGTTCTCATCCGCGTTGATAGTCCCTATCAATTCCCTCTCTAGAGTGATTATATTCTTCTATTTTTCCACCATCTCTTTGCTAGTGTGAGACTAACACCCTATCATAGCAGCTCATTGGTGGGGCGTCTACGACCTGAAGACCATATGGACGTACTGCCCTTTATAATGTTGAGCTGTAATTGCACAAAAAATTAGTTTTTTCCAGACTTTAGAGCTTTTTTGAGGGTCCAAACGACCTTTTCTGGGGCCGAGACTTACCACACATGTGCTAGGGTGTGTGCGCGTACCTAAACTTTTCCAGATCGCTAGAATTCGAAGTCCTGGTAGCCTAGTTTCCCGAGGGCTTTCCAATGCCACTGAAACCGGCACAATCGGAGCTCGTTCTCATCCGCGTTGATAGTCCTTATCAATTCCCTCTATAGAATGATTATATTCTTCTATTTTCCCACCGTCTCTTCGCTAGTGTGATACTAACACCCTATCGTAGCCGCTCATTGGCGGGGTGTCTACGACCTGAAGACCATATGGATGTACTGCCCTTTATAATATCGAGCTGTAATTGCACAAAAAAGTAGTTTTTTCTAGACTCTAGAGCCTTTTTGAGGGTCCAAACGGCCTTTTCTGGGCAGAGACTTACCGCACGTGTGTTGGGGTGTGTGCGCGTATGTAAATTTTTCCAGATCACTAGAATTAGAAGTCCTGGTAGCCTAGTTTCCCGAGGGCTTTCCAACGCCACTGAAACTGGCTCAATCAGAGCTCGTTCTCATCTGTGTTGATTGTCCCTATCAATTCCCTCTCTAGAATGATTATATTCTTCTATTTTTCCACTGTCTCTTCAATAGTGTGAGACTACCACCCTATCGTAGCTGCTCATTGGTGGGGCGTCTACGACCTGAAGACCATATGGACGTACTGCCCTTTATAATATCGAGCTATAATTGCACAAGAAAGTAGTTTTTTCCAGACTTTAGTGCCTTTTTGAGGGTCCAAACGTCCTTTTTTGGGGCCGAGACTTACCGCATGTGTGCGGGGGTGTGTGCGCGTATGTAAATTTTTCCAGATCGCTAGAATTAGAAGTCCTGGTACCCTAGTTTCCCGAGGGCTTTCCAACGCCACTGAAACCGGCTCAATCGGAGCTCGTTCTCATCCGCGTTGATAGTCCCTATCAATTCCCTCTCTAGAGTGATTATATTCTTCTATTTTTCCACCATCTCTTTGCTAGTGTGAGACTAACACCCTATCATAGCAGCTCATTGGTGGGGCGTCTACGACCTGAAGACCATATGGACGTACTGCCCTTTATAATGTTGAGCTGTAATTGCACAAAAAATTAGTTTTTTCCAGACTTTAGAGCTTTTTTGAGGGTCCAAACGACCTTTTCTGGGGCCGAGACTTACCGCACATGTGCTAGGGTGTGTGCGCGTACCTAAACTTTTCCAGATCGCTAGAATTCGAAGTCCTGGTAGCCTAGTTTCCTGAGGGCTTTCCAACGCCACTGAAACCGGCTAAATCGGAGCTCGTTCTCATCCGCGTTGATAGTCCCTATCAATTTCCCTCTCTAGAATGATTATATTCTTCTATTTTTCCGCCATCTCTTCGCTAGTGTGAGACTAACACCCTATCGTAGCCGTTCATTGGTGGGGCGTGTGCGCGTATGTAAATTTTTCCAGATCACTAGAATTAGAAGTCCTGGTAGCCTAGTTTCCCAAGGGCTTTCCAACGCCACTGAAACTGGCTCAATCTGAGCTCGTTCTCATCCGCGTTGATAGTCCCTATCAATTCCCTCTCTAGAATGATTATATTCTTCTATTTTTCCACCGTCTCTTCGCTTGTGTGAGACTAACACCCTATCGTAGCCGTTCATTGGTGGGGCGTCTACGACCAGAAGACCATATGGACGTACTGCCTATTATAATATCGAGTTGTAATTGCACAAAAAAGTAGTTTTTTCCAGACTTTAGAGCCTTTTTGAGGGTCCAAACGGCCTTTTCTGGGGCCGACCCTTACCGCACGTGTGCTGGGGTGTGTGCGTGTATGTAATATTTTCCAGATCACTAGAATTAGAAGTCCTGGTAGCCTAGTTTCCCGAGGGCTTTCCAACGCCACTGAAACCGGCTAAATCGGAGCTCGTTCTCATCCGCGTTGATAGTCCCTATCAATTTCCCTCTCTAGAATGATTATATTCTTCTATTTTTCCACCGTCTCTTCGCTAGTGTGATACTAACACCCTATCGTAGCCGCTCATTGGCGGGGTGTCTACGACCTGAAGACCATATGGATGTACTGCCCTTTATAATATCGAGCTGTAATTGCACAAAAAAGTAGTTTTTTCTAGACTTTAGAGCCTTTTTGAGGGTCCAAACGGCCTTTTCTGGGCAGAGACTTACCGCACGTGTGTTGGGGTGTGTGCGCGTATGTAAATTTTTCCAGATCACTAGAATTAGAAGTCCTGGTAGCCTAGTTTCCCGAGGGCTTTCCAACGCCACTGAAACTGGCTCAATCGGAGCTCGTTCTCATCTGTGTTGATTGTCCCTATCAATTCCCTCTCTAGAATGATTATATTCTTCTATTTTTCCACTGTCTCTTCAATAGTGTGAGACTACCACCCTATCGTAGCTGCTCATTGGTGGGGCGTCTACGACCTGAAGACCATATGGACGTACTGCCCTTTATAATATCGAGCTATAATTGCACAAGAAAGTAGTTTTTTCCAGACTTTAGTGCCTTTTTGAGGGTCCAAACGTCCTTTTTTGGGGCCGAGACTTACCGCATGTGTGCGGGGGTGTGTGCGCGTATGTAAATTTTTCCAGATCGCTAGAATTAGAAGTCCTGGTACCCTAGTTTCCCGAGGGCTTTCCAACGCCACTGAAACCGGCTCAATCGGAGCTCGTTCTCATCCGCGTTGATAGTCCCTATCAATTCCCTCTCTAGAGTGATTATATTCTTCTATTTTTCCACCATCTCTTTGCTAGTGTGAGACTAACACCCTATCATAGCAGCTCATTGGTGGGGCGTCTACGACCTGAAGACCATATGGACGTACTGCCCTTTATAATGTTGAGCTGTAATTGCACAAAAAATTAGTTTTTTCCAGACTTTAGAGCTTTTTTGAGGGTCCAAACGACCTTTTCTGGGGCCGAGACTTACCGCACATGTGCTAGGGTGTGTGCGCATACCTAAACTTTTCCAGATCGCTAGAATTCGAAGTCCTGGTAGCCTAGTTTCCCGAGGGCTTTCCAATGCCACTGAAACCGGCACAATCGGAGCTCGTTCTCATCCGCGTTGATAGTCCTTATCAATTCCCTCTCTAGAATGATTATATTCTTCTATTTTCCCACCGTCTCTTCGCTAGTGTGAGACTAACACCCTATCGTAGCCACTCATTGGTGGGGCGTCTACAACCTGAAGACCATATGGACGTACTGCCCTTTATAATATTGAGCTGTAATTGCACAAAAAAGTAGTTTTTTCCAGACTTTAGAGCATTTTTGAGGGTCCAAACGTCCTTTTCTGGGGCCGAGACTTACCGCACGTGTGCTGGGGTGTGTGCACGTATGTAATATTTTCCAGATCGCTAGAATTAGAAGTCCTGGTAGCCTAGTTTCCCGAGGGCTTTCCAACGCCACTGAAACCGGCTCAATCGGAGCTCGTTCTCATCCGCGTTGATAGTCCCTATCAATTTCCCTCTCTAGAATGATTATATTCTTCTATTTTTCCACCGTCTCTTCGCTAGTGTGAGACTAACACCCTATCGTAGCCGCTCATTGGTGGGGCGTCTATGACCTGAATACCATATGGACGTACTGCCCTTTATAATATCGAGCTGTAATTGCACAAAAAAGTAGTTTTTTCCAGACTTTAGAGCCTTTTAGAGGGTCCAAACGGCCTTTTCTGGTACCGAGACTTACCGCACGTGTGCTGGGGTGTGTGCACGTATGTAAATTTCTCCAGATCGCTAGAATTAGAAGTCCTGGTAGCCTAGTTTCCCGAGGGCTTTCCAACGCCACTGAAACCGGCTCAATCGGAGGTCGTTCTCATCCGCGTTGATAGTCCCTATCAATTCCCTCTCCAGAATGATTATAGTCTTCTATTTTTCCACCATCTCTTCGCTAGTGTGAAACTAACACCCTATCGTAGCCGCTCATTGGTGGGGCGTCTACGACCTGAAGACCATATGGACGTACTGCCCTTTATAATATCGAGCTGTAATTGCACAAAAAAGTAGTTTTTTCCAGACTTTAGAGCATTTTTTATGTTCCAAACGGCCTTTTCTGGGGCCGAGACATACCGCATGTGTGCTGGGGTGTGTGTGCGTATGTAAATTTTTCTAGATAGCTAGAATTAGAAGTCCTGGTAGCCTAGTTTCCCGAGGGCTTTCCAACGCCACTTAAACTGGCTCAATCGGAGCTCGTTCTCATCCGCGTTGATAGTCCCTATCAATTCCCTCTCTAGAATGATTATATTCTTCTATTTTCCCACCGTCTCTTCGCTTGTGTGAGACTAACACCCTATCGTAGCCGCTCATTGGTGGGGCGTCTATGACCTGAAGACCATATGGACGTACTGCCCTTTATAATATCGAGTTGTAATTGCACAAAAAAGTAGTTTTTTTCCAGACTTTAGAGCCTTTTTGAGGGTCCAAACGGCCTTTTCTGGGGCCGGGACTTACCGCACGTGTTCTGGGGTGTTTGCGTGTATGTAATATTTTCCAGATCACTAGAATTAGAAGTCCTGGTAGCCTAGTTTCCCGAGGGCTTTCCAACACCACTGAAACCGGCTCAATCGGAGCTCGTTCTCATCCGCGTTGATAGTCCCTATCAATTTCCCTCTCTAGAATGATTATATTCTTCTATTTTTCCACCGTCTCTTCGCTAGTGTGATACTAACACCCTATCGTAGCCGCTCATTGGTGGGGCGTCTACGACCTGAAGACCATATGGATGTACTGCCCTTTATAATATCGAGCTATAATTGCACAAAAAAGTAGTTTTTTCCAGACTTAAGAGCCTTTTTGAGGGTCCAAACGGCCTTTTCTCGGCCGAGACTTACCGCACGTGTGTTGGGGTCTGTGCGCATATGTAAATTTTTCCAGATCACAAGAATTAGAAGTCCTGGTAGCCTAGTTTCCCGAGGGCTTTCCAACGCCACTGAAACTGGCTCAATCGGAGCTCGTTCTCAACTGTGTTGATTGTCCCTATCAATTCCCTCTCTAGAATAATTATATTCTTCTATTTTTCCACTGTCTCTTCACTAGTGTGAGACTAACACCCTATCGTAGCTGCTCATTGGTGGGGCGTCTACGACCTGAAGACCATATGGACGTACTGCCCTTTATAATATTGAGCTATAATTGCACACAAAAGTAGTTTTTTCCAGACTTTAGAGCCTTTTTGAGGGTCCAAACGTCCTTTTCTGGGGCCGAGACTTACCACACATGTGCGGGGGTGTGTGCACGTATGTAAATTTTTCCAGATCGCTAGAATTAGAAGTCCTGGTAGCCTAGTTTCCCGAGGGCTTTCCAACGCCACTGAAACCGGCTCAATCGGAGCTTGTTCTCATCCGCGTTGATAGTCCCTATCAATTCCCTCTCTAGAATGATTATAGTCTTCTATTTTTCCACCATCTCTTCGCTAGTGTGAGACTAACACCCTATCGTAGCCGCTCATTGGTGGGGCGTCTACGACCTGAAGACCATATGGACGTACTGCCCTTTATAATATCGAGCTGTAATTGCACAAAAAAGTAGTTTTTTCCAGACTTTAGAGCATTTTTTATGTTCCAAACGGCCTTTTCTGAGGCCGAGACATACCGCATGTGTGCTGGGGTGTGTGTGCGTATGTAAATTTTTCCAGATAGCTAGAATTAGAAGTCCTGGTAGCCTAGTTTCCCGAGGGCTTTCCAACGCCACTTAAACTGGCTCAATCGGAGCTCGTTCTCATCCGCGTTGATAGTCCCTATCAATTCGCTCTCTAGAATGATTATATTCTTCTATTTTCCCACCGTCTCTTCGCTAGTGTGAGACTAACACCCTATTGTAGCCGCTCATTGGTGGGGCGTCTATGACCTGAAGACCATATGGACGTACTGCCCTTTATAATATCGAGTTGTAATTGCACAAAAAAGTAGTTTTTTTCCAGACTTTAGAGCCTTTTTGAGGGTCCAAACGGCCTTTTCTGGGGCCGAGACTTACCGCACGTGTTCTGGGGTGTTTGCGTGTATGTAATATTTTCCAGATCACTAGAATTAGAAGTCCTGGTAGCCTAGTTTCCCGAGGGCTTTCCAACACCACTGAAACCGGCTCAATCGGAGCTCGTTCTCATCCGCGTTGATAGTCCCTATCAATTTCCCTCTCTAGAATGATTATATTCTTCTATTTTTCCACCGTCTCTTCGCTAGTGTGATACTAACACCCTATCGTAGCCGCTCATTGGTGGGGCGTCTACGACCTGAAGACCATATGGATGTACTGCCCTTTATAATATCGAGCTATAATTGCACAAAAAAGTAGTTTTTTCCAGACTTAAGAGCCTTTTTGAGGGTCCAAACGGCCTTTTCTCGGCCGAGACTTACCGCACGTGTGTTGGGGTCTGTGCGCATATGTAAATTTTTCCAGATCACAAGAATTAGAAGTCCTGGTAGCCTAGTTTCCCGAGGGCTTTCCAACGCCACTGAAACTGGCTCAATCGGAGCTCGTTCTCAACTGTGTTGATTGTCCCTATCAATTCCCTCTCTAGAATAATTATATTCTTCTATTTTTCCACTGTCTCTTCACTAGTGTGAGACTAACACCCTATCGTAGCTGCTCATTGGTGGGGCGTCTACGACCTGAAGACCATATGGACGTACTGCCCTTTATAATATTGAGCTATAATTGCACACAAAAGTAGTTTTTTCCAGACTTTAGAGCCTTTTTGAGGGTCCAAACGTCCTTTTCTGGGGCCGAGACTTACCACACATGTGCGGGGGTGTGTGCACGTATGTAAATTTTTCCAGATCGCTAGAATTAGAAGTCCTGGTAGCCTAGTTTCCCGAGGGCTTTCCAACGCCACTGAAACCGGCTCAATCGGAGCTTGTTCTCATCCCCGTTGATAGTCCCTATCAATTCCCTCTCTAGAATGATTATATTCTTCTATTTTTCCACCGTCTCTTTGCTAGTGTGAGACTAACACCCTATCGTAGCCGCTCATTGGGGGGGCGTCTATGACTTGAAGACCATATGGACGTACTGCCCTTTATAATGTCGAGCTGTAATTGCACAAAAAAGTAGTTTTTTCCAGACTTTAGAGCCTTTTTGAGGGTCCAAACGACATTTTCTGGGGCCGAGACTTACCACATGTGTGCTGGGGTGTGTGTGCATACCTAAACTTTTCCAGATCGCTAGAATTAGAAGTGCTGGTAGCCTAGTTTCCCGAGGGCTTTCCAATGCCACTGAAACCGGCTCAATCGGAGCTTGTTCTCATCCGCGTTGATAGTCCCTATCAATTCCCTCTCTAGAATGATTATATTCTTCTATTTTCCCACCGTCTCTTCGCTAGTGTGAGACTAACACCCTATCGTAGCCGCTCATTGGTGGGGCGTCTACGACCTGAAGACCGTATGGACGTACTGCCCTTTATAATATCGAGCGGTAATTGCACAAAAAAGTAGTTTTTTCAGACTTTAGAGCCTTTTTGAGGGTCCAAACGGCCTTTTCTGGGGCCGAGACTTACCGCACGTGTTCTGGGGTGTTTGCGTGTATGTAATATTTTCCAGATCACTAGAATTAGAAGTCCTGGTAGCCTAGTTTCCCGAGGGCTTTCCAACACCACTGAAACCGGCTCAATCGGAGCTCGTTCTCATCCGCGTTGATAGTCCCTATCAATTTCCCTCTCTAGAATGATTATATTCTTCTATTTTTCCACCGTCTCTTCGCTAGTGTGATACTAACACCCTATCGTAGCCGCTCATTGGTGGGGCGTCTACGACCTGAAGACCATATGGATGTACTGCCCTTTATAATATCGAGCTATAATTGCACAAAAAAGTAGTTTTTTCCAGACATAAGAGCCTTTTTGAGGGTCCAAACGGCCTTTTCTCGGCCGAGACTTACCGCACGTGTGTTGGGGTCTGTGCGCATATGTAAATTTTTCCAGATCACAAGAATTAGAAGTCCTGGTAGCCTAGTTTCCCGAGGGCTTTCCAACGCCACTGAAACTGGCTCAATCGGAGCTCGTTCTCAACTGTGTTGATTGTCCCTATCAATTCCCTCTCTAGAATAATTATATTATTCTATTTTTCCACTGTCTCTTCACTAGTGTGAGACTAACACCCTATCGTAGCTGCTCATTGGTGGGGCGTCTACGACCTGAAGACCATATGGACATACTGCCCTTTATAATGTCGAGCTATAATTGCACACAAAAGTAGTTTTTTCCAGACTTTAGAGCCTTTTTGAGGGTCCAAACGACCTTTTCTGGGGCCGAGACTTACCACATGTGTGCTGGGGTGTGTGTGCATACCTAAACTTTTCTAGATCGCTAGAATTAGAAGTGCTGGTAGCCTAGTTTCCCGAGGGCTTTCCAATGCCACTGAAACCGGCTCAATCGGAGCTTGTTCTCATCCGCGTTGATAGTCCCTATCAATTCCCTCTCTAGAATGATTATATTCTTCTATTTTTCCACCGTCTCTTTGCTAGTGTGAGACTAACACCCTATCGTAGCCGCTCATTGGGGGCGCGTCTATGACTTGAAGACCATATGGACGTACTGCCCTTTATAATGTCGAGCTGTAATTGCACAAAAAAGTAGTTTTTTCCAGACTTTAGAGCCTTTTTGAGGGTCCAAACGACCTTTTCTGGGGCCGAGACTTACCACATGTGTGCTGGGGTGTGTGTGCATACCTAAACTTTTCCAGATCGCTAGAATTAGAAGTGCTGGTAGCCTAGTTTCCCGAGGGCTTTCCAATGCCACTGAAACCGGCTCAATCGGAGCTTGTTCTCATCCGCGTTGATAGTCCCTATCAATTCCCTCTCTAGAATGATTATATTCTTCTATTTTCCCACCGTCTCTTCGCTAGTGTGAGACTAACACCCTATCGTAGCCGCTCATTGGTGGGGCGTCTACGACCTGAAGACCGTATGGACGTACTGCCCTTTATAATATCGAGCGGTAATTGCACAAAAAAGTAGTTTTTTCAGACTTTAGAGCCTTTTTGAGGGTCCAAACGGCATTTTCTGGGGCCGAGAATTACCGCACGTGTGCTTGGGTGTGTGCACATATGTAATATTTTCCAGATCGCTAGAATTAGAAGTCCTGGTAGCCTAGTTTCCTGAGGGCTTTCCAACGCCACTGAAACCGGCTCAATCGGAGCTCGTTCTCATCCGCGTTGATAGTCCCTATCAATTTCCCTCTCTAGAATGATTATATTCTTCTATTTTTCCACCGTCTCTTCGCTAGTGTGAGACTAACACCCTATCGTAGCCGCTCATTGGTGGGGCGTCTATGACCTGAAGACCATATGGACGTACTGCCCTTTATAATATCGAGCTGTAATTGCACAAAAAAGTAGTTTTTTCCAGACTTTAGAGCCTTTTAGAGGGTCCAAACGGCCTTTTCTGGGGCCGAGACTTACCGCACGTGTGCTGGCGCGTGTGCGCGTATGTAAATTTTTCCAGATTGCTAGAATTAGAAGTCCTGGTAGCCTAGTTTCCCGAGGGCTTTCCAACGCCACTGAAACCGACTCAATCGGTGCTCGTTCTCATCCGCGTTGATAGTCCCTATCAATTCCCTCTCTAGAATGATTATATTCTTCTATTTTTCCACCGTCTCTTCGCTAGTGTGAGACTAACACCCTATCGTAGCCGCTCATTGGTGGGGCGTCTACGACCTGAAGACCATATGGACGTACTGCCCTTTATAATATCGAGCTGTAATTGCACAAAAAAGTAGTTTTTTCGAGACTTTAGAGCATTTTTTAGGGTCCAAACGGCCTTTTCTGGGGCCGAGACTTACCGCACGTGTGCTGTGGTGTGTGCACGTATGTAAATTTTTCCAGATTGCTAGAATTAGAAGTCCTGGTAGCCTAGTTTCCCGAGGGCTTTCCAACGCCACTGAAACCGGCTCAATCGGAGCTCGTTCTCAGCCGCGTTGATAGTCCCTATCAATTCCCTCTCTAGAATGATTATATTCTTCTATTTTTCCACCGTATCTTCGCTAGTGTGAGACTAACACCCTATCATAGCCCCTCATTGGTGGGGCGTCTACGACCTGAAGACCATATGGACGTACTGCCCTTTATAATATCGAGCTGTAATTGCACAAAAAAGTAGTTTTTTCCAGACTTTAGAGCCTTTTTGAGGGTCCAAACGGCCTTTACTGGGGCCGAGACTTACCGCACATGTGCTGGGGTGTGTGCGCGTACCTAAATTTTTCCAAATCGCTAGAATTAGAAGTCCTGGTAGCCTAGTTTCCTGAGGCCTTTCCAACACCCCTGAAACCGGCTCAATCTGAGCTCGCTCTCATCCGCGTTGATAGTCCCTATCAATTCCCTCTCTAGAATGATTATATTCTTCTATTTTCCCACCGTCTCTTCGCTAGTGTGAGACTAACACCCTATCGTAGCCGCTCATTGGTGGGGCATCTACGACCTGAAGACCATATGGACGTACTGCCCTTTATAATATCGAGCTGTAATTGCACAAAAAAGTTGTTTTTTCCAGACTTTAGAGCCTTTTTGATGGTCCAAACGGCCTTTTCTGGCGCCGAGACTTACCGCACGTGTGCTGGGGTGTGTGCGCGTATGTAATATTTGGCAGATCACTAGAATTAGAAGTCCTGGTAGCCTAGTTTCCCGAGGGCTTTCCAACGCCACTGAAACCTGCTCAATCGGAGCTCGTTCTCATCCGCGTTGATAGTCCCTATCAATTTCCCTCTCTAGAATGATTATATTCTTCTATTTTTCCACCATCTCTTCGCTAGTGTGAGACTAACACCCTATCGTAGCCGCTCATTGGTGGGGCGTCTACGACCTGAAGACCATATGGACGTACTGCCCTTTATAATATCGAGCTGTAATTGCACAAAAAAGTAGTTTTTTCCAGACTTTAGAGCTTTTTGAGGGTCCAAACGGCCTTTTCTGGGACCGAGACTTACCGCACATGTGCTGTGGTGTGTGCGCATATGTAAATTTTTCTAGATCGCTAGAATTAGAAGTCCTGGTAGCCTAGTTTCCCGAGGGCTTTCCAACGCCACTGAAACTGGCTCAATCGGAGCTCGTTCTCATCCGCGTTGATAGTCCCTATCAATTCCCTCTCTAGAATGATTATATTCTTCTATTTTTCCACTATCTCTTCGCTAGTGTGAGACTAACACCCTATCGTAGCCACTCATTAGTGGGGCGTCTACGACCTGAAGACCTTATGGACGTACTGCCCTTTATAATATCGAGCTGTAATTGCACAAAAAAGTAGTTTTTTCGAGACTTTAGAGCCTTTTTGAGGGACCAAACTGCCTTTTCTGGGGCCGAGACTTACCGCACGTGTGCTGGGGTGTGTGCGCGTATGTAAATTTTTCTAGATTGCTAGAATTAGAAGTCTTGGTAGCTTAGTTTCCCGAGGGCTTTCCAACGCCACTGAAACCGGCCCAATCGGAGCTCGTTCTCATCCGTGTTGATAGTCCCTATCAATTCCCTCTCTAGAATGATTATATTCTTCTATTTTTCCACCGTCTCTTCGCTAGTGTGAGACTAACACCCTATCGTAGCCGCTCATTGGTGGGGCGTCTACGACCTGAAGACCATATGGACGTACTGCCCTTTATAATATCGAGCTGTAATTGCACAAAAAAGTAGTTTTTTCCAGACTTTAGAGCCTTTTTGAGGGTCCAAACGGCCTTTTCTGGGGCCGAGACTTACCGCACGTGTGATGGGGTGTGTGCACATACCTAAATTTTTCCAGATAGCCAGCATTAGAAGTCCTGGTAGCCTAGTTTCCCGAGGCCTTTCCAACGCCACTGAAACCGGCTCAATCGGAGCTCGTTCTCATCCGCGTTGATAGTCCCTATCAATTCCCTCTCTAGAATGATTATATACTTCTATTTTCCCACCGTCTCTTCGCTAGTGTGAGACTAACACCCTATCGTAGCCGCTCATTGGTGGGGCGTCTATGACCAGAAGACCATATGGACGTACTGCCCTTTATAATATCGAGTTGTAATTGCACAAAAAAGTAGTTTTTTCCTGACTTTGGAGACTTTTTGAGGGTCCAAACGGCCTTTTCTGGGACGAGACTTACCGCACGTGTGCTGGGGTGTGTGCGCGTATGTAAATTTTTCCAGATCACTAGAATTAGAAGTCCTGGTAGCCTAGTTTCCCGAGGGCTTTCCAATGCCACTTAAACCGGCTCAATCGAATCTCGTTCTCATCCGCGTTGATAGTCCCTATCAATTTCCCTCTCTAGAATGATTATATTCTTCTATTTTTCCACCGTCTCTTCGCTAGTGTGAGACTAACACCCTATCGTAGCCGCTCATTGGTGGGGCGTCTATGACCTAAAGACCATATGGACGTACTGCCCTTTATAATATCGAGCTGTAATTGCACAAAAAAGTAGTTTTTTCCAGACTTTAGAGACTTTTTGAGGGTCCAAACGGCCTTTTCTGTGACGAGACTTACCGCACGTGTGCTGGGGTGTGTGCGCGTATGTAAATTTTTCCAGATCACTAGAATTAGAAGTCCTGGTAGCCTAGTTTCCCGAGGGCTTTCCAACGCCACTGAAACTGGCTCAATCGGAGCTCGTTCTCATCTGTGTTGATAGTCCCTATCAATTCCCTCACTAGAATGATTATATTCTTCTATTTTTCCATTGTCTCTTCGCTAGTGTGAGACTAACACCCTATCGTAGCCGCTCATTGGTGGGGCGTCCATGACCTGAAGACCATATGGACGTACTGCCCTTTATAATATCGAGTTGTAATTGCACAAAAAAGTAGTTTTTTCCAGACTTTAGATCCTTTTTGAGGGTCCAAACGGCCATTTCTGGGGCCGAGACTTACCGCACGTGTGCTGGGGTGCGTGCGCGTATGTAAATTTTTCTAGATTGCTAGAATTAGAAGTCCTGGTAGCCAAGTTTCCCGAGGGCTTTCCAACGCCACTGAAACCGGCTCAATCGGAGCTCGTTCTCATCCCCGTTGATATTCCTATCAATTTCCCTCTCTAGAATGATTATATTCTCCTATTTTTCCACCATCTCTTTGCTAGTGTGAGACTAACACCCTATTGTAGCCGCTCATTGGTGGGGCGTCTACGACCTGAAGACCATATGGACGTGCTGCCCATTATAATATCGAGCTGTAATTGCACAAAAAAGTAGTTTTTTCCAGACTTTAGAGCCTTTTTGACGGTCCAAACGTCCTTTTCTGGGGCCGAGACTTACCGCATGTGTGCGGGGGTGTGTGTGTGTATGTAAATTTTTCCAGATTGCTAGAATTAGAAGTCCTGGTAGCCTAGTTTCCTAAGGGCTTTCCAACGCCACTGAAACTGGCTCAATCGGAGCTCGTTCTCATCCGCGTTGATAGTCCCTATCAATTCCCACTCTAGAATGATTATATTCTTCTATTTTTCCACCGTCTCTTTGCTAGTGTGAGAATAACACCCTATCGTAGCCGCTCATTGGTGGGGCGTCTACGACCTGAAGACCATATGGACGTACTACCCTTTATAATATCGAGTTGTAATTGCACAAAAACTAGTTTTTTCCAGACTTTAGAGCCTTTTTGAGGGTCCAAACGGCCTTTTCTGGGGCCGAGAGTTACCGCACGTGTCCTGGGGTGCGTGCGCGTATGTAATATTTTCCAGATCACTCGAATTAGAAGTCCTGGTAGCCTAGTTTCCGGATGGCTTTCCAACGCCACTGAAACCGGCTCAATCGGAGCTCGTTCTCATCCGCGTTGATATTCCTATCAATTTCCCTCTCTAGAATGATTATATTCTTCTATTTTTCCACCGTCTCTTCGCTAGAGTGAGACTAACACCCTATCGTAGCCGCTCATTGGTGGGGCGTCTATGACCTAAAGATCATATGGACGTACTGCCCTTTATTATATCGAGCTGTAATTGCACAAAAAAGTAGTTTTTTCCAGACTTTAGAGCCTTTTTGAGGGTCCAAACGGCCTTTTTTGGGCCGAGACTTACCGCACGTGTGCTGGGGTGTGTGCGCGTATGTAAAATTTTCCAGATCACTAGAATTAGAAGTCCTGGTAGCCTAGTTTCCCGAGGGCTTTCCAACGCCACTGAAACTGGCTCAATCGGAGCTCGTTCTCATCTGTGTTGATAGTCCCTATCAATTCCCTCACTAGAATGATTATATTCTTCTATTTTTCCACTGTCTCTTCGCTAGTGTGAGACTAACACCCTATCGTAGCCGCTCATTGGTGGGGCGTCTACCCATATGGATGTACTGCCCTTTATAATATCGAGTTGTAATTGCACAAAAAAGTAGTTTTTTCCAGACTTTAGAGCCTTTTTGAGGGTCCAAACGGCCATTTCTGGGGCCGAGACTTACTGCACGTGTGCTGGGGTGTGTGCGCGTATGTAAATTTTTCCAGATTGCTAGAATTAGAAGTCCTGGTAGCCTAGTTTCCCGAGGGCTTTCCAACGCCACTGAAACCGGCTCAATCGGAGCTCGTTCTCATCCCCGTTGATAGTCCCTATCAATTTCCCTCTCTAGAATGATTATATTCTTCTATTTTTCCACCGTCTCTTCGCTAGTGTGAGACTAACACCCTATCATAGCCGCTCATTGGTGGGGCGTCTACGACCTGAAGACCATATGGATGTACTGCCCTTTATAATATCAAGCTGTAATTGCACAAAAAGTAGTTTTTTCCAGACTTTAGAGCCTTTTTGAGGGTCCAAACGGCCTTTTCTGGGGCCGAGACTTACCGCACGTGTGCTGGGGTGCGTGCGCGTATGTAAATTTTTCTAGATTGCTAGAATTAGAAGTCCTGGTAGCCTAGTTTCCCGAGGGCTTTCCAACGCCACTGAAACCGGCTGAATGGGAGCTCGTTCTCATCCCCGTTGATAGTCCCTATCAATCCCCTCTCTAGAATGATTATATTCTCCTATTTTTCCACCATCTCTTCGCTAGTGTGAGACTAACACCCTATTGTAGCCGCTCATTGGTGGGGCGTCTATGACCTGAAGACCATATGGACGTACTGCCCTTTATAATATCGAGCTGTAATTGCACAAAAAAGTAGTTTTTTCCAGACTTTAGAGACTTTTTGAGGGTCCAAACGGCCTTTTCTGGGACGAGACTTACCGCACGTGTGCTGGGGTGTGTGCGCATATGTAAATTTTTCCAAATCACTAGAATTAGAAGTCCTGGTAGCCTAGTTTCCCGAGGGCTTTCCAACGCCACTTAAACCGGCTCAATCGGAGCTCGTTCTCATCCGCGTTGATAGTCCCTCTCAATTTCCCACTCTAGAATGATTATATTCTTCTATTTTTCCACCGTCTCTTCGCTAGTGTGAGACTAACACACTGTCGTAGCCACTCATTGGTGGGGCGTCTATGACCTGAAGACCATATGGACGTACTGCCCTTTATAATGTCGAGCTGTAATTGCACAAAAAAGTAGTTTTTTCCAGACTTTAGAGACTTTTTGAGTGTCCAAACGGCCTTTTCTGGGACGAGACTTACCGCACATGTGCTGGGGTGTGTGCGCATATGTAAATTTTTCCAGATCACTAGAATTAGAAGTCCTGGTAGCCTAGTTTCCCGAGGGCTTTCCAACGCCACTGAAACTGGCTCAATCGGAGCTCGTTCTCATCTGTGTTGATAGTCCCTATCAATTCCCTCACTAGAATGATTATATTCTTCTATTTTTCCACTGTCTCTTCGCTAGTGTGAGACTAATACCCTATCGTAGCCGCTCATTGGTGGGGCGTCTACGACTTGAAGACCATATGGACGTACTGCCCTTTATAATATCGAGTTGTAATTGCACAAAAAAGTAGTTTTTTCCAGACTTTAGAGCCTTTTTGAGGGTCCAAACGGCCATTTCTGGGGCCGAGATTTACCGCACGTGTGTTGGGGTGTGTGCGCGTATGTAAATTTTTCCAGATTGCTAGAATTAGAAGTCCTGGTAGCCTAGTTTCCCGAGGGCTTTCCAACGCCACTGAAACCGGCTCAATCGGAGCTCGTTCTCATCCCCGTTGATAGTCCCTATCAATTTCCCTCTCTAGAATGATTATATTCTTCTATTTTTCCACCGTCTCTTCGCTAGTGTGAGACTAACACCCTATCATAGCTGCTCATTGGTGGGGCATCTACGACCTGAAGACCATATGAACGTACTGCCCTTTATAATATCGAGCTGTAATTGCACAAAAAAGTAGTTTTTCCAGACTTTAGAGCCTTTTTGAGGGTCCAAACGGCCTTTTCGGGGGCCGAGACTTACCGCACGTGTGCTGGGGTGCGTGCGCGTATGTAAATTTTTCTAGATCACTAGAAATAGAAGTCCTGGTAGCCTAGTTTCCCGAGGGCTTTCCAACGCCACTGAAACCGGCTCAATCGGAGCTCGTTCTCATCCCCGTTGATAGTCCCTATCAATCCCCTCTCTAGAATGATTATATTCTCCTATTTTTCCACCATCTCTTCGCTAGTGTGAGACTAACACCCTACCGTAGCCGCTCATTGCTGGGGCGTCTACGACCTGCAGACCATATGGACGTGCTGCCCATTATAATATCGAGCTGTAATTGCACAAAAAAGTAGTTTTTTCCAGACTTTAGAGCCTTTTTGACGGTCCAAACGGCCTTTTCTGGGGCCGAGACTTACCGCATGTGTGCGGGGGTGTGTGTGCGTATGTAAATTTTTCTAGATTGCTAGAATTAGAAGTCCTGGTAGCCTAGTTTCCTGAGGGCTTTCCAACGCCACTGAAACTGGCTCAATCGGAGCTCGTTCTCATCCGCGTTGATAGTCCCTATCAATTCCCTCTCTAGAATGATTATATTCTTCTATTTTTCCACCGTCTCTTTGCTAGTGTGAGACTAACACCCTATCGTAGCCGCTCATTGGTGGGGCGTCTACGACCTGAAGACCATATGGACGTACTACCCTTTATAATATCGAGCTGTAATTGCACAAAAAGTAGTTTTTTCCAGACTTTAGAGCCTTTTTGAGGGTCCAAACGGCCTTTTCTGGGGCCGAGAGTTACCGCACGTGTGCTGGGGTGCGTGCGCGTATGTAATATTTTCTAGATCACTAGAATTAGAAGTCCTGGTAGCCTAGTTTCCGGATGGCTTTCCAACGCCACTGAAACCGGCTCAATCGGAGCTCGTTCTCATCCGCGTTGACTCTCCCTATCAATTCCCTCTCTAGAATGATTATATTCTCCTATTTTTCCGAGGGCTGGGGTGCGTGCGCGTATGTAATATTTTCTAGATCACTAGAATTAGAAGTCCTGGTAGCCTAGTTTCCCGAGGTCTTTCTAACGCCACTGAAACCGGCTCAATCGGAGCTCGTTCTCATCCCCATTGATAGTCCCTATCAATTCCCTCTCTAGAATGATTATATTCTCCTATTTTTCCACCATCTCTTCGCTAGTGTGAGACTAACACCCTATCGTAGCCGCTCATTGGTGGGGCGTCTACGACCTGAAGACCATATGGACGTACTTCCCATTATAATTTCGAGTTGTAATTGCACAAAAAAGTAGTTTTTTCCAGACTTTAGAGCCTTTTTGACTGTCCAAACGGCCTTTTCTGGGGCCGAGACTTACCGCATGTGTCCTGGGGTGTGTGTGCGTATGTAAATTTTTCCAGATTGCTAGAATTAGAAGTTCTGGTAGCCTAGTTTCCTGAGGGCTTTCCAACGCCACTGAAACTGGCTCAATCGGAGCTTGTTCTCATCCGCGTTGATAGTCCCTATCAATTCCCTCTCTAGAATGATTATATTCTTCTATTTTTCCACCGTCTCTTCGCTAGTGTGAGACTAACACCCTATCGTAGACGCTCATTGGTGGGGCATCTACGACCTGAAGACCATATGGACGTACTGCCCTTTATAATATCAAGCTGCAATTGCACAAAAAAGTAGTTTTTTCCAGACTTTAGAGCCTTTTTGAGGGTCCAAACGGCCTTTTCTGGGGCCGAGACTTACCGCACATGTGCTGGGGTGTGTGCGCATATGTAAATTTTTCTAGATTGCTAGAATTAGAAGTCCTGGTAGCCTAGTTTACCGAGGGCTTTCCAACGCCACTGAAACCGGCTCAATCGGAGCTCGTTCTCATCCCCGTTGATAGTCCCTATCAATTCCCTCTCTAGAATGATTATATTCTCCTATTTTTCCACCATCTCTTCGCTAGTGTGAGACTAACAACCTATCATAGCCGCTCATTGGTGTGGTGTCTATGACCTGAAGACCATATGGACGTACTGCCCATTATAATATCGAGCTGTAATTGCACAAAAAACTAGTTTTTTCCAGACTTTAGAGCCTTTTTGACGGTCCAAACGGCCTTTTCTGGGGCCGAGACTTACCGCATGTGTGCTGGGGTGTGTGTGCGTATGTAAATTTTCCAGATTGCTAGAATTAGAAGTCCTGGTAGCCTAGTTTCCTGAGGGCTTTCCAACGCCAATGAAACTGGCTCAATCGGAGCTCGTTCTCATCCGCGTTGATAGTCCCTATCAATTCCCTCTCTAGAATGATTATATTCTTCTATTTTTCCACCGTCTCTTCGCTAGTGTGAGACTAACACCCTATCGTAGCCGGTCATTGGTGGGGCGTCTACGACCTGAAGACCATATGGACGTACTGCCCTTTATAATATCGAGTTGTAATTGCACAAAAAAGTAATTTTTTCCAGACTTTAGAGCCTTTTTGAGGGTCCAAACGACCTTTTCTGGGGCCGAGAGTTACCGCACGTGTGCTGGGGTGCGTGCGCATATGTAATATTTTCCAGATCACTAGAATTAGAAGTCCAGGTAGCCTAGTTTCCCGATGGCTTTCCAACGCCACAGAAACCGGCTCAATCGGAGCTCGTTCTCATCCGCGTTGACTCTCCCTATCAATTCCCTCTCTAGAATGATTATATTCTCCTATTTTTCCGAGGGCTGGGGTGCGTGCGCGTATGTAATATTTTCTAGATCACTAGAATTAGAAGTCCTGGTAGCCTAGTTTCCCGAGGGCTTTCTAACGCCACTGAAACCGGCTCAATCGGAGCTCGTTCTCATCCCCATTGATAGTCCCTATCAATTCCCTCTCTAGAATGATTATATTCTCCTATTTTTCCACCATCTCTTCGCTAGTGTGAGACTAACACCCTATCGTAGCCGCTCATTGGTGGGGCGTCTACGACCTGAAGACCATATGGACGTACTGCCCTTTATAATTTCGAGCTGTAATTGCACAAAAAAGTAGTTTTTTCCAGACTTTAGAGCCTTTTTGACTGTCCAAACGGCCTTTTCTGGGGCCGAGACTTACCGCATGTGTCCTGGGGTGTGTGTGCGTATGTAAATTTTTCCAGATTGCTAGAATTAGAAGTTCTAGTAGCCTAGTTTCCTGAGGGCTTTCCAACGCCACTGAAACTGGCTCAATCGGAGCTTGTTCTCATCCGCGTTGATAGTCCCTATCAATTCCCTCTCTAGAATGATTATATTCTTCTATTTTTCCACCGTATCTTCGCTAGTGTGAGACTAACACCCTATCATAGCCGCTCATTGGTGGGGCGTCTACGACCTGAAGACCATATGGACGTACTGCCCTTTATAATATCAAGCTGCAATTGCACAAAAAAGTAGTTTTTTCCAGACTTTAGAGCCTTTTTGAGGGTCCAAACGGCCTTTTCTGGGGCCGAGACTTACCGCACATGTGCTGGGGTGTGTGCACATATGTAAATTTTTCTAGATTGCTAGTATTAGAAGTCCTGGTAGCCTAGTTTACCGAGGGCTTCCCAACGCCACTGAAACCGGCTCAATCGGAGCTCGTTCTCATCCCCGTTGATAGTCCCTATCAATTCCCTCTCTAGAATGATTATATTCTCCTATTTTTCCACCATCTCTTCGCTAGTGTGAGACTAACAACCTATCGTAGCCGCTCATTGGTGTGGCGTCTACGACCTGAAGACCATATGGACGTACTGCCCATTATAATATCGAGCTGTAATTGCACAAAAAAGTAGTTTTTTAAAGACTTTAGAGCCTTTTTGACGGTCCAAACGGCCTTTTCTGGGGCCGAGACTTACCGCATGTGTGCTGGGGTGTGTGTGCGTATGTAAATTTTTCCAGATTGCTAGAATTAGAAGTCCTGGTAGCCTAGTTTCCTGAGGGCTTTCCAACGCCACTAAAACTGGCTCAATCGGAGCTCGTTCTCATCCGCGTTGATAGTCCCTATCAATTCCCTTTCTAGAATGATTATATTCTTCTATTTTTCCACCGTCTCTTCGCTAGTGTGAGACTAACACCCTATCGTAGCCGGTCATTGGTGGGGCGTCTACGACCTGAAGACCATATGGACGTACTGCCCTTTATAATATCGAGTTGTAATTGCACAAAAAAGTAGTTTTTTCCAGACTTTAGAGCCTTTTTGAGGGTCCAAACGGCCTTTTCTGGGGCCGAGAATTACCGCACGTGTGCTGGGGTGCGTGCGCGTATGTAAATTTTTCCAGATCACTAGAATTAGAAGTCCTGGTAGCCTAGTTTCCCGATGGCTTTCCAACGCCACTGAAACCGGCTCAATCGGACCTCGTTCTCATCCGCGTTGATAGTCCCGATCAATTTCCCTCTCTAGAATGATTATATTCTTCTATTTTTCCACCGTCTCTTCGCTAGTGTGAGACTAACACCCTATCGTAGCCGCTCATTGGTGGGGCGTCTACGACCTAAAGATCATATGGACGTACTGCCCATTATAATATCGAGCTGTAATTGCACAAAAATGTAGTTTTTTCCAGACTTTAGAGCCTTTTTGAGTGTCCAAACGGCCTTTTCTGGGCCGAGACTTACCGCACGTGTGCTGGGGTGTGTGCGCATATGTAAATTTTTCCAGATCACTAGAATTAGAAGTCCTGGTAGCCTAGTTTCCTGAGGGCTTTCTAACGCCCCTGAAACTGGCTCAATCGGAGCTCGTTCTCATCTGTGTTGATAGTCCCTATCAATTCCCTCTCTAGAATGATTATATTCTTCTATTTTTCCACTGTCTCTTTGCTAGTGTGAGACTAACACCCTATCGTAGCCGGTCATTGGTGGGGCGTCTATGACCTGAAGACCATATGGACGTACTGCCCTTTATAATATCGAGCTGTAATTGCACAAAAAAGTAGTTTTTTCCAGACTTTAGAGCCTTTTTGAGGGTCCAAACAACCTTTTCTGGGGCCGAGAATTACCGCACGTGTGCTGGGGTGTGTGCGCGTCTGTAAATTTTTCCAGATCGCTAGAATTAGAAGTCCTGGTAGCCTAGTTTCCCGAGGGCTTTCCAACGCCACTGAAACCGGATCAATCGAAGCTCGTTCTCATCCCCGTTGATAGTCCCTATCAATTCCCTCTCTAGAATGATTATATTCTCCTATTTTTCCACCATCTCTTCGCTAGTGTGAGACTAACACCCTATCGTAGCCGCTCATTGGTGGGGCATCTACGACCTGAAGACCATATGGACGTACTGCCCATTATAATATCGAGCTGTAATTGCACAAAAAAGTAGTTTTTTCCAGACTTTAGAGCCTTTTTGACGGTCCAAACGGCCTTTTCTGGGGCTGAGACTTACCGCATGTGTGCTGGGGTGTGTGTGCGTATGTAAATTTTTCCAGATTGCTAGAATTAGAAGTCCTGGTAGCCTAGTTTCCTAAGGGCTTTCCAACGCCACTAAAACAGGCTCAATCGGAGCTCGTTCTCATCCGCGTTGATAGTCCCTATCAATTCCCTCTCGAGAATGATTATATTCTTTTATTTTTCCACTGTCTCTTCGCCAGTGTGAGACTAACACCCTATCGTAGCCGCTCATTGGTGGGGCATCTACGACCTGAAGACCATATGGACGTACTGCCCTTTATAATATCAAGCTGCAATTGCACAAAAAAGTAGTTTTTTCCAGACTTTAGAGCCTTTTTGAGGGTCCAAACGGCCTTTTCTGGGGCCGAGACTTACCGCACATGTGTTGGGGTGTGTGCGCGTATGTAAATTTTTCTAGATTGCTAGAATTAGAAGTCCTGGTAGCCTAGTTTACCGAGGGCTTTCCAACGCCACTGAAACCGGCTCAATCGGAGCTCGTTCTCATCCCCGTTGATAGTCCCTATCAATTCCCTCTCTAGAATGATTATATTCTCCTATTTTTCCACCATCTCTTCGCTAGTGTGAGACTAACAACCTATCGTAGCCGCTCATTGGTGTGGCGTCTACGACCTGAAGACCATATGGACGTACTGCCCATTATAATATCGAGCTGTAATTGCACAAAAAAGTAGTTTTTTCCAGACTTTAGAGCCTTTTTGACGGTCCAAACGGCCTTTTCTGGGGCCGAGACTTACCGCATGTGTGCTGGGGTGTGTGTGCGTATGTAAATTTTTCCAGATTGCTAGAATTAGAAGTCCTGGTAGCCTAGTTTCCTGAGGGCTTTCCAACGCCACTGAAACTGGCTCAATCGGAGCTCGTTCTCATCCGCGTTGATAGTCCCTATCAATTCCCTCTCTAGAATGATTATATTCTTCTATTTTTCCACCGTCTCTTCGCTAGTGTGAGACTAACACCCTATCGTAGCCGGTCATTGGTGGGGCGTCTATGACCTGAAGACCATATGGACGTACTGCCCTTTATAATATCGAGTTGTAATTGCACAAAAAAGTAGTTTTTTCCAGACTTTAGAGCCTTTTTGAGGGTCCAAACGGCCTTTTCTGGGGCCGAGAGTTACCGCACGTGTGCTGGGGTGCGTGCGCGTATGTAATATTTTCCAGATCACTAGAATTAGAAGTCCAGGTAGCCTAGTTTCCCGATGGCTTTCCAACGCCACTGAAACCGGATCAATCGGACCTCGTTCTCATCCGCGTTGATAGTCCCTATCAATTTCCCTGTCTAGAATGATTATATTCTTCTATTTTTCCACCGTCTCTTCGCTAGTGTGAGACTAACACCCTATCGTAGCCGCTCATTGGTGGGGCGTCTACGACCTAAAGATCATATGGACGTACTGCCCTTTATAATATCGAGCTGTAATTGCACAAAAAAGTAGTTTTTTCCAGACTTTAGAGCCTTTTTGAGTGTCCAAACAGCCTTTTCTGGGCCGAGACTTACCACACGTGTGCTGGGGTGTGTGCGCGTATGTAAATTTTTCCAGATCACTAGAATTAGAAGTCCTGGTAGCCTAGTTTCCCGAGGGCTTTCTAACGCCACTGAAATTGGCTCAATCGGAGCTCGTTCTCATCTGTGTTGATAGTCCCTATCAATTCCCTCTCTAGAATGATTATATTCTTCTATTTTTCCACTGTCTCTTCGCTAGTGTGAGACTAACACCCTATCGTAGCTGCTCATTGGTGGGGCGTCTATGACCTGAAGACCATATGGACGTACTGCCCTTTATAATATCGAGCTGTAATTGCACAAAAAAGTAGTTTTTTCCAGACTTTAGAGCCTTTTTGAGGGTCCAAACAGCCTTTTCTGGGGCCGAGACTTACCGCACGTGTGCTGGGGTGTGTGCGCGTCTGTAAATTTTTCCAGATCGCTAGAATTAGAAGTCCTGGTAGCCTAGTTTCCCGAGGGCTTTCCAACGCCACTGAAACTGGCTCAATCGAAGCTCGTTCTCATCCCCGTTGATAGTCCCTATCAATTCCCTCTCTAGAATGATTATATTCTCCTATTTTTCCACCATCTCTTCGCTAGTGTGAGACTAACACCCTATCGTAGCCGCTCATTGGTGGGGCATCTACGACCTGAAGATCATATGGATGTACTGCCCATTGTAATATCGAGCTGTAATTGCACAAAAAAGTAGTTTTTTCCAGACTTTAGAGCCTTTTTGACGGTCCAAACGGCCTTTTCTGGGGCCGAGACTTACCGCATGTGTGCTGGGGTGTGTGTGCGTATGTAAATTTTTCCAGATTGCTAGAATTAGAAGTCCTGGTAGCCTAGTTTCCTGAGGGCTTTCCAACGCCACTAAAACTGGCTCAATCGGAGCTCGTTCTCATCCGCGTTGATAGTCCCTATCAATTCCCTCTCTAGAATGATTATATTCTTTTATTTTTCCACTGTCTCTTCGCTAGTGTGAGACTAACACCCTATCGTAGCCGCTCATTGGTGGGGCATCTATGACCTGAAGACCATATGGACGTACTGCCCTTTATAATATCAAGCTGTAATTGCACAAAAAAGTAGTTTTTTCCAGACTTTAGAGCCTTTTTGAGGGTCCAAACGGCATATTCTGGGGCCGAGACTTACCGCACATGTGCTGGGGTGTGTGCGCGTATGTAAATTTTTCCAGATTGCTAGAATTAGAAGTCCTGGTAGCCTACTTTCCCGAGGGCTTTCCAACGCCACTGAAACCGGCTCAATCGGAGCTCGTTCTCATCCCCGTTGATAGTCCCTATCAATTCCCTCTCTAGAATGATTATATTCTCCTATTTTTCCACCATCTCTTCGCTAGTGTGAGACTAACACCCTATCGTAGCCGCTCATTGGTGGGGCGTCTACGACCTGAAGACCATATGGACGTACTGCCCATTATAATATCGATCTGTAATTGCACAAAAAAGTAGTTTTTTCCAGACTTTAGAGCCTTTTTGACGGTCCAAACGGCATATTCTGGGGCCGAGACTTACCGCACATGTGCTGGGGTGTGTGCGCGTATGTAAAATTTTCCAGATTGCTAGAATTAGAAGTCCAGGTAGCCTAGTTTCCCGATGGCTTTCCAACGCCACTGAAACCGGATCAATCGGACCTCGTTCTCATCCGCGTTGATAGTCCCTATCAATTTCCCTGTCTAGAATGATTATATTCTTCTATTTTTCCACCGTCTCTTCGCTAGTGTGAGACTAACACCCTATCGTAGCCGCTCATTGGTGGGGCGTCTACGACCTAAAGATCATATGGACGTACTGCCCTTTATAATATCGAGCTGTAATTGCACAAAAAAGTAGTTTTTTCCAGACTTTAGAGCCTTTTTGAGTGTCCAAACAGCCTTTTCTGGGCCGAGACTTACCACACGTGTGCTGGGGTGTGTGCGCGTATGTAAATTTTTCCAGATCACTAGAATTAGAAGTCCTGGTAGCCTAGTTTCCCGAGGGCTTTCTAACGCCACTGAAATTGGCTCAATCGGAGCTCGTTCTCATCTGTGTTGATAGTCCCTATCAATTCCCTCTCTAGAATGATTATATTCTTCTATTTTTCCACTGTCTCTTCGCTAGTGTGAGACTAACACCCTATCGTAGCTGCTCATTGGTGGGGCGTCTATGACCTGAAGACCATATGGACGTACTGCCCTTTATAATATCGAGCTGTAATTGCACAAAAAAGTAGTTTTTTCCAGACTTTAGAGCCTTTTTGAGGGTCCAAACAGCCTTTTCTGGGGCCGAGACTTACCGCACGTGTGCTGGGGTGTGTGCGCGTCTGTAAATTTTTCCAGATCGCTAGAATTAGAAGTCCTGGTAGCCTAGTTTCCCGAGGGCTTTCCAACGCCACTGAAACTGGCTCAATCGAAGCTCGTTCTCATCCCCGTTGATAGTCCCTATCAATTCCCTCTCTAGAATGATTATATTCTCCTATTTTTCCACCATCTCTTCGCTAGTGTGAGACTAACACCCTATCGTAGCCGCTCATTGGTGGGGCATCTACGACCTGAAGATCATATGGATGTACTGCCCATTGTAATATCGAGCTGTAATTGCACAAAAAAGTAGTTTTTTCCAGACTTTAGAGCCTTTTTGACGGTCCAAACGGCCTTTTCTGGGGCCGAGACTTACCGCATGTGTGCTGGGGTGTGTGTGCGTATGTAAATTTTTCCAGATTGCTAGAATTAGAAGTCCTGGTAGCCTAGTTTCCTGAGGGCTTTCCAACGCCACTAAAACTGGCTCAATCGGAGCTCGTTCTCATCCGCGTTGATAGTCCCTATCAATTCCCTCTCTAGAATGATTATATTCTTTTATTTTTCCACTGTCTCTTCGCTAGTGTGAGACTAACACCCTATCGTAGCCGCTCATTGGTGGGGCATCTATGACCTGAAGACCATATGGACGTACTGCCCTTTATAATATCAAGCTGTAATTGCACAAAAAAGTAGTTTTTTCCAGACTTTAGAGCCTTTTTGAGGGTCCAAACGGCATATTCTGGGGCCGAGACTTACCGCACATGTGCTGGGGTGTGTGCGCGTATGTAAATTTTTCCAGATTGCTAGAATTAGAAGTCCTGGTAGCCTACTTTCCCGAGGGCTTTCCAACGCCACTGAAACCGGCTCAATCGGAGCTCGTTCTCATCCCCGTTGATAGTCCCTATCAATTCCCTCTCTAGAATGATTATATTCTCCTATTTTTCCACCATCTCTTCGCTAGTGTGAGACTAACACCCTATCGTAGCCGCTCATTGGTGGGGCGTCTACGACCTGAAGACCATATGGACGTACTGCCCATTATAATATCGATCTGTAATTGCACAAAAAAGTAGTTTTTTCCAGACTTTAGAGCCTTTTTGACGGTCCAAACGGCATATTCTGGGGCCGAGACTTACCGCACATGTGCTGGGGTGTGTGCGCGTATGTAAATTTTTCCAGATTGCTAGAATTAGAAGTCCAGGTAGCCTAGTTTCCCGATGGCTTTCCAACGCCACTGAAACCGGATCAATCGGACCTCGTTCTCATCCGCGTTGATAGTCCCTATCAATTTCCCTGTCTAGAATGATTATATTCTTCTATTTTTCCACCGTCTCTTCGCTAGTGTGAGACTAACACCCTATCGTAGCCGCTCATTGGTGGGGCGTCTACGACCTAAAGATCATATGGACGTACTGCCCTTTATAATATCGAGCTGTAATTGCACAAAAAAGTAGTTTTTTCCAGACTTTAGAGCCTTTTTGAGTGTCCAAACAGCCTTTTCTGGGCCGAGACTTACCACACGTGTGCTGGGGTGTGTGCGCGTATGTAAATTTTTCCAGATCACTAGAATTAGAAGTCCTGGTAGCCTAGTTTCCCGAGGGCTTTCTAACGCCACTGAAATTGGCTCAATCGGAGCTCGTTCTCATCTGTGTTGATAGTCCCTATCAATTCCCTCTCTAGAATGATTATATTCTTCTATTTTTCCACTGTCTCTTCGCTAGTGTGAGACTAACACCCTATCGTAGCTGCTCATTGGTGGGGCGTCTATGACCTGAAGACCATATGGACGTACTGCCCTTTATAATATCGAGCTGTAATTGCACAAAAAAGTAGTTTTTTCCAGACTTTAGAGCCTTTTTGAGGGTCCAAACAGCCTTTTCTGGGGCCGAGACTTACCGCACGTGTGCTGGGGTGTGTGCGCGTCTGTAAATTTTTCCAGATCGCTAGAATTAGAAGTCCTGGTAGCCTAGTTTCCCGAGGGCTTTCCAACGCCACTGAAACTGGCTCAATCGAAGCTCGTTCTCATCCCCGTTGATAGTCCCTATCAATTCCCTCTCTAGAATGATTATATTCTCCTATTTTTCCACCATCTCTTCGCTAGTGTGAGACTAACACCCTATCGTAGCCGCTCATTGGTGGGGCATCTACGACCTGAAGATCATATGGATGTACTGCCCATTGTAATATCGAGCTGTAATTGCACAAAAAAGTAGTTTTTTCCAGACTTTAGAGCCTTTTTGACGGTCCAAACGGCCTTTTCTGGGGCCGAGACTTACCGCATGTGTGCTGGGGTGTGTGTGCGTATGTAAATTTTTCCAGATTGCTAGAATTAGAAGTCCTGGTAGCCTAGTTTCCTGAGGGCTTTCCAACGCCACTAAAACTGGCTCAATCGGAGCTCGTTCTCATCCGCGTTGATAGTCCCTATCAATTCCCTCTCTAGAATGATTATATTCTTTTATTTTTCCACTGTCTCTTCGCTAGTGTGAGACTAACACCCTATCGTAGCCGCTCATTGGTGGGGCATCTATGACCTGAAGACCATATGGACGTACTGCCCTTTATAATATCAAGCTGTAATTGCACAAAAAAGTAGTTTTTTCCAGACTTTAGAGCCTTTTTGAGGGTCCAAACGGCATATTCTGGGGCCGAGACTTACCGCACATGTGCTGGGGTGTGTGCGCGTATGTAAATTTTTCCAGATTGCTAGAATTAGAAGTCCTGGTAGCCTACTTTCCCGAGGGCTTTCCAACGCCACTGAAACCGGCTCAATCGGAGCTCGTTCTCATCCCCGTTGATAGTCCCTATCAATTCCCTCTCTAGAATGATTATATTCTCCTATTTTTCCACCATCTCTTCGCTAGTGTGAGACTAACACCCTATCGTAGCCGCTCATTGGTGGGGCGTCTACGACCTGAAGACCATATGGACGTACTGCCCATTATAATATCGATCTGTAATTGCACAAAAAAGTAGTTTTTTCCAGACTTTAGAGCCTTTTTGACGGTCCAAACGGCCTTTTCTGGGGCCGAGACTTACCGCATGTGTGCTGGGGTGTGTGTGCGTATGTAAATTTTTCCAGATTGCTAGAATTAGAAGTCCTGGTAGCCTAGTTTCCTGAGGGCTTTCCAACGCCACTGAAACTGGCTCAATCGGAGCTCGTTCTCATCCGCGTTGATAGTCCCTATCAATTCCCTCTCTAGAATGATTATATTCTTCTATTTTTCCACCGTCTCTTCGCTAGTGTGAGACTACCAACCTATCGTAGCCGGTCATTGGTGGGGCGTCTATGACCTGAAGACCATATGGACGTACTGCCCTTTATAATATCGAGGTGTAATTGCACAAAAAAGTAGTTTTTTCCAGACTTTAGAGCCTTTTTGAGGGTCCAAACGGCCTTTTCTGGGGCCGAGAGTTACCGCACGTGTGCTGGGGTGTGTGCGCGTATGTAATATTTTCCAGATCACTAGAATTAGAAGTCCAGGTAGCCTAGTTTCCCGATGGCTTTCCAACGCCACTGAAACCGGCTCAATCGGACCTCGTTTTCATCCGCGTTTATAGTCCCTATCAATTTCCCTCTCTATAATGATTATATTCTTCTATTTTTCCACCGTCTCTTCGCTAGTGTGAGACTAACACCCTATTGTAGCCGCTCATTGGTGGGGCGTCGACGACCTAAAGATCATATGGACGTACTGCCCTTTATAATATCGAGCTGTAATTGCACAAAAAAGTAGTTTTTTCCAGACTTTAGAGCCTTTTTGAGTGTCCAAACGGGCTTTTCTAGGCCGAGACTTACCGCACGTGTGCTGGGGTATGTGCACGTATGTAAATTTTTCCAGATCGCTAGAATTAGAAGTCCTGGTAGCCTAGTTTCCCGAGGGCTTTCCAACGCCACTGAAACAGGCTCAATCGGAGCTCGTTCTCATCCCCGTGGATAGTCCCTATCAATTCCCTCTCTAGAATGATTATATTCTCCTATTTTTCCACCATCTCTTCGCTAGTGTGAGACTAACACCCTATCGTAGCCGCTCATTGGTGGGGCATCTACGACCTGAAGACCATATGGACGTACTGCCCATTATAATATCGAGCTGTAATTGCACAAAAAAGTAGTTTTTTCCAGACTTTAGAGCCTTTTTGATGGTCCAAACGGCCTTTTCTGAGGCCGAGACTTACCGCATGTGTGCTGGGGTGTGTGTGCGTATGTAAATTTTTCCAGATTGCTAGAATTAGAAGTCCTGGTAGCCTAGTTTCCTGAGGGCTTTCTAACGCCACTGAAACTGCCTCAATCGGAGCTCGTTCTCATCCGCGTTGATAGTCCCTATCAATTCCCTCTCTAGAATGATTATATTCTTTTATTTTTCCACCATCTCTTCGCTAGTGTGAGACTAACACCCTATCGTAGCCGCTCATTGGTGGGGCATCTATGACCTGAAGACCATATGGACGTACTGCCCTTTATAATATCAAGCTGTAATTGCACAAAAAAGTAGTTTTTTCCAGACTTCAGAGCCTTTTTGAGGGTCCAAACGGCCTTTTCTGGGGCCGAGACTTACCGCACATGTGCTGGGGTGTGTGCGCGTATGTAAATTTTTCCAGATTGCTAGAATTAGAAGTCCTGGTAGCCTACTTTCCCGAGGGCTTTCCAACGCCACTGAAACCGGCTCAATCGGAGCTCGTTCTCATCCCCGTTGATAGTCCCTATCAATTCCCTCTCTAGAATGATTATATTCTCCTATTTTTCCACCATCTCTTCGCTAGTGTGAGACTAACACCCTATCGTAGCCGCTCATTGGTGGGGCGTCTACGACCTGAAGACCATATGGACGTACTGCCCATTATAATATCGATCTATAATTGCACAAAAAAGTAGTTTTTTCCAGACTTTAGAGCCTTTTTGACGGTCCAAACGGCCTTTTCTGGGGCCGAGACTTACCGCATGTGTGCTGGTGTGTGTGTGCGGATGTAAATTTTTCCAGATTGCTAGAATTAGAAGTCCTGGTAGCCTAGTTTCCTGAGGGCTTTCCAACGCCACTGAAACTGGCTCAATCGGAGCTCGTTCTCATCCGCGTTGATAGTCCCTATCAATTCCCTCTCTAGAATGATTATATTCTTCTATTTTTCCACCTTCTCTTCGCTAGTGTGAGACTAACACCCTATCGTAGCCGGTCATTGGTGGGGCGTCTATGACCTGAAGACCATATGGACGTACTGCCCTTTATAATATCGAGTTGTAATTGCACAAAAAAGTAGTTTTTTCCAGACTTTAGAGCCTTTTTGAGGGTCGAAACGGCCTTTTCTGGGGCCGAGAGTTACCGCACGTGTGCTGGGGTGCGTGCGCGTATGTAATATTTTCCAGATCACTAGAATTAGAAGTCCAGGTAGCCTAGTTTCCCGATGGCTTTCCAACGCCACTGAAACCGGCTCAATCGGACCTCGTTCTCATCCGCGTTGATAGTCCCTATCAATTTCCCTCTCTAGAATGATTATATTCTTCTATTTTTCCACCGTCTCTTCGCTAGTGTGAGACTAACACCCTATCGTAGCCGCTCATTGGTGGGGCGTCTACGACCTAAAGATCATATGGTCGTACTGCCCTTTATAATATCGAGCTGTAATTGCACAAAAAAGTAGTTTTTTCCAGACTTTAGAGCCTTTTTGAGGGTCCAAACGGCCTTTTCTGGGGCCGAGAGTTACCGCACGTGTGCTGGGGTGCGTGCGCGTATGTAATATTTTCCAGATCAGTAGAATTAGAAGTCCAGGTAGCCTAGTTTCCCGATGGCTTTCCAACGCCACTGAAACCGGCTCAATCGGACCTCGTTTTCATCCGCGTTGATAGTCCCTATCAATTTCCCTCTCTAGAATGATTATATTCTTCTATTTTTCCACCGTCTCTTCGCTAGTGTGAGACTAACACCCTATCATAGCCGCTCATTGGTGGGGCGTCTACGACCTAAAGATCATATGGACGTACTGCCCTTTATAATATCGAGCTGTAATTGCACAAAAAAGTAGTTTTTTCCAGACTTTAGAGCCTTTTTGAGTGTCCAAACGGCCTTTTCTGGGACGAGACTTACCGCACGTGTGCTGGGGTATGTGCGCGTATGTAAATTTTTCCAGATCGCTAGAATTAGAAGTCCTGGTAGCCTAGTTTCCCGAGGGCTTTCCAACGCCACTGAAACAGGCTCAATCGGAGCTCGTTCTCATCCCCGTGGATAGTCCCTATCAATTCCCTCTCTAGAATGATTATATTCTCCTATTTTTCCACCATCTCTTCGCTAGTGTGAGACTAACACCCTATCGTAGCCGCTCATTGGTGGGGCATCTACGACCTGAAGACCATATGGACGTACTGCCCATTATAATATCGAGCTGTAATTGCACAAAAAAGTAGTTTTTTCCAGACTTTAGAGCCTTTTTGATGGTCCAAACGGCCTTTTCTGAGGCCGAGACTTACCGCATGTGTGCTGGGGTGTGTGTGCGTATGTAAATTTTTCCAGATTGCTAGAATTAGAAGTCCTGGTAGCCTAGTTTCCTGAGGGCTTTCTAACGCCACTGAAACTGCCTCAATCGGAGCTCGTTCTCATCCGCGTTGATAGTCCCTATCAATTCCCTCTCTAGAATGATTATATTCTTTTATTTTTCCACCATCTCTTCGCTAGTGTGAGACTAACACCCTATCGTAGCCGCTCATTGGTGGGGCATCTATGACCTGAAGACCATATGGACGTACTGCCCTTTATAATATCAAGCTGTAATTGCACAAAAAAGTAGTTTTTTCCAGACTTCAGAGCCTTTTTGAGGGTCCAAACGGCCTTTTCTGGGGCCGAGACTTACCGCACATGTGCTGGGGTGTGTGCGCGTATGTAAATTTTTCCAGATTGCTAGAATTAGAAGTCCTGGTAGCCTACTTTCCCGAGGGCTTTCCAACGCCACTGAAACCGGCTCAATCGGAGCTCGTTCTCATCCCCGTTGATAGTCCCTATCAATTCCCTCTCTAGAATGATTATATTCTCCTATTTTTCCACCATCTCTTCGCTAGTGTGAGACTAACACCCTATCGTAGCCGCTCATTGGTGTGGCGTCTACGACCTGAAGACCATATGGACGTACTGCCCATTATAATATCGAGCTGTAATTGCACAAAAAAGTAGTTTTTTCCAGACTTTAGAGCCTTTTTGATGGTCCAAACGGCCTTTTCTGAGGCCGAGACTTACCGCATGTGTGCTGGGGTGTGTGTGCGTATGTAAATTTTTCCAGATTGCTAGAATTAGAAGTCCTGGTAGCCTAGTTTCCTGAGGGCTTTCTAACGCCACTGAAACTGCCTCAATCGGAGCTCGTTCTCATCCGCGTTGATAGTCCCTATCAATTCCCTCTCTAGAATGATTATATTCTTTTATTTTTCCACCATCTCTTCGCTAGTGTGAGACTAACACCCTATCGTAGCCGCTCATTGGTGGGGCATCTATGACCTGAAGACCATATGGACGTACTGCCCTTTATAATATCAAGCTGTAATTGCACAAAAAAGTAGTTTTTTCCAGACTTCAGAGCCTTTTTGAGGGTCCAAACGGCCTTTTCTGGGGCCGAGACTTACCGCACATGTGCTGGGGTGTGTGCGCGTATGTAAATTTTTCCAGATTGCTAGAATTAGAAGTCCTGGTAGCCTACTTTCCCGAGGGCTTTCCAACGCCACTGAAACCGGCTCAATCGGAGCTCGTTCTCATCCCCGTTGATAGTCCCTATCAATTCCCTCTCTAGAATGATTATATTCTCCTATTTTTCCACCATCTCTTCGCTAGTGTGAGACTAACACCCTATCGTAGCCGCTCATTGGTGGGGCGTCTACGACCTGAAGACCATATGGACGTACTGCCCATTATAATATCGATCTATAATTGCACAAAAAAGTAGTTTTTTCCAGACTTTAGAGCCTTTTTGACGGTCCAAACGGCCTTTTCTGGGGCCGAGACTTACCGCATGTGTGCTGGTGTGTGTGTGCGGATGTAAATTTTTCCAGATTGCTAGAATTAGAAGTCCTGGTAGCCTAGTTTCCTGAGGGCTTTCCAACGCCACTGAAACTGGCTCAATCGGAGCTCGTTCTCATCCGCGTTGATAGTCCCTATCAATTCCCTCTCTAGAATGATTATATTCTTCTATTTTTCCACCTTCTCTTCGCTAGTGTGAGACTAACACCCTATCGTAGCCGGTCATTGGTGGGGCGTCTATGACCTGAAGACCATATGGACGTACTGCCCTTTATAATATCGAGTTGTAATTGCACAAAAAAGTAGTTTTTTCCAGACTTTAGAGCCTTTTTGAGGGTCGAAACGGCCTTTTCTGGGGCCGAGAGTTACCGCACGTGTGCTGGGGTGCGTGCGCGTATGTAATATTTTCCAGATCACTAGAATTAGAAGTCCAGGTAGCCTAGTTTCCCGATGGCTTTCCAACGCCACTGAAACCGGCTCAATCGGACCTCGTTCTCATCCGCGTTGATAGTCCCTATCAATTTCCCTCTCTAGAATGATTATATTCTTCTATTTTTCCACCGTCTCTTCGCTAGTGTGAGACTAACACCCTATCGTAGCCGCTCATTGGTGGGGCGTCTACGACCTAAAGATCATATGGTCGTACTGCCCTTTATAATATCGAGCTGTAATTGCACAAAAAAGTAGTTTTTTCCAGACTTTAGAGCCTTTTTGAGGGTCCAAACGGCCTTTTCTGGGGCCGAGAGTTACCGCACGTGTGCTGGGGTGCGTGCGCGTATGTAATATTTTCCAGATCAGTAGAATTAGAAGTCCAGGTAGCCTAGTTTCCCGATGGCTTTCCAACGCCACTGAAACCGGCTCAATCGGACCTCGTTTTCATCCGCGTTGATAGTCCCTATCAATTTCCCTCTCTAGAATGATTATATTCTTCTATTTTTCCACCGTCTCTTCGCTAGTGTGAGACTAACACCCTATCGTAGCCGCTCATTGGTGGGGCGTCTACGACCTAAAGATCATATGGACGTACTGCCCTTTATAATATCGAGCTGTAATTGCACAAAAAAGTAGTTTTTTCCAGACTTTAGAGCCTTTTTGAGTGTCCAAACGGCCTTTTCTGGGCCGAGACTTACCGCACGTGTGCTGGGGTATGTGCGCGTATGTAAATTTTTCCAGATCGCTAGAATTAGAAGTCCTGGTAGCCTAGTTTCCCGAGGGCTTTCCAACGCCACTGAAACAGGCTCAATCGGAGCTCGTTCTCATCCCCGTGGATAGTCCCTATCAATTCCCTCTCTAGAATGATTATATTCTCCTATTTTTCCACCATCTCTTCGCTAGTGTGAGACTAACACCCTATCGTAGCCGCTCATTGGTGGGGCATCTACGACCTGAAGACCATATGGACGTACTGCCCATTATAATATCGAGCTGTAATTGCACAAAAAAGTAGTTTTTTCCAGACTTTAGAGCCTTTTTGATGGTCCAAACGGCCTTTTCTGAGGCCGAGACTTACCGCATGTGTGCTGGGGTGTGTGTGCGTATGTAAATTTTTCCAGATTGCTAGAATTAGAAGTCCTGGTAGCCTAGTTTCCTGAGGGCTTTCTAACGCCACTGAAACTGCCTCAATCGGAGCTCGTTCTCATCCGCGTTGATAGTCCCTATCAATTCCCTCTCTAGAATGATTATATTCTTTTATTTTTCCACCATCTCTTCGCTAGTGTGAGACTAACACCCTATCGTAGCCGCTCATTGGTGGGGCATCTATGACCTGAAGACCATATGGACGTACTGCCCTTTATAATATCAAGCTGTAATTGCACAAAAAAGTAGTTTTTTCCAGACTTCAGAGCCTTTTTGAGGGTCCAAACGGCCTTTTCTGGGGCCGAGACTTACCGCACATGTGCTGGGGTGTGTGCGCGTATGTAAATTTTTCCAGATTGCTAGAATTAGAAGTCCTGGTAGCCTACTTTCCCGAGGGCTTTCCAACGCCACTGAAACCGGCTCAATCGGAGCTCGTTCTCATCCCCGTTGATAGTCCCTATCAATTCCCTCTCTAGAATGATTATATTCTCCTATTTTTCCACCATCTCTTCGCTAGTGTGAGACTAACACCCTATCGTAGCCGCTCATTGGTGTGGCGTCTACGACCTGAAGACCATATGGACGTACTGCCCATTATAATATCGAGCTGTAATTGCACAAAAAAGTAGTTTTTTCCAGACTTTAGAGCCTTTTTGATGGTCCAAACGGCCTTTTCTGAGGCCGAGACTTACCGCATGTGTGCTGGGGTGTGTGTGCGTATGTAAATTTTTCCAGATTGCTAGAATTAGAAGTCCTGGTAGCCTAGTTTCCTGAGGGCTTTCTAACGCCACTGAAACTGCCTCAATCGGAGCTCGTTCTCATCCGCGTTGATAGTCCCTATCAATTCCCTCTCTAGAATGATTATATTCTTTTATTTTTCCACCATCTCTTCGCTAGTGTGAGACTAACACCCTATCGTAGCCGCTCATTGGTGGGGCATCTATGACCTGAAGACCATATGGACGTACTGCCCTTTATAATATCAAGCTGTAATTGCACAAAAAAGTAGTTTTTTCCAGACTTCAGAGCCTTTTTGAGGGTCCAAACGGCCTTTTCTGGGGCCGAGACTTACCGCACATGTGCTGGGGTGTGTGCGCGTATGTAAATTTTTCCAGATTGCTAGAATTAGAAGTCCTGGTAGCCTACTTTCCCGAGGGCTTTCCAACGCCACTGAAACCGGCTCAATCGGAGCTCGTTCTCATCCCCGTTGATAGTCCCTATCAATTCCCTCTCTAGAATGATTATATTCTCCTATTTTTCCACCATCTCTTCGCTAGTGTGAGACTAACACCCTATCGTAGCCGCTCATTGGTGGGGCGTCTACGACCTGAAGACCATATGGACGTACTGCCCATTATAATATCGATCTATAATTGCACAAAAAAGTAGTTTTTTCCAGACTTTAGAGCCTTTTTGACGGTCCAAACGGCCTTTTCTGGGGCCGAGACTTACCGCATGTGTGCTGGTGTGTGTGTGCGGATGTAAATTTTTCCAGATTGCTAGAATTAGAAGTCCTGGTAGCCTAGTTTCCTGAGGGCTTTCCAACGCCACTGAAACTGGCTCAATCGGAGCTCGTTCTCATCCGCGTTGATAGTCCCTATCAATTCCCTCTCTAGAATGATTATATTCTTCTATTTTTCCACCTTCTCTTCGCTAGTGTGAGACTAACACCCTATCATAGCCGGTCATTGGTGGGGCGTCTATGACCTGAAGACCATATGGACGTACTGCCTTTATAATATCGAGTTGTAATTGCACAAAAAAGTAGTTTTTTCCAGACTTTAGAGCCTTTTTGAGGGTCGAAACGGCCTTTTCTGGGGCCGAGAGTTACCGCACGTGTGCTGGGGTGCGTGCGCGTATGTAATATTTTCCAGATCACTAGAATTAGAAGTCCAGGTAGCCTAGTTTCCCAATGGCTTTCCAACGCCACTGAAACCGGCTCAATCGGACCTCGTTCTCATCCGCGTTGATAGTCCCTATCAATTTCCCTCTCTAGAATGATTATATTCTTCTATTTTTCCACCGTCTCTTCGCTAGTGTGAGACTAACACCCTATCGTAGCCGCTCATTGGTGGGGCGTCTACGACCTAAAGATCATATGGTCGTACTGCCCTTTATAATATCGAGCTGTAATTGCACAAAAAAGTAGTTTTTTCCAGACTTTAGAGCCTTTTTGAGGGTCCAAACGGCCTTTTCTGGGGCCGAGAGTTACCGCACGTGTGCTGGGGTGCGTGCGCGTATGTAATATTTTCCAGATCAGTAGAATTAGAAGTCCAGGTAGCCTAGTTTCCCGATGGCTTTCCAACGCCACTGAAACCGGCTCAATCGGACCTCGTTTTCATCCGCGTTGATAGTCCCTATCAATTTCCCTCTCTAGAATGATTATATTCTTCTATTTTTCCACCGTCTCTTCGCTAGTGTGAGACTAACACCCTATCGTAGCCGCTCATTGGTGGGGCGTCTACGACCTAAAGATCATATGGACGTACTGCCCTTTATAATATCGAGCTGTAATTGCACAAAAAAGTAGTTTTTTCCAGACTTTAGAGCCTTTTTGAGTGTCCAAACGGCCTTTTCTGGGCCGAGACTTACCGCACGTGTGCTGGGGTATGTGCGCGTATGTAAATTTTTCCAGATCGCTAGAATTAGAAGTCCTGGTAGCCTAGTTTCCCGAGGGCTTTCCAACGCCACTGAAACAGGCTCAATCGGAGCTCGTTCTCATCCCCGTGGATAGTCCCTATCAATTCCCTCTCTAGAATGATTATATTCTCCTATTTTTCCACCATCTCTTCGCTAGTGTGAGACTAACACCCTATCGTAGCCGCTCATTGGTGGGGCATCTACGACCTGAAGACCATATGGACGTACTGCCCATTATAATATCGAGCTGTAATTGCACAAAAAAGTAGTTTTTTCCAGACTTTAGAGCCTTTTTGATGGTCCAAACGGCCTTTTCTGAGGCCGAGACTTACCGCATGTGTGCTGGGGTGTGTGTGCGTATGTAAATTTTTCCAGATTGCTAGAATTAGAAGTCCTGGTAGCCTAGTTTCCTGAGGGCTTTCTAACGCCACTGAAACTGCCTCAATCGGAGCTCGTTCTCATCCGCGTTGATAGTCCCTATCAATTCCCTCTCTAGAATGATTATATTCTTTTATTTTTCCACCATCTCTTCGCTAGTGTGAGACTAACACCCTATCGTAGCCGCTCATTGGTGGGGCATCTATGACCTGAAGACCATATGGACGTACTGCCCTTTATAATATCAAGCTGTAATTGCACAAAAAAGTAGTTTTTTCCAGACTTCAGAGCCTTTTTGAGGGTCCAAACGGCCTTTTCTGGGGCCGAGACTTACCGCACATGTGCTGGGGTGTGTGCGCGTATGTAAATTTTTCCAGATTGCTAGAATTAGAAGTCCTGGTAGCCTACTTTCCCGAGGGCTTTCCAACGCCACTGAAACCGGCTCAATCGGAGCTCGTTCTCATCCCCGTTGATAGTCCCTATCAATTCCCTCTCTAGAATGATTATATTCTCCTATTTTTCCACCATCTCTTCGCTAGTGTGAGACTAACACCCTATCGTAGCCGCTCATTGGTGGGGCGTCTACGACCTGAAGACCATATGGACGTACTGCCCATTATAATATCGATCTATAATTGCACAAAAAAGTAGTTTTTTCCAGACTTTAGAGCATTTTTGACGGTCCAAACGGCCTTTTCTGGGGCCGAGACTTACCGCATGTGTGCTGGTGTGTGTGTGCGGATGTAAATTTTTCCAGATTGCTAGAATTAGAAGTCCTGGTAGCCTAGTTTCCTGAGGGCTTTCCAACGCCACTGAAACTGGCTCAATCGGAGCTCGTTCTCATCCGCGTTGATAGTCCCTATCAATTCCCTCTCTAGAATGATTATATTCTTCTATTTTTCCACCTTCTCTTCGCTAGTGTGAGACTAACACCCTATCGTAGCCGGTCATTGGTGGGGCGTCTATGACCTGAAGACCATATGGACGTACTGCCCTTTATAATATCGAGTTGTAATTGGACAAAAAAGTAGTTTTTTCCAGACTTTAGAGCCTTTTTGAGGGTCGAAACGGCCTTTTCTGGGGCCGAGAGTTACCGCACGTGTGCTGGGGTGCGTGCGCGTATGTAATATTTTCCAGATCACTAGAATTAGAAGTCCAGGTAGCCTAGTTTCCCGATGGCTTTCCAACGCCACTGAAACCGGCTCAATCGGACCTCGTTCTCATCCGCGTTGATAGTCCCTATCAATTTCCCTCTCTAGAATGATTATATTCTTCTATTTTTCCACCGTCTCTTCGCTAGTGTGAGACTAACACCCTATCGTAGCCGCTCATTGGTGGGGCGTCTACGACCTAAAGATCATATGGTCGTACTGCCCTTTATAATATCGAGCTGTAATTGCACAAAAAAGTAGTTTTTTCCAGACTTTAGAGCCTTTTTGAGGGTCCAAACGGCCTTTTCTGGGGCCGAGAGTTACCGCACGTGTGCTGGGGTGCGTGCGCGTATGTAATATTTTCCAGATCAGTAGAATTAGAAGTCCAGGTAGCCTAGTTTCCCGATGGCTTTCCAACGCCACTGAAACCGGCTCAATCGGACCTCGTTTTCATCCGCGTTGATAGTCCCTATCAATTTCCCTCTCTAGAATGATTATATTCTTCTATTTTTCCACCGTCTCTTCGCTAGTGTGAGACTAACACCCTATCGTAGCCGCTCATTGGTGGGGCGTCTACGACCTAAAGATCATATGGACGTACTGCCCTTTATAATATCGAGCTGTAATTGCACAAAAAAGTAGTTTTTTCCAGACTTTAGAGCCTTTTTGAGTGTCCAAACGGCCTTTTCTGGGCCGAGACTTACCGCACGTGTGCTGGGGTATGTGCGCGAATGTAAATTTTTCCAGATCGCTAGAATTAGAAGTCCTGGTAGCCTAGTTTCCCGAGGGCTTTCCAACGCCACTGAAACAGGCTCAATCGGAGCTCGTTCTCATCCCCGTTGATAGTCCCTATCAATTCCCTCTCTAGAATGATTATATTCTCCTATTTTTCCACCATCTCTTTGCTAGTGTGAGACTAACACCCTATCGTAGCCGCTCATTGGTGGGGCATCTACGACCTGAAGACCATATGGACGTACTGCCCATTATAATATCGAGCTGTAATTGCACAAAAAAGTAGTTTTTTCCAGACTTTAGAGCCTTTTTGACGGTCCAAACGGCCTTTTCTGGGGCCGAGACTTACCGCATGTGTGCTGGGGTGTGTGTGCGTATGTAAATTTTTCCAGATTGCTAGAATTAGAAGTCCTGGTAGCCTAGTTTCCTGAGGGCTTTCCAACGCCACTGAAACTGGCTCAATCGGAGCTCGTTCTCATCCGCGTTGATAGTCCCTATCAATTCCCTCTCTAGAATGATTATATTCTTTTATTTTTCCACCATCTCTTCGCTAGTGTGAGACTAACACCCTATCGTAACCGCTCATTGGTGGGGCATCTACGACCTGAAGACCATATGGACGTACTGCCCTTTATAATATCAAGCTGTAATTGCACAAAAAAGTAGTTTTTTCCAGACTTTAGAGCCTTTTTGAGGGTCCAAACGGCCTTTTCTGGGGCCGAGACTTACCGCACATGTGCTGGGGTGTGTGCGCGTATGTAAATTTTTCCAGATTGCGAGAATTAGAAGTCCTGGTAGCCTACTTTCCCGAGGGCTTTCCAACGCCACTGAAACCGGCTCAATCGGAGCTCGTTCTCATCCCCGTTGATAGTCCCTATCAATTCCCTCTCTAGAATGATTATATTCTCCTATTTTTCCACCATCTCTTCGCTAGTGTGAGACTAACACCCTATCGTAGCCGCTCATTGGTGGGGCGTCTACGACCTGAAGACCATATGGACGTACTGCCCATTATAATATCGATCTATAATTGCACAAAAAAGTAGTTTTTTCCAGACTTTAGAGCCTTTTTGACGGTCCAAACGGCCTTTTCTGGGGCCGAGACTTACCGCATGTGTGCTGGTGTGTGTGTGCGTATGTAAATTTTTCCAGATTGCTAGAATTAGAAGTCCTGGTTGCCTAGTTTCCTGAGGGCTTTCCAACGCCACTGAAACTGGCTCAATCGGAGCTCGTTCTCATCCGCGTTGATAGTCCCTATCAATTCCCTCTCTAGAATGATTATATTCTTCTATTTTTCCACCTTCTCTTTGCTAGTGTGAGACTAACACCCTATCGTAGCCGGTCATTGGTGGGGCGTCTATGACCTGAAGACCATATGGACGTATTGCCCTTTATAATATCGAGTTGTAATTGCACAAAAAAGTAGTTTTTTCCAGACTTTAGAGCCTTTTTGAGGGTCCAAACGGGCCTTTTCTGGGGCCGAGAGTTACCGCACGTGTGCTGGGGTGCGTGCGCGTATGTAATATTTTCCAGATCACTAGAATTAGAAGTCCAGGTAGCCTAGTTTCCCGATGGCTTTCCAACGCCACTGAAACCGGCTCAATCGGACCTCGTTCTCATCCGCGTTGATAGTCCCTATCAATTTCCCTCTCTAGAATGATTATATTCTTCTATTTTTCCACCGTCTCTTCGCTAGTGTGAGACTAACACCCTATCGTAGCCGCTCATTGGTGGGGCGTCTACGACCTAAAGATCATATGGTCGTACTGCCCTTTATAATATCGAGCTGTAATTGCACAAAAAAGTAGTTTTTTCCAGACTTTAGAGCCTTTTTGAGTGTCCAAACGGCCTTTTCTGGGCCGAGACTTACCGCACGTGTGCTGGGGTGTGTGCGCGTATGTAAATTTTTTCAGATCGCTAGAATTAGAAGTCCTGGTAGCCTAGTTTCCCGAGGGCTTTCCAACGCCACTGAAACTCGCTCAATCGGAGCTCGTTCTCATCCGCGTTGATAGTCCCTATCAATTCCCTCTCTAGAATGATTATATTCTTCTATTTTTCCACCGTCTCTTCGCTAGTGTGAGACTAACACCCTATCGTAGCCGGTCATTGGTGGGGCGTCTATGACCTGAAGACCATATGGACGTACTGCCCTTTATAATATCGAGTTGTAATTGCACAAAAAAGTAGTTTTTTCCAGACTTTAGAGCCTTTTTGACGGTCCAAACGGCCTTTTCTGGGGCCGAGACTTACCGCATGTGTGCTGGGGTGTGTGTGCGTATGTAAATTTTTCCAGATTGCTAGAATTAGAAGTCCTGGTAGCATAGTTTCCTGAGGGCTTTCCAACGCCACTGAAACTGGCTCAATCGGAGCTCGTTCTCATCCGCGTTGATAGTCCCTATCAATTCCCTCTCTAGAATGATTATATTCTTTTATTTTTCCACCGTCTCTTCGCTAGTGTGAGACTAACACCCTATCCTAGCCGCTCATTGGTGGGGCATCTACGACCTGAAGACCATATGGACGTACTGCCCTTTATAATATCAAGCTGTAATTGCACAAAAAAGTAGTTTTTTCCAGACTTTAGAGCCTTTTTGAGGGTCCAAACGGCCTTTTCTGGGGCCGAGACTTACCGCACATGTGCTGGGGTGTGTGCGCGTATGTAAATTTTTCCAGATTGCCTGAATTAGAAGTCCTGGTAGCCTACTTTCTCGAGGGCTTTCCAACGCCACTGAAACCGGCTCAATCGGAGCTCGTTCTCATCCCCGTTGATAGTCCCTATCAATTCCCTCTCTAGAATGATTATATTCTCCTATTTTTCCACCATCTCTTCGCTAGTGTGAGACTAACACCCTATCGTAGCCGCTCATTGGTGGGGCGTCTACGACCTGAAGACCATATGGACGTACTGCCCATTATAATATCGATCTGTAATTGCACAAAAAAGTAGTTTTTTCCAGACTTTAGAGCCTTTTTGACGGTCCAAACGGCCTTTTCTGGGGCCGAGACTTACCGCATGTGTGCTGGGGTGTGTGTGCGTATGTAAATTTTTCCAGATTGCTAGAATTAGAAGTGCTGGTAGCCTAGTTTCCTGAGGGCTTTCCAACGCCACTGAAACTGGCTCAATCGGAGCTCGTTCTCATCCGCGTTGATAGTCCCTATCAATTCCCTCTCTAGAATGATTATATTCTTCTATTTTTCCACCTTCTCTTCGCTAGTGTGAGACTAACACCCTATCGTAGCCGGTCATTGGTGGGGCGTCTATGACCTGAAGACCATATGGACGTACTGCCCTTTATAATATCGAGTTGTAATTGCACAAAAAAGTAGTTTTTTGCAGACTTTAGAGCCTTTTTGAGGGTCCAAACGGAATTTTCTGGCGCTGAGAGTTACCGCACGTGTGCTGGGGTGCGTGCGCGTATGTAATATTTTCCAGATCACTAGAATTAGAAGTCCAGGTAGCCTAGTTTCCCGATGGCTTTCCAACGCCACTGAAACCGGCTCAATCGGACCTCGTTCTCATCCGCGTTGATAGTCCCTATCAATTTCCCTCTCTAGAATGATTATATTCTTCTATTTTTCCACCGTCTCTTCGCTAGTGTGAGACTAACACCCTATCGTAGCCGCTCATTGGTGGGGCGTCTACGACCTAAAGATCATATGGTCGTATTGCCCTTTATAATATCGAGCTGTAATTGCACAAAAAAGTAGTTTTTTCCAGACTTTAGAGCCTTTTTGAGTGTCCAAACGGCCTTTTCTGGGCCGAGACTTACCGCACGTGTGCTGGGGTGTGTGCGCGTATGTAAATTTTTTCAGATCGCTAGAATTAGAAGTCCTGGTAGCCTAGTTTCCCGAGGGCTTTCCAACGCCACTGAAACCGGCTCAATCGGAGCTCGTTCTCATCCCCGTTGATAGTCCTTATCAATTCCCTCTCTAGAATGATTATATTCTCCTATTTTTCTACCATCTCTTCGCTAGTGTGAGACTAACACCCTATCGTAGCCGCTCATTGGTGGGGCATCTACGACCTGAAGACCATATGGACGTACTGCCCATTATAATATCGAGTTGTAATTGCACAAAAAAGTAGTTTTTTCCAGACTTTAGAGCCTTTTTGACGGTCCAAACGGCCTTTTCTGGGGCCGAGACTTACCGCATGTGTGCTGGGGTGTGTGTGCGTATGTAAATTTTTCCAGATTGCTAGAATTAGAAGTCCTGGTACCATAGTTTCCTGTGGGCTTTCCAACGCCACTGAAACTGGCTCACTCGGAGCTCGTTCTCATCCGCGTTGATAGTCCCTATCAATTCCCTCTCTAGAATGATTATATTCTTCTATTTTTCCACCGTCTCTTCGCTAGTGTGAGACTAACACCCTATCGTAGACGGTCATTGGTGGGGCCTCTATGACCTGAAGACCATATGGACGTACTGCCCTTTATAATATCAAGCTATAATTTCACAAAAAAGTAGTTTTTTCCAGACTTTAGAGCCTTTTTGAGGGTCCAAACGGCCTTTTCTGGGGCCGAGACTTACCGCACATGTGCTGGGGTGTGTGCGCCTACGTAAATTTTTCCAGATTGCTAGAATTAGAAGTCCTGGTAGCCTACTTTCCCGAGGGCTTTCCAACGCCACTGAGACCGGCTCAATCGGAGCTCGTTCTCATCCCCGTTGATAGTCCCTATCAATTCCCTCTCTAGAATGATTATATTCTCCTATTTTTCCACCATCTCTTCGCTAGTGTGAGACTAACACCCTATCGTAGCCGCTCATTGGTGGGGCGTCTATGACCTGAAGACCATATGGACGTACTGCCCATTATAATATCGATCTGTAATTGCACAAAAAAGTAGTTTTTTCCAGACTTTAGAGCCTTTTTGACGGTCCAAACGGCCTTTTCTGGGGCCGAGACTTACCGCATGTGTCCTGGGGTGTGTGCGCCTACGTAAATTTTTCCAGATTGCTAGAATTAGAAGTCCTGGTAGCCTAGTTTCCTGAGGGCTTTCCAACGCCACTGAAACTGGCTCAATCGGAGCTCGTTCTCATCCGCGTTGATAGTCCCTATCAATTGCCTCTCTAGAATGATTATATTCTTCTATTTTTCCACCGTCTCTTCCCTAGTGTGAGACTAACACCCTATCGTAGCCGGTCATTGGTGGGGCCTCTATGACCTGAAGACCATATGGACGTACTGCCCTTTATAATATCGAGTTGTAATTGCACAAAAAAGTAGTTTTTTCCAGACTTTAGAGCCTTTTCGAGGGTCCAAACGGCCTTTTCTGGGGCCGAGAGTTACCGCACGTGTGCTGGGGTGCGTGCGCGTATGTAATATTTTCCAGATCACTAGAATTAGAAGTCCAGGTAGCCTAGTTTCCCGATGGCTTTCCAACGCCACTGAAACCGGCTCAATCGGACCTCGTTCTCATCCGCGTTGATAGTCCCTATCAATTTCCCTCTCTAGAATGATTATATTCTTCTATTTTTCCACCGTCTCTTCGCTAGTGTGAGACTAACACCCTATCGTAGCCGCTCATTGGTGGGGCGTCTACGACCTAAAGATCATATGGTCGTATTGCCCTTTATAATATCGAGCTGTAATTGCACAAAAAAGTAGTTTTTTCCAGACTTTAGAGCCTTTTTGAGTGTCCAAACAGCCTTTTCTGGGGCCGAGACTTACCGCACGTGTGCTGGGGTGTGTGCGCGTCTGTAAATTTTTTCAGATTGCTAGAATTAGAAGTCCTGGTAGCCTAGTTTCCTGAGGGCTTTCCAAGGCCACTGAAACCGGCTCAATCGGACCTCGTTCTCATCCGCGTTGATAGTCCCTATCAATTCCCTCTCTAGAATGATTATATTCTTCTATTATTCAACCGTCTCTTTGCTAGTGTGAGACTAACACCCTATCGTAGCCGCTCATTGGTGGGGCGTCTATGACCTGAAGACCATATGGACGTACTGCCCTTTATAATGTCGAGCTGTAATTGCACAAAAAAGTAGTTTTTTCCAGACTTTAGAGCCCTTTTGAGGGTCCAAACGGCCTTTTCTGGGGCCGAGACTTAGCGCACGTGTGCTGGGGTGTGTGCACGTACCTAAATTTTTCTAGATCGCTAGAATTAGAAGTCCTGGTAGCCTAGTTTCTCGAGGGCTTTCCAATGCCACTGAAACCGGCTCAATCGGAGCTCGTTCTCATCCGCGTTGATAGTCCCTATCAATTCCCTCACTAGAATGATTATATTCTTCTATTTTCCCTCCATCTCTTCGCTAGTGTGAGACTAACACCCTATCTTAGACACTCATTGGAGGGGCGTCTATGACCTGAAGACCATATGGACGTACTGCCCTTTATAATATCGAGCTGTAATTGCACAAAAAAGTAGTTTTTTCCAGACTTTAGAGCCTTTTTGAGGGTCCAAACGGCCTTTTCTGGGGCCGAGACTTAACGCACATGTGCTGGGGTGTGTGCGCGTATGTAAATTTTTCCAGATTGCTATAATTAGAAGTCCTGGTAGCCTAGTTTCCCGAGGGCTTTCCAACGCCACTGAAACCGGCTCAATCGGAGCTCGTTCTCATCCCCGTTGATAGTCCCTATCAATTTCCCTCTCTAGAATGATTATATTCTTCTATTTTTCCACCGTCTATTCGCTAGTGTGAGACTAACACCCTATCGTAGCCACTCATTGGTGGGGCGTCTATGACCTGAAGACCATATGGACGTACTGCCATTTATAATATCGAGCTGTAATTGCACAAAAAAGTAGTTTTTTCCAGACTATAGAGCCTTTTTGAGCGTCCAAACGGCCTTTTCTGGGGCCGAGACTTACCGCACGTGTGCTGGGGTGTGTGCGCATATGTAAATTTTTCCAGATTGCTAGAATTAGAAGTCCTGGTAGCCTAGTTTCCCGAGGGCTTTCCAACGCCACTGAAACCGGCTCAATCGGAGCTCGTTCTCATCCCCGTTGATAGTCCCTATCAATTCCCTCTCTAGAATGATTATATTCGCCTATTTTTCCACCGTCTCTTCGCTAGTGCGAGACTAACACCCTATCATAGCCGCTCATTGGTGGGGCGTCTACGACCTAAAGATTATATGGACGTACTGCCCTTTATAATATCGAGCTGTAATTGCACAAAAAAGTAGTTTTTTCCAGACTTTAGAGCCTTTTTGAGTGTCCAAACGGCCTTTTCTGGGCCGAGACTTACCGCACGTGTGCTGGGGTGTGTGTGCGGATGTAAATTTTGCCAGATCACTAGAATTAGAAGTCCTGGTAGCCTAGTTTCCCGAGGGCTTTCCAACGCCACTGAAACAGGCTCAATCGGAGCTCGTTCTCATCTGTGTTGTTAGTCCCTATCAACTCCCTCTCTAGAATGATTATATTCTTCTATTTTTTCACTATCTCTTCGCTAGTGTGAGCCTAACACCCTATCGTAGCTGCTCATTGGTGGGGCATCTATGACCTGAAGACCAGATGGACGTACTGCCCTTTATAATATCGAGCTGTAATTGCACAAAAAAGTAGTTTTTTCCAGACTTTAGAGCCTTTTTGAGGGTCCAAACAGCCTTTTCTGGGGCCGAGACTTACCGCATGTGTGCTGGGGTGTGTGCGCGTCTGTAAATTTTTCCAGATTGCTAGAATTAGAAGTCCTGGTAGCCTAGTTTCCTGAGGGCTTTCCAATGCCACTGAAAACGGCTCAATCGGACCTCGTTCTCATCCGCATTGATAGTCCCTATCAATTCCCTCTCTAGAATGATTATATTCTTCTATTTTTCCACCGTCTCTTTGCTAGTGTGAGACTAACACCCTGTCGTAGCCGCTCATTGGTGGGGCGTCTATGACCTGAAGACCATATGGACGTATTGCCCTTTATAATGTCGAGCTGTAATTGCACAAAAAAGTAGTTTTTTCCAGACTTTAGAGCCCTTTTGAGGGTCCAAACGGCCTTTTCTGGGGCCGAGACTTAGCGCACGTGTGCTGGGGTGTGTGCACGTACCTAAATTTTTCTAGATCGCTAGAATTAGAAGTCCTGGTAGCCTAGTTTCTCGAGGGCTTTCCAATGACAGTGAAAACGGCTCAATCGGAGCTCGTTCTCATCCGCGTTGATAGTCCCTATCAATTCCCTCACTAGAATGATTATATTCTTCTATTTTTCCACCGTCTCTTCGCTAGTGTGAGACTAACACCCTATCATAGCTGCTCATTGGTGGGGCGTCTATGACCTGAAGACCATATGGACGTACTGCCCTTTATAATATCGAGCTGTAATTGCACAAAAAAGTAGTTTTTTCCAGACTTTAGAGCCTTTTTGAGGGTCCAAACAGCCTTTTCTGGGGCCGAGACTTACCGCACGTGTGCTGGGGTGTGTGCGCGTCTGTAAATTTTTCCAGATTGCTAGAATTAGAAGTCCTGGTAGCCTAGTTTCCTGAGGGCTTTCCAATGACACTGAAAATGGCTCAATCGGACCTCGTTCTCATCCGCGTTGATAGTCCCTATCAATTCCCTCTCTAGAATGATTATATTCTTCTATTTTTCCACCGTCTCTTTGCTAGTGTGAGACTAACACCCTATCGTAGCCGCTCATTGGTGGGGCGTCTATGACCTGAAGACCATATGGACGTACTGCCCTTTATAATGTCGAGCTGTCATTGCACAAAAAAGTAGTTTTTTCCAGACTTTAGAGCCCTTTTGAGGGTCCAAACGGCCTTTTCTGGGGCCGAGACTTAACGCACATGTGCTGGGGTGTGTGCGCGTATGTAAATTTTTCCAGATTGCTAGAATTAGAAGTCCTGGTAGCCTAGTTTCCCGAGGGCTTTCCAACGCCACTGAAACCGGCTCAATCGGAGCTCGTTCTCATCCCCGTTGATAGTCCCTATCAATTTCCCTCTCTAGAATGATTATATTCTTCTATTTTTCCACCGTCTATTCGCTAGTGTGAGACTAACACCCTATCGTAGCCACTCATTGGTGGGGCGTCTATGACCTGAAGACCATATGGACGTACTGCCATTTATAATATCGAGCTGTAATTGCACAAAAAACTAGTTTTTTCCAGACTATAGAGCCTTTTTGAGCGTCCAAACGGCCTTTTCTGGGGCCGAGACTTACCGCACGTGTGCTGGGGTGTGTGCGCATATGTAAATTTTTCCAGATTGCTAGAATTAGAAGTCCTGGTAGCCTAGTTTCCCGAGGGCTTTCCAACGCCACTGAAACCGGCTCAATCGGAGCTCGTTCTCATCCCCGTTGATAGTCCCTATCAATTCCCTCTCTAGAATGATTATATTCTCCTATTTTTCCACCGTCTCTTCGCTAGTGCGAGACTAACACCCTATCATAGCCGCTCATTGGTGGGGCGTCTACGACCTAAAGATCATATGGACGTACTGCCCTTTATAATATCGAGCTGTAATTGCACAAAAAAGTAGTTTTTTCCAGACTTTAGAGCCTTTTTGAGTGTCCAAACGGCCTTTTCTGGGCCGAGACTTACCGCACGTGTGCTGGGGTGTGTGCGCGGATGTAAATTTTGCCAGATCACTAGAATTAGAAGTCCTGGTAGCCTAGTTTCCCGAGGGCTTTCCAACGCCACTGAAACTGGCTCAATCGGAGCTCGTTCTCATCTGTGTTGATAGTCCCTATCCACTCCCTCTCTAGAATGATTATATTCTTCTATTTTTTCACTATCTCTTCGCTAGTGTGAGACTAACACCCTATCGTAGCTGCTCATTGGTGGGGCATCTATGACCTGAAGACCAGATGGACGTACTGCCCTTTATAATATCGAGCTGTAATTGCACAAAAAAGTAGTTTTTTCCAGACTTTAGAGCCTTTTTGAGGGTCCAAACAGCCTTTTCTGGGGCCGAGACTTACCGCACGTGTGCTGGGGTGTGTGCGCGTCTGTAAATTTTTCCAGATTGCTAGAATTAGAAGTCCTGGTAGCCTAGTTTCCTGAGGGCTTTCCAACGCCACTGAAAACGGCTCAATCGGACCTCGTTCTCATCCGCGTTCATAGTCCCTATCAATTCCCTCACTAGAATGATTATATTCTTCTATTTTCCCACCGTCTATTCGCTAGTGTGAGACTAACACCCTATCTTAGACACTCATTGGTGGGGCGTCTACGACCTGAAGACCATATGGACGTACTGCCCTTTATAATATCGAGCTGTAATTGCACAAAAAAGTAGTTTTTTCCAGACTTTAGAGCCTTTTTGAGGGTCCAAACGGCCTTTTCTGGGGCCGAGACTTAACGCACATGTGCTGGGGTGTGTGCGCGTATGTAAATTTTTCCAGATTGCTAGAATTAGAAGTCCTGGTAGCCTAGTTTCCCGAGGGCTTTCCAACACCACTGAAACCGGCTCAATCGGAGCTCGTTCTCATCCGCGTTGATAGTCCCTATCAATTTTCCTCTCTAGAATGATTATATTCTTCAATTTTTCCACCGTCTCTTTGCTAGTGTGAGACTAACACCCTATCGTAGCCGCTCATTGGTGGGGCGTCTATGACCTGAAGACCATATGGACGTACTGCCCTTTATAATGTCGAGCTGTAATTGCACAAAAAAGTAGTTTTTTCCAGACTTTAGAGCCTTTTTGAGGGTCCAAACAGCCTTTTCTGGGGCCGAGACTTACCGCACGTGTGCTGGGGTGTGTGCGCGTCTGTAAATTTTTCCAGATCAATAGAATTAGAAGTCCTGGTAGCCTAGTTTCCCGAGGGCTTTCCAACGCCACTGAAACTGGCTCAATCGGAGCTCGTTCTCATCCGCGTTGATAGTCCCTATCAATTCCCTCACTAGAATGATTATATTCTTCTATTTTCCCACCGTCTATTCGCTAGTGTGAGACTAACACCCTATCTTAGACACTCATTGGTGGGGCGTCTACGACCTGAAGACCATATGGACGTACTGCCCTTTATAATATCGAGCTGTAATTGCACAAAAAAGTAGTTTTTTCCAGACTTTAGAGCCTTTTTGAGGGTCCAAACGGCCTTTTCTGGGGCCGAGACTTAACGCACATGTGCTGGGGTGTGTGCGCGTATGTAAATTTTTCTAGATTGCTAGAATTAGAAGTCCTGGTAGCCTAGTTTCCCGAGGGCTTTCCAACGCCACTGAAACCGGCTCAATCGGAGCTCGTTCTCATCCGCGTTGATAGTCCCTATCAATTTTCCTCTCAAGAATGATTATATTCTTCAATTTTTCCACCGTCTCTTTGCTAGTGTGAGACTAACACCCTATCGTAGCCGCTCATTGGTGGGGCGTCTATGACCTGAAGACCATATGGACGTACTGCCCTTTATAATGTCGAGCTGTAATTGCACAAAAAAGTAGTTTTTTCCAGACTTTAGAGCCCTTTTGAGGGTCCAAATGGACTTTTCTGGGGCCGAGACTTAGCGCACGTGTGCTGGGGTGTGTGCACGTACCTAAATTTTTCTAGATCACTAGAATTAGAAGTCCTGGTAGCCTAGTTTCTCGAGGGCTTTCCAATGCCACTGAAACCGGCTCAATCGGAGCTCGTTCTCATCCGCGTTGATAGTCGCTATCAATTTCCCTCTCTAGAATGATTATATTCTTCTATTTTTCCACCGTCTCTTCGCTAGTGTGAGACTAACACCCTATCATAGCCGCTCATTGGTGGGGCATCTACGACCTAAAGATCATATGGACGTACTGCCCTTTATAATATCGAGCTGTAATTGCACAAAAAAGTAGTTTTTTCCAGACTTTAGAGCCTTTTTGAGTGTCCAAACGGCCTTTTCTGGGGCCGAGAGTTACCGCACGTTTGCTGGGGTGAGTGCGCGTATGTAATATTTTCCAGATCACTAGAATTAGAAGTCCAGGTAGCCTAGTTTCCCGATGGCTTTCCAACGCCACTGAAACCGGCTCAATCGGACCTCGTTCTCATCCGCGTTGATAGTCCCTATCAATTTCCCTCTCTAGAATGATTATATTCTTCTATTTTTCCACCGTCTCTTCGCTAGTGTGAGACTAACACCCTATCGTAGCCGCTCATTGGTGGGGCATCTACGACCTAAAGATCATATGGACGTACTGCCCTTTATAATATCGAGCTGTAATTGCACAAAAAAGTAGTTTTTTCCAGACTTTAGAGCCTTTTTGAGTGTCCAAACGGCCTTTTCTGGGCCGAGACTTACCGCACGTGTGCTGGGGTGTGTGCGCGTATGTAAATTTTTCCAGATCACTAGAATTAGAAGTCCTGGTAGCCTAGTCTCCCGAGGGCTTTCCAACGCCACTGAAACTGGCTCAATCGGAGCTCGTTCTCATCTGTGTTGATAGTCCCTATCAACTCCCTCTCTAGAATGATTATATTCTTCTATTTTTTCACTATCTCTTCGCTAGTGTGAGACTAACACCCTATCGTAGCTGCTCATTGGTGGGGCGTCTATGACCTAAAGACCATATGGATGTACTGCCCTTTATAATATCGAGCTGTAATTGCACAAAAAAGTAGTTTTTTCCAGACTTTAGAGCCTTTTTGAGGGTCCAAACAGCCTTTTCTGGGGCCGAGACTTACCGCACGTGTGCTGGGGTGTGTGCGCGTCTGTAAATTTTTCCAGATTGCTAGAATTAGAAGTCCTGGTAGCCTAGTTTCCTGAGGGCTTTCCAATGCCACTGAAAACGGCTCAATCGGACCTCGTTCTCATCCGCGTTGATAGTCCCTATCAATTCCCTCTCTAGAATGATTATATTCTTCTATTTTTCCACCGTCTCTTTGCTAGTGTGAGACTAACACCCTATCGTAGCCGCTCATTGGTGGGGCGTCTATGACCTGAAGACCATATGGACGTACTGCCCTTTATAATGTCGAGCTGTAATTGCACAAAAAAGTAGTTTTTTCCAGACTTTAGAGCCCTTTTGAGGGTCCAAATGGACTTTTCTGGGGCCGAGACTTAGCGCACGTGTGCTGGGGTGTGTGCACGTACCTAAATTTTTCTAGATCGCTAGAATTAGAAGTCCTGGTAGCCTAGTTTCTCGAGGGCTTTCCAATGCCACTGAAACCGGCTCAATCGGAGCTCGTTCTCATCCGCGTTGATAGTCCCTATCAATTCCCTCACTAGAATGATTATATTCTTCTATTTTCCCACTGTCTCTTCGATAGTGTGAGACTAACACCCTATCTTAGACACTCATTGGAGGGGCGTCTACGACCTGAAGACCATATGGACGTACTGCCCTTTAAAATATCGAGCTGTAATTGCACAAAAAAGTAGTTTTTTCCAGACTTTAGAGCCTTTTTGAGGGTCCAAACGGCCTTTTCTGGGGCCGAGACTTAACGCACATGTGCTGGGGTGTGTGCGCGTATGTAAATTTTTCCAGATTGCTAGAATTAGAAGTCCTGGTAGCCTAGTTTCCCGAGGGCTTTCCAACGCCACTGAAACCGGCTCAATCGGAGCTCGTTCTCATCCCCGTTGATAGTCCCTATCAATTTCCCTCTCTAGAATGATTATATTCTTCTATTTTTCCACCGTCTCTTCGCTAGTGTGAGACTAACACCCTATCGTAGCCACTCATTGGTGGGGCGTCTATGACGTGAAGACCATATGGACGTACTGCCCTTTATAATATCGAGCTGTAATTGCACAAAAAAGTAGTTTTTTCCAGACTTTAGAGCCTTTTTGAGCGTCCAAACGGCCTTTTCTGGGGCCGAGACTTACCGCACGTGTGCTGGGGTGTGTGCGCATATGTAAATTTTTCCAGATTGCTAGAATTAGAAGTCCTGGTAGCCTAGTTTCCCGAGGGCTTTCCAACGCCACTGAAACCGGCTCAATCGGAGCTCGTTCTCATCCCCGTTGATAGTCCCTATCAATTCCCTCTCTAGAATGATTATATTCTCCTATTTTTCCACCGTCTCTTCGCTAGTGTGAGACTAACACCCTATCGTAGCCGCTCATTGGTGGGGCATCTACGACCTAAAGATCATATGGACGTACTGCCCTTTATAATATCGAGCTGTAATTGCACAAAAAAGTAGTTTTTTCCAGACTTTAGAGCCTTTTTGAGTGTCCAAACGGCCTTTTCTGGGCCGAGACTTACCACACGTGTGCTGGGGTGTGTGCGCGGATGTAAATTTTTCCAGATCACTAGAAATAGAAGTCCTGGTAGCCTAGTTTCCCGAGGGCTTTCCAACGCCACTGAAACAGGCTCAATCGGAGCTCGTTCTCATCTGTGTTGATAGTCCCTATCAACTCCCTCTCTAGAATGATTATATTCTTCTATTTTTTCACTATCTCTTCGCTAGTGTGAGACTAACACCCTATCGTAGCTGCTCATTGGTGGGGCATCTATGACCTGAAGACCATATGGACGTACTGCCCTTTATAATATCGAGCTGTAATTGCACAAAAAAGTAGTTTTTTCCAGACTTTAGAGCCTTTTTGAGGGTCCAAATAGCCTTTTCTGGGGCCGAGACTTACCGCACGTGTGCTGGGGTGTGTGCGCGTCTGTAAATTTTTCCAGATTGCTAGAATTAGAAGTCCTGGTAGCCTAGTTTCCTGAGGGCTTTCCAATGCCACTGAAAACGGCTCAATCGGACCTCGTTCTCATCCGCGTTGATAGTCCCTATCAATTCCCTCTCTAGAATGATTATATTCTTCTATTTTTCCACCGTCTCTTTGCTAGTGTGAGACTAACACCCTATCGTAGCCGCTCATTGGTGGGGCGTCTATGACCTGAAGACCATATGGACGTACTGCCCTTTATAATGTCGAGCTGTAATTGCACAAAAAAGTAGTTTTTTCCAGACTTTAGAGCCCTTTTGAGGGTCCAAATGGACTTTTCTGGGGCCGAGACTTAGCGCACGTGTGCTGGGGTGTGTGCACGTACCTAAATTTTTCTAGATCGCTAGAATTAGAAGTCCTGGTAGCCTAGTTTCTCGAGGGCTTTCCAATGCCACTGAAACCGGCTCAATCGGAGCTCGTTCTCATCCGCGTTGATAGTCCCTATCAATTCCCTCACTAGAATGATTATATTCTTCTATTTTCCCACTGTCTCTTCGATAGTGTGAGACTAACACCCTATCTTAGACACTCATTGGAGGGGCGTCTACGACCTGAAGACCATATGGACGTACTGCCCTTTAAAATATCGAGCTGTAATTGCACAAAAAAGTAGTTTTTTCCAGACTTTAGAGCCTTTTTGAGGGTCCAAACGGCCTTTTCTGGGGCCGAGACTTAACGCACATGTGCTGGGGTGTGTGCGCGTATGTAAATTTTTCCAGATTGCTAGAATTAGAAGTCCTGGTAGCCTAGTTTCCCGAGGGCTTTCCAACGCCACTGAAACCGGCTCAATCGGAGCTCGTTCTCATCCCCGTTGATAGTCCCTATCAATTTCCCTCTCTAGAATGATTATATTCTTCTATTTTTCCACCGTCTCTTCGCTAGTGTGAGACTAACACCCTATCGTAGCCACTCATTGGTGGGGCGTCTATGACGTGAAGACCATATGGACGTACTGCCCTTTATAATATCGAGCTGTAATTGCACAAAAAAGTAGTTTTTTCCAGACTTTAGAGCCTTTTTGAGCGTCCAAACGGCCTTTTCTGGGGCCGAGACTTACCGCACGTGTGCTGGGGTGTGTGCGCATATGTAAATTTTTCCAGATTGCTAGAATTAGAAGTCCTGGTAGCCTAGTTTCCCGAGGGCTTTCCAACGCCACTGAAACCGGCTCAATCGGAGCTCGTTCTCATCCCCGTTGATAGTCCCTATCAATTCCCTCTCTAGAATGATTATATTCTCCTATTTTTCCACCGTCTCTTCGCTAGTGTGAGACTAACACCCTATCGTAGCCGCTCATTGGTGGGGCATCTACGACCTAAAGATCATATGGACGTACTGCCCTTTATAATATCGAGCTGTAATTGCACAAAAAAGTAGTTTTTTCCAGACTTTAGAGCCTTTTTGAGTGTCCAAACGGCCTTTTCTGGGCCGAGACTTACCACACGTGTGCTGGGGTGTGTGCGCGGATGTAAATTTTTCCAGATCACTAGAATTAGAAGTCCTGGTAGCCTAGTTTCCCGAGGGCTTTCCAACGCCACTGAAACAGGCTCAATCGGAGCTCGTTCTCATCTGTGTTGATAGTCCCTATCAACTCCCTCTCTAGAATGATTATATTCTTCTATTTTTTCACTATCTCTTCGCTAGTGTGAGACTAACACCCTATCGTAGCTGCTCATTGGTGGGGCATCTATGACCTGAAGACCATATGGACGTACTGCCCTTTATAATATCGAGCTGTAATTGCACAAAAAAGTAGTTTTTTCCAGACTTTAGAGCCTTTTTGAGGGTCCAAACAGCCTTTTCTGGGGCCGAGACTTACCGCACGTGTGCTGGGGTGTGTGCGCGTCTGTAAAATTTTCCAGATCAATAGAATTAGAAGTCCTGGTAGCCTCGTTTCCCGAGGGCTTTCCAACGCCACTGAAACTGGCTCAATCGGAGCTCGTTCTCATCCGCGTTGATAGTCCCTATCAATTCCCTCACTAGAATGATTATATTCTTCTATTTTCCCACCGTCTCTTCGCTAGTGTGAGACTAACACCCTATCTTGGACACTCATTGGTGGGGCGTCTATGACCTGAAGACCATATGGACGTACTGCCCTTTATAATATCGAGCTGTAATTGCACAAAAAAGTAGTTTTTTCCAGACTTTAGAGCCTTTTTGAGGGTCCAAACGGCCTTTTCTGGGGCCGAGACTTAACGCACATGTGCTGGGGTGTATGCGCGTATGTAAATTTTTCCAGATTGCTAGAATTAGATGTCCTGGTAGCCTAGTTTCCCGAGGGCTTTCCAACGCCACTGAAACCGGCTCAATCGGAGCTCGTTCTCATCCGCGTTGATAGTCCCTATCAATTTTCCTCTCTAGAATGATTATATTCTTCAATTTTTCCACCGTCTCTTTGCTAGTGTGAGACTAACACCGTATCGTAGCCGCTCATTGGTGGGGCGTCTATGACCTGAAGACCATATGGACGTACTGCCCTTTATAATGTCGAGCTGTAATTGCACAAAAAAGTAGTTTTTTCCAGACTTTAGAGCCCTTTTGAGGGTCCAAACGGCCTTTTCTGGGGCCGAGACTTAGCGCACGTGTGCTGGGGTGTGTGCACGTACCTAAATTTTTCTAGATCGCTAGAATTAGAAGTCCTGGTAGCCTAGTTTCTCGAGGGCTTTCCAATGCCACTGAAACCGGCTCAATCGGAGCTCGTTCTCATCCGCGTTGATAGTCCCTATCAATTCCCTCACTAGAATGATTATATTCTTCTATTTTCCCACTGTCTCTTCGATAGTGTGAGACTAACACCCTATCTTAGACACTCATTGGAGGGGCGTCTACGACCTGAAGACCATATGGACGTACTGCCCTTTAAAATATCGAGCTGTAGTTGCACAAAAAAGTAGTTTTTTCCAGACTTTAGAGCCTTTTTGAGGGTCCAAACGGCCTTTTCTGGGGCCGAGACTTAACGCACATGTGCTGGGGTGTGTGCGCGTATGTCAATTTTTCCAGATTGCTAGAATTAGAAGTCCTGGTAGCCTAGTTTCCCGAGGGCTTTCCAACGCCACTGAAACCGGCTTAATCGGAGCTCGTTCTCATCCCCGTTGATAGTCCCTATCAATTTCCCTCTCTAGAATGATTATATTCTTCTATTTTTCCACCGTCTCTTCGCTAGTGTGAGACTAACACCCTATCGTAGCCACTCATTGGTGGGGCGTCTATGACCTGAAGACCATATGGACGTACTGCCCTTTATAATATCGAGCTGTAATTGCACAAAAAAGTAGTTTTTTCCAGACTTTAGAGCCTTTTTGAGCGTCCAAACGGCCTTTTCTGGGGCCGAGACTTACCGCACGTGTGCTGGGGTGTGTGCGCATATGTAAATTTTTCCAGATTGCTAGAATTAGAAGTCCTGGTAGCCTAGTTTCCCGAGGGCTTTCCAACGCCACTGAAACCGGCTCAATCGGAGCTCGTTCTCATCCTCGTTGATAGTCCCTATCAATTCCCTCTCTAGAATGATTATATTCTCCTATTTTTCCACCGTCTCTTCGCTAGTGTGAGACTAACACCCTATCGTAGCCGCTCATTGGTGGGGCGTCTACGACCGGAAGACCATATGGACGTAATGCCCTTTATAATATCGAGCTGTAATTGCACAAAAAAGTAGTTTTTTCCAGACTTTAGAGCCTTTTTGACAGTCCAAACGGCCTTTTCTGGGGCCGAGACTTACCGCATGTGTGCTAGGGTGTGTGTGCGTATGTAAATTTTTCCAGATTGCTAGAATTAGAAGTCCTGGTATCCTAGTTTCCCGAGGGCTTTCCAACGCCACTGAAACTGGCTCAATTGGAGCTCGTTCTGATCTGTGTTGATAGTCCCTATCAATTCCCTCTCTAGAATGATTATATTCTTCTATTTTCCCACTGTCTCTTCGCTAGTGTGAGACTAACACCCTATCGTAGCTGCTCACTGGTGGGGCGTCTACGACCTGAAGACCATATGGACGTACTTCACTTTATAATATCGAGCTGTAATTGCACAAAAAAGTAGTTTTTTCCAGACTTTAGAGCCTTTTTGAGGGTCCAAACGGCCTTTTTTGGGGCCGAGACTTACCGCACGTGTGCTGGGGTGTGTGCGCGTATGTAATATTTTCCAGATCAATAGAATTAGAAGTCCTGGTAGCCTAATTTCCCGAGGGCTTTCCAACGCCACTGAAACCGGCTCAATCGGAGCTCGTTCTCATCCGCGTTGATAGTCCCTATCAATTTCCCTCTCTAGAATGATTATATTCTTCTATTTTTCCACCGTCTCTTCGCTAGTGTGAGACTAACACCCTATCGTAGCCGCTCATTGGTGGGGCGTCTACGACCTGAAGACCATTTGGACGTACTGCCCTTTATAATATCGAGCTGTAATTGCACAAAAAAGTAGTTTTTTCCAGACTTTAGAGCCTTTTTGAGCGTCCAAACGGCCTTTTCTGGGGCCGAGACATACCGCACGTGTGCTGGGGTGTGTGCGCATATGTAAATTTTTCCAGATTGCTAGAATTAGAAGTCCTAGTAGCCTAGTTTCCCGAGGGCTTTCCAACGCCACTGAAACCGGCTCAATCGGAGCTCGTTCTCATCCCCGTTGACAGTCCCTATCAATTCCCTCTCTAGAATGATTATATTCTCCTATTTTTCCACCGTCTCTTCGCTAGTGTGAGACTAACACCCTATCGTAGCCGCTCATTGGTGGGGCGTCTACGACCTAAAGATCATATGGACGTACTGCCCTTTATAATATCGAGCTGTAATTGCACAAAAAAGTAGTTTTTTCCAGACTTTAGAGCCTTTTTGAGTGTCCAAACGGCCTTTTCTGGGCCGAGACTTACCGCACGTGTGCTGGGGTGTGTGCGCGGATGTAAATTTTTCCAGATCACTAGAATTAGAAGTCCTGGTAGCCTAGTTTCCCGAGGGCTTTCCAACGCCACTGAAACAGGCTCAATCGGAGCTCGTTCTCATCTGTGTTGATAGTCCCTATCAACTCCCTCTCTAGAATGATTATATTCTTCTATTTTTTCACTATCTCTTCGCTAGTGTGAGACTAACACCCTATCGTAGCTGCTCATTGGTGGGGCATCTATGACATGAAGACCATATGGACGTACTGCCCTTTATAATATCGAGCTGTAATTGCACAAAAAAGTAGTTTTTCCCAGACTTTAGAGCCTTTTTGAGGGTCCAAACAGCCTTTTCTGGGGCCGAGACTTACCGCACGTGTGCTGGGGTGTGTGCGCGTCTGTAAATTTTTCCAGATCAATAGAATTAGAAGTCCTGGTAGCCTAGTTTCCCGAGGGCTTTCCAACGCCACTGAAACTGGCTCAATCGGAGCTCGTTCTCATCCGCGTTGATAGTCCCTATCAATTCCCTCACTAGAATGATTATATTCTTCTATTTTCCCACCGTCTCTTCGCTAGTGTGAGACTAACTCCCTATCTTAGACACTCATTGGTGGGGCGTCTATGACCTGAAGACCATATGGACGTACTGCCCTTTATAATATCGAGCTGTAATTGCACAAAAAAGTAGTTTTTTCCAGACTTTAGAGCCTTTTTGAGGGTCCAAACGGCCTTTTCTGGGGCCGAGACTTAACGCACATGTGCTGGGGTGTATGCGCGTATGTAAATTTTTCCAGATTGCTAGAATTAGATGTCCTGGTAGCCTAGTTTCCCGAGGGCTTTCCAACGCCACTGAAACCGGCTCAATCGGAGCTCGTTCTCATCCGCGTTGATAGTCCCTATCAATTTTCCTCTCTAGAATGATTATATTCTTCAATTTTTCCACCGTCTCTTTGCTAGTGTGAGACTAACACCGTATCGTAGCCGCTCATTGGTGGGGCGTCTATGACCTGAAGACCATATGGACGTACTGCCCTTTATAATGTCGAGCTGTAATTGCACAAAAAAGTAGTTTTTTCCAGACTTTAGAGCCCTTTTGAGGGTCCAAACGGCCTTTTCTGGGGCCGAGACTTAGCGCACGTGTGCTGGGGTGTGTGCACGTACCTAAATTTTTCTAGATCGCTAGAATTAGAAGTCCTGGTAGCCTAGTTTCTCGAGGGCTTTCCAATGCCACTGAAACCGGCTCAATCGGAGCTCGTTCTCATCCGCGTTGATAGTCCCTATCAATTCCCTCACTAGAATGATTATATTCTTCTATTTTCCCACTGTCTCTTCGATAGTGTGAGACTAACACCCTATCTTAGACACTCATTGGAGGGGCGTCTACGACCTGAAGACCATATGGACGTACTGCCCTTTAAAATATCGAGCTGTAGTTGCACAAAAAAGTAGTTTTTTCCAGACTTTAGAGCCTTTTTGAGGGTCCAAACGGCCTTTTCTGGGGCCGAGACTTAACGCACATGTGCTGGGGTGTGTGCGCGTATGTCAATTTTTCCAGATTGCTAGAATTAGAAGTCCTGGTAGCCTAGTTTCCCGAGGGCTTTCCAACGCCACTGAAACCGGCTCAATCGGAGCTCGTTCTCATCCCCGTTGATAGTCCCTATCAATTTCCCTCTCTAGAATGATTATATTCTTCTATTTTTCCACCGTCTCTTCGCTAGTGTGAGACTAACACCCTATCGTAGCCACTCATTGGTGGGGCGTCTATGACCTGAAGACCATATGGACGTACTGCCCTTTATAATATCGAGCTGTAATTGCACAAAAAAGTAGTTTTTTCCAGACTTTAGAGCCTTTTTGAGCGTCCAAACGGCCTTTTCTGGGGCCGAGACTTACCGCACGTGTGCTGGGGTGTGTGCGCATATGTAAATTTTTCCAGATTGCTAGAATTAGAAGTCCTGGTAGCCTAGTTTCCCGAGGGCTTTCCAACGCCACTGAAACCGGCTCAATCGGAGCTCGTTCTCATCCTCGTTGATAGTCCCTATCAATTCCCTCTCTAGAATGATTATATTCTCCTATTTTTCCACCGTCTCTTCGCTAGTGTGAGACTAACACCCTATCGTAGCCGCTCATTGGTGGGGCGTCTACGACCGGAAGACCATATGGACGTAATGCCCTTTATAATATCGAGCTGTAATTGCACAAAAAAGTAGTTTTTTCCAGACTTTAGAGCCTTTTTGACAGTCCAAACGGCCTTTTCTGGGGCCGAGACTTACCGCATGTGTGCTAGGGTGTGTGTGCGTATGTAAATTTTTCCAGATTGCTAGAATTAGAAGTCCTGGTATCCTAGTTTCCCGAGGGCTTTCCAACGCCACTGAAACTGGCTCAATTGGAGCTCGTTCTGATCTGTGTTGATAGTCCCTATCAATTCCCTCTCTAGAATGATTATATTCTTCTATTTTCCCACTGTCTCTTCGCTAGTGTGAGACTAACACCCTATCGTAGCTGCTCACTGGTGGGGCGTCTACGACCTGAAGACCATATGGACGTACTTCACTTTATAATATCGAGCTGTAATTGCACAAAAAAGTAGTTTTTTCCAGACTTTAGAGCCTTTTTGAGGGTCCAAACGGCCTTTTTTGGGGCCGAGACTTACCGCACGTGTGCTGGGGTGTGTGCGCGTATGTAATATTTTCCAGATCAATAGAATTAGAAGTCCTGGTAGCCTAATTTCCCGAGGGCTTTCCAGCACCACTGAAACCGGCTCAATCGGAGCTCGTTCTCATCCGCGTTGATAGTCCCTATCAATTTCCCTCTCTAGAATGATTATATTCTTCTATTTTTCCACCGTCTCTTCGCTAGTGTGAGACTAACACCCTATCGTAGCCGCTCATTGGTGGGGCGTCTACGACCTGAAGACCATTTGGACGTACTGCCCTTTATAATATCGAGCTGTAATTGCACAAAAAAGTAGTTTTTTCCAGACTTTAGAGCCTTTTTGAGCGTCCAAACGGCCTTTTCTGGGGCCGAGACATACCGCACGTGTGCTGGGGTGTGTGCGCATATGTAAATTTTTCCAGATTGCTAGAATTAGAAGTCCTAGTAGCCTAGTTTCCCGAGGGCTTTCCAACGCCACTGAAACCGGCTCAATCGGAGCTCGTTCTCATCCCCGTTGACAGTCCCTATCAATTCCCTCTCTAGAATGATTATATTCTCCTATTTTTCCACCGTCTCTTCGCTAGTGTGAGACTAACACCCTATCGTAGCCGCTCATTGGTGGGGCGTCTACGACCTAAAGATCATATGGACGTACTGCCCTTTATAATATCGAGCTGTAATTGCACAAAAAAGTAGTTTTTTCCAGACTTTAGAGCCTTTTTGAGTGTCCAAACAGCCTTTTCTGGGGCCGAGACTTACCGCACGTGTGCTGGGGTGTGTGCGCGTCTGTAAATTTTTCCAGATCAATAGAATTAGAAGTCCTGGTAGCCTAGTTTCCCGAGGGCTTTCCAACGCCACTGAAACTGGCTCAATCGGAGCTCGTTCTCATCCGCGTTGATAGTCCCTATCAATTCCCTCACTAGAATGATTATATTCTTCTATTTTCCCACCGTCTCTTCGCTAGTGTGAGACTAACACCCTATCTTAGACACTCATTGGTGGGGTGTCTATGACCTGAAGACCATATGGACGTACTGCCCTTTATAATATCGAGCTGTAATTGCACAAAAAAGTAGTTTTTTCCAGACTTTAGAGCCTTTTTGAGGGTCCAAACGGCCTTTTCTGGGGCCGAGACTTAACGCACATGTGCTGGGGTGTATGCGCGTATGTAAATTTTTCCAGATTGCTAGAATTAGATGTCCTGGTAGCCTAGTTTCCCGAGGGCTTTCCAACGCCACTGAAACCGGCTCAATCGGAGCTCGTTCTCATCCGCGTTGATAGTCCCTATCAATTTTCCTCTCTAGAATGATTATATTCTTCAATTTTTCCACCGTCTCTTTGCTAGTGTGAGACTAACACCGTATCGTAGCCGCTCATTGGTGGGGCGTCTATGACCTGAAGACCATATGGACGTACTGCCCTTTATAATGTCGAGCTGTAATTGCACAAAAAAGTAGTTTTTTCCAGACTTTAGAGCCCTTTTGAGGGTCCAAACGGCCTTTTCTGGGGCCGAGACTTAGCGCACGTGTGCTGGGGTGTGTGCACGTACCTAAATTTTTCTAGATCGCTAGAATTAGAAGTCCTGGTAGCCTAGTTTCTCGAGGGCTTTCCAATGCCACTGAAACCGGCTCAATCGGAGCTCGTTCTCATCCGCGTTGATAGTCCCTATCAATTCCCTCACTAGAATGATTATATTCTTCTATTTTCCCACTGTCTCTTCGATAGTGTGAGACTAACACCCTATCTTAGACACTCATTGGAGGGGCGTCTACGACCTGAAGACCATATGGACGTACTGCCCTTTAAAATATCGAGCTGTAGTTGCACAAAAAAGTAGTTTTTTCCAGACTTTAGAGCCTTTTTGAGGGTCCAAACGGCCTTTTCTGGGGCCGAGAGTTACCGCACGTTTGCTGGGGTGAGTGCGCGTATGTAATATTTTCCAGATCACTAGAATTAGAAGTCCAGGTAGCCTAGTTTCCCGATGGCTTTCCAACGCCACTGAAACCGGCTCAATCGGACCTCGTTCTCATCCGCGTTGATAGTCCCTATCAATTTCCCTCTCTAGAATGATTATATTCTTCTATTTTTCCACCGTCTCTTCGCTAGTGTGAGACTAACACCCTATCGTAGCCGCTCATTGGTGGGGCATCTACGACCTAAAGATCATATGGACGTACTGCCCTTTATAATATCGAGCTGTAATTGCACAAAAAAGTAGTTTTTTCCAGACTTTAGAGCCTTTTTGAGTGTCCAAACGGCCTTTTCTGGGCCGAGACTTACCGCACGTGTGCTGGGGTGTGTGCGCGTATGTAAATTTTTCCAGATCACTAGAATTAGAAGTCCTGGTAGCCTAGTCTCCCGAGGGCTTTCCAACGCCACTGAAACTGGCTCAATCGGAGCTCGTTCTCATCTGTGTTGATAGTCCCTATCAACTCCCTCTCTAGAATGATTATATTCTTCTATTTTTTCACTATCTCTTCGCTAGTGTGAGACTAACACCCTATCGTAGCTGCTCATTGGTGGGGCGTCTATGACCTAAAGACCATATGGATGTACTGCCCTTTATAATATCGAGCTGTAATTGCACAAAAAAGTAGTTTTTTCCAGACTTTAGAGCCTTTTTGAGGGTCCAAACAGCCTTTTCTGGGGCCGAGACTTACCGCACGTGTGCTGGGGTGTGTGCGCGTCTGTAAATTTTTCCAGATTGCTAGAATTAGAAGTCCTGGTAGCCTAGTTTCCTGAGGGCTTTCCAATGCCACTGAAAACGGCTCAATCGGACCTCGTTCTCATCCGCGTTGATAGTCCCTATCAATTCCCTCTCTAGAATGATTATATTCTTCTATTTTTCCACCGTCTCTTTGCTAGTGTGAGACTAACACCCTATCGTAGCCGCTCATTGGTGGGGCGTCTATGACCTGAAGACCATATGGACGTACTGCCCTTTATAATGTCGAGCTGTAATTGCACAAAAAAGTAGTTTTTTCCAGACTTTAGAGCCCTTTTGAGGGTCCAAATGGACTTTTCTGGGGCCGAGACTTAGCGCACGTGTGCTGGGGTGTGTGCACGTACCTAAATTTTTCTAGATCGCTAGAATTAGAAGTCCTGGTAGCCTAGTTTCTCGAGGGCTTTCCAATGCCACTGAAACCGGCTCAATCGGAGCTCGTTCTCATCCGCGTTGATAGTCCCTATCAATTCCCTCACTAGAATGATTATATTCTTCTATTTTCCCACTGTCTCTTCGATAGTGTGAGACTAACACCCTATCTTAGACACTCATTGGAGGGGCGTCTACGACCTGAAGACCATATGGACGTACTGCCCTTTAAAATATCGAGCTGTAATTGCACAAAAAAGTAGTTTTTTCCAGACTTTAGAGCCTTTTTGAGGGTCCAAACGGCCTTTTCTGGGGCCGAGACTTAACGCACATGTGCTGGGGTGTGTGCGCGTATGTAAATTTTTCCAGATTGCTAGAATTAGAAGTCCTGGTAGCCTAGTTTCCCGAGGGCTTTCCAACGCCACTGAAACCGGCTCAATCGGAGCTCGTTCTCATCCCCGTTGATAGTCCCTATCAATTTCCCTCTCTAGAATGATTATATTCTTCTATTTTTCCACCGTCTCTTCGCTAGTGTGAGACTAACACCCTATCGTAGCCACTCATTGGTGGGGCGTCTATGACGTGAAGACCATATGGACGTACTGCCCTTTATAATATCGAGCTGTAATTGCACAAAAAAGTAGTTTTTTCCAGACTTTAGAGCCTTTTTGAGCGTCCAAACGGCCTTTTCTGGGGCCGAGACTTACCGCACGTGTGCTGGGGTGTGTGCGCATATGTAAATTTTTCCAGATTGCTAGAATTAGAAGTCCTGGTAGCCTAGTTTCCCGAGGGCTTTCCAACGCCACTGAAACCGGCTCAATCGGAGCTCGTTCTCATCCCCGTTGATAGTCCCTATCAATTCCCTCTCTAGAATGATTATATTCTCCTATTTTTCCACCGTCTCTTCGCTAGTGTGAGACTAACACCCTATCGTAGCCGCTCATTGGTGGGGCATCTACGACCTAAAGATCATATGGACGTACTGCCCTTTATAATATCGAGCTGTAATTGCACAAAAAAGTAGTTTTTTCCAGACTTTAGAGCCTTTTTGAGTGTCCAAACGGCCTTTTCTGGGCCGAGACTTACCGCACGTGTGCGGGGGTGTGTGCGCGGATGTAAATTTTTCCAGATCACTAGAATTAGAAGTCCTGGTAGCCTAGTTTCCCGAGGGCTTTCCAACACCACTGAAACAGGCTCAATCGGAGCTCGTTCTCATCTGTGTTGATAGTCCCTATCAACTCCCTCTCTAGAATGATTATATTCTTCTATTTTTTCACTATCTCTTCGCTAGTGTGAGACTAACACCCTATCGTAGCTGCTCATTGGTGGGGCATCTATGACCTGAAGACCATATGGACGTACTGCCCTTTATAATATCGAGCTGTAATTGCACAAAAAAGTAGTTTTTTCCAGACTTTAGAGCCTTTTTGAGGGTCCAAACAGCCTTTTCTGGGGCCGAGACTTACCGCACGTGTGCTGGGGTGTGTGCGCGTCTGTAAATTTTTCCAGATCAATAGAATTAGAAGTCCTGGTAGCCTAGTTTCCCGAGGGCTTTCCAACGCCACTGAAACTGGCTCAATCGGAGCTCGTTCTCATCCGCGTTGATAGTCCCTATCAATTCCCTCACTAGAATGATTATATTCTTCTATTTTCCCACCGTCTCTTCGCTAGTGTGAGACTAACACCCTATCTTAGACACTCATTGGTGGGGCGTCTATGACCTGAAGACCATATGGACGTACTGCCCTTTATAATATCGAGCTGTAATTGCACAAAAAAGTAGTTTTTTCCAGACTTTAGAGCCTTTTTGAGGGTCCAAACGGCCTTTTCTGGGGCCGAGACTTAACGCACATGTGCTGGGGTGTATGCGCGTATGTAAATTTTTCCAGATTGCTAGAATTAGATGTCCTGGTAGCCTAGTTTCCCGAGGGCTTTCCAACGCCACTGAAACCGGCTCAATCGGAGCTCGTTCTCATCCGCGTTGATAGTCCCTATCAATTTTCCTCTCTAGAATGATTATATTCTTCAATTTTTCCACCGTCTCTTTGCTAGTGTGAGACTAACACCGTATCGTAGCCGCTCATTGGTGGGGCGTCTATGACCTGAAGACCATATGGACGTACTGCCCTTTATAATGTCGAGCTGTAATTGCACAAAAAAGTAGTTTTTTCCAGACTTTAGAGCCCTTTTGAGGGTCCAAACGGCCTTTTCTGGGGCCGAGACTTAGCGCACGTGTGCTGGGGTGTGTGCACGTACCTAAATTTTTCTAGATCGCTAGAATTAGAAGTCCTGGTAGCCTAGTTTCTCGAGGGCTTTCCAATGCCACTGAAACCGGCTCAATCGGAGCTCGTTCTCATCCGCGTTGATAGTCCCTATCAATTCCCTCACTAGAATGATTATATTCTTCTATTTTCCCACTGTCTCTTCGATAGTGTGAGACTAACACCCTATCTTAGACACTCATTGGAGGGGCGTCTACGACCTGAAGACCATATGGACGTACTGCCCTTTAAAATATCGAGCTGTAGTTGCACAAAAAAGTAGTTTTTTCCAGACTTTAGAGCCTTTTTGAGGGTCCAAACGGCCTTTTCTGGGGCCGAGACTTAACGCACATGTGCTGGGGTGTGTGCGCGTATGTCAATTTTTCCAGATTGCTAGAATTAGAAGTCCTGGTAGCCTAGTTTCCCGAGGGCTTTCCAACGCCACTGAAACCGGCTCAATCGGAGCTCGTTCTCATCCCCGTTGATAGTCCCTATCAATTTCCCTCTCTAGAATGATTATATTCTTCTATTTTTCCACCGTCTCTTCGCTAGTGTGAGACTATAACCCTATCGTAGCCACTCATTGGTGGGGCGTCTATGACCTGAAGACCATATGGACGTACTGCCCTTTATAATATCGAGCTGTAATTGCACAAAAAAGTAGTTTTTTCCAGACTTTAGAGCCTTTTTGAGCGTCCAAACGGCCTTTTCTTGGGCCGAGACTTACCGCACGTGTGCTGGGGTGTGTGCGCATATGTAAATTTTTCCAGATTGCTAGAATTAGAAGTCCTGGTAGCCTAGTTTCCCGAGGGCTTTCCAACGCCACTGAAACCGGCTCAATCGGAGCTCGTTCTCATCCTCGTTGATAGTCCCTATCAATTCCCTCTCTAGAATGATTATATTCTCCTATTTTTCCACCGTCTCTTCGCTAGTGTGAGACTAACACCCTATCGTAGCCGCTCATTGGTGGGGCGTCTACGACCGGAAGACCATATGGACGTAATGCCCTTTATAATATCGAGCTGTAATTGCACAAAAAAGTAGTTTTTTCCAGACTTTAGAGCCTTTTTGACAGTCCAAACGGCCTTTTCTGGGGCCGAGACTTACCGCATGTGTGCTAGGGTGTGTGTGCGTATGTAAATTTTTCCAGATTGCTAGAATTAGAAGTCCTGGTATCCTAGTTTCCCGAGGGCTTTCCAACGCCACTGAAACTGGCTCAATTGGAGCTCGTTCTGATCTGTGTTGATAGTCCCTATCAATTCCCTCTCTAGAATGATTATATTCTTCTATTTTCCCACTGTCTCTTCGCTAGTGTGAGACTAACACCCTATCGTAGCTGCTCACTGGTGGGGCGTCTACGACCTGAAGACCATATGGACGTACTTCACTTTATAATATCGAGCTGTAATTGCACAAAAAAGTAGTTTTTTCCAGACTTTAGAGCCTTTTTGAGGGTCCAAACGGCCTTTTTTGGGGCCGAGACTTACCGCACGTGTGCTGGGGTGTGTGCGCGTATGTAATATTTTCCAGATCAATAGAATTAGAAGTCCTGGTAGCCTAATTTCCCGAGGGCTTTCCAACGCCACTGAAACCGGCTCAATCGGAGCTCGTTCTCATCCGCGTTGATAGTCCCTATCAATTTCCCTCTCTAGAATGATTATATTCTTCTATTTTTCCACCGTCTCTTCGCTAGTGTGAGACTAACACCCTATCGTAGCCGCTCATTGGTGGGGCGTCTACGACCTGAAGACCATTTGGACGTACTGCCCTTTATAATATCGAGCTGTAATTGCACAAAAAAGTAGTTTTTTCCAGACTTTAGAGCCTTTTTGAGCGTCCAAACGGCCTTTTCTGGGGCCGAGACATACCGCACGTGTGCTGGGGTGTGTGCGCATATGTAAATTTTTCCAGATTGCTAGAATTAGAAGTCCTAGTAGCCTAGTTTCCCGAGGGCTTTCCAACGCCACTGAAACCGGCTCAATCGGAGCTCGTTCTCATCCCCGTTGACAGTCCCTATCAATTCCCTCTCTAGAATGATTATATTCTCCTATTTTTCCACCGTCTCTTCGCTAGTGTGAGACTAACACCCTATCGTAGCCGCTCATTGGTGGGGCGTCTAGGACCTAAAGATCATATGGACGTACTGCCCTTTATAATATCGAGCTGTAATTGCACAAAAAAGTAGTTTTTTCCAGACTTTAGAGCCTTTTTGAGTGTCCAAACGGCCTTTTCTGGGCCGAGACTTACCGCACGTGTGCTGGGGTGTGTGCGCGGATGTAAATTTTTCCAGATCACTAGAATTAGAAGTCCGGGTAGCCTAGTTTCCCGAGGGCTTTCCAACGCCACTGAAACAGGCTCAATCGGAGCTCGTTCTCATCTGTGTTGATAGTCCCTATCAACTCCCTCTCTAGAATGATTATATTCTTCTATTTTTTCACTATCTCTTCGCTAGTGTGAGACTAACACCCTATCGTAGCTGCTCATTGGTGGGGCATCTATGACCTGAAGACCATATGGACGTACTGCCCTTTATAATATCGAGCTGTAATTGCACAAAAAAGTAGTTTTTTCCAGACTTTAGAGCCTTTTTGAGGGTCCAAACAGCCTTTTCTGGGGCCGAGACTTACCGCACGTGTGCTGGGGTGTGTGCGCGTCTGTAAATTTTTCCAGATCAATAGAATTAGAAGTCCTGGTAGCCTAGTTTCCCGAGGGCTTTCCAACGCCACTGAAACTGGCTCAATCGGAGCTCGTTCTCATCCGCGTTGATAGTCCCTATCAATTCCCTCACTAGAATGATTATATTCTTCTATTTTCCCACTGTCTCTTCGATAGTGTGAGACTAACACCCTATCTTAGACACTCATTGGAGGGGCGTCTACGACCTGAAGACCATATGGACGTACTGCCCTTTAAAATATCGAGCTGTAGTTGCACAAAAAAGTAGTTTTTTCCAGACTTTAGAGCCTTTTTGAAGGTCCAAACGGCCTTTTCTGGGGCCGAGACTTAACGCACATGTGCTGGGGTGTGTGCGCGTATGTAAATTTTTCCAGATTGCTAGAATTAGAAGTCCTGGTAGCCTAGTTTCCCGAGGGCTTTCCAACGCCACTGAAACCGGCTCAATCGGAGCTCGTTCTCATCCCCGTTGATAGTCCCTATCAATTTCCCTCTCTAGAATGATTATATTCTTCTATTTTTCCACCGTCTCTTCGCTAGTGTGAGACTAACACCCTATCGTAGCCACTCATTGGTGGGGCGTCTATGACCTGAAGACCATATGGACGTACTGCCCTTTATAATATCGAGCTGTAATTGCACAAAAAAGTAGTTTTTTCCAGACTTTAGAGCCTTTTTGAGCGTCCAAACGGCCTTTTCTGGGGCCGAGACTTACCGCACGTGTGCTGGGGTGTGTGCGCATATGTAAATTTTTCCAGATTGCTAGAATTAGAAGTCCTGGTAGCCTAGTTTCCTGAGGGCTTTCCAACGCCACTGAAACCGGCTCAATCGGAGCTCGTTCTCATCCTCGTTGATAGTCCCTATCAATTCCCTCTCTAGAATGATTATATTCTCCTATTTTTCCACCGTCTCTTCGCTAGTGTGAGACTAACACCCTATCGTAGCCGCTCATTGGTGGGGCGTCTACGACCGGAAGACCATATGGACGTAATGCCCTTTATAATATCGAGCTGTAATTGCACAAAAAAGTAGTTTTTTCCAGACTTTAGAGCCTTTTTGACAGTCCAAACGGCCTTTTCTGGGGCCGAGACTTACCGCATGTGTGCTAGGGTGTTTGTGCGTATGTAAATTTTTCCAGATTGCTAGAATTAGAAGTCCTGGTATCCTAGTTTCCCGAGGGCTTTCCAACGCCACTGAAACTGGCTCAATTGGAGCTCGTTCTGATCTGTGTTGATAGTCCCTATCAATTCCCTCTCTAGAATGATTATATTCTTCTATTTTCCCACTGTCTCTTCGCTAGTGTGAGACTAACACCCTATCGTAGCTGCTCACTGGTGGGGCGTCTACGACCTGAAGACCATATGGACGTACTTGACTTTATAATATCGAGCTGTAATTGCACAAAAAAGTAGTTTTTTCCAGACTTTAGAGCCTTTTTGAGGGTCCAAACGGCCTTTTTTGGGGCCGAGACTTACCTCACGTGTGCTGGGGTGTGTGCGCGTATGTAATATTTTCCAGATCAATAGAATTAGAAGTCCTGGTAGCCTAATTTCCCGAGGGCTTTCCAACGCCACTGAAACCGGCTCAATCGGAGCTCGTTCTCATCCGCGTTGATAGTCCCTATCAATTTCCCTCTCTAGAATGATTATATTCTTCTATTTTTCCACCGTCTCTTCGCTAGTGTGAGACTAACACCCTATCGTAGCCGCTCATTGGTGGGGCGTCTACGACCTGAAGACCATTTGGACGTACTGCCCTTTATAATATCGAGCTGTAATTGCACAAAAAAGTAGTTTTTTCCAGACTTTAGAGCCTTTTTGAGGGTCCAAACGGCCTTTTCTGTGCCGAGACTTACCGCACGTGTGCTGGGGTGTGTGCGCGTATGTAAATTTTTCCAGATCACTCGAATTAGAAGTCCTGGTAGCCTAGTTTCCCGAGGGCTTTCCAACGCCACTGAAACTGGCTCAATCGGAGCTCGTTCTGATCTGTGTTGATAGTCCCTATCAATTCCCTCTCTAGAATGATTATATTCTTCTATTTTCCCACTGTCTCTTCGCTAGTGTGAGACTAACACCCTATCGTAGCTGCTCACTGGTGGGGCGTCTACGACCTGAAGACCATATGGACGTACTTCACTTTATAATATCGAGCTGTAATTGCACAAAAAAGTAGTTTTTTCCAGACTTTAGAGCCTTTTTGAGGGTCCAAACGGCCTTTTTTGGGGCCGAGACTTACCTCACGTGTGCTGGGGTGTGTGCGTGTATGTAAATTTTTCTAGATCGCTAGAATTAGAAGTCCTGGTAGCCTAGTTTCCCGAGGGCTTTCCAACGCCACTGAAACCGGCTCAATCGGAGCTCGTTCTCATCCGCGTTGATAGTCCCTATAAATTCCCTCTCTAGAATGATTATATTCTTCTATTTTTCCACCGTCTCTTCGCTAGTGAGAGACTAACACCCTATCGTAGCCGCTCATTGGTGGGGCGTCTATGACCTGAAGACCATATGGACGTACTGCCCTCTATAATATCGAGTTGTAATTGCACAAAAAAGTAGTTTTTGCCAGACTTTAGAGCCTTTTTGAGGGTCCAAACGGCCTTTTCTGGGGCCGAGACTTACTGCACATGTGCTGGGGTGTGTGCGCGTATGTAAATTTTTCTAGATCGCTAGAATTAGAAGTCCTGGTAGCCTAGTTTCCTGAGGGCTTTCCAACGCCACTGAAACCGGCTCAATCGGAGCTCGTTCTCATCCGCGTTGATAGTCCCTATCAATTCCCTATCTAGAATGATTATATTCTTCTATTTTTCCACTGTCTCTTTGCAAGTGTGAGACTAACACCCTATCGTAGCCGCACATTGGTGGGGCGTCTATGACCTGAAGACCATATGGACGTACTGCCCTCTATAATATCGAGCTGTAATTGCACAAAAAAGAAGTTTTTGCCAGACTTTAGAGCCTTTTTGAGGGTCCAAACGGCCTTTTCTGGGGCCGAGACTTACTGCACGTGTGCTGGGGTGTGTGCGCGTATGTAAATTTTTCTAGATCGCTAGAATTAGAAGTCCTGGTAGCCTAGTTTCCTGAGGGCTTTCCAACGCCACTGAAACCGGCTCAATCGGAGCTCGTTCTCATTCGCGTTGATAGTCCCTATCAATTCCCTCTCTAGAATGATTATATTCTTCTATTTTTCCACTGTCTCTTTGCTAGTGTGAGACTAACACCCTATCGTAGCCGCACATTGGTGGGGCGTCTATGACCTGAAGACCATATGGACGTACTGCCCTTTATAATTTCGAGCTGTAATTGCACAAAAAAGTAGTTTTTTCCAGACTTTAGAGCCTTTTTGAGGGTCCAAACGGCCTTTTTTGGGGCCGAGACTTACCGCACGTGTGCTGGGGTGTGTGCGCGTACCCAAATTTTTCCAGATTGCTAGAATTAGAAGTCCTGGTAGCCTAGTTTACCGAGGGCTTTCCAACGCCACTGAAACCGGCTCAACCGGAGCTCGTTCTCATCCGCGTTGACAGTCCCTATCAATTCCCTCTCTAGAATGATTATATTCTTCTATTTTTCCACCGTCTCTTCGCTAGTGTGAGACTAACACCCTATCGTAGCCGCTCATTAGTGGGTCGTCTACGACCTGAAGACCGTATGGACGTACTGCCCTTTATAATATCGAGCTGTAATTGCACAAAAAAGTAGTTTTTTCCGGACTTTAGAGCCTTTTGGAGGGTCCAAACGGCCTTTTCTGGGGCCGAGACTTACCGCACGTGTGCTGGGGTGTGTGCGCGTATGTAAATTTTTCCAGATCGCTGGAATTAGAAGTCCTGGTAGCCTAGTTTCCTGAGGGTTTTCCAACGCCACTGAAACTGGCTCAATCGGAGCTCGTTCTCATCCCCGTTGATAGTCCCTTTCAATTCCCTCTCTAGAATGATTATATTCTCCTATTTTTCCACCATCTCTTCGCTAGGGTGAGACTAACACCCTATCGTAGCCGCTCATTGGTGGGGCGTCTACGACCTGAAGACCATATGGACGTACTGCCCTTTATAATATCGAGCTGTAATTGCACAAAAAAGTAGTTTTTTCCAGACTTTAAAGCCTTTTTGAGGGTCCAAACGGCCTTTTCTAGGGCCGAGACTTACCGCACGTGTGCTGGGGTGTGTGCGCGTATGTAAATATTTCCAGATCGCTAGAATTAGATGTCCTGGTAGCCTAGTTTCCCGAGGGCTTTCCAACGCCACTAAAACCGGCTCAATCGGAGCTCGTTCTCATCCGCGTTGATAGTCCCTATCAATTCCCTCTCTAGAATGATTATATTCTTCTATTTTTCAACCGTTTCTTCGCTAGTGTGAGACTAACACCCTATCGTAGCCGCTCATTGGTGGGGCGTCTACGACCTGAAGACCATATGGACGTACTGCCCTTTATAATGTCGAGCTGTAATTGTACAAAAAAGTAGTTTTTTCCAGACTTTAGAGCCTTTTTGAGGGACCAAACGGCCTTTTCTGGGTCCGAGACTTACCGCACGTGTGCTGGGGTGTGTGCGCGTATGTAAATTTTTCCAGATTGCTAGAATTAGAAGTCCTGGTAGCCTAGTTTCCCGAGGGCTTTCCAACGCCACTGAAACCGGCTCAATCGGAGCTCGTTCTCATCCCCGTTGATAGTCCCTATCAATTCCCTCTCCAGAATGATTATATTCTCCTATTTTTCCACCGTCTCTTCGCTAGTGTGAGACTAACACCCTATCGTAGGCGCTCATTGGTGGGGCGTCTACGACCGGAAGACCATATGGACGTACTGCCCTTTATAATATCGAGCTGTAATTGCACAAAAAAGTAGTTTTTTCCAGACTTTTGAGCCTTTTTGACAGTCCAAACGGCCTTTTCTGGGGCCGAGACTTACCGCACGTGTGCTGGGGTGTGTGTGCGTATGTAAATTTTTCCAGATTGCTAGAATTAGAAGTCCTGGTAGCCTAGTTTGCTGAGGGCTTTCCAACACCACTGAAACTGTCTCAATCGGAGCTCGTTCTCATCTGCGTTGATAGTCCCTATCAATTCCCTCTCTAGAATGATTATATTCTTCTATTTTTCCACCGTCTCTTCGCTAGTGTGAGACTAACACCCTATCCTAGCCGGTCATAGGTGGGGCGTCTACGACCTGAAGACCATATGGACGTACTGCCCTTTATAATATCAAGTTGTAATTGCACAAAAAAGTAGTTTTTTCCAGACTTTAGAGGCTTTTTGAGGGTGCAAACGGCCTTTTCTGGGGCCGAGACTTACCGCACGTGTGCTGGGGTGTGTGCGCGTATGTAATATTTTCCAGATCACTAGAATTAGAAGTCCTAGTAGCCTAGTTTTCCTGAGGGTTTTCCGACGCCACTGAAACCGGCTTAATCGGAGCTCGTTCTCATCCGCGTTGATAGTCCCTATCAATTTCCCTCTCTAGAATGATTATATTCTTCTATATTTCCACCGTCTCTTCGCTAGTGTGAGACTAACACCCTATCGTAGCCGCTCAATGGTGGGTCGTCTATGACCTGAAGACCATATGGACGTACTGCCCTTTATAATATCGAGCTGTAATTGCACAAAAAAGTAGTTTTTTCCAGACTTTAGAGCCTTTTTGAGGGTCCAAACGGCCTTTTCTGGGCCGAGACTTACCGCACGTGTGCTGGGGTGTGTGCGCGTATGTAAATTTTTCCAGATCACTAGAAGTAGAAGTCCTGGTAGCCTAGTTTCCCGAGGGCTTTCCAACGCCACTTAAACTGGCTCAATCGGAGCTCGTTCCCATCTGTGTTGATAGTCCCTATCAATTCCCTCTCTAGAATGATTATATTCTTCTATTTTTCCATTGTCTCTTCGCTAGTGTGAGACTAACACCCTATCGTAGCTGCTCATTGGTGGGGCGTCTACGACCTGAAGACCATATGGATGTACTACACTTTATAATATCGAGCTGTAATTGCACAAAAAAGTAGTTTTTTCCAGACTTTGGAGCCTTTTTGAAGGTCCAAACGGCCTTTTCTGGGGCCGAGACTTACCTCACGTGTGCTGGGGTGTGTGCACGCATGTAAATTTTTCCAGATCGCTAGAATTAGAAGTCCTGGTAGCCTAGTTTCCCAAGGGTTTTCCAACACCACTGAAACCGGCTCAATCGGAGCTCGTTCTCATCCGCGTTGATAGTCCCTATCAATTTCCCTCTCCAGAATGATTATATTCTTCTATTTTTCCACCGTCTCTTCGCTAGTGTGAGACTAACACCCTATCGTAGCCGCTCATTGGTGGGGCGTCTATGACCCGAAGACCATATGGACGTACTGCCCTCTATAATATCGAGCTGTAATTGCACAACAAAGTTGTTTTTGCCAGACTTTAGAGCCTTTTTGAGGGTCCAAACGGCCTTTTCTGGGGCCGAGATTTACCGCACGTGTGCTGGGGTGTGTGCGCGTATGTAAATTTTCCCAGATCGCTAGAATTAGAAGTCCTGGTAGCCTAGTTTCCTGAGGGCTTTCCAACGCCACTGAAACCGGCTCAATCGGAGCTCGTTCTCATCCGCGTTGATAGTCCCTATCAATTCCCTCTCTAGAATGATTATATTCTTCTATTTTTCCACCGTCTCTTCGGTAGTGTGAGACTAACACCCTATCATAGCCGCTCATTGGTGGGGCCTCTACGACGTGAAGACCGTATGGACGTACTGCCCTTTATAATATCAAGCTGTAATTGCGCAAAAAAGTAATTTTTTCCGGACTTTAGAGCCTTTTTGAGGGTCCAAACGGCCTTTTCTGGGGCCGAGACTTACCGCACATGTGCTGGGGTGTGTGCGCGTATGTAAATTTTTCCAGATCGCTAGATTTGGAAGTCCTGGTAGCCTAGTTTCCCAAGGTCTTTCCAACGCCACTGAATTTGGCTCAATCGGAGCTCGTTCTCATCCCCGTTGATAGTCCCTATCAATTCCCTCTCTAGAATGATTATATTCTCCTATTTTTCCACCATCTCTTCGCTAGTGTGAGACTAACGCCCTATCGTAGCCACTCATTGGTGGGGCGTCTACGACCTGAAGACCATATGGACGTACTGCCCTTTATAATGTCGAGCTGTAATTGTACAAAAAAGTAGTTTTTTCCAGACTTTAGAGCCTTTTTGAGGGACCAAACGGCCTTTTCTGGGTCCGAGACTTACCGCACGTGTGCTGGGGTGTGTGCGCGTATGTAAATTTTTCCAGATTGCTAGAATTAGAAGTCCTAGTAGCCTAGTTTCCCGAGGGCTTTCCAACGCCACTGAAACCGGCTCAATCGGAGCTCGTTCTCATCCCCGTTGATAGTCCCTATCAATTCCCTCTCCAGAATGATTATATTCTCCTATTTTTCCACCGTCTCTTCGCTAGTGTGAGACTAACACCCTATCGTAGGCGCTCATTGGTGGGGCGTCTACGACCGGAAGACCATATGGACGTACTGCCCTTTATAATATCGAGCTGTAATTGCACAAAAAAGTAGTTTTTTCCAGACTTTTGAGCCTTTTTGACAGTCCAAACGGCCTTTTCTGGGGCCGAGACTTACCGCACGTGTGCTGGGGTGTGTGTGCGTATGTAAATTTTTCCAGATTGCTAGAATTAGAAGTCCTGGTAGCCTAGTTTGCTGAGGGCTTTCCAACACCACTGAAACTGTCTCAATCGGAGCTCGTTCTCATCCGCGTTGATAGTCCCTATCAATTCCCTCTCTAGAATGATTATATTCTTCTATTTTTCCACCGTCTCTTCGCTAGTGTGAGACTAACACCCTATCGTAGCCGGTCATAGGTGGGGCATCTACGACCTGAAGACCATATGGACGTACTGCCCTTTATAATATCAAGTTGTAATTGCACAAAAAAGTAGTTTTTTCCAGACTTTAGAGGCTTTTTGAGGGTGCAAACGGCCTTTTCTGGGGCCGAGACTTACCGCACGTGTGCTGGGGTGTGTGCGCGTATGTAATATTTTCCTGATCACTAGAATTAGAAGTCCTAGTAGCCTAGTTTTCCTGAGGGTTTTCCAACGCCACTGAAACCGGCTTAATCGGAGCTCGTTCTCATCCGCGTTGATAGTCCCTATCAATTTCCCTCTCCAGAATGATTATATTCTTCTATATTTCCACCGTCTCTTCGCTAGTGTGAGACTAACACCCTATCGTATCCGCTCAATGGTGGGTCGTCTATGACCTGAAGACCATATGGACGTACTGCCCTTTATAATATCGAGCTGTAATTGCACAAAAAAGTAGTTTTTTCCAGACTTTAGAGCCTTTTTGAGGGTCCAAACGGCCTTTTCTGGGCAGAGACTTACCGCACGTGTGCTGGGGTGTGTGCGCGTATGTAAATTTTTCCAGATCACTAGAATTAGAAGTCCTGGTAGCCTAGTTTCCCGAGGGCTTTCCAACGCCACTTAAACTGGCTCAATCGGAGCTCGTTCTCATCTGTGTTGATAGTCCCTATCAATTCCCTCTCTAGAATGATTATATTCTTCTATTTTTCCATTGTCTCTTCGCTAGTGTGAGACTAACACCCTATCATAGCTGCTCATTGGTGGGGCGTCTACGACCTGAAGACCATATGGATGTACTACACTTTATAATATCGAGCTGTAATTGCACAAAAAAGTAGTTTTTTCCAGACTTTGGAGCCTTTTTGAAGGTCCAAACGGCCTTTTCTGGGGCCGAGACTTACCTCACGTGTGCTGGGGTGTGTGCACGCATGTAAATTTTTCCAGATCGCTAGAATTAGAAGTCCTGGTAGCCTAGTTTCCCAAGGGTTTTCCAACACCACTGAAACCGGCTCAATCGGAGCTCGTTCTCATCCGCGTTGATAGTCCCTATCAATTTCCCTCTCCAGAATGATTATATTCTTCTATTTTTCCACCGTCTCTTCGCTAGTGTGAGACTAACACCCTATCGTAGCCGCTCATTGGTGGGGCGTCTATGACCCGAAGACCATATGGACGTACTACCCTCTATAATATCGAGCTGTAATTGCACAAAAAAGTTGTTTTTGCCAGACTTTAGAGCCTTTTTGAGGGTCCAAACGGCCTTTTCTGGGGCCGAGACTTACCGCACATGTGCTGGGGTGTGTGCGCGTATGTAAATTTTTCCAGATCGCTAGATTTGGAAGTCCTGGTAGCCTAGTTTCCCAAGGTCTTTCCAACGCCACTGAATTTGGCTCAATCGGAGCTCGTTCTCATCCCCGTTGATAGTCCCTATCAATTCCCTCTCTAGAATGATTATATTCTCCTATTTTTCCACCATCTCTTCGCTAGTGTGAGACTAACGCCCTATCGTAGCCGCTCATTGGTGGGGCGTCTACGACCTGAAGACCATATGGACGTACTACCCTTTATAATGTCGAGCTGTAATTGTACAAAAAAGTAGTTTTTTCCAGACTTTAGAGCCTTTTTGAGGGACCAAACGGCCTTTTCTGGGTCCGAGACTTACCGCACGTGTGCTGGGGTGTGTGCGCGTATGTAAATTTTTCCAGATTGCTAGAATTAGAAGTCCTAGTAGCCTAGTTTCCCGAGGGCTTTCCAACGCCACTGAAACCGGCTCAATCGGAGCTCGTTCTCATCCCCGTTGATAGTCCCTATCAATTCCCTCTCCAGAATGATTATATTCTCCTATTTTTCCACCGTCTCTTCGCTAGTGTGAGACTAACACCCTATCGTAGGCGCTCATTGGTGGGGCGTCTACGACCGGAAGACCATATGGACGTACTGCCCTTTATAATATCGAGCTGTAATTGCACAAAAAAGTAGTTTTTTCCAGACTTTTGAGCCTTTTTGACAGTCCAAACGGCCTTTTCTGGGGCCGAGACTTACCGCACGTGTGCTGGGGTGTGTGTGCGTATGTAAATTTTTCCAGATTGCTAGAATTAGAAGTCCTGGTAGCCTAGTTTGCTGAGGGCTTTCCAACACCACTGAAACTGTCTCAATCGGAGCTCGTTCTCATCCGCGTTGATAGTCCCTATCAATTCCCTCTCTAGAATGATTATATTCTTCTATTTTTCCACCGTCTCTTCGCTAGTGTGAGACTAACACCCTATCGTAGCCGGTCATAGGTGGGGCATCTACGACCTGAAGACCATATGGACGTACTGCCCTTTATAATATCAAGTTGTAATTGCACAAAAAAGTAGTTTTTTCCAGACTTTAGAGGCTTTTTGAGGGTGCAAACGGCCTTTTCTGGGGCCGAGACTTACCGCACGTGTGCTGGGGTGTGTGCGCGTATGTAATATTTTCCTGATCACTAGAATTAGAAGTCCTAGTAGCCTAGTTTTCCTGAGGGTTTTCCAACGCCACTGAAACCGGCTTAATCGGAGCTCGTTCTCATCCGCGTTGATAGTCCCTATCAATTTCCCTCTCCAGAATGATTATATTCTTCTATATTTCCACCGTCTCTTCGCTAGTGTGAGACTAACACCCTATCGTATCCGCTCAATGGTGGGTCGTCTATGACCTGAAGACCATATGGACGTACTGCCCTTTATAATATCGAGCTGTAATTGCACAAAAAAGTAGTTTTTTCCAGACTTTAGAGCCTTTTTGAGGGTCCAAACGGCCTTTTCTGGGCAGAGACTTACCGCACGTGTGCTGGGGTGTGTGCGCGTATGTAAATTTTTCCAGATCACTAGAATTAGAAGTCCTGGTAGCCTAGTTTCCCGAGGGCTTTCCAACGCCACTTAAACTGGCTCAATCGGAGCTCGTTCTCATCTGTGTTGATAGTCCCTATCAATTCCCTCTCTAGAATGATTATATTCTTCTATTTTTCCATTGTCTCTTCGCTAGTGTGAGACTAACACCCTATCATAGCTGCTCATTGGTGGGGCGTCTACGACCTGAAGACCATATGGATGTACTACACTTTATAATATCGAGCTGTAATTGCACAAAAAAGTAGTTTTTTCCAGACTTTGGAGCCTTTTTGAAGGTCCAAACGGCCTTTTCTGGGGCCGAGACTTACCTCACGTGTGCTGGGGTGTGTGCACGCATGTAAATTTTTCCAGATCGCTAGAATTAGAAGTCCTGGTAGCCTAGTTTCCCAAGGGTTTTCCAACACCACTGAAACCGGCTCAATCGGAGCTCGTTCTCATCCGCGTTGATAGTCCCTATCAATTTCCCTCTCCAGAATGATTATATTCTTCTATTTTTCCACCGTCTCTTCGCTAGTGTGAGACTAACACCCTATCGTAGCCGCTCATTGGTGGGGCGTCTATGACCCGAAGACCATATGGACGTACTACCCTCTATAATATCGATCTGTAATTGCACAAAAAAGTTGTTTTTGCCAGACTTTAGAGCCTTTTTGAGGGTCCAAACGGCCTTTTCTGGGGCCGAGATTTACCGCACGTGTGCTGGGGTGTGTGCGCGTATGTAAATTTTCCCAGATCGCTAGAATTAGAAGTCCTGGTAGCCTAGTTTCCTGAGGGCTTTCCAACGCCACTGAAACCGGCTCAATCGGAGCTCGTTCTCATCCGCGTTGATAGTCCCTATCAATTCCCTCTCTAGAATGATTATAATCTTCTATTTTTCCACCGTCTCTTCGGTAGTGTGAGACTAACACCCTATCGTAGCCGCTCATTGGTGGGGCCTCTACGACGTGAAGACCGTATGGACGTACTGCCCTTTATAATATCAAGCTGTAATTGCGCAAAAAAGTAATTTTTTCCGGACTTTAGAGCCTTTTTGAGGGTCCAAACGGCCTTTTCTGGGGCCGAGACTTACCGCACATGTGCTGGGGTGTGTGCGCGTGTGTAAATTTTTCCAGATCGCTAGATTTAGAAGTCCTGGTAGCCTAGTTTCCCAAGGGCTTTCCAACGCCACTGAATTTGGCTCAATCGGAGCTCGTTCTCATCCCCGTTGATAGTCCCTATCAATTCCCTCTCTAGAATGATTATATTCTCCTATTTTTCCACCGTCTCTTCGCTAGTGTGAGACTAACACCCTATCGTAGCCGCTCAATGGTGGGGAGTCTACGACCTGAAGACCATATGGACGTACTGCCCTTTATAATATCGAGCTGTAATTGCACAAAAAAGTAGTTTTTTCCAGACTTTAGAGCCTTTTTGAGGGTCCAAACGTCCTTTTCTGGGGCCGAGACTTACCGCACGTGTGCTGGGGTGTGTGCGCGTACCTAAATTTTTCCAGATTGCTAGAATTAGAAGTCCTGGTAGCCTAGTTTCCCGAGGGCTTTCCAACGCCACTGAAACCGGCTCAACTGGAGCTCGTTCTCATCCGCGTTGACAGTCCCTATCAATTCCCTCTCTAGAATGATTATATTCTTCTATTTTTCCACCGTCTCTTCGCTAGTGTGAGACTAACACCCTATCGTAGCCGCTCATTAGTGGGGCGTCTACGACCTGAAGACCGTATGGACGTACTGCCCTTTATAATATCGAGCAGTAATTGCACAAAAAAGTAGTTTTTTCCGGACTTTAGAGCCTTTTGGAGGGTCCAAACGGCCTTTTCTGGGGCCGAGACTTACCGCACGTGTGCTGGGGTGTGTGCGCGTATCTAAATTTTTCCAGATCGCTAGAATTAGAAGTCCTGGTAGCCTACTTTCCTGAGGGCTTTCCAACGCCACTGAAACCGGCTCAATCGGAGCTCGTTCTCATCCGCGTTGATAGTCCCTATCAATTCCCTCTCTAGAATGATTATATTCTTCTATTTTTCCACCGTCTCTTCGCTAGTGTGAGACTAACACCCTATCGTAGCCGGTCATAGGTGGGGCATCTACGACCTGAAGACCATATGGACGTACTGCCCTTTATAATATCAAGTTGTAATTGCACAAAAAAGTAGTTTTTTCCAGACTTTAGAGGCTTTTTGAGGGTGCAAACGGCCTTTTCTGGGGCCGAGACTTACCGCACGTGTGCTGGGGTGTGTGCGCGTATGTAATATTTTCCTGATCACTAGAATTAGAAGTCCTAGTAGCCTAGTTTTCCTGAGGGTTTTCCAACGCCACTGAAACCGGCTTAATCGGAGCTCGTTCTCATCCGCGTTGATAGTCCCTATCAATTTCCCTCTCCAGAATGATTATATTCTTCTATATTTCCACCGTCTCTTCGCTAGTGTGAGACTAACACCCTATCGTATCCGCTCAATGGTGGGTCGTCTATGACCTGAAGACCATATGGACGTACTGCCCTTTATAATATCGAGCTGTAATTGCACAAAAAAGTAGTTTTTTCCAGACTTTAGAGCCTTTTTGAGGGTCCAAACGGCCTTTTCTGGGCAGAGACTTACCGCACGTGTGCTGGGGTGTGTGCGCGTATGTAAATTTTTCCAGATCACTAGAATTAGAAGTCCTGGTAGCCTAGTTTCCCGAGGGCTTTCCAACGCCACTTAAACTGGCTCAATCGGAGCTCGTTCTCATCTGTGTTGATAGTCCCTATCAATTCCCTCTCTAGAATGATTATATTCTTCTATTTTTCCATTGTCTCTTCGCTAGTGTGAGACTAACACCCTATCGTAGCTGCTCATTGGTGGGGCGTCTACGACCTGAAGACCATATGGATGTACTACACTTTATAATATCGAGCTGTAATTGCACAAAAAAGTAGTTTTTTCCAGACTTTGGAGCCTTTTTGAAGGTCCAAACGGCCTTTTCTGGGGCCGAGACTTACCTCACGTGTGCTGGGGTGTGTGCACGCATGTAAATTTTTCCAGATCGCTAGAATTAGAAGTCCTGGTAGCCTAGTTTCCCAAGGGTTTTCCAACACCACTGAAACCGGCTCAATCGGAGCTCGTTCTCATCCGCGTTGATAGTCCCTATCAATTTCCCTCTCCAGAATGATTATATTCTTCTATTTTTCCACCGTCTCTTCGCTAGTGTGAGACTAACACCCTATCGTAGCCGCTCATTGGTGGGGCGTCTATGACCCGAAGACCATATGGACGTACTGCCCTCTATAATATCGAGCTGTAATTGCACAAAAAAGTTGTTTTTGCCAGACTTTAGAGCCTTTTTGAGGGTCCAAACGGCCTTTTCTGGGGCCGAGATTTACCGCACGTGTGCTGGGGTGTGTGCGCGTATGTAAATTTTCCCAGATCGCTAGAATTAGAAGTCCTGGTAGCCTAGTTTCCTGAGGGCTTTCCAACGCCACTGAAACCGGCTCAATCGGAGCTCGTTCTCATCCGCGTTGATAGTCCCTATCAATTCCCTCTCTAGAATGATTATATTCTTCTATTTTTCCACCGTCTCTTCGGTAGTGTGAGACTAACACCCTATCGTAGCCGCTCATTGGTGGGGCCTCTACGACGTGAAGACCGTATGGACGTACTGCCCTTTATAATATCAAGCTGTAATTGCGCAAAAAAGTAATTTTTTCCGGACTTTAGAGCCTTTTTGAGGGTCCAAACGGCCTTTTCTGGGGCCGAGACTTACCGCACATGTGCTGGGGTGTGTGCGCGTATGTAAATTTTTCCAGATCGCTAGATTTAGAAGTCCTGGTAGCCTAGTTTCCCAAGGGCTTTCCAACGCCACTGAATTTGGCTCAATCGGAGCTCGTTCTCATCCCCGTTGATAGTCCCTATCAATTCCCTCTCTAGAATGATTATATTCTCCTATTTTTCCACCGTCTCTTCGCTAGTGTGAGACTAACACCCTATCGTAGCCGCTCAATGGTGGGGAGTCTACGACCTCAAGACCATATGGATGTACTACACTTTATAATATCGAGCTGTAATTGCACAAAAAAGTAGTTTTTTCCAGACTTTGGAGCCTTTTTGAAGGTCCAAACGGCCTTTTCTGGGGCCGAGACTTACCTCACGTGTGCTGGGGTGTGTGCACGCATGTAAATTTTTCCAGATCGCTAGAATTAGAAGTCCTGGTAGCCTAGTTTCCCAAGGGTTTTCCAACACCACTGAAACCGGCTCAATCGGAGCTCGTTCTCATCCGCGTTGATAGTCCCTATCAATTTCCCTCTCCAGAATGATTATATTCTTCTATTTTTCCACCGTCTCTTCGCTAGTGTGAGACTAACACCCTATCGTAGCCGCTCATTGGTGGGGCGTCTATGACCCGAAGACCATATGGACGTACTGCCCTCTATAATATCGAGCTGTAATTGCACAAAAAAGTTGTTTTTGCCAGACTTTAGAGCCTTTTTGAGGGTCCAAACGGCCTTTTCTGGGGCCGAGATTTACCGCACGTGTGCTGGGGTGTGTGCGCGTATGTAAATTTTCCCAGATCGCTAGAATTAGAAGTCCTGGTAGCCTAGTTTCCTGAGGGCTTTCCAACGCCACTGAAACCGGCTCAATCGGAGCTCGTTCTCATCCGCGTTGATAGTCCCTATCAATTCCCTCTCTAGAATGATTATATTCTTCTATTTTTCCACCGTCTCTTCGGTAGTGTGAGACTAACACCCTATCGTAGCCGCTCATTGGTGGGGCCTCTACGACGTGAAGACCGTATGGACGTACTGCCCTTTATAATATCAAGCTGTAATTGCGCAAAAAAGTAATTTTTTCCGGACTTTAGAGCCTTTTTGAGGGTCCAAACGGCCTTTTCTGGGGCCGAGACTTACCGCACATGTGCTGGGGTGTGTGCGCGTATGTAAATTTTTCCAGATCGCTAGATTTAGAAGTCCTGGTAGCCTAGTTTCCCAAGGGCTTTCCAACGCCACTGAATTTGGCTCAATCGGAGCTCGTTCTCATCCCCGTTGATAGTCCCTATCAATTCCCTCTCTAGAATGATTATATTCTCCTATTTTTCCACCGTCTCTTCGCTAGTGTGAGACTAACACCCTATCGTAGCCGCTCAATGGTGGGGAGTCTACGACCTGAAGACCATATGGACGTACTGCCCTTTATAATATCGAGCTGTAATTGCACAAAAAAGTAGTTTTTTCCAGACTTTAGAGCCTTTTTGAGGGTCCAAACGTCCTTTTCTGGGGCCGAGACTTACCGCACGTGTGCTGGGGTGTGTGCGCGTACCTAAATTTTTCCAGATTGCTAGAATTAGAAGTCCTGGTAGCCTAGTTTCCCGAGGGCTTTCCAACGCCACTGAAACCGGCTCAACTGGAGCTCGTTCTCATCCGCGTTGACAGTCCCTATCAATTCCCTCTCTAGAATGATTATATTCTTCTATTTTTCCACCGTCTCTTCGCTAGTGTGAGACTAACACCCTATCGTAGCCGCTCATTAGTGGGGCGTCTACGACCTGAAGACCGTATGGACGTACTGCCCTTTATAATATCGAGCTGTAATTGCACAAAAAAGTAGTTTTTTCCGGACTTTAGAGCCTTTTGGAGGGTCCAAACGGCTTTTCTGGGGCCGAGACTTACCGCACGTGTGCTGGGGTGTGTGCGCGTATGTAAATTTTTCCAGATCGCTAGAATTAGAAGTCCTGGTAGCCTACTTTCCTGAGGGCTTTCCAACGCCACTGAAACCGGCTCAATCGGAGCTCGTTCTCATCCGCGTTGATAGTCCCTATCAATTCCCTCTCTAGAATGATTATATTCTTCTATTTTTCCACCGTCTCTTCGGTAGTGTGAGACTAACACCCTATCGTAGCCGCTCATTGGTGGGGCCTCAACGACCTGAAGACCGTATGGACGTACTGCCCTTTATAATATCAAGCTGTAATTGCGCAAAAAAGTAGTTTTTTCCGGACTTTAGAGCCTTTTTGAGGGTCCAAACGGCCTTTTCTGGGGCCGAGACTTACCGCACATGTGCTGGGGTGTGTGCGCGTATGTACATTTTTCCAGATCGCTAGAATTAGAAGTCCTGGTAGCCTAGTTTCCCGAGGGCTTTCCAACGCCACTGAATTTGGCTCAATCGGAGCTCGTTCTCATCCCCGTTGATAGTCCCTATCAATTCCCTCTCTAGAATGATTATATTCTCCTATTTTTCCACCGTCTCTTCGCTAGTGTGAGACTAACACCCTATCGTAGCCGCTCAATGGTGGGGAGTCTACGACCTGAAGACCATATGGACGTACTACCCTTTATAATATCGAGCTGTAATTGCACAAAAAAGTAGTTTTTTCCAGACTTTAGAGCCTTTTTGAGGGTCCAAACGGCCTTTTCTGGGGCCGAGAGTTACCGCACGTGTGCTGGGGTGTGTGCGCGTATGTAAATTTTTCCAGATCGCTAGAATTAGAAGTCCTGGTAGCCTAGTTTCCCGAGGGCTTTCCAACGCCACTCAAACCGGCTCAATCGGAGCTTGTTCTCATCCGCGTTGATAGTGCCTAGCAATTCCGTCTCTAGAATGATTATATTCTTCTATTTTTCAACCATTTCTTCGCTAGTGTGAGACTAACACCCTATCGTAGCCGCTCATTGGTGGGGCGTCTACGACCTAAAGACCATATGGACGTACTGCCCTTTATAATGTCGAGCTGTAATTGCACAAAAAAGTAGTTTTTCCCAGACTTTAGAGCCTTTTTGAGGGTCCAAACGGCCTTTTCAAGGGCCGAGACTTACCGCACGTGTGCTGGGGTGTGTGCGCGTATGTAAATTTTTCCAGATCGCTAGAATTAGAAGTCCTGGTAGCCTAGTTTCCCGAGGGCTTTCCAACGCCACTAAAACCGGCTCAATCGGAGCTCGTTCTCATCCGCGTTGATAGTCCCTATCAATTCCCTCTCTAAAATGATTATATTCTTCTATTTTTCAACCGTTTCTTCGCTAGTGTGAGACTAACACCCTATCGTAGCCGCTCATTGGTGGGGCGTCTACGACCTGAAGACCATATGGACGTACTGCCCTTTATAATGTCGAGCTGTAATTGTACAAAAAAGTAGTTTTTTCCAGACTTTAGAGCCTTTTTGAGGGACCAAACGGCCTTTTCTGAGGCCGAGATTTACCGCACGTGTGCTGGGGTGTGTGCGCGTATGTAAATTTTTCCAGATTGCTAGAATTAGAAGTCCTGGTAGCCTAGTTTCCCGAGGGCTTTCCAACGCCACTGAAACCGGCTCAATCGGAGCTCGTTCTCATCCCCGTTGATAGTCCCTATCAATTCCCTCTCTAGAATGATTATATTCTCCTATTTTTCCACCGTCTCTTCGCTAGTGTGAGACTAACACCCTATCGTAGGCGCTCATTGGTGGGGCGTCTACGACCGGAAGACCATATGGACGTACTGCCCTTTATAATATCGAGCTGTAATTGCACAAAAAAGTAGTTTTTTCCAGACTTTAGAGCCTTTTTGACAGTCCAAATGGCCTTTTCTGGGGCCAAGACTTACCGCACGTGTGCTGGGGTGTGTGTGCGTATGTAAATTTTTCCAGATTGCTAGAATTAGAAGTCCTGGTAGCCTAGTTTCCTGAGGGCTTTCCAACACCACTGAAACTGTCTCAATCGGAGCTCGTTCTCATCCGCGTTGATAGTCCCTATCAATTCCCTCTCTATAATGATTATATTCTTCTATTTTTCCACCGTCTCTTCGCTAGTGTGAGACTAACACCCTATCGTAGCCGGTCATAGGTGGGGCGTCTACGACCTGAAGACCATATGGACGTACTGCCCTTTATAATATCAAGTTGTAATTGCACAAAAAAGTAGTTTTTTCCAGACTTTAGAGGCTTTTTGAGGGAGCAAACGGCCTTTTCTGGGGCCAAGACTTACCGCACGTGTGCTGGGGTGTGTGCGCGTATGTAATATTTTACAGATCACTAGAATTAGAAGTCCTAGTAGCCTAGTTTCCTGAGGGTTTTCCAACGCCACTGAAACCGGCTCAATCGGAGCTCGTTCTCATCCGCGTTGATAGTCCCTATCAATTTCCCTCTCCAGAATGATTATATTCTTCTATTTTTGCACCGTCTCTTCGCTAGTGTGAGACTAACACCCTATCGTAGCCGCTCATTGGTGGGGCGTCTATGACCCGAAGACCATATGGACGTCATGCCCTCTATAATATCGACCTGTAATTGCACAAAAAAGTAGTTTTTGCCAGACTTTAGAGCCTTTTTAAGGGTCCAAACGGCCTTTTCTGGGGCCGAGACTTACCGCACATGTGCTGGGGTGTGTGCGCGTATGTAAATTTTTCCAGATCGCTAGAATTAGAAGTCCTGGTAGCCTAGTTTCCTGAGGGCTTTCCAACGCCACTGAAACCGGCTCAATCGGAGCTCGTTCTCATCCGCGTTGATAGTCCCTATCAATTCCCTCTCTAGAATGATTATATTCTTCTATTTTTCCACCGTCTCTTCGGTAGTGTGAGACTAACACCCTATCGTAGCCGCTCATTGGTGGGGCCTCTACGACCTGAAGACCGTATGGACATACTGCCCTTTATAATATCAAGCTGTAATTGCGCAAAAAAGTAGTTTTTTCCGGACTTTAGAGCCTTTTTGAGGGTACAAACGGCCTTTTCTAGGGCCGAGACTTACCGCAGATGTGCTGGGGTGTGTGCACGTATGTAAATTTTTCCAGATCGCTAGAATTAGAAGTCCTGGTAGCCTAGTTTCCCGAGGGCTTTCCAACGCCACTGAATTTGGCTCAATCGGAGCTCGTTCTCATCCCCGTTGATAGTCCCTATCAATTCCCTCTCTAGAATGATTATATTCTCCTATTTTTCCACCGTCTCTTCGCTAGTGTGAGACTAACACCCTATCGTAGCCGCTCAATGGTGGGGAGTCTATGACCTGAAGACCATATGGACGTACTGCCCTTTATAATATCGAGCTGTAATTGCACAAAAAAGTAGTTTTTTCCAGACTTTAGAGCCTTTTTGAGGGTCCAAACGGCCTTTTCTGGGGCCGAGACTTACCGCACGTGTGCTGGGGTGTGTGCGCGTATGTAAATTTTTCCAGATCGCTAGAATTAGAAGTCCTGGTAGCCTAGTTTCCCGAGGGCTTTCCAACGCCACTAAAACAGGCTCAATCGGAGCTCGTTCTCATCCGCGTTGATAGTGCCTATCAATTCCCTCTCTAGAATGATTATATTCTTCTATTTTTCAACCGTTTCTTCGCTAGTGAGAGACTAACACCCTATCGTAGCCGCTCATTGGTGGGGCGTCTACGACCTAAAGACCATATGGACGTACTGCCCTTTATAATGTCGAGCTGTAATTGCACAAAAAAGTAGTTTTTTCCAGACTTTAGAGCCTTTTTGAGGGTCCAAACGGCCTTTTCTGGGGCCGAGACTTACCGCACGTGTGCTGGGTTGTGTGTGCGTATGTAAATTTTTCCAGATCGCAAGAATTAGAAGTCCTGGTAGCCTAGTTTCCCGAGGGCTTTCCAACGCCACTAAAACCGGCTCAATCGGAGCACGTTCTCATCCGCGTTGATAGTGCCTATCAATTCCCTCTCTAGAATGATTATATTCTTCTATTTTTCAACCGTTTTTTCGCTAGTGTGAGACTAACACCCTGTCGTAGCCGCTCATTGGTGGGGCGTCTACGACTTAAAGACCATATGGACGTACTGCCCTTTATAATGTCGAGCTGTAATTGCACAAAAAATTAGTTTTTTCCAGACTTTAGAGCCTTTTTCAGGGTCCAAACGGCCTTTTCTGGGGCCGAGACTTACCGCACGTGTGCTGGGGTGTGTGCGCGTACCTAAATTTTTCTGGATTGCTAGAATTAGAAGGCCTGGTAGCCTAGTTTCCCAAGGGCTTTCCAATGCTACTGAAACCGGCTCAATCGGAGCTCGTTCTCATCCGCGTTGATAGTCCCTATCAATTCCTTCTCTAGAATGATTATATTCTTCTATTTTTCCACCGTCTCTTCGCTAGTGTGAGACTAACACCCTATCGTAGTGGCTCATTGGTGGGGCATCTACGACCTGAAGACCATATGGACGTACTGCCCTTTATAATGTCGAGCTGTAATTGCACAAAAAAGTAGTTTTTTCCAGACTTTAGAGCCTTTTTCAGGGTCCAAACGGCCTTTTCTAGGGCCGAGACTTACCGCACGTGTGCTGGGGTGTGTGCGCGTACCCAAATTTTTCTAGATCGCTAGAATTAGAAGTCCTGGTAGCCTAGTTTCCCAAGGGCTTTCCAACGCCACTGAAACCGGCTCAATCGGAGCTCGTTCTCGTCCGCGTTGATAGTCCCTATCAATTTCCCTCTCTAGAATGATTATATTCTTCTATTTTTCCATCGTCTCTTCGCTAGTGTGAGACTAACACCCTATCGTAGCCGCTCATTGGTGGGGCGTCTACGACCTGAAGACCATATGGACGTACTGCCCTTTATAATATCGAGCTGTAATTGCACAAAAAAGTAGTTTTTTCCAGACTTTAGAGCCTTTTTGAGGGTCCAAACGGCCTTTTCTGGGCCGAGACTTACCGCATGTGTGCTGGGGTGTGTGCGCGTATGTAAATTTTTCCAGATCACTAGAATTAGAAGTCCTGGTAGCCTAGTTTCCCGAGGGCTTTCAGACGCCACTGAAACTGGCTCAATCGGAGCTCGTTCTCATCTGTGTTGATAGTCCCTATCAATTCCCTCTCTAGAATGATTATATTCTTCTATTTTTCCACTGTCTCTTCGCTAGTGTGAGACTAACACCCTATCGTAGCTGCTCATTGGTGGGGCGTCTACGACCTGAAGACCATATGGACATACTGCACTTTATAATATCGAGCTGTAATTGAACAAAAAAGTAGTTTTTTCCAGACATTAGAGCCTTTTTGAGGGTCCAAACGTCCTTTTCTGGGGCCGAGACTTACCTCACGTGTGCTGGGGTGTGTGCGCGTATGTAAATTTTTCCAGATCGCTAGAATTAGAAGTCCTGGTAGCATAATTTCCCAAGGGCTTTCCAACGCCACTGAAACCGGCTCAATCGGAGCTCGTTCTCATCCGCCTTGATAGTCCCTATCAATTTCCTCTCTAGAATGATTATATTCTTCTATTTTTCCACTGTCTCTTCGCTAGTGTGAGACTAACACACTATCGTAGCCGCTCATTGGTGGGGCGTCTATGACCTGAAGACCATATGGACGTACTGCCCTTTATAATATCAAGCTATAATTGCACAAAAAAGTAGTTTTTTCCAGACTTTAGAGGCTTTTTGAGGGAGCAAACGGCCTTTTCTGGGGCCAAGACTTACCGCACGTGTGCTGGGGTGTGTGCGCGTATGTAATATTTTACAGATCACTAGAATTAGAAGTCCTGGTAGCCTAGTTTCCCGAGGGCTTTCCAACGCCACTAAAACCGGCTCAATCGGAGCTCGTTCTCATCCGCGTTGATAGTCCCTATCAATTCCCTCTCTATAATGATTATATTCTTCTATTTTTCCACCGTCTCTTCGCTAGTGTGAGACTAACACCCTATCGTAGCCGGTCATAGGTGGGGCGTCTACGACCTGAAGACCATATGGACGTACTGCCCTTTATAATATCAAGCTGTAATTGCACAAAAAAGTAGTTTTTTCCAGACTTTAGAGGCTTTTTGAGGGAGCAAACGGCCTTTTCTGGGGCCAAGACTTACCGCACGTGTGCTGGGGTGTGTGCGCGTATGTAATATTTTACAGATCACTAGAATTAGAAGTCCTAGTAGCCTAGTTTCCTGAGGGTTTTCCAACGCCACTGAAACCGGCTCAATCGGAGCTCGTTCTCATCCGCGTTGATAGTCCCTATCAATTTCCCTCTCCAGAATGATTATATTCTTCTATTTTTCCACCGTCTCTTCGCTAGTGTGAGACTAACACCCTATCGTAGCCGCTCATTGGTGGGGCGTCTATGACCCGAAGACCATATGGACGTCATGCCCTCTATAATATCGACCTGTAATTGCACAAAAAAGTAGTTTTTGCCAGACTTTAGAGCCTTTTTGAGGGTCCAAACGGCCTTTTCTGGGGCCGAGACTTACCGCACATGTGCTGGGGTGTGTGCGCGTATGTAAATTTTTCCAGATCGCTAGAATTAGAAGTCCTGGTAGCCTAGTTTCCCGAGGGCTTTCCAACGCCACTAAAACCGGCTCAATCGGAGCTCGTTCTCATCCGCGTTGATAGTGCCTATCAATTCCCTCTCTAGAATGATTATATTCTTCTATTTTTCATCCGTTTCTTTGCTAGTGTGAGACTAACACCCTATCGTAGCCGCTCATTGGTGGGGTGTCTACGACCTGAAGACCATATGGACGTACTGCCCTTTATAATGTCGAGCTGTAATTGCACAAAAAAGTAGTTTTTTCCAGACTTTAGAGCCTTTTTCAGGGTCCAAACGGCCTTTTCTGGGGCCAAGACTTACCGCACGTGTGCTGGGGTGTGTGCGCGTACCTAAATTTTTCTAGATCGCTAGAATTAGAAGTCCTGGTAGCCTAGTTTCCCAAGGGCTTTCCAATGCCACTGAAACCGGCTCAATCGGAGCTCGTTCTCATCCGCGTTGATAATCCCTATCAATTCCTTCTCCAGAATGGTTATGTTCTTCTATTTTTCCACCGTCTCTTCGCTAGTGTGAGACTAACACCCTATCGTAGCGGCTCATTGGTGGGGCGTCTACGACCTGAAGACCATATGGACGTACTGCCCTTTATAATGTCGAGCTGTAATTGCACAAAAAAGTAGTTTTTGCCAGACTTTAGAGCCTTTTTGAGGGTCCAAACGGCCTTTTCTGGGGCCGAGATTTACCGCACGTGTGCTGGGGTGTGTGTGCGTACCTAAATTTTTCTAGATCGCTAGAATTAGAAGTCCTGGTAGCCTAGTTTCCCAAGGGCTTTCCAACGCCACTGAAACCATCTCAATCGGAGCTCGTTCTCGTCCGCGTTGATAGTCCCTATCAATTTCCCTCTCTAGAATGATTATATTCTTCTATTTTTCCACCGTCTCTTCGCTAGGGTGAGACTAACACCCTATCGTAGCCGCTCATTGGTGGGGCGTCTATGACCTGAAGACCATATGGACGTACTGCCCTTTATAATATCGAGCTGTAATTGCACAAAAAAGTAGTTTTTTCCAGACTTTAGAGCATTTTTTAGGGTCCAAACGGCCTTTTCTGGGCCGAGACTTACCGCACGTGTGCTGGGGTGTGTGCGCGTACCTAAATTTTTCTAGATCGCTAGAATTAGAAGTCCTGGTAGCCTAGTTTCCCGAGGGATTTCCAACGCCATTGAAACTGGCTCAATCGGAGCTCGTTCTCATCTGTGTTGATAGTCCCTATCAATTCCCTCTCTAGAATGATTATATTCTTCTATTTTTCCACTGTCTCTTCGCTAGTGTGAGACTAACACCCTATCGTAGCTGCTCATTGGTGGGGCATCTACGACCTCAAGACCATATGGACATACTGCACTTTATAATATCGAGCTGTAATTGAACAAAAAAGTAGTTTTTTCCAGACATTAGAGCCTTTTTGAGGGTCCAAACGGCCTTTTCTGGGGCCGAGACTTACCTCACGTGTGCTGGGGTGTGTGCGCGTATGTAAATTTTTTTAGATCGCTAGAATTTGAAGTCCTGGTAGGCTAGTTTCCCAAGGGCTTTCCGACGCCACTGAAACCGGCTCAATCGGAGCTCGTTCTCATCCGCGTTGATAGTCCCTATCAATTCCCTCTCTAGAATGATTATATTCTTCTATTTTTCCACTGTCTCTTCGCTAGTGTGAGACTAACACCCTATCGTAGCTGCTCATTGGTGGAGCGTCTATGACCTGAAGACCATATGGACGTACTGCCCTCTATAATATCGAGCTATAATTGCACAAAAAAGTAGTTTTTGCCAGACTTTAGAGCCTTTTTGAGGGTCCAAACGGCCTTTTCTGGGGCCGAGACTTACCGCACGTGTGCTGGGGTGTGTGCGCGTATGTAAATTTTTCCAGATTGCTAGAATTAGAAGTCCTTGTAGCCTAGTTTCCCGAGGGCTTTCCAACGCCACTGAAACCGGGTCAATCGGAGCTCGTTCTCATCCGCGTTGATAGTCCCTATCAATTCCCTCTCTAGAATGATTATATTCTTCTATTTTCCCACCGTCTCTTCGCTAGTGTGAGACTAACACCCTATCATAGCCGCTCATTGGTGCGGCGTCTCTGACCTGAAGACCATATGGACGTACTGCCCTTTATAATATCGAGTTGGAATTGCACAAAAAAGTAGTTTTTTCCAGACTTTAGAGCCTTTTTCAGGGTCCAAACGGCCTTTTCTGGGGCCGAGACTTACCGCACGTGTGCTGGGGTGTGTGCGCGTACCTAAATTTTTCTAGATCGCTAGAATTAGAAGTCCTGGTAGCCTAGTTTCCCAAGGGCTTTCCAATGCCACTGAAACCGGCTCAATCGGAGCTCGTTCTCATCCGCGTTGATAGTCCCTATAAATTCCTTCTCTAGAATGATTATATTCTTCTATTTTTCCACCGTCTCTTCGCTAGTGTGAGACTAACACCCTATCGTAGCGGCTCATTGGTGGGGCGTCTACGACCTGAAGACCATATGGACGTACTGCCCTTTATAATGTCGAGCTGTAATTGCACAAAAAAGTAGTTTTTTCCAGACTTTAGAGCCTTTTTCAGGGTCCAAACAGCCTTTTCTGGGGCCGAGACTTACCGCACGTGTGCTGGGGTGTGTGTGCGTACCTAAATTTTTCTAGATCGCTAGAATTAGAAGTCCTGGTAGCCTAGCTTCCTAAGGGCTTTCCAACGCCACTGAAACCGTCTCAATCGGACCTCGTTCTCGTCCGCGTTGATAGTCCCTATCAATTTCCCTCTCTAGAATGATTATATTCTTCTATTTTTCCACCGTCTCTTCGCTAGTGTGAGACTAACACCCTATCGTAGCCGCTCATTGGTGGGGCGTCTATGACCTGAAGACCATATGGACGTACTGCCCTTTATAATATCGAGCTATAATTGCACAAAAAAGTAGTTTTTTCCAGACTTTAGAGCCTTTTTGAGGGTCCAAACGGCCTTTTCTGGGCCGAGACTTACCGCACGTGTGCTGGGGTGTGTGCGCGTACCTAAATTTTTCTAGATCACTAGAATTAGTAGTCCTGGTAGCCTAGTTTCCCGAGGGCTTTCCAACGCCACTGAAACTGGCTCAATCGGAGCTCGTTCTCATCTGTGTTGATAGTCCCTATCAATTCCCTCTCTAGAATGATTATATTCTTCTATTTTTCCACTGTCTCTTCGCTAGTGTGAGACTAACACCCTTTCGTAGCTGCTCATTGGTGGGGCGTCTACGACCTGAAGACCATATGGACATACTGCACTTTATAATATCGAGCTGTAATTGAACAAAAAAGTAGTTTTTTCCAGACTTTAGAGCCTTTTTGAAGGTCCAAACGGCCTTTTCTGGGGCTGAGACTTACCTCACGTGTGCTGGGGTGTGTGCGCGTATGTAAATTTTTCCAGATCGCTAGAATTAGAAGTCCTGGTAGCCTAGTTTCCCAAGGGCTTTCCAACGCCACTGAAACCGGCTCAATCGGAGCTCGTTCTCATCCGCGTTGATAGTCCCTATCAATTCCTTCTCTAGAACGATTATATTCTTCTATTTTTCCACTGTCTCTTCGCTAGTGTGACACTAACACCCTGTCGTAGCCGCTCATTGGTGGGGCGTCTATGACCTAAAGACCATATGGACGTACTGCCCTCTATAATATCGAGCTATAATTGCACAATAAAGTAGTTTTTTCCGGACTTTAGAGCCTTTTTGAGGGTCCAAACGGCCTTTTCTGGGGCCGAGACTTACCGCACGTGTGCTGGGGTGTGTGTGCGTACCTAAATTTTTCTAGATCGCTAGAATTAGAAGTCCTGGTAGCCTAGTTTCCCAAGGGCTTTCCAACGCCACTGAAACCATCTCAATCGGAGCTCGTTCTCGTCCGCGTTGATAGTCCCTATCAATTTCCCTCTCTAGAATGATTATATTCTTCTATTTTTCCACCGTCTCTTCGCTAGGGTGAGACTAACACCCTATCGTAGCCGCTCATTGGTGGGGCGTCTATGACCTGAAGACCATATGGACGTACTGCCCTTTATAATATCGAGCTGTAATTGCACAAAAAAGTAGTTTTTTCCAGACTTTAGAGCATTTTTGAGGGTCCAAATGGCCTTTTCTGGGCCGAGACTTACCGCACGTGTGCTGGGGTGTGTGCGCGTACCTAAATTTTTCTAGATCGCTAGAATTAGAAGTCCTGGTAGCCTAGTTTCCCAAGGGCTTTCCAACGCCACTGAAACCGTCTCAATCGGAGCTCGTTCTCGTCCGCGTTGATAGTCCCTATCAATTTCCCTCTTTAGAATGATTATATTCTTCTATTTTTCCACCGTCTCTTCGCTAGTGTGAGACTAACACCCTATCGTAGCCGCTCATTGGTGGGGCGTCTATGACCTGAAGACCATATGGACGTACTGCCCTTTATAATATCGAGTTGTAATTGCACAAAAAAGTAGTTTTTTCCAGACTTTAGAGCCTTTTTGAGGGTCCAAACGGCCTTTTCTGGGCCGAGACTTACCGCATGTGTGCTGGGGTGTGTGCGCGTATGTAAATTTTTCCAGATCACTAGAATTAGAAGTCCTGGTAGCCTAGTTTCCCGAGGGCTTTCCAATGCCACTGAAACTGGCTCAATCGGAGCTCGTTCTCATCTGTGTTGATAGTCCCTATCAATTCCCTCTCTAGAATGATTATATTCTTCTATTTTTCCACTGTCTCTTCGCTAGTGTGAGACTAACACCCTATCATAGCTGCTCATTGGTGGGGCATCTACGACCTGAAGACCATATGGACATACTGCACTTTATAATATCGAGCTGTAATTGAACAAAAAAGTAGTTTTTTCCAGACTTTAGAGCCTTTTTGAGGGTCCAAACGGTCTTTTCTGGGGCTGAGACTTACCTCACGTGTGCTGGGGTGTGTGCGCGTATGTAAATTTTTCCAAATCGCTAGAATTAGAAGTCCTGGAAGCCTAGTTTCCCAAGGGCTTTCCAACGCCACTGAAACCGGCTCAATCGGAGCTCGTTCTCATCCGCGTTGATAGTCCCTATCAATTCCCTCTCTAGAATGATTATATTCTTCTATTTTTCCACTGTCTCTTCGCTAGTGTGAGACTAACACCCTATCGTAGCCGCTCATTGGTGGGGCGTCTATGACCTAAAGACCATATGGACGTACTGCCCTCTATAATATCGAGCTATAATTGCACAAAAAAGTAGTTTTTGCCATACTTTAGAGCCTTTTTGAGGGTCCAAACGGCCTTTTCTGGGGCCGAGACTTACCGCACGTGTGCTGGGGTGTGTGCGCGTATGTAAATTTTTCCAGATCGCTAGAATTAGAAGTCCTGGTAGCCTAGTTTCCCGAGGGCTTTCCAACGCCACTAAAACCGGCTCAATCGGAGCTCGTTCTCATCCGCATTGATAGTGCCTATCAATTCCCTCTCTAGAATGATTATATTCTTCTATTTTTCAACCGTTTCTTTGCTAGTGTGAGACTAACACCCTATCATAGCCGCTCATTGGTGGGGCGTCTATGACCTGAAGACCATATGGACGTACTGCCCTTTATAATGTCGAGCTGTAATTGCATAAAAAAGTAGTTTTTTCCCGACTTTAGGGCCTTTTTCAGGGTCCAAACGGCCTTTTCTGGGGCCGAGACTTACCGCACGTGTGCTGGGGTGTGTGCGCGTACCTAAATTTTTCTAGATCGCTAGAATTAGAAGTCCTGGTAGCCTAGTTTCCCAAGGGCTTTCTAATGCCACTGAAACCGGCTCAATCGGAGCTCGTTCTCATCCGCGTTGATAGTCCCTATCAATTCCTTCTCTAGAATGATTATATTCTTCTATTTTTCCACCGTCTCTTCGCTAGTGTGAGACTAACACCCTATCGTAGCGGCTCATTGGTGGGGCATCTACGACCTGAAGACCATATGGACGTACTGCCCTTTATAATGTCGAGCTGTAATTGCACAAAAAAGTAGTTTTTTCCAGACTTTAGAGCCTTTTTCAGGGTCCAAACGGCCTTTTCTGGGGCCGAGACTGTTGGAAATATGCCCTAGAGGCAATAATAAATTGGTTATTATTATATTTCCTTGTTCATGATAATCGTTTATTATCCATGCTATAATTGTATTGATTGGAAACTCAAATACATGTGTGGGTACATAGACAACACTGTGTCCCTAGTAAGCCTCTAGTTGACTAGCTCGTTGATCAAAAGATGGTTAAGGTTTCCTAGCCATGGACATGAGATGTCATTTGATAACGGGATCACATCATTAGGAGAATGATGTGATGGACAAGACCCAAACTAAAGACGTAGCATATGATCGTGTCAGTTTATTGCTATTGTTTTTCGGCATGTCAAGTATCTGTTCCTTTGACCATGAGATTATGCATCTCCCTGACATCGGAGGAGTACCTTGTGTGTATCAAACGTCGCAACGTAATTGGGTGACTATAAAGGTGCTCTACAGGTATCTCCCAGGGTGTCTGTTGGGTTGGCATAGATCAAGACTGGGATTTGTTACTCCGTGTGACGGAGAGGTATCTCAGGGCCCACTCGGTAATACAACATCACAATAAGCCTTGCAAGCAATGTGACTAAAGTGTTAGCCACGAGATCTTGTATTACGGAACGTGTAAAGAGACTTGCCGGTAACGAGATTGAACTAGGTATAGAGATACCGACGATCGAATCTCGGGCAAGTAACATACCGAAGAACAAAGGGAACAGTATACGGGATTAACTGAATCCTTGACATAGAGGTTCGACCGATAAAGATCTTCGTAGAATATGTAGGAGCCAATATGGGCATCCAGGTCCCGCTATTGGTTATTGATCGTAGAGGTGTCTCGGTCATGTCTACATAGTTCTCGAACCCGCAGGGTCTACACACTTAACGTTTGGTGACGATTGGTATAGTTGAGTTATTTGTTGGTGACCGAAGGTTGTTCGGAGTCCCGGATAAGATCCCGGACATGACGAGGATCTCCGGAATAGTCCGGAGGTAAAGATTGATATATGTGATAATAGTGTTTTGGTTTCCGGAAGGGTTCCGGAATTCACCGGAAGAGGTTCCGGATGTTTACCGAAGTGTTCGGGTGCAGCAACACTTTATATGGGCCAAGGGATAAAAGCCCACGAGGTATTGGAAGTGCAAAAGTAGTTTTGCTGCCGCGTAAGCGGTACTACCGCTTGGTGAAGCGGTACTACCGCCAGAGCGGTACTACCGCTTGTGTTAAGCGGTACTACCGCCCAAGCGGTACTACCGCTTGTTTGAAGCGGTACTACCGCTTGTGCACGGATCTGCAGGGATCCGAGTTGGACTCTTTCCCTGCGGGCCAAACCGACCTTGTGCGGGGCAAACCGACTTGGAGGAGCCTTTTACTCCAAGTTTAGACCCCAAAGCTCAACATATAAATATAGGGGTAGGGCTAGCACACGGGATTGATCAAGATTTCCCAAGCCGTGTGCCGGCAACCCTAGCCCTCTAGTTCCTCCGTCAATTTCAGTAGTGCTTAGGCGAAGCCCTGCTGAAATAGTTCCTCACAACCATCACCACGCCGTCGTGCTGCTGGAACTCATCTACTACTTCACCATCGCTCGCTGGATCGAGGAGGTGAAGGCGTCATCAAGCCGTACGTGTGTTGAACGCGGAGGAGCCGTCCGTTCGGCACTAGTTCGTGATCGGTTCGAGGGACGACTTGCGATTTGGATCGCGGAGACGTTCGACTACATCAACCGCGTTACTTAACGCTTCCGCTTAGCGATCTACAAGGGTATGTAGATGCACTCTCCCTCTCGTGGATGCTCATCACCATGGATAGATCTTGTGTGCGCGTAGGAAAATTTTTGTTTCCCATGCGACGTTACCCAACAGTGGCATCTGAGCTAGGTCTATGCGTAGATGAGATCTCGAGTAGAACACAAACGAGTTGTGGGCGTGGGTGTATACATATTGCTTGCCGTTACTAGTTGTTACTCGGTCAGCGGTATTGTGAGATGAAGCGGCCCGGACCGACATTACGCGTACGCTTACGCGAGACTGGTTTCACCATTGGTGAACTTGGGTGCGTAAAGGTGACTGGCGGGTGTCTGTTTCTCTCACTTTAGTTGAACCGGTTTCAATGAAGAGGGTTCTTTTGGAAGATCAAAAAGCAATCACTGCACCACGTTGTGGTTTTGCGTAGGTAAGAATCGTTCTTGCTAGATACCCGTAGCAGCCACGTAAAACTTGCAACAACAATTAGAGGACGTCTAACTTGTTTTTGCAGGGTATGATGTGATGTGATATGGCCAATTACATGATGAGATATATGTGATGTATGAGATGATCATGTGATGTATAGAATATCACGACTTGCATGTCGATGAGTACGGCAACTGGCAGGAGCCATAGAGTTGTCTTTAATTATTTTCGCCGTTTTGCTTTACTTTATCGCTATGTGTTAGCAATAGTCGTAGAAGCAACAGTCAGCGCGACAACCTCATGGCGACACGTTGATGGAGATCAAGATGATGGAGATCATGGTGTCATGCCGGTGACGATGGAGATCATGCCGGTGCTTTGGAGATGGAGATCAAAAGCACAAGTTCATGGCCATATCATGTCACTTATGATTTGCATGTGATGTTAATCCTTTTATGCATCTTATTTTGCTTAGAACGACGGTAGCATTATAAGGTGATCCCTCACTTAAATTTCAAGATAAAATTGTGTTCTCCCCGAGTGTGCACCGTTGCGAAAGTTCGTCGTTTCGAGACACGCCGTGATGATCGGGTGTGATAGACTCTACGTTCACATACAACGGGTGTAAGCCATGTTGCACGTGCAGAACACTTGGGTTAAACTTGACGAGCCTAGCATGTACAGACATGGCCTCGGAACACAAGAGACCGAAAGGTCGAACATGAGTCATATAGTAGATATGATCAACATGAAGATGTTCACCATTGAAGCCACCTCAACTCACGTGATGATCGGACTTGAGTTGGTGGATTTGGATCATGTTACACTCGAATGATCGGAGGGATGTCAATTTGAGTGGGAGTTTTTAATATTATTAACTAAACTCATTATCTAAGAACAATAGTCTAAGTCTTCTTTGCAATATTTATGTTGTAGATCATGGCTCGCGCGGTAGCACCCCTGAATTTTAATGCGTTCCTAGAGAAAGCTAAGTTGAAAGATGATGGAAGTAACTTTGTGGACTGGGCCCGTAATCTAAGGATTATCCTTACGGCTTCCCAGAAGGCTTATGTCCTTGATGCACCGCTTGGTGATCCACCTGCTCCAGTTGAGTCTCTAGACGTTGTGAACGCCTGGCAGGCTCGTTTTGAAGATTACTCAATAGTTCAATGTGCAATATTGTATGGCTTAGAACCGGGACTTCAAAGACGTTTTGAACGTCATGGAGCATATGAGATGTTCCAGGAGTTGAAGTTCATCTTTCAGAAGAATGCCCGGATCGAGAGATATGAGATCTCCGATAAGTTCTATGCTTGCAAGATGGAGGAGAACGGGTCTATCAGTGATCATGTGCTCAGAATGTCTGGGTACTCCACCCGTCTGGCTGAGTTAGGGATGCCCCTTCCGCCAGAGGCTATCACTGACAGAGTTCTTCAATCATTGCCGCCTAGCTACAAGAGCTTCGTGTTGAACTATAACATGCACGGGATGAACAAGTCAGTCGCCGAGCTGTTTGCGATGCTGAAAGCCGCTGAGTCTGAAATTCAGAAGGAGCATCAAGTGTTGATGGTCAATAAAACCACTAGTTTCAAGAAAAATGGCAAGGGTAAGAAGGGTAACTCCAAGCAGAGTGGCAAAGCAGTTGCTCCTCTCGTGAAGAAACCCAAGGCTGGACCCAAACCAGAAACTGTGTGCTTTCATTGCAAGGGAACTGGACACTGGAAGCGGAACTGCCCCAAGTATTTGGCTGACAAGAAGGCGGCCAACAACAAACAAGGTATATATGATATACATGTTATTGATGTGTACCTTACCAACTCTCGTTGTAGTGCCTGGGTATTTGATACCGGTGCGGTTGCTCACATTTGCAACTCAAAACAGGAACTGCGGAATAGACGGAGGCTGGCAAAGGACGAAGTGACGATGCGCGTGGGAAATGGTTCCAAGGTTGATGTGATCGCCGTCGGCACGCTCGCTCTTCGATTACCATCGGGATTAGTGATGAACCTGAATAATTGTTATTTAGTGCCTGCGTTAAGCATGAACATTATATCTGGATCTTGTTTATTGCGAGACGGTTACTCATTTAAATCAGAGAATAATGGTTGTTCTATTTATATGAGTAATATCTTTTATGGTCATGCACCCAATGTGAGGGGTTTATTCTTATTGAATCTCGATAGTAATGATACACATGTTCATAACATTGATGCCAAAAGATGTAGAATTGATAATGATAATACCACTTTCTTGTGGCACTGCCGTTTAGGTCATATTGGCATAAAACGCATGAGGAAGCTCCATGCTGATGGACTTCTGGAGTCACTTGATTTTGAATCACTTGACACATGTGAGCCATGCCTCTTGGGCAAGATGACTAAAACGCCGTTCTCTGGTACAATGGAACGGGCAAGTGACTTATTGGAAATCATACATACTGATGTGTGCGGTCCGATGAGCATTGAGGCGCGCGGTGGTTATCGTTACTTTCTCACCTTCACTGATGACTTAAGTAGATATGGGTATATTTACTTAATGAAACACAAGTCTGAAACATTTGAAAAGTTCAAACAATTTCAGAGTGAAGTTGAGAATCATCGTAACAAGAAAATTAAATTCCTATGATCTGATCGAGGAGGAGAATATCTGAGTTATGAGTTTGGCAGTCACTTAAGACAGTGTGGAATTGTTTCACAATTGACACCGCCTGGAACACCACAGCGTAATGGTGTGTCCGAACGTCGTAATCGAACCTTATTGGATATGGTGCGATCTATGATGTCTCTTGCCGATTTGCCACTATCGTTTTGGGGCTATGCATTAGAGACAGCTGCATTCACTTTAAATAGGGCACCATCGAAATCCGTTGAGACGACGCCTTATGAACTTTGGTTTGGCAAGAAGCCAAAGCTGTCGTTTCTTAAAGTTTGGGGATGTGATGCTTATGTCAAAAAGCTTCAGCCTGAAAAGCTGGAACCCAAAGCGGAGAAATGCGTCTTCATAGGATACCCAAAAGAGACAGTTGGGTATACCTTCTACCTCAGATCCGAAGGCAAAGTGTTTGTCGCTAAAAACGGAACATTTCTTGAGAAAGAGTTTCTCTCGAAAGAATTGAGTGGGAGGAAGATAGAACTTGATGAGGTTGCTGAACCTTTACTTCAACCTGAAAGTAGCGCAGCGCAGAAAGATGTTTCTGTAGAGCCTACATCAGCTGAAGAGGAAGTTAATGATGATGATCATGAAGCTTTGGATCAAGTTGCTATCGAACCTCGTAGGTCGACAAGGGCGCGTACTGCTCCTGAGTGGTATGGCAACCCTGTTTTAGAAATCATGTTGTTGGACAACGATGAACCTACGAGCTATGGAGAAGCGATGGTGGGCCCGGATTCCGAGAAGTGGTTAGAGGCCATGAAATCCGAGATGGGATCCATGTATGAAAACAAAGTATGGACTTTGGAAGTATTACCTGAAGGGCGTAAGGCCATTCAGAACAAATGGATCTTTAAGAGGAAGACGGACGCGGACGGTAATGTCACCGTCTATAAAGCTTGACTTGTGGCAAAGGGTTTTTCACAAGTTCAAGGAGTTGACTACGATGAGACCTTCTCACCCGTAGCGATGCTTAAGTCCGTCAGAATCATGTTAGCAATAGCTGCCTTTTTCGATTATGAAATTTGGCAGATGGATGTCAAAACAGCGTTCCTTAACGGTTTCCTTAAGGAAGAGTTGTATATGATGCAACCAGAAGGTTTTGTCGATCCAGAGAATGCTGACAAAGTTTGCAAACTCCAGCGATCCATTTATGGACGGGTGCAAGCATCTCGGAGTTGGAATCTTCGCTTTGATGAGGTGATCAAAGCGTTCGAGATTATACAAGTTTACGGAGAAGCTTGTATTTACAAGAAAGTGAGTGGGAGCTCTATAGCGTTTCTAATATTATATGTGGATGACATATTGCTGATTGGAAACAATATAGAAATGCTGGAAAGCGTAAAGGAATATTTGAACAAGAGTTTTTCAATGAAGGACCTAGGAGAAGCTGCTTTCATATTAGGCATCAAGATCTATAGAGATAGATCGAAACGTTTAATAGGACTTTCACAAAGCACATACCTTGATAAGATTTTGAAGAAGTTCAAAATGGATCAGTCCAAGAAGGGGTTCTTGCCTGTTTTACAAGGTGTGAAGTTGAGTAAGACTCAATGCCCAGTGACTGCAGAAGATAGAGAAAAGATGAGTGTCATCCCCTATGCTTCAGCCATAGGCTCTATCATGTATGCGATGCTGTGCACAAGACCCGATGTCAGCCTTGCCATAAGTATGGTCGGAAGGTTTCAAAGTGATCCAGGAATGGAACACTGGACGGCGGTCAAGAATATCCTGAAGTACCTGAAAAGGACTAAGGACATGTTTCTCGTTTATGGAGGTGATCAAGAGCTCGTCGTAAAGGGTTACGTCGATGCAAGCTTTGACACTGATCCGGATGACTCTAAGTCGCAAACCGGATACGTATTTATTCTTAATGGGGGTGCGGTTAGCTGGTGCAGTTCCAAGCAAAGCGTGGTAGCTGATTCTACATGCGAAGCGGAGTACATCGCTGCCTCGGAGGCGGCGAAGGAAGGTGTCTGGATGAAGGAGTTCATGACAGATCTTGGAGTAGTGCCTAGTGCGCTTAACCCAATGACTCTGTTTTGTGATAATACTGGTGCCATTGCTCTAGCCAAGGAACCAAGATTTCACAAGAGGACCAGACACATAAAACGACGTTTCAATTCCATCCGCGATTACATCAAGGAGGACGACATAAATATTTGCAAAGTACACACGGATCTGAATGTTGCAGATCCGATGACTAAACCTCTTCCAAGGGCTAAACATGAACAACACCAGAACTGCATGGGTGTTCGATTCATTTCAATGTAAATCACATAGTGATGTGAACTAGATTATTGACTCTAGTGCAAGTGGGAGACTGTTGGAAATATGCCCTAGAGGCAATAATAAATTGGTTATTATTATATTTCCTTGTTCATGATAATCGTTTATTATCCATGCTATAATTGTATTGATTGGAAACTCAAATACATGTGTGGGTACATAGACAACACTGTGTCCCTAGTAAGCCTCTAGTTGACTAGCTCGTTGATCAAAAGATGGTTAAGGTTTCCTAGCCATGGACATGAGATGTCATTTGATAACGGGATCACATCATTAGGAGAATGATGTGATGGACAAGACCCAAACTAAAGACGTAGCATATGATCGTGTCAGTTTATTGCTATTGTTTTGCTGCATGTCAAGTATCTGTTCCTTTGACCATGAGATTATGCAACTCCCTGACATCGGAGGAGTACCTTGTGTGTATCAAACGTCGCAACGTAACTGGGTGACTATAAAGGTGCTCTACAGGTATCTCTGAGGGTGTCTGTTGGGTTGGCATAGATCAAGACTGGGATTTGTTACTCCGTGTGACGGAGAGGTATCTCAGGGCCCACTCGGTAATACAACATCACAATAAGCCTTGCAAGCAATGTGACTAAAGTGTTAGCCACGAGATCTTGTATTACGGAACGAGTAAAGAGACTTGCCGGTAACGAGATTGAACTAGGTATAGAGATACCGACGATCGAATCTCGGGCAAGTAACATACCGAACAACAAAGGGAACAGTATACGGGATTAACTGAATCCTTGACATAGAGGTTCGACCGATAAAGATCTTCGTAGAATATGTAGGAGCCAATATGGGTATCCAGGTCCCGCTATTGGTTATTGATCGTAGAGGTGTCTCGGTCATGTCTACATAGTTCTCGAACCCGCAGGGTCTACACACTTAACGTTTGGTGACGATTGGTATAGTTGAGTTATTTGTTGGTGACCGAAGGTTGTTCGGAGTCCCGAATAAGATCCCGGACATGACGAGGATCTCCGGAATAGTCCGGAGGTAAAGATTGATATATGTGATAATAGTGTTTTGGTTTCCGGAAGGGTTCCGGAATTCACCGGAAGAGGTTCCGGATGTTTACCGAAGTGTTCGGGTGCAGCAACACTTTATATGGGCCAAGGGATAAAAGCCCACGAGGTATTGGAAGTGCAAAAGTAGTTTTGCTGCCGCGTAAGCGGTACTACCGCTTGGTGAAGCGGTACTACCGCCAGAGCGGTACTACCGCTTGTGCACGGATCTGCAGGGATCCGAGTTGGACTCTTTCCCTGCGGGCCAAACCGACCTTGTGCGGGGCAAACCGACTTGGAGGAGCCTTTTACTCCAAGTTTAGACCCCAAAGCTCAACATATAAATATAGGGGTAGGGCTAGCACACGGGATTGATCAAGATTTCCCAAGCCGTGTGCCGGCAACCCTAGCCCTCTAGTTCCTCCGTCAATTTCAGTAGTGCTTAGGCGAAGCCCTGCTGAAATAGTTCCTCACCACCATCACCACGCCGTCGTGCTGCTGGAACTCATCTACTACTTCACCATCGCTCGCTGGATCGAGGAGGTGAAGGCGTCATCAAGCCGTACGTGTGTTGAACGCGGAGGTGCCGTCCGTTCGGCACTAGTTCGTGATCGGTTCGAGGGACGACTTGCGATTTGGATCGCGGAGACGTTCGACTACATCAACCGCGTTACTTAACGCTTCCGCTTAGCGATCTACAAGGGTATGTAGATGCACTCTCCCTCTCGTGGATGCTCATCACCATGGATAGATCTTGTGTGCGCGTAGGAAAATTTTTGTTTCCCATGCGACGTTACCCAACAGAGACTTACCGCACGTGTGCTGGGGTGTGTGCGCGTACCTAAATTTTTCTAGATCGCTAGAATTAGAAGTCCTGGTAGCCTAGTTTCCCAAGGGCTTTCCAATGCCACTGAAACCGGCTCAATCGAAGCTCGTTCTCATCCGCGTTGATAGTCCCTATCAATTCCTTCTCTAGAATGATTATATTCTTCTATTTTTCCACCGTCTCTTTGCTAGTGTGAGACTAACACCCTATCGTAGCGGCTCATTGGTGGGGCATCTATGACCTGAAGACCATATGGACGTACTGCCCTTTATAATGTCGAGCTGTAATTGCACAAAAAAGTAGTTTTTTCCATACTTTAGAGCATTTTTCAGGGTCCAAAAGGCCTTTTCTGGGGCCGAGACTTACCGCACGTGTGCTGGGGTGTGTGCGCGTACCTAAATTTTTCTAGATCGCTAGAATTAGAAGTCCTGGTAGCCTAGTTTCCCGAGGGATTTCCAACGCCATTGAAACTGGCTCAATCGGAGCTCGTTCTCATCTGTGTTGATAGTCCCTATCAATTCCCTCTCTAGAATGATTATATTCTTCTATTTTTCCACTGTCTCTTCGCTAGTGTGAGACTAACACCCTATCGTAGCTGCTCATTGGTGGGGCATCTACGACCTCAAGACCATATGGACATACTGCACTTTATAATATCGAGCTGTAATTGAACAAAAAAGTAGTTTTTTCCAGACATTAGAGCCTTTTTGAGGGTCCAAACGGCCTTTTCTGGGGCCGAGACTTACCTCACGTGTGCTGGGGTGTGTGCGCGTATGTAAATTTTTTTAGATCGCTAGAATTTGAAGTCCTGGTAGGCTAGTTTCCCAAGGGCTTTCCAACGCCACTTAAACCGGCTCAATCGGAGCTCGTTCTCATCCGTGTTGATAGTCCCTATCAATTCCCTCTCTAGAATGATTATATTCTTCTATTTTTCCACTGTCTCTTCGCTAGTGTGAGACTAACACCCTATCGTAGCCGCTCGTTGGTGGGGCGTCTATGACCTGAAGACCATATAGATGTACTGCCCTCTATAATATCGAGCTGTAATTGCACAAAAAAGTAGTTTTTGCCAGACTTTAGAGCCTTTTTGAGGGTCCAAACGGCCTTTTCTGGGGCCGAGACTTACCGCACGTGCGCTGGGGTGTGTGCGCGTATGTAAATTTTTCAAGATCGCTAGAATTAGAAGTCCTGGTAGCCTAGTTTCCTGAGGGCTTTCCAACGCCACTGAAACCGGCTCAATCGGAGCTCGTTCTCATCCGCGTTGATAGTCCCTATCAATTCCCTCTCTAAAATGATTATATTCTTCTATTTTTCCACCGTCTCTGTGCTAGTGTGAGACTAACACCCTATTGTAGCCGCACATTAATGGGGCGTCTATGACCTGAAGACCATATGGACGTACTGCCCTTTATAATATCGAGCTGTAATTGCACAAAAAAGTAGTTTTTTCCAGACTTTAGAGCCTTTTTGAGGGTCCAAACGGCATTTTCTGGGGCCGAGACTTACCGCACGTGTGCTGGGGTGTGAGCGCGTACCTAAATTTTTCCAGATTGCTAGAATTAGAAGTCCTGGTAGCCTAGTTTCCCGAGGGCTTTCCAACGCCTCTGAAACCGACTCAATCGGAGCTCGTTCTCATCCGCGTTGATAGTCCCTATCAATTCCCTCTCTAGAATGATTATTTTCTTCTATTTTTCCACCGTCTCTTCGCTAGTGTGAGACTAACACCCTATCGTAGCCGCTCATTGGTGGGGCGTCTACGACCTGAAGACCGTATGGACGTACTGCCCTTTATAATATCGAGTTGTAATTGCGCAAAAAAGTAGTTTTTTCCGGACTTTAGAGCCTTTTTGAGGGTCCAAACGGCCTTTTCTGGGGCCGAGACTTACCGCACATGTCCTGGGGTGTGTGCGTGTATGTAAATTTTTCCAGATCGCTAGAATTAGAAGTCCTGGTAGCCTAGTTTCCCGAGGGCTTTCCAACGCCACTGAAACTGGCTCAATCGGAGCTCGTTCTCATCCCCGTTGATACTCCCTATCAATTCCCTCTCTAGAATGATTATATTCTCCTATTTTTCCACCGTCTCTTCGTTAGTGTGAGACTAACACCCTATCGTAGCTGCTCATTGGTGGGGCGTCTACGACCTGAAGACCATATGGACGTACTGCCCTTTATAATATCGAGCTGTAATTGTACAAAAAAGTAGTTTTTTCCAGACTTTAGAGCCTTTTTGAGGGTCCAAACGGCCTTTTCTGGGGCCAAGACTTACCGCACGTGTGCTGGGGTGTGTGCGCGTACCTAAATTTTTCCAGATTGCTAGAATTAGAAGTCCTGGTAGCCTAGTTTCCCGAGGGCTTTCCAATGCCACTGAAACTGGCTCAATCGGAGCTCGTTCTCATCCGCGTTGATAGTCCCTATCAATTCCCTCTCTAGAATGATTATATTCTTCTATTTTCCCACCGTCTCTTTGCTAGTGTGAGACTAACACCCTATCATAGCCGCTCATTGGTGGGGCGTCTATGACCTGAAGACCATATGGACATACTGCCCTTTATAATATCGAGCTGTAATTGCACAAAAAAGTGGTTTTTTCCAGACTTTTGAGCCTTTTTGAGGGTCCAAACGGCCTTTTCTGGGGCCGAGACTTACCGCACGTGTGCTGGGGTGTGTGCGCGTATGTAAATTTTTCCTGATTGCTAGAATTAGAATTCCTAGTAGCCTAGTTTCCCGAGGGCTTTCCAACGCCACTGAAACCGGCTCAATCGGAGCTCGTTCTCATCCCCGTTGATAGTCCCAATCAATTTCCCTCTCTAGAATGATTATATTCTTCTATTTTTCCACCGTCTCTTCGACTAGTGTGAGACTAACACTCTATCGTAGCCGCTCATTGGTGGGGCATCTACGACTTGAAGACCATATGGACGTACTGCCCTTTATAATATCGAGCTATAATTGCACAAAAAAGTAGTTTTTTCCAGACTTGAGAGCCTTTTTGAGGGTCCAAACGGCCTTTTCTGGGGCCGAGACTTACCGCACGTGTGCTGGGGTGTGTGCGCGTATGTAAATTTTTCCAGATTGCTAGAATTAGAAGTCCTGGTAGCGTAGTTTCCCGAGGGCTTTCCAACGCCACTGAAACCGGCTCAATCGGAGCTCGTTCTCATCCGCGTTGGTAGTCCCTATCAATTCCCTCTCTAGAATGATTATATTCTTCTATTTTTCCACCGTCTCTTCGCTAGTGTGAGACTAACACCCTATCCTAGCCGCTCATTGGTGGGGCGTCTACGACCTGAAGACCGTATGGACGTACTACCCTTTATAATATTGAGCTGTAATTGCGCAAAAAAGTAGTTTTTTCCGGACTTTAGAGCCTTTTTGAGGGTCCAAACGGCCTTTTCTGGCGCCGAGACTTACCGCACGTGTGCTGGGGTGTGTGCGCGTATGTAAATTTTTCCAGATCGCTAGAATTAGAAGTCCTGGTAGCCTAGTTTCCCGAGGGCTTTCCAACGCCACTGAAACTGGCTCAATCGGAGCTCGTTCTCATCCCCGTTGATACTCCCTATCAATTCCCTCTCTAGAATGATTATATTCTCCTATTTTTCCACCGTCTCTTCGTTAGTGTGAGACTAACACCCTATCGTAGCTGCTCATTGGTGGGGCGTCTACGACCTGAAGACCATATGGACGTACTGCCCTTTATAATATCGAGCTGTAATTGTACAAAAAAGTAGTTTTTTCCAGACTTTAGAGCCTTTTTGAGGGTCCAAACGGCCTTTTCTGGGGCCAAGACTTACCGCACGTGTGCTGGGGTGTGTGCGCGTACCTAAATTTTTCCAGATTGCTAGAATTAGAAGTCCTGGTAGCCTAGTTTCCCGAGGGCTTTCCAATGCCACTGAAACCGGCTCAATCGGAGCTCGTTCTCATCCGCGTTGATAGTCCCTATCAATTCCCTCTCTAGAATGATTATATTCTTCTATTTTCCCACCGTCTCTTTGCTAGTGTGAGACTAACACCCTATCATAGCCGCTCATTGGTGGGGCGTCTATGACCTGAAGACCATATGGACATACTGCCCTTTATAATATCGAGCTGTAATTGCACAAAAAAGTGGTTTTTTCCAGACTTTTGAGCCTTTTTGAGGGTCCAAACGGCCTTTTCTGGGGCCGAGACTTACCGCACGTGTGCTGGGGTGTGTGCGCGTATGTAAATTTTTCCAGATCGCTAGAATTAGAAGTCCTGGTAGCCTAGTTTCCTGAGGGCTTTCCAACGCCACTGAAACCGGCTCAATCGGAGCTCGTTCTCATCCGCGTTGATAGTCCCTATCAATTCCCTCTCTAGAATGATTATATTCTTCTATTTTTCCACCGTCTCTTTGCTAGTGTGAGACTAACACCCTATCCTAGCCGCTCATTGGTGGGGCGTCAACGACCTGAAGACCATATGGACGTACTGCCCTTTATAATATCGAGCTGTAATTGCACAAAAAAGTAGTTTTTTCCAGACTTTAGAGCCTTTTTGAGGGTCCAAACGGCATTTTCTGGGGCCGAGACTTACCGCACGTGTGCTGGGGTGTGTGCGCGTATGTAAATTTTTCCAGATTGCTAGAATTAGAAGTCCTGGTAGCGTAGTTTCCCGAGGGCTTTCCAACGCCACTGAAACCGGCTCAATCGGAGCTCGTTCTCATCCGCGTTGGTAGTCCCTATCAATTCCCTCTCTAGAATGATTATATTCTTCTATTTTTCCACCGTCTCTTCGCTAGTGTGAGACTAACACCCTATCCTAGCCGCTCATTGGTGGGGCGTCTACGACCTGAAGACCGTATGGACGTACTACCCTTTATAATATTGAGCTGTAATTGCGCAAAAAAGTAGTTTTTTCCGGACTTTAGAGCCTTTTTGAGGGTCCAAACGGCCTTTTCTGGCGCCGAGACTTACCGCACGTGTGCTGGGGTGTGTGCGCGTATGTAAATTTTTCCAGATCGCTAGAATTAGAAGTCCTGGTAGCCTAGTTTCCTGAGGGCTTTCCAACGCCACTGAAACCGACTCAATCGGAGCTCGTTCTCATCCGCGTTGATAGTCCCTATCAATTCCCTCTCTAGAATGATTATATTCTTCTATTTTTCCACCGTCTCTTTGCTAGTGTGAGACTAACACCCTATCGTAGCCTCTCATTGGTGGGGCGTCTATGACCTGAAGACCATATGGACGTACTGCCCTTTATAATGTCGAGCTATAATTGCACAAAAAAGTAGTTTTTTCCAGACTTTAGAGCCTTTTTGAGGGTCCAAACGTCCTTTTCTGGGGCCGAGACTTACCGCACGTGTGCTGGGGTGTGTGCGCATACCTAAATTTTTCTAGATCGCTAGAATTAGAAGTCCTGGTAGCCTAGTTTCCCGAGGGCTTTCAATGCCACTGAAACCGGCTCAATCAGAGCTCGTTCTCATCTGCGTTGATAGTCCCTATCAATTCCCTCTCTGGAATGATTATATTCTTCTATTTTCCCACCGTCTCTTCGCTAGTGTGAGACTAACACCCTATCGTAGCCGCTCATTGGTGGGGCGTCTACGACCTGAAGACCATATGGACGTTCTGCCCTTTATAATATCGAGCTGTAATTGCACAAAAAAGTAATTTTTTCCAGAGTTTAGAGCCTTTTTGAGGGTCCAAACGGCCTTTTCTAGGGCCGAGACTTACCGCACGTGTGCTGGGGTGTGTGCGCATATGTAATATTTTCCAGATCGCTAGAATTAGAAGTCCTGGTAGCCTAGTTTCCCAAGGGCTTTCCAATGCCACGGAAACCGGCTCAATCGGAGCTCATTCTCATCCGCATTGATAGTCCCTATCAATTCCCTCTCTAGAATGATTATATTCTTCTATTTTTCCACCGTCTCTTCGCTAGTGTGAGATTAACACCCTATCGTAGCCACTCATTGGTGGGGCGTCTACGAACTGAAGACCATATGGACGTACTACCCTTTATAATATCGAGCTGTAATTGCACAAAAAAGTAGTTTATTCGAGACTTTAGAGCCTTTTTGAGGGTCCAAACGTCCTTTTCTGGGGCCGAGACTTACCGCACGTGTGCTGGGGTGTGTGCGCGTATGTAAATTTTTCCAGATCGCTAGAATTAGAAGTCCTGGTAGCCTAGTTTCCTGAGGGCTTTCCAACGCCACTGAAACCGGCTCAATCGGAGCTCGTTCTCATCCGCGTTGATAGTCCCTATCAATTCCCTCTCTAGAATGATTATATTCTTCTATTTTTCCACCGTCTCTTTGCTAGTGTGAGACTAACACCCTATCCTAGCCGCTCATTGGTGGGGCGTCAACGACCTGAAGACCATATGGACGTACTGCCCTTTATAATATCGAGCTGTAATTGCACAAAAAAGTAGTTTTTTCCAGACTTTAGAGCCTTTTTGAGGGTCCAAACAGCATTTTCTGGGGCCGAGACTTACCGCACGTGTGCTGGGGTGTGTGCGCGTACCTAAATTTTTCAAAATTGCTAGAATTAGAAGTCCTGGTAGCGTAGTTTCCCGAGGGCTTTCCAACGCCACTGAAACCGGCTCAATCACAGCTCGTTCTCATCCGCGTTGGTAGTCCCTATCAATTCCCTCTCTAGAATGATTATATTCTTCTATTTTTCCACCGTCTCTTCGCTAGTGTGAGACTAACACCCTATTGTAGCCGCTCATTGGTGGGGCGTCTACGACCTGAAACCGTATGGACGTACTGCCATTTATAATATTGAGCTGTAATTGCGCCAAAAAGTAGTTTTTTCCGGACTTTAGAGCCTTTTTGAGGGTCCAAACGGCCTTTTCTGGGGCCGAGACTTACCGCACGTGTGCTGGGGTGTGTGCGCGTATGTAAATTTTTCCAGATCGCTAGAATTAGAAGTCCTGGTAGCCTAGTTTCCCGAGGGCTTTCCAACGCCACTGAAACTGGCTCAATCGGAGCTAGTTCTCCTCCCCGTTGATAGTCCCTATCAATTCCCTCTCTAGAATGATTATATTCTCCTATTTTTCCACCGTCTCTTCGCTAGTGTGAGACTAACACCCTATCGTAGCCGCTCATTGGTGGGGCGTCTATGACCTGAAGACCATATGGATGTACTGCCCTTTATAATATCGAGCTGTAATTGCACAAAAAAGTAGTTTATTCAAGACTTTAGAGCCTTTTTGAGGGTCCAAACGGCCTTTTCTGGGACCGAGACTTACTGCACGTGTGCTGGGGTGTGTGCGCGTATGTAAATTTTTCCAGATCGCTAGAATTAGAAGTCCTGGTAGCCTAGTTTCCCGAGGGCTTTCCAACGCCACTGAAACCGGCTCAATCGGAGCTCGTTCTCATCCGCGTTGATAGTCCCTATCAATTCCCTATCTAGAATGTTATATTCTTCTATTTTCCCACCGTCTCTTCGCTAGTGTGAGACTAACACCCTATCATAGCCGCTCATTGGTGGGCCGTCTACGACCTGAAGACCATATGGACGTACTGCACTTTATAATATTGAGCTGTAATTGCACAAAAAAGTAGTTTTTTCCAGAGTTTAGAGCCTTTTTGAGGGTCCAAACGGCCTTTTCTGGGGCCGAGACTTACCGCACGTGTGCTGGGGTGTGTGCGCATATGTAATATTTTCCAGATCGCTAGAATTATAAGTCCTGGTAGCCTACTTTCCCGAGGGCTTTCCAACGCCACTGAAACCGGCTCAATCGGAGCTCATTCTCATCCGCATTGATAGTCCCTATCAATTCCCTCTCTAGAATGATTATATTCTTCTATTTTTCCACTGTCTCTTCGCTAGTGTGAGACTAACACCCTATTGTAGCCGCTCATTGGTGGGGCGTCAACGACCTGAAGACCATGCGGACGTACTGCCATTTATAATATCGAGCTGTAATTGCAAAAAAAAGTAGTTTTTTCCAGACTTTAGAGCCTTTTTGAGGGTCCAAACGGCATTTTCTGGGCCGAGACTTACCGCACGTGTGCTGGGGTGTGTGCGCGTACCTAAATTTTTCTAGATTGCTAGAATTAGAAGTCCTGGTAGCATAGTTTCCCGAGGGCTTTCCTACACCACTGAAACCGGCTCCGTCGGAGCTCGTTCTCATCCGCGTTGATAGTCCCTATCAATTCCCTCTCTAGAATGATTATATTCTTCTAATTTTCCACCGTCCCTTCGCTAGTGTGAGACTAACACCCCATCGTAGCCGCTCATTGGTGGGGCATCTACGACCTGAAGACCGTATGGACGTACTGCCCTTTATAATATCGAGCTGTAATTGCGCAAAAAAGTAGTTTTTTCCGGACTTTAGAGCCTTTTTGAGGGTCCAAACGGCCTTTTCTGGGGCCGAGACTTACCGCACGTGTGCTGGGGTGTGTGCGCGTATGTAAATTTTTCCAGATCGCTAGAATTAGAAGTCCTGGTAGCCTAGTTTCCCGAGGGCTTTCCAACGCCACTGAAACTGGCTCAATCGGAGCTAGTTCTAATCCCCGTTGATAGTCCCTATCAATTCCCTCTCTAGAATGATTATATTCTCCTATTTTTCCACCGTCTCTTTGCTAGTGTCAGACTAACACCCTATCGTAGCCGCTCATTGGTGGGGCGTCTATGACCTGAAGACCATATGGACGTACTGCCCTTTATAATATCGAGCTGTAATTGCACAAAAAAGTTGTTTTTTCCAGACTTTAGAGCCTTTTTGAGGGTCCAAACGGCCTTTTCTGGGGCCGAGACTTACCGCAGGTGTGCTGAGGTGTGTGCGCGTATTTAAATTTTTCCAGATCGCTAGAATTAGAAGTCCTGGTAGCCTAGTTTCCCGAGGGCTTTCCAACGCCACTGAAACCGGCTCAATCGGAGCTCGTTCTCATCCGCGTTGATAGTCCCTATCAATTCCCTATCAAGAATGATTATATTCTTCTATTTTTCAACCGTTTCTTCGCTAGTGTGAGACTAACACCCTATTGTAGCTGCTCATTGGTGGGGCATCTACGACCTGAAGACCATATGGACGTACTGCCCTTTATAATGTCGAGCTATAATTGCACAAAAAAGTAGTTTTTTCCAGACTTTTGAGCCTTTTTGAGGGTCCAAACGGCCTTTTGTGGGGCCGAGACTTACCGCACGTGTGCTGGGGTGTGTGCGCGTACCTAAATTTTTCTAGATCGCTAGAATTAGAAGTCCTGGTAGCCTAGTTTCCCGAGGGCTTTCCAATTCCACAGAAACCGGCTCAATCGGAGCTCGTTCTCATCCGCGTTGATTGTCCCTATCAATTCCCTCTCTAGAATGATTATATTCTTCTATTTTCCCACCGTCTCTTCGCTAGTGTGAGACTAACACCCTATCATAGCCGCTCATTGGTGGGGCGTCTACGACCTGAAGACCATATGGACGTACTGCCCTTTATAATATCGAGCTGTAATTGCACAAAAAAGTGGTTTTTTCCAGACTTTAGAGCCTTTTTGAGGGTCCAAACGGCCTTTTCTGGGGCCGAGACTTACCGCACATGTGCTGGGGTGTGTGCGTGTATGTAAATTTTTCCAAATTGCTAGAATTAGAAGTCCTGGTAGCCTAGTTTCCCGAGGGCTTTCCAACGCCACTGAAACTGGCACAATCGGAGCTCGTTCCCATCCGCGTTGATAGTCCCTATCAATTCCCTCTCTAGAATGATTATATTCTTCTATTTTTCCACCGTCTCTTCGCTAGTGTGAGATTAACACCCTACCATAGCCGCTCATTGGTGGGGCGTCTACGAACTGAAGACCATATGGACGTACTGCCCTTTATAATGTCGAGCTATAATTGCACAAAAAAGTAGTTTTTTCCAGACTTTAGAGCCTTTTGGAGGGTCCAAATGGCCTTTTCTGGGGCCGAGACTTACCGCACGTGTGCTGGGGTGTGTGCGTGTACCTAAATTTTTCTAGATCGCTAGAATTAGAAGTCCGGGTAGCCTAGTTTCCCGAGGGCTTTCCAATGCCACTGAAACCGGCTCAATCGGAGCTCGTTCTCATCCGCGTTGATAGTCCCTATCAATTCCCTCTCTAGGATGATTATATTCTTCTATTTTCCCACCGTCTCTTCGCTAGTGTGAGACTAACACCCTATCGTAGCCTCTTATTGGTGGGGCGTCTACGACCTGAAGACCATATGGACGTACTGTCCTTTATAATATCGAGCTGTAATTGCACAAAAAAGTAGTTTTTTAAAGACTTTAGAGCCTTTTTGAGGGTCCAAACAGCCTTTTCTTGGGCCGAGACTTACCGCACGTGTGCTTGGGTGTGTGCGCGTATGTAATATTTTCCAGATTGCTAGAATTAGAAGTCTTCGTAGCCTAGTTTCCCGAGGGCTTTCCAACACCACTGAACCCGGCTCAATCAGAGCTCGTTCTCATCCGCGTTGATAGTCCCTATCAATTCCCTCTCTAGAATTATTATATTCTTCTATGTTTCCACTGTCTGTTCGCTAGTGTGAGACTAACACCCTATCGTAGCCACTCATTGGTGGGGCGTCTATGACCTGAAGACCATATGGACGTACCGCCCTTTATAATATCGAGCTGTAATTGCATGAAAAAGTAGTTTTTTCCAGACTTTTTAGCCTTTTTGAGGGTCCAAACGGCCTTTTCTGGGGCCGAGACTTACTGCATGTGTGCTGGGGTGTATGCGCATATGTAAATATTTCCAGACTGCTAGAATTAGAAGTCCTAGTAGGCTAGTTTCCCGAGGGCTTTCCAACGCCACTGAAACCGGCTCAATCGGAGCTCGTTCTCATCCGCGTTGATAGTCCCTATCAATTCCCTCTCTAGAATGATTATATTCTTCTATTTTTCCACCATCTCTTCGCTAGTGTGAGACTAACACCCTATCGTAGCCGCTCATTGGTGGGGCGTCTATGACCTGAAGACCATATGGACGTACTGCCCTTTATAATATCGAGCTGTAATTGCACAAAAAAGTAGTTTTTCCCAGACTTTAGAGCCTTTTTGAGGGTCCAAACGGCCTTTTCTGGGGCCGAGACTTACCGCACATGTGCTGGGGTGCGTGCGGTTACCTAAATTTTTCCAGATTGCTAGAATAAGAAGTCCTGGTAGCCTAGTTTCCCGAGGGCTTTCCAACGCCACTAAAACCGGCTCAATCGGAGCTCGTTCTCATCCGCGTGGATAGTCCCTATCAATTCCCTCCCTAGAATGATTATATTCTTCTATTTTTCCACCATCTCTTCGCTAGTGTGAGACTAACACCCTATTGTAGCCGCTCATTGGTGGGGCGTCTACGACCTGAAGACAATATGGACGTACTGCCCTTTATAATATCGAGCTGTAATTGCACAAAAAAGTAGTTTTTTCCAGACTTTAGATCCTTTTTGAGGGTCCAAACGGCCTTTTCTGGGCCGAGACTTACCGCACGTGTGCTGGTGTGTGTGCGCGTATGTAATATTTTCCAGATCGCTAGAATTAGAAGTCTTGGTAGCCTAGTTTCCCGAGGGCTTTCCAACGCCACTGAAACCGGCTCAATCGGAGCTCGTTCTCATCCACATTGATAGTCCCTATCAATTCCCTCTCTAGAATGATTATATTCTTCTATTTTTCCACCGTCTCTTTGCTAGTGTGAGACTAACACCCTATCGTAGCCGCTCATTGGTGGGGCATCTATGACCTGAAGATCATATGGACGTACTGCCCTTTATAATATCGAGCAGTAATTGCACAAAAAAGTTGTTTCTTCCAGACTTTAGAGCCTTTTTGAGGGTCCAAACGGCCTTTTCTCGGCCGAGACTTACCGCACGTGTGCTGGGGTGTGTGCGTGTCTGTAATATTTTCCAGATTGCTAGGATTAGAAGTCCTGGTAGCGTAGTTTCCCGAGGGCTTTCCAACGCCACTGAAACAGGCTCAATCAGACCTCGTTCTCATCCACGTTGATAGTCCCTATCAATTCCCTCTCTAGAATGATTATATTCTTCTATTTTTCCACCGTCTCTTCGCTAGTGTGAGACTAACTCCCTATCATAGCCGCTCATTGGTGGGGTGTCTACGACCTGAAGACCATATGGACGTACTGCCCTTTATAATATTGAGCTGTAATTGCACAAAAAAGTAGTTTTTTCCAGACTTTAGAGCCTTTTTGAGGGTCCAGACGGCCTTTTCTGGGGCCGAGACTTACCGCACATGTGCTAGGGTGTGTGCGCGTATGTAAATTTTTCCAGATTGCTAGAATTAGAAGTCCTGGTAGCCTAGTTTCCTGAGGGCTTTCCAACGCCACTGAAACCGGCCCAATCGGAGGTCGTTCTCATCCCCGTTGATAGTCCCTATCAATTTCCCTCTCTAGAATGATTATATTCTTTTATTTTTCCGCCGTCTCTTCCCTAGTGTGAGACTAACACCCTATCGTAGCCGCTCATTGGTGGGGCGTCTACGACCTGAAGACCATATGGACGTACTGCCCTTTATATTATCGAGCTGTAATTGCACAAAAAATTAGTTTTTTCCAGACTTTAGAGCCTTTTTGAGGGTCCAAACGGCCTTTTCTGGGGCCGAGACTTACCACACGTGTGCTGGGGTGTGTGCGTGTATGTAAATTTTTCCAGATCGCTAGAATTAGAAGTCCTACTAGCCTAGTTTCCTGAGGGCTTTCCAACGCCACCGAAACCGGCTCAATCGGAGCTCGTTCTCATCCGCGTTGATAGTCCCTATCAATTCCCTCTCTAGAATGATTATATTCTTCTATTTTTCCACCGTCTATTTGCTAGTGTGAGACTAACACCCTATCGTAGCCGCTCATTGGTGGGGCGTCAACGACCTGAAGACCATATGGACGTACTGCCCTTTATAATATCGAGCTGTAATTGCACAAAAAAGTAGTTTTTTCCAGACTTTAGAGCCTTTTTGAGGGTCCAAACGGCCTTTTCTGGGGCCGAGACTTATCACACGTGTGCTGGGGTGTGTACGCGTATGTAAATTTTTCCAGATTGCTAGAATTAGAAGTCCTGGTCGCCTAGTTTCCCGAGGGCTTTCCAACGCCACTGAAACCGGCTCAATCGGAGCTCGTTCTCATCCCCGTTGATAGTCCCTATCAATTCCCTCTCTAGAATGATTAGATTCTCCTATTTTTCCACTGTCTCTTCGCTAGTGTGAGACTAACACCCTATCGTAGCCGCTCATTGGTGGGGCGTCTACGACCTGAAGACCATATGGACGTACTGCCCTTTATAATATCGAGCTGTAATTGCACAAAAAAGTAGTTTTTTACAGACTTTAGAGCCTTTTTGAGGGTCCAAACGGCCTTTTCTGGGGCCGAGACTTATCACACGTGTGCTGGGGTGTGTGCGCGTATGTAAATTTTTCCAGATTGCTAGAATTAGAAGTCTTGGTAGCCTAGTTTCCCGAGGGCTTTCCAACGCCACTGAAACCGGCTCAATCGGAGCTCGTTCTCATCCCCGTTGATAGTCCCTATCAATTCCCTCTCTAGAATGATTATATTCTTCTATTTTTCCACCGTCTCTTCGCTAGTGTGAGACTAACTCCCTATCATAGCCGCTCATTGGTGGGGTGTCTACGACCTGAAGACCATATGGACGTACTGCCCTTTATAATATCGAGCTGTAATTGCACAAAAAAGTAGTTTTTTCCAGACTTTAGAGCCTTTTTGAGGGTCCAGACGGCCTTTTCTGGGGCCGAGACTTACCGCACATGTGCTAGGGTGTGTGCGCGTATGTAAATTTTTCCAGATTGCTAGAATTAGAAGTCCTGGTAGCCTAGTTTCCTGAGGGCTTTCCAACGCCACTGAAACCGGCCCAATCGGAGCTCGTTCTCATCCCCGTTGATAGTCCCTATCAATTTCCCTCTCTAGAATGATTATATTCTTTTATTTTTCCGCCGTCTCTTCGCTAGTGTGAGACTAACACCCTATCGTAGCCGCTCATTGGTGGGGCGTCTACGACCTGAAGACCATATGGACGTACTGCCCTTTATAATATCGAGCTGTAATTGCACAAAAAAGTAGTTTTTTACAGACTTTAGAGCCTTTTTGAGGGTCCAAACGGCCTTTTCTGGGGCCGAGACTTATCACACGTGTGCTGGGGTGTGTGCGCGTATGTAAATTTTTCCAGATTGCTAGAATTAGAAGTCTTGGTAGCCTAGTTTCCCGAGGGCTTTCCAACGCCACTGAAACCGGCTCAATCGGAGCTCGTTCTCATCCCCGTTGATAGTCCCTATCAATTCCCTCTCTAGAATGATTAGATTCTCCTATTTTTCCACCGTCTCTTCGCTAGTGTGAGACTAACACCCTATCGTAGCCGCTCATTGGTGGGGCGTCTACGACCTGAAGACCATATGGACGTACTGCCCTTTATAATATCGAGCTGTAATTACACAAAAAAGTAGTTTTTTACAGACTTTAGAGCCTTTTTGAGGGTCCAAACGGCCTTTTCTAGGGCCGAGACTTACCGCACGTGTGCTGGGGTGTGTGCATGTATGTAATATTTTCTAGATTGCTAGAATTAGAAGTCCTGGTAGCCTAGTTTCCCGAGGGCTTTCCAACGCCACTGAAACAGGCTCAATCAGACCTCGTTCTCATCCACGTTGATAGTCCCTATCAATTCCCTTTCTAGAATGATTATATTCTTCTATTTTTCCACCGTCTCTTCGCTAGTGTGAGGCTAACACCCTATCGTAGCCGCTCATTGGTGGGGCGTCTACGACCTGAAGACCTTATGGGCGTACTGCCCTTTATAATATCGAGCTGTAATTGCAAAAAAAATAGTTTTTTCCAGACTTTAGAGCCTTTTTGAGGGTCCAAACGGCCTTTTCTGGGGCCGAGACTTACCGCACGTGTGCTAGGGTGTGTGCGCGTATGTAAATTTTTCCAGATTGCTAGAATTAGAAGTCCTGGTAGCCTAGTTTCCTGAGGGCTTTCCAACGCCACTGAAACCGGCCCAATCGGAGCTCGTTATCATCCCCGTTGATAGTCCCTATCAATTTCCCTCTCTAGAATGATTATATTCTTCTATTTTTCCGCCGTCTCCTCGCTAGTGTGAGACTAACACCCTATCGTAGCCGCTCATTGGTGGGGCGTCTACGACCTGAAGACCATATGGACGTATTGCCCTTTATTATATCGAGCTGTAATTGCACAAAAAAGTAGTTTTTTTCCATACTTTAGAGCCTTTTTGAGGGTCCAAACGGCCTTTTCTGGGGCCGAGACTTACCACACGTGTGCTGAGGTGTGTGCGTGTATGTAAATTTTTCCAGATCGCTAGAATTAGAAGTCCTAGTAGCCTAGTTTCCTGAGGGCTTTCCAACGCCACTGAAACCGGCTCAATCGGAGCTCGTTCTCATCCGCGTTGATAGTCCCTATCAATTCCCTCTCTAGAATGATTATATTCTTCTATTTTTCCACCATCTCTTTGCTAGTGTGAGACTAACACCCTATCGTAGCCGCTCATTGGTGGGGCATCTATGACCTGAAGACCATATGGACGTACTGCCCTTTATAATATCGAGCAGTAATTGCACAAAAAAGTTGTTTCTTTCAGACTTTAGAGCCTTTTTGAGGGTCCAAATGGCCTTTTCTCGGCCGAGACTTACCGCACGTGTGCTGGGGTGTGTGCGCGTCTGTAATATTTTCCAGATTGCTAGAATTAGAAGTCCTGGTAGCCTAGTTTACCGAGGGCTTTCCAACGCCACTGAAACAGGCTCAATCAGACCTCGTTCTCATCCACGTTGATAGTCCCTATCAATTCCCTCTCTAGAATGATTATATTCTTCTATTTTTCCACCGTCTCTTCGCTAGTGTGAGTATAACACCCTATCATAGCCGCTCATTGGTGGGGTGTCTATGACCTGAAGACCATATGGACGTACTGCCCTTTATAATATCGAGCTGTAATTGCACAAAAAAGTAGTTTTTTCCAGACTTTAGAGCCTTTTTGAGGGTCCAGACGGCCTTTTCTGGGGCCGAGACTTACCGCACATGTGCTAGGGTGTGTGCGCGTATGTAAATTTTTCCAGATTGCTAGAATTAGAAGTCCTGGTAGCCTAGTTTCCTGAGGGCTTTCCAACGCCACTGAAACCGGCCCAATCGGAGCTCGTTCTCATCCCCGTTGATAGTCCCTATCAATTTCCCTCTCTAGAATGATTATATTCTTTTATTTTTCCGCCGTCTCTTCGCTAGTGTGAGACTAACACCCTATCGTAGCCGCTCATTGGTGGGGCGTCTACGACCTGAAGACCATATGGACGTACTGCCCTTTATAATATCGAGCTGTAATTGCACAAAAAAGTAGTTTTTTCCAGACTTTAGAGCCTTTTTGAGGGTCCAAACGGCCTTTTCTGGGGCCGAGACTTACCACACGTGTGCTGGGGTGTGTGCGTGTATGTAAATTTTTCCAGATCGCTAGAATTAGAAGTCCTACTAGCCTAGTTTCCTGAGGGCTTTCCAACGCCACTGAAACCGGCTCAATCGGAGCTCGTTCTCATCCGCGTTGATAGTCCCTATCAATTCCCTCTCTAGAATGATTATATTCTTCTATTTTTCCACCGTCTATTTGCTAGTGTGAGACTAACACCCTATCGTAGCCGCTCATTGGTGGGGCGTCAACGACCTGAAGACCATATGGACGTACTGCCCTTTATAATATCGAGCTGTAATTGCACAAAAAAGTAGTTTTTTCCAGACTTTAGAGCCTTTTTGAGGGTCCAAACGGCCTTTTCTGGGGCCGAGACTTATCACACGTGTGCTGGGGTGTGTACGCGTATGTAAATTTTTCCAGATTGCTAGAATTAGAAGTCCTGGTAGCCTAGTTTCCCGAGGGCTTTCCAACGCCACTGAAACCGGCTCAATCGGAGCTCGTTCTCATCCCCGTTGATAGTCCCTATCAATTCCCTCTCTAGAATGATTAGATTCTCCTATTTTTCCACTGTCTCTTCGCTAGTGTGAGACTAACACCCTATCGTAGCCGCTCATTGGTGGGGCGTCTACGACCTGAAGACCATATGGACGTACTGCCCTTTATAATATCGAGCTGTAATTGCACAAAAAAGTAGTTTTTTCCAGACTTTAGAGCCTTTTTGAGGGTCCAAACGGCCTTTTCTGGGGCCGAGACTTATCACACGTGTGCTGGGGTGTGTGCGCATATGTAAATTTTTCCAGATTGCTAGAATTAGAAGTCTTGGTAGCCTAGTTTCCCGAGGGCTTTCCAACGCCACTGAAACCGGCTCAATCGGAGCTCGTTCTCATCCCCGTTGATAGTCCCTATCAATTCCCTCTCTAGAATGATTAGATTCTCCTATTTTTCCACCGTCTCTTCGCTAGTGTGAGACTAACACCCTATCGTAGCCGCTCATTGGTGGGGCGTCTACGACCTGAAGACCATATGGACGTACTGCCCTTTATAATATCGAGCTGTAATTGCACAAAAAAGTAGTTTTTTACGGACTTTAGAGCCTTTTTGAGGGTCCAAACGGCCTTTTCTAGGGCCGAGACTTACCGCACGTGTGCTGGGGTGTGTGCATGTATGTAATATTTTCCAGATTGCTAGAATTAGAAGTCCTGGTAGCCTAGTTTCCCGAGGGCTTTCCAACGCCACTGAAACCGGCTCAATCGGAGCTCGTTCTCATCCCCGTTGATAGTCCCTATCAATTCCCTCTCTAGAATGATTAGATTCTCCTATTTTTCCACCATCTCTTCGCTAGTGTGAGACTAACACCCTATCGTAGCCGCTCATTGGTGGGGCGTCTACGACCTGAAGACCATATGGACGTACTGCCCTTTATAATATCGAGCAGTAATTGCACAAAAAAGTAGTTTTTGCCAGACTTTAGAGCCTTCTTGAGGGTCCAAACGGCCTTTTCTGGGGCCGAGACTTACCGCACGTGTGCTGGGGTGTGTGCGCATATGTAATATTTTCCAGATCACTAGAATTAGAAGTCCTGGTAGCCTAGTTTCCTGAGGGCTTTCCAACGCCACTGAAACCGGCCCAATCGGAGCTCGTTCTCATCCCCGTTGATAGTCCCTATCAATTTCCCTCTCTAGAATGATTATATTCTTCTATTTTTCCGCCGTCTCTTCGCTAGTGTGAGAATAACACCCTATCGTAGCCGCTCATTGGTGGGGCGTTTACGACCTGAAGACCATATGGACGTATTGCCCTTTATAATATCGAGCTGTAATTGCACAAAAAAGTAGTTTTTTCTAGACTTTAGAGCCTTTTTGAGGGTCCAAACGGCCTTTTCTGGGGCCGAGACTTACCACACGTGTGCTGGGGTGTGTGCGTGTATGTAAATTTTTCCAGATCGCTAGAATTAGAAGTCCTAGTAGCCTAGTTTCCTGAGGGCTTTCCAACGCCACTGAAACCGGCTCAATCGGAGCTCGTTCTCATCCGCGTTGATAGTCCCTATCAATTCCCTCTCTACAATGATTATATTCTTCTATTTTTCCACCGTCTATTTGCTAGTGTGAGACTAACACCCTATCGTAGCCGCTCATTGGTGGGGCGTCAATGACCTGAAGACCATATGGACGTACTGCCCTTTATAATATCGAGCTGTAATTGCAGAAAAAAGTAGTTTTTTCCAGACTTTAGAGCCTTTTTGAGGGTCCAAACGGCCTTTTCTAGGGCCGAGACTTATCACACGTGTGCTGGGGTGTGTGCGCGTATGTAAATTTTTCCAGATTGCTAGAATTAGAAGTCCTGGTAGCCTAGTTTCCCGAGGGCTTTCCAACGCCACTGAAACCGGCTCAATCGGAGCTCGTTCTCATCCACTTTGATAGTCCCTATCAATTCCCTCTCTAGAATGATTATATTCTTCTATTTTTCCACCGTCTCTTTGCTAGTGTGAGACTAACACCCTATCGTAGCCACTCATTGGTGGGGCGTCTACGACCTGAAGACCATATGGACGTACTGCCCTTTATAATATCGAGCTGTAATTGCACAAAAAAAGTAGTTTTTCCAGACTTTAGAGCCTTTTTGAGGGTCCAAACGGCCTTTTCTGGGGCCGAGACTTACCGCACGTGTGCTGGGGTGTGTGCGCATATGTAATATTTTCCTGATCGCTAGAATTAGAAGTCCTGGTAGCCTAGTTTCCCGAGGGCTTTCCAACGCCACTGAAACCGGCTCAATCGGAGCTCGTTCTCATCCGCGTTGATAGTCCCTATCAATTTCCCTCTCTAGAATGAATATATTCTTCTTTTTTTCCACCGTCTCTTCGCTAGTGTGAGACTAACACCCCATCGTAGCCACTCATTGGTGGGGCGTCTACGACCTGAAGACCACATGGACGTACTGCCCTTTATAATGTCGAGCTGTAATTGCACAAAAAAGTAGTTTTTTCCAGACTTCAGAGCCTTTTTGAGGGTCCAAACGGCCTTTTCTGGGGCCGAGACTTACCGCACGTGTGCTGGGGTGTGTGCGCGTACCTAAATTTTTCTAGATCGCTAGAATTAGGAGTCTTGGTAGCCTAGTTTCCCGAGGGCTTTCCAATGCCACTGAAACCGGCTCAATCGGAGCTCGTTCTCATCCGCGTTGATAGTCCCTATCAATTCCCTCTCTAGAATGATTATATTCTTCTATTTTCCCACCGTCTCTTTGCTAGTGTGAAACTAACACCCTATCGTATCCGCTCATTGGTGGGGCGTCTACGACTTGAAGACCATATGGACGTACTGCCCTTTATAATATCGAGCTGTAATTGCACAAAAAAGTAGTTTTTTCCAGACTTTAGAGCCTTTTTGACGGTCCAAACGGCCTTTTCTGGGGCCAAGACTTACCGCATGTATGCTGGGGTGTGTGCGCGTATGTAATATTTTCCAGATCGCTAGAATTAGAAGTCCTGGTAGCATAGTTTCCTGAGGGCTTTCCAACGCCACTGAAACCGGCTCAATCGGAGCTCGTTCTCATCCGCGTTGATAGTCCCTACCAATTTCCCTCTCTAGAATGATTATATTCTTCTATTTTTCCACTGTCTCTTCGCAAGTGTGAGACTAACACCCTATCATAGCCGCTCATTGGTGGGGCATCTACGACTTGAAGACCATATAGACGTACTGCCCTTTATAATATCGAACTGTAATTGCATAAAAAAGTAGTTTTTTTCCAGACTTTAGAGCCTTTTAGAGGGTCCAAACGGTCTTTTCTGGGGCCGAGACTTACCGCACGTGTGCTGGGGTGTGTGCGCGTATGTAAATTTTTCCAGATCGCTAGAATTAGAAGTCCTGGTAGCCTAGTTTCCCGAGGGCTTTCCAACGCCACTGAAACCGGCTCAATCGGAGCTCCTTCTCATCCGCGGTGATAGTCCCTATCAATTCCCTCTCTAGAATGATTATATTCTTCTATTTTTCCACTATCTCTTCGCTAGTGTGAGACTAACACCCTATCATAGCCGCTCATTGGTGGGGCGTCTACGACCTGAAGACCATGTGGACGTACTGCCCTTTATAATATCGAGCTGTAATTGCACAAAAAAGTAGTTTTTTCCAGACTTTAGAGCCTTTTTGAGGGTCCAAACGGCCTTTTCAAGGGCCGAGACTTACCGCACGTGTGCTGGGGTGTGTGCACGTATGTAATATTTTCTAGATTGCTAGAATTAGAAGTCCTGGTAGCCTAGTTTCCCGAGGGCTTTCCAACGCCACTGAAACAGGCTCAATCAGACCTCGTTCTCATCCACGTTGATAGTCCCTATCAATTCCCTTTCTAGAATGATTATAATCTTCTATTTTTCCACCGTCTCTTCGCTAGTGTGAGACTAACACCCTATCGTAGCCGCTCATTGGTGGGGCGTCTACGACCTGAAGACCATATGGACGTACTGCCCTTTATAATATCGAGCTGTAATTGCAAAAAAAATAGTTTTTTCCAGACTTTAGAGCCTTTTTGAGGGTCCAAACGGCCTTTTCTGGGGCCGAAACTTACCGCACGTGTGCTAGGGTGTGTGCGCGTATGTAAATTTTTCCAGATTGCTAGAATTAGAAGTCCTGGTAGCCTAGTTTCCTGAGGGCTGTCCAACGCCACTGAAACCGGCCCAATCGGAGCTCGTTCTCATCCCCGTTGATAGTCCCTATCAATTTCCCTCTCTAGAATGATTATATTCTTCTATTTTTCCGCCGTCTCTTCGCTAGTGTGAGACTAACACCCTATCGTAGCCGCTCATTGGTGGGGCGTCTACGACCTGAAGACCATATGGACGTATTGCCCTTTATAATATCGAGCTGTAATTGCACAAAAAAGTAGTTTTTTCCAGACTTTAGAGCCTTTTTGAGGGTCCAAACGGCCTTTTCTGGGGCCGAGACTTACCACACGTGTGCTGGGGTGTGTCCGTGTATGTAAATTTTTCCAGATCGCTAGAATTAGAAGTCCTAGTAGCCTAGTTTCCTGAGGGCTTTCCAACGCCACTGAAACCGGCTCAATCGGAGCTCGTTCTCATCCGCGTTGATAGTCCCTATCAATTCCCTCTCTAGAATGATTATATTCTTCTATTTTTCCACCGTCTATTTGCTAGTGTGAGACTAACACCCTATCGTAGCCGCTCATTGGTGGGGCGTCAATGACCTGAAGACCATATGGACGTACTGCCCTTTATAATATCGAGCTGTAATTGCACAAAAAAGTAGTTTTTTCCAGACTTTAGAGCCTTTTTGAGGGTCCAAACGGCCTTTTCTAGGGCCGAGACTTATCACACGTGTGCTGGGGTGTGTGCGCGTATGTAAATTTTTCCAGATTGCTAGAATTAGAAGTCCTGGTAGCCTAGTTTCCCGAGGGCTTTCCAACGCCACTGAAACCGGCTCAATCGGAGCTCGTTCTCATCCCCGTTGATAGTCCCTATCAATTCCCTCTCTAGAATGATTAGATTCTCCTATTTTTCCACCGTCTCTTCGCTAGTGTGAGACTAACACCCTATCGTAGCCGCTCATTGGTGGGGCGTCTACGACCTGAAGACCATATGGACGTACTGCCCTTTATAATATCGAGCAGTAATTGCACAAAAAAGTAGTTTTTGCCAGACTTTAGAGCCTTCTTGAGGGTCCAAACGGCCTTTTCTGGGGCCGAGACTTACCGCACGTGTGCTGGGGTGTGTGCGCATATGTAATATTTTCCAGATCACTAGAATTAGAAGTCCTGGTAGCCTAGTTTCCTGAGGGCTTTCCAACGCCACTGAAACCGGCTCAATCGGAGCTCGTTCTCATCCACTTTGATAGTCCCTATCAATTCCCTCTCTAGAATGATTATATTCTTCTATTTTTCCACTGTCTCTTCGCTAGCGTGAGACTAACACCCTATCGTAGCCACTCATTGGTGGGGCGTCTACGACCTGAAGACCATATGGACGTACTGCCCTTTATAATATCGAGCTGTAATTGCACAAAAAAAGTAGTTTTTCCAGACTTTAGAGCCTTTTTGAGGGTCCAAACGGCCTTTTCTGGGGCCGAGACTTACCGCACGTGTACTGGGGTGTGTGCGCATATGTAATATTTTCCTGATCGCTAGAATTAGAAGTCCTGGAAGCCTAGTTTCCCGAGGGCTTTCCAACGCCACTGAAACCGGCTCAATCGGAGCTCGTTCTCATCCGCGTTGATAGTCCCTATCAATTTCCCTCTCTAGAATGAATATATTCTTCTATTTTTCCACCGTCTCTTCGCTAGTGTGAGACTAACACCCTATCGTAGCCACTCATTGGTGGGGCGTCTACGACCTGAAGACCATATGGACGTACTGCCCTTTATAATGTCGAGCTGTAATTGCACAAAAAAGTAGTTTTTTCCAGACTTCAGAGCCTTTTTGAGGGTCCAAACGGCCTTTTCTGGGGCCGAGACTTACCGCACGTGTGCTGGGGTGTGTGCGCGTACCTAAATTTTTCTAGATCGCTAGAATTAGAAGTCTTGGTAGCCTAGTTTCCCGAGGGCTTTCCAATGCCACTGAAACCGGCTCAATCGGAGCTCGTTCTCATCCGCGTTGATAGTCCCTATCAATTCCCTCTCTAGAATGATTATATTCTTCTATTTTCCCACCGTCTCTTTGCTAGTGTGAAACTAACACCCTATCGTAGCCGCTCATTGGTGGGGCGTCTACGACTTGAAGACCATATGGACGTACTGCCCTTTATAATATCGAGCTGTAATTGCACAAAAAAGTAGTTTTTTCCAGACTTTAGAGCCTTTTTGACGGTCCAAACGGCCTTTTCTGGGGCCGAGACTTACCGCATGTATGCTGGGGTGTGTGCGCGTATGTAATATTTTCCAGATCGCTAGAATTAGAAGTCCTGGTAGCATAGTTTCCTGAGGGCTTTCCAACGCCACTGAAACCGGCTCAATCGGAGCTCGTTCTCATCCGCGTTGATAGTCCCTACCAATTTCCCTCTCTAGAATGATTATATTCTTCTATTTTTCCACTGTCTCTTCGCAAGTGTGAGACTAACACCCTATCATAGCCGCTCATTGGTGGGGCGCCTACGACTTGAAGACCATATAGACGTACTGCCCTTTATAATATCGAGCTGTAATTGCATAAAAAAGTAGTTTTTTTCCAGACTTTAGAGCCTTTTAGAGGGTCCAAACGGTCTTTTCTGGGGCCGAGACTTACCGCACGTGTGCTGGGGTGTGTGCGCGTATGTAAATTTTTCCAGATCGCTGGAATTAGAAGTCTTGGTAGCCTAGTTTCCCGAGGGCTTTCCAACGCCACTGAAACCGGCTCAATCGGAGCTCCTTCTCATCCGCGGTGATAGTCCCTATCAATTCCCTCTCTAGAATGATTATATTCTTCTATTTTTCCACTGTCTCTTCGCTAGTGTGAGACTAACACCCTATCATAGCCGCTCATTGGTGGGGCGTCTACGACCTGAAGACCATGTGGACGTACTGCCCTTTATAATATCGAGCAGTAATTGCACAAAAAAGTAGTTTTTGCCAGACTTTAGAGCCTTTTTGAGGGTCCAAACGGCCTTTTCTAGGGCCGAGACTTATCACACGTGTGCTGGGGTGTGTGCGCGTATGTAAATTTTTCCAGATTGCTAGAATTAGAAGTCCTGGTAGCCTAGTTTCCCGAGGGCTTTCCAACGCCACTGAAACCGGCTCAATCGGAGCTCGTTCTCATCCCCGTTGATAGTCCCTATCAATTCCCTCTCTAGAATGATTAGATTCTCCTATTTTTCCACCATCTCTTCGCTAGTGTGAGACTAACACCCTATCGTAGCCGCTCATTGGTGGGGCGTCTACGACCTGAAGACCATATGGACGTACTGCCCTTTATAATATCGAGCAGTAATTGCACAAAAAAGTAGTTTTTGCCAGACTTTATAGCCTTCTTGAGGGTCCAAACGGCCTTTTCTGGGGCCGAGACTTACCGCACGTGTGCTGGGGTGTGTGCGCATATGTAATATTTTCCAGATCACTAGAATTAGAAGTCCTGGTAGCCTAGTTTCCTGAGGGCTTTCCAACGCCACTGAAACCGGCTCAATCGGAGCTCGTTCTCATCCACTTTGATAGTCCCTATCAATTCCCTCTCTAGAATGATTATATTCTTCTATTTTTCCACTGTCTCTTCGCTAGCGTGAGACTAACACCCTATCGTAGCCACTCATTGGTGGGGCGTCTACGACCTGAAGACCATATGGACGTACTGCCCTTTATAATATCGAGCTGTAATTGCACAAAAAAAGTAGTTTTTCCAGACTTTAGAGCCTTTTTGAGGGTCCAAACGGCCTTTTCTGGGGCCGAGACTTACCGCACGTGTGCTGGGGTGTGTGCGCATATGTAATATTTTCCTGATCGCTAGAATTAGAAGTCCTGGAAGCCTAGTTTCCCGAGGGCTTTCCAACGCCACTGAAACCGGCTCAATCGGAGCTCGTTCTCATCCGCGTTGATAGTCCCTATCAATTTCCCTCTCTAGAATGAATATATTCTTCTATTTTTCCACCGTCTCTTCGCTAGTGTGAGACTAACACCCTATCGTAGCCACTCATTGGTGGGGCGTCTACGACCTGAAGACCATATGGACGTACTGCCCTTTATAATGTCGAGCTGTAATTGCACAAAAAAGTAGTTTTTTCCAGACTTCAGAGCCTTTTTGAGGGTCCAAACGGCCTTTTCTGGGGCCGAGACTTACCGCACGTGTGCTGGGGTGTGTGCGCGTACCTAAATTTTTCTAGATCGCTAGAATTAGAAGTCTTGGTAGCCTAGTTTCCCGAGGGCTTTCCAATGCCACTGAAACCGGCTCAATCGGAGCTCGTTCTCATCCGCGTTGATAGTCCCTATCAATTCCCTCTCTAGAATGATTATATTCTTCTATTTTCCCACCGTCTCTTTGCTAGTGTGAAACTAACACCCTATCGTAGCCGCTCATTGGTGGGGCGTCTACGACTTGAAGACCATATGGACGTACTGCCCTTTATAATATCGAGCTGTAATTGCACAAAAAAGTAGTTTTTTCCAGACTTTAGAGCCTTTTTGACGGTCCAAACGGCCTTTTCTGGGGCCGAGACTTACCGCATGTATGCTGGGGTGTGTGCGCGTATGTAATATTTTCCAGATCGCTAGAATTAGAAGTCCTGGTAGCATAGTTTCCTGAGGGCTTTCCAACGCCACTGAAACCGGCTCAATCGGAGCTCGTTCTCATCCGCGTTGATAGTCCCTACCAATTTCCCTCTCTAGAATGATTATATTCTTCTATTTTTCCACTGTCTCTTCGCAAGTGTGAGACTAACACCCTATCATAGCCGCTCATTGGTGGGGCGCCTACGACTTGAAGACCATATAGACGTACTGCCCTTTATAATATCGAGCTGTAATTGCATAAAAAAGTAGTTTTTTTCCAGACTTTAGAGCCTTTTAGAGGGTCCAAACGGTCTTTTCTGGGGCCGAGACTTACCGCACGTGTGCTGGGGTGTGTGCGCGTATGTAAATTTTTCCAGATCGCTGGAATTAGAAGTCTTGGTAGCCTAGTTTCCCGAGGGCTTTCCAACGCCACTGAAACCGGCTCAATCGGAGCTCCTTCTCATCCGCGGTGATAGTCCCTATCAATTCCCTCTCTAGAATGATTATATTCTTCTATTTTTCCACTGTCTCTTCGCTAGTGTGAGACTAACACCCTATCATAGCCGCTCATTGGTGGGGCGTCTACGACCTGAAGACCATGTGGACGTACTGCCCTTTATAATATCGAGCAGTAATTGCACAAAAAAGTAGTTTTTTCCAGACTCTAGAACCTTTTTGTGGGTACAAACGGCCTTTTCTGGGGCCGAGACTTACCGCACGTGTGCTAGGGTGTGTGCGCGTATGTAAATTTTTCCAGATTGCTAGAATTAGAAGTCCTGGTAGCCTAGTTTCCTGAGGGCTTTCCAACGCCACTGAAACTGGCTCAATCGGAGCTCGTTCTCATCCGCGTTGATAGTCCCTATCAATTCCCTCTCTAGAATGATTATATTCTTCTATTTTTCCACTGTCTCTTCGCTAGTGTGAGACTAACACCCTATCGTAGCCGCTCATTGGTGGGGCGTCAACGACCTCAAGACCATATGGACGTACTGCCCTTTATAATATCGAGTTGTAATTGCACAAAAAAGTAGTTTTTTCCAGACTTTAGAGCCTTTTTGAGGGTCCAAACGGCCTTTTCTGGGGCCGAGACTTACCGCACATGTGCTTGGGTGTGTGCGCGTATGTAATATTTTCCAGATCGCTAGAATTAGAAGTCCTGGTAGCCTAGTTTCCTGAGGGCTTTCCAACGCCACTGAACCCGGCTCAATCGGAGCTCGTTCTCATCCGCGTTGATAGTCCCTATCAATTCCCTCTCTAGAATTATTATATTCTTCTATTTTTCCACCGTCTCTTCGCTAGTCTGAGACTAACACCCTATCGTAGCCACTCATTGGTGGGGCGTTTATGACCTGAAGACCATATGGACGTACTGCCCTTTATAATATCGAGCTGTAATTGCACAAAAAAGTAGTTTTTCCAGACTTTAGAGCCTTTTTGAGGGTCCAAACGGCCTTTTCTGGGGCCGAGACTTACCGCACGTGTGCTGGGGTGTGTGCGCATATGTAATATTTTCTTGATCGCTAGAATTAGAAGTCCTGGTAGCCTAGTTTCCCGAGGGCTTTCCAACGCCACTGAAACCGGCTCAATCGGAGCTCGTTCTCATCCGCGTTGATAGTCCCTATCAATTTCCCTCTCTAGAATGAATATATTCTTCTATTTTTCCACCGTCTCTTCGCTAGTGTGAGACTAACACCCTATCGTAGCCACTCATTGGTGGGGCGTCTACGACCTGAAGACCATATGGACGTACTGCCCTTTATAATGTCGAGCTGTAATTGCACAAAAAAGTAGTTTTTTCCAGACTTCAGAGCCTTTTTGAGGGTCCAAACGGCCTTTTCTGGGGCCGAGACTTACCGCACGTGTGCTGGGGTGTGTGCGCGTACCTAAATTTTTCTAGATCGCTAGAATTAGAAGTCTTGGTAGCCTAGTTTCCCGAGGGCTTTCCAATGCCACTGAAACCGGCTCAATCGGAGCTCGTTCTCATCCGCGTTGATAGTCCCTATCAATTCCCTCTCTAGAATGATTATATTCTTCTATTTTCCCACCATCTCTTTGCTAGTGTGAAACTAACACCCTATCGTAGCCGCTCATTGGTGGGGCGTCTACGACTTGAAGACCATATGGACGTACTGCCCTTTATAATATCGAGCTGTAATTGCACAAAAAAGTAGTTTTTTCCAGACTTTAGAGACTTTTTGACGGTCCAAACGGCCTTTTCTGGGGCCGAGACTTACCGCATGTATGCTGGGGTGTGTGCGCGTATGTAATATTTTCCAGATCGCTAGAATTAGAAGTCCTGGTAGCATAGTTTCCTGAGGGCTTTCCAACGCCACTGAAACCGGCTCAATCGGAGCTCGTTCTCATCCGCGTTGATAGTCCCTACCAATTTCCCTCTCTAGAATGATTATATTCTTCTATTTTTCCACTGTCTCTTCGCAAGTGTGAGACTAACACCCTATCATAGCCGCTCATTGGTGGGGCGCCTACGACTTGAAGACCATATAGACGTACTGCCCTTTATAATATCGAGCTGTAATTGCATAAAAAAGTAGTTTTTTTCCAGACTTTAGAGCCTTTTAGAGGGTCCAAACGGTCTTTTCTGGGGCCGAGACTTACCGCACGTGTGCTGGGGTGTGTGCGCGTATGTAAATTTTTCCAGATCGCTGGAATTAGAAGTCTTGGTAGCCTAGTTTCCTGAGGGCTTTCCAACGCCACTGAAACCGGCTCAATCGGAGCTCCTTCTCATCCGCGGTGATAGTCCCTATCAATTCCCTCTCTAGAATGATTATATTCTTCTATTTTTCCACTGTCTCTTCGCTAGTGTGAGACTAACACCCTATCATAGCCGCTCATTGGTGGGGCGTCTACGACCTGAAGACCATGTGGACGTACTGCCCTTTATAATATCGAGCTGTAATTGCACAAAAAAGTAGTTTTTTCCAGACTCTAGAACCTTTTTGTGGGTACAAACGGCCTTTTCTGGGGCCGAGACTTACCGCACGTGTGCTAGGGTGTGTGCGCGTATGTAAATTTTTCCAGATTGCTAGAATTAGAAGTCCTGGTAGCCTAGTTTCCTGAGGGCTTTCCAACGCCACTGAAACTGGCTCAATCGGAGCTCGTTCTCATCCGCGTTGATAGTCCCTATCAATTCCCTCTCTAGAATGATTATATTCTTCTATTTTTCCACTGTCTCTTCGCTAGTGTGAGACTAACACCCTATCGTAGCCACTCATTGGTGGGGCGTCAACGACCTCAAGACCATATGGACGTACTGCCCTTTATAATATCGAGTTGTAATTGCACAAAAAAGTAGTTTTTTCCAGACTTTAGAGCCTTTTTGAGGGTCCAAACGGCCTTTTCTGGGGCCGAGACTTACCGCACATGTGCTTGGGTGTGTGCGCGTATGTAATATTTTCCAGATCGCTAGAATTAGAAGTCCTGGTAGCCTACTTTCCTGAGGGCTTTCCAACACCACTGAACCCGGCTCAATCGGAGCTCGTTCTCATCCGCGTTGATAGTCCCTATCAATTCCCTCTCTAGAATTATTATATTCTTCTATTTTTCCACCGTCTCTTCACTAGTCTGAGACTAACACCCTATCGTAGCCACTCATTGGTGGGGCGTTTATGACCTGAAGACCATATGGACGTACCGCCCTTTATAATATCGAGTTGTAATTGCATGAAAAAGTAGTTTTTTCCAGACTTTAGAGCCTTTTTGAGGGTCCAAACGGCCTTTTCTTGGGACGAGACTTACCGCATGTGTGCTGGGGTGTGTGCGCGTATGTAAATTTTTCCAGACTGCTAGAATTAGAAGTCATGGTAGGCTAGTTTCCCGAGGGCTTTCCAACGCCACTGAAACCGGCTCAATCGGAGCTCGTTCTCATCCGCGTTGATAGTCCCTATCAATTCCCTCTCTAGAATGATTATATTCTTCTATTTTTCCACCGTCTCTTTGCTAGTGTGAGACTAACACCCTATCATAGCTGCTCATTGGTGGGGCGTCTATGACCTAAAGACCATATGGACGTACTGCCCTTTATAATATCGAGCTGTAATTGCACAAAAAAGTAGTTTTTTGCCAGACTTTAGAGCCTTTTTGAGGGTCCAAACGGCCTTTTCTGGGGCCGAGACTTACCGCACATGTGCTGGGGTGTGTGCGCGTATGTAAATTTTTCCAGATCGCTAGAATTAGAAGTTCTGGTAGCCTAGTTTCCTAAGAGCTTTCCAACAACACTGAAACCGCCTCAATCGGAGCTCGTTCTCATCCGCGTTGATAGTCCCTATCAATTCCCTCTCTAGAATGATTATATTCTTCTATTTTTCCACCGTCTCTTCGCTAGTGTGAGACTAACACCCTATCGTAGCCGCACATTGGTGGGGAGTCTACGACCTGAAGACCATATGGACGTACTGCCCTTTATAATATCGAGCTGTAATTGCACAAAAATGTTGTTTTTTCCAGACTTTATAGCCTTTTTGAGGGTCCAAACGGCCTTTTCTGGGGCCGAGACTTACCGCACGTGTGCTGGTGTGTGTGCGCGTACCTAAATTTTTCCAGATTGCTAGAATTAGAAGTCCTGGTAGCCTAGTTTCCCGAGGGCTTTCCAACGCCACTGAAACCGGCTCAATCGGAGCTCCTTCTCATCCGCGGTGATAGTCCCTATCAATTCCCTCTCTAGAATGATTATATTCTTCTATTTTTCCACTGTCTCTTCGCTAGTGTGAGACTGACACTCTATCGTAGCCGCTCATTGGTGGGGCGTCTACGACCTGAAGACCATGTGGACGTACTGCCCTTTATAATATCGAGCTGTAATTGCACAAAAAAGTAGTTTTTCCAGACTTTAGAACCTTTTTGTGGGTACAAACGGCCTTTTCTGGGGCCGAGACTTACCGCACGTGTGCTAGGGTGTGTGCGCGTATGTAAATTTTTCCAGATCGCTAGAATTAGAAGTCCTGGTAGCCTAGTTTCCTGAGGGCTTTCCAACGCCACTGAAACTGGCTCAATCGGAGCTCGTTCTCATCCGCGTTGATAGTCCCTATCAATTCCCTCTCTAGAATGATTATATTCTTCTATTTTTCCACTGTCCCTTCGCTAGTGTGAGACTAACACCCTATCGTAGCCACTCATTGGTGGGGCGTCAACGACCTGAAGACCATATGGACGTACTGCCCTTTATAATATCGAGTTGTAATTGCACAAAAAAGTAGTTTTTTCCAGACTTTAGAGCCTTTTTGAGGGTCCAAACGGCCTTTTCTGGGGCCGAGACTTACCGCACATGTGCTTGGGTGTGTGCGCGTATGTAATATTTTCCAGATCGCTAGAATTAGAAGTCCTGGTAGCCTACTTTCCCGAGGGCTTTCCAACACCACTGAACCCGGCTCAATCGGAGCTCGTTCTCATCCGCGTTGATAGTCCCTATCAATTCCCTCTCTAGAATTATTATATTCTTCTATTTTTCCACCGTCTCTTCGCTAGTCTGAGACTAACACCCTATCGTAGCCACTCATTGGTGGGGCGTTTATGACCTGAAGACCATATGGACGTACCGCCCTTTATAATATCGAGTTGTAATTGCATGAAAAATAGTTTTTTCCAGACTTTAGAGCCTTTTTGAGGGTCCAAACGGCCTTTTCTTGGGACGAGACTTACCGCATGTGTGCTGGGGTGTGTGCGCGTATGTAAATTTTTCCAGACTGCTAGAATTAGAAGTCATGGTAGGCTAGTTTCCCGAGGGCTTTCCAACGCCACTGAAACCGGCTCAATCGGAGCTCGTTCTCATCCGCGTTGATAGTCCCTATCAATTCCCTCTCTAGAATGATTATATTCTTCTATTTTTCCACCGTCTCTTTGCTAGTGTGAGACTAACACCCTATCGTAGCTGCTCATTGGTGGGGCGTCTACGACCTGAAGACCATATGGACGTACTGCCCTTTATAATATCGAGCTGTAATTGCACAAAAAAGTAGTTTTTTGCCAGACTTTAGAGCCTTTTTGAGGGTCCAAACGGCCTTTTCTGGGGCCGAGACTTACCGCACATGTGCTGGGGTGTGTGCGCGTATGTAAATTTTTCCAGATCGCTAGAATTAGAAGTTCTGGTAGCCTAGTTTCCTGAGAGCTTTCCAACGACACTGAAACCGCCTCAATCGGAGCTCGTTCTCATCCGCGTTGATAGTCCCTATCAATTCCCTCTCTAGAATGATTATATTCTTCTATTTTTCCACCGTCTCTTCGCTAGTGTGAGACTAACACCCTATCGTAGCCGCACATTGGTGGGGCGTCTACGACCTGAAGACCATATGGACGTACTGCCCTTTATAATATCGAGCTGTAATTGCACAAAAAAGTTGTTTTTTCCAGACTTTATAGCCTTTTTGAGGGTCCAAACGGCCTTTTCTGGGGCCGAGACTTACCGCACGTGTGCTGGTGTGTGTGCGCGTACCTAAATTTTTCCAGATTGCTAGAATTAGAAGTCCTGGTAGCCTAGTTTCCCGAGGGCTTTCCAACGCCACTGAAACCGGCTCAATCGGAGCTCATTCTCATCCGCGTTGATAGTCCCTATCAATTACCTCTCTAGAATGATTATATTCTTCTATTTTTCCACCGTCTCTTCGCTAGTGTGAGACTAACACCCTATCATAGCCGCTCATTGGTGGGGCGTCTACGACCTGAAGACAATATGGACGTACTGCCCTTTATAATATCGAGCTGTAATTGCACAAAAAAGTAGTTTTTTTCCAGACTTTAGAGCCTTTTTGAGGGTCCAAACGGTCTTTTCTGGGGCCGAGACTTACCGCATGTGTGCTGGGGTGTGTGCGCGTATGTAAATTTTTCCAGACTGCTAGAATTAGAAGTCATGGTAGGCTAGTTTCCCTAGGGCTTTCCAACGCCACTGAAACCGGCTCAGTCGGAGCTCCTTCTCATCCGCGTTGACAGTCCCTATCAATTCCCTCTCTAGAATGATTATATTCTTCTATTTTTCCACCGTCTCTTCGCTAGTGTGAGACTAACACCCTATCGTAGCCGCTCATTGGTGGGGCGTCTATGACCTGAAGACCATATGGACGTACTGCCCTTTATAATATCGAGCTGTAATTGCACAAAAAAGTAGTTTTTTCCAGACTATAGAACCTTTTTGTGGGTACAAACGACCTTTTCTGGGGCCGCGACTTACCGCACGTGTGCTGGGGTGTGTGCGCGTATGTAAATTTTTCCAGATCGCTAGAATTAGAAGTCCTGGTAGCCTAGTTTCCTGAGGGCTTTCCAACGCCACTGAAACCGGCTCAATCGGAGCTCGTTCTCATCCGCGTTGATAGTCCCTATCAATTCCCTCTCTAGAATGATTATATTCTTCTATTTTTCCACCATCTCTTCGCTAGTGTGAGACTAATACCCTATCGTAGCCGCTCATTGGTGGGGCATCAACGACCTGAAGACCATATGGACGTACTGCCCTTTATAATATCGAGCTGTAATTGCACAAAAAAGTAGTTTTTTCCAGACTTTAGAGCCATTTTGAGGGTCCAAACGGCCTTTTCTGGGGCCGAGACTTACCGCACGTGTGCTGGGGTGTGTGCGCATATGTAATATTTTCCTGATCGCTAGAATTAGAAGTCCTGGTAGCCTACTTTCCCGAGGGCTTTCCAACACCACTGAACCCGGCTCAATCGGAGCTCGTTCTCATCCGCGTTGATAGTCCCTATCAATTCCCTCTCTAGAATTATTATATTCTTCTATTTTTCCACCGTCTCTTCGCTAGTCTGAGACTAACACCCTATCGTAGCCACTCATTGGTGGGGCGTTTATGACCTGAAGACCATATGGACGTACCGCCCTTTATAATATCGAGTTGTAATTGCATGAAAAATAGTTTTTTCCAGACTTTAGAGCCTTTTTGAGGGTCCAAACGGCCTTTTCTTGGGACGAGACTTACCGCATGTGTGCTGGGGTGTGTGCGCGTATGTAAATTTTTCCAGACTGCTAGAATTAGAAGTAATGGTAGGCTAGTTTCCCGAGGGCTTTCCAACGCCACTGAAACCGGCTCAATCGGAGCTCGTTCTCATCCGCGTTGATAGTCCCTATCAATTCCCACTCTAGAATGATTATATTCTTCTATTTTTCCACCGTCTCTTTGCTAGTGTGAGACTAACACCCTATCGTAGCTGCTCATTGGTGGGGCGTCTACGACCTGAAGACCATATGGACGTACTGCCCTTTATAATATCGAGCTGTAATTGCACAAAAAAGTAGTTTTTTGCCAGACTTTAGAGCCTTTTTGAGGGTCCAAACGGCCTTTTCTGGGGCCGAGACTTACCGCACATGTGCTGGGGTGTGTGCGCGTATGTAAATTTTTCCAGATCGCTAGAATTAGAAGTTCTGGTAGCCTAGTTTCCTGAGAGCTTTCCAACGACACTGAAACCGCCTCAATCGGAGCTCGTTCTCATCCGCGTTGATAGTCCCTATCAATTCCCTCTCTAGAATGATTATATTCTTCTATTTTTCCACCGTCTCTTCGCTAGTGTGAGACTAACACCCTATCGTAGCCGCACATTGGTGGGGCGTCTACGACCTGAAGACCATATGGACGTACTGCCCTTTATAATATCGAGCTGTAATTGCACAAAAAAGTTGTTTTTTCCAGACTTTATAGCCTTTTTGAGGGTCCAAACGGCCTTTTCTGGGGCCGAGACTTACCGCACGTGTGCTGGTGTGTGTGCGCGTACCTAAATTTTTCCAGATTGCTAGAATTAGAAGTCCTGGTAGCCTAGTTTCCCGAGGGCTTTCCAACGCCACTGAAACCGGCTCAATCGGAGCTCATTCTCATCCGCGTTGATAGTCCCTATCAATTACCTCTCTAGAATGATTATATTCTTCTATTTTTCCACCGTCTCTTCGCTAGTGTGAGACTAACACCCTATCATAGCCGCTCATTGGTGGGGCGTCTACGACCTGAAGACAATATGGACGTACTGCCCTTTATAATATCGAGCTGTAATTGCACAAAAAAGTAGTTTTTTTCCAGACTTTAGAGCCTTTTTGAGGGTCCAAACGGTCTTTTCTGGGGCCGAGACTTACCGCATGTGTGCTGGGGTGTGTGCGCGTATGTAAATTTTTCCAGACTGCTAGAATTAGAAGTCATGGTAGGCTAGTTTCCCTAGGGCTTTCCAACGCCACTGAAACCGGCTCAGTCGGAGCTCCTTCTCATCCGCGTTGACAGTCCCTATCAATTCCCTCTCTAGAATGATTATATTCTTCTATTTTTCCACCGTCTCTTCGCTAGTGTGAGACTAACACCCTATCGTAGCCGCTCATTGGTGGGGCGTCTATGACCTGAAGACCATATGGACGTACTGCCCTTTATAATATCGAGCTGTAATTGCACAAAAAAGTAGTTTTTTCCAGACTATAGAACCTTTTTGTGGGTACAAACGACCTTTTCTGGGGCCGCGACTTACCGCACGTGTGCTGGGGTGTGTGCGCGTATGTAAATTTTTCCAGATCGCTAGAATTAGAAGTCCTGGTAGCCTAGTTTCCTGAGGGCTTTCCAACGCCACTGAAACCGGCTCAATCGGAGCTCGTTCTCATCCGCGTTGATAGTCCCTATCAATTCCCTCTCTAGAATGATTATATTCTTCTATTTTTCCACCATCTCTTCGCTAGTGTGAGACTAATACCCTATCGTAGCCGCTCATTGGTGGGGCATCAACGACCTGAAGACCATATGGACGTACTGCCCTTTATAATATCGAGCTGTAATTGCACAAAAAAGTAGTTTTTTCCAGACTTTAGAGCCATTTTGAGGGTCCAAACGGCCTTTTCTGGGGCCGAGACTTACCGCACGTGTGCTGGGGTGTGTGCGCATATGTAATATTTTCCTGATCGCTAGAATTAGAAGTCCTGGTAGCCTAGTTTCCCGAGGGCTTTCCAACACCACTGAACCCGGCTCAATCGGAGCTCGTTCTCATCCGCGTTGATAGTCCCTATCAATTCCCTCTCTAGAATTATTATATTCTTCTATTTTTCCACCGTCTCTTCGCTAGTCTGAGACTAACACCCTATCGTAGCCAATCATTGGTGGGCGTCTATGACCTGAAGACCATATGGATGTACCGCCCTTTATAATATCGAGTTGTAATTGCAAGAAAAAGTAGTTTTTTCCAGACTTTAGAGCCTTTTTCAGGGTCCAAACGGCCTTTTCTGGGGCCGAGACTTACCATATGTGTGCTGGGGTGTGTGCGTATATGTAAATTTTTCCAGACTGCTAGAATTAGAAGTCCTGGTAGGCTAGTTTCCCGAGGGCTTTCCAACGCCACTGAAATCGGCTCAATCGGAGCTCGTTCCCATCCGCGTTGATAGTCCCTATCAATTCCCTCTCTAGAATGATTATATTCTTCTATTTTTCCACCGTCTCTTCGCTAGTGTGAGAATAACACCCTATCGTAGCTGCTCATTGGTGGGGCGTCTATGACCTGAAGACCATATGGACGTACTGCCCTTTATAATATCGAGCTGTAATTGCACAAAAAAGTAGTTTTTGCCAGACTTTAGAGCCTTTTTGAGGGTCCAAACGGCCTTTTCTGGGGCCGAGACTTACCGCACGTGTGCTGGGGTGTGTGCGCGTATGTAAATTTTTCTAGATCGCTAGAATTAGAAGTTCTGGTAGCCTAGTTTCCTGAGGGCTTTCCAACGCCACTGAAACCGGCTCAATCGGAGCTCGTTCTCATCCGCGTTGATAGTCCCTATCAATTCCCTCTCTAGAATGATTATATTCTTCTATTTTTAGACCGTCTCTTCGCTAGTGTGAGACTAACACCCTATCGTAGCCGCACATTGGTGGGGCGTCTATGACCTGAAGACCATATGGACGTACTGCCCATTATAATATCGAGCTGTAATTGCACAAAAAAGTTGTTTTTTCCAGACTTTATAGCCTTTTTGAGGGTCCAAACGGCCTTTTCTGGGGCCGAGAATTACCGCACGTGTGCTTGGGTGTGTGCGCATATGTAATATTTTCCAGATCGCTAGAATTAGAAGTCCTGGTAGCCTAGTTTCCCGAGGGCTTTCCAACACCACTGAACCCGGCTCAATCGGAGCTCGTTCTCATCCGCGTTGATAGTCCCTATCAATTCCCTCTCTAGAATGATTATATTCTTCTATTTTTCCACCGTCTCTTCGCTAGTGTGAGACTAACACCCTATCGTAGCTGCTCATTGGTGGGGCGTCTACCACCTGAAGACCATATGGACGTACTGCCCTTTATACTATCGAGCTGTAATTGCACAAAAAAGTAGTTTTTTCCAGACTTTAGAGCCTTTTTGAGGGTCCAAACGGCCTTTTCTTGGCCGAGACTTACTGCACGTGTGCTGGGGTGTGTGCGCGTATGTAATATTTTCCAGATCACTAGAATTAGAAGTCCTGGTAGCCTAGTTTCCCGAGGGCTTTCCAACGCCACTGAAACCGGCTCAATCGGAGCTCGTTCTCATCCACGTTGATAGTCCCTATCAATTCCCTCCCTAGAATGATTATATTCTTCTATTTTTCCTCCGTCTCTTCGCTAGTGTGAGACTAACACCCTATAGTAGCCGCTCATTGGTGGGGTGTCTACGACCTGAAGACCATATGGACGTATTGCCCTTTATAATATTGAGATGTAATTGCATGAAAAAGTAGTTTTTTCCAGACTTTAGAGCCTTTTTGAGGGTCCAAACGGCCTTTCCTGGGGCCGAGACTTACCGCACGTGTGCTGGGGTGTGTGCGCATATGTAATATTTTCCTGATCGCTAGAATTAGAAGTCCTGGTAGCCTAGTTTCCCGAGGGCTTTCCAACGCCACTGAAACCGGCTCAATCGGAGCTCGTTCTCATCCGCGTTGATAGTCCCTATCAATTTCCCTCTCTAGAATTATTATATTCTTCTATATTTCCACTCTCTCTTCGCTAGTGTGAGACTAACACCCTATCGTAGCCGCTCATTGGTGGGGCGTCTATGACCTGAAGACCATATGGACGTGCCACCCTTTATAATATCGAGCTGTAATTGCATGAAAAAGTAGTTTTTTCCAGACTTTAGAGCCTTTTTGAGGGTCCAAACGGCCTTTTCTGGGGCCGAGACTTACCGCATGTATGCTGGGGTGTGTGCGCGTATGTAAATTTTTCCAGACTGCTAGAATTAGAAGTCCTGGTAGGCTAGTTTCCCGAGGGCTTTCCAACGCCACTGAAACCGGCTCAATCGGAGCTCGTTCTCATCCGCGTTGATAGTCCCAATCAATTCCCTCTCTAGAATGATTATATTCTTCTATTTTTCCACCGTCTCTTCGCTAGTGTGAGACTAACACCCTATCGTAGCCGCTCATTGGTGGGGCGTCTATGACCTGAAGACCATATGGACGTACTGCCTTTTATAATATCGAGTTGTAATTGCACAAAAAAGTAGTTTTTTCCAGACTTTAGAGCATTTTTGAGGGTCCAAACGGCCTTTTCTGGGGCCGAGACTTACCGCACATGTGCCGGGGCCTGTGCGCGTATGTAAATTTTTCCAGATCGCTAGAATTAGAAGTCCTGGTAGCCTAGTTTCCTGAGGGCTTTCCAACGCCACTGAAACCGACTCAATCGGAGCTCGTTCTCATCCGCGTTGATAGTCCCTATCAAATCCCTCTCTAGAATGATTATATTCTTCTATTTTTCCACCGTCTCTTCGCTAGTGTGAGACTAACACCCTATCGTAGCAGCTCATTAGTGGGGCGTCAACGACCTAAAGACCATATGGACGTACTGCCCTTTATAATATCGAGTTGTAATTGCACAAAACAGTAGTTTTTTCCACACTTTAGAGCCTTTTCGAGGGTCCAAACGGCCTTTTCTGGGGTCGAGACTTACCGCACGTGTGCTTGGGTGTGTGCGCGTATGTAATATTTTCCAGATCGCTAGATTTAGAATTCCTGGTAGCCTAGTTTCCCGAGGGCTTTCCAGCGCCACTGAAACCGGCTCAATCGGAGCTCGTTCTCATCCGCGTTGATAGTCCCTATCAATTCCCACTCTAGAATGATTATATTCTTCTATTTTTCCACCGTCTCTTCGCTAGTGTGAGACTAACACTCTATTGTAGCCGCTCATTGGTGGGGCGTCTATGACCTGAAGACCATATGGACGTACGGCCCTTTATAATATCGAGCTGTAATTGCACCAAAAAGTAGTTTTTGCCAGAGTTTAGAGCCTTTTTGAGGGTCCAAACGGCCTTTTCTGGGGCCGAGACTTACCGCACATGTGCTGGGGTGTGTGCGCGTTTGTAAATTTTTCCAGATCGCTAGAATTAGAAGTCCTGGTAGCCTAGTTTCCTGAGGGCTTTCCAACGCCACTGAAACCGGCTCAATCGGAGCTCGTTCTCATCCGCGTTGATAGTCCCTATCAATTCCCTCTCTAGAATGATTATATTCTTCTATTTTTCCACCGTCTCTTCGCTATTGTGAGACTAACACCTTATCGTAGCCGCTCATTGGTGGGGCGTCAACGACCTGAGGACCATATGGACGTACTGCCCTTTATAATATCGAGCTGTAATTGCACAAAAAATAGTTTTTTCCAGACTTTAGAGCCTTTTTGAGGGTCCAAACGGCCTTTTCTGGGGCCGAGACTTACCGCACATGTGCTTGGGTGTGTGCGCGTATGTAATATTTTCCAGATCGCTAGAATTAGAAGTCCTGGTAGCCTAGTTTCCCGAGGGCTTTCCAACACCACCGGCTCAATCGGAGCTCGTTCTCATCCGCGTTGATAGTCCCTATCAATTCCCTCTCTAGAATTATTATTTCTATTTTTCCACCGTCTCTTCGCTTGTGTGAGACTAACACCCTATCGTAGCCGCTCATTGGTGGGGCGTCAATGACCTGAAGACCATATGGACATACTGCCCTTTATAATATCGAGTTGTAATTGCACAAAAAAGTAGTTTTTTCTAGACTTTAGAGCCTTTTTGAGGGTCCAAACGGCCTTTTCTGGGGCCGAGACTTACCGCACGTGTGCTTGGGTGTGTGCGCGTATGTAATATTTTCCAGATCGCTAGAATTAGAAGTCCTGGTAGCCTAGTTTCCCGAGGGCTTTCCAACACCACTGAACCCGGCTCAATCGGAGATCGTTCTCATCCGCGTTGATAGTCCCTATCAATTCCCTCTCTAGAATTATTATATTCTTCTATTTTTCCAGCGTCTCTTCACTAGTGTGAGACTAACACCCTATCATAGCCGCTCATTGGTGGGCGTCAATGACCTGAAGAACATATGGACGTACAGCCCTTTATAATATCGAGTTGTAATTGCACAAAAAAGTAGTTTTTTCTAGACTTTAGAGCCTTTTTGAGGGTCCAAACGGCCTTTTCTGGGGCTGAGACTTACCGCACGTGTGCTTGGGTGTGTGCGCGTATGTAATATTTTCCAGATTGCTAGAATTAGAAGTCCTGGTAGCCTAGTTTCCCGAGGGCTTTCCAACACCACTGAACCCGGCTGAATCGGAGCTCGTTCTCATCCGCGTTGATAGTCCCTATCAATTCCCTCTCTAGAATTATTATATTCTTCTATTTTTCCACCGTCTCTTCACTAGTGTGAGACTAACACCCTATCGTAGCCACTCATTGGTGGGGCGTCTATGACCTAAAGACCATATGGACGTACCGCCCTTTATAATATCGAGCTGTAATTGCATGAAAAAGTAGTTTTTTCCAGACTTTAGAGCCTTTTTGAGGGTCCAAACAGCCTTTTCTGGGGCCGAGACTGACCGCATGTGTGCTGGGGTGTGTGCGCGTATGTAAATTTTTCCAGACTGCTAGAATTAGAAGTCCTGGTAGGCTAGTTTCCCGAGGGCTTTCCAACGCCACTGAAACCGGCTCAATCGAAGCTCGTTCTCATCCGCGTTGATAGTCCCTATCAATTTCCCTCTCTAGAATGATTATATTCTTCTATTTTTCCACCGTCTCTTCGCTAGTGTGAGACTAACACCCTTTCGTTGCTGCTCATTGGTGGGGCGTCTACGACCTGAAGACCATATGGACGTACTGCCCTTTATAATATCGAGCTGTAATTGCACAATAAAGTAGTTTTTTCCAGACTTTAGAGCCTTTTTGAGGGTCCAAATGGCCTTTTCTGGGGCCGACACTTACCGCATGTGTGCTGGGGTGTGTGCACGTATGTAAATTTTTCCAGACTGCTAGAATTAGAAGTCCTGGTAGGCTAGTTTCCCGAGGGCTTTCCAACGCCACTGAAACCGGCTCAATCGAAGCTCGTTCTCATCCGCGTTGATAGTCCCTATCAATTCCCTCTCTAGAATGATTATATTCTTCTATTTTTCCACCGTCTCTTCGCTAGTGTGAGACTAACACTCTATCGTAGCCGCTCATTGGTGGGGCGTATACGACCTAAAGACCATATGGACGTACTGCCCTTTATAATATTGAGCTGTAATTGCACAGAAAAGTAGTTTTTTCCAGACTTTAGAGCCTTTTTGAGGGTCCAAACAGCCTTTTCTGGGGCCGAGACTTACCGCATGTGTGCTGGGGTGTGTGCGTGTATGTAAATTTTTCCAGACTACTAGAATTAGAAGTCCTGGTAGGCTAGTTTCCCGAGGGCTTTCCAACGCCACTGAAACCGGCTCAATCGGAGCTCGTTCTCATCCGCGTTGATAGTCCCTATCAATTCCCTCTCTAGAATGATTATAATCTTCTATTTTTCCACCGTCTCTTCGCTAGTGTGAGACTAACACCCTATTGTAGCCGCTCATTGGTGGGGCATCTATGACCTGAAGACCATATGGACGTACTGCCCTTTATAATATCGAGCTGTAATTGCACAAAAAAGTAGTTTTTGCCAGACTTTAGAGCCTTTTTGAGGGTCCAAACGGCCTTTTCTGGGGCCGAGACTTACCGCACGTGTGCTGGGGTGTGTGCGCGTATGTAAATTTTTCCAGATCGCTAGAATTAGAAGTCCTGGTAGCCTAGTTTTCTGAGGGCTTTCCAACGCCACTGAAACCGGCTCAATCGGAGCTCGTTCTCATCCGCGTTGATAGTCCCTATCAATTCCCTCTCAAGAATGATTATATTCTTCTATTTTTCCACCGTCTCTTCGCTAGTGTGAGACTAACACCCTATCGTAACCGCTCATTGATGGGGCGTATACGACCTAAAGACCATATGGACGTACTGCCCTTTATAATATTGAGCTGTAATTGCACAGAAAAGTAGTTTTTTCCAGACTTTAGAGCCTTTTTGAGGGTCCAAACAGCCTTTTCTGGGGCCGAGACTTACCGCATGTGTGCTGGGGTGTGTGCGTGTATGTAAATTTTTCCAGACTGCTAGAATTAGAAGTCCTGGTAGGCTAGTTTCCCGAGTGCTTTCCAACGCCACTGAAACCGGCTCAATCGGAGCTCGTTCTCATCCGCGTTGATAGTCCCTATCAATTCCCTCTATAGAATGATTATATTCTTCTATTTTTCCACCGTCTCTTCGCTGGTGTGAGACTAACATCCTATCGTAGCCGCTCATTGTTGGGGCGTCTACGACCTGAAGACCATATGGACGTACTGCCCTTTATAATATCGAGTTGTAATTGCACAAAAAAGTAGTTTTTTCTAGACTTTAGAGCCTTTTTGAGGGTCCAAACGGTCTTTTCTGGGGCCGAGACTTACCGCACGTGTGCTTGGGTGTGTGCGCGTATGTAATATTTTCCAGATCGCTAGAATTAGAAGTCTTGGTAGCCTAGTTTCCCGAGGTTTTTCCAACACCACTGAACCCGGCTCAATCGGAGCTCGTTCTCATCCGCATTGATAGTCCCTATCAATTCCCTCTCTAGAATGATTATATTCATCTATTTTTCCACCGTCTCTTCGCTAGTGTGAGACTAACACCCTATCGTAGCCGCTCATTGGTGGGGCGTCTATGACCTGAAGACCATATGGACGTACTGCCCTTTATAATATCGAGCTGTAATTGCACAAAAAAGTAGTTTTTTCCAGACTTTAGAGCCTTTTTGAGGGTCCAAACGGCCTTTTCTGGGGCCGAGACTTACCGCATGTGTGCTGGGGTGTGTGCACATATGTAAATTTTTCCAGACTGCTAGAATTAGAAGTCCTGGTAGGCTAGTTTCCCGAGGGCTTTCCAACGCCACTGAAACCGGCTCAATCGGAGCTCGTTCTCATCCGCGTTGATAGTCCCTATCAATTCCCTCTCTAGAATGATTATATTCTTCTATTTTTCCACCGTCTCTTCGCTAGTGTGAGACAAACACTCTATTGTAGCCGCTCATTGCTGGGGCGTCTATGACCTGAAGACCATATGGACGTACTGCCCTTTATAATATCGAGCTGCAATTGCACAAAAAAGTAGTTTTTGCCAGACTTTAGTGCCTTTCAGAGGGTCCAAACGGCCTTTTCTGGGGCCGAGACTTACCGCACGTGTGCTGGGGTGTGTGCGCGTATGTAAATTTTTCCAGATCGCTAGAATTAGTAGTCCTGGTAGCCTAGTTTCCTGAGGGCTTTCCAACGCCACTGAAACCGGCTCAATCGGAGCTCGTTCTTATCCGCGTTGATAGTCCCTATCAATTCCCTCTCTAGAATGATTATATTCTTCTATTTTTCCACCGTCTCTTCGCTAGTGCGAGACTAACACCCTATCGTTACCGCTCATTGGTGGGGCGTCTACGACCTGAAGACCATATGGACGTACTGCCCTTTATAATATCGAGCTGTAATTGCACAAAAAAGTAGTTTTTTCCAGACTTTAGAGCCTTTTTGAGGGTCCAAACGGCCTTTTCTGGGGCCGAGACTTACCGCATGTGTGCTGGGGTGTGTGCGCGTATGTAAATTTTTCCAGATCGCTAGAATTAGTAGTCCTGGTAGCCTAGTTTCCCGAGGGCTTTCCAACGCCACTGAAACCGGCTCAATCGGAGCTCGTTCTCATCCGCGTTGATAGTCCCAATCAATTCCCTCTCTAGAATGATTATATTCTTCTATTTTTCCACCGTCTCTTCGCTAGTGTGAGACTAACACCCTATCGTAGCCGCTCATTGGTGGGGCGTCTATGACCTGAAGACCATATGGACGTACTGCCTTTTATAATATCGAGTTGTAATTGCACAAAAAAGTAGTTTTTTCCAGACTTTAGAGCATTTTTGAGGGTCCAAACGGCCTTTTCTGGGGCCGAGACTTACCGCACATGTGCCGGGGCCTGTGCGCGTATGTAAATTTTTCCAGATCGCTAGAATTAGAAGTCCTGGTAGCCTAGTTTCCTGAGGGCTTTCCAACGCCACTGAAACCGACTCAATCGGAGCTCGTTCTCATCCGCGTTGATAGTCCCTATCAAATCCCTCTCTAGAATGATTATATTCTTCTATTTTTCCACCGTCTCTTCGCTAGTGTGAGACTAACACCCTATCGTAGCAGCTCATTAGTGGGGCGTCAACGACCTAAAGACCATATGGACGTACTGCCCTTTATAATATCGAGTTGTAATTGCACAAAACAGTAGTTTTTTCCACACTTTAGAGCCTTTTCGAGGGTCCAAACGGCCTTTTCTGGGGTCGAGACTTACCGAACGTGTGCTTGGGTGTGTGCGCGTATGTAATATTTTCCAGATCGCTAGATTTAGAATTCCTGGTAGCCTAGTTTCCCGAGGGCTTTCCAGCGCCACTGAAACCGGCTCAATCGGAGCTCGTTCTCATCCGCGTTGATAGTCCCTATCAATTCCCACTCTAGAATTATTATATTCTTCTATTTTTCCACCGTCTCTTCGCTAGTGTGAGACTAACACTCTATTGTAGCCGCTCATTGGTGGGGCGTCTATGACCTGAAGACCATATGGACGTACGGCCCTTTATAATATCGAGCTGTAATTGCACCAAAAAGTAGTTTTTGCCAGAGTTTAGAGCCTTTTTGAGGGTCCAAACGGCCTTTTCTGGGGCCGAGACTTACCGCACATGTGCTGGGGTGTGTGCGCGTTTGTAAATTTTTCCAGATCGCTAGAATTAGAAGTCCTGGTAGCCTAGTTTCCTGAGGGCTTTCCAACGCCACTGAAACCGGCTCAATCGGAGCTCGTTCTCATCCGCGTTGATAGTCCCTATCAATTCCCTCTCTAGAATGATTATATTCTTCTATTTTTCCACCGTCTCTTCGCTATTGTGAGACTAACACCTTATCGTAGCCGCTCATTGGTGGGGCGTCAACGACCTGAGGACCATATGGACGTACTGCCCTTTATAATATCGAGCTGTAATTGCACAAAAAATAGTTTTTTCCAGACTTTAGAGCCTTTTTGAGGGTCCAAACGGCCTTTTCTGGGGCCGAGACTTACCGCACATGTGCTTGGGTGTGTGCGCGTATGTAATATTTTCCAGATCGCTAGAATTAGAAGTCCTGGTAGCCTAGTTTCCCGAGGGCTTTCCAACACCACCGGCTCAATCGGAGCTCGTTCTCATCCGCGTTGATAGTCCCTATCAATTCCCTCTCTAGAATTATTATTTCTATTTTTCCACCGTCTCTTCGCTAGTGTGAGACTAACACCCTATCGTAGCCGCTCATTGGTGGGCGTCAATGACCTGAAGACCATATGGACATACTGCCCTTTATAATATCGAGTTGTAATTGCACAAAAAAGTAGTTTTTTCTAGACTTTAGAGCCTTTTTGAGGGTCCAAACGGCCTTTTCTGGGGCCGAGACTTACCGCACGTGTGCTTGGGTGTGTGCGCGTATGTAATATTTTCCAGATCGCTAGAATTAGAAGTCCTGGTAGCCTAGTTTCCCGAGGGCTTTCCAACACCACTGAACCCGGCTCAATCGGAGATCGTTCTCATCCGCGTTGATAGTCCCTATCAATTCCCTCTCTAGAATTATTATATTCTTCTATTTTTCCAGCGTCTCTTCACTAGTGTGAGACTAACACCCTATCATAGCCGCTCATTGGTGGGCGTCAATGACCTGAAGAACATATGGACGTACAGCCCTTTATAATATCGAGTTGTAATTGCACAAAAAAGTAGTTTTTTCTAGACTTTAGAGCCTTTTTGAGGGTCCAAACGGCCTTTTCTGGGGCTGAGACTTACCGCACGTGTGCTTGGGTGTGTGCGCGTATGTAATATTTTCCAGATTGCTAGAATTAGAAGTCCTGGTAGCCTAGTTTCCCGAGGGCTTTCCAACACCACTGAACCCGGCTGAATCGGAGCTCGTTCTCATCCGCGTTGATAGTCCCTATCAATTCCCTCTCTAGAATTATTATATTCTTCTATTTTTCCACCGTCTCTTCACTAGTGTGAGACTAACACCCTATCGTAGCCACTCATTGGTGGGGCGTCTATGACCTGAAGACCATATGGACGTACCGCCCTTTATAATATCGAGCTGTAATTGCATGAAAAAGTAGTTTTTTCCAGACTTTAGAGCCTTTTTGAGGGTCCAAACAGCCTTTTCTGGGGCCGAGACTGACCGCATGTGTGCTGGGGTGTGTGCGCGTATGTAAATTTTTCCAGACTGCTAGAATTAGAAGTCCTGGTAGGCTAGTTTCCCGAGGGCTTTCCAACGCCACTGAAACCGGCTCAATCGAAGCTCGTTCTCATCCGCGTTGATAGTCCCTATCAATTTCCCTCTCTAGAATGATTATATTCTTCTATTTTTCCACCGTCTCTTCGCTAGTGTGAGACTAACACCCTTTCGTTGCTGCTCATTGGTGGGGCGTCTACGACCTGAAGACCATATGGACGTACTGCCCTTTATAATATCGAGCTGTAATTGCACAATAAAGTAGTTTTTTCCAGACTTTAGAGCCTTTTTGAGGGTCCAAATGGCCTTTTCTGGGGCCGAGACTTACCGCATGTGTGCTGGGGTGTGTGCACGTATGTAAATTTTTCCAGACTGCTAGAATTAGAAGTCCTGGTAGGCTAGTTTCCCGAGGGCTTTCCAACGCCACTGAAACCGGCTCAATCGAAGCTCGTTCTCATCCGCGTTGATAGTGCCTATCAATTCCCTCTCTAGAATGATTATATTCTTCTATTTTTCCACCGTCTCTTCGCTAGTGTGAGACTAACACTCTATCGTAGCCGCTCATTGGTGGGGCGTATACGACCTAAAGACCATATGGACGTACTGCCCTTTATAATATTGAGCTGTAATTGCACAGAAAAGTAGTTTTTTCCAGACTTTAGAGCCTTTTTGAGGGTCCAAACAGCCTTTTCTGGGGCCGAGACTTACCGCATGTGTGCTGGGGTGTGTGCGTGTATGTAAATTTTTCCAGACTACTAGAATTAGAAGTCCTGGTAGGCTAGTTTCCCGAGGGCTTTCCAACGCCACTGAAACCGGCTCAATCGGAGCTCGTTCTCATCCGCGTTGATAGTCCCTATCAATTCCCTCTCTAGAATGATTATAATCTTCTATTTTTCCACCGTCTCTTCGCTAGTGTGAGACTAACACCCTATTGTAGCCACTCATTGGTGGGGCATCTATGACCTGAAGACCATATGGACGTACTGCCCTTTATAATATCGAGCTGTAATTGCACAAAAAAGTAGTTTTTGCCAGACTTTAGAGCCTTTTTGAGGGTCCAAACGGCCTTTTCTGGGGCCGAGACTTACCGCACGTGTGCTGGGGTGTGTGCGCGTATGTAAATTTTTCCAGATCGCTAGAATTAGAAGTCCTGGTAGCCTAGTTTTCTGAGGGCTTTCCAACGCCACTGAAACCGGCTCAATCGGAGCTCGTTCTCATCCGCGTTGATAGTCCCTATCAATTCCCTCTCAAGAATGATTATATTCTTCTATTTTTCCACCGTCTCTTCGCTAGTGTGAGACTAACACCCTATCGTAACCGCTCATTGATGGGGCGTATACGACCTAAAGACCATATGGACGTACTGCCCTTTATAATATTGAGCTGTAATTGCACAGAAAAGTAGTTTTTTCCAGACTTTAGAGCCTTTTTGAGGGTCCAAACAGCCTTTTCTGGGGCCGAGACTTACCGCATGTGTGCTGGGGTGTGTGCGTGTATGTAAATTTTTCCAGACTGCTAGAATTAGAAGTCCTGGTAGCCTAGTTTCCCGAGGGCTTTCCAACGCCACTGAAACCGGCTCAATCGGAGCTCGTTCTCATCCGCGTTGATAGTCCCAATCAATTCCCTCTCTAGAATGATTATATTCTTCTATTTTTCCACCGTCTCTTCGCTAGTGTGAGACTAACACCCTATCGTAGCCGCTCATTGGTGGGGCGTCTATGACCTGAAGACCATATGGACGTACTGCCTTTTATAATATCGAGTTGTAATTGCACAAAAAAGTAGTTTTTTCCAGACTTTAGAGCATTTTTGAGGGTCCAAACGGCCTTTTCTGGGGCCGAGACTTACCGCACATGTGCCGGGGCCTGTGCGCGTATGTAAATTTTTCCAGATCGCTAGAATTAGAAGTCCTGGTAGCCTAGTTTCCTGAGGGCTTTCCAACGCCACTGAAACCGACTCAATCGGAGCTCGTTCTCATCCGCGTTGATAGTCCCTATCAAATCCCTCTCTAGAATGATTATATTCTTCTATTTTTCCACCGTCTCTTCGCTAGTGTGAGACTAACACCCTATCGTAGCAGCTCATTAGTGGGGCGTCAACGACCTAAAGACCATATGGACGTACTGCCCTTTATAATATCGAGTTGTAATTGCACAAAACAGTAGTTTTTTCCACACTTTAGAGCCTTTTCGAGGGTCCAAACGGCCTTTTCTGGGGTCGAGACTTACCGAACGTGTGCTTGGGTGTGTGCGCGTATGTAATATTTTCCAGATCGCTAGATTTAGAATTCCTGGTAGCCTAGTTTCCCGAGGGCTTTCCAGCGCCACTGAAACCGGCTCAATCGGAGCTCGTTCTCATCCGCGTTGATAGTCCCTATCAATTCCCACTCTAGAATGATTATATTCTTCTATTTTTCCACCGTCTCTTCGCTAGTGTGAGACTAACACTCTATTGTAGCCGCTCATTGGTGGGGCGTCTATGACCTGAAGACCATATGGACGTACGGCCCTTTATAATATCGAGCTGTAATTGCACCAAAAAGTAGTTTTTGCCAGAGTTTAGAGCCTTTTTGAGGGTCCAAACGGCCTTTTCTGGGGCCGAGACTTACCGCACATGTGCTGGGGTGTGTGCGCGTTTGTAAATTTTTCCAGATCGCTAGAATTAGAAGTCCTGGTAGCCTAGTTTCCTGAGGGCTTTCCAACGCCACTGAAACCGGCTCAATCGGAGCTCGTTCTCATCCGCGTTGATAGTCCCTATCAATTCCCTCTCTAGAATGATTATATTCTTCTATTTTTCCACCGTCTCTTCGCTATTGTGAGACTAACACCTTATCGTAGCCGCTCATTGGTGGGGCGTCAACGACCTGAGGACCATATGGACGTACTGCCCTTTATAATATCGAGCTGTAATTGCACAAAAAATAGTTTTTTCCAGACTTTAGAGCCTTTTTGAGGGTCCAAACGGCCTTTTCTGGGGCCGAGACTTACCGCACATGTGCTTGGGTGTGTGCGCGTATGTAATATTTTCCAGATCGCTAGAATTAGAAGTCCTGGTAGCCTAGTTTCCCGAGGGCTTTCCAACACCACCGGCTCAATCAGAGCTCGTTCTCATCCGCGTTGATAGTCCCTATCAATTCCCTCTCTAGAATTATTATTTCTATTTTTCCACCGTCTCTTCGCTAGTGTGAGACTAACACCCTATCGTAGCCGCTCATTGGTGGGCGTCAATGACCTGAAGACCATATGGACATACTGCCCTTTATAATATCGAGTTGTAATTGCACAAAAAAGTAGTTTTTTCTAGACTTTAGAGCCTTTTTGAGGGTCCAAACGGCCTTTTCTGGGGCCGAGACTTACCGCACGTGTGCTTGGGTGTGTGCGCGTATGTAATATTTTCCAGATCGCTAGAATTAGAAGTCCTGGTAGCCTAGTTTCCCGAGGGCTTTCCAACACCACTGAACCCGGCTCAATCGGAGATCGTTCTCATCCGCGTTGATAGTCCCTATCAATTCCCTCTCTAGAATTATTATATTCTTCTATTTTTCCAGCGTCTCTTCACTAGTGTGAGACTAACACCCTATCATAGCCGCTCATTGGTGGGCGTCAATGACCTGAAGAACATATGGACGTACAGCCCTTTATAATATCGAGTTGTAATTGCACAAAAAAGTAGTTTTTTCTAGACTTTAGAGCCTTTTTGAGGGTCCAAACGGCCTTTTCTGGGGCTGAGACTTACCGCACGTGTGCTTGGGTGTGTGCGCGTATGTAATATTTTCCAGATTGCTAGAATTAGAAGTCCTGGTAGCCTAGTTTCCCGAGGGCTTTCCAACACCACTGAACCCGGCTGAATCGGAGCTCGTTCTCATCCGCGTTGATAGTCCCTATCAATTCCCTCTCTAGAATTATTATATTCTTCTATTTTTCCACCGTCTCTTCACTAGTGTGAGACTAACACCCTATCGTAGCCACTCATTGGTGGGGCGTCTATGACCTGAAGACCATATGGACGTACCGCCCTTTATAATATCGAGCTGTAATTGCATGAAAAAGTAGTTTTTTCCAGACTTTAGAGCCTTTTTGAGGGTCCAAACAGCCTTTTCTGGGGCCGAGACTGACCGCATGTGTGCTGGGGTGTGTGCGCGTATGTAAATTTTTCCAGACTGCTAGAATTAGAAGTCCTGGTAGGCTAGTTTCCCGAGGGCTTTCCAACGCCACTGAAACCGGCTCAATCGAAGCTCGTTCTCATCCGCGTTGATAGTCCCTATCAATTTCCCTCTCTAGAATGATTATATTCTTCTATTTTTCCACCGTCTCTTCGCTAGTGTGAGACTAACACCCTTTCGTTGCTGCTCATTGGTGGGGCGTCTACGACCTGAAGACCATATGGACGTACTGCCCTTTATAATATCGAGCTGTAATTGCACAATAAAGTAGTTTTTTCCAGACTTTAGAGCCTTTTTGAGGGTCCAAATGGCCTTTTCTGGGGCCGAGACTTACCGCATGTGTGCTGGGGTGTGTGCACGTATGTAAATTTTTCCAGACTGCTAGAATTAGAAGTCCTGGTAGGCTAGTTTCCCGAGGGCTTTCCAACGCCACTGAAACCGGCTCAATCGAAGCTCGTTCTCATCCGCGTTGATAGTCCCTATCAATTCCCTCTCTAGAATGATTATATTCTTCTATTTTTCCACCGTCTCTTCGCTAGTGTGAGACTAACACTCTATCGTAGCCGCTCATTGGTGGGGCGTATACGACCTAAAGACCATATGGACGTACTGCCCTTTATAATATTGAGCTGTAATTGCACAGAAAAGTAGTTTTTTCCAGACTTTAGAGCCTTTTTGAGGGTCCAAACAGCCTTTTCTGGGGCCGAGACTTACCGCATGTGTGCTGGGGTGTGTGCGTGTATGTAAATTTTTCCAGACTACTAGAATTAGAAGTCCTGGTAGGCTAGTTTCCCGAGGGCTTTCCAACGCCACTGAAACCGGCTCAATCGGAGCTCGTTCTCATCCGCGTTGATAGTCCCTATCAATTCCCTCTCTAGAATGATTATAATCTTCTATTTTTCCACCGTCTCTTCGCTAGTGTGAGACTAACACCCTATTGTAGCCGCTCATTGGTGGGGCATCTATGACCTGAAGACCATATGGACGTACTGCCCTTTATAATATCGAGCTGTAATTGCACAAAAAAGTAGTTTTTGCCAGACTTTAGAGCCTTTTTGAGGGTCCAAACGGCCTTTTCTGGGGCCGAGACTTACCGCACGTGTGCTGGGGTGTGTGCGCGTATGTAAATTTTTCCAGATCGCTAGAATTAGAAGTCCTGGTAGCCTAGTTTTCTGAGGGCTTTCCAACGCCACTGAAACCGGCTCAATCGGAGCTCGTTCTCATCCGCGTTGATAGTCCCTATCAATTCCCTCTCAAGAATGATTATATTCTTCTATTTTTCCACCGTCTCTTCGCTAGTGTGAGACTAACACCCTATCGTAACCGCTCATTGATGGGGCGTATACGACCTAAAGACCATATGGACGTACTGCCCTTTATAATATTGAGCTGTAATTGCACAGAAAAGTAGTTTTTTCCAGACTTTAGAGCCTTTTTGAGGGTCCAAACAGCCTTTTCTGGGGCCGAGACTTACCGCATGTGTGCTGGGGTGTGTGCGTGTATGTAAATTTTTCCAGACTGCTAGAATTAGAAGTCCTGGTAGGCTAGTTTCCCGAGTGCTTTCCAACGCCACTGAAACCGGCTCAATCGGAGCTCGTTCTCATCCGCGTTGATAGTCCCTATCAATTCCCTCTATAGAATGATTATATTCTTCTATTTTTCCACCGTCTCTTCGCTGGTGTGAGACTAACATCCTATCGTAGCCGCTCATTGTTGGGGCGTCTACGACCTGAAGACCATATGGACGTACTGCCCTTTATAATATCGAGTTGTAATTGCACAAAAAAGTAGTTTTTTCTAGACTTTAGAGCCTTTTTGAGGGTCCAAACGGTCTTTTCTGGGGCCGAGACTTACCGCACGTGTGCTTGGGTGTGTGCGCGTATGTAATATTTTCCAGATCGCTAGAATTAGAAGTCCTGGTAGCCTAGTTTCCCGAGGTTTTTCCAACACCACTGAACCCGGCTCAATCGGAGCTCGTTCTCATCCGCATTGATAGTCCCTATCAATTCCCTCTCTAGAATGATTATATTCATCTATTTTTCCACCGTCTCTTCGCTAGTGTGAGACTAACACCCTATCGTAGCCGCTCATTGGTGGGGCGTCTATGACCTGAAGACCATATGGACGTACTGCCCTTTATAATATCGAGCTGTAATTGCACAAAAAAGTAGTTTTTTCCAGACTTTAGAGCCTTTTTGAGGGTCCAAACGGCCTTTTCTGGGGCCGAGACTTACCGCATGTGTGCTGGGGTGTGTGCACATATGTAAATTTTTCCAGACTGCTAGAATTAGAAGTCCTGGTAGGCTAGTTTCCCGAGGGCTTTCCAACGCCACTGAAACCGGCTCAATCGGAGCTCGTTCTCATCCGCGTTGATAGTCCCTATCAATTCCCTCTCTAGAATGATTATATTCTTCTATTTTTCCACCGTCTCTTCGCTATTGTGAGACTAACACCTTATCGTAGCCGCTCATTGGTGGGGCGTCAACGACCTGAGGACCATATGGACGTACTGCCCTTTATAATATCGAGCTGTAATTGCACAAAAAATAGTTTTTTCCAGACTTTAGAGCCTTTTTGAGGGTCCAAACGGCCTTTTCTGGGGCCGAGACTTACCGCACATGTGCTTGGGTGTGTGCGCGTATGTAATATTTTCCAGATCGCTAGAATTAGAAGTCCTGGTAGCCTAGTTTCCCGAGGGCTTTCCAACACCACCGGCTCAATCGGAGCTCGTTCTCATCCGCGTTGATAGTCCCTATCAATTCCCTCTCTAGAATTATTATTTCTATTTTTCCACCGTCTCTTCGCTAGTGTGAGACTAACACCCTATCGTAGCCGCTCATTGGTGGGGCGTCAATGACCTGAAGACCATATGGACATACTGCCCTTTATAATATCGAGTTGTAATTGCACAAAAAAGTAGTTTTTTCTAGACTTTAGAGCCTTTTTGAGGGTCCAAACGGCCTTTTCTGGGGCCGAGACTTACCGCACGTGTGCTTGGGTGTGTGCGCGTATGTAATATTTTCCAGATCGCTAGAATTAGAAGTCCTGGTAGCCTAGTTTCCCGAGGGCTTTCCAACACCACTGAACCCGGCTCAATCGGAGATCGTTCTCATCCGCGTTGATAGTCCCTATCAATTCCCTCTCTAGAATTATTATATTCTTCTATTTTTCCAGCGTCTCTTCACTAGTGTGAGACTAACACCCTATCATAGCCGCTCATTGGTGGGCGTCAATGACCTGAAGAACATATGGACGTACAGCCCTTTATAATATCGAGTTGTAATTGCACAAAAAAGTAGTTTTTTCTAGACTTTAGAGCCTTTTTGAGGGTCCAAACGGCCTTTTCTGGGGCTGAGACTTACCGCACGTGTGCTTGGGTGTGTGCGCGTATGTAATATTTTCCAGATTGCTAGAATTAGAAGTCCTGGTAGCCTAGTTTCCCGAGGGCTTTCCAACACCACTGAACCCGGCTGAATCGGAGCTCGTTCTCATCCGCGTTGATAGTCCCTATCAATTCCCTCTCTAGAATTATTATATTCTTCTATTTTTCCACCGTCTCTTCACTAGTGTGAGACTAACACCCTATCGTAGCCACTCATTGGTGGGGCGTCTATGACCTGAAGACCATATGGACGTACCGCCCTTTATAATATCGAGCTGTAATTGCATGAAAAAGTAGTTTTTTCCAGACTTTAGAGCCTTTTTGAGGGTCCAAACAGCCTTTTCTGGGGCCGAGACTGACCGCATGTGTGCTGGGGTGTGTGCGCGTATGTAAATTTTTCCAGACTGCTAGAATTAGAAGTCCTGGTAGGCTAGTTTCCCGAGGGCTTTCCAACGCCACTGAAACCGGCTCAATCGAAGCTCGTTCTCATCCGCGTTGATAGTCCCTATCAATTTCCCTCTCTAGAATGATTATATTCTTCTATTTTTCCACCGTCTCTTCGCTAGTGTGAGACTAACACCCTTTCGTTGCTGCTCATTGGTGGGGCGTCTACGACCTGAAGACCATATGGACGTACTGCCCTTTATAATATCGAGCTGTAATTGCACAATAAAGTAGTTTTTTCCAGACTTTAGAGCCTTTTTGAGGGTCCAAATGGCCTTTTCTGGGGCCGAGACTTACCGCATGTGTGCTGGGGTGTGTGCACGTATGTAAATTTTTCCAGACTGCTAGAATTAGAAGTCCTGGTAGGCTAGTTTCCCGAGGGCTTTCCAACGCCACTGAAACCGGCTCAATCGAAGCTCGTTCTCATCCGCGTTGATAGTCCCTATCAATTCCCTCTCTAGAATGATTATATTCTTCTATTTTTCCACCGTCTCTTCGCTAGTGTGAGACTAACACTCTATCGTAGCCGCTCATTGGTGGGGCGTATACGACCTAAAGACCATATGGACGTACTGCCCTTTATAATATTGAGCTGTAATTGCACAGAAAAGTAGTTTTTTCCAGACTTTAGAGCCTTTTTGAGGGTCCAAACAGCCTTTTCTGGGGCCGAGACTTACCGCATGTGTGCTGGGGTGTGTGCGTGTATGTAAATTTTTCCAGACTACTAGAATTAGAAGTCCTGGTAGGCTAGTTTCCCGAGGGCTTTCCAACGCCACTGAAACCGGCTCAATCGGAGCTCGTTCTCATCCGCGTTGATAGTCCCTATCAATTCCCTCTCTAGAATGATTATAATCTTCTATTTTTCCACCGTCTCTTCGCTAGTGTGAGACTAACACCCTATTGTAGCCGCTCATTGGTGGGGCATCTATGACCTGAAGACCATATGGACGTACTGCCCTTTATAATATCGAGCTGTAATTGCACAAAAAAGTAGTTTTTGCCAGACTTTAGAGCCTTTTTGAGGGTCCAAACGGCCTTTTCTGGGGCCGAGACTTACCGCACGTGTGCTGGGGTGTGTGCGCGTATGTAAATTTTTCCAGATCGCTAGAATTAGAAGTCCTGGTAGCCTAGTTTTCTGAGGGCTTTCCAACGCCACTGAAACCGGCTCAATCGGAGCTCGTTCTCATCCGCGTTGATAGTCCCTATCAATTCCCTCTCAAGAATGATTATATTCTTCTATTTTTCCACCGTCTCTTCGCTAGTGTGAGACTAACACCCTATCGTAACCGCTCATTGATGGGGCGTATACGACCTAAAGACCATATGGACGTACTGCCCTTTATAATATTGAGCTGTAATTGCACAGAAAAGTAGTTTTTTCCAGACTTTAGAGCCTTTTTGAGGGTCCAAACAGCCTTTTCTGGGGCCGAGACTTACCGCATGTGTGCTGGGGTGTGTGCGTGTATGTAAATTTTTCCAGACTGCTAGAATTAGAAGTCCTGGTAGGCTAGTTTCCCGAGTGCTTTCCAACGCCACTGAAACCGGCTCAATCGGAGCTCGTTCTCATCCGCGTTGATAGTCCCTATCAATTCCCTCTATAGAATGATTATATTCTTCTATTTTTCCACCGTCTCTTCGCTGGTGTGAGACTAACATCCTATCGTAGCCGCTCATTGTTGGGGCGTCTACGACCTGAAGACCATATGGACGTACTGCCCTTTATAATATCGAGTTGTAATTGCACAAAAAAGTAGTTTTTTCTAGACTTTAGAGCCTTTTTGAGGGTCCAAACGGTCTTTTCTGGGGCAGAGACTTACCGCACGTGTGCTTGGGTGTGTGCGCGTTTGTAATATTTTCCAGATCGCTAGAATTAGAAGTCCTGGTAGCCTAGTTTCCCGAGGTTTTTCCAACACCACTGAACCCGGCTCAATCGGAGCTCGTTCTCATCCGCATTGATAGTCCCTATCAATTCCCTCTCTAGAATGATTATATTCATCTATTTTTCCACCGTCTCTTCGCTAGTGTGAGACTAACACCCTATCGTAGCCGCTCATTGGTGGGGCGTCTATGACCTGAAGACCATATGGACGTACTGCCCTTTATAATATCGAGCTGTAATTGCACAAAAAAGTAGTTTTTTCCAGACTTTAGAGCCTTTTTGAGGGTCCAAACGGCCTTTTCTGGGGCCGAGACTTACCGCATGTGTGCTGGGGTGTGTGCACATATGTAAATTTTTCCAGACTGCTAGAATTAGAAGTCCTGGTAGGCTAGTTTCCCGAGGGCTTTCCAACGCCACTGAAACCGGCTCAATCGGAGCTCGTTCTCATCCGCGTTGATAGTCCCTATCAATTCCCTCTCTAGAATGATTATATTCTTCTATTTTTCCACCGTCTCTTCGCTAGTGTGAGACAAACACTCTATTGTAGCCGCTCATTGCTGGGGCGTCTATGACCTGAAGACCATATGGACGTACTGCCCTTTATAATATCGAGCTGCAATTGCACAAAAAAGTAGTTTTTGCCAGACTTTAGTGCCTTTCAGAGGGTCCAAACGGCCTTTTCTGGGGCCGAGACTTACCGCACGTGTGCTGGGGTGTGTGCGCGTATGTAAATTTTTCCAGATCGCTAGAATTAGTAGTCCTGGTAGCCTAGTTTCCTGAGGGCTTTCCAACGCCACTGAAACCGGCTCAATCGGAGCTCGTTCTTATCCGCGTTGATAGTCCCTATCAATTCCCTCTCTAGAATGATTATATTCTTCTATTTTTCCACCGTCTCTTCGCTAGTGCGAGACTAACACCCTATCGTTACCGCTCATTGGTGGGGCGTCTACGACCTGAAGACCATATGGACGTACTGCCCTTTATAATATCGAGCTGTAATTGCACGAAAAAGTAGTTTTTTCCAGACTTTAGAGCCTTTTTGAGGGTCCAAACGGCCTTTTCTGGGGCCGAGACTTACCGCATGTGTGCTGGGGTGTGTGCGCGTATGTAAATTTTTCTAGACTGCTAGAATTAGAAGTCCTGGTAGGCTAGTTTCCCGAGGGCTTTCCAACGCCACTAAAACCGGCTCAATCGGAGCTCGTTCTCATCCGCGTTGATAGTCCCTATCAATTCCCTCTCTAGAATGATTATATTCTTCTATTTTTCCACCGACTCTTCGCTAGTGTGAGACTAACACCCTATTGTAGCCGCTCATTAGTGGGGCGTCTATGACCTGAAGACCATATGGACGTACTGCCCTTTATAATATCGAGCTGTAATTGCACAAAAAAGTAGTTTTTGCCATACTTTAGAGCCTTTTTGAGGGTCCAAACGGCCTTTTCTGGGGCCGAGACTTACCGCACATGTGCTGGGGTGTGTGCGCATATGTAAATTTTTCCAGATCGCTAGAATTAGAAGTCCTGGTAGCCTAGTTTCCTGAGGGCTTTCCAACGCCACTGAAACCGGCTCAATCGGAGCTCGTTCTCATCCGCGTTGATAGTCCCTATCAATTCCCTCTCTAGAATGATTATATTCTTCTATTTCTCCACCGTCTCTTCGCTGGTGTGAGACTAACACCCTATCGTAGCCGCTCATTGGTGGGGCGTCTACGACCTGAAGACCATATGGACGTACTGCCCTTTATAATATCGAGTTGTAATTGCACAAAAAAGTAGTTTTTTCTAGACTTTAGAGCCTTTTTGAGGGTCCAAACGGCCTTTTCTGGGGCCGAGACTTACCGCACGTGTGCTTGGGTGTGTGCGCGTATGTAATATTTTCCAGATCGCTATAATTAGAAGTCCTGGTAGCCTACTTTCCCGAGGGCTTTCCAACACCACTGAACCCGGCTCAATCGGAGCTCGTTCTCATCCGCGTTGATAGTCCCTATCAATTCCCTCTCTAGAATTATTATATTCTTCTATTTTTCCACCGTCTCTTCACTAGTGTGAGACTAACACCCTATCGTAGCCACTCATTGGTGGGGCGTCTACGACCTGAAGACCATATGGACGTACTTCCCTTTATAATATCGAGCTGTAATTGCACAAAAAAGTAGTTTTTTCCAGACTTTAGAGCGTTTTTGAGGGTCCAAACGGCCTTTTCTGGGGCCGAGACTTACCGCACGTGTGCTGGGGTGTGTGCGCGTATGTAAATTTTTCCAGATCGCTAGAATTAGAAGTCCTGGTAGCCTAGTTTCCTGAGGGCTTTCCAACACCACTGAAACCGGCTCAATCGGAGCTCGTTCTCATCCGCGTTGATAGTCCCTATCAATTCCCTCTCTAGAATGATTATATTCTTCTATTTTCCCACCGTCTCTTCGCTAGTGTGAGACTAACACCCTATCGTAGCCGCTCATTGGTGGGGCGTCTATGACATGAAGACCATATGGACGTACTGCCCTTTATAATATCGAGCTGTAATTGCACAAAAAAGTAGTTTTTTCCAGACTTTAGAGCCTTTTTGAGGGTCCAAACGGCCTTTTCTGGGGCCGAGACTTACCGCATGTGTGCTGGGGTGTGTGCACGTATGTAAATTTTTCCAGACTGCTAGAATTAGAAGTCCTGGTAGGCTAGTTTCCCGAGGGCTTTCCAACGCCACTGAAACCGGCTCAATCGGAGCTCGTTCTCATCCGCGTTGATAGTCCCTATCAATTCCCTCTCTAGAATGATTATATTCTTCTATTTTTCCACCGTCTCTTCGCTAGTGTGAGACTAACACCCTATTGTAGCCGCTCATTGCTGGGGCGTCTATGACCTGAAGACCATATGGACGTACTGCCCTTTATAATATCGAGCTGCAATTGCACAAAAAAGTAGTTTTTGCCAGACTTTAGAGCCTTTTTAAGGGTCCAAACGGCCTTTTCTGGGTCCGAGACTTACCGCACGTGTGCTAGGGTGTGTGCGCGTATGTAAATTTTTCCAGATCGCTAGAATTAGAAGTCCTGGTAGCCTAGTTTCCTGAGGGCTTTCCAACACCACTGAAACCGGCTCAATCGGAGCTCATTCTCATCCGCGTTGATAGTCCCTATCAATTCCCTCTCTAGAATGATTATATTCTTCTATTTTTCCACCGTCTCTTCGCTAGTGTGAGACTAAGACCCTATCGTAACCGCTCATTGGTGGGGCGTCTACGACCTGAAGACCATATGGACGTACTTCCCTTTATAATATCGAGCTGTATTTGCACAAAAAAGTAGTTTTTTCCTGACTTTAGAGCCTTTTTGAGGGTCCAAACGGCCTTTTCTGGGGCCGAGACTTACCGCATGTGTGCTGGGGTGTGTGCGCGTATGTAAATTTTTCCAGACTGCTAGAATTAGAAGTCCTGCTAGGCCAGTTTCCCGAGGGCTTTCCAACGCCACTAAAACCGGCTCAATCGGAGCTCGTTCTCATCCGCGTTGATAGTCCCTATCAATTCCCTCTCTAGAATGATTATATTCTTCTATTTTTCCACCGTCTCTTCGCTAGTGTGAGACTAACACCCTATTGTAGCCGCTCATTGGTGGGGCGTCTATGACCTGAAGACCAAATGGACGTACTGCCCTTTATAATATCGAGCTGTAATTGCACAAAAAAGTAGTTTTTGCCAGACTTTAGAGCCTTTTTGAGGGTCCAAACGGCCTTTTCTGGGGCCGAGACTTACCGCACGTGTGCTGGGGTGTGTGCGCGTATGTAAATTTTTCCAGATCGCTAGAATTAGAAGTCCTGGTAGCCTAGTTTCCTGAGGGCTTTCCAGCACCACTGAAACCGGCTCAATCGGAGCTCGTTCTCATCCGCGTTGATAGTCCCTATCAATTCCCTCCCTAGAATAATTATATTCTTCTATTTTCCCACCGTCTCTTCGCTAGTGTGAGACTAACAGCCTATCGTAACCGCTCATTGGTGGGGTGTCTACGACCTGAAGACCAAATGGACGTACTGCCCTTTATAATATCGAGCTGTAATTGCACAAAAAAGTAGTTTTTTCCAGACTTTAGAGCCTTTTTGAGGGTCCAAACGGTCTTTTCTGGGGCCGAGACTTACCGCATGTGTGCTGGGGTGTGTGCGCGTATGTAAATTTTTCCAGACTGCTAGAATTAGAAGTCCTGGTAGGCTTGTTTCCCGAGGGCTTTCCAACGCCACTAAAACTGGCTCAATCGGAGCTCGTTCTCTTCCGCGTTGATAGTCCCTATCAATTCCCTCTCTAGAATGATTATATTCTTCTATTTTTCCACCGTCTCTTCGCTAGTGTGAGACTAACACCCTATTGTAGCCGCTCATTGGTGGGGCGTCTATGACCTGAAGACCATATGGACGTACTGCCCTTTATAATATCGAGCTGTAATTGCACGAAAAAGTAGTTTTTTCCAGACTTTAGAGCCTTTTTGAGGGTCCAAACGGCCTTTTCTGGGGCCGAGACTTACCGCACGTGTGCTGGGGTGTGTGCGCGTATGTAAATTTTTCCAGATCGCTAGAATTAGAAGTCCTGGTAGCCTAGTTTCCTGAGGGCTTTCCAGCACCACTGAAACCGGCTCAATCGGAGCTCGTTCTCATCCGCGTTGATAGTCCCTATCAATTCCCTCCCTAGAATAATTATATTCTTCTATTTTCCCACCGTCTCTTCGCTAGTGTGAGACTAACAGCCTATCGTAACCGCTCATTGGTGGGGTGTCTACGACCTGAAGACCAAATGGACGTACTGCCCTTTATAATATCGAGCTGTAATTGCACAAAAAAGTAGTTTTTTCCAGACTTTAGAGCCTTTTTGAGGGTCCAAACGGTCTTTTCTGGGGCCGAGACTTACCGCATGTGTGCTGGGGTGTGTGCGCGTATGTAAATTTTTCCAGACTGCTAGAATTAGAAGTCCTGGTAGGCTTGTTTCCCGAGGGCTTTCCAACGCCACTAAAACCGGCTCAATCGGAGCTCGTTCTCTTCCGCGTTGATAGTCCCTATCAATTCCCTCTCTAGAATGATTATATTCTTCTATTTTTCCACCGTCTCTTCGCTAGTGTGAGACTAACACCCTATTGTAGCCGCTCATTGGTGGGGCGTCTATGACCTGAAGACCATATGGACGTACTGCCCTTTATAATATCGAGCTGTAATTGCACAAAAAAGTAGTTTTTGCCAGACTTTAGAGCCTTTTTGACGGTCCAAACGGCCTTTTCTGTGGCCGAGACTTACCGCACGTCTGCTGGGGTGTGTGCGCGTATGTAAATTTTTCCAGATCGCTAGAATTAGAAGTCCTGGTAGCCTAGTTTCCTGAGGGCTTTCCAGCACCACTGAAACCGGCTCAATCGGAGCTCGTTCTCATCCGCGTTGATAGTCCCTATCAATTCCCTCCCTAGAATAATTATATTCTTCTATTTTCCCACCGTCTCTTCGCTAGTGTGAGACTAACACCCTATCGTAGCCGCTCATTGGTGGGGCGTCTATGACCTGAAGACCATATGGACGTACTGCCCTTTATAATATCAAGCTGTAATTGCACAAAAAAGTAGTTTTTTCGAGACTTTAGAGCCTTTTTGAGGGTCCAAACGGCCTTTTCTGGGGCCGAGACTTACCGCATGTGTGCTGGGGTGTGTGCATGTATGTAAATTTTTCCAGACTGCTAGAATTAGAAGTCCTGGTAGGCTAGTTTCCCGAGGGCTTTCCAACGCCACTGAAACCGGCTCAATCGGAGCTCGTTCTCATCCGCGTTGATAGTCCCTATCAATTCCCTCTCTAGAATGATTATATTCTTCTATTTTTCCACCGTCTCTTCACTAGTGTGAGACTAACACCCTATTGTAGCCGCTCATTGCTGGGGCGTCTATGACCTGAAGACCATATGGACGTACTGCCCTTTATAATATCGAGCTGCAATTGCACAAAAAAGTAGTTTTTGCAAGACTTTAGAGCCTTTTTGAGGGTCCAAACGGCCTTTTCTGGGGCCGAGACTTACCGCACGTGTGCTGGGGTGTGTGCGCGTATGTAAATTTTTCCAGATCGCTAGAATTAGAAGTCCTGGTAGCCTAGTTTCCTGAGGGCTTTCCAACGCCACTGAAACCGGCTCAATCGGAGCTCATTCTCATCCGCGTTGATAGTCCCTATCAATTACCTCTCTAGAATGATTATATTCTTCTATTTTTCCACCGTTTCTTCGCTAGTGTGAGACTAACACCCTATCGTAACCGCTCATTGGTGGGGTGTCTACGACCTGAAGACCAAATGGACGTACTGCCCTTTATAATATCGAGCTGTAATTGCACAAAAAAGTAGTTTTTTCCAGACTTTAGAGCCTTTTTGAGGGTCCAAACGGCCTTTTCTGGGGCCGAGACTTACCGCATGTGTGCTGGGGTGTGTGCGCGTATGTAAAGTTTTCCAGACTGCTAGAATTAGAAGTCCTGGTAGGCTTGTTTCCCGAGGGCTTTCCAACGCCACTAAAACTGGCTCAATCGGAGCTTGTTCTCATCCGCGTTGATAGTCCCTATCAATTCCCTCTCTAGAATGATTATATTCTTCTATTTTTCCACCGTCTCTTCGCTAGTGTGAGACTAACACCGTATTGTAGCCGCTCATTGGTGGGGCGTCTATGACCTGAAGACCATATGGACGTACTGCCCTTTATAATATCGAGCGGTAATTGCACAAAAAAGTAGTTTTTGCCAGACTTTAGAGCCTTTTTGAGGGTCCAAACGGCCTTCTCTGGGGCCAAGACTTACCGCACGTGTGCTGGGGTGTGTGCGTGTATGTAAATTTTTCCAGATCGCTAGAATTAGAAGTCCTGGTAGCCTAGTTTCCTGAGGGCTTTCCAACGCCACTGAAACCGGCTCAATCGGAGCTCGTTCTCATCTGCGTTGATAGTCCCTATCAATTCCCTCTCTAGAATGATTATATTCTTCTATTTTCCACCGTCTCTTCGCTGGTGTGAGACTAACACCCTATCGTAGCCGCTCATTGGTGGGGCGTCTACGACCTGAAGACCATATGGACGTACTGCCCTTTATAATATCGAGTTGTAATTGCACAAAAAAGTAGTTTTTTCTAGACTTTAGAGCCTTTTTGAGGGTCCAAACGGCCTTTTCTGGGGCCGAGACTTACCGCACGTGTGCTTGGGTGTGTGCGCGTATGTAATATTTTCCAGATCTCTAGAATTAGAAGTCCTGGTAGCCTAGTTTCCCGAGCGCTTTCCAACACCACTGAAACCGGCTCAATCGGAGCTCGTTCTCATCCGCGTTGATAGTCCCTATCAATTCCCTCTCTAGAATGATTATATTCTCCTATTTTCCCACCGTCTCTTCGCTAGTGTGAGACGAACACCCTATCGTAGCCGCTCATTGGTGGGGCGTCTATGACCTGAAGACCATATGGACGTACTGCCCTTTATAATATCGAGCTGTAATTGCACAAAAAAGTAGTTTTTTCCAGACTTTAGAGCCTTTTTTAGGGTCCAAACGGCCTTTTCTGGGGCCGAGACTTACCGCACGTGTGCTGGGGTGTGTGCGCGTATGTAAATTTTTCCAGATCGCTAGAATTAGAAGTCCTGGTAGCCTAGTTTCCTGAGGGCTTTCCAACGCCACTGAAACCGGCTCAATCGGAGCTCGTTCTCATCCGCGTTGATAGTCCCTATCAATTCCCTCTCTAGAATTATTATATTCTTCTATTTTTCCACCGTCTCTTCTCTAGTGTGAGACTAACACCCTATCGTAGCCACTCATTGGTGGGGCGTCTACGACGTGAAGACCATATGGACGTACTTCCCTTTATAATATCGAGCTGTAATTGCACAAAAAAGTAGTTTTTTCCAGACTTTAGAGCCTTTTTGAGGGTCCAAACGGCCTTTTCTGGGGCCGAGACTTACCGCACGTGTGCTGGGGTGTGTGCGCGTATGTAAATTTTTCCAGATCGCTAGAATTAGAAGTCCTGGTAGCCTAGTTTCCTGAGGGCTTTCCAACACCACTGAAACCGGCTCAATCGGAGCTCGTTCTCATCCGCGTTGATAGTCCCTATCAATTCCCTCTCTAGAATGATTATATTCTTCTATTTTCCCACCGTCTCTTCGCTAGTGTGAGACGAACACCCTATCGTAGCCGCTCATTGGTGGGGCGTCTATGACCTGAAGACCATATGGACGTACTGCCCTTTATAATATCGAGCTGTAATTGCACAAAAAAGTAGTTTTTTCCTGACTTTAGAGCCTTTTTGATGGTCCAAACGGCCTTTTCTGGTGCCGAGACTTACCGCACGTGTGCTGGGGTGTGTGCGCGTATGTAAATTTTTCCAGATCGCTAGAATTAGAAGTCCTGGTAGCCTAGTTTCCTGAGGGCTTTCCAACACCACTGAAACCGGCTCAATCGGAGCTCGTTCTCATCCGCGTTGATAGTCCCTATCAATTCCCTCTCTAGAATGATTATATTCTCCTATTTTCCCACCGTCTCTTCGCTAGTGTGAGACGAACACCCTATCGTAGCCGCTCATTGGTGGGGCGTCTATGACCTGAAGACCATATGGACGTACTGCCCTTTATAATATCGAGCTGTAATTGCACAAAAAAGTAGTTTTTTCCAGACTTTAGAGCCTTTTTTAGGGTCCAAACGGCCTTTTCTGGGGCCGAGACTTACCGCACGTGTGCTGGGGTGTGTGCGCGTATGTAAATTTTTCCAGATCGCTAGAATTAGAAGTCCTGGTAGCCTAGTTTCCTGAGGGCTTTCCAACGCCACTGAAACCGGCTCAATCGGAGCTCGTTCTCATCCGCGTTGATAGTCCCTATCAATTCCCTCTCTAGAATTATTATATTCTTCTATTTTTCCACCGTCTCTTCTCTAGTGTGAGACTAACACCCTATCGTAGCCACTCATTGGTGGGGCGTCTACGACGTGAAGACCATATGGACGTACTTCCCTTTATAATATCGAGCTGTAATTGCACAAAAAAGTAGTTTTTTCCAGACTTTAGAGCCTTTTTGAGGGTCCAAACGGCCTTTTCTGGGGCCGAGACTTACCGCACGTGTGCTGGGGTGTGTGCGCGTATGTAAATTTTTCCAGATCGCTAGAATTAGAAGTCCTGGTAGCCTAGTTTCCTGAGGGCTTTCCAACACCACGGAAACCGGCTCAATCGGAGCTCGTTCTCATCCGCGTTGATAGTCCCTATCAATTCCCTCTCTAGAATGATTATATTCTTCTATTTTCCCACCGTCTCTTCGCTAGTGTGAGACGAACACCCTATCGTAGCCGCTCATTGGTGGGGCGTCTATGACCTGAAGACCATATGGACGTACTGCCCTTTATAATATCGAGCTGTAATTGCACAAAAAAGTAGTTTTTTCCTGACTTTAGAGCCTTTTTGATGGTCCAAACGGCCTTTTCTGGTGCCGAGACTTACCGCACGTGTGCTGGGGTGTGTGCGCGTATGTAAATTTTTCCAGATCGCTAGAATTAGAAGTCCTGGTAGCCTAGTTTCCTGAGGGCTTTCCAACGCCACTGAAACCGGCTTAATCGGAGCTCGTTCTCATCCGCGTTGATAGTCCCTATCAATTCCCTCTCTAGAATGATTATATTCTTCTATTTTTCCACCGTCTCTTCGCTGGTGTGAGACTAACACCCTATCGTAGCCGCTCATTGGTGGGGCATCTACGACCTGAAGACCATATGGACGTACTGCCCTTTATAATATCGAGCTGTAATTGCACAAAAAAGTAGTTTTTTCCAGACTTTAGAGCCTTTTTGAGGGTCCAAACGGCCTTTTCTGGGGCCGAGACTTACCGCACGTGTGCTAGGGTGTGTGCGCGTATGTAAATTTTTCCAGATCGCTAGAATTAGAAGTCCTGGTAGCCTAGTTTCCTGAGGGCTTTCCAACGCCACTGAAACCGGCTCAATCGGAGCTCATTCTCATCCGCGTTGATAGTCCCTATCAATTACCTCTCTAGAATGATTATATTCTTCTATTTTTCCACCGTTTCTTCGCTAGTGTGAGACTAACACCCTATCGTAACCGCTCATTGGTGGGGTGTCTACGACCTGAAGACCAAATGGACGTACTGCCCTTTATAATATCGAGCTGTAATTGCACAAAAAAGTAGTTTTTTCCAGACTTTAGAGCCTTTTTGAGGGTCCAAACGGCCTTTTCTGGGGCCGAGACTTACCGCATGTGTGCTGGGGTGTGTGCGCGTATGTAAAGTTTTCCAGACTGCTAGAATTAGAAGTCCTGGTAGGCTTGTTTCCCGAGGGCTTTCCAACGCCACTAAAACTGGCTCAATCGGAGCTTGTTCTCATCCGCGTTGATAGTCCCTATCAATTCCCTCTCTAGAATGATTATATTCTTCTATTTTTCCACCGTCTCTTCGCTAGTGTGAGACTAACACCGTATTGTAGCCGCTCATTGGTGGGGCGTCTATGACCTGAAGACCATATGGACGTACTGCCCTTTATAATATCGAGCGGTAATTTTACAAAAAAGTAGTTTTTGCCAGACTTTAGAGCCTTTTTGAGGGTCCAAACGGCCTTCTCTGGGGCCAAGACTTACCGCACGTGTGCTGGGGTGTGTGCGTGTATGTAAATTTTTCCAGATCGCTAGAATTAGAAGTCCTGGTAGCCTAGTTTCCTGAGGGCTTTCCAACGCCACTGAAACCGGCTCAATCGGAGCTCGTTCTCATCTGCGTTGATAGTCCCTATCAATTCCCTCTCTAGAATGATTATATTCTTCTATTTTCCACCGTCTCTTCGCTGGTGTGAGACTAACACCCTATCGTAGCCGCTCATTGGTGGGGCGTCTACGACCTGAAGACCATATGGACGTACTGCCCTTTATAATATCGAGTTGTAATTGCACAAAAAAGTAGTTTTTTCTAGACTTTAGAGCCTTTTTGAGGGTCCAAACGGCCTTTTCTGGGGCCGAGACTTACCGCACGTGTGCTTGGGTGTGTGCGCGTATGTTATATTTTCCAGATCTCTAGAATTAGAAGTCCTGGTAGCCTAGTTTCCCGAGCGCTTTCCAACACCACTGAACCTGGCTCAATCGGAGCTCGTTCTCATCCGCGTTGATAGTCCCTATCAATTCCCTCTCTAGAATTATTATATTCGTCTATTTTTCCACCGTCTCTTCTCTAGTGTGAGACTAACACCCTATCGTAGCCACTCATTGGTGGGGCGTCTACGACCTGAAGACCATATGGACGTACTTCCCTTTATAATATCGAGCTGTAATTGCACAAAAAAGTAGTTTTTTCTAGACTTTAGAGCCTTTTTGAGGGTCCAAACGGCCTTTTCTGGAGCCGAGACTTACCGCACGTGTGCTGGGGTGTGTGCGCGTATGTAAATTTTTCCAGATCGCTAGAATTAGAAGTCCTGGTAGCCTAGTTTCCTGAGGGCTTTCCAACACCACTGAAACCGGCTCAATCGGAGCTCGTTCTCATCCGCGTTGATAGTCCCTATCAATTCCCTCTCTAGAATGATTATATTCTCCTATTTTCCCACCGTCTCTTCGCTAGTGTGAGACGAACACCCTATCGTGGCCGCTCATTGGTGGGGCGTCTATGACCTGAAGACCATATGGACGTACTGCCCTTTATAATATCGAGCTGTAATTGCACAAAAAAGTAGTTTTTTCCAGACTTTAGAGCCTTTTTTAGGGTCCAAACGGCCTTTTCTGGGGCCGAGACTTACCGCACGTGTGCTGGGGTGTGTGCGCGTATGTAAATTTTTCCAGATCGCTAGAATTAGAAGTCCTGGTAGCCTAGTTTCCTGAGGGCTTTCCAACGCCACTGAAACCGGCTCAATCGGAGCTCGTTCTCATCCGCGTTGATAGTCCCTATCAATTCCCTCTCTAGAATTATTATATTCTTCTATTTTTCCACCGTCTCTTCTCTAGTGTGAGACTAACACCCTATCGTAGCCACTCATTGGTGGGGCGTCTACGACGTGAAGACCATATGGACGTACTTCCCTTTATAATATCGAGCTGTAATTGCACAAAAAAGTAGTTTTTTCCAGACTTTAGAGCCTTTTTGAGGGTCCAAACGGCCTTTTCTGGGGCTGGGACTTACCGCACGTGTGCTGGGGTGTGTGCGCATATGTAATTTTTTCCAGATCGCTAGAATTAGAAGTCCTGGTAGCCTAGTTTCCTGAGGGCTTTCCAACGCCACTGAAACCGGCTCAATCGGAGCTCGTTCTCATCCGCGTTGATAGTCCCTATCAATTCCCTCTCTAGAATGATTATATTCTTCTATTTTCCCACCGTCTCTTCGCTAGTGTGAGACGAACACCCTATCGTAGCCACTCATTGGTGGGGCGTCTATGACCTGAAGACCATATGGACGTACTGCCCTTTATAATATCGAGCTGTAATTGCACAAAAAAGTAGTTTTTTCCTGACTTTAGAGCCTTTTTGATGGTCCAAACGGCCTTTTCTGGTGCCGAGACTTACCGCACGTGTGCTGGGGTGTGTGCGCGTATGTAAATTTTTCCAGATCGCTAGAATTAGAAGTCCTGGTAGCCTAGTTTCCTGAGGGCTTTCCAACGCCACTGAAACCGGCTTAATCGGAGCTCGTTCTCATCCGCGTTGATAGTCCCTATCAATTCCCTCTCTAGAATGATTATATTTTTCTATTTTTCCACCGTCTCTTCGCTGGTGTGAGACTAACACCCTATCGTAGCCGCTCATTGGTGGGGCATCTACGACCTGAAGACCATATGGACGTACTGCCCTTTATAATATCGAGCTGTAATTGCACAAAAAAGTAGTTTTTTCCAGACTTTAGAGCCTTTTTGAGGGTCCAAACGGCCTTTTCTGGGGCCGAGACTTACCGCACGTGTGCTAGGGTGTGTGCGCGTATGTAAATTTTTCCAGATCGCTAGAATTAGAAGTCCTGGTAGCCTAGTTTCCTGAGGGCTTTCCAACACCACTGAAACCGGCTCAATCGGAGCTCGTTCTCATCCGCGTTGATAGTCCCTATCAATTCCCTCTCTAGAATGATTATATTCTTCTATTTTTTCACCGTCTCTTCGCTAGTGTGAGACTAACACCCTATCTTAGCCGCTCATTGGTGGGGCGTCAATGACCTGAAGACCATATGGACGTACTGCCCTTTATAATATCGAGTTGTAATTGCACAAAAAAGTAGTTTTTTCTAGACTTTAGAGCCTTTTTGAGGGTCCAAACGGCCTTTTCTGGGGCCGAGACTTACCGCATGTGTGCTTGGGAGTGTGCGCGTATGTAATATTTTCCAGATCGCTAGAATTAGTAATTCTTGTAGCCTAGTTTCCCAAGGGCTTTCCAACACCACTGAACCCGGCTCAATCGGAGCTCGTTCTCATCCGCGTTGATAGTCCCTATCAATTCCCTCTCTAGAATTATTGAATTCTTCTATTTTTCCACCGTCTCTTCACTAGTGTGAGACTAACACCCTATCGTAGCCACTCATTGGTGGGGCATCTATGACCTGAAGACCATATGGACGTACCGCCCTTTATAATATCGAGCTGTAATTGCATGAAAAAGTAGTTTTTTTCCAGACTTTAGAGCCATTTTGAGGGTCCAAACGGCCTTTTGTGGGGCCGAGACTTACCGCATGTGTGCTGGGGTGTGTGCGCGTATTTAAATTTTTCTAGACTACTAGAATTAGAAGTCCTGGTAGGCTAGTTTCCCGAGGGCTTTACAACGCCACTGAAACCGGCTCAATCGAAGCTCGTTCTCATCCACGTTGATAGTCCCTATCAATTTCCTTCTCTAGAATGATTATATTCTTCTATTTTTCCACCGTCTCTTCGCTAGTGTGAGACTAACACCCTATCGTAGCTGCTCATTGGTGGGGCGTCTACGACCTGAAGACCATATGGATGTACTGCCCTTTATAATATCGAGATGTAATTGCACAAAAAAGTACTTTTTTCCAGACTTTAGAGCCTTTTTGAGGGTCCAAACGGCCTTTTCTGGGGCCGAGACTTACCGCATGTGTGCTGGGGTGTGTGCGCGTATGTAAATTTTTCCAGATCGCTAGAATTAGAAGTCCTGGTAGCCTAGTTTCCTGAGGGCTTTCCAACGCCACTAAAACCGGCTCAAACGGAGCTCGTTCTCATCCGCGTTGATAGTCCCTATCAATTCCCTCTCTATAATGATTATATTCTTCTATTTTTCCACCGTCTCTTCGCTAGTGTGATACTAACACCCTATCGTAGCCGCTCATTGGTGGGGCGTCTATGACCTGAAGACCATATGGACGTACTGCCCTTTATAATATCGAGCTGTAATTGCACAAAAAAGTAGTTTTTTCCAGACTTTAGAGCCTTTTTGAGGGTCCAAACGGCCTTTTCTGGGGCCGAGACTTACCGCATGTGTGCTGGGGTGTGTGCGCGTATGTAAATTTTTCCAGACTGCTAGAATTAGAAGTCCTGGTAGGCTAGTTTCCCGAGGGCTTTCCAACGCCACTAAAACCGGCTCAATCGGAGCTCGTTCTCATCCGCGTTGATAGTCCCTATCAATTCCCTCTCTAGAATGATTATATTCTTCTATTTTTCCACCGTCTCTTCGCTAGTGTGAGACTAACACCTTATTGTAGCCGCTCATTGGTGGGGCGTCTATGACCTGAAGACCATATGGACGTACTGCCCTTTATAATATCGAGCTATAATTGCACAAAAAAGTAGTTTTTGCCACACTTAAGAGCCTTTTTGAGGGTCCAAACGGCCTTTTCTGGGGCCGAGACTTACCGCACGTGTGCTGGGGTGTGTGCGTGTATGTAAATTTTTCCAGATCGCTAGAATTAGAAGTCCTGGTAGCCTAGTTTCCTAAGGGCTTTCCAACGCCACTGAAACCGGCTCAATCGGAGCTTGTTCTCATCCGCGTTGATAGTCCCTATCAATTCCCTCTCTAGAATGATTATATTCTTCTATTTTTCCACCGTCTCTTCGCTTGTGTGAGACTAACACCCTATCGTAGCCGCTCATTGGTGGGGCGTCTATGACCTGAAGACCATATGGACGTACTGCCCTTTATAATATCGAGTTGTAATTGCACAAAAAAGTAGTTTTTTTCCAGACTTTAGAGCCTTTTTGAGGGTCCAAACGGACTTTTCTGGGGCCGGGACTTACCGCACGTGTTCTGGGGTGTTTGCGTGTATGTAATATTTTCCAGATCACTAGAATTAGAAGTCCTGGTAGCCTAGTTTCCCGAGGGCTTTCCAACACCACTGAAACCGGCTCAATCGGAGCTCGTTCTCATCCGCGTTGATAGTCCCTATCAATTTCCCTCTCTAGAATGATTATATTCTTCTATTTTTCCACCGTCTCTTCGCTAGTGTGATACTAACACCCTATCGTAGCCGCTCATTGGTGGGGCGTCTATGACCTGAAGACCATATGGACGTACTGCCCTTTATAATATCGAGCTATAATTGCACAAAAAAGTAGTTTTTGCCACACTTAAGAGCCTTTTTGAGGGTCCAAACGGCCTTTTCTGGGGCCGAGACTTACCGCACGTGTGCTGGGGTGTGTGCGTGTATGTAAATTTTTCCAGATCGCTAGAATTAGAAGTCCTGGTAGCCTAGTTTCCTAAGGGCTTTCCAACGCCACTGAAACCGGCTCAATCGGAGCTTGTTCTCATCCGCGTTGATAGTCCCTATCAATTCCCTCTCTAGAATGATTATATTCTTCTATTTTTCCACCGTCTCTTCGCTAGTGTGAGACTAACACCCTATCGTAGCCGCTCATTGGTGGGGCGTCTATGACCTGAAGACCATATGGACGTACTGCCCTTGATAATATCGATCTGTAATTGCACAAAAAAATAGTTTTTTCCAGACTTTAGAGCCTTTTTAAGGGTCCAAACGGCCTTTTCTAGGGCCGAGACTTACCGCACGTGTGCTGGGGTGTGTGCGCGTATGTAAATTTTTCCAGATCGCTAGAATTAGAAGTCCTAGTAGCCTAGTTTCCTGAGGGCTTTCCCACACCACTGAAACCGGCTCAATCGGAGCTCGTTCTCATCCGCGATGATAGTCCCTATCAATTCCCTCTCTAGAATGATTATATTCTTCTATTTTTCCACCGTCTCTTCGCTAGTGTGAGGCTAACACCCTATCGTAGCCGCTCATTGGTGGGGCGTAAACGACCTGAAGACCATATGGACGTACTGCCCTTTATAATATCGAGTTGTAATTGCACAAAAAAGTAGTTTTTTCTAGACTTTAGAACCTTTTTGAGGGTCCAAACGGCCTTTTCTGGGGCCGAGACTTACCGCACGTGTGCTTGGGTGTGTGCGCATATGTAATATTTTCCAGATCGCTAGAATTAGAAGTCCTGGTAGCCTAGTTTCCCGAGGGCTTTCCAACACCACTGAACCCGGCTTAATCGGAGCTTGTTCTCATCCGCGTTGATAGTCCCTATCAATTCCCTCTCTAGAATTATTATATTCTTCTATTTTTCCACCGTCTCTTCGCTAGTGTGAGACTAACACCCTATCGTAGCCACTCATTGGTGGGGCGTCTATGACCTGAAGACCATATGGACGTACCGCCCTTTATAATATCGAGCTGTAATTGCATGAAAAAGTAGTTTTTTCCAGACTTTAGAGCCTTTTTGAGGGTCCAAACGGCCATTTCTGGGGCCGAGACTTACCGCATGTGTGCTGGGGTGTGTGCGCGTATGTAAATTTTTCCAGACTGCTAGAATTAGAAGTCCTGGTAGGCTAGTTTCCCGAGGGCTTTCCAACGCCACTGAAACCGGCTCAATCGGAGCTCGTTCTCATCCGCGTTGATAGTCCCTATCAATTCCCTCTCTAGAATGATTATATTCTTCTATTTTTCCACCGTCTCTTCGCTAGTGTGAGACAAACACCCTATCATAGCCGCTCATTGGTGGGGCGTCTACGACCTGAAGACCATATGGACGTAATGCCCTTGATAATATCGAGCCGTAATTGCACAAAAAAGTAGTTTTTTCTAGACATTAGAGCCTTTTTGAGGGTCCAAACGGCCTTTTCTGGGGTGGAAACTTACCGCACGTGTGCTGGGGTGTGTGCGCATATGTAATATTTTCCAGATCGCTAGAATTAGAAGTCCTGGTAGCCTAGTTTCCCGAGGGCTTGCCAACGCCACTGAAACCGGCTCAATCGGAGCTCGTTCTCATCCGCGTTGATAGTCCCTTTCAATTTCCCTCTCTAGAATGATTATATTCTTCTATTTTTCCACCGTCTCTTCGCTAGTGTGAGACTAACACCCTATCATAGCCGCTCATTGGTGGGGCGTCAATGACCTGAAGACCATATGGACGTACTGCCCTTTATAATATCGAGTTGTAATTGCACAAAAAAGTAGTTTTTTCTAGACTTTAGAGCCTTTTTGAGGGTCCAAACGGCCTTTTCTTTGGCCGAGACTTACCGCACGTGTGCTTGGGTGTGTGCGCATATGTAATACTTTCCAGATCGCAAGAATTATAAGTCCTGGTAGCCTAGTTTCCCGAGGGCTTTCCAACACCACTGAACCCGGCTCAATCGGAGCTCGTTCTCATCCGCGTTGATAGTCCCTATCAATTCCCTCTCTAGAATTATTATATTCTTCTATTTTTCCACCGTCTCTTCACTAGTGTGAGACTAACACCCTATCGTAGCTACTCATTGGTGGGGCATCTATGACCTGAAGACCATATGGACGTACCGCCCTTTATAATACCGAGCTGTAATTGCATGAAAAAGTAGTTTTTTCCAGACTTTAGAGCCTTTTTGAGGGTCCAAACGGCCTTTTCTGGGGCCGAGACTTACCGCATGTGTGCTGGGGTGTGTGCGCATATGTCAATTTTTCCAGATTGCTAGAATTAGAAGTCCTGGTAGCCTAGTTTCCCGAGGGCTTTCCAACGCCACTGAAACCGGCTCAATCGGAGCTCGTTCTCATCCGCGTTGATAGTCCCTATCAATTCCCTCTCTAGAATGATTATATTCTTCTATTTTTCCATCGTCTCTTCGCTAGTGTGAGACTAACACCCTATCGTAGCCGCTCATTGGTGGGGCGTCTATGACCTGAAGACCATATGGACGTACTGCCCTTTATAATATCGAGCTGTAATTGCACAAAAAAGTAGTTTTTGCCAGACTTTAGAGCCTTTTTGAGTGTCCAAACGGCCTTTTCTGGGGCCGAGACTTACCGCACGTGTGCTGGGGTGTGTGCGCGTATGTAAATTTTTCCAGATCGCTAGAATTAGAAGTCCTGGTAGCCTAGTTTCCTGGGGGCTTTCCAATGCCACTGAAACCGGCTCAATCGGGGCTCGTTCTCATCCGCGTTGATAGTCCCTATCAATTCCCTCTCTAGAATGATTATATTCTTCTATTTTTCCACCGTCTCTTCGCTAGTGTGAGACAAACACCCTATCATAGCCGCTCATTGGTGGGGCGTCTACGACCTGAAGACCATATGGACGTACTGCCCTTGATAATATCGAGCCGAAATTGCACAAAAAAGTAGTTTTTTCTAGACATTAGAGCCTTTTTGAGGGTCCAAACGGCCTTTTCTGGGGCCGAAACTTACCGCACGTGTGCTGGGGTGTGTGCGCATATGTAATATTTTCCAGATCGCTAGAATTAGAAGTCCTGGTAGCCTAGTTTCCCGAGGGCTTTCCAACGCCACTAAAACCGGCTCAATCGGAGCTCGTTCTCATCCGCGTTGATAGTCCCTTTCAATTTCCCTCTCTAGAATGATTATATTCTTCTATTTTTCCACCGTCTCTTCGCTAGTGTGAGACTAACACCCTATCGTAGCTGCTCATTGGTGGGGTGTCAACGACCTGAAGACCATATGGACGTACTGCCCTTTATAATATTGAGTTGTAATTGCACAAAAAAGTAGTTTTTTCTAGACTTTAGAGCCTTTTTGAGCGTCCAAACGGCCTTTTCTGGGGCCGAGACTTACCGCACGTGTGCTTGGGTGTGTGCGAATATGTAATACTTTCCAGATCGCAAGAATTATAAGTCCTGGTAGCCTAGTTTCCCGAGGGCTTTCCAACACCACTGAACCCGGCTCAATCGGAGCTCGTTCTCATCCGCGTTGATAGTCCCTATCAATTCCCTCTCTAGAATTATTATATTCTTCTATTTTTCCACCGTCTCTTTGCTAGTGTGAGACTAACACCCTATCGTAGCTACTCATTGGTGGGGCATCTATGACCTGAAGACCATATGGACGTACCGCCCTTTATAATATCGAGCTGTAATTGCATGAAAAAGTAGTTTTTTCCAGACTTTAGAGCCTTTTTGAGGGTCCAAACGGCCTTTTCTGGGGCCGAGACTTACCGCTTGTGTGCTGGGGTGTGTGCGCATATGTCAATTTTTCCAGACTGCTAGAATTAGAAGTCCTGGTAGGCTAGTTTCCCGAGGGATTTTCAACGCCACTGAAACCGGCTCAATCGGAGCTCGTTCTCATCCGCGTTGATAGTCCCTATCAATTCCCTCTCTAGAATGATTATATTATTCTCTTTTTCCATCGTCTCTTCGCTAGTGTGAGACTAACACCCTATCGTAGCCGCTCATTGGTGGGGCGTCTATGACCTGAAGACCATATGGATGTACTGCCCTTTATAATATCAAGCTGTAATTGCACAAAAAAGTAGTTTTTGCCAGACTTTAGAGCCTTTTGGAGGGTCCAAACAGCCTTTTCTGGGGCCGAGACTTACCGCACGTGTGCTGGGGTGTGTGCGCGTATGTAAATTTTTCCAGATCGCTAGAATTAGAAGTCCTGGTAGCCTAGTTTCCTGAGGGCTTTCCAACGCCACTGAAACCGGCTCAATCGGAGCTCGTTCTCATCCGCGTTGATAGTCCCTATCAATTCCCTCTCTAGAATGATTATATTCTTCTATTTTTCCACCGTCTCTTCGCTAGCGTGAGACTAACACCCTATCGTAGCCGCTCATTGGTGGGGCGTCTACGACCTGAAGACCATATGGACGTACTGCCCTTGATAATATCGAGCTGTAATTGCACAAAAAAGTAGTTTTTTCCAGACTTTAGAGCCTTTTTGAGGGTCCAAATGGCCTTTTCTGGGGCCGAGACTTACCACACGTGTGCTGGGGTGTGTGCGCATATGTAATATTTTCCTGATCGCTAGAATTAGTAGTCCTGGTAGCCTAGTTTCCCGAGGGCTTGCCAACGCCACTGAAACCGGCTCAATCGGAGCTCGTTCTCATCCGCGTTGATAGTCCCTATCAATTTCCCTCGCTAGAATGATTATATTCTTCTATTTTTCCACCGTCTCTTCGCTAGTGTGAGACTAACACCCTATTGTAGCTGCTCATTGGTGGGGCGTCTATGACCTGAAGACCATATGGACGTACTGCCCTTTATAATATCGAGTTGTAATTGCACAAAAAAGGAGTTTTTGCCAGACTTTAGAGCCTTTTTGAGGGTCCAAACGGCCTTTTCTGGGGCCGAGACTTACCGCACGTGTGCCCGGGTGTGTCCGCGTATGTAAATTTTTCTAGATCGCTTGAATTAGAAGTCCTGGTAGCCTAGTTTCCTGAGGGCTTTCCAACGCCGCTGAAACAGGCTCAATCGGAGCTCGTTCTCATCCGCATTGATAGTCCCTATCAATTCCCTCTCTAGAATGATTATATTCTTCTATTTTTCCACCCTCTCTTCGCTAGTGTGAGACTAACACCCTATCATAGCCGCTCATTGGTGGGGTGTCTATGACTTGAAGACCATATGGACGTACTGCCCTTTATAATATCGAGCTGTAATTGCACAAAAAAGAATTTTTTCCAGACTTTAGAGACTTTGTGAGGGTCCAAACGGCCTTTTCTGGGGCCGAGACTTACCGCACGTGTGCTGGGGTGTGTGCGCGTACCTAAATTTTTCCAGATTGCTAGAATTAGAAGTCCTGGTAGCCTAGTTTCCCGAGGGCTTTCCAACGCCACTGAAACCGGCTCAATCGGAGCTCGTTCTCACCCGCGTTGATAGTCCCTATCAATTCAATCTCTAGAATGATTATATTCTTCTATTTTTCCACCGTCTCTTCGCTAGTGTGAGACTAACACCCTATCGTAGCCGCTCATTGGTGGGGCATCTACGACCTATAGACCATATGGACGTACTGGCCTTTATAATATCGAGCTGTAATTGCATAAAAAAGTAGTTTTTTCCAGACTTTAGAGCCTTTTTGAGGGTCCAAACGGTGTTTTCTAGGGCCGAGACTTGCCGCACTTGTGCTGGGGTGTGTGCGCGTATGTAATATTTTCCAGATCACTAGAATTAGAATTAGAAGTCCTGGTAGCCAAGTTTCCCGAGGGCTTTCCAATGCCACTGAAACCGGCTCAATCGGAGCTCGTTCTCATCCGCGTTGATAGTCCCTATCAATTCCCTCTCTAGAACGATTATATTCTTCTATTTTTCCACCGTCTCTTCGCTAGTGTGAGACTAACACCCTATCATAGCCGCTCATTGGTGGGGCGTCTATGACATGAAGACCATATGGACGTACTGCCCTTTATAATATCGAGCTGTAATTGCACAAAAAAGTAGCTTTTTCCAGACTTTAGAGCCTTTTTGAGGGTCCAAACGGCCTTTTCTGGGGCCGAGACTTACCACACGTGTGCTTGGGTGTGTGTGCGTATGTAATATTTTCCAGATCGCTAGAATTAGAAGTCCTGGTAGCCTAGTTTCCCGAGGGCTTTCCAACACCACTGAACCCGGCTCAATCGGAGCTCGTTCTCATCCGCGTTGATAGTCCCTGTCAATTCCCTCTCTAGAATTATTATGTTCTTCTATTTTTCCACCATCTCTTCGCTAGTGTGAGACTAACACCCTATCGTAGCCACTCATTGGTGGGGCGTCTATGACCTGAAGACCATATGGACGTACCGCCCTTTATAATATCGAGCTGTAATTGCATGAAAAAGTAGTTTTTTCCAGACTTTAGAGCCTTTTTGAGGGTCCAAACGGCCTTTTCTGGGGCCGAGACTTACCGCACGTGTGCTCGGGTGTGTCCGCGTATGTAAATTTTTCTAGATCGCTAGAATTAGAAGTCCTGGTAGCCTAGTTTCCTGAGGGCTTTCCAACGCCACTGAAACCGGCTCAATCGGAGCTCGTTCTCATCCGCGTTGATAGTCCCTATCAATTCCCTCTCTAGAATGATTATATTCTTCTATTTTTCCACCCTCTCTTCGCTAGTGTGAGACTAACACCCTATCGTAGCCGCTCATTGGTGGGGTGTCTATGACTTGAATACCATATGGACGTACTGCACTTTATAATATCGAGCTGTAATTGCACAAAAAAGTATTTTTTCCACACTTTAGAGACTTTTTGAGGGTCCAAACGGCCTTTTCTGGGGCCGAGACTTACCGCACGTGTGCTGGGGTGTGTGCGCGTACCTAAATTTTTCCAGAGTGCTAGAATTAGAAGTCCTGGTAGCCTAGTTTCCCGAGGGCTTTCCAACGCCACTGAAACCGGCTCAATCGGAGCTCGTTCTCACCCGCGTTGATAGTCCCTATCAATTCAATCTCTAGAATGATTATATTCTTCTATTTTTCCACCGTCTCTTCGCTAGTGTGAGACTAACACCCTATCGTAGCCGCTCATTGGTGGGGCGTCTATGACCTATAGACCATATGGACGTACTGGCCTTTATAATATCGAGCTGTAATTGCATGAAAAAGTAGTTTTTCCCAGACTTTAGAGCCTTTTTGAGGGTCCAAACGGCCTTTTCTGGGGCCGGGACTTACCGCACGTGTGCTGGGGTGTGTGCGCATATGTAAATTTTTCCATATCGCTAGAATTAGAAGTCCTGGTAGCCTAGTTTCCCAAGGGCTTTCCAACGCCACTGAAACCGGCTCAATCGGAGCTCGTTCTCATCCGCGTTGATAGTCCCTATCAATTCCCTCTCTAAAATGATTATATTCTTCTATTTTTCCACCGTCTCTTCGCTAGTGTGAGACTAACACCCTATCATAGCCGCTCATTGGTGGGGCGTCTACGACATGAAGACCATATGGACGTACTGCCCTTTATAATATCGAGCTGTAATTGCACAAAAAAGTAGTTTTTTCCAGACTTTAGAGCCTTTTTGAGGGTCCAAACGGCCTTTTCTGGGGCCGAGACTTACCGCACGTGTGCCCGGGTGTGTCCGCGTATGTAAATTTTTCTAGATCGCTAGAATTAGAAGTCCTGGTAGCCTAGTTTCCTGAGGGCTTTCCAACGCCACTGAAACCGGCTCAATCGGAGCTCGTTCTCATCCGCGTTGATAGTCCCTATCAATTCCCTCTCTAGAATGATTATATTCTTCTATTTTTCCACCCTCTCTTCGCTAGTGTGAGACTAACACCCTATCGTAGCCGCTCATTGGTGGGGTGTCTATGACTTGAAGACCATATGGACGTACTGCACTTTATAATATCGAGCTGTAATTGCACAAAAAAGTATTTTTTCCACACTTTAGAGACTTTTTGAGGGTCCAAACGGCCTTTTCTGGGGCCGAGACTTACCGGACGTGTGCTGGGGTGTGTGCGCGTACCTAAATTTTTCCAGATTGCTAGAATTAGAAGTCATGGTAGCCTAGTTTCCCGAGGGCTTTCCAACGCCACTGAAACCGGCTCAATCGGAGCTCGTTCTCACCCGCGTTGATAGTCCCTATCAATTCAATCTCTAGAATGATTGTATTCTTCTATTTTTCCACCGTCTCTTCGCTAGTGTGAGACTAACACCCTATCGTAGCCGCTCATTGATGGGGCGTCTACGACCTATAGACCATATGGACGTACTGGCCTTTATAATATCGAGCTGTAATTCCATAAAAAAGTAGTTTTTTCCAGACTTTAGAGCCTTTTTGAGGGTCCAAACGGCGTTTTCTAGGGCCGAGACTTGCCGCACTTGTGCTGGGGTGTGTGCGCGTATGTAATATTTTCCAGATCGCTAGAATTAGAATTAGAAGTCCTGGTAGCCAAGTTTCCCGAGGGCTTTCCAACGCCACTGAAACCGGCTCAATCGGAGCTCGTTCTCATCCGCGTTGATAGTCCCTATCAATTCCCTCTCTAGAATGATTATATTCTTCTATTTTTCCACCGTCTCTTCGCTAGTGTGAGACTAACACCCTATCATAGCCGCTCATTGGTGGGGCGTCTACGACAGGAAGACCATATGGACGTACGGCCCTTTATAATATCGAGCTGTAATTGCACAAAAAAGTAGTTTTTTCCAGACTTTAGAGCCTTTTTGAGGGTCCAAACGGCCTTTTCTGGGGCCGAGACTTACCGCACGTGTGCTTGGGTGTGTGCGCGTATGTAATATTTTCCAGATCGCTAGAATTAGAAGTCCTGGTAGCCTAGTTTCCCGAGGGCTTTCCAACACCACTGAACCCGGCTCAATCGGAGCTCGTTCTCATCCGCGTTGATAGTCCCTGTCAATTCCCTCTCTAGAATTATTATGTTCTTCTATTTTTCCACCATCTCTTCGCTAGTGTGAGACTAACACCCTATCGTAGCCAGTCATTGGTGGGGCGTCTATGACCTGAAGACCATATGGGCGTACCGCCCTTTATAATATCGAGCTGTAATTGCATGAAAAAGTAGTTTTTTCCAGACTTTAGAGCCTTTTTGAGGGTCCAAACGGCCTTTTCTGGGGCCGAGACTTACCGCACGTGTGCCCGGGTGTGTCCGCGTATGTAAATTTTTCTAGATCGCTAGAATTAGAAGTCCTGGTAGCCTAGTTTCCTGAGGGCTTTCCAACGCCACTGAAACCGGCTCAATCGGAGCTCGTTGTCATCCGCGTTGATAGTCCCTATCAATTCCCTCTCTAGAATGATTATATTCTTCTATTTTTCCACCCTCTCTTCGCTAGTGTGAGACTAACACCCTATCGTAGCCGCTCATTGGTGGGGTGTTTATGACTTGAAGACCATATGGACGTACTGCCCTTTATAATATCGAGCTGTAATTGCACAAAAAAGTATTTCTTCCACACTTTAGAGACTTTTTGAGGGTCCAAACGGCCTTTTCTGGGGCCGAGACTTACCGCACGTGTGCTGGGGTGTGTGCGCGTACCTAAATTTTTCCAGATTGCTAGAATTAGAAGTCCTGGTAGCCTAGTTTCCCGAGGGCTTTCCAACGCCACTGAAACCGGCTCAATCGGAGCTCGTTCTCACCCGCGTTGATAGTCCCTATCAATTCAACATCTAGAATGATTATATTCTTCTATTTTTCCACCGTCTCTTCACTAGTGTGAGACTAACACCCTATCGTAGCCGCTCATTGGTGGGGCGTCTACGACCTATAGACCATATGGACGTACTGGCCTTTATAATATCGAGCTGTAATTGCATAAAAAAGTAGTTTTTTCCAGACTTTAGAGCCTTTTTGAGGGTCCAAACGGCGTTTTCTAGGGCCGAGACTTGCCGCACTTGTGCTGGGGTGTGTGCGCGTATGTAATATTTTCCAGATTGCTAGAATTAGAATTAGAAGTCCTGGTAGCCAAGTTTCCCGAGGGCTTGCCAACGCCACTGAAACCGGCTCAATCGGAGCTCGTTCTCATCCGCGTTGATAGTCCCTATCAATTCCCTCTCTAGAATGATTATATTCTTCTATTTTTCCACCGTCTCTTCGCTAGTGTGAGACTAACACCCTATCATAGCCGCTCATTGGTGGGGCGTCTACGACATGAAGACCATATGGACGTACGGCCCTTTATAATATCGAGCTGTAATTGCACAAAAAAGTAGTTTTTTCCAGACTTTAGAGCCTTTTTGAGGGTCCAAACGGCCTTTTCTGGGGCCGAGACTTACCGCACGTGTGCTTGGGTGTGTGCGCGTTTGTAATATTTTCCAGATCGCTAGAATTAGAAGTCCTGGTAGCCTAGTTTCCCGAGGGCTTTTCAACACCACTGAACCCGGCTCAATCGGAGCTCGTTCTCATCCGCGTTGATAGTCCCTGTCAATTCCCTCTCTAGAATTATTATGTTCTTCTATTTTTCCACCATCTCTTCGCTAGTGTGAGACTAACACCCTATCGTAGCCACTCATTGGTGGGGCGTCTATGACCTGAAGACCATATGGGCGTACCGCCCTTTATAATATCGAGCTGTAATTGCATGAAAAAGTAGTTTTTTCCAGACTTTAGAGCCTTTTTGAGGGTCCAAACGGCCTTTTCTGGGGCCGAGACTTACCGCACGTGTGCCCGGGTGTGTCCGCGTATGTAAATTTTTCTAGATCGCTAGAATTAGAAGTCCTGGTAGCCTAGTTTCCTGAGGGCTTTCCAACGCCACTGAAACCGGCTCAATCGGAGCTCGTTCTCATCCGCGTTGATAGTCCCTATCAATTCCCTCTCTAGAATGATTATATTCTTCTATTTTTCCACCCTCTCTTCGCTAGTGTGAGACTAACACCCTATCGTAGCCGCTCATTGGTGGGGCGTCTATGACCTGAAGACCATATGGACGTACTGCCCTTTATAATTTCGAGCTGTAATTGCACAAAAAAGTAGTTTTTTTCCAGACTTTAGAGCCTTTTTGAGGGTCCAAACGGCCTATTCTGTGGCCGAGACTTACCGCACGTGAGCTTAGGTGTGTGCGCGTATGTAATATTTTCCAGATCGCTAGAATTAGAAGTCCTGGTAGCCTAGTTTCCCGAGGGCTTTCCAACGCCACTGAAACCGGCTCAATCGGAGCTCGTTCTCATCCGCGTTGATAGTTCCTATCAATTCCCTCTCTAGAATGATTATATTCTTCTATTTTTCCACCGTCTCTTCGCTAGTGTGAGACTAACACCCTATCGTAGCCACTCATTGGTGGGGCGTCTATGACCTGAGGACCATATGGACGTACTGCCCTTTATAATATCGAGCTGTAATTGCATGAAAAAGTATTTTTTTCCAGACTTTAGATCCTTTTTGAGGGTCCAAACGGCCTTTTCTGTGGCCGAGACTTACCGCATGTGTGCTGGGGTGTGTGCGCGTATGTAAATTTTTCCAGATCACTAGAATTAGAAGACCTGGTAGCCTAGTTTCCCGAGGGCTTTCCAACGCCACTGAAACCGGCTCAATCGGAGCTCGTTCTCATCCGCGTTGATAGTCCCAATCGATTCCCTCTCTAGAATGATTATATTCTTCGATTTTTCCACCGTCTCTTTGCTAGTGTGAGACTAACACCCTATCGTAGCCGTTCATTGGTGGGGCGTCTACAACCTGAAGTCCATATGGAAGTACTGCCCTTTATAATATCGAGCTGTAATTGCACAAAAAAGTAGTTTTTTCCAGACTTTAGAGCCTTTTTGAGGGTCCAAACGGCCTTTTCTGGGGCCGAGACTTACCGCACGTGTGCTGGGGTGTGTGCGCATACCTAAATTTTTCAGATCGCTAGAATTAGAAGTCCTGGTGGCCTAGTTTCCCGAGGGCTTTCCAACGCCACTGAAACCGGCTCAATCGGAGCTCGTTCTCATCCGTGTTGATAGTCCCTATCTATTCCCTCTCTAGAATGATTATATTCTTCTATTTTCCCTCCGTCTCTTCGCTAGTGTGAGACTAACACCCTATTGTAGCCGCTCATTGGTGGGGTGTCTACGACCTGAAGACCATATGGACGTACTGCCCTTTATAATATCGAGTTGTAATTGCACAAAAAAGTAGTTTTTTCCAGACTTTAGAGCCTTTTTGAGGGTCCAAACGGCGTTTTCTAGGGCCGAGACTTGCCGCACGTGTGCTAGGGTGTGTGCGCGTACCTAAATTTTTCCAGATCGCTAGAATTGGAAGTCCTGGTAGCCTAGTTTCCCGAGGGCTTTCCAACGCCACTGAAACCGGCTCAATCGGAGCTCGTTCTCATCCGCGTTGATAGTCCCTATAAATTTCCCTCTCTAGAATGATTATACTCTTCTATTTTTCCACCGTCTCTTCGCTAGTGTGAGACCAACACCCTATCGTAGCCGCTCAATGGTGGGGCGTCTACGACCTGAAGACCATATGGACGTACTGCCCTTTATAATATTGAGCTGTAATTGCACAAAAAAGTAGTTTTTTCCAGACTTTACAGCCTTTTTGAGGGTCCAAACGGCCTTTTCTGGGGCCGAGACTTACCGCACATGTGTTGGGGTGTGTGCGCGTATGTAAATTTTTCTAGATCGCTAGAATTAGAAGTCCTGGTAGCCTAGTTTCCTGAGGGCTTTCCAACGCCACTGAAACCGGCTCAATCGGAGCTCGTTGTCATCCGCGTTGATAGTCCCTATCAATTCCCTCTCTAGAATGATTATATTCTTCTATTTTTCCACCCTCTCTTCGCTAGTGTGAGACTAACACCCTATCGTAGCCGCTCATTCGTGGGGTGTTTATGACTTGAAGACCATATGGACGTACTGCCCTTTATAATATCGAGCTGTAATTGCACAAAAAAGTATTTTTTCCACACTTTAGAGACTTTTTGAGGGTCCAAACGGCCTTTTCTGGGGCCGAGACTTACCGCACGTGTGCTGGGGTGTGTGCGCGTACCTAAATTTTTCCAGATTGCTAGAATTAGAAGTCCTGGTAGCCTAGTTTCCCGAGGGCTTTCCAACGCCACTGAAACCCGCTCAATCGGAGCTCGTTCTCACCCGCGTTGATAGTCCCTATCAATTCAACATCTAGAATGATTATATTCTTCTATTTTTCCACCGTCTCTTCACTAGTGTGAGACTAACACCCTATCGTAGCCGCTCATTGGTGGGGCGTCTACGACCTATAGACCATATGGACGTACTGGCCTTTATAATATCGAGCTGTAATTGCATAAAAAAGTAGTTTTTTCCAGACTTTAGAGCCTTTTTGAGGGTCCAAACGGCGTTTTCTAGGGCCGAGACTTGCCGCACTTGTGCTGGGGTGTGTGCGCGTATGTAATATTTTCCAGATTGCTAGAATTAGAATTAGAAGTCCTGGTAGCCAAGTTTCCCGAGGGCTTTCCAACGCCACTGAAACCGGCTCAATCGGAGCTCGTTCTCATCCGCGTTGATAGTCCCTATCAATTCCCTCTCTAGAATGATTATATTCTTCTATTTTTCCACCGTCTCTTCGCTAGTGTGAGACTAACACCCTATCATAGCCGCTCATTGGTGGGGCGTCTACGACATGAAGACCATATGGACGTACGGCCCTTTATAATATCGAGCTGTAATTGCACAAAAAAGTAGTTTTTTCCAGACTTTAGAGCCTTTTTGAGGGTCCAAACGGCCTTTTCTGGGGCCGAGACTTACCGCACGTGTGCTTGGGTGTGTGCGCGTATGTAATATTTTCCAGATCGCTAGAATTAGAAGTCCTGGTAGCCTAGTTTCCCGAGGGCTTTCCAACACCACTGAACCCGGCTCAATCGGAGCTCGTTCTCATCCGCGTTGATAGTCCCTGTCAATTCCCTCTCTAGAATTATTATGTTCTTCTATTTTTCCACCATCTCTTCGCTAGTGTGAGACTAACACCCTATCGTAGCCACTCATTGGTGGGGCGTCTATGACCTGAAGACCATATGGGCGTACCGCCCTTTATAATATCGAGCTGTAATTGCATGAAAAAGTAGTTTTTTCCAGACTTTAGAGCCTTTTTGAGGGTCCAAACGGCCTTTTCTGGGGCCGAGACTTACCGCACGTGTGCCCGGGTGTGTCCGCGTATGTAAATTTTTCTAGATCGCTAGAATTAGAAGTCCTGGTAGCCTAGTTTCCTGAGGGCTTTCCAACGCCACTGAAACCGGCTCAATCGGAGCTCGTTCTCATCCGCGTTGATAGTCCCTATCAATTCCCTCTCTAGAATGATTATATTCTTCTATTTTTCCACCCTCTCTTCGCTAGTGTGAGACTAACACCCTATCGTAGCCGCTCATTGGTGGGGCGTCTATGACCTGAAGACCATATGGACGTACTGCCCTTTATAATTTCGAGCTGTAATTGCACAAAAAAGTAGTTTTTTTCCAGACTTTAGAGCCTTTTTGAGGGTCCAAACGGCCTATTCTGTGGCCGAGACTTACCGCACGTGAGCTTAGGTGTGTGCGCGTATGTAATATTTTCCAGATCGCTAGAATTAGAAGTCCTGGTAGCCTAGTTTCCCGAGGGCTTTCCAACGCCACTGAAACCGGCTCAATCGGAGCTCGTTCTCATCCGCGTTGATAGTTCCTATCAATTCCCTCTCTAGAATGATTATATTCTTCTATTTTTCCACCGTCTCTTCGCTAGTGTGAGACTAACACCCTATCGTAGCCACTCATTGGTGGGGCGTCTATGACCTGAGGACCATATGGACGTACTGCCCTTTATAATATCGAGCTGTAATTGCATGAAAAAGTATTTTTTTTCCAGACTTTAGATCCTTTTTGAGGGTCCAAACGGCCTTTTCTGTGGCCGAGACTTACCGCATGTGTGCTGGGGTGTGTGCGCGTATGTAAATTTTTCCAGATCACTAGAATTAGAAGACCTGGTAGCCTAGTTTTCCGAGGGCTTTCCAACGCCACTGAAACCGGCTCAATCGGAGCTCGTTCTCATCCGCGTTGATAGTCCCAATCGATTCCCTCTCTAGAATGATTATATTCTTCGATTTTTCCACCGTCTCTTTGCTAGTGTGAGACTAACACCCTATCGTAGCCGTTCATTGGTGGGGCGACTACAACCTGAAGACCATATGGAAGTACTGCCCTTTATAATATCGAGCTGTAATTGCACAAAAAAGTAGTTTTTTCCAGACTTTAGAGCCTTTTTGAGGGTCCAAACGGCCTTTTCTGGGACCGAGACTTACCGCACGTGTGCTGGGGTGTGTGCGCATACCTAAATTTTTCAGATCGCTAGAATTAGAAGTCCTGGTGGCCTAGTTTCCCAAGGGCTTTCCAACGCCACTGAAATCGGCTCAATCGGAGCTCGTTCTCATCCGCATTGATAGTCGATATCAATTCCCTCTCTAGAGTGATTATATTCTTCTATTTTTCCACCATCTCTTCGCTAGTGTGAGACCAACACCCTATCGTAGCCGCTCAATGGTGGGGCGTCTACGACCTGAAGACCATATGGACGTACTGCCCTTTATAATATTGAGCTGTAATTGCACAAAAAAGTAGTTTTTTCCAGACTTTACAGCCTTTTTGAGGGTCCAAACGGCATTTTCTGGGGCCGAGACTTACCGCACATGTGTTGGGGTGTGTGCGCGTATGTAAGTTTTTCCAGATCGCTAGAATTAGAAGTCCTGGTAGCCTAGTTTCCCGAGGGCTTTCCAACGCCAATGAAATCGGCTCAATCGGAGCTCGTTCTCATCCGCGTTGATAGTCGATATCAATTCCCTCTCTAGAGTGATTATATTCTTCTATTTTTCCACCATCTCTTCGCTAGTGTGAGACTAACACCCTATCGTAGCCGCTCATTATTGGGGCGTCTACGACCTGAAGACCATATGGACGTACTGGCCTTTATAATATCGAGCTATAATTGCACGAAAAAGTAGTTTTTTCCAGACTTTAGAGCCTTTTTGAGGGTCCAAACGGCCTTTTCTGGGCCGAGACTTACCGCATGTGTGCTGGGGTGTGTGCGCGTATGTAATATTTTCCAGATCGCTAGAATTAGAAGTCCTGGTAGCCTAGTTTCCCGAGGGCTTTCCAACGCCACTGAAACCAGCTCAATCGGAGCTCGTTCTCATCCGCGTTGATAGTCCCTATCAATTCCCTCTCTAGAATGATTATATTCTTCTATTTTTCCACTGTCTCTTCGCTAGTGTGATACTAACACCCTATCATAGCCGATCATGGGTGGGGCGTCTACGACCTGAAGACCATATGGACGTACTGGCCTTTATAATATCGAGCTGTAATTGCACAAAAAAGTAATTTTTTCCAGACTTTAGAGCCTTTTTGAGGGTCCAAATGGCCTTTTCTGGGCCGAGACTTACCGCACGTGTGCTGGCATGTGTGCGCGTATGTAATATTTTGCAGATCACTAGAATTAGAAGTCCTGGTAGCCAAGTTTCCCGAGGCCTTTCCAACGCCACTGAAACCGGCTCAATCGGAGCTCGTTCTCATCCGCGTTGATAGTCCCTATCAATTCCCTCTTTAGAATGATTATATTCTTCTATTTTTCCACCGCCTCTTCGCTAGTGTGAGACTAACACCCTATCGTAGCCGCTCATTGGTGGGGCGTCCACGACCTGAAGACCATATGGACGTACTACCCTTTATAATATCGAGTTGTAATTGCACAAAAAAGTAGTTTTTTCCAGTCTTTAGAGCCTTTTTGAGGGTCCAAACGGCCTTTTCTATGGCCGAGACTTACCGCACGTGTGCTGGGGTGTGTGCGCGTATGTAATATTTTCTAGATCGCTAGAATTAGAAGTCCTGGTAGCCTAGTTTCCCAAGGGCTTTCCAACGCCACTGAAACCGGCTCAATCGGAGCTCGTTCTCATCCGCGTTGATAGTCCCTATCAATTCCCTCTCTAGAATGATTATATTCCTCTATTTTTCCACCGTCTCTTCGCTAGTGTGAGACCAACACCCTATCGTAGCCGCTCAATGGTGGGGCGTCTACGACCTGAAGACCATATGGACGTACTGCCCTTTATAATATCGAGCTGTAATTGCACAAAAAAGTAGTTTTTTCCAGACTTTAGAGCCTTTTTGAGGGTCCAAACGGCCTTTTCTGGGGCCGAGACTTACCGCACATGTGCTGGGGTGTGTGCGCGTATGTAAGTTTTTCCAGATCGCTAGAATTAGAAGTCCTGGTAGCCTAGTTTCCCGAGGGCTTTCCAACGCCAATGAAATCGGCTCAATCGGAGCTCGTTCTCATCCGCGTTGATAGTCGATATCAATTCCCTCTCTAGAGTGATTATATTCTTCTATTTTTCCACCATCTCTTCGCTACTGTGAGACTAACACCCTATCGTAGCCGCTCATTATTGGGGCGTCTACGACCTGAAGACCATATGGACGTACTGGCCTTTATAATATCGAGCTGTAATTGCACGAAAAAGTAGTTTTTTCCAGACTTTAGAGCCTTTTTGAGGGTCCAAACGGCCTTTTCTGGGCCGAGACTTACCGCATGTGTGCTGGGGTGTGTGCGCGTATGTAATATTTTCCAGATCGCTAGAATTAGAAGTCCTGGTAGCCTAGTTTCCCGAGGGCTTTCCAACGCCACTGAAACCAGCTCAATCGGAGCTCGTTCTCATCCGCGTTGATAGTCCCTATCAATTCCCTCTCTAGAATGATTATATTCTTCTATTTTTCCACTGTCTCTTCGCTAGTGTGAGACTAACACCCTATCATAGCCGATCATTGGTGGGGCGTCTACGACCTGAAGACCATATGGACGTACTGGCCTTTATAATATCGAGCTGTAATTGCACAAAAAAGTAATTTTTTCCAGACTTTAGAGCCTTTTTGAGGGTCCAAATGGCCTTTTCTGGGCCGAGACTTAAAACACGTGTGCTGGCGTGTGTGCGCGTATGTAATATTTTGCAGATCACTAGAATTAGAAGTCCTGGTAGCCAAGTTTCCCGAGGTCTTTCCAACGCCACTGAAACCGGCTCAATCGGAGCTCGTTCTCATCCGCGTTGATAGTCCCTATCAATTCCCTCTTTAGAATGATTATATTCTTCTATTTTTCCACCGCCTCTTCGCTAGTGTGAGACTAACACCCTATCGTAGCCGCTCATTGGTGGGGCGTCCACGACCTGAAGACCATATGGACGTACTGCCCTTTATAATATCGAGTTGTAATTGCACAAAAAAGTAGTTTTTTCCAGACTTTAGAGCCTTTTTGAGGGTCCAAACGGCCTTTTCTATGGCCGAGACTTACCGCACGTGTGCTGGGGTGTGTGCGCGTATGTAATATTTTCTAGATCGCTAGAATTAGAAGTCCTGGTAGCCTAGTTTCCCAAGGGCTTTCCAACGCCACTGAAACCGGCTCAATCGGAGCTCGTTCTCATCCGCGTTGATAGTCCCTATCAATTCCCTCTCTAGAATGATTGTATTCCTCTATTTTTCCACCGTCTCTTCGCTAGTGTGAGACTAACACCCTATCGTAGCCACTCATTGGTGGGGCGTCTATGACCTGAGGACCATATGGACGTACTGCCCTTTATAATATCGAGCTGTAATTGCATGTAAAAGTATTTTTTTCCAAACTTTAGATCCTGGGGTGTGTGCGCGTATGTAAATTTTTCCAGATCGCTAGAATTAGAAGTCCTGGTAGCCTAGTTTCCCGAGGGCTTTCCAACGCCACTGAAACCGGCTCAATCGGAGCTCGTTCTCATCCGCGTTGATAGTCCCTATCTATTCCCTCTCTAGAATGATTATATTCTTCGATTTTTCCCCTGTCTCTTTGCTATTGTGAGACTAACACCCTATCGTAGCCGCTCATTGGTGGGTCGTCTATGACCTGAAGACCATATGGAAGTACTGCCCTTTATAATATCGAGCTGTAATTGCTCAAAAAAGTAGTTTTTTCCAGACTTTAGAGCCTTTTTGAGGGTCCAAACGGCCTTTTCTAGGGCCGAGACTTACCGCACGTGTGCTGGGGTGTGTGCACATACCTAAATTTTTCTAGATCACTAGAATTAGAAGTCCTGGTGGCCTAGTTTCCCGAGGGCTTTCCAACGCCACTGAAACCGGCTCAATCGGAGCTCGTTCTCATCCGCGTTGATAGTCCCAATCTATTCCCACTCTAGAATGATTATATTCTTCTATTTTCCCACCTTCTCTTTGCTAGTGTGAGACTAACACCCTATTGTAGCCGCTCATTGGTGGGGCGTCTACGACCTGAAGAACATATGGACGTACTGCCCATTATAATGTCGAGCTGTAATTGCACAAAAAAGTAGTTTTTTCCAGACTTTAGAGCCTTTTTGGGGGTCCAAACGGCCTTTTCTAGGGCTGAGACTTGCCGCACGTGTGCTGGGGTGTGTGCGTGTACCTAAATTTTTCTATATCGCTAGAATTGGAAGTCCTGGTAGCCTATTTTCCCGAGGGCTTTCCAACGCCACTGAAACCGGCTCAATCGGAGCTCGTTCTCATCCGCGTTGATAGTCCCTATAAATTTCCCTCTCTAGAATGATTATATTCTTCTATTTTTCCACCGTCTCTTCGCTAGTGTGAGACTAACACCCTATCGTAGCCGCTCATTGGTGGGGCGTCTACGACCTGAAGACCATATGGACATACTGCCCTTTATAATATCAAGCTGTGATTGCACAAAAAAGTAGTTTTTTCCAGACTTTAGAGCCTTTTTGAGGGTCCAAACGGCCTTTTCTCGGGCCGAGACTTGCCGCACGTGTGCTAGGGTGTGTGCGCGTATGTAAATTTTTCCAGATCGCTAGAATTAGAAGTGCTGGTAGCCTAGTTTCCCGAGGGCTTTCTAACGCCAATGAAACAGGCTCAATCGGAGCTCGTTCTCATCCGCGTTGATAGTCCGTATCAATTCCCTCTCTAGAATGATTATATTCTTCTATTTTTCCACCGTCTCTTCGCTAGTGTGAGACTAACACCCTATCGTAGCCGCTCATTGGTGGGGCGTCTACGACGTGAAGACCATATGGACGTACTACCCTTTATAATATCGAGTTGTAATTGCACAAAAAAGTAGTTTTTTCCAGACTTTAGAGCCTTTTTGAGGGTCCAAACGGTCTTTTCTGGGGCCGAGACTTACCGCACGTGTGCTGCGGTGTGTGCGCATATGTAATATTTTCCAGATCGCTAGAATTATAAGTCCTGGTAGCCTAGTTTCCCAAGGGCTTTCCAACTCCACTGAAACCGGCTCAATCGGAGCTCGTTCTCATCCACGTTGATAGTCCCTATCAATTCCCTCTCTAGAACGATTATAGTCTTCTATTTTTCCACCGTCTCTTCGCTAGTGTGAGACTAACACCCTATCGTAGCCACTCATTGGTGGGGCGTCTACGACCTGAAGACCATATGGACGTCCTGCCCTTTATAATATCGAGCTGTAATTTCACAAAAAAGTAGTTTTTTCCAGACTTTAGGGCCTTTTTGAGGGTCCAAATGGCCTTTTCTGGGGCCGAGACTTACCGCACGTGTGCTGGGGTGTGCGCACGTATGTAATATTTTCCAGATCGCTAGAATTAGAAGTCCTGGTAGCCTAGTTTCCCGAGGGCTTTCCAACGCCACTGAAACCTGCTCAATCGGAGCTCGTTCTCATCCGCGTTGATAGTCCCTATCAATTCCCTCTCTAGAATGATTATATTCTTCTATTTTTCCACCGTCTCTTCGCTAGTGTTAGACTAACACCCTATCATAGTCGCTCATTGGTGGGGCCTCTACGACCGGAAGGCCATATGGACGTACTGCCCTTTATAATATTGAGCTGTAATTGCACAAAAAAGTAGTTATTTCCAGACTTTAGAGCCTTTTTGAGGGTCCAAACGGAATTTTTTGTGGCCGAGACTTACCGCACGTGTGCTGGGTTGTGTGCGCATATGTAATATTTTCCAGATCGCTAGAATTAGAAGTCCTGGTAGCCTAGTTTCCCGAGGGCTTTCCAACGCCACTGAAACCAGCTCAATCGGAGCTCGTTCTCATCCGCGTTGATAGTCCCTATCAATTCCCTCTCTAGAATGATTATATTCTTCTATTTTTCCACTGTCTCTTCGCTAGTGTGAGACTAACACCCTATCATAGCCGATCATTGGTGGGGCGTCTACGACCTGAAGACCATATGGACGTACTGGCCTTTATAATATCGAGCTGTAATTGCACAAAAAAGTAATTTTTTCCAGACTTTAGAGCCTTTTTGAGGGTCCAAATGGCCTTTTCTGGGCCGAGACTTAAAACACGTGTGCTGGCGTGTGTGCGCGTATGTAATATTTTGCAGATCACTAGAATTAGAAGTCCTGGTAGCCAAGTTTCCCGAGGTCTTTCCAACGCCACTGAAACCGGCTCAATCGGAGCTCGTTCTCATCCGCGTTGATAGTCCCTATCAATTCCCTCTTTAGAATGATTATATTCTTCTATTTTTCCACCGCCTCTTCGCTAGTGTGAGACTAACACCCTATCGTAGCCGCTCATTGGTGGGGCGTCCACGACCTGAAGACCATATGGACGTACTGCCCTTTATAATATCGAGTTGTAATTGCACAAAAAAGTAGTTTTTTCCAGACTTTAGAGCCTTTTTGAGGGTCCAAACGGCCTTTTCTATGGCCGAGACTTACCGCACGTGTGCTGGGGTGTGTGCGCGTATGTAATATTTTCTAGATCGCTAGAATTAGAAGTCCTGGTAGCCTAGTTTCCCAAGGGCTTTCCAACGCCACTGAAACCGGCTCAATCGGAGCTCGTTCTCATCCGCGTTGATAGTCCCTATCAATTCCCTCTCTAGAATGATTGTATTCCTCTATTTTTCCACCGTCTCTTCGCTAGTGTGAGACTAACACCCTATCGTAGCCACTCATTGGTGGGGCGTCTATGACCTGAGGACCATATGGACGTACTGCCCTTTATAATATCGAGCTGTAATTGCATGTAAAAGTATTTTTTTCCAAACTTTAGATCCTGGGGTGTGTGCGCGTATGTAAATTTTTCCAGATCGCTAGAATTAGAAGTCCTGGTAGCCTAGTTTCCCGAGGGCTTTCCAACGCCACTGAAACCGGCTCAATCGGAGCTCGTTCTCATCCGCGTTGATAGTCCCTATCTATTCCCTCTCTAGAATGATTATATTCTTCGATTTTTCCCCTGTCTCTTTGCTATTGTGAGATTAACACCCTATCGTAGCCGCTCATTGGTGGGTCGTCTATGACCTGAAGACCATATGGAAGTACTGCCCTTTATAATATCGAGCTGTAATTGCTCAAAAAAGTAGTTTTTTCCAGACTTTAGAGCCTTTTTGAGGGTCCAAACGGCCTTTTCTAGGGCCGAGACTTACCGCACGTGTGCTGGGGTGTGTGCACATACCTAAATTTTTCTAGATCACTAGAATTAGAAGTCCTGGTGGCCTAGTTTCCCGAGGGCTTTCCAACGCCACTGAAACCGGCTCAATCGGAGCTCGTTCTCATCCGCGTTGATAGTCCCAATCTATTCCCACTCTAGAATGATTATATTCTTCTATTTTCCCACCTTCTCTTTGCTAGTGTGAGACTAACACCCTATTGTAGCCGCTCATTGGTGGGGCGTCTACGACCTGAAGAACATATGGACGTACTGCCCATTATAATGTCGAGCTGTAATTGCACAAAAAAGTAGTTTTTTCCAGACTTTAGAGCCTTTTTGGGGGTCCAAACGGCCTTTTCTAGGGCTGAGACTTGCCGCACGTGTGCTGGGGTGTGTGCGTGTACCTAAATTTTTCTATATCGCTAGAATTGGAAGTCCTGGTAGCCTATTTTCCCGAGGGCTTTCCAACGCCACTGAAACCGGCTCAATCGGAGCTCGTTCTCATCCGCGTTGATAGTCCCTATAAATTTCCCTCTCTAGAATGATTATATTCTTCTATTTTTCCACCGTCTCTTCGCTAGTGTGAGACTAACACCCTATCGTAGCCGCTCATTGGTGGGGCGTCTACGACCTGAAGACCATATGGACATACTGCCCTTTATAATATCAAGCTGTGATTGCACAAAAAAGTAGTTTTTTCCAGACTTTAGAGCCTTTTTGAGGGTCCAAACGGCCTTTTCTCGGGCCGAGACTTGCCGCACGTGTGCTAGGGTGTGTGCGCGTATGTAAATTTTTCCAGATCGCTAGAATTAGAAGTGCTGGTAGCCTAGTTTCCCGAGGGCTTTCTAACGCCAATGAAACAGGCTCAATCGGAGCTCGTTCTCATCCGCGTTGATAGTCCGTATCAATTCCCTCTCTAGAATGATTATATTCTTCTATTTTTCCACCGTCTCTTCGCTAGTGTGAGACTAACACCCTATCGTAGCCGCTCATTGGTGGGGCGTCTACGACGTGAAGACCATATGGACGTACTACCCTTTATAATATCGAGTTGTAATTGCACAAAAAAGTAGTTTTTTCCAGACTTTAGAGCCTTTTTGAGGGTCCAAACGGTCTTTTCTGGGGCCGAGACTTACCGCACGTGTGCTGCGGTGTGTGCGCATATGTAATATTTTCCAGATCGCTAGAATTATAAGTCCTGGTAGCCTAGTTTCCCAAGGGCTTTCCAACTCCACTGAAACCGGCTCAATCGGAGCTCGTTCTCATCCACGTTGATAGTCCCTATAAATTCCCTCTCTAGAACGATTATAGTCTTCTATTTTTCCACCGTCTCTTCGCTAGTGTGAGACTAACACCCTATCGTAGCCACTCATTGGTGGGGCGTCTACGACCTGAAGACCATATGGACGTCCTGCCCTTTATAATATCGAGCTGTAATTTCACAAAAAAGTAGTTTTTTCCAGACTTTAGGGCCTTTTTGAGGGTCCAAATGGCCTTTTCTGGGGCCGAGACTTACCGCACGTGTGCTGGGGTGTGCGCACGTATGTAATATTTTCCAGATCGCTAGAATTAGAAGTCCTGGTAGCCTAGTTTCCCGAGGGCTTTCCAACGCCACTGAAACCTGCTCAATCGGAGCTCGTTCTCATCCGCGTTGATAGTCCCTATCAATTCCCTCTCTAGAATGATTATATTCTTCTATTTTTCCACCGTCTCTTCGCTAGTGTTAGACTAACACCCTATCATAGTCGCTCATTGGTGGGGCCTCTACGACCGGAAGGCCATATGGACGTACTGCCCTTTATAATATTGAGCTGTAATTGCACAAAAAAGTAGTTATTTCCAGACTTTAGAGCCTTTTTGAGGGTCCAAACGGAATTTTTTGTGGCCGAGACTTACCGCACGTGTGCTGGGTTGTGTGCGCATATGTAATATTTTCCAGATCGCTAGAATTAGAAGTCCTGGTAGCCTAGTTTCCCGAGGGCTTTCCAACGCCACTGAAACAAGCTCAATCGGAGCTCGTTCTCATCCGCGTTGATAGTCCTATCAATTCCCTCTCTAGAATGATTATATTCTTCTATTTTTCCACCGTCTCTTCGCTAGTGTGAGACTAACACCCTTTCGTAGCCACTCATTGGTGGGTCATCTACGACCTAAAGACCATATGGACATACTGCCCTTTATAATATCGAGCTGTAATTGCACAAAAAAGTAGTTTTTTCCAGACTTTAGAGCCTTTTTGAGGGTCCAAACGGCCTTTTCTGTGGCCGAGACTTACCGCATGTGTGCTGGGGTGTGTGCGCGTATGTAATATTTTCCAGATCGCTAGAATGAGAAGTCCTGGTAGCCTAGTTTCCCGAGGGCTTTCCAATGCCACTGAAACCGGCTCAGTCGGAGCTCGTTCTCATCCGCGTTGATAGTCCCTATCAATTCCCTCTCTAGAATGATTATATTCTTCTATTTTTCCACCGTCTCTTCGCTAGTGTGAGACTAACACCCTATCGTAGCCACTCATTGGTGGGGCGCCTATGACCTGAGGACCATATGGACGTACTGCCCTTTATAATATCGAGCTGTAATTGCACAAAAAAGTAGTTTTTTCCAGACTTTAGAGCCTTTTTGAGGGTCGAAACGGCCTTTTCTGGGGCCAAGACTTACCGCACGTGTGCTGGGGTGTGTGCGCATACCTAAATTTTTCCAGATCGCTAGAATTAGAAGTCCTGGTGGCCTAGTTTCTCGAGGGCTTTCCAACGCCACTGAAACCGGCTCAATCGGAGCTCGTTCTCATCCGTGTTGATAGTCCCTATCTATTCCCTCTCTAGAATGATTATATTCTTCTATTTTCCCACCGTCTCTTCGCTAGTGTGAGACTAACACCCTATCTTTGCCGCTCATTGGTGGGGCATCTACAACCTGAAGACCATATGGACGTTCTGCCCTTTATAATATCGAGCTATAATTGCACAAAAAAGTAGTTTTTTCCAGACTTTAGAGCCTTTTTGAGGGTCCAAACGGCCTTTTCTAGGGCCGAAACTTGCCGCACGTGTGCTGGGGTGTGTGCGCGTATCGAAATTTTTCCAGATCGCAAGTATTCGAAGTCCTGGTAGCCTAGTTTCCCGAGGGCTTTCCAACGCCACTGAAACCGGCTCAATCGGAGCTCGTTCTCATCCGCGTTGATAGTCCCTATAAATTTCCCTCTCTAGAATGATTATATTCTTCTATTTTTCCACCATCTCTTTGCTAGTGTGAGACTAACACCCTATCATAGCCACTCATTGGTGGGGCATCTACGACCTGAAGACCATATGGACGTACTGCCCTTTATAATATCGAGCTGTAATTGCACAAAAAAGTAGTTTTTTCCAGACTTTAGAGCCTTTTTGAGGGTCCAAACGGCCTTTTCTGGGGCCGAGAGTTACTGCATGTGTGCTGGGGTGTGTGCGCGTATGTAAATTTTTCCAGATTGCTAGAATTAGAAGTCCTGGTAGCCTAGTTTCCCGAGGGCTTTCCAACGCCAATGAAATCGGCTAAATCGGAGCTCGTTCTCATCCGCGTTGATAGTCCCTATCAATTCCCTCTCTAGAATGATTATATTCTTCTATTTTTCCACCGTCTCTTCGCTAGTGTGAGACTAACACCCCATCGTAGCCGCTCATTGGTGGGGCGTCTACAACCTGAAGACCATATGGACGTTCTGCCCTTTATAATATCGAGCTATAATTGCACAAAAAAGTAGTTTTTTCCAGACTTTAGAGCCTTTTTGAGGGTCCAAACGGCCTTTTCTAGGGCCGAAACTTGCCGCACGTGTGCTGGGGTGTGTGCGCGTACCTAAATTTTTCCAGATCGCAAGTATTCGAAGTCCTGGTAGCCTAGTTTCCCGAGGGCTTTCCAACGCCACTGAAACTGGCTCAATCGGAGCTCGTTCTCATCCGCGTTGATAGTCCCTATCAATTCCCTCTCTAGAATGATTATATTCTTCTATTTTTCCACCGTCTCTTTGCTAGTGTGAGACTAACACCCTATCGTTACCACTCATTGGTGGGGCATCTACGACCTGAGGACCATATGGACCTACTGCCCTTTATAATATCGAGCTATAATTGCATGAAAAAGTATTTTTTTCCAGACTTTAGATCCTTTTTGAGGGTCCAAACGGCCTTTTCTGTGGCCGAGACTTACCGCACGTGTGCTGGGGTGTGTGCGCGTATGTAAATTTTTCCAGATCGCTAGAATTAGAAGTCCTGGTAGCCTAGTTTCCCGAGCGCTTTCCAACGCCACTGAAACCGGCTCAATCGGAGCTCGTTCTCATCCGCGTTGATAGTCCCTATCGATTCCCTCTCTAGAATGATTATATTCTTCGATTTTTCCACTGTCTCTTTTCTAGTGTGAGACTAACACCCTATCGTAGCTGCTCATTGGTGGGGCGTCTACAACCTGAAGACCATATGGAAGTACTACCCTTTATAATATCGAGCTGTCATTGCACAAAAAAGTAGTTTTTTCCAGACTTTAGAGCCTTTTTGAGGGTCCAAACGGCCTTTTCTGTCGCCGAGACTTACCGCACGTGTTCTGGGGTGTGTGCGTGTATGTAATATTTTCCAGATCGCTAGAATTAGAAGTCCTGGTAGCCTAGTTTCCCGAGGGCTTTCCAACGCCACTGAAACCGGCTCAATCGGAGCTCGTTCTCATCCGCGTTGATAGTCCCTATCAATTCCCTCTCTAGAATGATTATATTCTTCTATTTTTCCACCGTCTCTTTGCTAGTGTGAGACTAACACCCTATCGTTGCCACTCATTGGTGGGGCATCTACGACCTGAGGACCATATGGACCTACTGCCCTTTATAATATCGAGCTATAATTGCATGAAAAAGTATTTTTTTCCAGACTTTAGATCCTTTTTGAGGGTCCAAACGGCCTTTTCTGTGGCCGAGACTTACCGCACGTGTGCTGGGGTGTGTGCGCGTATGTAAATTTTTCCAGATCGCTAGAATTAGAAGTCCTGGTAGCCTAGTTTCCCGAGGGCTTTCCAACGCCACTGAAACCGGCTCAATCGGAGCTCGTTCTCATCCGCGTTGATAGTCCCTATAAATTTCCCTCTCTAGAATGATTATATTCTTCTATTTTTCCACCATCTCTTTGCTAGTGTGAGACTAACACCCTATCATAGCCACTCATTGGTGGGGCATCTACGACCTGAAGACCATATGGACGTACTGCCCTTTATAATATCGAGCTGTAATTGCACAAAAAAGTAGTTTTTTCCAGACTTTAGAGCCTTTTTGAGGGTCCAAACGGCCTTTTCTGGGGCCGAGAGTTACTGCATGTGTGCTGGGGTGTGTGCGCGTATGTAAATTTTTCCAGATTGCTAGAATTAGAAGTCCTGGTAGCCTAGTTTCCCGAGGGCTTTCCAACGCCAATGAAATCGGCTAAATCGGAGCTCGTTCTCATCCGCGTTGATAGTCCCTATCAATTCCCTCTCTAGAATGATTATATTCTTCTATTTTTCCACCGTCTCTTCGCTAGTGTGAGACTAACACCCCATCGTAGCCGCTCATTGGTGGGGCGTCTACAACCTGAAGACCATATGGACGTTCTGCCCTTTATAATATCGAGCTATAATTGCACAAAAAAGTAGTTTTTTCCAGACTTTAGAGCCTTTTTGAGGGTCCAAACGGCCTTTTCTAGGGCCGAAACTTGCCGCACGTGTGCTGGGGTGTGTGCGCGTACCTAAATTTTTCCAGATCGCAAGTATTCGAAGTCCTGGTAGCCTAGTTTCCCGAGGGCTTTCCAACGCCACTGAAACTGGCTCAATCGGAGCTCGTTCTCATCCGCGTTGATAGTCCCTATCAATTCCCTCTCTAGAATGATTATATTCTTCTATTTTTCCACCGTCTCTTTGCTAGTGTGAGACTAACACCCTATCGTTACCACTCATTGGTGGGGCATCTACGACCTGAGGACCATATGGACCTACTGCCCTTTATAATATCGAGCTATAATTGCATGAAAAAGTATTTTTTTCCAGACTTTAGATCCTTTTTGAGGGTCCAAACGGCCTTTTCTGTGGCCGAGACTTACCGCACGTGTGCTGGGGTGTGTGCGCGTATGTAAATTTTTCCAGATCGCTAGAATTAGAAGTCCTGGTAGCCTAGTTTCCCGAGCGCTTTCCAACGCCACTGAAACCGGCTCAATCGGAGCTCGTTCTCATCCGCGTTGATAGTCCCTATCGATTCCCTCTCTAGAATGATTATATTCTTCGATTTTTCCACTGTCTCTTTTCTAGTGTGAGACTAACACCCTATCGTAGCTGCTCATTGGTGGGGCGTCTACAACCTGAAGACCATATGGAAGTACTACCCTTTATAATATCGAGCTGTCATTGCACAAAAAAGTAGTTTTTTCCAGACTTTAGAGCCTTTTTGAGGGTCCAAACGGCCTTTTCTGTCGCCGAGACTTACCGCACGTGTTCTGGGGTGTGTGCGTGTATGTAATATTTTCCAGATCGCTAGAATTAGAAGTCCTGGTAGCCTAGTTTCCCGAGGGCTTTCCAACGCCACTGAAACCGGCTCAATCGGAGCTCGTTCTCATCCGCGTTGATAGTCCCTATCAATTCCCTCTCTAGAATGATTATATTCTTCTATTTTTCCACCGTCTCTTTGCTAGTGTGAGACTAACACCCTATCGTTGCCACTCATTGGTGGGGCATCTACGACCTGAGGACCATATGGACCTACTGCCCTTTATAATATCGAGCTATAATTGCATGAAAAAGTATTTTTTTCCAGACTTTAGATCCTTTTTGAGGGTCCAAACGGCCTTTTCTGTGGCCGAGACTTACCGCACGTGTGCTGGGGTGTGTGCGCGTATGTAAATTTTTCCAGATCGCTAGAATTAGAAGTCCTGGTAGCCTAGTTTCCCGAGGGCTTTCCAACGCCACTGAAACCGGCTCAATCGGAGCTCGTTCTCATCCGCGTTGATAGTCCCTATCGATTACCTCTCTAGAATGATTATATTCTTCGATTTTTCCACTGTCTCTTTGCTAGTGTGAGACTAACACCCTATCGTAGCCGCTCATTGGTGGGGCGTCTACAACCTGAAGACCATATGGAAGTACTACCCTTTATAATATCGAGCTGTCATTGCACAAAAAAGTAGTTTTTTCCAGACTTTAGAGCATTTTTGAGGGTCCAAACGGCCTTTTCTGTGGCCGAGACTTACCACATGTATGCTGGGGTGTGTGCGTGTATGTAAATTTTTCCAGATCGCTAGAATTATAAGTCCTGGTAGCCTAGTTTCCCGAGGGCTTTCCAACGCCACTGAAACCGGCCCAATCGGGGCTCGTTCTCATCCGCGTTGATAGTCCCTATCGATTCCCTCTCTAGAATGATTATATTCTTCGATTTTTCCACTGTCTCTTCGCTAGTGTGAGACTAACACCCTATCGTAGCCGCTCATTGGTGGGGCATCTACAACCTGAAGACCATATGTATGTACTGCCCTTTATAATATCGAGCTGTAATTGCACAAAAAAGTAGTTTTTTCCAGACTTTAGAGACTTTTTGAGGGTCCAAACGGCCTTTTCTGGGGCCGAGACTTACCGCACGTGTGTTGGGGTGTGTGCGCGGATGTAAATTTTTCCAGATCGCTAGAATTAGAAGTCCTGGTAGCCTAGTTTCCCGAGGGCTTTCCAATGCCACTGAAACCGGCTCAGTCGGAGCTCGTTCTCATCCGCGTTGATAGTCCCTATCAATTCCCTCTCTAGAATGATTATATTCTTCTATTTTTCCACCGTCTCTTTGCTAGTGTGAGACTAACACCCTATCGTTACCACTCATTGGTGGGGCATCTACGACCTGAGGACCATATGGACCTACTGCCCTTTATAATATCGAGCTATAATTGCATGAAAAAGTATTTTTTTCCAGACTTTAGATCCTTTTTGAGGGTCCAAACGGCCTTTTCTGTGGCCGAGACTTACCGCACGTGTGCTGGGGTGTGTGCGCGTATGTAAATTTTTCCAGATCGCTAGAATTAGAAGTCCTGGTAGCCTAGTTTCCCGAGCGCTTTCCAACGCCACTGAAACCGGCTCAATCGGAGCTCGTTCTCATCCGCGTTGATAGTCCCTATCGATTCCCTCTCTAGAATGATTATATTCTTCGATTTTTCCACTGTCTCTTTTCTAGTGTGAGACTAACACCCTATCGTAGCTGCTCATTGGTGGGGCGTCTACAACCTGAAGACCATATGGAAGTACTACCCTTTATAATATCGAGCTGTCATTGCACAAAAAAGTAGTTTTTTCCAGACTTTAGAGCCTTTTTGAGGGTCCAAACGGCCTTTTCTGTCGCCGAGACTTACCGCACGTGTTCTGGGGTGTGTGCGTGTATGTAATATTTTCCAGATCGCTAGAATTAGAAGTCCTGGTAGCCTAGTTTCCCGAGGGCTTTCCAACGCCACTGAAACCGGCTCAATCGGAGCTCGTTCTCATCCGCGTTGATAGTCCCTATCAATTCCCTCTCTAGAATGATTATATTCTTCTATTTTTCCACCGTCTCTTTGCTAGTGTGAGACTAACACCCTATCGTTGCCACTCATTGGTGGGGCATCTACGACCTGAGGACCATATGGACCTACTGCCCTTTATAATATCGAGCTATAATTGCATGAAAAAGTATTTTTTTCCAGACTTTAGATCCTTTTTGAGGGTCCAAACGGCCTTTTCTGTGGCCGAGACTTACCGCACGTGTGCTGGGGTGTGTGCGCGTATGTAAATTTTTCCAGATCGCTAGAATTAGAAGTCCTGGTAGCCTAGTTTCCCGAGGGCTTTCCAACGCCACTGAAACCGGTTCAATCGGAGCTCGTTCTCATCCGCGTTGATAGTCCCTATCGATTACCTCTCTAGAATGATTATATTCTTCGATTTTTCCACTGTCTCTTTGCTAGTGTGAGACTAACACCCTATCGTAGCCGCTCATTGGTGGGGCGTCTACAACCTGAAGACCATATGGAAGTACTACCCTTTATAATATCGAGCTGTCATTGCACAAAAAAGTAGTTTTTTCCAGACTTTAGAGCATTTTTGAGGGTCCAAACGGCCTTTTCTGTGGCCGAGACTTACCACATGTATGCTGGGGTGTGTGCGTGTATGTAAATTTTTCCAGATCGCTAGAATTATAAGTCCTGGTAGCCTAGTTTCCCGAGGGCTTTCCAACGCCACTGAAACCGGCCCAATCGGGGCTCGTTCTCATCCGCGTTGATAGTCCCTATCGATTCCCTCTCTAGAATGATTATATTCTTCGATTTTTCCACTGTCTCTTCGCTAGTGTGAGACTAACACCCTATCGTAGCCGCTCATTGGTGGGGCATCTACAACCTGAAGACCATATGTATGTACTGCCCTTTATAATATCGAGCTGTAATTGCACAAAAAAGTAGTTTTTTCCAGACTTTAGAGACTTTTTGAGGGTCCAAACGGCCTTTTCTGGGGCCGAGACTTACCGCACGTGTGTTGGGGTGTGTGCGCGGATGTAAATTTTTCCAGATCGCTAGAATTAGAAGTCCTGGTAGCCTAGTTTCCCGAGGGCTTTCCAATGCCACTGAAACCGGCTCAATCGGAGCTCGTTCTCATCCGCGTTGATAGTCCCTATCGATTCCCTCTCTAGAATGATTATATTCTTCGATTTTTCCACTGTCTCTTTGCTAGTGTGAGACTAACACCCTATCGTAGCCGCTCATTGGTGGGGCATCTACAACCTGAAGACCATATGGAAGTACTACCCTTTATAATATCGAGCTGTCATTGCACAAAAAAGTAGTTTTTTCCAGACTTTAGAGCCTTTTTGAGGGTCCAAACGGCCTTTTCTGTGGCCGAGACTTACCACATGTATGCTGGGGTGTGTGCGTGTATGTAAATTTTTCCAGATCGCTAGAATTATAAGTCCTGGTAGCCTAGTTTCCCGAGGGCTTTCCAACGCCACTGAAACCGGCCCAATCGGGGCTCGTTCTCATCCGCGTTGATAGTCCCTATCGATTCCCTCTCTAGAATGATTATATTCTTCGATTTTTCCACTGTCTCTTCGCTAGTGTGAGACTAACACCCTATCGTAGCTGCTCATTGGTGGGGCATCTACAACCTGAAGACCATATGGATGTACTGCCCTTTATAATATCGAGCTGTAATTGCACAAAAAAGTAGTTTTTTCCAGACTTTAGAGCCTTTTTGAGGGTCCAAACGGCCTTTTCTGGGGCCGAGACTTACCGCACGTGTGCTGGGGTGTGTGTGCGTACCTAAATTTTTCCAGATCGCTAGAATTAGAAGTCCTGGTGGCTTAGTTTCCCGCGGGCTTTCCAACGCCACTGAAACCGGCTCAATCGGAGCTCTTTCTCATCCGCGTTGATAGTCCCTATCTATTCCCTCTCTAGAATGATTATATTCTTCTACTTTCCCACCGTCTCTTCGCTAGTGTGAGACTAACACCCTATCGTAGCCGCTCATTGGTGGGGCATCTATGACCTGTAGACCATATGGGCATACTGCCCTTTATAATATCGAGCTGTAATTGCACAAAAAAGTAGTTTGTTCCAGACTTTAGAGCCTTTTTGAGGGTCCAAACGGCCTTTTCTAGGGCCGAGACTTGCCGCACGTGTGCTGGGGTGTGTGCGCGTACCTAAATTTTTCCAGATCGCTAGAATTGGAAGTCCTGGTAGCCTAGTTTCCCGAGGGCTTTCCAATGCCACTGAAACTGGCTCAATCGGAGCTCGTTCTCATCCGCGTTGATAGTCCCTATAAATTTCCCTCTCTAGAATGATTATATTCTTCTATTTTTCCACCGTCTCTTCGCTAGTGTGAGACTAACACCCTATCGTAGCCGCTCATTGGTGGGGCGTCTACGACCTGAAGACCATATGGACGTACTGCCCTTTATAATATCGAGCTGTCATTGCACAAAAAAGTAGTTTTTTCCATACTTTAGAGCCTTTTTGAGGGTCCAAACGGCCTTTTCTGGGGCCAAGACTTAACGCACGTGTGCTGGGGTGTGTGCGTGTATGTAAATTTTTCCAGATCGCTAGAATTAGAAGTCCTGGTAGCCTAGTTTCCCGAGGGCTTTCCAACGCCACTGAAACCAGCTCAATCGGAGCTCGTTCTCATCCGCGTTGATAGTCCCTATCAATTCCCTCTCTAGAATGATTATATTCTTCTATTTTTCCACCGTCTCTTCGCTAGTGTGAGACTAACACCCTATTGTAGCCGCTCATTGGTGGGGTGTCTACGACCTGAAGACCATATGGACGTACTGCCCTTTATAATATCGAGCTGTAATTGCACAAAAAAGTAGTTTTTTCCAGACTTTAGAGCCTTTTTGAGGGTCCAAACGGCCTTTTCTGGGGCCGACACTTACCGCACGTGTGCTGGGGTGTGTGCGCATATGTAAATTTTTCTAGATCACTAGAAATAGAAGTCTTGGTAGCCTAGTTTCCCGAGGGCTTTCCAACGCCAATGAAATCGGCTCAATCGGAGCTCGTTCTCATCCGCGATGATAGTCCCTATCAATTCCCTCTCTAGAATGATTATATTCTTCTATTTTTCCACCGTCTCTTCGCTAGTGTGAGACTAACACCCTATCGTAGCCGCTCATTGGTGGGGCGTCTACGACCTGAAGACCATATGGACGTACTGCCCTTTATAATATCGAGCTGTCATTGCACAAAAAAGTAGTTTTTTCCAAACTTTAGAGCATTTTTGAGGGTCCAAACGGCCTTTTCTGGGGCCAAGACTTACCGCACGTGTGCTGGTGTGTGTGCGTGTATGTAAATTTTTCCAGATCGCTAGAATTAGAAGTCCTGGTAGCCTAGTTTCCCGAGGGCTTTCCAACGCTACTTAAACCGGCTCAATCGGAGCTCGTTCTCATCCGCGTTGATAGTCCCTATCAATTCCCTCTCTAGAATGATTATATTCTTCTATTTTTCCACCGTCTCTTCGCTAGTGTGAGACTAACAGCCTATCGTAGCCGCTCATTGGTGGGGCGTCTACGACCTGAAGACCATATGGACGTACTGCCCTTTATAATATCGAGCTGTCATTGCACAAAAAAGTAGTTTTTTCCATACTTTAGATCCTTTTTGAGGGTCCAAACGGCCTTTTCTGGGGCCAAGACTTACCGCACGTGTGCTGGGGTGTGTGCGTGTATGTAAATTTTTCCAGATCGCTAGAATTAGAAGTCCTGGTAGCCTAGTTTCCCGAGGGCTTTCCAACGCCACTGAAACCGGCTCAATCGGAGCTCGTTCTCATCCGCGTTGATAGTCCCTATCGATTCCCTCTCTAGAATGATTATATTCTTCGATTTTTCCACTGTCTCTTTGCTAGTGTGAGACTAACACCCTATCGTAGCCGCTCATTGGTGGGGCATCTACAACCTGAAGACCATATGGAAGTACTACCCTTTATAATATCGAGCTGTCATTGCACAAAAAAGTAGTTTTTTCCAAACTTTAGAGCATTTTTGAGGGTCCAAACGGCCTTTTCTGGGGCCAAGACTTACCGCACGTGTGCTGGTGTGTGTGCGTGTATGTAAATTTTTCCAGATCGCTAGAATTAGAAGTCCTGGTAGCCTAGTTTCCCGAGGGCTTTCCAACGCTACTTAAACCGGCTCAATCGGAGCTCGTTCTCATCCGCGTTGATAGTCCCTATCAATTCCCTCTCTAGAATGATTATATTCTTCTATTTTTCCACCGTCTCTTCGCTAGTGTGAGACTAACAGCCTATCGTAGCCGCTCATTGGTGGGGCATCTATGACCTGAAGACCATATGGACGTACTGCCCTTTATAATATCGAGCTGTCATTGCACAAAAAAGTAGTTTTTTCCATACTTTAGAGCCTTTTTGAGGGTCCAAACGGCCTTTTCAGGGGCCAAGACTTACCGCACGTGTGCTGGGGTGTGTGCGTGTATGTAAATTTTTCCAGATCGCTAGAATTAGAAGTCCTGGTAGCCTAGTTTCCCGAGGGCTTTCCAACGCCACTGAAACCGGCTCAATCGGAGCTCGTTCTCATCCGCGTTGATAGTCCCTATCGATTCCCTCTCTAGAATGATTATATTCTTCGATTTTTCCACTGTCTCTTTGCTAGTGTGAGACTAACACCCTATCGTAGCCGCTCATTGGTGGGGCATCTACAACCTGAAGACCATATGGAAGTACTACCCTTTATAATATCGAGCTGTCATTGCACAAAAAAGTAGTTTTTTCCAGACTTTAGAGCCTTTTTGAGGGTCCAAACGGCCTTTTCTGTGGCCGAGACTTACCACATGTATGCTGGGGTGTGTGCGTGTATGTAAATTTTTCCAGATCACTAGAATTATAAGTCCTGGTAGCCTAGTTTCCCGAGGGCTTTCCAACGCCACTGAAACCGGCCCAATCGGGGCTCGTTCTCATCCGCGTTGATAGTCCCTATCGATTCCCTCTCTAGAATGATTATATTCTTCGATTTTTCCACTGTCTCTTCGCTAGTGTGAGACTAACACCCTATCGTAGCTGCTCATTGGTGGGGCATCTACAACCTGAAGACCATATGGATGTACTGCCCTTTATAATATCGAGCTGTAATTGCACAAAAAAGTATTTTTTTCCAGACTTTAGAGCCTTTTTGAGGGTCCAAACGGCCTTTTCTGGGGCCGAGACTTACCGCACGTGTGCTGGGGTGTGTGTGCGTACCTAAATTTTTCCAGATCGCTAGAATTAGAAGTCCTGGTGGCTTAGTTTCCCGCGGGCTTTCCAACGCCACTGAAACCGGCTCAATCGGAGCTCTTTCTCATCCGCGTTGATAGTCCCTATCTATTCCCTCTCTAGAATGATTATATTCTTCTACTTTCCCACCGTCTCTTCGCTAGTGTGAGACTAACACCCTATCGTAGCCGCTCATTGGTGGGGCATCTATGACCTGTAGACCATATGGGCATACTGCCCTTTATAATATCGAGCTGTAATTGCACAAAAAAGTAGTTTGTTCCAGACTTTAGAGCCTTTTTGAGGGTCCAAACGGCCTTTTCTAGGGCCGAGACTTGCCGCACGTGTGCTGGGGTGTGTGCGCGTACCTAAATTTTTCCAGATCGCTAGAATTGGAAGACCTGGTAGCCTAGTTTCCCGAGGGCTTTCCAATGCCACTGAAACTGGCTCAATCGGAGCTCGTTCTCATCCGCGTTGATAGTCCCTATAAATTTCCCTCTCTAGAATGATTATATTCTTCTATTTTTCCACCGTCTCTTCGCTAGTGTGAGACTAACACCCTATCGTAGCCGCTCATTGGTGGGGCGTCTACGACCTGAAGACCATATGGACGTACTGCCCTTTATAATATCGAGCTGTCATTGCACAAAAAAGTAGTTTTTTCCATACTTTAGAGCCTTTTTGAGGGTCCAAACGGCCTTTTCTGGGGCCAAGACTTACCGCACGTGTGCTGGGGTGTGTGCGTGTATGTAAATTTTTCCAGATCGCTAGAATTAGAAGTCCTGGTAGCCTAGTTTCCCGAGGGCTTTCCAACGCCACTGAAACCAGCTGAATCGGAGCTCGTTCTCATCCGCGTTGATAGTCCCTATCAATTCCCTCTCTAGAATGATTATATTCTTCTATTTTTCCACCGTCTCTTCGCTAGTGTGAGACTAACACCCTATTGTAGCCGCTCATTGGTGGGGTGTCTACGACCTGAAGACCATATGGACGTACTGCCCTTTATAATATCGAGCTGTAATTGCACAAAAAAGTAGTTTTTTCCAGACTTTAGAGCCTTTTTGAGGGTCCAAACGGCCTTTTCTGGGGCCGACACTTACCGCACGTGTGCTGGGGTGTGTGCGCATATGTAAATTTTTCTAGATCACTAGAAATAGAATTCTTGGTAGCCTAGTTTCCCGAGGGCTTTCCAACGCCAATGAAATCGGCTCAATCGGAGCTCGTTCTCATCCGCGATGATAGTCCCTATCAATTCCCTCTCTAGAATGATTATATTCTTCTATTTTTCCACCGTCTCTTCGCTAGTGTGAGACTAACACCCTATCGTAGCCGCTCATTGGTGGGGCGTCTACGACCTGAAGACCATATGGACGTACTGCCCTTTATAATATCGAGCTGTCATTGCACAAAAAAGTAGTTTTTTCCAAACTTTAGAGCATTTTTGAGGGTCCAAACGGCCTTTTCTGGGGCCAAGACTTACCGCACGTGTGCTGGTGTGTGTGCGTGTATGTAAATTTTTCCAGATCGCTAGAATTAGAAGTCCTGGTAGCCTAGTTTCCCGAGGGCTTTCCAACGCTACTTAAACCGGCTCAATCGGAGCTCGTTCTCATCCGCGTTGATAGTCCCTATCAATTCCCTCTCTAGAATGATTATATTCTTCTATTTTTCCACCGTCTCTTCGCTAGTGTGAGACTAACAGCCTATCGTAGCCGCTCATTGGTGGGGCGTCTACGACCTGAAGACCATATGGACGTACTGCCCTTTATAATATCGAGCTGTCATTGCACAAAAAAGTAGTTTTTTCCAGACTTTAGAGCCTTTTTGAGGGTCCAAACGGCCTTTTCTGGGGCCAAGACTTACCGCACGTGTGCTGGGGTGTGTGCGTGTATGTAAATTTTTCCAGATTGCTAGAATTAGAAGTCCTGGTAGCCTAGTTTCCCGAGGGCTTTCCAACGCCACTGAAACCGGCTCAATCGGAGCTCGTTCTCATCCGCTTTGATAGTCCCTATCAATTCCCTCTCTAGAATGATTATATTCTTCTATTTTTCCACCGTCTCTTCGCTAGTCTGAGACGAACACCCTATCGTAGGCGCTCATTGGTGGGGCGTCTATGACCTGAAGACCATATGGACGTACTGCCCTTTATAATATCGAGCAGTAATTGCATGAAAAAGTAGTTTTTTCCAGACTTTAGAGCCTTTTTGAGGGTCCAAACGGCCTTTTCTGGGGCCGGGACTTACCGCACGTGTGCTGGGGTGTGTGCACATATGTAAATTTTTCTAGATCGCTAGAATTAGAAGTCCTGGTAGCCTAGTTTCCGGAGGGCTTTCCAACCCAACTGAAACCAGCTCAATCGGAGCTCGTTCTCATCCGCGTTGATAGTCCATATCAATTCCCTCTCTAAAATGATTATATTCTTCTATTTTTCCACCGTCTCTTCGCTAGTGTGAGTCTAACACCCTATTGTAGCCGCTCATTGGTGGGGCATCTATGACCTGAAGACCATATGGACGTACTGCCCATTATAATATCGAGCTGTAATTGCACGAAAAAGTAGTTTTTTCCAGACTTTAGAGCCTTTTTGAGGGTCCAAACGGCCTTCTCTGGGGCCGGGACTTACCGCACATGTATTGGGGTGTGTGCGCGTATGTAAATTTTTCCAGATCGCTAGAATTAGAAGTCCTGGTAGCCAAGTTTCCCGAGGGCTTTCCAACGCCACTGAAACCGGCTCAATCGGAGCTCGTTCTCATCCGCGTTGATAGTCCCCATCAATTCCCTCTCTAGAATGATTATATTCTTCTATTTTTCCACCGTCTCTTCGCTAGTGTGAGACTAACACCCTATCGTAGCCGCTCATTGGTGGGGCGTCTATGACCTGAAGACCATATGGACGTACTGCCCTTTATAATATCGAGCTGTAATTGCATGAAAAAGTAGTTTTTTCCAGACTTTAGTGCCTTTTTGAGGGTCGAAACGGCCTTTTGTGGGGCCGGGACTTACCGCACATGTGCTGGGGTGTGTGCACATATGTAAATTTTTCTAGATCGCTAGAATTAGAAGTCCTGGAAGCCTAGTTTCCTGAGGGCTTTCCAACGCCACTGAAACCGGCTCAATCGGAGCTCATTCTCATCCGCGTTGATAGTCCCTATCAATTCCCTCTCTAAAATGATTATATTCTTATATTTTTCCACTGTCTCTTCGCTAGTGTGAGACTAACACCCTATCGTAGCCGCTCATTGGTGGGGCGTCTATGACCTGAAGACCATATGGACGTACTGCCCTTTATAATATCGAGCTATAATTGCATGAAAAAGTAGTTTTTTTCAGACTTTAGAGCCTTTTTGAGGGTCCAAACGGCCTTTTCTGGGGCCGGGACTTACCGCACGTGTGCTACGGTGTGTGCGCATATGTAAATATTTCTAGATCGCTAGAATTAGAAGTCCTGGTAGCCTAGTTTCCAGAGGGCTTTCCAACGCCACTGAAACCAGCTCAATCGGAGCTCGTTCTCATCCGCGTTGATAGTCCCTATCAATTCCCTCTCTAGAATGATTATATTCTTCTATTTTTCCACTGTCTCTTCGCTAGTGTGAGACTAACACCCTATCGTAGCCGCTCATCGGTGGGGCGTCTATGACCTAAAGACCATATGGATGTACTGCCATTTATAATATCGAGCTGTAATTGCACGAAAAAGTAGTTTTTTCCAGACTTTAGAGCCTTTTTGAGGGTCGAAACGGCCTTCTCTGGGGCCGGGACTTACCGCACGTGTGCTGGGGTGTGTGCGCGTATGTAAATTTTTCTAGATCGCTAGAATTAGAAGTCCTGGTAGCCTAGTTTCCCGAGGGCTTTCCAACGCCACTGAAACAGGCTCAATCGGAGCTCGTTCTCATCCGCGTTCATAGTCCCTATCAATTCCCTCTCTAAAATGATTATATTCTTCTATTTTTCCACCGTATCTTCGCTAGTGTGAGACTAACACCCTATCGTAGCCGCTCATTGGTGGGGCGTCTATGACCTGAAGACCATATGGACGTACTGCCCTTTATAATATCGAGCTGTAATTGCATGAAAAAGTAGTTTTTTCCAGACTTTAGAGCCTTTTTGAGGGTCCAAACGGCCTTTTCTGGGGCCTGGACTTACCGCACATGTGCTGGGGTGTGTGCGCGTATATAAATTTTTCCAGATCGCTAGAATTAGAAGTCCTGGTAGCCTAGTTTCCCGAGGGCTTTCCAACACCACTGAAACCGGCTAAATCGGAGCTCGTTCTCATCCGCGTTGATAGTCCCTATCAATTCCCTCTCTAGAATGATTATATTCTTCTATTTTTCCACTGTCTCTTCGCTAGTGTGAGACTAAGACCCTATCGTAGCCGCTCATTGGTGGGGCGTCTACGACCTGAAGATGATATGGACATACTGCCCTTTATAATATCGAGCTGTAATTGCACAAAAAAGTAGTTTTTCCCGACTTTAGAGCCTTTTTGAGGGTCCAAACGGCCTTTTTTGGGGCTGGGACTTACCGCACGTGTGCTGGGGTGTGTGCGCGTATGTAAATTTTTCCAGATCGCTAGAATTAGAAGTCCTGGTAGCCTAGTTTCCCGAGGGCTTTCCAACGCCACTGAAACCAGCTCAATCGGAGCTCGTTCTCATCCGCATTGATAGTCCCTATCAATTCCCTCTCTAAAATGATTATATTCTTCTATTTTTCCACTGCCTCTTCGCTAGTGTGAGACTAACACCCTATCGAAGCCGCTCATTGGTGGGGCGTCTATGACCTGAAGACCATATGGACGTACTGCCCTTTATAATATCGAGCTGTAATTGCACAAAAAAGTAGTTTTTTCCAGACTTTAGAGCCTTTTTGAGGGTCCAAACGGCCTTTTCTAGGGCCGGGACTTACCGCATGTGTGCTGGGGTGTGTGCGCGTATGTAAATTTTTCCAGATCGCTAGAATTAGAAGTCCTGGTAGCCTAGTTTCCCGAGGGCTTTCCAATGCCACTGAAACCGGCTCAATCGGAGCTCGTTCTCATCCGCGTTGATAGTCCCTATCTATTCCCTCTCTAAAATGATTATATTCTTCTATTTTTCCACCGTCTCATCGCTAGTGTGAGACTAACACCCTATCGTAGCCGCTCATTGGTGGGGCGTCTATGACCTGAAGACCATATGGACGTACTGCCCTTTATAATATCGAGCTGTAATTGCATGAAAAAGTAGTTTTTTCCAGACTTTAGAGCATTTTTGAGGGTCCAAACAGCCTTTTCTGGGGCCGGGACTTACCGCACGTGTGCTGGGGTGTGTGCGCGTATGTAAATTTTTCCAGATCGCTATAATTAGAAGTCTTGGTAGCCTAGTTTCCCGAGGGCTTTCTAACGCCACTGAAATCGGCTCAATCGGAGCTCGTTCTCATCCGCGTTGATAGTCCCTATCAATTCCCTCTCTAGAATGATTATATTCTTCTATTTTTCCACCGTCTCTTCGCTAGTGTGAGACTAACACCCTATCGTAGCCGCTCATTGGTGGGGCCTCTATGACCTGAAGACCATATGGACGTACTGCCCATTATAATATCGAGTTGTAATTGCATGAAAAAGTAGTTTTTTCCAGACTTTAGAACCTTTTTGAGGGTCAAAACGGCCTTTTCTGGGGCCGGGACTTACCGCACGTGTGCTGGGGTGTGTGCGCATATGTAAATTTTTCCAGATCGCTAGAATTAGAAGTCCTGGTAGCCTAGTTTCCCGAGGGCTTTCCAACGCCACTGAAACCAGCTCAATGGGAGCTCGTTCTCATCCGCGTTGATAGTCCCTATCAATTCCCTCTCTAAAATGATTATATTCTTCTATTTTTCCACCGTCTCTTCGCTAGTGTGAGACTAACACCCTCTCATTGCCGCTCATTCATGGGGCGTCTATGACCTAAAGACCATATGGACGTACTGCCCTTTATAATATCGAGCTGTAATTGCACAAAAAAGTAGTTTTTTCCAGACTTTAGAGCCTTTTTGAGGGTCCAAACGGCCTTTTCTGGGGCCGGGACTTACCGCATGTGTGCTGGGGTGTGTGCGCGTATGTAAATTTTTCCAGATCGCTAGAATTAGAAGTCCTGGTAGCCTAGTTTCCCGAGGGCTTTCCAACGCCACTGAAACCGGCTCAATCGGAGCTCGTTCTCATCCGCGTTGATAGTCCCTATCTATTCCCTCTCTAAAATGATTATATTCTTCTATTTTTCCACCGTCTCTTCGCTAGTGTGAGACTAACACCCTATCGTAGCCGCTCATTGGTGGGGCATCTATGACCTGAAGACAATATGGACGTACTGCCCTTTATAATATCGAGCTGTAATTGCATGAAAAAGTAGTTTTTTCCAGACTTTAGAGCATTTTTGAGGGTCCAAACAGCCTTTTCTGGAGCCGGGACTTACCGCACGTGTGCTGGGGTGTGTGCGCGTATGTAAATTTTTTCCAGATCGCTATAATTAGAAGTCTTGGTAGCCTAGTTTCCCGAGGGCTTTCTAACGCCACTGAAATCGGCTCAATCGGAGCTCGTTCTCATCCGCGTTGATAGTCCCTATCAATTCCCTCTCTAGAATGATTATATTCTTCTATTTTTCCACCGTCTCGTCGCTAGTGTGAGACTAACACCCTATCGTAGCCGCTCATTGGTGGGGCCTCTATGACCTAAAGACCATATGGACGTACTGCCCATTATAATATCGAGTTGTAATTGCATGAAAAAGTAGTTTTTTCCAGACTTTAGAGCCTTTTTGAGGGTCGAAACGGCCTTTTCTGGGGCCGGGACTTACCGCACGTGTGCTGGGGTGTGTGCGCATATGTAAATTTTTCTAGATCGCTAGAATTAGAAGTCCTGGAAGCCTAGTTTCCTCAGGGCTTTTCAACGCCACTGAAACCGGCTCAATCGGAGCTCATTCTCATCCGCGTTGATAGTCCCTATCAGTTCCCTCTCTAAAATGATTATATTCTTCTATTTTTCCACTGTCTCTTCGCTAGTGTGAGACTAACACCCTATCATAGCCGCTCATTGGTGGGGCGTCTATGACCTGAAGACCATATGGACGTACTGCCATTTATAATATCGAGCTGTAATTGCATGAAAAAGTAGTTTTTTCTAGACTTTAGAGCCTTTTTGAGGGTCCAAACGGCCTTTTCTGGGGCCGGGACTTACCACACGTGTGCTGGGGTGTGTGCGCGTATGTAAATTTTTCCAGATCGCTAGAATTAGAAGTCCTGGTAGCCTAGTTTCCCGAGGGCTTTCCAACGCCACTGAAACCGGCTCAATCGGAGCTTGTTCTCATCCGCGTTGATAGTCCCTATCAATTCCCTCTCTAGAATGATTATATTCTTCTATTTTTCCACTGTCTCTTCGCTAGTGTGAGACTAACACCCTATCGTAACCGCTCATTGGTGGGGCGTCTATGACCTAAAGACCATATGGACGTACTGCCCATTATAATATCGAGTTGTAATTGCATGAAAAAGTAGTTTTTTCCAGACTTTAGAGCCTTTTTGAGGGTCCAAACGGCCTTTTCTGGGGCCAGGACTTACCGCACGTGTGCTGGGGTGTGTGCGCATATGTAAATTTTTATAGATCGCTAGAATTAGAAGTCCTGGTAGCCTAGTTTCCGGAGGGCATTCCAACGCCACTGAAACCAGCTCAATCGGAGCTCGTTCTCATCCGCGTTGATAGTCCCTATCAATTCCGTCTCTAAAATGATTATATTCTTCTATTTTTCCACCGTATCTTCGCTAGTGTGAGACTAACACCCTCTCGTAGCCGCTCATTGATGGGGCGTCTATGACCTGAAGACCATATGGACGTACTGCCCTTTATAATATCGAGCTGTAATTGCACAAAAAAGTAGTTTTTTCCAGACTTTAGAGCCTTTTTGAGGGTCCAAACGGCCTTTTCTGGGGCCGGGACTTACGGCATGTGTGCTGGGGTGTGTGCGCATATGTAAATTTTTCCAGATCGCTAGAATTAGAAGTCCTGGTAGCCTAGTTTCCCGAGGGCTTTCCAACGCCACTGAAACCGGCTCAATCGGAGCTCGTTCTCATCCGCGTTGATAGTCCCTATCTATTCCCTCTCTAAAATGATTATATTCTTCTATTTTTCCACCGTCTCTTCGCTAGTGTGAGACTAACACCCTATCGTAGCCGCTCATTGGTGGGGCGTCTATGACCTGAAGACCATATGGACGTACTGCCCTTTATAATATCGAGCTGTAATTGCATGAAAAAGTAGTTTTTTCCAGACTTTAGAGCATTTTTGAGGGTCCAAACGGCCTTTTCTGGGGCCGGGACATACCGCACGTGTGCTGGGGTGTGTGCGTGTATGTAAATTTTTCCAGATCGCTATAATTAGAAGTCCTGGTAGCCTAGTTTCCCGAGGGCTTTCTAACGCCACTGAAATCGGCTCAATCGGAGCTCGTTCTCATCCGCGTTGATAGTCCCTATCAATTCCCTCTCTAGAATGATTATATTCTTCTATTTTTCCACCGTCTCTTCGCTAGTGTGAGACTAACACCCTATCGTAGCCGCTCATTGGTGGGGCCTCTATGACCTGAAGACCTTATGGACGTACTACCCATTATAATATCAAGTTGTAATTGCATGAAAAAGTAGTTTTTTCCAAACTTTAGAGCCTTTTTGAGGGTCGAAACGGCCTTTTCTGGGGCCGGGACTTACCGCACGTGCGCTGGGGTGTGTGCGCATATGTAAATTTTTCTAGATCGCTAGAATTAGAAGTCCTGGAAGCCTAGTTTCCTCAGGGCTTTCCAACGAAACTGAAACCGGCTCAATCGGAGCTCATTCTCATCCGCGTTGATAGTCCGTATCAATTCCCTCTCTAAAATGATTATATTCTTCTATTTTTCCACTGTCTCTTCGCTAGTGTGAGACTAACACCCTATCATAGCCGCTCATTGGTGGGGCGTTTATGACCTGAAGACCATATGGACATACTGGCATTTATAATATCGAGCTGTAATTGCATGAAAAAGTAGTTTTTTCTAGACTTTAGAGCCTTTTTGAGGGTCCAAACGGCCTTTTCTGGGGCCGGGACTTACCGCACGTGTGCTGGGGTGTGTGCGCGTATGTAAATATTTCCAGATCGCTAGAATTAGAAGTCCTGGTAGCCTAGTTTCCCGAGGGCTTTCCAACGCCACTGAAACCGGCTCAATCGGAGCTCGTTCTCATCCGCGTTGATAGTCCCTATCAATTCCCTCTCTAGAATGATTATATTCTTCTATTTTTCCACTGTCTCTTCGCTAGTGTGAGACTAACACCCTATCGTAGCCGCTCATTGGTGGGGCGTCTATGACCTAAAGACCATATAGACGTACTGCCCATTATAATATCGAGTTGTAATTGCATGAAAAAGTAGTTTTTTCCAGACTTTAGAGCCTTTTTGAGGGTCCAAACGGCCTTTTCTGGGGCCAGGACTTACCGCACGTGTGCTGGGGTGTGTGCGCGTATGTAAATTTTTCTAGATCGCTAGAATTAGAAGTCCTGGTAGCCTAGTTTCCCGAGGGCTTTCCAAGGCCACTGAAACCGGCTCAATCGAAGCTCGTTCTCATCCGCGTTGATAGTCTCTATCAATTCCCTCTCTAAAATGATTATATTCTTCTATTTTTCCACCGTCTCTTCGCTAGTGTGAGACTAACACCCTATCGTAGCCGCTCATTGGTGGGGCGTCTATGACCTGAAGACCATATGGACGTACTGCCCTTTATAATATCGAGCTGTTATTGCATGAAAAAGTAGTTTTTTCCAGACTTTAGAGCCTTTTTGAGGGTCCAAACGGCCTTTTCTGGGGCCGAGACTAACCGCACGTGTGCTGTGGTGTGTGCGCATATGTAAATTTTTCTAGATCACTAGAATTAGAAGTCCTGGAAGCCTAGTTTCCTCAGGGCTTTTCAACGCCACTGAAACCGGCTCAATCGGAGCTCATTCTCATCCGCGTTGATAGTCCCTATCAATTCCCTCTCTAAAATGATTATATTCTTCTATTTTTCCACTGTCTCTTTGCTAGTGTGAGACTAACACCCTATCATAGCCGCTCATTGGTGGGGCGTCTATGACCTGAAGACCATATGGACGTACTGCCATTTATAATATCGAGCTGTAATTGCATGAAAAAGTACTTTTTTCTAGACTTTAGAGCCTTTTTGAGGGTCCAAACGGCCTTTTCTGGGGCCGGGACTTACCGCACGTGTGCTGGGGTGTGTGCGCGTATGAATTTTTTTCCAGATTGCTAGAATTAGAAGTCCTTGTAGCCTAGTTTCCCGAGGGCTTACCAACGCCACTGAAACCGGCTCAATCGGAGCTCGTTCTCATCCGCGTTGATAGTCCCTATCAATTCCCTCTCTAGAATGATTATATTCTTCTATTTTTCCACTGTCTCTTCGCTAGTGTGAGACTAACACCTTATCGTAGCCGCTCTTTGGTGGGGCGTCTATGACCTAAAGACCATATGGACGTACTGCCCATTATAATATCGAGCTGTAATTGCATGAAAAAGTAGTTTTTTCCAGAATTTAGAGCCTTTTTGAGGGTCCAAACGGCCTTTTCTGGGGCCGGGACTTTCCGCATGTGTGCTAGGGTGTGTGCGCATATGTAAATTTTTCTAGATCGCTAGAATTAGAAGTCCTGGTAGCCTAGTTTCCGGAGGGCTTTCCAACGCCACTGAAACCAGCTCAATCGGAGCTCGTTCTCATCCGCGTTGATAGTCCCTATCAATTCCCTCTCTAAAATGATTATATTCTTCTATTTTTCCACCGTCTCTTCGCTAGTGTGAGACTAACACCCTATCATAGCCGCTCATTCATGGGGCGTCTATGACCTGAAGACCATATGGACGTACTGCCCTTTATAATATCGAGCTGTAATTGCATGAAAAAGTAGTTTTTTCCAGACTTTAGAGCCTTTTTGAGGGTCCAAACGGCCTTTTCTGGGGCCTGGACTTACCGCAGATGTGCTGGGGTGTGTGCGCGTATGTAAATTTTTCCAGATCGCTAGAATTAGAAGTCCTGGTAGCCTAGTTTCCCGAGGGCTTTCCAAGACCACTGAAACCGGCTCAATCGGAGCTCGTTCTCATCCGCGTTGATAGTCCCTATCAATTCCCTCTCTAGAATGATTATATTCTTCTATTTTTCCACTGTCTCTTCGCTAGGGTGAGACTAACACCCTATCGTAGCCACTCATTGGTGGGGCGTCTACGACCTGAAGATGATATAGACGTACTGCCCTTTATAATATCGAGCTGTAATTGCACAAAAAAGTAGTTTTTTCCCGACTTTAGAGCCTTTTTGAGGGTCCAAACGGCCTTTTCTGGGGCCGGGACTTACCGCACGTGTGCTGGGGTGTGTGCGCATATGTAAATTTTTCCAGATCGCTAGAATTAGAAGTCCTGGTAGCCTAGTTTCCCGAGGGCTTTCCAACGCCACTGAAACCAGCTCAATCGGAGCTCGTTCTCATCCGCGTTGATAGTCCCTATCAATTCCCTCTCTAAAATGATTATATTCTTCTATTTTTCCACTGTCTCTTCGCTAGTGTGAGACTAACACCCTATCGTAGCCGCTCATTGGTGGGGCGTCTATGACCTGAAGACCATATGGACGTACTGCCCTTTATAATATCGAGCTGTAATTGCACAAAAAAGTAGTTTTTTCCAGACTTTAGAGCCTTTTTGAGGGTCCAAACGGCCTTTTCTGGGGCCGGGACTTACCGCATGTGTGCTGGGGTGTGTGCGCATATGTAAATTTTTCCAGATCGCTAGAATTAGAAGTCCTGGTAGCCTAGTTTCCCAAGGGCTTTCCAACGCCACTGAAACCGGCTCAATCGAAGCTCGTTCTCATCCGCGTTGATAGTCCCTATCTATTCCCTCTCTAAAATGATTATATTCTTCTATTTTTCCACCGTCTCTTCGCTAGTGTGAGACTAACACCCTATCGTAGCCGCTCATTGGTGGGGCGTCTATGACCTGAAGACCATATGGACGTACTGCCCTTTATAATATCGAGCTGTAATTGCATGAAAAAGTAGTTTTTTCCAGACTTTAGAGCATTTTTTAGGGTTCAAACGGCCTTTTCTGGGGCCGGGACTTACCGCACGTGTGCTGGGGTGTGTGCGCGTATGTAAATTTTTCCAGATCGCTATAATTAGAAGTCTTGGTAGCCTAGTTTCCCGAGGGCTTTCTAACGCCACTGAAATCGGCTCAATCGGAGCTCGTTCTCATCCGCGTTGATAGTCCCTATCAATTCCCTCTCTAGAATGATTATATTCTTCTATTTTTCCACCGTCTCTTCGCTAGTGTGAGACTAACACCCTATCGTAGCCGCTCATTGGTGGGGCCTCTATGACCTGAAGACCATATGGACGTACTGCCCATTATAATATCGAGTTGTAATTGCATGAAAAAGTAGTTTTTTCCAGACTTTAGAGACTTTTTGAGGGTCGAAACGGCCTTTTCTGGGGCCAGGACTTACCGCACGTGTGCTGGGGTTTGTGCGCATATGTAAATTTTTCTAGATCGCTAGAATTAGAAGTCCTGGAAGCCTAGTTTCCTCAGGGCTTTCCAACGCCACTGAAACCGGCTCAATCGGGAGCTCATTCTCATCCGCGGTGATAGTCCCTATCAACTCCCTCTCTAAAATGATTATATTCTTCTATTTTTCCACTGTCTCTTCGCTAGTGTGAGACTAACACCCTATCATAGCCGCTCATTGGTGGGGCGTCTATGACCTGAAGACCATATGGACGTACTGCCATTTATAATATCGAGCTGTAATTGCATGAAAAAGTAGTTTTTTCTAGACTTTAGAGCCTTTTTGAGGGTCCAAACGGCCTTTTCTGGGGACGGGACTTACCGCACGTGTGCTGGGGTGTCTGCGCATATGTAAATTTTTCCAGATCGCTAGAATTAGAAGTCCTGGTAGCCTAGTTTCCCGAGGGCTTTCCAACGCCACTGAAACCGGCTCAATCGGAGCTCGTTCTCATCCGCGTTGATAGTCCCTATCAATTCCCTCTCTAGAATGATTATATTCTTCTATTTTTCCACTGTCTCTTTGCTAGTGTGAGACTAACACCCTATCGTAGCCGCTCATTGGTGGGGCGTCTATGACCTAAAGACCATATGGACGTACTGCCCATTATAATATCGAGTTGTAATTGCATGAAAAAGTAGTTTTTTCCAGACTTTAGAGCCTTTTTGAGGGTCCAGACGGCCTTTTCTGGGGCCGGGACTTAGCGCATGTGTGCTGGGGTGTGTGCGCATATGTAAATTTTTCTAGATCGCTAGAATTAGAAGTCCTGGTAGCCTAGTTTCCGGAGGGCTTTCCAACGCCACTGAAACCAGCTCAATCGGAGCTCGTTCTCATCCGCGTTGATAGTCCCTATCAATTCCGTCTCTAAAATGATTATATTCTTCTATTTTTCCACCGTCTCTTCGCTAGTGTGAGACTAACACCCTCTCGTAGCCGCTCATTCATGGGGCATCTATGACCTGAAGACCATATGGACGTACTGCCCTTTATAATATCGAGCGGTAATTGCATGAAAAAGTAGTTTTTTCCAGACTTTAGAGCCTTTTTGTGGGTCCAAACGGCCTTTTTTGGGGGCGGGACTTACCGCACGTGTGCTGGGGTGTGTGCGCGTATGTAAATCTTTCCAGATCGCTAGAATTAGAAGTCCTGGTAGCCTAGTTTCCTGAGGGCTTTCCAACGCCACTGAAACCGGCTCAATCGGAGCTCGTTCTCATCCGCGTTGATAGTCCCTATCAATTCCTTCTCTAGAATGATTATATTCTTCTATTTTTCCACTGTCTCTTCGCTAGTGTGAGACTAACACCCTATCGTAGCTGCTCATTCGTGGGGCGTGTACGACCTGAAGATGATATGGACGTACTGCCCTTTATAATATCGAGCTGTAGTTGCACAAAAAAGTAGTTTTTTCTCGACTTTAGAGCCTTTTTGAGGGTCCAAACGGCCTTTTTTTGGGCCGGGACTTACCGCACGTGTGCTGGGGTGTGTGCGCGAATGTAAATTTTCCTAGATCGCTAGAATTAGAAGTCCTGGTAGCCTAGTTTCCCGAGGGCTTTCCAACGCCACTGAAACCAGCTCAATCGGAGCTCGTTCTCTTCCGCGTTGATAGTGCCTATCAATTCCCTCTCTAAAATGATTATATTCTTCTATTTTTCCACCATCTCTTTGCTAGTGTGAGACTAACACCCTATCGTAGCCGCTCATTGGTGGGGCGTCTATGACCTGAAGACCATATGGACGTACTGCCCTTTATAATATCGAGCTGTAATTGCATGAAAAAGTAGTTTTTTCCAGACTTTAGAGTATTTTTGAGGGTCCAAACGTCCTTTTCTGGGGCCGGGACTTACCGCACGTGTGCTGGGGTGTGTGCGCGTATGTAAATTTTTCCAGACCGCTAGAATTAGAAGTCCTGGTAGCCTAGTTTACCGAGGGCTTTCCAACGCCACTGAAACCGGCTCAATCGCAGCTCGTTCTCATCTGTGTTGATAGTCCCTATCAATTCCCTCTCTAGAATGATTATATTCTTCTATTTTTCCACTCTCTCTTCGCTACTGTGAGACTAACACCCTATCATAGCCGCTCATTGGTGGGGCGTCTACGACCTGAAGACCATATGAACGTACTGCCCTTTATAATATCGAGCTGTAATTGCACAAAAAAGTAGTTTTTTCCCGACTTTAGAGCCTTTTTGAGGGTCCAAACGGCCTTTTCTGGGGCCGGGAATTACCGCACGTGTGCTGCGGTGTGTGTGCATATCTAAATTTTTCTAGATCACTAGAATTAGAAGTCCTGGTAGCCTAGTTTCCCAAGGGCTTTCCAACGCCACTGAAACCGGCTCAATCGGAGCTCGTTCTCATCCGCGTTGATAGTCCCTATCAGTTCCCTCTCTAGAATGATTATATTCTTCTATTTTCCACCGTCTCTTCGCTAGTGTGAGACTAACACCCTATCGTAGCCGCTCATTGGTGGGGCGTCTATGACCTGAAGACCATATGGACGTACGGTCCTTTATAGTATCGAGCTGTAATTGCACAAAAAAGTAGTTTTTTCCAGACTTTAGAGCCTTTTTTGAGGGTCGAAACGGCCTTTTCTGGGGCCGGGACTTACCGCATGTGTGCTGGGGTGTGTGCGCATATGTAAATTTTTCTAGGTCGCTAGAATTAGAAGTCCTGGTACCCTAGTTTCCCGAGGGCTTTCCAACGCCACTGAAACCGGCTCAATCGGAGCTCGTTCTCATCCGCGTTGATAGTCCCTATCAATTCCCTCTCTAAAATGATTATATTCTTCTATTTTTCCACCGTCTCTTCGCTAGTGTGAGACTAACACCCTATCGTAGCCGCTCATTGGTGGGGCGTCTATGACCTGAAGACCATATGGACGTACTGCCTTTTATAATATCGAGATGTAATTGCATGAAAAAGTAGTTTTTCAGACTTTAGAGCCTTTTTGAGGGTCCAAACGGCCTTTTCTGGGGCCGGGACTTACCGCACGTGTGCTGGGGTGTGTGCGCGTATGTAAATTTTTCCAGATCGGTAGAATTAGAAGTCCTGGTAGCCTAGTTTCCCGAGGGCTTTCCAACGCCACTGAAACCGGCTCAATCGGAGCTCGTTCTCAACCGCGTTGATAGTCCCTATCAATTCCCTCTCTAGAATGATTATATTCTTCTATTTTTCCACCATCTCTTGGCTAGTGTGAGACTAACACCCTATCGTAGCCGCTCATTGGTGGGGCGTCTATGACCTGAAGACCATATGGACGTACTGCCCTTTATAATATCGAGCTGTAATTGCATGAAAAAGTAGTTTTTTCCAGACTTTAGAGTATTTTTGAGGGTCCAAACGTCCTTTTCTGGGGCCGGGACTTACCGCACGTGTGCTGGGGTGTGTGCGCGTATGTAAATTTTTCCAGACCGCTAGAATTAGAAGTCCTGGTAGCCTAGTTTACCGAGGGCTTTCCAACGCCACTGAAACCGGCTCAATCGCAGCTCGTTCTCATCTGTGTTGATAGTCCCTATCAATTCCCTCTCTAGAATGATTATATTCTTCTATTTTTCCACTCTCTCTTCGCTACTGTGAGACTAACACCCTATCATAGCCGCTCATTGGTGGGGCGTCTACGACCTGTAGACCATATGAACGTACTGCCCTTTATAATATCGAGCTGTAATTGCACAAAAAAGTAGTTTTTTCCCGACTTTAGAGCCTTTTTGAGGGTCCAAACGGCCTTTTCTGGGGCCGGGAATTACCGCACGTGTGCTGCGGTGTGTGTGCATATCTAAATTTTTCTAGATCACTAGAATTAGAAGTCCTGGTAGCCTAGTTTCCCAAGGGCTTTCCAACGCCACTGAAACCGGCTCAATCGGAGCTCGTTCTCATCCGCGTTGATAGTCCCTATCAGTTCCCTCTCTAGAATGATTATATTCTTCTATTTTCCACCGTCTCTTCGCTAGTGTGAGACTAACACCCTATCGTAGCCGCTCATTGGTGGGGCGTCTATGACCTGAAGACCATATGGACGTACGGCCCTTTATAGTATCGAGCTGTAATTGCACAAAAAAGTAGTTTTTTCCAGACTTTAGAGCCTTTTTTGAGGGTCGAAACGGCCTTTTCTGGGGCCGGGACTTACCGCACGTGTGCTGGGGTGTGTGCGCATATGTAAATTTTTCTAGGTCGCTAGAATTAGAAGTCCTGGTACCCTAGTTTCCCGAGGGCTTTCCAACGCCACTGAAACCGGCTCAATCGGAGCTCGTTCTCAACCGCGTTGATAGTCCTTATCAATTCCCTCTCTAAAATGATTATATTCTTCTATTTTTCCACCGTCTCTTCGCTAGTGTGAGACTAACACCCTATCGTAGCCGCTCATTGGTGGGGCGTCTATGACCTGAAGACCATATGGACGTACTGCCTTTTATAATATCGAGATGTAATTGCATGAAAAAGTAGTTTTTCAGACTTTAGAGCCTTTTTGAGGGTCCAAACGGCCTTTTCTGGGGCCGGGACTTACCGCACGTGTGCTGGGGTGTGTGCGCGTATGTAAATTTTTCCAGATCGGTAGAATTAGAAGTCCTGGTAGCCTAGTTTCCCGAGGGCTTTCCAACGCCACTGAAACCGGCTCAATCGGAGCTCGTTCTCAACCGCGTTGATAGTCCCTATCAATTCCCTCTCTAGAATGATTATATTCTTCTATTTTTCCACCATCTCTTTGCTAGTGTGAGACTAACACCCTATCGTAGCCGCTCATTGGTGGGGCGTCTATGACCTGAAGACCATATGGACGTACTGCCCTTTATAATATCGAGCTGTAATTGCATGAAAAAGTAGTTTTTTCCAGACTTTAGAGTATTTTTGAGGGTCCAAACGTCCTTTTCTGGGGCCGGGACTTACCGCACGTGTGCTGGGGTGCGTGCGCGTATGTAAATTTTTCCAGACCGCTAGAATTAGAAGTCCTGGTAGCCTAGTTTACCGAGGGCTTTCCAACGCCACTGAAACCGGCTCAATCGCAGCTCGTTCTCATCTGTGTTGATAGTCCCTATCAATTCCCTCTCTAGAATGATTATATTCTTCTATTTTTCCACTCTCTCTTCGCTACTGTGAGACTAACACCCTATCATAGCCGCTCATTGGTGGGGCGTCTACGACCTGAAGACCATATGAACGTACTGCCCTTTATAATATCGAGCTGTAATTGCACAAAAAAGTAGTTTTTTCCCGACTTTAGAGCCTTTTTGAGGGTCCAAACGGCCTTTTCTGGGGCCGGGAATTACCGCACGTGTGCTGCGGTGTGTGTGCATATCTAAATTTTTCTAGATCACTAGAATTAGAAGTCCTGGTAGCCTAGTTTCCCAAGGGCTTTCCAACGCCACTGAAACCGGCTCAATCGGAGCTCGTTCTCATCCGCGTTGATAGTCCCTATCAGTTCCCTCTCTAGAATGATTATATTCTTCTATTTTCCACCGTCTCTTCGCTAGTGTGAGACTAACACCCTATCGTAGCCACTCATTGGTGGGGCGTCTATGACCTGAAGACCATATGGACGTACGGCCCTTTATAGTATCGAGCTGTAATTGCACAAAAAAGTAGTTTTTTCCAGACTTTAGAGCCTTTTTTGAGGGTCGAAACGGCCTTTTCTGGGGCCGGGACTTACCGCACGTGTGCTGGGGTGTGTGCGCATATGTAAATTTTTCTAGGTCGCTAGAATTAGAAGTCCTGGTACCCTAGTTTCCCGAGGGCTTTCCAACGCCACTGAAACCGGCTCAATCGGAGCTCGTTCTCATCCGCGTTGATAGTCCCTATCAATTCCCTCTCTAAAATGATTATATTCTTCTATTTTTCCACCGTCTCTTCGCTAGTGTGAGACTAACACCCTATCGTAGCCGCTCATTGGTGGGGCGTCTATGACCTGAAGACCATATGGACGTACTGCCTTTTATAATATCGAGATGTAATTGCATGGAAAAGTAGTTTTTCAGATTTTAGAGCCTTTTTGAGGGTCCAAAAGGCCTTTTCTGGGGCCGGGACTTACCGCACGTGTGCTGGGGTGTGTGCGCGTATGTAAATTTTTCCAGATCGGTAGAATTAGAAGTCCTGGTAGCCTAGTTTCCCGAGGGCTTTCCAACGCCACTGAAACCGGCTCAATCGGAGCTCGTTCTCAACCGCGTTGATAGTCCCTATCAATTCCCTCTCTAGAATGATTATATTCTTCTATTTTTCCACCATCTCTTTGCTAGTGTGAGACTAACACCCTATCGTAGCCGCTCATTGGTGGGGCGTCTATGACCTGAAGACCATATGGACGTACTGCCCTTTATAATATCGAGCTGTAATTGCATGAAAAAGTAGTTTTTTCCAGACTTTAGAGTATTTTTGAGGGTCCAAACGTCCTTTTCTGGGGCCGGGACTTACCGCACGTGTGCTGGGGTGCGTGCGCGTATGTAAATTTTTCCAGACCGCTAGAATTAGAAGTCCTGGTAGCCTAGTTTACCGAGGGCTTTCCAACGCCACTGAAACCGGCTCAATCGCAGCTCGTTCTCATCTGTGTTGATAGTCCCTATCAATTCCCTCTCTAGAATGATTATATTCTTCTATTTTTCCACTCTCTCTTCGCTACTGTGAGACTAACACCCTATCATAGCCGCTCATTGGTGGGGCGTCTACGACCTGAAGACCATATGAACGTACTGCCCTTTATAATATCGAGCTGTAATTGCACAAAAAAGTAGTTTTTTCCCGACTTTAGAGCCTTTTTGAGGGTCCAAACGGCCTTTTCTGGGGCCGGGAATTACCGCACGTGTGCTGCGGTGTGTGTGCATATCTAAATTTTTCTAGATCACTAGAATTAGAAGTCCTGGTAGCCTAGTTTCCCAAGGGCTTTCCAACGCCACTGAAACCGGCTCAATCGGAGCTCGTTCTCATCCGCGTTGATAGTCCCTATCAGTTCCCTCTCTAGAATGATTATATTCTTCTATTTTCCACCGTCTCTTCGCTAGTGTGAGACTAACACCCTATCGTAGCCACTCATTGGTGGGGCGTCTATGACCTGAAGACCATATGGACGTACGGCCCTTTATAGTATCGAGCTGTAATTGCACAAAAAAGTAGTTTTTTCCAGACTTTAGAGCCTTTTTTGAGGGTCGAAACGGCCTTTTCTGGGGCCGGGACTTACCGCACGTGTGCTGGGGTGTGTGCGCATATGTAAATTTTTCTAGGTCGCTAGAATTAGAAGTCCTGGTACCCTAGTTTCCCGAGGGCTTTCCAACGCCACTGAAACCGGCTCAATCGGAGCTCGTTCTCATCCGCGTTGATAGTCCCTATCAATTCCCTCTCTAAAATGATTATATTCTTCTATTTTTCCACCGTCTCTTCGCTAGTGTGAGACTAACACCCTATCGTAGCCGCTCATTGGTGGGGCGTCTATGACCTGAAGACCATATGGACGTACTGCCTTTTATAATATCGAGATGTAATTGCATGAAAAAGTAGTTTTTCAGACTTTAGAGCCTTTTTGAGGGTCCAAACGGCCTTTTCTGGGGCCGGGACTTACCGCACGTGTGCTGGGGTGTGTGCGCGTATGTAAATTTTTCCAGATCGGTAGAATTAGAAGTCCTGGTAGCCTAGTTTCCCGAGGGCTTTCCAACGCCACTGAAACCGGCTCAATCGGAGCTCGTTCTCAACCGCGTTGATAGTCCCTATCAATTCCCTCTCTAGAATGATTATATTCTTCTATTTTTCCACAGTCTCTTCGCTAGTGTGAGACTAACACCCTATCGTAGCTGCTCATTGGTGGGGCGTCTATGACCTGAAGACCATATGGATGTACTGCCCTTTATAATATCGAGCTGTAATTGCACCAAAAAGTAGTTTTTTCCTGACTTTAGAGCCTTTTTGAGGGTGCAAACGGCCTTTTCTGGGGCCGGGACTTACCGCACGTGTGTTGGGGTGTGTGCGCATATGTAAATTTTTCCAGATCGCTAGAATTAGAAGTCCGGGTAGCCTAGTTTCCCGAGGGCTTTCCAACGCCACTGAAACCGGCTCAATCGGAGCTCGTTCTCATCCGCGTTGATAGTCCCTATCAATTCCCTCTCTAGAATGATTATTTTCTTCTATTTTTCCACCGTCTCTTCGCTAGTGTGAGACTAACACCCTATCGTAGCCGCTCATTGGTGGGGCCTCTATGACCTGAAGACCATATGGACATACTGCCCTTTATAATATCGAGCTGTAGTTGCACAAAAAAGTAGTTTTTTCCAGACTTTAGAGCCTTTTTGAGGGTCGAAACGGCCTTTTCTGGGGCCGAGACTTACCGCACGTGTGCTGGGGTGTGTGCGTATATGTAAATTTTTCTATATCGCTAGAATTGGAAGTCCTGGTAGCCTAGTTTCCCGAGGGCTTTCCAACGCCACTGAAACCGGCTCAATCGGAGCTCGTTCTCATCCGCGTTGATAGTCCCTATCAGTTCCCTCTCTAGAATGATTATATTCTTCTATTTTTCCACCGTCTCTTCGCTAGTGTGAGACTAACACCCTATGGTAGCTGCTCATTGGTGGGGCATCTATGACCTGAAGACCATATGGACGTACTGCCCATTATAATATCGAGCTGTAATTGCTTGAAAAAATAGTTTTTTACAGACTTTAGAGCGTTTTTGAGGGTCGAAACGGCCTTTTCTGGGGCCGAGACTTACCGCACGTGTGCTGGGGTGTGTGTGCATATGTAAATTTTTCTAGATCGCTAGAATTAGAAGTCCTGGTAGCCTAGTTTCCGGAGGGCTTTCCAACGCCACTGAAACCAGCTCAATCGGAGCTCGTTCTCATCCGCGTTGATAGTCCCTATCAATTCCCTCTCTAGAATGATTATATTCTTCTATTTTTCCACTGTCTCTTCGCTACTGTGAGACTAACACCCTATCATAGCCGCTCATTGGTGGGGCGTCTACGACCTGAAGACCATATGAACGTACTGCCCTTTATAATATCGAGCTGTAATTGCACAAAAAAGTAGTTTTTTCCCGACTTTAGAGCCTTTTTGAGGGTCCAAACGGCCTTTTCTGGGGCCGGGACTTACCACACGTGTGCTGCGGTGTGTGCGCATATCTAAATTTTTCTAGATCACTAGAATTAGAAGTCCTGGTAGCCTAGTTTCCCAAGGGCTTTCCAACGCCACTGAAATCGGCTCAATCGGAGGTCGTTCTCATCCGCGTTGATAGTCCCTATCAGTTCTATCTCTAGAATGATTATATTCTTCTATTTTTCCACCGTCTCTTCGCTAGTGTGAGACTAACACCCTATCGTAACCGCTCATTGGTGGGGCGTCTATGACCTGAAGACCATATGGACGTACTGCCCTTTATAATATCGAGCTGTAATTGCACAAAAAAGTTGTTTTTTCCAGACTTTAGAGCCTTTTTTGAGGGTCGAAACGGCCTTTTCTGGGGCCGGGACTTACCGCACGTGTGCTGGGGTGTGTGCGCATATGTAAATTTTTCTAGGTCGCTAGAATTAGAATTCCTGGTACCCTAGTTTCCCGAGGGCTTTCCAACGCCACTGAAACCGGCTCAATCGGCGCTCGTTCACATCCGCGTTGATAGTCCCTATCAATTCCCTCTCTAAAATGATTATATTCTTCTATTTTTCCACCGTCTCTTCGCTAGTGTGAGACTAACACCCTATCGTAGCCGCTCATTGGTGGGGCGTCTATGACCTGAAGACCATATGGACGTACTGCCTTTTATAATATCGAGATGTAATTGCATGAAAAAGTAGTTTTTTCCAGACTTTAGAGCCTTTTTGAGGGTCCAAACGGCCTTTTCTGGGGCCGGGACTTACCGCACGTGTGCTGGGGTGTGTGCGCGTATGTAAATTTTTCCAGATCGGTAGAATTAGAAGTCCTGGTAGCCTAGTTTCCCGAGGGCTTTCCAACGCCACAGAAACCGACTCAATCGGAGCTCGTTCTCATCCGCGTTGATAGTCCCTATCAATTCCCTCTCTAGAATGATTATATTCTTCTATTTTTCCACTGTCTCTTCGCTAGTGTGAGACTAACACCCTATCGTAGCTGCTCATTGGTGGGGCGTCTATGACCTGAAGACCATATGGATGTACTGCCCTTTATAATATCGAGCAGTAATTGCACCAAAAAGTAGTTTTTTCCTGACTTTAGAGCCTTTTTGAGGGTCCAAACGGCCTTTTCTGGGGCCGGGACTTACCGCACGTGTGCTGGGGTGTGTGCGCGTATGTAAATTTTTCCAGATCGCTAGAATTAGATGTCCGGGTAGCCTAGTTTCCCGAGGGCTTTCCAACGCCACTGAAACCGGCTCAATCGGAGCTCGTTCTCATCCGCGTTGATAGTCCCTATCAATTCCCTCTCTAGAATGATTATTTTCTTCTATTTTTCCACCGTCTCTTCGCTAGTGTGAGACTAACACCCTATCGTAGCCGCTCATTGGTGGGGCCTCTATGACCTGAAGACCATATGGACGTACTGCCCTTTATAATATCGAGCTGTAGTTGCACAAAAAAGTAGTTTTTTCCAGACTTTAGAGCCTTTTTGAGGGTCGAAACGGCCTTTTCTGTGGCCGAGACTTACCGCACGTGTGCTGGGGTGTGTGCGTATATGTAAATTTTTCTATATCGCTAGAATTGGAAGTCCTGGTAGCCTAGTTTCCCGAGGGCTTTCCAACGCCACTGAAACCGGCTCAATCGGAGCTCGTTCTCATCCGCGTTGATAGTCCCTATCAGTTCCCTCTCTAGATTGATTATATTGTTCTATTTTTCCACCGTCTCTTCGCTAGTGAGAGACTAACACCCTATGGTAGCTGCTCATTGGTGGGGCATCTATGACCTGAAGACCATATGGACGTACTGCCCATTATAATATCGAGCTGTAATTGCTTGAAAAAATAGTTTTTTACAGACTTTAGAGCGTTTTTGAGGGTCGAAACGGCCTTTTCTGGGGCCGGGACTTACCGCACGTGTGCTGGGGTGTGTGTGCATATGTAAATTTTTCTAGATCGCTAGAATTAGAAGTCCTGGTAGCCTAGTTTCTGGAGGGCTTTCCAACGCCACCGAAACCAGCTCAATCGGAGCTCGTTCTCATCCGCGTTGATAGTCCCTATCAATTCCCTCTCTAAAATGATTATATTCTTCTATTTTTTAACCGTCTCTTCGCTAGTGTGAGACTAACACCCTATCGTAGCCGCTCATTTTTGGGGCGTCTATGACCTGAAGACCATATGGACGTACTGCCCTTTATAATATCGAGCTGTAATTGCATGAAAAAGTAGTTTTTTCCAGACTTTAGAGCCTTTTTGAGGGTCCAAACGGCCTTTTCTCGGGCCGGGACTTACCGCACGTGTGCTGTGGTGTGTGCGCGTATGTAAATTTTTCCAGACCGCTAGAATTAGAAGTCCTGGTAGCCTAGTTTACCGAGGGCTTTCCAACGCCACTGAAACCGGCTCAATCGGAGCTCGTTCTCATCTGCGTTGATTGTCCCTATCAATTCCCTCTCTAGAATGATTATATTCTTCTATTTTTCCACTGTCTCTTCGCTACTGTGAGACTAACACCCTATCATAGCCGCTCATTTGTGGGGCGTCTACGACCTGAAGACCATATGAACGTACTGCCCTTTATAATATCGAGCTGTAATTGCACAAAAAAGTAGTTTTTTCCCGACTTTAGAGCCTTTTTGAGGGTCCAAACTGCCTTTTCTGGGGCCGGGACTTACCACACGTGTGCTGCGGTGTGTGCGCATATCTAAATTTTTCTAGATCACTAGAATTAGAAGTCCTGGTAGCCTAGTTTCCCAAGGGCTTTCCAACGCCACTGAAACCGGCTCAATCGGAGCTCGTTCTCATCCGCGTTGATAGTCCCTATCAGTTCCCTCTCTAGAATGATTATATTCTTTTATTTTTCCACCGTCTCTTCGCTAGTGTGATACTAACACCCTATCGTAGCCGCTCATTGGTGGGGCGTCTATGACCTGAAGACCATATGGACGTACTGCCCTTTATAATATCGAGCTGTAATTGCACAAAAAAGTAGTTTTTTCCAGACTTTAGAGCCTTTTTTGAGGGTCGAAACGGCCTTTTCTGGGGCCGGGACTTACCGCACGTGTGCTGGGGTGTGTGCGCATATGTAAATTTTTCTAGGTCGCTAGAATTAGAATTCCTGGTACCCTAGTTTCCCGAGGGCTTTCCAACGCCACTGAAATCGGCTCAATCGGAGCTCGTTCTCATCCGCGTTGATAGTCCCTATCAATTCCCTCTCTAAAATGATTATATTCTTCTATTTTTCCACCGTCTCTTCGCTAGTGTGAGACTAACACCCTATCGTAGCCGCTCATTGGTGGGGCATCTATGACCTGAAGACCATATGGACGTACTGCCTTTTATAATATCGAGATGTAATTGCATGAAAAAGTAGTTTTTTCCAGACTTTAGAGCCTTTTTGAGGGTCCAAACGGCCTTTTCTGGGGCCGGGACTTACCGCATGTGGGCTGGGGTGTGTGCGCGTATGTAAATTTTTCCAGATCGGTCGAATTAGAAGTCCTGGTAGCCTAGTTTCCTGAGGGCTTTCCAACGCCACTGAAACCGGCTCAATCGGAGCTCGTTCTCATCCGCGTTGATAGTCCCTATCAATTCCCTCTCTAGAATGATTATATTCTTCTATTTTTGCACTGTCTCTTCGCTAGTGTGAGACTAACACCCTATCGTAGCTGCTCATTGGTGGGGCGTCTATGACCTGACGACCATATGGATGTACTGCCCTTTATAATATCGAGCTGTAATTGCACCAAAAAGTAGTTTTTTCCTGACTTTAGAGCCTTTTTGAGGGTCCAAACGGCCTTTTCTGGGGCCGGGACTTACCGCACGTGTGCTGGGGTGTGTGCGCGTATGTAAATTTTTCCAGATCGCTAGAATTAGAAGTCTGGGTAGCCTAGTTTCCCGAGGGCTTTCCAACGCCACTGAAACCGGCTCAGTCGGAGCTCGTTCTCATCCGCGTTGATAGTCCCTATCAATTCCCTCTCTAGAATGATTATTTTCTTCTATTTTTCCACCGTCTCTTCGCTAGTGTGAGACTAACACCCTATCGTAGCCGCTCATTGGTGGGGCCTCTATGACCTGAAGACCATATGGACGTACTGCCCTTTATAATATCGAGCTATAGTTGCACAAAAAAGTAGTTTTTTCTAGACTTTAGAGCCTTTTTGAGGGTCGAAACGGCCTTTTCTGGGGCCGAGACTTACCGCACGTGTGCTGGGGTGTGTGCGTATATGTAAATTTTTCTATATCGCTAGAATTGGAAGTCCTGGTAGCCTAGTTTCCCGAGGGCTTTCCAACGCCACTGAAACCGGCTCAATCGGAGCTCGTTCTCATCCGCGTTGATAGTCCCTATCAGTTCCCTCTCTAGAATGATTATATTCTTCTATTTTTCCACCGTCTCTTCGCTAGTGTGGGACTAACACCCTATGGTAGCTGCACATTGGTGGGGCATCTATGACCTGAAGACCATATGGACGTACTGCCCATTATAATATCGAGCTGTAATTGCTTGAAAAAATAGTTTTTTACAGACTTTAGAGCGTTTTTGAGGGTCGAAACGGCCTTTTCTGGGGCTGGGACTTACCGCACGTGTGCTGGGGTGTGTGTGCATATGTAAATTTTTCTAGATCGCTAGAATTAGAAGTCCTGGTAGCCTAGTTTCTGGAGGGCTTTCCAACACCACTGAAACCAGCTCAATCGGAGCTCGTTCTCATCCGCGTTGATAGTCCCTATCAATTCCCTCTCTAAAATGATTATATTCTTCTATTTTTCCACCGTCTCTTCGCTAGTGTGAGACTAACACCCTATCGTAGCCGCTCATTGGTGGGGCGTCTATGACCTGAAGACCATATGGACGTACTGCCCTTTATAATATCGAGCTGTAATTGCATGAAAAACTAGTTTTTTCCAGAATTTAGAGCCTTTTTGAGGGTCCAAACGGCCTTTTCTGGGGCCGGGACTTACCGCACGTGTGCTAGGGTGTGTGCGCGTATGTAAATTTTTCCAGATCGCTAGAATTAGAAGTCCTGGTAGCCTAGTTTCCCGAGGGCTTTCCAACGCCACTGAAACCGGCTCAATCGGAGCTCGTTCTCATCCGCGTTGATAGTCCCTATCAATTCCCTCTCTAAAATGATTATATTCTTCTATTTTTCCACCGTCTCTTCGCTAGTGTGAGACTAACACCCTATCGTAGCTGCTCATTGGTGGGGCGTCTATGACCTGAAGACCATATGAACGTACTGCCCTTTATAATATCGAGCTGTAATTGCATGAAAAAGTAGTTTTTTCCAGACTTTAGAGCCTTTTTGAGGGTCCAAACGGCCTTTTCTGGGGCCGGGACTTACCGCACGTGTGCTGGGGTGTTTGCGCGTATGTAAATTTTTCCAGATCGCTAGAATTAGAAGTCCTGGTAGCCTAGTTTCCCACGGGCTTTCCAACGCCACAGAAACCGGCTCAATCGGAGCTCGTTCTCATCCGCGTTGATAGTCCCTATCAATTCCCTCTCTAGAATGATTATATTCTTCTATTTTTCCACTGTCTCTTTGCTAGTGTGAGACTAACACCCTATCGTAGCCGCTCATTGGTGGGGCGTCTACGACCTGAAGACCATATGGACGTACTGCCCTTTATAATATCGAGCTGTAATTGCACAAAAAAAGTAGTTTTTTCCCGACTTTAGAGCCTTTTTGAGGGTCCAAACGGCCTTTTCTGGGGCCGGGACTTACCGCACGTGTGCTGGGGTGTGTGCACGTATGTAAATTTTTCCAGATCGCTAGAATTAGAAGTCCTGGTAGCCTAGTTTCCCGAGGGCTTTCCAACGCCACTGAAACCGGCTCAATCGGAGCTTGTTCTCATCCGCGTTGATAGTCCCTATCAATTCCCTCTCTAGAATGATTATATTCTTCTATTTTTCCAATGTCTCTTCGCTAGTGTGAGACTAACACCCTATCGTACCCGCTCATTGGTGGGGCCTCTATGACCTGAAGACCATATGGACGTACTGCCCTTTATAATATCGAGCTGTAATTGCACAAAAAAGTAGTTTTTTCCAGACTTTAGAGCCTTTTTGAGGGTCGAAACGGCCTTTTCTGGGGCCAGGACTTACCGCACGTGTGCTGGGATGTGTGCGCATATGTAAATTTTTCTAGATCGCTAGAATTAGAAGTCTTTGTAGCCTAGTTTCCCGAGGGCTTTCCAACGCCACTGAAACCGGCTCAATCGGAGCTCGTTCTCATCCGCGTTGATAGTCCCTATCAATTCCCTCTCTAGAATGATTATATTCTTCTATTTTTCCATCGTCTCTTCGCTAGTGTGAGACTAACACCCTATGGTAGTCGCTCATTGGTGGGGCCTCTATGACCTGAAGACCATATGGACGTACTGCCCATTATAATATCGAGCTGTAATTTCATGAAAAAGTAGTTTTTTCCAGACTTTAGAGCCTTTTTGAGGGTCCAAACGGCCTTTTCTGGGGCCGGGACTTACCGCACGTGTGCTGGGGTGTGTGCGCATATGTAAATTTTTCTAGATCGCTAGAATTAGAAGTCCTGGTAGCCTAGTTTCCGGAGGGCTTTCCAACGCCACTGAAACCAGCTCAATCGGAGCTCGTTCTCATCCGCGTTGATAGTCCCTATCAATTCCCTCTCTAGAATGATTATATTCTTCTATTTTTCCATCGTCTCTTCGCTAGTGTGAGACTAACACCCTATCGTAGCCGCTCATTGGTGGGGCCTCTATGACCTGAAGACCATATGGACGTACTGCCCTTTATAATATCGAGCTGTAATTGCACAAAAAAGTAGTTTTTTCCAGACTTTAGAGCCTTTTTGAGGGTCGAAACGGCCTTTTCTGGGGCCGGGACTTACCGCACGTGTGCTGGGATGTGTGCGCATATGTAAATTTTTCTAGATCGCTAGAATTAGAAGTCCTGGTAGCCTAGTTTCCCGAGGGATTTCCAACGCCACTGAAACCGGCTCAATCAGAGCTCGTTCTCATCCGCGTTGATAGTCCCTATCAGTTCCCTCTCTAGAATGATTATATTCTTCTATTTTTCCACCGTCTCTTCGCTAGTGTGAGACTAACACCCTATCGTAGCTGCTCATTGGTGTGGCGTCTATGACCTGAAGACCATATGGACGTACTGCCCTTTATAATATCGAGCTGTAATTGCACAAAAAAGTAGTTTTTTCCAGACTTTAGAGCCTTTTTGAGGGTCGAAACGGCCTTTTCTGGGGCCGGGACTTACCGCACGTGTGCTGGGGTGTGTGCGCATATGTAAATTTTTCTAGGTCGCTAGAATTAGAATTCCTGGTACCCTAGTTTCCCGAGGGCTTTCCAACGCCACTGAAATCGGCTCAATCGGAGCTCGTTCTCATCCGCGTTGATAGTCCCTATCAATTCCCTCTCTAAAATGATTATATTCTTCTATTTTTCCACCGTCTCTTCGCTAGTGTGAGACTAACACCCTATCGTAGCCGCTCATTGGTGGGGCGTCTATGACCTGAAGACCATATGGACGTACTGCCTTTTATAATATCGAGATGTAATTGCATGAAAAAGTAGTTTTTTCCAGACTTTAGAGCCTTTTTGAGGGTCCAAACGGCCTTTTCTGGGGCCGGGACTTACCGCATGTGGGCTGGGGTGTGTGCGCGTATGTAAATTTTTCCAGATCGGTCGAATTAGAAGTCCTGGTAGCCTAGTTTCCCGAGGGCTTTCCAACGCCACTGAAACCGGCTCAATCGGAGCTCGTTCTCATCCGCGTTGATAGTCCCTATCAATTCCCTCTCTAGAATGATTATATTCTTCTATTTTTGCACTGTCTCTTCGCTAGTGTGAGACTAACACCCTCTCGTAGCTGCTCATTGGTGGGGCGTCTATGACCTGAAGACCATATGGACGTACTGCCTTTTATAATATCGAGATGTAATTGCATGAAAAAGTAGTTTTTTCCAGACTTTAGAGCCTTTTTGAGGGTCCAAACGGCCTTTTCTGGGGCCGGGACTTACCGCACGTGTGCTGGGGTGTGTGCGCGTATGTAAATTTTTCCAGATCGCTAGAATTAGAAGTCTGGGTAGCCTAGTTTCCCGAGGGCTTTCCAACGCCACTGAAACCGGCTCAGTCGGAGCTCGTTCTCATCCGCGTTGATAGTCCCTATCAATTCCCTCTCTAGAATGATTATTTTCTTCTATTTTTCCACCGTCTCTTCGCTAGTGTGAGACTAACACCCTATCGTAGCCGCTCATTGGTGGGGCCTCTATGACCTGAAGACCATATGGACGTACTGCCCTTTATAATATCGAGCTATAGTTGCACAAAAAAGTAGTTTTTTCTAGACTTTAGAGCCTTTTTGAGGGTCGAAACGGCCTTTTCTGGGGCCGAGACTTACCGCACGTGTGCTGGGGTGTGTGCGTATATGTAAATTTTTCTATATCGCTAGAATTGGAAGTCCTGGTAGCCTAGTTTCCCGAGGGCTTTCCAACGCCACTGAAACCGGCTCAATCGGAGCTCGTTCTCATCCGCGTTGATAGTCCCTATCAGTTCCCTCTCTAGAATGATTATATTCTTCTATTTTTCCACCGTCTCTTCGCTAGTGTGAGACTAACACCCTATGGTAGCTGCACATTGGTGGGGCATCTATGACCTGAAGACCATATGGACGTACTGCCCATTATAATATCGAGCTGTAATTGCTTGAAAAAATAGTTTTTTACAGACTTTAGAGCGTTTTTGAGGGTCGAAACGGCCTTTTCTGGGGCCGGGACTTACCGCACGTGTGCTGGGGTGTGTGTGCATATGTAAATTTTTCTAGATCGCTAGAATTAGAAGTCCTGGTAGCCTAGTTTCTGGAGGGCTTTCCAACACCACTGAAACGAGCTCAATCGGAGCTCGTTCTCATCCGCGTTGATAGTCCCTATCAATTCCCTCTCTAAAATGATTATATTCTTCTATTTTTCCACCGTCTCTTCGCTAGTGTGAGACTAACACCCTATCGTAGCCGCTCATTGGTGGGGCGTCTATGACCTGAAGACCATATGGACGTACTGCCCTTTATAATATCGAGCTGTAATTGCATGAAAAACTAGTTTTTTCCAGAATTTAGAGCCTTTTTGAGGGTCCAAACGGCCTTTTCTGGGGCCGGGACTTACCGCACGTGTGCTGGGGTGTTTGCGCGTATGTAAATTTTTCCAGATCGCTAGAATTAGAAGTCCTGGTAGCCTAGTTTCCCGCGGGCTTTCCAACGCCACAGAAACCGGCTCAATCGGAGCTCGTTCTCATCCGCGTTGATAGTCCCTATCAATTCCCTCTCTAGAATGATTATATTCTTCTATTTTTCCACTGTCTCTTTGCTAGTGTGAGACTAACACCCTATCGTAGCCGCTCATTGGTGGGGCGTCTACGACCTGAAGACCATATGGACGTACTGCCCTTTATAATATCGAGCTGTAATTGCACAAAAAAAGTAGTTTTTTCCCGACTTTAGAGCCTTTTTGAGGGTCCAAACGGCCTTTTCTGGGGCCGGGACTTACCGCACGTGTGCTGGGGTGTGTGCACGTATGTAAATTTTTCCAGATCGCTAGAATTAGAAGTCCTGGTAGCCTAGTTTCCCGAGGGCTTTCCAACGCCACTGAAACCGGCTCAATCGGAGCTTGTTCTCATCCGCGTTGATAGTCCCTATCAATTCCCTCTCTAGAATGATTATATTCTTCTATTTTTCCAATGTCTCTTCGCTAGTGTGAGACTAACACCCTATCGTACCCGCTCATTGGTGGGGCCTCTATGACCTGAAGACCATATGGACGTACTGCCCTTTATAATATCGAGCTGTAATTGCACAAAAAAGTAGTTTTTTCCAGACTTTAGAGCCTTTTTGAGGGTCGAAACGGCCTTTTCTGGGGCCAGGACTTACCGCACGTGTGCTGGGATGTGTGCGCATATGTAAATTTTTCTAGATCGCTAGAATTAGAAGTCTTGGTAGCCTAGTTTCCCGAGGGCTTTCCAACGCCACTGAAACCGGCTCAATCGGAGCTCGTTCTCATCCGCGTTGATAGTCCCTATCAATTCCCTCTCTAGAATGATTATATTCTTCTATTTTTCCATCGTCTCTTCGCTAGTGTGAGACTAACACCCTATGGTAGTCGCTCATTGGTGGGGCCTCTATGACCTGAAGACCATATGGACGTACTGCCCATTATAATATCGAGCTGTAATTTCATGAAAAAGTAGTTTTTTCCAGACTTTAGAGCCTTTTTGAGGGTCCAAACGGCCTTTTCTGGGGCCGGGACTTACCGCACGTGTGCTGGGGTGTGTGCGCATATGTAAATTTTTCTAGATCGCTAGAATTAGAAGTCCTGGTAGCCTTGTTTCCGGAGGGCTTTCCAACGCCACTGAAACCAGCTCAATCGGAGCTCGTTCTCATCCGCATTGATAGTCCCTATCAATTCCCTCTCTAGAATGATTATATTCTTCTATTTTTCCATCGTCTCTTCGCTAGTGTGAGACTAACACCCTATCGTAGCCGCTCATTGGTGGGGCCTCTATGACCTGAAGACCATATGGACGTACTGCCCTTTATAATATCGAGCTGTAATTGCACAAAAAAGTAGTTTTTTCCAGACTTTAGAGCCTTTTTGAGGGTCGAAACGGCCTTTTCTGGGGCCGGGACTTACCGCACGTGTGCTGGGATGTGTGCGCATATGTAAATTTTTCTAGATCGCTAGAATTAGAAGTCCTGGTAGCCTAGTTTCCCGAGGGATTTCCAACGCCACTGAAACCGGCTCAATCAGAGCTCGTTCTCATCCGCGTTGATAGTCCCTATCAGTTCCCTCTCTAGAATGATTATATTCTTCTATTTTTCCACCGTCTCTTCGCTAGTGTGAGACTAACACCCTATCGTAGCTGCTCATTGGTGTGGCGTCTATGACCTGAAGACCATATGGACGTACTGCCCTTTATAATATCGAGCTGTAATTGCACAAAAAAGTAGTTTTTTCCAGACTTTAGAGCCTTTTTGAGGGTCGAAACGGCCTTTTCTGGGGCCGGGACTTACCGCACGTGTGCTGGGATGTGTGCGCATATGTAAATTTTTCTAGATCGCTAGAATTAGAAGTCCTGGTAGCCTAGTTTCCCGAGGGATTTCCAACGCCACTGAAACCGGCTCAATCAGAGCTCGTTCTCATCTGCGTTGATAGTCCGTATCAATTCCCTCTCTAGAATGATTATATTCTTCTATTTTTCCACCGTCTCTTCGCTAGTGTGAGACTAACACCCTACCGTAGCCGCTCATTGGTGGGGCGTCTATGACCTGAAGACCATATGGACGTACTGCCCATTATAATATCGAGCTGTAATTGCATGAAAAAGTAGTTTTTTCCAGACTTTAGAGCCTTTTTGAGGGTCCAAACGGCCTTTTCTGGGGCCGGGACTTACCGCACGTGTGCTGGGGTGTGTGCGCGGATGTAAATTTTTTCAGATCGCAAGAGTTAGAAGTCCTAGTAGCCTAGTTTCCCGAGGGCTTTCCAACGCCACTGAAACCGGCTCAATCGGAGCTCGTTCTCATCCGCGTTGATAGTCCCTATCAATTCCCTTTCTAGAATGATTATATTCTTCTATTTTTCCGCCGTCTCTTCGCTAGAGTGAGACTCACACCCTATCGTAGCCGCTCATTGGTGGGGCATCTATGACCTGAAGACCATATGAACGTACTGCCCTTTATAATATAGAGCTGTAATTGCACAAAAAAGTAGTTTTTTCCAGACTTTAGAGCCTTTTTGAGGGTCGAAACGGCCATTTCTGGGGCTGGGACTTACCGCACGTGTGCTGGGGTGTGTGCACGTATGTAAATTTTTCCAGATTGCTAGAATTAGAAGTCCTGGTAGCCTTGTTTCCCGAGGGCTTTCCAACACCACTGAAACCTGCTCAATCGGAGCTCGTTCTCATCCGCGTTGATAGTGCCTATCAATTCCCTCTCTAAAATGATTATATTCTTCTATTTTTCCACCGTCTCTTCGCTAGTGTGAGACTAACACCCTACCGTAGCTCCTCATTGGTGGGGCGTCTATGACCTGAAGACCATATGGACGTACTGCCCATTATAATATCGAGCTGTAATTGCATGAAAAAGTTGTTTTTCCAGACTTTAGAGCCTTTTTGAGGGTCCAAACGGCCTTTTCTGGGGCCGGGACCTACCGCACGTGTGCTGGGGTGTGTGCGCGGATGTAAATTTTTCCAGATCGCTAGAATTAGAAGTCCTGGTAGCCTAGTTTCCCGAGGGCTTTCCAACGCCACTGAAACCGGCTCAATCGGAGCTCGTTCTCATCCGCGTTGATAGTCCCTATCAATTCCCTCCCTAGAATGATTAAATTCTTCTATTTTTCCACTTTCTCTTCGCTAGTGTGAGGCTAACACCCTATCGTAGCCACTCATTGGTGGGGCGTCTACGACTTGAAGACCATATGGACGTACTGCCCTTTATAATATCGAGCTGTAATTGCACAAAAAAGTAGTTTTTTCCCGACTTTAGAGACTTTTTGAGGGTCCAAATGGCCTTTTCTGGGGCCGGGACTTTCCACACATGTGCTGGGGTGTGTGCGCGTATGTAAATTTTTCCAGATCACTAGAATTAGAAGTCTTGGTAGCCTAGTTTCCCGAGGGCTTTCCAATGCCACTGAAACCGGCTCAATCGGAGCTCGTTCTCATCCGCGTTGATAGTCCGTATCAATTCCCTCTCTAGAATGATTATATTCTTCTATTTTTCCACCGTCTCTTCGCTAGTGTGAGACTAACACCCTATCGTAGCCGCTCATTGGTGGGGCCTCTATAACCTGAAGACCATATGGACGTACTGCCCATTATAATATCGAGCTATAATTGAATGAAAAAGTAGTTTTTTCCAGACTTTAGAGCCTTTTTGAGGGTCCAAACGGCCTTTTCTGGGGCCGGGACTTATCGCACGTGTGCTGGGGTGTGTGCACGTATGTAAATTTTTCCAGATCGCTAGAATTAGAAGTCCTGGTAGCCTAGTTTCCCATGGGCTTTCCAACGCCACTGAAACCGGCTCAATCGGAGCTCGTTCTCATCCGCGTTGATAGTCCCTATCAGTTCCCTCTCTAGAATGATTATATTCTTCTATTTTTCCACCGTCTCTTCGCTAGTGTGAGACTAAAACCCTACCGTAGCCGCTCATTGGTGGGGCGTCTATGACCTGAAGACCATATGGACGTACTGCCCATTATAATATCGAGCTGTAATTGCATGAAAAAGTAGTTTTTTCCAGACTTTAGAGCCTTTTTGAGGGTCCAAACGGCCTTTTCTGGGGCCGGGACTTACCGCACGTGTGCTGGGGTGTGTGCGCGGATGTAAATTTTTTCAGATCGCAAGAGTTAGAAGTCCTAGTAGCCTAGTTTCCCGAGGGCTTTCCAACGCCACTGAAACTGGCTCAATCGGAGCTCGTTCTCATCCGCGTTGATAGTCCCTATCAATTCCCTTTCTAGAATGATTATATTCTTCTATTTTTCCACTGCCTCTTCGCTAGTGTGAGACTAACACCGTATCGTAGCCGCTCATTGGTGGGGCATCTACGACCTGAAGACTATATGGACGTACTGCCCTTTATAATATCGAGCTGTAATTGCACAAAAAAGTAGTTTTTTCCCGACTTTAGAGCCTTTTTGAGGGTCCAAACGGCCTTTTTTGGGGCCGGGACTTACCGCACGTGTGCTGGGGTGTGTGCGCGTATGTAAATTTTTCCAGATCGCTAGAATTAGAAGTCCCAGTAGCGTAGTTTCCCGAGGGCTTTCCAACGCCACTGAAACTGGCTCAATCGGAGCTTGTTCTCATCCGCGTTGATAGTCCCTATCAATTCCCTCTCTAGAATGATTATATTCTTCTATTTTTCCATTGTCTCTTCGCTAGTGTGAGACTAACACCCTATCGTAGCCGCTCATTGGTGGTGCGTCTACGACCTGAAGACCATATGGACGTACTGCCCTTTATAATATCGAGCTATAATTGCACAAAAAAGTAGTTTTTTCCCGACTTTAGAGCCTTTTTGAGGCTCCAAACGGCCTTTTCTGGGGCCGGGACTTACCGCACGTGTGTTGGGGTGTGTGCGTGTATGTAAATTTTTCCAGATCGCTAGAATTAGAAGTCCTGGTAGCCTAGTTTCCCGAGGGCTTTCCAACGCCACTGAAACCGGCTCAATCGGAGCTCGTTCTCATCCGCGTTAATAGTCCCTATCAATTCCCTCTCTAGAATGATTATATTCTTCTATTTTTCCACCGTCTCTTCGCTAGAGTGAGACTAACACCCTATCGTAGCCGCTCATTGGTGGGGCGTCTATGACCTGAAGACCATATGGACATACTGCCCTTTATAATATCGAGCTGTAATTGCACAAAAAAGTAGTTTTTTCCAGACTTTAGAGCCTTTTTGAGGGTCGAAACGGCCTTTTCTAGGGCCAGGACTTACCGCACGTGTGCTGGGGTGTGTGCGCATATGTAAATTTTTCTAGATCGCTAGAATTAGAAGTCCTGGTAGCCTACTTTCCCGAGGGCTTTCCAACGCCACTGAAACCGGCTCAATCGGAGCTCGTTCTCATCCGCGTTGATAGTCCCTATCAATTCCCTCTTTAAAATGATTATATTCTTCTATTTTTCCACTGTCTCTTCGCTAGTGTGAGACTAACACCCTATCGTAGCCACTCATTGGTGGGGCGTCTATGACCTGAAGACCATATGGACGTACTGCCCTTTATAATATCGAGCTGTAATTGCATGAAAAAGTAGTTTTTTCCAGACTTTAGAGCCATTTTGAGGGTCCAAACGGCCTTTTCTGGTGCCGGGACTTACCGCACGTGTGTTGGGGTGTGTGCGCGTATGTAAATTTTTCCAGATCGCTAGAATTAGAAGTCCTGGTAGCCTAGTTTCCCGAGGGCTTTCCAACGCCACTGAAACCGGCTCAATCGGAGCTCGTTCTCAACCGCGTTGATAGTCCCTATCAATTCCCTCTCTAGAATGATTATATTCTTCTATTTTTCCACCGGCTCTTCGCTAGTGTGAGACTAACACCCTATCGTAGCCACTCATTGGTGGGGCCTCTATGACCTGAAGACCATATGGACGTACTGCCCATTATAATATCGAGCTGTAATTGCATCAAAAAGTAGTTTTTTCCAGACTTTAGAGCCTTTTTGAGTGTCCAAACGGCCTTTTCTGGGGCCGGGACTTACCGCACATGTGCTGGGGTGTGTGTGCGGATGTAAATTTTTCCAGATCGCTAGAATTAGAAGTCCTGGTAGCCTAGTTTCCCGAGGGCTTTCCAACGCCACTGAAACCGGCTCAATCAGAGCTCGTTCTCATCCGCGTTGATAGTCCCTATCAATTACCTCTCTAGAATGATTATATTCTTTTATTTTTCCACTGCCTCTTCGCTACTGTGAGACTAACACATTATCGTAGCCGCTCATTGGTGGGGCGTCTACGACCTGAAGACCATATGGACGTACTGCCCTTTATAATATCGAGCTTTAATTGCACAAAAAAGTAGTTTTTTTCCCGACTTAAGAGCCTTTTTGAGGGTCCAAACGGCCTTTTCTGGGGCCGGGACTTACCGCACGTGTGCTGGGGTGTGTGCGCGTATGTAAATTTTTCCAGATCGCTAGAATTAGAAGTCCTGGTAGCCTAGTTTCCCGAGGGCTTTCCAACGACACTGAAACCGGCTCAATCGGAGCTTGTTCTCATCCGCGTTGATAGTCCCTATCAATTGCCTCTCTAGAATGATTATATTCTTCTATTTTTCCACTGTCTCTTCGCTAGTGTGAGACTAACACCCTATCGTAGCCGCTCGTTGGTGGTGCGTCTACGACCTGAAGACCATATGGATGTACTGCCCTTTATAATATCGAGCTGTAATTGCACAAAAAAGTAGTTTTTTCCCGACTTTAGAGCCTTTTTGAGGGTCCAAACGGCCTTTTCTGGGGCCGGGACTTACCGCACGTGTGTTAGGGTGTGAGCGCGTATGTAAATTTTTCCAGATCGCTAGAATTAGAAGTCCTGGTAGCCTAGTTTCCCGAGGGCTTTCCAACGTCACTGAAACAGGCTCAATCGGAGCTCGTTCTCATCCGCGTTGATAGTCCCTATCAATTCCCTCTCTAGAATGATTATATTCTTCTATTTTTCCACTGTCTCTTCGCTAGTGTGAGACTAACACCCTATCGTAGCCACTCATTGGTGGGGCGTCTACGACCTGAAGACCATATGGACGTACTGCCCTTTATAATATCGAGCTGTAATTGCACAAAAAAGTAGTTTTTTCGCGACTTTAGAGCCTTTTTGAGGGTCCAAATGGCCTTTTTTGGGGCCGGGACTTACCGCATGTGTGCTGGGGTGTGTGCGCGTATGTATATTTTTCTAGATCGCAAGAATTAGAAGTCCTGGTAGCCTAGTTTCCCGAGGGCTTTCCAACGCCACTGAAACCGGCTCAATCGGAGCTCGTTCTCATCCGCGTTGATAGTCCGTATCAATTCCCTCTCTAGAATGATTATATTCTTCTATTTTTCCACCGGCTCTTCGCTAGTGTGAGACTAACACCCTATCGTAGCCGCTCATTGGTGGGGCCTCTATGACCTGAAGACCATATGGACGTACTGCCCATTATAATATCGAGCTGTAATTGCATGAAAAAGTAGTTTTTTCCAGGCTTTAGAGCCTTTTTGAGGGTCCAAACGGCCTTTTCTGGGGCCGGGACTTATTGCACGTGTGCTGGGGTGTGTGCGCGTATGTAAATTTTTCCAGATCTCTAGAATTAGAAGTCCTGGTAGCCTAGTTTCCCGAGGGCTTTCCAACGCCACTGAAACCGGCTCAATCGGAGCTCGTTCTCATCGGCGTTGATAGTCCCTATGAGTTCCCTCTCTAGAATGATTATATTCTTCTATTTTTCCACCGTCTCTTCGCTAGTGTGAGACTAACACCCTATCGTAGCTGCTCATTGGTGGGGCATCTATGACCTGAAGACCATATGGACGTACTGCCCTTTATAATATCGAGCTGTAATTGCATAAAAAAGTAGTTTTTTTCCAGACTTTAGAGGCTTTTTGAGGGTCCAAACGGCCTTTTCTGGGGCCGGGACTTACCGCACGTGTGCTGGGGTGTGTGCGCGGATGTAAATTTTTTCAGATCGCAAGAGTTAGAAGTCCTAGTAGCCTAGTTTCCCGAGGGCTTTCCAACGCCACTGAAACTGGCTCAATCGGAGCTCGTTCTCATCCGCGTTGATAGTCCCTATCAATTCCCTTTCTAGAATGATTATATTCTTCTATTTTTCCACTGCCTCTTCGCTAGTGTGAGACTAACACCGTATCGTAGCCGCTCATTGGTGGGGCATCTACGACCTGAAGACTATATGGACGTACTGCCCTTTATAATATCGAGCTGTAATTGCACAAAAAAGTAGTTTTTTCCCGACTTTAGAGCCTTTTTGAGGGTCCAAACGGCCTTTTTTGGGGCCGGGACTTACCGCACGTGTGCTGGGGTGTGTGCGCGTATGTAAATTTTTCCAGATCGCTAGAATTAGAAGTCCCAGTAGCGTAGTTTCCCGAGGGCTTTCCAACGCCACTGAAACCGGCTCAATCGGAGCTCGTTCTCATCTGCGTTGATAGTCCCTATCAATTCCCTCTCTAGAATGATTATATTCTTATATTTTTCCATCGTCTCTTCGCTAGTGTGAGACTAACACCCTATCGTAGCCGCCCATTGGTGGGGCCTCTATGACCTGAAGACCGTATGGACGTACTGCCCTTTATAATATCGAGCTATAATTGCTAGAAAAAATAGTTTTTTACAGACTTTATAGCGTTTTTGAGGGTCGAAACGGCCTTTTCTGGGGCCGGGACTTACCGCATGTGTGCTGGGGTGTGTGTGCATATGTAAAATTTTCTAGATCGCTAGAATTAGAAGTCCTGGTAGCCTAGTTTCCGGAGGGCTTTCCAACGCCACTGAAACCAGCTCAATCAGAGCTCGTTCTCATCCGCGTTGATAGTCCCTATCACTTCCCTCTCTAAAATGATTATATTCTTCTATTTTTCCACCGTCTCTTCACTAGTGTTAGACTAACACCCTATCGTAGCCGCTCATTGGTGGGGCGTCTATGACCTGAAGACCAAATGGACGTACTGCCCTTTATAATATCGAGCTGTAATTCCATGAAAAATTAGTTTTTTCCAGACTTTAGAGCCTTTTTGAGGGTCCAAACGGCCTTTTCTGGGGCCGGGACTTACCGCATGTGTGCTGGGGTGTGTGCGCGTATGTAATTTTTTCCAGATTGCTAGAATTAGAAGTCCTGGTAGACTAGTTTCCCGAGGGCTTTCCAACGCCACTGAAACTGGCTCAATCGGAGCTCGTTCTCATCCGCGTTGATAGTCCCTATCAATTCCCTCTCTAGAATGATTATATTCTTCTATTTTTCCATTGTCTCTTCGCTAGTGTGAGACTAACACCCTATCGTAGCCGCTCATTGGTGGTGCGTCTACGACCTGAAGACCATATGGACATACTGCCCTTTATAATATCGAGCTATAATTGCACAAAAAAGTAGTTTTTTCCCGACTTTAGAGCCTTTTTGAGGCTCCAAACGGCCTTTTCTGGGGCCGGGACTTACCGCACGTGTGTTGGGGTGTGTGCGTGTATGTAAATTTTTCCAGATCGCTAGAATTAGAAGTCCTGGTAGCCTAGTTTCCCGAGGGCTTTCCAACGCCACTGAAACCGGCTCAATCGGAGCTCGTTCTCATCCGCGTTAATAGTCCCTATCAATTCCCTCTCTAGAATGATTATATTCTTCTATTTTTCCACCGTCTCTTCGCTAGAGTGAGACTAACACCCTATCGTAGCCGCTCATTGGTGGGGCGTCTATGACCTGAAGACCATATGGACATACTGCCCTTTATAATATCGAGCTGTAATTGCACAAAAAAGTAGTTTTTTCCAGACTTTAGAGCCTTTTTGAGGGTCGAAACGGCCTTTTCTAGGGCCAGGACTTACCGCACGTGTGCTGGGGTGTGTGCGCATATGTAAATTTTTCTAGATCGCTAGAATTAGAAGTCCTGGTAGCCTACTTTCCCGAGGGCTTTCCAACGCCACTGAAACCGGCTCAATCGGAGCTCGTTCTCATCCGCGTTGATAGTCCCTATCAATTCCCTCTTTAAAATGATTATATTCTTCTATTTTTCCACTGTCTCTTCGCTAGTGTGAGACTAACACCCTATCGTAGCCACTCATTGGTGGGGCGTCTATGACCTGAAGACCATATGGACGTACTGCCCTTTATAATATCGAGCTGTAATTGCATGAAAAAGTAGTTTTTTCCAGACTTTAGAGCCATTTTGAGGGTCCAAACGGCCTTTTCTGGTGCCGGGACTTACCGCACGTGTGTTGGGGTGTGTGCGCGTATGTAAATTTTTCCAGATCGCTAGAATTAGAAGTCCTGGTAGCCTAGTTTCCCGAGGGCTTTCCAACGCCACTGAAACCGGCTCAATCGGAGCTCGTTCTCAACCGCGTTGATAGTCCCTATCAATTCCCTCTCTAGAATGATTATATTCTTCTATTTTTCCACCGGCTCTTTGCTAGTGTGAGACTAACACCCTATCGTAGCCACTCATTGGTGGGGCCTCTATGACCTGAAGACCATATGGACGTACTGCCCATTATAATATCGAGCTGTAATTGCATCAAAAAGTAGTTTTTTCCAGACTTTAGAGCCTTTTTGAGTGTCCAAACGGCCTTTTCTGGGGCCGGGACTTACCGCACATGTGCTGGGGTGTGTGTGCGGATGTAAATTTTTCCAGATCGCTAGAATTAGAAGTCCTGGTAGCCTAGTTTCCCGAGGGCTTTCCAACGCCACTGAAACCGGCTCAATCAGAGCTCGTTCTCATCCGCGTTGATAGTCCCTATCAATTACCTCTCTAGAATGATTATATTCTTTTATTTTTCCACTGCCTCTTCGCTACTGTGAGACTAACACATTATCGTAGCCGCTCATTGGTGGGGCGTCTACGACCTGAAGACCATATGGACGTACTGCCCTTTATAATATCGAGCTTTAATTGCACAAAAAAGTAGTTTTTTTCCCGACTTAAGAGCCTTTTTGAGGGTCCAAACGGCCTTTTCTGGGGCCGGGACTTACCGCACGTGTGCTGGGGTGTGTGCGCGTATGTAAATTTTTCCAGATCGCTAGAATTAGAAGTCCTGGTAGCCTAGTTTCCCGAGGGCTTTCCAACGACACTGAAACCGGCTCAATCGGAGCTTGTTCTCATCCGCGTTGATAGTCCCTATCAATTGCCTCTCTAGAATGATTATATTCTTCTATTTTTCCACTGTCTCTTCGCTAGTGTGAGACTAACACCCTATCGTAGCCGCTCGTTGGTGGTGCGTCTACGACCTGAAGACCATATGGATGTACTGCCCTTTATAATATCGAGCTGTAATTGCACAAAAAAGTAGTTTTTTCCCGACTTTAGAGCCTTTTTGAGGGTCCAAACGGCCTTTTCTGGGGCCGGGACTTACCGCACGTGTGTTAGGGTGTGAGCGCGTATGTAAATTTTTCCAGATCGCTAGAATTAGAAGTCCTGGTAGCCTAGTTTCCCGAGGGCTTTCCAACGTCACTGAAACAGGCTCAATCGGAGCTCGTTCTCATCCGCGTTGATAGTCCCTATCAATTCCCTCTCTAGAATGATTATATTCTTCTATTTTTCCACTGTCTCTTCGCTAGTGTGAGACTAACACCCTATCATAGCCACTCATTGGTGGGGCGTCTACGACCTGAAGACCATATGGACGTACTGCCCTTTATAATATCGAGCTGTAATTGCACAAAAAAGTAGTTTTTTCGCGACTTTAGAGCCTTTTTGAGGGTCCAAATGGCCTTTTTTGGGGCCGGGACTTACCGCATGTGTGCTGGGGTGTGTGCGCGTATGTATATTTTTCTAGATCGCAAGAATTAGAAGTCCTGGTAGCCTAGTTTCCCGAGGGCTTTCCAACGCCACTGAAACCGGCTCAATCGGAGCTCGTTCTCATCCGCGTTGATAGTCCGTATCAATTCCCTCTCTAGAATGATTATATTCTTCTATTTTTCCACCGGCTCTTCGCTAGTGTGAGACTAACACCCTATCGTAGCCGCTCATTGGTGGGGCCTCTATGACCTGAAGACCATATGGACGTACTGCCCATTATAATATCGAGCTGTAATTGCATGAAAAAGTAGTTTTTTCCAGGCTTTAGAGCCTTTTTGAGGGTCCAAACGGCCTTTTCTGGGGCCGGGACTTATTGCACGTGTGCTGGGGTGTGTGCGCGTATGTAAATTTTTCCAGATCTCTAGAATTAGAAGTCCTGGTAGCCTAGTTTCCCGAGGGCTTTCCAACGCCACTGAAACCGGCTCAATCGGAGCTCGTTCTCATCGGCGTTGATAGTCCCTATGAGTTCCCTCTCTAGAATGATTATATTCTTCTATTTTTCCACCGTCTCTTCGCTAGTGTGAGACTAACACCCTATCGTAGCTGCTCATTGGTGGGGCATCTATGACCTGAAGACCATATGGACGTACTGCCCTTTATAATATCGAGCTGTAATTGCATAAAAAAGTAGTTTTTTTCCAGACTTTAGAGGCTTTTTGAGGGTCGTAACGGCCTTTTCTGGGGCCGGGACTTACCGCACGTGTGCTGGGGTGTGTGCGCATATGTAAATTTTTCCAGATCGCTAGAATTAGAAGTCCTGGTAGCCTAGTTTCCCGAGGGCTTTCCAACGCCACTGAAACCGGCTCAATCGGAGCTCGTTCTCATCCGCGTTGATAGTCCCTATCAATTCCCTCTCTAGAATGATTATATTCTTCTATTTTTCCACTATCTCTTCGCTAGTTTGAGACTAACACCCTATCGTAGCCGCTCATTGGTGGGGCATCTACGACCTGAAGACCATATGGACGTACTGCCCTTTATAATATCGAGTTGTAATTGCACAAAAAAGTAGTTTTTTCTAGACTTTAGAGCCTTTTTGAGGGTCCAAACGGCCTTTTCTGGGGCCGGGACTTACCGCACATGTGTTGGGGTGTGTGCGCGTATGTAAATTTTTCAAGATCGCTAGAATTGGAAGTCCTGGTAGCCTTGTTTCCTGAGGGCTTTCCAACGCCACTGAAACCGGCTCAATCGAAGCTCGTTCTCATCCGCGTTGATAGTCCCTATCAATTCCCTCTCTAGAATGATTATATTCTTCTATTTTTCCACTGTCTCTTCGCTAGTGTGAGACTAACACCCTATCGTAGCCACTCATTGGTGTGGCGTCTACGACCTGAAGACCATATGGACGTACTGCCCTTTCTAATATCGAGCTGTAATTGCACAAAAAAGTAGTTTTTTCCCGACTTTAGAGCCTTTTTGAGGGTCCAAATGGCCTTTTCTGGGGCCGGGACTTACCGCACGTGTGCTGGGGTGTGGGTGCGTATGTAAATTTTTCCAGATCGCTAGAATTAGAAGTCCTGGTAGCCTAGTTTCCCGAGGGCTTTCCAACGCCACTGAAACGGGCTCAATCGGAGCTCGTTCTCATCCGCGTTGATAGTCCGTATCAATTCCCTCTCTAGAATGATTATATTCTTCTATTTTTCCACCGGCTCTTCGCTAGTGTGAGACTAACACCCTATCGTAGCCGCTCATTGGTGGGGCTTCTATTACCTGAAGACCATATGGACGTACTGCCCATTATAATATCGAGCTGTAATTGCATGAAAAAGTAGTTTTTTTTCAGACTTTAGAGCCTTTTTGAGGGTCCAAATGGCCTTTTCTGGGGCCGGGACTTATCGCACGTGTGCTGGGGTGTGTGCGCGTATGTAAATTTGTCCAGATCGCTAGAATTAGAAGTCCTGGTAGCCTAGTTTCCCGAGGGCTTTCCAACGCCACTGAAACCGGCTCAATCGGAGCTCGTTCTCAACCGCGTTGATAGTCCCTATCAATTCCCTCTCTAGAATGATTATATTCTTCTATTTTTCCACCGGCTCTTTGCTAGTGTGAGACTAACACCCTATCGTAGCCACTCATTGGTGGGGCCTCTATGACCTGAAGACCATATGGACGTACTGCCCATTATAATATCGAGCTGTAATTGCATCAAAAAGTAGTTTTTTCCAGACTTTAGAGCCTTTTTGAGTGTCCAAACGGCCTTTTCTGGGGCCGGGACTTACCGCACATGTGCTGGGGTGTGTGTGCGGATGTAAATTTTTCCAGATCGCTAGAATTAGAAGTCCTGGTAGCCTAGTTTCCCGAGGGCTTTCCAACGCCACTGAAACCGGCTCAATCAGAGCTCGTTCTCATCCGCGTTGATAGTCCCTATCAATTACCTCTCTAGAATGATTATATTCTTTTATTTTTCCACTGCCTCTTCGCTACTGTGAGACTAACACATTATCGTAGCCGCTCATTGGTGGGGCGTCTACGACCTGAAGACCATATGGACGTACTGCCCTTTATAATATCGAGCTTTAATTGCACAAAAAAGTAGTTTTTTTCCCGACTTAAGAGCCTTTTTGAGGGTCCAAACGGCCTTTTCTGGGGCCGGGACTTACCGCACGTGTGCTGGGGTGTGTGCGCGTATGTAAATTTTTCCAGATCGCTAGAATTAGAAGTCCTGGTAGCCTAGTTTCCCGAGGGCTTTCCAACGACACTGAAACCGGCTCAATCGGAGCTTGTTCTCATCCGCGTTGATAGTCCCTATCAATTGCCTCTCTAGAATGATTATATTCTTCTATTTTTCCACTGTCTCTTCGCTAGTGTGAGACTAACACCCTATCGTAGCCGCTCGTTGGTGGTGCGTCTACGACCTGAAGACCATATGGATGTACTGCCCTTTATAATATCGAGCTGTAATTGCACAAAAAAGTAGTTTTTTCCCGACTTTAGAGCCTTTTTGAGGGTCCAAACGGCCTTTTCTGGGGCCGGGACTTACCGCACGTGTGTTAGGGTGTGAGCGCGTATGTAAATTTTTCCAGATCGCTAGAATTAGAAGTCCTGGTAGCCTAGTTTCCCGAGGGCTTTCCAACGTCACTGAAACAGGCTCAATCGGAGCTCGTTCTCATCCGCGTTGATAGTCCCTATCAATTCCCTCTCTAGAATGATTATATTCTTCTATTTTTCCACTGTCTCTTCGCTAGTGTGAGACTAACACCCTATCATAGCCACTCATTGGTGGGGCGTCTACGACCTGAAGACCATATGGACGTACTGCCCTTTATAATATCGAGCTGTAATTGCACAAAAAAGTAGTTTTTTCGCGACTTTAGAGCCTTTTTGAGGGTCCAAATGGCCTTTTTTGGGGCCGGGACTTACCGCATGTGTGCTGGGGTGTGTGCGCGTATGTATATTTTTCTAGATCGCAAGAATTAGAAGTCCTGGTAGCCTAGTTTCCCGAGGGCTTTCCAACGCCACTGAAACCGGCTCAATCGGAGCTCGTTCTCATCCGCGTTGATAGTCCGTATCAATTCCCTCTCTAGAATGATTATATTCTTCTATTTTTCCACCGGCTCTTCGCTAGTGTGAGACTAACACCCTATCGTAGCCGCTCATTGGTGGGGCCTCTATGACCTGAAGACCATATGGACGTACTGCCCATTATAATATCGAGCTGTAATTGCATGAAAAAGTAGTTTTTTCCAGGCTTTAGAGCCTTTTTGAGGGTCCAAACGGCCTTTTCTGGGGCCGGGACTTATTGCACGTGTGCTGGGGTGTGTGCGCGTATGTAAATTTTTCCAGATCTCTAGAATTAGAAGTCCTGGTAGCCTAGTTTCCCGAGGGCTTTCCAACGCCACTGAAACCGGCTCAATCGGAGCTCGTTCTCATCGGCGTTGATAGTCCCTATGAGTTCCCTCTCTAGAATGATTATATTCTTCTATTTTTCCACCGTCTCTTCGCTAGTGTGAGACTAACACCCTATCGTAGCTGCTCATTGGTGGGGCATCTATGACCTGAAGACCATATGGACGTACTGCCCTTTATAATATCGAGCTGTAATTGCATAAAAAAGTAGTTTTTTTCCAGACTTTAGAGGCTTTTTGAGGGTCGTAACGGCCTTTTCTGGGGCCGGGACTTACCGCACGTGTGCTGGGGTGTGTGCGCATATGTAAATTTTTCCAGATCGCTAGAATTAGAAGTCCTGGTAGCCTAGTTTCCCGAGGGCTTTCCAACGCCACTGAAACCGGCTCAATCGGAGCTCGTTCTCATCCGCGTTGATAGTCCCTATCAATTCCCTCTCTAGAATGATTATATTCTTCTATTTTTCCACTATCTCTTCGCTAGTTTGAGACTAACACCCTATCGTAGCCGCTCATTGGTGGGGCATCTACGACCTGAAGACCATATGGACGTACTGCCCTTTATAATATCGAGTTGTAATTGCACAAAAAAGTAGTTTTTTCTAGACTTTAGAGCCTTTTTGAGGGTCCAAACGGCCTTTTCTGGGGCCGGGACTTACCGCACATGTGTTGGGGTGTGTGCGCGTATGTAAATTTTTCAAGATCGCTAGAATTGGAAGTCCTGGTAGCCTTGTTTCCTGAGGGCTTTCCAACGCCACTGAAACCGGCTCAATCGAAGCTCGTTCTCATCCGCGTTGATAGTCCCTATCAATTCCCTCTCTAGAATGATTATATTCTTCTATTTTTCCACTGTCTCTTCGCTAGTGTGAGACTAACACCCTATCGTAGCCACTCATTGGTGTGGCGTCTACGACCTGAAGACCATATGGACGTACTGCCCTTTCTAATATCGAGCTGTAATTGCACAAAAAAGTAGTTTTTTCCCGACTTTAGAGCCTTTTTGAGGGTCCAAATGGCCTTTTCTGGGGCCGGGACTTACCGCACGTGTGCTGGGGTGTGGGTGCGTATGTAAATTTTTCCAGATCGCTAGAATTAGAAGTCCTGGTAGCCTAGTTTCCCGAGGGCTTTCCAACGCCACTGAAACGGGCTCAATCGGAGCTCGTTCTCATCCGCGTTGATAGTCCGTATCAATTCCCTCTCTAGAATGATTATATTCTTCTATTTTTCCACCGGCTCTTCGCTAGTGTGAGACTAACACCCTATCGTAGCCGCTCATTGGTGGGGCTTCTATTACCTGAAGACCATATGGACGTACTGCCCATTATAATATCGAGCTGTAATTGCCTGAAAAAGTAGTTTTTTTTCAGACTTTAGAGCCTTTTTGAGGGTCCAAATGGCCTTTTCTGGGGCCGGGACTTATCGCACGTGTGCTGGGGTGTGTGCGCGTATGTAAATTTGTCCAGATCGCTAGAATTAGAAGTCCTGGTAGCCTAGTTTCCCGAGGGCTTTCCAACGCCACTGAAACAGGCTCAATCGGAGCTCGTTCTCATCCGCGTTGATAGTCCCTATCAGTTCCCTCTCTAGAATGATTATATTCTTCTATTTTTCCACCGTCTCTTCGCTAGTGTGAGACTAACACCCTGTCGTAGCTGCTCATTGGTGGGGCGTCTATGACCTGAAGACCATATGGACGTACTGCCCTTTATAATATCAAGCTGTAATTGCTCAAAAAAGTAGTTTTTTCCAGAGTTTAGAGCCTTTTTGATGGTCGAAACGTCCTTTTCTGGGGCTGGGACTTCCAGCCCGTGTGCTGGGGTGTGTGCACGTATATAAATTTTTCCAGATCGCTAGAATTAGAAGTCCTGGTAGCCTAGTTTCCCGAGGGCTTTCCAACACCACTGAAACCGGCTCAATCGGAGCTCGTTCTCATCTGCGTTGATAGTCCCTATCAATTCCCTCTCTAAAATGATTATATTCTTGTATTTTGCCCCCGTCTCTTCGCTAGTGTGAGACTAACACCCTACCGTAGCCGCTCATTGGTGGGGCGTCTATGACCTGAAGACCATATGGACGTACTGCCGATTATAATATCGAGCTGTAATTGCTTGAAAAAGTAGTTTTTTCCAGACTTTAGAGCCTTTTTCAGGGTCCAAACGGCCTTTTCTGGGGCCGGGACTTACCGCATGTGTGCTGGGGTGTGTGCGCGTATGTAAATTTTTCCAGATCGCTAGAATTAGAAGTACTGGTAGCCTAGTTTCACGAGGGCTTTCCAACGCCACTGAAACCGGCTCAATCGGAGCTCGTTCTCATCCGCGTTGATAGTCCCTATCAATTCCCTCTCTAGAATGATTATATTCTTCTATTTTTCCACAGTCTCTTCGCTAGTGTGAGACTAACACCCTATCGTAGCTGCTCATTGGTGGGGCGTCTATGAACTGAAGACCATATGGACGTACTGCCCTTTATAATATCGAGCTGTAATTGCACAAAAAAGTAGTTTTTTCCCGACTTTAGAGCCTTTTTGAGGGTCCAAACGGCCTTTTCTGGGGCCGGGACTTACCGCACATGTGCTGGGGTGTGTGCGCGTATGTAAATTTTTCCAGATCGCTAGAATTAGAAGTCCTGGTAGCCTAGTTTCCCGAGGGCTTTCCAACGCCACTGAAACCGGCTCAATCGGAGCTCGTTCTCATCCGCGTTGATAGTCCCTATTAGTTCCCGCTCTAGAATGATTATATTCTTCTATTTTTCCACCGTCTCTTCGCTAGTGTGAGACTAACACCCTATCGTAGCTACTCATTGGTGGGGCGTCTATGACCTGAAGACCATATGGACGTACTGCCCATTATAATATCGAGCTGTAATTGCATGAAAAAGTAGTTTTTTCCAGACTTTAGAGCCTTTTTGAGTGTCCAAACGGCCTTTTCTGGGGCCGGGACTTACCGCACGTGTGCTGGGGTGTGTGTGCGGATGTAAATTTTTCCAGATCGCTAGAATTAGAAGTCCTGGTAGCCTAGTTTCCCGAGGGCTTTCCAACGCCACTGAAACCGGCTCAATCAGAGCTCGTTCTCATCCGCGTTGATAGTCCCTATCAATTACCTCTCTAGAATGATTATATTCTTTTATTTTTCCACTGCCTCTTCGCTACTGTGAGACTAACACATTATCGTAGCCGCTCATTGGTGGGGCGTCTACGACCTGAAGACCATATGGACGTACTGCCCTATATAATATCGAGCTGTAATTGCACAAAAAAGTAGTTTTTTTCCCGACTTAAGAGCCTTTTTGAGGGTCCAAACGGCCTTTTCTGGGGCCGGGACTTACCGCACGTGTGCTGGGGTGTGTGCGCGTATGTAAATTTTTCCAGATCGCTAGAATTAGAAGTCCTGGTAGCCTAGTTTCCCGAGGGCTTTCCATCGCCACTGAAACCGGCTCAATCGGAGCTTGTTCTCATCCGCGTTGATAGTCCCTATCAATTGCCTCTCTAGAATGATTATATTCTTCTATTTTTCCACTGTCTCTTCGCTAGTGTGAGACTAACACCCTATCGTAGCCGCTCGTTGGTGGTGCGTCTACGACCTGAAGACCATATGGATGTACTGCCCTTTATAATATCGAGCTGTAATTGCACAAAAAAGTAGTTTTTTCCCGACTTTAGAGCCTTTTTGAGGGTCCAAACGGCCTTTTATGGGGCCGGGACTTACCGCACGTGTGTTAGGGTGTGAGCGCGTATGTAAATTTTTCCAGATCGCTAGAATTAGAAGTCCTGGTAGCCTAGTTTCCCGAGGGCTTTCCAACGTCACTGAAACAGGCTCAATCGGAGCTCGTTCTCATCCGCGTTGATAGTCCCTATCAATTCCCTCTCTAGAATGATTATATTCTTCTATTTTTCCACTGTCTCTTCGCTAGTGTGAGACTAACACCCTATCGTAGCCACTCATTGGTGGGGCGTCTACGACCTGAAGACCATATGGACGTACTGCCCTTTATAATATCGAGCTGTAATTGCACAAAAAAGTAGTTTTTTCCCGACTTTAGAGCCTTTTTGAGGGTCCAAATGGCCTTTTTTGGGGCCGGGACTTACCGCATGTGTGCTGGGGTGTGTGCGCGTATGTAAATTTTTCTAGATCGCAAGAATTAGAAGTCCTGGTAGCCTAGTTTCCCGAGGGCTTTCCAACGCCACTGAAACCGGCTCAATCAGAGCTCGTTCTCATCCGCGTTGATAGTCCCTATCAATTACCTCTCTAGAATGATTATATTCTTTTATTTTTCCACTGCCTCTTCGCTACTGTGAGACTAACACATTATCGTAGCCGCTCATTGGTGGGGCGTCTACGACCTGAAGACCATATGGACGTACTGCCCTATATAATATCGAGCTGTAATTGCACAAAAAAGTAGTTTTTTTCCCGACTTAAGAGCCTTTTTGAGGGTCCAAACGGCCTTTTCTGGGGCCGGGACTTACCGCACGTGTGCTGGGGTGTGTGCGCGTATGTAAATTTTTCCAGATCGCTAGAATTAGAAGTCCTGGTAGCCTAGTTTCCCGAGGGCTTTCCAACGCCACTGAAACCGGCTCAATCGGAGCTCGTTCTCATCGGCGTTGATAGTCCCTATGAGTTCCATCTCTAGAATGATTATATTCTTCTATTTTTCCACCGTCTCTTCGCTAGTGTGAGACTAACACCCTATCGTAGCTGCTCATTGGTGGGTCATCTATGACCTGAAGACCATATGGACGTACTGCCCTTTATAATATCGAGCTGTAATTGCATAAAAAAGTAGTTTTTTTCCAGACTTTAGAGGCTTTTTGAGGGTCGTAACGGCCTTTTCTGGGGCCGGGACTTACCGCACGTGTGCTGGGGTGTGTGCGCATATGTAAATTTTTCCAGATCGCTAGAATTAGAAGTCCTGGTAGCCTAGTTTCCCGAGGGCTTTCCAACGCCACTGAAACCGGCTCAATCTAAGCTCGTTCTCATCCGCGTTGATAGTCCCTATCAATTCCCTCTCTAGAATGATTATATTCTTCTATTTTTCCACTGCCTCTTCGCTAGTGTGAGACTAACACTCTATCGTAGCCGCTCATTGGTGGGGCGTCTACGACCTGAAGACCATATGGACGTACTGCCCTTTATAATATCGAGCTGTAATTGCACAAAAAAGTAGTTTTTTCCAGACTTTAGAGCCTTTTTGAGGGTCCAAACGGCCTTTTCTGGGGCCGGGACTTACCGCACGTGTGCTGGGGTGTGTGCGCGTAGGTAAATTTTTCCAGATCGCTAGAATTAGAAGTCCTGGTTGCCTAGTTTCCCAAGGGCTTTCCAACGCCACTGAAACCGGCTCAATCGGAGCTCGTTCTCTTCCGCGTTGATAGTCCCTATCAATTCCCTCTCTAGAATGATTATATTCTTCTATTTTTCCACTGTCTCTTCGCTAGTGTGAGACTAACACCCTATCGTAGCCGCTCATTGGTGGTGCGTCTACGACCTGAAGACCATATGGATGTACAGCCCTTTATAATATCAAGCTGTAATTGCATGAAAAAGTACTTTTTTCCAGACTTTAGAGCCTTTTTGAGGGTCCAAACGGCCTTTTCTGGGGCCGGGACTTACCGCACGTGTGCTGGGGTGTGTGCGCGTAGGTAAATTTTTCCAGATCGCTAGAATTAGAAGTCCTGGTTGCCTAGTTTCCCAAGGGCTTTCCAACGCCACTGAAACCGGCTCAATCTAAGCTCGTTCTCATCCGCGTTGATAGTCCCTATCAATTCCCTCTCTAGAATGATTATATTCTTCTATTTTTCCACAGTCTCTTCGCTAGTGTGAGACTAACACCCTATCGTAGCTGCTCATTGGTGGGGCGTCTATGAACTGAAGACCATATGGACGTACTGCCCTTTATAATATCGAGCTGTAATTGCACAAAAAAGTAGTTTTTTCCCGACTTTAGAGCCTTTTTGAGGGTCCAAACGGCCTTTTCTGGGGCCGGGACTTACCGCACATGTGCTGGGGTGTGTGCGCGTATGTAAATTTTTCCAGATCGCTAGAATTAGAAGTCCTGGTAGCCTAGTTTCCCGAGGGCTTTCCAACGCCACTGAAACCGGCTCAATCGGAGCTCGTTCTCATCCGCGTTGATAGTCCCTATTAGTTCCCGCTCTAGAATGATTATATTCTTCTATTTTTCCACCGTCTCTTCGCTAGTGTGAGACTAACACCCTATCGTAGCTACTCATTGGTGGGGCGTCTATGACCTGAAGACCATATGGACGTACTGCCCATTATAATATCGAGCTGTAATTGCATGAAAAAGTAGTTTTTTCCAGACTTTAGAGCCTTTTTGAGTGTCCAAACGGCCTTTTCTGGGGCCGGGACTTACCGCACGTGTGCTGGGGTGTGTGTGCGGATGTAAATTTTTCCAGATCGCTAGAATTAGAAGTCCTGGTAGCCTAGTTTCCCGAGGGCTTTCCAACGCCACTGAAACCGGCTCAATCAGAGCTCGTTCTCATCCGCGTTGATAGTCCCTATCAATTACCTCTCTAGAATGATTATATTCTTTTATTTTTCCACTGCCTCTTCGCTACTGTGAGACTAACACATTATCGTAGCCGCTCATTGGTGGGGCGTCTACGACCTGAAGACCATATGGACGTACTGCCCTATATAATATCGAGCTGTAATTGCACAAAAAAGTAGTTTTTTTCCCGACTTAAGAGCCTTTTTGAGGGTCCAAACGGCCTTTTCTGGGGCCGGGACTTACCGCACGTGTGCTGGGGTGTGTGCGCGTATGTAAATTTTTCCAGATCGCTAGAATTAGAAGTCCTGGTAGCCTAGTTTCCCGAGGGCTTTCCATCGCCACTGAAACCGGCTCAATCGGAGCTTGTTCTCATCCGCGTTGATAGTCCCTATCAATTGCCTCTCTAGAATGATTATATTCTTCTATTTTTCCACTGTCTCTTCGCTAGTGTGAGACTAACACCCTATCGTAGCCGCTCGTTGGTGGTGCGTCTACGACCTGAAGACCATATGGATGTACTGCCCTTTATAATATCGAGCTGTAATTGCACAAAAAAGTAGTTTTTTCCCGACTTTAGAGCCTTTTTGAGGGTCCAAACGGCCTTTTATGGGGCCGGGACTTACCGCACGTGTGTTAGGGTGTGAGCGCGTATGTAAATTTTTCCAGATCGCTAGAATTAGAAGTCCTGGTAGCCTAGTTTCCCGAGGGCTTTCCAACGTCACTGAAACAGGCTCAATCGGAGCTCGTTCTCATCCGCGTTGATAGTCCCTATCAATTCCCTCTCTAGAATGATTATATTCTTCTATTTTTCCACTGTCTCTTCGCTAGTGTGAGACTAACACCCTATCGTAGCCACTCATTGGTGGGGCGTCTACGACCTGAAGACCATATGGACGTACTGCCCTTTATAATATCGAGCTGTAATTGCACAAAAAAGTAGTTTTTTCCCGACTTTAGAGCCTTTTTGAGGGTCCAAATGGCCTTTTTTGGGGCCGGGACTTACCGCATGTGTGCTGGGGTGTGTGCGCGTATGTAAATTTTTCTAGATCGCAAGAATTAGAAGTCCTGGTAGCCTAGTTTCCCGAGGGCTTTCCAACGCCACTGAAACCGGCTCAATCGGAGCTCGTTCTCATCCGCGTTGATAGTCCGTATCAATTCCCTCTCTAGAATGATTATATTCTTCTATTTTTCCACCGGCTCTTCGCTAGTGTGAGACTAACACTCTATTGTAGCCGCTCATTGGTGGGGCCTCTATGACCTGAAGACCATATGGACGTACTGCCCATTATAATATCGAGCTGTAATTGCACAAAAAAGTAGTTTTTTCCCGACTTTAGAGCCTTTTTGAGGGTCCAAACAGCCTTTTCTGGGGCCGGGACTTACCGCACATGTGCTGGGGTGTGTGCGCGTATGTAAATTTTTCCAGATCGCTAGAATTAGAAGTCCTGGTAGCCTAGTTTCCCGAGGGCTTTCCAACGCCACTGAAACCGGCTCAATCGGAGCTCGTTCTCATCGGCGTTGATAGTCCCTATGAGTTCCATCTCTAGAATGATTATATTCTTCTATTTTTCCACCGTCTCTTCGCTAGTGTGAGACTAACACCCTATCGTAGCTGCTCATTGGTGGGTCATCTATGACCTGAAGACCATATGGACGTACTGCCCTTTATAATATCGAGCTGTAATTGCATAAAAAAGTAGTTTTTTTCCAGACTTTAGAGGCTTTTTGAGGGTCGTAACGGCCTTTTCTGGGGCCGGGACTTACCGCACGTGTGCTGGGGTGTGTGCGCATATGTAAATTTTTCCAGATCGCTAGAATTAGAAGTCCTGGTAGCCTAGTTTCCCGAGGGCTTTCCAACGCCACTGAAACCGGCTCAATCTAAGCTCGTTCTCATCCGCGTTGATAGTCCCTATCAATTCCCTCTCTAGAATGATTATATTCTTCTATTTTTCCACTGCCTCTTCGCTAGTGTGAGACTAACACTCTATCGTAGCCGCTCATTGGTGGGGCGTCTACGACCTGAAGACCATATGGACGTACTGCCCTTTATAATATCGAGCTGTAATTGCACAAAAAAGTAGTTTTTTCCAGACTTTAGAGCCTTTTTGAGGGTCCAAACGGCCTTTTCTGGGGCCGGGACTTACCGCACGTGTGCTGGGGTGTGTGCGCGTAGGTAAATTTTTCCAGATCGCTAGAATTAGAAGTCCTGGTTGCCTAGTTTCCCAAGGGCTTTCCAACGCCACTGAAACCGGCTCAATCGGAGCTCGTTCTCTTCCGCGTTGATAGTCCCTATCAATTCCCTCTCTAGAATGATTATATTCTTCTATTTTTCCACTGTCTCTTCGCTAGTGTGAGACTAACACCCTATCGTAGCCGCTCATTGGTGGTGCGTCTACGACCTGAAGACCATATGGATGTACAGCCCTTTATAATATCGAGCTGTAATTGCACAAAAAAGTAGTTTTTTCCCGACTTTAGAGCCTTTTTGAGGGTCCAAACGGCCTTTTCTGGGGCCGGGACTTACCGCACGTGTGTTGGGGTGTGTGCGCATATGTAAATTTTTCCAGATCGCTAGAATTAGAAGTCCTGGTAGCCTAGTTTCTCGAGGGCTTTCCAACGACACTGAAACTGGTTCAATCGGAGCTCGTTCTCATCCGCGTTGATAGTCCCTATCAATTCCCTCTCTAGAATGATTATATTCTTCTATTTTTCCACTGTCTCTTCGCTAGTGTGAGACTAACACCCTATCATAGCCACTCATTGATGGGGCGTCTACGACCTGAAGACCATATGGACGTACTGCCCTTTATAATATCGAGCTGTAATTGCACAAAAAAGTAGTTTTTTTCCAGACTTTAGAGGCTTTTTGAGGGTCGTAACGGCCTTTTCTGGGGCCGGGACTTACCGCACGTGTGCTGGGGTGTGTGCGCATATGTAAATTTTTCCAGATCGCTAGAATTAGAAGTCCTGGTAGCCTAGTTTCCCGAGGGCTTTCCAACGCCACTGAAACCGGCTCAATCGGAGCTCGTTCTCATCGGCGTTGATAGTCCCTATGAGTTCCCTCTCTAGAATGATTATATTCTTCTATTTTTCCACCGTCTCTTCGCTAGTGTGAGACTAACACCCTATCGTAGCTGCTCATTGGTGGGGCATCTATGACCTGAAAACCATATGGACGTACTGCCCTTTATAATATCGAGCTGTAATTGCATAAAAAAGTAGTTTTTTTCCAGACTTTAGAGGCTTTTTGAGGGTCGTAACGGCCTTTTCTGGGGCCGGGACTTACCGCACGTGTGCTGGGGTGTGTGCGCATATGTAAATTTTTCCAGATCGCTAGAATTAGAAGTCCTGGTAGCCTAGTTTCCCGAGGGCTTTCCAACGCCACTGAAACCGGCTCAATCGGAGCTCGTTCTCATCGGCGTTGATAGTCCCTATGAGTTCCCTCTCTAGAATGATTATATTATTCTATTTTTCCACCGTCTCTTCGCTAGTGTGAGACTAACACCCTATCGTAGCTGCTCATTGGTGGGGTATCTATGACCTGAAGACCATATGGACGTACTGCCCTTTATAATATCGAGCTGTAATTGAACAAAAAAGTAGTTTTTTTCCAGACTTTAGAGGCTTTTTGAGGGTCGTAACGGCCTTTTCTGGGGCCGGGACTTACCGCACGTGTGCTGGGGTGTGTGCACATATGTAAATTTTTCAAGATCGCTAGAATTAGAAGTCCTGGTAGCCTAGTTTCCCGAGGGCTTTCCAACGCCACTGAAACCGGCTCAATCGGAGCTCGTTCTCATCCGCGTTGATAGTCCCTATCAATTCCCTCTCTAGAATGATTATATTCTTCTATTTTTCCACTATCTCTTTGCTAGTGTGAGACTAACACCCTATCGTAGCCGCTCATTGGTGGGGCATCTACGACCTGAAGACCATATGGACGTACTGCCCTTTATAATATCGAGCTGTAATTGCACAAAAAAGTAGTCTTTTCTAGACTTTAGAGCCTTTTTGAGGGTCCAAACGGCCTTTTCTGGGGCCGGGACTTACCGCACATGTGTTGGGGTGTGTGCGCGTATGTAAATTTTTCAAGATCGCTAGAATTGGAAGTCCTGGTAGCCTTGTTTCCTGAGGGCTTTCCAACGCCACTGAAACCGGCTCAATCGGAGCTCGTTCTCATCCGCGTTGATAGTCCCTATCAATTCCCTCTCTAGAATGATTATATTCTTCTATTTTTCCACTGTCTCTTCGCTAGTGTTAGACTAACACCCTATCGTAGCCACTCATTGGTGTAGCGTCTACGACCTGAAGACCATATGGACGTACTGCCCTTTATAATATCGAGCTGTAATTGCACAAAAAAGTAGTTTTTTCCCGACTTTAGAGCCTTTTTGAGGGTCCAAATGGCCTTTTCTGGGGCCGGGACTTATCGCACGTGTGCTGGGGTGTGTGCGCGTATGTAAATTTGTCCAGATCGCTAGAATTAGAAGTCCTGGTAGCCTAGTTTCCCGAGGGCTTTCCAACGCCACTGAAACAGGCTCAATCGGAGCTCGTTCTCATCCGCGTTGATAGTCCCTATCAGTTCCCTCTCTAGAATGATTATATTCTTCTATTTTTCCACCGTCTCTTCGCTAGTGTGAGACTAACACCCTGTCGTAGCTGCTCATTGGTGGGGCGTCTATGACCTGAAGACCATATGGACGTACTGCCCTTTATAATATCAAGCTGTAATTGCTCAAAAAAGTAGTTTTTTCCAGAGTTTAGAGCCTTTTTGATGGTCGAAACGTCCTTTTCTGGGGCAGGGACTTACAGCCCGTGTGCTGGGGTGTGTGCGCGTATATAAATTTTTCCAGATCGCTAGAATTAGAAGTCCTGGTAGCCTAGTTTCCCGAGGGCTTTCCAACGCCACTGAAACCGGCTCAATCGGAGCTCGTTCTCATCCGCGTTGATAGTCCCTATCAATTCCCTCCCTAGAATGATTATATTCTTCTATTTTTCCACAGTCTCTTCGCTAGTGTGAGACTAACACCCTATCGTAGCCGCTCATTGGTGGGGCGTCTATGAACTGAAGACCATATGGACGTACTGCCCTTTATAATATCGAGCTGTAATTGCACAAAAAAGTAGTTTTTTCCCGACTTTAGAGCCTTTTTGAGGGTCCAAACGGCCTTTTCTGGGGCCGGGACTTACCGCACATGTGCTGGGGTGTGTGCGCGTATGTAAATTTTTCCAGATCGCTAGAATTAGAAGTCCTGGTAGCCTAGTTTCCCGAGGGCTTTCCAACGCCACTGAAACCGGCTCAATCGGAGCTCGTTCTCATCCGCGTTGATAGTCCCTATTAGTTCCCGCTCTAGAATGATTATATTCTTCTATTTTTCCACCGTCTCTTCGCTAGTGTGAGACTAACACCCTATCGTAGCTACTCATTGGTGGGGCGTCTATGACCTGAAGACCATATGGACGTACTGCCCATTATAATATCGAGCTGTAATTGCATGAAAAAGTAGTTTTTTCCAGACTTTAGAGCCTTTTTGAGTGTCCAAACGGCCTTTTCTGGGGCCGGGACTTACCGCACGTGTGCTGGGGTGTGTGCGCGTAGGTAAATTTTTCCAGATCGCTAGAATTAGAAGTCCTGGTTGCCTAGTTTCCCAAGGGCTTTCCAACGCCACTGAAACCGGCTCAATTGGAGCTCGTTCTCTTCCGCGTTGATAGTCCCTATCAATTCCCTCTCTAGAATGATTATATTCTTCTATTTTTCCACTGTCTCTTCGCTAGTGTGAGACTAACACCCTATCGTAGCCGCTCATTGGTGGTGCGTCTACGACCTGAAGACCATATGGATGTACAGCCCTTTATAATATCGAGCTGTAATTGCACAAAAAAGTAGTTTTTTCCCGACTTTAGAGCCTTTTTGAGGGTCCAAACGGCCTTTTCTGGGGCCGGGACTTACCGCACGTGTGTTGGGCTGTGTGCGCATATGTAAATTTTTCCAGATCGCTAGAATTAGAAGTCCTGGTAGCCTAGTTTCTCGAGGGCTTTCCAACGACACTGAAACTGGTTCAATCGGAGCTCGTTCTCATCCGCGTTGATAGTCCCTATCAATTCCCTCTCTAGAATGATTATATTCTTCTATTTTTCCACTGTCTCTTCGCTAGTGTGAGACTAACACCCTATCATAGCCACTCATTGATGGGGCGTCTACGACCTGAAGACCATATGGACGTACTGCCCTTTATAATATCGAGCTGTAATTGCACAAAAAAGTAGTTTTTTTCCAGACTTTAGAGGCTTTTTGAGGGTCGTAACGGCCTTTTCTGGGGCCGGGACTTACCGCACGTGTGCTGGGGTGTGTGCGCATATGTAAATTTTTCCAGATCGCTAGAATTAGAAGTCCTGGTAGCCTAGTTTCCCGAGGGCTTTCCAACGCCACTGAAACCGGCTCAATCGGAGCTCGTTCTCATCGGCGTTGATAGTCCCTAATAGTTCCCTCTCTAGAATGATTATATTCTTCTATTTTTCCACCGTCTCTTCGCTAGTGTGAGACTAACACCCTATCGTAGCTGCTCATTGGTGGGGCATCTATGACCTGAAGACCATATGGACGTACTGCCCTTTATAATATCGAGCTGTAATTGCATAAAAAAGTAGTTTTTTTCCAGACTTTAGAGGCTTTTTGAGGGTCGTAACGGCCTTTTCTGGGGCCGGGACTTACCGCACGTGTGCTGGGGTGTGTGCGCATATGTAAATTTTTCCAGATCGCTAGAATTAGAAGTCCTGGTAGCCTAGTTTCCCGAGGGCTTTCCAACGCCACTGAAACCGGCTCAATCGGAGCTCGTTCTCATCGGCGTTGATAGTCCCTATGAGTTCCCTCTCTAGAATGATTATATTATTCTATTTTTCCACCGTCTCTTCGCTAGTGTGAGACTAACACCCTATCGTAGCTGCTCATTGGTGGGGTATCTATGACCTGAAGACCATATGGACGTACTGCCCTTTATAATATCGAGCTGTAATTGAACAAAAAAGTAGTTTTTTTCCAGACTTTAGAGGCTTTTTGAGGGTCGTAACGGCCTTTTCTGGGGCCGGGACTTACCGCACGTGTGCTGGGGTGTGTGCACATATGTAAATTTTTCAAGATCGCTAGAATTAGAAGTCCTGGTAGCCTAGTTTCCCGAGGGCTTTCCAACGCCACTGAAACCGGCTCAATCGGAGCTCGTTCTCATCCGCGTTGATAGTCCCTATCAATTCCCTCTCTAGAATGATTATATTCTTCTATTTTTCCACTATCTCTTCGCTAGTGTGAGACTAACACCCTATCGTAGCCGCTCATTGGTGGGGCATCTACGACCTGAAGACCATATGGACGTACTGCCCTTTATAATATCGAGCTGTAATTGCACAAAAAAGTAGTCTTTTCTAGACTTTAGAGCCTTTTTGAGGGTCCAAACGGCCTTTTCTGGGGCCGGGACTTACCGCACATGTGTTGGGGTGTGTGCGCGTATGTAAATTTTTCAAGATCGCTAGAATTGGAAGTCCTGGTAGCCTTGTTTCCTGAGGGCTTTCCAACGCCACTGAAACCGGCTCAATCGGAGCTCGTTCTCATCCGCGTTGATAGTCCCTATCAATTTCCTCTCTAGAATGATTATATTCTTCTATTTTTCCACTGTCTCTTCGCTAGTGTTAGACTAACACCCTATCGTAGCCACTCATTGGTGTGGCGTCTACGACCTGAAGACCATATGGACGTACTGCCCTTTATAATATCGAGCTGTAATTGCACAAAAAAGTAGTTTTTTCCCGACTTTAGAGCCTTTTTGAGGGTCCAAATGGCCTTTTCTGGGGCCGGGACTTATCGCACGTGTGCTGGGGTGTGTGCGCGTATGTAAATTTGTCCAGATCGCTAGAATTAGAAGTCCTGGTAGCCTAGTTTCCCGAGAGCTTTCCAACGCCACTGAAACAGGCTCAATCGGAGCTCGTTCTCATCCGCGTTGATAGTCCCTATCAGTTCCCTCTCTAGAATGATTATATTCTTCTATTTTTCCACCGTCTCTTCGCTAGTGTGAGACTAACACCCTGTCGTAGCTGCTCATTGGTGGGGCGTCTATGACCTGAAGACCATATGGACGTACTGCCCTTTATAATATCAAGCTGTAATTGCTCAAAAAAGTAGTTTTTTCCAGAGTTTAGAGCCTTTTTGATGGTCGAAACGTCCTTTTCTGGGGCTGGGACTTACAGCCCGTGTGCTGGGGTGTGTGCGCGTATATAAATTTTTCCAGATCGCTAGAATTAGAAGTCCTGGTAGCCTAGTTTCCCGAGGGCTTTCCAACGCCACTGAAACCGGCTCAATCGGAGCTCGTTCTCATCCGCGTTGATAGTCCCTATCAATTCCCTCCCTAGAATGATTATATTCTTCTATTTTTCCACAGTCTCTTCGCTAGTGTGAGACTAACACCCTATCGTAGCCGCTCATTGGTGGGGCGTCTATGAACTGAAGACCATATGGACGTACTGCCCTTTATAATATCGAGCTGTAATTGCACAAAAAAGTAGTTTTTTCCCGACTTTAGAGCCTTTTTGAGGGTCCAAACGGCCTTTTCTGGGGCCGGGACTTACCGCACATGTGCTGGGGTGTGTGCGCGTATGTAAATTTTTCCAGATCGCTAGAATTAGAAGTCCTGGTAGCCTAGTTTCCCGAGGGCTTTCCAACGCCACTGAAACCGGCTCAATCGGAGCTCGTTCTCATCCGCGTTGATAGTCCCTATTAGTTCCCGCTCTAGAATGATTATATTCTTCTATTTTTCCACCGTCTCTTCGCTAGTGTGAGACTAACACCCTATCGTAGCTACTCATTGGTGGGGCGTCTATGACCTGAAGACCATATGGACGTACTGCCCATTATAATATCGAGCTGTAATTGCATGAAAAAGTAGTTTTTTCCAGACTTTAGAGCCTTTTTGAGGGTCGAAACGGCCTTTTCTGGCGCCGGGACTTACCGCACGTGTGCTGGGGTGTGTGCGCATATGTAAATTTTTCTAGATCGCTAGAATTAGAAGTCCTGGTAGCCTAGTTTCCAGAGGGCTTTCCAACGCCACTGAAACCAGCTCAATCGTAGCTCGTTCTCATCCGCGTTGATAGTCCCTATCAATTCCCTCTCTAAAATGATTATATTCTTCTATTTTTCCACCGTCTCTTCGTTAGTGTGAGACTAACACCCTATCGTAGCCGCTCATTGGTGGGGCGTCTATGACCTGAAGACCAAATGGACGTACTGCCCTTTATAATATCGAGCTGTAATTGCACGAAAAAGTAGTTTTTTCCAGACTTTAGAGCCTTTTTGAGGGTCCAAACGGCCTTTTCTGGGGCTGGGACTTACCGCATGTTTGCTGGGGTGTGTGCGCGTATGTAAATATTTCCAGATCGCTAGAATTAGAAGTCCTGGTAGCCTAGTTTCCCGAGGGCTTTCCAACGCCACTGAAACCGGCTCAATCGGAGCTCGTTCTCATCCGCGTTGATAGTCCCTACCAATTCCCTCTCTAAAATGATTATATTCTTCTATTTTTCCACTGTCACTTCGCTAGTGTGAGACTAACACCCTATCGTAGCCGCTCATTGGTGGGGCGTCTACGACCTGAAGACCATATGGACGTACTGCCCTTTATAATATCGAGCTGTAATTGCACAAAAAAGTAGTTTTTTCCCCACTTTAGAGCCTTTTTGAGGGTCCAAACGGCCTTTTCTGGGGCCGGGACTTACCGCACGTGTGCTGGGGTGTGTACGCGTATGTAAATTTTTCTAGATTGCTAGAATTAGAAGTCCTGGTAGCCTAGTTTCCCGAGGGTTTTCCAACGCCACTGAAACCGGCTCAATCGGAGCTAGTTCTCATCCGCGTTGATAGTCACTATCAATTCCCTCTTTAAAACGATTATATTCTTCTATTTTTCCACCATCTCTTTGCTAGTGTGAGACTAACACCCTATCGTAGCCGCTCATTGGTGGGGCGTCTATGACCTGAAGACCATATGGACGTACTGCCCTTTATAATATCGAGCTGTAATTGCATGAAAAAGTAGTTTTTTCCAGACTTTAGAGCCTTTTTGAGGGTCCAAACGGCCTTTTCTGGGGCCGGGACATACCGCACGTGTGCTGGGGTGTGTGCGCGGATGTAAATTTTTCTAGATCGCTAGAATTAGAAGTCCTGGTAGCCTAGTTTCCCGAGGGCTTTCCAACGCCACTGAAACCGGCTCAATCGGAGCTCGTTCTCATCCGCGTTGATAGTCCCGATTAGTTCCCTCTCTAGAATGATTATATTCTTCTATTTTTCCGCCGTCTCTTCGCTAGTGTGAGACTAACACCCGATCGTAGCTGCTCATTGGTGGGGCGTCTATGACCTGAAGACCATATGGACGTACTGCCCATTATAATATCGAGCTGTAATTGCATGAAAAAGTAGTTTTTTCCAGACTTTAGAGCCTTTTTGAGGGTCGAAACGGCCTTTTCTGGGGCCGGGACTTACCGCACATGTGCTGGGGTGTGTGCGCATATCTAAATTTTTCTAGATCGCTAGAATTAGAAGTCCTGGTAGCCTAGTTTCTGGAGGGCTTTCCAACGCCACTGAAACCAGCTCAATCGGAGCTCGTTCTCATTCACGTTGATAGTCCCTATCAATTCCCTCTCTAAAATGATTATATTCTTCTATTTTTCCACTGGCTCTTCGCTAGTGTGAGACTAACACCCTATCGTAGCCGCTCATAGGTGTGGCGTCTATGACCTGAAGACCAAATGGACGTACTGCCCTTTATAATATCGAGCTGTAATTGCATGAAAAAGTAGTTTTTTCCAGACTTTAGAGCCTTTTTGAGGGTCCAAACGGCCTTTTCTGGGGCCGGGACTTACGGCATGTGTGCTGGGGTGTGTGCGCGTATGTAAATTTTTCTAGATCGCCCGAATTAGAAGTCCTGGTAGCCTAGTTTCCTGAGGGCTTTCCAACGCCACTGAAACCGGCTCAATCGGAGCTCGTTCTCATCCGCGTTGATAGTCCCCATCAATTCCCTCTCTAGAATGATTATATTCTTCTATTTTTCCACTGTCTCTTCGCTAGTGTGAGACTAACACCCTATCGTAGCCGCTCATTGGTGGGGCGTCTACGACCTGAAGAACATATGGACGTACTGCCCTTTATAATATCGAGCTGTAATTGCACAAAAAAGTAGTTTTTTCCTGACTTTAGAGCCTTTTTGAGGGTCCAAACGGCCTTTTCTGGGGCCGGGACTTACCGCACGTGTGCTAGAGTGTGTGCGCATATGTAAATTTTTCCAGATCGCTAGAATTAGAAGTCCTGGTAGCCTAGTTTCCGGAGGGCTTTCCAACGCCACTGAAACCGGCTCAATCAGAGCTCGTTCTCATCCGCGTTGATAGTCCCTATCAATTCCCTCTCTAGAATGATTATATTCTTCTATTTTTCCACCGTCTCTTCCCTAGAGTGAGACTAACACCCTATCGTAGCTGCTCATTGGTGGGGCGTCTATGACCTGAAGACCATATGGACGTGCTGCCCTTTATAATATCGAGCTGTAATTGCACAAAAAAGTAGTTATTTCCTGACTTTAGAGCCTTTTTGAGGGTCGAAACGGCCTTTTCTGGGGCCAGGACTTACCGCACGTGTGCTGGGGTGTGTGCGCGTATGTAAATTTTTCTAGATCGCTAGAATTAGAAGTCCTGGTAGCCTAGTTTCCCGAGGGCTTTCCAACGCCACTGAAACCGGCTCAATCGGAGCTCGTTCTCATCCGCGTTGATAGTCCCTATCAATTCCCTCTTTAAAACGATTATATTCTTCTATTTTTCCACCGTCTCTTTGCTAGTGTGAGACTAACACCCTATCGCTAGAATCTCATTGGTGGGGCATCTATGACTTGAAGACCATATGGACGTACTGCCCTTTATAATATTGAGCTGTAATTGCATGAAAAAGTAGTTTTTTCCAGACTTTAGAGCCTTTTTGAGGGTCCAAACGGCCTTTTCTGGGGCCGGGACTTACCGCACATGTGCTGGGGTGTGTGCGCGTATGTAAATTTTTCCAGATCGCTAGAATCAGAAGTCCTGGTAACCTAGTTTCCCAAGGGCTTTCCAACGCCACTGAAACCGGCTCAATCGGAGCTCGTTCTCATCCGCGTTGATAGTCCCTAACAATTCCCTCTCTAGATTGATTATATTCTTCTATTTTTCCACTGTCTCTTCGCTAGTGTGAGACTAACACCCTATCGTAGCCGTTCATTGGTGGGGCGTCTACGACCTGAAGACCATATGGACGTACTGCCCTTTATAATATCGAGCTGTAATTGCACAAAAAAGTAGTTTTTTCCAGACTTTAGAGCCTTTTTGAGGGTCCAAACGGCCTTTTCTGGGGCCGGGACTTACCGCACATGTGCTGGGGTGTGTGCGCGTATGTAAATTTTTCCAAATCGCTAGAATTAGAAGTACTGGTAGCCTAGTTTCCCGAGGGCTTTCCAACGCCACTGAAACCGGCTCAATCGGAGCTCGTTCTCGTCCGCGTTGATAGTCCGTATCAATTCCCTCTCTAGAATGATTATATTCTTCTATTTTTCCACCGGCTCTTCGCTAGTGTGAGACTAACACCCTATCGTAGCCGCTCATTGGTGGGGCCTCTATGACCTGAAGACCATATGGACGTACTGCCCATTATAATATCGAGCTGTAATTGCATGAAAAAGTAGTTTTTTCCAGGCTTTAGAGCCTTTTTGAGGGTCCAAACGGCCTTTTCTGGGGCCGGGACTTATTGCACGTGTGCTGGGGTGTGTGCGCGTATGTAAATTTTTCCAGATCTCTAGAATTAGAAGTCCTGGTAGCCTAGTTTCCCGAGGGCTTTCCAACGCCACTGAAACCGGCTCAATCGGAGCTCGTTCTCATCGCCGTTGATAGTCCCCATGAGTTCCCTCTCTAGAATGATTATATTCTTCTATTTTTCCACCGTCTCTTCGCTAGTGTGAGACTAACACCCTATCGTAGCTGCTCATTGGTGGGGCATCTATGACCTGAAGACCATATGGACGTACTGCCCTTTATAATATCGAGCTGTAATTGCATAAAAAAGTAGTTTTTTTCCAGACTTTAGAGGCTTTTTGAGGGTCGTAACGGCCTTTTCTGGGGCCGGGACTTACCGCACGTGTGCTGGGGTGTGTGCGCATATGTAAATTTTTCCAGATCGCTAGAATTAGAAGTCCTGGTAGCCTAGTTTCCCGAGGGCTTTCCAACGCCACTGAAACCGGCTCAATCGAAGCTCGTTCTCATCCGCGTTGATAGTCCCTATCAATTCCCTCTCTAGAATGATTATATTCTTCTATTTTTCCACTGCCTCTTCGCTAGTGTGAGACTAACACCCTATCGTAGCCGCTCATTGGTGGGGCGTCTACGACCTGAAGACCATATGGACGTACTGCCCTTTATAATATCGAGCTGTAATTGCACAAAAAAGTAGTTTTTTTCCTGACTTTAGAGCCTTTTTGAGGGTCCAAACGGCCTTTTCTGGGGCCGGGACTTACCGCACGTGTGCTGGGGTGTGTGCGCGTAGGTAAATTTTTCCAGATCGCTAGAATTAGAAGTCCTGGTAGCCTAGTTTCCCAAGGGCTTTCCAACGCCACTGAAACCGGCTCAATCGGAGCTCGTTCTCATCGGCGTTGATAGTCCCTATGAGTTCCCTCTCTAGAATTATTATATTCTTCTATTTTTCCACCGTCTCTTCGCTAGTGTGAGACTAACACCCTATCGTAGCTGCTCATTGGTGGGGTATCTATGACCTGAAGACCATATGGACGTACTGCCCTTTATAATATCGAGCTGTAATTGAACAAAAAAGTAGTTTTTTTCCAGACTTTAGAGGCTTTTTGAGGGTCGTAACGGCCTTTTCTGGGGCCGGGACTTACCGCACGTGTGCTGGGGTGTGTGCACATATGTAAATTTTTCAAGATCGCTAGAATTAGAAGTCCTGGTAGCCTAGTTTCCCGAGGGCTTTCCAACGCCACTGAAACCGGCTCAATCGGAGCTCGTTCTCATCCGCGTTGATAGTCCCTATCAATTCCCTCCCTAGAATGATTATATTCTTCTATTTTTCCACTATCTCTTCGCTAGTGTGAGACTAACACCCTATCGTAGCCGCTCATTGGTGGGGCATCTACGACCTGAATACCATATGGACGTTCTGCCCTTTATAATATCGAGCTGTAATTGCACAAAAAAGTAGTTTTTTCTAGACTTTAGAGCCTTTTTGAGGGTCCAAACGGCCTTTTCTGGGGCCGGGACTTACCGCACATGTGTTGGGGTGTGTGCGCGTATGTAAATTTTTCAAGATCGCTAGAATTGGAAGTCCTGGTAGCCTTGTTTCCTGAGGGCTTTCCAACGCCACTGAAACCGGCTCAATCGGAGCTCGTTCTCATCCTTGTTGATAGTCCCTATCAATTCCCTCTCTAGATTGATTATATTCTTCTATTTTTCCACTGTCTCTTCGATAGTGTGAGACTAACACCCTATCGTAGCCGCTCATTGGTGGGGCCTCTATGACCTGAAGACCATATGGACGTACTGCCCATTATAATATCGAGCTGTAATTGCATGAAAAAGTAGTTTTTTCCAGACTTTAGAGCCTTTTTGAGGGTCCAAACGGCCTTTTCTGGGGCCGGGACTTATTGCACGTGTGCTGGGGTGTGTGCGCGTATGTAAATTTTTCCAGATCTCTAGAATTAGAAGTCCTGGTAGCCTAGTTTCCCGAGGGCTTTCCAACGCCACTGAAACCGGCTCAATCGGAGCTCGTTCTCATCGGCGTTGATAGTCCCTATGAGTTCCCTCTCTAGAATGATTATATTCTTCTATTTTTCCACCGTCTCTTCGCTAGTGTGAGACTAACACCCTATCGTAGCTGCTCATTGGTGGGGCATCTATGACCTGAAGACCATATGGACGTACTGCCCTTTATAATATCGAGTTGTAATTGCATAAAAAAGTAGTTTTTTTCCAGACTTTAGAGGCTTTTTGAGGGTCGTAACGGCCTTTTCTGGGGCCGGGACTTACCGCACGTGTGCTGGGGTGTGTGCGCATATGTAAATTTTTCCAGATCGCTAGAATTAGAAGTCCTGGTAGCCTAGTTTCCCGAGGGCTTTCCAACGCCACTGAAACCGGCTCAATCGAAGCTCGTTCTCATCCGCGTTGATAGTCCCTATCAATTCCCTCTCTAGAATGATTATATTCTTCTATTTTTCCACTGCCTCTTCGCTAGTGTGAGACTAACACCCTATCGTAGCCGCTCATTGGTGGGGCGTCTACGACCTGAAGACCATATGGACGTACTGCCCTTTATAATATCGAGCTGTAATTGCACAAAAAAGTAGTTTTTTCCTGACTTTAGAGCCTTTTTGAGGGTCCAAACGGCCTTTTCTGGGGCCGGGACTTACCGCACGTGTGCTGGGGTGTGTGCGCGTAGGTAAATTTTTCCAGATCGCTAGAATTAGAAGTCCTGGTAGCCTAGTTTCCTAAGGGCTTTCCAACGCCACTGAAACCGGCTCAATCGGAGCTCGTTCTCTTCCGCGTTGATAGTCCCTATCAATTCCCTCTCTAGAATGATTATATTCTTCTATTTTTCCACTGTCTCTTCGCTAGTGTGAGACTAACACCCTATCGTAGCCGCTCATTGGTGGTGCGTCTACGACCTGAAGACCATATGGACGTACTGCCCTTTATAATATCGAGCTGTAATTGCACAAAAAAGTAGTTTTTTCCAGACTTTAGAGCCTTTTTGAGGGTCCAAACGGCCTTTTCTGGGGCCGGGACTTACCGCACATGTGCTGGGGTGTGTGCGCGTATGTAAATTTTTCCAAATCGCTAGAATTAGAAGTACTGGTAGCCTAGTTTCCCGAGGGCTTTCCAACGCCACTGAAACCGGCTCAATCGGAGCTCATTCTCATCCGCGTTGATAGTCCGTATCAATTCCCTCTCTAGAATGATTATATTCTTCTATTTTTCCACCGGCTCTTCGCTAGTGTGAGACTAACACCCTATCGTAGCCGCTCATTGGTGGGGCCTCTATGACCTGAAGACCATATGGACGTACTGCCCATTATAATATCGAGCTGTAATTGCATGAAAAAGTAGTTTTTTCCAGGCTTTAGAGCCTTTTTGAGGGTCCAAACGGCCTTTTCTGGGGCCGGGACTTATTGCACGTGTGCTGGGGTGTGTGCGCGTATGTAAATTTTTCCAGATCTCTAGAATTAGAAGTCCTGGTAGCCTAGTTTCCCGAGGGCTTTCCAACGCCACTGAAACCGGCTCAATAGGAGCTCGTTCTCATCGGCGTTGATAGTCCCTATGAGTTCCCTCTCTAGAATGATTATATTCTTCTTTTTTTCCACCGTCTCTTCGCTAGTGTGAGACTAACACCCTATCGTAGCTGCTCATTGGTGGGGCATCTATGACCTGAAGACCATATGGACGTACTGCCCTTTATAATATCGAGCTGTAATTGCATAAAAAAGTAGTTTTTTTCCAGACTTTAGAGGCTTTTTGAGGGTCGTAACGGCCTTTTCTGGGGCCGGGACTTACCGCACGTGTGCTGGGGTGTGTGCGCATATGTAAATTTTTCCAGATCGCTAGAATTAGAAGTCCTGGTAGCCTAGTTTCCCGAGGGCTTTCCAACGCCACTGAAACCGGCTCAATCGAAGCTCGTTCTCATCCGCGTTGATAGTCCCTATGAATTCCCTCTCTAGAATGATTATATTCTTCTATTTTTCCACTGCCTCTTCGCTAGTGTGAGACTAACACCCTATCGTAGCCGCTCATTGGTGGGGCGTCTACGACCTGAAGACCATATGGACGTACTGCCCTTTATAATATCGAGCTGTAATTGCACAAAAAAGTAGTTTTTTCCTGACTTTAGAGCCTTTTTGAGGGTCCAAACGGCCTTTTCTGGGGCCGGGACTTACCGCACGTGTGCTGGGGTGTGTGCGCGTAGGTAAATTTTTCTAGATCGCTAGAATTAGAAGTCCTGGTAGCCTAGTTTCCCAAGGGCTTTCCAACGCCACTGAAACCGGCTCAATCGGAGCTCGTTCTCTTCCGCGTTGATAGTCCCTATCAATTCCCTCTCTAGAATGATTATATTCTTCTATTTTTCCACTGTCTCTTCGCTAGTATGAGACTAACACCCTATCGTAGCCGCTCATTGGTGGTGCGTCTACGACCTGAAGACCATATGGATGTACTGCCCTTTATAATATCGAGCTGTAATTGCACAAAAAAGTAGTTTTTTCCCGACTTTAGAGCCTTTTTGAGGGTCCAAACGGCCTTTTCTGGGGCCGGGACTTACCGCACGTGTGTTGGGGTGTGTGCGCATATGTAAATTTTTCCAGATCGCTAGAATTAGAAGTCCTGGTAGCCTAGTTTCTCGAGGGCTTTCCAACGACACTGAAACAGGCTCAATCGGAGCTCGTTCTCATCCGCGTTGATAGTCCCTATCAATTCCCTCTCTAGAATGATTATATTCTTCTATTTTTCCACTGTCTCTTCGCTAGTGTGAGACTAACACCCTATCGTAGCCACTCATTGATGGGGCGTCTACGACCTGAAGACCATATGGACGTACTGCCCTTTATAATATGGAGCTGTAATTGCACAAAAAAGTAGTTTTTTCCCGACTTTAGAGCCTTTTTGAGGGTCCAAATGGCCTTTTCTAGGGCCGGGACTTACCGCATGTGTGCTGGGGTGTGTGCGCGTATGTAAATTTTTCTAGATCGCAAGAATTAGAAGTCCTGGTAGCCTAGTTTCCCGAGGGCTTTCCAACGCTACTGAAACCGGCTCAATCGAAGCTCGTTCTCATCCGCGTTGATAGTCCGTATCAATTCCCTCTCTAGAATGATTATATTCTTCTATTTTTCCACCGGCTCTTCGCTAGTGTGAGACTAACACCCTATCATAGCCACTCATTGGTGGGGCCTCTATGACCTGAAGACCATATGGACGTACTGCCCATTATAATATCGAGCTGTAATTGCATGAAAAAGTAGTTTTTTCCAGACTTTAGAGCCTTTTTGAGGGTCCAAACGGCCTTTTCTGGGGCCGGGACTTATCGCATGTGTGCTGGGGTGTGTGCGTGTATGTAAATTTTTCCAGATCTCTAGAATTAGAAGTCCTGGTAGCCTAGTTTCCCGAGGGCTTTCCAACGCCACTGAAACCGGCTCAATCGGAGCTCGTTCTCATCGGCGTTGATAGTCCCTATGAGTTCCCTCTCTAGAATGATTATATTCTTCTATTTTTCCACCGTCTCTTCGCTAGTGTGAGACTAACACCCTATCGTAGCTGCTCATTGGTGGGGTATCTATGACCTGAAGACCATATGGACGTACTGCCCTTTATAATATCGAGCTGTAATTGAACAAAAAAGTAGTTTTTTTCCAGACTTTAGAGGCTTTTTGAGGGTCGTAACGGCCTTTTCTGGGGCCGGGACTTACCGCACGTGTGCTGGGGTGTGTGCGCATATGTAAATTTTTCCAGATCGCTAGAATTAGAAGTCCTGGTAGCCTAGTTTCCCGAGGGCTTTCCAACGCCACTGAAACCGGCTCAATCGAAGCTCGTTCTCATCCGCGTTGATAGTCCCTATCAATTCCCTCTCTAGAATGATTATATTCTTCTATTTTTCCACTGCCTCTTCGCTAGTGTGAGACTAACACCCTATCGTAGCCGCTCATTGGTGGGGCGTCTACGACCTGAAGACCATATGGACGTACTGCCCTTTATAATATCGAGCTGTAATTGCACAAAAAAGTAGTTTTTTCCTGACTTTAGAGCCTTTTTGAGGGTCCAAACGGCCTTTTCTGGGGCCGGGACTTACCGCACGTGTGCTGGGGTGTGTGCGCGTAGGTAAATTTTTCTAGATCGCTAGAATTAGAAGTCCTGGTAGCCTAGTTTCCCAAGGGCTTTCCAACGCCACTGAAACCGGCTCAATCGGAGCTCGTTCTCTTCCGCGTTGATAGTCCCTATCAATTCCCTCTCTAGAATGATTATATTCTTCTATTTTTCCACTGTCTCTTCGCTAGTATGAGACTAACACCCTATCGTAGCCGCTCATTGGTGGTGCGTCTACGACCTGAAGACCATATGGATGTACTGCCCTTTATAATATCGAGCTGTAATTGCACAAAAAAGTAGTTTTTTCCCGACTTTAGAGCCTTTTTGAGGGTCCAAACGGCCTTTTCTGGGGCCGGGACTTACCGCACGTGTGTTGGGGTGTGTGCGCATATGTAAATTTTTCCAGATCGCTAGAATTAGAAGTCCTGGTAGCCTAGTTTCTCGAGGGCTTTCCAACGACACTGAAACAGGCTCAATCGGAGCTCGTTCTCATCCGCGTTGATAGTCCCTATCAATTCCCTCTCTAGAATGATTATATTCTTCTATTTTTCCACTGTCTCTTCGCTAGTGTGAGACTAACACCCTATCGTAGCCACTCATTGATGGGGCGTCTACGACCTGAAGACCATATGGACGTACTGCCCTTTATAATATGGAGCTGTAATTGCACAAAAAAGTAGTTTTTTCCCGACTTTAGAGCCTTTTTGAGGGTCCAAATGGCCTTTTCTAGGGCCGGGACTTACCGCATGTGTGCTGGGGTGTGTGCGCGTATGTAAATTTTTCTAGATCGCAAGAATTAGAAGTCCTGGTAGCCTAGTTTCCCGAGGGCTTTCCAACGCTACTGAAACCGGCTCAATCGAAGCTCGTTCTCATCCGCGTTGATAGTCCGTATCAATTCCCTCTCTAGAATGATTATATTCTTCTATTTTTCCACCGGCTCTTCGCTAGTGTGAGACTAACACCCTATCATAGCCACTCATTGGTGGGGCCTCTATGACCTGAAGACCATATGGACGTACTGCCCATTATAATATCGAGCTGTAATTGCATGAAAAAGTAGTTTTTTCCAGACTTTAGAGCCTTTTTGAGGGTCCAAACGGCCTTTTCTGGGGCCGGGACTTATCGCATGTGTGCTGGGGTGTGTGCGTGTATGTAAATTTTTCCAGATCTCTAGAATTAGAAGTCCTGGTAGCCTAGTTTCCCGAGGGCTTTCCAACGCCACTGAAACCGGCTCAATCGGAGCTCGTTCTCATTGGCGTTGATAGTCCCTATGAGTTCCCTCTCTAGAATGATTATATTCTTCTATTTTTCCACCGTCTCTTCGCTAGTGTGAGACTAACACCCTATCGTAGCTGCTCATTGGTGGGGTATCTATGACCTGAAGACCATATGGACGTACTGCCCTTTATAATATCGAGCTGTAATTGAACAAAAAAGTAGTTTTTTTCCAGACTTTAGAGGCTTTTTGAGGGTCGTAACGGCCTTTTCTGGGGCCGGGACTTACCGCACGTGTGCTGGGGTGTGTGCACATATGTAAATTTTTCAAGATCGCTAGAATTAGAAGTCCTGGTAGCCTAGTTTCCCGAGGGCTTTCCAACGCCACTGAAACCGGCTCAATCGGAGCTCGTTCTCATCCGCGTTGATAGTCCCTATCAATTCCCTCTCTAGAATGATTATATTCTTCTATTTTTCCACTATCTCTTCGCTAGTGTGAGACTAACACCCTATCGTAGCCGCTCATTGGTGGGGCATCTACGACCTGAAGACCATATGGACGTACTGCCCTTTATAATATCGAGCTGTAATTGCACAAAAAAGTAGTTTTTTCTAGACTTTAGAGCCTTTTTGAGGGTCCAAACGGCCTTTTCTGGGGCTGGGACTTACCGCATGTTTGCTGGGGTGTGTGCGCGTATGTAAATTTTTCCAGATCGCTAGAATTAGAAGTCCTGGTAGCCTAGTTTCCCAAGGGCTTTCCAACGCCACTGAAACCGGCTCAATCGGAGCTCGTTCTCTTCCGCGTTGATAGTCCCTATCAATTCCCTCTCTAGAATGATTATATTCTTCTATTTTTCCACTGTCTCTTTGCTAGTATGAGACTAACACCCTATCGTAGCCGCTCATTGGTGGTGCGTCTATGACCTGAAGACCATATGGATGTACTGCCCTTTATAATATCGAGCTGTAATTGCACAAAAAAGTAGTTTTTTCCCGACTTTAGAGCCTTTTTGAGGGTCCAAACGGCCTTTTCTGGGGCCGGGACTTACCGCACGTGTGTTGGGGTGTGTGCGCATATGTAAATTTTTCCAGATCGCTAGAATTAGAAGTCCTGGTAGCCTAGTTTCTCGAGGGCTTTCCAACGACACTGAAACTGGCTCAATCGGAGCTCGTTCTCATCCGCGTTGATAGTCCCTATCAATTCCCTCTCTAGAATGATTATATTCTTCTATTTTTCCACTGTCTCTTCGCTAGTGTGAGACTAACACCCTATCGTAGCCACTCATTGATGGGGCGTCTACGACCTGAAGACCATATGGACGTACTGCCCTTTATAATATCGACCTGTAATTGCACAAAAAAGTAGTTTTTTCCCGACTTTAGAGCCTTTTTGAGGGTCCAAATGGCCTTTTCTAGGGCCGGGACTTACCGCATGTGTGCTGGGGTGTGTGCGCGTATGTAAATTTTTCTAGATCGCAAGAATTAGAAGTCCTGGTAGCCTAGTTTCCCGAGGGCTTTCCAACGCCACTGAAACCGGCTCAATCGGAGCTCGTTCTCATCCGCGTTGATAGTCCGTATCAATTCCCTCTCTAGAATGATTATATTCTTCTATTTTTCCACCGGCTCTTCGCTAGTGTGAGACTAACACCCTATCATAGCCACTCATTGGTGGGGCCTCTATGACCTGAAGACCATATGGACGTACTGCCCATTATAATATCGAGCTGTAATTGCATGAAAAAGTAGTTTTTTCCAGACTTTAGAGCCTTTTTGAGGGTCCAAACGGCCTTTTCTGGGGCCGGGACTTATCGCATGTGTGCTGGGGTGTGTGCGTGTATGTAAATTTTTCCAGATCTCTAGAATTAGAAGTCCTGGTAGCCTAGTTTCCCGAGGGCTTTCCAACGCCACTGAAACCGGCTCAATCGGAGCTCGTTCTCATCGGCGTTGATGGTCCCTATGAGTTCCCTCTCTAGAATGATTATATTCTTCTATTTTTCCACCGTCTCTTCGCTAGTGTGAGACTAACACCCTATCGTAGCTGCTCATTGGTGGGGTATCTATGACCTGAAGACCATATGGACGTACTGCCCTTTATAATATCGAGCTGTAATTGAACAAAAAAGTAGTTTTTTTCCAGACTTTAGAGGCTTTTCGAGGGTCGTAACGGCCTTTTCTGGGGCCGGGACTTACCGCACGTGTGCTGGGGTGTGTGCACATATGTAAATTTTTCAAGATCGCTAGAATTAGAAGTCCTGGTAGCCAAGTTTCCCGAGGGCTTTCCAACGCCACTGAAACCGGCTCAATCGGAGCTCGTTCTCATCCGCGTTGATAGTCCCTATCAATTCCCTCTCTAGAATGATTATATTCTTCTATTTTTCCACTATCTCTTCGCTAGTGTGAGACTAACACCCTATCGTAGCCGCTCATTGGTGGGGCATCTACGACCTGAAGACCATATGGACGTACTGCCCTTTATAATATCGAGCTGTAATTGCACAAAAAACTAGTTTTTTCTAGACTTTAGAGCCTTTTTGAGGGTCCAAACGGCCTTTTCTGGGGCTGGGACTTACCGCATGTTTGCTGGGGTGTGTGCGCGTATGTAAATTTTTCCAGATCGCTAGAATTAGAAGTCCTGGTAGCCTAGTTTCCCGAGGGCTTTCCAACGCCACTGAAACTGGCTCAATCGGAGCTCGTTCTCATCCGCGTTGATAGTCCCTACCAATTCCCTCTCTAAAATGATTATATTCTTCTATTTTTCCACTGTCACTTCTCTAGTGTGAGACTAACACCCTATCGTAGCCGCTCATTGGTGGGGCGTCTATGACCTGAAGACCATATGGACGTACTGCCCATTATAATATCGAGCTGTAATTGCATGAAAAAGTAGTTTTTTCCAGACTTTAGAGCCTTTTTGAGGGTCCAAACGGCCTTTTCTGGGGCCGGGACTTACCGCACGTGTGCTGGGTTGTGTGCGCGCATGTAAATTTTTCCAGATCGCTAGAATTAGAAGTCCTCATAGCCTAGTTTCGCGAGGGCTTTCCAACGCCACTGAAACCGGCTCAATCGGAGCTCGTTCTCATCCGCGTTGATAGTCCCTATCAATTCCCTCTCTAGAATGATTATATTCTTCTATTTTTTCACCATCTCTTCACTAGTGTGAGACTAACACCCTATCGTACCCGCTCATTGGTGGGGCGTCTATGACCTGAAGACCATATGGACGTACAGCCCTTTATAATATCGATCTGTAATTGCACAAAAAAGTAGTTTTTTTTTCAAACTTTAGAGGCTTTTTGAGGGTCGTAATGGCCTTTTCTCGGGCCGGGACTTACCGCACGTGTGCTGGGGTGTGTGCGAATATGTCAATTTTTCCAGATCGCTAGAATTAGAAGTCCTGGTAGCCTAGTTTCCCGAGGGCTTTCCAACGCCACTGAAACTGGCTCAATCAGAGCTCGTTCTCATCCGCGTTGATAGTCCCTAACAATTCCCTCTCTAAAATGATTATATTCTTCTATTTTTCCACCGTCTCTTCGCTAGTGTGAGACTAACACACTATCGTAGCCGCTCATTGGTGGGGCGTCTATGACCTGAAGACCATATGGACGTACTGCCCTTTATAATATCGAGCTGTAATTGCATGAAAAAGTAGTTTTTTCCAGACTTTAGAGCCTTTTTGTGGGTCCAAACGACCTTTTCTGGGGCCGGGACTTACCGCACGTGTGCTGGGGTGTGTGCGCGTATGTAAATTTTTCTAGATCGCTAGAATCAGAAGTCCTGGTAGCCTAGTTTCCCGAGGGTTTCCAACGCCACTGAAACCGGCTCAATCGGAGCTCGTTCTTATCCGCGTTGATAGTCCCTATCAATTCCCTCTCTAGAATGATTATATTCTTCTATTTTTCCACCATCTCTTCGCTAGTGTGAGACTAACACCGTATGTAGCCGCTCATTGGTGGGGCCTCTATGACCTGAAGACCATATGGACGTACTGCCCATTATAATATTGAGCTGTAATTGCATGAAAAAGTAGCTTTTTCCAGACTTTAGAGCCTTTTTGAGGGTCCAAACGGCCTTTTCTGGGGCCGGGATTTACCGCACGTGTGCAGGGGTGTGTGCGTGTATGTAAATTTTTCTAGATCGCTAGAATTAGAAGTGCTGGTAGCTTAGTTTCCCGAGGGCTTTCCAACGGCACTGAAACCGGCTCAATCAGAGCTCGTTCTCATCCGCGTTGATAGTCCCTAACAATTCCCTCTCTAAAATGATTATATTCTTCTATTTTTCCACCGTCTCTTCGCTAGTGTGAGACTAACACTCTATCGTAGCCGCTCATTGGTGGGGCGTCTATGACCTGAAGACCATATGGACGTACTGCCCTTTATAATATCGAGCTATAATTGCATGAAAAAGTAGTTTTTTCCAGACTTTAGAGCCTTTTTGAGGGTCCAAACGGCATTTTCTGGGGCCGGGACTTACCGCACGTGTGCTGGGGTGTGTGCGCGTATGTAAATTTTTCCAGATCGCTAGAATCAGAAGTCCTGGTAGCCTAGTTTCCCGGGGGCTTTCCAACGCCACTGAAACCGGCTCAATAGGAGCTCGTTCTCATCCGCGTTGATAGTCCCTATCAATTCCCTCTCTAGAATGATTATATTCTTCTATTTCTCCACCGTCTCTTCGCTAGTGTGAGACTAACACCCTACCGTAGCCGCTCATTGGTGGGGCCTCTATGACCTGAAGACCATATGGACGTACTGCCCTTTATAATATCGAGCTGTAATTGCACAAAAAAGTAGTTTTTTCCAGACTTTAGAGCCTTTTTGAGGGTCCAAATGGCCTTTTCTGGGGCCGGGACTTACCGCACGTGTACTGGGTTGTGTGCGCGTATGTAAATTTTTCCAGATCGCTAGAATTAGAAGTCCTCATAGCCTAGTTTCGCGAGGGCTTTCCAACGCCACTGAAACCGGCTCAATCGGAGCTCGTTCTCATCCGCGTTGATAGTCCCTATCAATTCCCTCTCTAGAATGATTATATTCTTCTATTTTTCCACCATCTCTTCACTAGTGTGAGACTAACACCCTATCGTAGCCGCTCATTGGTGGGGCGTCTATGACCTGAAGACCATATGGACGTACAGCCCTTTATAATATCGAGCTGTAATTGCACAAAAAAGTAGTTTTTTTCCAAACTTTAGAGGCTTTTTGAGGGTCGTAACGGCCTTTTCTCGGGCCGGGACTTACCGCACGTGTGCTGGGGTGTGTGCGCATATGTCAATTTTTCCAGATCGCTAGAATTAGAAGTCCTGGTAGCCTAGTTTCCCGAGGGCTTTCCAACGCCACTGAAACTGGCTCAATCAGAGCTCGTTCTCATCCGCGTTGATAGTCCCTAACAATTCCCTCTCTAAAATGATTATATTCTTCTATTTTTCCACCGTCTCTTTGCTAGTATGAGACTAACACACTATCGTAGCCGCTCATTGGTGGGGCGTCTATGACCTGAAGACCATATGGATGTACTGCCCTTTATAATATCGAGCTGTAATTGCATCAAAAAGTAGTTTTTTCCAGACATTAGAGCCTTTTTGTGGGTCCAAACGACCTTTTCTGGGGCCGGGACTTACCGCACGTGTGCTGGGGTGTGTGCGCGTATGTAAATTTTTCTAGATCGCTAGAATCAGAAGTCCTGGTAGCCTAGTTTCCCGAGGGTTTCCAACGCCACTGAAACCGGCTCAGTCGGAGCTCGTTCTCATCCGCGTTGATAGTCCCTATCAGTTCCCTGTCTAGAATGATAATATTCTTCTATTTTTCCACCACCTCTTCGCTAGTGTGAGACTAAAACCCTATCGTAGCCGCTCATTGGTGGGGCGTCTATGACCTGAAGACCATATGGACTTTCTGCCCTTTATAATATCGAGCTGTAATTGCACAAAAAAGTAGTTTTTTCCAGACTTTAGAGCCTTTTTGAGGGTCCAAATGGCCTTTTCTGGGGCCGGGACTTACCGCTGTGTGCTGGGGTGTGTGCGTGTATGTAAATTTTTCTAGATCGCTAGAATTGGAAGTCCTGGTAGCCTAGTTTCCCAAGGGCTTTCCAACGCCACTGAAACCAGCTCAATGGGAGCTCGTTCTCATCCGCGTTGATAGTCCCTATCAATTCCCTCTCTAGAATGATTATATTCTTCTATTTTTCCACCGTCTCTTCGCTAGTGTGAGACTAACACCATACCGTAGTCGCTCATTGGTGGGGCCTCTATGACCTGAAGACCATATGGACGTACTGCCCATTATAATATCGAGCTGTAATTTCATGAAAAAGTCGTTTTTTCCAGACTTTAGAGCCTTTTTGAGGGTCCAAACGGCCTTTTCTGGGGCTGGGTCTTACCGCACATGTGCTGGGGTATGTGCGCGTATGTAAATTTTTCCAGATCGCTAGAATTAGAAGTCCTGGTAGCCTAGTTTCCCTTGGGCTTTCCAACACCACTGAAACCGGCTCAATCGGAGCTCGTTCTCATCCGTGTTGATAGTCCCTAACAATTCCCTCTCTAAAATGATTATATTCTTCTATTTTTCCACCGTCTCTTCGCTAGTGTGAGACTAACACTCTATCGTAGCCGCTCATTGGTGGGGCGTCTATGACCTGAAGACCATATGGACGTACTACCCTTTATAATATCGAGCTATAATTGCATGAAAAAGTAGTTTTTTCCAGACTTTAGAGCCTTTTTGAGGGTCCAAACGGCATTTTCTGGGGCCGGGACTTACCGCACGTGTGCTGGGGTGTGTGCGCGTATGTAAATTTTTCCAGATCGCTAGAATCAGAAGTCCTGGTAGCCTAGTTTCCCGGGGGCTTTCCAACGCCACTGAAACCGGCTCAATAGGAGCTCGTTCTCATCCGCGTTGATAGTCCCTATCAATTCCCTCTCTAGAATGATTATATTCTTCTATTTCTCCACCGTCTCTTCGCTAGTGTGAGACTAACACCCTACCGTAGCCGCTCATTGGTGGGGCCTCTATGACCTGAAGACCATATGGACGTACTGCCCTTTATAATATCGAGCTGTAATTGCACAAAAAAGTAGTTTTTTCCAGACTTTAGAGCCTTTTTGAGGGTCCAAATGGCCTTTTCTGGGGCCGGGACTTACCGCACGTGTACTGGGTTGTGTGCGCGTATGTAAATTTTTCCAGATCGCTAGAATTAGAAGTCCTCATAGCCTAGTTTCGCGAGGGCTTTCCAACGCCACTGAAACCGGCTCAATCGGAGCTCGTTCTCATCCGCGTTGATAGTCCCTATCAATTCCCTCTCTAGAATGATTATATTCTTCTATTTTTCCACCGTCTCTTCCCTAGAGTGAGACTAACACCCTATCGTAGCTGCTCATTGGTGGGGCGTCTATGACCTGAAGACCATATGGACGTACAGCCCTTTATAATATCGAGCTGTAATTGCACAAAAAAGTAGTTTTTTTCCAAACTTTAGAGGCTTTTTGAGGGTCGTAACGGCCTTTTCTCGGGCCGGGACTTACCGCACGTGTGCTGGGGTGTGTGCGCATATGTCAATTTTTCCAGATCGCTAGAATTAGAAGTCCTGGTAGCCTAGTTTCCCGAGGGCTTTCCAACGCCACTGAAACTGGCTCAATCAGAGCTCGTTCTCATCCGCGTTGATAGTCCCTAACAATTCCCTCTCTAAAATGATTATATTCTTCTATTTTTCCACCGTCTCTTTGCTAGTATGAGACTAACACACTATCGTAGCCGCTCATTGGTGGGGCGTCTATGACCTGAAGACCATATGGATGTACTGCCCTTTATAATATCGAGCTGTAATTGCATGAAAAAGTAGTTTTTTCCAGACATTAGAGCCTTTTTGTGGGTCCAAACGACCTTTTCTGGGGCCGGGACTTACCGCACGTGTGCTGGGGTGTGTGCGCATATGTAAATTTTTCTAGATCGCTAGAATCAGAAGTCCTGGTAGCCTAGTTTCCCGAGGGTTTCCAACGCCACTGAAACCGGCTCAGTCGGAGCTCGTTCTCATCCGCGTTGATAGTCCCTATCAGTTCCCTGTCTAGAATGATAATATTCTTCTATTTTTCCACCACCTCTTCGCTAGTGTGAGACTAAAACCCTATCGTAGCCGCTCATTGGTGGGGCGTCTATGACCTGAAGACCATATGGACTTTCTGCCCTTTATAATATCGAGCTGTAATTGCACAAAAAAGTAGTTTTTTCCAGACTTTAGAGCCTTTTTGAGGGTCCAAATGGCCTTTTCTGGGGCCGGGACTTACCGCTGTGTGCTGGGGTGTGTGCGTGTATGTAAATTTTTCTAGATCGCTAGAATTGGAAGTCCTGGTAGCCTAGTTTCCCAAGGGCTTTCCAACGCCACTGAAACCAGCTCAATCGGAGCTCGTTCTCATCCGCGTTGATAGTCCCTATCAATTCCCTCTCTAGAATGATTATATTCTTCTATTTTTCCACCGTCTCTTCGCTAGTGTGAGACTAACACCATACCGTAGTCGCTCATTGGTGGGGCCTCTATGACCTGAAAACCATATGGACGTACTGCCCATTATAATATCGAGCTGTAATTTCATGAAAAAGTAGTTTTTTCCAGACTTTAGAGCCTTTTTGAGGGTCCAAACGGCCTTTTCTGAGGCTGGGTCTTACCGCACATGTGCTGGGGTATGTGCGCGTATGTAAATTTTTCCAGATCGCTAGAATTAGAAGTCCTGGTAGCCTAGTTTCCCTTGGGCTTTCCAACACCACTGAAACCGGCTCAATCGGAGCTCGTTCTCATCCGTGTTGATAGTCCCTATCAATTCCCTCTCTAAAATGATTATATTCTTCTATTTTTCCACCGTCTCTTCGCTAGTGTGAGACTAACACCCTATCGTAGCCGCTCATTGGTGGGGCGTCTATGACCTGAAGACCATATGGACGTACTGCCCTTTATAATATCGAGCTGTAATTGCATATGTAAATTTTGCCAGATCGCTAGAATTAGAAGTCCTGGTAGCCTAGTTTCCCGAGGGCTTTCCAAAGCCACTGAAACCTGCTCAATCGGAGCTCGTTCTCATCCGCGTTGATAGTCCCTATCAATTCCCTCTCTAGAATGATTATATTCTTCTATTTTTCCACCGTCTCTACGCTAGTGTGAGACTAACACCCTACCGTAGCCGCTCATTGGTGGGGCCTCTATGACCTGAAGACCATATGGACGTACTGCCCATTATAATATGGAGCTGTAATTTCAAGAAAAAGTAGTTTTTTCCAGACTTTAGAGACTTTTTGAGGGTCCAAACGGCCTTTTCTGGGGCCGGGACTTAACGCACGTGTGCTGGGGTGTGTGCGCGTATGTAAATTTTCCAGATCGCTAGAATTAGAAGTCCTCGTAGCCTAGTTTCGCGAGGGCTTTCCAACGCCACTGAAACCGGCTCAATCGGAGCTCGTTCTCATCCGCGTTGATAGTCCCTATCAATTCCCTCTCTAGAATGATTATATTCTTCTATTTTTCCACCGTCTCTTCCCTAGTGTGAGACTAACACCCTATCGTAGCCGCTCATTGGTGGGGCGTCTATGACCTGAAGACCATATGGACGTGCTGCCCTTTATAATATCCAGTTGTAATTGCTCAAAAAAGTAGTTTTTTCCAGACTTTAGAGCCTTTTTGAGGGTCGAAACGGCCTTTTCTAGGGCCGGGACTTACTGCATGTGTGCTGGGGTGTGTGCGCATATGTAAATTTTTCCAGATCGCTAGAATTAGAAGTCCTGGTAGCCTAGTTTCCCGAGGGCTTTCCAACACCACTGAAACCGGCTCAATCAGAGCTCATTCTCATCCGCGTTGATAGTCCCTAACAATTCCTTCTCTAAAATGATTATATTCTTCTATTTTTCCACCATCTCTTCGCTAGTGTGAGACTACCACCCTACCGTAGCCGCTCATTGGTGGGTAGTCTATGACTTGAAGACCATATGGACGTACTGCCCTTTATAATATCGAGCTGTAATTGCTTGAAAAAGTAGTTTTTTCCAGACTTTAAAGCCGTTTTGAGGGTCCAAACGGCCTTTTCTGGGGCCGGGACTTACCGCACGTGTGCTTGGGTGTGTGCACGTATGTAAATTTTTCCAGATCGCTAGAATCAGAAGTCCTGGTAGCCTAGTTTCCCGAGGGCTTTCCAATGCCACTGAAACTGGCTCAATCAGAGCTCGTTCTCATCCGCGTTGATAGTCCCTATCAATTCCCTCTCTTGAATGATTATATTCTTCTATTTTTCCACCGTCTCTTCGCTAGTGTGAGACTAACACCCTACCGTAGCCGCTCATTGGTGGGGCGTCTACGACCTGAAGACCATATGGACGTACTGCCCTTTATAATATCGAGCTGTAATTGCATGAAAAAGTAGTTTTTTCCAGACTTTAGAGCCTTTTTGAGGGTCCAAACGGCCTTTTCTGGGGCCGGGACTTACCGCACGTGTGCTGGGGTGTGTGCGCATATGTAAATTTTTCTAGATCGCTAGAATAAGAAGTCCTGGTAGCCTAGTTTCCCGAGGGTTTCCAACGCCACTGAAACCGGCTCAATCGGAGCTCGTTCTCATCCGCGTTGATAGTCCCTATCAATTCCCTCTCTAGAATGATTATATTCTTCTATTTTTCCACCATCTCTTCGCTAGTGTGAGACTAACACCCTACCGTAGCCGGTCATTAGTGGGGCCTCTATGACCTGAAGACCATATGGACGTACTGCCCATTATAATATTGAGCTGTAATTGCATGAAAAAGTAGTTTTTTCCAGACTTTAGAGCCTTTTTGAGGGTCCAAACGGCCTTTTCTGGGGCCGGGACTTACCGCACGTGTGCTGGGGTGTGTGCGCGTATGTAAATTTTTCCAGATCGCTAGAATTAGAAGTCCTAGTAGCCTAGTTTCGCGAGGGCTTTCCAACGCCACTGAAACCGGCTCAATTGGAGCTCGTTCTCATCCGCGTTGATAGTCCCTATCAATTCCCTCTCTAGAATGATTATATTCTTCTATTTTTCCACCGTCTCTTCACTAGTGTGAGACTAACACCCTATCGTAGCCGCTCATTGGTGGGGCGTCTATGACCTGAAGACCATATGGACGTACTGCCCTTTATAATATCGAGTTGTAATTGCTCAAAAAAGTAGTTTTTTCCAGACTTTAGAGCCTTTTTGAAGGTCGAAACGGCCTTTTCTGGGGCCGGGACTTACTGCATGTGTGCTGGGGTGTGTGCGCATATGTAAATTTTTCTTGATCGCTAGAATCAGAAGTCCTGGTAGCCTAGTTTCCCGAGGGTTTCCAACGCCACTGAAACCGGCTCAATCGGAGCTCGTTCTCATCTGCGTTGATAGTCCCTATCAATTCCCTCTCTAGAATGATTATATTCTTCTATTTTTCCACCATCTCTTCGCTAGTGTGAGACTAACACCCTACCGTAGCCGGTCATTGGTATGGCCTCTATGACCTGAAGACCATATGGACGTACTGCCCATTATAATATTGAGCTGTAATTGCATGAAAAAGTAGTTTTTTCCAGACTTTAGAGCCTTTTTGAGGGTCCAAACGGCCTTTTCTGGGGCCGGGACTTACCGCACGTGTGCTGGGGTGTGTGCGCGTATGTAAATTTTTCCAGATCGCTAGAATTAGAAGTCCTAGTAGCCTAGTTTCACGAGGGCTTTCCAACGCCACTGAAACCGGCTCAATCGGAGCTCGTTCTCATCCGCGTTGATAGTCTGCATCAATTCCCTCTCTAGAATGATTATATTCTTCTATTTTTCCACCGTCTCTTCACTAGTGTGAGACTAACACCCTATCGTAGCCGCTCATTGGTGGGGCGTCTATGACCTAAAGACCATATGGACGTACTGCCCTTTATAATATCGAGCTGTAATTGCGTGAAAAAGTAGTTTTTTCCAGACTTTAGAGCCTTTTTGAGGGTCCAAACGGCCTTTTCTGCGGCCGGGACTTACCGCACGTGTGCTTGGGTGTGTGCGCGTATGTAAATTTTTCCAGATTGCTAGAATCAGAAGTCCTGGTAGCCTAGTTTCCCGAGGGCTTTCCAACGCCACTGAAACCGGCTCAATCAGAGCTCGTTCTCATCCGCGTTGATAGTCCCTATCAATTCCCTCTCTTGAATGATTATATTCTTCTATTTTTCCCCCGTCTCTTCGCTAGTGTGAGACTAACACCCTACCGTAGCCGCTCATTGGTGGGGCGTCTACGACCTGAAGACCATATGGACGTACTGCCCTTTATAATATCGAGCTGTAATTGCATGAAAAAGTCGTTTTTTCCAGACTTTAGAGCCTTTTTGAGGGTCCAAACGGCCTTTTCTGGGGCCGGGACTTACCGCACGTGTGCTAGGGTGTGTGCGCGTATGTAAATTTTTCTAGATCGCTAGAATCAGAAGTTCTGGTAGCCTAGTTTCCCAAGGGTTTCCAACGCCACTGAAACCGGCTCAATCGGAGCTCGTTCTCATCCGCGTTGATAGTCCCTATCAATTCCCTCTCTAGAATGATTATATTCTTCTATTTTTCCACCATCTCTTCGCTAGTGTGAGACTAACACCCTACCGTAGCCACTCATTGGTGGGGCGTCTACGACCTGAAGATCATATGGACGTACTGCATATTATAATATTGAGCTGTAACTGCATGAAAAGGTAATTTTTTCCAGACTTTAGAGCCTTTTTGAGGGTCCAAACGGCCTTTTCTGGGGCCGGGACTTACCGCACGTGTGCTTGGGTGTGTGCGCGTATGTAAATTTTTCCAGATCGCTAGAATCAGAAGTCCTGGTAGCCTAGTTTCCCGAGGGCTTTCCAATGCCACTGAAACTGGCTCAATCAGAGCTCGTTCTCATCCGCGTTGATAGTCCCTATCAATTCCCTCTCTTGAATGATTATATTCTTCTATTTTTCCACCGTCTCTTCGCTAGTGTGAGACTAACACCCTACCGTAGCCGCTCATTGGTGGGGCGTCTACGACCTGAAGACCATATGGACGTACTGCCCTTTATAATATCGAGCTGTAATTGCATGAAAAAGTAGTTTTTTCCAGACTTTAGAGCCTTTTTGAGGGTCCAAACGGCCTTTTCTGGGGCCGGGACTTACCGCACGTGTGCTGGGGTGTGTGCGCATATGTAAATTTTTCTAGATCGCTAGAATCAGAAGTCCTAGTAGCCTAGTTTCCCGAGGGTTTCCAACGCCACTGAAACCGGCTCAATCGGAGCTCGTTCTCATCCGCGTTGATAGTCCCTATCAATTCCCTCTCTAGAATGATTATATTCTTCTATTTTTCCACCATCTCTTCGCTAGTGTGAGACTAACACCCTACCGTAGCCGGTCATTGGTGGGGCCTCTATGACCTGAAGACCATATGGACGTACTGCCCATTATAATATTGAGCTGTAAGTGCATGAAAAAGTAGTTTTTTCCAGACTTTAGAGCCTTTTTGAGGGTCCAAACGGCCTTTTCTGGGGCCGGGACTTACCGCACGTGTGCTGGGGTGTGTGCGCGTATGTAAATTTTTCCAGATCGCTAGAATTAGAAGTCCCAGTAGCCTAGTTTCGCGAGGGCTTTCCAACGCCACTGAAACTGGCTCAATCGGAGCTCGTTCTCATCCGCGTTGATAGTCCCTATCAATTCCCTCTCTAGAATGATTATATTCTTCTATTTTTCCACCGTCTCTTCACTAGTGTGAGACTAACACCCTACCATAGCCGCTCATTGGTGGGGCGTCTACGACCTGAAGACCATATGGACATACTGCCCTTTATAATATCGAGCTGTAATTGCATGAAAAAGTAGTTTTTTCCAGACTTTAGAGCCTTTTTGAGGGTCCAAACGGCCTTTTCTGGGGCCGGGACTTACCGCACGTGTGCTGGGGTGTGTGCGCATATGTAAATTTTTCTAGATCGCTAGAATCAGAAGTCCTGGTAGCCTAGTTTCCCGAGGGTTTCCAACGCCACTGAAACCGGCTCAATCAGAGCTCGTTCTCATCCGCGTTGATAGTCCCTATCAATTCCCTCTCTAGAATGATTATATTCTTCTATTTTTCCACCATCTCTTCGCTAGTGTGAGACTAACACCCTACCGTAGCCGGTCATTGGTGGGGCCTCTATGACCTGAAGACCATATGGACGTACTGCCCATTATAATATTGAGCTGTAATTGCATGAAAAAGTAGTTTTTTCCAGACTTTAGAGCCTTTTTGAGGGTCCAAACGGCCTTTTCTGGGGCCGGGACTTACCGCACGTGTGCTGGGGTGTGTGCGCGTATGTAAATTTTTCCAGATCGCTAGAATTAGAAGTCCTAGTAGCCTAGTTTCGCGAGGGCTTTCCAACGCCACTGAAACCGGCTCAATCGGAGCTCGTTCTCATCCGCGTTGATAGTCCCTATCAATTCCCTCTCTAGAATGATTATATTCTTCTATTTTTCCACCGTCTCTTCACTAGTGTGAGACTAGCACCCTATCGTAGCCGCTCATTGGTGGGGCGTCTATGACCTAAAGACCATATGGTCGTACTGCCCTTTATAATATCGAGTTGTAATTGCTCAAAAAAGTAGTTTTTTCCAGACTTTAGAGCCTTTTTGAAGGTCGAAACGGCCTTTTCTGGGGCCGGGACTTACTGCATGTGTGTTGGGGTGTGTGCGCATATGTAAATTTTTCTTGATCGCTAGAATCAAAAGTCCTGGTAGCCTAGTTTCCCGAGGGTTTCCAACGCCACTGAAACCGGCTCAATCGGAGCTCGTTCTCATCCGCGTTGATAGTCCCTATCAATTCCCTCTCTAGAATGATTATATTCTTCTATTTTTCCACCATCTCTTCACTAGTGTGAGACTAACACCCTACCGTAGCCGGTCATTGGTGGGGCCTCTATGACCTGAAGACCATATGGACGTACTGCCCATTATAATATTGAGCTGTAATTGCATGAAAAAGTTGTTTTTTCCAGACTTTAGAGCCTTTTTGAGGGTCCAAACGGCCTTTTCTGGGGCCGGGACTTACCGCACGTGTGCTGGGGTGTGTGCGCGTATGTAAATTTTTCTAGATCGCTAGAATTAGAAGTCCTAGTAGCCTAGTTTCACGAGGGCTTTCCAACGCCACTGAAACCGGCTCAATCGGAGCTCGTTCTCATCCGCGTTGATAGTCTGTATCAATTCCCTCTCTAGAATGATTATATTCCTCTATTTTTCCACCGTCTCTTCACTAGTGTGAGACTAACACCCTATCGTAGCCGCTCATTGGTGGGGCGTCTTTGACCTAAAGACCATATGGACGTACTGCCCTTTATAATATCGAGCTGTAATTGCGTGAAAAAGTAGTTTTTTCCAGACTTTAGAGCCTTTTTGAGGGTCCAAACGGCCTTTTCTGGGGCCGGGACTTACCGCACGTGTGCTTGGGTGTGTGCGCGTATGTAAATTTTTCCAGATTGCTAGAATCAGAAGTCCTGGTAGCCTAGTTTCCCGAGGGCTTTCCAACGCCACTGAAACCGGCTCAATCAGAGCTCGTTCTCATCCGCGTTGATAGTCCCTATCAATTCCCTCTCTTGAATGATTATATTCTTCTATTTTGCCCCCGTCTCTTCGCTAGTGTGAGACTAACACCCTACCGTAGCCGCTCATTGGTGGGGCTTCTACGACCTGAAGACCATATGGACGTACTGCCCTTTATAATATCGAGCTGTAATTGCATGAAAAAGTAGTTTTTTCCAGACTTTAGAGCCTTTTTGAGGGTCCAAACGGCCTTTTCTGGGGCCGGGACTTACCGCACGTGTGCTGGGGTGTGTGCGCGTATGTAAATTTTTCCAGATTGCTAGAATCAGAAGTCCTGGTAGCCTAGTTTCCCGAGGGCTTTCCAACGCCACTGAAACCGGCTCAATCAGAGCTCGTTCTCATCCGCGTTGATAGTCCCTATCAATTCCCTCTCTTGAATGATTATATTCTTCTATTTTTCCCCCGTCTCTTCGCTATTGTGAGACTAACACCCTACCGTAGCCTCTCATTGGTGGGGCGTCTACGACCTGAAGACCATATGAACGTACTGCCCTTTATAATATCGAGCTGTAATTGCATGAAAAAGTCATTTTTTCCAGACTTTAGAGCCTTTTTGAGGGTCCAAACGGCCTTTTCTGGGGCCGGGACTTACCGCACGTGTGCTGGGGTGTGTGCGCGTATGTAAATTTTTCTAGATCGCTAGAATCAGAAGTCCTGGTAGCCTAGTTTCCCAAGGTTTTCCAACGCCACTGAAACCGGCTCAATCGGAGCCCGTTCTTATCCGCGTTGATAGTCCCTATCAATTGCCTCTCTAGAATGATTATATTCTTCTATTTTTCCACCATCTCTTCGCTAGTGTGAGACTAACACCCTACCGTAGCCACTCATTGGTGGGGCGTCTACGACCTGAAGATCATATGGACGTACTGCCCATTATAATATTGAGCTGTAACTGCATGAAAAGGTAGTTTTTTCCAGACTTTAGAGCCTTTTTGAGGGTCCAAACGGCCTTTTCTGGGGCCAGGACTTACCGCACGTGTGCTGGGGTGTGTGCGCGTATGAAAATTTTTCTAGATCGCTAGAATTAGAAGTCCTGGTAGTCTAGTTTCCCGAGGGCATTCCAACGCCACTGAAACCGGCTCAATCGGAGCTCGTTCTCATCCGCGTTGATAGTCCCTATCAGTTCCCTCTCTAGAATGATAATATTCTTCTATTTTTCCACCGCCTCTTCGCTAGTGTGAGACTAAAACCCTATTGTAGCCGCTCATTGGTGGGGCGTCTATGACCTGAAGACCATATGGACGTACTGCCCTTTATAATATCGAGCTGTAATTGCACAAAAAAGTAGTTTTTTCCAGACTTTAGAGCCTTTTTGAGGGTCCAAACGGCCTTTTCTGGGGCCGGGACTTACCGCACGTGTGCTGGGGTGTGTGCGCGTATGTAAATTTTTCCAGATTGCTAGAATCAGAAGTCCTGGTAGCCTAGTTTCCCGAGGGCTTTCCAACGCCACTGAAACCGGCTCAATCAGAGCTCGTTCTCATCCGCGTTGATAGTCCCTATCAATTCCCTCTCTTGAATGATTATATTCTTCTATTTTTCCCCCGTCTCTTCGCTAGTGTGAGACTAACACCCTACCGTAGCCGCTCATTGGTGGGGCTTCTACGACCTGAAGACCATATGGACGTACTGCCCTTTATAATATCGAGCTGTAATTGCATGAAAAAGTAGTTTTTTCCAGACTTTAGAGCTTTTTTGAGGGTCCAAACGGCCTTTTCTGGGGCCGGGACTTACCGCACGTGTGCTGGGGTGTGTGCGCGTATGTAAATTTTTCCAGATTGCTAGAATCAGAAGTCCTGGTAGCCTAGTTTCCCGAGGGCTTTCCAACGCCACTGAAACCGGCTCAATCAGAGCTCGTTCTCATCCGCGTTGATAGTCCCTATCAGTTCCCTCTCTAGAATGATTATATTCTTCTATTTTTCCACCGTCTCTTCGCTAGTGTGAGACTAACACCCTATCGTAGCTGCTCATTGGTGGGGCGTCTATGACCTAAAGACCATATGGACGTACTGCCCTTTATAATATCGAGCTGTAATTGCACAAAAAAGTAGTTTTTTCCAGACTTTAGAGCCTTTTTGAAGTTCGAAACGGCCTTTTCTGGGGCCGGGACTTACTGCACGTGTGCTGGGGTGTGTGCGCATATCGAGCTGTAATTGCATGAAAAAGTAGTTTTTTCCAGACTTTAGAGCCTTTTTGAGGGTCCAAACGGCCTTTTCTGGGGCCGGGACTTACCGCACGTGTGCTGGGGTGTGTGCGCGTATGTAAATTTTTCCAGATCGCTAGAATTAGAAGTCCTAGTAGCCTAGTTTCACGAGGGCTTTCCAACGCCACTGAAACCGGCTCAATCGGAGCTCGTTCTCATCCGCGTTGATAGTCTGTATCAATTCCCTCTCTAGAATGATTATATTCTTCTATTTTTCCACCGTCTCTTCACTAGTGTGAGACTAACACCCTATCGTAGCCGCTCATTGGTGGGGCGTCTATGACCTAAAGACCATATGGACGTACTGCCCTTTATAATATCGAGTTGTAATTGCGTGAAAAAGTAGTTTTTTCCAGACTTTAGAGCCTTTTTGAGGGTCCAAACGGCCTTTTCTGGGGCCGGGACTTACCGCACGTGTGCTTGGGTGTGTGCGCGTATGTAAATTTTTCCAGATTGCAAGAATCAGAAGTCCTGGTAGCCTAGTTTCCCGAGGGCTTTCCAACGCCACTGAAACCGGCTCAATCAGAGCTCGTTCTCATCCGCGTTGATAGTCCCTATCAATTCCCTCTCTTGAATGATTATATTCTTCTATTTTTCCCCCGTCTCTTCGCTAGTGTGAGACTAACACCCTACCGTAGCCGCTCACTGGTGGGGCTTCTACGACCTGAAGACCATATGGACGTACTGCCCTTTATAATATCGAGCTGTAATTGCATGAAAAAGTAGTTTTTTCCAGACTTTAGAGCTTTTTTGAGGGTCCAAACGGCCTTTTCTGGGGCCGGGACTTACCGCACGTGTGCTGGGGTGTGTGCGCGTATGTAAATTTTTCCAGATTGCTAGAATCAGAAGTCCTGGTAGCCTAGTTTCCCGAGGGCTTTCCAACGCCACTGAAACCGGCTCAATCAGAGCTCGTTCTCATCCGCGTTGATAGTCCCTATCAATTCCCTCTCTTGAATGATTATATTCTTCTATTTTTCCCCCGTCTCTTCTCTAGTGTGAGACTAACACCCTACCGTAGCCGCTCATTGGTGGGGCGTCTACGACCTGAAGACCATATGGACGTACTGCCCTTTATAATATCGAGCTGTAATTGCATGAAAAAGTTGTTTTTTCCAGACTTTAGAGCCTTTTTGAGGGTCCAAACGGCCTTTTCTGGGGCCGGGACTTACCGCACGTGTGCTGGGGTGTGTGCACGCATGTAAATTTTTCTAGATCGCTAGAATCAGAAGTCCTGGTAGCCTAGTTTCCCAAGGGTTTCCAACGCCAGTGAAACCGGCTCAATCGGAGCTCGTTCTCATCCGCGTTGATAGTCCCTATCAATTCCCTCTCTAGAATGATTATATTCTTCTATTTTTCCACCATCTCTTCGCTAGTGTGAGACTAACACCCTACCATAGCCACTCATTGGTGGGGCGTCTACGACCTGAAGATCATATGGACGTACTGCCCATTATAATATTGAGCTGTAACTGCATGAAAAGGTAGTTTTTTCCAGACTTTAGAGCCTTTTTGAGGGTCCAAACGGCCTTTTCTGGGGCCGGGACTTACCGCACGTGTGCTGGGGTGTGTGCGCGTATGTAAATTTTTCTAGATCGCTAGAATTAGAAGTCCTGGTAGTCTAGTTTCCCGAGGGCATTCCAACGCCACTGAAACCGGCTCAATCGGAGCTCGTTCTCATCCGCGTTGATAGTCCCTATCAGTTCCCTCTCTAGAATGATAATATTCTTCTATTTTTCCACCGCCTCTTCGCTAGTGTGAGACTAAAACCCTATTGTAGCCGCTCATTGGTGGGGCGTCTATGACCTGAAGACCATATGGACGTACTGCCCTTTATAATATCGAGCTGTAATTGCACAAAAAAGTAGTTTTTTCCAGACTTTAGAGCCTTTTTGAGGGTCCAAACGGCCTTTTCTGGGGCCGGGACTTACCGCTGTGTGCTGGGGTGTGTGCGTGTATGTAAATTTTTCCAGATCGCTAGAATGAGAAGTCCTGGTAGCCTAGTTTCCCAAGGGCTTTCCAACGCCACTGAAACCGGCTCAATCGGAGCTCGTTCTCATCCGCGTTGATAGTCCCTATCAATTCCCTCTCTAGAATGATTATATTCTTCTATTTTTCCACTGTCTCTTCGCTAGTGTGAGACTAACACCCTACCGTAGCCGCTCATTGGTGGGGCCTCTATGACCTGAAGACCATATGGACGTACTGCCCATTATAATATCGAGTTGTAATTGCATGAAAAAGTAGTTTTTTCCAGACTTTAGAGCATTTTTGAGGGTCCAAACGGCCTTTTCTGGGGCCGGGACTTACCGCACATGTGCTGGGGTGTGTGCGCGTATGTAAATTTTTCCAGATCGCTAGAATTAGAAGTCCTTGTAGCCTAGTTTGCCAAGGGCTTTCCAACGCCACTGAAACCGGCTCAATCGGAGCTCGTTCTCATCCGCGTTGATAGTCCCTATCAGTTCCCTCTCTAGAATGATTATATTCTTCTATTTTTCCACCGTCTCTTCGCTAGTGTGAGACTAACACCCTATCGTAGCTGCTCATTGGTGGGGCGTCTATGACCTAAAGACCATATGGACGTACTGCCCTTTATAATATCGAGCTGTAATTGCACAAAAAAGTAGTTTTTTCCAGACTTTAGAGCCTTTTTGAAGGTCGAAACGGCCTTTTCTGGGGCCGGGACTTACTGCACGTGTGCTGGGGTGTGTGCGCATATGTAAATTTTTCCAGATTGCTAGAATTAGAAGTCCTGGTAGCCTAGTTTCTCCAGGGCTTTCCAACGCCACTGAAACCGGCTCAATCAGAGCTCGTTCTCATCCGTGTTGATAGTCCCTATCAATTCCCTCTCTAAAATGATTATATTCTTCTATTTTTCCACCGTCTCTACGCTAGTGTGAGACTAACACCCTATCGTAGCCGCTAATTGGTGGGGCGTCTATGACCTGAAGACCATATGGACGTACTGCCCTTTATAATATCGAGTTGTAATTGCATGAAAAATATAGTTTTTTCCAGACTTTAGAGCCTTTTTGAGGGTCCAAACGGCCTTTTCTGGGGCCGGGACTTACCGCACGTGTGCTGGGGTGTGTGCGCATATGTAAATTTTTCCAGGTCGCTAGAATTAGAAGTCCTGGTAGCCTAGTTTCCCGAGGGCTTTCCAAAGCCACTGAAACCGGCTCAATCGGAGCTCGTTCTCATCCGCGTTGATAGTCCCTATCAATTCCCTCTCTAGAATGATTATATTCTTCTATTTTTCCACTGTCTCTTCGCTAGTGTGAGACTAACACCCTACCGTAGCCGCTCATTGGAGGGGCCTCTATGACCTGAAGACCATATGGACGTACTGCCCATTATAATATCGAGTTGTAATTGCATGAGAAAGTAGTTTTTTCCAGACTTTAGAGCCTTTTTGAGGGTCCAAACGGCCTTTTCTGGGGCCGGGACTTACCGCACGTGTGCTTGGGTGTGTGCGCGTATGTAAATTTTTCCAGATCGCTAGAATCAGAAGTCCTGGTAGCCTAGTTTCCCGAGGGCTTTCCAATGCCACTGAAACCGGCTCAATCAGAGCTCGTTCTCATCCGCGTTGATAGTCCCTATCAATTCCCTCTCTTGAATGATTATATTCTTCTATTTTTCCACCGTCTCTTCGCTAGTGTGAGACTAACACCCTACCGTAGCCACTCATTGGTGGGGCGTCTACGACCTGAAGATCATATGGACGTACTGCCCATTATAATATTGAGCTGTAACTGCATGAAAAGGTAGTTTTTTCCAGACTTTAGAGCCTTTTTGAGGGTCCAAACGGCCTTTTCTGGGGCCGGGACTTACCGCACGTGTGCTGGGGTGTGTGCGCGTATGTAAATTTTTCTAGATCGCTAGAATTAGAAGTCCTGGTAGTCTAGTTTCCCGAGGGCATTCCAACGCCACTGAAACCGGCTCAATCGGAGCTCGTTCTCATCCGCGTTGATAGTCCCTATTAGTTCCCTCTCTAGAATGATAATATTCTTCTATTTTTCCACCGCCTCTTCGCTAGTGTGAGACTAAAACCCTATTGTAGCCGCTCATTGGTGGGGCGTCTATGACCTGAAGACCATATGGACGTACTGCCCTTTATAATATCGAGCTGTAATTGCACAAAAAAGTAGTTTTTTCCAGACTTTAGAGCCTTTTTGAGGGTCCAAACGGCCTTTTCTGGGGCCGGGACTTACCGCTGTGTGCTGGGGTGTGTGCGTGTATGTAAATTTTTCCAGATCGCTAGAATGAGAAGTCCTGGTAGCCTAGTTTCCCAAGGGCTTTCCAACGCCACTGAAACCGGCTCAATCGGAGCTCGTTCTCATCCGCGTTGATAGTCCCTATCAATTCCCTCTCTAGAATGATTATATTCTTCTATTTTTCCACTGTCTCTTCGCTAGTGTGAGACTAACACCCTACCGTAGCCGCTCATTGGTGGGGCCTCTATGACCTGAAGACCATATGGACGTACTGCCCATTATAATATCGAGTTGTAATTGCATGAAAAAGTAGTTTTTTCCAGACTTTAGAGCCTTTTTAAGGGTCCAAACGGCCTTTTCTGGGGCCGGGACTTACCGCACATGTGCTGGGGTGTGTGCGCGTATGTAAATTTTTCCAGATCGCTAGAATTAGAAGTCCTTGTATCCTAGTTTGCCAAGGGCTTTCCAACGCCACTGAAACCGGCTCAATCGGAGCTCGTTCTCATCCGCGTTGATAGTCCCTATCAGTTCCCTCTCTAGAATGATTATATTCTTCTATTTTTCCACCGTCTCTTCGCTAGTGTGAGACTAACACCCTATCGTAGCTGCTCATTGGTGGGGCGTCTATGACCTAAAGACCATATGGACGTACTGCCCTTTATAATATCGAGCTGTAATTGCACAAAAAAGTAGTTTTTTCCAGACTTTAAAGCCTTTTTGAAGGTCGAAACGGCCTTTTCTGGGGCCGGGACTTACTGCACGTGTGCTGGGGTGTGTGCGCATATGTAAATTTTTCCAGATTGCTAGAATTAGAAGTCCTGGTAGCCTAGTTTCTCCAGGGCTTTCCAACGCCACTGAAACCGGCTCAATCAGAGCTCGTTCTCATCGGTGTTGATAGTCCCTATCAATTCCCTCTCTAAAATGATTATATTCTTCTATTTTTCCACCGTCTCTTCGCTAGTGTGAGACTAACACCCTATCGTAGCCGCTAATTGGTGGGGCGTCTATGACCTGAAGACCATATGGACGTACTGCCCTTTATAATATCGAGTTGTAATTGCATGAAAAATATAGTTTTTTTCAGACTTTAGAGCCTTTTTGAGGGTCCAAACGGCCTTTTCTGGGGCCGGGACTTACCGCACGTGTGCTGGGGTGTGTGCGCATATGTAAATTTTTCCAGGTCGCTAGAATTAGAAGTCCTGGTAGCCTAGTTTCCCGAGGGCTTTCCAAAGCCACTGAAACCGGGTCAATCGGAGCTCGTTCTCATCCGCGTTGATAGTCCCTATCAATTCCCTCTCTAGAATGATTATATTCTTCTATTTTTCCACTGTCTCTTCGCTAGTGTGAGACTAACACCCTACCGTAGCCGCTCATTGGAGGGTCCTCTATGACCTGAAGACCATATGGACGTACTGCCCATTATAATATCGAGTTGTAATTGCATGAGAAATTAGTTTTTTCCAGACTTTAGAGCCTTTTTGAGGGTCCAAACGGCCTTTTCTGGGGCCGGGACTTACCGCACGTGTGCTTGGGTGTGTGCGCGTATGTAAATTTTTCCAGATCGCTAGAATCAGAAGTCCTGGTAGCCTAGTTTCCGGAGGGCTTTCCAATGCCACTGAAACCGGCTCAATCAGAGCTCGTTCTCATCCGCGTTGATAGTCCCTATCAATTCCCTATCTTGAATGATTATATTCTTCTATTTTTCCACCGTCTCTTCGCTAGTGTGAGACTAACACCCTACCGTAGCCGCTCATTGGTGGGGCGTCTACGACCTGAAGACCATATGGACGTACTACCCTTTATAATATCGAGCTGTAATTGCATGAAAAAGTAGTTTTTTCCAGACTTTAGAGCGTTTTTGAGGGTCCAAACGGCCTTTTCTGGGGCCGGGACTTACCGCACGTGTGCTAGGGTGTGTGCGCGTATGTATATTTTTCCAGATCGCTAGAATCAGAAGTCTTGGTAGCCTAGTTTCCCGAGGGCTTTCCAACGCCACTGAAACCGGCTGAATCAGAGCTCGTTCTCATCCGCGTTCATAGTCCCTATCAATTCCCTCTCTTGAATGATTATATTCTTCTATTTTTCCACCGTCTCTTCGCTAGTGTGAGACTAACACCCTACCATAGCCTCTCATTGGTGGGGCGTCTATGACCTGAAGACCATATGGACGTACTGCCCTTTATAATATCGAGCTATAATTGCATGAAAAAGTAGTTTTTTCAGGATTTAAGAGCATTTTTGAGGGTCCAAACGGCCTTTTCTGGGGCCGGGACTTACCGCACGTGTGCTGGGGTGTGTCTGCGTATGTAAATTTTTCCAGATCGCTAGAATTAGAAGTCCTCGTAGCCTAGTTTCGCGAGGGCTTTCCAACGCCACTGAAACCGGCTCAATCGGAGCTCGTTCTCATCCGCGTTGATAGTCCGTATCAATTCCCTCTCTAGAATGATTATATTCTTCTATTTTTCCACCGTCTCTTCACTAGTGTGAGACTAACACCCTATCGTAGCCGCTCATTGGTGGGGCGTCTATGACCTGAAGACCATATGGACGTACTGCCCTTTATAATATCGAGCTGTAATTGCACAAAAAAGTAGTTTTTTCCAGACTTTAGAGCCTTTTTGAGGGTCGAAACGGCCTTTTCTGGGGCCGGGACTTACCGCATGTGTGCTGGGGTGTGTGCGCATATGTAAATTTTTCCAGATCGCTAGAATTAGAAGTCCTGGTAGCCTAGTTTCCCGAGGGCTTTCCAACGCCACTGAAACCAGCTCACTCAGAGCTCGTCCTCATCCGCGTTGATAGTCTCTATCAATTCCCTCTCTAGAATGATTATATTCTTCTATTTTTCCACCGTCTCTTCGCTAGTGTGAGACTAACACCCTATCATAGCCGCTCATTGGTGGGGTGTCTACGACCTGAAGACCATATGGACGTACTGCCCTTTATAATATCGAGCTGTAATTGCACGAAAAAGTAGTTTTTTCCAGACTTTAGAGCCTTTTTGAGGGTCCAAACGGCCTTTTCTGGGGCCGGGACTTACCGCACGTGTGCTTCGGTGTGTGCGCGTATGTAAATTTTTCCAGATCGCTAGAATTAGAAGTCCTGGTAGCCTAGTTTCCCGAGGGCTTTCCAACACCACTAAAACCGGCTCAATCGGAGCTCGTTCTCATCTGCGTTGATAGTCTCTATCAATTCCCTCTCTAGAATGATTATATTCTTCTATTTTTCCACCGTCTCTTCGCTAGTGTGAGACTAACACCCTATCATAGCCGCTCATTGGTGGGGTGTCTACGACCTGAAGACCATATGGACGTACTGCCCTTTATAATATCGAGCTGTAATTGCATGAAAAAGTAGTTTTTTCCAGACTTTAGAGCCTTTTTGAGGGTCCAAACGGCCTTTTCTGGGGCCGGGACTTACCGCACGTGTGCTGGGGTGTGTGCGTGTATGTAAATTTTTCTAGATCGCTAGAATTAGAAGTCCTGGTAGCCTAGTTTCCCGAGGGCTTTCAAACGCCACTGAAACTGGCTCAATCAGAGCTCGTTCTCCTCCGCGTTGATAGTCCATAACAATTCCCTCTCTAAAATGATTATATTCTTCTATTTTTCCACCGTCTCTTTGCTAGTGTGAGACTAACACCCTATCGTAGCCGCTCATTGGTGGGGCGTCTACGACCTGAAGACCAAATGGACGTACTGCCCTTTATAATATCGAGCTGTAATTGCATGAAAAAGTAGTTTTTTCCAAACTTTAGAGCCTTTTTTAGGGTCCAAACGGCCTTTTCGGGGGCCGGGACTTACCGCACGTGTGCTGGGGTGTGTGCGCGTATGTAAATTTTTCCAGATCGCTAGAATCAGAAGTCCTGGTAGTCTAGTTTCCCGAGGGCTTTCCAACGCCACTGAAATCGGCTCAATCAGAGCTCGTTCTCATCCGCGTTGATAGTCCCTATCAATTCCCTCTCTTGAATGATTATATTCTTCTATTTTTCCACCGTCTCTTCGCTAGTGTGAGACTAACACCCTACCGTAGCCGCTCATTGGAGGGTCCTCTATGACCTGAAGACCATATGGACGTACTGCCCATTATAATATCGAGTTGTAATTGCATGAGAAATTAGTTTTTTCCAGACTTTAGAGCCTTTTTGAGGGTCCAAACGGCCTTTTCTGGGGCCGGGACTTACCGCACGTGTGCTTGGGTGTGTGCGCGTATGTAAATTTTTCCAGATCGCTAGAATCAGAAGTCCTGGTAGCCTAGTTTCCGGAGGGCTTTCCAATGCCACTGAAACCGGCTCAATCAGAGCTCGTTCTCATCCGCGTTGATAGTCCCTATCAATTCCCTATCTTGAATGATTATATTCTTCTATTTTTCCACCGTCTCTTCGCTAGTGTGAGACTAACACCCTACCGTAGCCGCTCATTGGTGGGGCGTCTACGACCTGAAGACCATATGGACGTACTACCCTTTATAATATCGAGCTGTAATTGCATGAAAAAGTAGTTTTTTCCAGACTTTAGAGCGTTTTTGAGGGTCCAAACGGCCTTTTCTGGGGCCGGGACTTACCGCACGTGTGCTAGGGTGTGTGCGCGTATGTATATTTTTCCAGATCGCTAGAATCAGAAGTCTTGGTAGCCTAGTTTCCCGAGGGCTTTCCAACGCCACTGAAACCGGCTGAATCAGAGCTCGTTCTCATCCGCGTTCATAGTCCCTATCAATTCCCTCTCTTGAATGATTATATTCTTCTATTTTTCCACCGTCTCTTCGCTAGTGTGAGACTAACACCCTACCATAGCCTCTCATTGGTGGGGCGTCTATGACCTGAAGACCATATGGACGTACTGCCCTTTATAATATCGAGCTATAATTGCATGAAAAAGTAGTTTTTTCAGGATTTAAGAGCATTTTTGAGGGTCCAAACGGCCTTTTCTGGGGCCGGGACTTACCGCACGTGTGCTGGGGTGTGTCTGCGTATGTAAATTTTTCCAGATCGCTAGAATTAGAAGTCCTCGTAGCCTAGTTTCGCGAGGGCTTTCCAACGCCACTGAAACCGGCTCAATCGGAGCTCGTTCTCATCCGCGTTGATAGTCCGTATCAATTCCCTCTCTAGAATGATTATATTCTTCTATTTTTCCACCGTCTCTTCACTAGTGTGAGACTAACACCCTATCGTAGCCGCTCATTGGTGGGGCGTCTATGACCTGAAGACCATATGGACGTACTGCCCTTTATAATATCGAGCTGTAATTGCACAAAAAAGTAGTTTTTTCCAGACTTTAGAGCCTTTTTGAGGGTCGAAACGGCCTTTTCTGGGGCCGGGACTTACCGCATGTGTGCTGGGGTGTGTGCGCATATGTAAATTTTTCCAGATCGCTAGAATTAGAAGTCCTGGTAGCCTAGTTTCCCGAGGGCTTTCCAACGCCACTGAAACCAGCTCACTCAGAGCTCGTCCTCATCCGCGTTGATAGTCTCTATCAATTCCCTCTCTAGAATGATTATATTCTTCTATTTTTCCACCGTCTCTTCGCTAGTGTGAGACTAACACCCTATCATAGCCGCTCATTGGTGGGGTGTCTACGACCTGAAGACCATATGGACGTACTGCCCTTTATAATATCGAGCTGTAATTGCACGAAAAAGTAGTTTTTTCCAGACTTTAGAGCCTTTTTGAGGGTCCAAACGGCCTTTTCTGGGGCCGGGACTTACCGCACGTGTGCTTCGGTGTGTGCGCGTATGTAAATTTTTCCAGATCGCTAGAATTAGAAGTCCTGGTAGCCTAGTTTCCCGAGGGCTTTCCAACACCACTAAAACCGGCTCAATCGGAGCTCGTTCTCATCTGCGTTGATAGTCTCTATCAATTCCCTCTCTAGAATGATTATATTCTTCTATTTTTCCACCGTCTCTTCGCTAGTGTGAGACTAACACCCTATCATAGCCGCTCATTGGTGGGGTGTCTACGACCTGAAGACCATATGGACGTACTGCCCTTTATAATATCGAGCTGTAATTGCATGAAAAAGTAGTTTTTTCCAGACTTTAGAGCCTTTTTGAGGGTCCAAACGGCCTTTTCTGGGGCCGGGACTTACCGCACGTGTGCTGGGGTGTGTGCGTGTATGTAAATTTTTCTAGATCGCTAGAATTAGAAGTCCTGGTAGCCTAGTTTCCCGAGGGCTTTCAAACGCCACTGAAACTGGCTCAATCAGAGCTCGTTCTCCTCCGCGTTGATAGTCCATAACAATTCCCTCTCTAAAATGATTATATTCTTCTATTTTTCCACCGTCTCTTTGCTAGTGTGAGACTAACACCCTATCGTAGCCGCTCATTGGTGGGGCGTCTACGACCTGAAGACCAAATGGACGTACTGCCCTTTATAATATCGAGCTGTAATTGCATGAAAAAGTAGTTTTTTCCAAACTTTAGAGCCTTTTTTAGGGTCCAAACGGCCTTTTCGGGGGCCGGGACTTACCGCACGTGTGCTGGGGTGTGTGCGCGTATGTAAATTTTTCCAGATCGCTAGAATCAGAAGTCCTGGTAGTCTAGTTTCCCGAGGGCTTTCCAACGCCACTGAAATCGGCTCAATCAGAGCTCGTTCTCATCCGCGTTGATAGTCCCTATCAATTCCCTCTCTTGAATGATTATATTCTTCTATTTTTCCACCGTCTCTTCGCTAGTGTGAGACTAACACCCTACTGTAGCCGCTCATTGGTGGGGCGTCTACGACCTGAAGACCATATGGACGTACTGCCCTTTATAATATCGAGCTGTAATTGCATGAAAAAGTAGTTTTTTCCAGACTTTAGAGCCTTTTTGAGGGTCCAAACGGCCTTTTCTGGGGCCGGGACTTACCGCACGTGTGCTGGGGTGTGTGCGCGTATGTAAATTTTTCTAGATCGCTAGAATCAGAAGTCCTGGTAGCCTAGTTTCCCGAGGGTTTCCAACGCCACTGAAACCGGCTCAATCGGAGCTCGTTCTCATCCGCGTTGATAGTCCCTATCAATTCCCTCTCTAGAATGATTATATTCTTCTATTTTTCCACCATCTCTTCGCTAGTGTGAGACTAACACCCTACCGTAGCCGCTCACTGGTGGGGCCTCTATGACCTGAAGACCAAATGGACGTACTGCCCTTTATAATATTGAGCTGTAATTGCATGAAAAAGTAGTTTTTTCCAGACTTTAGAGCCTTTTTGAGGGTCCAAACGGCCTTTTCTGGGGCCGGGACTTACCGCACGTGTGCTGGGGTGTGTGCGTGTATGTAAATTTTTCCAGATCGCTAGAATCAAAAGTCCTGGTAGCCTAGTTTCCCGAGGGCTTTCCAACGCCACGGAAACCGGCTCAATCAGAGCTCGTTCTCATCTGTGTTGATAGTCCCTATCAATTGCCTCTCTTGAATGATTATATTCTTCTATTTTTCCACCGTCTCTTCGCTAGTGTGAGACTAACACCCTACCGTAGCCGCTCATTGGTGGGGCGTCTACGACCTGAAGACCATATGGACGTACTGCCCTTTATAATATCGAGCTGTAATTGCATGAAAAAGTAGTTTTTTCCAGACTTTAGAGCCTTTTTGAGGGTCCAAACGGCCTTTTCTGGGGCCGGGACTTACCGCACGTGTGCTGGGGTGTGTGCGCATATGTAAATTTTTCCAGATCACTAGAATCAGAAGTCTTGGTAGCCTAGTTTCCCGAGGGCTTTCCAACGCCACTGAAACCGGCTCAATCAGAGCTCGTTCTCATCCGCGTTGATAGTCCCTATCAATTCCCTCTCTTGAGTGATTATATTCTTCTATTTTTCCACCGTCTCTTCGCTAGTGTGAGACTAACACCCTACCGTAGCCGCTCATTGGTGGGGCGTCTACGACCTGAAGACCATATGGACGTACTGCCCTTTATAATATCGAGCTGTAATTGCATGAAAAAGTAGTTTTTTCCAGACTTTAGAGCCTTTTTGAGGGTCCAAACGGCCTTTTCTGGGGCCGGGACTTACCGCACGTGTGCTGGGGTGTGTGCGCGTATGTAAATTTTTCCAGATCACTAGAATCAGAAGTCTTGGTAGCCTAGTTTCCCGAGGGCTTTCCAACGCCACTGAAACCGGCTCAATCAGAGCTCGTTCTCATCCGCGTTGATAGTCCCTATCAATTCCCTCTCTTGAGTGATTATATTCTTCTATTTTTCCACCGTCTCTTCGCTAGTGTGAGACTAACGCCCTACCGTAGCCGCTCATTGGTGGGGCATCTATGACCTGAAGACCATATGGACGTACTGCCCTTTATATTATCGAGCTGTAATTGCATGAAAAAGTAGTTTTTTCAGGACTTAAGAGCCTTTTTGAGGGTCCAAACGGCCTTTTCTGGGGCCGGGACTTACCGCACATGTGCTGGGGTGTGTGCGTGTATGTAAATTTTTCTAGATCGCTAGAATTAGAAGTCCTGGTAGCCTAGTTTCCCAAGGGCTTTCCAACGCCACTGAAACCTGCTCAATCGGAGCTCGTTCTCATCCGCGTTGATAGTCCCTATCAGTTCCCTCTCTAGAATGATTATATTCTTATATTTTTCCACCATCTCTTCGCTAGTGTGAGACTAACACCCTACCATAGCCGCTCATTGGAGGGGCCTCTATGACCTGAAGACCATATGGACGTACTGCCCATTATAATATCGAGCTGTAATTGCATGAAAAAGTAGTTTTTTCCAGACTTTAGAGCCTTTTTGAGCGTCCAAACGGCCTTTTCTGGGGCCGTGACTTACCGCACGTGTGCTGGGGTGTGTGCGCATATGTAAATTTTTCCAGATCGCTAGAATTAGAAGTCCTGGTAGCCTAGTTTCCCCAGGGCTTTCCAACGCCACTGAAACCGGCTCAATCGGAGCTCGTTCTCATCCACGTTGATAGTCCCTATCAATTCCCTCTCTAAAATGATTATATTCTTCTATTTTTCCACCATCTCTTCGCTAGTGTGAGACTAACACCCTATCGTAGCCGCTCATTGGTGGGGTGTCTATGACCTGAAGACCAAATGGATGTACTGCCCTTTATAATATCCAGCTGTAATTACACGAAAAAGTACTTTTTTCCAGACTTTAGAGCCTTTTTGAGGGTCCAAACAGCCTTTTCTGGGGCCGGGACTTACCACACGTGTGTTGGGGTGTGTGCGCGTATGTAAATTTTTCCAGATCGCTAGAATTAGAAGTCCTGGTAGCCTAGTTTCCCGATGGCTTTCCAACGCCACTAAAACCGGCTCAATCGGAGCTCGTTCTCATCCGCGTTGATAGTCACTATCAATTCCCTCTCTAGAATGATTATATTCTTCTATTTTTCCACCGTCTCTTCGCTAGTGTGAGACTAACACCCTATCATAGCCGCTCATTGTTGGGGTGTCTACGACCTGAAGACCATATGGACGTACTGCCCTTTATAATATCGAGCTGTAATTGCATGAAAAAGTAGTTTTTTCCAGACTTTAGAGCCTTTTTGAGGGTCCAAACGGAATTTTCTGGGGCCGGGACTTACCGCACGTGTGCTGGGGTGTGTGCGCGTATGTAAATTTTTCCAGATCGCTTGAATCAGAAGTGCTGGTACCCTAGTTTCCCGAGGGCTTTCCAATGCCACAAAAACCGGCTCAATAGGAGCTCGTCCTCATCCGCGTTGATGGTCCCTATCAATTCCCTCTCTAGAATGATTATATTCTTCTATTTTTCCACCGTCTCTTCGCTAGTGTGAGACTAACACCCTACCGTAGCCGCTCATTGGTGGGGCCTCTATGACCTGAAGACCATATGGACGTACTGCCCTTTATAATATCGAGCTCTAATTGCATGAAAAAGTAGTTTTTTCCACACTTTAGAGCCTTTTTGAGGGTCCAAACGGCCTTTTCTGGGGCCGGGACTTACCGCACGTGTGCTGGGGTGTGTGCGCGTATGTAAATTTTTCCAGATCGCTAGAATTAGAAGTCCTCGTAGCCTAGTTTCGCGAGGGCTTTCCAACGCCACTGAAACCGGCTCAATCGGAGCTCGTTCTCATCCGCGTTGATAGTCCCTATCAATTCACTCTCTAGAATGATTATATTCTTCTATTTTTCCACCGTCTCTTCACAAGTGTGAGACTAACACCCTATCGTAGCCGCTCATTGGTGGGGCGTCTATGACCTGAAGACCATATGGACGTACTGCCCTTTATAATATCGAGCTGTAATTTCACAAAAAAGTAGTTTTTTCCAGACTTTAGAGCCTTTTTGAGGGTCGAAACGGCCTTTTCTGGTGCCGGGACTTACCGCACGTGTGCTGGGGTGTGTGCGCATATGTAAATTTTTCCAGATCGCTAGAATTAGAAGTCCTGGTAGCCTAGTTTTTCGAGGGCTTTCCAACGCCACTGAAACCGGCTCACTCAGAGCTCGTTCTCATCCGCGTTGATAGTCCCTAACAATTCCCTCTCTAAAACGATTATATTCTTCTATTTTTCCACCATCTCTTCGCTAGGGTGAGACTAACACCCTACCGTAGCCGCTCATTGGTGGGTAGTCCATGACCTGAAGACCATATGGACGTACTGCCCTTTATAATATCGAGCTGTAATTGCATGAAAAAGTAGTTTTTTCCAGACTTTAGAGCCTTTTTGAGGGTCCAAACGGCCTTTTCTGGGGCCGGGACTTACCGCACGTGTGCTGGGGTGTGTGCGCGTATGTAAATTTTTCCAGATCGCTAGAATCAGAAGTCCTGGTAGCCTAGTTTCTCGAGGGCTTTCCAACGCCACTGAAACCGGCTCAATCAGAGCTCGTTCTCATCCGCGTTGATAGTCCCTATCAATTCCCTCTCTTGAATGATTATATTCTTCTATTTTTCCACCGTCTCTTCGCTAGTGTGAGACTAACACCCTACCGTAGCCTCTCATTGGTGGGGCGTCTACGACCTGAAGACCATATGGACGTACTGCCATTTATATTATCGAGCTGTAATTGCATGAAAAAGTTGTTTTTTCAGGACTGAAGAGCCTTTTTGAGGGTCCAAACGGCCTTTTCTGGGGCCGGGACTTACCGCACGTGTGCTGGGGTGTGTGCGTGTATGTAAATTTTTCTAGATCGCTAGAATTAGAAGTCTTGGTAGCCTAGTTTCCCGAGGGCTTTATAACGCCACTGAAACCTGCTCAATCGGAGCTCGTTCTCATACGCGTTGATAGTCCCTATCAGTTCCCTCTCTAGAATGATTATATTCTTATATTTTTCCACCGTCTCTTCTCTAGTGTGAGACTAACACCCTACTGTAGCCGCTCATTGGTCGGGCCTCTATGACCTGAAGACCATATGGACGTACTGCCCATTATAATATCGAGCTGTAATTGCATGAAAAAGTAGTTTTTTCTAGACTTTAGAGCCTTTTTGAGGGTCCAAACGGCCTTTTCTGGGGTCGGGACTTACCGCACGTGTGCTGGGGTGTGTGCGCATATGTAAATTTTTCCAGATAGCTAGAATTAGAAGTACTGGTAGCCTAGTTTCCCCAGGCCTTTCCAACGCCACTGAAATCGGCTCAATCGGAACTCGTTCTCATCCGCGTTGATAGTCCCTATCAATTCCCTCTCTAAAATATTTATATTCTTCTATTTTTCCAACGTCTCTTCGCTAGTGTGAGACTAACACCCTATCGTAGCCGCTCATTGGTGGGGCGTCTATGACCTAAAGACCATATGGACGTACTGCCCTTTATAATATCGAGCTGTAATTGCACGAAAAAGTAGTTTTTTCCAGACTTTAGAGCCTTTTTGAGGGTCGAAACGGCCTTTTCTGGGGCCGGGACTTACCGCACGTGTGTTGGGGTGTGTGCGCATATGTAAATTTTTGTAGATCGCTAGAATTAGAAGTCCTGGTAGCCTAGTTTCCCGAGGGCTTTCCAACGCCACTGAAACCGGCTCAATCGGAGCTCGTTCTCATCCGCGTTGATAGTCTCTATCAATTCCCTCTCTAGAATGATTATATTCTTCTATTTTTCCACCGTCTCTTCGCTAGTGTGAGACTAACACCCTATCATAGCCGCTCATTGGTGGGGCGTCTACGACCTGAAGACCATATGGACGTACTGCCCTTCATAATATCGAACTGTAATTGCATGAAAAAGTGGTTTTTTCCAGACTTTAGAGCCTTTTTGAGGGTCCAAATGGCCTTTTCTGGGGCTAGGACTTACCACACGTGTGCTGGGGTGTGTGCGCATATGTAAATTTTTCCAGATCGCTAGAATTAGAAGTCCTGGTAGCCTAGTTTCCCGAGGGCTTTCCAACGCCACTGAAACCGGCTCAATCGGAGCTCGTTCTCATCCGCGTTGATAGTCCCTATCAATTCCCTCTCTAAAATGATTATATTCTTCTATTTTTCCACCGTCTCTTCGCTAGTGTGAGACTAACACCCTATCGTAGCCGCTCATTGGTGGGGCGTCTATGACCTGAAGACCATATGGACGTACTGCCCTTTATAATATCGAGCTGTAATTGCACAAAAAAGTAGTTTTTTCCAGACTTTAGAGCCTTTTTGAGGGTCCAAACGGAATTTTCTGGGGCCGGGACTTACCGCACGTGTGCTGGGGTGTGTGCGCGTATGTAAATTTTTCCAGATTGCTCGAATCAGAACTGCTGGTAGCCTTGTTTCCCAAGGGCTTTCCAATGCTACTAAAACCGGCTCAATAGGAGCTCGTCCTCATCCGCGTTGATAGTCCCTATCAATTCCCTCTCTAGAATGATTATATTCTTCTATTTTTCCACCGTCTCTTTGCTAGTGTGAGACTAACACCCTACCGTAGCCACTCATTGGTGGGGCCTCTATGACCTGAAGACCATATGGACATACTGCCCTTTATAATATCGAGTTGTAATTGCGCAAAAAAGTAGTTTTTTCCAGACTTTAGAGCCTTTTTGAGAGTCCAAACGGCCTTTTCTGGGGCCGGGACTTACCGCACATGTGCTGGGGTGTGTGCGCGTATGTAAATTTTTCCAGATCGCTAGAATTAGAAGTCCTCGTAGCCTAGTTTCGCGAGGGCTTTCCAACGCCACTAAAACCGGCTCAATCGGAGCTCGTTCTCATCCGCGTTGATAGTCCCTATCAATTCCCTCTCTAGAATGATTATATTCTTCTATTTTTCCACCGTCTCTTCACTAGTGTGAGACTAACACCCTATTGTAGCCGCTCATTGGTGGGGCGTCTATGACCTGAAGACCATATGGACGTACTGCCCTTTATAATATCGAGCTGTATTGCACAAAAAAGTAGTTTTTTCCAGACTTTAGAGGCTTTTTTATGGTCGTAACGGCCTTTTCTGGGGCCGGGACTTACCGCACGTGTGCTGGGGTGTGTGCGCATATGTAAATTTTTCCAGATCGCTAGAATTAGAAGTCCTGGTAGCCTAGTTTCCCGAGGGCTTTCCAACGCCACTGAAACCGGCTCACTCAGAGCTCGTTTTCATCCGCGTTGATAGTCCCTAACAATTCCCTCTCTAAAATGATTATATTCTTCTATTTTTCCACCATCTCTTCGCTAGGGTGAGACTAACACCCTACCGTAGCCGCTCATTGGTGGGTAGTCCATGACCTAAAGACCATATGGACGTACTGCCCTTTATAATATCGAGCTGTAATTGCATGAAAAAGTAGTTTTTTCCAGACTATAGAGCCTTTTTGAGGGTCCAAACGGCCTTTTCTGGGGCCGGGACTTACCGCACGTGTGCTGCGGTGTGTGCGCGTATGTAAATTTTTCCAGATCGCTAGAATCAGAAGTCCTGGTAGCCTAGTTTCCCGAGGGCTTTCCAACGCCACTGAAACCGGCTCAATCAGAGCTCGTTCTCATCCGCGTTGATAGTCCCTATCAATTCCCTCTCTTGAATGATTATATTCTTCTATTTTTCCACCGTCTCTTCGCTAGTGTGAGACTAACACCCTACCGTAGCCTCTCATTGGTGGGGCGTCTACGACTTGAAGACCATATGGACGTACTGCCATTTATATTATCGAGCTGTAATTGCATGAAAAATTAGTTTTTTCAGGACTTAAGAGCCTTTTTGAGGGTCCAAACGGCCTTTTCTGGGGCCGGGACTTACCGCACGTGTGCTGGGGTGTGTGCGTGTATGTAAATTTTTCTAGATCGCTAGAATTAGAAGTCCTGGTAGCCTAGTTTCCCGAGGGCTTTCTAACGCCACTGAAACCTGCTCAATCGGAGCTCGTTCTCATCCGCGTTGATAGTCCCTATCAGTTCCCTCTCTAGAATGATTATATTCTTATATTTTTCCACCGTCTCTTCTCTAGTGTGAGACTAACACCCTACTGTAGCTGCTCATTGGTGGGGCCTCTATGACCTGAAGACCATATGGACGTACTACCCATTATAATATCGAGCTGTAATTGCATGAAAAAGTAGTTTTTTCCAGACTTTAGAGCCTTTTTGAGGGTCCAAACGGCCTTTTCTGGGGCCGGGACTTACCGCACGTGTGCTGGGGTGTGTGCGCATATGTAAATTTATCCAGATCGCTAGAATTAGAAGTACTGGTAGCCAAGTTTCCCCAGGCCTCTCCAACGCCACTGAAATCGGCTCAATCGGAGCTCGTTCTCATCCGCGTTGATAGTCCCTATCAATTCCCTCTCTAAAATATTTATATTCTTCTATTTTTCCACTGTCTCTTCGCTAGTGTGAGACTAACACCCTATCGTAGCCGCTCATTGGTGGGGCGTCTATGACCTGAAGACCATATGGACGTACTGCTCTTTATAATATCGAGCTGTAATTGCACAAAAAAGTAGTTTTTTTAGACTTTAGAGCCTTTTTGAGGGTCCAAACGGCCTTTTCTGGGGCCGGGACTTACCGCACGTGTGTTGGGGTGTGTGCGCATATGTAAATTTTTCTAGATCACTAGAATTAGAAGTTCTGGCAGCCTAGTTTCCCGAGGGCTTTCCAACGCCACTGAAACCGGCTCAATCGGAGCTCGTTCTCATCCGCGTTGATAGTCTCTATCAATTCCCTCTCTAGAATGATTATATTCTTCTATTTTTCCACCGTCTCTTCGCTAGTGTGAGACTAACACCCTATCATAGCCGCTCATTGGTGGGGCGTCTACGACCTGAAGACCATATGGACGTACTGCCCTTTATAATATCGAGCTGTAATTGCATGAAAAAGTGGTTTTTTCCAGACTTTAGAGCCTTTTTGAGGGTCCGAATGGCCTTTTCTGGGGCCAGGACTTACCGCACGTGTGCTGGGGTGTGTGCGCATATGTAAATTTTTCCAGATCACTAGAATTAGAAGTCCTGGTAGCCTAGTTTCCCGAGGGCTTTCCAACGCCACTGAAACCGGCTCAATCGGAGCTCGTTCTCATCCGCGTTGATAGTCCCTATCAATTCCCTCTCTAAAATGATTATATTCTTCTATTTTTCCACCGTCTCTTTGCTAGTGTGAGACTAACACCCTATCGTAGCCGCTCATTGGTGGGGCGTCTATGACCTGAAGACCATATGGACGTACTGCCCTTTATAATATCGAGCTGTAATTGCACAAAAAAGTAGTTTTTTCCAGACTTTAGAGCCTTTTTGAGGGTCCAAACAGAATTTTCTGGGGCCGGGACTTATCGCACGTGTGATGGGGTGTGTGCGCGTATGTAAATTTTTCCAGATCGCTCAAATCAGAAGTGCTGGTAGCCTAGTTTCCCAAGGGCTTTCCAATGCCACTAAAACCGGCTCAATAGGAGCTCGTCCTCATCCGCGTTGATAGTCCCTATCAATTCCCTCTCTAGAATGATTATATTCTTCTATTTTTCCACCGTCTCTTCGCTAGTGTGAGACTAACACCCTACCGTAGCCGCTCATTGGTGGGGCCTCTATGACCTGAAGACCATATGGACATACTGCCCTTTATAATATCGAGCTGTAATTGCACAAAAAAGTAGTTTTTTCCAGACTTTAGAGCCTTTTTGAGGGTCCAAACGGCCTTTTCTGGGGCCGGGACTTACCGCACGTGTGCTGGGGTGTGTGCGCGTATGTAAATTTTTCCAGATCGCTAGAATTAGAAGTCCTCGTAGCCTAGTTTCGCGAGGGCTTTCCAACGCAACTGAAACCGGCTCAATCGGAGCTCGTTATCATCCGCGTTGATAGTCCCTATCAATTCCCTCTCTAGAATGATTATATTCTTCTATTTTTCCACCGTCTCTTCACTAGTGTGAGACTAACACCCTATCGTAGCCGCTCATTGGTGGGGCGTCTATGACCTGAAGACCATATGGACGTACTGCCCTTTATAATATCGAGCTGTATTGCACAAAAAAGTAGTTTTTTCCAGACTTTAGAGGCTTTTTTAGGGTCGTAACGGACTTTTCTGGGGCCGGGACTTACCGCACGTGTGCTGGGGTGTGTGCGCATATGTAAATTTTTCCAGATCGCTAGAATTAGAAGTCCTGGTAGCCTAGTTTCCCGAGGGCTTTCCAACGCCACTGAAACTGGCTCACTCAGAGCTCGTTCTCATCCGCGTTGATAGTCCCTAACAATTGCCTCTCTAAAACGATTATATTCTTCTATTTTTCCACCATCTCTTCGCTAGGGTGAGACTAACACCCTACCGTAGCCGCTCATTGGTGGGTAGTCCATGACCTGAAGACCATATGGACGTACTGCCCTTTATAATATCGAGCTGTAATTGCATGAAAAAGTAGTTTTTTCCAGACTTTAGAGCCTTTTTGAGGGTCCAAACGGCCTTTTCTGGGGCCGGGACTTACCGCACGTGTGCTGGGGTGTGTGCGCGTATGTAAATTTTTCTAGATCGCTAGAATCAGAAGTCCTGGTAGCCTAGTTTCCCGAGGGCTTTCCAACGCCACTGAAACTGGCTCAATCAGAGCTCGTTCTCATCCGCGTTGATAGTCCCTATCAATTCCCTCTCTTGAATGATTATATTCTTCTATTTTTCCACCGTCTCTTCGCTAGTGTGAGACTAACACCCTACCGTAGCCTCTCATTGGTGGGGCGTCTACGACCTGAAGACCATATGGACGTACTGCCAATTATATTATCGAGCTGTAATTGCATGAAAAAGTAGTTTTTTCAGGACTTAAGAGCCTTTTTGAGGGTCCAAACGGCCTTTTCTGGGGCCGGGACTTACCGCACGTGTGCTGGGGTGTGTGCGTGTATGTAAATTTTTCTAGATCACTAGAATTAGAAGTCCTGGTAGCCTAGTTTCCCGAGGGCTTTCTAACGCCACTGAAACCTGCTCAATCGGAGCTCGTTCTCATCCGCGTTGATAGTCCCTATCAGTTCCCTCTCTAGAATGATTATATTCTTATATTTTTCCACCGTCTCTTCTCTAGTGTGAGACTAACACCCTACTGTAGCCGCTCATTGGTGGGGCCTCTATGACCTGAAGACCATATGGACGTACTGCCCATTATAATATCGAGCTGTAATTGCATGAAAAAGTAGTTTTTTCCAGACTTTAGAGCCTTTTTGAGGGTCCAAACAGCCTTTTCTGGGGCCGGGACTTACCGCACGTGTGCTGGGGTGTGTGCGCATATGTAAATTTTTCCAGATCGCTAGAATTAGAAGTACTGGTAGCCTAGTTTCCCCAGGCCTTTCCAACGCCACTGAAATCGGCTCAATCGGAGCTCGTTCTCATCTGCGTTGATAGTCCCTATCAATTCCCTCTCTAAAATATTTATATTCTTCTATTTTTCCACCGTCTCTTCGCTAGTGTGAGACTAACACCCTATCGTAGCCGCTCATTGGTGGGGCGTCTATGACCTGAAGACCATATGGACGTACTGCCCTTTATAATATCGAGCTGTAATTGCAGGAAAAAGTAATTTTTTCCAGACTTTATAGCCTTTTTGAGGGTCCAAACGGCCTTTTCTGGGGCCGGGACTTACCGCACGTCTGTTGAGGTGTGTGCGCATATGTAAATTTTTCTAGATCACTAGAATCAGAAGTCCTGGTAGCCTAGTTTCCCAAGGGCTTTCCAACGCCACTGAAACCAGCTCAGTCGGAGCTCGTTCACATCCGCGTTGATAGTCTCTATCAATTCCCTCTCTAGAATGATTATATTCTTCTATTTTTCCACCGTCTCTTTGCTAGTGTGAGACTAACAACCTATCATAGCCGCTCATTGGTGGGGCGTCTACGACCTGAAGACCATATGGACGTACTGCCCTTTATAATATCGAGCTGTAATTGCATGAAAAAGTGGTTTTTTTCAGACTTTAGAGCCTTTTTGAGGGTCCAAATGGCCTTTTCTGGGGCCAGGACTTACCGCACGTGTGCTGGGGTGTGTGCGCATATGTAAATTTATCCAGATCGCTAGAATTAGAAGTACTGGTAGCCAAGTTTCCCCAGGCCTCTCCAACGCCACTGAAATCGGCTCAATCGGAGCTCGTTCTCATCCGCGTTGATAGTCCCTATCAATTCCCTCTCTAAAATATTTATATTCTTCTATTTTTCCACTGTCTCTTCGCTAGTGTGAGACTAACACCCTATCGTAGCCGCTCATTGGTGGGGCGTCTATGACCTGAAGACCATATGGACGTACTGCCCTTTATAATATCGAGCTGTAATTGCACAAAAAAGTAGTTTTTTTAGACTTTAGAGCCTTTTTGAGGGTCCAAACGGCCTTTTCTGGGGCCGGGACTTACCGCACGTGTGTTGGGGTGTGTGCGCATATGTAAATTTTTCTAGATCACTAGAATTAGAAGTTCTGGCAGCCTAGTTTCCCGAGGGCTTTCCAACGCCACTGAAACCGGCTCAATCGGAGCTCGTTCTCATCCGCGTTGATAGTCTCTATCAATTCCCTCTCTAGAATGATTATATTCTTCTATTTTTCCACCGTCTCTTCGCTAGTGTGAGACTAACACCCTATCATAGCCGCTCATTGGTGGGGCGTCTACGACCTGAAGACCATATGGACGTACTGCCCTTTATAATATCGAGCTGTAATTGCATGAAAAAGTGGTTTTTTCCAGACTTTAGAGCCTTTTTGAGGGTCCGAATGGCCTTTTCTGGGGCCAGGACTTACCGCACGTGTGCTGGGGTGTGTGCGCATATGTAAATTTTTCCAGATCACTAGAATTAGAAGTCCTGGTAGCCTAGTTTCCCGAGGGCTTTCCAACGCCACTGAAACCGGCTCAATCGGAGCTCGTTCTCATCCGCGTTGATAGTCCCTATCAATTCCCTCTCTAAAATGATTATATTCTTCTATTTTTCCACCGTCTCTTTGCTAGTGTGAGACTAACACCCTATCGTAGCCGCTCATTGGTGGGGCGTCTATGACCTGAAGACCATATGGACGTACTGCCCTTTATAATATCGAGCTGTAATTGCACAAAAAAGTAGTTTTTTCCAGACTTTAGAGCCTTTTTGAGGGTCCAAACAGAATTTTCTGGGGCCGGGACTTATCGCACGTGTGATGGGGTGTGTGCGCGTATGTAAATTTTTCCAGATCGCTCAAATCAGAAGTGCTGGTAGCCTAGTTTCCCAAGGGCTTTCCAATGCCACTAAAACCGGCTCAATAGGAGCTCGTCCTCATCCGCGTTGATAGTCCCTATCAATTCCCTCTCTAGAATGATTATATTCTTCTATTTTTCCACCGTCTCTTCGCTAGTGTGAGACTAACACCCTACCGTAGCCGCTCATTGGTGGGGCCTCTATGACCTGAAGACCATATGGACATACTGCCCTTTATAATATCGAGCTGTAATTGCACAAAAAAGTAGTTTTTTCCAGACTTTAGAGCCTTTTTGATGGTCCAAACGGCCTTTTCTGGGGCCGGGACTTACCGCACGTGTGCTGGGGTCTGTGCGCGTATGTAAATTTTTCCAGATCGCTAGAATTAGAAGTCCTCGTAGCCTAGTTTCGCGAGGGCTTTCCAACACAACTGAAACCGGCTCAATCGGAGCTCGTTATCATCCGCGTTGATAGTCCCTATCAATTCCCTCTCTAGAATGATTATATTCTTCTATTTTTCCACCGTCTCTTCACTAGTGTGAGACTAACACCCTATCGTAGCCGCTCATTGGTGGGGCGTCTATGACCTGAAGACCATATGGACGTACTGCCCTTTATAATATCGAGCTGTATTGCACAAAAAAGTAGTTTTTTCCAGACTTTAGAGGCTTTTTTAGGGTCGTAACGGCCTTTTCTGGGGCCGGGACTTACCGCACGTGTGCTGGGGTGTGTGCGCATATGTAAATTTTTCCAGATCGCTAGAATTAGAAGTCCTGGTAGCCTAGTTTCCCGAGGGCTTTCCAACGCCACTGAAACCGGCTCACTCAGAGCTCGTTCTCATCCGCGTTGATAGTCCCTAACAATTCCCTCTCTAAAACGATTATATTCTTCTATTTTTCCACCATCTCTTCGCTAGGGTGAGACTAACACCCTACCGTAGCCGCTCATTGGTGGGTAGTCCATGACCTGAAGACCATATGGACGTACTGCCCTTTATAATATCGAGCTGTAATTGCATGAAAAAGTAGTTTTTTCCAGACTTTAGAGCCTTTTTGAGGGTCCAAACGGCCTTTTCTGGGGCCGGGACTTACCGCACGTGTGCTGGGGTGTGTGCGCGTATGTAAATTTTTCTAGATCGCTAGAATCAGAAGTCCTGGTAGCCTAGTTTCCCGAGGGCTTTCCAACGCCACTGAAACTGGCTCAATCAGAGCTCGTTCTCATCCGCGTTGATAGTCCCTATCAATTCCCTCTCTTGAATGATTATATTCTTCTATTTTTCCACCGTCTCTTCGCTAGTGTGAGACTAACACCCTACCGTAGCCTCTCATTGGTGGGGCATCTACGACCTGAAGACCATATGGACGTACTGCCAATTATATTATCGAGCTGTAATTGCATGAAAAAGTAGTTTTTTCAGGACTTAAGAGCCTTTTTGAGGGTCCAAACGGCCTTTTCTGGGGCCGGGACTTACCGCACGTGTGCTGGGGTGTGTGCGTGTATGTAAATTTTTCTAGATCACTAGAATTAGAAGTCCTGGTAGCCTAGTTTCCCGAGGGCTTTCTAACGCCACTGAAACCTGCTCAATCGGAGCTCGTTCTCATCCGCGTTGATAGTCCCTATCAGTTCCCTCTCTAGAATGATTATATTCTTATATTTTTCCACCGTCTCTTCTCTAGTGTGAGACTAACACCCTACTGTAGCCGCTCATTGGTGGGGCCTCTATGACCTGAAGACCATATGGACGTACTGCCCATTATAATATCGAGCTGTAATTGCATGAAAAAGTAGTTTTTTCCAGACTTTAGAGCCTTTTTGAGGGTCCAAACAGCCTTTTCTGGGGCCGGGACTTACCGCACGTGTGCTGGGGTGTGTGCGCATATGTAAATTTTTCCAGATCGCTAGAATTAGAAGTACTGGTAGCCTAGTTTCCCCAGGCCTTTCCAACGCCACTGAAATCGGCTCAATCGGAGCTCGTTCTCATCTGCGTTGATAGTCCCTATCAATTCCCTCTCTAAAATATTTATATTCTTCTATTTTTCCACCGTCTCTTCGCTAGTGTGAGACTAACACCCTATCGTAGCCGCTCATTGGTGGGGCGTCTATGACCTGAAGACCATATGGACGTACTGCCCTTTATAATATCGAGCTGTAATTGCAGGAAAAAGTAATTTTTTCCAGACTTTATAGCCTTTTTGAGGGTCCAAACGGCCTTTTCTGGGGCCGGGACTTACCGCACGTCTGTTGAGGTGTGTGCGCATATGTAAATTTTTCTAGATCACTAGAATTAGAAGTCCTGGTAGCCTAGTTTCCCAAGGGCTTTCCAACGCCACTGAAACCAGCTCAGTCGGAGCTCGTTCACATCCGCGTTGATAGTCTCTATCAATTCCCTCTCTAGAATGATTATATTCTTCTATTTTTCCACCGTCTCTTTGCTAGTGTGAGACTAACACCCTATCATAGCCGCTCATTGGTGGGGCGTCTACGACCTGAAGACCATATGGACGTACTGCCCTTTATAATATCGAGCTGTAATTGCATGAAAAAGTGGTTTTTTTCAGACTTTAGAGCCTTTTTGAGGGTCCAAATGGCCTTTTCTGGGGCCAGGACTTACCGCACGTGTGCTGGGGTGTGTGCGCATATGTAAATTTTTCCAGATCGCTAGAATTAGAAGTCCTGGTAGCCTAGTTTCCCAAGGGCATTCCAACGCCACTGAAACCGGCTCAATCGGAGCTCGTTCTCATCCGCGTTGATAGTCCCTAACAATTCCCTCTCTAAAATGATTATATTCTTCTATTTTTCCACCGTCTCTTCGCTAGTGTGAGACTAACACCCTACCGTAGCCGCTCATTGGTGGGGCCTCTATGACCTGAAGACCATATGGACGTACTGCCCATTATAATATCGAGCTGTAATTGCACGAAAAAGTAGTTTTTTCCAGACTTTAGAGCCTTTTTGAGGGTCCAAACGGCCTTTTCTGGGGCCGGGACTTACCGCACGTGTGCTGGGGTGTGTGCGCATATGTACATTTTTCCAGATCGCTAGAATTAGAAGTCCTGGTAGCCTAGTTTCCCTAGGGCTTTCCAACGCCACTGAAACCGGCTCAATCGGAGCTCGTTCTCATCCGCGTTGATAGTCCCTATCAATTCCCTCTCTAAAATAATTATATTCTTCAATTTTTCCACCGTCTCTTCGCTAGTGTGAGACTAACACCCTATCGTAGCCGCTCATTTGTGTGGCGTCTATGACCTGAGGACCATATGGACGTACTGCCCTTTATAATATCGAGCTGTAATTGCACGAAAAAGTAGTTTTTTCCAGACTTTAGAGCCTTTTTTAGGGTCCAAACAGCATTTTCTGGGGCCGGGACTTACCGCACGTGTGTTGGGGTGTGTGCGCATATGTAAATTTTTCTAGATCGCTAGAATTAGAAGTCCTGGTAGCCTAGTTTCCCGAGGGCTTTCCAACGCCACTGAAACTGGCTCAATTAGCGCTCGTTCTCATCCGCGTTGATAGTCCCTAACAATTCCCTCTCTAAAATGATTATATTCTTCTATTTTTCCACCGTCTCTTCGCTAGTGTGAGACTAACACCCTATCTTAGCCGCTCATTTTTGGGGCATCTATGACCTGAAGACCATATGGACGTACTGCCCTTTATAATATCGAGCTGTAATTGCATGAAAAAGTAGTTTTTTCCACACTTTAGAGCCTTTTTGAGGGTCCAAACGGCATTTTCTGGGGCCTGGACTTACCGCACATGTGCTGGGGTGTGTGCGCGTATGTAAATTTTTCCAGATCGCTAGAATCAGAAGTCCTGGTAGCCTAGTTTCCCGAGGGCTTTCCAACGCCACTGAAACCGGCTCAATAGGAGCTCGTTCTCATCCGCGTTGATTGTCCCTATCAATTCCCTCTCTAGAATGATTATATTCTTCTATTTTTCCACCGTCTCTTTGCTAGTGTGAGACTAACACCCTACCGTAGCCGCTCATTGGTGGGGCCTCTATGACCTGAAGACCATATGGACGTACTGCCCTTTATAATATCGAGCTGTAATTGCACAAAAAAGTAGTTTTTTCCAGACTTTAGAGCCTTTTTGAGGGTCGAAACGGCCTTTTCTGGGGCCGGGACTTACCGCACGTGTGCTGGGGTGTGTGCACATATGTAAATTTTTCCAGATCGCTAGAATTAGAAGTCCTGGTAGCCTAGTTTCCCGAGGTCTTTCCAACGCCACTGAAACCGGCTCACTCAGAGCTCGTTCTCATCCGCGTTGATAGTCCCTAACAATTCCCTCTCTAAAATGATTATATTCTTCTATTTTTCCACCATCTCTTCGCTAGGGTGAGACTAACACCCTACCGTAGCCGCTCATTGGTGGGTAGTCCATGACCTGAAGACCATATGGACGTACTGCCCTTTATAATATCGAGCTGTAATTGCATGAAAAAGTAGTTTTTTCCAGACTTTAGAGCCTTTTTAAGGGTCCAAACAGCCTTTTCTGGGGCCGGGACTTACCGCACGTGTGCTGGGGTGTGTGCGCGTATGTAAATTTTTCCAGATCGCTAGAATCAGAAGTCCTGGTAGCCTAGTTTCCCGAGGGCTTTCCAACGCCACTGAAACCGGCTCAATCAGAGCTCGTTCTCATCCGCGTTGATAGTCCCCATCAATTCCCTCTCTTGAATGATTATATTCTTCTATTTTTCCACCGTCTCTTCGCTAGTGTGAGACTAACACCCTACCGTAGCCACTCATTGGTGTGGCGTCTACGACCTGAAGACCATATGGACGTACTGCCCTTTATATTATCGAGCTGTAATTGCATGAAAAAGTAGTTTTTTCAGGACTTAAGAGCCTTTTTGAGGGTCCAAACAGCCTTTTCTGGGGCCGGGACATACCGCACGTGTGCTGGGGTGTGTGCGTGTATGTAAATTTTTCTAGATCGCTAGAATTAGAAGTCCTGGTAGCCTAGTTTCCTGAGGGCTTTCTAACGCCACTGAAACCTGCTCAATCGGAGCTCGTTCTCATCCGCGTTGATAGTCCCTATCTGTTCCCTCTCTAGAATGATTATATTCTTATATTTTTCCGCCGTCTCTTCGCTAGTGTGAGACTAACACCCTACCGTAGCCGCTCATTGGTGGGGCCTCTATGACCTGAAGACCATATGGACGTACTGCCCATTATAATATCGAGCTGTAATTGCATGAAAAAGTAGTTTTTTCCAGACTTTAGAGCCTTTTTGAGGGTCCAAACGGCCTTTTCTGGGGCCGGGACTTACCGCACGTGTGCTGGGGTGTGTGCGCATATGTAAATTTTTCCAGATCGCTAGAATTAGAAGTCCTGGTACCCTAGTTTCCCCAGGCCTTTCCAACGCCACTGAAACCGGCTCAATCGGAGCTCGTTCTCATCCTCGTTGATAGTCCCTATCAATTCCCTCTCTAAAATATTTATATTCTTCTATTTTTCCACCGTCTCTTCGCTAGTGTGAGACTAACACCCTATCGTAGCCGCTCATTAGTGGGGCGTCTATGACCTGAAGACCATATGGACGTACTGCCCTTTATAATATCGAGCTGTAATTGCATGAAAAAGTAGTTTTTTCCAGACTTTAGAGCCTTTTTGAGGGTCCAAACGGCCTTTTCTGGGGCCGGGACTTACCGCACATGTGTTGGGGTGTGTGCGCATATGTAAATTTTTCTAGATCGCTAGAATTAGAAGTCCTGGTAGCCTAGTTTCCCGAGGGCTTTCCAACGCCACTGAAACCGGCTCAATCGGAGCTCGTTCTCATCCGCGTTGATAGTCTCTATCAATTCCCTCTCTAGAATGATTATATTCTTCTATTTTTCCACCGTCTCTTCGCTAGTGTGAGACTAACACCCTATCATAGCCGCTCATTGGTCGGGCGTCTATGACCTGAAGACCATATGGACGTACTCCCCTTTATAATATCAAGCTGTAATTGCATGAAAAAGTGGTTTTTTTCCAGACTTTAGAGCCTTTTTGAGGGTCCAAATGGCCTTTTCTGGGGCCGGGACTTACCGCACGTGTGCTGGGGTGTGTGCGTGTATGTAAATTTTTCCAGATCGCTAGAATTAGAAGTCCTGGTAGCCTAGTTTCCCGAGGGCTTTCCAACACCACTGAAACCGGCTCAATCAGAGCTCGTTCTCATCCGCGTTGATAGTCCCTAACAATTCCCTCTCTAAAATGATTATATTCTTCTATTTTTCCACCGTCTCTTCGCTAGTGTGAGACTAACACCCTATCGTAGCCGCTCATTGGTGGGGCGTCTATGACCTGAAGACCATATGGACGTACTGCCCTTTATAATATCGAGCTGTAATTGCATGAAAAAGTAGTTTTTTCCAGACTTTAGAGCCTTTTTGAGGGTCCAAACGGAATTTTCTGGGGCCGGGACTTACCGCACGTGTGCTGGGGTGTGTGCGCGTATGTAAATTTTTCCAGATCGCTCGAATCAGAAGTCCTGGTAGCCTAGTTTCCCGAGGGCTTTCCAATGCCACTAAAACCGGCTCAATAGGAGCTCGTCCTCATCCGCGTTGATAGTCCCTATCAATTCCCTCTCTAGAATGATTATATTCTTCTATTTTTCCACCGTCTCTTCGCTAGTGTGAGACTAACACCCTACCGTAGCCGCTCATTGGTGGGGCCTCTATGACCTGAAGACCATATGGACGTACTGCCCTTTATAATATCAAGCTGTAATTGCACAAAAAAGTAGTTTTTTCCAGACTTTAGAGCCTTTTTGAGGGTCCAAACGGCCTTTTCTGGGGCCGGGACTTACCGCACGTGTGCTGGGGTGTGTGCGCGTATGTAAATTTTTCCAGATCGCTAGAATTAGAAGTCCTCGTAGCCTAGTTTCGCGAGGGCTTTCCAACGCCACTGAAACTGGCTCAATCAGAGCTCGTTCTCATCCGCGTTGATAGTCCCTAACAATTCCCTCTCTAAAATGATTATATTCTTCTATTTTTCTGCCGTCTCTTCACTAGTGTGAAACTAACACCCTATCGTAGCCGCTCATTGGTGTGGCGTCTATGACCTGAAGACCATATGGACGTACTGCCCTTTATAATATCGAGCTGTAATTGCATGAAAAAGTAGTTTTTTCCAGACTTTAGAGCTTTTTTGAGGGTCCAAACGACCTTTTCTGGGGCCGGGACTTACCGCACGTGTGCTGGGGTGGGTGCGTGTATGTAAATTTTTCTAGATCGCTAGAATTAGAAGTCCTGGTAGCCTAGTTTCCCGAGGGCTTTCTAACGCCACTGAAACCTGCTCAATCGGAGCTCGTTCTCATCTGCGTTGATAGTCCCTATCAGTTCCCTCTCTAGAATGATTATATTCTTATATTTTTCAACCGTCTCTTCGCTAGTGTGAGACTAACACCCTACCGTAGCCGCTCATTGGTGGGGCCTCTATGACCTGAAGACCATATGGACGTACTGCCCATTATAATATCGAGCTGTAATTGCATGAAAAAGTAGTTTTTTCCAGACTTTAGAGCCTTTTTGAGGGTCCAAACGGCCTTTTCTGGGGCCGGGACATACCGCACGTGTGCTGGGGTGTGTGCGCATATGTAAATTTTTCCAGATCGCTAGAATTAGAAGTCCTGGTAGCCTAGTTTCCCCAGGGCTTTCCAACGCCACTGAAACCGGCTCAATCGGAGCTCGTTCTCATCCGCGTTGATAGTCCCTATCAATTCCCTCTCTAAAATAATTATATTCTTCTATTTTTCCACCGTCTCTTCGCTAGTGTGAGACTAACACCCTACTGTAGCCACTCATTGGTGTGGCGTCTACGACCTGAAGACCATATGGACGTACTGCCCTTTATATTATCGAGCTGTAATTGCATGAAAAAGTAGTTTTTTCAGGACTTAAGAGCCTTTTTGAGGGTCCAAACAGCCTTTTCTGGGGCCGGGACATACCGCACGTGTGCTGGGGTGTGTTCGTGTATGTAAATTTTTCTAGATCGCTAGAATTAGAAGTCCTGGTAGCCTAGTTTCCCGAGGGCTTTCTAACGCCACTGAAACCTGCTCAATCGGAGCTCGTTCTCATCCGCGTTGATAGTCCCTATCTGTTCCCTCTCTAGAATGATTATATTCTTATATTTTTCCGCCGTCTCTTCGCTAGTGTGAGACTAACACCCTACCGTAGCCACTCATTGGTGGGGCCTCTATGACCTGAAGACCATATGGACGTACTGCCCATTATAATATCGAGCTGTAATTGCATGAAAAAGTAGTTTTTTCCAGACTTTAGAGCCTTTTTGAGGGTCCAAACGGCCTTTTCTGGGGCCGAGACTTACCGCACGTGTGCTGGGGTGTGTGCGCATATGTAAATTTTTCCAGATCGCTAGAATTAGAAGTCCTGGTAGCCTAGTTTCCCCAGGCCTTTCCAACGCCACTGAAACCGGCTCAATCGGAGCTCGTTCTCATCCGCGTTGATAGTCCCTATCAATTCCCTCTCTAAAATATTTATATTCTTCTATTTTTCCACCGTCTCTTCGCTAGTGTGAGACTAACACCCTATCGTAGCTGCTCATTAGTGGGGCGTCTATGACCTGAAGACCATATGGACGTACTGCCCTTTATAATATCGAGCTGTAATTGCATGAAAAAGTAGTTTTTTCCAGACTTTAGAGCCTTTTTGAGGGTCCAAACGGCCTTTTCTGGGGCCGGGACTTACCGCACATGTGTTGGGGTGTGTGCGCATATGTAAATTTTTCTAGATCGCTAGAATTAGAAGTCTTGGTAGCCAAGTTTCCCGAGGGCTTTCCAACGCCACTGAAACCGGCTCAATCGGAGCTCGTTCTCATCCGCGTTGATAGTCTCTATCAATTCCCTCTCTAGAATGATTATATTCTTCTATTTTTCCACCGTCTCTTCGCTAGTGTGAGACTAACACCCTATCATAGCCGCTCATTGGTCGGGCGTCTACGACCTGAAGACCATATGGACGTACTGCCCTTTATAATATCGAGCTGTAATTGCATGAAAAAGTGGTTTTTTCCAGACTTTAGAGCCTTTTTGAGGGTCCAAATGGCCTTTTCTGGGGCCGGGACTTACCGCACGTGTGCTGCGGTGTGTGCGTGTATGTAAATTTTTCCAGATCGCTAGAATTAGAAGTCCTGGTAGCCTAGTTTCCCGAGGGCTTTCCAACACCACTGAAACCGGCTCAATCAGAGCTCGTTCTCATCCGCGTTGATAGTCCCTAACAATTCCCTCTCTAAAATGATTATATTCTTCTATTTGTCCACCGTCTCTTCGCTAGTGTGAGACTAACACCCTACCGTAGCCGCTCATTGGTGGGGCCTCTATGACCTGAAGACCATATGGACGTACTGCCCATTATAATATCGAGCTGTAATTGCATGAAAAAGTAGTTTTTTCCAGACTTTAGAGCCTTTTTGAGGGTCCAAACGGCCTTTTCTGGGGCCGGGACTTACCGCACGTGTGCTGGGGTGTGTGCGCATATGTAAATTTTTCCAGATCGCTAGAATTAGAAGTCCTGGTAGCCTAGTTTCCCCAGGGCTTTCCAACGCCACTGAAACCGGCTCAATCGGAGCTCGTTCTCATCCGCGTTGATAGTCCCTATCAATTCCCTCTCTAAAATAATTATATTCTTCTATTTTTCCACCGTCTCTTCGCTAGTGTGAGACTAACACCCTACTGTAGCCACTCATTGGTGTGGCGTCTACGACCTGAAGACCATATGGACGTACTGCCCTTTATATTATCGAGCTGTAATTGCATGAAAAAGTAGTTTTTTCAGGACTTAAGAGCCTTTTTGAGGGTCCAAACAGCCTTTTCTGGGGCCGGGACATACCGCACGTGTGCTGGGGTGTGTGCGTGTATGTAAATTTTTCTAGATCGCTAGAATTAGAAGTCCTGGTAGCCTAGTTTCCCGAGGGCTTTCTAACGCCACTGAAACCTGCTCAATCGGAGCTCGTTCTCATCCGCGTTGATAGTCCCTATCTGTTCCCTCTCTAGAATGATTATATTCTTATATTTTTCCGCCGTCTCTTCGCTAGTGTGAGACTAACACCCTACCGTAGCCACTCATTGGTGGGGCCTCTATGACCTGAAGACCATATGGACGTACTGCCCATTATAATATCGAGCTGTAATTGCATGAAAAAGTAGTTTTTTCCAGACTTTAGAGCCTTTTTGAGGGTCCAAACGGCCTTTTCTGGGGCCGAGACTTACCGCACGTGTGCTGGGGTGTGTGCGCATATGTAAATTTTTCCAGATCGCTAGAATTAGAAGTCCTGGTAGCCTAGTTTCCCCAGGCCTTTCCAACGCCACTGAAACCGGCTCAATCGGAGCTCGTTCTCATCCGCGTTGATAGTCCCTATCAATTCCCTCTCTAAAATATTTATATTCTTCTATTTTTCCACCGTCTCTTCGCTAGTGTGAGACTAACACCCTATCGTAGCTGCTCATTAGTGGGGCGTCTATGACCTGAAGACCATATGGACGTACTGCCCTTTATAATATCGAGCTGTAATTGCATGAAAAAGTAGTTTTTTCCAGACTTTAGAGCCTTTTTGAGGGTCCAAACGGCCTTTTCTGGGGCCGGGACTTACCGCACATGTGTTGGGGTGTGTGCGCATATGTAAATTTTTCTAGATCGCTAGAATTAGAAGTCTTGGTAGCCAAGTTTCCCGAGGGCTTTCCAACGCCACTGAAACCGGCTCAATCGGAGCTCGTTCTCATCCGCGTTGATAGTCTCTATCAATTCCCTCTCTAGAATGATTATATTCTTCTATTTTTCCACCGTCTCTTCGCTAGTGTGAGACTAACACCCTATCATAGCCGCTCATTGGTCGGGCGTCTACGACCTGAAGACCATATGGACGTACTGCCCTTTATAATATCGAGTTGTAATTGCATGAAAAAGTGGTTTTTCCAGACTTTAGAGCCTTTTTGAGGGTCCAAATGGCCTTTTCTGGGGCCGGGACTTACCGCACGTGTGCTGCGGTGTGTGCGTGTATGTAAATTTTTCCAGATCGCTAGAATTAGAAGTCCTGGTAGCCTAGTTTCCCGAGGGCTTTCCAACACCACTGAAACCGGCTCAATCAGAGCTCGTTCTCATCCGCGTTGATAGTCCCTAACAATTCCCTCTCTAAAATGATTATATTCTTCTATTTGTCCACCGTCTCTTCGCTAGTGTGAGACTAACACCCTATCGTAGCCGCTCATTGGTGGGGCGTCTATGACCTGAAGACCATATGGACGTACTGCCCTTTATAATATCGAGCTGTAATTGCATGAAAAAGTAGTTTTTTCCAGACTTTAGAGCCTTTTTGAGGGTCCAAACGGAATTTTCTGGGACCGGGACTTACCGCACGTGTGCTGGGGTGTGTGCGCGTATGTAAATTTTTCCAGATCGCTCGAATCAGAAGTCCTGGTAGCCTAGTTTCCCGAGGGCTTTCCAATGCCACTAAAACCGGCTCAATAGGAGCTCGTCCTCATCCGCGTTGATAGTCCCTATCAATTCCCTCTCTAGAATGATTATATTCTTCTATTTTTCCACCGTCTCTTCGCTAGTGTGAGACTAACACCCTACCGTAGCCGCTCATTGGTGGGGCCTCTATGACCTGAAGACCATATGGACGTACTGCCCTTTATAATATCGAGCTGTAATTGCACAAAAAAGTAGTTTTTTCCAGACTTTAGAGCCTTTTTGAGGGTCCAAACGGCCTTTTCTGGGGCCGGAACTTACCGCACGTGAGCTGGGGTGTGTGCGCGTATGTAAATTTTTCCAGATCGCTAGAATTAGAAGTCCTCGTAGCCTAGTTTCGCGAGGGCTTTCCAACGCCACTGAAACTGGCTCAATCAGAGCTCGTTCTCATCCGCGTTGATAGTCCCTAACAATTCCCTCTCTAAAATGATTATATTCTTCTATTTTTCCGCCGTCTCTTCACTAGTGTGAAACTAACACCCTATCGTAGCTGCTCATTGGTGTGGCGTCTATGACCTGAAGACCATATGGACGTACTGCCCTTTATAATATCGAGCTGTAATTGCATGAAAAAGTAGTTTTTTCCAGACTTTAGAGCTTTTTTGAGGGTCCAAACGACCTTTTCTGGGGCCGGGACTTACCGCACGTGTGCTGGGGTGGGTGCGTGTATGTAAATTTTTCTAGATCGCTAGAATTAGAAGTCCAGGTAGCCTAGTTTCCCGAGGGCTTTCTAACGCCACTGAAACCTGCTCAATCGGAGCTCGTTCTCATCTGCGTTGATAGTCCCTATCAGTTCCCTCTCTAGAATGATTATATTCTTATATTTTTCAACCGTCTCTTCGCTAGTGTGAGACTAACACCCTACCGTAGCCGCTCATTGGTGGGGCCTCTATGACCTGAAGACCATATGGACGTACTGCCCATTATAATATCGAGCTGTAATTGCATGAAAAAGTAGTTTTTTCCAGACTTTAGAGCCTTTTTGAGGGTCCAAACGGCCTTTTCTGGGGCCGGGACTTACCGCACGTGTGCTGGGGTGTGTGTGCATATGTAAATTTTTCCAGATCGCTAGAATTAGAAGTCCTGGTAGCCTAGTTTCCCCAGGGCTTTCCAACGCCACTGAAACCGGCTCAATCGGAGCTCGTTCTCATCCGCGTTGATAGTCCCTATCAATTCCCTCTCTAAAATAAGTATATTCTTCTATTTTTCCATCGTCTCCTTGCTAGTGTGAGACTAACACTCTATCGTAGCCGCTCATTGGTGGGGCGTCTATGACCTGAAGACCATATGGACGTACTGCCCTTTATAATATCGAGCTGTAATTGCATGAAAAAGTAGTTTTTTCCAGACTTTAGAGCCTTTTTGAGGGTCCAAACGGCCTTTTCTGGGGCCGGGACTTACCGCACGTGTGTTGGGGTGTGTGCGCATATGTAAATTTTTCTAGATCGCTAGAATTAGAAGTCCTGGTAGCCTAGTTTCCCGAGGGCTTTCCAACGCCACTGAAACCGGCTCAATCAGAGCTCGTTCTCATCCGCGTTGATAGTCCCTAACAATTCCCTCTCTAAAATTATTATATTCTTCTATTTTTCCACCGTCTCTTCGCTAGTGTGAGACTAACACCCTATCATAGCCGCTCATTGGTGGGGCGTATATGACCTGAAGACCATATGGACGTGCTGCCCTTTATAATATCGAGCTGTAATTGCATGAAAAAGTAGTTTTTTCCAGACTTTAGAGCCTTTTTGAGGGTCCAAACGGAATTTTCTGGGGCCGGGACTTACCGCATGTGTGTTGGGGTGTGTGCGCGTATGTAAATTTTTCCAGATCGCTAGAATCAGAAGTGCTGGTAGCCTAGTTTCCCGAGGGCTTTCCAATGCCACTAAAACCGGCTCAATAGGAGCTCATTCTCATCCGCGTTGATAGTCCCTATCAATTCCCTCTCTAGAATGATTATATTCTTCTATTTTTCCACCGTCTCTTCGCTAGTGTGAGACTAACACCCTACCGTAGCGGCTCATTGGTGGGGCCTCTATGAACTGAAGACCATATGGACGTACTGCCCTTTATAATATCGAGCTGTAATTGCACAAAAAAGTAGTTTTTTCCAGACTTTAGAGCCTTTTTTAGGGTCCAAACGGCCTTTTCTGGGGCCGGGACTTACCGCACGTGTGCTGGGGTGTGTGCGCATATGTAAATTTTTCCAGATCGCTAGAATTAGAAGTCCTGGTAGCCTAGTTTCCCGAGGGCTTTCCAACGCCACTGAAACTGGCTCAATCACAGCTCGTTCTCATCCGCGTTGATAGTCCCTAACAATTCCCTCTCTAAAATGATTATATTCTTCTATTTTTCCACCGTCTCTTCGCTAGTGTGAAACTAACACCCTATCGTAGCCGCTCATTGTTGGGGCGTCTATGACCTGAAGACCATATGGACGTACTGCCCTTTATAATATCGAGCTGTAATTGCATGAAAAAGTAGTTTTTTCCAGAGTTTAGAGCTTTTTTGAGGGTCCAAACGACCTTTTCTGGGGCCGGGACGTACCGCATGTGTGCTGGGGTGGGTGCATGTATGTAAATTTTTCTAGATCGCTAGAATCAGAAGTCCTGGTATCCTAGTTTCCCGAGGGCTTTCTAACGCCACTGAAACCTGCTCAATCGGAGCTCGTTCTCATCTGCGTTGATAGTCCCTATCAGTTCCCTCTCTAGAATGATTATATTCTTATATTTTTCCACCGTCTCTTCGCTAGTGTGAGACTAACACCCTACCGTAGCCGCTCATTGGTGGGGCCTCTATGACCTGAAGACCATATGGACGTACTGCCCATTATAATATCGAGCTGTAATTGCATGAAAAAGTAATTTTTTCCAGACTTTAGAGCCTTTTTGAGGGTCCAAACGGCCTTTTCTGGGGCCGGGACTTACCGCACGTGTGCTGGGGTGTGTGCGCATATGTAAATTTTTCCAGATCGCTAGAATTAGAAGTCCTGGTAGCCTAGTTTCCCCAGGGCTTTCCAACGCCACTGAAACCGGCTCAATCGGAGCTCGTTCTCATCCGCGTTGATAGTCCCTATCAATTCCCTCTCTAAAATAATTATATTCTTCTATTTTTCCACCGTCTCTTTGCTAGTGTGAGACTAACACTCTATCGTAGCCGCTCATTGGTGGGGCGTCTATGACCTGAAGACCATATGGACGTACTGCCCTTTATAATATCGAGCTGTAATTGCACGAAAAAGTAGTTTTTTCCAGACTTTAGAGCCTTTTTGAGGGTCCAAACGGCCTTTTCTTGGGCCGGGACTTACCGCACGTGTGTTGGGGTGTGTGCGCATATGTAAATTTTTCTAGATCGCTAGAATTAGAAGTCCTGGTAGCCTAGTTTCCCGAGGGCTTTCCAACGCCACTGAAACCGGCTCAATCGGAGCTCGTTCTCATCCGCGTTGATAGTCTCTATCAGTTCCCTCTCTAGAATGATTATATTCTTCTATTTTTCCACCATCTCTTCGCTAGTGTGAGACTAACACCCTATCATAGCCGCTCATTGGTGGGGCGTCTACGACCTGAAGACAATATGGACGTACTGCCCTTTTTAATATCGAGCTGTAATTGCATGAAAAAGTAGTTTTTTCCAGACTTTAGAGCCTTTTTTAGGGTCCAAATGGCCTTTTCTGGGGCCGGGACTTACAGCACGAGTGCTGGGGTGTGTGCGTGTATGTAAATTTTTCCAGATCGCTAGAATTAGAAGTCCTGGTAGCCTAGTTTCCCGAGGGCTTTCCAACACCACTGAAACCGGCTCAATCAGAGCTCGTTCTCATCCGCGTTGATAGTCCCTAACAATTCCCTCTCTAAAATAATTATATTCTTCTATTTTTCCACCGTCTCTTCGCTAGTGTGAGACTAACACCCTATCATAGCCGCTCATTGGTGGGGCGTCTATGACCTGAAGACCATATGGACGTGCTGCCCTTTATAATATCGAGCTGTAATTGCATGAAAAAGTAGTTTTTTCCAGACTTTTGAGCCTTTTTGAGGGTCCAAACGGAATTTTCTGGGGCCGGGACTTACCGCATGTGTGTTGGGGTGTGTGCGCGTATGTAAATTTTTCCAGATCGCTAGAATCAGAAGTGCTGGTAGCCTAGTTTCCCGAGGGCTTTCCAATGCCACTAAAACCGGCGCAATAGGAGCTCATTCTCATCCGCGTTGATAGTCCCTATCAATTCCCTCTCTAGAATGATTATATTCTTCTATTTTTCCACCGTCTCTTCGCTAGTGTGAGACTAACACCTTACCGTAGCTGCTCATTGGTGGGGCCTCTATGACCTGAAGACCATATGGACGTACTGCCCTTTATAATATCGAGCTGTAATTGCACAAAAAAGTAGTTTTTTTCCAAACTTTAGAGCCTTTTTGAGGGTCCAAACGGCCTTTTCTGGGGCCGGGACTTACCGCACGTGTGTTGGGGTGTGTGCGCATATGTAAATTTTTCTAGATCGCTAGAATTAGAAGTCCTGGTAGCCTAGTTTCCCGAGGGCTTTCCAACGCCACTGAAACCGGCTCAATCGGAGCTCGTTCTCATCCGCGTTGATAGTCTCTATCAATTCCCTCTCTAGAATGATTATATTCTTCTATTTTTCCACCGTCTCTTCGCTAGTGTGAGACTAACACCCTATCATAGCCGCTCATTGGTGGGGCGTCTACGACCTGAAGACAATATGGACGTACTGCCCTTTTTAATATCGAGCTGTAATTGCATGAAAAAGTAGTTTTTTCCAGACTTTAGAGCCTTTTTTAGGGTCCAAATGGCCTTTTCTGGGGCCGGGACTTACAGCACGAGTGCTGGGGTGTGTGCGTGTATGTAAATTTTTCCAGATCGCTAGAATTAGAAGTCCTGGTAGCCTAGTTTCCCGAGGGCTTTCCAACACCACTGAAACCGGCTCAATCAGAGCTCGTTCTCATCCGCGTTGATAGTCCCTAACAATTCCCTCTCTAAAATTATTATATTCTTCTATTTTTCCACCGTCTCTTCGCTAGTGTGAGACTAACACCCTATCATAGCCGCTCATTGGTGGGGCGTCTATGACCTGAAGACCATATGGACGTGCTGCCCTTTATAATATCGAGCTGTAATTGCATGAAAAAGTAGTTTTTTCCAGACTTTAGAGCCTTTTTGAGGGTCCAAACGGAATTTTCTGGGGCCGGGACTTACCGCACGTGTGTTGGGGTGTGTGCGCGTATGTAAATTTTTCCAGATCGCTAGAATCAGAAGTGCTGGTAGCCTAGTTTCCCGAGGGCTTTCCAATGCCACTAAAACCGGCTCAATAGGAGCTCATTCTCATCCGCGTTGATAGTCCCTATCAATTCCCTCTCTAGAATGATTATATTCTTCTATTTTTCCACCGTCTCTTCGCTAGTGTGAGACTAACACCCTACCGTAGCCGCTCATTGGTGGGGCCTCTATGACCTGAAGACCATATGGACGTACTGCCCTTTATAATATCGAGCTGTAATTGCACAAAAAAGTAGTTTTTTTCCAGACTTTAGAGCCTTTTTGAGGGTCCAAACGGCCTTTTCTGGGGCCGGGACTTACCGCACGTGTGCTGGGATGTGTGCGCGTATGTAAATTTTTCCAGATCGCTAGAATTAGAAGTCCTCGTAGCCTAGTTTCGCGAGGGCTTTCCAACGCCACTGAAACCGGCTCAATCGGAGCTGGTTCTCATCCGCGTTGATAGTCCCTATCAATTCCCTCTCTAGAATGATTATATTCTTCTATTTTTCCACTGTCTCTTCACTAGTGTGAGACTAACACCCGATCGTAGCCGCTCAGTGGTGGGGCGTCTATGACCTGAAGACCATATGGACGTACTGCCCTTTATAATATCGAGCTGTAATTGCACAAAAAAGTAGTTTTTTCCAGACTTTAGAGGCTTTTTTAGGGTCGTAACGACCTTTTCTGGGGCCGGGACTTACCGCACGTGTGCTGGGGTGTGTGCGCATATGTAAATTTTTCTAGATCGCTAGAATTAGAAGTCCTGGTAGCCTAGTTTCCCGAGGGCTTTCCAACGCCACTGAAACTGGCTCAATCACAGCTCGTTCTCATCCGCGTTGATAGTCCCTAACAATTCCCTCTCTAAAATGATTATATTCTTCTATTTTTCCACCGTCTCTTCGCTAGTGTGAAACTAACACCCTATCGTAGCCGCTCATTGGTGGGGCGTCTATGACATGAAGACCATATGGACGTACTGCCCTTTATAATATCGAGTTGTAATTGCATGAAAAAGTAGTTTTTTCCAGACTTTAGAGCTTTTTTGAGGGTCCAAACGACCTTTTCTGGGGCCGGGACTTACCGCATGTGTGCTGGGGTGTGTACGCGTATGTAAATTTTTCCAGATCGCTAGAATCAGAAGTCCTAGTAGCCTAGTTTCCCGAGGGCTTTCCAACGCCACTGAAACCGGCTCAATCGGAGCTCATTCTCATCCGCGTTGATAGTCCCTATCAATTCCCTCTCTAGAATGATTATATTCTTCTATTTTTCCACCGTCTCTTCGCTAGTGTGAGACTAACACCATACCGTAGCCGCTCATTGGTGGGGCCTCTATGACCTGAAGACCATATGGACGTACTGCCCATTATAATATCGAGCTGTAATTGCATGAAAAAGTAATTTTTTCTAGACTTTAGAGCCTTTTTGAGGGTCCAAATGGCCTTTTCTGGGGCCGGGACTTACCGCATGTGTGCTGGGGTGCGTGCGTGTATGTTAATTTTTCTAGATCGCTAGAATTAGAAGTCCTGGTAGCCTAGTTTCCCGAGGGCATTCCAACGCCACTGAAACCGGCTCAATCGGAGCTCTTTCTCATCCGCGTTGATAGTCCCTATCAGTTCCCTCTCTAGAATGATTATATTCTTCTATTTTTCCACCGCCTCTTCGCTAGTGTGAGACTAACACCCTATCGTAGCCGCTCATTGGTGGGGCGTCTATGACCTGAAGACCATATGGACGTACTGCTCTTTATAATATCGAGTTGTAGTTGCACAAAAAAGTAGTTTTTTCCAGACTTTAGAGCCTTTTTGAGGGTTGAAACGGCCTTTTCTGGGGCCGGGACTTACCGCACGTGTGCTGGGGAGTGTGCACATATGTAAATTTTTACAGATCGCTAGAATTAGAAGTCCTGGTAGCCTAGTTTCCCCAGGGCTTTCCAATGCCACTGAAACCGGCTCAATCGGAGCTCGTTCTCATCCGCGTTGATAGTCCCTATCAATTCCCTCTCTAAAATGATTATATTCTTCTATTTTTCCACCGTCTCTTCGCTAGTGTGAGATTAACACCCTATCGTAGCCGCTCATTGGTGGGGCGTCTATGACCTGAAGACCATATGGACGTACTGCCCTTTATAATATCGAGCTGTAATTACATGAAAAAGTAGTTTTTTCTAGACATTAGAGCCTTTTTGAGGGTCCAAACGGCCTTATCTGGGGCCGGGACTTACCGCACGTGTGCTGGGGTGTGTGCGTGTATGTAAATTTTTCCAGATCGCTAGAATTAGAAGTCCTGGTAGCCTAGTTTCCCGAGGGCTTTCCAACGCCACTGAAACCGGCTCAATAAGAGCTCGTTCTCATCCGCGTTGATAGTCCCTAACAATTCCCTCTCTAAAATGATTATATTCTTCTATTTTTCCGCCGTCTCTTTGCTAGTGTGAGACTAACACCCTATCGTAGCCGCTCATTGGTGGGGCGTCTATGACCTGATGACCATATGGACGTACTGCCCTTTATAATATCGAGCTGTAATTGCATGAAAAAGTAGTTTTTTCCAGACTTTAGAGCCTTTTTGAGGGTCCAAACGGCATTTTCTGGGGCCGGGACTTACCGCACGTGTTTTGGGGTGTGTGCGCGTATGTAAATTTTTCCAGATCGCTAGAATTAGAAGTCCTGGTAGCCTAGTTTCCCAAGGGCTTTCCAACGCCACTGAAACCGGCTCAATAAGAGCTCGTTCTCATCCACGTTGATAGTCCCTATCAATTCCCTCTCTAGAATGATTATATTCTTCAATTTTTCCACCGTCTCTTCGCTAGTGTGAGACTAACACCCTACCGTAGCCGCTCATTGGTGGGGCCTCTATGACCTGAAGACCATATGGACGTACTGCCCTTTATAATATCGAGTTGTAATTGCATGAAAAAGTAGTTTTTTCTAGACTTTAGAGCCTTTTTGAGGGTCCAAACGGCCTTATCTGGGGCCGGGACTTACCGCACATGTGCTGGGGTGTGTGCGTGTATGTAAATTTTTCCAGATCGCTAGAATTAGAAGTCCTCGTAGCCTAGTTTCGCGAGGGCTTTCCAACGCCACTGAAACCGGCTCAATCGGAGCTCGTTCTCATCCGCGTTGATAGTCCGTATCAATTCCCTCTCTAGAATGATTATATTCTTCTATTTTTCCACCGTCTCTTCACTAGTGTGAGACTAACACCCTATCGTAGCCGCTCATTGGTGGGGCGTCTATGACCTGAAGACCATATGGACGTACTGCCCTTTATAATATCGAGCTGTAATTTCACAAAAAAGTAGTTTTTTCCAAACTTTAGAGCCTTTTTGAGGGTCCAAACGGCCTTTTCTGGGGCCGAGACATACCGCATGTGTGCTGGGGTGTGTGCGCGTATGTAAATTTTTCCAGATCGCTAGAATTAGAAGTCCTGGTAGCCTAGTTTCCCGAGGACTTTCCAACGCCACTGAAACCGGCTCACTCAGAACTCGTTCTCATCCGCGTTTATAGTCCCTAACAATTCCCTCTCTAAAATGATTATATTCTTCTATTTTTCCACCATCTCTTCGCTAGTGTGAGACTAACACCCTACCGTAGCCGCTCATTGGTGGGTAGTCTATGACCTGAAGACCATATGGATGTACTGCCCTTTATAATATCGAGCTGTAATTGCAAGAAAAAGTAGTTTTTTCCAGACTTTAGAGCCTTTTTGAGGGTCCAAACGGCCTTTTCTGGGGCCGGGACTTACCGCACGTGTGCTGGGGTGTGTGCGCGTATGTAAATTTTTCCAGATCGCTAGAATCAGAAGTCCTGGTAGCCTAGTTTCCCGAGGGCTTTCCAACGCCACTGAAACCGGCTCAATCAGAGCTCGTTCTCATCCGCGTTGATAGTCCCTATCAATTCCCTCTCTTGAATGATTATATTCTTGTATTTTTCCACCGTCTCTTCGCTAGTGTGAGACTAACACCCTACTGTAGCTGCTCATTGGAGGGGCGTCTACGACCTGAAGACCATATGGACGTACTGCCCTTTATATTATCGAGCTGTAATTGCATGAAAAAGTAGTTTTTTCAGGACTTAAGAGCCTTTTTGAGGGTCCAAACGGCCTTTTCTGGGGCCGGGACTTACCGCACGTGTGCTGGGGTGTGTGCATGTATGTAAATTTTTCTAGATCGCTAGAATTAGAAGTCCTGGTAGCATAGTTTCCCGAGGGCTTTCCAACGCCACTGAAACCTGCTCAATCGGAGCTTGTTCTCATCCGCGTTGATAGTCCCTATCAGTTCCCTCTCTAGAATGATTATATTCTTATATTTTTCCACCATCTCTTCTCTAGTGTGAGACTAACACCCTACCGTAGCCGCTCATTGGAGGGGCCTCTATGACCTGAAGACCATATGGACGTACTGCCCATTATAATATCGAGCTGTAATTGCATGAAAAAGTAGTTTTTTCCAGACTTTAGAGCCTTTTTGAGGGTCCAAACGGCCTTTTCTGGGGCCGGGACTTACCGCACGTTTGCTGGGGTGTGTGCGCATATGTAAATTTTTCCAGATCGCTAGAATTAGAAGTCCTGGTAGCCTAGTTTCCCCAGGGCTTTCCAACGCCACTGAAACCGGCTCAATCGGAACTCGTTCTCATCCGCATTGATAGTCCCTATCAATTCCCTCTCTAAAATGATTATATTCTTCTATTTTTCCACCGTCTCTTCGCTAGTGTGAGACTAACACCCTACCGTAGCCGCTCATTGGTGGGGTGTCTACGACCTGAAGACCATATGGACGTACTGCCCTTTATAATATTGCGCTGTAATTGCACGAAAAAGAAGTTTTTTCCAGACTTTAGAGCCTTTTTGAGGGACCAAACGGCCTTTTCTGGGGCCGGGACTTACCGCACGTGTGTTGGGGTGTGTGCGCAGATGTAAATTTTTCCAGATCGCTAGAATTAGAAGTCCGAGTAGCCTAGTTTCCCGAGGGCTTTCCAACGCCACTGAAACCGGCTCAATCGGAGCTCGTTCTCATCTGCGTTGATAGTCTCTATCAATTCCCTCTCTAGAATGATTATATTCTTCTATTTTTCCACCGTCTCTTCGCTAGTGTGAGACTAACACCCTATCATAGCCGCTCATTGGTGGGGCGTCTACGACTTGAAGACCATATGGACGTACTGCCCTTTATAATATCGAGATGTAATTGCATGAAAAAGTAGTTTTTTCCAGACTTTAGAGCCTTTTTGAGGGTCCAAACGGCCTTTTCTGGGGCCGGGACTTACCGCATGTGTGCTGGGGTGTGTGCGTGTATGTAAGTTTTTCCAGATCGCTAGAATTAGAAGTCCTGGTAGCCTAGTTTCCCCAGGGCTTTCCAACGCCACTGAAACCGGCTCAATTGGAGCTCGTTCTCATCCGCGTTGATAGTCCCTATCAATTCCCTCTCTAAAATAATTATATTCTTCTATTTTTCCACCGTCTCTTTGCTAGTGTGAGACTCACACCCTATCGTAGCCGCTCATTGGTGGGGCGTCTATGACCTGAAGACCATATGGACGTACTGCCCTTTATAATATCGAGCTGTAATTGCACGAAAAAGTAGTTTTTTCCAGACTTTAGAGCCTTTTTGAGGGTCCAAACGGCCTTTTCTGGGGCCGGGACTTACCGCACGTGTGTTGGGGTGTGTGCGCATATGTAAATTTTTCTAGATCGCTAGAATTAGAAGTCCTGGTAGCCTAGTTTCCCGAGGGCTTTCCAACGCCACAGAAACCGGCTCAATCGGAGCTCGTTCTCATCCGCGTTGATTGTCTCTATCAATTCCCTCTCTAGAATGATTATATTCTTCTATTTTTCCACCGTCTCTTCGCTAGTGTGAGACTAACACCCTATCATTGCCGCTCATTGGTGGGGCGTCTACGACCTGAAGACAATATGGACGTACTACCCTTTTTAATATCGAGCTGTAATTGCATGAAAAAGTAGTTTTTTCCAGACTTTAGAGCCTTTTTGAGGGTCCAAATGGCCTTTTCTGGGGCCGGGACTTACCGCACGTGTGCTGGGGTGTGTGCGTGTATGTAAATTTTTCCAGATCGCTAGAATTAGAAGTCCTGGTAGCCTAGTTTCCCGCGGGCTTTCCAACACCACTGAAACCGGCTCAATCAGAGCTCGTTCTCATCCGCGTTGATAGTCCCTAACAATTCCCTCTCTAAAATTATTATATTCTTCTATTTTTCCACCGTCTCTTCGCTAGTGTGAGACTAACACCCTATCATAGCCGCTCATTGGTGGGGCGTCTATGACCTGATGACCATATGGACGTACTGCCCTTTATAATATCGAGCTGTAATTGCATGAAAAAGTAGTTTTTCCAGACTTTAGAGCCTTTTTGAAGGTCCAAACGGAATTTTCTGGGGCCGGGACTTACCGCACGTGTGTTGGGGTGTGTGCGCGTATGTAAATTTTTCCAGATCGCTAGAATCAGAAGTGCTGGTAGCCTAGTTTCCCGAGGGCTTTCCAATGCCACTAAAACCGGCTCAATAGGAGCTCATTCTCATCCGCGTTGATAGTCCCTATCAATTCCCTCTCTAGAATGATTATATTCTTCTATTTTTCCACCGTCTCTTCGCTAGTGTGAGACTAACACCCTACCGTAGCCGCTCATTGGTGGGGCCTCTATGACCTGAAGACCATATGGACGTACTGCCCTTTATAATATCGAGCTGTAATTGCACAAAAAAGTAGTTTTTTTCCAGACTTTAGAGCCTTTTTGAGGGTCCAAACGGCTTTTTCTGGGGCCGGGACTTACCGCACGTGTGCTGGGGTGTGTGCGCGTATGTAAATTTGTCCAGATCGCTAGAATTAGAAGTCCTCGTAGCCTAGTTTCGCGAGGGCTTTCCAACGCCACTGAAACCGGCTCAATCGGAGCTGGTTCTCATCCGCGTTGATAGTCCCTATCAATTCCCTCTCTAGAATGATTATATTCTTCTATTTTTCCACCGTCTCTTCACTAGTGTGAGACTAACACCCTATCGTAGCCGCTCATTGGTGGGGCGTCTATGACCTGAAGACCATATGGACGTACTGCCCTTTATAATATCGAGCTGTAATTGCACAAAAAAGTAGTTTTTTCCAGACTTTAGAGGCTTTTTTAGGGTCGTAACGGCCTTTTCTGGGGCCGGGACTTACCGCACGTGTGCTGGGGTGTGTGCGCATATGTAAATTTTTCCAGATCGCTAGAATTAGAAGTCCTGGTAGCCTAGTTTCCCCAGGGCTTTCCAACGCCACTGAAACCGGCTCAATCGGAGCTCGTTCTCATCCGCGTTGATAGTCCCTATCAATTCCCTCTCTAAAATGATTATATTCTTCTATGTTTCCACCGTCTCTTCGCTAGTGTGAGATTAACACCCTATCATAGCCGCTCATTGATGGGGCGTCTATGACCTGAAGACCATATGGACGTACTGCCCTTTATAATATCGAGCTGTAATTGCATGAAAAAGTAGTTTTTTCAAGACTATAGAGCCTTTTTGAGGGTCCAAACGGCCTTATCTGGGGCCGGGACTTACCGCACGTGTGCTGGGGTGTGTGCGTGTATGTAAATTTTTCCAGATCGCTAGAATTAGAAGTCCTGGTAGCCTAGTTTCCCGAGGGCTTTCCAACGCCACTGAAACCGGCTCAATAAGAGCTCGTTCTCATCCGCGTTGATAGTCCATAACAATTCCCTCTCTAAAATGATTATATTCTTCTATTTTTCAACCGTCTCTTCGCTAGTGTGAGACTAACACCCTATCGTAGCCGCTCATTGGTGGGGCGTCTATGACCTGAAGACCATATGGACGTACTACCCTTTATAATATCGAGCTGTAATTGCACAAAAAAGTAGTTTTTTCCAGACTTTAGAGGCTTTTTTAGGGTCGTAACGGCCTTTTCTGGGGCCGGGACTTACCGCACGTGTGCTGGGGTGTGTGCGCATATGTAAATTTTTCCAGATCGCTAGAATTAGAAGTCCTGGTAGCCTAGTTTCCCGAGGGCTTTCCAACGCCACTGAAACTGGCTCAATCACAGCTCGTTCTCATCCGCGTTGATAGTCCCTAACAATTCCCTCTCTAAAATGATTATATATTTCTATTTTTCCACCGTCTCTTCGCTAGTGTGAAACTAACACCCTATCGTAGCCGCTCATTGGTGGGGCGTCTATGACCTGAAGACCATATGGACGTACTGCCCTTTATAATATCGAGCTGTAATTGCATGAAAAAGTAGTTTTTTCCAGACTTTAGAGCTTTTTTGAGGGTCCAAACGACCTTTTCTGGGGCCGGGACTTACCGCATGTGTGCTGGGGTGTGTACGCGTATGTAAATTTTTCCAGATCGCTAGAATCAGAAGTCCTGGTAGCCTAGTTTCCCGAGGGCATTCCAACGCCACTGAAACCGGCTCAATCGGAGCTCTTTCTCATCCGCGTTGATAGTCCCTTTCAGTTCCCTCTCTAGAAAGATTATATTCTTCTATTTTTCCACCGGCTCTTCGCTAGTGTGAGACTAACACCCTATCGTAGCCGCTCATTGGTGGGGCGTCTATGACCTGAAGACCATATGGACGTACTGCTCTTTATAATATCGAGCTGTAGTTGCACAAAAAAGTAGTTTTTTCCAGACTTTAGAGCCTTTCTGAGGGTCGAAACGGCCTTTTCTGGGGCCGGGACTTACCGCACGTGTGCTGGGGAGTGTGCGCATATGTAAATTTTTACAGATCGCTAGAATTAGAAGTCCTGGTAGCCTAGTTTCCCGAGGGCTTTCCAACGCCACTGAAACCGGCTCAATCGGAGCTCGTTCTCATCCGCGTTGATAGTCCCTATCAATTCCCTCTCTAAAATGATTATATTCTTCTATTTTTCCACCGTCTCTACGCTAGTGTGAGATTAACACCCTATCGTAGCGACTCATTGGTGGGGCGTCTATGACCTGAAGACCATATGGACGTACTGCCCTTTATAATATCGAGCTGTAATTGCATGAAAAAGTAGTTTTTTCTAGACTTTAGAGCCTTTTTGAGGGTCCAAACGGCCTTATCTGGGGCCGGGACTTACCGCACGTGTGCTGGGGTGTGTGCGTGTATGTAAATTTTTCCAGATCGCTAGAATTAGAAGTCCTGGTAGCCTAGTTTCCCGAGGGCTTTCCAACGCCACTGAAACCGGCTCAATAAGAGCTCGTTCTCATCCGCGTTGATAGTCCCTAACAATTCCCTCTATAAAATGATTATATTCTTCTATTTTTCCACCGTCTCTTCGCTAGTGTGAGACTAACACCCTATCGTAGCCGCTCATTGGTGGGGCGTCTATGACCTGAAGACCATATGGACGTACTGCCCTTTATAATATCGAGCTGTAATTTCACAAAAAAGTAGTTTTTTCCAAACTTTAGAGCCTTTTTGAGGGTCCAAACGGCCTTTTCTGGGGCCGAGACATACCGCATGTGTGCTGGGGTGTGTGCGCGTATGTAAATTTTTCCAGATCGCTAGAATTAGAAGTCCTGGTAGCCTAGTTTCCCGAGGACTTTCCAACGCCACTGAAACCGGCTCACTCAGAACTCGTTCTCATCCGCGTTTATAGTCCCTAACAATTCCCTCTCTAAAATGATTATATTCTTCTATTTTTCCACCATCTCTTCGCTAGTGTGAGACTAACACCCTACCGTAGCCGCTCATTGGTGGGTAGTCTATGACCTGAAGACCATATGGATGTACTGCCCTTTATAATATCGAGCTGTAATTGCAAGAAAAAGTAGTTTTTTCCAGACTTTAGAGCCTTTTTGAGGGTCCAAACGGCCTTTTCTGGGGCCGGGACTTACCGCACGTGTGCTGGGGTGTGTGCGCGTATGTAAATTTTTCCAGATCGCTAGAATCAGAAGTCCTGGTAGCCTAGTTTCCCGAGGGCTTTCCAACGCCACTGAAACCGGCTCAATCAGAGCTCGTTCTCATCCGCGTTGATAGTCCCTATCAATTCCCTCTCTTGAATGATTATATTCTTGTATTTTTCCACCGTCTCTTCGCTAGTGTGAGACTAACACCCTACTGTAGCTGCTCATTGGAGGGGCGTCTACGACCTGAAGACCATATGGACGTACTGCCCTTTATATTATCGAGCTGTAATTGCATGAAAAAGTAGTTTTTTCAGGACTTAAGAGCCTTTTTGAGGGTCCAAACGGCCTTTTCTGGGGCCGGGACTTACCGCACGTGTGCTGGGGTGTGTGCATGTATGTAAATTTTTCTAGATCGCTAGAATTAGAAGTCCTGGTAGCATAGTTTCCCGAGGGCTTTCCAACGCCACTGAAACCTGCTCAATCGGAGCTTGTTCTCATCCGCGTTGATAGTCCCTATCAGTTCCCTCTCTAGAATGATTATATTCTTATATTTTTCCACCATCTCTTCTCTAGTGTGAGACTAACACCCTACCGTAGCCGCTCATTGGAGGGGCCTCTATGACCTGAAGACCATATGGACGTACTGCCCATTATAATATCGAGCTGTAATTGCATGAAAAAGTAGTTTTTTCCAGACTTTAGAGCCTTTTTGAGGGTCCAAACGGCCTTTTCTGGGGCCGGGACTTACCGCACGTTTGCTGGGGTGTGTGCGCATATGTAAATTTTTCCAGATCGCTAGAATTAGAAGTCCTGGTAGCCTAGTTTCCCCAGGGCTTTCCAACGCCACTGAAACCGGCTCAATCGGAACTCGTTCTCATCCGCATTGATAGTCCCTATCAATTCCCTCTCTAAAATGATTATATTCTTCTATTTTTCCACCGTCTCTTCGCTAGTGTGAGACTAACACCCTACCGTAGCCGCTCATTGGTGGGGTGTCTACGACCTGAAGACCATATGGACGTACTGCCCTTTATAATATTGCGCTGTAATTGCACGAAAAAGAAGTTTTTTCCAGACTTTAGAGCCTTTTTGAGGGACCAAACGGCCTTTTCTGGGGCCGGGACTTACCGCACGTGTGTTGGGGTGTGTGCGCAGATGTAAATTTTTCCAGATCGCTAGAATTAGAAGTCCGAGTAGCCTAGTTTCCCGAGGGCTTTCCAACGCCACTGAAACCGGCTCAATCGGAGCTCGTTCTCATCTGCGTTGATAGTCTCTATCAATTCCCTCTCTAGAATGATTATATTCTTCTATTTTTCCACCGTCTCTTCGCTAGTGTGAGACTAACACCCTATCATAGCCGCTCATTGGTGGGGCGTCTACGACTTGAAGACCATATGGACGTACTGCCCTTTATAATATCGAGATGTAATTGCATGAAAAAGTAGTTTTTTCCAGACTTTAGAGCCTTTTTGAGGGTCCAAACGGCCTTTTCTGGGGCCGGGACTTACCGCATGTGTGCTGGGGTGTGTGCGTGTATGTAAGTTTTTCCAGATCGCTAGAATTAGAAGTCCTGGTAGCCTAGTTTCCCCAGGGCTTTCCAACGCCACTGAAACCGGCTCAATTGGAGCTCGTTCTCATCCGCGTTGATAGTCCCTATCAATTCCCTCTCTAAAATAATTATATTCTTCTATTTTTCCACCGTCTCTTTGCTAGTGTGAGACTCACACCCTATCGTAGCCGCTCATTGGTGGGGCGTCTATGACCTGAAGACCATATGGACGTACTGCCCTTTATAATATCGAGCTGTAATTGCACGAAAAAGTAGTTTTTTCCAGACTTTAGAGCCTTTTTGAGGGTCCAAACGGCCTTTTCTGGGGCCGGGACTTACCGCACGTGTGTTGGGGTGTGTGCGCATATGTAAATTTTTCTAGATCGCTAGAATTAGAAGTCCTGGTAGCCTAGTTTCCCGAGGGCTTTCCAACGCCACAGAAACCGGCTCAATCGGAGCTCGTTCTCATCCGCGTTGATTGTCTCTATCAATTCCCTCTCTAGAATGATTATATTCTTCTATTTTTCCACCGTCTCTTCGCTAGTGTGAGACTAACACCCTATCATTGCCGCTCATTGGTGGGGCGTCTACGACCTGAAGACAATATGGACGTACTACCCTTTTTAATATCGAGCTGTAATTGCATGAAAAAGTAGTTTTTTCCAGACTTTAGAGCCTTTTTGAGGGTCCAAATGGCCTTTTCTGGGGCCGGGACTTACCGCACGTGTGCTGGGGTGTGTGCGTGTATGTAAATTTTTCCAGATCGCTAGAATTAGAAGTCCTGGTAGCCTAGTTTCCCGCGGGCTTTCCAACACCACTGAAACCGGCTCAATCAGAGCTCGTTCTCATCCGCGTTGATAGTCCCTAACAATTCCCTCTCTAAAATTATTATATTCTTCTATTTTTCCACCGTCTCTTCGCTAGTGTGAGACTAACACCCTATCATAGCCGCTCATTGGTGGGGCGTCTATGACCTGATGACCATATGGACGTACTGCCCTTTATAATATCGAGCTGTAATTGCATGAAAAAGTAGTTTTTCCAGACTTTAGAGCCTTTTTGAAGGTCCAAACGGAATTTTCTGGGGCTGGGACTTACCGCACGTGTGTTGGGGTGTGTGCGCGTATGTAAATTTTTCCAGATCGCTAGAATCAGAAGTGCTGGTAGCCTAGTTTCCCGAGGGCTTTCCAATGCCACTAAAACCGGCTCAATAGGAGCTCATTCTCATCCGCGTTGATAGTCCCTATCAATTCCCTCTCTAGAATGATTATATTCTTCTATTTTTCCACCGTCTCTTCGCTAGTGTGAGACTAACACCCTACCGTAGCCGCTCATTGGTGGGGCCTCTATGACCTGAAGACCATATGGACGTACTGCCCTTTATAATATCGAGCTGTAATTGCACAAAAAAGTAGTTTTTTTCCAGACTTTAGAGCCTTTTTGAGGGTCCAAACGGCTTTTTCTGGGGCCGGGACTTACCGCACGTGTGCTGGGGTGTGTGCGCGTATGTAAATTTGTCCAGATCGCTAGAATTAGAAGTCCTCGTAGCCTAGTTTCGCGAGGGCTTTCCAACGCCACTGAAACCGGCTCAATCGGAGCTGGTTCTCATCCGCGTTGATAGTCCCTATCAATTCCCTCTCTAGAATGATTATATTCTTCTATTTTTCCACCGTCTCTTCACTAGTGTGAGACTAACACCCTATCGTAGCCGCTCATTGGTGGGGCGTCTATGACCTGAAGACCATATGGACGTACTGCCCTTTATAATATCGAGCTGTAATTGCACAAAAAAGTAGTTTTTTCCAGACTTTAGAGGCTTTTTTAGGGTCGTAACGGCCTTTTCTGGGGCCGGGACTTACCGCACGTGTGCTGGGGTGTGTGCGCATATGTAAATTTTTCCAGATCGCTAGAATTAGAAGTCCTGGTAGCCTAGTTTCCCCAGGGCTTTCCAACGCCACTGAAACCGGCTCAATCGGAGCTCGTTCTCATCCGCGTTGATAGTCCCTATCAATTCCCTCTCTAAAATGATTATATTCTTCTATGTTTCCACCGTCTCTTCGCTAGTGTGAGATTAACACCCTATCATAGCCGCTCATTGATGGGGCGTCTATGACCTGAAGACCATATGGACGTACTGCCCTTTATAATATCGAGCTGTAATTGCATGAAAAAGTAGTTTTTTCAAGACTATAGAGCCTTTTTGAGGGTCCAAACGGCCTTATCTGGGGCCGGGACTTACCGCACGTGTGCTGGGGTGTGTGCGTGTATGTAAATTTTTCCAGATCGCTAGAATTAGAAGTCCTGGTAGCCTAGTTTCCCGAGGGCTTTCCAACGCCACTGAAACCGGCTCAATAAGAGCTCGTTCTCATCCGCGTTGATAGTCCATAACAATTCCCTCTCTAAAATGATTATATTCTTCTATTTTTCAACCGTCTCTTCGCTAGTGTGAGACTAACACCCTATCGTAGCCGCTCATTGGTGGGGCGTCTATGACCTGAAGACCATATGGACGTACTACCCTTTATAATATCGAGCTGTAATTGCACAAAAAAGTAGTTTTTTCCAGACTTTAGAGGCTTTTTTAGGGTCGTAACGGCCTTTTCTGGGGCCGGGACTTACCGCACGTGTGCTGGGGTGTGTGCGCATATGTAAATTTTTCCAGATCGCTAGAATTAGAAGTCCTGGTAGCCTAGTTTCCCGAGGGCTTTCCAACGCCACTGAAACTGGCTCAATCACAGCTCGTTCTCATCCGCGTTGATAGTCCCTAACAATTCCCTCTCTAAAATGATTATATATTTCTATTTTTCCACCGTCTCTTCGCTAGTGTGAAACTAACACCCTATCGTAGCCGCTCATTGGTGGGGCGTCTATGACCTGAAGACCATATGGACGTACTGCCCTTTATAATATCGAGCTGTAATTGCATGAAAAAGTAGTTTTTTCCAGACTTTAGAGCTTTTTTGAGGGTCCAAACGACCTTTTCTGGGGCCGGGACTTACCGCATGTGTGCTGGGGTGTGTACGCGTATGTAAATTTTTCCAGATCGCTAGAATCAGAAGTCCTGGTAGCCTAGTTTCCCGAGGGCATTCCAACGCCACTGAAACCGGCTCAATCGGAGCTCTTTCTCATCCGCGTTGATAGTCCCTTTCAGTTCCCTCTCTAGAAAGATTATATTCTTCTATTTTTCCACCGGCTCTTCGCTAGTGTGAGACTAACACCCTATCGTAGCCGCTCATTGGTGGGGCGTCTATGACCTGAAGACCATATGGACGTACTGCTCTTTATAATATCGAGCTGTAGTTGCACAAAAAAGTAGTTTTTTCCAGACTTTAGAGCCTTTCTGAGGGTCGAAACGGCCTTTTCTGGGGCCGGGACTTACCGCACGTGTGCTGGGGAGTGTGCGCATATGTAAATTTTTACAGATCGCTAGAATTAGAAGTCCTGGTAGCCTAGTTTCCCGAGGGCTTTCCAACGCCACTGAAACCGGCTCAATCGGAGCTCGTTCTCATCCGCGTTGATAGTCCCTATCAATTCCCTCTCTAAAATGATTATATTCTTCTATTTTTCCACCGTCTCTACGCTAGTGTGAGATTAACACCCTATCGTAGCGACTCATTGGTGGGGCGTCTATGACCTGAAGACCATATGGACGTACTGCCCTTTATAATATCGAGCTGTAATTGCATGAAAAAGTAGTTTTTTCTAGACTTTAGAGCCTTTTTGAGGGTCCAAACGGCCTTATCTGGGGCCGGGACTTACCGCACGTGTGCTGGGGTGTGTGCGTGTATGTAAATTTTTCCAGATCGCTAGAATTAGAAGTCCTGGTAGCCTAGTTTCCCGAGGGCTTTCCAACGCCACTGAAACCGGCTCAATAAGAGCTCGTTCTCATCCGCGTTGATAGTCCCTAACAATTCCCTCTATAAAATGATTATATTCTTCTATTTTTCCACCGTCTCTTCGCTAGTGTGAGACTAACACCCTATCGTAGCCGCTCATTGGTGGGGCGTCTATGACCTGAAGACCATATGGACGTACTGCCCTTTATAATATCGAGCTGTAATTGCATGAAAAAGTAGTTTTTTCCAGACTTTAGAGCCTTTTTGAGGGTCCAAACGGCATTTTCTGGGGCCGGGACTTACCGCACGTGTTCTGGGGTGTGTGCGCGTATGTAAATTTTTCCAGATCGCTAGAATTAGAAGTCCTGGTAGCCTAGTTTCCCGAGGGCTTTCCAACGCCACTGAAACCGGCTCAATAAGAGCTCGTTCTCATCCGCGTTGATAGTCCCTATCAATTCCCTCTCTAGAATGATTATATTCTTCTATTTTTCCACCGTCTCTTCGCTAGTGTGAGACTAACACCATACCGTAGCCGCTCATTGGTGGGGCCTCTATGACCTGAAGACCATATGGACGTACTGCCCTTTATAATATCGAGCTGTAATTGCATGAAAAAGTAGTTTTTTCTAGACTTTAGAGCCTTTTTGAGGGTCCAAACGGCCTTATCTGGGGCCGGGACTTACCGCACATGTGCTGGGGTGTGTGCGTGTATGTAAATTTTTCCAGATCGCTAGAATTAGAAGTCCTCGTAGCCTAGTTTTGCGAGGGCTTTCCAACGCCACTGAAACAGGCTCAATCGGAGCTCGTTCTCATCCGCGTTGATAGTCCGTATCAATTCCCTCTCTAGAATGATTATATTCTTCTATTTTTCCACCGTCTCTTCACTAGTGTGAGACTAACACCCTATCGTAGCCACTCATTGGTGGGGCGTCTATGACCTGAAGACCATATGGACGTACTGCCCTTTATAATATCAAGCTGTAATTGCACAAAAAAGTAGTTTTTTCCAGACTTTAGAGCCTTTTTGAGGGTCGAAATGGCCCTTTCTGGGGCCGGGACATACCGCACGTGTGCTGGGGTGTGTGCGCATATGTAATTTTTTATAGATCGCTAGAATTAGAAGTCCTGGTAGCCTAGTTTCCCGAGGGCTTTCCAACGCCACTGAAACCGGCTCACTCAGAACTCGTTCTCATCCGCGTTGATAGTCCCTAACAATTCCCTCTCTAAAATGATTATATTCTTTTATTTTTCCACCATCTCTTCGCTAGTGTGAGACTAACACCCTACCGTAGCCGCTCATTGGTGGGTAGTCTATGACCTGAAGACCATATGGACGTACTGCCCTTTATAATATCGAGCTGTAATTGCATGAAAAAGTAGTTTTTTCCAGACTTTAGAGCCTTTTTGAGGGTCCAAACGGCATTTTCTGGGGCCGGGACTTACCGCACGTGTTCTGGGGTGTGTGCGCGTATGTAAATTTTTCCAGATCGCTAGAATTAGAAGTCCTGGTAGCCTAGTTTCCCGAGGGCTTTCCAACGCCACTGAAACCGGCTCAATAAGAGCTCGTTCTCATCCGCGTTGATAGTCCCTATCAATTCCCTCTCTAGAATGATTATATTCTTCAATTTTTCCACCGTCTCTTCGCTAGTGTGAGAATAACACCCTACTGTAGCCGCTCATTGGTGGGGCCTCTATGACCTGAAGACCATATGGACGTACTGCCCTTTATAATATCGAGCTGTAATTGCATGAAAAAGTAGTTTTTTCTAGACTTTAGAGCCTTTTTGAGGGTCCAAACGGCCTTATCTGGGGCCGGGACTTACCGCACATGTGCTGGGGCGTGTGTGTGTATGTAAATTTTTCCAGATCGCTAGAATTAGAAGTCCTCGTAGCCTAGTTTTGCGAGGGCTTTCCAACGCCACTGAAACCGGCTCAATCGGAGCTCGTTCTCATCCGCGTTGATAGTCCGTATCAATTCCCTCTCTAGAATGATTATATTCTTCTATTTTTCCTCCGTCTCTTCACTAGTGTGAGACTAACACCCTATCGTAGCCGCTCATTGGAGGGGCGTCTATGACCTGAAGACCATATGGACGTACTGCCCTTTATAATATCAAGCTGTAATTGCACAAAAAAGTAGTGTTTTCCAGACTTTAGAGCCTTTTTGAGGGTCGAAATGGCCCTTCCTGGGGCCGGGACTTACCGCACGTGTGCTGGGGTGTGTGCGCATATGTAAATTTTTATAGATCGCTAGAATTAGAAGTCCTGGTAGCCTAGTTTCCCGAGGGCTTTCCAACGCCACTGAAACCGGCTCACTCAGAACTCGTTCTCATCCGCGTTGATAGTCCCTAACAATTCCCTCTCTAAAATGATTATATTCTTTTATTTTTCCACCATCTCTTCGCTAGTGTGAGACTAACACCCTACCGTAGCCGCTCATTGGTGGGTAGTCTATGACCTGAAGACCATATGGATGTACTGCCCTTTATAATATCGAGCTGTAATTGCAAGAAAAAGTAGTTTTTTCCAGACTTTAGAGCCTTTTTGAGGGTCCAAACGGCCTTTTCTGGGGCCGGGACTTACCGCACGTGTGCTGGGGTGTGTGTGCGTATGTAAATTTTTCCAGATCGCTAGAATCAGAAGTCCTGGTAGCCTAGTTTCCCGAGGGTTTTCCAACGCCACTGAAACCGGCTCAATCAGAGCTCGTTCTCATCCGCGTTGATAGTCCCTATCAATTCCCTCTCTTGAATGATTATATTCTTCTATTTTTCCACCGTCTCTTCGCTAGTGTGAGACTAACACCCTACCGTAGCCGCTCATTGGAGGGGCGTCTACGACCTGAAGACCATATGGACGTACTGCCCTTTATATTATCGAGCTGTAATTGCATGAAAAAGTATTTTTTTCAGGACTTAAGAGCCGTTTTGAGGGTCCAAACGGCCTTTTCTGGGGCCGGGACTTACCGCACGTGTGCTGGGGTGTGTGCGTGTATGTAAATTTTTCTAGATCGCTAGAATTAGAAGTCCTGGTAGCATAGTTTCCCGAGGGCTTTCCAACGCCACTGAAACCTGCTCAATCGGAGCTCGTTCTCATCCGCGTTGATAGTCCCTATCAGTTCCCTCTCTAGAATGATTATATTCTTATATTTTTCCACCATCTCTTCGCTAGTGTGAGACTAACACCCTACCGTAGCCGCTCATTGGAGGGGCCTCTATGACCTGAAGACCATATGGACGTACTGCCCATTATAATATCGAGCTGTAATTGCACAAAAAAGTAGTTTTTTCCAGACTTTAGACCCTTTTTGAGGGTCGAAATGGCCCTTTCTGGGGCCGGGACTTACCGCACGTGTGCTGGGGTGTGTGCGCATATGTAAATTTTTCCAGATCGCTAGAATTAGAAGTCCTGGTAGCCTAGTTTCCCGAGGGCTTTCCAACGCCACTGAAACTGGCTCAATCACAGCTCGTTCTCATCCGCGTTGATAGTCCCTAACAATTCCCTCTCTAAAATGATTATATTTTTCTATTTTTCCACCGTCTCTTCGCTAGTGTGAAACTAACACCCTATCGTAGCCGCTCATTGGTGGGGCGTCTATGACCTGAAGACCATATGGACGTACTGCCCTTTATAATATCGAGCTGTAATTGCATGAAAAAGTAGTTTTTTCCAGACTTTAGAGCCTTTTTGAGGGTCTAAACGACCTTTTCTGGGGCCGGGACTTACCGCACGTTTGCTGGGGTGTGTGCGCATATGTAAATTTTTCCAGATCGCTAGAATTAGAAGTCCTGGTAGCCTAGTTTCCCCAGGGCTTTCCAACGCCACTGAAACCGGCTCAATCGGAACTCGTTCTCATCCGCATTGATAGTCCCTATCAATTCCCTCTCTAAAATGATTATATTCTTCTATTTTTCCACCGTCTCTTCGCTAGTGTGAGACTAACACCCTACCGTAGCCGCTCATTGGTGGGGCGTCTACGACCTGAAGACCATATGGACGTACTGCCCTTTATAATTTTGAGCTGTAATTGCACGAAAAAGAAGTTTTTTTCAGACTTTAGAGCCTTTTTGAGGGACCAAACGGCCTTTTCTGGGGCCGAGACTTACCGCACGTGTGTTGGGGTGTGTGCGCAGATGTAAATTTTTCCAGATCGCTAGAATTAGAAGTCCGAGTAGCCTAGTTTCCCGAGGGCTTTCCAACGCCACTGAAACCGGCTCAATCGGAGCTCGTTCTCATCTGCGTTGATAGTCTCTATCAATTCCCTCTCTAGAATGATTATATTCTTCTATTTTTCCACCGTCTCTTCGCTAGTGTGGGACTAACACCCTATCATAGCCGCTCATTGGTGGGGCGTCTACGACTTGAAGACCATATGGACGTACTGCCCTTTATAATATCGAGATGTAATTGCATGAAAAAGTAGTTTTTTCCAGACTTTAGAGCCTTTTTGAGGGTCCAAATGGCTTTTTCTGGGGCCGGGACTTACCGCACGTGTGCTGGGGTGTGTGCGTGTATGTAAGTTTTTCCAGATCGCTAGAATTAGAAGTCCTGGTAGCCTAGTTTCCCGAGGGCTTTCCAACGACACTGAAACCGGCTCAATCAGAGCTCGTTCTCATCCGCGTTGATAGTCCCTAACAATTCCCTCTCTAAAATGATTATATTCTTCTATTTTTCAACCGTCTCTTCGCTAGTGTGAGACTAACACCCTATCGTAGCCGCTCATTGGTGGGGCGTCTAGGACCTGAAGACCATATGGACGTACTGCCCTTTATAATATCGAGCTGTAATTGCATGAAAAAGTAGTTTTTTCCAGACTTTAGAGCCTTTTCGAGGGTCCAAACGGAATTTTCTGGGGCCGGGACTTACCGCACGTGTGCTGGGGTGTGTGCGCGTATGTAAATATTTCTAGATCGCTAGAATCAGAAGTCCTAGTAGCCTAGTTTCCCGAGGGCTTTCCAACGCCACTAAAACCGGCTCAATAGGAGCTCGTTCTCATCCGCGTTGATAGTCCCTATCAATCCCTCTCTAGAATGATTATATTCTTCTATTTTTCCACCGTCTCTTCGCTAGTGTGAGACTAACACCCTATCATAGCCGCTCATTGGTGGGGCGTCTACGACTTGAAGACCATATGGACGTACTGCCCTTTATAATATCGAGATGTAATTGCATGAAAAAGTAGTTTTTTCCAGACTTTAGAGCCTTTTTGAGGGTCCAAATGGCTTTTTCTGGGGCCGGGACTTACCGCACGTGTGCTGGGGTGTGTGCGTGTATGTAAGTTTTTCCAGATCGCTAGAATTAGAAGTCCTGGTAGCCTAGTTTCCTGAGGGCTTTCCAACGACACTGAAACCGGCTCAATCAGAGCTCGTTCTCATCCGCGTTGATAGTCCCTAACAATTCCCTCTCTAAAATGATTATATTCTTCTATTTTTCAACCGTCTCTTCGCTAGTGTGAGACTAACACCCTATCGTAGCCGCTCATTGGTGGGGCGTCTATGACCTGAAGACCATATGGACGTACTGCCCTTTATAATATCGAGCTGTAATTGCTTGAAAAAGTAGTTTTTTCCAGACTTTAGAGCCTTTTTGAGGGTCCAAACGGAATTTTCTGGGGCCGGGACTTACCGCACATGTGCTGGGGTGTGTGCGCGTATGTAAATATTTCCAGATCGCTAGAATCAGAAGTCCTAGTAGCCTAGTTTCCCGAGGGCTTTCCAACGCCACTAAAACCGGCTCAATAGGAGCTCGTTCTCATCCGCGTTGATAGTCCCTATCAATCCCTCTCTAGAATGATTATATTCTGCTATTTTTCCACCGTCTCTTCGCTAGTGTGAGACTAACACCCTACCGTAGCCGCTCATTGGTGGGGCCTCTATGACCTGAAGACCATATGGAGGTACTGCCCTTTATAATATCGAGTTGTAATTGCACAAAAAAGTAGTTTTTTCCAGACTTTAGAGCCTTTTTGAGGGTCCAAACGGCCTTTTCTGGGGCCGGGACTTACTGCACGTGTGCTGGGGTGTGTGCGCGTATGTAAATTTTTCCAGATCGCTAGAATTAGAAGTCCTCGTAGCCTAGTTTCGCGAGGGCTTTCCAACGCCACTGAAACTGGCTCAATCGGAGCTCGTTCTCATCCGCGTTGATAGTCCCTATCAATTCCCTCTCTAGAATGATTATATTCCTCTATTTTTCCACCGTCTCTTCACTAGTGTGACACTAACACCCTATCGTAGCCGCTCATTGGTGGGGCGTCTATGACCTGAAGACCATATGGACGTACTGCCCTTTATAATATCGAGCTGTAATTGCATGAAAAAGTAGTTTTTTCTAGACTTTAGAGCCTTTTTGAGGGTCCAAACGACCTTTTCTGGGGCCGGGACTTACCGCACGTGTGCTGGGGTGTGTGCGCGTATGTAAATATTTCCAGATCGCTAGAATTAGAAGTCCTGGTAGCCTAGTTTCCCGAGGGCTTTCCAACGCCACTGAAACCGGCTCAATCGGAGCTCGTTCTCATCCGCGTTGATAGTCCCTATCAATTCCCTCTCTAGAATGATTATATTCTTCTATTTTTCCACCGTCTCTTCGCTAGTGTGAGACTAACACCATACCGTAGCCGCTCATTGGTGGGGCCTCTATGACCTGAAGACCATATGGACGTACTGCCCATTATAATATCGAGCTGTAATTGCATGAAAAAGTAGTTTTTTCCAGACTTTAGAGCCTTTTTGAGGGTCCAAACGACCTTTTCTGGGGCCGGGACTTACCGCATGTGTGCTGGGGTGTGTGCGCGTATGTAAATTTTTCTAGATCGCTAGAATTAGAAGTCCTGGTAGCCTAGTTTCCCGAGGGCATTCCAACGCCACTGAAACCGGCTCAATCGGAGCTCGTTCTCATCCGCGTTGATAGTCCCTATCAGTTCCCTCTCTAGAATGATTATGTTCTTCTATTTTTCCACCGCCTCTTCGCTAGTGTGAGACTAACACCCTACCGTAGCCTCTCATTGGTGGGGCGTCTATGACCTGAAGACCATATGGACGTACTGCCCTTTATAATATCGAGCTGTAATTGCACAAAAAAGTAGTTTTTTCCAGACTTTAGAGCCTTTTTGAGGGTCGAAACGGAATTTTCTGGGGCCGGGACTTACCGCACGTGTGCTAGGGTGTGTGCGCGTATGTAAATATGTCCAGATCGCTAGAATCAGAAGTCCAGGTAGCCTAGTTTCCCGAGGGCTTTCCAACGCCACTAAAACCGGCTCAATAGGAGCTTGTTCTCATCCGCGTTGATAGTCCCTATCAATCCCTCTCTAGAATGATTATATTCTTCTATTTTTCCACCGTCTCTTCGCTAGTGTGAGACTAACACCCTATCGTAGCCGCTCATTTGTGGGGCGTCTATGACCTGAAGACCATATGGACGTACTGCCCTTTATAATATCGAGCTGTAATTGCATGAAAAAGTAGTTTTTTCCAGACTTTAGAGCCTTTTTGAGGGTCCAAACGGAATTTTCTGGGGCCGGGACTTACCGCACGTGTGCTGGGGTGTGTGCGCGTATGTAACTATTTCTAGATCGCTAGAATCAGAAGTCCTGGTAGCCTAGTTTCCCGAGGGCTTTCCAACGCCACTAAAACCGGCTCAATAGGAGCTCGTTCTCATCCGCGTTGATAGTCCCTATCAATCCCTCTCTAGAATGATTATATTCTTCTATTTTTCCACCATCTCTTCGCTAGTGTGAGACTAACACCCTACCGTAGCCGCTCATTGGTGGGGCCTCTATGACCTGAAGACCATATGGAGGTACTGCCCTTTATAATATCGAGCTGTAATTGCACAAAAAAGTAGTTTCTTCCAGACTTTAGAGCCTTTTTGAGGGTCCAAGCGGCCTTTTCTGGGGCCGGGACTTACTGCACGTGTGCTGGGGTGTGTGCGCATATGTAAATTTTTCCAGATCGCTAGAATTAGAAGTCCTCATAGCCTAGTTTCGCGAGGGCTTTCCAACGCCACTGAAACCGGCTCAATCGGAGCTCGTTCTCATCCGCATTGATAGTCCCTATCAATTCCCTCTCTAAAATGATTATATTCTTCTATTTTTCCACCGTCTCCTCGCTAGTGTGAGACTAACACCCTACCGTAGCCGCTCATTGGTGGGGTGTCTACGACCTGAAGACCATATGGACGTACTGCCCTTTATAATATTGAGCTGTAATTGCTCGAAAAAGAAGTTTTTTCCAGACTTTAGAGCCTTTTTGTGGGACCAAACGGCCTTTTCTGGGGCCGGGACTTACCGCACGTGTGTTGGGGTGTGTGCGCAGATGTAAATTTTTCCAGATCGCTAGAATTAGAAGTCCGAGTAGCCTAGTTTCCCGAGGGCTTTCCAACGCCACTGAAACCGGCTCAATCGGAGCTCATTCTCATCTGCGTTGATAGTCTCTATCAATTCCCTCTCTAGAATGATTATATTCTTCTATTTTTCCACCGTCTCTTCGCTAGTGTGAGACTAACACCCTATCATAGCCGCTCATTGGTGGGGCGTCTACGACTTGAAGACCATATGGACGTACTGCCCTTTATAATATCGAGATGTAATTGCATGAAAAAGTAGTTTTTTCCAGACTTTAGAGCATTTTTGAGGGTCCAAATGGCCTTTTCTGGGGCCGGGACTTACCGCACGTGTGCTGGGGTGTGTGCGTGTATGTAAGTTTTTCCAGATCGCTAGAATTAGAAGTCCTGGTAGCCTAGTTTCCCGAGGGCTTTCCAACGACACTGAAACCGGCTCAATCAGAGCTCGTTCTCATCCGCGTTGATAGTCCCTAACAATTCCCTCTCTAAAATGATTATATTCTTCTATTTTTCAACCGTATCTTCGCTAGTGTGAGACTAACACCCTATCGTAGCTGCTCATTGGTGGGGCGTCTATGACCTGAAGACCATATGGACGTACTGCCCTTTATAATATCGAGCTGTAATTGCATGAAAAAATAGTTTTTTCCAGACTTTAGAGCCTTTTTGAGGGTCCAAACGGAATTTTCTGGGGCCGGGACTTACCGCACGTGTGCTGGGGTGTGTGCGCGTATGTAAATATTTCCAGATCGCTAGAATCAGAAGTCCTGGTAGCCTAGTTTCCCGAGGGCTTTCCAACGGCACTAAAACCGGTTCAATAGGAGCTCGTTCTCATCCGCGTTGATAGTCCCTATCAATCCCTCTCTAGAATGATTATATTCTTCTATTTTTCCACCGTCTCTTCGCTAGTGTGAGACTAACACCCTACCGTAGCCGCTCATTGCTGGGGCCTCTATGACCTGAAGACCATATGGAGGTACTGCCCTTTATAATATCGAGATGTAATTGCACAAAAAAGTAGTTTTTTCCAGACTTTAGAGCCTTTTTGAGGGTCCAAACGGCCTTTTCTGGGGCCGGGACTTACTGCACGTGTGCTGGGGTGTGTGTGCGTATGTAAATTTTTCCAGATCGCTAGAATTAGAAGTCCTCGTAGCCTAGTTTTGCGAGGGCTTTCCAACGCCACTGAAACCGGCTCAATCGGAGCTCGTTCTCATCCGCGTTGATAGTCCCTATCAATTCCCTCTCTAGAATGATTATATTCTTCTATTTTTCCACCGTCTCTTCACTAGTGTGAGACTAACACCCTATCGTAGCCGCTCATTGGTGGGGCGTCTATGACCTGAAGACCATATGGACGTACTGCCCTTTATAATATCGAGCTGTAATTGCATGAAAAAGTAGTTTTTTCTAGACTTTAGAGCCTTTTTGAGGGTCCAAACGACCTTTTCTGGGGCCGGGACTTACTGCACGTGTGCTGGGGTGTGTGGGCGTATGTAAATATTTCCAGATCGCTAGAATTAGAAGTCCTGGTAGCCTAGTTTCCCGAGGGCTTTCCAACGCCACTGAAACCGGCTCAATCGGAGCTCGTTCTCATCCGCGTTGATAGTCCCTATCAATTCCCTCTCTAGAATGATAATATTCTTCTATTTTTCCACCGTCTCTTCGCTAGTGTGAGACTAACACCATACCGTAGCCGCTCATTGGTGGGGCCTCTATGACCTGAAGACCATATGGACGTACTGCCCATTATAATATCGAGCTGTAATTGCATGAAAAAGTAGTTTTTTCCAGACTTTAGAGCCTTTTTGAGGGTCCAAACGGCCTTTTCTGGGGCCGGGACTTACCGCATGTGTGCTGGGGTGTGTGCGCGTATGTAAATTTTTCTAGATCGCTAGAATTAGAAGTCCTGGTAGCCTAGTTTCCCGAGGGCATTCCAACGCCACTGAAACCGGCTCAATCGGAGCTCGTTCTCATCCGGGATGATAGTCCCTATCAGTTCCCTCTCTAGAATGATTATGTTCTTCTATTTTTCAACCGCCTCTTCGCTAGTGTGAGACTAACACCCTATCGTAGCCGCTCATTTGTGGGGCGTCTATGACCAGAAGACCATATGGACGTACTGCCCTTTATAATATCGAGCTGTAATTGCACAAAAAAGTAGTTTTTTCCAGACTTTAGAGCCTTTTTGAGGGTCGAAACGGAATTTTCTGGGGCCGGGACTTACCGCACGTGTGCTGGGGAGTGTGCGCGTATGTAAATATTTCCAGATCGCTAGAATCAGAAGTCCTGGTAGCCTAGTTTCCCGAGGGCTTTCCAACGCCACTAAAATCGGCTCAATAGGAGCTCGTTCTCATCCGCGTTGATAGTCCCTATCAATCCCTCTCTAGAATGATTATATTCTTCTATTTTTCCACCGTCTCTTCGCTAGTGTGAGACTAACACCCTACCGTAGCCGCTCATTGGTGGGGCCTCTATGACCTGAAGACCATATGGAGGTACTGCCCTTTATAATATCGAGCTGTAATTGCACAAAAAAGTAGTTTTTTCCAGACTTTAGAGCCTTTTTGATGGTCCAAACGGCCTTTTCTGGGGCCGGGACTTACTGCACGTGTGCTGGGGTGTGTGCGCGTATGTAAATTTTTCCAGATCGCTAGAATTAGAAGTCCTCGTAGCCTAGTTTCGCGAGGGCTTTCCAACGCCACTGAAACCGGCTCAATCGGAGCTCGTTCTCATCCGCATTGATAGTCCCTATCAATTCCCTCTCTAAAATGATTATATTCTTCTATTTTTCCACCGTCTCTTCGCTAGTGTGAGACTAACACCCTACCGTAGCCGCTCATTGGTGGGATGTCTACGACCTGAAGACCATATGGACGTACTGCCCTTTATAATTCTGAGCTGTAATTGCACGAAAAAGAAGTTTTTTCCAGACTTTAGAGCGTTTTTGAGGGACCAAACGGCCTTTTCTGGGGCCGGGACTTCCCGCACGTGTGTTGGGGTGTGTGCGCAGATGTAAATTTTTCCAGATCGCTAGAATTAGAAGTCTGAGTAGCCTAGTTTCCCGAGGGCTTTCCAACGCCACTGAAACCGGCTCAATCGGAGCTCGTTCTCATCTGCGTTGATAGTCTCTATCAATTCCCTCTGTAGAATGATTATATTCTTCTATTTTTCCACCGTCTCTTCGCTAGTGTGAGACTAACACCCTATCATAGCCGCTCATTGGTGGGGCGTCTACGACTTGAAGACCATATGGACGTACTGCCCTTTATAATATCGAGATGTAATTGCATGAAAAAGTAGTTTTTTCCAGACTTTAGAGCCTTTTTGAGGGTCCAAATGGCCTTTTCTGGGGCCGGGACTTACCGCACGTGTGCTGGGGTGTGTGCGTGTATGTAAGTTTTTCCAGATCGCTAGAATTAGAAGTCCTGGTAGCCTAGTTTCCCGAGGGCTTTCCAACGACACTGAAACCGGCTCAATCAGAGCTCGTTCTCATCCGCGTTGATAGTCCCTAACAATTCCCTCTCTAAAATGATTATATTCTTCTATTTTTCAACCGTCTCTTCGCTAGTGTGAGACTAACACCCTATCGTAGCCACTCATTGGTGGGGCGTCTATGACCTGAGGACCATATGGACGTACTGCCCTTTATAATATCGAGTTGTAATTGCATGAAAAAGTAGTTTTTTCCAGACTTTAGAGCCTTTTTGAGGGTCCAAACGGAATTTTCTGGGGCCGGGACTTACCGCACGTGTGCTGGGGTGTGTGCGCGTATGTAAATATTTCCAGATCGCTAGAATCAGAAGTCCTGGTAGCCTAGTTTCCCGAGGGCTTTCCAACGCCACTATAACCGGCTCAATAGGAGCTCGTTCTCATCCGCGTTGATAGTCCCTATCAATCCCTCTCTAGAATGATTATATTCTTCTATTTTTCCACCATCTCTTCGCTAGTGTGAGACTAACACCCTACCGTAGCCGCTCATTGGTGGGGCCTCTATGACCTGAAGACCATATGGAGGTACTGCCCTTTATAATATCGAGCTGTAATTGCACAAAAAAGTAGTTTTTTCCAGACTTTAGAGCCTTTTTGAGGGTCCAAACGGCCTTTTCAGGGGCCGGGACTTACTGCACGTGTGCTGGGGTGTGTGCGCGTATGTAAATTTTTCTAGATCGCTAGAATTAGAAGTCCTCGTAGCCTAGTTTCGCGAGGGCTTTCCAACGCCACTGAAACCGGCTCAATCAGAGCTCGTTCTCATCCGCGTTGATAGTCCCTATCAATTCCCTCTCTAGAATGATTATATTCTTCTATTTTTCCACCGTCTCTTCACTAGTGTGAGACTAACACCCTATCGTAGCCGCTCATTGGTGGGGCGTCTATGACCTGAAGACCATATGGACGTACTGCCCTTTATAATATCGAGCTGTAATTGCATGAAAAAGTAGTTTTTTCTAGACTTTAGAGCCTTTTTGAGGGTCCAAACGACCTTTTCTGGGGCCGGGACTTACCGCATGTGTGCTGGGGTGTGTGCGCGTATGTAAATATTTCCAGATCGCTAGAATCAGAAGTCCTCGTAGCCTAGTTTCGCGAGGGCTTTCCAACGCCACTGAAACCGGCTCAATCGGAGCTCGTTCTCATCCGCATTGATAGTCCCTATCAATTCCCTCTCTAAAATGATTATATTCTTCTATTTTTCCACCGTCTCTTCGCTAGTGTGAGACTAACACCCTACCGTAGCCGCTCATTGGTGGGATGTCTACGACCTGAAGACCATATGGACGTACTGCCCTTTATAATATTGAGCTGTAATTGCACGAAAAAGAAGTTTTTTCTAGACTTTAGAGCCTTTTTGAGGGACCAAACGGCCTTTTCTGGGGCCGGGACTTACCGCACGTGTGTTGGGGTGTGTGCGCAGATGTAAATTTTTCCAGATCGCTAGAATTAGAAGTCCGAGTAGCCTAGTTTCCCGAGGGCTTTCCAACGCCACTGAAACCGGCTCAATCGGAGATCGTTCTCATCTGCGTTGATAGTCTCTATCAATTCCCTCTGTAGAATGATTATATTCTTCTATTTTTCCACCGTCTCTTCGCTAGTGTGAGACTAACACCCTATCATAACCGCTCATTGGTGGGGCGTCTACGACTTGAAGACCATATGGACGTACTGCCCTTTATAATATCGAGATGTAATTGCATGAAAAAGTAGTTTTTTCCAGACTTTAGAGCCTTTTTGAGGGTCCAAATGGCCTTTTCTGGGGCCGGGACTTACCGCACGTGTGCTGGGGTGTGTGCGTGTATGTAAGTTTTTCCAGATCGCTAGAATTAGAAGTCCTGGTAGCCTAGTTTCCCGAGGGCTTTCCAACGACACTGAAACCGGCTCAATCAGAGCTCGTTCTCATCCGCGTTGATAGTCCCTAACAATTCCCTCTCTAAAATGATTATATTCTTCTATTTTTCAACCGTCTCTTCGCTAGTGTGAGACTAACACCCTATCGTAGCCACTCATTGGTGGGGCGTCTATGACCTGAAGACCATATGGACGTACTGCCCTTTCTAATATCGAGTTGTAATTGCATGAAAAAGTAGTTTTTTCCAGACTTTAGAGCCTTTTTGAGGGTCCAAACGGAATTTTCTGGGGCCGGGACTTACCGCACGTGTGCTGGGGTGTGTGCGCGTATGTAAATATTTCCAGATCGCTAGAATCAGAAGTCCTGGTAGCCTAGTTTCCCGAGGGCTTTCCAACGCCACTATAACCGGCTCAATAGGAGCTCGTTCTCATCCGCGTTGATAGTCCCTATCAATCCCTCTCTAGAATGATTATATTCTTCTATTTTTCCACCGTCTCTTCGCTAGTGTGAGACTAACACCCTACCGTAGCCGCTCATTGGTGGGGCCTCTATGACCTGAAGACCATATGGAGGTACTGCCCTTTATAATATCGAGCTGTAATTGCACAAAAAAGTAGTTTTTTCCAGACTTTAGAGCCTTTTTGAGGGTCCAAACGGCCTTTTCAGGGGCCGGGACTTACTGCACGTGTGCTGGGGTGTGTGCGCGTATGTAAATTTTTCTAGATCGCTAGAATTAGAAGTCCTCGTAGCCTAGTTTCGCGAGGGCTTTCCAACGCCACTGAAACCGGCTCAATCAGAGCTCGTTCTCATCCGCGTTGATAGTCCCTATCAATTCCCTCTCTAGAATGATTATATTCTTCTATTTTTCCACCGTCTCTTCACTAGTGTGAGACTAACACCCTATCGTAGCCGCTCATTGGTGGGGCGTCTATGACCTGAAGACCATATGGACGTACTGCCCTTTATAATATCGAGCTGTAATTGCATGAAAAAGTAGTTTTTTCTAGACTTTAGAGCCTTTTTGAGGGTCCAAACGACCTTTTCTGGGGCCGGGACTTACCGCATGTGTGCTGGGGTGTGTGCGCGTATGTAAATATTTTCAGATCGCTAGAATCAGAAGTCCTCGTAGCCTAGTTTCGCGAGGGCTTTCCAACGCCACTGAAACCGGCTCAATCGGAGCTCGTTCTCATCCGCATTGATAGTCCCTATCAATTCCCTCTCTAAAATGATTATATTCTTCTATTTTTCCACCGTCTCTTCGCTAGTGTGAGACTAACACCCTACCGTAGCCGCTCATTGGTGGGATGTCTACGACCTGAAGACCATATGGACGTACTGCCCTTTATAATATTGAGCTGTAATTGCACGAAAAAGAAGTTTTTTCCAGACTTTAGAGCCTTTTTGAGGGACCAAACGGCCTTTTCTGGGGCCGGGACTTACCGCACGTGTGTTGGGGTGTGTGCGCAGATGTAAATTTTTCCAGATCGCTAGAATTAGAAGTCCGAGTAGCCTAGTTTCCCGAGGGCTTTCCAACGCCACTGAAACCGGCTCAATCGGAGATCGTTCTCATCTGCGTTGATAGTCTCTATCAATTCCCTCTGTAGAATGATTATATTCTTCTATTTTTCCACCGTCTCTTCGCTAGTGTGAGACTAACACCCTGTCATAGCCGCTCATTGGTGGGGCGTCTACGACTTGAACACCATCTGGACGTACTGCCCTTTATAATATCGAGATGTAATTGCATGAAAAAGTAGTTTTTTCCAGACTTTAGAGCCTTTTTGAGGGTCCAAATGGCCTTTTCTGGGGCCGGGACTTACCGCACGTGTGCTGGGGTGTGTGCGTGTATGTAAGTTTTTCCAGATCGCTAGAATTAGAAGTCCTGGTAGCCTAGTTTCCCGAGGGCTTTCCAACGACACTGAAACCGGCTCAATCAGAGCTCGTTCTCATCCGCGTTGATAGTCCCTAACAATTCCCTCTCTAAAATGATTATATTCTTCTATTTTTCAACCGTCTCTTCGCTAGTGTGAGACTAACACCCTATCGTAGCCACTCATTGGTGGGGCGTCTATGACCTGAAGACCATATGGACGTACTGCCCTTTATAATATCGAGCTGTAATTGCATGAAAAAGTTGTTTTTTCCAGACTTTAGAGCCTTTTTGAGGGTCCAAACGGAATTTTCTGGGGCCGGGACTTACCGCACGTGTGCTGGGGTGTGTGCGCGTATGTAAATATTTCCAGATCGCTAGAATCAGAAGTCCTGGTAGCCTAGTTTCCCGAGGGCTTTCCAACGCCACTATAACCGGCTCAATAGGAGCTCGTTCTCATCCGCGTTGATAGTCCCTATCAATCCCTCTCTAGAATGATTATATTCTTCTATTTTTCCACCGTCTCTTCGGTAGTGTGAGACTAACACCCTACCGTAGCCGCTCATTGGTGGGGCCTCTATGACCTGAAGACCATATGGAGGTACTGCCCTTTATAATATCGAGCTGTAATTGCACAAAAAAGTAGTTTTTTCCAGACTTTAGAGCCTTTTTGAGGGTCCAAACGGCCTTTTCTGGGGCCGGGACTTACTGCACGTGTGCTGGGGTGTGTGCGCGTATGTAAATTTTTCTAGATCGCTAGAATTAGAAGTCCTCGTAGCCTAGTTTCGCGAGGGCTTTCCAACGCCACTGAAACCGGCTCAATCAGAGCTCGTTCTCATCCGCGTTGATAGTCCCTATCAATTCCCTCTCTAGAATGATTATATTCTTCTATTTTTCCACCGTCTCTTCACTAGTGTGAGACTAACACCCTATCGTAGCCGCTCATTGGTGGGGCATCTATGACCTGAAGACCATATGGACGTACTGCCCTTTATAATATCGAGCTGTAATTGCATGAAAAAGTAGTTTTTTCTAGACTTTAGAGCCTTTTTGAGGGTCCAAACGACCTTTTCTGGGGCCGGGACTTACCGCATGTGTGCTGGGTTGTGTGCGCGTATGTAAATATTTCCAGATCGCTAGAATCAGAAGTCCTGGTAGCCTAGTTTCCCGAGGGCTTTCCAACGCCACTGAAACCGGCTCAATCGGAGCTCGTTCTCATCCGCGTTGATAGTCCCTATCAATTCCCTCTCTAGAATGATTATATTCTTCTATTTTTCCACCGTCTCTTCGCTAGTGTGAGACTAACACCATACCGTAGCCGCTCATTGGTGGGGCCTCTATGACCTGAAGACCATATGGACGTACTGCCCATTATAATATCGAGCTGTAATTGCATGAAAAAGTTGTTTTTTCCAGACTTTAGAGCCTTTTTGAGGGTCCAAACGGCCTTTTCTGGGGCCGGGACTTACCGCATTTGTGCTGGGGTGTGTGCGCATATGTAAATTTTTCTAGATGGCTAGAATTAGAAGTCCTGGTAGCCTAGTTTCCCGAGGGCATTCCAACGCCACTAAAACCGGCTCAATCGGAGCTCGTTCTCATCCGCGTTGATAGTCCCTATCAGTTCCCTCTCTAGAATGATTATGTTCTTCTATTTTTCCACCGCCTCTTCGCTAGTGTGAGACTAACACCCTATCGTAGCCGCTCATTGGTGGGGCGTCTATGACCTGAAGACCATATGGACGTACTGCCCTTTATAATATCGAGCTGTAATTGCACAAAAAAGTAGTTTTTTCCAGACTTTAGAGCCTTTTTGAGGGTCGAAACGGCCTTTTCTGGGGCCGGGACTTATCGCACGTGTGCTAGGGTGTGTGCGCATATGTAAATTTTTACAGATCGCTAGAATTAGAAGTCCTGGTAGCCTAGTTTCCCCAGGGCTTTCCAACGCCACTGAAACCGGCTCAATCGGAGCTCGTTCTCATCCGCGTTGATAGTCCCTATCAATTCCCTCTCTAAAATGATTATATTCTTCTATTTTTCCACCGTCTCTTCGCTAGTGTGAGATTAACACCCTATCATAGCCACTCATTGGTGGGGCGTCTATGACCTGAAGACCATATGGACGTACTGCCCTTTATAATATCGAGCTGTAATTGCTTGAAGAAGTAGTTTTTTCCAGACTTTAGAGCCTTTCTGAGGGTCCAAACGGCCTTTTCTGGGGCCGGGACTTACCGCACGTGTGCTGGGGTGTGTGCGCATATGTAATTTTTTCCAGATCGCTAGAATTAGAAGTCCTGGTAGCCTAGTTTCCTGAGGGCTTTCCAACGCCACTGAAACCGGCTCAATCGGAGCTCGTTCTCATCCGCGTTGATAGTCCCTATCAATTCCCTCTCTAGAATGATTATATTCTTCTATTTTTCCACCGTCTCTTCACTAGTGTGAGACTAACACCCTATCGTAGCCACTCATTGGTGGGGCGTCTATGACCTGAAGACCATATGGACGTACTGCCCTTTATAATATCGAGCTGTAATTGCATGGAAAAGTAGTTTTTTCTAGACTTTAGAGCCTTTTTGAGTGTCCAAACGACCTTTTCTGGGGCCGGGACTTACCGCACGTGTGCTGGGGTGTGTGCGCGTATGTAAATATTTCCAGATCGCTAGAATCAGAAGTCCTGGTAGCCTAGTTTCCCGAGGGCTTTCCAACGCCACTGAAACCGGCTCAATCGGAGCTCGTTCTCATCCGCGTTGATAGTCCCTATCAATTCCCTCTCTAGAATGATTATATTCTTCTATTTTTCTACCGTCTCTTCGCTAGTGTGAGACTAACACCATACCGTAGCTGCTCATTGGTGGGGCCTCTATGACCTGAAGACCATATGGACGTACTGCCCATTATAATATCGAGCTGTAATTGCATGAAAAAGTACTTTTTTCCAGACTTTAGAGCCTTTTTGAGGGTCCAAACGGCCTTTTCTGGGGCCGGGACTTACCGCATGTGTGCTGGGGTGTGTGCACGTATGTAAATTTTTCTAGATTGCTAGAATTAGAAGTCCTGGTAGCCTAGTTTCCCGAGGGCATTCCAACGCCACTGAAACCGGCTCAATCGGAGCTCGTTCTCATCCGCGCTGATAGTCCCTATCAGTTCCCTCTATAGAATGATTATGTTCTTCTATTTTTCCACCGCCTCTTCGCTAGTGTGAGACTAACACCCTATCGTAGCCGCTCATTGGTGGGGCATCTATGACCTGAAGACCATATGGACGTACTGCCCTTTATAATATCGAGCTGTAATTGCACAAAAAAGTAGTTTTTTCCAGACTTTAGAGCCTTTTTGAGGGTCGAAACGGCCTTTTCTGGGGCCGGGACTTATCGCACGTGTGCTAGGGTGTGTGCGCATATGTAAATTTTTACAGATCGCTAGAATTAGAAGTCCTGGTAGCCTAGTTTCCCCAGGGCTTTCCAACGCCACTGAAACCGGCTCAATCGGAGCTCGTTCTCATCCGCGTTGATAGTCCCTATCAATTCCCTCTCTAAAATGATTATATTCTTCTATTTTTCCACCGTCTCTTCGCTAGTGTGAGATTAACACCCTATCATAGCCACTCATTGGTGGGGCGTCTATGACCTGAAGACCATATGGACGTACTGCCCTTTATAATATCGAGCTGTAATTGCATGAAGAAGTAGTTTTTTCCAGACTTTAGAGCCTTTTTGAGGGTCCAAACGGCCTTTTCTGGGGCCGGGACTTACCGCACGTGTGCTGGGGTGTGTGCGCATATGTAATTTTTTCCAGATCGCTAGAATTAGAAGTCCTGGTAGCCTAGTTTCCTGAGGGCTTTCCAACGCCACTGAAACCGGCTCAATCGGAGCTCGTTCTCATCCGCGTTGATAGTCCCTATCAATTCCCTCTCTAGAATGATTATATTCTTCTATTTTTCCACCGTCTCTTCACTAGTGTGAGTCTAACACCCAATCGTAGCCACTCATTGGTGGGGCGTCTATGACCTGAAGACCATATGGACGTACTGCCCTTTATAATATCGAGCTGTAATTGCATGAAAAAGTAGTTTTTTCCAGACTTTAGAGCCTTTTTGAGTGTCCAAACGACCTTTTCTGGGGCCGGGACTTACCGCACGTGTGCTGGGGTGTGTGCGCATATGTAATTTTTTCCAGATCGCTAGAATTAGAAGTCCTGGTAGCCTAGTTTCCTGAGGGCTTTCCAACGCCACTGAAACCGGCTCAATCGGAGCTCGTTCTCATCCGCGTTGATAGTCCCTATCAATTCCCTCTCTAGAATGATTATATTCTTCTATTTTTCCACCGTCTCTTCACTAGTGTGAGTCTAACACCCAATCGTAGCCACTCATTGGTGGGGCGTCTATGACCTGAAGACCATATGGACGTACTGCCCTTTATAATATCGAGCTGTAATTGCATGAAAAAGTAGTTTTTTCTAGACTTTAGAGCCTTTTTGAGTGTCCAAACGACCTTTTCTGGGGCCGGGACTTACCGCACGTGTGCTGGGGTGTGTGCGCGTATGTAAATATTTCCAGATCGCTAGAATCAGAAGTCCTGGTAGCCTAGTTTCCCGAGGGCTTTCCAACGCCACTGAAACCGGCTCAATCGGAGCTCGTTCTCATCCGCGTTGATAGTCCCTATCAATTCCCTCTCTAGAATGATTATATTCTTCTATTTTTCTACCGTCTCTTCGCTAGTGTGAGACTAACACCATACCGTAGCTGCTCAGTGGTGGGGCCTCTATGACCTGAAGACCATATGGACGTACTGCCCATTATAATATCAAGCTGTAATTGCATGAAAAAGTACTTTTTTCCAGACTTTAGAGCCTTTTTGAGGGTCCAAACGGCCTTTTCTGGGGCCGGGACTTACCGCATGTGTGCTGGGGTGTGTGCACGTATGTAAATTTTTCTAGATTGCTAGAATTAGAAGTCCTGGTAGCCTAGTTTCCCGAGGGCATTCCAACGCCACTGAAACCGGCTCAATCGGAGCTCGTTCTCATCCGCGCTGATAGTCCCTATCAGTTCCCTCTCTAGAATGATTATGTTCTTCTATTTTTCCACCGCCTCTTCGCTAGTGTGAGACTAACACCCTATCGTAGCCGCTCATTGGTGGGGCGTCTATGACCTGAAGACCATATGGACGTACTGCCCTTTATAATATCAAGCTGTAATTGCACAAAAAAGTAGTTTTTTCCAGACTTTAGAGCCTTTTTGAGGGTCGAAACGGCCTTTTCTGGGGCCGGGACTTATCGCACGTGTGCTAGGGTGTGTGCGCATATGTAAATTTTTACAGATCGCTAGAATTAGAAGTCCTGGTAGCCTAGTTTCCCCAGGGCTTTCCAACGCCACTGAAACCGGCTCAATCGGAGCTCGTTCTCATCCGCGTTGATAGTCCCTATCAATTCCCTCTCTAAAATGATTATATACTTCTATTTTTCCACCGTCTCTTCGCTAGTGTGAGATTAACACCCAATCATAGCCACTCATTGGTGGGGCGTCTATGACCTGAAGACCATATGGACGTACTGCCCTTTATAATATCGAGCTGTAATTGCATGAAGAAGTGAAGTCCTGGTAGCCTAGTTTCCTGAGGGCTTTCCAACGCCACTGAAACCGGCTCAATCGGAGCTCGTTCTCATCCGCGTTGATAGTCCCTATCAATTCCCTCTCTAGAATGATTATATTCTTCTATTTTTCCACCGTCTCTTCACTAGTGTGAGTCTAACACCCAATCGTAGCCACTCATTGGTGGGGCGTCTATGACCTGAAGACCATATGGACGTACTGCCCTTTATAATATCGAGCTGTAATTGCATGAAAAAGTAGTTTTTTCTAGACTTTAGAGCCTTTTTGAGTGTCCAAACGACCTTTTCTGGGGCCGGGACTTACCGGACGTGTGCTGGGGTGTGTGCGCGTATGTAAATATTTCCAGATCGCTAGAATCAGAAGTCCTGGTAGCCTAGTTTCCCGAGGGCTTTCCAACGCCACTGAAACCGGCTCAATCGGAGCTCGTTCTCATCCGCGTTGATAGTCCCTATCAATTCCCTCTCTAGAATGATTATATTCTTCTATTTTTCTACCGTCTCTTCGCTAGTGTGAGACTAACACCATACCGTAGCTGCTCATTGGTGGGGCCTCTATGACCTGAAGACCATATGGACGTACTGCCCATTATAATATCAAGCTGTAATTGCATGAAAAAGTACTTTTTTCCAGACTTTAGAGCCTTTTTGAGGGTCCAAACGGCCTTTTCTGGGGCCGGGACTTACCGCATGTGTGCTGGGGTGTGTGCACGTATGTAAATTTTTCTAGATTGCTAGAATTAGAAGTCCTGGTAGCCTAGTTTCCCGAGGGCATTCCAACGCCACTGAAACCGGCTCAATCGGAGCTCGTTCTCATCCGCGCTGATAGTCCCTATCAGTTCCCTCTCTAGAATGATTATGTTCTTCTATTTTTCCACCGCCTCTTCGCTAGTGTGAGACTAACACCCTATCGTAGCCGCTCATTGGTGGGGCGTCTATGACCTGAAGACCATATGGACGTACTGCCCTTTATAATATCAAGCTGTAATTGCACAAAAAAGTAGTTTTTTCCAGACTTTAGAGCCTTTTTGAGGGTCGAAACGGCCTTTTCTGGGGCCGGGACTTATCGCACGTGTGCTAGGGTGTGTGCGCATATGTAAATTTTTACAGATCGCTAGAATTAGAAGTCCTGGTAGCCTAGTTTCCCCAGGGCTTTCCAACGCCACTGAAACCGGCTCAATCGGAGCTCGTTCTCATCCGCGTTGATAGTCCCTATCAATTCCCTCTCTAAAATGATTATATTCTTCTATTTTTCCACCGTCTCTTCGCTAGTGTGAGATTAACACCCAATCATAGCCACTCATTGGTGGGGCGTCTATGACCTGAAGACCATATGGACGTACTGCCCTTTATAATATCGAGCTGTAATTGCATGAAGAAGTAGTTTTTTCCAGACTTTAGAGCCTTTTTGAGGGTCCAAACGGCCTTTTCTGGGGCCGGGACATACCGCACGTGTGCTGGGGTGTGTGCGCATATGTAATTTTTTCCAGATCGCTAGAATTAGAAGTCCTGGTAGCCTAGTTTCCTGAGGGCTTTCCAACGCCACTGAAACCGGCTCAATCGGAGCTCGTTCTCATCCGCGTTGATAGTCCCTATCAATTCCCTCTCTAGAATGATTATATTCTTCTATTTTTCCACCGTCTCTTCACTAGTGTGAGACTAACACCCTATCGTAGCCACTCATTGGTGGGGCGTCTATGACCTGAAGACCATATGGACGTACTGCCCTTTATAATATCGAGCTGTAATTGCATGAAAAAGTAGTTTTTTCTAGACTTTAGAGCCTTTTTGAGGGTCCAAACGACCTTTTCTGGGGCCGGGACTTACCGCACGTGTGCTGGGGTATGTGTGCGTATGTAAATATTTCCAGATCGCTAGAATCAGAAGTCCTGGTAGCCTAGTTTCCTGAGGGCTTTCCAACGCCACTGAAACCGGCTCAATCGGAGCTCGTTCTCATCCGCGTTGATAGTCCCTATCAATTCCCTCTCTAGAATGATTATATTCTTCTATTTTTCCACCGTCTCTTCACTAGTGTGAGTCTAACACCCAATCGTAGCCACTCATTGGTGGGGCGTCTATGACCTGAAGACCATATGGACGTACTGCCCTTTATAATATCGAGCTGTAATTGCATGAAAAAGTAGTTTTTTCTAGACTTTAGAGCCTTTTTGAGTGTCCAAACGACCTTTTCTGGGGCCGGGACTTACCGGACGTGTGCTGGGGTGTGTGCGCGTATGTAAATATTTCCAGATCGCTAGAATCAGAAGTCCTGGTAGCCTAGTTTCCCGAGGGCTTTCCAACGCCACTGAAACCGGCTCAATCGGAGCTCGTTCTCATCCGCGTTGATAGTCCCTATCAATTCCCTCTCTAGAATGATTATATTCTTCTATTTTTCTACCGTCTCTTCGCTAGTGTGAGACTAACACCATACCGTAGCTGCTCATTGGTGGGGCCTCTATGACCTGAAGACCATATGGACGTACTGCCCATTATAATATCAAGCTGTAATTGCATGAAAAAGTACTTTTTTCCAGACTTTAGAGCCTTTTTGAGGGTCCAAACGGCCTTTTCTGGGGCCGGGACTTACCGCATGTGTGCTGGGGTGTGTGCACGTATGTAAATTTTTCTAGATTGCTAGAATTAGAAGTCCTGGTAGCCTAGTTTCCCGAGGGCATTCCAACGCCACTGAAACCGGCTCAATCGGAGCTCGTTCTCATCCGCGCTGATAGTCCCTATCAGTTCCCTCTCTAGAATGATTATGTTCTTCTATTTTTCCACCGCCTCTTCGCTAGTGTGAGACTAACACCCTATCGTAGCCGCTCATTGGTGGGGCGTCTATGACCTAAAGACCATATGGACGTACTGCCCTTTATAATATCAAGCTGTAATTGCACAAAAAAGTAGTTTTTTCCAGACTTTAGAGCCTTTTTGAGGGTCGAAACGGCCTTTTCTGGGGCCGGGACTTATCGCACGTGTGCTAGGGTGTGTGCGCATATGTAAATTTTTACAGATCGCTAGAATTAGAAGTCCTGGTAGCCTAGTTTCCCCAGGGCTTTCCAACGCCACTGAAACCGGCTCAATCGGAGCTCGTTCTCATCCGCGTTGATAGTCCCTATCAATTCCCTCTCTAAAATGATTATATTCTTCTATTTTTCCACCGTCTCTTCGCTAGTGTGAGATTAACACCCAATCATAGCCACTCATTGGTGGGGCGTCTATGACCTGAAGACCATATGGACGTACTGCCCTTTATAATATCGAGCTGTAATTGCATGAAGAAGTAGTTTTTTCCAGACTTTAGAGCCTTTTTGAGGGTCCAAACGGCCTTTTCTGGGGCCGGGACTTACCGCACGTGTGCTGGGGTGTGTGCGCATATGTAATTTTTTCCAGATCGCTAGAATTAGAAGTCCTGGTAGCCTAGTTTCCTGAGGGCTTTCCAACGCCACTGAAACCGGCTCAATCGGAGCTCGTTCTCATCCGCGTTGATAGTCCCTATCAATTCCCTCTCTAGAATGATTATATTCTTTAATTTTTCCACCGTCTCTTCACTAGTGTGAGACTAACACCCTATCGTAGCCACTCATTGGTGGGGCGTCTATGACCTGAAGACCATATGGACGTACTGCCCTTTATAATATCGAGCTGTAATTGCATGAAAAAGTAGTTTTTTCTAGACTTTAGAGCCTTTTTGAGGGTCCAAACGACCTTTTCTGGGGCCGGGACTTACCGCACGTGTGCTGGGGTGTGTGTGCGTATGTAAATATTTCCAGATCGCTAGAATCAGAAGTCCTGGTAGCCTAGTTTCCTGAGGGCTTTCCAACGCCACTGAAACCGGCTCAATCGGAGCTCGTTCTCATCCGCGTTGATAGTCCCTATCAATTCCCTCTCTAGAATGATTATATTCTTCTATTTTTCCACCGTCTCTTCACTAGTGTGAGTCTAACACCCAATCGTAGCCACTCATTGGTGGGGCGTCTATGACCTGAAGACCATATGGACGTACTGCCCTTTATAATATCGAGCTGTAATTGCATGAAAAAGTAGTTTTTTCTAGACTTTAGAGCCTTTTTGAGTGTCCAAACGACCTTTTCTGGGGCCGGGACTTACCGGACGTGTGCTGGGGTGTGTGCGCGTATGTAAATATTTCCAGATCGCTAGAATCAGAAGTCCTGGTAGCCTAGTTTCCCGAGGGCTTTCCAACGCCACTGAAACCGGCTCAATCGGAGCTCGTTCTCATCCGCGTTGATAGTCCCTATCAATTCCCTCTCTAGAATTATTATATTCTTCTATTTTTCTACCATCTCTTCGCTAGTGTGAGACTAACACCATACCGTAGCTGCTCATTGGTGGGGCCTCTATGACCTGAAGACCATATGGACGTACTGCCCATTATAATATCAAGCTGTAATTGCATGAAAAAGTACTTTTTTCCAGACTTTAGAGCCTTTTTGAGGGTCCAAACGGCCTTTTCTGGGGCCGGGACTTACCGCATGTGTGCTGGGGTGTGTGCACGTATGTAAATTTTTCTAGATTGCTAGAATTAGAAGTCCTGGTAGCCTAGTTTCCCGAGGGCATTCCAACGCCACTGAAACCGGCTCAATCGGAGCTCGTTCTCATCCGCGCTGATAGTCCCTATCAGTTCCCTCTCTAGAATGATTATGTTCTTCTATTTTTCCACCGCCTCTTCGCTAGTGTGAGACTAACACCCTATCGTAGCCGCTCATTGGTGGGGCGTCTATGACCTGAAGACCATATGGACGTACTGCCCTTTATAATATCAAGCTGTAATTGCACAAAAAAGTAGTTTTTTCCAGACTTTAGAGCCTTTTTGAGGGTCGAAACGGCCTTTTCTGGGGCCGGGACTTATCGCACGTGTGCTAGGGTGTGTGCGCATATGTAAATTTTTACAGATCGCTAGAATTAGAAGTCCTGGTAGCCTAGTTTCCCCAGGGCTTTCCAACGCCACTGAAACCGGCTCAATCGGAGCTCGTTCTCATCTGCGTTGATAGTCCCTATCAATTCCCTCTCTAAAATGATTATATTCTTCTATTTTTCCACCGTCTCTTCGCTAGTGTGAGATTAACACCCAATCATAGCCACTCATTGGTGGGGCGTCTATGACCTGAAGACCATATGGACGTACTGCCCTTTATAATATCGAGCTGTAATTGCATGAAGAAGTAGTTTTTTCCAGACTTTAGAGCCTTTTTGAGGGTCCAAACGGCCTTTTCTGGGGCCGGGACTTACCGCACGTGTGCTGGGGTGTGTGCGCATATGTAATTTTTTCCAGATCGCTAGAATTAGAAGTCCTGGTAGCCTAGTTTCCTGAGGGCTTTCCAACGCCACTGAAACCGGCTCAATCGGAGCTCGTTCTCATCCGCGTTGATAGTCCCTATCAATTCCCTCTCTAGAATGATTATATTCTTCTATTTTTCCACCGTCTCTTCACTAGTGTGAGACTAACACCCTATCGTAGCCACTCATTGGTGGGGCGTCTATGACCTGAAGACCATATGGACGTACTGCCCTTTATAATATCGAGCTGTAATTGCATGAAAAAGTAGTTTTTTCTAGACTTTAGAGCCTTTTTGAGGGTCCAAACGACCTTTTCTGGGGCCGGGACTTACCGCACGTGTGCTGGGGTATGTGTGCGTATGTAAATATTTCCAGATCGCTAGAATCAGAAGTCCTGGTAGCCTAGTTTCCTGAGGGCTTTCCAACGCCACTGAAACCGGCTCAATCGGAGCTCGTTCTCATCCGCGTTGATAGTCCCTATCAATTCCCTCTCTAGAATGATTATATTCTTCTATTTTTCCACCGTCTCTTCACTAGTGTGAGTCTAACACCCAATCGTAGCCACTCATTGGTGGGGCGTCTATGACCTGAAGACCATATGGACGTACTGCCCTTTATAATATCGAGCTGTAATTGCATGAAAAAGTAGTTTTTTCTAGACTTTAGAGCCTTTTTGAGTGTCCAAACGACCTTTTCTAGGGCCGGGACTTACCGGACGTGTGCTGGGGTGTGTGCGCGTATGTAAATATTTCCAGATCGCTAGAATCAGAAGTCCTGGTAGCCTAGTTTCCCGAGGGCTTTCCAACGCCACTGAAACCGGCTCAATCGGAGCTCGTTCTCATCCGCGTTGATAGTCCCTATCAATTCCCTCTCTAGAATGATTATATTCTTCTATTTTTCTACCGTCTCTTCGCTAGTGTGAGACTAACACCATACCGTAGCTGCTCATTGGTGGGGCCTCTATGACCTGAAGACCATATGGACGTACTGCCCATTATAATATCAAGCTGTAATTGCATGAAAAAGTACTTTTTTCCAGACTTTAGAGCCTTTTTGAGGGTCCAAACGGCCTTTTCTGGGGCCGGGACTTACCGCATGTGTGCTGGGGTGTGTGCACGTATGTAAATTTTTCTAGATTGCTAGAATTAGAAGTCCTGGTAGCCTAGTTTCCCGAGGGCATTCCAACGCCACTGAAACCGGCTCAATCGGAGCTCGTTCTCATCCGCGCTGATAGTCCCTATCAGTTCCCTCTCTAGAATGATTATGTTCTTCTATTTTTCCACCGCCTCTTCGCTAGTGTGAGACTAACACCCTATCGTAGCCGCTCATTGGTGGGGCGTCTATGACCTGAAGACCATATGGACGTACTGCCCTTTATAATATCAAGCTGTAATTGCACAAAAAAGTAGTTTTTTCCAGACTTTAGAGCCTTTTTGAGGGTCGAAACGGCCTTTTCTGGGGCCGGGACTTATCGCACGTGTGCTAGGGTGTGTGCGCATATGTAAATTTTTACAGATCGCTAGAATTAGAAGTCCTGGTAGCCTAGTTTCCCCAGGGCTTTCCAACGCCACTGAAACCGGCTCAATCGGAGCTCGTTCTCATCTGCGTTGATAGTCCCTATCAATTCCCTCTCTAAAATGATTATATTCTTCTATTTTTCCACCGTCTCTTCGCTAGTGTGAGATTAACACCCAATCATAGCCACTCATTGGTGGGGCGTCTATGACCTGAAGACCATATGGACGTACTGCCCTTTATAATATCGAGCTGTAATTGCATGAAGAAGTAGTTTTTTCCAGACTTTAGAGCCTTTTTGAGGGTCCAAACGGCCTTTTCTGGGGCCGGGACTTACCGCACGTGTGCTGGGGTGTGTGCGCATATGTAATTTTTTCCAGATCGCTAGAATTAGAAGTCCTGGTAGCCTAGTTTCCTGAGGGCTTTCCAACGCCACTGAAACCGGCTCAATCGGAGCTCGTTCTCATCCGCGTTGATAGTCCCTATCAATTCCCTCTCTAGAATGATTATATTCTTCTATTTTTCCACCGTCTCTTCACTAGTGTGAGACTAACACCCTATCGTAGCCACTCATTGGTGGGGCGTCTATGACCTGAAGACCATATGGACGTACTGCCCTTTATAATATCGAGCTGTAATTGCATGAAAAAGTAGTTTTTTCTAGACTTTAGAGCCTTTTTGAGGGTCCAAACGACCTTTTCTGGGGCCGGGACTTACCGCACGTGTGCTGGGGTATGTGTGCGTATGTAAATATTTCCAGATCGCTAGAATCAGAAGTCCTGGTAGCCTAGTTTCCTGAGGGCTTTCCAACGCCACTGAAACCGGCTCAATCGGAGCTCGTTCTCATCCGCGTTGATAGTCCCTATCAATTCCCTCTCTAGAATGATTATATTCTTCTATTTTTCCACCGTCTCTTCACTAGTGTGAGTCTAACACCCAATCGTAGCCACTCATTGGTGGGGCGTCTATGACCTGAAGACCATATGGACGTACTGCCCTTTATAATATCGAGCTGTAATTGCATGAAAAAGTAGTTTTTTCTAGACTTTAGAGCCTTTTTGAGTGTCCAAACGACCTTTTCTAGGGCCGGGACTTACCGGACGTGTGCTGGGGTGTGTGCGCGTATGTAAATATTTCCAGATCGCTAGAATCAGAAGTCCTGGTAGCCTAGTTTCCCGAGGGCTTTCCAACGCCACTGAAACCGGCTCAATCGGAGCTCGTTCTCATCCGCGTTGATAGTCCCTATCAATTCCCTCTCTAGAATGATTATATTCTTCTATTTTTCTACCGTCTCTTCGCTAGTGTGAGACTAACACCATACCGTAGCTGCTCATTGGTGGGGCCTCTATGACCTGAAGACCATATGGACGTACTGCCCATTATAATATCAAGCTGTAATTGCATGAAAAAGTACTTTTTTCCAGACTTTAGAGCCTTTTTGAGGGTCCAAACGGCCTTTTCTGGGGCCGGGACTTACCGCATGTGTGCTGGGGTGTGTGCACGTATGTAAATTTTTCTAGATTGCTAGAATTAGAAGTCCTGGTAGCCTAGTTTCCCGAGGGCATTCCAACGCCACTGAAACCGGCTCAATCGGAGCTCGTTCTCATCCGCGCTGATAGTCCCTATCAGTTCCCTCTCTAGAATGATTATGTTCTTCTATTTTTCCACCGCCTCTTCGCTAGTGTGAGACTAACACCCTATCGTAGCCGCTCATTGGTGGGGCGTCTATGACCTGAAGACCATATGGACGTACTGCCCTTTATAATATCAAGCTGTAATTGCACAAAAAAGTAGTTTTTTCCAGACTTTAGAGCCTTTTTGAGGGTCGAAACGGCTTTTTCTGGGGCCGGGACTTATCGCACGTGTGCTAGGGTGTGTGCGCATATGTAAATTTTTACAGATCGCTAGAATTAGAAGTCCTGGTAGCCTAGTTTCCCCAGGGCTTTCCAACGCCACTGAAACCGGCTCAATCGGAGCTCGTTCTCATCCGCGTTGATAGTCCCTATCAATTCCCTCTCTAAAATGATTATATTCTTCTATTTTTCCACCGTCTCTTCGCTAGTGTGAGATTAACACCCAATCATAGCCACTCATTGGTGGGGCGTCTATGACCTGAAGACCATATGGACGTACTGCCCTTTATAATATCGAGCTGTAATTGCATGAAGAAGTAGTTTTTTCCAGACTTTAGAGCCTTTTTGAGGGTCCAAACGGCCTTTTCTGGGGCTGGGACTTACCGCACGTGTGCTGGGGTGTGTGCGCATATGTAATTTTTTCCAGATCGCTAGAATTAGAAGTCCTGGTAGCCTAGTTTCCTGAGGGCTTTCCAACGCCACTGAAACCGGCTCAATCGGAGCTCGTTCTCATCCGCGTTGATAGTCCCTATCAATTCCCTCTCTAGAATGATTATATTCTTCTATTTTTCCACCGTCTCTTCACTAGTGTGAGACTAACACCCTATCGTAGCCACTCATTGGTGGGGCGTCTATGACCTGAAGACCATATGGACGTACTGCCCTTTATAATATCGAGCTGTAATTGCATGAAAAAGTAGTTTTTTCTAGACTTTAGAGCCTTTTTGAGGGTCCAAACGACCTTTTCTGGGGCCGGGACTTACCGCACGTGTGTTGGGGTGTGTGTGCGTATGTAAATATTTCCAGATTGCTAGAATCAGAAGTCCTGGTAGCCTAGTTTCCCGAGGGCTTTCCAACGCCACTGAAACGGGCTCAATCGGAGCTCGTTCTCATCCGCGTTGATAGTCCATATCAATTCCCTCTCTAGAATGACTATATTCTTCTATTTTTCTACCGTCTCTTCGCTAGTGTGAGACTAACACCATACCGTAGCTGCTCATTGGTGGGGCCTCTATGACCTGAAGACCATATGGACGTACTGCCCATTATAATATCGAGCTGTAATTGCATGAAAAAGTACTTTTTTCCAGACTTTAGAGCCTTTTTGAGGGTCCAAACGGCCTTTTCTGGGGCCGGGACTTACCGCATGTGTGCTGGGGTGTGTGCACGTATGTAAATTTTTCTAGATTGCTAGAATTAGAAGTCCTGGTAGCCTAGTTTCCCGAGGGCATTCCAACGCCACTGAAACCGGCTCAATCGGAGCTCGTTCTCATCCGCGCTGATAGTCCCTATCAGTTCCCTCTCTAGAATGATTATGTTCTTCTATTTTTCCACCGCCTCTTCGCTAGTGTGAGACTAACACCCTATCGTAGCCGCTCATTGGTGGGGCGTCTATGACCTGAAGACCATATGGACGTACTGCCCTTTATAATATCAAGCTGTAATTGCACAAAAAAGTAGTTTTTTCCAGACTTTAGAGCCTTTTTGAGGGTCGAAACGGCTTTTTCTGGGGCCGGGACTTATCGCACGTGTGCTAGGGTGTGTGCGCATATGTAAATTTTTACAGATCGCTAGAATTAGAAGTCCTGGTAGCCTAGTTTCCCCAGGGCTTTCCAACGCCACTGAAACCGGCTCAATCGGAGCTCGTTCTCATCCGCGTTGATAGTCCCTATCAATTCCCTCTCTAAAATGATTATATTCTTCTATTTTTCCACCGTCTCTTCGCTAGTGTGAGATTAACACCCAATCATAGCCACTCATTGGTGGGGCGTCTATGACCTGAAGACCATATGGACGTACTGCCCTTTATAATATCGAGCTGTAATTGCATGAAGAAGTAGTTTTTTCCAGACTTTAGAGCCTTTTTGAGGGTCCAAACGGCCTTTTCTGGGGCCGGGACTTACCGCACGTGTGCTGGGGTGTGTGCGCATATGTAATTTTTTCCAGATCGCTAGAATTAGAAGTCCTGGTAGCCTAGTTTCCTGAGGGCTTTCCAACGCCACTGAAACCGGCTCAATCGGAGCTCGTTCTCATCCGCGTTGATAGTCCCTATCAATTCCCTCTCTAGAATTATTATATTCTTCTATTTTTCTACCATCTCTTCGCTAGTGTGAGACTAACACCATACCGTAGCTGCTCATTGGTGGGGCCTCTATGACCTGAAGACCATATGGACGTACTGCCCATTATAATATCAAGCTGTAATTGCATGAAAAAGTACTTTTTTCCAGACTTTAGAGCCTTTTTGAGGGTCCAAACGGCCTTTTCTGGGGCCGGGACTTACCGCATGTGTGCTGGGGTGTGTGCACGTATGTAAATTTTTCTAGATTGCTAGAATTAGAAGTCCTGGTAGCCTAGTTTCCCGAGGGCATTCCAACGCCACTGAAACCGGCTCAATCGGAGCTCGTTCTCATCCGCGCTGATAGTCCCTATCAGTTCCCTCTCTAGAATGATTATGTTCTTCTATTTTTCCACCGCCTCTTCGCTAGTGTGAGACTAACACCCTATCGTAGCCGCTCATTGGTGGGGCGTCTATGACCTGAAGACCATATGGACGTACTGCCCTTTATAATATCAAGCTGTAATTGCACAAAAAAGTAGTTTTTTCCAGACTTTAGAGCCTTTTTGAGGGTCGAAACGGCCTTTTCTGGGGCCGGGACTTATCGCACGTGTGCTAGGGTGTGTGCGCATATGTAAATTTTTACAGATCGCTAGAATTAGAAGTCCTGGTAGCCTAGTTTCCCCAGGGCTTTCCAACGCCACTGAAACCGGCTCAATCGGAGCTCGTTCTCATCTGCGTTGATAGTCCCTATCAATTCCCTCTCTAAAATGATTATATTCTTCTATTTTTCCACCGTCTCTTCGCTAGTGTGAGATTAACACCCAATCATAGCCACTCATTGGTGGGGCGTCTATGACCTGAAGACCATATGGACGTACTGCCCTTTATAATATCGAGCTGTAATTGCATGAAGAAGTAGTTTTTTCCAGACTTTAGAGCCTTTTTGAGGGTCCAAACGGCCTTTTCTGGGGCCGGGACTTACCGCACGTGTGCTGGGGTGTGTGCGCATATGTAATTTTTTCCAGATCGCTAGAATTAGAAGTCCTGGTAGCCTAGTTTCCTGAGGGCTTTCCAACGCCACTGAAACCGGCTCAATCGGAGCTCGTTCTCATCCGCGTTGATAGTCCCTATCAATTCCCTCTCTAGAATGATTATATTCTTCTATTTTTCCACCGTCTCTTCACTAGTGTGAGACTAACACCCTATCGTAGCCACTCATTGGTGGGGCGTCTATGACCTGAAGACCATATGGACGTACTGCCCTTTATAATATCGAGCTGTAATTGCATGAAAAAGTAGTTTTTTCTAGACTTTAGAGCCTTTTTGAGGGTCCAAACGACCTTTTCTGGGGCCGGGACTTACCGCACGTGTGCTGGGGTATGTGTGCGTATGTAAATATTTCCAGATCGCTAGAATCAGAAGTCCTGGTAGCCTAGTTTCCTGAGGGCTTTCCAACGCCACTGAAACCGGCTCAATCGGAGCTCGTTCTCATCCGCGTTGATAGTCCCTATCAATTCCCTCTCTAGAATGATTATATTCTTCTATTTTTCCACCGTCTCTTCACTAGTGTGAGTCTAACACCCAATCGTAGCCACTCATTGGTGGGGCGTCTATGACCTGAAGACCATATGGACGTACTGCCCTTTATAATATCGAGCTGTAATTGCATGAAAAAGTAGTTTTTTCTAGACTTTAGAGCCTTTTTGAGTGTCCAAACGACCTTTTCTAGGGCCGGGACTTACCGGACGTGTGCTGGGGTGTGTGCGCGTATGTAAATATTTCCAGATCGCTAGAATCAGAAGTCCTGGTAGCCTAGTTTCCCGAGGGCTTTCCAACGGCACTGAAACCGGCTCAATCGGAGCTCGTTCTCATCCGCGTTGATAGTCCCTATCAATTCCCTCTCTAGAATGATTATATTCTTCTATTTTTCTACCGTCTCTTCGCTAGTGTGAGACTAACACCATACCGTAGCTGCTCATTGGTGGGGCCTCTATGACCTGAAGACCATATGGACGTACTGCCCATTATAATATCAAGCTGTAATTGCATGAAAAAGTACTTTTTTCCAGACTTTAGAGCCTTTTTGAGGGTCCAAACGGCCTTTTCTGGGGCCGGGACTTACCGCATGTGTGCTGGGGTGTGTGCACGTATGTAAATTTTTCTAGATTGCTAGAATTAGAAGTCCTGGTAGCCTAGTTTCCCGAGGGCATTCCAACGCCACTGAAACCGGCTCAATCGGAGCTCGTTCTCATCCGCGCTGATAGTCCCTATCAGTTCCCTCTCTAGAATGATTATGTTCTTCTATTTTTCCACCGCCTCTTCGCTAGTGTGAGACTAACACCCTATCGTAGCCGCTCATTGGTGGGGCGTCTATGACCTGAAGACCATATGGACGTACTGCCCTTTATAATATCAAGCTGTAATTGCACAAAAAAGTAGTTTTTTCCAGACTTTAGAGCCTTTTTGAGGGTCGAAACGGCTTTTTCTGGGGCCGGGACTTATCGCACGTGTGCTAGGGTGTGTGCGCATATGTAAATTTTTACAGATCGCTAGAATTAGAAGTCCTGGTAGCCTAGTTTCCCCAGGGCTTTCCAACGCCACTGAAACCGGCTCAATCGGAGCTCGTTCTCATCCGCGTTGATAGTCCCTATCAATTCCCTCTCTAAAATGATTATATTCTTCTATTTTTCCACCGTCTCTTCGCTAGTGTGAGATTAACACCCAATCATAGCCACTCATTGGTGGGGCGTCTATGACCTGAAGACCATATGGACGTACTGCCCTTTATAATATCGAGCTGTAATTGCATGAAGAAGTAGTTTTTTCCAGACTTTAGAGCCTTTTTGAGGGTCCAAACGGCCTTTTCTGGGGCTGGGACTTACCGCACGTGTGCTGGGGTGTGTGCGCATATGTAATTTTTTCCAGATCGCTAGAATTAGAAGTCCTGGTAGCCTAGTTTCCTGAGGGCTTTCCAACGCCACTGAAACCGGCTCAATCGGAGCTCGTTCTCATCCGCGTTGATAGTCCCTATCAATTCCCTCTCTAGAATGATTATATTCTTCTATTTTTCCACCGTCTCTTCACTAGTGTGAGACTAACACCCTATCGTAGCCACTCATTGGTGGGGCGTCTATGACCTGAAGACCATATGGACGTACTGCCCTTTATAATATCGAGCTGTAATTGCATGAAAAAGTAGTTTTTTCTAGACTTTAGAGCCTTTTTGAGGGTCCAAACGACCTTTTCTGGGGCCGGGACTTACCGCACGTGTGTTGGGGTGTGTGTGCGTATGTAAATATTTCCAGATTGCTAGAATCAGAAGTCCTGGTAGCCTAGTTTCCCGAGGGCTTTCCAACGCCACTGAAACGGGCTCAATCGGAGCTCGTTCTCATCCGCGTTGATAGTCCATATCAATTCCCTCTCTAGAATGACTATATTCTTCTATTTTTCTACCGTCTCTTCGCTAGTGTGAGACTAACACCATACCGTAGCTGCTCATTGGTGGGGCCTCTATGACCTGAAGACCATATGGACGTACTGCCCATTATAATATCGAGCTGTAATTGCACGAAAAAGTACTTTTTTCCAGACTTTAGAGCCTTTTTGAGGGTCCAAACGGCCTTTTCTGGGGCCGGGACTTACCGCATGTGTGCTGGGGTGTGTGCACGTATGTAAATTTTTCTAGATTGCTAGAATTAGAAGTCCTGGTAGCCTAGTTTCCCGAGGGCATTCCAACGCCACTGAAACCGGCTCAATCGGAGCTCGTTCTCATCCGCGCTGATAGTCCCTATCAGTTCCCTCTCTAGAATGATTATGTTCTTCTATTTTTCCACCGCCTCTTCGCTAGTGTGAGACTAACACCCTATCGTAGCCGCTCATTGGTGGGGCGTCTATGACCTGAAGACCATATGGACGTACTGCCCTTTATAATATCAAGCTGTAATTGCACAAAAAAGTAGTTTTTTCCAGACTTTAGAGCCTTTTTGAGGGTCGAAACGGCTTTTTCTGGGGCCGGGACTTATCGCACGTGTGCTAGGGTGTGTGCGCATATGTAAATTTTTACAGATCGCTAGAATTAGAAGTCCTGGTAGCCTAGTTTCCCCAGGGCTTTCCAACGCCACTGAAACCGGCTCAATCGGAGCTCGTTCTCATCCGCGTTGATAGTCCCTATCAATTCCCTCTCTAAAATGATTATATTCTTCTATTTTTCCACCGTCTCTTCGCTAGTGTGAGATTAACACCCAATCATAGCCACTCATTGGTGGGGCGTCTATGACCTGAAGACCATATGGACGTACTGCCCTTTATAATATCGAGCTGTAATTGCATGAAGAAGTAGTTTTTTCCAGACTTTAGAGCCTTTTTGAGGGTCCAAACGGCCTTTTCTGGGGCCGGGACTTACCGCACGTGTGCTGGGGTGTGTGCGCATATGTAATTTTTTCCAGATCGCTAGAATTAGAAGTCCTGGTAGCCTAGTTTCCTGAGGGCTTTCCAACGCCACTGAAACCGGCTCAATCGGAGCTCGTTCTCATCCGCGTTGATAGTCCCTATCAATTCCCTCTCTAGAATGATTATATTCTTCTATTTTTCCACCGTCTCTTCACTAGTGTGAGACTAACACCCTATCGTAGCCACTCATTGGTGGGGCGTCTATGACCTGAAGACCATATGGACGTACTGCCCTTTATAATATCGAGCTGTAATTGCATGAAAAAGTAGTTTTTTCTAGACTTTAGAGCCTTTTTGAGGGTCCAAACGACCTTTTCTGGGGCCGGGACTTACCGCACGTGTGCTGGGGTATGTGTGCGTATGTAAATATTTCCAGATCGCTAGAATCAGAAGTCCTGGTAGCCTAGTTTCCTGAGGGCTTTCCAACGCCACTGAAACCGGCTCAATCGGAGCTCGTTCTCATCCGCGTTGATAGTCCCTATCAATTCCCTCTCTAGAATGATTATATTCTTCTATTTTTCCACCGTCTCTTCACTAGTGTGAGTCTAACACCCAATCGTAGCCACTCATTGGTGGGGCGTCTATGACCTGAAGACCATATGGACGTACTGCCCTTTATAATATCGAGCTGTAATTGCATGAAAAAGTAGTTTTTTCTAGACTTTAGAGCCTTTTTGAGTGTCCAAACGACCTTTTCTAGGGCCGGGACTTACCGGACGTGTGCTGGGGTGTGTGCGCGTATGTAAATATTTCCAGATCGCTAGAATCAGAAGTCCTGGTAGCCTAGTTTCCTGAGGGCTTTCCAACGCCACTGAAACCGGCTCAATCGGAGCTCGTTCTCATCCGCGTTGATAGTCCCTATCAATTCCCTCTCTAGAATGATTATATTCTTCTATTTTTCCACCGTCTCTTCACTAGTGTGAGACTAACACCCTATCGTAGCCACTCATTGGTGGGGCGTCTATGACCTGAAGACCATATGGACGTACTGCCCTTTATAATATCGAGCTGTAATTGCATGAAAAAGTAGTTTTTTCTAGACTTTAGAGCCTTTTTGAGGGTCCAAACGACCTTTTCTGGGGCCGGGACTTACCGCACGTGTGCTGGGGTATGTGTGCGTATGTAAATATTTCCAGATCGCTAGAATCAGAAGTCCTGGTAGCCTAGTTTCCTGAGGGCTTTCCAACGCCACTGAAACCGGCTCAATCGGAGCTCGTTCTCATCCGCGTTGATAGTCCCTATCAATTCCCTCTCTAGAATGATTATATTCTTCTATTTTTCCACCGTCTCTTCACTAGTGTGAGTCTAACACCCAATCGTAGCCACTCATTGGTGGGGCGTCTATGACCTGAAGACCATATGGACGTACTGCCCTTTATAATATCGAGCTGTAATTGCATGAAAAAGTAGTTTTTTCTAGACTTTAGAGCCTTTTTGAGTGTCCAAACGACCTTTTCTAGGGCCGGGACTTACCGGACGTGTGCTGGGGTGTGTGCGCGTATGTAAATATTTCCAGATCGCTAGAATCAGAAGTCCTGGTAGCCTAGTTTCCCGAGGGCTTTCCAACGCCACTGAAACCGGCTCAATCGGAGCTCGTTCTCATCCGCGTTGATAGTCCCTATCAATTCCCTCTCTAGAATGATTATATTCTTCTATTTTTCTACCGTCTCTTCGCTAGTGTGAGACTAACACCATACCGTAGCTGCTCATTGGTGGGGCCTCTATGACCTGAAGACCATATGGACGTACTGCCCATTATAATATCAAGCTGTAATTGCATGAAAAAGTACTTTTTTCCAGACTTTAGAGCCTTTTTGAGGGTCCAAACGGCCTTTTCTGGGGCCGGGACTTACCGCATGTGTGCTGGGGTGTGTGCACGTATGTAAATTTTTCTAGATTGCTAGAATTAGAAGTCCTGGTAGCCTAGTTTCCCGAGGGCATTCCAACGCCACTGAAACCGGCTCAATCGGAGCTCGTTCTCATCCGCGCTGATAGTCCCTATCAGTTCCCTCTCTAGAATGATTATGTTCTTCTATTTTTCCACCGCCTCTTCGCTAGTGTGAGACTAACACCCTATCGTAGCCGCTCATTGGTGGGGCGTCTATGACCTGAAGACCATATGGACGTACTGCCCTTTATAATATCAAGCTGTAATTGCACAAAAAAGTAGTTTTTTCCAGACTTTAGAGCCTTTTTGAGGGTCGAAACGGCTTTTTCTGGGGCCGGGACTTATCGCACGTGTGCTAGGGTGTGTGCGCATATGTAAATTTTTACAGATCGCTAGAATTAGAAGTCCTGGTAGCCTAGTTTCCCCAGGGCTTTCCAACGCCACTGAAACCGGCTCAATCGGAGCTCGTTCTCATCCGCGTTGATAGTCCCTATCAATTCCCTCTCTAAAATGATTATATTCTTCTATTTTTCCACCGTCTCTTCGCTAGTGTGAGATTAACACCCAATCATAGCCACTCATTGGTGGGGCGTCTATGACCTGAAGACCATATGGACGTACTGCCCTTTATAATATCGAGCTGTAATTGCATGAAGAAGTAGTTTTTTCCAGACTTTAGAGCCTTTTTGAGGGTCCAAACGGCCTTTTCTGGGGCTGGGACTTACCGCACGTGTGCTGGGGTGTGTGCGCATATGTAATTTTTTCCAGATCGCTAGAATTAGAAGTCCTGGTAGCCTAGTTTCCTGAGGGCTTTCCAACGCCACTGAAACCGGCTCAATCGGAGCTCGTTCTCATCCGCGTTGATAGTCCCTATCAATTCCCTCTCTAGAATGATTATATTCTTCTATTTTTCCACCGTCTCTTCACTAGTGTGAGACTAACACCCTATCGTAGCCACTCATTGGTGGGGCGTCTATGACCTGAAGACCATATGGACGTACTGCCCTTTATAATATCGAGCTGTAATTGCATGAAAAAGTAGTTTTTTCTAGACTTTAGAGCCTTTTTGAGGGTCCAAACGACCTTTTCTGGGGCCGGGACTTACCGCACGTGTGTTGGGGTGTGTGTGCGTATGTAAATATTTCCAGATTGCTAGAATCAGAAGTCCTGGTAGCCTAGTTTCCCGAGGGCTTTCCAACGCCACTGAAACGGGCTCAATCGGAGCTCGTTCTCATCCGCGTTGATAGTCCATATCAATTCCCTCTCTAGAATGACTATATTCTTCTATTTTTCTACCGTCTCTTCGCTAGTGTGAGACTAACACCATACCGTAGCTGCTCATTGGTGGGGCCTCTATGACCTGAAGACCATATGGACGTACTGCCCATTATAATATCGAGCTGTAATTGCATGAAAAAGTACTTTTTTCCAGACTTTAGAGCCTTTTTGAGGGTCCAAACGGCCTTTTCTGGGGCCGGGACTTACCGCATGTGTGCTGGGGTGTGTGCACGTATGTAAATTTTTCTAGATTGCTAGAATTAGAAGTCCTGGTAGCCTAGTTTCCCGAGGGCATTCCAACGCCACTGAAACCGGCTCAATCGGAGCTCGTTCTCATCCGCGTTGATAGTCCCTATCAATTCCCTCTCTAGAATGATTATATTCTTCTATTTTTCTATCGTCTCTTCGCTAGTGTGAGACTAACACCATACCGTAGCTGCTCATTGGTGGGGCCTCTATGACCTGAAGACCATATGGACGTACTGCCCATTATAATATCGAGCTGTAATTGCATGAAAAAGTACTTTTTTCCAGACTTTAGAGCCTTTTTGAGGGTCCAAACGGCCTTTTCTGGGGCCGGGACTTACCGCATGTGTGCTGGGGTGTGTGCGCGTATGTAAATTTTTCTAGATCGCTAGAATTAGAAGTCCTGGTAGCCTAGTTTCCCGAGGGCATTCCAACGCCACTGAAACCGGCTCAATCGGAGCTCGTTCTCATCCGCGTTGATAGTCCCTATCAGTTCCCTCTCTAGAATGATTATGTTCTTCTATTTTTCCACCGCCTCTTCGCTAGTGTGAGACTAACACCCTATAGTAGCCGCTCATTGGTGGGGCGTCTATGACCTGAAGACCATATGGACGTACTGCCCTTTATAATATCGAGCTGTAATTGCAAAAAAAAAGTAGTTTTTTCCAGACTTTAGAGCCTTTTTGAGGGTCGAAACGGCCTTTTCTGGGGCCGGGACTTATCGCACGTGTGCTAGGGTTTGTGCGCACATGTAAATTTTTACAGATCGCTAGAATTAGAAGTCCTGGTAGCCTAGTTTCCCTAGGGCTTTCCAACGCCACTGAAACCGGCTCAATCGGAGCTCGTTCTCATCCGCGTTGATAGTCCCTATCAATTCCCTCTCTAAAATGATTATATTCTACTATTTTTCCACCGTCTCTTCGCTAGTGTGAGATTAACACCCTATCATAGCCACGCATTGGTGGGGCGTCTCTGACCTGAAGACCATATGGACGTACTACCCTTTATAATATCGAGCTGTAATTGCATGAAGAAGTAGTTTTTTCCAGACTTTAGAGCCTTTTTGAGGGTCCAAACGGCCTTTTCTGGGGCCGGGACTTACCGCACGTGTGCTGGGGTGTGTGCGCATATGTAATTTTTTCCAGATCGCTAGAATTAGAAGTCCTGGTAGCCTAGTTTCCTGAGGGCTTTCCAACGCCACTGAAACCGGCTCAATCGGAGCTCGTTCTCATCCGCGTTGATAGTCCCTATCAATTCCCTCTCTAGAATGATTATATTTTTCTATTTTTCCACCGTCTCTTCACTAGTGTGAGACTAACACCCTATCGTAGCCGCTCATTGGTGGGGCGTCTATGACCTGAAGACCATATGGACGTACTGCCCTTTATAATATCGAGCTGTAATTGCATGAAAAAGTAGTTTTTTCTAGACTTTAGAGCCTTTTTGAGGGTCCAAACGACCTTTTCTGGGGCCGGGACTTACCGCACGTGTGCTGGGGTGTGTGTGCGTATGTAAATATTTCCAGATCGCTAGAATCAGAAGTCCTGGTAGCCTAGTTTCCGCTGGGCTTTCCAACGCAACTGAAACCGGCTCAATCGGAGCTCGTTCTCATCCGCGTTGATAGTCCCTATCAATTCCCTCTCTAGAATGATTATATTCTTCTATTTTTCTACCGTCTCTTCGCTAGTGTGAGACTAACACCATACCGTAGCCGCTCATTGGTGGGGCCTCTATGACCTGAAGACCATATGGACGTACTGCCCATTATAATATCGAGCTGTAATTGCATGAAAAAGTAGTTTTTTCCAGACTTTAGAGCCTTTTTGAGGGTCCAAACGGCCTTTTCTGGGGCCGGGACTTACCGCATGTGTGCTGGGGTGTGTGCGCGTATGTAAATTTTTCTAGATTGCTAGAATTAGAAGTCCTGGTAGCCTAGTTTCCCGAGGGCATTCCAACGCCACTGAAACCGGCTCAATCGGAGCTCGTTCTCATCCGCGTTGATAGTCCCTATCAGTTCCCTCTCTAGAATGATTTTGTTCTTCTATTTTTCCACCGCCTCTTCGCTAGTGTGAGACTAACACCCTATAGTAGCCGCTCATTGGTGGGGCGTCTATGACCTGAAGACCATATGGACGTACTGCCCTTTATAATATCGAGCTGTAATTGCAAAAAAAAGTAGTTTTTTCCAGACTTTAGAGCCTTTTTGAGGGTCGAAACGGCCTTTTCTAGGGCCGGGACTTATCGCACGTGTGCTAGGGTTTGTGCGCACATGTAAATTTTTACAGATCGCTAGAATTAGAAGTCCTGGTAGCCTAGTTTCCCTAGGGCTTTCCAACGCCACTGAAACCGGCTCAATCGGAGCTCGTTCTCATCCGCGTTGATAGTCCCTATCAATTCCCTCTCTAAAATGATTATATTCTACTATTTTTCCATCGTCTCTTCGCTAGTGTGAGATTAACACCCTATCATAGCCACTCATTGGTGGGGCGTCTCTGACCTGAAGACCATATGGACGTACTGCCCTTTATAATATCGAGCTGTAATTGCATGAAGTAGTTTTTTCCAGACTTTAGAGCCTTTTTGAGGGTCCAAACGGCCTTTTCTGGGGCCGGGACTTACCGCACGTGTGCTGGGGTGTGTGCGCATATGTAATTTTTTCCAGATCGCTAGAATTAGAAGTCCTGGTAGCCTAGTTTCCTGAGGGCTTTCCAACGCCACTGAAACCGGCTCAATCGGAGCTCGTTCTCATCCGCGTTGATAGTCCCTATCAATTCCCTCTCTAGAATGATTATATTTTTCTATTTTTCCACCGTCTCTTCACTAGTGTGAGACTAACACCATATCGTAGCCGCTCATTGGTGGGGCGTCTATGACCTGAAGACCATATGGACGTACTGCCCTTTATAATATCGAGCTGTAATTGCATGAAAAAGTAGTTTTTTCTAGACTTTAGAGCCTTTTTGAGGGTCCAAACGACCTTTTCTGGGGCCGGGACTTACCGCACGTGTGCTGGGGTGTGTGTGCGTATGTAAATATTTCCAGATCGCTAGAATCAGAAGTCCTGGTAGCCTAGTTTCCCGAGGGCTTTCCAACGCAACTGAAACCGGCTCAATCGGAGCTCGTTCTCATCCGCGTTGATAGTCCCTATCAATTCCCTCTCTAGAATGATTATATTCTTCTATTTTTCTACCGTCTCTTCGCTAGTGTGAGACTAACACCATACCGTAGCCGCTCATTGGTGGGGCCTCTATGACCTGAAGACCATATGGACGTACTGCCCATTATAATATCGAGCTGTAATTGCATGAAAAAGTAGTTTTTTCCAGACTTTAGAGCCTTTTTGAGGGTCCAAACGGCCTTTTCTGGGGCCGGGACTTACCGCATGTGTGCTGGGGTGTGTGCGCGTATGTAAATTTTTCTAGATTGCTAGAATTAGAAGTCCTAGTAGCCTAGTTTCCGGAGGGCATTCCAACGCCACTGAAACCGGCTCAATCGGAGCTCGTTCTCATCCGCGTTGATAGTCCCTATCAGTTCCCTCTCTAGAATGATTATGTTCTTCTATTTTTCCACCGCCTCTTCGCTAGTGTGAGACTAACACCCTATAGTAGCCGCTCATTGGTGGGGCGTCTATGACCTGAACACCATATGGACGTACTGCCCTTTATAATATCGAGCTGTAATTGCACAAAAAAGTAGTTTTTTCCAGACTTTAGAGCCTTTTTGAGGGTCGAAACGGCCTTTTCTGGGGCCGGGACTTATCGCACGTGTGCTAGGGTTTGTGCGCACATGTAAATTTTTACAGATCGCTAGAATTAGAAGTCCTGGTAGCCTAGTTTCCCTAGGGCTTTCCAACGCCACTGAAACCGGCTCAATCGGAGCTCGTTCTCATCCGCGTTGATAGTCCCTATCAATTCCCTCTCTAAAATGATTATATTCTACTATTTTTCCACCGTCTCTTCCCTAGTGTGAGATTAACACCCTATCATAGCCACTCATTGGTGGGGCGTCTCTGACCTGAAGACCATATGGACGTACTGCCCTTTATAATATCGAGCTGTAATTGCATGAAGAAGTAGTTTTTTCCAGACTTTAGAGCCTTTTTGAGGGTCCAAACGGCCTTTTCTGGGGCCGGGACTTACCGCACGTGTGCTGGGGTGTGTGCGCATATGTAATTTTTTCCAGATCGCTAGAATTAGAAGTCCTGGTAGCCTAGTTTCCTGAGGGCTTTCCAACGCCACTGAAACCGGCTCAATCGGAGCTCGTTCTCATCCGCGTTGATAGTCCCTATCAATTCCCTCTCTAGAATGATTATATTCTTCTATTTTTCCACCGTCTCTTCACTAGTGTGAGACTAACACCCTATCGTAGCCGCTCATTGGTGGGGCGTCTATGACCTGAAGACCATATGGACGTACTGCCCTTTATAATATCGAGCTGTAATTGCATGAAAAAGTAGTTTTTTCTAGACTTTAGAGCCTTTTTGAGGGTCCAAACGACCTTTTCTGGGGCCGGGACTTACCGCACGTGTGCTGGGGTGTGTGTGCGTATGTAAATATTTCCAGATCGCTAGAATCAGAAGTCCTGGTAGCCTAGTTTCCCGAGGGCTTTCCAACGCAACTGAAACCGGCTCAATCGGAGCTCGTTCTCATCCGCGTTGATAGTCCCTATCAATTCCCTCTCTAGAATGATTATATTCTTCTATTTTTCTACCGTCTCTTCGCTAGTGTGAGACTAACACCATACCGTAGCCGCTCATTGGTGGGGCCTCTATGACCTGAAGACCATATGGACGTACTGCCCATTATAATATCGAGCTGTAATTGCATGAAAAAGTAGTTTTTTCCAGACTTTAGAGCCTTTTTGAGGGTCCAAACGGCCTTTTCTGGGGCCGGGACTTACCGCATGTGTGCTGGGGTGTGTGCGCGTATGTAAATTTTTCTAGATTGCTAGAATTAGAAGTCCTAGTAGCCTAGTTTCCGGAGGGCATTCCAACGCCACTGAAACCGGCTCAATCGGAGCTCGTTCTCATCCGCGTTGATAGTCCCTATCAGTTCCCTCTCTAGAATGATTATGTTCTTCTATTTTTCCACCGCCTCTTCGCTAGTGTGAGACTAACACCCTATAGTAGCCGCTCATTGGTGGGGCGTCTATGACCTGAACACCATATGGACGTACTGCCCTTTATAATATCGAGCTGTAATTGCACAAAAAAGTAGTTTTTTCCAGACTTTAGAGCCTTTTTGAGGGTCGAAACGGCCTTTTCTGGGGCCGGGACTTATCGCACGTGTGCTAGGGTTTGTGCGCACATGTAAATTTTTACAGATCGCTAGAATTAGAAGTCCTGGTAGCCTAGTTTCCCTAGGGCTTTCCAACGCCACTGAAACCGGCTCAATCGGAGCTCGTTCTCATCCGCGTTGATAGTCCCTATCAATTCCCTCTCTAAAATGATTATATTCTACTATTTTTCCACCGTCTCTTCGCTAGTGTGAGATTAACACCCTATCATAGCCACTCATTGGTGGGGCGTCTCTGACCTGAAGACCATATGGACGTACTGCCCTTTATAATATCGAGCTGTAATTGCATGAAGAAGTAGTTTTTTCCAGACTTTAGAGCCTTTTTGAGGGTCCAAACGGCCTTTTCTGGGGCCGGGACTTACCGCACGTGTGCTGGGGTGTGTGCGCATATGTAATTTTTTCCAGATCGCTAGAATTAGAAGTCCTGGTAGCCTAGTTTCCTGAGGGCTTTCCAACGCCACTGAAACCGGCTCAATCGGAGCTCGTTCTCATCCGCGTTGATAGTCCCTATCAATTCCCTCTCTAGAATGATTATATTCTTCTATTTTTCCACCGTCTCTTCACTAGTGTGAGACTAACACCCTATCGTAGCCGCTCATTGGTGGGGCGTCTATGACCTGAAGACCATATGGACGTACTGCCCTTTATAATATCGAGCTGTAATTGCATGAAAAAGTAGTTTTTTCTAGACTTTAGAGCCTTTTTGAGGGTCCAAACGACCTTTTCTGGGGCCGGGACTTACCGCACGTGTGCTGGGGTGTGTGTGCGTATGTAAATATTTCCAGATCGCTAGAATCAGAAGTCCTGGTAGCCTAGTTTCCCGAGGGCTTTCCAACGCAACTGAAACCGGCTCAATCGGAGCTCGTTCTCATCCGCGTTGATAGTCCCTATCAATTCCCTCTCTAGAATGATTATATTCTTCTATTTTTCTACCGTCTCTTCGCTAGTGTGAGACTAACACCATACCGTAGCCGCTCATTGGTGGGGCCTCTATGACCTGAAGACCATATGGACGTACTGCCCATTATAATATCGAGCAGTAATTGCATGAAAAAGTAGTTTTTTCCAGACTTTAGAGCCTTTTTGAGGGTCCAAACGGCCTTTTCTGGGGCCGGGACTTACCGCATGTGTGCTGGGGTGTGTGCGCGTATGTAAATTTTTCTAGATTGCTAGAATTAGAAGTCCTAGTAGCCTAGTTTCCGGAGGGCATTCCAACGCCACTGAAACCGGCTCAATCGGAGCTCGTTCTCATCCGCGTTGATAGTCCCTATCAGTTCCCTCTCTAGAATGATTATGTTCTTCTATTTTTCCACCGCCTCTTCGCTAGTGTGAGACTAACACCCTATAGTAGCCGCTCATTGGTGGGGCGTCTATGACCTGAACACCATATGGACGTACTGCCCTTTATAATATCGAGCTGTAATTGCACAAAAAAGTAGTTTTTTCCAGACTTTAGAGCCTTTTTGAGGGTCGAAACGGCCTTTTCTGGGGCCGGGACTTATCGCATGTGTGCTAGGGTGTGTGCGCATATGTAAATTTTTACAGATCGCTAGAATTAGAAGTCCTGGTAGCCTAGTTTCCCTAGGGCTTTCCAACGCCACTGAAACCGGCTCAATCGGAGCTCGTTCTCATCCGCGTTGATAGTCCCTATCAATTCCCTCTCTAAAATGATTATATTCTACTATTTTTCCACCGTCTCTTCGCTAGTGTGAGATTAACACCCTATCATAGCCACTCATTGGTGGGGCGTCTCTGACCTGAAGACCATATGGACGTACTGCCCTTTATAATATCGAGCTGTAATTGCATGAAGAAGTAGTTTTTTCCAGACTTTAGAGCCTTTTTGAGGGTCCAAACAGCCTTTTCTGGGGCCGGGACTTACCGCACGTGTGCTGGGGTGTGTGCGCATATGTAATTTTTTCCAGATCGCTAGAATTAGAAGTCCTGGTAGCCTAGTTTCCTGAGGGCTTTCCAACGCCACTGAAACCGGCTCAATCGGAGCTCGTTCTCATCCGCGTTGATAGTCCCTATCAATTCCCTCTCTAGAATGATTATATTCTTCTATTTTTCCACCGTCTCTTCACTAGTGTGAGACTAACACCCTATCGTAGCCGCTCATTGGTGGGGCGTCTATGACCTGAAGACCATATGGACGTACTGCCCTTTATAATATCGAGCTGTAATTGCATGAAAAAGTAGTTTTTTCTAGACTTTAGAGCCTTTTTGAGGGTCCAAACGACCTTTTCTGGGGCCGGGACTTACCGCACGTGTGCTGGGGTGTGTGCGCATATGTAAATATTTCCAGATCGCTAGAATCAGAAGTCCTGGTAGCCTAGTTTCCCGAGGGCTTTCCAACGCCACTGAAACCGGCTCAATCGGAGCTCGTTCTCATCCGCGTTGATAGTCCCTATCAATTCCCTCTCTAGAATGATTATATTCTTCTATTTTTCTACCGTCTCTTCGCTAGTGTGAGACTAACACCATACCGTAGCCGCTCATTGGTGGGGCCTCTATGACCTGAAGACCATATGGACGTACTGCCCATTACAATATCGAACTGTAATTGCATGAAAAAGTAGTTTTTTCCAGACTTTAGAGCCTTTTTGAGGGTCCAAACGGCCTTTTCTGGGGCCGGGACTTACCGCACGTGTGCTGGGGTGTGTGTGCGTATGTAAATATTTCCAGATCGCTAGAATCAGAAGTCCTGGTAGCCTAGTTTCCCGAGGGCTTTCCAACGCAACTGAAACCGGCTCAATCGGAGCTCGTTCTCATCCGCGTTGATAGTCCCTATCAATTCCCTCTCTAGAATGATTATATTCTTCTATTTTTCTACCGTCTCTTCGCTAGTGTGAGACTAACACCATACCGTAGCCGCTCATTGGTGGGGCCTCTATGACCTGAAGACCATATGGACGTACTGCCCATTATAATATCGAGCTGTAATTGCATGAAAAAGTAGTTTTTTCCAGACTTTAGAGCCTTTTTGAGGGTCCAAACGGCCTTTTCTGGGGCCGGGACTTACCGCATGTGTGCTGGGGTGTGTGCGCGTATGTAAATTTTTCTAGATTGCTAGAATTAGAAGTCCTAGTAGCCTAGTTTCCGGAGGGCATTCCAACGCCACTGAAACCGGCTCAATCGGAGCTCGTTCTCATCCGCGTTGATAGTCCCTATCAGTTCCCTCTCTAGAATGATTATGTTCTTCTATTTTTCCACCGCCTCTTCGCTAGTGTGAGACTAACACCCTATAGTAGCCGCTCATTGGTGGGGCGTCTATGACCTGAACACCATATGGACGTACTGCCCTTTATAATATCGAGCTGTAATTGCACAAAAAAGTAGTTTTTTCCAGACTTTAGAGCCTTTTTGAGGGTCGAAACGGCCTTTTCTGGGGCCGGGACTTATCGCACGTGTGCTAGGGTTTGTGCGCACATGTAAATTTTTACAGATCGCTAGAATTAGAAGTCCTGGTAGCCTAGTTTCCCTAGGGCTTTCCAACGCCACTGAAACCGGCTCAATCGGAGCTCGTTCTCATCCGCGTTGATAGTCCCTATCAATTCCCTCTCTAAAATGATTATATTCTACTATTTTTCCACCGTCTCTTCGCTAGTGTGAGATTAACACCCTATCATAGCCACTCATTGGTGGGGCGTCTCTGACCTGAAGACCATATGGACGTACTGCCCTTTATAATATCGAGCTGTAATTGCATGAAGAAGTAGTTTTTTCCAGACTTTAGAGCCTTTTTGAGGGTCCAAACGGCCTTTTCTGGGGCCGGGACTTACCGCACGTGTGCTGGGGTGTGTGCGCATATGTAATTTTTTCCAGATCGCTAGAATTAGAAGTCCTGGTAGCCTAGTTTCCTGAGGGCTTTCCAACGCCACTGAAACCGGCTCAATCGGAGCTCGTTCTCATCCGCGTTGATAGTCCCTATCAATTCCCTCTCTAGAATGATTATATTCTTCTATTTTTCCACCGTCTCTTCACTAGTGTGAGACTAACACCCTATCGTAGCCGCTCATTGGTGGGGCGTCTATGACCTGAAGACCATATGGACGTACTGCCCTTTATAATATCGAGCTGTAATTGCATGAAAAAGTAGTTTTTTCTAGACATTAGAGCCTTTTTGAGGGTCCAAACGACCTTTTCTGGGGCCGGGACTTACCGCACGTGTGCTGGGGTGTGTGTGCGTATGTAAATATTTCCAGATCGCTAGAATCAGAAGTCCTGGTAGCCTAGTTTCCCGAGGGCTTTCCAACGCAACTGAAACCGGCTCAATCGGAGCTCGTTCTCATCCGCGTTGATAGTCCCTATCAATTCCCTCTCTAGAATGATTATATTCTTCTATTTTTCTACCGTCTCTTCGCTAGTGTGAGACTAACACCATACCGTAGCCGCTCATTGGTGGGGCCTCTATGACCTGAAGACCATATGGACGTACTGCCCATTATAATATCGAGCTGTAATTGCATGAAAAAGTAGTTTTTTCCAGACTTTAGAGCCTTTTTGAGGGTCCAAACGGCCTTTTCTGGGGCCGGGACTTACCGCATGTGTGCTGGGGTGTGTGCGCGTATGTAAATTTTTCTAGATTGCTAGAATTAGAAGTCCTGGTAGCCTAGTTTCCGGAGGGCATTCCAACGCCACTGAAACCGGCTCAATCGGAGCTCGTTCTCATCCGCGTTGATAGTCCCTATCAGTTCCCTCTCTAGAATGATTATGTTCTTCTATTTTTCCACCGCCTCTTCGCTAGTGTGAGACTAACACCCTATCGTAGCCGCTCATTGGTGGGGCGTCTATGACCTGAACACCATATGGACGTACTGCCCTTTATAATATCGAGCTGTAATTGCACAAAAAAGTAGTTTTTTCTAGACATTAGAGCCTTTTTGAGGGTCAAAACGGCCTTTTCTGGGGCCGGGACTTATCGCACGAGTGCTAGGGTGTGTGCGCATATGTAAATTTTTACAGATCGCTAGAATTAGAAGTCCTGGTAGCCTAGTTTCCCTAGGGCTTTCCAACGCCACTGAAACCGGCTCAATCGGAGCTCGTTCTCATCCGCGTTGATAGTCCCTATCAATTCCCTCTCTAAAATGATTATATTCTTCTATTTTTCCACCGTCTCTTCGCTAGTGTGAGATTAACACCCTATCATAGCCACTCATTGGTGGGGCGTCTATGACCTGAAGACCATATGGACGTACTGCCCTTTATAATATCGAGCTGTAATTGCATGAAGAAGTAGTTTTTTCCAGACTTTAGAGCCATTTTGAGGGTCCAAACGGCCTTTTCTGGGGCCGGGACTTACCGCACGTGTGCTGGGGTGTGTGCGCATATGTAATTTTTTCCAGATCGCTAGAATTAGAAGTCCTGGTAGCCTAGTTTCCCGAGGGCTTTCCAACGCCACTGAAACCGGCTCAATCGGAGCTCGTTCTCATCCGCGTTGATAGTCCCTATCAATTCCCTCTCTAGAATGATTATATTCTTCAATTTTTCCACCGTCTCTTCACTAGTGTGAGACTAACACCCTATCGTAGCCGCTCATTGGTGGGGTGTCTATGACATGAAGACCATATGGACGTACTGCCCTTTATAATATCGAGCTGAAATTGCATGAAAAAGTAGTTTTTCCTAGACTTTAGAGCCTTTTTGAGGGTCCAAACGACCTTTTCTGGGGCCGGGACTTACCGCACGTGTGCTGGGGTGTGTGCGCGTATGTAAATATTTCTAGATCGCTAGAATCAGAAGTCCTGGTAGCCTAGTTTCCCGAGGGCTTTCCAACGCCACTGAAACCGGCTCAATCGGAGCTCGTTCTCATCCGCGTTGATAGTCCCTATCAATTCCCTCTCTAGAATGATTATATTCTTCTATTTTTCTACCGTCTCTTCGCTAGTGTGAGACTAACACCATACCGTAGCCGCTCATTGGTGGGGCGTCTATGACCTGAAGACCATATGGACGTACTGCCCATTATAATATCGAGCTGTAATTGCACGAAAAAGTAGTTTTTTCTAGACTTTAGAGCCTTTTTGAGGGTCCAAACGGCCTTTTCTGGGGCCGGGACTTACCGCATGTGTGCTGGGGTGTGTGCGCGTATGTAAATTTTTCTAGATTGCTAGAATTAGAAGTCCTGGTAGCCTAGTTTCCCGAGGGCATTCCAACGCCACTGAAACCGGCTCAATCGGAGCTCGTTCTCATCCGCGTTGATAGTCCCTATCAGTTCCCTCTCTAGAATGATTATGTTCTTCTATTTTTCCACCGCCTCTTCGCTAGTGTGAGACTAACACCCTATAGTAGCCGCTCATTGGTGGGGCGTCTATGACCTGAACACCATATGGACGTACTGCCCTTTATAATATCGAGCTGTAATTGCACAAAAAAGTAGTTTTTTCCAGACTTTAGAGCCTTTTTGAGGGTCGAAACGGCCTTTTCTGGGGCCGGGACTTATCGCACGTGTGCTAGGGTGTGTGCGCATATGTAAATTTTTACAGATCGCTAGAATTAGAAGTCCTGGTAGCCTAGTTTCCCTAGGGCTTTCCAACGCCACAGAAACCGGCTCAATCGGAGCTCGTTCTCATCCGCGTTGATAGTCCCTATCAATTCCCTCTCTAAAATGATTATATTCTACAATTTTTCCACCGTCTCTTCGCTAGTGTGAGATTAACACCCTATCATAGCCACTCATTGGTGGGGCGTCTCTGACCTGAAGACCATATGGACGTACTTCCCTTTATAATATCGAGCTGTAATTGCATGAAGAAGTAGTTTTTTCCAGACTTTAGAGCCTTTTTGAGGGTCCAAACGGCCTTTTCTGGGGCCGGGACTTACCGCACGTGTGCTGGGGTGTGTGCGCATATGTAATTTTTTCCAGATTGCTAGAATTAGAAGTCCTGGTAGCCTAGTTTCCCGAGGGCTTTCCAACGCCACTGAAACCGGCTCAATCGGAGCTCGTTCTCATCCGCGTTGATAGTCCTTATCAATTCCCTCTCTAGAATGATTATATTCTTCTATTTTTCCACCGTCTCTTCACTAGTGTGAGACTAACACCCTATCATAGCCGCTCATTGGTGGGGCGTCTATGACCTGAAGACCATATGGACGTACTGCCCTTTATAATATCGAGCTGTAATTGCATGAAAAAGTAGTTTTTTGTAGACTTTAGAGCCTTTTTGAGGGTCCAAACGACCTTTTCTGGGGCCGGGACTTACCGCACGTGTGCTGGGGTGTGTGCGCGTATGTAAATATTTCCAGATCGCTAGAATCAGAAGTCCTGGTAGCCTAGTTTCCCGAGGGCTTTCCAACGCAACTGAAACCGGCTCAATCGGAGCTCGTTCTCATCCGCGTTGATAGTCCCTATCAATTCCCTCTCTAGAATGATTATATTCTTCTATTTTTCTACCGTCTCTTCGCTAGTGTGAGACTAACACCATACCGTAGCCGCTCATTGGTGGGGCCTCTATGACCTGAAGACCATATGGACGTACTGCCCATTATAATATCGAGCTGTAATTGCATGAAAAAGTAGTTTTTTCCAGACTTTAGAGCCTTTTTGAGGGTCCAAACGGCCTTTTCTGGGGCCGGGACTTACCGCATGTGTGCTGGGGTGTGTGCGCGTATGTAAATTTTTCTAGATTGCTAGAATTAGAAGTCCTGGTAGCCTAGTTTCCGGAGGGCATTCCAACGCCACTGAAACCGGCTCAATCGGAGCTCGTTCTCATCCGCGTTGATAGTCCCTATCAGTTCCCTCTCTAGAATGATTATGTTCTTCTATTTTTCCACCGCCTCTTCGCTAGTGTGAGACTAACACCCTATCGTAGCCGCTCATTGGTGGGGCGTCTATGACCTGAAGACCATATGGACGTACTGCCCTTTATAATATCGAGCTGTAATTGCACAAAAAAGTAGTTTTTTCTAGACATTAGAGCCTTTTTGAGGGTCAAAACGGCCTTTTCTGGGGCCGGGACTTATCGCACGAGTGCTAGGGTGTGTGCGCATATGTAAATTTTTACAGATCGCTAGAATTAGAAGTCCTGGTAGCCTAGTTTCCCTAGGGCTTTCCAACGCCACTGAAACCGGCTCAATCGGAGCTCGTTCTCATCCGCGTTGATAGTCCCTATCAATTCCCTCTCTAAAATGATTATATTCTTCTATTTTTCCACCGTCTCTTCGCTAGTGTGAGATTAACACCCTATCATAGCCACTCATTGGTGGGGCGTCTATGACCTGAAGACCATATGGACGTACTGCCCTTTATAATATCGAGCTGTAATTGCATGAAGAAGTAGTTTTTTCCAGACTTTAGAGCCATTTTGAGGGTCCAAACGGCCTTTTCTGGGGCCGGGACTTACCGCACGTGTGCTGGGGTGTGTGCGCATATGTAATTTTTTCCAGATCGCTAGAATTAGAAGTCCTGGTAGCCTAGTTTCCCGAGGGCTTTCCAACGCCACTGAAACCGGCTCAATCGGAGCTCGTTCTCATCCGCGTTGATAGTCCCTATCAATTCCCTCTCTAGAATGATTATATTCTTCAATTTTTCCACCGTCTCTTCACTAGTGTGAGACTAACACCCTATCGTAGCCGCTCATTGGTGGGGTGTCTATGACATGAAGACCATATGGACGTACTGCCCTTTATAATATCGAGCTGAAATTGCATGAAAAAGTAGTTTTTTCTAGACTTTAGAGCCTTTTTGAGGGTCCAAACGACCTTTTCTGGGGCCGGGACTTACCGCACGTGTGCTGGGGTGTGTGCGCGTATGTAAATATTTCTAGATCGCTAGAATCAGAAGTCCTGGTAGCCTAGTTTCCCGAGGGCTTTCCAACGCCACTGAAACCGGCTCAATCGGAGCTCGTTCTCATCCGCGTTGATAGTCCCTATCAATTCCCTCTCTAGAATGATTATATTCTTCTATTTTTCTACCGTCTCTTCGCTAGTGTGAGACTAACACCATACCGTAGCCGCTCATTGGTGGGGCGTCTATGACCTGAAGACCATATGGACGTACTGCCCATTATAATATCGAGCTGTAATTGCACGAAAAAGTAGTTTTTTCTAGACTTTAGAGCCTTTTTGAGGGTCCAAACGGCCTTTTCTGGGGCCGGGACTTACCGCATGTGTGCTGGGGTGTGTGCGCGTATGTAAATTTTTCTAGATTGCTAGAATTAGAAGTCCTGGTAGCCTAGTTTCCCGAGGGCATTCCAACGCCACTGAAACCGGCTCAATCGGAGCTCGTTCTCATCCGCGTTGATAGTCCCTATCAGTTCCCTCTCTAGAATGATTATGTTCTTCTATTTTTCCACCGCCTCTTCGCTAGTGTGAGACTAACACCCTATAGTAGCCGCTCATTGGTGGGGCGTCTATGACCTGAACACCATATGGACGTACTGCCCTTTATAATATCGAGCTTTAATTGCACAAAAAAGTAGTTTTTTCCAGACTTTAGAGCCTTTTTGAGGGTCGAAACGGCCTTTTCTGGGGCCGGGACTTATCGCACGTGTGCTAGGGTGTGTGCGCATATGTAAATTTTTACAGATCGCTAGAATTAGAAGTCCTGGTAGCCTAGTTTCCCTAGGGCTTTCCAACGCCACAGAAACCGGCTCAATCGGAGCTCGTTCTCATCCGCGTTGATAGTCCCTATCAATTCCCTCTCTAAAATGATTATATTCTACAATTTTTCCACCGTCTCTTCGCTAGTGTGAGATTAACACCCTATCATAGCCACTCATTGGTGGGGCGTCTCTGACCTGAAGACCATATGGACGTACTGCCCTTTATAATATCGAGCTGTAATTGCATGAAGAAGTAGTTTTTTCCAGACTTTAGAGCCTTTTTGAGGGTCCAAACGGCCTTTTCTGGGGCCGGGACTTACCGCACGTGTGCTGGGGTGTGTGCGCATATGTAATTTTTTCCAGATCGCTAGAATTAGAAGTCCTGGTAGCCTAGTTTCCCGAGGGCTTTCCAACGCCACTGAAACCGGCTCAATCGGAGCACGTTCTCATCCGCGTTGGTAGTCCCTATCAATTCCCTCTCTAGAATGATTATATTCTTCTATTTTTCCATCGTCTCTTCACTAGTGTGAGACTAACACCCTATCGTAGCCGCTCATTGGTGGGGCGTCTATGACCTGAAGACCATATGGACGTACTGCCCTTTATAATATCGAGCTGTAATTGCATGAAAAAGTAGTTTTTTCTAGACTTTAGAGCCTTTTTGAGGGTCCAAACGACCTTTTCTGGGGCCGGGACTTACCGCACGTGTGCTGGGGTGTGTGCGCGTATGTAAATATTTCCAGATCGCTAGAATTAGAAGTCCTGGTAGCCTAGTTTCCCGAGGGCTTTCCAACGCAACTGAAACCGGCTCAATCGGAGCTCGTTCTCATCCGCGTTGATAGTCCCTATCAATTCCCTCTCTAGAATGATTATATTCTTCTATTTTTCTACCGTCTCTTCGCTAGTGTCAGACTAACACCATACCGTAGCCGCTCATTGGTGGGGCCTCTATGACCTGAAGACCATATGGACGTACTGCCCATTATAATATCGAGCTGTAATTGCATGAAAAAGTAGTTTTTTCCAGACTTTAGAGCCTTTTTGAGGGTCCAAACGGCCTTTTCTGGGGCCGGGACTTACCGCATGTGTGCTGGGGTCTGTGCGCGTATGTAAATTTTTCTAGATTGCTAGAATTAGAAGTCCTAGTAGCCTAGTTTCCGGAGGGCATTCCAACGCCACTGAAACCGGCTCAATCGGAGCTCGTTCTCATCCGCGTTGATAGTCCCTATCAGTTCCCTCTCTAGAATGATTATGTTCTTCTATTTTTCCACCGCCTCTTCGCTAGTGTGAGACTAACACCCTATAGTAGCCGCTCATTGGTGGGGCGTCTATGACCTGAAGACCATATGGGCGTACTGCCCTTTATAATATCGAGCTGTAATTGCACAAAAAAGTAGTTTTTTCCAGACTATAGAGCCTTTTTGAGGGTCGAAACGGCCTTTTCTGGGGCCGGGACTTATCGCACGTGTGCTAGGGTGTGTGCGCATATGTAAATTTTTACAGATCGCTAGAATTAGAAGTCCTGGTAGCCTAGTTTCCCTAGGGCTTTCCAACGCCACTGAAACCGGCTCAATCAGAGCTCGTTCTCATCCGCGTTGATAGTCCCTATCTATTCCCTCTCTAAAATGATTATATTCTACTATTTTTCCACCGTCTCTTCGCTAGTGTGAGATTAACACCCTATCATAGCCACTCATTGGTGGCGCGTCTCTGACCTGAAGACCATATGGACGTACTGCCCTTTATAATATCGAGCTGTAATTGCATGAAGAAGTAGTTTTTTCCAGACTTTAGAGCCTTTTTGAGGGTCCAAACGGCCTTTTCTGGGGCCGGGACTTACCGCACGTGTGCTGGGGTGTGTGCGCATATGTAATTTTTTCCAGATCGCTAGAATTAGAAGTCCTGGTAGCCTAGTTTCCCGAGGGCTTTCCAACGCCACTGAAACCGGCTCAATCGGAGCTCGTTCTCATCCGCTTTGATAGTCCCTATCAATTCCCTCTCTAGAATGATTATATTCTTCTATTTTTCCACCGTCTCTTCACTAGTGTGAGACTAACACCCTATCGTAGCCGCTCATTGGTGGGGCGTCTATGACCTGAAGACCATATGGACGTACTGCCCTTTATAATATCGAGCTGTAATTGCATGAAGAAGTAGTTTTTTCCAGACTTTAGAGCCTTTTTGAGGGTCCAAACGGCCTTTTCTGGGGCCGGGACTTACCGCATGTGTGCTGGGGTGTGTGCGCATATGTAAATTTTTCTAGATTGCTAGAATAAGAAGTCCTGGTAGCCTAGTTTCCCGAGGGCATTCCAACGCCACTGAAACCGGCTCAATCGGAGCTCGTTCTCATCCGCGTTGATAGTCCCTATCAGTTCCCTCTCTAGAATGATTATGTTCTTCTATTTTTCCACCGCCTCTTCGCTAGTGTGAGACTAACACCCTATAGTAGCCGCTCATTGGTGGGGCGTCTATGACCTGAACACCATATGGACGTACTGCCCTTTATAATATCGAGCTGTAATTGCACAAAAAAGTAGTTTTTTCCAGACTTTAGAGCCTTTTTGAGGGTCGAAACGGCCTTTTCTGGGGCCAGGACTTATCGCACATGTGCTAGGGTGTGTGCGCATATGTAAATTTTTACAGATCACTAGAATTAGAAGTCCTGGTAGCCTAGTTTCCCTAGGGCTTTCCAACGCCACTGAAACCGGCTCAATCGGAGCTCGTTCTCATCCGCGTTGATAGTCCCTATCAATTCCCTCTCTAAAATGATTATATTCTACTATTTTTCCACCGTCTCTTCGCTAGTGTGAGATTAACACCCTATCATAGCCACTCATTGGTGGGGCGTCTCTGACCTGAAGACCATATGGACGCACTGCCCTTTATAATATCGAGCTGTAATTGCGTGAAGAAGTAGTTTTTTCCGGACTTTAGAGCCTTTTTGAGGGTCCAAACGGCCTTTTCTGGGGCCGGGACTTACCGCACGTGTGCTGGGGTGTGTGCGCATATGTAATTTTTTCCAGATCGCTAGAATTAGAAGTCCTGGTAGCCTAGTTTCCCGAGGGCTTTCCAAGGCCACTGAAACCGGCTCAATCGGAGCACGTTCTCATCCGCGTTGATAGTCCCTATCAATTCCCTCTCTAGAATGATTATATTCTTCTATTTTTCCACGGTCTCTTCACTAGTGTGAGACTAACACCCTATCGTAGCCGCTCATTGGTGGGGCGTCTATGACCTGAAGACCATATGGACGTACTGCCCTTTATAATATCGAGCTGTAATTGCATGAAAAAGTAGTTTTTTCTAGACTTTAGAGCCTTTTTGAGGGTCCAAACGACCTTTTCTGGGGCCGGGACTTACCGCACGTGTGCTGGGGTGTGTGCGCGTATGTAAATATTTCCAGATCGCTAGAATTAGAAGTCCTGGTAGCCTAGTTTCCCGAGGGCTTTCCAACGCAACTGAAACCGGCTCAATCGGAGCTCGTTCTCATCCGCGTTGATAGTCCCTATCAATTCCCTCTCTAGAATGATTATATTCTTCTATTTTTCTACCGTCTCTTCGCTAGTGTGAGACTAACACCATACCGTAGCCGCTCATTGGTGGGGCCTCTATGACCTGAAGACCATATGGACGTACTGCCCATTATAATATCGAGCTGTAATTGCATGAAAAAGTTGTTTTTTCCAGATTTAGAGCCTTTTTGAGGGTCCAAACGGCCTTTTCTGGGGCCGGGACTTACCGCATGTGTGCTGGGGTGTGTGCGCGTATGTAAATTTTTCTAGATTGCTAGAATTAGAAGTCCTAGTAGCCTAGTTTCCGGAGGGCATTCCAACGCCACTGAAACCAGCTCAATCGGAGCTCGTTCTCATCCGCGTTGATAGTCCCTATCAGTTCCCTCTCTAGAATGATTATGTTCTTCTATTTTTCCACCGCCTCTTCGCTAGTGTGAGACTAACACCCTATAGTAGCCGCTCATTGGTGGGGCGTCTATGACCTGAAGACCATATGGACATACTGCCCTTTATAATATCGAGCTGTAATTGCACAAAAAAGTAGTTTTTTCCAGACTATAGAGCCTTTTTGAGGGTCGAAACGGCCTTTTCTGGGGCCGGGACTTATCGCACGTGTGCTAGGGTGTGTGCGCATATGTAAATTTTTACAGATCGCTAGAATTAGAAGTCCTGGTAGCCTAGTTTCCCTAGGGCTTTCCAACGCCACTGAAACCGGCTCAATCGGAGCTCGTTCTCATCCGCGTTGATAGTCCCTATCTATTCCCTCTCTAAAATGATTATATTCTACTATTTTTCCACCGTCTCTTCGCTAGTGTGAGATTAACACCCTATCATAGCCACTCATTGGTGGCGCGTCTCTGACCTGAAGACCATATGGACGTACTGCCCTTTATAATATCGAGCTGTAATTGCATGAAGAAGTAGTTTTTTCCAGACTTTAGAGCCTTTTTGAGGGTCCAAACGGCCTTTTCTGGGGCCGGGACTTACCGCACGTGTGCTGGGGTGTGTGCGCATATGTAATTTTTTCCAGATCGCTAGAATTAGAAGTCCTGGTAGCCTAGTTTCCCGAGGGCTTTCCAACGCCACTGAAACCGGCTCAATCGGAGCTCGTTCTCATCCGCTTTGATAGTCCCTATCAATTCCCTCTCTAGAATGATTATATTCTTCTATTTTTCCACCGTCTCTTCACTAGTGTGAGACTAACACCCTATCGTAGCCGCTCATTGGTGGGGCGTCTATGACCTGAAGACCATATGGACGTACTGCCCTTTATAATATCGAGCTGTAATTGCATGAAAAAGTAGTTTTTTCTAGACTTTAGAGCCTTTTTGAGGGTCCAAACGACCTTTTCTGGGGCCGGGACTTACCGCACGTGTGCTGGGGTGTGTGCGCGTATGTAAATATTTCCAGATCGCTAGAATCAGAAGTCCTGGTAGCCTAGTTTCCCGAGGGCTTTCCAACGCAACTGAAACCGGCTCAATCGGAGCTCGTTCTCATCCGCGTTGATAGTCCCTATCAATTCCCTCTCTAGAATGATTATATTCTTCTATTTTTCTACCGTCTCTTTGCTAGTGTGAGACTAACACCATACCGTAGCCGCTCATTGGTGGGGCCTCTATGACCTGAAGACCATATGGACGTACTGCCCATTATAATATCGAGCTGTAATTGCATGAAAAAGTAGTTTTTTCCAGACTTTAGAGCCTTTTTGAGGGTCCAAACGGCCTTTTCTGGGGCCGGGACTTACCGCATGTGTGCTGGGGTGTGTGCGCGTATGTAAATTTTTCTAGATTGCTAGAATTAGAAGTCCTGGTAGCCTAGTTTCCGGAGGGCATTCCAACGCCACTGAAACCGGCTCAATCGGAGCTCGTTCTCATCCGCGTTGATAGTCCCTATCAGTTCCCTCTCTAGAATGATTATGTTCTTCTATTTTTCCACCGCCTCTTCGCTAGTGTGAGACTAACACCCTATCGTAGCCGCTCATTGGTGGGGCGTCTATGACCTGAAGACCATATGGACGTACTGCCCTTTATAATATCGAGCTGTAATTGCACAAAAAAGTAGTTTTTTCTAGACATTAGAGCCTTTTTGAGGGTCGAAACGGCCTTTTTTGGGGCCGGGACTTATCGCACGTGTGCTAGGGTGTGTGCGCATATGTAAATTTTTACAGATCGCTAGAATTAGAAGTCCGGGTAGCCTAGTTTCCCTAGGGCTTTCCAACGCCACTGAAACCGGCTCAATCGGAGCTCGTTCTCATCCGCGTTGACAGTCCCTATCAATTCCCTCTCTAAAATGATTATATTCTTCTATTTTTCCACCGTCTCTTCGCTAGTGTGAGATTAACACCCTATCATAGCCACTCATTGGTGGGACGTCTATGACCTGAAGACCATATGGACGTACTGCCCTCTATAATATCGAGCTGTAATTGCATGAAGAAGTAGTTTTTTCCAGACTTTAGAGCCTTTTTGAGGGTCCAAACGGCCTTTTCTGGGGCCGGGACTTACCGCACGTGTGCTGGGGTGTGTGCGCATATGTAATTTTTTCCAGATCGCTAGAATTAGAAGTCCTGGTAGCCTAGTTTCCCGAGGGCTTTCCAACGCCACTGAAACCGGCTCAATCGGAGCTCGTTCTCATTCGCGTTGATAGTCCCTATCAATTCCCTCTCTAGAATGATTATATTCTTCTATTTTTCCACCGTCTCTTCACTAGTGTGAGACTAACACCCTATCGTAGCCGCTCATTGGTGGGGCGTCTATGACCTGAAGACCATATGGACGTACTGCCCTTTATAATATCGAGCTGTAATTGCATGAAAAAGTAGTTTTTTCTAGACTTTAGAGCCTTTTTGAGGGTCCAAACGACCTTTTCTGGGGCCGGGACTTACCGCACGTGTGCTGGGGTGTGTGCGCGTATGTAAATATTTCCAGATCGCTAGAATCAGAAGTCCTGGTAGCCTAGTTTCCCGAGGGCTTTCCAACGCAGCTGAAACCGGCTCAATCGGAGCTCGTTCTCATCCGCGTTGATAGTCCCTATCAATTCCCTCTCTAGAATGATTATATTCCTCTATTTTTCTACCGTCTCTTTGCTAGTGTGAGACTAACACCATACCGTAGCCGCTCATTGGTGGGGCCTCTATGACCTGAAGACCATATGGACGTACTGCCCATTATAATATCGAGATGTAATTGCATGAAAAAGTAGTTTTTTCCAGACTTTAGAGCCTTTTTGAGGGTCCAAACGGCCTTTTCTGGGGCCGGGACTTACCGCATGTGTGCTGGGGTGTGTGCGCGTATGTAAATTTTTCTAGATTGCTAGAATTAGAAGTCCTGGTAGCCTAGTTTCCGGAGGGCATTCCAACGCCACTGAAACCGGCTCAATCGGAGCTCGTTCTCATCCGCGTTGATAGTCCCTATCAGTTCCCTCTCTAGAATGATTATGTTCTTCTATTTTTCCACCGCCTCTTCGCTAGTGTGAGACTACCACTTTATCGTAGCCGCTCATTGGTGGGGCGTCTATGACCTGAAGACCATATGGACGTACTGCCCTTTATAATATCGAGCTGTAATTGCACAAAAAAGTAGTTTTTTCTAGACATTAGAGCCTTTTTGAGGGTCGAAACGGCCTTTTTTGGGGCCGGGACTTATCGCACGTGTGCTAGGGTGTGTGCGCATATGTAAATTTTTACAGATCGCTAGAATTAGAAGTCCTGGTAGCCTAGTTTCCCTAGGGCTTTCCAACGCCACTGAAACCGGCTCAATCGGAGCTCGTTCTCATCCGCGTTGACAGTCCCTATCAATTCCCTCTCTAAAATGATTATATTCTTCTATTTTTCCACCGTCTCTTCGCTAGTGTGAGATTAACACCCTATCATAGCCACTCATTGGTGGGACGTCTATGACCTGAAGACCATATGGACGTACTGCCCTCTATAATATCGAGCTGTAATTGCATGAAGAAGTAGTTTTTTCCAGACTTGAGAGCCTTTTTGAGGGTCCAAACGGCCTTTTCTGGGGCCGGGACTTACCGCACGTGTGCTGGGGTGTGTGCGCATATGTAATTTTTTCCAGATCGCTAGAATTAGAAGTCCTGGTAGCCTAGTTTCCCGAGGGCTTTCCAACGCCACTGAAACCGGCTCAATCGGAGCTCGTTCTCATTCGCGTTGATAGTCCCTATCAATTCCCTCTCTAGAATGATTATATTCTTCTATTTTTCCACCGTCTCTTCACTAGTGTGAGACTAACACCCTATCGTAGCTGCTCATTGGTGGGGCGTCTATGACCTGAAGACCATATGGACGTACTGCCCTTTATAATATCGAGCTGTAATTGCATGAAAAAGTAGTTTTTTCTAGACTTTAGAGCCTTTTTGAGGGTCCAAACGACCTTTTCTGGGGCCGGGACTTACCGCACGTGTGCTGGGGTGTGTGCGCGTATGTAAATATTTCAGATCGCTAGAATCAGAAGTCCTGGTAGCCTAGTTTCCCGAGGGCTTTCCAACGCAACTGAAACCGGCTCAATCGGAGCTCGTTCTCATCCGCGTTGATAGTCCCTATCAATTCCCTCTCTAGAATGATTATATTCTTCTATTTTTCTACCGTCTCTTCGCTAGTGTGAGACTAACACCATACCGTAGCCGCTCATTGGTGGGGCCTCTATGACCTGAAGACCATATGGACGTACTGCCCATTATAATATCGAGCTGTAATTGCATGAAAAAGTAGTTTTTTCCAGACTTTAGAGCCTTTTTGAGGGTCCAAACGGCCTTTTCTGGGGCCGGGACTTACCGCATGTGTGCTGGGGTGTGTGCGCGTATGTAAATTTTTCTAGATTGCTAGAATTAGAAGTCCTGGTAGCCTAGTTTCCGGAGGGCATTCCAACGCCACTGAAACCGGCTCAATCGGAGCTCGTTCTCATCCGCGTTGATAGTCCCTATCAGCTCCCTCTCTAGAATGATTATGTTCTTCTATTTTTCCACCGCCTCTTCGCTAGTGTGAGACTAACACCCTATCGTAGCCGCTCATTGGTGGGGCGTCTATGACCTGAAGACCATATGGACGTACTGCCCTTTATAATATCGAGCTGTAATTGCACAAAAAAGTAGTTTTTTCTAGACATTAGAGCATTTTTGAGGGTCGAAACAGCCTTTTCTGGGGCCGGGACTTATCGCACGTGTGCTAGGGTGTGTGCGCATATGTAAATTTTTACAGATCGCTAGAATTAGAAGTCCTGGTAGCCTAGTTTCCCCAGGGCTTTCCAACGCCACTGAAACCGGCTAAATCGGAGCTCGTTCTCATCCGCGTTGATAGTCCCTATCAATTCCCTCTCTAAAATGATTATATTCTTTTATTTTTCCACTGTCTCTTCGCTAGTGTGAGATTAAAACCCTATCATAGCCACTCATTGGTGGGGCGTCTATGACCTGAAGACCATATGGACGTACTGCCCTTTATAATATCGAGCTGTAATTGCATGAAGAAGTAGTTTTTTCCAGACTTTAGAGCCTTTTTGAGGGTCCAAACGGCCTTTTCTGGGGCCGGGACTTACCGCACGTGTGCTGGGGTGTGTGCGCATATGTAATTTTTTCCAGATCACTAGAATTAGAAGTCCTGGTAGCCTAGTTTCCCGAGGGCTTTCCAACGCCACTGAAACCGGCTCAATCGGAGCTCGTTCTCATCCGCGTTGATAGTCCCTATCAGTTCCCTCTCTAGAATGATAATATTCTTCTATTTTTCCACCGTCTCTTCGCTAGTGTGAGACTAACACCCTATCGTAGCCGCTCATTGGTGGGGCGTCTACGACCTGAAGACCATATGGACGTACTGCGCTTTATAATATCGAGCTGTAATTGCACAAAAAAGTAGTTTTTTCCCGACTTTAGAGCCTTTTTGAGGGTCGAAACGGCCTTTTCTGGGGCCGGGACTTACCGCACGTGTGCTGGGGTGTGTGCACATATGTAAATTTTTCCAGATCGCTAGAATTAGAAGTCCTGGTAGCCTAGTTTCCCCAGGGCTTTCCAACGCCACTGAAACCGGCTCAATCGGAGCTCGTTCTCATCCGCGTTGATAGTCCCTATCAATTCCCTCTCTAAAATGATTATATTCTTCTATTTTTCCTCCGTCTCTTCGCTAGTGTGAGACTAACACCCTATCGTAGCTGCTCATTTGTGGGGCGTCTATGACCTGAAGACCATATGGACGTACTGCCCTTTATAATATCGAGCTGTAATAGCATGAAAAAGTAGTTTTTTCCAGACTTTAGAGCCTTTTTGAGGGTCCAAACGGCCTTTTCTCGGGCCGGGACTTACCGCACGTGTGCTGGGGTGTGTGCGCGTATGTAAATTTTTCCAGATCGCTAGAATTAGAAGTCCTGGTAGCCTAGTTTCCCCAGGGCTTTCCAACGCCACTGAAACCGGCTCAATCGGAGCTCGTTCTCATCCGCGTTGATAGTCCCTATCAATTCCCTCTCTAAAATGATTATATTCTTCTATTTTTCCTCCGTCTCTTCGCTAGTGTGAGACTAACACCCTACCGTAGTCGCTCATTGGTGGGGCCTCTATGACCTGAAGACCATATGGACGTACTGCCCATTATAATATCGAGCTGTAATTGCATGAAAAAGTAGTTTTTTCCAGACTTTAGAGCATTTTTGAGGTTCCAAACGGCCTTTTCTGGGACCAGGACTTACCGCTCGTGTGCTAGGGTGTGTGCGCGTATGTAAATTTTTCCAGATCGCTAGAATCAGAAGTCCTGGTAGCCTAGTTTCCCGAGGGCTTTCCAACGCCACTGAAACCGGCTCAATCGGAGCTCTTTCTCATCCGCGTTGATAGTCCCTATCAATTCCCTCTCTAGAATGATTATATTCTTCTATTTTTCCACTGTCTCTTCGCTAGTGTGAGACTAACACCCTATCGTAGCCGCTCATTGGTGGGGCGTCTATGACCTGAAGACCATATGGACGTACTGCCCTTTATAATATCAAGCTGTAATTGCACAAAAAAGTAGTTTTTTCCAGACTTTAGAGCCTTTTTGAGGGTCCAAACGGCCTTTTCTGGGGCCGGGACTTACCGCACGTGTGCTAGGGTGTGTGGGCGTATGTAAATTTTTCTAGATCGCTAGAATTAGAAGTCCTCGTAGCCTAGTTTCCCGAGGGCTTTCCAACGCCACTGAAACCTGCTCAATCGGAGCTCGTTCTCATCCGCGTTGATAGTCCCTAACAATTCCCTCTCTAAAATGATTATATTCTTCTATTTTTCCACCGTCTCTTCGCTAGTGTGAGACTAACACCCTATCGTAGCCACTCATTGGTGGGGCGTCTATGTCCTGAAGACCATATGGACGTACTACCCTTTATAATATCGAGCTGTAATTGCATGAAAAAATAGTTTTTTCCAGACTTTAGAGCCTTTTTGAGGGTCCAAACGGCCTTTTCTGGGACCGGGACTTACCGCACGTGTGCTGGGGTGTGTGCGCATATGTAAATTTTTCCAGATCGCTAGAACTAGAAGTCCTGGTAGCCTAGTTTCCCGAGGGCTTTCCAACGCCACTGAAACCTGCTCAATCGGAGCTCGTTCTCATCCGCGTTGATAGTCCCTAACAATTCCCTCTCTAGAATGATTATATTCTTCTATTTTTCCACTGTCTCTTCGCTAGTGTGAGAGTAACACCCTACCGTAACCGCTCATTGGTGGGGCCTCTATGACCTGAAGACCATATGGACGTACTACCCATTATAATATCGAGCCGTAATTGCATGAAAAAGTAGTTTTTTCCAGACTTTAGAGCCTTTTTGAGGGTCCAAACGGCCTTTTCTGGGACCGGGACTTACCGCACGTGTGCTGGGGTGTGTGCGCATATGTAAATTTTTCCAGATCGCTAGAACTAGAAGTCCTGGTAGCCTAGTTTAACGAGGGCTTTCCAACGCCACTGAAACCGGCTCAATCGGAGCTCTTTCTCATCCGCGTTGATAGTCCCTATCAATTCCCTCTCTAGAATGATTATATTCTTCTATTTTTCCACTGTCTCTTCGCTAGTGTGAGACTAACACCCTATCGTAGCCGCTCATTGGTGGGGCGTCTATGACCTGAAGACCATATGGACGTACTGCCCTTTATAATATCAAGCTGTAATTGCACAAAAAAGTAGTTTTTTCCAGACTTTAGAGCCTTTTTGAGGGTCCAAACGGCCTTTTCTGGGGCCGGGACTTATCGCACGTGTGCTGGGGTGTGTGCGCGTATGTAAATTTTTCTAGATCGCTAGAATTAGAAGTCCTCGTAGCCTAGTTTCCCGAGGGCTTTCCAACGCCAGTGAAACCTGCTCAATCGGAGCTCGTTCTCATCCGCGTTGATAGTCCCTAACAATTCCCTCTCTAAAATGATTATATTCTTCTATTTTTCCACCGTCTCTTTGCTAGTGTGAGACTAACACCCTATTGTAGCCACTCATTGGTGGGGCGTCTATGACCTGAAGACCATATGGACGTACTACCCTTTATAATATCGAGCTGTAATTGCATGAAAAAGTAGTTTTTTCCAGACTTTAGAGCCTTTTTGAGGGTCCAAATGGCCTTTTCTGGGGCCAGGACTTACCGCACGTGTGCTGGGGTGTGTGCGCGTATGTAAATTTTTCCAGATCGCTAGAATCAGAAGTCCTGGTAGCCTAGTTTCCCGAGGGCTTTCCAACTCCACTGAACCCGGCTCAATCGGAGCTCGTTCTCATCCGCGTTGATAGTCCCTATCAATTCCCTCTCTAGAATGATTATATTCTTCTATTTTTCCACTGTCTCTTCGCTAGTGTGAGACTAACACCCTACCGTAACCGCTCATTGGTGGGGCATCTATGACCTGAAGACCATATGGACGTACTGCCCATTATAATATCGAGCTGTAATTGCATGAAAAAGTACTTTTTTCCAGACTTTAGAGCCTTTTTGAGGGTCCAAACGGCCTTTTCTGGGGCCGGGACTTACCGCACGTGTGCTGGGGTGTGTGCGCGTATGTAAATTTTTCAAGATCGCTAGAATTAGAAGTCCTGGTACCCTAGTTTCCCGAGGGCTTTCCAATGCCACTGAAACCGACTCAATCGGAGCTCGTTCTCATCCGCGTTGATAGTCCCTATCAATTCCCTCTCTAGAATGATTATATTCTTCTATTTTTCCACTGTCTCTTCGCTAGTGTGAGACTAACACCCTATCGTAGGCGCTCATTGGTGGGGCGTCTATGACCTGAAGACCATATGGACGTACTGCCCTTTATAATATCAAGCTGTAATTGCACAAAAAAGTAGTTTTTTCCAGACTTTAGAGCCTTTTTGAGGGTCCAAACGGCCTTTTCTGGGGCCGGGACTTACCGCACGTGTGCTAGGGTGTGTGGGCGTATGTAAATTTTTCTAGATCGCTAGAATTAGAAGTCCTCGTAGCCTAGTTTCCCGAGGGCTTTCCAACGCCACTGAAACCTGCTCAATCGGAGCTCGTTCTCATCCGCGTTGATAGTCCCTAACAATTCCCTCTCTAAAATGATTATATTCTTCTATTTTTCCACCGTCTCTTCGCTAGTGTGAGACTAACACCCTATCGTAGCCACTCATTGGTGGGGCGTCTATGACCTGAAGACCATATGGACGTACTACCCTTTATAATATCGAGCTGTAATTGCATGAAAAAGTAGTTTTTTCCAGACTTTAGAGCCTTTTTGAGGGTCCAAATGGCCTTTTCTGGGGCCAGGACTTACCGCACGTGCGCTGGGGTGTGTGCGCGTATGTAAATTTTTCCAGATCGCTAGAATCAGAAGTCCTGGTAGCCTAGTTTCCCGAGGGCTTTCCAACTCCACTGAAACCGGCTCAATCGGACCTCGTTCTCATCCGCGTTGATAGTCCCTATCAATTCCCTCTCTAGAATGATTATATTCTTCTATTTTTCCACTGTCTCTTCGCTAGTGTGAGACTAACACCCTATCGTAACCACTCATTGGTGGGGCCTCTATGACCTGAAGACCATATGGACGTACTGCCCATTATAATATCGAGCTGTAATTGCATGAAAAAGTAGTTTTTTCCAGACTTTAGAGCATTTTTGAGGTTCCAAACGGCCTTTTCTGGGGCCAGGACTTACCGCTCGTGTGCTAGGGTGTGTGCGCGTATGTAAATTTTTCCAGATCGCTAGAATCAGAAGTCCTGGTAGCCTAGTTTCCCGAGGGCTTTCCAACGCCACTGAAACCGGCTCAATCGGAGCTCTTTCTCATCCGCGTTGATAGTCCCTATCAATTCCCTCTCTAGAATGATTATATTCTTCTATTTTTCCACTGTCTCTTCGCTAGTGTGAGACTAACACCCTATCGTAGGCGCTCATTGGTGGGGCGTCTATGACCTGAAGACCATATGGACGTACTGCCCTTTATAATATCAAGCTGTAATTGCACAAAAAAGTAGTTTTTTCCAGACTTTAGAGCCTTTTTGAGGGTCCAAACGGCCTTTTCTGGGGCCGGGACTTACCGCACGTGTGCTAGGGTGTGTGGGCGTATGTAAATTTTTCTAGATCGCTAGAATTAGAAGTCCTCGTAGCCTAGTTTCCCGAGGGCTTTCCAACGCCACTGAAACCTGCTCAATCGGAGCTCGTTCTCATCCGCGTTGATAGTCCCTAACAATTCCCTCTCTAAAATGATTATATTCTTCTATTTTTCCACCGTCTCTTCGCTAGTGTGAGACTAACACCCTATCGTAGCCACTCATTGGTGGGGCGTCTATGACCTGAAGACCATATGGACGTACTACCCTTTATAATATCGAGCTGTAATTGCATGAAAAAGTAGTTTTTTCCAGACTTTAGAGCCTTTTTGAGGGTCCAAATGGCCTTTTCTGGGGCCAGGACTTACCGCACGTGCGCTGGGGTGTGTGCGCGTATGTAAATTTTTCCAGATCGCTAGAATCAGAAGTCCTGGTAGCCTAGTTTCCCGAGGGCTTTCCAACTCCACTGAAACCGGCTCAATCGGACCTCGTTCTCATCCGCGTTGATAGTCCCTATCAATTCCCTCTCTAGAATGATTATATTCTTCTATTTTTCCACTGTCTCTTCGCTAGTGTGAGACTAACACCCTATCGTAACCACTCATTGGTGGGGCCTCTATGACCTGAAGACCATATGGACGTACTGCCCATTATAATATCGAGCTGTAATTGCATGAAAAAGTAGTTTTTTCCAGACTTTAGAGCCTTTTTGAGGGTCCAAACGGCCTTTTCTGGGGCCGGGACTTACCGCACGTGTGCTGGGGAGTGTGCGCATATGTAAATTTTTCCAGATCGCTAGAATTAGAAGTCCTGGTAGCCTAGTTTAATGAGGGCTTTCCAACGCCACTGAAACCGGCTCAATCGGAGCTCTTTCTCATCCGCGTTGATAGTCCCTATCAATTCCCTCTCTAGAATGATTATATTCTTCTATTTTTCCACTGTCTCTTCGCTAGTGTGAGACTAACACCCTATCGTAGCCGCTCATTGGTGGGGCGTCTATGACCTGAAGACCATATGGACGTACTGCCCTTTATAATATCAAGCTGTAATTGCACAAAAAAGTAGTTTTTTCCAGACTTTAGAGCCTTTTTGAGGGTCCAAACGGCCTTTTCTGGGGCCGGGACTTACCGCACGTGTGCTGGGGTGTGTGCGCGTATGTAAATTTTTCTAGATCGCTAGAATTAGAAGTCCTCGTAGCCTAGTTTCCCGAGGGCTTTCCAACGCCAGTGAAACCTGCTCAATCGGAGCTCGTTCTCATCCGCGTTGATAGTCCCTAACAATTCCCTCTCTAAAATGATTATATTCTTCTATTTTTCCACCGTCTCTTTGCTAGTGTGAGACTAACACCCTATTGTAGCCACTCATTGGTGGGGCGCCTATGACCTGAAGACCATATGGACGGACTACCCTTTATAATATCGAGCTGTAATTGCATGAAAAAGTAGTTTTTTCCAGACTTTAGAGCCTTTTTGAGGGTCCAAATGGCCTTTTCTGGGGCCAGGACTTACCGCACGTGTGCTGGGGTGTGTGCGCGTATGTAAATTTTTCCAGATCGCTAGAATCAGAAGTCCTGGTAGCCTAGTTTCCCGAGGGCTTTCCAACTCCACTGAAACCGGCTCAATCGGAGCTCGTTCTCATCCGCGTTGATAGTCCCTATCAATTCCCTCTCTAGAATGATTATATTCTTCTATTTTTCCACTGTCTCTTCGCTAGTGTGAGACTAACACCCTACCGTAACCGCTCATTGGTGGGGCCTCTATGACCTGAAGACCATATGGACGTACTGCCCATTATAATATCGAGCTGTAATTGCATGAAAAAGTAGTTTTTTCCAGACTTTAGAGCCTTTTTGAGGGTCCAAACGGCCTTTTCTGGGGCCGGGACTTACCGCACGTGTGCTGGGGTGTGTGCGCGTATGTAAATTTTTCAAGATCGCTAGAATTAGAAGTCCTGGTACCCTAGTTTCCCGAGGGCTTTCCAATGCCACTGAAACCGACTCAATCGGAGCTCGTTCTCATCCGCGTTGATAGTCCCTATCAATTCCCTCTCTAGAATGATTATATTCTTCTATTTTTCCACTGTCTCTTCGCTAGTGTGAGACTAACACCCTATCGTAGCCGCTCATTGGTGGGGCGTCTATGACCTGAAGACCATATGGACGTACTGCCCTTTATAATATCAAGCTGTAATTGCACAAAAAAGTAGTTTTTTCCAGACTTTAGAGCCTTTTTGAGGGTCCAAACGGCCTTTTCTGGGGCCGGGACTTACCGCACGTGTGCTAGGGTGTGTGGGCGTATGGAAATTTTTCTAGATCGCTAGAATTAGAAGTCCTCGTAGCCTAGTTTCCCGAGGGCTTTCCAACGCCACTGAAACCTGCTCAATCGGAGCTCGTTCTCATCCGCGTTGATAGTCCCTAACAATTCCCTCTCTAAAATGATTATATTCTTCTATTTTTCCACCGTCTCTTCGCTAGTGTGAGACTAACACCCTATCGTAGCCACTCATTGGTGGGGCGTCTATGACCTGAAGACCATATGGACGTACAACCCTTTATAATATCGAGCTGTAATTGCATGAAAAAGTAGTTTTTTCCAGACTTTAGAGCCTTTTTGAGGGTCCAAATGGCCTTTTCTGGGGCCAGGACTTACCGCACGTGTGCTGGGGTGTGTGCGCGTATGTAAATTTTTCCAGATCGCTAGAATCAGAAGTCCTGGTAGCCTAGTTTCCCGAGGGCTTTCCAACTCCACTGAAACCGGCTCAATCGGACCTCGTTCTCATCCGCGTTGATAGTCCCTATCAATTCCCTCTCTAGAATGATTATATTCTTCTATTTTTCCACTGTCTCTTCGCTAGTGTGAGACTAACACCCTACCGTAACCACTCATTGGTGGGGCCTCTATGACCTGAAGACCATATGGACGTACTGCCCATTATAATATCGAGCTGTAATTGCATGAAAAAGTAGTTTTTTCCAGACTTTAGAGCCTTTTTGAGGGTCCAAACGTCTTTTTCTGGGGCCGGCACTTACCGCACGTGTGCTGGGGTGTGTGCGCATATGTAAATTTTTCCAGATCGCTAGAATTAGAAGTCCTGGTAGCCTAGTTTAACGAGGGCTTTCCAACGCCACTGAAACCGGCTCAATCGGAGCTCTTTCTCATCCGCGTTGATAGTCCCTATCAATTCCCTCTCTAGAATGATTATATTCTTCTATTTTTCCACTGTCTCTTCGCTAGTGTGAGACTAACACCCTATCGTAGCCGCTCATTGGTGGGGCGTCTATGACCTGAAGACCATATGGACGTACTGCCCATTATAATATCGAGCTGTAATTGCATGAAAAAGTAGTTTTTTCCAGACTTTAGAGCCTTTTTGAGGGTCCAAACGGCCTTTTCTGGGGCCGGGACTTACCGCACGTGTGCTGGGGTGTGTGTGCGTATGTAAATTTTTCAAGATCGCTAGAATTAGAAGTCCTGGTACCCTAGTTTCCCGAGGGCTTTCCAATGCCACTGAAACCGACTCAATCGGAGCTCGTTCTCATCCGCGTTGATAGTCCCTATCAAGTCCCTCTCTAAAATGATTATATTCTTCTATTTTTCCACCGTCTCTTCGCTAGTGTGAGATTAACACCCTATCGTAGCTGCTCATTGGTGGGGTGTCTAAGACCTGAAGACCATATGGACGTACTGCCCTTTATAATATCGAGCTGTAATTGCATGAAAAAGTAGTTTTTTCTAGACTTTAGAGCCTTTTTGAGGGTCCAAACGGCCTTTTCTAGGGCCGGGACTTACCGCACGTGTGCTGGGGTGTGTGCGTGGATGTAAATTTTTCCAGATCGCTAGAATTAGAAGTCCTGGTAGCCTAGTTTCCGGAGGGCTTTCCAACGCCACTGAAACCGGCTCAATCGGAGCTCGTTCTCATCCGCGTTGATAGTCCCTATAAATTCCCTCTCTAGAATGATTATATTCTTCTATTTTTCCACCGTCTCTTCGCTAGTGTGAGACTAACACCCTATGGTAGCCGCTCATTGGTGGGGCGTCTATGACCTGAAGACCATATGGACGTACTGCCCTTTATAATATCGAGCTGTAATTGCATGAAAAAGTAGTTTTTTCCAGACTTTAGAGCCTTTTTGAGGGTCCAAACGGCCTTTTCTGGGGCCGGGACTTACCACACGTGTGTTGGGGTGTGTGCGCGTATGTAAATTTTTCCAGATCGCTAGAATTAGAAGTCCTGGTAGCCTAGTTTCCCGAGGGCTTTCCAACGCCACTGAAACCGGCTCAATCGGAGCTCGTTCTCATCCGCGTCGATAGTCCCTATCAATTCCCTCTCTAGAATGATTATATTCTTCTATTTTTCCACTGTCTCTTCGCTAGTGTGAGACTAACACCCTATTGTAGCCGCTCATTGGTGGGGCGTCTATGACCTGAAGACCATATGGACGTACTGCCCTTTATAATATCGAGCTGTAATTGCATGAAAAAGTAGTTTTTTCCAGACTTTAGAGCCTTTTTGAGGGTCCAAACGGCCTTTTCTGGGGCCGGGACTTAGTGCACGTGTGTTGGGGTGTGTGCGCGTATGTAAATTTTTCCAGATCGCTAGAATTAGAAGTCCTGGTAGCCTAGTTTCCCGAGGGCTTTCCAACGCCACTGAAACCGGCTCAATCGGAGCTCGTTCTCATCCGCGTTGATAGTCCCTATCAATTCCCTCTCTAGAATGATTATATTCTTCTATTTTTCCACTGTCTCTTCGCTAGTGTGAGACTAACACCCTATTGTAGCCGCTCATTGGTGGGGCGTCTATGACCTGAAGACCATATGGACGTACTGCCCTTTATAATATCGAGCTGTAATTGCATGAAAAAGTAGTTTTTCCCAGACTTTAGAGCCTTTTTGACGGTCCAAACGGCCTTTTCTGGGGCCGGGACTTACCGCACGTGTCCTGGGGTGTGTGCGCGTATGTAAATTTTTCCAGATCACTAGAATTAGATGTCCTGGTAGCCTAGTTTCCCGAGGGCTTTCCAACGCCACTGAAACCGGCTCAATCGGAGCTCGTTCTCATCCGCGTTGATAGTCCCTATCAATTCCCTCTCTAGAATGATTATATTCTACTATTTTTCCACCGTCTCTTCGCTAGTGTGAGACTAACACCCAATCGTAGCCGCTCATTGGTGGGGCGTCTACGACCTGAAGACCATATGGACGTACTGCCCTTTATAATATCGAGCTGTAATTGCACAAAAAAGTAGTTTTTTCCAGACTTTAGAGCCTTTTTGAGGGTCCAAACGGCCTTTTCTGGGGCCGGGACTTACCGCACGTGTGCTGGGGTGTGTGCGCGTATGTAAATTTTTCCAGATCGCTAGAATCAGAAGTCCTGGTAGCCTAGTTTCCCGAGGGCTTTCCAACGCCACTGAAACCGGCTCAATCGGAGCTCGTTCTCATCCGCGTTGATAGTCCCTATCAATTCCCTTTCTAGATTGATTATATTCTTCTATTTTTCCACCGTCTCTTCGCTAGTGTGAGACTAACACCCTATCGTAGCCGCTCATTTGTGGGGCATCTATGACCTGAAGACCATATGGACGTTCTGCCCTTTATAATATCGAGTTGTAATTGCATAAAAAAGTAGTTTTTTAAAGACTTTAGAGCCTTTTTGAGGGTCCAAACGGCCTTTTCTGGGGCTGGGACTTACCGCACGTGTGCTGGGGTGTGTGCGTGTATGTAAATTTTTCCAGATCGCTAGAATTAGAAGTCCTGGTAGCCTAGTTTCCGGAGGGCTTTCCAACGCCACTGAAACCGGCTCAATCGGAGCTCGTTCTCATCCGCGTTGATAGTCCCTATAAATTCCCTCTCTAGAATGATTATATTCTTCTATTTTTCCACTGACTCTTCGCTAGTGTGAGACTAACACCCTATGGTAGCCGCTCATTGGTGGGGCATCTATGACCTGAAGACCTTATGGACGTACTGCCCTTTGTAATATCGAGCTGTAATTGCATGAAAAAGTAGTTTTTTCCAGACTTTAGAGCCTTTTTGAGGGTCCAAATGGCCTTTTCTGGGGCCGGGACTTACCGCACGTGTGTTGGGGTGTGTGCGCGTATGTAAATTTTTCCAGATCGCTAGAATTAGAAGTCCTGGTAGCCTAGTTTCCCGAGGGCTTTCCAACGCCACTGAAACCGGCTCAATCGGAGCTCGTTCTCATCCGCGTTGATAGTCCCTATCAATTCCCTCTCTAGAATGATTATATTCTTCTATTTTTCCACTGTCTCTTCGCTAGTGTGAGACTAACACCCTATTGTAGCCGCTCATTGGTGGGGCGTCTATGACCTGAAGACCATATGGACGTACTGCCCTTTATAATATCGAGCTGTAATTGCATGAAAAAGTAGTTTTTTCCATACTTTAGAGCCTTTTTGAGGGTCCAAACGGCCTTTTCTGGGGCCGGGACTTACCGCACGTGTGCTGGGGTGTGTGCGCATATGTAAATTTTTCCAGATCGCTAGAATTAGAAGTTCTAGTAGCCTAGTTTCCCGAGGGCTTTCAAACGCCACTGAAACCGTCTCAATCGGAGCTCGTTCTCATCCGCGTTGATAGTCCCTATCAATTCCCTCTCTAGAATGATTATATTCTTCTATTTTTCCACTGTCTCTTCGCTAGTGTGAGACTAACACCCTATTGTAGCCGCTCATTGGTGGGGCATCTATGACCTGATGACCATATGGACGTACTGCCCTTTATAATATCGAGCTGTAATTGCATGAAAAAGTAGTTTTTTCCAGACTTTAGAGCCTTTTTGAGGGTCCAAACGGCCTTTTCTGGGGCCGGGACTTACCGCACGTGTGCTGGGGTGTGTGCACGTATGTAAATTTTTCCAGATCGCTAGAATTAGAAGTCCTGGTAGCCTAGTTTTTTGAGGGCTTTCAAACGCCACTGAAACCGGCTCAATCGGAGCTCGTTCTCATCCGCGTTGATAGTCCCTATCAATTCCCTCTCTAGAATGATTATATTCTTCTATTTTTCCACCGACTCTTCGCTAGTGTGAGACTAACACCCTATCTTAGCCGCTCATTGGTGGGGCATCTATGACCTGAAGACCATATGGACGTTCTGCCCTTTATAATATCGAGTTGTAATTGCACAAAAAAGTAGTTTTTTAAAGACTTTAGAGCCTTTTTGAGGGTCCAAACGGCCTTTTCTGGGGCCGGGACTTACCGCACGTGTGCTGGGGTGTGTGCGTGTATGTAAATTTTTCCAGATCGCTAGAATTAGAAGTCCTGGTAGCCTAGTTTCCGGAGGGCTTTCCAACGCCACTGAAACCGGCTCAATCGGAGCTCGTTCTCATCCGCGTTGATAGTCCCTATAAATTCCCTCTCTAGAATGATTATATTCTTCTATTTTTCCACTGACTCTTCGCTAGTGTGAGACTAACACCCTATGGTAGCCGCTCATTGGTGGGGCGTCTATGACCTGAAGACCATATGGACGTACTGCCCTTTATAATATCGAGCTGTAATTGCATGAAAAAGTAGTTTTTTTCAGACTTTAGAGCCTTTTTGAGGGTCCAAACGGCCTTTTCTGGGGCCGGGACTTACCGCACGTGTGCTGGGGTGTGTGCGTGTTTGTAAATTTCTCCAGATCGCTAGAATCAGATGTCCTGGTAGCCTAGTTTCCCGAGGGCTTTCCAACGCCACTGAAACCGGCTCAATCGGAGCTCGTTCTTATCCGCGTTGATAGTCCCTATCATTTCCCTCTCTAGTATGATTATATTCTTCTATTTTTCCACCATCTCTTCGCTAGTGTGAGACTAACACCCTACCATAGCCGCTCATTGGTGGGGCCTCTATAACCTGAAGACCATATGGACGTACTGCCCATTATAATATCGAGTTGTAATTGCATGAAAAAGTAGTTTTTTCCAGACTTTAGAGCCTTTTTGAGGGTCCAAACGGCCTTTTCTGGGGCAGGGACTTACCGCACGTGTGCTGGGGTGTGTGCGCGTATGTAAATTTTTCCAGATCGCTAGAATTAGAAGTCCTGGTAGCCTCGTTTCCCGAGGGCTTTCCAATGCCACTGAAACCGGCTCAATCGGAGCTCGTTCTCATCCGCGTTGATAGTCCCTATCAGTTCCTTCCCTAGAATGATTATATTCTTCTATTTTTCCACCGTCTCTTCGCTAGTGTGAGACTAACACCCTATTGTAGCCGCTCATTGGTGGGGCGTCTATGACCTGAAGACCATATGGACGTTTTGCCCTTTATAATATCGAGTTGTAATTGCACAAAAAAGTAGTTTTTTAAAGACTTTAGAGCCTTTTTGAGGGTCCAAACGGCCTTTTCTGGGGCCGGGACTTACCGCACGTGTGCTGGGGTGTGTGCGTGTATGTAAATTTTTCCAGATCACTAGAATTAGAAGTCCTGGTAGCCTAGTTTCCCGAGGGCTTTCCAACGCCAATGAAACCGGCTCAATCGGAGCTCGTTCTCATCCGCGTTGATAGTCCCTATCAGTTCCTTCTCTAGAATGATTATATTCTTCTATTTTTCCACCGTCTCTTCGCTAGTGTGAGACTAACACCCTATCGTAGCCGCTCATTGGTGGGGCGTCTATGACCTGAAGACCATATGGACGTTCCGCCCTTTATAATATCGAGTTGTAATTGCAAAAAAAAGTAGTTTTTTAAAGACTTTAGAGCCTTTTTGAGGGTCCAAACGGCCTTTTCTGGGGCCGGGACTTACCGCACGTGTGCTGGGGTGTGTGCGCGGATGTAAATTTTTCCAGATCGCTAGAATTAGAAGTCTTGGTAGCCTAGTTTCCCGAGGGCTTTCAAACGCCACTGAAACCGGCTCAATCGGAGCTCGTTCTCATCCGCGTTGATAGTCCCTATCAATTCCCTCTCTAGAATGATTATATTCTACTATTTTTCCACCGTCTCTTCGCTAGTGTGAGACTAACACCCAATCGTAGCCGCTCATTGGTGGGGCGTCTACGACCTGAAGACCATATGGACGTACTGCCCTTTATAATATCGAGCTGTAATTGCACAAAAAAGTAGTTTTTTCCAGACTTTAGAGCCTTTTTGAGGGTCCAAACGGCCTTTTCTGGGGCCGGGACTTACCGCACGTGTGCTGGGGTGTGTGCGCGTATGTAAATTTTTCCAGATCGCTAGAATCAGAAGTCCTGGTAGCCTAGTTTCCCGAGGGCTTTCCAACGCCACTGAAACCGGCTCAATCGGAGCTCGTTCTCATCCGCGTTGATAGTCCCTATCAATTCCCTCTCTAGAATGATTATATTCTTCTATTTTTCCACCGTCTCTTCGCTAGTGTGAGACTAACACCCAATCGTAGCCGCTCATTGGTGGGGCGTCTACGACCTGAAGACCATATGGACGTACTGCCCTTTATAATATCGAGCTGTAATTGCACAAAAAAGTAGTTTTTTCCAGACTTTAGAGCCTTTTTGAGGGTCCAAACGGCCTTTTCTGGGGCCGGGACTTACCGCACGTGTGCTGGGGTGTGTGCGCGTATGTAAATTTTTCCAGATCGCTAGAATCAGAAGTCCTGGTAGCCTAGTTTCCCGAGGGCTTTCCAACGCCACTGAAACCGGCTCAATCGGAGCTCGTTCTCATCCGCGTTGATAGTCCCTATCAATTCCCTTTCTAGATTGATTATATTCTTCTATTTTTCCACCGTCTCTTCGCTAGTGTGAGACTAACACCCTATCGTAGCCGCTCATTTGTGGGGCATCTATGACCTGAAGACCATATGGACGTTCTGCCCTTTATAATATCGAGTTGTAATTGCATAAAAAAGTAGTTTTTTAAAGACTTTAGAGCCTTTTTGAGGGTCCAAACGGCCTTTTCTGGGGCTGGGACTTACCGCACGTGTGCTGGGGTGTGTGCGTGTATGTAAATTTTTCCAGATCGCTAGAATTAGAAGTCCTGGTAGCCTAGTTTCCGGAGGGCTTTCCAACGCCACTGAAACCGGCTCAATCGGAGCTCGTTCTCATCCGCGTTGATAGTCCCTATAAATTCCCTCTCTAGAATGATTATATTCTTCTATTTTTCCACTGACTCTTCGCTAGTGTGAGACTAACACCCTATGGTAGCCGCTCATTGGTGGGGCATCTATGACCTGAAGACCATATGGACGTACTGCCCTTTGTAATATCGAGCTGTAATTGCATGAAAAAGTAGTTTTTTCCAGACTTTAGAGCCTTTTTGAGGGTCCAAATGGCCTTTTCTGGGGCCGGGACTTACCGCACGTGTGTTGGGGTGTGTGCGCGTATGTAAATTTTTCCAGATCGCTAGAATTAGAAGTCCTGGTAGCCTAGTTTCCCGAGGGCTTTCCAACGCCACTGAAACCGGCTCAATCGGAGCTCGTTCTCATCCGCGTTGATAGTCCCTATCAATTCCCTCTCTAGAATGATTATATTCTTCTATTTTTCCACTGTCTCTTCGCTAGTGTGAGACTAACACCCTATTGTAGCCGCTCATTGGTGGGGCGTCTATGACCTGAAGACCATATGGACGTACTGCCCTTTATAATATCGAGCTGTAATTGCATGAAAAAGTAGTTTTTTCCATACTTTAGAGCCTTTTTGAGGGTCCAAACGGCCTTTTCTGGGGCCGGGACTTACCGCACGTGTGCTGGGGTGTGTGCGCATATGTAAATTTTTCCAGATCGCTAGAATTAGAAGTTCTAGTAGCCTAGTTTCCCGAGGGCTTTCAAACGCCACTGAAACCGTCTCAATCGGAGCTCGTTCTCATCCGCGTTGATAGTCCCTATCAATTCCCTCTCTAGAATGATTATATTCTTCTATTTTTCCACTGTCTCTTCGCTAGTGTGAGACTAACACCCTATTGTAGCCGCTCATTGGTGGGGCATCTATGACCTGATGACCATATGGACGTACTGCCCTTTATAATATCGAGCTGTAATTGCATGAAAAAGTAGTTTTTTCCAGACTTTAGAGCCTTTTTGAGGGTCCAAACGGCCTTTTCTGGGGCCGGGACTTACCGCACGTGTGCTGGGGTGTGTGCACGTATGTAAATTTTTCCAGATCGCTAGAATTAGAAGTCCTGGTAGCCTAGTTTTTTGAGGGCTTTCAAACGCCACTGAAACCGGCTCAATCGGAGCTCGTTCTCATCCGCGTTGATAGTCCCTATCAATTCCCTCTCTAGAATGATTATATTCTTCTATTTTTCCACCGACTCTTCGCTAGTGTGAGACTAACACCCTATCTTAGCCGCTCATTGGTGGGGCATCTATGACCTGAAGACCATATGGACGTTCTGCCCTTTATAATATCGAGTTGTAATTGCACAAAAAAGTAGTTTTTTAAAGACTTTAGAGCCTTTTTGAGGGTCCAAACGGCCTTTTCTGGGGCCGGGACTTACCGCACGTGTGCTGGGGTGTGTGCGTGTATGTAAATTTTTCCAGATCGCTAGAATTAGAAGTCCTGGTAGCCTAGTTTCCGGAGGGCTTTCCAACGCCACTGAAACCGGCTCAATCGGAGCTCGTTCTCATCCGCGTTGATAGTCCCTATAAATTCCCTCTCTAGAATGATTATATTCTTCTATTTTTCCACTGACTCTTCGCTAGTGTGAGACTAACACCCTATGGTAGCCGCTCATTGGTGGGGCGTCTATGACCTGAAGACCATATGGACGTACTGCCCTTTATAATATCGAGCTGTAATTGCATGAAAAAGTAGTTTTTTCCAGACTTTAGAGCCTTTTTGAGGGTCCAAACGGCCTTTTCTGGGGCCGGGACTTACCGCACGTGTGTTGGGGTGTGTGCGCGTATGTAAATTTCTCCAGATCGCTAGAATCAGATGTCCTGGTAGCCTAGTTTCCCGAGGGCTTTCCAACGCCACTGTAACCGGCTCAATCGGAGCTCGTTCCCATCCGCGTTGATAGTCCCTATCAATTCCCTTTCTAGAATGATTATATTCTTCTATTTTTCCACCGTCTCTTCGCTAGTGTGAGACTAACACCCTATCGTAGCCGCTCATTGGTGGGCCGTCTATGACCTGAAGACCATATGGACGTTCTGCCCTTTATAATATCGAGTTGTAATTGCACAAAAAAGTAGTTTTTTAAAGACTTTAGAGCCTTTTTGAGGGTCCAAACGGCCTTTTCTGGGGCCGGGACTTACCGCACGTGTGCTGGGGTGTGTGCGTGTTTGTAAATTTTTCCAGATCGCTAGAATTAGAAGTCCTGGTAGCCTAGTTTCCCAAGGGCTTTCCAACGCCACTGAAACCGGCTCAATCGGAGCTCGTTCTTATCCGCGTTGATAGTCCCTATCATTTCCCTCTCTAGTATGATTATATTCTTCTATTTTTCCACCATCTCTTCGCTAGTGTGAGACTAACACCCTACCATAGCCGCTCATTGGTGGGGCCTCTATAACCTGAAGACCATATGCACGTACTGCCCATTATAATATCGAGTTGTAATTCCATGAAAAAGTAGTTTTTTCCAGACTTTAGAGCCTTTTTGAGGGTCCAAACGGCCTTTTCTGGGGCAGGGACTTACCACACGTGTGCTGGGGTGTGTGCGCGTATGTAAATTTTTCCAGATCGCTAGAATTAGAAGTCCTGGTAGCCTCGTTTCCCGAGGGCTTTCCAATGCCACTGAAACCGGCTCAATCGGAGCTCGTTCTCATCCGCGTTGATAGTCCCTATCAGTTCCTTCTCTAGAATGAATATATTCTTCTATTTTTCCACCGTCTCTTCGCTAGTGTGAGACTAACACCCTATTGTAGCCGCTCATTGGTGGGGCGTCTATGACCTGAAGACCATATGGACGTTTTGCCCTTTATAATATCGAGTTGTAATTGCACAAAAAAGTAGTTTTTTAAAGACTTTAGAGCCTTTTTGAGGGTCCAAACGGCCTTTTCTGGGGCCGGGACTTACCGCACGTGTGCTGGGGTGTGTGCGTGTATGTAAATTTTTCCAGATCACTAGAATTAGAAGTCCTGGTAGCCTAGTTTCCCGAGGGCTTTCCAACGCCAATGAAACCGGCTCAATCGGAGCTCGTTCTCATCCGCGTTGATAGTCCCTATCAGTTCCTTCTCTAGAATGATTATATTCTTCTATTTTTCCACCGTCTCTTCGCTAGTGTGAGACTAACACCCTATCGTAGCCGCTCATTGGTGGGGCGTCTATGACCTGAAGACCATATGGACGTTCCGCCCTTTATAATATCGAGTTGTAATTGCAAAAAAAAGTAGTTTTTTAAAGACTTTAGAGCCTTTTTGAGGGTCCAAACGGCCTTTTCTGGGGCCGGGACTTACCGCACGTGTGCTGGGGTGTGTGCGCGGATGTAAATTTTTCCAGATCGCTAGAATTAGAAGTCTTGGTAGCCTAGTTTCCCGAGGGCTTTCAAACGCCACTGAAACCGGCTCAATCGGAGCTCGTTCTCATCCGCGTTGATAGTCCCTATCAATTCCCTCTCTAGAATGATTATATTCTTCTATTTTGACACCGTCTCTTCGCTAGTGTGAGACTAACACCCTATCGTAGCCGCTCATTGGTGGGGCGTCTATGACCTGAAGACCATATGGACGTTCTGCCCTTTATAATATCGAGTTGTAATTGCACAAAAAAGTAGTTTTTTAAAGACTTTAGAGCCTTTTTGAGGGTCCAAACGGCCTTTTCTGGGGCCGGGACTTACCGCACGTCTGTTGGGGTGTGTGCGCATATGTAAATTTTTCCAGATCGCTAGAATTAGAAGTCCTGGTAGCCTAGTTTCCCGAGGGCTTTCCAACGCCACTGAAACCGGCTCAATCGGAGCTCGTTCTCATCCGCGTTGATAGTCCCTATCAATTCCCTCTCTAGAATGATTATATTCTTCTATTTTTCCACCGTCTCTTCGCTAGTGTGAGACTAACACCCTATTGTAGCCACTCATTGGTGGGGCATCTATGACCTGAAGACCATATGGACGTACTGCCCTTTATAATATTGAGCTGTAATTGCAAGAAAAAGTAGTTTTTTCCAGACTTTAGAGCCTTTTTGAGGGTCCAAACGGCCTTTTCTGGGGCCGGGACTTACCGCACGTGTGCTGGGGTGTGTGTGCGTATGTAAATTTTTCCAGATCGCTAGAATTAGAAGTCCTGGTAGCCTAGTTTCCCTAGGGCTTTCCAATGCCACTGAAACCGGCTCAATCGGAGCTCGTTCTCATCCGCGTTGATAGTCCCTATCAGTTCCTTCTCTAGAATGATTATATTCTTCTATTTTTCCACCGTCTCTTCGCTAGTGTGAGACTAACACCCTATTGTAGCCGCTCATTGGTGGGGCGTCTATGACCTGAAGACCATATAGACGTTCTGCCCTTTATAATATCGAGTTGTAATTGCACAAAAAAGTAGTTTTTTAAAGACTTTAGAGCCTTTTTGAGGGTCCAAACGGCCTTTTCTGGGGCCGGGACTTACCGCACGTGTGCTGGGGTGTGTGCGTGTATGTAAATTTTTCCAGATCGCTAGAATTAGAAGTCCTGGTAGCCTAGTTTCCCGAGGGCTTTCCAACGCCACTGAAACCGGCTCAATCGGAGCTCGTTCTCATCCGCGTTAATAGTCCCTATCAGTTCCTTCTCTAGAATGATTATATTCTTCTATTTTTCCACCGTCTCTTCGCTAGTGTGAGACTAACACCCTATCGTAGCCGCTCATTGGTGGGGCGTCTATGACCTGAAGACCATATGGACGTTCTGCCCTTTATAATATCGAGTTGTAATTGCACAAAAAAGTAGTTTTTTAAAGACTTTAGAGCCTTTTTGAGGGTCCAAACGGCCTTTTCTGGGGCCGGGACTTACCGCACGTGTGCTGGGGTGTGTGCGCGTATGTAAATTTTTCCAGATCGCTAGAATTAGAAGTCCTGGTAGCCTAGTTTCCCGAGGGATTTCCGACGCCACTGAAACCGGCTCAATCGGAGCTCGTTCTCATCCGCGTTGATAGTCCCTATCAATTCCCTCTCTAGAATGATTATATTCTTCTATTTTGTCACCGTCTCTTCGCTAGTGTGAGACTAACACCCTATCGTAGCCGCTCATTGGTGGGGCGTCTATGACCTGAAGACCATATGGACGTTCTGCCCTTTATAATATCGAGTTGTAATTGCACAAAAAAGTAGTTTTTTAAAGACTTTAGAGCCTTTTTGAGGGTCCAAACGGCCTATTCTGGAGCCGGGACTTACCGCACGTGTGCTGGGGTGTGTGTGCGTATGTAAATTTTTCCAGATCGCTAGAATTAGAAGTCCTGGTAGCCTAGTTTCCCGAGGGCTTTCCAATGCCACTGAAACCGGCTCAATCGGAGCTCGTTCTCATCCGCGTTGATAGTCCCTATCAGTTCCTTCTCTAGAATGATTATATTCTTCTATTTTTCCACCGTCTCTTCGCTAGTGTGAGACTAACACCCTATTGTAGCCGCTCATTGGTGGGGCGTCTATGACCTGAAGACCATATGGACGTTCTGCCCTTTATAATAACGAGTTGTAATTGCACAAAAAAGTAGTTTTTTAAAGACTTTAGAGCCTTTTTGAGGGTCCAAACGGCCTTTTCTGGGGCCGGGACTTACCGCACGTGTGCTGGGGTGTGTGCGCGTATGTAAATTTTTCCAGATCGCTAGAATTAGAAGTCCTGGTAGCGTAGTTTCCCGAGGGCTTTCAAACGCCACTGAAACCGGCTCAATCGGAGCTCGTTCTCATCCGCGTTGAGAGTCCCTATCAATTCCCTCTCTAGAATGATTATATTCTTCTATTTTGTCACCGTCTCTTCGCTAGTGTGAGACTAACACCCTATCGTAGCCACTCATTGGTGGGGCGTCTATGACCTGAAGACCATATTTACGTTCTGCCCTTTATAATATCGAGTTGTAATTGCACAAAAAAGTAGTTTTTTAAAGACTTTAGAGCCTTTTTGAGGGTCCAAACGGCCTTTTCTGGGGCCGGGACTTACCGCACGTGTGTTGGGGTGTGTGCGCATATGTAAATTTTTCCAGATCGCTAGAATTAGAAGTCCTGGTAGCCTAGTTTCCCGAGGGCTTTCCAACGCCACTGAAACCGGCTCAATCGGAGCTCGTTCTCATCCGCGTTGATAGTCCCATTCAATTCCCTCTCTAGAATGATTATATTCTTCTATTTTTCCACCGTCTCTTCGCTAGTGTGAGACTAACACCCTATTGTAGCCACTCATTGGTGGGGCGTCTATGACCTGAACACCATATGGACGTACTGCCCTTTATAATATTGAGCTGTAATTGCATGAAAAAGTAGTTTTTTCCAGACTTTAGAGCCTTTTTGAGGGTCCAAACGGCCTTTTCTGGGGCCGGGACTTACCGCACGTGTGCTGGGGTGTGTGTGCGTATGTAAATTTTTCCAGATCGCTAGAATTAGAAGTCCTGGTAGCCTAGTTTCCCGAGGGCTTTCCAATGCCACTGAAACCGGCTCAATCGGAGCTCGTTCTCATCCGCGTTGATAGTCCCTATCAGTTCCTTCTCTAGAATGATTATATTCTTCTATTTTTCCACCGTCTCTTCGCTAGTGTGAGACTAACACCCTATTGTAGCCGCTCATTGGTGGGGCGTCTATGACCTGAAGACCATATGGACGTTCTGCCCTTTATAATATCGAGTTGTAATTGCACAAAAAAGTAGTTTTTTAAAGACTTTAGAGCCTTTTTGAGGGTCCAAACGGCCTTTTCTGGGGCCGGGACTTACCGCACGTGTGCTGGGGTGTGTGCGTGTATGTAAATTTTTCCAGATCGCTAGAATTAGAAGTCCTGGTAGCCTAGTTTCCCGAGGGCTTTCCAACGCCACTGAAACCGGCTCAATCGGAGCTCGTTCTCATCCGCGTTAATAGTCCCTATCAGTTCCTTCTCTAGAATGATTATATTCTTCTATTTTTCCACCGTCTCTTCGCTAGTGTGAGACTAACACCCTATCGTAGCCGCTCATTGGTGGGGCGTCTATGACCTGAAGACCATATGGACGTTCTGCCCTTTATAATATCGAGTTGTAATTGCACAAGAAAGTAGTTTTTTAAAGACTTTAGAGCCTTTTTGAGGGTCCAAACGGCCTTTTCTGGGGCCGGGACTTACCGCACGTGTGCTGGGGTGTGTGCGCGTATGTAAATTTTTCCAGATCGCTAGAATTAGAAGTCCTGGTAGCCTAGTTTCCCGAGGGATTTCCAACGCCACTGAAACCGGCTCAATCGGAGCTCGTTCTCATCCGCGTTGATAGTCCCTATCAATTCCCTCTCTAGAATGATTATATTCTTCTATTTTGTCACCGTCTCTTCGCTAGTGTGAGACTAACACCCTATCGTAGCCGCTCATTGGTGGGGCGTCTATGACCTGAAGACCATATGGACGTTCTGCCCTTTATAATATGGAGTTGTAATTGCACAAAAAAGTAGTTTTTTAAAGACTTTAGAGCCTTTTTGAGGGTCCAAACGGCCTTTTCTGGGGCCGGGACTTACCGCACGTGTGTTGGGGTGTGTGCGCGTATGTAAATTTTTCCAGATCGCTAGAATTAGAAGTCCTGGTAGCCTTGTTTCCCGAGGGCTTTCCAACGCCACTGAAACCGGCTCAATCGGAGCTCGTTCTCATCCGCGTTGATAGTCCCTATCAATTCCCTCTCTAGAATGATTATATTCTTCTATTTTTCCACCGTCTCTTTGCTAGTGTGAGACTAACACCCTATTGTAGCCGCTCATTGGTGGGGCGTCTATGACCTGAAGACCATATGGACGTACTGCCCTTTATAATATCGAGCTGTAATTGCATGAAAAAGTAGTTTTTTCCAGACTTTAGAGCCTTTTTGAGGGTCCAAACGGCCTTTTCTGGGGCCGGGACTTACCGCACGTGTGCTGGGGTGTGTGCGCGTATGTAAATTTTTCCAGATCGCTAGAATTAGAAGTCCTGGTAGCCTAGTTTCCCGAGGGCTTTCCAACGCCACTGAAACCGGCTCAATCGGAGCTCGTTCTCATCCGCGTTGATAGTCCCTATCAATTCCCTCTCAAGAATGATTATATTCTTCTATTTTTCCACTGTTTCTTCGCTAGTGTGAGACTAACACCCTATCGTAGCTGCTCATTGGTGGGGTGTCTACGACCTGAAGACCATATGGACGTACTGCCCTTTATAATATCGAGCTGTAATTGCACAAAAAAGTAGTTTTTTCCAGACTTTAGAGCCTTTTTGAGGGTCGAAACGGCCTTTTCTAGGGCCGGGACTTACCGCACGTGTGCTGGGGTGTGTGCGCATATGTAAATTTTTCCAGATCGCTAGAATTAGAAGTTCTAGTAGCCTAGTTTCCCGAGGGCTTTCAAACGCCACTAAAACCGGCTCAATCGGAGCTCGTTCTCATCAGCGTTGATAGTCCCTATCAATTCCCTCTCTAGAATGATTATATTCTTCTATTTTTCCACCGTCTATTCGCTAGTGTGAGACTAACACCCTATCGTAGCCGCTCATTGGTGGGGCGTCTATGACCTGAAGACCATATGGACGTGCTGCCCTTTATAATATCGAGCTGTAATTGCATGAAAAAGTAGTTTTTTCCAGACTTTAGAGCCTTTTTGAGGGTCCAAACGGCCTTTTCTGGTGCCGGGACTTACTGCACGTGTGCTGGGGTGTGTGCGCGTATCTAAATTTTTCCAGATCGCTAGAATCAGATGTCCTGGTAGCCTAGTTTCCCGAGGGCTTTCCAACACCACTGTAACCGGCTCAATCGGAGCTCGTTCCCATCCGCGTTGATAGTCCCTATCAATTCCCTTTCTAGAATGATTATATTCTTCTATTTTTCCACCGTCTCTTCGCTAGTGTGAGACTAACACCCTATCATAGCCGCTTATTGGTAGGGTGTCTATGACCTGAAGACCATATGGACGTTCTGCCCTTTATAATATCGAGCTGTAATTGCACAAAAAAGTAGTTTTTTAAAGACTTTAGAGCCTTTTTGAGGGTCCAAACGGCCTTTTCTGGGGCCGGGACTTACCGCACGTGTGCTGGGGTGTGTGCGTGTATGTAAATTTTTCCAGATCGCTAGAATCAGATGTCCTGGTAGCCTAGTTTCCCGAGGGCTTTCCAACGCCACTGAAACCGGCTCAATCGGAGCTCGTTCTCATCCGCGTTGATAGTCCCTATCAATTCCCTCTCAAGAATGATTATATTCTTCTATTTTTCCACCGTCTCTTCGCAAGTGTGAGACTAACACCCTATCGTAGCCGCTCATTGGTGGGGCGTCTACGACCTGAAGACCATATGGACGTACTGCCCTTTATAATATCGAGCTGTAATTGCACAAAAAAGTAGTTTTTTCCAGACTTTAGAGCCTTTTTGAGGGTCGAAACGGCCTTTTCTAGGGCCGGGACTTACCGCACGTGTGCTGGGGTGTGTGCGCATATGTAAATTTTTCCAGATCGCTAGAATTAGAAGTTCTAGTAGCCTAGTTTCCCGAGGGCTTTCAAACGCCACTAAAACCGGCTCAATCGGAGCTCGTTCTCATCCGCGTTGATAGTCTCTATCAATTCCCTCTCTAGAATGATTATATTCTTCTATTTTTCCACCGTCTATTCGCTAGTGTGAGACTAACACCCTATCGTAGCCGCTCATTGGTGGGGCGTCTATGACCTGAAGACCATATGGACGTGCTGCCCTTTATAATATCGAGCTGTAATTGCATGAAAAAGTAGTTTTTGCCAGACTTTAGAGCCTTTTTGAGGGTCCAAACGGCCTTTTCTGGGGCCGGGACTTACCGCACGTGTGCTGGGGTGTGTGCGCGTATGTAAATTTTTCCAGATCGCTAGAATCAGATGTCCTGGTAGCCTAGTTTCCCGAGGGCTTTCCAACGCCCCTGTAACCGGCTCAATCGGAGCTCGTTCCCATCCGCGTTGATAGTCCCTATCAATTCCCTTTCTAGAATGATTATATTCTTCTATTTTTCCACCGTCTCTTCGCTAGTGTGAGACTAACACCCTATCGTAGCCGCTCATTGGTGGGGCGTCTATGACCTGAAGACCATATGGACGTTCTGCCCTTTATAATATCGAGCTGTAATTGCACAAAAAAGTAGTTTTTTAAAGACTTTAGAGCCTTTTTGAGGGTCCAAACGGCCTTTTCTGGGGCCGGGACTTACCGCACGTGTGCTGGGGTGTGTGCGTGTATGTAAATTTTTCTAGATCACTAGAATCAGATGTCCTGGTAGCCTAGTTTCCCGAGGGCTTTCCAACGCCACTGTAACCGGCTCAATCGGAGCTCGTTCCCATCCGCGTTGATAGTCCCTATCAATTCCCTTTCTAGAATGATTATATTCTTCTATTTTTCCACCGTCTCTTCGCTAGTGTGAGACTAACACCCTATCGTAGCCGCTTATTGGTGGGGCGTCTATGACCTGAAGACCATATGGACGTTCTGCCCTTTATAATATCGAGGTGTAATTGCAGAAAAAAGTAGTTTTTTAAAGACTTTAGAGCCTTTTTGAGGGTCCAAACGGCCTTTTCTGGGGCCGGGACTTACCGCACGTGTGCGGGGGTGTGTGCGTGTATGTAAATTTTTCCAGATCGCTAGAATTAGAAGTCCTGGTAGCCTAGTTTCCCGAGGGCTTTCCAACGCCACTGTAACCGGCTCAATCGGAGCTCGTTCCCATCCGCGTTGATAGTCCCTATTAATTCCCTTTCTAGAATGATTATATTCTTCTATTTTTCCACCGTCTCTTCGCTAGTGTGAGACTAACACCCTATCGTAGCCGCTTATTGGTGGGGCGTCTATGACCTGAAGACCATATGGACGTTCTGCCCTTTATAATATCGAGCTGTAATTGCATGAAAAAGTAGTTTTTTCCAGACTTTAGAGCCTTTTGGAGGGTCCAAACGGCCTTTTCTGGGGCCGGGACTTACCGCACGTGTGCTGGGGTGTGTGCGCGTATGTAAATTTTTCCAGATCGCTAGAATTAGAAGTCCTGGTAGCCTAGTTTCCCGAGGGCTTTCCAACGCCACTGAAACCGGCTCAATCGGAGCTCGTTCTCATCCGCGTTGATAGTCCCTATCAATTCTCTCTCAAGAATGATTATATTCTTCTATTTTTCCACCGTCTCTTCGCTAGTGTGAGACTAACACCCTATCGTAGCCGCTCATTGGTGGGGCGTCTACGACTTGAAGACCATATGGACATACTGCCCTTTATAATACCGAGCTGTAATTGCACAAAAAAGTAGTTTTTTCCAGACTTTAGAGCCTTTTTGAGGGTCGAAACGGCCTTTTCTAGGGCCGGGACTTACCGCACGTGTGCTGGGGTGTGTGCGTGTATGTAAATTTTTCCAGATCGCTAGAATTAGAAGTTCTGGTAGCCTAGTTTCCCGAGGGCTTTCAAACGCCACTGAAACCGGCTCAATCGGAGCTCGTTCTCATCCGCGTTGATAGTCCCTATCAATTCCCTCTCTAGAATGATTATATTCTTCTATTTTTCCACCGTCTATTCGCTAGTGTGAGACTAACACCCTATCGTAGCCGCTCATTGGTGGGGCGTCTACGACCTGAAGACCATATGGACGTGCTGCCCTTTATAATATCGAGCTGTAATTGCATGAAAAAGTAGTTTTTTCCAGACTTTAGAGCGTTTTTGAGGGTCCAAACGGCCTTTTCTGGGGCCGGGACTTACCGCACGTGTGCTGGGGTGTGTGCGCGTATGTAAATTTTTCCAGATCGCTAGAATCAGATGTCCTGGTAGCCTAGTTTCCCGAGGGCTTTCCAATGCCACTGAAACCGGCTCAATCGGAGCTCGTTCTCATCCGCGTTGATAGTCCCTATCAGTTCCATCTCTAGAATGATTATATTCTTCTATTTTTCCACCGTCTCTTCGCTAGTGTGAGACTAACACCCTATCGTAGCCGCTCATTGGTGGGGCGTCTATGACCTGAAGACCATATGGACGTTCTGCCCTTTATAATATCGAGTTGTAATTGCACAAAAAAGTAGTTTTTTAAAGACTTTAGAGCCTTTTTGAGGGTCCAAACGGCCTTTTCTGGGGCCGGGACTTGCCGCACGTGTGCTGGGGTGTGTGCGTGTATGTAAATTTTTCCAGATCGCTAGAATTAGAAGTCCTGGTAGCCTAGTTTCCCGAGGGCTTTCCAACGCCACTGTAACCGGCTCAATCGGAGCTCGTTCTCATCCGCGTTGATAGTCCCTATCAGTTCCTTCTCTAGAATGATTATATTCTTCTATTTTTCCACCGTCTCTTCGCTAGTGTGAGACTAACACCCTATCGTAGCCGATCATTGGTGGGGCGTCTATGACCTGAAGACCATATGGACGTTCTGCCCTTTATAATATCGAGTTGTAATTGCACAAAAAAGTAGTTTTTTAAAGACTTTAGAGCCTTTTTGAGGGTCCAAACGGCCTTTTCTGGGGCCGGGACTTACCGCACGTGTGCTGGGGTGTGTGCGTGTATGTAAATTTTTCCAGATCGCTAGAATTAGAAGTCCTGGTAGCCTAGTTTCCCGAGGGCTTTCCAATGCCACTGAAACCGGCTCAATCGGAGCTCGTTCTCATCCGCGTTGATAGTCCCTATCAGTTCCTACTCTAGAATGATTATATTCTTCTATTTTTCCACCGTCTCTTCGCTAGTGTGAGACTAACACCCTATCGTAGCCGCTCATTGGTGGGGCGTCTATGACCTGAAGACCATATGGACGTTCTGCCCTTTATAATATCGAGTTGTAATTGCACAAAAAAGTAGTTTTTTAAAGACTTTAGAGCCTTTTTGAGGGTCCAAACGGCCTTTTCTGGGGCCGGGACTTACCGCACGTGTGCTGGGGTGTGTGCGCATATGTAAATTTTTCCAGATCGCTAGAATTAGAAGTCCTGGTAGCCTAGTTTCCCGAGGGTTTTCCAACGCCACTGAAACTGGCTCAATTGGAGCTCGTTCTTATCCGCGTTGATAGTCCCTATCATTTCCCTCTCTAGTATGATTATATTCTATTTTTCCACCATCTCTTCGCTAGTGTGAGACTAACACCCTACCATAGCCGCTCATTGGTGGGGCCTCTATAACCTGAAGACCATATGGACGTACTGCCCATTATAATATCGAGTTGTAATTGCATGAAAAAGTAGTTTTTTTCAGACTTTAGAGCCTTTTTGAGGGTACAAACGGCCTTTTCTGGGGCAGGGACTTACCGCACGTGTGCTGGGGTGTGTGCGCGTATGTAAATTTTTCCAGATCGCTAGAATTAGAAGTCCTGGTAGCCTAGTTTCCCGAGGGCTTTCCAATGCCACTGAAACCGGCTCAATCGGAGCTTGTTCTCATCCGCGTTGATAGTCCCAATCAATTCCCTCTCTAGAATGATTATATTCTTCTATTTTTCCACCGTCTCTTCGCTAGTGTGAGACTAACACCCTATCGTAGCCGCTCATTGGTGGGGCGTCTATGACCTGAAGACCATATGGAAGTTCTGCCCTTTATAATATTGAGTTGTAATTGCACAAAAAAGTAGTTTTTTAAAGACTTTAGAGCCTTTTTGAGGGTCCAAACGGCCTTTTCTGGGGCCGGGACTTACCGCACGTGTGCTGGGGTGTGTGCGTGTATGTAAATTTTTCCAGATCGCTAGAATTAGAAGTCCTGGTAGCCTAGTTTCCCGAGGGCTATCCAACGCCACTGAAACCGGCTCAATCGGAACTCGTTCTTATCCGCGTTGATAGTCCCTATCATTTCCCTCTCTAGTATGATTATATTCTTCTATTTTTCCACCGTCTCTTCGCTAGTGTGAGACTAACACCCTACCGTAGCCGCTCATTGGTGGGGCCTCTATAACCTGAAGACCATATGGACGTACTGCCCATTATAATATCGAGTTGTAATTGCATGAAAAAGTAGTTTTTTCCAGACTTTAGAGCCTTTTTGAGGGTCCAAACGGCCTTTTCTGGGGCAGGGACTTACCGCACGTGTGCTGGGGTGTGTGCGCGTATGTAAATTTTTCCAAATCGCTAGAATTAGAAGTCCTGGTAGCCTAGTTTACCGAGGGCTTTGCAATGCCACTGAAACCGGCTCAATCGGAGCTCGTTCTCATCCGCGTTGATAGTCCCTATCAGTTCCTTCTCTAGAATGATTATATTCTTCTATTTTTCCACCGTCTCTTCGCTAGTGTGAGACTAACACCCTATTGTAGCCGCTCATTGGTGGGGCATCTATGACCTGAAGACCATATGGACGTTCTGCCCTTTATAATATCGAGTTGTAATTGCACAAAAAAGTAGTTTTTTAAAGACTTTAGAGCCTTTTTGAGGGTCCAAACGGCCTTTTCTGGGGCCGGGACTTGCCGCACGTGTGCTGGGGTGTGTGCGTGTATGTAAATTTTTCCAGATCGCTAGAATTAGAAGTCCTGGTAGCCTAGTTTCCCGAGGGCTTTCCAACACCACTGAAACCGGCTCAATCGGAGCTCGTTCTCATCCGCGTTGATAGTCCCTATCAGTTCCTTCTCTAGAATGATTATATTCTTCTATATTTCCACCATCTCTTCGCTAGTGTGAGACTAACACCCTATCGTAGCCACTCATTGGTGGGGCGTCTATGACCTGAAGACCATATGGACGTTCTGCCCTTTATAATATCGAGTTGTAATTGCACAAAAAAGTAGTTTTTTAAAGACTTTAGAGCCTTTTTGAGGGTCCAAACGGCCTTTTCTGGGGCCGGGACTTACCGCACGTGTGCTGGGGTGTGTGCGCGTATGTACATTTTTCCAGATCGCTAGAATTAGAAGTCCTGGTAGCCTAGTTTCCCGAGGGCTTTCCAACGCCACTGAAACCGGCTCAATCGGAGCTCGTTCTCATCCGCGTTGATAGTCCCTATCAATTCCCTCTCTAGAATGATTATATTCTTCTATTTTTCCACCGTCTCTTCGCTAGTGTGAGACTAACACCCTATCGTAGCCGCTCATTGGTGGGGCGTCTATGACCTGAAGACCATATGGACGTTCTGCCCTTTATAATATCGAGTTGTAATTGCACAAAAAAGTAGTTTTTTAAAGACTTTAGAGCCTTTTTGAGGGTCCAAACGGCCTTTTCTGGGGCCGGGACTTACCGCACATGTGCTGGGGTGTGTGCGTGTATGTAAATTTTTCCAGATCGCTAGAATTAGAAGTCCTGGTAGCCTAGTTTCCCGAGGGCTTTCCAACGCCACTGAAACTGGCTCAATCGGAGCTCGTTCTTATCCGCGTTGATAGTCCCTATCATTTCCCTCTCTAGTATGATTATATTCTATTTTTCCACCGTCTCTTCGCTAGTGTGAGACTAACACCCTACCATAGCCGCTCATTGGTGGGGCCTCTATAACCTGAAGACCATATGGACGTACTGCCCATTATAATATCGAGTTGTAATTGCATGAAAAAGTAGTTTGTTTCAGACTTTAGAGCCTTTTTGAGGGTACAAACGGCCTTTTCTGGGGCAGGGACTTACCGCACGTGTGCTGGGGTGTGTGCGCGTATGTAAATTTTTCCAGATCGCTAGAATTAGAAGTCCTGGTAGCCTAGTTTCCCGAGGGCTTTCCAATGCCACTGAAACCGGCTCAATCGGACCTTGTTCTCATCCGCGTTGATAGTCCCTATCAGTTCCTTCTCTAGAATGATTATATTCTTCTATTTTTCCACCGTCTCTTCGCTAGTGTGAGACTAACACCCTATTGTAGCTGCTCATTGGTGGGGCGTCTATGACCTGAAGACCATATGGACGTTCTGCCCTTTATAATATCGAGTTGTAATTGCACAAAAAAGTAGTTTTTTAATGACTTTAGAGCCTTTTTGAGGGTCCAAACGGCCTTTTCTGGGGCTGGGACTTACCGCACGTGTGCTGGGGTGTGTGCGTGTCTGTAAATTATTCCAGATCGCTAGAATTAGAAGTCCTGGTAGCCTAGTTTCCCGAGGGCTTTCCAACGCCACTGAAACCGGCTCAATCGGAGCTCGTTCTCATCCGCGTTGATAGTCCCTATCAGTTCCTTCTCTAGAATGATTATATTCTTCTATTTTTCCACCGTCTCTTCGCTAGTGTGAGACTAACACCCTATCATAGCCGCTCATTGGTGGGGCGTCTATGACCTGAAGACCATATGGACGTTCTGCCCTTTATAATATCGAGTTGTAATTGCACAAAAAAGTAGTTTTTAAAGACTTTAGAGCCTTTTTGAGGGTCCAAACGGCCTTTTCTGGGGCCGGGACTTACCGCACGTGTGCTGGGGTGTGTGCGTGTATGTAACTTTTTCCAGATCGCTAGAATTAGAAGTCCTGGTAGCCTAGTTTCCCGAGGGCTTTCCAATGCCACTGAAACCGGCTCAATCGGAGCTCGTTCTCATCCGCGTTGATAGTCCCTATGAGTTCCTTCTCTAGAATGATTATATTCTTCTATTTTTCCACCGTCTCTTCGCTAGTGTGAGATTAACACCCTATTGTAGCCGCTCATTGGTGGGGCCTCTATGACCTGAACACCATATGGACGTTCTGCCCTTTATAATATCGAGTTGTAATTGCACAAAAAAGTAGTTTTTTAAAGACTTTAGAGCCTTTTTGAGGGTCCAAACGGCCTTTTCTGGGGCCGGGACTTACCGCACGTGTGCTGGGGTGTGTGCGTGTATGTAAATTTTTCCAGATCGCTAGAATTAGAAGTCCTGGTAGCCTAGTTTCCCGAGGGCTTTCCAACGCCACTGAAACCGGCTCAATCGGAGCTCGTTCTCATCCGCGTTGATAGTCCCTATCAGTTCCTTCTCTAGAATGATTATATTCTTCTATTTTTCCACCGTCTCTTCGCTAGTGTGAGACTAACACCCTATCGTAGCCGCTCATTGGTGGGTCGGTCTATGACCTGAAGACCATATGGACGTTCTGCCCTTTATAATATCGAGTTGTAATTGCACAAAAAAGTAGTTTTTTAAAGACTTTAGAGCCTTTTTGAGGGTCCAAACGGCCTTTTCTGGGGCCGGGACTTACCGCACGTCTGCTGGGGTGTGTGCGCATATGTAAATTTTTCCAGATCGCTAGAATTAGAAGTCCTGGTAGCCTAGTTTCCCGAGGGCTTTCCAACGCCACTGAAACCGGCTCAATCGGAGCTCGTTCTCATCCGCGTTGATAGTCCCTATCAATTCCCTCTCTAGAATGATTATATTCTTCTATTTTTCCACCGTCTCTTCGCTAGTGTGAGACTAACACCCTATCGAAGCCGCTCATTGGTGGGGCATCTATGACCTGAAGACCATATGGACGTTCTGCCCTTTATAATATTGAGTTGTAATTGCACAAAAAAGTAGTTTTTTAAAGACTTTAGAGCCTTTTTGAGGGTCCAAACGGCCTTTTCTGGGGCCGGGACTTACCGCACGTGTGCTGGGGTGTGTGCGTGTATGTAAATTTTTCCAGATCGCTAGAATTAGAAGTCCTGGTAGCCTAGTTTCCCGAGGGCTTTCCAACGCCACTGAAACCGGCTCAATCGGAGCTCGTTCTTATCCGCGTTGATAGTCCCTATCATTTCCCTCTCTAGTATGATTATATTCTTCTATTTTTCCACCGTCTCTTCGCTAGTGTGAGACTAACACCCTACCGTAGCCGCTCATTGGTGGGGCCTCTATAACCTGAAGACCATATGGACGTACTGCCCATTATAATATCGAGTTGTAATTGCATGAAAAAGTAGTTTTTTCCAGACTTTAGAGCCTTTTTTAGGGTCCAAACGGCCTTTTCTAGGGCAGGGACTTACCGCACGTGTGCTGGGGTGTGTGCACGTATGTAAATTTTTCCAGATCGCTAGAATTAGAAGTCCTGGTAGCCTAGTTTCCCGAGGGCTTTCCAACGCCACTGAAACCGGCTCAATCGGAGCTCGTTCTCATCCGCGTTGATAGTCCCTATCAATTCCCTCTCTAGAATGATTATATTCTTCTATTTTTCCACCGTCTCTTCGCTAGTGTGAGACTAACACCCTATCGAAGCCGCTCATTGGTGGGGCGTCTATGACCTGAAGACCATATGGACGTTCTGCCCTTTATAATATTGAGTTGTAATTGCACAAAAAAGTAGTTTTTTAAAGACTTTAGAGCCTTTTTGAGGGTCCAAACGGCCTTTTCTGGGGCTGGGACTTACCGCACGTGTGCTGGGGTGTGTGCGTGTATGTAAATTTTTCCAGATCGCTAGAATTAGAAGTCCTGGTAGCCTAGTTTCCCGAGGGCTTTCCAATGCCACTGAAACCGGCTCAATCGGAGCTCGTTCTTATCCGCGTTGATAGTCCCTATCATTTCCCTCTCTAGTATGATTATATTCTTCTATTTTTCCACCGTCTCTTCGCTAGTGTGAGACTAACACCCTACCGTAGCCGCTCATTGGTGGGGCCTCTATAACCTGAAGACCATATGGACATACTGCCCATTATAATATCGAGTTGTAATTGCATGAAAAAGTAGTTTTTTCCAGACTTTAGAGCCTTTTTAGGGTCCAAACGGCCTTTTCTGGGGCAGGGACTTACCGCACGTGTGCTGGGGTGTGTGCGCGTATGTAAATTTTTCCAGATCGCTAGAATTAGAAGTCCTGGTAGCCTAGTTTCCCGAGGGCTTTCCAATGCCACTGAAACCGGCTCAATCGGAGCTCGTTCTCATCCGCGTTGATAGTCCCTATCAGTTCCTTCTCTAGAATGATTATATTCTTCTATTTTTCCACCGTCTCTTCGCTAGTGTGAGACTAACACCCTATTGTAGCTGCTCATTGGTGGGGCGTCTATGACCTGAAGACCATATGGACGTTCTGCCCTTTATAATATCGAGTTGTAATTGCACAAAAAAGTAGTTTTTTAAAGACTTTAGAGCCTTTTTGAGGGTCCAAACGGCCTTTTCTGGGGCCGGGACTTACCGCACGTGTGCTGGGGTGTGTGCGCGTATGTAAATTTTTACAGATCGCTAGAATTAGAAGTCCTGGTAGCCTAGTTTCCCGAGGGCTTTCCAACGCCACTGAAACCGGCTCAATCGGAGCTCGTTCTCATCCGCGTTGATAGTCCCTATCAATTCCCTCTCTAGAATGATTATATTCTTCTATTTTTCCACCGTCTCTTCGCTAGTGTGAGACTAACACCCTATCGTAGCCGCTCATTGGTGGGGCGTCTATGACCTGAAGACCATATGGACGTTCTGCCCTTTATAATATCGTGTTGTAATTGCACAAAAAAGTAGTTTTTTAAAGACTTTAGAGCCTTTTTGAGGGTCCAAACGGCCTTTTCTGGGGCCGGGACTTACCGCACGTGTGCTGGGGTGTGTGCGTGTATGTAAATTTTTCCAGATCGCTAGAATTAGAAGTCCTGGTAGCCTAGTTTCCCGAGGGCTTTCCAACGCCACTGAAACTGGCTCAATCGGAGCTCGTTCTTATCCGCGTTGATAGTCCCTATCATTTCCCTCTCTAGTATGATTATATTCTTCTATTTTTCCACCGTCTCTTCGCTAGTGTGAGACTAACACCCTACCATAGCCGCTCATTGGTGGGGCCTCTATAACCTGAAGACCATATGGACGTACTGCCCATTATAATATCGAGTTGTAATTGCATGAAAAAGTAGTTTTTTCCAGACTTTAGAGCCTTTTTGAGGGTCCAAACGGCCTTTTCTGGGGCAGGGACTTACCGCACGTGTGCTGGGGTGTGTGCGCGTATGTAAATTTTTCCAGATCGCTAGAATTAGAAGTCCTGGTAGCCTAGTTTCCCGAGGGCTTTCCAATGCCACTGAAACCGGCTCAATCGGAGCTCGTTCTCATCCGCGTTGATAGTCCCTATCAGTTCCTTCTCTAGAATGATTATATTCTTCTATTTTTCCACCGTCTCTTCGCTAGTGTGAGACTAACACCTTATTGTAGCTGCTCATTGGTGGGGCGTCTATGACCTGAAGACCATATGGACGTTCTGCCCTTTATAATATCGAGTTGTAATTGCACAAAAAAGTAGTTTTTTAATGACTTTAGAGCCTTTTTGAGGGTCCAAACGGCCTTTTCTGGGGCCGGGACTTACCGCACGTGTGCTGGGGTGTGTGCGTGTCTGTAAATTATTCCAGATCGCTAGAATTAGAAGTCCTGGTAGCCTAGTTTCCCGAGGGCTTTCCAACGCCACTGAAACCGGCTCAATCGGAGCTCGTTCTCATCCGCGTTGATAGTCCCTATCAGTTCCTTCTCTAGAATGATTATATTCTTCTATTTTTCCACCGTCTCTTCGCTAGTGTGAGACTAACACCCTATCGTAGCCGCTCATTGATGGGCGTCTATGACCTGAAGACCATATGGACGTTCTGCCCTTTATAATATCGAGTTGTAATTGCACAAAAAAGTAGTTTTTTAAAGACTTTAGAGCCTTTTTGAGGGTCCAAACGGCCTTTTCTGGGGCCGGGACTTACCGCACGTGTGCTGGGGTGTGTGCGCGTATGTAAATTTTTCTAGATCGCTAGAATTAGAAGTCCTGGTAGCGTAGTTTCCCGAGGGCTTTCCAACGCCACTGAAACCGGCTCAATCGGAGCTCGTTCTCATCCGCGTTGATAGTCCCTATCAATTCCCTCTCTAGAATGATTATATTCTTCTATTTTTCCACCGTCTCTTCGCTAGTGTGAGACTAACACCCTATCGTAGCCGCTCATTGGTGGGGCGTCTACGACCTGAAGACCATATGGACGTACTGCCCTTTATAATATCGAGCTGTAATTGCACAAAAAAGTAGTTTTTTCCAGACTTTAGAGCCTTTTTGAGGGTCGAAACGGCCTTTTCTAGGGCCGGGACTTACCGCACGTGTGCTGGGGTGTGTGCGCATATGTAAATTTTTCTAGATCGCTAGAATTAGAAGTTCTAGTAGCCTAGTTTCCCGAGGGCTTTCAAACGCCACTAAAACCGGCTCAATCGGAGCTCGTTCTCATCCGCGTTGATAGTCCCTATCAATTCCCTCTCTAGAATGATTATATTCTTCTATTTTTCCACCGTCTCTTCGCTAGTGTGAGACTAACACCCTATCGTAGCCGCTCATTGGTGGGGCGTCTATGACCTGAAGACCATATGGACTTGCTGCCCTTTATAATATCGAGCTGTAATTGCATGAAAAAGTAGTTTTTTCCAGACTTTAGAGCCTTTTTGAGGGTCCAAACGGCCTTTTCTGGGGCCGGGACTTACCGCACGTGTGCTGGGGTGTGTGCGCGTATGTAAATTTTTCCAGATCGCTAGAATCAGATGTCTTGGTAGCCTAGTTTCCTGAGGGCTTTCCAACACCACTGAAACCGGCTCAATCGGAGCTCGTTCTTATCCGCGTTGATAGTCCCTATCATTTCCCTCTCTAGTATGATTATATTCTTCTATTTTTCCACCGTCTCTTCGCTAGTGTGAGACTAACACCCTACCGTAGCCGCTCATTGGTGGGGCCTCTATAACCTGAAGACCATATGGACGTACTGCCCATTATAATATCGAGTTGTAATTGCATGAAAAAGTAGTTTTTTCCAGACTTTAGAGCCTTTTTTAGGGTCCAAACGGCCTTTTCTAGGGCAGGGACTTACCACACGTGTGCTGGGGTGTGTGCACGTATGTAAATTTTTCCAGATCGCTAGAATTAGAAGTCCTGGTAGCCTAGTTTCCCGAGGGCTTTCCAACGCCACTGAAACCGGCTCAATCGGAGCTCGTTCTCATCCGCGTTGATAGTCCCTATCAATTCCCTCTCTAGAATGATTATATTCTTCTATTTTTCCACCGTCTCTTCGCTAGTGTGAGACTAACACCCTATCGTAGCCGCTCATTGGTGGGGCGTCTATGACCTGAAGACCATATGGACGTTCTGCCCTTTATAATATCGTGTTGTAATTGCACAAAAAAGTAGTTTTTTAAAGACTTTAGAGCCTTTTTGAGGGTCCAAACGGCCTTTTCTGGGGCCGGGACTTACCGCACGTGTGCTGGGGTGTGTGCGTGTATGTAAATTTTTCCAGATCGCTAGAATTAGAAGTCCTGGTAGCCTAGTTTCCCGAGGGCTTTCCAACGCCACTGAAACTGGCTCAATCGGAGCTCGTTCTTATCCGCGTTGATAGTCCCTATCATTTCCCTCTCTAGTATGATTATATTCTTCTATTTTTCCACCGTCTCTTCGCTAGTGTGAGACTAACACCCTACCATAGCCGCTCATTGGTGGGGCCTCTATAACCTGAAGACCATATGGACGTACTGCCCATTATAATATGGAGTTGTAATTGCATGAAAAACTAGTTTTTTCCAGACTTTAGAGCCTTTTTGAGGGTCCAAACGGCCTTTTCTGGGGCAGGGACTTACCGCACGTGTGCTGGGGTGTGTGCGCGTATGTAAATTTTTCCAGATCGCTAGAATTAGAAGTCCTGGTAGCCTAGTTTCCCGAGGGCTTTCCAATGCCACTGAAACCGGCTCAATCGGAGCTCGTTCTCATCCGCGTTGATAGTCCCTATCAGTTCCTTCTCTAGAATGATTATATTCTTCTATTTTTCCACCGTCTCTTCGCTAGTGTGAGACTAACACCTTATTGTAGCTGCTCATTGGTGGGGCGTCTATGACCTGAAGACCATATGGACGTTCTGCCCTTTATAATATCGAGTTGTAATTGCACAAAAAAGTAGTTTTTTAATGACTTTAGAGCCTTTTTGAGGGTCCAAACGGCCTTTTCTGGGGCCGGGACTTACCGCACGTGTGCTGGGGTGTGTGCGTGTCTGTAAATTATTCCAGATCGCTAGAATTAGAAGTCCTGGTAGCCTAGTTTCCCGAGGGCTTTCCAACGCCACTGAAACCGGCTCAATCGGAGCTCGTTCTCATCCGCGTTGATAGTCCCTATCAGTTCCTTCTCTAGAATGATTATATTCTTCTATTTTTCCACCGTCTCTTCGCTAGTGTGAGACTAACACCCTATCGTAGCCGCTCATTGGTGGGGCGTCTATGACCTGAAGACCATATGGACGTTCTGCCCTTTATAATATCGAGTTGTAATTGCACAAAAAAGTAGTTTTTTAAAGACTTTAGAGCCTTTTTGAGGGTCCAAACGGCCTTTTCTGGGGCCGGGACTTACCGCACGTGTGCTGGGGTGTGTGCGCGTATGTAAATTTTTCTAGATCGCTAGAATTAGAAGTCCTGGTAGCCTAGTTTCCCGAGGGCTTTCCAACGCCACTGAAACCGGCTCAATCGGAGCTCGTTCTCATCCGCGTTGATAGTCCCTATCAATTCCCTCTCTAGAATGATTATATTCTTCTATTTTTCCACCGTCTCTTCGCTAGTGTGAGACTAACACCCTATCGTAGCCGCTCATTGGTGGGGCGTCTATGACCTGAAGACCATATGGACTTGCTGCCCTTTATAATATCGAGCTGTAATTGCATGAAAAAGTAGTTTTTTCCAGACTTTAGAGCCTTTTTGAGGGTCCAAACGGCCTTTTCTGGGGCCGGGACTTACCGCACGTGTGCTGGGGTGTGTGCGCGTATGTAAATTTTTCCAGATCGCTAGAATCAGATGTCCTGGTAGCCTAGTTTCCTGAGGGCTTTCCAACACCACTGAAACCGGCTCAATCGGAGCTCGTTCTTATCCGCGTTGATAGTCCCTATCATTTCCCTCTCTAGTATGATTATATTCTTCTATTTTTCCACCGTCTCTTCGCTAGTGTGAGACTAACACCCTACCGTAGCCGCTCATTGGTGGGGCCTCTATAACCAGAAGACCATGTGGACGTACTGCCCATTATAATATCGAGTTGTAATTGCATGAAAAAGTAGTTTTTTCCAGACTTTAGAGCCTTTTTTAGGGTCCAAACGGCCTTTTCTAGGGCAGGGACTTACCGCACGTGTGCTGGGGTGTGTGCACGTATGTAAATTTTTCCAGATCGCTAGAATTAGAAGTCCTGGTAGCCTAGTTTCCCGAGGGCTTTCCAACGCCACTGAAACCGGCTCAATCGGAGCTCGTTCTCATCCGCGTTGATAGTCCCTATCAATTCCCTCTCTAGAATGATTATATTCTTCTATTTTTCCACCGTCTCTTCGCTAGTGTGAGACTAACACCCTATCGAAGCCGCTCATTGGTGGGGCGTCTATGACCTGAAGACCATATGGACGTTCTGCCCTTTATAATATTGAGTTGTAATTGCACAAAAAAGTAGTTTTTTAAAGACTTTAGAGCCTTTTTGAGGGTCCAAACGGCCTTTTCTGGGGCCGGGACTTACCGCACGTGTGCTGGGGTGTGTGCGTGTATGTAAATTTTTCCAGATCGCTAGAATTAGAAGTCCTGGTAGCCTAGTTTCCCGAGGGCTTTCCAACGCCACTGAAACCGGCTCAATCGGTGCTCGTTCTTATCCGCGTTGATAGTCCCTATCATTTCCCTCTCTAGTATGATTATATTCTTCTATTTTTCCACCGTCTCTTCGCTAGTGTGAGACTAACACCCTACCGTAGCCGCTCATTAGTGGGGCCTCTATAACCTGAAGACCATATGGACATACTGCCCATTATAATATCGAGTTGTAATTGCATGAAAAAGTAGTTTTTTCCAGACTTTAGAGCCTTTTTAGGGTCCAAACGGCCTTTTCTGGGGCAGGGACTTACCGCACGTGTGCTGGGGTGTGTGCGCGTATGTAAATTTTTCTAGATCGCTAGAATTAGAAGTCCTGGTAGCCTAGTTTCCCGAGGGCTTTCCAATGCCACTGAAACCGGCTCAATCGGAGCTCGTTCTCATCCGCGTTGATAGTCCCTATCAGTTCCTTCTCTAGAATGATTATATTCTTCTATTTTTCCACCGTCTCTTCGCTAGTGTGAGACTAACACCCTATTGTAGCTGCTCATTGGTGGGGCGTCTATGACCTGAAGACCATATGGACGTTCTGCCCTTTATAATATCGAGTTGTAATTGCACAAAAAAGTAGTTTTTAAAGACTTTAGAGCCTTTTTGAGGGTCCAAACGGCCTTTTCTGGGGCCGGGACTTGCCGCACGTGTGCTGGGGTGTGTGCGTGTATGTAAATTTTTCCAGATCGCTAGAATTAGAAGTCCTGGTAGCCTAGTTTCCCGAGGGCTTTCCAATGCCACTGAAACCGGGTCAATCGGAGCTCGTTCTCATCCGCGTTGATAGTCCCTATCAGTTCCTTCTCTAGAATGATTATATTCTTCTATTTTTCCACCATCTCTTCGCTAGTGTGAGACTAACACCCTATCGTAGCCGCTCATTGGTGGGGCGTCTATGACCTGAAGACCATATGGACGTTCTGCCCTTTATAATATCGAGTTGTAATTGCACAAAAAAGTAGTTTTTTAAAGACTTTAGAGCCTTTTTGAGGGTCCAAACGGCCTTTTCTGGGGCCGGGACTTACCGCACGTGTGCTGGGGTGTGTGCGTGTATGTAAATTTTTACAGATCGCTAGAATTAGAAGTCCTGGTAGCCTAGTTTCCCGAGGGCTTTCCAACGCCACTGAAACCGGCTCAATCGGAGCTCGTTCTCATCCGCGTTGATAGTCCCTATCAATTCCCTCTCTAGAATGATTATATTCTTCTATTTTTCCACCGTCTCTTCGCTAGTGTGAGACTAACACCCTATCGTAGCCGCTCATTGGTGGGGCGTCTATGACCTGAAGACCATATGGACGTTCTGCCCTTTATAATATCGTGTTGTAATTGCACAAAAAAGTAGTTTTTTAAAGACTTTAGAGCCTTTTTGAGGGTCCAAACGGCCTTTTCTGGGGCCGGGACTTACCGCACGTGTGCTGGGGTGTGTGCGTGTATGTAAATTTTTCCAGATCGCTAGAATTAGAAGTCCTGGTAGCCTAGTTTCCCGAGGGCTTTCCAACGCCACTGAAACTGGCTCAATCGGAGCTCGTTCTTATCCGCGTTGATAGTCCCTATCATTTCCCTCTCTAGTATGATTATATTCTTCTATTTTTCCACCGTCTCTTCGCTAGTGTGAGACTAACACCCTACCATAGCCGCTCATTGGTGGGGCCTCTATAACCTGAAGACCATATAGACGTACTGCCCATTATAATATGGAGTTGTAATTGCATGAAAAAGTAGTTTTTTCCAGACTTTAGAGCCTTTTTGAGGGTCCAAACGGCCTTTTCTGGGGCAGGGACTTACCGCACGTGTGCTGGGGTGTGTGCGCGTATGTAAATTTTTCCAGATCGCTAGAATTAGAAGTCCTGGTAGCCTAGTTTCCCGAGGGCTTTCCAATGCCACTGAAACCGGCTCAATCGGAGCTCGTTCTCATCCGCGTTGATAGTCCCTATCAGTTCCTTCTCTAGAATGATTATATTCTTCTATTTTTCCACCGTCTCTTCGCTAGTGTGAGACTAACACCCTATTGTAGCTGCTCATTGGTGGGGCGTCTATGACCTGAAGACCATATGGACGTTCTGCCATTTATAATATCGAGTTGTAATTGCACAAAAAAGTAGTTTTTTAATGACTTTAGAGCCTTTTTGAGGGTCCAAACGGCCTTTTCTGGGGCCGGGACTTACCGCACGTGTGCTGGGGTGTGTGCGTGTCTGTAAATTATTCCAGATCGCTAGAATTAGAAGTCCTGGTAGCCTAGTTTCCCGAGGGCTTTCCAACGCCACTGAAACCGGCTCAATCGGAGCTCGTTCTCATCCGCGTTGATAGTCCCTATCAGTTCCTTCTCTAGAATGATTATATTCTTCTATTTTTCCACCGTCTCTTCGCTAGTGTGAGACTAACACCCTATCGTAGCCGCTCTTTGGTGGGGCGTCTATGACCTGAAGACCATATGGACGTTCTGCCCTTTATAATATCGAGTTGTAATTGCACAAAAAAGTAGTTTTTTAAAGACTTTAGAGCCTTTTTGAGGGTCCAAACGGCCTTTTCTGGGGCCGGGACTTACCGCACGTGTGCTGGGGTGTGTGCGCGTATGTAAATTTTTCTAGATCGCTAGAATTAGAAGTCCTGGTAGCCTAGTTTCCCGAGGGCTTTCCAACGCCACTGAAACCGGCTCAATCGGAGCTCGTTCTCATCCGCGTTGATAGTCCCTATCAATTCCCTCTCTAGAATGATTATATTCTTCTATTTTTCCACCGTCTCTTCGCTAGTGTGAGACTAACACCCTATCGTAGCCGCTCATTGGTGGGGCGTCTACGACCTGAAGACCATATGGACGTACTGCCCTTTATAATATCGAGCTGTAATTGCACAAAAAAGTAGTTTTTTCCAGACTTTAGAGCCTTTTTGAGGGTCGAAACGGCCTTTTCTAGGGCCGGGACTTACCGCACGTGTGCTGGGGTGTGTGCGCATATGTAAATTTTTCTAGATCGCTAGAATTAGAAGTTCTAGTAGCCTAGTTTCCCGAGGGCTTTCAAACGCCACTAAAACCGGCTCAATCGGAGCTCGTTCTCATCCGCGTTGATAGTCCCTATCAATTCCCTCTCTAGAATGATTATATTCTTCTATTTTTCCACCGTCTCTTCGCTAGTGTGAGACTAACACCCTATCGTAGCCGCTCATTGGTGGGGCGTCTATGACCTAAAGACCATATGGACGTGCTGCCCTTTATAATATCGAGCTGTAATTGCATGAAAAAGTAGTTTTTTCCAGACTTTAGAGCCTTTTTGAGGGTCCAAACGGCCTTTTCTGGAGCCGGGACTTACCGCACGTGTGCTGGGGTGTGTGCGCGTATGTAAATTTTTCCAGATCGCTAGAATCAGATGTCCTGGTAGCCTAGTTTCCCGAGGGCTTTCCAACACCACTGAAACCGGCTCAATCGGAGCTCGTTCTCATCCGCGTTGATAGTCCCTATCAATTCCCTTTCTAGAATGAATATATTCTTCTATTTTTCCACCGTCTCTTCGCTAGTGTGAGACTAACACCCTATCGTAGCCGCTCATTGGTGGGGCGTCTATGACCTGAAGACCATATGGACGTTCTGCCCTTTATAATATCGAGTTGTAATTGCACAAAAAAGTAGTTTTTTAAAGACTTTAGAGCCTTTTTGAGGGTCCAAACGGCCTTTTCTGGGGCCGGGACTTACCGCACGTGTGCTTGGGTGTGTGCGTGTATGTAAATTTTTCCAGATCGCTAGAATTAGAAGTCCTGGTAGCCTAGTTTCCCGAGGGCTTTCCAACGCCACTGAAACCGGCTCAATCGGAGCTCGTTCTTATCCGCGTTGATAGTCCCTATCATTTCCCTCTCTAGTATGATTATATTCTTCTATTTCTCCACCGTATCTTTGCTAGTGTGAGACTAACACCCTACCGTAGCCGCTCATTGGTGGGGCCTCTATAACCTGAAGACCATATGGACGTACTGCCCATTATAATATCGAGTTGTAATTGCATGAAAAAGTAGTTTTTTCTAGACTTTAGAGCCTTTTTGAGGGTCCAAACGGCCTTTTCTGGGGCAGGGACTTACCGCACGTGTGCTGGGGTGTGTGCGCGTATGTAAATTTTTCCAGATCGCTAGAATTAGAAGTCCTGGTAGCCTAGTTTCCCGAGGGCTTTCCAATGCCACTGAAACCGGCTCAATCGGAGCTCGTTCTCATCCGCGTTGATAGTCCCTATCAGTTCCTTCTCTAGAATGATTATATTCTTCTATTTTTCCACCGTCTCTTCGCTAGTGTGAGACTAACACCCTATTGTAGCTGCTCATTGGTGGGGCGTCTATGACCTGAAGACCATATGGACGTTCTGCCCTTTATAATATCGAGTTGTAATTGCACAAAAAAGTAGTTTCTTAATGACTTTAGAGCCTTTTTGAGGGTCCAAACGGCCTTTTCTGGGGCCGGGACTTACCGCACGTGTGCTGGGGTGTGTGCGTGTCTGTAAATTATTCCAGATCGCTAGAATTAGAAGTCCTGGTAGCCTAGTTTCCCGAGGGCTTTCCAACGCCACTGAAACCGGCTCAATCGGAGCTCGTTCTCATCCGCGTTGATAGTCCCTATCAGTTCCTTCTCTAGAATGATTATATTCTTCTATCTTTCCACCGTCTCTTCGCTAGTGTGAGACTAACACCCTATCGTAGCCGCTCATTGGTGGGGCGTCTATGACCTGAAGACCATATGGACGTTCTGCCCTTTATAATATCGAGTTGTAATTGCACAAAAAAGTAGTTTTTTAAAGACTTTAGAGCCTTTTTGACGGTCCAAACGGCCTTTTCTGGGGCCGGGACTTACCGCACGTGTGCTGGGGTGTGTGCGCGTATGTAAATTTTTCTAGATCGCTAGAATTAGAAGTCCTGGTAGCCTAGTTTCCCGAGGGCTTTCCAACGCCACTGAAACCGGCTCAATCGGAGCTCGTTCTCATCCGCGTTGATAGTCCCTATCAATTCCCTCTCTAGAATGATTATATTCTTCTACTTTTCCACCGTCTCTTCGCTAGTGTGAGACTAACACCCTATCGTAGCCGCTCATTGGTGGGGCGTCTACGACCTGAAGACCATATGGACGTACTGCCCTTTATAATATCGAGCTGTAATTGCACAAAAAAGTAGTTTTTTCCAGACTTTAGAGCCTTTTTGAGGGTCGAAACGGCCTTTTCTAGGGCCGGGACTTACCGCACGTGTGCTGGGGTGTGTGCGCATATGTAAATTTTTCTAGATCGCTAGAATTAGAAGTTCTAGTAGCCTAGTTTCCCGAGGGCTTTCAAACGCCACTAAAACCGGCTCAATCGGAGCTCGTTCTCATCCGCGTTGATAGTCCCTATCAATTCCCTCTCTAGAATGATTATATTCTTCTATTTTTCCACCGTCTCTTCGCTAGTGTGAGACTAACACCCTATCGTAGCCGCTCATTGGTGGGGCGTCTATGACCTGAAGACCATATGGACGTGCTGCCCTTTATAATATCGAGCTGTAATTGCATGAAAAAGTAGCTTTTTCCAGACTTTAGAGCCTTTTTGAGGGTCCAAACGGCCTTTTCTGGGGCCGGGACTTACCGCATGTGTGCTGGGGTGTGTGCGCGTATGTAAATTTTTCCAGATCGCTAGAATCAGATGTCCTGGTAGCCTAGTTTCCCGAGGGCTTTCCAACACCACTGAAACCGGCTCAATCAGAGCTCGTTCTCATCCGCGTTGATAGTCCCTATCAATTCCCTTTCTAGAATGATTATATTCTCCTATTTTTCCACCGTCTCTTCGCTAGTGTGAGACTAACACCCTATCGTAGCCGCTCATTGGCGGGGCGTCTATGACCTGAAGACCATATGGACGTTCTGCCCTTTATAATATCGAGTTGTAATTGCACAAAAAAGTAGTTTTTTAAAGACTTTAGAGCCTTTTTGAGGGTCCAAACGGCCTTTTCTGGGGCCGGGACTTACCGCACGTGTGCTTGGGTGTGTGCGTGTATGTAAATTTTTCCAGATCGCTAGAATTAGAAGTCCTGGTAGCCTAGTTTCCCGAGGGCTTTCCAACGCCACTGAAACCGGCTCAATCGGAGCTCGTTCTTATCCGCGTTGATAGTCCCTATCATTTCCCTCTCTAGTATGATTATATTCTTCTATTTCTCCACCGTATCTTCGCTAGTGTGAGACTAACACCCTACCGTAGCCGCTCATTGGTGGGGCCTCTATAACCTGAAGACCATATGGACGTACTGCCCATTATAATATCGAGTTGTAATTGCATGAAGAAGTAGTTTTTTCTAGACTTTAGAGCCTTTTTGAGGGTCCAAACGGCCTTTTCTGGGGCAGGGACTTACCGCACGTGTGCTGGGGTGTGTGCGCGTATGTAAATTTTTCCAGATCGCTAGAATTAGAAGTCCTGGTAGCCTAGTTTCCCGAGGGCTTTCCAATGCCACTGAAACCAGCTCAATCGGAGCTCGTTCTCATCCGCGTTGATAGTCCCTATCAGTTCCTTCTCTAGAATGATTATATTCTTCTATTTATCCACCGTCTCTTCGCTAGTGTGAGACTAACACCCTATCGTAGCCGCTCATTGGTGGGGCATCTATGACCTGAAGACCATATGGACGTACTGCCCTTTATAATATCGAGCTGTAATTGCACAAAAAAGTAGTTTTTTCCAGACTTTAGAGCCTTTTTGATGGTCCAAACGGCCTTTTCTGGGGCCGGGACTTACCGCACGTGTGCTGGGGTGTGTGCGCATATGTAAATTTTTCCAGATCGCTAGAATTAGAAGTCCTGGTAGCCTAGTTTCCCCAGGGTTTTCCAACGCCACTGAAACCGGCTCAATCGGAGCTCGATCTCATCCGCGTTGATAGTCCCTATCAATTCCCTCTCTAAAATGATTATATTCTTCTATTTTAGCACCGTCTCTTCGCTAGTGTGAGACTAACACCCTATCGTAGCCGCTCATTGGTGGGGCGTCTATGACCTGAAGACCATATGGACGTACTGCCCTTTATAATATCGAGCTGTAATTGCACAAAAAAGTAGTTTTTTCCAGACTTTAGAGCCTTTTTGATGGTCCAAACGGCCTTTTCTGGGGCCGGGACTTACCGCACGTGTGCTAGGGTGTGTGCGCATATGTAAATTTTTCCAGATCGCTAGAATTAGAAGTCCTGGTAGCCTAGTTTCCCTAGGGTTTTCCAACGCCACTGAAACCGGCTCAATCGGAGCTCGTTCTCATCCGCGTTGATAGTCCCTATCAATTCCCTCTCTAAAATGATTTTATTCTTCTATTTTAGCACCATCTCTTCGCTAGTGTGAGACTAACACCCTATCGTAGCCGCTCATTGGTGGGGCGTCTATGACCTGAAGACCATATGGACGTACTGCCCTTTATAATATCGAGCTGTAATTGCACAAAAAAGTAGTTTTTTCCAGACTTTAGAGCCTTTTTGATGGTCCAAACGGCCTTTTCTGGGGCCGGGACTTACCGCACGTGTGCTGGGGTGTGTACGCGTATGTAAATTTTTCCAGATCGCTAGAATCAGATGTCCTGGTAGCCTAGTTTCCCAAGGGCTTTCCAACGCCACTGAAACCGGCTCAATCGGAGCTCGTTCTCATCCGCGTTGATAGTCCCTATCAATTCCCTCTCTAAAATGATTATATTCTTCTATTTTAGCACCATCTTCGCTAGTGTGAGACTAACACCCTATCGTAGCCGCTCATTGGTGGGGCGTCTATGACCTGAAGACCATATGGACGTACTGCCCTTTATAATATCGAGCTGTAATTGCACAAAAAAGTAGTTTTTTCCAGACTTTAGAGCCTTTTTGATGGTCCAAACGGCCTTTTCTGGGGCCGGGACTTACCGCACGTGTGCTGGGGTGTGTGCGCGTATGTAAATTTTTCCAGATCGCTAGAATCAGATGTCCTGGTAGCCTAGTTTCCCGAGGGCTTTCCAACGCCACTGAAACCGGCTCAATCGGAGCTCGTTCTCATCCGCGTTGATAGTCCCTATCAATTCCCTTTCTAGAATGATTATATTCTTCTATTTTTCCACCGTCTCTTCGCTAGTGTGAGACTAACACCCTATCGTAGCCACTCATTGGTGGGGCTTCTATGACCTGAAGACCATATGGACGTTCTGCCCTTTATAATATCGAGTTGTAATTGCACAAAAAAGTAGTTTTTTAAAGACTTTAGAGCCTTTTTGAGGGTCCAAACGGCCTTTTCTGGGGCCGGGACTTACCGCACGTGTGCTGGGGTGTGTGCGCGTATGTAAATTTTTCCAGATCGCTAGAATTAGAAGTCCTAGTAGCCTAGTTTCCCGAGGGCTTTCCAACGCCACTGAAACCGGCTCAATCGGAGCTCGTTCTCATCCGCGTTGATAGTCCCTATCAATTCCGTCTCTAGAATGATTATATTCTTCTATTTTTCCACCGTCTCTTCGCTAGTGTGAGACTAACACCCTATCGTAGCCGCTCATTGGTGGGGCGTCTACGACCTGAAAACCATATGGACGTACTGCCCTTTATAATATCGAGCTGTAATTGCACAAAAAAGTAGTTTTTTCCAGACTTTAGAGCCTTTTTGAGGGTCGAAACGGCCTTTTCTAGGGCCGGGACTTACCGCACGTGTGCTGGGGTGTGTGCGCATATGTAAATTTTTCCAGATCGCTAGAATTAGAAGTTCTACTAGCCTAGTTTCCCGAGGGCTTTCAAACGCCACTAAAACCGGCTCAATCGGAGCTCGTTCTCATCCGCGTTGATAGTCCCTATCAATTCCCTCTCTAGAATGATTATATTCTTCTATTTTTCCACCGTCTCTTCGCTAGTGTGAGACTAACACCCTATCGTAGCCGCTCATTGGTGGGGCGTCTATGACCTGAAGACCATATGGACGTGCTACCCTTTATAATATCGAGCTGTAATTGCATGAAAAAGTAGTTTTTTCCAGACTTTAGAGCCTTTTTGAGGGTCCAAACGGCCTTCTCTGGGGCCAGGACTTACCGCACGAGTGCTGGGGTGTGTGCGCGTATGTAAATTTTTCCAGATCGCTAGAATCAGATGTCCTGGTAGCCTAGTTTCCCGAGGGCTTTCCAACGCCACTGAAACCGGCTCAATCGGAGCTCGTTCTCATCCGCGTTGATAGTCCCTATCAATTCCCTCTCTAAAATGATTATATTCTTCTATTTTAGCACCGTCTCTTCGCTAGTGTGAGACTAACACCCTATCGTAGCCACTCATTGGTGGGGCCTCTATGACCTGAAGACCAGATGGACGTACTGCCCTTTATAATATCGAGCTGTAATTGCATGAAAAAGTAGTTTTTTCCGGACTTTAGAGCCTTTTTGATGGTCCAAACGGCTTATTCTGGGGCCGGGACTTACCGCACTTGTGCTGGGGTGTGTGCGCATATGTAAATTTTTCCAGATCGCTAGAATTAGAAGTCCTGGTAGCCTAGTTTCCCCAGGGCTTTCCAACGCCACTGAAACCGGCTCAATCGGAGCTCGTTCTCATCCGCGTTGATAGTCCCTATCAATTCTCTCTAGAATGATTATATTCTTCTATTTTTCCACTATCTCTTCGCTAGTGTGAGACTAACACCCTATCGTAGCCGCTCATTGGTGGGGCGTCTACGACCTGAAGACCATATGGACGTACTGCCCCTTTATAATATCGAGCTGTAATTGCACAAAAAAGTAGTTTTTTCCAGACTTTAGAGCCTTGTTGAGGGTCGAAACGGCCTTTTCTGGGGCCGGGATTTACCGCACGTGTGCTGGGGTGTGTGCGCATATGTAAATTTTTCCAGATCGCTAGAATTAGAAGTCCTGGTAGCCTAGTTTCCCGAGGAATTTCCAACGCCACTGAAACCGGCTCAATCGGAGCTCGTTCTCATCCGCGTTGATAGTCCCTAACAATTCCCTCTCTAAAATGATTATATTCTTCTATTTTTCCACCATCTCTTTGCTAGTGTGAGACTAACACCCTATCGTAGCCGCTCATTGGAGGGGCGTCTATGACCTGAAGACCATATGGACATACTGCCCTTTATAATATCGAGCAGTAATTGCATGAAAAAGTAGTTTTTTCCAGACTTTAGAGCCTTTTTGAGGGTCGAAACGGCCTTTTCTGGGGCCGGGACTTACCGCACGTGTGCTGGGGCATGTGCGCATATGTAAATTTTTCCAGATCGCTAGAATTAGAAGTCCTGGTAGCCTAGTTTCCCGAGGGCTTTCCAACGCCACTGAAACCGGCTCAATCGGAGCTCGTTCTCATCCGCGTTGATAGTCCCTAACAATTCCCTCTCTAAAATGATTATATTCTTCTATTTTACCACCGTCTCTTCGCTAGTGTGAGACTAACACCCTATCGTAGCCGCTCATTGGTGGGGCGTCTATGACCTGAAGACCATATGGACGTATTGCCCTTTATAATATCGAGCTGTAATTGCATGAAAAAGTAGTTTTTTCCAGACTTTAGAGCCTTTTTGAGGGTCCAAACGGCCTTTTCTGGGGCCGGGACTTACCGCACGTGTGCTGGGGTGTGTGCGCATATGTAAATTTTTCCAGATTGCTAGAATTAGAAGTCCTGGTAGCCTAGTTTCCCGAGGGCTTTCCAACGCCACTGAAACCGGCACAATCGGAGCTCGTTCTTATCCGCGTTGATAGTCCCTAACAATTCCCTCTCTAAAATGATTATATTCTTCTATTTTACCACCGTCTCTTCGCTAGTGTGAGACTAACACCCTATCGTAGCCGCTCATTGGTGGGGCGTCTATGACCTGAAGACCATATGGACGTATTGCCCTTTATAATATCGAGCTATAATTGCATGAAAAAGTAGTTTTTTTCCAGACTTTAGAGCCTTTTTGAGGGTCCAAACGGCCTTTTCTGGGGCCGGGACTTACCGCACGTGTGCTGGGGTGTGTGCGCATATGTAAATTTTTCCAGATCGCTAGAATTGGAAGTCCTGCTAGCCTAGTTTCCCGAGGGATTTCCAACGCCACTGAAACCGGCTCAATCGGAGCTCGTTCTCATCCGCGTTGATAGTCCCTAACAATTCCCTCTCTAAAATGATTATATTCTTCTATTTTTCCACCATCTCTTTGCTAGTGTGAGACTAACACCCTATCGTAGCCGCTCATTGGAGGGGCGTCTATGACCTGAAGACCATATGGACGTACTGCCCTTTATAATATCGAGCAGTAATTGCATGAAAAAGTAGTTTTTTCCAGACTTTAGAGCCTTTTTGAGGGTCGAAACGGCCTTTTCTGGGGCCGGGACTTACCGCACGTGTGCTGGGGCGTGTGCGCATATGTAAATTTTTCCAGATCGCTAGAATTAGAAGTCCTGGTAGCCTAGTTTCCCGAGGGCTTTCCAACGCCACTGAAACCGGCTCAATCGGAGCTCGTTCTCATCCGCGTTGATAGTCCCTAACAATTCCCTCTCTAAAATGATTATATTCTTCTATTTTGCCACCGTCTCTTCGCTAGTGTGAGACTAACACCCTATCGTAGCCGCTCATTGGTGGGGCGTCTATGACCTGAAGACCATATGGACGTATTGCCCTTTATAATATCGAGCTGTAATTGCATGAAAAAGTAGTTTTTTCCAGACTTTAGAGCCTTTTTGAGGGTCCAAACGGCCTTTTCTGGGGCCGGGACTTACCGCACGTGTGCTGGGGTGTGTGCGCATATGTAAATTTTTCCAGATCGCTAGAATTAGAAGTCCTGGTAGCCTAGTTTCCCCAGGGTTTTCCAAAGCCACTGAAACCGGCTCAATCGGAGCTGGTTCTCATCCGCGTTGATAGTCCCTATCAATTCCCTCTCTAAAATGATTATATTCTTCTATTTTTCCACTGTCTCTTCGCTAGTGTGAGACTAACACCCTATCGTAGCCGCTCATTGGTGGGGCGTCTATGACCTGAAGACCATATGGATGTACTGCCCTTTATAATATCGAGCTGTAATTGCATGAAAAAGTAGTTTTTTCCAGACTTTAGAGCCTTTTTCAGGGTCGAAACGGCCTTTTCTGGGGCCGGGACTTACCGCACGTGTGCTGGGGTGTGTGCGCGTAGGTAAATTTTTCTAGATCGCTAGAATTAGAAGTCCTGGTAGCCTCGTTTCCCGAGGGCTTTCCAACGCCACTGAAACCGGCACAATCGGAGCTCGTTCTTATCCGCGTTGATAGTCCCTAACAATTCCCTCTCTAAAATGATTATATTCTTCTATTTTACCACCGTCTCTTCGCTAGTGTGAGACTAACACCCTATCGTAGCCGCTCATTGGTGGGGCGTCTATGACCTGAAGACCATATGGACGTATTGCCCTTTATAATATCGAGCTGTAATTGCATGAAAAAGTAGTTTTTTTCCAGACTTTAGAGCCTTTTTGAGGGTCGAAACGGCCTTTTCTGGGGCCGGGACTTCCCGCACGTGTGCTGGGGTGTGTGCGCGTATGTAAATTTTTCCAGCTCGCTAGAATTAGAAATCCTGGTAGCCTAGTTTCCCGAGGGCTTTCTAACGCCACTGAAACTGGCTCAATCAGAGCTCGTTCTCATCCGCGTTGATAGTCCCTAACAATTCCCTCTCTAAAATGATTATATTCTTATATTTTTCCACCATCTCTTCGCTAGTGTGAGACTAAAACCCTATCGTAGCCGCTCATTGGTGGGGCGTCTTTGACCTGAAGACCATATGGATGTACTGCCCTTTATAATATCGAGCTGTAATTGCACAAAAAAGTAGTTTTTTCCAGACTTTAGAGCCTTTTTGATGGTCCAAACGGCCTTTTCTGGGGCCGGGACTTACCGCACGTGTGCTGGGGTGTCTGTGCATATGTAAATTTTTCCAGATCGCTAGAATTAGAAGTCCTGGTAGCCTACTTTCCCCAGGGTTTTCCAACGCCACTGAAACCGGCTCAATCGGAGCTCGTTCTTATCCGCGTTGATAGTCCCTATCAATTCCCTCTCTAAAATGATTATATTCTTCTATTTTAGCACCGTCTCTTCGCTAGTGTGAGACTAACACCCTATCGTAGCCGCTCATTGGTGGGGTGTCTATGACCTGAAGACCATATGGACGTACTGCCCTTTATAATATCGAGCTATAATTGCATGAAAAAGTAGTTTTTTCCAGACTTTAGAGCCTTTTTGAGGGTCGAAACGGCCTTTTCTGGGGCCGGGACTTACCGCACGTGTGCTGGGGTGTGTGCGCGTATGTAAATTTTTCCAGATCGCTAGAATTAGAAGTCCTGGTAGCCTAGTTTCCCGAGGGCTTTCCAACGCCACAGAAACTGGCTCAATCAGAGCTCGTTCTCATCCGCGTTGATAGTCCCTAACAATTCCCTCTCTAAAATGATTGTATTCTTCTATTTTTCCACCGTCTCTTCGCTAGTGTGAGACTAACACCCTATTGTAGCCACTCATTGGTGGGGCGTCTATGACATGAAGACCATACGGACGTACTGCCCTTTATAATATCGAGCTGTAATTGCATGAAAAAGTAGTTTTTTCCAGACTTTAGAGCCTTTTTGAGGGTCCAAACGGCATTTTCTGGGGCCGGGACTTACCGCACGTGTGCTGGGGTGTGTACGCGTATGTAAATTTTTCTAGATCGCTAGAATTAGAGGTCCTAGGAGCCTAGTTTCCCGAGGGCTTTCCAACGCCACTGAAACCGGCTCAATCGGAGCTCGTTCTCATCCGCGTTGATAGTCCCTATCAATTCCCTCTCTAGAATGATTATATTCTTCTATTTTTCCACTGTCTCTTCGCTAGTGTGAGACTAACACCCTATCGTAGCCGCTCATTGGTGGGGCGTCTACGACCTGAAGACCATATGGACGTACTGCCCCTTTATAATATCGAGCTGTAATTGCACAAAAAAGTAGTTTTTTCCAGACTTTAGAGCCTTGTTGAGGGTAGAAACGGCCTTTTCTGGGGCCGGGACTTACCGCACGTGTGCTGGGGTGTGTGCGCATATGTAAATTTTTCCAGATCGCTAGAATTAGAAGTCCTGGTAGCCTAGTTTCCCGAGGGATTTCCAACGCCACTGAAACCGGCTCAATCGGAGCTCGTTCTCATCCGCGTTGATAGTCCTTATCAGTTCCTTCTCTAGAATGATTATATTCTTCTATTTATCCACCGTCTCTTCGCTAGTGTGAGACTAACACCCTATCGTACCCGCTCATTGGTGGGGCGTCTATGACCTGAAGACCATATGGACATACTGCCCTTTATAATATCGAGCTATAATTGCACAAAAAAGTAGTTTTTTCCAGACTTTAGAGCCTTTTTGAGGGTCGAAACGGCCTTTTTTGGGGCCGGGACTTACCGCACATCTGCTGGGGTGTGTGCGCATATGTAAATTTTTCCAGATCGCTAGAATTAGTAGTCCTGGTAGCCTAGTTTCCCGAGGGCTTTCCAACGCCACTGAAACCGGCTCAATCGGAGCTCGTTCTCATCCGCGTTGATAGTCCCTATCAATTCCCTCTCTAGAATGGTTATATTCTTCTATTTTTCCACCGTCTCTTCGCTAGTGTGAGACTAACACCCTATCGTAGCCGCTCATTCATGGGGCGTCTATGACCTGAAGACCATATGGACGTACTGCCCTTTATAATATCGAGCTGTAATTGCACAAAAAAGTAGTTTTTTCCAGACTTTAGTGCCTTTTTGATGGTCCAAACGGCCTTTTCTGGGGCCGGGACTTACCGCACGTGTGCTGGGGTGTGTGCGCATATGTAAATTTTTCCAGATCGCTAGAATTAAAAGTCCTGGTAGCCTAGTTTCCCCAGGGTTTTCCAACGCCACTGAAACCGGCTCAATCGGAGCTCGTTCTCATCCGCGTTGATAGTCCCTATCAATTCCCTCTCTAAAATGATTATATTCTTCTATTTTAGCACCGTCTCTTCGCTAGTGTGAGACTAACACCCTATCGTAGCCACTCATTGGTGGGGCGTCTATGACCTGAAGACCATATGGACGTACTGCCCTTTATAATATCGAGCTGTAATTGCACAAAAACGTAGTTTTTTCCAGACTTTAGAGCCTTTTTGATGGTCCAAACGGCCTTTTCTGGGGCCGGGACTTACCGCACGTGTGCTGGGGTGTGTGCGCATATGTAAATTTTTCCAGATCGCTAGAATTAGAAGTCCTGGTAGCCTAGTTTCCCCAGGGTTTTCCAACGCCACTGAAACCGGCTCAATCGGAGCTCGTTCTCATCCGCGTTGATAGTCCCTATCAATTCCCTCTCTAAAATGATTATATTCTTCTATTTTAGCACCGTCTCTTCGCTAGTGTGAGACTAACACCCTATCGTAGCCGCTCATTGGTGGGGCGTCTATGACCTGAAGACCATATGGACGTACTGCCCTTTATAATATCGATCTGTAATTGCACAAAAAAGTAGTTTTTTCCAGACTTTAGAGCCTTTTTGATGGTCCAAACGGCCTTTTCTGGGGCCGGGAGTTACCGCACGTGTGCTGGGGTGTGTGCGCGTATGTAAATTTTTCCAGATCGCTAGAATCAGATGTCCTGGTAGCCTAGTTTCCCGAGGGCTTTCCAACGCCACTGAAACCGGCTCAATCGGAGCTCGTTCTCATCCGCGTCGATAGTCCCTATCAATTCCCTTTCTAGAATGATTATATTCTTCTATTTTTCCACCGTCTCTTCGCTAGTGTGAGACTAACACCCTATCGTAGCCGCTCATTGGTGGGGCGTCTATGACCTGAAGACCATATGGACGTTCTGCCCTTTATAATATCGAGTTGTAATTGCACAAAAAAGTAGTTTTTTAAAGACTTTAGAGCCTTTTTGAGGGTCCAAACGGCCTTTTCTGAGGCCGGGACTTACCGCACGTGTGCTTGGGTGTGTGCGTGTATGTAAATTTTTCTAGATCACTAGAATTAGAAGTCCTGGTAGCCTAGTTTCCCGAGGGCTTTCCAACGCCACTGAAACCGGCTCAATCGGAGCTCGTTCTTATCCGCGTTGATAGTCCCTATCATTTCCCTCTCTAGTATGATTATATTCTTCTATTTTTCCACCGTCTCTTCACTAGTGTGAGACTAACACCCTACCGTAGCCGCTCATTGGTGGGGCCTCTATAACCTGAAGACCATATGGACGTACTGCCCATTATAATATCGAGTTGTAATTGCATGAAAAAGTAGTTTTTTCTAGACTTTAGAGCCTTTTTGAGGGTCCAAACGGCCTTTTCTGGGGCCGGGACTTACCGCACGTGTGCTGGGGTGTGTGCGCATATGTAAATTTTTCTAGATCGCTAGAATTAGAAGTCCTGGTAGCCTAGTTTCCCGAGGGATTTCCAACGCCACTGAAACCGGCTCAATCGGAGCTCGTTCTCATCCGCGTTGATAGTCCTTATCAGTTCCTTCTCTAGAATGATTATATTCTTCTATTTATCCACCGTCTCTTCGCTAGTGTGAGACTAACACCCTATCGTAGCCGCTCATTGGTGGGGCGTCTATGACCTGAAGACCATATGGACGTACTGCCCTTTATAATATCGAGCTGTAATTGCACAAAAAAGTAGTTTTTTCCAGACTTTAGAGCCTTTTTGATGGTCCAAACGGCCTTTTCTAGGGCCGGGACTTACCGCACGTGTGCTGGGGTGTGTGCGCATATGTAAATTTTTCCAGATCGCTAGAATTAGAAGTCCTGGTAGCCTAGTTTCCCCAGGGTTTTCCAGCGCCACTGAAACCGGCTCAATCGGAGCTCGTTCTCATCCGCGTTGATAGTCCCTATCAATTCCCTCTCTAAAATGATTATATTCTTCTATTTTAGCACCGTCTCTTCGCTAGTGTGAGACTAACACCCTATCGTAGCCGCTAGTTGGTGGGGCGTCTATGACCTGAAGACCATATGGACGTACTGCCCTTTATAATATCGAGCTGTAATTGCACAAAAAAGTAGTTTTTTCCAGACTTTAGAGCCTTTTTGATGGTCCAAACGGCCTTTTCTGGGGCCGGGACTTACCGCACGTGTGCTGGGGTGTGTGCGCATATGTAAATTTTTCCAGATCGCTAGAATTAGAAGTCCTGGTAGCCTAGTTTCCCCAGGGTTTTCCAACGCCACTGAAACCGGCTCAATCGGAGCTCGTTCTCATCCGCGTTGATAGTCCCTATCAATTCCCTCTCTAAAATGATTATATTCTTCTATTTTAGCACCGTCTCTTCGCTAGTGTGAGACTAACACCCTATCGTAGCCACTCATTGGTGGGGCGTCTATGACCTGAAGACCATATGGACGTACTGCCCTTTATAATATCGAGCTGTAATTGCACAAAAAAGTAGTTTTTTCCAGACTTTAGAGCCTTTTTGATGGTCCAAACGGCCTTTTCTGGGGCCGGGACTTACCGCACGTGTGCTGGGGTGTGTGCGCATATGTAAATTTTTCCAGATCGCTAGAATTAGAAGTCCTGGTAGCCTAGTTTCCCCAGGGTTTTCCAACGCCACTGAAACTGGCTCAATCGGAGCTCGTTCTCATCCGCGTTGATAGTCCCTATCAATTCCCTCTCTAAAATGATTATATTCTTCTATTTTAGCACCGTCTCTTCGCTAGTGTGAGACTAACACCCTATCGTAGCCGCTCATTGGTGGGGCGTCTATGACCTGAAGACCATATGGACGTACTGCCCTTTATAATATCGATCTGTAATTGCACAAAAAAGTAGTTTTTTCCAGACTTTAGAGCCTTTTTGATGGTCCAAACGGCCTTTTCTGGGGCCGGGACTTACCGCACGTGTGCTGGGGTGTGTGCGCGTATGTAAATTTTTCCAGATCGCTAGAATCAGATGTCCTGGTAGCCTAGTTTCCCGAGGGCTTTCTAACGCCACTGAAACCGGCTCAATCGGAGCTCGTTCTCATCCGCGTCGATAGTCCCTATCAATTCCCTTTCTAGAATGATTATATTCTTCTATTTTTCCACCGTCTCTTCGCTAGTGTGAGACTAACACCCTATCGTAGCCGCTCATTGGTGGGGCGTCTATGACCTGAAGACCATATGGACGTTCTGCCCTTTATAATATCGAGTTGTAATTGCACAAAAAAGTAGTTTTTTAAAGACTTTAGAGCCTTTTTGAGGGTCCAAACGTCCTTTTCTGAGGCCGGGACTTACCGCACGTGTGCTTGGGTGTGTGCGTGTATGTAAATTTTTCCAGATCACTAGAATTAGAAGTCCTGGTAGCCTAGTTTCCCGAGGGCTTTCCAACGCCACTGAAACCGGCTCAATCGGAGCTCGTTCTTATCCGCGTTGATAGTCCCTATCATTTCCCTCTCTAGTATGATTATATTCTTCTATTTTTCCACCGTCTCTTCGCTAGTGTGAGACTAACACCCTACCGTAGCCGCTCATTGGTGGGGCCTCTATAACCTGAAGACCATATGGACGTACTGCCCATTATAATATCGAGTTGTAATTGCATGAAAAAGTAGTTTTTTCTAGACTTTAGAGCCTTCTTGAGGGTCCAAACGGCCTTTTCTGGGGCAGGGACTTACCGCACGTGTGCTGGGGTGTGTGCGCGTATGTAAATTTTTCCAGATCGCTAGAATTAGAAGTCCTGGTAGCCTAGTTTCCCGAGGGCTTTCCAATGCCACTGAAACCGGCTCAATCGGAGCTCGTTCTCATCCGCGTTGATAGTCCCTATCAGTTCCTTCTCTAGAATGATTATATTCTTCTATTTTTCCACCGTCTCTTCGCTAGTGTGAGACTAACACCCTATCGTAGCTGCTCATTGGTGGGGCGTCTATGACCTGAAGACCATATCGACGTACTGCCCTTTATAATATCGAGCAGTAATTGCATGAAAAAGTAGTTTTTTCCAGATTTTAGAGCCTTTTTGAGGGTCGAAACGGCCTTTTCTGGGGCCGGGACTTACCGCACGTGTGCTGGGGCGTGTGCGCATATGTAAATTTTTCCAGATCGCTAGAATTAGAAGTCCTGGTAGCCTAGTTTCCCGAGGGCTTTCCAACGCCACTGAAACCGGCTCAATCGGAGCTCGTTCTCATCCGCGTTGATAGTCCCTAACAATTCCCTCTCTAAAATGATTATATTCTTCTATTTTACCACCGTCTCTTCGCTAGTGTGAGACTAACACCCTATCGTAGCCGCTCATTGGTGGGGCGTCTATGACCTGAAGACCATATGGACGTATTGCCCTTTATAATATCGAGCTGTAATTGCATGAAAAAGTAGTTTTTTTCCAGACTTTAGAGCCTTTTTGAGGGTCCAAACGGCCTTTTCTGGGGCCGGGACTTACCGCACGTGTGCTGGGGTGTGTGCGCATATGTAAGTTTTTCCAGATCGCTAGAATTAGAAGTCCTGGTAGCCTAGTTTCCCCAGGGTTTTCCAACGCCACTGAAACCGGCTCAATCGGAGCTCGTTCTCATCCGCGTTGATAGTCCCTATCAATTCCCTCTCTAAAATGATTATATTCTTCTATTTTTCCACTGTCTCTTCGCTAGTGTGAGACTAACACCCTATCGTACACGCTCATTGGTGGGGCGTCTATGACCTGAAGACCATATGGACGTACTGCCCTTTATAATATCGAGCTGTAATTGCATGAAAAAGTAGTTTTTTCCAGACTTTAGAGCCTTTTTGAGGGTCGAAACGGCCTTTTCTGGGGCCGGGACTTACCGCACGTGTGCTGGGGTGTGTGCGCGTATGTAAATTTTTCTAGATCACTAGAATTAGAAGTCCTGGTAGCCTAGTTTCCCGAGGGCTTTCCAACGCCACTGAAACCGGCTCAATCGGAGCCCGTTCTTATCCGCGTTGATAGTCCCTAACAATTCCCTCTCTAAAATGATTATATTCTTCTATTTTACCACCGTCTCTTCGCTAGTGCGAGACTAACACCCTATCGTAGCCGCTCATTGGTGGGGCGTCTATGACCTGAAGACCATATGGACGTATTGCCCTTTATAATATCGAGCTGTAATTGCATGAAAAAGTAGTTTTTTTTCCAGACTTTAGAGCCTTTTTGAGGGTCCAAACGGCCTTTTCTGGGGCCGGGACTTACCGCACGTGTGCTGGGGTGTGTGCGCATATGTAAATTTTTCCAGATCGCTAGAATTAGAAGTCCTAGTAGCCTAGTTTCCCCAGGGTTTTCCAATGCCACTGAAACCGGCTCAATCGGAGCTCGTTCTCATCCGCGTTGATAGTCCCTATCAATTCCCTCTCTAAAATGATTATATTCTTCTATTTTTCCACCGTCTCTTCGCTAGTGTGAGACTAACACCCTATCGTAGCCGCTCATTTGTGGGGCGTCTATGACCTGAAGACCATATGGACGTACTGCCCTTTATAATATCGAGCTGTAATTGCATGAAAAAGTAGTTTTTTCCAGACTTTAGAGCCTTTTTGAGGGTCGAAACGGCCTTTTCTGGGGCCGGGACTTACCGCACGTGTGCTGGGGTGTGTGCGCGTATGAAAATTTTTCCAGATCGCTAGAATCAGATGTCCTGGTAGCCTAGTTTCCCGAGGGCTTTCCAACGCCACTGAAACCGGCTCAATCGGAGCTCGTTCTCATCCGCGTCGATAGTCCCTATCAATTCCCTTTCTAGAATGATTATATTCTTCTATTTTTCCACCGTCTCTTCGCTAGTGTGAGACTAACACCCTACCGTAGCCGCTCATTGGTGGGGCCTCTATAACCTGAAGACCATATGGACGTACTGCCCATTATAATATCGAGTTGTAATTGCATGAAAAAGTAGTTTTTTCTAGACTTTAGAGCCTTTTTGAGGGTCCAAACGGCCTTTTCTGGGGCAGGGACTTACCGCACGTGTGCTGGGGTGTGTGCGCGTATGTAAATTTTTCCAGATCGCTAGAATTAGAAGTACTGGTAGCCTAGTTTCCCGAGGGCTTTCCAATGCCACTGAAACCGGCTCAATCGGAGCTCGTTCTCATCCGCGTTGATAGTCCCTATCAGTTCCTTCTCTAGAATGATTATATTCTTCTATTTATCCACTGTCTCTTCGCTAGTGTGAGACTAACACCCTATCGTAGCTGCTCATTGGTGGGGCGTCTATGACCTGAAGACCATATGGACGTACGGCCCTTTATAATATCGAGCAGTAATTGCATGAAAAAGTAGTTTTTTCCAGACTTTAGAGCCTTTTTGAGGGTCGAAACGGCCTTTTCTGGGGCCGGGACTTACCGCACGTGTGCTGGGGCGTGTGCGCATATGTAAATTTTTCCAGATCGCTAGAATTAGAAGTCCTGGTAGCCTAGTTTCCCGATGGCTTTCCAACGCCACTGAAACCCGCTCAATCGGAGCTCGTTCTCATCCGCGTTGATAGTCCCTAACAATTCCCTCTCTAAAATGATTATATTCTTCTATTTTACCACCGTCTCTTCGCTAGTGTGAGACTAACACCCTATCGTAGCCGCTCATTGGTGGGGCGTCTATGACCTGAAGACCATATGGACGTATTGCCCTTTATAATATCGAGCTGTAATTGCATGAAAAAGTAGTTTTTTTCCAGACTTTAGAGCCTTTTTGAGGGTCCAAACGGCCTTTTCTGGGGCCGGGACTTACCGCACGTGTGCTGGGGTGTGTGCGCATATGTAAATTTTTCCAGATCGCTAGAATTAGAAGTCCTGGTAGCCTAGTTTCCCCAGGGTGTTCCAACGCCACTGAAACCGGCTCAATCGGAGGTCGTTCTCATCCGCGTTGATAGTCCCTATCAGTTCCCTCTCTAGAATGATTATATTCTTCTATTTTTCCACCGTCTCTTCACTAGTGTGAGACTAACACACTATCGTAGCCGCTCATTGGTGGGGCATCTATGACCTGAAGACCATATGGACGTACTGCCCTTTATAATATCGAGCTGTAATTGCACAAAAAAGTAGTTTTTCCAGACATTAGAGCCTTTTTGAGTGTCGAAACGGCCTTTTCTGGGGCCGGGACTTACCGCACGTGTGCTGGGGTGTGTGCGCATATGTAAATTTTTCCAGATCGCTAGAATTAGAAGTCCGGGTAGCCTAGTTTCCCCAGGGTTTTCCAACGCCACTGAAACTGGCTCAATCGGAGCTGGTTCTCATCCGCGTTGATAGTCCCTATCAATTCCCTCTCTAAAATGATTATATTCTTCTATTTTTCCACCGTCTCTTCGCTAGTGTGAGACTAACACCCTATCGTAGCCGCTCATTGGTGGGGCGTCTATGACCTGAAGACCATATGGACGTACTGCCCTTTATAATATCGAGCTGTAATTGCATGAAAAAGTAGTTTTTTCCAGACTTTAGAGCCTTTTTGAGTGTCGAAACGGCCTTTTCTGGGGCCGGGACTTCCCGCATGTGTGCTGGGGTGTGTGCGCGTACGTAAATTTTTCCAGATCGCTAGAATTAGAAGTCCTGGTAGCCTAGTTTCCCGAGTGCTTCCTAACGCCACTGAAACTGGCTCAATCAGAGCTCGTTCTCATCCGCGTTGATAGTCCCTAACAATTCCCTCTCTAAAATGATTATATTCTTCTATTTTTCCACCGTCTCTTCGCTAGTGTGAGACTAAAACCCTATCGTAGCCGATCATTGGTGGGGCGTCTATGACCTGAAGACCATATGGACGTACTGCCCTTTATAATATCGAGCTGTAATTGCACAAAAAAGTAGATTTTTCCAGACTTTAGAGCCTTTTTGATGGTCCAAACGGCCTTTTCTGGGGCCGGGACTTACCGCACGTGTGCTGGGGTGTGTGCGCATATGTAAATTTTTCCAAATCGCTAGAATTAGAAGTCCTGGTAGCCTAGTTTCCCCAGGGTTTTCCAACGCCACTGAAACCGGCTCAATCGGAGCTCGTTCTCATCCGCGTTGATAGTCCCTATCAATTCCCTCTCTAAAATGATTATATTCTTCTATTTTAGCACCGTCTCTTCGCTAGTGTGAGACTAACACCCTATCGTAGCCGCTCATTGGTGGGGCGTCTATGACCTGAAGACCATATGGACGTACTGCCCTTTATAATATCGAGCTGTAATTGCATGAAAAAGTAGTTTTTTCCAGACATTAGAGCCTTTTTGAGGGTCGAAACGTCCTTTTCTGGGGCCGGGACTTACGGCACGTGTGCTGGGGTGTGTGCGCGTATGTAAATTTTTCCAGATCGCTAGAATTATAAGTCCTGGTAGCTTAGTTTCCCGAGGGCTTTCCAACGCCATAGAAACTGGCTCAATCAGAGCTCGTTCTCATCCGCGTTGATAGTCCCTAACAATTCCCTCTCTAAAATGATTATATTCTTCTATTTTTCCACCGTCTCTTCGCTAGTGTGAGACTAACACCCTATTGTAGCCACTCATTGGTGGGGCGTCTATGACATGAAGACCATACGGACGTACTGCCCTTTATAATATCGAGCTGTAATTGCATGAAAAAGTAGTTTTTTCCAGACTTTAGAGCCTTTTTGAGGGTCCAAACGGCATTTTCTGGGGCCGGGACTTACCGCACGTGTGCTGGGGTGTGTGCGCGTATGTAAATTTTTCCAGATCGCTAGAATTAGAGGTCCTAGGAGCCTAGTTTCCCGAGGGCTTTCCAACACCACTGAAACCGGCTCAATCGGATCTCGTTCTCATCCGCGTTGATAGTCCCTATCAATTCCCTCTCTAGAATGATTATATTCTTCTATTTTTCCACTGTCTCTTCGCTAGTGTGAGACTAACACCCTATCGTAGCCGCTCATTGGTGGGGCGTCTACGACCTGAAGACAATATGGACGTACTGCCCCTTTATAATATCGAGCTGTAATTGCACAAAAAAGTAGTTTTTTCCAGACTTTAGAGCCTTGTTGAGGGTCGAAACGGCCTTTTCTGGGGCCGGGACTTACCGCACGTGTGCTGGGGTGTGTGCGCATATGTAGATTTTTCCAGATCGCTAGAATTAGAAGTCCTGGTAGCCTAGTTTCCCGAGGGATTTCCAACGCCACTGAAACCGGCTCAATCGGAGCTCGTTCTCATCCGCGTTGATAGTCCGTAACAATTCCCTCTCTAAAATGATTATATTCTTCTATTTTTCCACCATCTCTTTGCTAGTGTGAGACTAACACCCTATCATAGCCGCTCATTGGTGGGGCGTCTATGACCTGAAGACCATTTGGACGTACTGCCCTTTATAAGATCGAGCAGTAATTGCATGAAAAAGTAGTTTTTTCCAGACTTTAGAGCCTTTTTGAGGGTCGAAACGGCCTTTTCTAGGGCCGGGACTTACCGCACGTGTGCTGGGGCGTGTGCGCATATGTAAATTTGTCCAAATCGCTAGAATTAGAAGTCCTGGTAGCCTAGTTTCCCGAGGGCTTTCCAATGCCACTGAAACCAGCTCAATCGGAGCTCGTTCTCATCCGCGTTGATAGTCCCTAACAATTCCCTCTCTAAAATGATTATATTCTTCTATTTTACCACCGTCTCTTCGCTAGTGTGAGACTAACACCCTATCGTAGCCGCTCATTGGTGGGGCGTCTATGACCTGAAGACCATATGGACGTATTGCCCTTTATAATATCGAGCTGTAATTGCATGAAAAAGTAGTTTTTTTCCAGACTTTAGAGCCTTTTAGAGGGTCCAAATGGCCTTTTCTGGGGCCGGGACTTACCGCACGTGTGCTGGGGTGTGTGCGCATATGTAAATTTTTCCAGATCGCTAGAATTAGAAGTCCTGGTAGCCTAGTTTCCCCAGGGTTTTCCAACGCCACTGAAACCGGCTCAATCGGAGCTCGTTCTCATCCGCGTTGATAGTCCCTATCAATTCCCTCTCTAAAATGATTATATTCTTCTATTTTTCCACTGTCTCTTCGCTAGTGTGAGACTAACACCCTATCGTAGCCGCTCATTGGTGGGGCGTCTATGACCTGAAGACCATATGGACGTACTACCCTTTACAATATCGAGCTATAATTGCATGAAAAAGTAGTTTTTTCCAGACTTTAGAGCCTTTTTGAGGGTCGAAACGGCCTTTTCTGGGGCCGGGACTTACCGCACGTGTGCTGGGGTGTGCGCGCGTATGTAAATTTTTCTAGATCGCTAGAATTAGAAGTCCTGGTAGCCTAGTTTCCCGAGGGCTTTCCAACGCCACTGAAACCGGCTCAATCGGAGCTCGTTCTCATCCGCGTTGATAGTCCCTAACAATTCCCTCTCTAAAATGATTCTATTCTTCTATTTTACCACCGTCTCTTCGCTAGTGTGAGACTAACACCCTATCGTAGCCGCTCATTGGTGGGGCGTCTATGACCTGAAGACCATATGGACGTATTGCCCTTTATAATATCGAGATGTAATTGCATGAAAAAGTAGTTTTTTTCCAGACTTTAGAGCCTTTTTGAGGGTCGAAACGGCCTTTTCTGGGGCCGGGACTTACCACACGTGTGCTGGGGTGTGTGCGCGTATGTAAATTTTTCCAGATCGCTAGAATTATAAGTCCTGGTAGCTTAGTTTCCCGAGGGCTTTCCAACGCCACAGAAACTGGCTCAATCAGAGCTCGTTCTCATCCGCGTTGATAGTCCCTAACAATTCCCTCTCTAAAATGATTATATTCTTCTATTTTTCCACCGTCTCTTCGCTAGTGTGAGACTAACACCCTATTGTAGCCACTCATTGGTGGGGCGTCTATGACATGAAGACCATACGGACGTACTGCCCTTTATAATATCGAGCTGTAATTGCATGAAAAAGTAGTTTTTTCGAGACTTTAGAGCCTTTTTGAGGGTCCAAACGGCATTTTCTGGGGCCGGGACTTACCGCACGTGTGCTGGGGTGTGTGCGCGTATGTAAATTTTTCCAGATCGCTAGAATTAGAGGTCCTAGGAGCCTAGTTTCCCGAGGGCTTTCCAACACCACTGAAACCGGCTCAATCGGATCTCGTTCTCATCCGCGTTGATAGTCCCTATCAATTCCCTCTCTAGAATGATTATATTCTTCTATTTTTCCACTGTCTCTTCGCTAGTGTGAGACTAACACCCTATCGTAGCCGCTCATTGGTGGGGCGTCTACGACCTGAAGACCATATGGACGTACTGCCCCTTTATAATATCGAGCTGTAATTGCACAAAAAAGTAGTTTTTTCCAGACTTTAGAGCCTTGTTGAGGGTCGAAACGGCCTTTTCTGGGGCCGGGACTTACCGCACGTGTGCTGGGGTGTGTGCGCATATGTAAATTTTTCCAGATCGCTAGAATTAGAAGTCCTGGTAGCCTAGTTTCCCGAGGGATTTCCAACGCCACTGAAACCGGCTCAATCGGAGCTCGTTCTCATCCGCGTTGATAGTCCGTAACAATTCCCTCTCTAAAATGATTATATTCCTCTATTTTTCCACCATCTCTTTGCTAGTGTGAGACTAACACCCTATCGTAGCCGCTCATTGGTGGGGCGTCTATGACCTGAAGACCATTTGGACGTACTGCCCCTTATAAGATCGAGCAGTAATTGCATGAAAAAGTAGTTTTTTCCAGACTTTAGAGCCTTTTTGAGGGTCGAAACGGCCTTTTCTGGGGCCGGGACTTACCGCACGTGTGCTGGGGCGTGTGCGCATATGTAAATTTGTCCAGATCGCTAGAATTAGAAGTCCTGGTAGCCTAGTTTCCCGAGGGCTTTCCAATGCCACTGAAACCAGCTCAATCGGAGCTCGTTCTCATCCGCGTTGATAGTCCCTAACAATTCCCTCTCTAAAATGATTATATTCTTCTATTTTACCACCGTCTCTTCGCTAGTGTGAGACTAACACCCTATCGTAGCCGCTCATTGGTGGGGCGTCTATGACCTGAAGACCATATGGACGTATTGCCCTTTATAATATCGAGCTGTAATTGCATGAAAAAGTAGTTTTTTTCCAGACTTTAGAGCCTTTTAGAGGGTCCAAACGGCCTTTTCTGGGGCCGGGACTTACCGCACGTGTGCTGGGGTGTGTGCGCATATGTAAATTTTTCCAGATCGCTAGAATTAGAAGTCCTGGTAGCCTAGTTTCCCCAGGGTTTTCCAACGCCACTGAAACCGGCTCAATCGGAGCTCGTTCTCATCCACGTTGATAGTCCCTATCAATTCCCTCTCTAAAATGATTAGATTCTTCTATTTTTCCACTGTCTCTTCGCTAGTGTGAGACTAACACCCTATCGTAGCCGCTCATTGGTGGGGCGTCTATGACCTGAAGACCATATGGACGTACTGCCCTTTATAATATCGAGCTATAATTGCATGAAAAAGTAGTTTTTTCCAGACTTTAGAGCCTTTTTGAGGGTCGAAACGGCCTTTTCTGGGGCCGGGACTTACCGCACGTGTGCTGGGGTGTGCGCGCGTATGTAAATTTTTCTAGATCGCTAGAATTAGAAGTCCTGGTAGCCTAGTTTCCCGAGGGCTTTCCAACGCCACTGAAACCGGCTCAATCGGAGCTCGTTCTCATCCGCGTTGATAGTCCCTAACAATTCCCTCTCTAAAATGATTATATTCTTCTATTTTACCACCGTCTCTTCGCTAGTGTGAGACTAACACCCTATCGTAGCCGCTCATTGGTGGGGCGTCTATGACCTGAAGACCATATGGACGTATTGCCCTTTATAATATCGAGATGTAATTGCATGAAAAAGTAGTTTTTTTCCAGACTTTAGAGCCTTTTTGAGGGTCCAAACGGCCTTTTCTGGGGCCGGGACTTACCGCAGGTGTGCTGGGGTGTGTGCGCATATGTAAATTTTTCCAGATCGCTAGAATTAGAAGTCCTAGTAGCCTAGTTTCCCCCGGGTTTTCCAACGCCACTGAATTCGGCTCAATCGGAGCTCGTTCTCATCCGCTTTGATAGTCCCTATCAATTCCCTCTCTAAAATGATTATATTCTTCTATTTTTCCACCGTCTCTTCGCTAGTGTGAGACTAACACCCTATCGTAGCCGCTCATTGGTGGGGCGTCTATGACCTGAAGACCATATGGACGTACTGCCCTTTATAATATCGAGCTGTAATTGCATGAAAAAGTAGTTTTTTCCAGACTTTAGAGCCTTTTTGAGGGTCGAAACGGCCTTTTCTGGGGCCGGGACTTACCGCACGTGTGCTGGGGTGTGTGCGCGTATGTAAATTTTTCCAGATCGCTAGAATTAGAAGTCCTGGTAGCCTAGTTTCCCGAGGGCTTTCCAACGCCACTGAAACCGGCTCAATCAGAGCTCGTTCTCATCCGCGTTGATAGTCCCTAACAATTCCCTCTCTAAAATGATTATATTCTTCTATTTTTCCACCGTCTCTTCGCTAGTGTGAGACTAACACCCTACCGTAGCCGCTCATTGGTGGGGCCTCTATAACCTGAAGACCATATGGACGTACTGCCCATTATAATATCGAGCTGTAATTGCATGAAAAAGTAGTTTTTTCCAGACTTTAGAGCCTTTTTGAGGGTCCAAACGGCCTTTTCTGGGGCCGGGACTTACCGCACGTGTGCTGGGGTGTGTGCGCTTATGTAAATTTTTCCAGATCGCTAGAATTAGAAGTCCTGGTAGCCTAGTTTCCCCAGGGATTTCCAACGCCACTGAAACCGGCTCAATCGGAGCTGGTTCTCATCCGCGTTGATAGTCCCTATCAATTCCCTCTCTAAAATGATTATATTCTTCTATTTTTCCACCGTCTCTTTGCTAGTGTGAGACTAACACCCTATCGTAGCCACTCATTGGTGGGGCGTCTATGACCTGATGACCATATGGACGTACTACCCTTTATAATATCGAGCTATAATTGCATGAAAAAGTAGTTTTTTCCAGACTTTTGAGCCTTTTTGAGGGTCGAAATGGCCTTTTCTGGGGCCGGGACTTCCCGCACGTGTGCTGGGGTGTGTGCGCGTATGTAAATTTTTCCAGATCACTAGAATTAGAAGTCCTGGTTGCCTAGTTTCCCGAGGGCTTTCTAACGCCACTGAAACTGGCTCAATCAGAGCTCGTTCTCATCCGCGTTGATAGTCCCTAACAATTCCCTCGCTAAAATGATTATATTCTTCTATTTTTCCACCGTCTCTTCGCTAGTGTGAGACTAAAACCCTATCGTAGCCGCTCATTGGTGGGGCATCTATGACATGAACACCATATGGATGTACTGCCCTTTATAATATCGAGCTGTAATTGCATGAGAAAGTAGTTTTTTCCAGACTTTAGAGCCTTTTTGAGGGTCCAAACGGCCTTTTCTAGGGCCAGGACTTACCGCACGTGTACTGGGGTGTGTGCGCGTATGTAAATTTTTCCAGATGGCTAGAATTAGAGGTCCTGGTAGCCTAGTTTCCCGAGGGCTTTCCAACGCCACTGAAACCGGCTCAATCGGAGCTCGTTCTCATCCGCGTTGATAGTCCCTATCAATTCCCACTCTAGAATGATTATATTCTTCTATTTTTCCACTGTCTCTTCGCTAGTGTGAGACTAACACCCTATCGTAGCCGCTCATTGGTGGGGCGTCTATGACCTGAAGACCATATGGACGTACTGCCCTTTATAATATCGAGTTGTAATTGCACAAAAAAGTAGTTTTTTCCAGACTTTAGAGCCTTGTTGAGGGTCAAAACGGTCTTTTCTGGGGCCGGGACTTACCGCACGTGTGCTGGGGTGTGTGCGCATATGTAAATTTTTCCAGATAGCTAGAATTTGAAGTCCTGGTAGCCTAGTTTCCCGAGGGCTTTCCAACGCCACTGAAACCGGCTCAATCGGAGCTCGTTCTCATCCGCGTTGATAGTCCCTAACAATTCCCTCTCTAAAATGATTATATTCTTCTATTTTTCAACCGTCTCTTTGCTAGTGTGAGACTAACACCCTATCGTAGCCGCTCATTGGTGGGGCGTCTATGACCTGAAGACCATATGGACGTACTGCCCTTTATAATATCGAGCTGTAATTGCATGAAAACGTAGTTTTTTTCCAGACTTTAGAGCCTTTTTGAGGGTCCAAACGGCCTTTTCCGGGGCCGGAACTTACCGCACGTGTGCTGGGGTGTGTGCGCATATGTAAATTTTTCCAGATCGCTAGAATTAGAAGTCCTGGTAGCCTAGTTTCCCCATGGTTTTCCAACGCCACTGAAACCGGCTCAATCGGAGCTCGCTCTCATCCGCGTTGATAGTCCCTATCAGTTCCTTCTCTAGAATGATTATATTCTTCTATTTTTCCACCGTCTCTTCGCTAGTGTGAGACTAACACGCTATCGTAGCCGCTCATTGGTGGGGCGTCTATGACCTGAAGACCATATGGACGTACTGCCCTTTATAATATCGAGCTGTAATTGCATGAAAAAGTAGTTTTTTCCAGACTTTAGAGCCTTTTTGAGGGTCGAAACGGCCTTTTCTGGGGCCGGGACTTACCGCACGTGTGCTGGGGTGTGTGCGCGTATGTAAATTTTTCCAGATCGCTTGAATTAGAAGTCCTAGTAGCCTAGTTTCCCGAGGGCTTTCCAACGCCACTGAAACCGGCTCAATCAGAGCTCGTTCTCATCCGCGTTGATAGTCCCTAACAATTCCCTCTCTAAAATGATTATATTCTTCTATTTTTCCACCGTCTCTTCGCTAGTGTGAGACTAACACCCTACCGTAGCCGCTCATTGGTGGGGCGTCTATGACCTGAAGACCATATGGACGTACTGCCCATTATAATATCGAGCTGTAATTGCATGAAAATGTAGTTTTTTCCAGACTTTAGAGCCTTTTTGAGGGTCCAAACGGCCTTTTCTGGGGCCGGGACTTACCGCACGTGTGCTGGGGTGTGTGCGCTTATGTAAATTTTTCCAGATCGCTAGAATTAGAAGTCCTGGTAGCCTAGTTTCCCGAGGGCTTTCCAACGCCACTGAAACCGGCTCAATTGGAGCTCGTTCTCATCCGCGTTGATAGTCCCTATCAGTTCCCTCTCTAGAATGATTATATTCTTCTATTTTTCCACCGTCTCTTCACTAGTGTGAGACTAACACACTATCATAGTCGCTCATTGGTGGGGCGTCTATGACCTGAAGACCATATGGACGTACTGCCCTTTATAATATCGAGCTATAATTGCACAAAAAAGTAGTTTTTTCCAGACATTAGAGCCTTTTTGAGTGTCCAAACGGCCTTTTCTGGGGCCGGGACTTACCGCACGTATGCTGGGGTGTGTGCGCGTATGTAAATTTTTCCAGATCGCTAGAATTAGAAGTCCTGGTAGCCTAATTTCCCCAGGGATTTCCAACGCCACTGAAACCGGCTCAATCGGAGCTGGTTCTCATCCGCGTTGATAGTTCCTATAAATTCCCTCTCTAAAATGATTATATTCTTCTATTTTTCCACCGTCTCTTCGCTAGTGTGAGACTAACACCCTATCGTAGCCGCTCATTGGTGGGGCGTCTATGACCTGATGACCATATGGACGTACTACCCTTTATAATATCGAGCTATAATTGCATGAAAAAGTAGTTTTTTCCAGACTTTAGAGCCTTTTTGAGGGTCGAAACGGCCTTTTCTGGGGCCGGGACTTACCGCACGTGTGCTGGGGTGTGTGCGCGTATGTAAATTTTTCCAGATCGCTTGAATTAGAAGTCCTAGTAGCCTAGTTTCCCGAGGGCTTTCCAACGCCACTGAAACCGGCTCAATTGGAGCTCGTTCTCATCCGCGTTGATAGTCCCTATCAGTTCCCTCTCTAGAATGATTATATTCTTCTATTTTTCCACCGTCTCTTCACTAGTGTGAGACTAACACACTATCATAGTCGCTCATTGGTGGGGCGTCTATGACCTGAAGACCATATGGACGTACTGCCCTTTATAATATCGAGCTATAATTGCACAAAAAAGTAGTTTTTTCCAGACATTAGAGCCTTTTTGAGTGTCCAAACGGCCTTTTCTGGGGCCGGGACTTACCGCACGTGTGCTGGGGTGTGTGCGCGTATGTAAATTTTTCCAGATCGCTAGAATTAGAAGTCCTGGTAGCCTAATTTCCCCAGGGATTTCCAACGCCACTGAAACCGGCTCAATCGGAGCAGGTTCTCATCCGCGTTGATAGTTCCTATAAATTCCCTCTCTAAAATGATTATATTCTTCTATTTTTCCACCGTCTCTTCGCTAGTGTGAGACTAACACCCTATCGTAGCCGCTCATTGGTGGGGCGTCTATGACCTGATGACCATATGGACGTACTACCCTTTATAATATCGAGCTATAATTGCATGAAAAAGTAGTTTTTTTCCAGACTTTAGAGCCTTTTTGAGGGTCCAAACGGCCTTTTCCGGGGCCGGAACTTACCGCACGTGTGCTGGGGTGTGTGCGCATATGTAAATTTTTCCAGATCGCTAGAATTAGAAGTCCTGGTAGCCTAGTTTCCCCATGGTTTTCCAACGCCACTGAAACCGGCTCAATCGGAGCTCGCTCTCATCCGCGTTGATAGTCCCTATCAGTTCCTTCTCTAGAATGATTATATTCTTCTATTTTTCCACCGTCTCTTCGCTAGTGTGAGACTAACACGCTATCGTAGCCGCTCATTGGTGGGGCGTCTATGACCTGAAGACCATATGGACGTACTGCCCTTTATAATATCGAGCTGTAATTGCATGAAAAAGTAGTTTTTTCCAGACTTTAGAGCCTTTTTGAGGGTCGAAACGGCCTTTTCTGGGGCCGGGACTTACCGCACGTGTGCTGGGGTGTGTGCGCGTATGTAAATTTTTCCAGATCGCTTGAATTAGAAGTCCTAGTAGCCTAGTTTCCCGAGGGCTTTCCAACGCCACTGAAACCGGCTCAATTGGAGCTCGTTCTCATCCGCGTTGATAGTCCCTATCAGTTCCCTCTCTAGAATGATTATATTCTTCTATTTTTCCACCGTCTCTTCACTAGTGTGAGACTAACACACTATCATAGTCGCTCATTGGTGGGGCGTCTATGACCTGAAGACCATATGGACGTACTGCCCTTTATAATATCGAGCTATAATTGCACAAAAAAGTAGTTTTTTCCAGACATTAGAGCCTTTTTGAGTGTCCAAACGGCCTTTTCTGGGGCCGGGACTTACCGCACGTGTGCTGGGGTGTGTGCGCGTATGTAAATTTTTCCAGATCGCTAGAATTAGAAGTCCTGGTAGCCTAATTTCCCCAGGGATTTCCAACGCCACTGAAACCGGCTCAATCGGAGCTGGTTCTCATCCGCGTTGATAGTTCCTATAAATTCCCTCTCTAAAATGATTATATTCTTCTATTTTTCCACCGTCTCTTCGCTAGTGTGAGACTAACACCCTATCGTAGCCGCTCATTGGTGGGGCGTCTATGACCTGATGACCATATGGACGTACTACCCTTTATAATATCGAGCTATAATTGCATGAAAAAGTAGTTTTTTCCAGACTTTAGAGCCTTTTTGAGGGTCGAAACGGCCTTTTCTGGGGCCGGGACTTCCCGCACGTGTGCTGGGGTGTGTGCGCGTATGTAAATTTTTCCAGATCACTAGAATTAGAAGTCCTGGTTACCTAGTTTCCCGAGGGCTTTCTAACGCCACTGAAACTGGCTCAATCAGAGCTCGTTCTCATCCGCGTTGATAGTCCCTAACAATTCCCTCTCTAAAATGATTATATTCTTCTATTTTTCCACCGTCTCTTCGCTAGTGTGAGACTAAAACCCTATCGTAGCCGCTCATTTGTGGGGCATCTATGATATGAACACCATATGGATGTACTGCCCTTTATAATATCGAGCTGTAATTGCATGAGAAAGTAGTTTTTTCCAGACTTTAGAGCCTTTTTGAGGGTCCAAACGGCCTTTTCTAGGACCAGGACTTACCGCACGTGTACTGGGGTGTGTGCGCGTATGTAAATTTTTCCAGATGGCTAGAATTAGAGGTCCTGGTAGCCTAGTTTCCCGAGGGCTTTCCAACGCCACTGAAACCGGCTCAATCGGAGCTCGTTCTCATCCGCGTTGATAGTCCCTATCAATTCCCACTCTAGAATGATTATATTCTTCTATTTTTCCACTGTCTCTTCGCTAGTGTGAGACTAACACCCTATCGTAGCCGCTCATTGGTGGGGCGTCTATGACCTGAAGACCATATGGACGTACTGCCCTTTATAATATCGAGTTGTAATTGCACAAAAAAGTAGTTTTTTCCAGACTTTAGAGCCTTGTTGAGGGTCAAAACGGTCTTTTCTGGGGCCGGGACTTACCGCACGTGTGCTGGGGTGTGTGCGCATATGTAAATTTTTCCAGATAGCTAGAATTTGAAGTCCTGGTAGCCTAGTTTCCCGAGGGCTTTCCAACGCCACTGAAACCGGCTCAATCGGAGCTCGTTCTCATCCGCGTTGATAGTCCCTAACAATTCCCTCTCTAAAATGATTATATTCTTCTATTTTTCAACCGTCTCTTTGCTAGTGTGAGACTAACACCCTATCGTAGCCGCTCATTGGTGGGGCGTCTATGACCTGAAGACCATATGGACGTACTGCCCTTTATAATATCGAGCTGTCATTGCATGAAAAAGTAGTTTTTTTCCAGACTTTAGAGCCTTTTTGAGGGTCCAAACGGCCTTTTCCGGGGCCGGAACTTACCGCACGTGTGCTGGGGTGTGTGCGCATATGTAAATTTTTCCAGATCGCTAGAATTAGAAGTCCTGGTAGCCTAGTTTCCCCAGGGTTTTCCAACGCCACTGAAACCGGCTCAATCGGAGCTCGTTCTCATCCGCGTTGATAGTCCCTATCAATTCCCTCTCTATAATGATTATATTCTTCTATTTTTCCACCGTCTCTTCGCTAGTGTGAGACTAACACCCTATCGTAGCCGCTCATTGGTGGGGCGTCTATGACCTGAAGACCATATGGACGTACTGCCCTTTATAATATCGAGCTGTAATTGCATGAAAAAGTAGTTTTTTCCAGACTTTAGAGCCTTTTTGAGGGTCGAAACGGCCTTTTCTGGGGCCGGGACTTACCGCACATTTGCTGGGGTGTGTGCGCGTATGTAAATTTTTCCAGATCGCTAGAATTAGAAGTCCTAGTAGCCTAGTTTCCCGAGGGCTTTCCAACGCCACTGAAACCGGCTCAATCAGAGCTCGTTCTCTTCCGCGTTGATAGTCCCTAACAATTCCCTCTCTAAAATGATTATATTCTTCTATTTTTCCACCGTCTCTTCGCTAGTGTGAGACTAACACCCTACCGTAGCCGCTCATTGGTGGGGCCTCTATAACCTGAAGACCATATGGACGTACTGCCCATTATAATATCGAGCTGTAATTGCATGAAAATGTAGTTTTTTCCAGACTTTAGATCCTTTTTGAGGGTCCAAACGGCCTTTTCTGGGGCCGGGACTTACCGCACGTGTGCTGGGGTGTGTGCGCTTATGTAAATTTTTCCAGATCGCTAGAATTAGAAGTCCTGGTAGCCTAGTTTCCCGAGGGCTTTCCAACGCCACTGAAACCGGCTCAATTGGAGCTCGTTCTCATCCGCGTTGATAGTCCCTATCAGTTCCCTCTCTAGAATGATTATATTCTTCTATTTTTCCACCGTCTCTTCACTAGTGTGAGACTAACACACTATCATAGTCGCTCATTGGTGGGGCGTCTATGACCTGAAGACCATATGGACGTACTGCCCTTTATAATATCGAGCTATAATTGCACAAAAAAGTAGTTTTTTCCAGACATTAGAGCCTTTTTGAGTGTCCAAACGGCCTTTTCTGGGGCCGGGACTTACCGCACGTGTGCTGGGGTGTGTGCGCGTATGTAAATTTTTCCAGATCGCTAGAATTAGAAGTCCTGGTAGCCTAATTTCCCCAGGGATTTCCAACGCCACTGAAACCGGCTCAATCGGAGCTGGTTCTCATCCGCGTTGATAGTTCCTATAAATTCCCTCTCTAAAATGATTATATTCTTCTATTTTTCCACCGTCTCTTCGCTAGTGTGAGACTAACACCCTATCGTAGCCGCTCATTGGTGGGGCGTCTATGACCTGATGACCATATGGACGTACTACCCTTTATAATATCGAGCTATAATTGCATGAAAAAGTAGTTTTTTCCAGACTTTAGAGCCTTTTTGAGGGTCGAAACGGCCTTTTCTGGGGCCGGGACTTCCCGCACGTGTGCTGGGGTGTGTGCGCGTATGTAAATTTTTCCAGATCACTAGAATTAGAAGTCCTGGTTACCTAGTTTCCCGAGGGCTTTCTAACGCCACTGAAACTGGCTCAATCAGAGCTCGTTCTCATCCGCGTTGATAGTCCCTAACAATTCCCTCTCTAAAATGATTATATTCTTCTATTTTTCCACCGTCTCTTCGCTAGTGTGAGACTAAAACCCTATCGTAGCCGCTCATTGGTGGGGCATCTATGACATGAACACCATATGGATGTACTGCCATTTATAATATCGAGTTGTAATTGCACAAAAAAGTAGTTTTTTCCAGACTTTAGAGCCTTGTTGAGGGTCAAAACGGTCTTTTCTGGGGCCGGGACTTACTGCACGTGTACTGGGGTGTGTGCGCGTATGTAAATTTTTCCAGATGGCTAAAATTAGAGGTCTTGGTAGCCTAGTTTCCCGAGGGCTTTCCAACGCCACTGAAACCGGCTCAATCGGAGCTCGTTCTCATCCGCGTTGATAGTCCCTATCAATTCCCACTCTAGAATGATTATATTCTTCTATTTTTCCACTGTCTCTTCGCTAGTGTGAGACTAACACCCTATCGTAGCCGCTCATTGGTGGGGCGTCTATGACCTGAAGACCATATGGACGTACCGCCCTTTATAATATCGAGTTGTAATTGCACAAAAAAGTAGTTTTTTCCAGACTTTAGAGCCTTGTTGAGGGTCAAAACGGTCTTTTCTGGGGCCGGGACTTACTGCACGTGTGCTGGGGTGTGTGCGCATATGTAATTTTTTCCAGATAGCTAGAATTTGAAGTCCTGGTAGCCTAGTTTCCCGAGGGCTTTCCAACGCCACTGAAACCGGCTCAATCGGAGCTCGTTCTCATCCGCGTTGATAGTCCCTAACAATTCCCTCTCTAAAATGATTATATTCTTCTATTTTTCAACTGTCTCTTTGCTAGTGTGAGACTAACACCCTATCGTAGCCGCTCATTGGTGGGGCGTCTATGACCTGAAGACCATATGGACGTACTGCCCTTTATAATATCGAGCTGTAATTGCATGAAAAAGTAGTTTTTTTCCAGACTTTAGAGCCTTTTTGAGGGTCCAAACGGCCTTTTCCGGGGCCGGAACTTACCGCACGTGTGCTGGGGTGTGTGCGCATATGTAAATTTTTCCAGATCGCTAGAATTAGAAGTCCTGGTAGCCTAGTTTACCCAGGATTTTCCAACGCCACTGAAACCGGCTCAATCGGAGCTCGTTCTCATCCGCGTTGATAGTCCCTATCAATTCCCTCTCTATAATGATTATATTCTTCTATTTTTCCACCGTCTCTTCGCTAGTGTGAGACTAACACCCTATCGTAGCCGCTCATTGGTGGGGCGTCTATGACCTGAAGACCATATGGACGTACTGCCCTTTATAATATCGAGCTGTAATTGCATGAAAAAGTAGTTTTTTCCAGACTTTAGAGCCTTTTTGAGGGTCGAAACGGCCTTTTCTGGGGCCGGGACTTCCCGCACGTGTGCTGGGGTGTGTGCGCGTATGTAAATTTTTCCAGATCACTAGAATTAGAAGTCCTGGTTGCCTAGTTTCCCGAGGGCTTTCTAACGCCACTGAAACTGGCTCAATCAGAGCTCGTTCTCATCCGCGTTGATAGTCCCTAACAATTCCCTCTCTAAAATGATTATATTCTTCTATTTTTCCACCGTCTCTTCGCTAGTGTGAGACTAAAACCCTATCGTAGCCGCTCATTGGTGGGGCATCTATGACATGAACACCATATGGATGTACTGCCATTTATAATATCGAGCTGTAATTGCATGAGAAAGTAGTTTTTTCCAGACTTTAGAGCCTTTTTGAGGGTCCAAACGGCCTTTTCTAGGGCCAGGACTTACCGCACGTGTACTGGGGTGTGTGCGCGTATGTAAATTTTTCCAGATGGCTAAAATTAGAGGTCTTGGTAGCCTAGTTTCCCGAGGGCTTTCCAACGCCACTGAAACCGGTTCAATCGGAGCTCGTTCTCATCCGCGTTGATAGTCCCTATCAATTCCCACTCTAGAATGATTATATTCTTCTATTTTTCCACTGTCTCTTCGCTAGTGTGAGACTAACACCCTATCGTAGCCGCTCATTGGTGGGGCGTCTATGACCTGAAGACCATATGGACGTACTGCCCTTTATAATATCGAGTTGTAATTGCACAAAAAAGTAGTTTTTTCCAGACTTTAGAGCCTTGTTGAGGGTCAAAACGGTCTTTTCTGGGGCCGGGACTTACTGCACGTGTGCTGGGGTCTGTGCGCATATGTAAATTTTTCCAGATAGCTAGAATTTGAAGTCCTGGTAGCCTAGTTTCCCGAGGGCTTTCCAACGCCACTGAAACCGGCTCAATCGGAGCTCGTTCTCATCCGCGTTGATAGTCCCTAACAATTCCCTCTCTAAAATGATTATATTCTTCTATTTTTCAACCGTCTCTTTGCTAGTGTGAGACTAACACCCTATCGTAGCCTCTCATTGGTGGGGCGTCTATGACCTGAAGACCATATGGACGTACTGCCCTTTATAATATCGAGCTGTAATTGCATGAAAAAGTAGTTTTTTTCCAGACTTTAGAGCCTTTTTGAGGGTCCAAACGGCCTTTTCCGGGCCGGAACTTACCGCACGTGTGCTGGGGTGTGTGCGCATATGTAAATTTTTCCAGATCGCTAGAATTAGAAGTCCTGGTAGCCTAGTTACCCCAGGGTTTTCCAACGCCACTGAAACCGGCTCAATCGGAGCTCGTTCTCATCCGCGTTGATAGTCCCTATCAATTCCCTCTCTATAATGATTATATTCTTCTATTTTTCCACCGTCTCTTCGCTAGTGTGAGACTAACACCCTATCGTAGCCGCTCATTGGTGGGGCGTCTATGACCTGAAGACCATATGGACGTACTGCCCTTTATAATATCGAGCTGTAATTGCATGAAAAAGTAGTTTTTTCCAGACTTTAGAGCCTTTTTGAGGGTCGAAACGGCCTTTTCTGGGGCCGGGACTTACCGCACATTTGCTGGGGTGTGTGCGCGTATGTAAATTTTTCCAGATCGCTAGAATTAGAAGTCCTAGTAGCCTAGTTTCCCGAGGGCTTTCCAACGCCACTGAAACCGGCTCAATCAGAGCTCGTTCTCTTCCGCGTTGATAGTCCCTAACAATTCCCTCTCTAAAATGATTATATTCTTCTATTTTTCCACCGTCTCTTCGCTAGTGTGAGACTAACACCCTACCGTAGCCGCTCATTGGTGGGGCCTCTATAACCTGAAGACCATATGGACGTACTGCCCATTATAATATCGAGCTGTAATTGCATGAAAATGTAGTTTTTTCCAGACTTTAGATCCTTTTTGAGGGTCCAAACGGCCTTTTCTGGGGCCGGGACTTACCGCACATGTGCTGGGGTGTGTGCGCTTATGTAAATTTTTCCAGATCGCTAGAATTAGAAGTCCTGGTAGCCTAGTTTCCCGAGGGCTTTCCAACGCCACTGAAACCGGCTCAATTGGAGCTCGTTCTCATCCGCGTTGATAGTCCCTAACAATTCCCTCTCTAATATGATTATATTCTTCTATTTTTCCACCGTCTCTTCGCTAGTGTGAGACTAAAACCCTATCGTAGCCGCTCATTGGTGGGGCATCTATGACATGAACACCATATGGATGTACTGCCCTTTATAATATCGAGCTGTAATTGCATGAAAAAGTAGTTTTTTCCAAACTTTAGAGCCATTTTGAGGGTCCAAACGGCCTTTTCTAGGGCCAGGACTTACCGCACGTGTACTGGGGTGTGTGCGCGTATGTAAATTTTTCCAGATGGCTAGAATTAGAGGTCCTGGTAGCCTAGTTTCCCGAGGGCTTTCCAACGCCACTGAAACCGGCTCAATCGGAGCTCGTTCTCATCCGCGTTGATAGTCCCTATCAATTCCCACTCTAGAATGATTATATTCTTCTATTTTTCCACTGTCTCTTCGCTAGTGTGAGACTAACACCCTATCGTAGCCGCTCATTGGTGGGGCGTCTATGACCTGAAGACCATATGGACGTACTGCCCTTTATAATATCGAGTTGTAATTGCACAAAAAAGTAGTTTTTTCCAGACTTTAGAGCCTTGTTGAGGGTCAAAACGGTCTTTTCTGGGGCCGGGACTTACTGCACGTGTGCTGGGGTGTGTGCGCATATGTAATTTTTTCCAGATAGCTAGAATTTGAAGTCCTGGTAGCCTAGTTTCCCGAGGGCTTTCCAACGCCACTGAAACCGGCTCAATCGGAGCTCGTTCTCATCCGCGTTGATAGTCCCTAACAATTCCCTCTCTAAAATGATTATATTCTTCTATTTTTCAACCGTCTCTTTGCTAGTGTGAGACTAACACCCTATCGTAGCCGCTCATTGGTGGGGCGTCTATGACCTGAAGACCATATGGACGTACTGCCCTTTATAATATCGAGCTGTAATTGCATGAAAAAGTAGTTTTTTTCCAGACTTTAGAGCCTTTTTGAGGGTCCAAACGGCCTTTTCCGGGGCCGGAACTTACCGCACGTGTGCTGGGGTGTGTGCGCATATGTAAATTTTTCCAGATCGCTAGAATTAGAAGTCCTGGTAGCCTAGTTTACCCAGGGTTTTCCAACGCCACTGAAACCGGCTCAATCGGAGCTCGTTCTCATCCGCGTTGATAGTCCCTATCAATTCCCTCTCTATAATGATTATATTCTTCTATTTTTCCACCGTCTCTTCGCTAGTGTGAGACTAACACCCTATCGTAGCCGCTCATTGGTGGGGCGTCTATGACCTGAAGACCATATGGACGTACTGCCCTTTATAATATCGAGCTGTAATTGCATGAAAAAGTAGTTTTTTCCAGACTTTAGAGCCTTTTTGAGGGTCGAAACGGCCTTTTCTGGGGCCGGGACTTCCCGCACGTGTGCTGGGGTGTGTGCGCGTATGTAAATTTTTCCAGATCACTAGAATTAGAAGTCCTGGTTGCCTAGTTTCCCGAGGGCTTTCTAACGCCACTGAAACTGGCTCAATCAGAGCTCGTTCTCATCCGCGTTGATAGTCCCTAACAATTCCCTCTCTAAAATGATTATATTCTTCTATTTTTCCACCGTCTCTTCGCTAGTGTGAGACTAAAACCCTATCGTAGCCGCTCATTGGTGGGGCATCTATGACATGAACACCATATGGATGTACTGCCATTTATAATATCGAGCTGTAATTGCATGAGAAAGTAGTTTTTTCCAGACTTTAGAGCCTTTTTGAGGGTCCAAACGGCCTTTTCTAGGGCCAGGACTTACCGCACGTGTACTGGGGTGTGTGCGCGTATGTAAATTTTTCCAGATGGCTAAAATTAGAGGTCTTGGTAGCCTAGTTTCCCGAGGGCTTACCAACGCCACTGAAACCGGCTCAATCGGAGCTCGTTCTCATCCGCGTTGATAGTCCCTATCAATTCCCACTCTAGAATGATTATATTCTTCTATTTTTCCACTGTCTCTTCGCTAGTGTGAGACTAACACCCTATCGTAGCCGCTCATTGGTGGGGCGTCTATGACCTGAAGACCATATGGACGTACTGCCCTTTATAATATCGAGTTGTAATTGCACAAAAAAGTAGTTTTTTCCAGACTTTAGAGCCTTGTTGAGGGTCAAAACGGTCTTTTCTGGGGCCGGGACTTACTGCACGTGTGCTGGGGTCTGTGCGCATATGTAAATTTTTCCAGATAGCTAGAATTTGAAGTCCTGGTAGCCTAGTTTCCCGAGGGCTTTCCAACGCCACTGAAACCGGCTCAATCGGAGCTCGTTCTCATCCGCGTTGATAGTCCCTAACAATTCCCTCTCTAAAATGTTTATATTCTTCTATTTTTCAACCGTCTCTTTGCTAGTGTGAGACTAACACCCTATCGTAGCCGCTCATTGGTGGGGCGTCTATGACCTGAAGACCATATGGACGTACTGCCCTTTATAATATCGAGCTGTAATTGCATGAAAAAGTAGTTTTTTTCCAGACTTTAGAGCCTTTTTGAGGGTCCAAACGGCCTTTTCCGGGGCCGGAACTTACCGCACGTGTGCTGGGGTGTGTGCGCATATGTAAATTTTTCCAGATCGCTAGAATTAGAAGTCCTGGTAGCCTAGTTACCCCAGGGTTTTCCAACGCCACTGAAACCGGCTCAATCGGAGCTCGTTCTCATCCGCGTTGATAGTCCCTATCAATTCCCTCTCTATAATGATTATATTCTTCTATTTTTCCACCGTCTCTTCGCTAGTGTGAGACTAACACCCTATCGTAGCCGCTCATTGGTGGGGCGTCTATGACCTGAAGACCATATGGACGTACTGCCCTTTATAATATCGAGCTGTAATTGCATGAAAAAGTAGTTTTTTCCAGACTTTAGAGCCTTTTTGAGGGTCGAAACGGCCTTTTCTGGGGCCGGGACTTACCGCACGTGTGCTGGGGTGTGTGCGCGTATGTAAATTTTTCCAGATCGCTAGAATTAGAAGTCCTAGTAGCCTAGTTTCCCGAGGGCTTTCCAACGCCACTGAAACCGGCTCAATCAAAGCTCGTTCTCATCCGCGTTGATAGTCCCTAACAATTCCCTCTCTAAAATGATTATATTCTTCTATTTTTCCACCGTCTCTTCGCTAGTGTGAGACTAACACCCTACCGTAGCCGCTCATTGGTGGGGCCTCTATAACCTGAAGACCATATGGACGTACTGCCCATTATAATATCGAGCTGTAATTGCATGAAAATGTAGTTTTTTCCAGACTTTAGATCCTTTTTGAGGGTCCAAACGGCCTTTTCTGGGGCCGGGACTTACCGCACATGTGCTGGGGTGTGTGCGCTTATGTAAATTTTTCCAGATCGCTAGAATTAGAAGTCCTGGTAGCCTAGTTTCCCGAGGGCTTTCCAACGCCACTGAAACCGGCTCAATTGGAGCTCGTTCTCATCCGCGTTGATAGTCCCTAACAATTCCCTCTCTAATATGATTATATTCTTCTATTTTTCCACCGTCTCTTCGCTAGTGTGAGACTAAAACCCTATCGTAGCCGCTCATTGGTGGGGCATCTATGACATGAACACCATATGGATGTACTGCCCTTTATAATATCGAGCTGTAATTGCATGAAAAAGTAGTTTTTTCCAAACTTTAGAGCCATTTTGAGGGTCCAAACGGCCTTTTCTAGGGCCAGGACTTACCACACGTGTACTGGGGTGTGTGCGCGTATGTAAATTTTTCCAGATGGCTAGAATTAGAGGTCCTGGTAGCCTAGTTTCCCGAGGGCTTTCCAACGCCACTGAAACCGGCTCAATCGGAGCTCGTTCTCATCCGCGTTGATAGTCCCTATCAATTCCCACTCTAGAATGATTATATTCTTCTATTTTTCCACTGTCTCTTCGCTAGTGTGAGACTAACACCCTATCGTAGCCGCTCATTGGTGGGGCGTCTATGACCTGAAGACCATATGGACGTACTGCCCTTTATAATATCGAGTTGTAATTGCACAAAAAAGTAGTTTTTTCCAGACTTTAGAGTCTTGTTGAGGGTCAAAACGGTCTTTTCTGGGGCCGGGACTTACCGCACATGTGCTGGGGTGTGTGCGCATATGTAAATTTTTCCAGATAGCTAGAATTTGAAGTCCTGGTAGCCTAGTTTCCCGAGGGCTTTCCAACGCCACTGAAACCGGCTCAATCGGAGCTCGTTCTCATCCGCGTTGATAGTCCCTAACAATTCCCTCTCTAAAATGATTATATTCTTCTATTTTTCAACCGTCTCTTTGCTAGTGTGAGACTAACACCCTATCGTAGCCGCTCATTGGTGGGGCGTCTATGACCTGAAGACCATATGGACGTACTGCCCTTTATAATATCGAGCTGTAATTGCATGAAAAAGTAGTTTTTTCCAGACTTTAGAGCCATTTTGAGGGTCGAAACGGCCTTTTCTGGGGCCGGGACTTACCGCACGTGTGCTGGGGTGTGTGCGCGTATGTAAATTTTTCTAGATCGCTAGAATTAGAAGTCCTGGTAGCCTAGTTTCCCGAGGGCTTTCCAACGCCACTGAAACCGGCTCAATCGGAGCTCGTTCTCATCTGCGTTGATAGTCCCTAACAATTCCCTCTCTAAAATGATTATATTCTTCTATTTTACCACCGTCTCTTCGCTAGTGTGAGACTAACACCCTATCGTAGCCGCTCATTGGTGGGGCGTCTATGACCTGAAGACCATATGGACGTATTACCCTTTATAATATCGAGCTCTAATTGCATGAAAAAGTAGTTTTTTCCAGACTTTAGAGCCTTTTTGAGGGTCCAAACGGCCTTTTCTGGGGCCGGAACTTACCGCACGTGTGCTGGGGTGTGTGCGCACATGTAAATTTTTCCAGATCGCTAGAATTAGAAGTCCTGGTAGCCTAGTTTCCCCAGGGTTTTCCAACGCCACTGAAACCGGCTCAATCGGAGCTCGTTCTCATCCGCGTTGATAGTCCCTATCAATTCCCTCTCTAAAATGATTATATTCTTCTATTTTTCCACCGTCTCTTCGCTAGTGTGAGACTAACACCCTATCGTAGCCGCTCATTGGTGGGGCGTCTATGACCTGAAGACCATATGGACGTACTGCCCTTTATAATATCGAGCTGTAATTGCATGAAAAAGTAGTTTTTTCCAGACTTTAGAGCCTTTTTGAGGGTCGAAACGGCCTTTTCTGGTGCCGGGACTTACCGCACGTGTGCTGGGGTGTGTGCGCGTATGTAAATTTTTCCAGATCGCTAGAATTAGAAGTCCTGGTAGCCTAGTTTCCCGAGGGCTTTCCAACGCCACTGAAACCGGCTCAATCAGAGCTCGTTCTCATCCGCGTTGATAGTCCCTAACAATTCCCTCTCTAAAATGATTATATTCTTCTATTTTTCCACCGTCTCTTCGCTAGTGTGAGACTAACACCCTACCGTAGCCGCTCATTGGTGGGGCCTCTATAACCTGAAGACCATATGGACGTACTGCCCATTATAATATCGAGCTGTAATTGCATGAAAATGTAGTTTTTTCCAGACTTTAGATCCTTTTTGAGGGTCCAAACGGCCTTTTCTGGGGCCGGGTCTTACCGCACGTGTGCTGGGGTGTGTGCGCTTATGTAAATTTTTCCAGATCGCTAGAATTAGAAGTCCTGGTAGCCTAGTTACCCCAGGGTTTTCCAACGCCACTGAAACCGGCTCAATCGGAGCTCGTTCTCATCCGCGTTGATAGTCCCTATCAATTCCCTCTCTATAATGATTATATTCTTCTATTTTTCCACCGTCTCTTCGCTAGTGTGAGACTAACACCCTATCGTAGCCGCTCATTGGTGGGGCGTCTATGACCTGAAGACCATATGGACGTACTGCCCTTTATAATATCGAGCTGTAATTGCATGAAAAAGTAGTTTTTTCCAGACTTTAGAGCCTTTTTGAGGGTCGAAACGGCCTTTTCTGGGGCCGGGACTTACCGCACGTGTGCTGGGGTGTGTGCGCGTATGTAAATTTTTCCAGATCGCTAGAATTAGAAGTCCTAGTAGCCTAGTTTCCCGAGGGCTTTCCAACGCCACTGAAACCGGCTCAATCAAAGCTCGTTCTCATCCGCGTTGATAGTCCCTAACAATTCCCTCTCTAAAATGATTATATTCTTCTATTTTTCCACCGTCTCTTCGCTAGTGTGAGACTAACACCCTACCGTAGCCGCTCATTGGTGGGGCCTCTATAACCTGAAGACCATATGGACGTACTGCCCATTATAATATCGAGCTGTAATTGCATGAAAATGTAGTTTTTTCCAGACTTTAGATCCTTTTTGAGGGTCCAAACGGCCTTTTCTGGGGCCGGGACTTACCGCACATGTGCTGGGGTGTGTGCGCTTATGTAAATTTTTCCAGATTGCTAGAATTAGAAGTCCTGGTAGCCTAGTTTCCCGAGGGCTTTCCAACGCCACTGAAACCGGCTCAATTGGAGCTCGTTCTCATCCGCGTTGATAGTCCCTAACAATTCCCTCTCTAATATGATTATATTCTTCTATTTTTCCACCGTCTCTTCGCTAGTGTGAGACTAAAACCCTATCGTAGCCGCTCATTGGTGGGGCATCTATGACATGAACACCATATGGATGTACTGCCCTTTATAATATCGAGCTGTAATTGCATGAAAAAGTAGTTTTTTCCAAACTTTAGAGCCATTTTGAGGGTCCAAACGGCCTTTTCTAGGGCCAGGACTTACCGCACGTGTACTGGGGTGTGTGCGCGTATGTAAATTTTTCCAGATGGCTAGAATTAGAGGTCCTGGTAGCCTAGTTTCCCGAGGGCTTTCCAACGCCACTGAAACCGGCTCAATCGGAGCTCGTTCTCATCCGCGTTGATAGTCCCTATCAATTCCCACTCTAGAATGATTATATTCTTCTATTTTTCCACTGTCTCTTCGCTAGTGTGAGACTAACACCCTATCGTAGCCGCTCATTGGTGGGGCGTCTATGACCTGAAAACCATATGGACGTACTGCCCTTTATAATATCGAGTTGTAATTGCACAAAAAAGTAGTTTTTTCCAGACTTTAGAGTCTTGTTGAGGGTCAAAACGGTCTTTTCTGGGGCCGGGACTTACCGCACATGTGCTGGGGTGTGTGCGCATATGTAAATTTTTCCAGATAGCTAGAATTTGAAGTCCTGGTAGCCTAGTTTCCCGAGGGCTTTCCAACGCCACTGAAACCGGCTCAATCGGAGCTCGTTCTCATCCGCGTTGATAGTCCCTAACAATTCCCTCTCTAAAATGATTATATTCTTCTATTTTTCAACCGTCTCTTTGCTAGTGTGAGACTAACACCCTATCGTAGCCGCTCATTGGTGGGGCGTCTATGACCTGAAGACCATATGGACGTACTGCCCTTTATAATATCGAGCTGTAATTGCATGAAAAAGTAGTTTTTTCCAGACTTTAGAGCCATTTTGAGGGTCGAAACGGCCTTTTCTGGGGCCGGGACTTACCGCACGTGTGCTGGGGTGTGTGCGCGTATGTAAATTTTTCTAGATCGCTAGAATTAGAAGTCCTGGTAGCCTAGTTTCCCGAGGGCTTTCCAACGCCACTGAAACCGGCTCAATCGGAGCTCGTTCTCATCTGCGTTGATAGTCCCTAACAATTCCCTCTCTAAAATGATTATATTCTTCTATTTTACCACCGTCTCTTCGCTAGTGTGAGACTAACACCCGATCGTAGCCGCTCATTGGTGGGGCGTCTATGACCTGAAGACCATATGGACGTATTACCCATTATAATATCGAGCTCTAATTGCATGAAAAAGTAGTTTTTTCCAGACTTTAGAGCCTTTTTGAGGGTCCAGACGGCCTTTTCTGGGGCCGGAACTTACCGCACGTGTGCTGGGGTGTGTGCGCACATGTAAATTTTTCCAGATCGCTAGAATTAGAAGTCCTGGTAGCCTAGTTTCCCCAGGGTTTTCCAACGCCACTGAAACCGGCTCAATCGGAGCTCGTTCTCATCCGCGTTGATAGTCCCTATCAATTCCCTCTCTAAAATGATTATATTCTTCTATTTTTCCACCGTCTCTTCGCTAGTGTGAGACTAACACCCTATCGTAGCCGCTCATTGGTGGGGCGTCTATGACCTGAAGACCATATGGACGTACTGCCCTTTATAATATCGAGCTGTAATTGCATGAAAAAGTAGTTTTTTCCAGACTTTAGAGCCTTTTTGAGGGTCGAAACGGCCTTTTCTGGTGCCGGGACTTACCGCACGTGTGCTGGGGTGTGTGCGCGTATGTAAATTTTTCCAGATCGCTAGAATTAGAAGTCCTGGTAGCCTAGTTTCCCGAGGGCTTTCCAACGCCACTGAAACCGGCTCAATCAGAGCTCGTTCTCATCCGCGTTGATAGTCCCTAACAATTCCCTCTCTAAAATGATTATATTCTTCTATTTTTCCACCGTCTCTTCGCTAGTGTGAGACTAACACCCTACCGTAGCCGCTCATTGGTGGGGCCTCTATAACCTGAAGACCATATGGACGTACTGCCCATTATAATATCGAGCTGTAATTGCATGAAAATGTAGTTTTTTCCAGACTTTAGATCCTTTTTGAGGGTCCAAACGGCCTTTTCTGGGGCCGGGTCTTACCGCACGTGTGCTGGGGTGTGTGCGCTTATGTAAATTTTTCCAGATCGCTAGAATTAGAAGTCCTGGTAGCCTAGTTACCCCAGGGTTTTCCAACGCCACTGAAACCGGCTCAATCGGAGCTCGTTCTCATCCGCGTTGATAGTCCCTATCAATTCCCTCTCTATAATGATTATATTCTTCTATTTTTCCACCGTCTCTTCGCTAGTGTGAGACTAACACCCTATCGTAGCCGCTCATTGGTGGGGCGTCTATGACCTGAAGACCATATGGACGTACTGCCCTTTATAATATCGAGCTGTAATTGCATGAAAAAGTAGTTTTTTCCAGACTTTAGAGCCTTTTTGATGGTCGAAACGGCCTTTTCTGGGGCCGGGACTTACCGCACGTGTGCTGGGGTGTGTGCGCGTATGTAAATTTTTCCAGATCGCTAGAATTAGAAGTCCTAGTAGCCTAGTTTCCCGAGGGCTTTCCAACGCCACTGAAACCGGCTCAATCAAAGCTCGTTCTCATCCGCGTTGATAGTCCCTAACAATTCCCTCTCTAAAATGATTATATTCTTCTATTTTTCCACCGTCTCTTCGCTAGTGTGAGACTAACACCCTACCGTAGCCGCTCATTGGTGGGGCCTCTATAACCTGAAGACCATATGGACGTACTGCCCATTATAATATCGAGCTGTAATTGCATGAAAATGTAGTTTTTTCCAGACTTTAGATCCTTTTTGAGGGTCCAAACGGCCTTTTCTGGGGCCGGGACTTACCGCACATGTGCTGGGGTGTGTGCGCTTATGTAAATTTTTCCAGATCGCTAGAATTAGAAGTCCTGGTAGCCTAGTTTCCCGAGGGCTTTCCAACGCCACTGAAACCGGCTCAATTGGAGCTCGTTCTCATCCGCGTTGATAGTCCCTAACAATTCCCTCTCTAATATGATTATATTCTTCTATTTTTCCACCGTCTCTTCGCTAGTGTGAGACTAAAACCCTATCGTAGCCGCTCATTGGTGGGGCATCTATGACATGAACACCATATGGATGTACTGCCCTTTATAATATCGAGCTGTAATTGCATGAAAAAGTAGTTTTTTCCAAACTTTAGAGCCATTTTGAGGGTCCAAACGGCCTTTTCTAGGGCCAGGACTTACCGCACGTGTACTGGGGTGTGTGCGCGTATGTAAATTTTTCCAGATGGCTAGAATTAGAGGTCCTGGTAGCCTAGTTTCCCGAGGGCTTTCCAACGCCACTGAAACCGGCTCAATCGGAGCTCGTTCTCATCCGCGTTGATAGTCCCTATCAATTCCCACTCTAGAATGATTATATTCTTCTATTTTTCCACTGTCTCTTCGCTAGTGTGAGACTAACACCCTATCGTAGCCGCTCATTGGTGGGGCGTCTATGACCTGAAAACCATATGGACGTACTGCCCTTTATAATATCGAGTTGTAATTGCACAAAAAAGTAGTTTTTTCCAGACTTTAGAGTCTTGTTGAGGGTCAAAACGGTCTTTTCTGGGGCCGGGACTTACCGCACATGTGCTGGGGTGTGTGCGCATATGTAAATTTTTCCAGATAGCTAGAATTTGAAGTCCTGGTAGCCTAGTTTCCCGAGGGCTTTCCAACGCCACTGAAACCGGCTCAATCGGAGCTCGTTCTCATCCGCGTTGATAGTCCCTAACAATTCCCTCTCTAAAATGATTATATTCTTCTATTTTTCAACCGTCTCTTTGCTAGTGTGAGACTAACACCCTATCGTAGCCGCTCATTGGTGGGGCGTCTATGACCTGAAGACCATATGGACGTACTGCCCTTTATAATATCGAGCTGTAATTGCATGAAAAAGTAGTTTTTTCCAGACTTTAGAGCCATTTTGAGGGTCGAAACGGCCTTTTCTGGGGCCGGGACTTACCGCACGTGTGCTGGGGTGTGTGCGCGTATGTAAATTTTTCTAGATCGCTAGAATTAGAAGTCCTGGTAGCCTAGTTTCCCGAGGGCTTTCCAACGCCACTGAAACCGGCTCAATCGGAGCTCGTTCTCATCTGCGTTGATAGTCCCTAACAATTCCCTCTCTAAAATGATTATATTCTTCTATTTTACCACCGTCTCTTCGCTAGTGTGAGACTAACACCCGATCGTAGCCGCTCATTGGTGGGGCGTCTATGACCTGAAGACCATATGGACGTATTACCCATTATAATATCGAGCTCTAATTGCATGAAAAAGTAGTTTTTTCCAGACTTTAGAGCCTTTTTGAGGGTCCAGACGGCCTTTTCTGGGGCCGGAACTTACCGCACGTGTGCTGGGGTGTGTGCGCACATGTAAATTTTTCCAGATCGCTAGAATTAGAAGTCCTGGTAGCCTAGTTTCCCCAGGGTTTTCCAACGCCACTGAAACCGGCTCAATCGGAGCTCGTTCTCATCCGCGTTGATAGTCCCTATCAATTCCCTCTCTAAAATGATTATATTCTTCTATTTTTCCACCGTCTCTTCGCTAGTGTGAGACTAACACCCTATCGTAGCCGCTCATTGGTGGGGCGTCTATGACCTGAAGACCATATGGACGTACTGCCCTTTATAATATCGAGCTGTAATTGCATGAAAAAGTAGTTTTTTCCAGACTTTAGAGCCTTTTTGAGGGTCGAAACGGCCTTTTCTGGTGCCGGGACTTACCGCACGTGTGCTGGGGTGTGTGCGCGTATGTAAATTTTTCCAGATCGCTAGAATTAGAAGTCCTGGTAGCCTAGTTTCCCGAGGGCTTTCCAACGCCACTGAAACCGGCTCAATCAGAGCTCGTTCTCATCCGCGTTGATAGTCCCTAACAATTCCCTCTCTAAAATGATTATATTCTTCTATTTTTCCACCGTCTCTTCGCTAGTGTGAGACTAACACCCTACCGTAGCCGCTCATTGGTGGGGCCTCTATAACCTGAAGACCATATGGACGTACTGCCCATTATAATATCGAGCTGTAATTGCATGAAAATGTAGTTTTTTCCAGACTTTAGATCCTTTTTGAGGGTCCAAACGGCCTTTTCTGGGGCCGGGTCTTACCGCACGTGTGCTGGGGTGTGTGCGCTTATGTAAATTTTTCCAGATCGCTAGAATTAGAAGTCTTGGTAGCCTAGTTTCCCGAGGGCTTTCCAACGCCACTGAAACCGGCTCAATTGGAGCTCGTTCTCATCCGCGTTGATAGTCCCTAACAATTCCCTCTCTAAAATGATTATATTCTTCTATTTTTCCACCGTCTCTTCGCTAGTGTGAGACTAAAACCCTATCGTAGCCGCTCATTGGTGGGGCATCTATGACATGAACACCATATGGATGTACTGCCCTTTATAATATCGAGCTGTAATTGCATGAAAAAGTAGTTTTTTCCAGACTTTAGAGCCTTTTTGAGGGTCCAAACGGCCTTTTCTAGGGCCAGGACTTACCGCACGTGTACTGGGGTGTGTGCGCGTATGTAAATTTTTCCAGATGGCTAGAATTAGAGGTCCTGGTAGCCTAGTTTCCCGAGGGCTTTCCAACGCCACTGAAACCGGCTCAATCGGAGCTCGTTCTCATCCGCGTTGATAGTCCCTATCAATTCCCACTCTAGAATGATTATATTCTTCTATTTTTCCACTGTCTCTTCGCTAGTGTGAGACTAACACCCTATCGTAGCCACTCATTGGTGGGGCGTCTACGACCTGAAGACCATATGGACGTACTGCCCTTTATAATATCGAGTTGTAATTGCACAAAAAAGTAGTTTTTTCCAGACTTTAGAGCCTTGTTGAGGGTCAAAACGGTCTTTTCTGGGGCCGGGACTTACCGCACGTGTGCTGGGGTGTGTGCGCATATGTAAATTTTTCCAGATAGCTAGAATTTGAAGTCCTGGTAGCCTAGTTTCCCGAGGGCTTTCCAACGCCACTGAAACCGGCTCAATCGGAGCTCGTTCTCATCCGCGTTGATAGTCCCTAACAATTCCCTCTCTAAAATGATTATATTCTTCTATTTTTCAACCGTCTCTTTGCTAGTGTGAGACTAACACCCTATCGTAGCTGCTCATTGGTGGGGCGTCTATGACCTGAAGACCATATGGACGTACTGCCCTTTATAATATCGAGCTGTATTTGCATGAAAAAGTAGTTTTTTCCAGACTTTAGAGCCATTTTGAGGGTCGAAACGGCCTTTTCTGGGGCCGGGACTTACCGCACATGTGCTGGGGTGTGTGCGCGTATGTAAATTTTTCTAGATCGCTAGAATTAGAAGTCCTGGTAGCCTAGTTTCCCGAGGGCTTTCCAACGCCACTGAAACCGGCTCAATCGGAGCTCGTTCTCATCTGCGTTGCTAGTCCCTAACAATTCCCTCTCTAAAATGATTATATTCTTCTATTTTACCACCGTCTCTTCGCTAGTGTGAGACTAACACCCTATCGTAGCCGCTCATTGGTGGGGCGTCTATGACCTGAAGACCATATGGACGTATTACCCTTTATAATATCGAGCTCTAATTGCATGAAAAAGTAGTTTTTTTCCAGACTTTAGAGCCTTTTTGAGGGTCCAAACGGCCTTTTCTGGGGCCGAAACTTACCGCACGTGTGCTGGGGTGTGTGCGCATATGTAAATTTTTCCAGATCGCTAGAATTAGAAGTCCTGGTAGCCTAGTTTCCCCAAGGTTTTCCAACGCCACTGAAACCGGCTCAATCGGAGCTGGTTCTCATCCGCGTTGATAGTCCCTATCAATTCCCTCTCTAAAATGATTATATTCTTCTATTTTTCCACCGTCTCTTCGCTAGTGTGAGACTAACACCCTATCGTAGCCGCTCATTGGTGGGGCGTCTATGACCTGAAGACCATATGGACGTACTGCCCTTTATAATATCGAGCTGTAATTGCATGAAAAAGTAGTTTTTTCCAGACTTTAGAGCCTTTTTGAGGGTCGAAACGGCCTTTTCTGGGGCCGGGACTTACCGCACATGTGCTGGGGTGTGTGCGCGTATGTAAATTTTTCCAGATCGCTAGAATTAGAAGTCCTAGTAGCCTAGTTTCCCGAGGGCTTTCCAACGCCACTGAAACCGGCTCAATCAGAGCTCGTTCTCATCCGCGTTGATAGTCCCTAACAATTCCCTCTCTAAAATGATTATATTCTTCTATTTTTCCACCGTCTCTTCGCTAGTGTGAGACTACCACCCTACCGTAGCCGCTCATTGGTGGGGCCTCTATAACCTGAAGACCATATGGACGTACTGCCCATTATAATATCGAGCTGTAATTGCATGAAAATGTAGTTTTTTCCAGACTTTAGATCCTTTTTGAGGGTCCAAACGGCCTTTTCTGGGGCCGGGACTTACCGCACGTGTGCTGGGGTGTGTGCGCTTATGTAAATTTTTCCAGATCGCTAGAATTAGAAGTCTTGGTAGCCTAGTTTCCCGAGGGCTTTCCAACGCCACTGAAACCGGCTCAATTGGAGCTCGTTCTCATCCGCGTTGATAGTCCCTAACAATTCCCTCTCTAAAATGATTATATTCTTCTATTTTTCCACCGTCTCTTCGCTAGTGTGAGACTAAAACCCTATCGTAGCCGCTCATTGGTGGGGCATCTATGACATGAACACCATATGGATGTACTGCCCTTTATAATATCGAGCTGTAATTGCATGAAAAAGTAGTTTTTTCCAGACTTTAGAGCCTTTTTGAGGGTCCAAACGGCCTTTTCTAGGGCCAGGACTTACCGCACGTGTACTGGGGTGTGTGCGCGTATGTAAATTTTTCCAGATGGCTAGAATTAGAGGTCCTGGTAGCCTAGTTTCCCGAGGGCTTTCCAACGCCACTGAAACCGGCTCAATCGGAGCTCGTTCTCATCCGCGTTGATAGTCCCTATCAATTCCCACTCTAGAATGATTATATTCTTCTATTTTTCCACTGTCTCTTCGCTAGTGTGAGACTAACACCCTATCGTAGCCGCTCATTGGTGGGGCGTCTACGACCTGAAGACCATATGGACGTACTGCCCTTTATAATCTCGAGTTGTAATTGCACAAAAAAGTAGTTTTTTCCAGACTTTAGAGCCTTGTTGAGGGTCAAAACGGTCTTTTCTGGGGCCGGGACTTACCGCACGTGTGCTGGGGTGTGTGCGCATATGTAAATTTTTCCAGATAGCTAGAATTTGAAGTCCTGGTAGCCTAGTTTCCCGAGGGCTTTCCAACGCCACTGAAACCGGCTCAATCGGAGCTCGTTCTCATCCGCGTTGATAGTCCCTAACAATTCCCTCTCTAAAATGATTATATTCTTCTATTTTTCAACCGTCTCTTTGCTAGTGTGAGACTAACACCCTATCGTAGCTGCTCATTGGTGGGGCGTCTATGACCTGAAGACCATATGGACGTACTGCCCTTTATAATATCGAGCTGTATTTGCATGAAAAAGTAGTTTTTTCCAGACTTTAGAGCCATTTTGAGGGTCGAAACGGCCTTTTCTGGGGCCGGGACTTACCGCACATGTGCTGGGGTGTGTGCGCGTATGTAAATTTTTCTAGATCGCTAGAATTAGAAGTCCTGGTAGCCTAGTTTCCCGAGGGCTTTCCAACGCCACTGAAACCGGCTCAATCGGAGCTCGTTCTCATCTGCGTTGCTAGTCCCTAACAATTCCCTCTCTAAAATGATTATATTCTTCTATTTTACCACCGTCTCTTCGCTAGTGTGAGACTAACACCCTATCGTAGCCGCTCATTGGTGGGGCGTCTATGACCTGAAGACCATATGGACGTATTACCCTTTATAATATCGAGCTCTAATTGCATGAAAAAGTAGTTTTTTTCCAGACTTTAGAGCCTTTTTGAGGGTCCAAACGGCCTTTTCTGGGGCCGAAACTTACCGCACGTGTGCTGGGGTGTGTGCGCATATGTAAATTTTTCCAGATCGCTAGAATTAGAAGTCCTGGTAGCCTAGTTTCCCCAAGGTTTTCCAACGCCACTGAAACCGGCTCAATCGGAGCTGGTTCTCATCCGCGTTGATAGTCCCTATCAATTCCCTCTCTAAAATGATTATATTCTTCTATTTTTCCACCGTCTCTTCGCTAGTGTGAGACTAACACCCTATCGTAGCCGCTCATTGGTGGGGCGTCTATGACCTGAAGACCATATGGACGTACTGCCCTTTATAATATCGAGCTGTAATTGCATGAAAAAGTAGTTTTTTCCAGACTTTAGAGCCTTTTTGAGGGTCGAAACGGCCTTTTCTGGGGCCGGGACTTACCGCACATGTGCTGGGGTGTGTGCGCGTATGTAAATTTTTCCAGATCGCTAGAATTAGAAGTCCTAGTAGCCTAGTTTCCCGAGGGCTTTCCAACGCCACTGAAACCGGCTCAATCAGAGCTCGTTCTCATCCGCGTTGATAGTCCCTAACAATTCCCTCTCTAAAATGATTATATTCTTCTATTTTTCCACCGTCTCTTCGCTAGTGTGAGACTACCACCCTACCGTAGCCGCTCATTGGTGGGGCCTCTATAACCTGAAGACCATATGGACGTACTGCCCATTATAATATCGAGCTGTAATTGCATGAAAATGTAGTTTTTTCCAGACTTTAGATCCTTTTTGAGGGTCCAAACGGCCTTTTCTGGGGCCGGGACTTACCGCACGTGTGCTGGGGTGTGTGCGCTTATGTAAATTTTTCCAGATCGCTAGAATTAGAAGTCTTGGTAGCCTAGTTTCCCGAGGGCTTTCCAACGCCACTGAAACCGGCTCAATTGGAGCTCGTTCTCATCCGCGTTGATAGTCCCTAACAATTCCCTCTCTAAAATGATTATATTCTTCTATTTTTCCACCGTCTCTTCGCTAGTGTGAGACTAAAACCCTATCGTAGCCGCTCATTGGTGGGGCATCTATGACATGAACACCATATGGATGTACTGCCCTTTATAATATCGAGCTGTAATTGCATGAAAAAGTAGTTTTTTCCAGACTTTAGAGCCTTTTTGAGGGTCCAAACGGCCTTTTCTAGGGCCAGGACTTACCGCACGTGTACTGGGGTGTGTGCGCGTATGTAAATTTTTCCAGATGGCTAGAATTAGAGGTCCTGGTAGCCTAGTTTCCCGAGGGCTTTCCAACGCCACTGAAACCGGCTCAATCGGAGCTCGTTCTCATCCGCGTTGATAGTCCCTATCAATTCCCACTCTAGAATGATTATATTCTTCTATTTTTCCACTGTCTCTTCGCTAGTGTGAGACTAACACCCTATCGTAGCCGCTCATTGGTGGGGCGTCTACGACCTGAAGACCATATGGACGTACTGCCCTTTATAATATCGAGTTGTAATTGCACAAAAAAGTAGTTTTTTCCAGACTTTAGAGCCTTGTTGAGGGTCAAAACGGTCTTTTCTGGGGCCGGGACTTACCGCACGTGTGCTGGGGTGTGTGCGCATATGTAAATTTTTCCAGATAGCTAGAATTTGAAGTCCTGGTAGCCTAGTTTCCCGAGGGCTTTCCAACGCCACTGAAACCGGCTCAATCGGAGCTCGTTCTCATCCGCGTTGATAGTCCCTAACAATTCCCTCTCTAAAATGATTATATTCTACTATTTTTCAACCGTCTCTTTGCTAGTGTGAGACTAACACCCTATCGTAGCTGCTCATTGGTGGGGCGTCTATGACCTGAAGACCATATGGACGTACTGCCCTTTATAATATCGAGCTGTATTTGCATGAAAAAGTAGTTTTTTCCAGACTTTAGAGCCATTTTGAGGGTCGAAACGGCCTTTTCTGGGGCCGGGACTTACCGCACGTGTGCTGGGGTGTGTGCGCGTATGTAAATTTTTCTAGATCGCTAGAATTAGAAGTCCTGGTAGCCTAGTTTCCCGAGGGCTTTCCAACGCCACTGAAACCGGCTCAATCGGAGCTCGTTCTCTTCTGCGTTGCTAGTCCCTAACAATTCCCTCTCTAAAATGATTATATTCTTCTATTTTACCACCGTCTCTTCGCTAGTGTGAGACTAACACCCTATCGTAGCCGCTCATTGGTGGGGCGTCTATGACCTGAAGACCATATGGACGTATTACCCTTTATAATATCGAGCTCTAATTGCATGAAAAAGTAGTTTTTTTCCAGACTTTAGAGCCTTTTTGAGGGTCCAAACGGCCTTTTCTGGGGCCGAAACTTATTGCACGTGTGCTGGGGTGTGTGCGCATATGTAAATTTTTCCAGATCGCTAGAATTAGAAGTCCTGGTAGCCTAGTTTCCCCAAGGTTTTCCAACGCCACTGAAACCGGCTCAATCGGAGCTGGTTCTCATCCGCGTTGATAGTCCCTATCAATTCCCTCTCTAAAATGATTATATTCTTCTATTTTTCCACCGTCTCTTCGCTAGTGTGAGACTAACACCCTATCGTAGCCGCTCATTGGTGGGGCGTCTATGACCTGAAGACCATATGGACGTACTGCCCTTTATAATATCGAGCTGTAATTGCATGAAAAAGTAGTTTTTTCCAGACTTTAGAGCCTTTTTGAGGGTCGAAACGGCCTTTTCTGGGGCCGGGACTTACCGCACATGTGCTGGGGTGTGTGCGCGTATGTAAATTTTTCCAGATCGCTAGAATTAGAAGTCCTAGTAGCCTAGTTTCCCGAGGGCTTTCCAACGCCACTGAAACCGGCTCAATCAGAGCTCGTTCTCATCCACGTTGATAGTCCCTAACAATTCCCTCTCTAAAATGATTATATTCTTCTATTTTTCCACCGTCTCTTCGCTAGTGTGAGACTACCACCCTACCGTAGCCGCTCATTGGTGGGGCCTCTATAACCTGAAGACCATATGGACGTACTGCCCATTATAATATCGAGCTGTAATTGCATGAAAATGTAGTTTTTTCCAGACTTTAGATCCTTTTTGAGGGTCCAAACGGCCTTTTCTGGGGCCGGGACTTACCGCACGTGTGCTGGGGTGTGTGCGCTTATGTAAATTTTTCCAGATCGCTAGAATTAGAAGTCCTGGTAGCCTAGTTTCCCCAGGGTTTTCCAACGCCACTGAAACCGGCTCAATTGGAGCTCGTTCTCATCCGCGTTGATAGTCCCTATCAGTTCCCTCTCTAGAATGATTATATTCTTCTATTTTTCCATCGTCTCTTCACTAGTGTGAGACTAACACACTATCGTAGCCGCTCATTGGTGGGGCGTCTATGACATGAACACCATATGGACGTACTGCCCTTTATAGTATCGAGCTGTAATTGCACAAAAAAGTAGTTTTTTCCAGACGTTAGAGCCTTTTTGAGTGTCCAAACAGCCTTTTCAGGGGCCGGGACTTACCGCACGTGTGCTGGGGTGTGTGCGCATATGTAAATTTTTCCAGATCGCTAGAATTAGAAGTCCTGGTAGCCTAGTTTCCCCAGGGTTTTCCAACGCCACTGAAACCGGCTCAATCGGAGCTGGTTCTCATCCGCGTTGATAGTTCCTATCAATTCCCTCTCTAAAATGATTATATTCTTCTATTTTTCCACCGTCTCTTCGCTAGTGTGAGACTAACACCTTATCGTAGCCGCTCATTGGTGGGGCGTCTATGACCTGAAGACCATATGGACGTACTGCCCTTTATAATATCGAGCTGTAATTGCATGAAAACGTAGTTTTTTCCAGACTTTAGAGCCTTTTTGAGGGTCGAAACGGCCTTTTCTGGGGCCAGGACTTAACGCACGTGTGCTGGGGTGTGTGCGCGTATGTAAATTTTTCCAGATCGCTAGAATTAGAAGTCCTGGTAGCCTAGTTTCCCGAGGGCTTTCTAACGCCACTGAAACTGGCTCAATCAGAGCTCGTTCTCATCCGCGTTGATAGTCCCTAACAATTCCCTCTCTAAAATGATTATATTCTTCTATTTTTCCACTGTCTCTTCGCTAGTGTGAGACTAAAACCCTATCGTAGCCGCTCATTGGGTGGGGCATCTATGACATGAACACCATATGGACGTACTGCCCTTTATAATATCGAGCTGTAATTGCATGAAAAAGTAGTTTTTTCCAGACTTTAGAGCCTTGTTGAGTGTCAAAACGGTCTTTTCTGGGGCCGGGACTTACCGCACGTGTGCTGGGGTGTGTGCGCATATGTAAATTTTTCCAGATAGCTAGAATTAGAAGTCCTGGTAGCCTAGTTTCCCAAGGGCTTTCCAACGCCACTGAAACCGGCTCAATCGGAGCTCGTTCTCATCCGCGTTGATAATCCCTAACAATTACCTCTCTAAAATGATTATATTCTTCTATTTTAGCACCGTCTCTTCGCTAGTGTGAGACTAACACCCTATCGTAGCCGCTCATTAGTGGGGCGTCTATGACCTGAAGACCATATGGACGTACTGCCCATTATAATATCGAGCTGTAATTGCATGAAAAAGTAGTTTTTTCCAGACTTTAGAGCCTTTTTGAGGGTCGAAACGGCCTTTTCTGGGGCCGGGACTTACCACACGTGTGCTGGGGTGTGTGCGCGTATGTAAATTTTTCCAGATCGCTAGAATTAGAAGTCCTGGTAGCCTAGTTTCCCGAGGGCTTTCCAACGCCACTGAAACCGGCTCAATCAGAGCTCGTTCTCATCCGCGTTGATAGTCCCTAACAATTCCCTCTCTAAAATGATTACATTCTTCTATTTGTCCACCGTCTCTTCGCTAGTGTGAGACTAACACCCTACCGTAGCCACTCATTGGTGGGGCCTCTATAACCTGAAGACCATATGGACGTACTGCCCATTATAATATCGAGCTGTAATTGCATGAAAAAGTAGTTTTTTCCAGACTTTAGAGCCTTTTTGAGGGTCCAAACGGCCTTTTCTGGGGCCGGGACTTACCGCACGTGTGTTGGGGTGTGTGCGCGTATGTAAATTTTTTCAGATCGCTAGAATTAGAAGTCCTGGTAGCCTAGTTTCCCGAGGGCTTTCCAACGCCACTGAAACCGGCTCAATTGGAGCTCGTTCTCATCCGCGTTGATAGTCCCTATCAGTTCCCTCTCTCGAATGATTATATTCTTCTATTTTTCCACCGTCTCTTCGCTAGTGTGAGACTAACATACTATCGTAGCCGCTCATTGGTGGGGCGTCTATGACCTGAAGACCATATGGACGTACTGCCCTTTATAATATCGAGCTGTAATTGCACAAAAAAGTAGTTTTTTCCAGACATTAGAGCCTTTTTGAGGGTCCAAACGGCCTTTTCTGGGGCCGGGACTTACCGCACGTGTGCTGGGGTGTGTGCGCATATGGAAATTTTTCCAGATTGCTAGAATTAGAAGTCCTGGTAGCCTAGTTTCCCCAGGGTTTTCCAACGCCACTGAAACCGGCTCAATCGAAGCTCGTTCTCATCCGCGTTGATAGTCCCTATCAATTCCCTCTCTAAAATGATTATATTCTTCTATTTTTCCACCATCTCTTCGCTAGTGTGAGACTAACACCCTATTGTAGCCGCTCATTGGTGTGGCGTCTATGACCTGAAGACCATATGGACGTACTACCCTTTATAATATCGAGCTGTAATTGCACAAAAAAGTAGTTTTTTGCAGACTTTAGAGCCTTTTTGAGGGTCGAAACGGCCTTTTCTGCGGTCGGGACTTACCGCATGTGTGCTGGGGTGTGTGCGCGTATGTAAATTTTTCCAGATCGCTAGAATTAGAAGTCCTGGTAGCCTAGTTTCCCGAGGGCTTTCCAACGCCACTGAAACCGGCTCAATCGGAGCTCGTTCCCATCCGCGTTGATAGTCCCTAACAATTCCCTCTCTAAAATGATTATATTCTTCTATTTTTCCACCGTCTCTTCGCTAGTGTGAGACTAACACCCTATCATAGCCGCTCATTGGTGGGGCGTCTATGACCTGAAAACTATATGGACGTACTGCCCTTTATAATATCGAGCTGTAATTGCATGAAAAAGTAGTTTTTTCCAGACTTTAGAGCCTTTTTGAGGGTCCGAACGGCTTTTTCTGGGGCCGGGACTTACCGCATGTGTGCTAGGGTGTGTGCGCGTATGTAAATTTTTCCAGATCGCTAGAATTAGAGGTCCTGATAGCCTAATTTCCCGAGAGCTTTCCAACGCCACAAAAACCGGCTCAATCGGAACTCGTTCTCATTCGCGTTGATAGTACCTATCAATTCCCTCTCTAGAATGATTATATTCTTCTATTTTTCCACCGTCTCTTCGCTAGTGTGAGACTAACACCCTACCGTAGCCGCTCATTGTTGGGGCCTCTATGACCTGAAGACCATATGGACGTACTGCCCATTATAATATCGAGTTGTAATTGCATGAAAAAGTAGTTTTTTCCAGACTTTAGAGCCTTTTTGAGGGTCCAAACGGCCTTTTCTGGGGCCGGGACTTACCGCACGTGTGCTGGGGTGTGTGCGCGTTTGTAAATTTTTCCAGATCACTAGAATTAGAAGTCCTGGTAGCCTAGTTTCCCGAGGGCTTTCCAACGCCACTGAAACCGGCTCAATCGGAGCTCGTTCTCTTCCGCGTTGATAGTCCCTATCAATTCCCTCTATAAAATGATTATATTCTTCTATTTTTCCACCGTCTCTTCGCTAGTATGAGACTAACACAATATCGTAGCCACTCAGTGTTGGGGCCTCTATGACCTGAAGACCATATGGACGTACTGCCCTTTATAATATCGAGCTGTAATTGCATGAAAAAGTAGTTTTTTCCAGACTTTAGAGCCTTTTTGAGGGTCCAAACGGCCTTTTCTGGGGCCGGGACTTACCGCACGTGTGCTGGGGTGTGTGCGCGTATGTAAATTTTTCCAGATCGCTAGAATCAGAAGTCCTGGTATCCTAGTTTCTCGAGGGCTTTCCAACGCCACTGAAACCGGCTCAATCGGAGCTCGTTCTCATCCGCGTTGATAGTCCCTATCAATTCCCTCTATAAAATGATTATATTCTTCTATTTTTCCACCGTCTCTTCGCTAGTATGAGACTAACACAATATCGCAGCCACTCAGTGGTGGGGCCTCTATGACCTGAAGACCATATGGACGTACTGCCCTTTATAATATCGAGCTGTAATTGCATGAAAAAGTAGTTTTTTCCAGACTTTAGAGCCTTTTTGAGGGTCGAAACGGCCTTTTCTGGGGCCGGGACTTCCCGCACGTGTGCTGGGGTGTGTGCGCGTATGTAAATTTTTCCAGATCGCTAGAATTATAAGTCCTGGTAGCCTAGTTTCCCGAGGGCTTTCTAACGCCATTGAAACTGGCTCAATCAGAGCTCGTTCTCATCCGCGTTGATAGTCCCTAACAATTCCTTCTCTAAAATGATTATATTCTTCTATTTTTCCACCGTCTCTTCGCTAGTGTGAGACTAAAACCCTGTCGTAGCCGCTCATTGGGTGGGGCATCTATGACATGAACACCATATGGACGTACTGCCCTTTATAATATCGAGCTGTAATTGCATGAAAAAGTAGTTTTTTCCAGACTTTAGAGCCTTGTTGAGGGTCAAAACGGTCTTTTCAGGGGCCGAGACTTACCGCACGTGTGCTGGGGTGTGTGCGCATATGTAAATTTTTCCAGATAGCTAGAATTAGAAGTCCTGGTAGCCTAGTTTCCCGAGGGCTTTCCAACGCCACTGAAACCGGCTCAATCGGAGCTCGTTCTCATCCGCGTTGATAATCCCTAACAATTCCCTCTCTAAAATGATTATATTCTTCTATTTTTCAACCGTCTCTTTGCTAGTGTGAGACTAACACCCTATCGTAGCCGCTCATTGGTGGGGCGTCTATGACCTGAAGACCATATGGACGTACTGTCCTTTATAATATCGAGCTGTAATTGCACAAAAAAGTAATTTTTTCTAGACTTTAGAGCCTTTTTGAGGGTCGAAACGGCCTTTTCTGGGGCCGGGACTTACCGCACGTGTGCTGGGGTGTGTGCGCGTATGTAAATTTTTCCAGATCGCTAGAATTAGAAGTCCTGGTAGCCTAGTTTCCCGAGGGCTTTCCAACGCCACTGAAACCGGCTCAATCAGAGCTCGTTCTCATCCGCGTTGATAGTCCCTAACAATTCCCTCTCTAAAATGATTACATTCTTCTATTTGTCCACCGTCTCTTCGCTAGTGTGAGACTAACACCCTACCGTAGCCGCTCATTGGTGGGGCCTCTATAACCTGAAGACCATATGGACGTACTGCCCATTATAATATCGAGCTGTAATTGCATGAAAAAGTAGTTTTTTCCAAACTTTAGAGCCTTTTTGAGGGTCCAAACGGCCTTTTCTGGGGCCGGGACTTACCGCACGTGTGTTGGGGTGTGTGCGCGTATGTAAATTTTTTCAGATCGCTAGAATTAGAAGTCCTGGTAGCCTAGTTTCCCGAGGGCTTTCCAACGCCACTGAAACCGGCTCAATTGGAGCTCGTTCTCATCCGCGTTGATAGTCCCTATCAGTTCCCTCTCTAGAATGATTATATTCTTCTATTTTTCCACCGTCTCTTCGCTAGTGTGAGACTAACATACTATCGTAGCCGCTCATTGGTGGGGCTTCTATGACCTGAAGACCATATGGACGTACTGCCCTTTATAATATCGAGCTGTAATTGCACAAAAAAGTAGTTTTTTCCAGACATTAGAGCCTTTTTGAGGGTCCAAACGGCCTTTTCTGGGGCCGGGACTTACCGCACGTGTGCTGGGGTGTGTGCGCATATGGAAATTTTTCCAGATTGCTAGAATTAGAAGTCCTGGTAGCCTAGTTTCCCCAGGGTTTTCCAACGCCACTGAAACCGGCTCAATCGAAGCTCGTTCTCATCCGCGTTGATAGTCCCTATCAATTCCCTCTCTAAAATGATTATATTCTTCTATTTTTCCACCATCTCTTCGCTAGTGTGAGACTAACACCCTATTGTAGCCGCTCATTGGTGTGGCGTCTATGACCTGAAGACCATATGGACGTACTGCCCTTTATAATATCGAGCTGTAATTGCATGAAAAAGTAGTTTTTTCCAGACTTTAGAGCCTTTTTGAGGGTCGAAACGGCCTTTTCCGCGGTCGGGACTTACCGCATGTGTGCTGGGGTGTGTGCGCGTATGTAAATTTTTCCAGATCGCTAGAATTAGAAGTCCTGGTAGCCTAGTTTCCCGAGGGCTTTCCAACGCCACTGAAACCGGCTCAATCGGAGCTCGTTCCCATCCGCGTTGATAGTCCCTAACAATTCCCTCTCTAAAATGATTATATTCTTCTATTTTTCCACCGTCTCTTCGCTAGTGTGAGACTAACGCCCTATCATAGCCGCTCATTGGTGGGGCGTCTATGACCTGAAAACTATATGGACGTACTGCCCTTTATAATATCGAGCTGTAATTGCATGAAAAAGTAGTTTTTTCCAGACTTTAGAGCCTTTTTGAGGGTCCGAACGGCTTTTTCTGGGGCCGGGACTTACCGCACGTGTGCTAGGGTGTGTGCGCGAATGTAAATTTTTCCAGATCGCTAGAATTAGAGGTCCTGATAGCCTAATTTCCCGAGAGCTTTCCAACGCCACAAAAACCGGCTCAATCGGAACTCGTTCTCATTCCCGTTGATAGTACCTATCAATTCCCTCTCTAGAATGATTATATTCTTCTATTTTTCCACCGTCTCTTCGCTAGTGTGAGACTAACACCCTACCGTAGCCGCTCATTGCTGGGGCCTCTATGACCTGAATTCCATATGGACGTACTGCCCATTATAATATCGAGTTGTAATTGCATGAAAAAGTAGTTTTTTCCAGACTTTAGAGCCTTTTTGAGGGTCCAAACGGCCTTTTCTGGGGCCGGGACTTACCGCACGTGTGCTGGGGTGTGTGCGCGTTTGTAAATTTTTCCAGATCACTAGAATTAGAAGTCCTGGTAGCCTAGTTTCCCGAGGGCTTTCCAACGCCACTGAAACCGGCTCAATCGGAGCTCGTTCTCTTCCGCGTTGATAGTCCCTATCAATTCCCTCTATAAAATGATTATATTCTTCTATTTTTCCACCGTCTCTTCGCTAGTATGAGACTAACACAATATCGTAGCCACTCAGTGTTGGGGCCTCTATGACCTCAAGACCATATGGACGTACTGCCCTTTATAATATCGAGCTGTAATTGCATGAAAAAGTAGTTTTTTCCAGACTTTAGAGCCTTTTTGAGGGTCCAAACGGCCTTTTCTGGGGCCGGGACTTACCGCACGTGTGCTGGGGTGTGTGCGCGTATGTAAATTTTTCCAGATCGCTAGAATCCGAAGTCCTGGTATCCTAGTTTCTCGAGGGCTTTCCAACGCCACTGAAACCGGCTCAATCGGAGCTCGTTCTCATCCGCGTTGATAGTCCCTATCAATTCCCTCTATAAAATGATTATATTCTTCTATTTTTCCACCGTCTCTTCGCTAGTATGAGACTAACACAATATCGTAGCCACTCAGTGGTGGGGCCTCTATGACCTGAAGACCATATGGACGTACTGCCCTTTATAATATCGAGCTGTAATTGCATGAAAAAGTAGTTTTTTCCAGACTTTAGAGCCTTTTTGAGGGTCGAAACGGCCTTTTCAGGGGCCGGGACTTCCCGCACGTGTGCTGGGGTGTGTGCGCGTATGTAAATTTTTCCAGATCGCTAGAATTATAAGTCCTGGTAGCCTAGTTTCCCGAGGGCTTTCTAACGCCATTGAAACTGGCTCAATCAGAGCTCGTTCTCATCCGCGTTGATAGTCCCTAACAATTCCCTCTCTAAAATGATTATATTCTTCTATTTTTCCACCGTCTCTTCGCTAGTGTGAGACTAAAACCCTGTCGTAGCCGCTCATTGGGTGGGGCATCTATGACATGAACACCATATGGACGTACTGCCCTTTATAATATCGAGCTGTAATTGCATGAAAAAGTAGTTTTTTCCAGACTTTAGAGCCTTGTTGAGGGTCAAAACGGTCTTTTCAGGGGCCGAGACTTACCGCACGTGTGCTGGGGTGTGTGCGCATATGTAAATTTTTCCAGATAGCTAGAATTAGAAGTCCTGGTAGCCTAGTTTCCCGAGGGCTTTCCAACGCCACTGAAACCGGCTCAATCGGAGCTCGTTCTCATCCGCGTTGATAATCCCTAACAATTCCCTCTCTAAAATGATTATATTCTTCTATTTTTCAACCATCTCTTTGCTAGTGTCAGACTAACACCCTATCGTAGCCGCTCATTGGTGGGGCGTCTATGACCTGAAGACCATATGGATGTACTGCCCTTTATAATATCGAGCTCTAATTGCATGAAAAAGTAGTTTTTTCCAGACTTTAGAGCCTTTTTGAGGGTCGAAACGGCCTTTTCTGGGGCCGGGACTTACCGCACGTGTGCTGGGGTGTGTGCGCGTATGTAAATTTTTCCAGATAGCTAGAATTAGAAGTCCTGGTAGCCTAGTTTCCCGAGGGCTTTCCAACGCCACTGAAACCGGCTCAATCAGAGCTCGTTCTCATCCGCGTTGATAGTCCCTAACAATTCCCTCTCTAAAATGATTATATTCTTCTATTTTTCCACCGTCTCTTCGCTAGTGTGAGACTAACACCCTACCGTAGCCGCTCATTGGTGGGGCCTCTATAACCTGAAGACCATATGGATGTACTGCCCATTATAATATCGAGCTGTAATTGCATGAAAAAGTAGTTTTTTCCAGACTTTAGAGCCTTTTTGAGGGTCCAAACGGCCTTTTCTGGGGCCGGGACTTACCGCACGTGTGCTGGGGTGTGTGCGCGTATGTAAATTTTTTCAGATCGCTAGAATTAGAAGTCCTGGTAGCCTAGTTTCCCGAGGGCTTTCCAACGCCACTGAAACCGGCTCAATTGGAGCTCGTTCTCATCCGCGTTGATAGTCCCTATCAGTTCCCTCTCTAGAATGATTATATTCTTCTATTTTTCCACCGTCTCTTCGTTAGTGTGAGACTAACATACTATCGTAGCCGCTCATTGGTGGGGCGTCTATGACCTGAAGACCATATGGACGTACTGCCCTTTATAATATCGAGCTGTAATTGCACAAAAAAGTAGTTTGTTCCAGACATTAGAGCCTTTTTGAGGGTCCAAACGGCCTTTTCTGGGGCCGGGACTTACCGCACGTGTGCTGGGGTGTCTGCGCATATGGAAATTTTTCCAGATTGCTAGAATTAGATGTCCTGGTAGCCTAGTTTCCCCAGGGTTTTCCAACGCCACTGAAACCGGCTCAATCGGAGCTCGTTCTCATCCGCGTTGATAGTCCCTATCAATTCCCTCTCTAAAATGATTATATTCTTCTATTTTTTCCACCGTCTCTTCGCTAGTGTGAGACTAACACCCTATCGTAGCCGCTCATTGGTGTGGCGTCTATGACCTGAAGACCATATGGACGTACTGCCCTTTATAATATCGAGCTGTAATTGCATGAAAAAGTAGTTTTTTCCAGACTTTAGAGCCTTTTTGAGGGTCGAAACGGCCTTTTCTGGGGTCGGGACTTACCGCACGTGTGCTGGGGTGTGTGCGCGTATGTAAATTTTTCCAGATCGCTAGAATTAGAAGTCCTAGTAGCCTAGTTTCCTGAGGGCTTTCCAACGCCACTAAAACCGGCTCAATCGGAACTCGTTCTCATTCGCGTTGATAGTACCTATCAATTCCCTCTCTAGAATGATTATATTCTTCTATTTTTCCACCGTCTTTTCGCTAGTGTGAGACTAACACCCTACCGTAGCCGCTCATTGCTGGGGCCTCTATGACCTGAAGACCATATGGACGTACTGCCCATTATAATATCGAGTTGTAATTGCATGAAAAAGTAGTTTTTTCCAGACTTTAGAGCCTTTTTGAGGGTCCAAACGGCCTTTTCTGGGGCCGGGACTTACCGCACGTGTGCTGGGGTGTGTGCGCGTATGTAAATTTTTCCAGATCACTAGAATTAGAAGTCCTTGTAGCCTAGTTTCCCGAGGGCTTTCCAACGCCACTGAAACTCAATCGGAGCTCGTTCTCTTCCGCGTTGATAGTCCCTATCAATTCCCTCTCTAAAATGATTATATTCTTCTATTTTTCCACCGTCTCTTCGCTAGTATGAGACTAACACAATATCGTAGCCACTCAGTGGTGGGGCCTCTATGACCTGAAGACCATATGGACGTACTGCCCTTTATAATATCGAGCTGTAATTGCATGAAAAAGTAGTTTTTTCCAGACTTTAGAGCCTTTTTGAAGGTCCAAACGGCCTTTTCTGGGGCCGGGACTTACCGCACGTGTGCTGGGGTGTGTGCGCGTATGTAAATTTTTCTAGATCGCTAGAAACAGAAGTCCTGGTATCCTAGTTTCTCGAGGGCTTTCCAACGCCACTGAAACCGGCTAAATCGGAGCTCGTTCTCATCCGCGTTGATAGTCCCTATCAATTCCCTCTCTAGAATGATTATATTCTTCTATTTTTCCGCCGTCTCTTCGCTAGTGTGAGACTAACACCCTACCATAGCCGCTCATTGGTGGGGCCTCTATGACCTGAAGACCATATGGACGTACTGCCCATTATAATATCGAGCTGTAATTGCATGAAAAAGTAGTTTTTTCCAGACTTTAGAGCATTTTTGAGGGTCCAAACGGCCTTTTCTGGGGCCGGGACTTACCGCACGTGTGCTAGGGTGTGTGCGCATATGTAAATTTTTCCAGATCGCTAGAATTAGAGGTCCTGGTAGCCTAGTTTCCCGAGAGCTTTCCAACGCCACTGAAACCGGCTCAATCGGAACTCGTTCTCATTCGCGTTGATAGTACCTATCAATTCCCTCTCTAGAATGATTATATTCTTCTATTTTTCCACCGTCTCTTCGCTAGTGTGAGACTAACACCCTACCGTAGCCGCTCCTTGCTGGGGCCTCTATGACCTGAAGACCATATGGACGTACTACCCATTATAATATCGAGCTATAATTGCATGAAAAAGTAGTTTTTTCCAGACTTTAGAGCATTTTTGAGGGTCCAAACGGCCTTTTCTGGGGCCGGGACTTACCGCACGTGTGCTAGCGTGTGTGCGCATATGTAAATTTTTCCAGATCGCTAGAATTAGAGGTCCTGGTAGCCTAGTTTCCTGAGGGATTTCAAACGCCACTGAAACCGGCTCAATCGGAGCTCGTTCTCATCCGCGTTGATAGTACCTATCAATTCCCTCTCTAGAATGATTATATTCTTCTATTTTTCCACCATCTCTTCGGTAGTGTCAGACTAACACCCTACCGTAGCCGCTCATTGGTGGGGCCTCTATGACCTGAAGACCATATGGACGTACTACCCATTATAATATCGAGCGGTAATTGCATGAAAAAGTAGTTTTTTCCAGACTTTAGAGCCTTTTTGAGGGTCCAAACGGCCTTTTCTGGGGCCGAGACTTACCGCATGTGTGCTGGGGTGTGTGTGCGTATGTAAATTTTTCCAGATCGCTAGAATTAGAAGTCCTGGTAGCCTAGTTTCCCGAGGGCTTACCAACGCCACTGAAACCGGCTCAATCGGAGCTCGTTCTCATCCGCGTTGATAGTCCCTATCTATTCCCTCTCTAAAATGATTATATTCTTCTATTTTTCCACCGTCTCTTCGCTAGTATGAGACTAACACAATATCGTAGCCACTCAGTGGTGGGGCATCTATGACCTGAAGAAAATATGGACGTACTGCCCTTTATAATATCGAGCTGTAATTGCATGAAAAAGCAGTTTTTTCCAGACTTTAGAGCCTTTTTGTGGGTCCAAACGGACTTTTCTGGGGCCGGGACTTACCGCACATGTGCTGGGGTGTGTGCGCGTATGTAAATTTTTCCAGATCGCTAGAATCAGAAGTCCTGGTAGCCTAGTTTCTCGAGGGCTTTCCAACGCCACTGAAACCGGCTAAAATCGGAGCTCGTTCTCATCCGCGTTGATAGTCCCTATCAATTCCCTCTCTCGAATGATTATATTCTTCTATTTTTCCGCCGTCTCTTCGCTAGTGTGAGACTAACACCCTACCTTAGCCTCTCATTGGTGGGGCCTCTATGACCTAAAGACCATATGGACGTACTGCCCATTATAATATCGAGCTGTAATTGCATGAAAAAGTAGTTTTTTCTAGACTTTAGAGCCGTTTTGAGGGTCCAAACGGCCTTTTCTTGGGCCGGGACTTACCGCACGTGTGCTGGGGTGTGTGCGCGTATGTAAATTTTTCCAGATCGCTAGAATTAGAAGTCCTGGTAGCCTAGTTTCCTGAGGGATTTCGAAAGCCACTGAAACCGGCTCAATCGGAGCTCATTCTCATCCGCGTTGATAGCCCCTATCAATTCCCTCTCTAAAATGATTATATTCTTCTATTTTTCCACCGTCTCTTCGCTAGTGTGAGACTAACACCCTATCGTAGCCACTCAGTGGTGGGGCGTCTATGACCTGAAGACCATATGGACGTACTGCCCTTTATAATATCGAGCTGTAATTGCATGAAAAAGTAGTTTTTTCCAGACTTTAGAGCCTTTTTGAGGGTCCAAACGGCCTTTTCTGGGGTCGGGACTTACCGCACGTGTGCTGGGATGTGTGCGCGTATGTAAATTTTTCCAGATCGCTAGAATCAGAAGTCCTGGTAGCCTAGTTTCTCGAGGGCTTTCCAACGCCACTGAAACCGGCTCAATTGGAGCTCGTTCTCATCCGCGTTGATAGTCCCTATCAATTCCCTCTCTAGAATGATTATATTCTTCTATTTTTCCACCGTCTCTTCGCAAGTGTGAGACTAACACCCTACCGTAGCCGCTCATTGGTGGGGCCTCTATGACTTGAAGACCATATGGACGTACTGCCCATTATAATATGGAGCTGTAATTGCATGAAAAAGTAGTTTTTTCCAGACTTTAGAGCCTTTTTGAGGGTCCAAACGTCCTTTTCTGGGGCCGGGACTTACCGCACGTGTGCTGGGGTGTGTGCGCGTATGTAAATTTTTTTAGATCGCTAGAATTAGAAGTCCTGGTAGCCTAGTTTCCCGAGGGCTTTCCAATGCCACTGAAACCGGCTCAATCGGAGCTCGTTCTCATCCGCGTTTATAGTCCCTATCAATTCCCTCTCTAGAATGATTATATTCTTCTATTTTTCCACTGTCTTTTCGCTAGTGTGAGACTAACACCCTATCGTAGCTGCTCATTGGTGGGGCATCTACGACCTGAGGACCATATGGACGTACTGCCCTTTATAATATCGAGCTGTAATTGCACAAAAAAGTAGTTTTTTCCAGACTTTAGAGCCTTTTTGAGGATCCAAACGGCCTTTTCTGGGGCCGGCACTTACCACACGTGTGTTGGGGTGTGTGCGCATATGTAAATTTTTCCAGATCGCTAGAATTAGAAGTCCTGGTAGCCTAGTTTCCTGAGGGCTTTCCAACGCCACTGAAACCGGATCAATCGGCGCTCATTCTCATCCGCGTTGATAGTCCCTATCAATTCCCTCTCTAGAATGATTATATTCTTCTATTTCTCCACTGTCTCTTCGCCAGTGTGAGACTAACACCCTATCGTAGCCGCTCATTGGTGGGGCGTCTACGACTTGAAGACCATATGGACGTACTGCCCTTTATAATATCGAGCTGTAATTGCACAAAAAAGTAGTTTTTCCAGACTTTAGAGCCTTGTTGAGGGTCGAAACGGCGTTTTCTGGGGCCGGGACTTACCGCACGTGTGCTGGGGTGTGTGCGCATATGTAAATTTTTCCAGATCGCTAGAATTAGAAGTCCTGGTAGCCTTGTTTCCCGAGGGCTTTCCAACGCCACTGAAACCGGCTCAATCGGAGCTCGTTCTCATCCGCGTTGATAGTCCCTATCAATTCCCTCTCTAGAATGATTATATTCTTCTATTTTTCCACCGTCTCTTCGCTAGTGTGAGACTAACACCCTATCGTAGCCGCTCATTGGTGGGGCGTCTACGACCTGAAGACCATATGGACGTACTGCCCTTTATAATATCGAGCTATAATTGCACAAAAAATTAGTTTTTTCCAGACTTTAGAGCCTTTTTGAGGGTCCAAACGGCCTTTTCTGGGGCCGGGACTTACCGCACGTGTGGTGGGGTGTGTGCGCGTATGTAAATTTTTCTAGATCGCTAGAATTAGAAGTCCTGGTAGCCTAGTTTCCCCAGGGCTTTCCAACGCCACTGAAACCGGCTCAATCGGAGCTCGTTCTCATCCGCGTTGATAGTCCCTATCAATTCCCTCTCTAGAATGATTATATTCTTCTATTTTTCCACTGTCTCTTCGCTAGTGTGAGACTAACACCCTATCGTAGCCGCTCATTGGTGGGGCGTCTACGACCAAAAGACCATATGGACGTACTGCCCTTTATAATATTGAGCTATAATTGCACAAAAAAGTAGTTTTTTTGAGACTTTAGAGCCTTGTTGAGGGTCGAAACGGCCTTTTCTGGGGCCGGGACTTAGCGCACGTGTGCTGGGTTGTGTGCGCATATGTAAATTTTTCCAGATTGCTAGAATTAGAAGTCCTGGTAGCCTAGTTTCCCGAGGGCTTTCCAACGCCACGGAAACCGGCTCAATCGGAGCTCGTTCTCATCCGCGTTGATAGTCCCTAACAATTCCCTCTCTAAAATGATTATATTCTTCTATTTTTCCACCGTCTCTTTGCTAGTGTGAGACTAACACCCTACCGTAGCCGCTCATTGGTGGGGCGTCTATGACCTGAAGACCATATGGACGTACTGCCCTTTGTAATATCCAGTTGTAATTGCATGAAAAAGTAGTTTTTTCCAGACTTTAGAGCCTTTTTGAGGGTCGAAACGGCCTTTTCTGGGGCCGGGACTTACCGCACGTGTGCTGGGGTGTGTGCGCGTATGTAAATTTTCCAGATCGCTAGAATTAGAAGTCCTGGTAGCCTAGTTTCCCGAGGGCTTTCCAACGCCACTGAAACCGGCTCAATCGGAGCTCGTTCTCATCCGCGTTGATAGTCCATAACAATTCCCTCTCTAAAATGATTATATTCTTCTATTTTTCCACCGTCTCTTAGCTAGTGTGAGACTAACACCCTATCGTAGCCGCTCATTGGTGGGGCGTCTATATCCTGAAGACCATATGGACGTACCGCCCATTATAATATCGAGCTGTAATTGCATGAAAAAGTAGTTTTTTCCAGACTTTAGAGCCTTTTTGAGGGTCTAAACGGCCTTTTCTGGGGCCGGGACTTACCGCACGTGTGCTGGGGTGTGTGTGCGTATGTAAATTTTTCCAGATCGCTAGAATTAGAAGTCCTGGTAGCCTAGTTTCCCGAGGGCTTTCCAACGCCACTAAAACCGGCTCAATCGGAGCTCGTTCTCATCCGCGTTGATAGTCCCTATCAATTCCCTCTCTAGAATGATTATATTCTTCTATTTTTCCACTGTCTCTTCGCTAGTGTGAGACTAACACCCTATCGTAGCCGCTCATTGGTGGGGCGACTACGACCTGAAGACCATATGGACGTACTGCCCTTTATAATATCGAGCTGTAATTGCACAAAAAAGTAGTTTTTTCCAGACTTTACAGCCTTTTTGAGGGTCCAAACGGCCTTTTCTGGGGCCGGGACTTACCGCACGTGTGCTGGGTTGTGTGCGCATATGTAAATTTTTCCAGATTGCTAGAATTAGAAGTCCTGGTAGCCTAGTTTCCCGAGGGCTTTCCAACGCCACGGAAACCGGCTCAATCGGAGCTCGTTCTCATCCGCGTTGATAGTCCCTAACAATTCCCTCTCTAAAATGATTATATTCTTCTATTTTTCCACCGTCTCTTTGCTAGTGTGAGACTAACACCCTACCGTAGCCGCTCATTGGTGGGGCGTCTATGACCTGAAGACCATATGGACGTACTGCCCTTTGTAATATCGAGTTGTAATTGCATGAAAAAGTAGTTTTTTCCAGACTTTAGAGCCTTTTTGAGGGTCGAAACGGCCTTTTCTGGGGCCGGGACTTACCGCACGTGAGCTGGGGTGTGTGCGCGTATGTAAATTTTCCAGATCGCTAGAATTAGAAGTCCTGGTAGCCTAGTTTCCCGAGGGCTTTCCAACGCCACTGAAACCGGCTCAATCGGAGCTCGTTCTCATCCGCGTTGATAGTCCATAACAATTCCCTCTCTAAAATGATTATATTCTTCTATTTTTCCACCGTCTCTTAGCTAGTGTGAGACTAACACCCTATCGTAGCCGCTCATTGGTGGGGCGTCTATATCCTGAAGACCATATGGACGTACCGCCCATTATAATATCGAGCTGTAATTGCATGAAAAAGTAGTTTTTTCCAGACTTTAGAGCCTTTTTGAGGGTCTAAACGGCCTTTTCTGGGGCCGGGACTTACCGCACGTGTGCTGGGGTGTGTGTGCGTATGTAAATTTTTCCAGATCGCTAGAATTAGAAGTCCTGGTAGCCTAGTTTCCCGAGGGCTTTCCAACGCCACTAAAACCGGCTCAATCGGAGCTCGTTCTCATCCGCGTTGATAGTCCCTATCAATTCCCTCTCTAGAATGATTATATTCTTCTATTTTTCCACTGTCTCTTCGCTAGTGTGAGACTAACACCCTATCGTAGCCGCTCATTGGTGGGGCGACTACGACCTGAAGACCATATGGACGTACTGCCCTTTATAATATCGAGCTGTAATTGCACAAAAAAGTAGTTTTTTCCAGACTTTACAGCCTTTTTGAGGGTCCAAACGGCCTTTTCTGGGGCCGGGACTTACCGCACGTGTGCTGGGTTGTGTGCGCATATGTAAATTTTTCCAGATTGCTAGAATTAGAAGTCCTGGTAGCCTAGTTTCCCGAGGGCTTTCCAACGCCACGGAAACCGGCTCAATCGGAGCTCGTTCTCATCCGCGTTGATAGTCCCTAACAATTCCCTCTCTAAAATGATTATATTCTTCTATTTTTCCACCGTCTCTTTGCTAGTGTGAGACTAACACCCTACCGTAGCCGCTCATTGGTGGGGCGTCTATGACCTGAAGACCATATGGACGTACTGCCCTTTGTAATATCGAGTTGTAATTGCATGAAAAAGTAGTTTTTTCCAGACTTTAGAGCCTTTTTGAGGGTCGAAACGGCCTTTTCTGGGGCCGGGACTTACCGCACGTGAGCTGGGGTGTGTGCGCGTATGTAAATTTTCCAGATCGCTAGAATTAGAAGTCCTGGTAGCCTAGTTTCCCGAGGGCTTTCCAACGCCACTGAAACCGGCTCAATCGGAGCTCGTTCTCATCCGCGTTGATAGTCCATAACAATTCCCTCTCTAAAATGATTATATTCTTCTATTTTTCCACCGTCTCTTCGCTAGTGTGAGACTAACACCCTATCGTAGCCGCTCATTGGTGGGGCGTCTATATCCTGAAGACCATATGGACGTACCGCCCATTATAATATCGAGCTGTAATTGCATGAAAAAGTAGTTTTTTCCAGACTTTAGAGCCTTTTTGAGGGTCTAAACGGCCTTTTCTGGGGCCGGGACTTACCGCACGTGTGCTGGGGTGTGTGTGCGTATGTAAATTTTTCCAGATCGCTAGAATTAGAAGTCCTGGTAGCCTAGTTTCCCGAGGGCTTTCCAACGCCACTAAAACCGGCTCAATCGGAGCTCGTTCTCATCCGCGTTGATAGTCCCTATCAATTCCCTCTCTAGAATGATTATATTCTTCTATTTTTCCACTGTCTCTTAGCTAGTGTGAGACTAACACCCTATCGTAGCCACTCATTGGTGGGGCGACTACGACCTGAAGACCATATGGACGTACTGCCCTTTATAATATCGAGCTGTAATTGCACAAAAAAGTAGTTTTTTCCAGACTTTACAGCCTTTTTGAGGGTCCAAACGGCCTTTTCTGGGGCCGGGACTTACCGCACGTGTGCTCGGGTGTGTGCGCGTATGTAAATTTTTCCAGATTGCTAGAATTAGAAGTCCTGGTAGCATAGTTTCCCGAGGGCTTTCCAACGCCAATGAAACCGGCTCAATCGGAGCTCGTTCTCATCCGCGTTGATAGTCCCTATCAATTCTCTCTCTAGAATTATTATATTCTTCTATTTTTCCACTGTCTCTTCGCTAGTGTGAGACTAACACCCTATCGTAGCCGCTCATTGGTGTGGCGTCTACGACCTGAAGACAATATGGACGTACTGCCCTTTATAATATCGAGCTGTAATTGCACAAAAAAGTAGTTTTTTCCAGACTTTAGAGCTTTGTTGAGGGTCGAAACGGCCTTTTCTGGGGCCGGGACTTACCGCACGTGTGCTGGGGTGTGTGCGCATATGTAAATTTTTCCAGATCGCTAGAATTAGAAGTCCTTGTAGCCTAGTTTCCCGAGGGCTTTCCAACGCCACTGAAACCGGCTCAATCGGAGCTCGTTCTCATCCGCGTTGATAGTCCCTAACAATTCCCTCTCTAAAATGATTATATTCTTCTATTTTTCCACCGTCTCTTTGCTAGTGTGAGACTAACACCCTATCGTAGCCGCTCATTGGTGGGGCGTCTATGACCTGAAGACCATATGGATGTACTGCCCTTTATAATATCGAGCTGTAATTGCATAAAAAGTTGTTTTTTCCAGACTTTAGAGCCTTTTTGAGATTCGAAACGGCCTTTTCTGGGGCCGGGACTTACCGCACATTTGCTGGGGTGTGTGTGCGTATGTAAATTTTTCCAGATCGCTAGAATTAGAAGTCCTTGTAGCCTAGTTTCCCGAGGGCTTTCCAACGCCACTGAAACCGGCTCAATCGGAGCTCGTTCTCATCCGCGTTGATAGTCCCTATCAATTCCTTCTCTAAAATGATTATATTCTTCTATTTTTCCACCGTCTCTTCGCTAGTGTGAGACTAACACCCTATCGTAGCCGCTCATTGGTGGGGCGTCTATGACCTGAAGACCATATGGACATACTGCCCTTTATAATATCGAGCTGTAATTGCACAAAAATGTAGTTATTTCCAGACTTTAGAGCCTTTTGAGGGTCCAAACGGCCTTTTCTGGGGCCGGGACTTATCGCACGTGTGCTGGAGTGTGTGCGCATATGTAAATTTTTCCAGATCGCTAGAATTAGAAGTCCTGGTAGCCTAGTTTCCCGAGGGCTTTCCAACGCCACTGAAACCGGCTCAATCGGAGCTCGTTCTCATCCGCGTTGATAGTCCCTAACAATTCCCTATCTAAAATGATTATATTCTTCTATTTTTCCACTATCTCTTTGCTAGTGTGAGACTAACACCCTATCGTAGCCGCTCATTGGTGGGGCGTCTATGACCTGAAGACCATATGGACGTACTGCCCTTTATAATATCGAGCTGTAATTGCGTGAAAAAGTAGTTTTTTCCAGACTTTAGAGCCTTTTTGAGGGTCGGAACGGCCTTTTCTGTGGCCGGGACTTACTGCACGTGTGCTGGGGTGTGTGCGCGTATGTAAATTTTTCCAGATCGCTAGAATTAGAAGTCCTGGTAGCCTAGTTTCCCGAGGGCTTTCCAACGGCACTGAAACCGGCTCAATCGGAGCTCGTTCTCATCCGCATGGATAGTCCCTAACAATTCCCTCTCTAAAATGATTATATTCTTCTATTTTTCCACCGTCTCTTCGCTAGTGTGAGACTAACACCCTATCGTAGCCGCTCATTGGTGGGGTGTCCATGACCTGAAGACCATATGGACGTACTGCCCTTTATAATATCAAGCTGTAATTGCATGAAAAAGTAGTTTTTTCCAGACTTTAGAGTCTTTTTGAGGTTCCAAACGTCCTTTTCTGGGGCCGGGACTTACGGCACGTGAGCTGGGGTGTGTGCGCGTATGTAAATTTTTCCAGATCACTAGAATTAGAAGTCCTGGTAGCCTAGTTTCCCGAGGGCTATCCGACGCCACTGAAACCAGCTCAATCGGAGCTCGTTCTCATCCGCGTTGATAGTCCCTATCAATTCCCTCTCTAGAATGATTATATTCTTCTATTTTTCCACTATCTCTTCGCTAGTGTGAGACTAACACCCTATCATAGCCGCTCATTAGTGGGTCGTCTACGACCTAAAGACCATATGGACATACTGCCCTTTATAGTATCGAGCTGTAATTGCACAAAAAAGTAGTTTTTTCCAGACTTTACAGCCTTTTTGAGGGTCCAAACGGCCTTTTCTGGGGCCGGGACTTACCGCACGTGTGCTGGGGTGTGTGCGCGTATGTAAATTTTTCCAGATCGCTAGAATTAGAAGTCCTGGTAGCCTAGTTTCCCGAGGGCTTTCCAACGCCACTGAAACCGGCTCAATCGGAGCTCGTTCTCATCCGCGTTGATAGTCCCTATCAATTCCCTCTCTAGAATGATTATATTCTTCTATTTTTCCACTGTCTCTTCGCTAGTGTGAGACTAACACCCTATCGTAGCCGCTCATTGGTGTGGCGTCTACGACCTGAAGACCATATGGATATACTGCCCTTTATAATATCGAGCTGTAATTGCACAAAAAAGTAGTTTTTTCCAGACTTTAGAGCCTTGTTGAGGGTCGAAACGGCCTTTTCTGGGGCCGGGACTTAACGCACGTGTGCTGGGCTGTGTGCGCATATGTAAATTTTTCCAGATCGCTAGAATTAGAAGTCCTGTAGCCTAGTTTCCCGACGGCTTTCCAACGCCACTGAAACCGGCTCAATCGGAGCTCGTTCTCATCCGCGTTGATAGTCCCTAACAATTCCCTCTCTAAAATGATTATATTCTTCTATTTTTCCACCGTCTCTTTGCTAGTGTGAGACTAACACCCTATCGTAGACGCTCATTGGTGGGGCGTCTATGACCTGAAGACCAAATGGACGTTCTGCCCTTTATAATATCGAGCTGTAATTGCATGAAAAAGTTGTTTTTTCCAAACTTTAGAGCCTTTTTGAGGGTCCAAACGGCCTTTTCTAGGGCCGAGACTTACCGCACATGTGCTGGGGTGTGTGCGCGTATGTAAATTTTTCCAGATCGCTAGAATTAGAAGTCCTGGTAGCCTACTTTCCCGAGGGCTTTCCAACGCCACTGAAACCGAATCAATCGGAGCTCGTTCTCATCCGCGTTGATAGTCCCTATCAATTCCCTCTCTAGAATGATTATATTCTTCTATTTTTCCACCGTCTCTTCGCTAGTGTGAGACTAACACCCTATCGTAGCTGCTCATTGGTGGATCATCATTGACCTGAAGACCATATGGACGTACTGCCCTTTATAATATCGAGCTGTAATTGCACAAAAAAGTAGTTTTTTCCAGACTTTAGAGCCTTTTTGAGGGTCCAAACGGCCTTTTCTGGGGCCGGGACTTATCGCACGTGTGCTGGAGTGTGTGCGCATATGTAAATTTTTCCAGATCGCTAGAATTAGAAGTCCTGGTAGCCTAGTTTCCCGAGGGCTTTCCAACGCCACTGAAACCGGCTCAATCGGAGCTCGTTCTCATCCGCGTTGATAGTCCCTAACAATTCCCTATCTAAAATGATTATATTCTTCTATTTTTCCACTATCTCTTTGCTAGTGTGAGACTAACACCCTATCGTAGCCGCTCATTGGTGGGGCGTCTATGACCTGAAGACCATATGGACGTACTGCCCTTTATAATATCGAGCTGTAATTGCGTGAAAAAGTAGTTTTTTCCAGACTTTAGAGCCTTTTTGAGGGTCGGAACGGCCTTTTCTGTGGCCGGGACTTACTGCACGTGTGCTGGGGTGTGTGCGCGTATGTAAATTTTTCCAGATCGCTAGAATTAGAAGTCCTGGTAGCCTAGTTTCCCGAGGGCTTTCCAACGGCACTGAAACCGGCTCAATCGGAGCTCGTTCTCATCCGCATTGATAGTCCCTAACAATTCCCTCTCTAAAATGATTATATTCTTCTATTTTTCCACCGTCTCTTCGCTAGTGTGAGACTAACACCCTATCGTAGCCGCTCATTGGTGGGGTGTCCATGACCTGAAGACCATATGGACGTACTGCCCTTTATAATATCAAGCTGTAATTGCATGAAAAAGTAGTTTTTTCCAGACTTTAGAGTCTTTTTGAGGTTCCAAACGTCCTTTTCTGGGGCCGGGACTTACGGCACGTGAGCTGGGGTGTGTGCGCGTATGTAAATTTTTCCAGATCACTAGAATTAGAAGTCCTGGTAGCCTAGTTTCCCGAGGGCTATCCGACGCCACTGAAACCAGCTCAATCGGAGCTCGTTCTCATCCGCGTTGATAGTCCCTATCAATTCCCTCTCTAGAATGATTATATTCTTCTATTTTTCCACTATCTCTTCGCTAGTGTGAGACTAACACCCTATCATAGCCGCTCATTAGTGGGGCGTCTACGACCTAAAGACCATATGGACATACTGCCCTTTATAGTATCGAGCTGTAATTGCACAAAAAAGTAGTTTTTTCCAGACTTTACAGCCTTTTTGAGGGTCCAAACGGCCTTTTCTGGGGCCGGGACTTACCGCACGTGTGCTGGGGTGTGTGCGCGTATGTAAATTTTTCCAGATCGCTAGAATTAGAAGTCCTGGTAGCCTAGTTTCCCGAGGGCTTTCCAACGCCACTGAAACCGGCTCAATCGGAGCTCGTTCTCATCCGCGTTGATAGTCCCTATCAATTCCCTCTCTAGAATGATTATATTCTTCTATTTTTCCACTGTCTCTTCGCTAGTGTGAGACTAACACCCTATCGTAGCCGCTCATTGGTGTGGCGTCTACGACCTAAAGACCATATGGATATACTGCCCTTTATAATATCGAGCTGTAATTGCACAAAAAAGTAGTTTTTTCCAGACTTTAGAGCCTTGTTGAGGGTCGAAACGGCCTTTTCTGGGGCCGGGACTTACCGCACGTGTGCTGGGCTGTGTGCGCATATGTAATTTTTTCCAGATCGCTAGAATTAGAAGTTCTGTAGCCTAGTTTCCCGACGGCTTTCCAACGCCACTGAAACCGGCTCAATCGGAGCTCGTTCTCATCCGCGTTGATAGTCCCTAACAATTCCCTCTCTAAAATGATTATATTCTTCTATTTTTCCACCGTCTCTTTGCTAGTGTGAGACTAACACCCTATCGTAGACGCTCATTGGTGGGGCGTCTATGACCTGAAGACCAAATGGACGTACTGCCCTTTATAATATCGAGCTGTAATTGCATGAAAAAGTTGTTTTTTCCAAACTTTAGAGCCTTTTTGAGGGTCCAAACGGCCTTTTCTAGGGCCGAGACTTACCGCACATGTGCTGGGGTGTGTGCGCGTATGTAAATTTTTCCAGATCGCTAGAATTAGAAGTCCTGGTAGCCTACTTTCCCGAGGGCTTTCCAACGCCACTGAAACCGAATCAATCGGAGCTCGTTCTCATCCGCGTTGATAGTCCCTATCAATTCCCTCTCTAGAATGATTATATTCTTCTATTTTTCCACCGTCTCTTCGCTAGTGTGAGACTAACACCCTATCGTAGCTGCTCATTGGTGGATCATCATTGACCTGAAGACCATATGGACGTACTGCCCTTTATAATATCGAGCTGTAATTGCACAAAAAAGTAGTTTTTTCCAGACTTTAGAGCCTTTTTGAGGGTCCAAACGGCCTTTTCTGGGGCCGGGACTTACCGCACGTGTGCTGGGGTGTGTGCGCATATGTAAATTTTTCCAGATCGCTAGAATTAGAAGTCCTGGTAGCCTAGTTTCCCGAGGGCTTTCCAACGCCACTGAAACCGGCTCAATCGGAGCTCGTTCTCATCCGCGTTGATAGTCCCTATCAATTCCCTCTCTAGAATGATTATATTCTTCTATTTTTCCACTGTCTCTTCGCTAGTGTGAGACTAACACCCTATCGTAGCCGCTCATTGGTGTGGCGTCTACGACCTGAAGACCATATGGATGTACTGCCCTTTATAATATGGAGCTATAATTGCACAAAAAAGTAGTTTTTTCCAGACTTTAGAGCCTTGTTGAGGGTCGAAACAGCCTTTTCCGGGGCCGGGACTTACCGCACGTGTGCAGGGCTGTGTGCGCATATGTAAATTTTTCCAGATCGCTAGAATTAGAAGTCCTGTAGCCTAGTTTCCCTAGGGCTTTCCAACGCCACTGAAACCGGCTCAATCGATGCTCGTTCTCATCCGCGTTGATAGTCCCTAACAATTCCCTCTCTAAAATGATTATATTCTTCTATTTTTCCACCGTCTCTTTGCTAGTGTGAGACTAACACCCTATCGTAGACGCTCATTGGTGGGGCGTCTATGACTTGAAGACCATATGGACGTACTGCCCTTTATAATATCAAGCTGTAATTGCATGAAAAAGTAGTTTTTTCCAGACTTTAGAGCCTTTTTGAGGGTCGAAACGGCCTTTTCTGGTGCCGGGACTTACCGCACGTGTGCTGGGGTGTGTGCGCATATGTAAATTTTTCCAGATTGCTAGAATTAGAGGTCCTGGTTGCCTAGTTTCCCGAGGGCTTTCCAACGCCACTGAAACCGGCTCAATCGGAGCACGTTCTCATCCGCGTTGATAGTCCCTAACAATTCCCTCTCTAAAATGATTATATTCTTCTATTTTTCCACCGTCTCTGTGCTAGTGTGAGACTAACACCCTATCGTAGCCACTCATTGGTGGGGCATCTATGACCTGAAGACCATATGGACGTACTGCCCTTTATAATATCGAGCTGTAATTGCATGAAAAAGTTGTTTTTTCCAGACTTTAGAGCATTTTTGAGGGTCCAAACGGCCTTTTCTAGGGCCGGGACTTACCGCACGTGTGCTAGGGTGTGTGCGCGTATGTAAATTTTTCCAGATCGCTAGAATTAGAAGTCCTGGTAGCCTAGTTTCCCGAGGGCTTTCCAACGCCACTGAAACCGAATCAATCGGAGCTCGTTCTCATCCGCGTTGATAGTCCCTATCAATTCCCTCTCTAGAATGATTATATTCTTCTATTTTTCCACCGTCTCTTCGCTAGTGTGAGACTAACACCCTATCGTAGCCGCTCATTGGTGGGGCGTTTATGACCTGAAGACCATATGGACGTACTGCCCTTTATAATATCGAGCTGTAATTGCACAAAAAAGTAGTTTTTTCCAGACTTTAGAGCCTTTTTGAGGGTCCAAACGGCCTTTTCTGGGGCCGGGACTTACCGCACGTGTGCTGGGGTGTGTGCGCGTATGTAAATTTTTCCAGATCGCTAGAATTAGATGTCCTGGTAGCCTAGTTTCCCGAGGGCTTTCCAACGCCACTGAAACCGGCTCAATCGGAGCTCGTTCTCATCCGCGTTGCTAGTCAATATCAATTCCCTCTCTAGAATGATTATATTCTTCTATTTTTCCACCATCTCTTCGCTAGTGTGAGACTAACACCCTATCGTAGCCGCTCATTGGTGGGGCGTCTATGACCTGAAGACCATATGGACGTACTGCCCTTTATAATATCGAGCTGTAATTGCACAAAAAAGTAGTTTTTTCCAGACTTTAGAGCCTTTTTGAGGGTCCAAACGGCCTTTTCTGGGGCCGGGACTTACCGCACGTGTGCTGGGGTGTGTGCGCATATGTAAATTTTTCCAGATCGCTAGAATTAGAAGTCTTGGTAGCCTAGTTTCCCGAGGGCTTTCCAACGCCACTGAAACCGGCTCAATCGGAGCTCGTTCTCATCCAAGTTGATAGTCCCTAACAATTCCCTCTCTAAGATGATTATATTTTTCTATTTTTCCATCGTCTCTTCGCTAGTGTGAGACTAACACCCTATCGTAGCCGCTCATTGGTGGGGCGTCTATGACCTGAAGACCATATGGACGTACTGCCCTTTATAATATCGAGCTGTAATTGAATGAAAAAGTAGTTTTTTCCAGACTTTAGAGCCTTTTTGAGGGTCCAAACGGCCATTTCTGGGGCCGGGACTTACCGCACGTGTGCTGGGGTGTGTGCGCATATGTAAATTTTTCCAGATCGCTAGAATTAGAAGTCCTGGTAGCCTAGTTTCCCGAGGGCTTTCCAACGCCACTGAAACCGGCTCAATCGGAGCTCGTTCTCATCCGTCTTGCTAGTCCCTAACAATTCCCTCTCTAAAATGATTATATTCTTCTATTTTTCCACCGTCTCTTCGCTAGTGTGAGACTAACACCCTATCGTAGCCGCTCATTGGTGGGGCGTCTATGACCTGAAGACCATATGGACGTACTGCCCTTTATAATATCGAGCTGTAATTGCATGAAAAAGTTGTTTTTTCCAGACTTTAGAGCCTTTTTGAGGGTCCAAACGGCATTTTCTGGGGCCGGGACTTACCGCACGTGTGCTGGGGTGTGTGCGGGTATGTAAATTTTTCCAGATCACTAGAATTAGAGGTCCTGGTAGCCTAGTTTCTCGAGGGCTTTCCAACGCCACTGAAACCGGCTCAATCGGAGCTCGTTCTCATCCGCGTTGATAGTCCCTAACAATTCCCTCTCAAAAATGATTATATTCTTCTATTTTTCCACCGTCTCTTCGCTAGTGTGAGACTAACACCCTATCGTAGCCGCTCATTTGTGGGGCGTCTATGACCTGAAGACCATATGGACGTACTGCCCTTTATAATATCGAGCTGTAATTGCATGAAAAAGTAGTTTTTTCCAGACTTTAGAGCCTTTTTGAGGGTCCAAACGGCCTTTTCTTGGGCCGGGACTTACCGCACGTGTGCTGGGGTGTGTGCGCATATGTAAATTTTACCAGATCGCTAGAATCAGAAGTCCCGGTAGCCTAGTTTCCCGAGGGCTTTCCAACGCCACTGAAACCGGCTCAATCGGAGCTCGTTCTCATCCGCGTTGATAGTACCTATCAATTCCCACTCTAGAATGATTATATTCATCTATTTTTCCACCGTCTCTTCGCTAGTGTGAGACTAACACCCTATCGTAGCCGCTCATTGGTTGGGCGTCTACGACCTGAAGACCATATGGACGTACTGCCCTTTATAATATCGAGTTGTAATTGCACAAAAAAGTAGTTTTTTCCAGACTTTACAGCATTTTTGAGGGTCCAAACGGCCTTTTCTGGGGCCGAGACTTACCGCACGTGTGCTGGGGTGTGTGCGCGTATGTAAATTTTTCCAGATCGCTAGAATTAGAGGTCCTGGTAGCCTAGTTTCCCGAGGGCTTTCCAACGCCACTGAAACCGGCTCAATCGGAGCTCGTTCTCATCCGCGTTGATAGTCCCTATCAATTCCCTCTCTAGAATGATTATATTCTTCTATTTTTCCACCGTCTCTTTGCTAGTGTGAGACTAACACCCTATCGTAGCCGCTCATTGGTGGGGCGTCTATGACCTGAAGACCATATGGACGTACTGCCCTTTATAATATCGAGCTGTAATTGCACAAAAAAGTAGTTTTTTCCAGACTTTAGAGCCTTTTTGAGGGTCGAAACGGCCTTTTCTGGGGCCGGGACTTACCGCACGTGTGCTGGGGTGTGTGCGCATATGTAAATTTTTCCAGATCGCTAGAATTAGAAGTCCTGGTAGCCTAGTTTCCCGAGGGCTTTCCAACGCCACTGAAACCGGCTCAATCGGAGCTCGTTCTCATCCGCGTTGGTAGTCCCTAACAATTCCCTCTCTAAAATGATTATATTCTTCTATTTTTCCACCGTCTCTTCGCTAGTGTGACACTAACACCCTATCGTAGCCGCTCATTGGTGGGGCGTCTATGACCTAAAGACCATATGGACGTACTGCCCTTTATAATATCGAGCTGTAATTGCATGAAAAAGTAGTTTTTTCCAGACTTTAGAGCCTTTTTGAGGGTCCAAACGGCCATTTCTGGGGCCGGGACTTACCGCACGTGTGCTGGGGTGTGTGCGCATATGTAAATTTTTCCAGATCGCTAGAATTAGAAGTCCTGGTAGCCTAGTTTCCCGAGGGCTTTCCAACGCCACTGAAACCGGCTCAATCGAAGCTCGTTCTCATCCGTGTTGCTAGTCCCTAACAATTCCCTCTCTAAAATGATTATATTCTTCTATTTTTCCACTGTCTCTTCGCTAGTGTGAGACTAACACCCTATCGTAGCCGCTCATTGGTGGGGCGTCTATGACCTGAAGACCATATGGACGTACTGCCCTTTATAATATCGAGCTGTAATTGCATGAAAAAGTAGTTTTTTCCAGACTTTAGAGCCTTTTTGAGGGTCCAAACGGCATTTTCTGGGGCCGGGACTTACCGCACGTGTGCTGGGGTGTGTGCGCGTATGTAAATTTTTCCAGATCGCTAGAATTAGAGGTCCTGGTAGCCTAGTTTCTCGAGGGCTTTCCAACGCCACTGAAACCGGCTCAATCGGAGCTCGTTCTCATCCGCGTTGATAGTCCCTAACAATTCCCTCTCAAAAATGATTATATTCTTCTATTTTTCCACCGTCTCTTCGCTAGTGTGAGACTAACACCCTATCGTAGCCGCTCATTTGTGGGGCGTCTATGACCTGAAGACCATATGGACGTACTGCCCTTTATAATATCGAGCTGTAATTGCATGAAAAAGTAGTTTTTTCCAGACTTTAGAGCCTTTTTGAGGGTCCAAACGGCCTTTTCTTGGGCCGGGACTTACCGCACGTGTGCTGGGGTGTGTGCGCATATGTAAATTTTACCAGATCGCTAGAATCAGAAGTCCTGGTAGCCTAGTTTCCCGAGGGCTTTCCAACGCCACTGAAACCGGCTCAATCGGAGCTCGTTCTCATCCGCGTTGATAGTACCTATCAATTCCCACTCTAGAATGATTATATTCTTCTATTTTTCCACCGTCTCTTCGCTAGTGTGAGACTAACACCCTATCGTAGCCGCTCATTGGTTGGGCGTCTACGACCTGAAGACCATATGGACGTACTGCCCTTTATAATATCGAGTAGTAATTGCACAAAAAAGTAGTTTTTTCCAGACTTTACAGCATTTTTGAGGGTCCAAACGGCCTTTTCTGGGGCCGAGACTTACCGCACGTGTGCTGGGGTGTGTGCGCATATGTAAATTTTTCCAGATCGCTAGAATTAGAGGTCCTGGTAGCCTAGTTTCCCGAGGGCTTTCCAACGCCACTGAAACCGGCTCAATCGGAGCTCGTTCTCATCCGCGTTGGTAGTCCCTAACAATTCCCTCTCTAAAATGATTATATTCTTCTATTTTTCCACCGTCTCTTCGCTAGTGTGACACTAACACCCTATCGTAGCCGCTCATTGGTGGGGCGTCTATGACCTAAAGACCATATGGACGTACTGCCCTTTATAATATCGAGCTGTAATTGCATGAAAAAGTAGTTTTTTCCAGACTTTAGAGCCTTTTTGAGGGTCCAAACGGCATTTTCTGGGGCCGGGACTTACCGCACGTGTGCTGTGGTGTGTGCGCATATGTAAATTTTTCCAGATCGCTAGAATTAGAGGTCCTGGTAGCCTAGTTTCTCGAGGGCTTTCCAACGCCACTGAAACCGGCTCAATCGGAGCTCGTTCTCATCCAAGTTGATAGTCCCTAACAATTCCCTCTCTAAGATGATTATATTTTTCTATTTTTCCATCGTCTCTTCGCTAGTGTGAGACTAACACCCTATCGTAGCCGCTCATTGGTGGGGCGTCTATGACCTGAAGACCATATGGACGTACTGCCCTTTATAATATCGAGCTGTAATTGAATGAAAAAGTAGTTTTTTCCAGACTTTAGAGCCTTTTTGAGGGTCCAAACGGCCATTTCTGGGGCCGGGACTTACCGCACGTGTGCTGGGGTGTGTGCGCATATGTAAATTTTTCCAGATCGCTAGAATTAGAAGTCCTGGTAGCCTAGTTTCCCGAGGGCTTTCCAACGCCACTGAAACCGGCTCAATCGAAGCTCGTTCTCATCCGTGTTGCTAGTCCCTAACAATTCCCTCTCTAAAATGATTATATTCTTCTATTTTTCCACTGTCTCTTCGCTAGTGTGAGACTAACACCCTATCGTAGCCGCTCATTGGTGGGGCGTCTATGACCTGAAGACCATATGGACGTACTGCCCTTTATAATATCGAGCTGTAATTGCATGAAAAAGTAGTTTTTTCCAGACTTTAGAGCCTTTTTGAGGGTCCAAACGGCATTTTCTGGGGCCGGGACTTACCGCACGTGTGCTGGGGTGTGTGCGCGTATGTAAATTTTTCCAGATCGCTAGAATTAGAGGTCCTGGTAGCCTAGTTTCTCGAGGGCTTTCCAACGCCACTGAAACCGGCTCAATCGGAGCTCGTTCTCATCCGCGTTGATAGTCCCTAACAATTCCCTCTCAAAAATGATTATATTCTTCTATTTTTCCACCGTCTCTTCGCTAGTGTGAGACTAACACCCTATCGTAGCCGCTCATTTGTGGGGCGTCTATGACCTGAAGACCATATGGACGTACTGCCCTTTATAATATCGAGCTGTAATTGCATGAAAAAGTAGTTTTTTCCAGACTTTAGAGCCTTTTTGAGGGTCCAAACGGCCTTTTCTTGGGCCGGGACTTACCGCACGTGTGCTGGGGTGTGTGCGCATATGTAAATTTTACCAGATCGCTAGAATCAGAAGTCCTGGTAGCCTAGTTTCCCGAGGGCTTTCCAACGCCACTGAAACCGGCTCAATCGGAGCTCGTTCTCATCCGCGTTGATAGTACCTATCAATTCCCACTCTAGAATGATTATATTCTTCTATTTTTCCACCGTCTCTTCGCTAGTGTGAGACTAACACCCTATCGTAGCCGCTCATTGGTTGGGCGTCTACGACCTGAAGACCATATGGACGTACTGCCCTTTATAATATCGAGTAGTAATTGCACAAAAAAGTAGTTTTTTCCAGACTTTACAGCATTTTTGAGGGTCCAAACGGCCTTTTCTGGGGCCGAGACTTACCGCACGTGTGCTGGGGTGTGTGCGCGTATGTAAATTTTTCCAGATCGCTAGAATTAGAGGTCCTGGTAGCCTAGTTTCCCGAGGGCTTTCCAACGCCACTGAAACCGGCTCAATCGGAGCTCGTTCTCATCCGCGTTGATAGTCCCTATCAATTCCCTCTCTAGAATGATTATATTCTTCTATTTTTCCACCGTCTCTTCGCTAGTGTGACACTAACACCCTATCGTAGCCGCTCATTGGTGGGGCGTCTATGACCTAAAGACCATATGGACGTACTGCCCTTTATAATATCGAGCTGTAATTGCATGAAAAAGTAGTTTTTTCCAGACTTTAGAGCCTTTTTGAGGGTCCAAACGGCATTTTCTGGGGCCGGGACTTACCGCACGTGTGCTGGGGTGTGTGCGCGTATGTAAATTTTTCCAGATCGCTAGAATTAGAGGTCCTGGTAGCCTAGTTTCTCGAGGGCTTTCCAACGCCACTGAAACCGGCTCAATCGGAGCTCGTTCTCATCCGCGTTGATAGTCCCTAACAATTCCCTCTCTAAAATGATTATATTCTTCTATTTTTCCACCGTCTCTTCGCTAGTGTGAGACTAACACCCTATCGTAGCCGCTCATTGGTGGGGCGTCTATGACCTGAAGACCATATGGACGTACTGGCCTTTATAATATCGAGCTGTAATTGCACAAAAAAGTAGTTTTTTCCAGACTTTAGAGCCTTTTTGAGGGTCGAAACGGCCTTTTCTGGGGCCGGGACTTACCGCACGTGTGCTGGGGTGTGTGCGCATATGTAAATTTTTCCAGATCGCTAGAATTAGAAGTCCTGGTAGCCTAGTTTCCCGAGGGCTTTCCAACGCCACTGAAACCGGCTCAATCGGAGCTCGTTCTCATCCGCGTTGGTAGTCCCTAACAATTCCCTCTCTAAAATGATTATATTCTTCTATTTTTCCACCGTCTCTTCGCTAGTGTGACACTAACACCCTATCGTAGCCGCTCATTGGTGGGGCGTCTATGACCTAAAGACCATATGGACGTACTGCCCTTTATAATATCGAGCTGTAATTGCATGAAAAAGTAGTTTTTTCCAGACTTTAGAGCCTTTTTGAGGGTCCAAACGGCATTTTCTGGGGCCGGGACTTACCGCACGTGTGCTGGGGTGTGTGCGCGTATGTAAATTTTTCCAGATCGCTAGAATTAGAGGTCCTGGTAGCCTAGTTTCTCGAGGGCTTTCCAACGCCACTGAAACCGGCTCAATCGGAGCTCGTTCTCATCCGCGTTGATAGTCCCTAACAATTCCCTCTCTAAAATGATTATATTCTTCTATTTTTCCACCGTCTCTTCGCTAGTGTGAGACTAACACCCTATCGTAGCCGCTCATTGGTGGGGCGTCTATGACCTGAAGACCATATGGACGTACTGCCCTTTATAATATCGAGCTGTAATTGCATGAAAAAGTAGTTTTTTCCAGACTTTAGAGCCTTTTTGAGGGTCCAAACGGCCTTTTCTGGGGCCGGGACTTACCGCACGTGTGCTGGGGTGTGTGCGCGTATGTAAATTTTTCCAGATCGCTAGAATTAGAGGTCCTGGTAGCCTAGTTTCCCGAGGGCTTTCCAACGCCACTGAAACCGGCTCAATCGGAGCTCGTTCTCATCCGCGTTGCTAGTCAATATCAATTCCCTGTCTAGAATGATTATATTCTTCTATTTTTCCACCATCTCTTCGCTAGTGTGAGACTAACACCCTATCGTAGCCACTCATTGGTGGGGCATCTATGACCTGAAGACCATATGGACGTACTGCCCTTTATAATATCGAGCTGTAATTGCACAAAAAAGTAGTTTTTTCCAGACTTTAGAGCCTTTTTGAGGGTCGAAACGGCCTTTTCTGGGGCCGGGACTTACCGCACATGTGCTGGGGTGTGTGCGCATATGTAAATTTTTCCAGATCGCTAGAATTAGAAGTCTTGGTAGCCTAGTTTCCCGAGGGCTTTCCAACGCCACTGAAACCGGCTCAATCGGAGCTCGTTCTCATCCAAGTTGATAGTCCCTAACAATTCCCTCTCTAAGATGATTATATTCTTCTATTTTTCCACCGTCTCTTCGCTAGTGTGAGACTAACACCCTATCGTAGCCGCTCATTGGTGGGGCGTCTATGACCTGAAGACCATATGGACATACTGCCCTTTATAATATCGAGCTGTAATTGAATGAAAAAGTAGTTTTTTTCCAGACTTTAGAGCCTTTTTAAGGGTCCAAACGGCCTTTTCTGGGGCCGGGACTTACCGCACGTGTGCTGGGGTGTGTGCGCGTATGTAAATTTTTCCAGATCGCTAGAATTAGAGGTCCTGGTAGCCTAGTTTCCCGAGGGCTTTCCAACGCCACTGAAACCGGCTCAATCGGAGCTCGTTCTCATCCGCGTTGCTAGTCCCTATCAATTCCCTCTCTAGAATGATTATATTCTTCTATTTTTCCACCATCTCTTCGCTAGTGTGAGACTAACACCCTATCGTAGCCGCTCATTGGTGGGGCGTCTATGACCTGAAGACCATATGGACGTACTGCCCTTTATAATATCGAGCTGTAATTGCACAAAAAAGTAGTTTTTTCCAGACTTTAGACCCTTTTTGAGGGTCAAAACGGCCTTTTCTGGGGCCGGGACTTACCGCACATGTGCTGGGGTGTGTGCGCATATGTAAATTTTTCCAGATCGCTAGAATTAGAAGTCCTGGTAGCCTAGTTTCCCGAGGGCTTTCCAACGCCACTGAAACCGGCTCAATCGGAGCTCGTTCTCATCCGCGTTGGTAGTCCCTAACAATTCCCTCTCTAAAATGATTATATTCTTCTATTTTTCCACCGTCTCTTCGCTAGTGTGAGACTAACACCCTATCGTAGCCGCTCATTGGTGGGGCGTCTATGACCTGAAGACCATATGGACGTACTGCCCTTTATAATATCGAGCTGTAATTGCATGAAAAAGTAGTTTTTTCCAGACTTTAGAGCCTTTTTGAGGGTCCAAACGGCATTTTCTGGGGCCGGGACTTACCGCACGTGTGCTGGGGTGTGTGCGCATATGTAAATTTTTCTAGATCGCTAGAATTAGAGGTCCTGGTAGCCTTGTTTCTCGAGGGCTTTCCAATGCCACTGAAACCGGCTCAATCGGAGCTCGTTCTCATCCGCGTTGATAGTCCCTAACAATTCCCTCACAAAAATGATTATATTCTTCTATTTTTCCACTGTCTCTTCGCTAGTGTGAGACTAACACCCTATCGTAGCCGCTCATTGGTGGGGCATCTATGACCTGAAGACCATATGGACGTACTGCCCTTTATAATATCGAGCTGTAATTGCATGAAAAAGTAGTTTTTTCCAGACTTTAGAGCCTTTTTGAGGGTCCAAACGGCCTTTTCTTGGGCCGGGACTTACCGCACGTGTGCTGGGGTGTGTGCGCATATGTAAATTTTACCAGATCGCTAGAATCAGAAGTCCTGGTAGCCTAGTTTCCCGAGGGCTTTCCAACGCCACTGAAACCGGCTCAATCGGAGCTCGTTCTCATCCGCGTTGATAGTACCTATCAATTCCCACTCTAGAATGATTATATTCTTCTATTTTTCCACCGTCTCTTCGCTAGTGTGAGACTAACACCCTATCGTAGCCGCTCATTGGTGGGGCGTCTACGACCTGAAGACCATATGGACGTACTGCCCTTTATAATATCGAGTTGTAATTGCACAAAAAAGTAGTTTTTTCCAGACTTTAGAGCATTTTTGAGGGTCCAAACGGCCTTTTCTGGGGCCGAGACTTACCGCACGTGTGCTGGGGTGTGTGCGCGTATGTAAATTTTTCCAGATCGCTAGAATTAGAGGTCCTGGTAGCCTAGTTTCCCGAGGGCTTTCCAACGCCACTGAAACCGGCTCAATCGGAGCTCGTTCTCATCCGCGTTGATAGTCCCTATCAATTCCCTCTCTAGAATGATTATATTCTTCTATTTTTCCACCGTCTCTTCGCTAGTGTGAGACTAACACCCTATCGTAGCCGCTCATTGGTGGGGCGTCTATGACCTGAAGACCATATGGACGTACTGCCCTTTATAATATCGAGCTGTAATTGCACAAAAAAGTAGTTTTTTCCAGACTTTAGAGCCTTTTTGAGGGTCGAAACGGCCTTTTCTGGGGCCGGGACTTACCGCACGTGTGCTGGGCTGTGTGCGCATATGTAAATTTTTCCAGATCGCTAGAATTAGAAGTCCTGGTAGCCTAGTTTCCCGAGGGCTTTCCAACGCCACTGAAACCGGCTCAATCGGAGCTCGTTCTCATCCGCGTTGGTAGTCCCTAACAATTCCCTCTCTAAAATTATTATATTCTTCTATTTTTCCACCGTCTCTTCGCTAGTGTGAGTCTGACACCCTATCGTAGCCGCTCATTGGTGGGGCGTCTATGACCTGAAGACCATATGGACGTACTGCCCTTTATAATATCGAGCTGTAATTGCATGAAAAAGTAGTTTTTTCCAGACTTTAGAGCCTTTTTGAGGGTCCAAACGGCATTTTCTGGGGCCGGGACTTACCGCACGTGTGCTGGGGTGTGTGCGCGTATGTAAATTTTTCCAGATCGCTAGAATTAGAGGTCCTGGTAGCCTAGTTTCTCGAGGGCTTTCCAACGCCACTGAAACCGGCTCAATCGGAGCTCGTTCTCATCCGCGTTGATAGTCCCTAACAATTCCCTCTCTAAAATGATTATATTCTTCTATTTTTCCACCGTCTCTTCGCTAGTGTGAGACTAACACCCTATCGTAGCCGCTCATTGGTGGGGCGTCTATGACCTGAAGACCATATGGACGTACTGCCCTTTATAATATCGAGCTGTAATTGCATGAAAAAGTAGTTTTTTCCAGACTTTAGAGCCTTTTTGAGGGTCCAAACGGCCTTTTCTGGGGCCGGGACTTACCGCACGTGTGCTGGGGTGTGTGCGCGTATGTAAATTTTTCCAGATCGCTAGAATTAGAGGTCCTGGTAGCCTAGTTTCCCGAGGGCTTTCCAACGCCACTGAAACCGGCTCAATCGGAGCTCGTTCTCATCCGCGTTGCTAGTCAATATCAATTCCCTGTCTAGAATGATTATATTCTTCTATTTTTCCACCATCTCTTCGCTAGTGTGAGACTAACACCCTATCGTAGCCACTCATTGGTGGGGCGTCTATGACCTGAAGACCATATGGACGTACTGCCCTTTATAATATCGAGCTGTAATTGCACAAAAAAGTAGTTTTTTCCAGACTTTATAGCCTTTTTGAGGGTCGAAACGGCCTTTTCTGGGGCCGGGACTTACCGCACGTGTGCTGGGGTGTGTGCGCATATGTAAATTTTTCCAGATCGCTAGAATTAGAAGTCTTGGTAGCCTAGTTTCCCGAGGGCTTTCCAACGCCACTGAAACCGGCTCAATCGGAGCTCGTTCTCATCCAAGTTGATAGTCCCTAACAATTCCCTCTCTAAGATGATTATATTCTTCTATTTTTCCACCGTCTCTTCGCTAGTGTGAGACTAACACCCTATCGTAGCCGCTCATTGGTGGGGCGTCTATGACCTGAAGACCATATGGACATACTGCCCTTTATAATATCGAGCTGTAATTGAATGAAAAAGTAGTTTTTTCCAGACTTTAGAGCCTTTTTAAGGGTCCAAACGGCCTTTTCTGGGGCCGGGACTTACCGCACGTGTGCTGGGGTGTGTGCGCGTATGTAAATTTTTCCAGATCGCTAGAATTAGAGGTCCTGGTAGCCTAGTTTCCCGAGGGCTTTCCAACGCCACTGAAACCGGCTCAATCGGAGCTCGTTCTCATCCGCGTTGCTAGTCCCTATCAATTCCCTCTCTAGAATGATTATATTCTTCTATTTTTCCACCATCTCTTCGCTAGTGTGAGACTAACACCCTATCGTAGCCGCTCATTGGTGGGGCGTCTATGACCTGAAGACCATATGGACGTACTGCCCTTTATAATATCGAGCTGTAATTGCACAAAAAAGTAGTTTTTTCCAGACTTTAGACCCTTTTTGAGGGTCAAAACGGCCTTTTCTGGGGCCGGGACTTACCGCACATGTGCTGGGGTGTGTGCGCATATGTAAATTTTTCCAGATCGCTAGAATTAGAAGTCCTGGTAGCCTAGTTTCCCGAGGGCTTTCCAACGCCACTGAAACCGGCTCAATCGGAGCTCGTTCTCATCCGCGTTGGTAGTCCCTAACAATTCCCTCTCTAAAATGATTATATTCTTCTATTTTTCCACCGTCTCTTCGCTAGTGTGAGACTAACACCCTATCGTAGCCGCTCATTGGTGGGGCGTCTATGACCTGAAGACCATATGGACGTACTGCCCTTTATAATATCGAGCTGTAATTGCATGAAAAAGTAGTTTTTTCCAGACTTTAGAGCCTTTTTGAGGGTCCAAACGGCATTTTCTGGGGCCGGGACTTACCGCACGTGTGCTGGGGTGTGTGCGCATATGTAAATTTTTCCAGATCGCTAGAATTAGAGGTCCTGGTAGCCTTGTTTCTCGAGGGCTTTCCAACGCCACTGAAACCGGCTCAATCGGAGCTCGTTCTCATCCGCGTTGATAGTCCCTAACAATTCCCTCACAAAAATGATTATATTCTTCTATTTTTCCACCGTCTCTTCGCTAGTGTGAGACTAACACCCTATCGTAGCCGCTCATTGGTGGGGCGTCTATGACCTGAAGACCATATGGACGTACTGCCCTTTATAATATCGAGCTGTAATTGCATGAAAAAGTAGTTTTTTCCAGACTTTAGAGCCTTTTTGAGGGTCCAAACGGCCTTTTCTTGGGCCGGGACTTACCGCACGTGTGCTGGGGTGTGTGCGCATATGTAAATTTTACCAGATCGCTAGAATCAGAAGTCCTGGTAGCCTAGTTTCCCGAGGGCTTTCCAACGCCACTGAAACCGGCTCAATCGGAGCTCGTTCTCATCCGCGTTGATAGTACCTATCAATTCCCACTCTAGAATGATTATATTCTTCTATTTTTCCACCGTCTCTTCGCTAGTGTGAGACTAACACCCTATCGTAGCCGCTCATTGGTGGGGCGTCTACGACCTGAAGACCATATGGACGTACTGCCCTTTATAATATCGAGTTGTAATTGCACAAAAAAGTAGTTTTTTCCAGACTTTAGAGCATTTTTGAGGGTCCAAACGGCCTTTTCTGGGGCCGAGACTTACCGCACGTGTGCTGGGGTGTGTGCGCTTATGTAAATTTTTCCAGATCGCTAGAATTAGAGGTCCTGGTAGCCTAGTTTCCCGAGGGCTTTCCAACGCCACTGAAACCGGCTCAATCGGAGCTCGTTCTCATCCGCGTTGATAGTCCCTATCAATTCCCTCTCTAGAATGATTATATTCTTCTATTTTTCCACCGTCTCTTCGCTAGTGTGAGACTAACACCCTATCGTAGCCGCTCATTGGTGGGGCGTCTATGACCTGAAGACCATATGGACGTACTGCCCTTTATAATATCGAGCTGTAATTGCACAAAAAAGTAGTTTTTTCCAGACTTTAGAGCCTTTTTGAGGGTCGAAACGGCCTTTTCTGGGGCCGGGACTTACCGCACGTGTGCTGGGCTGTGTGCGCATATGTAAATTTTTCCAGATCGCTAGAATTAGAAGTCCTGGTAGCCTAGTTTCCCGAGGGCTTTCCAACGCCACTGAAACCGGCTCAATCGGAGCTCGTTCTCATCCGCGTTGGTAGTCCCTAACAATTCCCTCTCTAAAATTATTATATTCTTCTATTTTTCCACCGTCTCTTCGCTAGTGTGAGTCTAACACCCTATCGTAGCCGCTCATTGGTGGGGCGTCTATGACCTGAAGACCATATGGACGTACTGCCCTTTATAATATCGAGCTGTAATTGCATGAAAAAGTAGTTTTTTCCAGACTTTAGAGCCTTTTTGAGGGTCCAAACGGCATTTTCTGGGGCCGGGACTTACCGCACGTGTGCTGGGGTGTGTGCGCGTATGTAAATTTTTCCAGATCGCTAGAATTAGAGGTCCTGGTAGCCTAGTTTCTCGAGGGCTTTCCAACGCCACTGAAACCGGCTCAATCGGAGCTCGTTCTCATCCGCGTTGATAGTCCCTAACAATTCCCTCTCTAAAATGATTATATTCTTCTATTTTTCCACCGTCTCTTCGCTAGTGTGAGACTAACACCCTATCGTAGCCGCTCATTGGTGGGGCGTCTATGACCTGAAGACCATATGGACGTACTGCCCTTTATAATATCGAGCTGTAATTGCATGAAAAAGTAGTTTTTTCCAGACTTTAGAGCCTTTTTGAGGGTCCAAACGGCCTTTTCTGGGGCCGGGACTTACCGCACGTGTGCTGGGGTGTGTGCGCGTATGTAAATTTTTCCAGATCGCTAGAATTAGAGGTCCTGGTAGCCTAGTTTCCCGAGGGCTTTCCAACGCCACTGAAACCGGCTCAATCGGAGCTCGTTCTCATCCGCGTTGCTAGTCAATATCAATTCCCTGTCTAGAATGATTATATTCTTCTATTTTTCCACCATCTCTTCGCTAGTGTGAGACTAACACCCTATCGTAGCCACTCATTGGTGGGGCGTCTATGACCTGAAGACCATATGGACGTACTGCCCTTTATAATATCGAGCTGTAATTGCACAAAAAAGTAGTTTTTTCCAGACTTTATAGCCTTTTTGAGGGTCGAAACGGCCTTTTCTGGGGCCGGGACTTACCGCACGTGTGCTGGGGTGTGTGCGCATATGTAAATTTTTCCAGATCGCTAGAATTAGAAGTCTTGGTAGCCTAGTTTCCCGAGGGCTTTCCAACGCCACTGAAACCGGCTCAATCGGAGCTCGTTCTCATCCAAGTTGATAGTCCCTAACAATTCCCTCTCTAAGATGATTATATTCTTCTATTTTTCCACCGTCTCTTCGCTAGTGTGAGACTAACACCCTATCGTAGCCGCTCATTGGTGGGGCGTCTATGACCTGAAGACCATATGGACATACTGCCCTTTATAATATCGAGCTGTAATTGAATGAAAAAGTAGTTTTTTCCAGACTTTAGAGCCTTTTTAAGGGTCCAAACGGCCTTTTCTGGGGCCGGGACTTACCGCACGTGTGCTGGGGTGTGTGCGCGTATGTAAATTTTTCCAGATCGCTAGAATTAGAGGTCCTGGTAGCCTAGTTTCCCGAGGGCTTTCCAACGCCACTGAAACCGGCTCAATCGGAGCTCGTTCTCATCCGCGTTGCTAGTCCCTATCAATTCCCTCTCTAGAATGATTATATTCTTCTATTTTTCCACCATCTCTTCGCTAGTGTGAGACTAACACCCTATCGTAGCCGCTCATTGGTGGGGCGTCTATGACCTGAAGACCATATGGACGTACTGCCCTTTATAATATCGAGCTGTAATTGCACAAAAAAGTAGTTTTTTCCAGACTTTAGACCCTTTTTGAGGGTCAAAACGGCCTTTTCTGGGGCCGGGACTTACCGCACATGTGCTGGGGTGTGTGCGCATATGTAAATTTTTCCAGATCGCTAGAATTAGAAGTCCTGGTAGCCTAGTTTCCCGAGGGCTTTCCAACGCCACTGAAACCGGCTCAATCGGAGCTCGTTCTCATCCGCGTTGGTAGTCCCTAACAATTCCCTCTCTAAAATGATTATATTCTTCTATTTTTCCACCGTCTCTTCGCTAGTGTGAGACTAACACCCTATCGTAGCCGCTCATTGGTGGGGCGTCTATGACCTGAAGACCATATGGACGTACTGCCCTTTATAATATCGAGCTGTAATTGCATGAAAAAGTAGTTTTTTCCAGACTTTAGAGCCTTTTTGAGGGTCCAAACGGCATTTTCTGGGGCCGGGACTTACCGCACGTGTGCTGGGGTGTGTGCGCATATGTAAATTTTTCCAGATCGCTAGAATTAGAGGTCCTGGTAGCCTTGTTTCTCGAGGGCTTTCCAACGCCACTGAAACCGGCTCAATCGGAGCTCGTTCTCATCCGCGTTGATAGTCCCTAACAATTCCCTCACAAAAATGATTATATTCTTCTATTTTTCCACCGTCTCTTCGCTAGTGTGAGACTAACACCCTATCGTAGCCGCTCATTGGTGGGGCGTCTATGACCTGAAGACCATATGGACGTACTGCCCTTTATAATATCGAGCTGTAATTGCATGAAAAAGTAGTTTTTTCCAGACTTTAGAGCCTTTTTGAGGGTCCAAACGGCCTTTTCTTGGGCCGGGACTTACCGCACGTGTGCTGGGGTGTGTGCGCATATGTAAATTTTACCAGATCGCTAGAATCAGAAGTCCTGGTAGCCTAGTTTCCCGAGGGCTTTCCAACGCCACTGAAACCGGCTCAATCGGAGCTCGTTCTCATCCGCGTTGATAGTACCTATCAATTCCCACTCTAGAATGATTATATTCTTCTATTTTTCCACCGTCTCTTCGCTAGTGTGAGACTAACACCCTATCGTAGCCGCTCATTGGTGGGGCGTCTACGACCTGAAGACCATATGGACGTACTGCCCTTTATAATATCGAGTTGTAATTGCACAAAAAAGTAGTTTTTTCCAGACTTTAGAGCATTTTTGAGGGTCCAAACGGCCTTTTCTAGGGCCGAGACTTACCGCACGTGTGCTGGGGTGTGTGCGCGTATGTAAATTTTTCCAGATCGCTAGAATTAGAGGTCCTGGTAGCCTAGTTTCCCGAGGGCTTTCCAACGCCACTGAAACCGGCTCAATCGGAGCTCGTTCTCATCCGCGTTGATAGTCCCTATCAATTCCCTCTCTAGAATGATTATATTCTTCTATTTTTCCACCGTCTCTTCGCTAGTGTGAGACTAACACCCTATCGTAGCCGCTCATTGGTGGGGCGTCTATGACCTGAAGACCATATGGACGTACTGCCCTTTATAATATCGAGCTGTAATTGCACAAAAAAGTAGTTTTTTCCAGACTTTAGAGCCTTTTTGAGGGTCGAAACGGCCTTTTCTGGGGCCGGGACTTACCGCACGTGTGCTGGGCTGTGTGCGCATATGTAAATTTTTCCAGATCGCTAGAATTAGAAGTCCTGGTAGCCTAGTTTCCCGAGGGCTTTCCAACGCCACTGAAACCGGCTCAATCGGAGCTCGTTCTCATCCGCGTTGGTAGTCCCTAACAATTCCCTCTCTAAAATTATTATATTCTTCTATTTTTCCACCGTCTCTTCGCTAGTGTGAGACTAACACCCTATCGTAGCCGCTCATTGGTGGGGCGTCTATGACCTGAAGACCATATGGACGTACTGCCCTTTATAATATCGAGCTGTAATTGCATGAAAAAGTAGTTTTTTCCAGACTTTAGAGCCTTTTTGAGGGTCCAAACGGCATTTTCTGGGGCCGGGACTTACCGCACGTGTGCTGGGGTGTGTGCGCGTATGTAAATTTTTCCAGATCGCTAGAATTAGAGGTCCTGGTAGCCTAGTTTCTCGAGAGCTTTCCAACGCCACTGAAACCGGCTCAATCGGAGCTCGTTCTCATCCGCGTTGATAGTCCCTAACAATTCCCTCTCTAAAATGATTATATTCTTCTATTTTTCCACCGTCTCTTCGCTAGTGTGACACTAACACCCTATCGTAGCCGCTCATTGGTGGGGCGTCTATGACCTGAAGACCATATGGACGTACTGCCCTTTATAATATCGAGCTGTAATTGCATGAAAAAGTAGTTTTTTCCAGACTTTAGAGCCTTTTTGAGGGTCCAAACGGCCTTTTCTTGGGCCGGGACTTACCGCACGTGTGCTGGGGTGTGTGCGCATATGTAAATTTTACCAGATCGCTAGAATCAGAAGTCCTGGTAGCCTAGTTTCCCGAGGGCTTTCCAACTCCACTGAAACCGGCTCAATCGGAGCTCGTTCTCATCCGTGTTGATAGTACCTATCAATTCCCACTCTAGAATGATTATATTCTTCTATTTTTCCACCGTCTCTTCGCTAGTGTGAGACTAACACCCTATCATAGCCGCTCATTAGTGGGGCGTCTATGACCTGAAGACCATATGGACGTACTGCCCTTTATAATATCGAGTTGTAATTGCACAAAAAAGTAGTTTTTTCTAGACTTTAGAGCATTTTTGAGGGTCCAAACGGCCTTTTCTGGGGCCGGGACTTACCGCACGTGTGCTGGGGTGTGTGCGCGTCTGTAAATTTTTCTAGATCGCTAGAATTAGAAGTCCTGGTAGCCTAGTTTCCCGAGGGCTTTCCAACGCCACTGAAACCGGCTCAATCGGAGCTCGTTCTCATCCGCGTTGATAGTCCCTATCAATTCCTTCTCTAGAATAATTATATTCTTCTATTTTTCCACCGTCTCTTCGCTAGTGTGAGACTAACACCCTATCGTAGCCGCTCACTAGTGGGGCGTCTATGACCTGAAGACCATATGGACGTACTGCCTTTTATAATATCGAGCTGTAATTGCACAAAAAAGTAGTTTTTTCCAGACTTTAGAGCCTTTTTGAGGGTCAAAACGGCCTTTTCTGGGGCCGGGACTTACCGCACGTGTGCTGGGGTGTGTGCGCATATGTAAATTTTTCCAGATCGATAGAATTAGAAGTCCTGGTAGCCTAGTTTCCCGAGGGCTTTCCAACGCCACTGAAACCGGCTCAATCGGAGCTCGTTCTCATCCGCGTTGATAGTCTCTAACAATTCCCTCTCTAAAATGATTATATTCTTCTATTTTTCCACCGTCTCTTCGCTAGTGTGAGAATAACACCCTATCGTAGCCACTCATTGGTGGGGCGTCCACGACCTGAAGACCATATGGACGTACTGCCCTTTATAATATCGAGTTGTAATTGCATGAAAAAGTAGTTTTTTTCAGACTTCAGAGCATTTTTGGGGGTCCAAACGGCCTTTTCTGGGGCCGGGACTTACCGCACATGTGCTGGGGTGTGTGCGCGTATGTAAATTTTTCCAGATCGCTAGAATTAGAAGTCCTGGTAGCCTAGTTTCCTGAGGGCTTTCCAACGCCACTGAAACCGGCTCAATCGGAGCTCGTTCTCATCCGCGTTGATAGTCCCTATCAATTCCCTCTCTAAAATGATTATATTCTTCTATTTTTCCATCGTCTCTTCGCTAGTGTGAGACTAACACCCTATCTTAGCCGCTCATTGGTGGGGCGTCTATGACCTGAAGACCATATGGACGTACTGCCCTTTATAATATCGAGCTGTAATTGCACAAAAAAGTAGTTTTTTCCAGACTTTAGTGCCTTTTTGAGGGTCCAAACGGCCTTTTCTGGGGCTGGGACTTACCGCACGTGTGCTGGGGTGTGTGCGCGTATGTAAATTTCTCCAGATCACTAGAATTAGAAGTCCTGGTAGCCTAGTTTCCCGAGGGCTTTCCAACGCAACTCAAACCGGCTCAATCGGAGCTCGTTCTCATCCGCGTTGATAGTCCCTATCAGTTCCGTCTCTAGAATGATTATATTCTTCTATTTTTCCACTGTCTCTTTGCTAGTGTGAGACTAACACCCTATCGTAGCCACTCATTGGTGGGGCGTCTATGTCCAGAAGACCATATGGACGTACTGCCGTTTATAATATCGAGCTATAATTGCACAAAAAAGTAGTTTTTTCCAGACTTTAGAGCCTTTTTGAGGGTCCAAACGGCCTTTTCTGGGGCCGGGACTTACCGCACGTGTGCTAGGGTGTGTGCGTATATGTAAATTTTTCCAGATCGCTAGAATTAGAAGTCCTGGTAGCCTAGTTTCTCAAGGGCTTTCCAACGCCACTGAAACTGGCTCAATCGGAGCTCGTTCTCATCCGCGTTGATAGTCCCTATCAATTCCCTCTCTAGAATTATTATATTCTTCTATTTTTCCACTGTCTCTTCACTAGTGTGAGACTAACACCCTATCTTAGCCGCTCATTGGTGGGGCGTCTATGACCTGAAGACCATATGGACGTACTGCCCTTTATAATATCGAGCTGTAATTGCACAAAAAAGTAGTTTTTTCCAGACTTTAGTGCCTTTTTGAGGGTCCAAACGGCGTTTTCTGGGGCCGAGACTTACCGCACGTGTGCTGGGGTGTGTGCGCGTATGTAAATTTTTCTAGATCGCTAGAATCAGAAGTCCTGATAGCCTAGTTTCCCGAGGGCTTTCCAATGCCACTGAAACCAGCTCAATCGAAGCTCGTTCTCATCCGCGTTGATAGTCCCTATCAATTTCCTCTCTAGAATGATTATATTCTTCTATTTTTCCACCATCTCTTCGCTAGTGTGAGACTAACACCCTACCGTAGCCGCTCATTGGTGGGGCCTCTATGACCTGAAGACCATATGGACGTACTGCCCATTATAATATCGAGCGGTAATTGCACAAAAAAGTAGTTTTTTCCAGACTTTAGAGCCTTTTTGAGGGTCCAAACGGCCTTTTCTGGGGCCGGGACTTATCGCACGTGAGTTGGGGTGTGTGCGCGTATGTAAATTTTTCCAGATCGCTAGAATTAGAATTCCTGGTAGCCTAGTTTATCGGGGGCTTTTCAACGCCACTGAAACCGGCTCAATCGGAGCTCTTTCTCATCCGCGTTGATAGTCCGTAACAATTCCCTCTCTAAAATGATTATATTCTTCTATTTTTCCACCGTCTCTTCGCTAGTGTGAGACTAACACCCTATCATAGCCGCTCATTGGTGGGGCGTCTATGACCTGAAGACCATATGGACGTACTGCCCTTTATAATATCGAGCTGTAATTGCATGAAAAAGTAGTTTTTTCCAGACTTTAGAGCTTTTTTGAGGGTCTAAACGGCCTTTTGTGGGGCTGGGATTTACCGCACATGTGCTGGGGTGTGTGCCGTATGTAAATTTTTCCAGATCGCTAGAATTAGAAGTCCTGGTAGCCTAGTTTCCCGAGGGCTTTCCAACGCCACTGAAACCGGCTCAATCGGAGCTCGTTCTCATCCGCGTTGATAGTCCCTATCAATTCCCCCTCTAAAATGATTATATTCTTCTGTTTTTCCACCGTCTCTTCGCTAGTGTGAGACTAACACCCTATCGTACCTGCTCATTGGTGGGGCGTCTATGACCTGAAGACCATATGGATGTACTGCCCTTTATAATATCGAGTTGTAATTGAACAAAAAAGTAGTTTTTTCCAGACTTTAGAGCCTTTTTGAGGGTCGAAACGGCCTTTTCTGGAGCCGGGACTTACCGCATGTGTGCTGGGGTGTGTGCGCATATGTAAATTTTTCCAGATCGCTAGAATTAGAAGTCCTGGTAGCCTAGTTTCCCCAGGGCTTTCCTACAACACTGAAACCGGCTCAATCGGAGCTCGTTCTCATCCGCGTTGATATTCCTAACAATTCCCTCTCTCAAATGATTATATTCTTCTATTTTTCCACCGTCTCTTCGCTAGTGTGAGACTAACACCCTATCGTAGCCGCTCATTGGTGGGGCGCCTATGACCTAAAGACCATATGGACGTACTGCCCTTTATAATATCGAGCTGTAATTGCATGAAAAAGTATTTTTTTCCAGAATTTAGAGCCTTTTTCAGGGTCCAAACGGCCTTTTCTGTGGCCGGGACTTACCGCACGTGTGCTGGGATGTGTGCGCGTATGTAAATTTTTCCAGATCACTAGAATTAGAAGTCCTGGTAGCCTAGTTTCCCGAGGGCTTTCCAACGCCACTGAAACCGGCTCAATCGGATCTCGTTCTCATCCGCGTTGATAGTCCCTAACAATTCCCTCTCTAAAATGATTATATTCTTCTATTTTTCCACCGTCTCTTCGCTAGTGTGAGACTAACACCCTATCGTAGCCGCTCATTGGTGGGGCGTCTATGACCTGAAGACCATATGGACGTACTGCCCTTTATAATATCGAGTTGTAATTGCATGAAGAAGTAGTTTTTTTCAGACTTTAGAGCCTTTTTGAGGGTCCAAACGGCCTTTTCTGGGGCCGGGATTTACCGCACGTGTGCTGGGGTGTGTGCGCGTATGTAAATTTTTCCAGATCGCTAGAATTAGAAGTCCTGGTAGCCTAGTTTCCCCAGGGCTTTCCTACAACACTGAAACCGGCTCAATCGGAGCTCGTTCTCATCCGCGTTGATATTCCTAACAATTCCCTCTCTCAAATGATTATATTCTTCTATTTTTCCACCGTCTCTTCGCTAGTGTGAGACTAACACCCTATCGTAGCCGCTCATTGGTGGGGCGCCTATGACCTAAAGACCATATGGACGTACTGCCCTTTATAATATCGAGCTGTAATTGCATGAAAAAGTATTTTTTTCCAGAATTTAGAGCCTTTTTCAGGGTCCAAACGGCCTTTTCTGTGGCCGGGACTTACCGCACGTGTGCTGGGATGTGTGCGCGTATGTAAATTTTTCCAGATCACTAGAATTAGAAGTCCTGGTAGCCTAGTTTCCCGAGGGCTTTCCAACGCCATTGAAACCGGCTCAATCGGATCTCGTTCTCATCCGCGTTGATAGTCCCTAACAATTCCCTCTCTAAAATGATTATATTCTTCTATTTTTCCACCGTCTCTTCGCTAGTGTGAGACTAACACCCTATCGTAGCCGCTCATTGGTGGGGCGTCTATGACCTGAAGACCATATGGACGTACTGCCCTTTATAATATCGAGTTGTAATTGCATGAAGAAGTAGTTTTTTCCAGACTTTAGAGCCTTTTTGAGGGTCCAAACGGCCTTTTCTGGGGTCGGGATTTACCGCACGTGTGCTGGGGTGTGTGCGCGTATGTAAATTTTTCCAGATCGCTAGAATTAGAAGTCCTGGTAGCCTAGTTTCCCGAGGGCTTTCCAACGCCACTGAAACCGGCTCAATCGGAGCTCGTTCTCATCCGCGTTGATAGTCCCTATCAATTCCCTATCTAGAATGATTATATTCTTCTATTTTTCCACCGTCTCTTCGCTAGTCTGAGACTAACACCCTACCGTAGCCGCTCATTGGTGGGGCGTCTACGACCTGAAGACCATATGGACGTACTGCCCATTATAATATCGAGCTGTAATTGCATGAAAAAGTAGTTTTTTCCAAACTTTAGAGCCTTTTTGAGTGTCCGAACGACCTTTTCTGGGGCCGGGACTTACCGCACGTGTGCTGGGGTGTGTGTGTGTATATAAATTTTTTCAGATCGCTAGAATTAGAAGTGCTGGTAGCCTAGTTTCCCGAGGGCTTTCCAACGCCACTGAAACCGGCGCAATCGGAGCTCGTTCTCATCCGCGTTGATAGTCCCTATCAATTCCCTCTCTAGAATGATTATATTCTTCTATTTTTCCACCGTCTCTTCGCTAGTGTGAGACTAACACCCTACCGTAGCCGCTCATTGGTGGGGCCTCTAAGACCTGAAGACCATATGGACGTACTGCCCATTATAATATCGAGCTGTAATTGCACAAAAAGTAGTTTTTTCCAGACTTTAGAGCCTTTTTGAGGGTCGAAACGGCCTTTTCTGGGGCCGGGACTTACCGCACGTGTGGTGGGGTGTGTGCGCATATGTAAATTTTTCCAGATCGCTAGAATTAGAAGTCCTGTAGCCTAGTTTCCCCAGGGCTTTCCGACGCCACTGAAACCGGCTCAATCGGAGCTCGTTGTCATCCGCGTTGATAGTCCCTAACAATTCCCTCTCTCAAATGATTATATTCTTCTATTTTTCCGCCGTCTCTTCGCTAGTGTGAGACTAACACCCTATCGTAGGCGCTCATTGGTGGGGCGTCTATGACCTGAAGACCATATGGACGTACTGCCCTTTATAATATTGAGTTGTAATTGAACAAAAAAGTAGTTTTTTCCAGACTTTAGAGCCTTTTTGAGGGTCGAAACGGCCTTTTCGGGAGCCGGGACTTACCGCACGTGTGCTGGGGTGTGTGCGCATATGTAAATTTTTCCATATCGCTAGAATTAGAAGTCCTGGTAGCCTAGTTTCCTGAGGGCTTTCCAACGCCACTGAAACCGAATCAATCGGAGCTCGTTCTCATCCGCGTTGATAGTCCCTATCAATTCCCTCTCTAGAATGATTATATTCTTCTATTTTTCCACCGTCTCATCGCTAGTGTGAGACTAACACCCTATCTTAGCCGCTCATTGGTGGGGCGTCTACGACCTGAAGACCATATGGACGTACTACCCTTTATAATATCGAGCTGTAATTGCACAAAAAAGTAGTTTTTTCCAGACTTTAGTGCATTTTTGACGGTCCAAACGGCCTTTTCTGGGGCCGGGACTTACCGCACGTGTGCTGGGGTGTGTGCGCATATGTAAATTTTTCCAGATCGCTAGAATTAGAAGTCCTGGTAGCCTAGTTTCCCGAGGGCTTTCCAACGCCACTGAAACCGGCTCAATCGGAGCTCGTTCTCATCCGCGTTGATAGTCCCTATCAATTCCCTCTCTAGAATGATTATATTCTTCTATTTTTCCACTGTCTCTTCGCTAGTGTGAGACTAACACCCTACCGTAGCCGCTCATTGGTGGGGCCTCTAAGACCTGAAGACCATATGGACGTACTGCCCATTATAATATCGAGCTGTAATTGCACAAAAAAGTAGTTTTTTCCAGACTTTAGAGCCTTTTTGAGGGTCCAAACGGCCTTTTCTGGGGCCGGGACTTACCGCATGTGTGCTGGGGTGTGTGCGCGTATGTAAATTTTTCCAGATCGCTAGAATTAGAAGTCTTGGTAGCCTAGTTTCCCGAGGGCTTTCCAACGCCACTGAAACCGGCTCAATCGGAGCTCGTTCTCATCCGCGTTGATAGTCCCTAACAATTCCCTCTCTAAAATGATTATATTCTTCTATTTTTCCACCGTCTCTTCGCTAGTGTGAGACTAACACCGTATCATAGCCGCTCATTGGTGGGGCGTCTTTGACCTGAAGACCATATGGACGTACTGCCCTTTATAATATCGAGCTGTAATTGCATGAAAAAGTAGTTTTTTCCAGACTTTAGAGCCTTTTTGAGGGTCCAAACGGCCTTTTCTGGGGCTGAGATTTACCGCACATGTGCTGGGGTGTGTGCGCATATGTAAATTTTTCCAGATCGCTAGAATTAGAAGTCCTGGTAGCCTAGTTTCCCGAGGGCTTTCGAACGCCACTGAAACTGGCTCAATCGGAGCTCGTTCTCATCCGCGTTGATAGTCCCTATCAATTCCCTCTCTAGAATGATTATATTCTTCTATTTTTCCACCGTCTCTTCGCTAGTGTGAGACTAACACCCTATCGTACTTGCTCATTGGTGGGGTGTCTATGACCTGAAGACCATATGGACGTACTGCCCTTTATAATATCGAGTTGTAATTGAACAAAAAAGTAGTTTTTTCCAGACTTTAGAGCCTTTTTGAGGGTCGAAACGGCCTTTTCTGGGGCCGGGACTTACCGCACGTGTGGTGGGGTGTGTGCGCATATGTAAATTTTTCCAGATCGCTAGAATTAGAAGTCCTGTAGCCTAGTTTCCCCAGGGCTTTCCGACGCCACTGAAACCGGCTCAATCGGAGCTCGTTCTCATCCGCGTTGATAGTCCCTAACAATTCCCTCTCTCAAATGATTATATTCTTCTATTTTTCCGCCGTCTCTTCGCTAGTGTGAGACTAACACCCTATCGTAGGCGCTCATTGGTGGGGCGTCTATGACCTGAAGACCATATGGACGTACTGCCCTTTATAATATCGAGTTGTAATTGAACAAAAAAGTAGTTTTTTCCAGACTTTAGAGCCTTTTTGAGGGTCGAAACGGCCTTTTCGGGAGCCGGGACTTACCGCACGTGTGCTGGGGTGTGTGCGCATATGTAAATTTTTCCATATCGCTAGAATTAGAAGTCCTAGTAGCCTAGTTTCCTGAGGGCTTTCCAACGCCACTGAAACCGAATCAATCGGAGCTCGTTCTCATCCGCGTTGATAGTCCCTATCAATTCCCTCTCTAGAATGATTATATTCTTCTATTTTTCCACCGTCTCTTCGCTAGTGTGAGACTAACACCCTATCGTAGCCGCTCATTGGTGGGGCGTCTATGACCTAAAGACCATATGGACGTACTGCCCTTTATAATATCGAGCTGTAATTGCATGAAAAAGTAGTTTTTTCCAGACTTTAGAGCCTTTTTCTGGGTCCAAACGGCCTTTTGTGGGGCCGGGACTTACCGCATGTGTGCTGGGATGTGTGCGCGTATGCAAATTTTTCCAGATCGCTAGAATTAGAAGTCCTGGTAGCCTAGTTTCCCGAGGGCTTTCCAACGCCACTGAAACTGGCTCACTCGGAGCTCATTCTGATCCGCGTTGATAGTCCCTAACAATTCCCTCTCTAAAATGATTATATTCTTCTATTTTTCCACCGTCTCTTTGCTAGTGTGAGACTAACACCCTATCGTAGCCGCTCATTGGTGGGGCGTCTATGACCTGAAGACCATATGGACGTACTGCCCTTTATAATATTGAGCTGTAATTGCATGAAGAAGTAGTTTTTTCCAGACTTTAGAGCCTTTTTGAGGGTCCAAACGGCCTTTTCTGGGGCCGGGATTTACCGCACGTGTGCTGGGGTGTGTGCGCATATGTAAATTTTTCTAGCTCGCTAGAATTAGATGTCCTGGTAGCCTAGTTTCCCGAGGGCTTTCCAACGCCACTGAAACCGGCTCAATCGGAGCTCGTTCTCATCCGCGTTGATAGTCCCTATCAATTCCCTCTCTAGAATGATTATATTCTTCTATTTTTCCACCGTCTCTTCGCTAGTCTGAGACTAACACCCTACCGTAGCCGCTCATTGGTGGGGCGTCTACGACCTGAAGACCATATGGACGTACTGCCCATTATAATATCGAGCTGTAATTGCATGAAAAAGTAGTTTTTTCCAAACTTTAGAGCCTTTTTGAGGGTCCGAACGACCTTTTCTGGGGCCGGGACTTACCGCACGTGTGCTGGGGTGTGTGTGTGTATGTAAATTTTACCAGATCGCTAGAATTAGAAGTCCTGGTAGCCTAGTTTCCCGAGGGCTTTCCAACGCCACTGAAACCGGCTCAATCAGAGCTCGTTCTCATCCGCGTTGATAGTCCCTATCAATTCCCTCTCTAGAATGATTATATTCTTCTATTTTTCCACCGTCTCTTCGCTAGTGTGAGACTAACACCCTACTGTAGCCGCTCATTGGTGGGGCCTCTATGACCTGAAGACCATATGGACGTACTGCCCATTATAATATCGAGCAATAATTGCATGAAAAAGTAGTTTTTTCCAGACTTTAGAGCCTTTTTGAGGGTCCAAACGGCCTTTTCTAGGGCCGGGACTTACCGCACGTGTGCTGGGGTGTGTGCGCGTATGTAAATTTTTCCAGATCGCTAGAATTAGAAGTCCTGGTAGCCTAGTTTCCCGAGGGCTTTCCAACGCCACTGAAACCGGCTCAATCGGAGCTCGTTCTCATCCGCGTCGATAGTCCCTATCAATTCCCTCTCTAGAATTATTATATTCTTCTATTTTTCCACCGTCTCTTCGCTAGTGTGAGACTAACGCCCTATCGTAGCCGCTCATTGGTGGGGCGTCTATGACCTGAAGACCATATGGACGTACTGCCCTTTATAATATCGAGCTGTAATTGCACAAAAAAGTAGTTTTTTCCAGACTTTAGTGCCTTTTTGAGGGTCCAAACGGCCTTTTTTGGGGTCGGGACTTACCGCACGTGTGCTGGGGTGTCTGCGCATATGTAAATTTTTCCAGATCGCTAGAATCAGAAGTCCTGGTAGCCTAGTTTCCCGAGGGCTTTCCAACGCCACTGAAACCGGCTCAATCGGAGCTTGTTCTCATCCGCGTTGATAGTCCCTATCAATTCCCTCTCTAGAATGATTATATTCTTCTATTTTTCCACTGTCTCTTCGCTAGTGTGAGACTAACACCCTACCGTAGCCACTCATTGGTGGGGCCTCTAAGACCTGAAGACCATATGGACGTACTGCCCATTATAATATCGAGCTGTAATTGCACAAAAAAGTAGTTTTTTCCAGACTTTAGAGCCTTTTTGAGGGTCCAAACGGCCTTTTCTGGGGCCGGGACTTACCGCATGTGTGCTGGGGTGTGTGCGCGTATGTAACTTTTTCCAGATCGCTAGAATTAGAAGTCCTGGTAGCCTAGTTTCCCGAGGGCTTTCCAACGCCACTGAAACCGGCTCAATCGGAGCTCGTTCTCATCCGCGTTGATAGTCCCTAACAATTCCCTCTCTAAAATGATTATATTCTTCTATTTTTCCACCGTCTCTTCGCTAGTGTGAGACTAACACCGTATCGTAGCCGCTCATTGGTGGGGCGTCTATGACCTGAAGACCATATGGACGTACTGCCCTTTATAATATCGAGCTGTAATTGCATGAAAAAGTAGTTTTTTCCAGACTTTAGAGCCTTTTTGAGGGTCCAAACGGCCTTTTCTGGGGCCGAGATTTACCGCACGTGTGCTGGGGTGTGTGCGCGTATGTAAATTTTTCCAGATCGCTAGAATTAGAAGTCCTGGTAGCCTAGTTTCCCGAGGGCTTTCCAACGCCACTGAAACCGGCTCAATCGGAGCTCGTTCTCATCCGCGTTGATAGTCCCTATCAATTCCCTCTCTAGAATGATTATATTCTTCTATTTTTCCACCGTCTCTTCGCTAGTGTGAGACTAACACCCTATCATACCTGCTCATTGGTGGGGTGTCTATGACCTGAAGACCATATGGACGTACTGCCCTTTATAATATTGAGTTGTAATTGAACAAAAAAGTAGTTTTTTCCAGACTTTAGAGCCTTTTTGAGGGTCGAAACGGCCTTTTCTGTGGCCGGGACTTACCGCACGTGTCGTGGGGTGTGTGCGCATATGTAAATTTTTCCAGATCGCTAGAATTAGAAGTCCTGGTAGCCTAGTTTCCCCAGGGCTTTCCGACGCCACTGAAACCGGCTCAATCGGAGCTCGTTTTCATCCGCGTTGATAGTCCCTAACAATTCCCTCTCTCAAATGATTATATTCTTCTATTTTTCCGCCGTCTCTTCGCTAGTGTGAGACTAACACCCTATCGTAGCCACTCATTGGTGGGGCGTCTATGACCTGAAGACCATATGGACGTACTGCCCTTTATAATATCGAGCTGTAATTGCATGAAAAAGTAGTTTTTTCCAGACTTTAGAGCCTTTTTCATGATCCAAACGACCTTTTCTGGGGCCGGGACTTACTGCACGTGTGCTAGGGTGTGTGCGCGTATGTTAATTTTTCCAGATCGCTAGAATTAGAAGTCCTGGTAGCCTAGTTTCCCAAGGGCTTTCCAACGCCACTGAAACCGGCTCAATCGGAGCTCGTTCTCATCCGCGTTGATAGTCCCTATCAGTTCACTCTCTAGAATGATTATATTCTTCTATTTTTCCACCATCTCTTCGCTAGTGTGAGACTAACACCCTATCGTAGCCGCTCATTGGTGGGGCGTCTACGACCTGAAGACCATATGGACGTACTGCCCAATATAATATCGAGCTGTAATTGCATGAAAAAGTAGTTTTTTCCAAACTTTAGAGCCTTTTTGAGGGTCCGAACGGCCTTTTCTGTGGCCGGGACTTACCGCACGTGTGCTGGGGTGTGTGAGTGTGAATGTAAATTTTTCCAGATCGCTAGAATTTGAAGTCCTGGTAGCCTAGTTTCCCGAGGGCTTTCCAAGCCACTGAAACCGGCTCAATCGGTGCTCGTTCTCATCCGCGTTGATAGTCCCTATCAATTCCCTCTCTAGAATTATTATATTCTTCTATTTTTCCACCGTCTCTTCGCTAGTGTGAGACTAACACCCTACCGTAGCCGCTCATTGGTGGGGCCTCTATGACCTGAAGACCATATGGACGTACTGCCCTTTATAATATCGAGCTGTAATTGCACAAAAAAGAAGTTTTTTCCAGACTTTAGAGCCTTTTTGAGGGTCGAAACAGCCTTTTCTGGGGCCGGGACTTACCGCACGTGTGCTGTGGTGTGTGCGCGTATGTAAATTTTTCCAGATCGCTAGAATTAGAAGTCCTCGTAGCCTAGTTTCCCCAGGGTTATCCAACGCAACTGAAACCGGCTCAATCGGAGGTCGTTCTCATCCGCGTTGATAGTCCCTACCAATTCCCTCTCTAGAATGATTATATTCTTCTATTTTTCCACCGTCTCTTCGCTAGTGTGAGACTAACACCCTATCGTAGCCGCTCATTGGTGGGGCATCTATGACCTGAAGACCATATGGACGTACTGCCCTTTATAATATCGAGCTGTAATTGCATGAAAAAGTAGTTTTTTCCAGACTTTAGAGCATTTTTGAGGGTCCAAACGGCCTTTTCTGGGGCCGGAACTTACCGTACGTGTGCTGGGGTGTGTGCGCGTATGTAAATTTTTCCAGATCGCTAGAATTAGAAGTCCTGGTAGCCTAGTTTCCCGAGGGCTTTCCAACGCCACTGAAACCGGCTCAATCGGAGCTCGTTCTCATCCGCGTTGATAGTCCCTATCAGTTCCCTCTCTAGAATGATTATATTCTTCTATTTTTCCACCGTCTCTTTGCTAGTGTGAGACTAACACCCTACCGTAGCCGCTCATTGGTGGGGCCTCTATGACCTGAAGACCATATGGACGTACTGCCCATTATAATATCGAGCTGTAATTGCATGAAAAAGTAGTTTTTTCCAGACTTTAGAGCCTTTTTGAGGGTCCAAACGGCCTTTTCTGGGGCCGGGACTTACCGCACGTGTGCTGGGGTTTGTGCGCGTATGTAAATTTTTCCAAATCGCTAGAATTAGAAGTCCTGGTAGCCTAGTTTCCCGAGGGCTTTCCAACGCCACTGAAATCGGCTCAATCGGAGCTTGTTCTCATCCGCGTTGATAGTCCCTATCAATTCCCTCTCTAGAATGATTATATTCTTCTATTTTTCCACCGTCTCTTCTCTAGTGTGAGACTAACACCCTATCGTAGCCGCTCATTGGTGGGGCGTCTATGACCGGAAGACCATATGGACGTACTGCCCTTTATAATATCGAGCTGTAATTGCACAAAAAAGTAGTTTTTTCCAAACTTTAGAGCCTTTTTGAGGGTCGAAACGACCTTTTCTGGGGCCGGGACTTACCGCACGTGTGCTCGTGTGTGTGCGCATATGCAAATTTTTCTAGATCGCTAGAATTAGAAGTCCTGGTAGCCTAGTTTCCAGAGGGCTTTCCAACGCCACTGAAACCGGCTCAATCGGAGCTCGTTCTCATCCGCGTTGATAGTCCCTAACAATTCCCTCTCTAAAATGATTATATTCTTCTATTTTTCCACCATCTCTTCGCTAGTGTGAGACTAACACCCTATCGTAGCCGCTCATTGGTGGGGCATCTATGACCTGAAGACCATATGGACGTACTGCCCTTTATAATATCGAGCTGTAATTGCATGAAAAAGTAGTTTTTTCCAGACTTTAGAGCCTTTTTGAGGGTCCAAACAGCCTTTTCTGGGGCCGGGACTTACTGCACCTGTGCTGGGGTGTGTGCGCGTATGTAAATTTTTCCAGATCGCTAGATTCAGATGTCCTGGTAGCCTAGTTTCCCGAGGGCTTTCCAACGCCACCGAAACTGGCTCAATCGGAGCTCGTTCTCATCCGCGTTGACGTTGAACAAAAAAGTAGTTTTTTCCAGACTTTAGAGCCTTTTTGAGGGTCGAAACGACCTTTTCTGGGGCCGGGACTTACTGCACATGTGGTGGGGTGTGTGCGGATATGTAAATTTTTCCAGATCGCTTGAATTAGAAGTCCTGGTAGCCTAGTTTCCCCAGGGCTTTCCTACGCCACTGAAACCGGCTCAATCGGAGCTCGTTCTCATCCGCGTTGATAGTCCCTAACAATTCCCTCTCTCAAATGATTATATTCTTCTATTTTTCCACCGTCTATTCGCTAGTGTGAGACTAACACCCTATCGTAGCCGCTCATTGGTGGGGCGTCTATGACCTGAAGACCATATGGACGTACTGCCCTTTATAATATCGAGCTGTAATTGCATTAAAAAGTAGTTTTTTCCAGACTTTAGAGCCTTTTTCAGGGTCCAAACGACCTTTTCTGGGGCCGGGACTTACCGCACGTGTGCTGGGGTGTGTGCGCATATGTTAATTTTTCCAGATCGCTAGAATTAGAAGTCCTGGTAGCCTAGTTTCCCAAGGGCTTTCCAACGCCTCTGAAACTGGCTCAATCAGAGCTCGTTCTCATCCGCGTTGATAGTCCCTATCAGTTCACTCTCTAGAATGATTATATTCTTCTATTTTTCCAGCGTCTCTTCGCTAGTGTGAGACTAACACCCTATCGTAGCCACTCATTGGTGGGGCGTCAACGACCTGAAGACCATATGGACGTACTGCCCATTATAATATCGAGCTGTAATTGCATGAAAAAGTAGTTTTTTCCAAACTTTAGAGCCTTTTTGAGGGTCCGAATGGCCTTTTCTGGGGCCGGGACTTACCGCACGTGTGCTGGGGTGTGTGTGTGTATGTAAATTTTTCCAGATCGCTAGAATTAGAAGTCCTGGTAGCCTAGTTTCCCGAGGGCTTTCCAACGCCACTGAAACCGGCTCAATCGGAGCTCGTTCTCATCTGCGTTGATAGTCCCTATCAATTCCCTCTCTAGAATGATTATATTTTTCTATTTTTCCACCGTCTCTTCGCTAGTGTGAGACTAACACCATATCGTAGCCGCTCATTGGTGGGGCGTCTACGACCTGAAGACCATATGGACGTACTGCCCATTATAATATCGAGCTGTAATTGCATGAAAAAGTAGTTTTTTCCAAACTTTAGAGCCTTTTTGAGGGTCCGAACGGCCTTTTTTGGGGCCGGGACTTAGCGCACGTGTGCTGGGGTGTGTGTGTGTATGTAAATTTTTCTAGATCGCTAGAATTAGAAGTCCTGGTAGCCTAGTTTCCCGAGGGCTTTCCAAGCCACTGAAACCGGCTCAATCGGAGCTCGTTCTCATCCGCGTTGATAGTCCCTATCAATTCCCTCTCTAGAATGATTATATTCTTCTATTTTTCCACCGTCTCTTCGCTAGTGTGAAACTAACACCCTACCGTAGCCGCTCATTGGTGGGGCCTCTATGACCTGAAGACCATATGGACGTACTGCCCATTATAATATCGAGCTGTAATTGCATGAAAAAGTAGTTTTTTCCAGACTTTAGAGCCTTTTTGAGGGTCCAAACGGCCTTTTCTGGGGCCGGGACTTACCGCACGTGTGCTGGGGTGTGTGCGGGTATGTAAATTTTTCCAGATCGCTAGAACTATAAGTCCTGGTAGCCTAGTTTCCCGAGGGCTTTCCAACGCCACTGAAACCGGCTCAATCGGAGCTCGTTCTCATCCGCATTGATAGTCCCTATCAGTTCACTCTCTAGAATGATTATATTCTTCTATTTTTCCACCGTCTCTTTGCTAGTGTGAGACTAACACCCTATCGTAGCCGCTCGTTGGTGGGGCGTCTATGACCTGAAGACCATATGGACGTACTGCCCTTTATAATATCGAGCTGTAATTGCACAAAAAAGTAGTTTTTTCCAGACTTTAGAGCCTTTTTGAGGGTCCAAACGGCCTTTTCTGGGGCCGGGACTTACCGCACGTGTGCTGGGGTGTGTGCGCGTATGTAAATTTTTCCAGATCGCTAGAATTAGAAGTCCTGGTAGCCTAGTTTCCCGAGGGCTTTCCAACACCACTGAAATCGGCTCAATCGGAGCTTGTTCTCATCCGCGTTGATAGTCCCTATCAATTCCCTCTCTAGAATGATTATATTCTTCTATTTTTCCACCGTCTCTTCACTAGTGTGAGACTAACACCCTATCATAGCCGCTCATTGGTGGGGCGTCTATGACCTGAAGACCATATGGATGTACTGCCCTTTATAATATCGAGCTGTAATTGCACAAAAAAGTAGTTTTTTCCAAACTTTAGAGCCTTTTTGAGGGTCGAAACGGCCTTTTCTGGGGCCGGGACTTACCGCACGTGTGCTCGTGTGTGTGCGCATTTGTAAATTTTTCTAGATCGCTAGAATTAGAAGTCCTGGTAGCCTAGTTTCCCGAGGGCTTTCCAATGCCACTGAAACCGGTTCAATCGGAGCTCGTTCTCATCCGCGTTGATAGTCCCTAACAATTCCCTCTCTAAAATGATTATATTCTTCTATTTTTCCACCGTCTCTTCGCTAGTGTGAGACTAACACCCTATCGTAACCGCTCATTGGTGGGGCGTCTATGACTTGAAGACCATATGGACGTACTGCCCTTTATAATATCAAGCTATAATTGCATGAAAAAGTAGTTTTTGCCAGACTTTAGAGCCTTTTTGAGGGTCCAAACGGCCTTTTCTGGGGCCGGGACTTACCGCACGTGTGCTGGGGTGTGTGCGCATATGTAAATTTTTACAGATCGCTAGAATCAGAAGTCCTGGTAGCCTAGTTTCCCGAGGGCTTTCCAACGCCACTGAAACCGACTCAATCGGAGCTCGTTCTCATCCGCGTTGATAGTCCCTAACAATTCCCTCTCTAAAATGATTATATTCTCCTATTTTTCCACCGTCTCTTCGCTAGTGTGAGACTAACACAATATCGTAGCCGCTCATTGGTGGGGCGTCTATGACCTGAAGACCATATGGACGTACTGCCCTTTATAATATCGAGCTGTAATTGCATGAAAAAGTAGTTTTTTCCAGACTTTAGAGCCTTTTTGAGGGTCCAAACAGCCTTTTCTGGGGCCGGGACTTACTGCACGTGTGCTGGGGTGTGCGCGCGTATGTAAATTTTTCCAGATCGCTAGAATCAGAAGTCCTGGTAGCCTAGTTTCCCAAGGGCTTTCGAACGCCACTGAAACTGGCTCAATCGCAGCTCGTTCTCATCCGAGTTGATAGTACCTATCAATTCCCTCTCTAGAATGATTATATTCTTCTATTTTTCCACCGTCTCTTCGCTAGTGTGAGACTAACACCCTACCGTAGCCGCTCATTGGTGGGGCCTCTATGACCTGAAGACCATATGGACGTACTGCCCATTATAATATCGAGCTGTAATTGCATGAAAAAGTTGTTTTTTCCAGACTTTAGAGCCTTTTTGAGGGTCCAAATGGCCTTTTCTAGGGCCGGGACTTACCGTACGTGTGCTGGGGTGTGTGCGCGTATGTAAATTTTTCCAGATCGCTAGAATTAGAAGTCCTGGCAGCCTAGTTTCCCGAGGGCTTTCCAACGCCACTGAAACCGGCTCAATCGGAGCTCGCTCTCATCCGCGTTGATAGTCCCTATCAATTCCCTCTCTAGAATGATTATATTCTTCTATTTTTCCACCGTCTCTTCGCTAGTGTGAGACTAACACCCTATCATACCTGCTCATTGGTGGGGCGTCTATGTCCTGAAGACCATATGGACGTACTGCCCTTTATAATATCATGTTGTAATTGAACAAAAAAGTAGTTTTTTCCAAACTTTAGAGCATTTTTGAGGGTCGAAATGACCTTTTCTGGGGCCGGGACTTACTGCACGCGTGGTGGGGTGTGTGCGCATATGTAAATTTTTCCAGATCGCTAGAATTAGAAGTCCTGGTAGCCTAGTTTCCCCAGGGCTTTCCTATGCCACTGAAACCGGCTCAATCGGAGCTCGTTCTCATCCGCGTTGATACTCCCTAACAATTCCCTCGCTCAAATGATTATATTCTTCTATTTTTCCTCCGTCTCTTCGCTAGTGTTAGACTAACACCCTATCGTAGCCGCTCATTGGTGGGGCGTCTATGACCTGAAGACCATATGGACGTACTGCCCTTTATAATATCGAGCTGTAATTGCATGAAAAAGTAGTTTTTTCCAGACTTTAAAGCCTTTTTCAGGGTCCAAACGACCTTTTCTGGGGCCGGGACTTACCGCATGTGTGCTGGGGTGTGTGCGCATATGTTAATATTTCCAGATCGCTAGAATTAGAAGTCTTGGTAGCCTAGTTTCCCAAGGGCTTTCCAATGCCACTGAAACCGGCTCAATCGGAGCTCGTTCTCATCCGCGTTGATAGTCCCTATCAGTTCACTCTCTAGAATGATTATATTCTTCTATTTTTCCACCGTCTCTTCGCTAGTGTGAGACTAACACCCTATCGTAGCCGCTCATTGGTGGGGCGTCTATGACCTGAAGACCATATGGACGTACTGCCCATTATAATATCGAGCTGTAATTGCATGAAAAAGTAGTTTTTGCAAACTTTAGATCCTTTTTGAGGGTCCAAATGGCCTTTTCTGGGGCCGGGACTTACCGCACGTGTGCTTGGGTGTGTGTGTGTATGTAAATTTTTCCAGATCGCTAGAATTAGAACTCCTGGTAGCCTAGTTTCCCAAGGGCTTTCCAACGCCACTGAAACAGGCTCAATCGGAGCTCGTTCTCATCCGTGTTGATAGTCCCTATCAATTCCCTCTCTAAAATGATTGTATTCTTCTATTTTTCCACCGTCTCTTCGCTAGTGTGAGACTAACACCCTATCGTAGCCGCTCATTGGTGGGGCGTCCATTACCTGAAGACCATATGGACGTACTGCCCTTTATAATATCGAGTTGTAATTGCACAAAAAAGTAGTTTTTTCCAGACTTTAGAGCCTTTTTGAGGGTCCAAACGGCCTTTTCTGGGGCCGGGACTTACCACACGTGTGCTGGGGTGTGTGCGCATATGTAAATTTTTCCAGATCGCTAGAATTAGAACTCCTGGTAGCCTAGTTTCCTGAGGGCTTTCCACCGCCACTGAAACCGGCTCAATCGGAGCTCGTTCTCATCCGCGTTGATAGTCCCTATCAATTCCCTCTCTAGAATGATTATATTCTTCTATTTTTCCACCGTCTCTTCGCTAGTGTGAGACTAACACCCTATCGTAGCCGCTCATTGGTGGGGCATCTACGACCTGAAGACCATATGGACGTACTGCCCATTATAATATCGAGCTGTAATTGCATGAAAAAGTAGTTTTTTCCAAACTTTAGAGCCTTTTTGAGGGTCCGAACGGCCTTTTCTGGGGCCGGGACTTACCGCACGTGTGCTGGGGTGTGTGTGTGTATGTAAATTTTTCCAGATCGCTAAAATTAGAAGTCCTGGTAGCGTAGTTTCCCGAGGGCTTTCCAAGCCACTGAAACTGGCTCAATCGGAGCTCGTTCTCATCCGCGTTGATAGTCCCTATCAATTCCCTCTCTAGAATGATTATATTCTTCTATTTTTCCACCGTCTCTTCGCTAGTGTGAAACTAACACCCTACCGTAGCCGCTCATTGGTGGGGCCTCTATGACCTGAAGACCATATGGACGTAGTGCCCATTATAATATCGAGCTGTAATTGCATGAAAAAGTAGTTTTTTCCAGACTTTAGAGCCTTTTTGAGGGTCCAAACGGCCTTTTCTGGGGCCGGGACTTACCGCACGTGTGCTGGGGTGTGTGCGCGTATGTAAACTTTTCCAGATCGCTAGAATTATAAGTCCTGGTAGCCTAGTTTCCCGAGGGCTTTCCAACGCCACTGAAACCGGCTCAATCGGAGCTCGTTCTCATCCGCGTTGATAGTCCCTATCAGTTCACTCTCTAGAATGATTATATTCTTCTATTTTTCCACCGTCTCTTCGCTAGTGTGAGACTAACACCCTATCGTAGCCGCTCATTGGTGGGGCGTCTATGACCTGAAGACCATATGGACGTACTACCCTTTATAATATCGAGCTGTAATTGCACAAAAAAGTAGTTTTTTCCAGACTTTAGAGCCTTTTTGAGGGTCGAAACGGCCTTTTCTGGGGTCGGGACTTACCGCACGTGTGCTGGGGTGTGTGCGCGTATGTAAATTTTTCTAGATTGCTAGAATTAGAAGTCCTGGTAGCCTAGTTTCCCCAGGGTTTTCCAACGCCACTGAAAACGGCTCAATCGGAGGTCGTTCTCATCCGCGTTGATAGTCCCTATCAATTCCCTCTCTAGAATGATTATATTCTTCTATTTTTCCACCGTCTCTTCGCTAGTGTGAGACTAACACCCTATCATAGCTGCTCATTGGTGGGGCGTCTATGACCTGAAGACCATATGGACGTACTGCCCTTTATAATATCAAGCTGTAATTGCATGAAAAAGTAGTTTTTTCCAGACTTTAGAGCATTTTTGAGGGTCCAAACGGCCATTTCTGGGGCCGGGACTTACCGCATGTGTGCTGGGGTGTGTGCGCGTATGTAAATTTTTCCAGATCACTAGAATTAGAAGTCCTGGTAACCTAGTTTCCCGAGGGCTTTCCAACGCCACTGAAACCGGCTCAATCGGAGCTCGTTCTCATCCGCGTTGATAGTCCCTATCAGTTCCCTCTCTAGAATGATTATATTCTTCTATTTTTCCACCATCTCTTTGCTAGTGTGAGACTAACACCCTACCGTAGCCGCTCATTTTTGGGGCCTCTATGACCTGAAGACCATATGGACGTACTGCCCATTATAATATCGAGCTGTAATTGCATGAAAAAGTAGTTTTTTCCAGACTTTAGAGCCTTTTTGAGGGTCCAAACGGCCTTTTCTGGGGCCGGGACTTACCGCACGTGTGCTGGGGTGTGTGCGCGTATGTAAATTTTTCCAGATCGCTAGAATTAGAAGTGTTGGTAGCCTAGTTTACCGAGGGCTTTCCAACGCCACTGAAATCGGCTCAATCGGAGCTTGTTCTCATCCGCGTTGATAGTCCCTATCAATTCCCTCTCTAGAATGATTATATTCTTCTATTTTTCCACCGTCTCTTCACTAGTGTGACACTAACACCCTATCGTAGCCGCTCATTGGTGGGGCGTCTATGACCTGAAGACCATATGGACGTACCGCCCTTTATAATATCGAGCTGTAATTGCACAAAAAAGTAGTTTTTTCCAAACTTTAGAGCCTTTTTGAGGGTCGAAACGGCCTTTTCTGGGGCCGGGACTTACTGCACGTGTGCTCGTGTGTGTGCGCATATGTAAATTTTTCCAGATCACTAGAATTATAAGTCCTGGTAGCCTAGTTTCCCGAGGGCTTTCCAACGCCACTGAAACCGGCTCAATCGGAGCTCGTTCTCATCCGCGTTGATAGTCCCTAACAATTCCCTCTCTAAAATGATTATATTCTTCTATTTTTCCACCGTCTCTTCGCTAGTGTGAGACTAACACCCTATCATAACCGCTCATTGGTGGGGCGTCTATGACTTGAAGACCATATGGACGTACTGCCCTTTATAATATCAAGCTGTAATTGCATGAAAAAGTAGTATTTTCCAGACTTTAGAGCCTTTTTGAGGGTCCAAACGGCCTTTTCTGGGGCCGGGACTTACCGCACATGTGCTGGGGTGTGTGCGCGTATGTAAATTTTTACAGATTGCTAGAATCAGAAGTCCTGGTAGCCTAGTTTCCCGAGGGCTTTCCAACGCCACTGAAACCGGCTCAATCAGAGCTCGTTCTCATCCGCGTTGATAGTCGCTAACAATTCCCTCTCTAAAATGATTATATTCTTCTATTTTTCCACCGTCTCTTCGCAAGTGTGAGACTAACACCCTATCGTAGCTGCTCATTGGTGGGGCGTCTATGACCTGAAGACCATATGGACGTACTGCCCTTTATAATATCGAGCTGTAATTGCATGAAAAAGTAGTTTTTTGCAGACTTTAGAGCCTTTTTGAGGGTCCAAACAGCCTTTTCTGGGGCCGGGACTTACTGCACGTGTGCTGGGGTGTGTGCGCATATGTAAATTTTTCCAGATCACTAGAATCAGAAGTCCTGGTAGCCTAGTTTCCCGAGGGCTTTCCAACGCCACTGAAACTGGCTCAATCGGAGCTCATTCTCATCCGCGTTGATAGTACCTATCAATGCCCTCTCTAGAATGATTATATTCTTCTATTTTTCCACCGTCTCTTCGCTAGTGTGAGACTAACACCCTATCGTAGCCGCTCATTGGTGGGGCCTCTATGACCTGAAGACCATATGGACGTACTGCCCATTATAATATCGAGCTGTAATTGCATGGAAAAGTTGTTTTTTCCAGACTTTAGAGCCTTTTTGAGGGTCCAAACAGCCTTTTCTAGGGCCGGGACTTACCGTACATGTGCTGGGGTGTGTGCGCATATGTAAATTTTTCCAGATCGCTAGAATTAGAAGTCCTGGCAGCCTTGTTTCCCGAGGGCTTTCCAACGCCACTGAAACCGGCTCAATCGGAGCTCGTTCTCATCCGCGTTGATAGTCCCTATCAATTCCCTCTCTAGAATGATTATATTCTTCTATTTTTCCACCGTCTCTTCGCTAGTGTGAGACTAACACCCTATCGTACCTGCTCATTGGTGGGGCGTCTATGACCTGAAGACCATATGGACGTACTGCCCTTTATAATATCGAGTTGTAATTGAACAAAAAAGTAGTTTTTTCCAGACTTTAGAGCCTTTTTGAGGGTCGAAATGACCTTTTCTGGGGCCGGGACTTACTGCACGTGTGGTGGGGTGTGTGCGCATATGTAAATTTTTCCAGATCGCTAGAATTAGAAGTTCGGGTAGCCTAGTTTCCCCAGGGCTTTCCTACGCCACTGAAACCGGCTCAATCGGTGCTAGTTCTCATCCGCGTTGATAGTCCCTAACAATTCCCTCTCTCAAATGATTATATTCTTCTATTTTTCCACCGTCTCTTCGCTAGTGTGGGACCAACACCCTATCGTAGCCGCTCATTGGTGGGGCGTCTATGACCTGAAGACCATATGGACGTACTGCCCTTTATAATATCGAGCTGTAGTTGCATGAAAAAGTAGTTTTTTCCGGACTTTAGAGCCTTTTTGAGGGTCCAAACAGCCTTTTCTGGGGCCGAGACTTACCGCACGTGTGCTGGGGTGTGTGTGCGTATGTAAATTTTTCCAGATCGCTAGAATTAGAAGTCCTGGTAGCCTAGTTTCCCGAGGGCTTTCCAACGCCACTGAAACCGGCTCAATCGGAGTTCGTTCTCATCCGCGTTGATAGTCCCTATCAGTTCACTCTCTAGAATGATTATATTCTTCTATTTTTCCACCGTCTCTTTGCTAGTGTGAGACTAACACCCTATCGTAGCCACTCATTGGTGGGGCGTCTATGACCTGAAGACCATATGGACGTACTGCCCTTTATAATATCGAGCTGTAATTGCACAAAAAAGTAGTTTTTTCCAGACTTTAGAGCCTTTTTGAGGGTCGAAACGGCCTTTTCTGGGGCCGGGACTTACCGCACGTATGCTGGGGTGTGTGCGCGTATGTAAATTTTTCCAGATTGCTAGAATTAGAAGTCCTGGTGGCCTAGTTTCCCCAGGGTTTTCCAACGCCACTGAAACCGGCTCAATCGGAGGTCGTTCTCATCCGCGTTGATAGTCCCTATCAATTCCCTCTCTAGAATGATTATATTCTTCTATTTTTCCACCGTCTCTTCGCTAGTGTGAGACTAACACCCTATCGTAGCCGCTCATTGGTTGGGCGTCTATGACCTGAAGACTATATGGACGTACTGCCCTTTATAATATCGAGCTGTAATTGCATGAAAAAGTAGTTTTTTCCAGACTTTAGAGCATTTTTGAGGGTCCAAATGGCCTTTTCTGGGGCCAGGACTTACCGCACGTGTGCTGGGGTGTGTGCGCATATGTAAATTTTTCCAGATCGCTAGAATTAGAAGTCCTGGTAGCCTAGTTTCCCGAGGGCTTTCCAACGCCACTAAAACCGGCTCAATCGGAGCTCGTTCTCATCCGCGTTGATAGTCCCTATCAGTTCCCTCTCTAGAATGATTATATTCTTCTATTTTTCCACCGTCTCTTTGCTAGTGTGAGACTAACACCCTACCGTTGCCTCTCATTGGAGGGGCCTCTATGACCTGAAGACCATATGGACGTACTGCCCATTATAATATCGAGCTGTAATTGCATGAAAAAGTAGTTTTTTGCAGACTTTAGAGCCTTTTTGAGGGTCCAAACAGCCTTTTCTGGGGCCGGGACTTACTGCACGTGTCCTGGGGTGTGTGCGCATATGTAAATTTTTCCAGATCACTAGAATCAGAAGTCCTGGTAGCCTAGTTTCCCGAGGGCTTTCCAACGCCACTGAAACTGGCGCAATCGGAGCTCATTCTCATCCGCGTTGATAGTACCTATCAATGCCCTCTCTAGAATGATTATATTCTTCTATTTTTCCACCGTCTCTTCGCTAGTGTGAGACTAACACCCTATCGTAGCCGCTCATTGGTGGGGCCTCTATGACCTGAAGACCATATGGACGTACTGCCCATTATAATATCGAGCTGTAATTGCATGAAAAAGTTGTTTTTTCCAGACTTTAGAGCCTTTTTGAGGGTCCAAACAGCCTTTTCTAGGGCCGGGACTTACCGTACGTGTGCTGGGGTGTGTGCGCATATGTAAATTTTTCCAGATCGCTAGAATTAGAAGTCCTGGCAGCCTTGTTTCCCGAGGGCTTTCCAACGCCACTGAAACCGGCTCAATCGGAGCTCGTTCTCATCCGCGTTGATAGTCCCTATCAATTCCCTCTCTAGAATGATTATATTCTTCTATTTTTCCACTGTCTCTTCGCTAGTGTGAGACTAACACCCTATCGTACCTGCTCATTGGTGGGGCGTCTATGACCTGAAGACCATATGGACGTACTGCCCTTTATAATATCGAGTTGTAATTGAACAAAAAAGTAGTTTTTTCCAGACTTTAGAGCCTTTTTGAGGGTCGAAACGACCTGTTCTGTGGCCGGGACTTACTGCACGTGTGGTGGGGTGTGTGCGCATATGTAAATTTTTCCAGATCACTAGAATTAGAAGTTCGGGTAGCCTAGTTTCCCCAGGGCTTTCCTACGCCACTGAAACCGGCTCAATCGGTGCTAGTTCTCATCCGCGTTGATAGTCCCTAACAATTCCCTCTCTCAAATGATTATATTCTTCTATTTTTCCACCGTCTCTTCGCTAGTGTGGGACCAACACCCTATCGTAGCCGCTCATTGGTGGGGCGTCTATGACCTGAAGACCATATGGACGTACTGCCCTTTATAATATCGAGCTGTAATTGCATGAAAAAGTAGTTTTTTCCGGACTTTAGAGCCTTTTTGAGGGTCCAAACGGCCTTTTCTGGGGCCGAGACTTACCGCACGTGTGCTGGGGTGTGTGTGCGTATGTAAATTTTTCCATATCGCTAGAATTAGAAGTCCTGGTAGCCTAGTTTCCCGAGGGCTTTCCAACGCCACTGAAACCGGCTCAATCGGAGTTCGTTCTCATCCGCGTTGATAGTCCCTATCAGTTCACTCTCTAGAATGATTATATTCTTCTATTTTTCCACCGTCTCTTTGCTAGTGTGAGACTAACACCCTATCGTAGCCACTCATTGGTGGGGCGTCTATGACCTGAAGACCATATGGACGTACTGCCCTTTATAATATCGAGCTGTAATTGCACAAAAAAGTAGTTTTTTCCAGACTTTAGAGCCTTTTTGAGGGTCGAAACGGCCTTTTCTGGGGCCGGGACTTACAGCACGTATGCTGGGGTGTGTGCGCGTATGTAAATTTTTCCAGATTGCTAGAATTAGAAGTCCTGGTGGCCTAGTTTCCCCAGGGTTTTCCAACGCCACTGAAACCGGCTCAATCAGAGGTCGTTCTCATCCGCGTTGATAGTCCCTATCAATTCCCTCTCTAGAATGATTATATTCTTCTATTTTTCCACCGTCTCTTCGCTAGTGTGAGACTAACACCCTATTGTAGCCGCTCATTGGTTGGGCGTCTATGACCTGAAGACTATATGGACGTACTGCCCTTTATAATATCGAGCTGTAATTGCATGAAAAAGTAGTTTTTTCCAGACTTTAGAGCATTTTTTAGGGTCCAAATGTCCTTTTCTGGGGCCAGGACTTACCGCACGTGTGCTGGGGTGTGTGCGCATATGTAAATTTTTCTAGATCGCTAGAATTAGAAGTCCTGGTAGCCTAGTTTCCCGAGGGCTTTCCAACGCCACTAAAACCGGCTCAATCGGAGCTCGTTCTCATTCGCGTTGATAGTCCCTATCAGTTCCCTCTCTAGAATGATTATATTCTTCTATTTTTCCACCGTCTCTTTGCTAGTGTGAGACTAACACCCTACCGTTGCCTCTCATTGGTGGGGCCTCTATGACCTGAAGACCATATGGACGTACTGCCCATTATAAAAATGAGCTGTAATTGCATGAAAAAGTAGTTTTTTCCAGACTTTAGAGCCTTTTTGAGGGTCCAAACGGCCTTTTCTGGGGCCGGGACTTACCGCACGTGTGCTGGGTTGTGTGCGCGTATGTAAATTTTTCCAGATCGCTAGAATTAGAAGTCCTGGTAGCCAAGTTTCCCGAGGGCTTTCCAACGCCACTGAAAGCGGCTCAATCAGAGCTCGTTCTCATCCGCGTAGATAGTCCCTATCAATTCCCTCTCTAGAATGATTATATTCTTCTATTTTTCCACCGTCTCTTCACTAGTGTGAGACTAACACCCTATCGTAGCCGCTCATTGGTGGGGCGTCTATGACCTGAAGACCATATGGACGTACTGCCCTTTATAATATCGAGCTGTAATTGCACAAAAAAGTAGTTTTTTGCAAACTTTAGAGCCTTTTTGAGGGTCGAAACGGCCTTTTCTGGGGCCGGGACTTACCGCACGTGTGCTCGTGCATGTGTGCACATGTAAATTTATCTAGATCGCTAGAATTAGAAGTCCTGGTAGCCTAGTTTCCCGAGGGCTTTCCAACGCCACTGAAACCGGCTCAATCGGAGCTCGTTCTCATCCGCGTTGATAGTCCCTAACAATTCCCTCTCTAAAATGATTATATTCTTCTATTTTTCCACCGTCTCTTCGCTAGTGTGAGACTAACACCCTATCATAACCTCTCATTGGTGGGGCGTCTATGACCTGAAGACAATATGGACGTACTGCCTTTTATAATATCAAGCTGTAATTGCATGAAAAAGTAGTTTTTTCCAGACTTTAGAGCCTTTTTGAGGGTCCAAACGGCCTTTTCTGGGGCCGGGACTTACCGCACTTGTGCTGGGGTGTGTGCGCGTATGTAAATTTTTACAGATCGCTAGAATCAGAAGTCCTGGTAGCCTAGTTTCCAGAGGGATTTCCAATGCCACTGAAACCGGCTCAATCGGAGCTCGTTCTCATCCGCGTTGATAGTCCCTAACAATTCCCTCTCTAAAATGATTATATTCTTCTATTTTTCCACCGTCTCTTTGCTAGTGTGAGACTAACACCCTACCGTTGCCTCTCATTGGTGGGGCCTCTATGACCTGAAGACCATATGGACGTACTGCCCATTATAATATCGAGCTGTAATTGCATGAAAAAGTAGTTTTTTCCAGACTTTAGAGCCTTTTTGAGGGTCCAAACGGCCTTTTCTGGGGCCGGGACTTACCGCACGTGTGCTGGGGTGTGTGCGCATATGTAAATTTTTCTAGATCGCTAGAATTAGAAGTCCTGGTAGCCTAGTTTCCCGAGGGCTTTCCAACGCCACTGAAAGCGGCTCAATCGGAGCTCGTTCTCATCCGCGTTGATAGTCCCTATCAATTCCCTCTCTAGAATGACTATATTCTTCTATTTTTCCACCGTCTCTTCACTAGTATGAGACTAACACTCTATCGTAGCCGCTCATTGGTGGGGCGTCTATGACCTGAAGACCATATGGACGTACATCCCTTTATAATATCGAGCTGTAATTGCACAAAAAAGTAGTTTTTTCCAAACTTTAGAGCCTTTTTGAGGGTCGAAACGGCCTTTTCTGGGGCCGGGACTTACCGCACGTGTGCTCGTGCGTGTGCGCACATGTAAATTTATCTAGATCGCTAGAATTAGAAGTCCTGGTAGCCTAGTTTCCCGAGGGCTTTCCAACGCCACTGAAACCGGCTCAATCGGAGCTCGTTCTCATCCGCGTTGATAGTCCCTAACAATTCCCTCTCTAAAATGATTATATTCTTCTATTTTTCCACCGTCTCTTCGCTAGTGTGAGACTAACACCCTATCGTAACCTCTCATTGGTGGGGCGTCTATGACCTGAAGACCATATGGACGTACTGCCTTTTATAATATCAAGCTGTAATTGCATGAAAAAGTAGTTTTTTCCAGACTTTAGAGCCTTTTTGAGGGTCCAAACGGCCTTTTCTGGGGCCGGGACTTACCGCACGTGTGCTGGGGTGTGTGCGCGTATGTAAATTTTTACATATCGCTAGAATCAGAAGTCCTGGTAGCCTAGTTTCCCGAGGGCTTTCCAATGCCACTGAAACCGGCTCAATCGGAGCTCGTTCTCATCCGCGTTGATAGTCCCTAACAATTCCCTCTCTAAAATGATTATATTCTTCTATTTTTCCACCGTCTCTTTGCTTGTGTGAGACTAACACCCTATTGTAGCCGCTCATTGGTGGGGCGTCTATAACCAGAAGACCATATGGACGTACTGCCCTTTATAATATCGAGCTGTAATTGCATGAAAAAGTAGTTTTTTCCAGACTTTAGAGCCTTTTTGAAGGTCCAAACGGCCTTTTCTGGGGCCGGGACTTACCGCACGTGTGCTAGGGTGTGTGCGCGTATGTAAATTTTTCCAGATCGCTAGAATCAGAAGTCCTGGTAGTCTAGTTTCCCGAGGGCTTTCCAACGCCACTGAAACCGGCTCAATCGGAGCTCGTTCTCATCCGCGTTGATAGTCCCTAACAATTCCCTCTCTAAAATGATTATATTCCTCTATTTTTCCACCGTCTCTTCGCTAGTGTGAGACTAACACCCTATCGTAACTGCTCATTGGTGGGGCATCTATGACCTGAAGACCATATGGACGTACTGCCCTTTATAATATCAAGCTGTAATTGCATGAAAAAGTAGTTTTTTCCAGACTTTAGAGCCTTTTTGAGGGTCCAAACGTCCTTTTCTAGGGCCGGGACTTACCGTACGTGTGCTGGGGTGTGTGCGCGTATGTAAATTTTTCCAGATCGCTGGAATTAGAAGTCCTGGCAACCTAGTTTCCCGAGGGCTTTCCAACGCCACTGAAACCGGCTCAATCGGAGCTCGTTCTCATCCGCGTTGATAGTCCCTATCAATTCCTTCTCTAAAATGATTATATTCTTCTATTTTTCCACCGTCTCTTCGCTAGTGTGAGACTAACACCCTATCATAACCTCTCATTGGTGGGGCGTCTATGACCTGAAGACAATATGGACGTACTGCCTTTTATAATATCAAGCTGTAATTGCATGAAAAAGTAGTTTTTTCCAGACTTTAGAGCCTTTTTGAGGGTCCAAACGGCCTTTTCTGGGGCCGGGACTTACCGCACTTGTGCTGGGGTGTGTGCGCGTATGTAAATTTTTACAGATCGCTAGAATCAGAAGTCCTGGTAGCCTAGTTTCCAGAGGGATTTCCAATGCCACTGAAACCGGCTCAATCGGAGCTCGTTCTCATCCGCGTTGATAGTCCCTAACAATTCCCTCTCTAAAATGATTATATTCTTCTATTTTTCCACCGTCTCTTTGCTAGTGTGAGACTAACACCCTACCGTTGCCTCTCATTGGTGGGGCCTCTATGACCTGAAGACCATATGGACGTACTGCCCATTATAATATCGAGCTGTAATTGCATGAAAAAGTAGTTTTTTCCAGACTTTAGAGCCTTTTTGAGGGTCCAAACGGCCTTTTCTGGGGCCGGGACTTACCGCACGTGTGCTGGGGTGTGTGCGCATATGTAAATTTTTCCAGATCGCTAGAATTAGAAGTCCTGGTAGCCTAGTTTCCCGAGGGCTTTCCAACGCCACTGAAAGCGGCTCAATCGGAGCTCGTTCTCATCCGCGTTGATAGTCCCTATCAATTCCCTCTCTAGAATGATTATATTCTTCTATTTTTCCACCGTCTCTTCACTAGTATGAGACTAACACTCTATCGTAGCCGCTCATTGGTGGGGCGTCTATGACCTGAAGACCATATGGACGTACAGCCCTTTATAATATCGAGCTGTAATTGCACAAAAAAGTAGTTTTTTCCAAACTTTAGAGCCTTTTTGAGGGTCGAAACGGCCTTTTCTGGGGCCGGGACTTACCGCACGTGTGCTCGTGCGTGTGCGCACATGTAAATTTATCTAGATCGCTAGAATTAGAAGTCCTGGTAGCCTAGTTTCCCGAGGGCTTTCCAACTCCACTGAAACCGGCTCAATCGGAGCTCGTTCTCATCCGCGTTGATAGTCCCTAACAATTCCCTCTCTAAAATGATTATATTCTTCTATTTTTCCACCGTCTCTTCGCTAGTGTGAGACTAACACCCTATCGTAACCTCTCATTGGTGGGGCGTCTATGACCTGAAGACCATATGGACGTACTGCCTTTTATAATATCAAGCTGTAATTGCATGAAAAAGTAGTTTTTTCCAGACTTTAGAGCCTTTTTGAGGGTCCAAACGGCCTTTTCTGGGGCCGGGACTTACCGCACGTGTGCTGGGGTGTGTGCGCGTATGTAAATTTTTACATATCGCTAGAATCAGAAGTCCTGGTAGCCTAGTTTCCCGAGGGCTTTCCAATGCCACTGAAACCGGCTCAATCGGAGCTCGTTCTCATCCGCGTTGATAGTCCCTAACAATTCCCTCTCTAAAATGATTATATTCTTCTATTTTTCCACCGTCTCTTTGCTTGTGTGAGACTAACACCCTATTGTAGCCGCTCATTGGTGGGGCGTCTATAACCAGAAGACCATATGGACGTACTGCCCTTTATAATATCGAGCTGTAATTGCATGAAAAAGTAGTTTTTTCCAGACTTTAGAGCCTTTTTGAGGGTCCAAACGTCCTTTTCTAGGGCCGGGACTTACCGTACGTGTGCTGGGGTGTGTGCGCGTATGTAAATTTTTCCAGATCGCTGGAATTAGAAGTCCTGGCAACCTAGTTTCCCGAGGGCTTTCCAACGCCACTGAAACCGGCTCAATCGGAGCTCGTTCTCATCCGCGTTGATAGTCCCTATCAATTCCCTCTCTAAAATGATTATATTCCTCTATTTTTCCACCGTCTCTTCGCTAGTGTGAGACTAACACCCTATCGTAACTGCTCATTGGTGGGGCATCTATGACCTGAAGACCATATGGACGTACTGCCCTTTATAATATCAAGCTGTAATTGCATGAAAAAGTAGTTTTTTCCAGACTTTAGAGCCTTTTTGAGGGTCCAAACGTCCTTTTCTAGGGCCGGGACTTACCGTACGTGTGCTGGGGTGTGTGCGCGTATGTAAATTTTTCCAGATCGCTGGAATTAGAAGTCCTGGCAACCTAGTTTCCCGAGGGCTTTCCAACGCCACTGAAACCGGCTCAATCGGAGCTCGTTCTCATCCGCGTTGATAGTCCCTATCAATTCCCTCTCTAAAATGATTATATTCTTCTATTTTTCAACCGTCTCTTCGCTAGTGTGAGACTAACACCCTATCGTACATGCTCATGGGTGGGGCGTCTATGACCTGAAGACCATATGGACGTAGTGCCCTTTATAATATCGAGTTGTAATTGAACAAAAAATTAGTTTTTTCCAGACTTTAGAGCCTTTTTGCGGGTCGAAACGACCTTTTCTGGGGCCGGGACTTACTGCACGTGTGGTGGGGTGTGTGCGCATATGTAAATTTTTCCAGATCGCTAGAATTAGAAGTCCTGGTAGCCTAGTTTCCCCAGGGCTTTCCTACGCCACTGAAACCGGCTCAATCAGAGCTCGTTCTCATCCGCGTTGATAGTCCCTAACAATTCCCTCTCTCAAATGATTATATTCTTCTATTTTTCCACCGTCTCTTCGCTAGTGTGAGACTAACACCCTATCGTAGCCGCTCATTGGTGGGGCATCTATGACCTGAAGACCATATGGACGTACTGCCCTTTATAATATCGAGCTGTAATTGCATGAAAAAGTAGTTTTTTCCAGACTTTGGAGCCTTTTTCAGGGTCCAAACGACCTTTTCTGGGGCCGGGACTTACCGCACGTGTGCTGGGCTATGTGCGCGTATGTTAATTTTTCCAGATCGCTAGAATTAGAAGTCCTGGTAGCCTAGTTTCCCAAGGGCTTTCCAACGCCACTGAAACCGGCTCAATCGGAGCTCGTTCTCATCCGCGTTGATAGTCCCTATCAGTTCACTCTCTAGAATGATTATATTCTTCAATTTTTCCACCGTCTCTTCGCTAGAGTGAGACTAACACCCTATCGTAACCGCTCATTGGTGGGGCGTCTATGACCTGAAGACCATATGGACGTACTGCCCTTTATAATATCGAGCTGTAATTGCATAAAAAAATAGTTTTTTCCAAACTTTAGAGCCTTTTTGAGGGTCGAAACGGCCTTTTCTGGGGCCGGGACTTACCGCTCGTGTGCTCGTGCGTGTGCGCACATGTAAATTTTTCTAGATCGCTAGAATTAGAAGTCCTGGTAGTCTAGTTTCCCGAGGGCTTTCCAACGCCACTGAAACCGGCTCAATCGGAGCTCGTTCTCATCCGCGTTGATAGTCCCTATCTCTTCCCTCTCTAGAATGATTATATTTTCTTCTATTTTTCCACCGTCTCTTAGCTAGTGTGAGACTAACACCCTACCGTAGCCGCTCATTGGTGGGGCCTCTATGACCTGAAGACCATATGGACGTACTGCCCATTATAATATCGAGCTGTAATTGCATGAAAAAGTAGTTTTTTCCAGACTTTAGAGCCTTTTTGAGGGTCCAAACGGCCTTTTCTAGGGCCGGGACTTACTGTACGTGTGCTGGGGTGTGTGCGCGTATGTAAATTTTTGCAGATCGCTAGAATTAGAAGTCCTGGTAGCCTAGTTTCCCGAGGGCTTTCCAACGCCACTAAAACCGGCTCAATCGGAGCTCGTTCTCATCCGCGCTGATAATCCCTATCAGTTCCCTCTCTAGAATGATTATATTCTTCTATTTTTACACCGTCTCTTCGCTAGTGTGAGACTAACACCCTATCGTAGCCGCTCATTGGTGGGGCGTCTATGACCTGAAGACTATATGGACGTACTGCCCTTTATAATATCGAGCTGTAATTCCACAAAAAAGTAGTTTTTTCCAGACTTTAGAGCCTTTTTGAGGGTCGAAACGGCCTTTTCTGGGGCCGGGACTTACCGCACGTGTGCTGGGGTGTGTGCGCATATGTAAATTTTTCCAGATCGCTAGAATTAGAAGTCCTGGTAGCCTAGTTTCCCGAGGGATTTCCAACGCCACTGAAACCGGCTCAATCGGAGCTCGTTCTCATCCGCGTTGATAGTCCCTATCAATTCCCTCTTTAAAATGATTATATTCTTCTATTTTTCCACCGTCTCTTCGCTAGTGTGAGACTAACACCCTATCGTAGCCGCTCATTGGTGGGGCGTCTATGACCTGAAGACCATATGGACGTACTGCCCTTTATAATATCGAGCTGTAATTGCACAGAAAAGTAGTTTTTTACAGACTTTAGAGCCTTTTTGAGGGTCGAAACGGCCTTTTCTGGGGCCGGGACTTACCGCACATGTGCTGGGGTGTGTGCGCGTATGTAAATTTTTCCAGATCGCTCGAATCAGAAGTCCTGGTAGCCTAGTTTCCCGAGGGCTTTCCAACGCCACTGAAACGGGCTCAATCGGAGGTCGTTCTCATCCGCGTTGATAGTCCCTATCAGTTCCCTCTCTAGAATGATTATATTCCTCTATTTTTACACCGTCTCTTCGCTAGTGTGAGACTAACACCCTACCGTCGCCGCTCATTGGTGGGGCGTCTATGACCTGAAGACCATATGGACGTACTGCCCTTTATAATATCGAGTTGTAATTCCACAAAAAAGTAGTTTTTTCCAGACTTTAGAGCCTTTTTGAGGGTCGAAACGGCGTTTTCTGGGGCCGGGACTTACCGCACATGTGCTGGGGTGTCTGCGCATATGTAAATTTTTCCAGATCGCTAGAATTAGAAGTCCTGGTAGCCTAGTTTCCCGAGGGCTTTCCAACGCCACTGAAACAGGCTCAATCGGAGCTCGTTCTCATCCGCGTTGATAGTCCCTATCAATTCCCTCTCTAAAATGATTATATTCTTCTATTTTTCCACCGTCTCTTCGCTAGTGTGAGACTAACACCCTCTCGTAGCCGCTCATTCATGGGGCGTCTATGACCTGAAGACCATATGGACGTACTGCCCTTTATAATATCGAGCTGTAATTGCATGAAAAAGTAGTTTTTTCCAGACTTTAGAGCCTTTTTGAGGGTCCAAACGGCCTTTTCTGGGGCCGGGACTTACCGCACGTGTGCTGGGGTGTCTGCGCCTATGTAAATCTTTCTAGATCGCTAGAATTAGAAGTCCTGGTATCCTAGTTTCCCGAGGGCTTTCCAACGCCACTGAAACCGGCTCAATCGGAGCTCGTTCTCATCCGCGTTGATAGTCCCTATCAATTCCCTCTCTAGAATGATTATATTCTTCTATTTTTCCCCTGTCTCTTCGCTAGTGTGAGACTAAAACCCTATCGTAGCCGCTCATTGGTGGGGCGTCTACGACCTGAAGACCATATGGACGTACTGCCCTTTATAATATCGAGCTAGAAATGCACAAAAAACTAGTTTTTTCAGACTTTAGAGCCTTTTTGAGGGTCCAAACGGCCTTTTCTAGGGCCGGTACTTACCGCATGTGTGCTCGGGTGTGTGCGCGTATGTAAATTTTTCCAGATCACTAGAAATAGAAGTCCTGGTCGCCTTGTTTCCCGAGGGCTTTCCAACGCCACTAAAACCGGCTCAATCTTAGGTCGTTCTCATCCGCGTTGATAGTCCCTATCAGTTCCCTCTCTAGAATGATTATATTCTTCTATTTTTACACCGTCTCTTCGCTAGTGTGAGACTAACACCCTATCGTAGCCGCTCATTGGTGGGGCGTCTATGACCTGAAGACTATATTGATGTACTGCCCTTTATAATATCGAGCTGTAATTCCACAAAAAAGTAGTTTTTTCCAGACTTTAGAGCCTTTTTGAGGGTCGAAACGGCCTTTTCTGGGGCCGGGACTTACCGCACGTGTGCTGGGGTGTGTGCGCATATGTAAATTTTTCCAGATCGCTAGAATTAGAAGTCCTGGTAGCCTAGTTTCCCGAGGGATTTCCAACGCCACTGAAACCGGCTCAATCGGAGCTCGTTCTCATCCGCGTTGATAGTCCCTATCAATTCCCTCTTTAAAATGATTATATTCTTCTATTTTTCCACCGTCTCTTCGCTAGTGTGAGACTAACACCCAATCGTAGCCGCTCATTGGTGGGGCGTCTATGACCTGAAGACCATATGGACGTACTGCCCTTTATAATATCGAGCTGTAATTGCACAAAAAAGTAGTTTTTTACAGACTTTAGAGCCTTTTTGAGGGTCGAAACGGCCTTTTCTGGGGCCGGGACTTACCGCACGTGTGCTGGGGTGTGTGCGCATATGTAAATTTTTCCAGATTGCTAGAATCAGAAGTCCTGGTAGCCTAGTTTCCCGAGGGCTTTCCAACGCCACTGAAACCGGCTCAATCGGAGGTCGTTCTCATCCGCGTTGATAGTCCCTAATAGTTCCCTCTCTAGAATGATTATATTCCTCTATTTTTACACCGTCTCTTCGCTAGTGTGAGACTAACACCCTACCGTCGCCGCTCATTGGTGGGGCGTCTATGACCTGAAGACCATATGGACATCCTGCCCTTTATAATATCGAGTTGTAATTCCACAAAAAAGTAGTTTTTTCCAGACTTTAGAGCCTTTTTGAGGGTCGAAACGGCCTTTTCTGGGGCCGGGACTTACCGCACATGTGCTGGGGTGTGTGCGCCTATGTAAATTTTTCCAGATCGCTAGAATTAGAAGTCCTGGTAGCCTAGTTTCCCGAGGGCTTTCCAACGCCACTGAAACAGGCTCAATCGGAGCTCGTTCTCATCCGCGTTGATAGTCCCTATCAATTCCCTCTCTAAAATGATTATATTCTTCTATTTTTCCACCGTCTCTTCGCTAGTGTGAGACTAACACCCTCTCGTAGCCGCTCATTCATGGGGCGTCTATGACCTGAAGACCATATGGACGTACTGCCCTTTATAATATCGAGCTGTAATTGCATGAAGAAGTAGTTTTTTCCAGACTTTAGAGCCTTTTTGAGGGTCCAAACGGCCTTTTCTAGGGCCGGAACTTACCGCACGTGTGCTGGGGTGTGTGCGCGTATGTAAATCTTTCCAGATCGCTAGAATTAGAAGTCCTGGTATCCTAGTTTCCCGAGGGCTTTCCAACGCCACTGAAACCGGCTCAATCGGAGCTCGTTCTCATCCGCGTTGATAGTCCCTATCAATTCCCTCTCTAGAATGATTATATTCTTCTATTTTTCCACTGTCTCTTCGCTAGTGTGAGACTAAAACCCTATCGTAGCCGCTCATTGGTGGGGCGTCTACGACCTGAAGACCATATGGACGTACTGCCCTTTATAATATCGAGCTATAAATGCACAAAAAACTAGTTTTTTCCAGACTTTAGAGCCTTTTTGAGGGTCCAAACGGCCTTTTCTGGGGCCGGGACTTACTACACGTTTGCTGGGGTGTGCGCGCGTATGTAAATTTTTCCAGATCGCTAGAATTAAAAGTCCTGGTAGCCTAGTTTCCCGAGGGCTTTCCAACGCCACTGAAACCGGCTCAATCGGAGCTCGTTCTCATCCGCGTTGATAGTCCCTATCAATTCCGTCCCTAGAATGATTATATTCTTCTATTTTTCCACTGTCTCTTCGCTAGTGTGAGACTAAAACCCTATCGTAGCCGCTCATTGGTGGGGCGTCTACGACCTGAAGACCATATGGACGTACTGCCCTTTATAATATCGAGCTATAAATGCACAAAAAACTAGTTTTTTCCAGACTTTAGAGCCTTTTTGAGGGTCCAAACGGCCTTTTCTGGGGCCGGGACTTACTGCATGTTTGCTGGGGTGTGCGCGCGTATGTAAATTTTTCCAGATCGCTAGAATTAAAAGTCCTGGTAGCCTAGTTTCCCGAGGGCTTTCCAACGCCACTGAAACCGGCTCAATCGGAGCTCGTTCTCATCCGCGTTGATAGTCCCTATCAATTCCCTCTCTAGAATGATTATATTCTTCTATTTTTCCACCGTCTCTTCGCTAGTGTGAGACTAACACCCTATCGTAGCCGCTCATTGGTGGGGCGTCTATGACCTGAAGACCATATGGACGTACTGCCCTTTATAATATCGAGCTGTAATTGCATGAAAAAGTAGTTTTTTCCATACTTTAGAGCCTTTTTGAGGGTCGAAACGGCCTTTTCTGGGGCCGGGACATACAACACGTGTGCTGGGGTGTGTGCCCGTATGTAAATTTTTCCAGATCGCTAGAATTAGAAGTCCTGGTAGCCTAGTTTTCTGAGGGCTTTCCAACGCCACTGAAACCGGCTCAATCGGAGCTCGTTCTCATCCGCGTTGATCGTCCCAATCAATTCCCTCTCTAGAATGATTATATTCTTCTATTTTTCCACCGTCTCTTTGCTAGTGTGAGACTAGCACCCTACCGTAGCCGCTCATTGGTGGGGCCTCTATGACCTGAAGGCCATATGGGCGTACTGCCCATTATAATATCGAGCTGTAATTGCATGAAAAAGTAGATTTTTCCACACTTTAGAGCCTTTTTGAGGGTCCAAACGGCCTTTTCTAGGGCCGGTACTTACCGCACGTGTGCTGGGGTGTGTGCGCGTATGTAAATTTTTCCAGATCACTAGAATTAAAAGTCCTGGTAGCCTAGTTTCCCGAGGGCTTTCCAACGCCACTGAAACCGGCTCAATCGGAGGTCGTTCTCATCCGCGTTGATAGTCCCTAATAGTTCCCTCTCTAGAATGATTATATTCCTCTATTTTTACACCGTCTCTTCGCTAGTGTGAGACTAACACCCTACCGTCGCCGCTCATTGGTGGGGCGTCTATGACCTGAAGACCATATGGACGTCCTGCCCTTTATAATATCGAGTTGTAATTCCACAAAAAAGTAGTTTTTTACAGACTTTAGAGCCTTTTTGAGGGTCGAAACGGCCTTTTCTGGGGCCGGGACTTACCGCACATGTGCTGGGGTGTGTGCGCCTATGTAAATTTTTCCAGATCGCTAGAATTAGAAGTCCTGGTAGCCTAGTTTCCCGAGGGCTTTCCAACGCCACTGAAACAGGCTCAATCGGAGCTCGTTCTCATCCGCGTTGATAGTCCCTATCAATTCCCTCTCTAAAATGATTATATTCTTCTATTTTTCCACCGTCTCTTCGCTAGTGTGAGACTAACACCCTCTCGTAGCCGCTCATTCATGGGGCGTCTATGACCTGAAGACCATATGGACGTACTGCCCTTTATAATATCGAGCTGTAATTGCATGAAGAAGTAGTTTTTTCCAGACTTTAGAGCCTTTTTGAGGGTCCAAACGGCCTTTTCTGGGGCCGGAACTTACCGCACGTGTGCTGGGGTGTGTGCGCGTATGTAAATCTTTCCAGATCGCTAGAATTAGAAGTCCTGGTATCCTAGTTTCCCGAGGGCTTTCCAACGCCACTGAAACCGGCTCAATCGGAGCTCGTTCTCATCCGCGTTGATAGTCCCTATCAATTCCCTCTCTAGAATGATTATATTCTTCTATTTTTCCACTGTCTCTTCGCTAGTGTGAGACTAAAACCCTATCGTAGCCGCTCATTGGTGGGGCGTCTACGACCTGAAGACCATATGGACGTACTGCCCTTTATAATATCGAGCTATAAATGCACAAAAAACTAGTTTTTTCCAGACTTTAGAGCCTTTTTGAGGGTCCAAACGGCCTTTTCTGGGGCCGGGACTTACTGCACGTTTGCTGGGGTGTGCGCGCGTATGTAAATTTTTCCAGATCGCTAGAATTAAAAGTCCTGGTAGCCTAGTTTCCCGAGGGCTTTCCAACGCCACTGAAACCGGCTCAATCGGAGCTCGTTCTCATCCGCGTTGATAGTCCCTATCAATTCCCTCTCTAGAATGATTATATTCTTCTATTTTTCCACTGTCTCTTCGCTAGTGTGAGACTAAAACCCTATCGTAGCCGCTCATTGGTGGGGCGTCTACGACCTGAAGACCATATGGACGTACTGCCCTTTATAATATCGAGCTATAAATGCACAAAAAACTAGTTTTTTCCAGACTTTAGAGCCTTTTTGAGGGTCCAAACGGCCTTTTCTGGGGCCGGGACTTACTGCATGTTTGCTGGGGTGTGCGCGCGTATGTAAATTTTTCCAGATCGCTAGAATTAAAAGTCCTGGTAGCCTAGTTTCCCGAGGGCTTTCCAACGCCACTGAAACCGGCTCAATCGGAGCTCGTTCTCATCCGCGTTGATAGTCCCTATCAATTCCCTCTCTAGAATGATTATATTCTTCTATTTTTCCACCGTCTCTTCGCTAGTGTGAGACTAACACCCTATCGTAGCCGCTCATTGGTGGGGCGTCTATGACCTGAAGACCATATGGACGTACTGCCCTTTATAATATCGAGCTGTAATTGCATGAAAAAGTAGTTTTTTCCATACTTTAGAGCCTTTTTGAGGGTCGAAACGGCCTTTTCTGGGGCCGGGACATACAACACGTGTGCTGGGGTGTGTGCCCGTATGTAAATTTTTCCAGATCGCTAGAATTAGAAGTCCTGGTAGCCTAGTTTTCTGAGGGCTTTCCAACGCCACTGAAACCGGCTCAATCGGAGCTCGTTCTCATCCGCGTTGATCGTCCCAATCAATTCCCTCTCTAGAATGATTATATTCTTCTATTTTTCCACCGTCTCTTCGCTAGTGTGAGACTAGCACCCTACCGTAGCCGCTCATTGGTGGGGCCTCTATGACCTGAAGGCCATATGGGCGTACTGCCCATTATAATATCGAGCTGTAATTGCATGAAAAAGTAGATTTTTCCACACTTTAGAGCCTTTTTGAGGGTCCAAACGGCCTTTTCTAGGGCCGGTACTTACCGCACGTGTGCTGGGGTGTGTGCGCGTATGTAAATTTTTCCAGATCACTAGAATTAGAAGTCCTGGTCGCCTAGTTTCCCGAGGGCTTTCCAACGCCACTGAAACCGGCTCAATTGGAGGTCGTTCTCATCCGCGTTGATAGTCCCTATCAGTTCCCTCTCTAGAATGATTATATTCTTCTATTTTTACACCGTCTCTTCGCTAGTGTGAGACTAACACCCTATCATAGCCGCTCATTGGTGGGGCGTCTATGACCTGAAGACTATATGGACGTACTGCCCTTTATAATATCGAGCTGTAATTCCACAAAAAAGTAGTTTTTTCCGGAATTTAGAGCCTTTTTGAGGGTCGAAACGGCCTTTTCTGGGGCCGGGACTTACCGCACGTGTGCTGGGATGTGTGCGCATATGTAAATTTTTCTAGATCGCTAGAATTAGAAGTCCTGGTAGCCTAGTTTCCCGAGGGATTTCCAACGCCACTGAAACCGGCTCAATCGGAGCTCGTTCTCATCCGCGTTGATAGTCCCTATCAATTCCCTCTCTAAAATGATTATATTCTTCTATTTTTCCACCGTCTCTTCGCTAGTGTGAGACTAACACCCTATCGTAGCCGCTCATTGGTGGGGCGTCTATGACCTGAAGACCATATGGACGTACTGCCCTTTATAATATCGAGCTGTAATTGCACAAAAAAGTAGTTTTTTCCAGACTTTAGAGCCTTTTTGAGGGTCGAAACGGCCTTTTCTGGGGCCGGGACTTACGGCACGTGTGCTGGGATGTGTGCGCATATGTAAATTTTTCTAGATCGCTAGAATTAGAAATCCTGGTAGCCTAGTTTCCCGAGGGATTTCCAACGCCACTGAAACCGGCTCAATCGGAGCTCGTTCTCATCCGCGTTGATAGTCCCTATCAGTTCCCTCTCTAGAATGATTATATTCTTCTATTTTTCCACCGTCTCTTCGCTAGTGTGAGACTAACACCCTATCGTAGCCGCTCATTGGTGGGGCGTCTATGACCTGAAGACCATATGGACGTACTGCCCTTTATAATATCGAGCTGTAATTGCACAAAAAAGTAGTTTTTTCCAGACTTTAGAGCCTTTTTGAGGGTCGAAACGGCCTTTTCTTGGGCCGGGACTTACCGCACGTGTGCTGGGGTGTGTGCGCATATGTAAATTTTTCCAGATCGCTAGAATCAGAAGTCCTGGTAGCCTAGTTTCCCGAGGGCTTTCCAACGCAACTGAAACAGGCTCAATCGGAGCTCGTTCTCATCCGCGTTGATAGTCCCTATCAATTCCCTCTCTAAAATTATTATATTCTTCTATTTTTCCACCCTCTCTTCGCTAGTGTGAGACTAACACCCTATCGTAGCCGCTCATTGGTGGGGCGTCTATGACCTGAAGACCATATGGACGTACTGCCCTTTATAATATCGAGCTGTAATTGCACAAAAAAGTAGTTTTTTCCAGACTTTAGAGCCTTTTTGAGGGTCCAAACGGCCTTTTCTGGGGCCAGGACTTACCGCACGTGTGCTGGGGTGTGTGCGCGTATGTAAATTTTTCCAGATCGCTAGAATTAGAAGTCCTGGTAGCCTAGTTTCCCGAGGGCTTTCCAACGCCACTGAAACCGGCTCAATCGGAGCTCGTTCTCATCCGCGTTGATAGTCCCTATCAATTCCGTCTCTAAAACGATTATATTCTTCTATTTTTCCACCGTCTCTTCGCTAGTGTGAGACTAACACCCTATCGTAGCCGCTCATTGGTGGGGCGTCTATGACCTGAAGACCATATGGACGTACTGCCCTTTATAATATCGAGCTGTAATTGCACAAAAAAGTAGTTTTTTCCAGACTTTAGAGCCTTTTTGAGGGTCCAAACGGCCTTTTCTGGGGCCAGGACTTACCGCACGTGTGCTGGGGTGTGTGCGCGTATGTAAATTTTTCCAGATCGCTAGAATTAGAAGTCCTGGTAGCCTAGTTTCCTGAGGGATTTCCAACGCCACTGAAACCGGCTCAATCGGAGCTCGTTCTCATCCGCGTTGATAGTCCCTATCAATTCCCTCTCTAAAATGATTTTATTCTTCTATTTTTACACCGTCTCTTCGCTAGTGTGAGACTAACACCCTATCGTAGCCGCTCATTGGTGGGGCGTCTATGACCTGAAGACCATATGGATGTACTGCCCTTTATAATATCGAGCTGTAATTCCACAAAAAAGTAGTTTTTTCCAGACTTTGGAGCCTTTTTGAGGGTCGAAACGGCCTTTTCTGGGGCCGGGACTTACCGCACGTGTGCTGGGGTGTGTGCGCATATGTAATTTTTTCCAGATCGCTAGAATTAGAAGTCCTGGTAGCCTAGTTTCCCTAGGGATTTCCAACGCCACTGACACCGGCTCAATCGGAGCTCGTTCTCATCCGCGTTGATAGTCCCTAACAATTCCCTCTCTAAAATGATTATATTCTTCTATTTTTGCATCATCTCTTCGCTAGTGTGAGACTAACACCCTATCGTAGCCGCTCATTAGTGGGGCATCTATGACCTGAAGACCATATGGACGTACTGCCCTTTATAATATCGAGCTGTAATTGCACAAAAAAGTAGTTTTTTCCAGACTTTAGAGCCTTTTTGATGGTCGAAACGGCCTTTTCTGGGGCCGGGACTTACCGCATGTGTGCTGGGGTGTGTGCGCATATTTAAATTTTTCCAGATCGCTAGAATTAGAAGTCCTGGTAGCCTAGTTCCCCGAGGGCTTTCCAACGCCACTGAAACCGGCTCAATCGGAGCTCGTTCTCATCCGCGTTGATAGTCCCTATCAATTCCCTCTCTAAAACGATTATATTCTTCTATTTTTCCACCGTCTCTTCGCTAGTGTGAGACTAACACCCTATCGTAGCCGCTCATTGGTGGGGCGTCTATGACCTAAAGACCATATGTTCGTACTGCCCTTTATAATATCGAGCTGTAATTGCATGAAAAAGTAGTTTTTTCCAGACTTTAGAGCCTTTTTGAGGGTCCAAACGGCCTTTTCTGGGGCCAGGACTTACCGCACGTGTGCTGGGGTGTGTGCGCGTATGTAAATTTTTCCAGATCGCTAGAATTAGAAGTCCTGGTAGCCTAGTTTCCCGAGGGCTTTCCAACGCCACTGAAACCGGCTCAATCGGAGCTCGTTCTCATCCGCGTTGATAGTCCCTATCAATTCCCTCTCTAGAATGATTATATTCTTCTATTTTTCCACTGTCTCTTCGCTAGTGTGAGACTAACACCCTACCGTAGCCGCTCATTGGTGGGGCGTCTATGACCTGAAGACCATATGGACGTACTGCCCTTTATAATATCGAGCTGTAATTCCACAAAAAAGTAGTTTTTTCCAGACTTTAGAGCCTTTTTGAGGGTCGAAACGGCCTTTTCTGGGGCCGGGACTTACGGCACGTGTGCTGGGGTGTGTGCGCATATGTAATTTTTTCCAGATCGCTAGAATTAGAAGTCCTGGTAGCCTAGTTTCCCGAGGGCTTTCCTAAGCCACTGAAACCGGCTCAATCGGAGCTCGTTCTCATCTGCGTTGATAGTCCCTATCAATTCCCTCTCTAAAATGATTATATTCTTCTATTTTTGCACCGTCTCTTTGCTAGTGTGAGACTAACACCCTATCGTAGCCGCTCATTGGTGGGGCGTCTATGACCTGAAGACCATATGGACGTACTGCCCTTTATAATATCGAGCTGTAATTGCACAAAAAAGTAGTTTTTTCCAGACTTTAGAGCCTTTTTGAGGGTCCAAACGGCCTTTTCTGGGGCCAGGACTTACCGCACGTGTGCTGGGGTGTGTGCGCATATGTAAATTTTTCCAGATCGCTAGAATTAGAAGTCCTGGTAGCCTAGTTTCCTGAGGGATTTCCAACGCCACTGAAACCGGCTCAATCGGAGCTCGTTCTCTTCTGCTTTGATAGTCCCTATCAATTCCCTCTCTAAAATGATTATATTCTTCTATTTTTACACCGTCTCTTCGCTAGTGTGAGACTAACACCCTATCGTAGCCGCTCATTGGTGGGGCGTCTATGACCTGAAGACCATATGGACGTACTGCCCTTTATAATATCGAGCTGTAATTCCACAAAAAAGTAGTTTTTTCCAGATTTAGAGCATTTTTGAGGGTCCAAACAGCCTTTTCTGGGCCGAGACATACCGCTGGTGTGCTGCGGTGTGTGCGCGTATGTAAATTTTTCTAGATCGCTAGAATTAGAAGTCCTGGTAGCCTAGTTTCCCGAGGGCTTTCCAACGCCACTGAAACCGGCTCAATCGGAGCTCGTTCTCATGCGCGTTGATAGTCCCTATCAATTCCCTCTCTAGAATGATTATATTCTTCTATTTTTCCAGCGTCTCTTCGCTAGTGTGAGACTACCACCCTATCGTAGCCGCTCATTGGTGCGGCGTCTATGACCTGAAGACCATATGGACGTACTGCCCTTTATAATATCGAGCTGTAATTGCACAAAAAAGTAGTTTTTTCCAGACTTTAGAGCCTTTTTGAGGGTCCAAACGGCCTTTTCTGGGGCCAGGACTTACCGCACGTGTGCTGGGGTGTGTGCGCGTGTGTAAATTTTTCCAGATCGCTAGAATTAGAAGTCCTGGTAGCCTAGTTTCCCTAGGGATTTCCAACGCCACTAAAACCGGCTCAATCGGAGCTCGTTCTCATCCGCGTTGATAGTCCCTAACAATTCCCTCTCTAAAATGATTATATTCTTCTATTTTTGCATCATCTCTTCGCTAGTGTGACACTAACACCCTATCGTAGCCGCTCATTGGTGGGGCATCTATGACCTGAAGACCATATGGACGTACTGCCCTTTATAATATCGAGCTGTAATTGCACAAAAAAGTAGTTTTTTCCAGACTTTAGAGCCTTTTTGATGGTCGAAACGGCCTTTTCTGGGGCCGGGACTTACCGCATGTGTGCTGGGGTGTGTGCGCATATGTAAATTTTTCCAGATCGCTAGAATTAGAAGTCCTGGTAGCCTAGTTTCCCGAGGGCTTTCCAACGCCACTGAAACCGGCTCAATCGGAGCTCATTCTCATCCGCGTTGATAGTCCCTATCAATTCCCACTCTAAAACGATTATATTCTTCTATTTTTCCACCGTCTCTTCGCTAGTGTGAGACTAACACCCTATCATAGCCGCTCATTGGTGGGGCGTCTATGACCTAAAGACCATATGGACGTACTGCCCTTTATAATATCGAGCTGTAATTGCATGAAAAAGTAGTTTTTTCCAGACTTTAGAGCCTTTTTGAGGGTCCAAACGGCCTTTTCTGGGGCCAGGACTTACCGCACGTGTGCTGGGGTGTGTGCGCGTATGTAAATTTTTCCAGATCGCTAGAATTAGAAGTCCTGGTAGCCTAGTTTCCCGAGGGCTTTCCAACGCCACTGAAACCGGCTCAATCGGAGCTCGTTCTCATCCGCGTTGATAGTCCCTATCAATTCCCTCTCTAGAATGATTATATTCTTCTATTTTTCCACTGTCTCTTCGCTAGTGTGAGACTAACACCCTACCGTAACCGCTCATTGGTGGGGCGTCTATGACCTGAAGACCATATGGACGTACTGCCCTTTATAATATCGAGCTGTAATTCCACAAAAAAGTAGTTTTTTCCAGACTTTAGAGCCTTTTTGAGGGTCGAAACAGCCTTTTCTGGGGCCGGGACTTACGGCACGTGTGCTGGGGTGTGTGCGCATATGTAAATTTTTCCAGATCGCTAGAATTAGAAGTCCTGGTAGCCTAGTTTCCCGAGGGCTTTCCAACGCCACTGAAACCGGCTCAATCGGAGCTCGTTCTCATCTGCGTTGATAGTCCCTATCAATTCCCTCTCTAAAATGATTATATTCTTCTATTTTTGCACCGTCTCTTCGCTAGTGTGAGACTAACACCCTATCGTAGCCGCTCATTGGTGGGGCGTCTATGACCTGAAGACCATATGGACGTACTGCCCTTTATAATATCGAGCTGTAATTGCACAAAAAAGTAGTTTTTTCCAGACTTTAGAGCCTTTTTGAGGGTCCAAACGGCCTTTTCTGGGGCCAGGACTTACCGCACGTGTGCTGGGGTGTGTGCGCATATGTAAATTTTTCCAGATCGCTAGAATTAGAAGTCCTGGTAGCCTAGTTTCCTGAGGGATTTCCAACGCCACTGAAACCAGCTCAATCGGAGCTCGTTCTCATCCGCTTTGATAGTCCCTATCAATTCCCTCTCTAAAATGATTATATTCTTCTATTTTTACACCGTCTCTTCGCTAGTGTGAGACTAACACCCTATCGTAGCCGCTCATTGGTGGGGCGTCTATGACCTGAAGACCATATGGACGTACTGCCCTTTATAATATCGAGCTGTAATTCCACAAAAAAGTAGTTTTTTCCAGACTTTAGAGCCTTTTTGAGGGTCCAAACAGCCTTTTCTGGGCCGAGACATACCGCTGGTGTGCTGCGGTGTGTGCGCGTATGTAAATGTTTCTAGATCGCTAGAATTAGAAGTCCTGGTAGCCTAGTTTCCCGAGGGCTTGCCAACGCCACTGAAACCGGCTCAATCGGAGCTCGTTCTCATCCGCGTTGATAGTCCCTATCAATTCCCTCTCTAGAGTGATTATATTCTTCTATTTTTCCAGCGTCTCTTCGCTAGTGTGAGACTACCACCCTATCGTAGCCGCTCATTGGTGCGGCGTCTATGACCTGAAGACCATATGGACCTACTGCCCTTTATAATATCGAGCTGTAATTGCACAAAAAAGTAGTTTTTTCCAGACTTTAGAGCCTTTTTGAGGGTCCAAACGGCCTTTTCTGGGGCCAGGACTTACCGCACGTGTGCTGGGGTGTGTGCGCGTATGTAAATTTTTCCAGATCGCTAGAATTAGAAGTCCTGGTAGCCTAGTTTCCCGAGGGCTTTCCAACGCCACTGAAACAGGCTCAATCGGAGCTCGTTCTCATCCGCGTTGATAGTCCCTATCAATTCCCTCTCTAAAATGATTATATTCTTCTATTTTTCCACCGTCTCTTCGCTAGTGTGAGACTAACACCCTCTCGTAGCCGCTCATTCATGGGGCGTCTATGACCTGAAGACCATATGGACGTACTGCCCTTTATAATATCGAGCTGTAATTGCATGAAGAAGTAGTTTTTTCCAGACTTTAGAGCCTTTTTGAGGGTCGAAACGGCCTTTTCTGGGGCCGGAACTTACCGCACGTGTGCTGGGGTGTGTGCGCGTATGTAAATCTTTCCAGATCGCTAGAATTAGAAGTCCTGGTATCCTAGTTTCCCGAGGGCTTTCCAACGCCACTAAAACCGGCTCAATCGGAGCTCGTTCTCATTTTTTCCACCGTCTCTTCGCTAGTGTGAGACTAACACCCTATCGTAGCCGCTCATTGGTGGGGCGTCTATGACTTGAAGACCATATGGACGTACTGCCCTTTATAATATCGAGCTGTAATTGCGCAAAAAAGTAGTTTTTTCCAGACTTTAGAGCCTTTTTGAGGGTCCAAACGGGCTTTTCTGGGGCCAGGACTTACCGCACGTGTGCTGGGGTGTGTGCGCGTATGTAAATTTTTCCAGATCGCTACAATTAGAAGTCCTGGTAGCCATGTTTCCTGCGGGATTTCCAACGCCACTGAAACCGGCTCAATCGGAGCTCGTTCTCATCCGCATTGATAGTCCCTATCAATTCCCTCTCTAAAATGATTATATTCTTCTATTTTTACACCGTCTCTTCGCTAGTGTGAGACTAACACCCTATCATAGCCGCTCATTGGTGGGGCGTCTATGACCTGAAGACCATGTGGACGTACTGCCCTTTATAATATCGAGCTGTAATTGCATGAAAAAGTAGTTTTTTCCAGACTTTAGAGCCTTTTTGAGGGTCCAAACGGCCTTTTCTGGGGCCGGGACTTACCACACATCTGCTCGGGTGTGTGTGCATATGTAAATTTTTCCAGATCGCTAGAATTAGTAGTCCTGGTAGCCTAGTTTCCCGAGGGCTTTCCAACGCCACTGAAACCGGCTCAATCGGAGCTCGTTCTCATCCGCGTTGATAGTCCCTATCAATTCCCTCTCTAAAACGATTATATTCTTCTATTTTTCCACCGTCTCTTCGCTAGTGTGAGACTAACACCCTATCGTAGCCGCTCATTGGTGGGGAGTCTATGACCTAAAGACCATATGGACGTACTACCCTTTATAATATCGAGCTGTAATTGCATGAAAAAGTAGTTTTTTCCAGACTTTAGAGCCTTTTTGAGGGTCCAAACGGCCTTTTCTGGGGCCAGGACTTACCGCACGTGTGCTGGGGTGTGTGCGCGTATGTAAATTTTTCCAGATCGCTAGAATTAGAAGTCCTGGTAGCCTAGTTTCCCGAGGGCTTTCCAACGCCACTGAAACCGGCTCAATCGGAGCTCGTTCTCATCCGCGTTGATAGTCCCTATCAATTCCCTCTCTAGAATGATTATATTCTTCTATTTTTCCACTGTCTCTTCGCTAGTGTGAGACTAACACCCTACCGTAACCGCTCATTGGTGGGGCGTCTATGACCTGAAGACCATATGGACGTACTGCCCTTTATAATATCGAGCTGTAATTCCACAAAAAAGTAGTTTTTTCCAGACTTTAGAGCCTTTTTGAGGGTCGAAACAGCCTTTTCTGGGGCCGGGACTTACGGCACGTGTGCTGGGGTGTGTGCGCATATGTAAATTTTTCCAGATCGCTAGAATTAGAAGTCCTGGTAGCCTAGTTTCCCGAGGGCTTTCCAACGCCACTGAAACCGGCTCAATCGGAGCTCGTTCTCATCTGCGTTGATAGTCCCTATCAATTCCCTCTCTAAAATGATTATATTCTTCTATTTTTGCACCGTCTCTTCGCTAGTGTGAGACTAACACCCTATCGTAGCCGCTCATTGGTGGGGCGTCTATGACCTGAAGACCATATGGACGTACTGCCCTTTATAATATCGAGCTGTAATTGCACAAAAAAGTAGTTTTTTCCAGACTTTAGAGCCTTTTTGAGGGTCCAAACGGCCTTTTCTGGGGCCAGGACTTACCGCACGTGTGCTGGGGTGTGTGCGCATATGTAAATTTTTCCAGATCGCTAGAATTAGAAGTCCTGGTAGCCTAGTTTCCTGAGGGATTTCCAACGCCACTGAAACCAGCTCAATCGGAGCTCGTTCTCATCCGCTTTGATAGTCCCTATCAATTCCCTCTCTAAAATGATTATATTCTTCTATTTTTACACCGTCTCTTCGCTAGTGTGAGACTAACACCCTATCGTAGCCGCTCATTGGTGGGGCGTCTATGACCTGAAGACCATATGGACGTACTGCCCTTTATAATATCGAGCTGTAATTCCACAAAAAAGTAGTTTTTTCCAGACTTTAGAGCCTTTTTGAGGGTCCAAACAGCCTTTTCTGGGCCGAGACATACCGCTGGTGTGCTGCGGTGTGTGCGCGTATGTAAATGTTTCTAGATCGCTAGAATTAGAAGTCCTGGTAGCCTAGTTTCCCGAGGGCTTGCCAACGCCACTGAAACCGGCTCAATCGGAGCTCGTTCTCATCCGCGTTGATAGTCCCTATCAATTCCCTCTCTAGAGTGATTATATTCTTCTATTTTTCCAGCGTCTCTTCGCTAGTGTGAGACTACCACCCTATCGTAGCCGCTCATTGGTGCGGCGTCTATGACCTGAAGACCATATGGACCTACTGCCCTTTATAATATCGAGCTGTAATTGCACAAAAAAGTAGTTTTTTCCAGACTTTAGAGCCTTTTTGAGGGTCCAAACGGCCTTTTCTGGGGCCAGGACTTACCGCACGTGTGCTGGGGTGTGTGCGCGTATGTAAATTTTTCCAGATCGCTAGAATTAGAAGTCCTGGTAGCCAAGTTTCCTGAGGGATTTCCAACGCCACTGAAACCGGCTCAATCGGAGCTCGTTCTCATCCGCGTTGATAGTCCTTATCAATTCCCTCTCTAGAATGATTATATTCTTCTATTTTTACACTGTCTCTTCGCTAGTGTGAGACTAACACCCTATCGTAGCCGCTCATTGGTGGGGCGTCTATGACCTGAAGACCATATGGACGTACTGCCCTTTATAATATCGAGCTGTAATTCCACAAAAAAGTAGTTTTTTCCAGACTTTAGAGCCTTTTTGAGGGTCGAAACGGCCTTTTCTGGGGCCGGGACTTACGGCACGTGTGCTGGGGTGTGTGCGCATATGTAAATTTTTCCAGATCGCTAGAATTAGAAGTCCTGGTAGCCTAGTTTCCCGAGGGCTTTCCAACGCCACTGAAACCGGCTCAATCGGAGCTCGTTCTCATTTTTTCCACCGTCTCTTCGCTAGTGTGAGACTAACACCCTATCGTAGCCGCTCATTGGTGGGGCGTCTATGACTTGAAGACCATATGGACGTACTGCCCTTTATAATATCGAGCTGTAATTGCGCAAAAAAGTAGTTTTTTCCAGACTTTAGAGCCTTTTTGAGGGTCCAAACGGGCTTTTCTGGGGCCAGGACTTACCGCACGTGTGCTGGGGTGTGTGCGCGTATGTAAATTTTTCCAGATCGCTACAATTAGAAGTCCTGGTAGCCATGTTTCCTGCGGGATTTCCAACGCCACTGAAACCGGCTCAATCGGAGCTCGTTCTCATCCGCATTGATAGTCCCTATCAATTCCCTCTCTAAAATGATTATATTCTTCTATTTTTACACCGTCTCTTCGCTAGTGTGAGACTAACACCCTATCATAGCCGCTCATTGGTGGGGCGTCTATGACCTGAAGACCATGTGGACGTACTGCCCTTTATAATATCGAGCTGTAATTGCATGAAAAAGTAGTTTTTTCCAGACTTTAGAGCCTTTTTGAGGGTCCAAACGGCCTTTTCTGGGGCCGGGACTTACCACACATCTGCTCGGGTGTGTGTGCATATGTAAATTTTTCCAGATCGCTAGAATTAGTAGTCCTGGTAGCCTAGTTTCCCGAGGGCTTTCCAACGCCACTGAAACCGGCTCAATCGGAGCTCGTTCTCATCCGCGTTGATAGTCCCTATCAATTCCCTCTCTAAAACGATTATATTCTTCTATTTTTCCACCGTCTCTTCGCTAGTGTGAGACTAACACCCTATCGTAGCCGCTCATTGGTGGGGAGTCTATGACCTAAAGACCATATGGACGTACTACCCTTTATAATATCGAGCTGTAATTGCATGAAAAAGTAGTTTTTTCCAGACTTTAGAGCCTTTTTGAGGGTCCAAATGGCCTTTTCTGGGGCCAGGACTTACCGCACGTGTGCTGGGGTGTGTGCGCGTATGTAAATTTTTCCAGATCGCTAGAATTAGAAGTCCTGGTAGCCTAGTTTCCCGAGGGCTTTCCAACGCCACTGAAACCGGCTCAATCGGAGCTCGTTCTCATCCGCGTTGATAGTCCCTATCAATTCCCTCTCTAGAATGATTATATTCTTCTATTTTTCCACTGTCTCTTCGCTAGTGTGAGACTAACACCCTACCGTAGCCGCTCATTGGTGGGGCGTCTATGACCTGAAGACCATATGGACGTACTGCCCTTTATAATATCGAGCTGTAATTCCACAAAAAAGTAGTTTTTTCCAGACTTTAGAGCCTTTTTGAGGGTCGAAACGGCCTTTTCTGGGGCCGGGACTTACGGCACATGTGCTGGGGTGTGTGCGCATATGTAAATTTTTCCAGATCGCTAGAATTAGAAGTCCTGGTAGCCTAGTTTCCCGAGGGCTTTCCAACGCCACTGAAACCGGCTCAATCGGAGCTCGTTCTCATCTGCGTTGATAGTCCCTATCAATTCCCTCTCTAAAATGATTATATTCTTCTATTTTTGCACCGTCTCTTCGCTAGTGTGAGACTAACACCCTATCGTAGCCGCTCATTGGTGGGGCGTCTATGACCTGAAGACCATATGGACGTACTGCCCTTTATAATATCGAGCTGTAATTGCACAAAAAAGTAGTTTTTTCCAGACTTTAGAGCCTTTTTGAGGGTCCAAACGGCCTTTTCTGGGGCCAGGACTTACCGCACGTGTGCTGGGGTGTGTGCGCATATGTAAATTTTTCCAGATCGCTAGAATTAGAAGTCCTGGTAGCCTAGTTTCCTGAGGGATTTCCAACGCCACTGAAACCAGCTCAATCGGAGCTCGTTCTCATCCGCTTTGATAGTCCCTATCAATTCCCTCTCTAAAATGATTATATTCTTCTATTTTTACACCGTCTCTTCGCTAGTGTGAGACTAACACCATGTCGTAGCCGCCCATTGGTGGGGCGTCTATGACCTGAAGACCATATGGACGTACTGCCCTTTATAATATCGAGCTGTAATTCCACAAAAAAGTAGTTTTTTCCAGACTTTAGAGCCTTTTTGAGGGTCCAAACAGCCTTTTCTGGGCCGAGACATACCGCTGGTGTGCTACGGAGTGTGCGCGTATGTAAATTTTTCTAGATCGCTAGAATTAGAAGTCCTGGTAGCCTAGTTTCCCGAGGGCTTTCCAACGCCACTGAAACCGGCTCAATCGGAGCTCATTCTCATCCGCGTTGATAGTCCCTATCAATTCCCTCTCTAGAGTGATTATATTCTTCTATTTTTCCAGCGTCTCTTTGCTAGTGTGAGACTACCACCCTATCGTAGCCGCTCATTGGTGCGGCGTCTATGACCTGAAGACCATATGGACCTACTGCCCTTTATAATATCGAGCTGTAATTGCACAAAAAAGTAGTTTTTTCCAGACTTTAGAGCCTTTTTGAGGGTCCAAACGGCCTTTTCTGGGGCCAGGACTTACCGCACGTGTGCTGGGGTGTGTGCGCGTATGTAAATTTTTCCAGATCGCTAGAATTAGAAGTCCTGGTAGCCAAGTTTCCTAAGGGATTTCCAACGCCACTGAAACCGGCTCAATCGGAGCTCGTTCTCATCCGCGTTGATAGTCCCTATCAATTCCCTCTCTAGAATGATTATATTCTTCTATTTTTACACTGTCTCTTCGCTAGTGTGAGACTAACACCCTATCGTAGCCGCTCATTGGTGGGGCGTCTATGACCTGAAGACCATATGGACGTACTGCCCTTTATAATATCGAGCTGTAATTCCACAAAAAAGTAGTTTTTTCCAGACTTTAGAGCCTTTTTGAGGGTCGAAACGGCCTTTTCTGGGGCCGGGACTTACGGCACGTGTGCTGGGTTGTGTGCGCATATGTAAATTTTTCCAGATCGCTAGAATTAGAAGTCCTGGTAGCCTAGTTTCCCGAGGGCTTTCCAACGCCACTGAAACCGGCTCAATCGGAGCTCGTTCTCATTTTTTCCACCGTCTCTTCGCTAGTGTGAGACTAACACCCTATCGTAGCCGCTCATTGGTGGGGCGTCTATGACTTGAAGACCATATGGACGTACTGCCCTTTATAATATCGAGCTGTAATTGCGCAAAAAAGTAGTTTTTTCCAGACTTTAGAGCCTTTTTGAGGGTCCAAACGGCCTTTTCTGGGGCCAGGACTTACCGCACGTGTGCTGGGGTGTGTGCGCGTATGTAAATTTTTCCAGATCGCTAGAATTAGAAGTCCTGGTAGCCATGTTTCCTGAGGGATTTCCAATGCCACTGAAACCGGCTCAATCGGAGCTCGTTCTCATCCGCATTGATTGTCCCTATCAATTCCCTCTCTAAAATAATTATATTCTTCTATTTTTACACCGTCTCTTCGCTAGTGTGAGACTAACACCCTATCATAGCCGCTCATTGGTGGGGCGTCTATGACCTGAAGACCATGTGGACGTACTGCCCTTTATAATATCGAGCTGTAATTGCATGAAAAAGTAGTTTTTTCCAGACTTTAGAGCCTTTTTGAGGGTCCAAACAGCCTTTTCTGGGGCCGGGACTTACCACACATCTGCTGGGGTGTGTGTGCATATGTAAATTTTTCCAGATCGCTAGAATTAGTAGTCCTGGTAGCCTAGTTTCCCGAGGGCTTTCCAATGCCACTGAAACCGGCTCAATCGGAGCTCGTTCTCATCCGCGTTGATAGTCCCTATCAATTCCCTCTCTAAAACGATTATATTCTTCTATTTTTCCACCGTCTCTTCGGTAGTGTGAGACTAACACCGTATCGCAGCCGCTCATTGGTGGGGCGTCTATGACCTGAAGACCATATGGACGTACTGCCCTTTATAATATCGAGCTGTAATTGCATGAAAAAGTAGTTTTTTCCAGACTTTAGATCCTTTTTGAGGGTCCAAACGGCCTTTTCTGGGGCCGGGACTTACCGCACGTGTGCTGGGGTGTGTGCACGTATGTAAATTTTTCCTTATCGCTAGAATTAGAAGTCCTGGTAGCCTAGTTTCCCAAGGGCTTTCCAACGCCACTGAAACCGGCTCAATCGGAGCTCGTTCTCATCCGCGTTGATAGTCCCTATCAATTCCCTCTCTAGAATGATTATATTCTTCTATTTTTCCACTGTCTCTTCGCTAGTGTGAGACTAACACCCTATCATAGCCGCTCATTGGTGGGGCGTCTACGACCTGCAGACCATATGGACATACTGCCCTTTATAATATTGAGCTGTAATTGCATGAAAAAGTAGTTTTTTCTAGACTTTAGAGCCTTTTTGAGGGTCCAAACGGCCTTTTCTGGGGCCAGGACTTACCGCACGTGTGCTGGGGTGTGTGTGCGTATGCAAATTTTTCCAGATCGCTAGAATTAGTAGTCCTAGTAGCCTAGTTTCCTGAGGGCTTTCCAACGCCACTGTAACCGGCTCAATCGGAGCTCGTTCTCATCCCCGTTGATAGTCCCTTTCAATTCCCTCTCTAGAATGATTATATTCTTCTATTTTTTCACCGTCTCTTCGCTAGTGTGAGAATAACACCCTATCGTAGCCGCTCATTGGTGGGGCGTCTACGACCTGAAGACCATATGGACGTACTGCCCTTTATAATATCGAGCTGTAATTGCACAAAAAAGTAGTTTTTTCCAGACTTTAGAGCCTTTTTGAGGGTCCAAACGGCCTTTTCTGGGGCCGAGACATACCGCACGTGTGCTCGGGTGTGTGCGCGTATGTAAATTTTCCAGATCGCTAGAATTAGAAGTCCTGGTAGCCTAGTTTCCCGAGGGCTTTCCAACGCCACTGAAACCGGCTGAATCGGAGCTCGTTCTCATCCGCGTTGATAGTCCCTATCAATTCCCTCTCTAAAATAATTATATTCTTCTATTTTTCCACCGTATCTTCGCTAGTGTGAGACTAACACCCTATCGTAGCTGCTCATTGGTGGGGCGTCTACGACCTGAAGACCATATAGACGTACTGCCCTTTATAATATCGAGCTGTAATTGCATGAAAAAGTAGTTTTTTCCAGACTTTAGAGCCTTTTTGAGGGTCCAAACGGCCTTTTCTTGGCCGAGACATACCGCTGGTGTGCTGGGGTGTGTGCGCATATGTAAATTTTTTCAGATCGCTAGAATTAGAAGTCCTGGTAGCCTAGTTTCCCGAGGGCTTTCCAACGCCACTGAAACCGGCTCAATCGGAGCTCGTTCTCATCGGCGTTGATAGTCCCTATCAATTCCCTCTCTAGAATGATTATATTCTTCTATTTTTCCAGCGTCTCTTCGCTAGTGTGAGACTAACACCCTATCGTAGCCGCTCATTGGTGCGGCGTCTATGACCTGAAGACCATATGGACGTACTGCCCTTTATAATATCGAGCTGTAATTGCATGAAAAAGTAGTTTTTTCCAGACTTTAGAGCCTTTTTGAGGGTCCAAACGGCCTTTTCTGGGGCCGAGACATACCGCACGTGTGCTGGGGTGTGTGCGCGTATGCCAATTTTTCCAGATCACTTGAATTAGAATGCCTGGTAGCCTAGTTTCCGGAGGGCTTTCCAGCGCCACTGAAACCGGCTCAATCGGAGCTCGTTCTCATCCGCGTTGATAGTCCCTATCAGTTCCCTCTCTAGAATGATTATATTCTTCTATTTTTCCACCGTCTCTTCGCTAGTGTGAGACTAACACCCTATCGTAGCCGCTCATTGGTGGGGCGTCTATGACCTGATGACCATATGGACGTACTGCCCTTTATAATATCGAGCTGTAATTACACAAAAAAATAGTTTTTTCCAGACATTAGAGCCTTATTGAGGGTCCAAACGGCCTTTTCTTGGGCCGGAACTTACCGCACATGTGCTAGGGTGTGTGCGTGTTTGTAAATTTTTCTAGATCGCTAGAATTAGAAGTCCTGGTAGCCTAGTTTCCCGAGGGCTTTCCAATGCCACTGAAACCGGCTCAATCGGAGCTCGTTCTCATCCGCGTTGATAGTCCCTATCAATTCCCTCTCTAGAATGATTATATTCTTCTATTTTTCCACCGTCTCTTCGCTAGTGTGAGACTAACACCCTATCGTAGCCGCTCATTCATGGGGCGTCTATGACCTGAAGACCATATGGACGTACTGTCCTTTATTTTATCGAGCTGTAATTGCATGAAAAAGTAGTTTTTTCCAGACTTTAGAGCCTTTATGAGGGTCCAAACGGCCTTTTCTGGGGCCAGGACTTACCGCACGTGTGCTGGGGTGTGTGCGTGTATGTAAATTTTTCCAGATCGCTAGAATTAGAAGTCCTGGTAGCCTAGTTTCCCGAGGGCTTTCCAACGCCACTGAAACCGGCTCAATCGGAGCTCGTTCTCATCCGCGTTGATTGTCCCTATCAATTCCCTCTCTAGAATGATTATATTCTTCTATTTTTCCACCGTCTCTTCGCTAGTGTGAGACTAACACCCTATCATAGCCGCTCATTGGTGGGGCGTCTATGACCTGAAGACCATATGGACGTACTGCCCTTTATATTATCGAGCTGTAATTGCATGAAAAAGTAGTTTTTTCCAGACTTTAGAGCCTTTTTGAGGGTCCAAACGGCCTTTTCTGGGGCCAGGACTTACCGCACGTGTGCTGGGGCGTGTGCCCATATGTAAATTTTTGCAGATCGCCAGAATTAGAAGTCCTGGTAGCCTAGTTTCCCGAGGGCTTTCCAACACCAGTGAAACCGGCTCAATCGGAGCTCGTTCTCATCCGCTTTGATAGTCCCTATCAATTCCCTCTCTAAAATGATTATATTCTTCTATTTTTACACCGTCTCTTCGCTAGTGTGAGACTAACACCCTATCATAGCCGCTCATTGGTGGGGCGTCTATGACCTGAAGACCATATGGACGTACTGCCCTTTATAATATCGAGCTGTAATTCCACAAAAAAGTAGTTTTTTCCATACTTTAGAGCCTTTTTGAGGGTCCAAACAGCCTTTTCTGGGCCAAGACATACCGCTGGTGTGCTGCGGTGTGTGCGCGTATGTAAATTTTTCTAGATCGCTAGAATTAGAAGTCCTGGTAGCCTAGTTTCCCGAGGGCTTTCCAACGCCACTGAAACCGGCTCAATCGGAGCTCGTTCTCATTTTTTCCACCGTCTCTTCGCTAGTGTGAGACTAACACCCTATCGTAGCCGCTCATTGGTGGGGCGTCTATGACTTGAAGACCATATGGACGTACTGCCCTTTATAATATCGAGCTGTAATTGCGCAAAAAAGTAGTTTTTTCCAGACTTTAGAGCCTTTTTGAGGGTCCAAACGGCCTTTTCTGGGGCCAGGACTTACCGCACGTGTGCTGGGGTGTGTGCGCGTATGTAAATTTTTCCAGATCGCTAGAATTAGAAGTCCTGGTAGCCATGTTTCCTGAGGGATTTCCAACGCCACTGAAACCGGCTCAATCGGAGCTCGTTCTCATCCACATTGATAGTCCCTATCAATTCCCTCTCTAAAATGATTATATTCTTCTATTTTTACACCGTCTCTTCGCTAGTGTGAGACTAACACCCTATCATAGCCGCTCATTGGTGGGGCATCTATGACCTGAAGACCATGTGGACGTACTGCCCTTTATAATATCGAGCTGTAATTGCATGAAAAAGTAGTTTTTTCCAGACTTTAGAGCCTTTTTGAGGGTCCAAACGGCCTTTTCTGGGGCCGGGACTTACCACACATCTTCTCGGGTGTGTGTGCATATGTAAATTTTTCCAGATCGCTAGAATTAGTAGTCCTGGTAGCCTAGTTTCCTGAGGGCTTTCCAACGCCACTGAAACTGGCTCAATCGGAGCTCGTTCTCATCCGCGTTGATAGTCCCGATCAATTCCCTCTCTAAAACGATTATATTCTTCTATTTTTCCACCGTCTGTTCGCTAGTGTGAGACTAACACCCTATCGTAGCCGCTCATTGGTGGGGCGTCTATGACCTAATGACCATATGGACGTACTGCCCTTTATAATATCGAGCTGTAATTGCATGAAAAAGTAGTTTTTTCCAGACTTTAGAGCCTTTTTGAGGGTCCAAACGGCCTTTTCTGGGGCCAGGACTTACCGCACGTGTGCTAGGGTGTGTGCGCGTATGTAAATTTGTCCAGATCGCTAGAATTAGAAGTACTGGTAGCCTAGTTTCCCGAGGGCTTTCCAACGCCACTGAAACCGGCTCAATCGGAGCTCGTTCTCATCCGCGTTGATAGTCCCTATCAATTCCCTCTCTAGAATGATTATATTCTTCTATTTTTCCACTGTCTCTTCGCTAGTGTGAGACTAACACCCTACCGTAGCCGCTCATTGGTGGGGCGTCTATGACCTGAAGACCATATGGACGTACTGCCCTTTATAATATCGAGCTGTAATTCCACAAAAAAGTAGTTTTTTCCAGACTTTAGAACCTTTTTGAGGGTCGAAACGGCCTTTTCTGGGGCCGGGACTTACGGCACGTGTGCTGGGGTGTGTGCGCATATGTAAATTTTTCCAGATCGCTAGAATTAGAAGTCCTGGTAGCCTAGTTTCCCGAGGGCTTTCCAACGCCACTGAAACCGGCTCAATCGGAGCTCGTTCTCATCTGCGTTGATAGTCCCTATCAATTCCCTCTCTAAAATGATTATATTCTTCTATTTTTGCACCGTCTCTTCGCTAGTGTGAGACTAACACCCTATCGTAGCCGCTCATTGGTGGGGCGTCTATGACCTGAAGACCATATGGACGTACTGCCCTTTATAATATCGAGCTGTAATTGCACAAAAAAGTAGTTTTTTCCAGACTTTAGAGCCTTTTTGAGGGTCCAAACGGCCTTTTCTGGGGCCAGGACTTACCGCACGTGTGCTGGGGTGTGTGCGCATATGTAAATTTTTCCAGATCGCTAGAATTAGAAGCCCTGGTAGCCTAGTTTCCTGAGGGATTTCCAGCGCCACTGAAACCGGCTCAATCGGAGCTCGTTCTCATCCGCTTTGATAGTCCCTATCAATTCCCTCTCTAAAATGATTATATTCTTCTATTTTTACACCGTCTCTTCGCTAGTGTGAGACTAACACCCTATCGTAGCCGCTCATTGGTGGGGCGTCTATGACCTGAAGACCATATGGACGTACTGCCCTTTATAATATCGAGCTGTAATTCCACAAAAAAGTATTTTTTTCCAGACTTTAGAGCCTTTTTGAGGGTCCAAACAGCCTTTTCTGGGCCGAGACATACCGCTGGTGTGCTGCGGTGTGTGCGCGTATGTAAATTTTTCTAGATCGCTAGAATTAGAAGTCCTGGTAGCCTAGTTTCCCGAGGGCTTTCCAACGCCACTGAAACCGGCTCAATCGGAGCTCGTTCTCATCCGCGTTGATAGTCCCTATCAATTCCCTCTCTAGAGTGATTATATTCTTCTATTTTTCCAGCGTCACTTCGCTAGTGTGAGACTACCACCCTATCGTAGCCGCTCATTGGTGCGGCGTCTATGACCTGAAGACCATATGGACGTACTGCCCTTTATAATATCGAGCTGTAATTGCACAAAAAAGTAGTTTTTTCCAGACTTTAGAGCCTTTTTGAGGGTCCAAACGGCCTTTTCTGGGGCCAGGACTTACCGCACGTGTGCTGGGGTGTGTGCGCGTATGTAAATTTTCCCAGATCGCTAGAATTAGAAGTCCTGGTAGCCAAGTTTCCTGAGGGATTTCCAACGCCACTGAAACCGGCTCAATCGGAGCTCGTTCTCATCCGCGTTGATAGTCCCTATCAATTCCCTCTCTAGAATGATTATATTCTTCTATTTTTACACTTTCTCTTCGCTAGTGTGAGACTAACACCCTATCGTAGCCGCTCATTGGTGGGGCGTCTATGACCTGAAGACCATATGGACGTACTGCCCTTTATAATATCGAGCTGTAATTCCACAAAAAAGTAGTTTTTTCCAGACTTTAGAGCCTTTTTGAGGGTCGAAACGGCCTTTTCTGGGGCCGGGACTTACGGCACGTTTGCTGGGGTGTGTGCGCATATGTAAATTTTTCCAGATCGCTAGAATTAGAAGTCCTGGTAGCCTAGTTTCCCGAGGGCTTTCCAACGCCACTGAAACCGGCTCAATCGGAGCTCGTTCTCATTTTTTCCACCGTCTCTTCGCTAGTGTGAGACTAACACCCTATCGTAGCCGCTCATTGGTGGGGCGTCTATGACTTGAAGACCATATGGACGTACTGCCCTTTATAATATCGAGCTGTAATTGCGCAAAAAAGTAGTTTTTTCCAGACTTTAGAGCCTTTTTGAGGGTCCAAACGGCCTTTTCTGGGGCCAGGACTTACCGCACGTGTGCTGGGGTGTGTGCGCGTATGTAAATTTTTCCAGATCGCTAGAATTAGAAGTCCTGGTAGCCATGTTTCCTGAGGGATTTCCAACGCCACTGAAACCGGCTCAATCGGAGCTCGTTCTCATCCGCATTGATTGTCCCTATCAATTCCCTCTCTAAAATGATTATATTCCTCTATTTTTACACCGTCTCTTCGCTAGTGTGAGACTAACACCCTATCATAGCCGCTCATTGGTGGGGCGTCTATGACCTGAAGACCATGTGGACGTACTGCCCTTTATAATATCGAGCTGTAATTGCATGAAAAAGTAGTTTTTTCCAGACTTTAGAGCCTTTTTGAGGGTCCAAACGGCCTTTTCTGGGGCCGGGACTTACCACACATCTGCTGGGGTGTGTGTGCATATGTAAATTTTTCCAGATCGCTAGAATTAGTAGTCCTGGTAGCCTAGTTTCCCGAGGGCTTTCCAACGCCACTGAAACCGGCTCAATCGGAGCTCGTTCTCATCCGCGTTGATAGTCCCTATCAATTCCCTCTCTAAAACGATTATATTCTTCTATTTTTCCACCGTCTCTTCGGTAGTGTGAGACTAACACCGTATCGTAGCCGCTCATTGGTGGGGCGTCTATGACCTGAAGACCATATGGACGTACTGCCCTTTATAATATCGAGCTGTAATTGCATGAAAAAGTAGTTTTTTCCAGACTTTAGATCCTTTTTGAGGGTCCAAACGGCCTTTTCTGGGGCCGGGACTTACCGCACGTGTGCTGGGGTGTGTGCGCATATGTAAATTTTTCCTTATCGCTAGAATTAGAAGTCCTGGTAGCCTAGTTTCCCAAGGGCTTTCCAACGCCACTGAAACCGGCTCAATCGGAGCTCGTTCTCATCCGCGTTGATAGTCCCTATCAATTCCCTCTCTAGAATGATTATATTCTTCTATTTTTACACTTTCTCTTCGCTAGTGTGAGACTAACACCCTATCGTAGCCGCTCATTGGTGGGGCGTCTATGACCTGAAGACCATATGGACGTACTGCCCTTTATAATATCGAGCTGTAATTCCACAAAAAAGTAGTTTTTTCCAGACTTTAGAGCCTTTTTGAGGGTCGAAACGGCCTTTTCTGGGGCCGGGACTTACGGCACGTGTGCTGGGGTGTGTGCGCATATGTAAATTTTTCCAGATCGCTAGAATTAGAAGTCCTGGTAGCCTAGTTTCCCGAGGGCTTTCCAACGCCACTGAAACCGGCTCAATCGGAGCTCGTTCTCATTTTTTCCACCGTCTCTTCGCTAGTGTGAGACTAACACCCTATCGTAGCCGCTCATTGGTGGGGCGTCTATGACTTGAAGACCATATGGACGTACTGCCCTTTATAATATCGAGCTGTAATTGCGCAAAAAAGTAGTTTTTTCCAGACTTTAGAGCCTTTTTGAGGGTCCAAACGGCCTTTTCTGGGGCCAGGACTTACCGCACGTGTGCTGGGGTGTGTGCGCGTATGTAAATTTTTCCAGATCGCTAGAATTAGAAGTCCTGGTAGCCATGTTTCCTGAGGGATTTCCAACGCCACTGAAACCGGCTCAATCGGAGCTCGTTCTCATCCGCATTGATTGTCCCTATCAATTCCCTCTCTAAAATGATTATATTCCTCTATTTTTACACCGTCTCTTCGCTAGTGTGAGACTAACACCCTATCATAGCCGCTCATTGGTGGGGCGTCTATGACCTGAAGACCATGTGGACGTACTGCCCTTTATAATATCGAGCTGTAATTGCATGAAAAAGTAGTTTTTTCCAGACTTTAGAGCCTTTTTGAGGGTCCAAACGGCCTTTTCTGGGGCCGGGACTTACCACACATCTGCTGGGGTGTGTGTGCATATGTAAATTTTTCCAGATCGCTAGAATTAGTAGTCCTGGTAGCCTAGTTTCCCGAGGGCTTTCCAACGCCACTGAAACCGGCTCAATCGGAGCTCGTTCTCATCCGCGTTGATAGTCCCTATCAATTCCCTCTCTAAAACGATTATATTCTTCTATTTTTCCACCGTCTCTTCGGTAGTGTGAGACTAACACCGTATCGTAGCCGCTCATTGGTGGGGCGTCTATGACCTGAAGACCATATGGACGTACTGCCCTTTATAATATCGAGCTGTAATTGCATGAAAAAGTAGTTTTTTCCAGACTTTAGATCCTTTTTGAGGGTCCAAACGGCCTTTTCTGGGGCCGGGACTTACCGCACGTGTGCTGGGGTGTGTGCGCATATGTAAATTTTTCCTTATCGCTAGAATTAGAAGTCCTGGTAGCCTAGTTTCCCAAGGGCTTTCCAACGCCACTGAAACCGGCTCAATCGGAGCTCGTTCTCATCCGCGTTGATAGTCCCTATCAATTCCCTCTCTAGAATGATTATATTCTTCTATTTTTCCACTGTCTCTTCGCTAGTGTGAGACTAACACCCTATCATAGCCGCTCATTGGTGGGGCGTCTACGACCTGCAGACCATATGGACGTACTGCCCTTTATAATATTGAGCTGTAATTGCATGAAAAAGTAGTTTTTTCCAGACATTAGAGCCTTTTTGAGGGTCCAAACGGCCTTTTCTGGGGCCAGGACTTACCGCACGTGTGCTGGGGTGTGTGTGCGTATGCAAATTTTTCCAGATCGCTAGAATTAGTAGTCCTAGTAGCCTAGTTTCCTGAGGGCTTTCCAACGCCACTGAAACCGGCTGAATCGGAGCTCGTTCTCATCCGCGTTGATAGTCCCTATCAATTCCCTCTCTAAAATAATTATATTCTTCTATTTTTCCACCGTCTCTTCGCTAGTGTGAGACTAACACCCTATCGTAGCTGCTCATTGGTGGGGCGTCTACGACCTGAAGACCATATGGACGTACTGCCCTTTATAATATCGAGCTGTAATTGCATGAAAAAGTAGTTTTTTCCAGACTTTAGAGCCTTTTTGAGGGTCCAAACGGCCTTTTCTTGGCCGAGACATACCGCTGGTGTGCTGGGGTGTGTGCGCATATGTAAATTTTGTCAGATCGCTAGAATTAGAAGTCCTGGTATCCTAGTTTCCCGAGGGCTTTCCAACGCCACTGAAACCGGCTCAATCGGAGCTCGTTCTCATCGGCGTTGATAGTCCCTATCAATTCCCTCTCTAGAATGATTATATTCTTCTATTTTTCCAGCGTCTCTTCGCTAGTGTGAGACTAACACCCTATCGTAGCCGCTCATTGGTGCGGCGTCTATGACCTGAAGACCATATGGACGTACTGCCCTTTATAATATCGAGCTGTAATTGCATGAAAAAGTAGTTTTTTCCAGACTTTAGAGCCTTTTTGAGGGTCCAAACGGCCATTTCTGGGGCCGAGACATACCGCACGTGTGCTGGGGTGTGTGCGCGTATGTCAATTTTTCCAGATCACTAGAATTAGAATGCCTGGTAGCCTAGTTTCCGGAGGGCTTTCCAGCGCCACTGAAACCGGCTCAATCGGAGCTCGTTCTCATCCGCGTTGATAGTCCCTATCAGTTCCCTCTCTAGAATGATTATATTCTTCTATTTTTCCACCGTCTCTTCGCTAGTGTGAGACTAACACCCTATCGTAGCCGCTCATTGGTGGGGCGTCTATGACCTGATGACCATATGGACGTACTGCCCTTTATAATATCGAGCTGTAATTACACAAAAAAATAGTTTTTTCCAGACATTAGAGCCTTATTGAGGGTCCAAACGGCCTTTTCTTGGGCCGGAACTTACCGCACATGTGCTAGGGTGTGTGCGTGTTTGTAAATTTTTCTAGATCGCTAGAATTAGAAGTCCTGGTAGCCTAGTTTCCCGAGGTCTTTCCAATGCCACTGAAACCGGCTCAATCGGAGCTCGTTCTCATCCGCGTTGATAGTCCCTATCAATTCCCTCTCTAGAATGATTATATTCTTCTATTTTTCCACCGTCTCTTCGCTAGTGTGAGACTAACACCCTATCGTAGCCGCTCATTCATGGGGCGTCTATGACCTGAAGACCATATGGACGTACTGTCCTTTATTTTATCGAGCTGTAATTGCATGAAAAAGTAGTTTTTTCCAGACTTTAGAGCCTTTATGAGGGTCCAAACGGCCTTTTCTGGGGCCAGGACTTACCGCACGTGTGCTGGGGTGTGTGCGTGTATGTAAATTTTTCCAGATCGCTAGAATTAGAAGTCCTGGTAGCCTAGTTTCCCGAGGGCTTTCCAACGCCACTGAAACCGGCTCAATCGGAGCTCGTTCTCATCCGCGTTGATTGTCCCTATCAATTCCCTCTCTAGAATGATTATATTCTTCTATTTTTCCACCGTCTCTTCGCTAGTGTGAGACTAACACCCTATCATAGCCGCTCATTGGTGGGGCGTCTATGACCTGAAGACCATATGGACGTACTGCCCTTTATATTATCGAGCTGTAATTGCATGAAAAAGTAGTTTTTTCCAGACTTTAGAGCCTTTTTGAGGGTCCAAACGGCCTTTTCTGGGGCCAGGACTTACCGCACATGTGCTGGGGCGTGTGCCCGTATGTAAATTTTTCCAGATCGCCAGAATTAGAAGTCCTGGTAGCCTAGTTTCCCAAGGGCTTTCCAACGCCAGTGAAAGCTGCTCAATCGGAGCTCGTTCTCATCCGCGTTGATAGTCCCTATCAATTCCATCTCTAGAATGATTATATTCTTCTATTTTTCCACCGTCTCTTCGCTAGTGTGAGTCTAACACCCTATCGTACCCGCTCATTGGTGGGGCGTCTATGACCTGAAGACCATATGGACGTACTGCCCTATATAATATCGAGCTATAATTGCACAAAAAAGTAGTTTTTTCCAGACTTTAGAGCCTTTTTGAGGGTCGAAACGGCCTTTTCTGGGGCCGGGACTTACCGCACATCTGCTGGGGTGTGTGCGCAGATGTAAATTTTTCCAGATCGCTAGAATTAGTAGTCCTGGTAGCCTTGTTTCCCGAGGGCTTTCCAACGCCACTGAAACTGGCTCAATCGGAGCTCGTTCTCATCCGCGTTGATAGTCCCTATCAATTCCCTCTCTAAAACGATTATATTCTTCTATTTTTCCACCGTCTCTTCGCTAGTGTGAGACTAACACCGTATCGTAGCCACTCATTGGTGGGGCGTCTATGACCTGAAGACCATATGGACGTACTGCCCTTTATAATATCGAGCTGTAATTGCATGAAAAAGTAGTTTTTTCCAGACTTTAGAGCCTTTTTGAGGGTCCAAACGGCCTTTTCTGGGGCCGGGACTTACCGCACGTGTGCTGGGGTGTGTGCGCGTATGTAAATTTTTCCATATTGCTAGAATTAGAAGTCCTGGTAGCCTAGTTTCCCAAGGGCTTTCCAACGCCACTGAAACCGGCTCAATCGGAGCTCGTTCTCATCCGCGTTGATAGTCCCTATCAATTCCCTCTCTAAAATGATTATATTCTTCTATTTTTCCACCGTCTCTTCGCTAGTGTGAGACTAACACCCTATCGTAGCTGCTCATTGGTGGGGCGTCTACGACCTGAAGACCATATGGACGTACTGCCCTTTATAATATCGAGCTGTAATTGCATGAAAAAGTAGTTTTTTCCAGACTTTAGAGCCTTTTTGAGGGTCCAAACGGCCTTTTCTGGGCCGAGACATACCGCTTGTGTGCTGGGGTGTGTGCGCATATGTAAATTTTTCCAGATCGCCAGAATTAGAAGTCCTGGTAGCCTAGTTTCCCGAGGGCTTTCCAACGCCACTGAAACCGGCTCAATCGGAGCTCGTTCTCATCGGCGTTGATAGTCCCTATCAATTCCCTCTCTAGAATGATTATATTCTTCTATTTTTCCAGCGTCTCTTTGCTAGTGTGAGACTAACACCCTATTGTAGCCGCTCATTGGTGCGGCGTCTATGACCTGAAGACCATATGGACGTACTGCCCTTTGTAATATCGAGCTGTAATTGCATGAAGAAGTAGTTTTTTCCAGACTTTAGAGCCTTTTTGAGGGTCCAAACGGCCTTTTCTGGGGCCGAGACATACCGCACGTGTGCTGGGGTGTGTGCGCGTATGTCAATTTTTCCAGATCGCTAGAATTAGAAGTCCTGGTAGCCTAGTTTCCGGAGGGCTTTCCAGCGCCACTGAAACCGGCTCAATCGGAGCTCGTTCTCATCCGCGTTGATAGTCCCTATCAGTTCCGTCTCTAGAATGATTATATTCTTCTATTTTTCCACCATCTCTTCGCTAGTGTGAGACTAACACCCTATCGTAGCCGCTCATTGGTGGGGCGTCTATGACCTGACGACCATATGGACGTACTGCCCTTTATAATATCGAGCTGTAATTACACAAAAAAGTAGTTTTTTCCAGACTTTAGAGCCTTTTTGAGGGTCGAAACGGCCTTTTCTGGGGCCGGGACTTACCGCACATCTGTTGGGGTGTGTGCGCAGATGTAAATTTTTCCAGATCGCTAGAATTAGTAGTCCTGGTAGCCTTGTTTCCCGAGGGCTTTCCAACGCCACTGAAACTGGCTCAATCGGAGCTCGTTCTCATCCGCGTTGATAGTCCCTATCAATTCCCTCTCTAAAACGATTATATTCTTCTATTTTTCCACCGTCTCTTCGCTAGTGTGAGACTAACACCGTATCGTAGCCACTCATTGGTGGGGCGTCTATGACCTGAAGACCATATGGACGTACTGCCCTTTATAATATCGAGCTGAAATTGCATGAAAAAGTAGTTTTTTCCAGACTTTAGAGCCTTTTTGAGGGTCCAAACGGCCTTTTCTGGGGCCGGGACTTACCGCACGTGTGCTGGGGTGTGTGCGCGTATGTAAATTTTTCCATATTGCTAGAATTAGAAGTCCTGGTAGCCTAGTTTCCCAAGGGCTTTCCAACGCCACTGAAACCGGCTCAATCGGAGCTCGTTCTCATCCGCGTTGATAGTACCTATCAATTCCCTCTCTAAAATGATTATATTCTTCTATTTTTCCACCGTCTCTTCGCTAGTGTGAGACTAACACCCTATCGTAGCTGCTCATTGGTGGGGCGTCTACGACCTGAAGACCATATGGACGTACTGCCCTTTATAATATCGAGCTGTAATTGCATGAAAAAGTAGTTTTTTCCAGACTTTAGAGCCTTTTTGAGGGTCCAAACGGCCTTTTCTGGGCCGAGACATACCGCTTGTGTGCTGGGGTGTGTGCGCATATGTAAATTTTTCCAGATTGCCAGAATTAGAAGTCCTGGTAGCCTAGTTTCCCGAGGGCTTTCCAACGCCACTGAAACCGGCTCAATCGGAGCTCGTTCTCATCGGCGTTGATAGTCCCTATCAATTCCCTCTCTAGAATGATTATATTCTTCTATTTTTCCAGCGTCTCTTTGCTAGTGTGAGACTAACACCCTATTGTAGCCGCTCATTGGTGCGGCGTCTATGACCTGAAGACCATATGGACGTACTGCCCTTTATAATATCGAGCTGTAATTGCATGAAAAAGTAGTTTTTTCCAGACTTTAGAGCCTTTTTGAGGGTCCAAACGGCCTTTTCTGGGGCCGAGACATACCGCACGTGTGCTGGGGTGTGTGCGCGTATGTCAATTTTTCCAGATCGCTAGAATTAGAAGTCCTGGTAGCCTAGTTTCCGGAGGGCTTTCCAGCGCCACTGAAACCGGCTCAATCGGAGCTCGTTCTCATCCGCGTTGATAGTCCCTATCAGTTCCCTCTCTAGAATGATTATATTCTTCTATTTTTCCACCATCTCTTCGCTAGTGTGAGACTAACACCCTATCGTAGCCGCTCATTGGTGCGGCGTCTATGACCTGAAGACCATATGGACGTACTGCCCTTTGTAATATCGAGCTGTAATTGCATGAAGAAGTAGTTTTTTCCAGACTTTAGAGCCTTTTTGAGGGTCCAAACGGCCTTTTCTGGGGCCGAGACATACCGCACGTGTGCTGGGGTGTGTGCGCGTATGTCAATTTTTCCAGATCGCTAGAATTAGAAGTCCTGGTAGCCTAGTTTCCGGAGGGCTTTCCAGCGCCACTGAAACCGGCTCAATCGGAGCTCGTTCTCATCCGCGTTGATAGTCCCTATCAGTTCCCTCTCTAGAATGATTATATTCTTCTATTTTTCCACCATCTCTTCGCTAGTGTGAGGCTAACACCCTATCGTAGCCGCTCATTGGTGGGGCGTCTATGACCTGACGACCATATGGACGTACTGCCCTTTATAATATCGAGCTGTAATTACACAAAAAAGTAGTTTTTTCCAGACTTTAGAGCCTTTTTGAGGGTCGAAACGGCCTTTTCTGGGGCCGGGACTTACCGCACATCTGTTGGGGTGTGTGCGCAGATGTAAATTTTTCCAGATCGCTAGAATTAGTAGTCCTGGTAGCCTTGTTTCCCGAGGGCTTTCCAACGCCACTGAAACTGGCTCAATCGGAGCTCGTTCTCATCCGCGTTGATAGTCCCTATCAATTCCCTCTCTAAAACGATTATATTCTTCTATTTTTCCACCGTCTCTTCGCTAGTGTGAGACTAACACCGTATCGTAGCCACTCATTGGTGGGGCGTCTATGACCTGAAGACCATATGGACGTACTGCCCTTTATAATATCGAGCTGAAATTGCATGAAAAAGTAGTTTTTTCCAGACTTTAGAGCCTTTTTGAGGGTCCAAACGGCCTTTTCTGGGGCCGGGACTTACCGCACGTGTGCTGGGGTGTGTGCGCGTATGTAAATTTTTCCATATTGCTAGAATTAGAAGTCCTGGTAGCCTAGTTTCCCAAGGGCTTTCCAACGCCACTGAAACCGGCTCAATCGGAGCTCGTTCTCATCCGCGTTGATAGTACCTATCAATTCCCTCTCTAAAATGATTATATTCTTCTATTTTACCACCGTCTCTTCGCTAGTGTGAGACTAACACCCTATCGTAGCTGCTCATTGGTGGGGCGTCTACGACCTGAAGACCATATGGACGTACTGCCCTTTATAATATCGAGCTGTAATTGCATGAAAAAGTAGTTTTTTCCAGACTTTAGAGCCTTTTTGAGGGTCCAAACGGCCTTTTCTGGGCCGAGACATACCGCTTGTGTGCTGGGGTGTGTGCGCATATGTAAATTTTTCCAGATTGCCAGAATTAGAAGTCCTGGTAGCCTAGTTTCCCGAGGGCTTTCCAACGCCACTGAAACCGGCTCAATCGGAGCTCGTTCTCATCGGCGTTGATAGTCCCTATCAATTCCCTCTCTAGAATGATTATATTCTTCTATTTTTCCAGCGTCTCTTTGCTAGTGTGAGACTAACACCCTATTGTAGCCGCTCATTGGTGCGGCGTCTATGACCTGAAGACCATATGGACGTACTGCCCTTTATAATATCGAGCTGTAATTGCATGAAAAAGTAGTTTTTTCCAGACTTTAGAGCCTTTTTGAGGGTCCAAACGGCCTTTTCTGGGGCCGAGACATACCGCACGTGTGCTGGGGTGTGTGCGCGTATGTCAATTTTTCCAGATCGCTAGAATTAGAAGTCCTGGTAGCCTAGTTTCCGGAGGGCTTTCCAGCGCCACTGAAACCGGCTCAATCGGAGCTCGTTCTCATCCGCGTTGATAGTCCCTATCAGTTCCCTCTCTAGAATGATTATATTCTTCTATTTTTCCACCATCTCTTCGCTAGTGTGAGACTAACACCCTATCGTAGCCGCTCATTGGTGGGGCGTCTATGACCTGACGACCATATGGACGTACTGCCCTTTATAATATCGAGCTGTAATTACACAAAAAAGTAGTTTTTTCCAGACTTTAGAGCCTTTTTGAGGGTCGAAACGGCCTTTTCTGGGGCCGGGACTTACCGCACATCTGTTGGGGTGTGTGCGCAGATGTAAATTTTTCCAGATCGCTAGAATTAGTAGTCCTGGTAGCCTTGTTTCCCGAGGGCTTTCCAACGCCACTGAAACTGGCTCAATCGGAGCTCGTTCTCATCCGCGTTGATAGTCCCTATCAATTCCCTCTCTAAAACGATTATATTCTTCTATTTTTCCACCGTCTCTTCGCTAGTGTGAGACTAACACCGTATCGTAGCCACTCATTGGTGGGGCGTCTATGACCTGAAGACCATATGGACGTACTGCCCTTTATAATATCGAGCTGAAATTGCATGAAAAAGTAGTTTTTTCCAGACTTTAGAGCCTTTTTGAGGGTCCAAACGGCCTTTTCTGGGGCCGGGACTTACCGCACGTGTGCTGGGGTGTGTGCGCGTATGTAAATTTTTCCATATTGCTAGAATTAGAAGTCCTGGTAGCCTAGTTTCCCAAGGGCTTTCCAACGCCACTGAAACCGGCTCAATCGGAGCTCGTTCTCATCCGCGTTGATAGTACCTATCAATTCCCTCTCTAAAATGATTATATTCTTCTATTTTTCCACCGTCTCTTCGCTAGTGTGAGACTAACACCCTATCGTAGCTGCTCATTGGTGGGGCGTCTACGACCTGAAGACCATATGGACGTACTGCCCTTTATAATATCGAGCTGTAATTGCATGAAAAAGTAGTTTTTTCCAGACTTTAGAGCCTTTTTGAGGGTCCAAACGGCCTTTTCTGGGCCGAGACATACCGCTTGTGTGCTGGGGTGTGTGCGCATATGTAAATTTTTCCAGATTGCCAGAATTAGAAGTCCTGGTAGCCTAGTTTCCCGAGGGCTTTCCAACGCCACTGAAACCGGCTCAATCGGAGCTCGTTCTCATCGGCGTTGATAGTCCCTATCAATTCCCTCTCTAGAATGATTATATTCTTCTATTTTTCCAGCGTCTCTTTGCTAGTGTGAGACTAACACCCTATTGTAGCCGCTCATTGGTGCGGCGTCTATGACCTGAAGACCATATGGACGTACTGCCCTTTATAATATCGAGCTGTAATTGCATGAAAAAGTAGTTTTTTCCAGACTTTAGAGCCTTTTTGAGGGTCCAAACGGCCTTTTCTGGGGCCGAGACATACCGCACGTGTGCTGGGGTGTGTGCGCGTATGTCAATTTTTCCAGATCGCTAGAATTAGAAGTCCTGGTAGCCTAGTTTCCGGAGGGCTTTCCAGCGCCACTGAAACCGGCTCAATCGGCGCTCGTTCTCATCCGCGTTGATAGTCCCTATCAGTTCCCTCTCTAGAATGATTATATTCTTCTATTTTTCCACCATCTCTTCGCTAGTGTGAGACTAACACCGTATCGTAGCCACTCATTGGTGGGGCGTCTATGACCTGAAGACCATATGGACGTACTGCCCTATATAATATCGAGCTATAATTGCACAAAAAAGTAGTTTTTTCCAGACTTTAGAGCCTTTTTGAGGGTCGAAACGGCCTTTTCTGGGGCCGGGACTTACCGCACATCTGCTGGGGTGTGTGCGCAAATGTAAATTTTTCCAGATCGCTAGAATTAGTAGTCCTGGTAGCCTTGTTTCCCGAGGGCTTTCCAACGCCACTGAAACCGGCTCAATCGGAGCTCGTTCTCATCGGCGTTGATAGTCCCTATCAATTCCCTCTCTAGAATGATTATATTCTTCTATTTTTCCAGCGTCTCTTTGCTAGTGTGAGACTAACACCCTATCGTAGCTGCTCATTGGTGGGGCGTCTACGACCTGAAGACCATATGGACGTACTGCCCTTTATAATATCGAGCTGTAATTGCATGAAAAAGTAGTTTTTTCCAGACTTTAGAGCCTTTTTGAGGGTCCAAACGGCCTTTTCTGGGCCGAGACATACCGCTTGTGTGCTGGGGTGTGTGCGCATATGTAAATTTTTCCAGATTGCCAGAATTAGAAGTCCTGGTAGCCTAGTTTCCCGAGGGCTTTCCAACGCCACTGAAACCGGCTCAATCGGAGCTCGTTCTCATCGGCGTTGATAGTCCCTATCAATTCCCTCTCTAGAATGATTATATTCTTCTATTTTTCCAGCGTCTCTTTGCTAGTGTGAGACTAACACCCTATTGTAGCCGCTCATTGGTGCGGCGTCTATGACCTGAAGACCATATGGACGTACTGCCCTTTATAATATCGAGCTGTAATTGCATGAAAAAGTAGTTTTTTCCAGACTTTAGAGCCTTTTTGAGGGTCCAAACGGCCTTTTCTGGGGCCGAGACATACCGCACGTGTGCTGGGGTGTGTGCGCGTATGTCAATTTTTCCAGATCGCTAGAATTAGAAGTCCTGGTAGCCTAGTTTCCGGAGGGCTTTCCAGCGCCACTGAAACCGGCTCAATCGTCGCTCGTTCTCATCCGCGTTGATAGTCCCTATCAGTTCCCTCTCTAGAATGATTATATTCTTCTATTTTTCCACCATCTCTTCGCTAGTGTGAGACTAACACCGTATCGTAGCCACTCATTGGTGGGGCGTCTATGACCTGAAGACCATATGGACGTACTGCCCTATATAATATCGAGCTATAATTGCACAAAAAAGTAGTTTTTTCCAGACTTTAGAGCCTTTTTGAGGGTCGAAACGGCCTTTTCTGGGGCCGGGACTTACCGCACATCTGCTGGGGTGTGTGCGCAAATGTAAATTTTTCCAGATCGCTAGAATTAGTAGTCCTGGTAGCCTTGTTTCCCGAGGGCTTTCCAACGCCACTGAAACTGGCTCAATCGGAGCTCGTTCTCATCCGCGTTGATAGTCCCTATCAATTCCCTCTCTAAAACGATTATATTCTTCTATTTTTCCACCGTCTCTTCGCTAGTGTGAGACTAACACCGTATCGTAGCCACTCATTGGTGGGGCGTCTATGACCTGAAGACCATATGGACGTACTGCCCTTTATAATATCGAGCTGTAATTGCATGAAAAAGTAGTTTTTTCCAGACTTTAGAGCCTTTTTGAGGGTCCAAACGGCCTTTTCTGGGGCCGGGACTTACCGCACGTGTGCTGGGGTGTGTGCACGTATGTAAATTTTTCCATATTGCTAGAATTAGAAGTCCTGGTAGCCTAGTTTCCCAAGGGCTTTCCAACGCCACTGAAACCGGCTCAATCGGAGCTCGTTCTCATCCGCGTTGATAGTCCCTATCAATTCCCTCTCTAAAATGATTATATTCTTCTATTTTTCCACCGTCTCTTCGCTAGTGTGAGACTAACACCCTATCGTAGCTGCTCATTGGTGGGGCGGCTACGACCTGAAGACCATATGGACGTACTGCCCTTTATAATATCGAGCTGTAATTGCATGAAAAAGTAGTTTTTTCCAGACTTTAGAGCCTTTTTGAGGGTCCAAACGGCCTTTTCTGGGCCGAGACATACCGCTTGTGTGCTGGGGTGTGTTCGCATATGTAAATTTTTCCAGATCGCCAGAATTAGAAGTCCTGGTAGCCTAGTTTCCCGAGGGCTTTCCAACGCCACTGAAACCGGCTCAATCGGAGCTCGTTCTCATCGGCGTTGATAGTCCCTATCAATTCCCTCTCTAGAATGATTATATTCTTCTATTTTTCCAGCGTCTCTTTGCTAGTGTGAGACTAACACCCTATTGTAGCCGCTCATTGGTGCGGCGTCTATGACCTGAAGACCATATGGACGTACTGCTCTTTATAATATCGAGCTATAATTGCATGAAAAAGAAGTTTTTTCCAGACTTTAGAGCCTTTTTGAGGGTCCAAACGGCCTTTTCTGGGGCCGAGACATACCGCACGTGTGCTGGGGTGTGTGCGCGTATGTCAATTTTTCCAGATCGCAAGAATTAGAAGTCCTGGTAGCCTAGTTTCCGGAGGGCTTTCCAGCGCCACTGAAACCGGCTCAATCGGAGCTCGTTCTCATCCGCGTTGATAGTCCCTATCAGTTCCCTCTCTAGAATGATTATATTCTTCTATTTTTCCACCATCTCTTCGCTAGTGTGAGACTAACACCCTATCGTAGCCGCTCATTGGTGGGGCGTCTATGACCTGACGACCATATGGACGTACTGCCCTTTATAATATCGAGCTGTAATTACACAAAAAAGTAGTTTTTTCCAGACTTTAGAGCCTTTTTGAGGGTCCAAACGGCCTTTTCTTGGGTTGGGACTTACCGCACGTGTGCTGGGGTGTGTGCGTGTTTGTAAATTTTTCCAGATCGCTAGAATTAGAAGTCCTGGTAGCCTAGTTTCCCGAGGGCTTTCCAATGCCACTGAAACCGGCTCAATCGGAGCTCGTTCTCATCCGCGTTGATAGTCCCTATCAATTCCCTCTCTAGAATGATTATATTCTTCTATTTTTCCACCGTCTCTTCGCTAGTGTGAGACTAACACCCTATCGTAGCCGCTCATTCATGGGGCGTCTATGACCTGAAGACCATATGGACGTACTGCCCTTTATTTTATCGAGCTGTAATTGCATGAAAAAGTAGTTTTTTCTAGACTTTAGAGCCTTTTTGAGGGTCCAAACGGCCTTTTCTGGGGCCAGGACTTACCGCACGTGTGCTCGGGTGTGTGCGCGTATGTAAATTTTTCCAGATCGCTAGAATTAGAAGTCCTGGTAGCCTAGTTTCCCGAGGGCTTTCCAACGCCACTGAAACCGGCTCAATCGGAGCTCGTTCTCATCCGCGTTGATAGTCCCTATCAATTCCCTCTCTAGAATGATTATATTCTTCTATTTTTCCACCGTCTCTTCGCTAGTGTGAGATTAACACCCTATCATACCCGCTCATTGGTGGGGCATCTATGACCTGAAGACCATATGGACATACTGCCCTTTATAATATCGAGCTATAATTGCACAAAAAAGTAGTTTTTTCCAGACTTTAGAGCCTTTTTGAGGGTCGAAACGGCCTTTTTTGGGGCCGGGACTTACCGCACATTTGCTGGGGTGTGTGCGCATATGTAAATTTTTCCAGATCGCTAGAATTAGTAGTCCTGGTAGCCTAGTTTCCTGAGGGCTTTCCAACGCCACTGAAACCGGCTCAATCGGAGCTCGTTCTCAACCGCGTTGATAGTCCCTATCAATTCCCTCTCTAAAACGATTATATTCTTCTATTTTTCCACCGTTTCTTCGCTAGAGTGAGACTAACACCGTATCGTAGCCGCTCATTGTTGGGGCGTCTATGACCTGAAGACCATATGGACGTACTGCCCTTTATAATATCGAGCTGTAATTGCATGAAAAAGTAGTTTTTTCCAGACTTTAGAGCCTTTTTGAGGGTCCAAACGGCCTTTTCTGGGGCCGGGACTTACCGCACGTGTGCTGGGGTGTGTGCGCATATGTAAATTTTTCCATATCGCTAGAATTAGAAGTCCTGGTAGCCTAGTTTCCCAAGGGCTTTCCAACGCCACTGAAACCGGCTCAATCGGAGCTCGTTCTCATCCGCGTTGATAGTCCCTATCAATTCCCTCTCTAAAATGATTATATTCTTCTATTTTTCCACCGTCTCTTCGCTAGTGTGAGACTAACACCCAATCGTAGCTGCTCATTGGTGGGGCATCTACGACCTGAAGACCATATGGACGTACTGCCCTTTATAATATCGAGCTGTAATTGCATGAAAAAGTAGTTTTTTCCAGACTTTAGAGCCTTTTTGAGGGTCCAAACGACCTTTTCTGGGCCGAGACATACCGTTGGTGTGCTGGGGTGTCTGCGCGTATGTAAATTTTTCCAAATCGCTAGAATTAGAAGTCCTGGTAGCCTAGTTCCCAGAGGGCTTTCCAACGCCACTGAAACCGGCTCAATCGGAGCTCGTTCTCATCGGCGTTGATAGTCCCTATCAATTCCCTCTCTAGAATGATTATATTCTTCTATTTTTCCAGCGTCTCTTCGCTAGTGTGAGACTAACACCCTATCGTAGCCGCTCATTGGTGCGGCGTCTATGACCTGAAGACCATATGGACGTACTGCCCTTTATAATATCGAGCTGTAATTGCATGAAAAAGTAGTTTTTTCCAGACTTTAGAGCCTTTTTGAGGGTCCAAACGGCCTTTTCTGGGGCCGAGACATACCGCACGTGTGCTGGGGTGTGTGCGCGTATGTCAATTTTTCCAGATCGCTAGAATTAGAAGTCCTGGTAGCCTAGTTTCCGGAGGGCTTTCCAGCGCCACTGAAACCGGCTCAATCGGAGCTCGTTCTCATCCGCGTTGATAGTCCCTATCAGTTCCCTCTCTAGAATGATTATATTCTTCTATTTTTCCACCATCTCTTCGCTAGTGTGAGACTAACACCCTATCGTAGCCGCTCATTGGTGGGGCGTCTATGACCTGACGACCATATGGACGTACTGCCCTTTATAATATCGAGCTGTAATTACACAAAAAAGTAGTTTTTTCCAGACTTTAGAGCCTTTTTGAGGGTCCAAACGGCCTTTTCTTGGGCCGGGACTTACCGCACGTGTGCTGGGGTGTGTGCGTGTTTGTAAATTTTTCCAGATCGCTAGAATTAGAAGTCCTGGTAGCCTAGTTTCCCGAAGGCTTTCCAAAGCCACTGAAACCGGCTCAATCGGAGCTCGTTCTCATCCGCGTTGATAGTCCCTATCAATTCCCTCTCTAGAATGATTATATTCTTCTATTTTTCCACCGTCTCTTCGCTAGTGTGAGACTAACACCCTATCGTAGCCGCTCATTCATGGGGCGTCTATGACCTAAAGACCATATGGACGTACTGCCCTTTATTTTATCGAGCTGTAATTGCATGAAAAAGTAGTTTTTTCCAGACTTTAGAGCCTTTATGAGGGTCCAAACGGCCTTTTCTGGGGCCAGGACTTACCGCACGTGTGCTGGGGTGTGTGCGTGTATGTAAATTTTTCCAGATCGCTAGAATTAGAAGTCCTGGTAGCCTAGTTTCCCGAGGGCTTTCCAATGCCACTGAAACCGGCTCAATCGGAGCTCGTTCTCATCCGCGTTGATAGTCCCTATCAATTCCCTCTCTAGAATGATTATATTCTTCTATTTTTCCACCGTCTCTTCGCTAGTGTGAGACTAACACCCTATCGTACCCGCTCATTGGTGGGGCATCTATGACCTGAAGACCATATGGACATACTGCCCTTTATAATATCGAGCTATAATTTCACAAAAAAGTAGTTTTTTCCAGACTTTAGAACCTTTTTGAGGGTCGAAACGGCCTTTTTTGGGGCCGGGACTTACCGCACATTTGCTGGGGTGTGTGCGCATATGTAAATTTTTCCAGATCGCTAGAATTAGTAGTCCTGGTAGCCTAGTTTCCCGAGGGCTTTCCAACGCCACTGAAACCGGCTCAATAGGAGCTCGTTCTCATCCGCGTTGATAGTCCCTATCAATTCCCTCTCTAAAACGATTATATTCTTCTATTTTTCCACCGTTTCTTTGCTAGTGTGAGACTAACACCGTATCGTAGCCGCTCATTGTTGGGGCGTCTATGACTTGAAGACCATATGGACGTACAGCCCTTTATAATATCGAGCTGTAATTGCATGAAAAAGTAGTTTTTTCCAGACTTTAGAGCCTTTTTGAGGGTCCAAACGGCCTTTTCTGGGGCCGGGACTTACCGCACGTGTGCTGGGGTGTGTGCGCGTATGTAAATTTTTCCAGATCGCTAGAATTAGAAGTCCTGGTAGCCTAGTTTCCCAAGGGCTTTCCAACGCCACTGAAACCGGCTCAATCGGAGCTCGTTCTCATCCGCGTTGATAGTCCCTATCAATTCCCTCTCTAAAATGATTATATTCTTCTATTTTTCCACCGTCTCTTCGCTAGTGTGAGACTAACACCCTATAGTAGCTGCTCATTGGTGCGGCGTCTACGACCTGAAGACCATATGGACGTACTGCCCTTTATAATATCGAGCTATAATTGCATGAAAAAGTAGTTTTTTGCAGACTTTAGAGCCTTTTTGAGGGTCCAACCGACCTTTTCTGGGCCGAGACATACCGTTGGTGTGCTGGGGTGTGTGCGCGTATGTAAATTTTTCCAGATTGCTAGAATTAGAAGTCCTGGTAGCCTTGTTTCCAGAGGGTTTTCCAACGCCACTGAAACCGGCTCAATCGGAGCTCGTTCTCATCGGCGTTGATAGTCCCTATCAATTCCCTCTCTAGAATGATTATATTCTTCTATTTTTCCAGCGTCTCTTTGCTAGTGTGAGACTAACACCCTATCGTAGCCGCTCATTGGTGCGGCGTCTATGACCTGAAGACCATATGGACGTACTGCCCTTTATAATATCGAGCTGTAATTGCATGAAAAAGTAGTTTTTTCCAGACTTTAGAGCCTTTTTGAGGGTCCAAACGGCCTTTTTTGGGGCCAGGACTTACCGCACGTGTGCTCGGGTGTGTGCGCGTATGTAAATTTTTTCAGATCGCTAGAATTAGAAGTCCTGGTAGCCTAGTTTCCTGAGGGCTTTCCAACGCCACTGAAACCGGCTCAATCGGAGCTCGTTCTCATCCGCGTTGATAGTCCCTATCAATTCCCTCTCTAGAATGATTATATTCTTCTATTTTTCCACCGTCTCTTCGCTAGTGTGAGACTAACACCCTATCGTACCCGCTCATTGGTGGGGCATCTATGACCTGAAGACCATATGGACATACTGCCCTTTATAATATCGAGCTATAATTTCACAAAAAAGTAGTTTTTTCCAGACTTTAGAACCTTTTTGAGGGTCGAAACGGCCTTTTTTGGGGCCGGGACTTACCGCACATTTGCTGGGGTGTGTGCGCATATGTAAATTTTTCCAGATCGCTAGAATTAGTAGTCCTGGTAGCCTAGTTTCCCGAGGGCTTTCCAACGCCACTGAAACCGGCTCAATAGGAGCTCGTTCTCATCCGCGTTGATAGTCCCTATCAATTCCCTCTCTAAAACGATTATATTCTTCTATTTTTCCACCGTTTCTTTGCTAGTGTGAGACTAACACCGTATCGTAGCCGCTCATTGTTGGGGCGTCTATGACTTGAAGACCATATGGACGTACCGCCCTTTATAATATCGAGCTGTAATTGCATGAAAAAGTAGTTTTTTCCAGACTTTAGAGCCTTTTTGAGGGTCCAAACGGCCTTTTCTGGGGCCGGGACTTACCGCACGTGTGCTGGGGTGTGTGCGCGTATGTAAATTTTTCCAGATCGCTAGAATTAGAAGTCCTGGTAGCCTAGTTTCCCAAGGGCTTTCCAACGCCACTGAAACCGGCTCAATCGGAGCTCGTTCTCATCCGCGTTGATAGTCCCTATCAATTCCCTCTCTAAAATGATTATATTCTTCTATTTTTCCACCGTCTCTTCGCTAGTGTGAGACTAACACCCTATAGTAGCTGCTCATTGGTGCGGCGTCTACGACCTGAAGACCATATGGACGTACTGCCCTTTATAATATCGAGCTATAATTGCATGAAAAAGTAGTTTTTTGCAGACTTTAGAGCCTTTTTGAGGGTCCAACCGACCTTTTCTGGGCCGAGACATACCGTTGGTGTGCTGGGGTGTGTGCGCGTATGTAAATTTTTCCAGATTGCTAGAATTAGAAGTCCTGGTAGCCTAGTTTCCAGAGGGTTTTCCAACGCCACTGAAACCGGCTCAATCGGAGCTCGTTCTCATCGGCGTTGATAGTCCCTATCAATTCCCTCTCTAGAATGATTATATTCTTCTATTTTTCCAGCGTCTCTTTGCTAGTGTGAGACTAACACCCTATCGTAGCCGCTCATTGGTGCGGCGTCTATGACCTGAAGACCATATGGACGTACTGCCCTTTATAATATCGAGCTGTAATTGCATGAAAAAGTAGTTTTTTCCAGACTTTAGAGCCTTTTTGAGGGTCCAAACGGCCTTTTCTGGGGCCAGGACTTACCGCACGTGTGCTGGCGTGTTGCGCGTATGTAAATTTTTCCAGATCGCTAGAATTAGAAGTCCTGGTAGCCTAGTTTCCGGAGGGCTTTCCAGCGCCACTGAAACCGGCTCAATCGGAGCTCGTTCTCATCCGCGTTGATAGTCCCTATCAATTCCCTCTCTAGAATGATTATATTCTTCTATTTTTCCACCGTCTCTTCGCTAGTGTGAGACTAACACCCTATCATAGCCGCTCATTGGTGGGGCGTCTATGACCTGAAGACCATATGGACGTACTGCCCTTTATATTATCGAGCTGTAATTGCATGAAAAAGTAGTTTTTTCCAGAGTTTAGAGCATTTTTGAGGGTCCAAACGGCCTTTTCTGGGGCCGGGACTTACCGCACGTGTGCTGGGGTGTGTGCGCGTATGTAAATTTTTCCACATCGCTAGAATTAGAAGTCCTGGTAGCCTAGTTTCCCAAGGGCTTTCCAACGCCACTGAAACCGGCTCAATCGGAGCTCGTTCTCATCCGCGTTGATAGTCCCTATCAATTCCCTCTCTAAAATGATTATATTCTTCTATTTTTCCACCGTCTCTTCGCTACTGTGAGACTAACACCCTATCGTAGCTGCTCATTGTTGGGGCGTCTACGACCTGAAGACCATATGGACGTACTGCCCTTTATAATATCGAGCTGTAATTGCATGAAAAAGTAGTTTTTTGCAGACTTTAGAGCCTTTTTGAGGGTCCAAACGGCCTTTTCTGGGGCCGGGACTTACCGCACGTGTGCTGGGGTGTGTGCGCGTATGTAAATTTTTCCAGATCGCTAGAATTAGAAGTCCTGGTAGCCTAGTTTCCAGAGGGCTTTCCAACGCCACTGAAACCGGCTCAATCGGAGCTCGTTCTCATCGGCGTTGATAGTCCCTATCAATTCCCTCTCTAGAATGATTATATTCTTCTATTTTTCTAGCGTCTCTTTGCTAGTGTGAGACTAACACCCTATCGTAGCCGCTCATTGGTGCGGCGTCTATGACCTGAAGACCATATGGACGTACTGCCCTTTATAATATCGAGCTGTAATTGCATGAAAAAGTAGTTTTTTCCAGAATTTAGAGCCTTTTTGAGGGTCCAAACGGCCTTTTCTGGGGCCGAGACATACCGCACGTGTACTGGGGTGTGTGCGCGTATGTCAATTTTTCTAGATCGCTAGAATTAGAAGTCCTGGTAGCCTAGTTTCCGGAGGGCTTTCCAGCGCCACTGAAACCGGCTCAATCGGAGCTCGTTCTCATCCGCGTTGATAGTCCCTATCAGTTCCCTCTCTAGAATGATTATATTCTTCTATTTTTCCACCATCTCTTCGCTAGTGTGAGACTAACACCCTATCGTAGCCGCTCATTGGTGGGGTGTCTATGACCTGATGACCATATGGACGTACTGCCCTTTATAATATCGAGCTGTAATTACACAAAAAAGTAGTTTTTCCAGACTTTAGAGCCTTTTTGAGGGTCCAAACGGCCTTTTCTTGGTCCGGGACTTACCGCACATGTGCTGGGGTGTGTCCGTGTTTGTAAATTTTTCCAGATCGCAAGAATTAGAAGTCCTGGTAGCCTAGTTTCCCGAGGGCTTTCCAATGCCACTGAAACCGGCTCAATCGGAGCTCGTTCTCATCCGCGTTGATAGTCCCTATCAATTCCCTCTCTAGAATGATTATATTCTTCTATTTTTCCACCGTCTCTTCGCTAGTGTGAGACTAACACCCTATCATAGCCGCTCATTGGTGGGGCGTCTATGACCTGAAGACCATATGGACGTACTGCCATTTATATTATCGAGCTGTAATTGCATGAAAAAGTAGTTTTTTCCAGACTTTAGAGCATTTTTGAGGGTCCAAACGGCCTTTTCTGGGGCCGGGACTTACCGCACGTGTGCTGGGGTGTGTGCGCGTATGTAAATTTTTTCAGATCGCTAGAATTAGAAGTCCTGGTAGCCTAGTTTCCTGAGGGCTTTCCAACGCCACTGAAACCGGCTCAATCGGAGCTCGTTCTCATCCGCGTTGATAGTCCCTATCAATTCCCTCTCTAGAATGATTATATTCTTCTATTTTTCCACCGTCTCTTCGCTACTGTGAGACTAACACCCTATCGTAGCTGCTCATTGTTGGGGCGTCTACGACCTGAAGACCATATGGACGTACTGCCCTTTATAATATCGAGCTGTAATTGCATGAAAAAGTAGTTTTTTGCAGACTTTAGAGCCTTTTTGAGGGTCCAAACGGCCTTTTCTGGGGCCGGGACTTACCGCACGTGTGCTGGGGTGTGTGCGCGGATGTAAATTTTTCCAGATCGCTAGAATTAGAAGTCCTGGTAGCCTAGTTTCCAGAGGGCTTTCCAACGCCACTGAAACCGGCTCAATCGGAGCTCGTTCTCATCGGCGTTGATAGTCCCTATCAATTCCCTCTCTAGAATGATTATATTCTTCTATTTTTCTAGCGTCTCTTTGCTAGTGTGAGACTAACACCCTATCGTAGCCGCTCATTGGTGCGGCGTCTATGACCTGAAGACCATATGGACGTACTGCCCTTTATAATATCGAGCTGTAATTGCATGAAAAAGTAGTTTTTTCCAGAATTTAGAGCCTTTTTGAGGGTCCAAACGGCCTTTTCTGGGGCCGAGACATACCGCACGTGTACTGGGGTGTGTGCGCGTATGTCAATTTTTCTAGATCGCTAGAATTAGAAGTCCTGGTAGCCTAGTTTCCGGAGGGCTTTCCAGCGCCACTGAAACCGGCTCAATCGGAGCTCGTTCTCATCCGCGTTGATAGTCCCTATCAGTTCCCTCTCTAGAATGATTATATTCTTCTATTTTTCCACCATCTCTTCGCTAGTGTGAGACTAACACCCTATCGTAGCCGCTCATTGGTGGGGTGTCTATGACCTGATGACCATATGGACGTACTGCCCTTTATAATATCGAGCTGTAATTACACAAAAAAGTAGTTTTTCCAGACTTTAGAGCCTTTTTGAGGGTCCAAACGGCCTTTTCTTGGTCCGGGACTTACCGCACATGTGCTGGGGTGTGTCCGTGTTTGTAAATTTTTCCAGATCGCAAGAATTAGAAGTCCTGGTAGCCTAGTTTCCCGAGGGCTTTCCAATGCCACTGAAACCGGCTCAATCGGAGCTCGTTCTCATCCGCGTTGATAGTCCCTATCAATTCCCTCTCTAGAATGATTATATTCTTCTATTTTTCCACCGTCTCTTCGCTAGTGTGAGACTAACACCCTATCATAGCCGCTCATTGGTGGGGCGTCTATGACCTGAAGACCATATGGACGTACTGCCATTTATATTATCGAGCTGTAATTGCATGAAAAAGTAGTTTTTTCCAAACTTTAGAGCCTTTTTGAGGGTCCAAACGGCCTTTTCTGGGGCCAGGACTTACCGCACGTGTGCTCGGGTGTGTGCGCGTATGTAAATTTTTCCAGATCGCTAGAATTAGAAGTCCTGGTAGCCTAGTTTCCCGAGGGCTTTCCAACGCCACTGAAACCGGCTCAATCGGAGCTCGTTCTCATCCGCGTTGATAGTCCCTATCAATTCCCTCTCTAGAATGATTATATTCTTCTATTTTTCCACCGTCTCTTCGCTAGTGTGAGACTAACACCCTATCGTACCCGCTCATTGGTGGGGCGTCTATGACCTGAAGACCATATGGACATACTGCCCTTTATAATATCGAGCTATAATTGCACAAAAATGTAGTTTTTTCCAGACTTTAGAGCCTTTTTGAGGGTCGAAACGGCATTTTTTGGGGCCGGGACTTACCGCACATCTGTTGGGGTGTGTGCGCATATGTAAATTTTTCTAGATCACTAGAATTAGTAGTCCTGGTAGCCTAGTTTCCCGAGGGCTTTCCAACGCCACTGAAACCGGCTCAATCGGAGCTCGTTCTCATCCGCGTTGATAGTCCCTATCAATTCCCTCTCTAAAACGATTATATTCTTCTATTTTTCCACCGTCTCTTCGCTAGTGTGAGACTAACACCCTATCATAGCCACTCATTGGTGGGGCGTCTATGACCTGAAGACCATATGGACGAACTGCCCTTTATAATATCGAGCTGTAATTGCATGAAAAAGTAGTTTTTTCCAGACTTTAGAGCCTTTTTGAGGGTCCAAACGGCCTTTTCTAGGGCCGAGACATACCGCACGTGTGCTAGGGTGTGTGCGCGTATGTCAATTTTTCCAGATCGCTAGAATTAGAAGTCCTGGTAGCCTAGTTTCCGGAGGGCTTTCCAGCGCCACTGAAACCGGCTCAATCGGAGCTCGTTCTCATCCGCGTTGATAGTCCCTATCAGTTCCCTCTCTAGAATGATTATATTCTTCTATTTTTCCACCATCTCTTCGCTAGTGTGAGACTAACACCCTATCGTAGCCGCTCATTGGTGGGGCGTCTATGACCTGACGACCATATGGACGTACTGCCCTTTATAATATCGAGCTGTAATTACACAAAAAAGTAGTTTTTTCCAGACTTTAGAGCCTTTTTGAGGGTCCAAACGGCCTTTTCTTGGGCCGGGACTTACCGCACGTGTGCTGGGGTGTGTGCGTGTTTGTAAATTTTTCCAGATCGCTAGAATTAGAAGTCCTGGTAGCCTAGTTTCCCGAGGGTTTCCAATGCCACTGAAACCGGCTCAATCGGAGCTCGTTCTCATCCGCGTTAATAGTCCCTATCAATTCCCTCTCTAGAATGATTATATTCTTCTATTTTTCCACCGTCTCTTCGCTAGTGTGAGACTAACACCCTATCGTAGCCGCTCATTCATGGGGCGTCTATGACCTGAAGACCATATGGACGTATTGCCCTTTATTTTATCGAGCTGTAATTGCATGAAAAAGTAGTTTTTTCCAGACTTTAGAGCCTTTATGAGGGTCCAAACGGCCTTTTCTGGGGCCAGGACTTACCGCACGTGTGCTGGGGTGTGTGCGTGTATGTAAATTTTTCCAGATCGCTAGAATTAGAAGTCCTGGTAGCCTAGTTTCCAGAGGGCTTTCCAACGCCACTGAAACCGGCTCAATCGGAGCTCGTTCTCATCGGCGTTGATAGTCCCTATCAATTCCCTCTCTAGAATGATTATATTCTTCTATTTTTCTAGCGTCTCTTTGCTAGTGTGAGACTAACACCCTATCGTAGCCGCTCATTGGTGCGGCGTCTATGACCTGAAGACCATATGGACGTACTGCCCTTTATAATATCGAGCTGTAATTGCATGAAAAAGTAGTTTTTTCCAGAATTTAGAGCCTTTTTGAGGGTCCAAACGGCCTTTTCTGGGGCCGAGACATACCGCACGTGTACTGGGGTGTGTGCGCGTATGTCAATTTTTCTAGATCGCTAGAATTAGAAGTCCTGGTAGCCTAGTTTCCGGAGGGCTTTCCAGCGCCACTGAAACCGGCTCAATCGGAGCTCGTTCTCATCCGCGTTGATAGTCCCTATCAGTTCCCTCTCTAGAATGATTATATTCTTCTATTTTTCCACCATCTCTTCGCTAGTGTGAGACTAACACCCTATCGTAGCCGCTCATTGGTGGGGTGTCTATGACCTGATGACCATATGGACGTACTGCCCTTTATAATATCGAGCTGTAATTACACAAAAAAGTAGTTTTTCCAGACTTTAGAGCCTTTTTGAGGGTCCAAACGGCCTTTTCTTGGTCCGGGACTTACCGCACATGTGCTGGGGTGTGTCCGTGTTTGTAAATTTTTCCAGATCGCAAGAATTAGAAGTCCTGGTAGCCTAGTTTCCCGAGGGCTTTCCAATGCCACTGAAACCGGCTCAATCGGAGCTCGTTCTCATCCGCGTTGATAGTCCCTATCAATTCCCTCTCTAGAATGATTATATTCTTCTATTTTTCCACCGTCTCTTCGCTAGTGTGAGACTAACACCCTATCATAGCCGCTCATTGGTGGGGCGTCTATGACCTGAAGACCATATGGACGTACTGCCATTTATATTATCGAGCTGTAATTGCATGAAAAAGTAGTTTTTTCCAGACTTTAGAGCCTTTTTGAGGGTCCAAACGGCCTTTTCTGGGGCCAGGACTTACCGCACGTGTGCTCGGGTGTGTGCGCGTATGTAAATTTTTCCAGATCGCTAGAATTAGAAGTCCTGGTAGCCTAGTTTCCCGAGGGCTTTCCAACGCCACTGAAACCGGCTCAATCGGAGCTCGTTCTCATCCGCGTTGATAGTCCCTATCAATTCCCTCTCTAGAATGATTATATTCTTCTATTTTTCCACCGTCTCTTCGCTAGTGTGAGACTAACACCCTATCGTACCCGCTCATTGGTGGGGCGTCTATGACCTGAAGACCATATGGACATACTGCCCTTTATAATATCGAGCTATAATTGCACAAAAATGTAGTTTTTTCCAGACTTTAGAGCCTTTTTGAGGGTCGAAACGGCATTTTTTGGGGCCGGGACTTACCGCACATCTGTTGGGGTGTGTGCGCATATGTAAATTTTTCTAGATCACTAGAATTAGTAGTCCTGGTAGCCTAGTTTCCCGAGGGCTTTCCAACGCCACTGAAACCGGCTCAATCGGAGCTCGTTCTCATCCGCGTTGATAGTCCCTATCAATTCCCTCTCTAAAACGATTATATTCTTCTATTTTTCCACCGTCTCTTCGCTAGTGTGAGACTAACACCCTATCATAGCCACTCATTGGTGGGGCGTCTATGACCTGAAGACCATATGGACGAACTGCCCTTTATAATATCGAGCTGTAATTGCATGAAAAAGTAGTTTTTTCCAGACTTTAGAGCCTTTTTGAGGGTCCAAACGGCCTTTTCTAGGGCCGAGACATACCGCACGTGTGCTAGGGTGTGTGCGCGTATGTCAATTTTTCCAGATCGCTAGAATTAGAAGTCCTGGTAGCCTAGTTTCCGGAGGGCTTTCCAGCGCCACTGAAACCGGCTCAATCGGAGCTCGTTCTCATCCGCGTTGATAGTCCCTATCAGTTCCCTCTCTAGAATGATTATATTCTTCTATTTTTCCACCGTCTCTTCGCTAGTGTGAGACTAACACCCTATCGTAGCCGCTCATTGGTGGGGCGTCTATGACCTGACGACCATATGGACGTACTGCCCTTTATAATATCGAGCTGTAATTACACAAAAAAGTAGTTTTTTCCAGACTTTAGAGCCTTTTTGAGGGTCCAAACGGCCTTTTCTTGGGCCGGGACTTACCGCACGTGTGCTGGGGTGTGTGCGTGTTTGTAAATTTTTCCAGATCGCTAGAATTAGAAGTCCTGGTAGCCTAGTTTCCCGAGGGTTTCCAATGCCACTGAAACCGGCTCAATCGGAGCTCGTTCTCATCCGCGTTAATAGTCCCTATCAATTCCCTCTCTAGAATGATTATATTCTTCTATTTTTCCACCGTCTCTTCGCTAGTGTGAGACTAACACCCTATCGTAGCCGCTCATTCATGGGGCGTCTATGACCTGAAGACCATATGGACGTACTGCCCTTTATTTTATCGAGCTGTAATTGCATGAAAAAGTAGTTTTTTCCAGACTTTAGAGCCTTTATGAGGGTCCAAACGGCCTTTTCTGGGGCCAGGACTTACCGCACGTGTGCTGGGGTGTGTGCGTGTATGTAAATTTTTCCAGATCGCTAGAATTAGAAGTCCTGGTAGCCTAGTTTCCCGAGGGCTTTCCAACGCCACTGAAACCGGCTCAATCGGAGCTCGTTCTCATCCGCGTTGATAGTCCCTATCAATTCCCTCTCTAGAATGATTATATTCTTCTATTTTTCCACCGTCTCTTTGCTAGTGTGAGACTAACACCCTATCATAGCCGCTCATTGGTGGGGCGTCTATGACCTGAAGACCATATGGATGTACTGCCCTTTATATTATCGAGCTGTAATTGCATGAAAAAGTAGTTTTTTCCAGACTTTAGAGCCTTTTTGAGGGTCCAAACGGCCTTTTCTGGGGCCAGGACTTACCGCACGTGTGCTCGGGTGTGTGCGCGTATGTAAATTTTTCCAGATCGCTAGAATTAGAAGTCCTGGTAGCCTAGTTTCCCGAGGGCTTTCCAACGCCACTGAAACCGGCTCAATCGGAGCTCGTTCTCATCCGCGTTGATAGCCCCTATCAATTCCCTCTCTAGAATGATTATATTCTTCAATTTTTCCACCGTCTCTTCGCTAGTGTGAGACTAACACCCAATCGTACCCGCTCATTGGTGGGGCATCTATGACCTGAAGACCATATGGACATACTGCCCTTTATAATATCGAGCTATAATTGCACAAAAAAGTAGTTTTTTCCAGACTTTAGAGCCTTTTTGAGGGTCGAAACGGCCTTTTTTGGGGCCGGGACTTACCGCACATCTGCTGGGGTGTGTGCGCATATGTAAATTTTTCCAGATCGCTAGAATTAGTAGTCCTGGTAGCCTAGTTTCCCGAGGGCTTTCCAACGCCACTGAAACTGGCTCAATCGGAGCTCGTTCTCATCCGCGTTGATAGTCCCTATCAATTCCCTCTCTAAAACGATTATATTCTTCTATTTTTCCACCGTTTCTTCGCTAGTGTGAGACTAACACCGTATCGTAGCTGCTCATTGGTGGGGCGTCTATGACCTGAAGACCGTATGGACGTACTGCCCTTTATAATATCGAGCTGTAATTGCATGAAAAAGTAGTTTTTTCCAGACTTTAGAGCCTTTTTGAGGGTCCAAACGGCCTTTTCTGGGGCCGGGACTTACCGCACGTGTGCTGGGGTGTGTGCGCGTATGTAAATTTTTCCATATCGCTAGAATTAGAAGTCCTGGTAGCCTAGTTTCCCAAGGGCTTTCCAACGCCACTGAAACCGGCTCAATCGGAGCTCGTTCTCATCCGCGTTGATAGTCCCTATCAATTCCCTCTCTAAAATGATTATATTCTTCTATTTTTCCACCGTCTCTTCGCTAGTGTGAGACTAATACCCTATCGTAGCTGCTCATTGGTGGGGCGTCTACGACCTGAAGATCATATGGACGTACTGCCCTTTATAATATCGAGCTGTAATTGCATGAAAAAGTAGTTTTTTCCAGACTTTAGAGCCTTTTTGAGGGTCCAAACGGCCTTTTCTGGGCCGAGACATACCGTTGGTGTGCTGGGGTGTGTCGCGTATGTAAATTTTTCCAGATCGCTAGAATTAGAAGTCCTGGTAGCCTAGTTTCCAGAGGGCTTTCCAACGCCACTGAAACCGGCTCAATCGGAGCTCGTTCTCATCGGCGTTGATAGTCCCTATCAATTCCCTCTCTAGAATGATTATATTCTTCTATTTTTCCAGCGTCTCTTTGCTAGTGTGAGACTAACACCCTATCGTAGCCGCTCATTGGTGCGGCGTCTATGACTTGAAGACCATATGGACGTACTGCCCTTTATAATATCGAGCTGTAATTGCATGAAAAAGTAGTTTTTTCCAGACTTTAGAGCCTTTTTGAGGGTCCAAACGGCCTTTTCTGGGGCCGAGACATACCGCACGTGTGCTGGGGTGTGTGCGCGTATGTCAATTTTTCCAGATCGCTAGAATTAGAAGTCCTGGTAGCCTAGTTTCCGGAGGGCTTTCCAGCGCCACTGAAACCGGCTCAATCGGAGCTCGTTCTCATCCGCGTTGATAGTCCCTATCAGTTCCCTCTCTAGAATGATTATATTCTTCTATTTTTCCACCATCTCTTCGCTAGTGTGAGACTAACACCCTATCGTAGCCGCTCATTGGTGGGGCGTCTATGACCTGACGACCATATGGACGTACTGCCCTTTATAATATCGAGCTGTAATTACACAAAAAAGTAGTTTTTTCCAGACTTTAGAGCCTTTTTGAGGGTCCAAATGGCCTTTTCTTGGGCCGGGACTTACCGCACATGTGCTGGGGTGTGTCCGTGTTTGTAAATTTTTCCAGATCGCTAGAATTAGAAGTCCTGGTAGCCTAGTTTCCCGAGGGCTTTCCAATGCCACTGAAACCGGCTCAATCGGAGCTCGTTCTCATCCGCGTTGATAGTCCCTATCAATTCCCTCTCTAGAATGATTATAGTCTTCTCTTTTTCCACCGTCTCTTCGCTAGTGTGAGACTAACACCCTATCATAGCCGCTCATTGGTGGGGCGTCTATGACCTGAAGACCATATGGACGTACTGCCCTTTATATTATCGAGCTGTAATTGCATGAAAAAGTAGTTTTTTTCCAGACTTTAGAGCCTTTTTGAGGGTCCAAACGGCCTTTTCTGGGGCCAGGACTTACCGCACGTGTGCTCGGGTGTGTGCGCATATGTAAATTTTTCCAGATCGCTAGAATTAGAAGTACTGGTAGCATAGTTTCCCGAGGGCTTTCCAACGCCACTGAAACCGGCTCAATCGGAGCTCGTTCTCATCCGCGTTGATAGTCCCTATCAATTCCCTCTCTAGAATGATTATATTCTTCTATTTTTCCACCGTCTCTTCGCTAGTGTGAGACTAACACCCTATCGTGCCCGCTCATTGGTGGGGCGTCTATGACCTGAAGACTAACACCCTAGTGTGAGACTAACACCCAATCATAGCCGCTCATTGGTGCGGCGTCTATGACCTGAAGACCATATGGACGAACTGCCCTTTATAATATCGAGCTGTAATTGCATGAAAAAGTAGTTTTTTCCAGACTTTAGAGCCTTTTTGAGGGTCCAAACGGCCTTTTCTAGGGCCGAGACATACCGCACGTGTGCTGGGGTGTGTGCGCGTATGTCAATTTTTCCAGATCGCTAGAATTAGAAGTCCTGGTAGCCTAGTTTCCGGAGGGCTTTCCAGCGCCACTGAAACCGGCTCAATCGGAGCTCGTTCTCATCCGCGTTGATAGTCCCTATCAGTTCCCTCTCTAGAATGATTATATTCTTCTATTTTTCCACCATCTCTTCGCTAGTGTGAGACTAACACCCTATCGTAGCCGCTCATTGGTGGGGCGTCTATGACCTGACGACCATATGGACGTACTGCCCTTTATAATATTGAGCTGTAATTACACAAAAAAGTAGTTTTTTCCAGACTTTAGAGCCTTTTTGAGGGTCCAAACGGCCTTTTCTTGGGCCGGGACTTACCGCACGTGTGCTGGGGTGTGTGCGTGTTTGTAAATTTTTCTAGATCGCTAGAATTAGAAGTCCTGGTAGCCTAGTTTCCCAAGGGCTTTCCAATGCCACTGAAACCGGCTCAATCGGAGCTCGTTCTCATCCGCGTTGATAGTCCCTATCAATTCCCTCTCTAGAATGATTATATTCTTCTATTTTTCCACCGTCTCTTCGCTAGTGTGCGACTAACACCCTATCGTAGCCGCTCATTCATGGGGCGTCTATGACCTGAAGACCATATGGACGTACTGCCCTTTATTTTATCGAGCTGTAATTGCATGAAAAAGTAGTTTTTTCCAGACTTTAGAGCCTTTATGAGGGTCCAAACGGCCTTTTCTGGGGCCAGGACTTACCGCACGTGTGCTGGGGTGTGTGCGTGTATGTAAATTTTTCCAGATCGCTAGAATTAGAAGTCCTGGTAGCCTAGTTTCCCGAGGGCTTTCCAACGCCACTGAAACCGGCTCAATCGGAGCTCGTTCTCATCCGCGTTGATAGTCCCTATCAATTCCCTCTCTAGAATGATTATATTCTTCTATTTTTCCACCGTCTCTTCGCTAGTGTGAGGCTAACACCCTATCGTAGCCGCTCATTGGTGCGGCGTCTATGACCTGAAGACCATATGGACGTACTGCCCTTTATAATATCGAGCTGTAATTGCATGAAAAAGTAGTTTTTTCCAGACTTTAGAGCCTTTTTGAGGGTTCAAACGGCCTTTTCTGGGGCCGGGACTTACCGCACATCTGCTGGGGTGTGTGCGCGTATGTCAATTTTTCCAGATCGCTAGAATTAGAAGTCCTGGTAGCCTAGTTTCCGGAGGGCTTTCCAGCGCCACTGAAACCGGCTCAATCGGAGCTCGTTCTCATCCGCGTTGATAGTCCCTATCAGTTCCCTCTCTAGAATGATTATATTCTTCTATTTTTCCACCATCTCTTCGCTAGTGTGAGACTAACAACCTATCGTAGCCGCTCATTGGTGGGGCGTCTATGACCTGACGACCATATGGACGTACTGCCCTTTATAATATCGAGCTGTAATTACACAAAAAAAGTAGTTTTTTCCAGACTTTAGAGCCTTTTTGAGGGTCCAAACGGCCTTTTCTTGGGCCGGGACTTACCGCACATGTGCTGGGGTGTGTCCGTGTTTGTAAATTTTTCCAGATCGCTAGAATTAGAAGTCCTGGTAGCCTAGTTTCCCGAGGGCTTTCCAATGCCACTGAAACCGGCTCAATCGGAGCTCGTTCTCATCCGCGTTGATAGTCCCTATCAATTCCCTCTCTAGAATGATTATATTCTTCTATTTTTCCACCGTCTCTTCGCTAGTGTGAGACTAACACCCTATCATAGCCGCTCATTGGTGGGGCGTCTATGACCTGAAGACCATATGGACGTACTGCCCATTATATTATCGAGCTGTAATTGCATGAAAAAGTAGTTTTTTCCAGACTTTAGAGCCTTTTTGAGGGTCCAAACGGCCTTTTCTGGGGCCAGGACTTACCGCACGTGTGCTCGGGAGTGTGCGCGTATGTAAATTTTTCCCGATCGCTAGAATTAGAAGTCCTGGTAGCCTAGTTTCCCCAGGGCTTTCCAACGCCACTAAAACCGGCTCAATCGGAGCTCGTTCTCATCCGCGTTGATAGTCCCTATCAATTCCCTCTCTAGAATGATTATATTCTTCCATTTTTCCACCGTCTCTTCGCTAGTGTGAGACTAACACCCTATCGTACCCGCTCATTGGTGGGGCGTCTATGACCTGAAGACTAACACCCTAGTTTGAGACTAACACCCTATCATAGCCGCTCATTGGTGCGGTGTCTATGACCTGAAGACCATATGGACGAACTGCCCTTTATAATATCGAGCTGTAATTGCATGAAAAAGTAGTTTTTTCCAGACTTTAGAGCCTTTTTGAGGGTCCAAACGGCCTTTTCTGGGGCCGAGACATACCGCACGTGTGCTGGGGTGTGTGCGCGTATGTCAATTTTTCCAGATCGCTAGAATTAGAAGTCCTGGTAGCCTAGTTTCCGGAGGGCTTTCCAGCGCCACTGAAACCGGCTCAATCGGAGCTCGTTCTCATCCGCGTTGATAGTCCCTATCAGTTCCCTCTCTAGAATGATTATATTCTTCTATTTTTCCACCATCTCTTCGGTAGTGTGAGACTAACACCCTATCGTAGCCGCTCATTGGTGGGGCGTCTATGACCTGACGACCATATGGACGTACTGCCCTTTATAATATCAAGCTGTAATTACACAAAAAATTAGTTTTTTCCAGACTTTAGAGCCTTTTTGAGGGTCCAAACGGCCTTTTCTTGGGCCGGGACTTACCGCACGTGTTCTGGGGTGTGTGCGTGTTTGTAAATTTTTCTAGATCGCTAGAATTAGAAGTCCTGGTAGCCTAGTTTCCCAAGGGCTTTCCAATGCCACTGAAACCGGCTCAATCGGAGCTCGTTCTCATCCGCGTTGATAGTCCCTATCAATTCCCTCTCTAGAATGATTATATTCTTCTATTTTTCCACCGTCTCTTCGCTAGTGTGAGGCTAACACCCTATCGTAGCCGCTCATTGGTGCGGCGTCTATGACCTGAAGACCATATGGACGTACTGCCCTTTATAATATCGAGCTGTAATTGCATGAAAAAGTAGTTTTTTCCAGACTTTAGAGCCTTTTTGAGGGTTCAAACGGCCTTTTCTGGGGCCGGGACTTACCGCACATCTGCTGGGGTGTGTGCGCGTATGTCAATTTTTCCAGATCGCTAGAATTAGAAGTCCTGGTAGCCTAGTTTCCGGAGGGCTTTCCAGCGCCACTGAAACCGGCTCAATCGGAGCTCGTTCTCATCCGCGTTGATAGTCCCTATCAATTCCCTCTCTAGAATGATTATATTCTTCTATTTTTCCACCGTCTCTTCGCTAGTGTGAGACTAACACCCTATCATAGCCGCTCATTGGTGGGGCGTCTATGACCTGAAGACCATATGGACGTACTGCCCATTATATTATCGAGCTGTAATTGCATGAAAAAGTAGTTTTTTCCAGACTTTAGAGCCTTTTTGAGGGTCCAAACGGCCTTTTCTGGGGCCAGGACTTACCGCACGTGTGCTCGGGAGTGTGCGCGTATGTAAATTTTTCCCGATCGCTAGAATTAGAAGTCCTGGTAGCCTAGTTTCCCCAGGGCTTTCCAACGCCACTAAAACCGGCTCAATCGGAGCTCGTTCTCATCCGCGTTGATAGTCCCTATCAATTCCCTCTCTAGAATGATTATATTCTTCTATTTTTCCACCGTCTCTTCGCTAGTGTGAGACTAACACCCTATCGTACCCGCTCATTGGTGGGGCGTCTATGACCTGAAGACTAACACCCTAGTTTGAGACTAACACCCTATCATAGCCGCTCATTGGTGCGGCGTCTATGACCTGAAGACCATATGGACGAACTGCCCTTTATAATATCGAGCTGTAATTGCATGAAAAAGTTGTTTTTTCCAGACTTTAGAGCCTTTTTGAGGGTCCAAACGGCCTTTTCTGGGGCCGAGACATACCGCACGTGTGCTGGGGTGTGTGCGCGTATGTCAATTTTTCCAGATCGCTAGAATTAGAAGTCCTGGTAGCCTAGTTTCCGGAGGGCTTTCCAGCGCCACTGAAACCGGCTCAATCGGAGCTCGTTCTCATCCGCGTTGATAGTCCCTATCAGTTCCCTCTCTAGAATGATTATATTCTTCTATTTTTCCACCATCTCTTCGGTAGTGTGAGACTAGCACCCTATCGTAGCCGCTCATTGGTGGGGCGTCTATGACCTGACGACCATATGGATGTACTGCCCTTTATAATATCGAGCTGTAATTACACAAAAAAGTAGTTTTTTCCAGACTTTAGAGCCTTTTTGAGGGTCCAAACGGCCTTTTCTTTGGCCGGGACTTACCGCACGTGTTCTGGGGTGTGTGCGTGTTTGTAAATTTTTCTAGATCGCTAGAATTAGAAGTCCTGGTAGCCTAGTTTCCCAAGGGCTTTCCAATGCCACTTAAACCGGCTCAATCGGAGCTCGTTCTCATCCGCGTTGATAGTCCCTATCAATTCCCTCTCTAGAATGATTATATTCTTCTATTTTTCCACCGTCTCTTCGCTAGTGTGAGACTAACACCCTATCATAGCCGCTCATTGGTTGGGCGTCTATGACCTGAAGACCATATGGACGTACTGCCCATTATATTATCGAGCTGTAATTGCATGAAAAAGTAGTTTTTTCCAGACTTTAGAGCCTTTTTGAGGGTCCAAACGGCCTTTTCTGGGGCCAGGACTTACCGCACGTGTGCTCGGGAGTGTGCGCGTATGTAAATTTTTCCCGATCGCTAGAATTAGAAGTCCTGGTAGCCTAGTTTCCCGAGGGCTTTCCAACGCCACTAAAACCGGCTCAATCGGAGCTCGTTCTCATCCGCGTTGATAGTCCCTATCAATTCCCTCTCTAGAATGATTATATTCTTCTATTTTTCCACTGTCTCTTCGCTAGTGTGAGACTAACACCCTATCGTACCCGCTCATTGGTGGGGCGTCTATGACCTAAAGACTAACACCCTAGTTTGAGACTAACACCCTATCATAGCCGCTCATTGGTGCGGCGTCTATGACCTGAAGACCATATGGACGAACTGCCCTTTATAATATCGAGCTGTAATTGCATGAAAAAGTAGTTTTTTCCAGACTTTAGAGCCTTTTTGAGGGTCCAAACGGCCTTTTCTGGGGCCGAGACATACCGCACGTGTGCTGGGGTGTGTGCGCGTATGTCAATTTTTCCAGATCGCTAGAATTAGAAGTCCTGGTAGCCTAGTTTCCGGAGGGCTTTCCAGCGCCACTGAAACCGGCTCAATCGGAGCTCGTTCTCATCCGCGTTGATAGTCCCTATCAGTTCCCTCTCTAGAATGATTATATTCTTCTATTTTTCCACCATCTCTTCGGTAGTGTGAGACTAACACCCTATCGTAGCCGCTCATTGGTGGGGCATCTATGACCTGACGACCATATGGACGTACTGCCCTTTATAATATCGAGCTGTAATTACACAAAAAAGTAGTTTTTTCCAGACTTTAGAGCCTTTTTGAGGGTCCAAACGGCCTTTTCTTGGGCCGGGACTTACCGCACGTGTTCTGGGGTGTGTGCGTGTTTGTAAATTTTTCTAGATCGCTAGAATTAGAAGTCCTGGTAGCCTAGTTTCCCAAGGGCTTTCCAATGCCACTGAAACCGGCTCAATCGGATCTTGTTCTCATCCGCGTTGATAGTCCCTATCAATTCCCTCTCTAGAATGATTATATTCTTCTATTTTTCCACCGTCTCTTCGCTAGTGTGAGACTAACACCCTATCGTAGCCGCTCATTCATGGGGCGTCTATGACCTGAAGACCATATGGACGTACTGCCCTTTATTTTATCGAGCTGTAATTGCATGAAAAAGTAGTTTTTTCCAGACTTTAGAGCCTTTATGAGGGTCCAAACGGCCTTTTCTGGGGCCAGGACTTACCGCACGTGTGCTGGGGTGTGTGCGTGTATGTAAATTTTTCCAGATCGCTAGAATTAGAAGTCCTGGTAGCCTAGTTTCCCGAGGGCTTTCCAACGCCACTGAAACCGGCTCAATCGGAGCTCGTTCTCATCCGCGTTGATAGTCCCTATCAATTCCCTCTCTAGAATGATTATATTCTTCTATTTTTCCACCGTCTCTTCGCTAGTGTGAGACTAACACCCTATCGTACCCGCTCATTGGTGGGGCATCTATGACCTGAAGACCATATGGACATACTGCCCTTTATAATATCGAGCTATAATTGCACAAAAAAGTAGTTTTTTCCAGACTTTAGAGCCTTTTTGAGGGTCGAAACGGCCTTTTTTGGGGCCGGGACTTACCGCACATCTGCTGGGGTGTGTGCGCATATGTAAATTTTTCCAGATCGCTAGAATTAGTTGTCCTGGTAGCCTAGTTTCCCGAGGGCTTTCCAACGCCACTGAAACCGGCTCAATCGGAGCTCGTCCTCATCCGCGTTGATAGTCCCTATCAATTCCCTCTCTAAAACGATTATATTCTTCTATTTTTCCACCGTTTCTTCGCTAGTGTGAGACTAACACCGTATCGTGGCCGCTCATTGGTGGGGCGTCTATGACCTGAAGACCATATGGACGTACTGCCCTTTATAATATCGAGCTGTAATTGCATGAAAAAGTAGTTTTTTCCAGACTTTAGATCCTTTTTGAGGGTCCAAACGGCCTTTTCTGGGGCCGGGACTTACCGCACGTGTGCTGGGGTGTGTGCGTGTATGTAAATTTTTCCATATCGCTAGAATTAGAAGTCCTGGTAGCCTAGTTTCCCAAGGGCTTTCCAACGCCACTGAAACCGGCTCAATCGGAGCTCGTTCTCATCCGCGTTGATAGTCCCTATCAATTCCCTCTCTAAAATGATTATATTCTTCTATTTTTCCACCGTCTCTTCGCTAGTGTGAGACTAACACCCTATCGTAGCTGCTCATTGGTGGGGCGTCTACGACCTGAAGACCATATGGACGTACTGCCCTTTATAATATCGAGCTGTAATTGCATGAAAAAGTAGTTTTTCCAGACTTTAGAGCCTTTTTGAGGGTCCAAACGGCCTTTTCTGGGCCGAGACATACCGTTGGTGTGCTGGGGTGTGTGCGCGTATGTAAATTTTTCCAGATCGCTAGAATTACAAGTCCTGGTAGCCTAGTTTCCGGAGGGCTTTCCAGCGCCACTGAAACCGGCTCAATCGGAGCTCGTTCTCATCCGCGTTGATAGTCCCTATCAGTTCCCTCTCTAGAATGATTATATTCTTCTATTTTTCCACCATCTCTTCGGTAGTGTGAGACTAACACCCTATCGTAGCCGCTCATTGGTGGGGCGTCTATGACCTGACGACCATATGGACGTACTGCCCTTTATAATATCGAGCTGTAATTACACAAAAAAGTAGTTTTTTCCAGACTTTAGAGCCTTTTTGAGGGTCCAAACGGCCTTTTCTTGGGCCGGGACTTACCGCACGTGTTCTGGGGTGTGTGCGTGTTTGTAAATTTTTCTAGATCGCTAGAATTAGAAGTCCTGGTAGCCTAGTTTCCCAAGGGCTTTCCAATGCCACTGAAACCGGCTCAATCGGAGCTCGTTCTCATCCGCGTTGATAGTCCCTATCAATTCCCTCTCTAGAATGATTATATTCTTCTATTTTTCCACCGTCTCTTCGCTAGTGTGAGACTAACACCCTATCGTAGCCGCTCATTCATGGGGCGTCTATGACCTGAAGACCATATGGACGTACTGCCCTTTATTTTATCGAGCTGTAATTGCATGAAAAAGTAGTTTTTTCCAGACTTTAGAGCCTTTATGAGGGTCCAAACGGCCTTTTCTGGGGCCAGGACTTACCGCACGTGTGCTGGGGTGTGTGCGTGTATGTAAATTTTTCCAGATCGCTATAATTAGAAGTCCTGGTAGCCTAGTTTCCCGAGGGCTTTCCAACGCCACTGAAACCGGCTCAATCGGAGCTCGTTCTCATCCGCGTTGATAGTCCCTATCAATTCCCTCTCTAGAATGATTATATTCTTCTATTTTTCCACCGTCTCTTCGCTAGTGTGAGACTAACACCCTATCGTACCCGCTCATTGGTGGGGCATCTATGACCTGAAGACCATATGGACATACTGCCCTTTATAATATCGAGCTATAATTGCACAAAAAAGTAGTTTTTTCCAGACTTTAGAGCCTTTTTGAGGGTCGAAACGGCCTTTTTTGGGGCCGGGACTTACCGCACATCTGCTGGGGTGTGTGCGCATATGTAAATTTTTCCAGATCGCTAGAATTAGTAGTCCTGGTAGCCTAGTTTCCCGAGGGCTTTCCAACGCCACTGAAACCGGCTCAATCGGAGCTCGTCCTCATCCGCGTTGATAGTCCCTATCAATTCCCTCTCTAAAACGATTATATTCTTCTATTTTTCCACCATTTCTTCGCTAGTCTGAGACTAACACCGTATCGTAGCCGCTCATTGGTGGGGCGTCTATGACCTGAAGACCATATGGACGTACTGCCCTTTATAATATCGAGCTGTAATTGCATGAAAAAGTAGTTTTTTCCAGACTTTAGAGCCTTTTTGAGGGTCCAAACGGCCTTTTCTTGGGCCGGGACTTACCGCACATGTGCTGGGGTGTGTCCGTGTTTGTAAATTTTTCCAGATCGCTAGAATTAGAAGTCCTGGTAGCCTAGTTTCCCGAGGGCTTTCCAATGCCACTGAAACCGGCTCAATCGGAGCTCGTTCTCATCCGCGTTGATAGTCCCTATCAATTCCCTCTCTAGAATGATTATATTCTTCTATTTTTCCACCGTCTCTTCGCTAGTGTGAGACTAACACCCTATCATAGCCGCTCATTGGTTGGGCGTCTATGACCTGAAGACCATATGGACGTACTGCCCATTATATTATCGAGCTGTAATTGCATGAAAAAGTAGTTTTTTCCAGACTTTAGAGCCTTTTTGAGGGTCCAAACGGCCTTTTCTGGGGCCAGGACTTACCGCACGTGTGCTCGGGAGTGTGCGCGTATGTAAATTTTTCCCGATCGCTAGAATTAGAAGTCCTGGTAGCCTAGTTTCCCGAGGGCTTTCCAACGCCACTAAAACCGGCTCAATCGGAGCTCGTTCTCATCCGCGTTGATAGTCCCTATCAATTCCCTCTCTAGAATGATTATATTCTTCTATTTTTCCACCGTCTCTTCGCTAGTGTGAGACTAACACCCTATCGTACCCGCTCATTGGTGGGCCGTCTATGACCTGAAGACTAACACCCTAGTTTGAGACTAACACCCTATCATAGCCGCTCATTGGTGCGGCGTCTATGACCTGAAGACCATAAGGACGAACTGCCATTTATAATATCGAGCTGTAATTGCATGAAAAAGTAGTTTTTTCCAGACTTTAGAGCCTTTTTGAGGGTCCAAACGGCCTTTTCTGGGGCCGAGACATACCGCACGTGTGCTGGGGTGTGTGCGCGTATGTAAATTTTTCCAGATCGCTAGAATTAGAAGTCCTGGTAGCCTAGTTTCCGGAGGGCTTTCCAGCGCCACTGAAACCGGCTCAATCGGAGCTCGTTCTCATCCGCGTTGATAGTCCCTATCAGTTCCCTCTCTAGAATGATTATATTCTTCTATTTTTCCACCATCTCTTCGGTAGTGTGAGACTAACACCCTATCGTAGCCGCTCATTGGTGGGGCGTCTATGACCTGACGACCATATGGACGTACTGCCCTTTATAATATCGAGCTGTAATTACACAAAAAAGTAGTTTTTTCCAGACTTTAGAGCCTTTTTGAGGGTCCAAACGGCCTTTTCTTGGGCCGGGACTTACCGCACGTGTTCTGGGGTGTGTGCGTGTTTGTAAATTTTTCTAGATCGCTAGAATTAGAAGTCCTGGTAGCCTAGTTTCCCAAGGGCTTTCCAATGCCACTGAAACCGGCTCAATCGGAGCTCGTTCTCATCCGCGTTGATAGTCCCTATCAATTCCCTCTCTAGAATGATTATATTCTTCTATTTTTCCACCGTCTCTTCGCTAGTGTGAGACTAACACCCTATCATAGCCGCTCATTCATGGGGCGTCTATGACCTGAAGACCATATGGACGTACTGCCCTTTATTTTATCGAGCTGTAATTGCATGAAAAAGTAGTTTTTTCCAGACTTTAGAGCCTTTATGAGGGTCCAAACGGCCTTTTCTGGGGCCAGGACTTACCGCACGTGTGCTGGGGTGTGTGCGTGTATGTAAATTTTTCCAGATCGGTAGAATTAGAAGTCCTGGTAGTCTAGTTTCCCGAGGGCTTTCCAACGCCACTGAAACCGGCTCAATCGGAGCTCGTTCTCATCCGCGTTGATAGTCCCTATCAATTCCCTCTCTAGAATGATTATATTCTTCTATTTTTCCACCGTCTCTTCGCTAGTGTGAGACTAACACCCTATCGTACCCGCTCATTGGTGGGGCATCTATGACCTGAAGACCATATGGACATACTGCCCTTTATAATATCGAGCTATAATTGCACAAAAAAGTAGTTTTTTCCAGACTTTAGAGCCTTTTTGAGGGTCGAAACGGCCTTTTTTGGGGCCGGGACTTACCGCACATCTGCTGGGGTGTGTGCGCATATGTAAATTTTTCCAGATCGCTAGAATTAGTAGTCCTGGTAGCCTAGTTTCCCGAGGGCTTTCCAACGCCACTGAAACCGGCTCAATCGGAGCTCGTCCTCATCCGCGTTGATAGTCCCTATCAATTCCCTCTCTAAAACGATTATATTCTTCTATTTTTCCACCGTCTCTTCGCTAGTGTGAGACTAACACCCTATCGTAGCCGCTCATTGGTGGGGCGTCTATGACCTGACGACCATATGGACGTACTGCCCTTTATAATATCGAGCTGTAATTACACAAAAAAAGTAGTTTTTTCCAGACTTTAGAGCCTTTTTGAGGTTCCAAACGGCCTTTTCTTGGGCCGGGACTTACCGCACATGTGCTGGGGTGTGTCCGTGTTTGTAAATTTTTCCAGATCGCTAGAATTAGAAGTCCTGGTAGCCTAGTTTCCCGAGGACTTTCCAATGCCACTGAAACCGGCTCAATCGGAGCTCGTTCTCATCCGCGTTGATAGTCCCTATCAATTCCCTCTCTAGAATGATTATATTCTTCTATTTTTCCACCGTCTCTTCGCTAGTGTGAGACTAACACCCTATCATAGCCGCTCATTGGTTGGGCGTCTATGACCTGAAGACCATATGGACGTACTGCCCATTATATTATCGAGCTGTAATTGCATGAAAAAGTAGTTTTTTCCAGACTTTAGAGCCTATTTGAGGGTCCAAACGGCCTTTTCTGGGGCCAGGACTTACCGCACGTGTGCTCGGGAGTTTGCGCGTATGTAAATTTTTCCCGATCGCTAGAATTAGAAGTCCTGGTAGCCTAGTTTCCCGAGGGCTTTCCAACGCCACTAAAACCGGCTCAATCGGAGCTCGTTCTCATCCGCGTTGATAGTCCCTATCAATTCCCTCTCTAGAATGATTATATTCTTCTTATTTTCCACCGTCTCTTCGCTAGTGTGAGACTAACACCCTATCGTACCCGCTCATTGGTGGGGCGTCTATGACCTGAAGACTAACACCCTAGTTTGAGACTAACACCCTATCATAGCCGCTCATTGGTGCGGCGTCTATGACCTGAAGACCATATGGACGAACTGCCCTTTATAATATCGAGCTGTAATTGCATGAAAAAGTAGTTTTTTCCAGACTTTAGAGCCTTTTTGAGGGTCCAAACGGCCTTTTCTGGGGCCGAGACATACCGCACGTGTGCTGGGGTGTGTGCGCGTATGTCAATTTTTCCAGATCGCTAGAATTAGAAGTCCTGGTAGCCTAGTTTCCGGAGGGCTTTCCAGCACCACTGAAACCGGCTCAATCGGAGCTCGTTCTCATCCGCGTTGATAGTCCCTATCAGTTCCCTCTCTAGAATGATTATATTCTTCTATTTTTCCACCATCTCTTCGGTAGTGTGAGACTAACACCCTATCGTAGCCGCTCATTGGTGGGGCGTCTATGACCTGACGACCATATGGACGTACTGCCCTTTATAATATCGAGCTGTAATTACACAAAAAAGTAGTTTTTTCCAGACTTTAGAGCCTTTTTGAGGGTCCAAACGGCCTTTTCTTGGGCCGGGACTTACCGCACGTGTTCTGGGGTGTGTGCGTGTTTGTAAATTTTTCTAGATCGCTAGAATTAGAAGTCCTGGTAGCCTAGTTTCCCAAGGGCTTTCCAATGCCACTGAAACCGGCTCAATCGGAGCTCGTTCTCATCCGCGTTGATAGTCCCTATCAATTCCCTCTCTAGAATGATTATATTCTTCTATTTTTCCACCGTCTCTTCGCTAGTGTGAGACTAACACCCTATCGTAGCCGCTCATTCATGGGGCGTCTATGACCTGAAGACCATATGGACGTACTGCCCTTTATTTTATCGAGCTGTAATTGCATGAAAAAGTAGTTTTTTCCAGACTTTAGAGCCTTTATGAAGGTCCAAACGGCCTTTTCTGGGGCCAGGACTTACCGCACGTGTGCTGGGGTGTGTGCGTGTATGTAAATTTTTCCAGATCGCTATAATTAGAAGTCCTGGTAGCCTAGTTTCCCGAGGGCTTTCCAACGCCACTGAAACCGGCTCAATCGGAGCTCGTTCTCATCCGCGTTGATAGTCCCTATCAATTCCCTCTCTAGAATGATTATATTCTTCTATTTTTCCACCGTCTCTTCGCTAGTGTGAGACTAACACCCTATCGTACCCGCTCATTGGTGGGGCATCTATGACCTGAAGACCATATGGACATACTGCCCTTTATAATATCGAGCTATAATTGCACAAAAAAGTAGTTTTTTCCAGACTTTAGAGCCTTTTTGAGGGTCGAAACGGCCTTTTTTGGGGCCGGGACTTACCGCACATCTGCTGGGGTGTGTGCGCATATGTAAATTTTTCCAGATCGCTAGAATTAGTAGTCCTGGTAGCCTAGTTTCCCGAGGGCTTTCCAACGCCACTGAAACCGGCTCAATCGGAGCTCGTCCTCATCCGCGTTGATAGTCCCTATCAATTCCCTCTCTAAAACGATTATATTCTTCTATTTTTCCACCATTTCTTCGCTAGTCTGAGACTAACACCGTATCGTAGCCGCTCATTGGTGGGGCGTCTATGACCTGAAGACCATATGGACGTACTGCCCTTTATAATATCGAGCTGTAATTGCATGAAAAAGTAGTTTTTTCCAGACTTTAGAGCCTTTTTGAGGGTCCAAACGGCCTTTTCTTGGGCCGGGACTTACCGCACATGTGCTGGGGTGTGTCCGTGTTTGTAAATTTTTCCAGATCGCTAGAATTAGAAGTCCTGGTAGCCTAGTTTCCCGAGGGCTTTCCAATGCCACTGAAACCGGCTCAATCGGAGCTCGTTCTCATCCGCGTTGATAGTCCCTATCAATTCCCTCTCTAGAATGATTATATTCTTCTATTTTTCCACCGTCTCTTCGCTAGTGTGAGACTAACACCCTATCATAGCCGCTCATTGGTTGGGCGTCTATGACCTGAAGACCATATGGACGTACTGCCCATTATATTATCGAGCTGTAATTGCATGAAAAAGTAGTTTTTTCCAGACTTTAGAGCCTTTTTGAGGGTCCAAACGGCCTTTTCTGGGGCCAGGACTTACCGCACGTGTGCTCGGGAGTGTGCGCGTATGTAAATTTTTCCCGATCGCTAGAATTAGAAGTCCTGGTAGCCTAGTTTCCCGAGGGCTTTCCAACGCCACTAAAACCGGCTCAATCGGAGCTCGTTCTCATCCGCGTTGATAGTCCCTATCAATTCCCTCTCTAGAATGATTATATTCTTCTATTTTTCCACCGTCTCTTCGCTAGTGTGAGACTAACACCCTATCGTACCCGCTCATTGGTGGGGCGTCTATGACCTGAAGACTAACACCCTAGTTTGAGACTAACACCCTATCATAGCCGCTCATTGGTGCGGCGTCTATGACCTGAAGACCATATGGACGAACTGCCCTTTATAATATCGAGCTGTAATTGCATGAAAAAGTAGTTTTTTCCAGACTTTAGAGCCTTTTTGAGGGTCCAAACGGCCTTTTCTGGGGCCGAGACATACCGCACGTGTGCTGGGGTGTGTGCGCGTATGTCAATTTTTCCAGATCGCTAGAATTAGAAGTCCTGGTAGCCTAGTTTCCGGAGGGCTTTCCAGCGCCACTGAAACCGGCTCAATCGGAGCTCGTTCTCATCCGCGTTGATAGTCCCTATCAGTTCCCTCTCTAGAATGATTATATTCTTCTATTTTTCCACCATCTCTTCGGTAGTGTGAGACTAACACCCTATCGTAGCCGCTCATTGGTGGGGCGTCTATGACCTGACGACCATATGGACGTACTGCCCTTTATAATATCGAGCTGTAATTACACAAAAAAGTAGTTTTTTCCAGACTTTAGAGCCTTTTTGAGGGTCCAAACGGCCTTTTCTTGGGCCGGGACTTACCGCACGTGTTCTGGGGTGTGTGCGTGTTTGTAAATTTTTCTAGATCGCTAGAATTAGAAGTCCTGGTAGCCTAGTTTCCCAAGGGCTTTCCAATGCCACTGAAACCGGCTCAATCGGAGCTCGTTCTCATCCGCGTTGATAGTCCCTATCAATTCCCTCTCTAGAATGATTATATTCTTCTATTTTTCCACCGTCTCTTCGCTAGTGTGAGACTAACACCCTATCGTAGCCGCTCATTCATGGGGCGTCTATGACCTGAAGACCATATGGACGTACTGCCCTTTATTTTATCGAGCTGTAATTGCATGAAAAAGTAGTTTTTTCCAGACTTTAGAGCCTTTATGAGGGTCCAAACGGCCTTTTCTGGGGCCAGGACTTACCGCACGTGTGCTGGGGTGTGTGCGTGTATGTAAATTTTTCCAGATCGCTAGAATTAGAAGTCCTGGTAGTCTAGTTTCCCGAGGGCTTTCCAACGCCACTGAAACCGGCTCAATCGGAGCTCGTTCTCATCCGCGTTGATAGTCCCTATCAATTCCCTCTCTAGAATGATTATATTCTTCTATTTTTCCACCGTCTCTTCGCTAGTGTGAGACTAACACCCTATCGTACCCGCTCATTGGTGGGGCATCTATGACCTGAAGACCATATGGACATACTGCCCTTTATAATATCGAGCTATAATTGCACAAAAAAGTAGTTTTTTCCAGACTTTAGAGCCTTTTTGAGGGTCGAAACGGCCTTTTTTGGGGCCGGGACTTACCGCACATCTGCTGGGGTGTGTGCGCATATGTAAATTTTTCCAGATCGCTAGAATTAGTAGTCCTGGTAGCCTAGTTTCCCGAGGGCTTTCCAACGCCACTGAAACCGGCTCAATCGGAGCTCGTCCTCATCCGCGTTGATAGTCCCTATCAATTCCCTCTCTAAAACGATTATATTCTTCTATTTTTCCACCATTTCTTCGCTAGTCTGAGACTAACACCGTATCGTAGCCGCTCATTGGTGGGGCGTCTATGACCTGAAGACCATATGGACGTACTGCCCTTTATAATATCGAGCTGTAATTGCATGAAAAAGTAGTTTTTTCCAGACTTTAGAGCCTTTTTGAGGGTCCAAACGGCCTTTTCTTGGGCCGGGACTTACCGCACATGTGCTGGGGTGTGTCCGTGTTTGTAAATTTTTCCAGATCGCTAGAATTAGAAGTCCTGGTAGCCTAGTTTCCCGAGGGCTTTCCAATGCCACTGAAACCGGCTCAATCGGAGCTCGTTCTCATCCGCGTTGATAGTCCCTATCAATTCCCTCTCTAGAATGATTATATTCTTCTATTTTTCCACCGTCTCTTCGCTAGTGTGAGACTAACACCCTATCATAGCCGCTCATTGGTTGGGCGTCTATGACCTGAAGACCATATGGACGTACTGCCCATTATATTATCGAGCTGTAATTGCATGAAAAAGTAGTTTTTTCCAGACTTTAGAGCCTTTTTGAGGGTCCAAACGGCCTTTTCTGGGGCCAGGACTTACCGCACGTGTGCTCGGGAGTGTGCGCGTATGTAAATTTTTCCCGATCGCTAGAATTAGAAGTCCTGGTAGCCTAGTTTCCCGAGGGCTTTCCAACGCCACTAAAACCGGCTCAATCGGAGCTCGTTCTCATCCGCGTTGATAGTCCCTATCAATTCCCTCTCTAGAATGATTATATTCTTCTATTTTTCCACCGTCTCTTCGCTAGTGTGAGACTAACACCCTATCGTACCCGCTCATTGGTGGGGCGTCTATGACCTGAAGACTAACACCCTAGTTTGAGACTAACACCCTATCATAGCCGCTCATTGGTGCGGCGTCTATGACCTGAAGACCATATGGACGAACTGCCCTTTATAATATCGAGCTGTAATTGCATGAAAAAGTAGTTTTTTCCAGACTTTAGAGCCTTTTTGAGGGTCCAAACGGCCTTTTCTGGGGCCGAGACATACCGCACGTGTGCTGGGGTGTGTGCGCGTATGTCAATTTTTCCAGATCGCTAGAATTAGAAGTCCTGGTAGCCTAGTTTCCGGAGGGCTTTCCAGCGCCACTGAAACCGGCTCAATCGGAGCTCGTTCTCATCCGCGTTGATAGTCCCTATCAGTTCCCTCTCTAGAATGATTATATTCTTCTATTTTTCCACCATCTCTTCGGTAGTGTGAGACTAACACCCTATCGTAGCCGCTCATTGGTGGGGCGTCTATGACCTGACGACCATATGGACGTACTGCCCTTTATAATATCGAGCTGTAATTACACAAAAAAGTAGTTTTTTCCAGACTTTAGAGCCTTTTTGAGGGTCCAAACGGCCTTTTCTTGGGCCGGGACTTACCGCACGTGTTCTGGGGTGTGTGCGTGTTTGTAAATTTTTCTAGATCGCTAGAATTAGAAGTCCTGGTAGCCTAGTTTCCCAAGGGCTTTCCAATGCCACTGAAACCGGCTCAATCGGAGCTCGTTCTCATCCGCGTTGATAGTCCCTATCAATTCCCTCTCTAGAATGATTATATTCTTCTATTTTTCCACCGTCTCTTCGCTAGTGTGAGACTAACACCCTATCGTAGCCGCTCATTCATGGGGCGTCTATCACCTGAAGACCATATGGACGTACTGCCCTTTATTTTATCGAGCTGTAATTGCATGAAAAAGTAGTTTTTTCCAGACTTTAGAGCCTTTATGAGGGTCCAAACGGCCTTTTCTGGGGCCAGGACTTACCGCACGTGTGCTGGGGTGTGTGCGTGTATGTAAATTTTTCCAGATCGCTAGAATTAGAAGTCCTGGTAGTCTAGTTTCCCGAGGGCTTTCCAACGCCACTGAAACCGGCTCAATCGGAGCTCGTTCTCATCCGCGTTGATAGTCCCTATCAATTCCCTCTCTAGAATGATTATATTCTTCTATTTTTCCACCGTCTCTTCGCTAGTGTGAGACTAACACCCTATCGTACCCGCTCATTGGTGGGGCATCTATGACCTGAAGACCATATGGACATACTGCCCTTTATAATATCGAGCTATAATTGCACAAAAAAGTAGTTTTTTCCAGACTTTAGAGCCTTTTTGAGGGTCGAAACGGCCTTTTTTGGGGCCGGGACTTACCGCACATCTGCTGGGGTGTGTGCGCATATGTAAATTTTTCCAGATCGCTAGAATTAGTAGTCCTGGTAGCCTAGTTTCCCGAGGGCTTTCCAACGCCACTGAAACCGGCTCAATCGGAGCTCGTCCTCATCCGCGTTGATAGTCCCTATCAATTCCCTCTCTAAAACGATTATATTCTTCTATTTTTCCACCATTTCTTCGCTAGTGTGAGACTAACACCGTATCGTAGCCGCTCATTGGTGGGGCGTCTATGACCTGAAGACCATATGGACGTACTGCCCTTTATAATATCGAGCTGTAATTGCATGAAAAAGTAGTTTTTTCTAGACTTTAGAGCCTTTTTGAGGGTCCAAACGGCCTTTTCTGTGGCCGGGACTTACCGCACGTGTGCTGGGGTGTGTGCGTGTATGTAAATTTTTCCATATCGCTAGAATTAGAAGTCCTGGTAGCCTAGTTTCCCAAGGGCTTTCCAACGCCACTGAAACCGGCTCAATCGGAGCTCGTTCTCATCCGCGTTGATAGTCCCTATCAATTCCCTCTCTAAAATGATTATATTCTTCTATTTTTCCACCGTCTCTTCGCTAGTGTGAGACTAACACCCTATCGTAGCTGCTCATTGGTGGGGCGTCTACGACCTGAAGACCATATGGACGTACTGCCCTTTATAATATCGAGCTGTAATTGCATGAAAAAGTAGTTTTTTCCAGACTTTAGAGCCTTTTTGAGGGTCCAAACGGCCTTTTCTGGGCCGAGACATACCGTTGGTGTGCTGGGGTGTGTGCGCGTATGTAAATTTTTCCAGATCGCTAGAATTAGAAGTCCTGGTAGCCTAGTTTCCAGAGGGCTTTCCAACGCCACTGAAACCGGCTCAATCGGAGCTCGTTCTCATCGGCGTTGATAGTCCCTATCAATTCCCTCTCTAGAATGATTATATTCTTCTATTTTTCCAGCGTCTCTTTGCTAGTGTGAGACTAACACCCTATCGTAGCCGCTCATTGGTGCGGCGTCTATGACCTGAAGACCATATGGACGTACTGCCCTTTATATTATCGAGCTGTAATTGCATGAAAAAGTAGTTTTTTCCAGACTTTAGAGCCTTTTTGAGGGTCCAAACGGCCTTTTCTGGGGCCGAGACATACCGCACGTGTGCTGGGGTGTGTGCGCGTATGTCAATTTTTCCAGATCGCTAGAATTAGAAGTCCTGGTAGCCTAGTTTCCGGAGGGCTTTCCAGCGCCACTGAAACCGGCTCAATCGGAGCTCGTTCTCATCCGCGTTGATAGTCCCTATCAGTTCCCTCTCTAGAATGATTATATTCTTCTATTTTTCCACCATCTCTTCGGTAGTGTGAGACTAACACCCTATCGTAGCCGCTCATTGGTGGGGCGTCTATGACCTGACGACCATATGGACGTACTGCCCTTTATAATATCGAGCTGTAATTACACAAAAAAGTAGTTTTTTCCAGACTTTAGAGCCTTTTTGAGGGTCCAAACGGCCTTTTCTTGGGCCGGGACTTACCGCACGTGTTCTGGGGTGTGTGTGTGTTTGTAAATTTTTCTAGATCGCTAGAATTAGAAGTCTTGGTAGCCTAGTTTCCCAAGGGCTTTCCAATGCCACTGAAACCGGCTCAATCGGAGCTCGTTCTCATCCGCGTTGATAGTCCCTATCAATTCCCTCTCTAGAATGATTATATTCTTCTATTTTTCCACCGTCTCTTCGCTAGTGTGAGACTAACACCCTATCGTAGCCGCTGGCGTCTATGACCTGAAGACCATATGGACGTACTGCCCTTTATTTTATCGAGCTGTAATTGCATGAAAAAGTAGTTTTTTCCAGACTTTAGAGCCTTTATGAGGGTCCAAACGGCCTTTTCTGGGGCCAGGACTTACCGCACGTGTGCTGGGGTGTGTGCGTGTATGTAAATTTTTCCAGATCGCTAGAATTAGAAGTCCTGGTAGTCTAGTTTCCCGAGGGCTTTCCAACGCCACTGAAACCGGCTCAATCGGAGCTCGTTCTCATCCGCGTTGATAGTCCCTATCAATTCCCTCTCTAGAATGATTATATTCTTCTATTTTTCCACCGTCTCTTCGCTAGTGTGAGACTAACACCCTATCGTACCCGCTCATTGGTGGGGCATCTATGACCTGAAGACCATATGGACATACTGCCCTTTATAATATCGAGCTATAATTGCACAAAAAAGTAGTTTTTTCCAGACTTTAGAGCCTTTTTGAGGGTCGAAACGGCCTTTTTTGGGGCCGGGACTTACCGCACATCTGCTGGGGTGTGTGCGCATATGTAAATTTTTCCAGATCGCTAGAATTAGTAGTCCTGGTAGCCTAGTTTCCCGAGGGCTTTCCAACGCCACTGAAACCGGCTCAATCGGAGCTCGTCCTCATCCGCGTTGATAGTCCCTATCAATTCCCTCTCTAAAACGATTATATTCTTCTATTTTTCCACCATTTCTTCGCTAGTGTGAGACTAACACCGTATCGTAGCCGCTCATTGGTGGGGCGTCTATGACCTGAAGACCATATGGACGTACTGCCCTTTATAATATCGAGCTGTAATTGCATGAAAAAGTAGTTTTTTCTAGACTTTAGAGCCTTTTTGAGGGTCCAAACGGCCTTTTCTGTGGCCGGGACTTACCGCACGTGTGCTGGGGTGTGTGCGTGTATGTAAATTTTTCCATATCGCTAGAATTAGAAGTCCTGGTAGCCTAGTTTCCCAAGGGCTTTCCAACGCCACTGAAACCGGCTCAATCGGAGCTCGTTCTCATCCGCGTTGATAGTCCCTATCAATTCCCTCTCTAAAATGATTATATTCTTCTATTTTTCCACCGTCTCTTCGCTAGTGTGAGACTAACACCCTATCGTAGCTGCTCATTGGTGGGGCGTCTACGACCTGAAGACCATATGGACGTACTGCCCTTTATAATATCGAGCTGTAATTGCATGAAAAAGTAGTTTTTTCCAGACTTTAGAGCCTTTTTGAGGGTCCAAACGGCCTTTTCTGGGCCGAGACATACCGTTGGTGTGCTGGGGTGTGTGCGCGTATGTAAATTTTTCCAGATCGCTAGAATTAGAAGTCCTGGTAGCCTAGTTTCCAGAGGGCTTTCCAACGCCACTGAAACCGGCTCAATCGGAGCTCGTTCTCATCGGCGTTGATAGTCCCTATCAATTCCCTCTCTAGAATGATTATATTCTTCTATTTTTCCAGCGTCTCTTTGCTAGTGTGAGACTAACACCCTATCGTAGCCGCTCATTGGTGCGGCGTCTATGACCTGAAGACCATATGGACGTACTGCCCTTTATATTATCGAGCTGTAATTGCATGAAAAAGTAGTTTTTTCCAGACTTTAGAGCCTTTATGAGGGTCCAAACGGCCTTTTCTGGGGCCAGGACTTACCGCACGTGTGCTGGGGTGTGTGCGTGTATGTAAATTTTTCCAGATCGCTAGAATTAGAAGTCCTGGTAGCCTAGTTTCCCGAGGGCTTTCCAACGCCACTGAAACCGGCTCAATCGGAGCTCGTTCTCATCCGCGTTGATAGTCCCTATCAATTCCCTCTCTAGAATGATTATATTCTTCTATTTTTCCACCGTCTCTTCGCTAGTGTGAGACTAACACCCTATCGTACCCGCTCATTGGTGGGGCATCTATGACCTGAAGACCATATGGACATACTGCCCTTTATAATATCGAGCTATAATTGCACAAAAAAGTAGTTTTTTCCAGACTTTAGAGCCTTTTTGAGGGTCGAAACGGCCTTTTTTGGGGCCGGGACTTACCGCACATCTGCTGGGGTGTGTGCGCATATGTAAATTTTTCCAGATCGCTAGAATTAGTAGTCCTGGTAGCCTAGTTTCCCGAGGGCTTTCCAACGCCACTGAAACCGGCTCAATCGGAGCTCGTCCTCATCCGCGTTGATAGTCCCTATCAATTCCCTCTCTAAAACGATTATATTCTTCTATTTTTCCACCGTTTCTTCGCTAGTGTGAGACTAACACCGTATCGTAGCCGCTCATTGGTGGGGCGTCTATGACCTGAAGACCATATGGACGTACTGCCCTTTATAATATCGAGCTGTAATTGCATGAAAAAGTAGTTTTTTCCAGACTTTAGAGCCTTTTTGAGGGTCCAAACGGCCTTTTCTGGGGCCGGGACTTACCGCACGTGTGCTGGGGTGTGTGCGTGTATGTAAATTTTTCCATATCGCTAGAATTAGAAGTCCTGGTAGCCTAGTTTCCCAAGGGCTTTCCAACGCCACTGAAACCGGCTCAATCGGAGCTCGTTCTCATCCGCGTTGATAGTCCCTATCAATTCCCTCTCTAAAATGATTATATTCTTCTATTTTTCCACCGTCTCTTCGCTAGTGTGAGACTAACACCCTATCGTAGCTGCTCATTGGTGGGGCGTCTACGACCTGAAGACCATATGGACGTACTGCCCTTTATAATATCGAGCTGTAATTGCATGAAAAAGTAGTTTTTTCCAGACTTTAGAGCCTTTTTGAGGGTCCAAACGGCCTTTTCTGGGCCGAGACATACCGTTGGTGTGCTGGGGTGTGTGCGCGTATGTAAATTTTTCCAGATCGCTAGAATTAGAAGTCCTGGTAGCCTAGTTTCTAGAGGGCTTTCCAACGCCACTGAAACCGTCTCAATCGGAGCTCGTTCTCATCGGCGTTGATAGTCCCTATCAATTCCCTCTCTAGAATGATTATATTCTTCTATTTTTCCAGCGTCTCTTTGCTAGTGTGAGACTAACACCCTATCGTAGCCGCTCATTGGTGCGGCGTCTATGACCTGAAGACCATATGGACGTACTGCCCTTTATATTATCGAGCTGTAATTGCATGAAAAAGTAGTTTTTTCCAGACTTTAGAGCCTTTATGAGGGTCCAAACGGCCTTTTCTGGGGCCAGGACTTACCGCACGTGTGCTGGGGTGTGTGCGTGTATGTAAATTTTTCCAGATCGCTAGAATTAGAAGTCCTGGTAGCCTAGTTTCCCGAGGGCTTTCCAACGCCACTGAAACCGGCTCAATCGGAGCTCGTTCTCATCCGCGTTGATAGTCCCTATCAATTCCCTCTCTAGAATGATTATATTCTTCTATTTTTCCACCGTCTCTTCGCTAGTGTGAGACTAACACCCTATCGTACCCGCTCATTGGTGGGGCATCTATGACCTGAAGACCATATGGACATACTGCCCTTTATAATATCGAGCTATAATTGCACAAAAAAGTAGTTTTTTCCAGACTTTAGAGCCTTTTTGAGGGTCGAAACGGCCTTTTTTGGGGCCGGGACTTACCGCACATCTGCTGGGGTGTGTGCGCATATGTAAATTTTTCCAGATCGCTAGAATTAGTAGTCCTGGTAGCCTAGTTTCCCGAGGGCTTTCCAACGCCACTGAAACCGGCTCAATCGGAGCTCGTCCTCATCCGCGTTGATAGTCCCTATCAATTCCCTCTCTAAAACGATTATATTCTTCTATTTTTCCACCGTTTCTTCGCTAGTGTGAGACTAACACCGTATCGTAGCCGCTCATTGGTGGGGCGTCTATGACCTGAAGACCATATGGACGTACTGCCCTTTATAATATCGAGCTGTAATTGCATGAAAAAGTAGTTTTTTCCAGACTTTAGAGCCTTTTTGAGGGTCCAAACGGCCTTTTCTGGGGCCGGGACTTACCGCACGTGTGCTGGGGTGTGTGCGTGTATGTAAATTTTTCCATATCGCTAGAATTAGAAGTCCTGGTAGCCTAGTTTCCCAAGGGCTTTCCAACGCCACTGAAACCGGCTCAATCGGAACTCGTTCTCATCCGCGTTGATAGTCCCTATCAATTCCCTCTCTAAAATGATTATATTCTTCTATTTTTCCACCGTCTCTTCGCTAGTGTGAGACTAACACCCTATCGTAGCTGCTCATTGGTGGGGCGTCTACGACCTGAAGACCATATGGACGTACTGCCCTTTATAATATCGAGCTGTAATTGCATGAAAAAGTAGTTTTTTCCAGACTTTAGAGCCTTTTTGAGGGTCCAAACGGCCTTTTCTGGGCCGAGACATACCGTTGGTGTGCTGGGGTGTGTGCGCGTATGTAAATTTTTCCAGATCGCTAGAAGTAGAAGTCCTGGTAGCCTAGTCTCCAGAGGGCTTTCCAACGCCACTGAAACCGGCTCAATCGGAGCTCGTTCTCATCGGCGTTGATAGTCCCTATCAATTCCCTCTCTAGAATGATTATATTCTTCTATTTTTCCAGCGTCTCTTTGCTAGTGTGAGACTAACACCCTATCGTAGCCGCTCATTGGTGCGGCGTCTATGACCTGAAGACCATATGGACGTACTGCCCTTTATAATATCCAGCTGTAATTGGATGAAAAAGTAGTTTTTTCCAGACTTTAGAGCCTTTTTGAGGGTCCAAACGGCCTTTTCTGGGGCCGAGACATACCGCACGTGTGCTGGGGTGTGTGCGCGTATGTCAATTTTTCCAGATCGCTAGAATTAGAAGTCCTGGTAGCCTAGTTTCCGGAGTGCTTTCCAGCGCCACTGAAACCGGCTCAATCGGAGCTCGTTCTCATCCGCGTTGATAGTCCCTATCAGTTCCCTCTCTAGAATGATTATATTCTTCTATTTTTCCACCATCTCTTCGCTAGTGTGAGACTAACACCCTATCGTAGCCGCTCATTGGTGGGGCGTCTATGACCTGACGACCATATGGACGTACTGCCCTTTATAATATCGAGCTGTAATTACACAAAAAAGTAGTTTTTTCCAGACTTTAGAGCCTTTTTGAGGGTCCAAACGGCCTTTTCTTGGGCCGGGACTTTCCGCACATGTGCTGGGGTGTGTCCGTGTTTGTAAATTTTTCCAGATCGCTAGAATTAGAAGTCCTGGTAGCCTAGTTTCCCTAGGGCTTTCCAATGCCACTGAAACCGGCTCAATCGGAGCTCGTTCTCATCCGCGTTGATAGTCCCTATCAATTCCCTCTCTAGAATGATTATATTCTTCTATTTTACCACCGTCTCTTCGCTAGTGTGAGACTAACACCCTATCATAGCCGCTCATTGGTGGGGCGTCTATGACCTGAAGACCATATGGACGTACTGCCCTTTATATTATCGAGCTGTAATTGCATGAAAAAGTAGTTTTTTCCAGACTTTAGAGCCTTTTTGAGGGTCCAAACGGCCTTTTCTGGGGCCAGGACTTACCGCACGTGTGCTCGGGTGTGTGCGCGTATGTAAATTTTTCCAGATCGCTAGAATTAGAAGTCCTGGTAGCCTAGTTTCCCAAGGGCTTTCCAACGCCACTGAAAACGGCTCAATCGGAGCTCGTTCTCATCCGCGTTCATAGTCCCTATCAATTCCCTCTCTAGAATGATTATATTCTTCTATTTTTCCACCGTCTCTTCGCTAGTGTGAGACTAACACCCTATCATAGCCGCTCATTGGTGGGGCGTGTATGACCTGAAGACCATATGGACGTACTGCCCTTTATATTATCGAGTTGTAATTGCACAAAAAAGTAGTTTTTTCCAGACTTTAGAGCCTTTTTGAGGGTCCAAACGGCCTTTTCTGGGGCCAGGACATACCGCACGTGTGCTCGGGTGTGTGCGCGCATGTAAATTTTTCCAGATCGCTAGAATTAGAAGTCCTGGTAGCCTAGTTTCCCGAGGGCTTTCCAACGCCACTGAAACCGGCTCAATCGGAGCTCGTTCTCATCCACGTTGATAGTCCCTATCAATTCCCTCTCTAGAATGATTATATTCTTCTATTTTTCCACCGTCTCTTCGCTAGTGTGAGACTAACACCCTATCGTACCCGCTCATTGGTGGGGCATCTATGACCTGAAGACCATATGGACGTACTGCCCTTTATAATATCGAGCTATAATTGCACAAAAAAGTAGTTTTTTCCAGACTTTAGAGCCTTTTTGAGGGTTGAAACGGCCTTTTCTGGGGCCGGGACATACCGCACATCTGCTGGGGTGTGTGCGCATATGTAAATTTTTCCAGATCGCTAGAATTAGTAGTCCTAGTAGCCTAGTTTCCCGAGGGCTTTCCAACGCCACTGATACCGGCTCAATCGGAGCTCGTTCTCATCCGCGTTGATAGTCCCTATCAATCCCCTCTCTAAAACGATTATATTCTTCTATTTTTCCACTGTCTCTTCGCTAGTGTGAGACTAACACCGTATCGTAGCCGCTCATTGGTGGGGCATCTATGACCTGAAGACCATATGGACGTACTGCCCTTTATAATATCGAGCTGTAATTGCATGAAAAAGTAGTTTTTTCCAAACTTTAGAGCCTTTTTGAGGGTCCAAACGGCCTTTTCTTGGGCCGGGACTTACCGCACGTGTGCTGGGGTGTGTGCGCGTATGTAAATTTTTCCAGATCGCTAGAATTAGAAGTCCTGGTAGCCTAGTTTCCCGAGGGCTTTCCAACGCCACTGAAACCGGCTCAATCGGAGCTCGTTCTCATCCGCGTTGATAGTCCCTATCAATTCCCTCTCTAGAATGATTATATTCTTCTATTTTTCCACTGTCTCTTCGCTAGTGTGAGACTAACACCCTATCATAGCCGCTCATTGGTGGGGCGTCTACGACCTGCAGACCATATGGACGTACTGCCCTTTATAATATCGAGCTGTAATTGCATGAAAAAGTACTTTTTTCCAGACTTTAGAGCCTTTTTGAGGGTCCAAACGGCCTTTTCTGGGGCCAGGACTTACCGCACGTGTGCTGGGTTGTGTGTGCGTATGCAAATTTTTCCAGATCGCTAGAATTAGTAGTCCTAGTAGCCAATTTCCCGAGGGCTTTCCAACGCCACTTAAACCGGCTCAATCGGAGCTCGTTCTCATCCCCGTTGATAGTCCCTTTCAATTCCCTCTCTAGAATGATTATATTCTTCTATTTTTTCACCGTCTCTTCGCTAGTGTGCGAATAACACCCTATCGTAGCCGCTCATTGGTGGGGCGTCTATGACCTGAAGACCATATGGATGTACTGCCCTTTATATTATCGAGCTGTAATTGCATAAAAGAGTAGTTTTTTCCAGACTTTAGAGCCTTTTTAAGGGTCCAAACGGCCTTTTCTGGGGCCAAGACATACCGCATGTGTGCTGGGGTGTGTGCGCGTATGTAAATTTTCCATATCGCTAGAATTAGAAGTCCTGGTAGCCTAGTTTCCCGAGGGTTTTCCAACGCCACTGAAACCAGCTCAATCGGAGCTCGTTCTAATCCGCGTTGATAGTCCCTATCAATTCCCTCTCTAGAATGATTATATTCTTCTATTTTTCCACCGTCTCTTCGCTAGTGTGAGACTAACACCCTATCGTAGCTGCTCATTGGTGGGGCGTCTACGACCTGAAGACCATATGGACGTACTGCCCTTTATAATATCGAGCTGTAATTGCACAAAAAAGTAGTTTTTTCCAGACATTAGAGCCTTTTTGAGGGTCCAAACGGCCTTTTCTGGGGCCGAGACATACCGCACGTGTGCTGTGGTGTGTGCACGTATGTAAATTTTCCATATCGCTAGAATTAGAAGTCCTGGTAGCCTAGTTTCCCGAGGGCTTTCCAGCGCCACTGAAACCGGCTCAATCGGAGCTCGTTCTCATCCGCGTTGATAGTCCCTATCAATTCCCTCTCTAGAATGATTATATTCTTCTATTTTTCCACTGTCTCTTCGCTAGTGTGAGACTAACACCCTATCATAGCTGCTCATTGGTGGGGTGTCTACGACCTGAAGTCCATATGGACGTACTGCCCTTTATAATCTCGAGCTGTAATTGCATGAAAAAGTAGTTTTTTCCAGACTTTAGAGCATATTTTAGGGTCCAAACGGCCTTTTCTGGGCCGAGACATACCGCTGGTGTGCTGGGGTGTGTGCGCATATGTAAATTTTTCCAGATCGCTAGAATTAGAAGTCCTGGTAGCCTAGTTTCCCGAGGGCTTTCCAACGCCACTGAAACCTGCACAATCGGAGCTCGTTCTCATCCGCGTTGATAGTGCCTATCAATTCCCTCTCTAGAATGATTATATTCTTCAATTTTTCCAGCATCTCTTCGCTAGTGTGAGACTAACACCCTATCGTAGCCGCTCATTGGTGGGGCGTCTACGACCTGAAGACCATATGGACGTACTGCCCTTTATAATATCGAGCTGTAATTGCATGAAAAAGTAGTTTTTTCCAGACTTTTGAGCCTTTTTGAGGGTCCAAACAGCCTTTTCTGGGGCTGAGACATACCGCACGTGTGCTGGGGTGTGTGCGCGTATGTAAATTTTTCCAGATCGCTAGAATTAGAAGTCCTGGTAGCCTAGTTTCCGGAGGGCTTTCCAGCGCCACTGAAACCGTCTCAATCGGAGCTCGTTCTCATCCGCGTTGATAGTCCCTATCAGTTCCCTCTCTAGAATGATTATATTCTTCTATTTTTCCACCGTCTCTTCGCTAGTGTGAGACTAACACCCTATCGTACCCGCTCATTGGTGGGGCGTCTATGACCTGATGACCATATGGACGTACTGCCCTTTATAATATCGAGCTGTAATTACACAAAAAAGTAGTTTTTTCCAGACTTTAGAGCCTTTTTGAGGGTCCAAACGGCCTTTTCTTGGGCCGGGACTTACCGCACGTGTGCTGGGGTGTGTGCGTCTTTGTAAATTTTTCCAGATCACTAGAATTAGAAGTTCTGGTTGCCTTGTTTCCCGAGGGCTTTCCAATGCCACTGAAACCGGCTCAATCGGAGCTCGTTCTCATCCGCGTTGATAGTCCCTACCAATTCCCTCTCTAGAATGATTATATTCTTCTATTTTTCCACTGTCTCTTCGCTAGTGTGAGACTAACACCCTATTGTAGCCGCTCATTCATGGGGCGTCTATGACCTGAAGACCATATGGACGTACTGCCCTTTATATTATCGAGCTGTAATTGCATGAAAAAGTAGTTTTTTCCAGACTTTAGAGCCTTTTGAGGGTCCAAACGGCCTTTTCTGGGGCCGGGACTTACCGCACGTGTGCTGGGGTGTGTGCGCATATGTAAATTTTTCCATATCGCTAGAATTAGAAGTCCTGGTAGCCTAGTTTCCCAAGGGCTTTCCAACGCCACTGAAACCGGCTCAATCGGAGCTCGTTCTCATCCGCGTTGATAGTCCCTATCAATTCCCTCTCTAAAATGATTATATTCTTCTATTTTTCCACTGTCTCTTCGCTAGTGTGAGACTAACACCCTATCATAGCCGCTCATTGGTGGGGCATCTACGACCTGCAGACCATATGGACGTACTGCCCTTTATAATATCGAGCTGTAATTGCATGAAAAAGTAGTTTTTTCCAGACTTTAGAGCCTTTTTGAGGGTCCAAACGGCCTTTTCTGGGGCCAGGACTTACCGCACGTGTGCTAGGGTGTGTGCGCGTATGTAAATTTTTCCATATCACTAGAATTAGAAGTCCTGGTAGCCTAGTTTCCCAAGGGCTTTCCAACGCCACTGAAACCGGCTCAATCGGAGCTCGTTCTCATCCGCGTTGATAGTCCCTGTCAATTCCCTCTCTAGAATGATTATATTCTTCTATTTTTCCACTGTCTCTTCGCTAGTGTGAGACTAACACCCTATCGTACCCGCTCATTGGTGGGGCGTCTATGACCTGACGACCATATGGACGTACTGCCCTTTATAATATCGAGCTGTAATTACACAAAAAAGTAGTTTTTTCCAGACTTTAGAGCCTTTTTGAGGGTCCAAACGGCCTTTTCTTGGGCCGGGACTTACCGCACGTGTGCTGGGGTGTGTGCGTGTTTGTAAATTTTTCCAGATCGCTAGAATTAGAAGTCCTGGTTGCCTAGTTTCCCGAGGGCTTTCCAATGCCACTGAAACCGACTCAATCGGAGCTCGTTCTCATCCGCGTTGATAGTCCCTATCAATTCCCTCTCTAGAATGATTATATTCTTCTATTTTTCCACTGTCTCTTCGCTAGTGTGAGACTAACACCCTATCGTAGCCGCTCATTCATGGGGCGTCTATGACCTGAAGACCATATGGATGTACTGCCCTTTATATTATCGAGTTGTAATTGCATGAAAAAGAAGTTTTTTCCAGACTTTAGAGCCTTTTTGAGGGTCCAAACGGCCTTTTCTGGGGCCGGGACTTACCGCACGTGTGCTGGGGTGTGTGCGTGTTTGTAAATTTTTCCAGATCGCTAGAATTAGAAGTCCTGGTTGCCTAGTTTCCCGAGGGCTTTCCAACGCCACTGAAACCGGCTCAATCGGAGCTCGTTCTCATCCGCGTTGATAGTCCCTATCAATTCCCTCTCTAGAATGATTATATTCCTCTATTTTTCCACTGTCTCTTCGCTAGTGTGAGACTAACACCCTATCGTAGCCGCTCATTCGTGGGGCATCTATGACCTGAAGACCATATGGACGTACTGCCCTTTATATTATCGAGCTGTAATTGCATGAAAAAGTAGTTTTTTCCAGACTTTAGAGCCTTTTTGAGGGTCCAAACGGCCTTTTCTGGGGCCGGGACTTACCGCACGTGTGCTGGGGTGTGTGCGCATATGTAAATTTTTCCATATCGCTAGAATTAGAAGTCCTGGTAGCCTAGTTTCCCAAGGGCTTTCCAACGCCACTGAAACCGGCTCAATCGGAGCTCGTTCTCATCCGCGTTGATAGTCCCTATCAATTCCCTCTCTAGAATGATTATATTCTTCTATTTTTCCACTGTCTCTTCGCTAGTGTGAGACTAACACCCTATCGTAGCCGCTCATTGGTGGGGCGTCTATGACCTGACGACCATATGGACGTACTGCCCTTTATAATATCGAGCTGTAATTGCATGAAAAAGTAGTTTTTTCTAGACTTTAGAGCCTTTTTGAGGGTCCAAACGGCCTTTTCTGTGGCCAGGAGTTACCGCACGTGTGCTGGGGTGTGTGCGCATATGTAAATTTTTCCTGATCGCTAGAATTAGAAGTCCTGGTAGCCTAGTTTCCCGAGGGCTTTCCAACGCCACTGAAACCGGCTCAATCGGAGCTCGTTCTCATCCGTGTTGATAGTCCCTATCAATTCCCTCTCTAGAATGATTATATTCTTCTATCTTTCCACCGTCTCTTCGCTAGTGTGCGACTAACACCCTATCGTAGCCGCTCATTGGTGGGGCGTCTATGACCTGAAGACCATATGGACGTACTGCCCTTTATAATATCGAGCTGTAATTGCATGAAAAAGTAGTTTTTTCTAGACTTTAGAGCCTTTTTGAGGGTCCAAACGGCCTTTTCTGTGGCCAGGAGTTACCGCACGTGTGCTGGGGTGTGTGCGCATATGTAAAATTTTCCAGATCGCTAGAATTAGAAGTCCTGGTAGCCTAGTTTCCCGAGGGCTTTCCAACGCCACTGAAACCGGCTCAATCGGAGCTCGTTCTCATCCGCGTTGATAGTCCCTATCAATTCCCTCTCTAGAATGATTATATTCTTCTATTTTTCCACTGTCTCTTCGCTAGTGTGAGACTAACACCCTATCATAGCCGCTCATTGGTGGGGCGTCTATGACCTGAAGACCATATGGACGTACTGCCCTTTATATTATCGAGCTGTAATTGCATGAAAAAGTAGTTTTTTTCAGACTTTAGAGCCTTTTTGAGGGTCCAAACGGCCTTTTCTGGGGCCAGGACTAACCGCACGTGTGCTGGGGTGTGTGCGCGTATGTAAATTTTTCTAGATCGCTAGAATTAGAAGTCCTGGTAGCCTAGTTTCCCGAGGGCTTTCCAACGCCACTGAAACCGGCTCAATCAGAGCTCGTTCTCATCCGCGTTGATAGTCCCTATCAATTCCCTCTCTAGAATGATTATATATTCTTCTATATTTCCACCGTCTCTTCGCTAGTGTTAGACTAACACCCTATCGTAGCCGCTCATTGGTGGGGCGTCTAAGACCTGAAGACCATATGGACGTACTGCCCTTTGTTATATCGACCTGTAATTGCACAAAAAAGTAGTTTTTTCCAGACTTTAGAGCCTTTTTGAGGGTCCAAACGACCTTTTCTGGGGCCGAGACATACCACACGTGTGCTGGGGTGTGTGCGCGTATGTAAATTTTTCCAGATCGCTAGAATTAGAAGTCCTGGTAGCCTAGTTTCCCGAGGGCTTTCCAACGCCACTGAAACCGGCTCAATCGGAGCTCGTTCTCATCCGCGTTGATAGTCCCTATCAGTTCCCTCTCTAGAATGATTATATTCTTCTATTTTTCCACCGTCTCTTCGCTAGTGTGAGACTAACACCCTATCATAGCCGCTCATTGGTGGGGCATTTATGACCTGTAGACCATATGGACGTACTGCCCTTTATAATATCGAGCTGTAATTCCACAAAAAAGTAGTTTTTTCCAGACTTTAGAGCCTTTTTGAGGGTCCAAACGGCCTTTTCTGGGCCGAGACATACCGCTGGTGTGCTGGGGTGTGTGCGCGTATGTAAATTTTTCCAGATCGCTAGAATTAGAAGTCCTGGTAGCCTAGTTTCCCGAGGGCTTTCCAACGCCACTGAAACTGGCTCAATCGGAGCTCGTTCTCATCCGCGTTGATAGTCCCTATCAATTCAGTCTCTAGAATGATTATATTCTTCTATTTTTCCAGTGTCTCTTCGCTAGTGTGAGACTAACACCCTATCGTAGCCGCTCATTGGTGGGGCGTCTACGACCTGAAGACCATATGGACGTACTGCCCTTTATAATATCGAGCTGTAATTGCATGAAAAAGTAGTTTTTTCCAGACTTTAGAGCCTTTTTGAGGGTCCAAACGGCCTTTTCTGGGGCTGAGACATACCGCACGTGTGCTGGGGTGTGTGCGCATATGTAAATTTTTCCAGATCGCTAGAATTAGAAGTCCTGGTAGCCTAGTTTCCGGAGGGCTTTCCAGCGCCACTGAAACCGGCTCAATCGGAGCTCATTCTCATCCGCGTTGATAGTCCCTATCAGTTCCTTCTCTAGAATGATTATATTCTTCTATTTTTCCACCGTCTCTTCACTAGTGTGAGACTAACACCCTATCGTAGCCGCTCATTGGTGGGGCGTCTATGACCTGACGACCATATGGACGTACTGCCCTTTATAATATCGAGCTGTAATTACACAAAAAAGTAGTTTTTTCCAGACTTTAGAGCCTTTTTGAGGGTCCAAACGGCCTTTTCTTGGGCCGAGACTTACCGCACGTGTGCTGGGGTGTGTGCGTGTTTGTAAATTTTTCCAGATCGCTAGAATTAGAAGTCATGGTAGCCTAGTTTCCTGAGGGCTTTCCAATGCCACTGAAACCGGCTCAATCGGAGCTCGTTCTCATCCGCGTTGATAGTCCCTATCAATTCCCTCTCTAGAATGATTATATTCTTCTATTTTTCCACCGTCTCTTCGCTAGTGTGAGACTAACACCCTATCGTAGCCGCTCATTTGTGGGGCGTCTATGACCTGAAGACCATATGGACGTACTGCCCTTTATATTATCGAGCTGTAATTGCATGAAAAAGTAGTTTTTTCCAGACTTTAGAGCCTTTTTGAGGGTCCAAACGGCCTTTTCTGGGGCCAGGACTTACCGCACGTGTGCTGGGGTGTGTGCGTGTATGTAAATTTTTCCAGATCGCTAGAATTAGAAGTCCTGGTAGCCTAGTTTCCCGAGGGCTTTCCAACGCCACTGAAACCGGCTCAATCGGAGCTCGTTCTCATCCGCGTTGATAGTCCCTATCAATTCCCTCTCTAGAATGATTATATTCTTCTATTTTTCCACCGTCTCTTCGCTAGTGTGAGACTAACACCCTATCATAGCCGCTCATTGGTGGGGCGTCTATGACCTGAAGACCATATGGACGTACTGCCCTTTATATTATCGAGCTGTAATTGCATGAAAAAGTAGTTTTTTCCAGACTTTAGAGCCTTTTTGAGGGTCCAAACGGCCTTTTCTGGGGCCAGGACTTACCGCACGTGTGCTGGGGTGTGTGCGCGTATGTAAATTTTTCCAGATCGCTGGAATTAGAAGTCCTGGTAGCCTAGTTTCCCGAGGGCTTTCCAACGCCACTGAAACCGGCTCAACCGGAGCTCGTTCTCATCCGCGTTGATAGTCCCTATCAGTTCCCTCCCTAGAATGATTATATTCTTCTATTTTTCCACCGTCTCTTCGCTAGTGTGAGACTAACACCCTATCGTAGCCGCTCATTGGTGGGGCGTTTCTGACCTGTAGACCATATGGACGTACTGCCCTTTATAATATCGAGCTGTAATTCCACAAAAAAGTAGTTTTTTCCAGACTTTAGAGCCTTTTTGAGGGTCCAAACGGCCTTTTCTGGGCCGAGACATACCGCTGGTGTGCTGGGGTGTGTGCGTGTATGTAAATTTTTCCCGATCGCTAGAATTAGAAGTCCTGGTAGCCTAGTTTCCCGAGGGCTTTCCAACGCCACTGAAACCGGCTCAATCGGAGCTCGTTCTCATCCGCGTTGATAGTCCCTATCAATTCAGTCTCTAGATTGATTATATTCTTCTATTTTTCCAGCGTCTCTTCGCTAGTGTGAGACTAACACCCTATCGTAGCCGCTCATTGGTGGGGCGTCTACGACCTGAAGACCATATGGACGTACTGCCCTTTATAATATCGAGCTGTAATTGCATGAAAAAGTAGTTTTTTCCAGACTTTAGAGCCTTTTTGAGGGTCCAAACGGCCTTTTCTGGGGCTGAGACATACCGCACGTGTGCTGGGGTGTGTGCGCGTATGTAAATTTTTCTAGATCGCTAGAATTAGAAGTCCTGGTAGCCTAGTTTCCGGAGGGCTTTCCAGCGCCACTGAAACCGGCTCAATCGGAGCTCGTTCTCATCCGCGTTGATAGTCCCTATCAGTTCCCCCTCTAGAATGATTATATTCTTCTATTTTTCCACCGTCTCTTCACTAGTGTGAGACTAACACCCTATCGTACCCGCTCATTGGTGGGGCGTCTATGACCTGACGACCATATGGACGTACTGGCCTTTATAATATCGAGCTGTAATTACACAAAAAAGTAGTTTTTTCCAGACTTTAAAGCCTTTTTGAGGGTCCAAACGGCCTTTTCTTGGGCCGGGACTTACCGCACGTGTGCTGGGGTGTGTGCGTGTTTGTAAATTTTTCCAGATCGCTAGAATTAGGAGTCCTGGTAGCCTAGTTTCCCGAGGGCTTTCCAATGCCACTGAAACCGGCTCAATCCGAACACGTTCTCATCCGCGTTGATAGTCCCTATCAATTCCCTCTCTAGAGTGATTATATTCTTCTATTTTTCCACCGTCTCTTCGCTAGTGTGAGACTAACACCCTATCGTAGCCGCTCATTTCTGGGGCGTCTATGACCTGAAGACCATATGGATGTACTGCCCTTTATATTATCGAGCTGTAATTGCATGAAAAAGTAGTTTTTTCCAGACTTTAGAGTCTTTTTGAGGGTCCAAACGGCCTTTTCTGGGGCCAGGACTTACCGCACGTGTGCTGGGGTGTGTGCGTGTATGTAAATTTTTCCAGATCACTAGAATTAGAAGTCCTGGTAGCCTAGTTTCCCGAGGGCTTTCCAACGCCACTGAAACCGGCTCAATCGGAGCTCGTTCTCATCCGCGTTGATAGTCCCTATCAATTCCCTCTCTAGAATGATTATATTCTTCTATTTTTCCACCGTCTCTTCGCTAGTGTGAGACTAACACCCTATCATAGCCGCTCATTGTTGGGGCATCTATGACCTGAAGACCATATGGACGTACTGCCCTTTATATTATCGAGCTGTAATTGCATGAAAAAGTAGTTTTTTCCTGACTTTAGAGCCTTATTGAGGGTCCAAACGGCCTTTTCTGGGGCCAGGACTTACCGCACGTGTGCTGGGGTGTGTGCGCGTATGTAAATTTTTCCAGATCGCTGGAATTAGAAGTTCTGGTAGCCTAGTTTCCCGAGGGCTTTCCAACGCCACTGAAACCGGCTCAACCGGAGCTCATTCTCATCCGCGTTGATAGTCCCTATCAGTTCCCTCTCTAGAATGATTATATTCTTCTATTTTTCCACCGTCTCTTCGCTAGTGTGAGACTAACACCCTATCGTAGCCGCTCATTGGTGGGGCGTTTATGACCTGTAGACCATATGGACGTACTGCCCTTTATAATATCGAGCTGTAATTCCACAAAAAAGTAGTTTTTTCCAGACTTTAGAGCCTTTTTGAGGGTCCAAACGGCCTTTTCTGGGCCGAGACATACCGCTAGTGTGCTGGGGTGTGTGCGCGTATGTAAATTTTTCCAGATCGCTAGAATTAGAAGTCCTGGTAGCCTAGTTTCCCGAGGGCTTTCCAGCGCCACTGAAACCGGCTCAATCGGAGCTCGTTCTCATCCGCGTTGATAGTCCCTATCAGTTCCCTCTCTAGAATGATTATATTCTTCTATTTTTCCACCGTCTCTTCACTAGTGTGAGACTAACACCCTATCGTACCCGCTCATTGGTGGGGCGTCTATGACCTGACGACCATATGGACGTACTGCCCTTTATAATATCGAGCTGTAATTACACAAAAAAGTAGTTTTTTCCAGACTTTAGAGCCTTTTTGAGGGTCCAAACGGCCTTTTCTTGGGCCGGGACTTACCGCACGTGTGCTGGGGTGTGTGCATGTTTGTAAATTTTTCCAGATCGCTAGAATTAGATGTCCTGGTAGCCTAGTTTCCCGAGGGCTTTCCAATGCCACTGAAACCGGCTCAATCGAAGCTCGTTCTCATCCGCGTTGATAGTCCCTATCAATTCCCTCTCTAGAATGATTATATTCTTCTATTTTTCCACCATCTCTTCGCTAGTGTGAGACTAACACCCTATCGTAGCTGCTCATTTGTGGGGCGTCTATGACCTAAAGACCATATGGACGTACTGCCCTTGATATTATCGAGCTGTAATTGCATGAAAAAGTAGTTTTTTCCAGACTTTAGAGCCTTTTTGAGGGTCCAAACGGCCTTTTCTGGGGCCAGGACTTACCGCATGTGTGATGGGGTGTGTGCGTGTATGTAAATTTTTCCAGATCGCTAGAATTAGAAGTCCTGGTAGCCTAGTTTCCCGAGGGCTTTCCAACGCCACTGAAACCGGCTCAATCGGAGCTCGTTCTCATCCGCGTTGATAGTCCCTATCAATTCCCTCTATAGAATGATTATATTCTTCTATTTTTCCACTGTCTCTTCGCTAGTGTGAGACTAATACCCTATCATAGCCGCTCATTGGTGGGGCGTCTATGACCTGAAGACCATATGGACGTACTGCCCTTTATATTATCGAGCTGTAATTGCATGAAAAAGTAGTTTTTTCCAGACTTTAGAGCCTTTTTGAGGGTCCAAACGGCCTTTTCTGGGGCCAGGACTTACCGCACGTGTGCTGGGGTCTGTGCGCGTATGTAAATTTTTCCAGATCGCTGGAATTAGAAGTCCTGGTAGCCTAGTTTCCCGAGGGCTTTCCAACGCCACTGAAACCGGCTCAATCGGAGCTCGTTCTCATCCGCGTTGATAGTCCCTATCAATTCCCACTCTAGAATGATTATATTCTTCTATTTTTCCACCGTCTCTTCGCTAGTGTGAGACTAACACCCTATCATACCCGCTCATTGGTGGGGCGTCTATGACCTGAATACCATATGGACGTACTGCCCTTTATAATATCGAGCTGTAATTGCACAAAAAAGTAATTTTTTCCAGACTTTAGAGCCTTTTTGAGGGTCCAAACGGCCTTTTCTGGGGCCGAGACATACCGCACGTGTGCTGGGGTGTGTGCCCGTATGTAAATTTTTCCTGATCGCTAGAATTAGAAGTCCTGGTAGCCTAGTTTCCCGAGGGCTTTCCAAGGCCACTGAAACCGGCTCAATCGGAGCTCGTTCTCATCCGCGTTGATAGTCCCTATCAATTCCCTCTCTAGAATGATTATATTCTTCTATTTTTCCACCATCTCTTCGCTAGTGTGAGACTAACACCCTATCGTAGCCGCTCATTGGTGGGGCGTCTACGACCTGACGACCATATGGACGTACTGCCCTTTATAATATCGAGCTGTAATTGCACAAAAAAGTAGTTTTTTCCAGACTTTAGAGCCTTTTTGAGGGTCCAAACGGCCTTTTCTGGGGCCGAGACATACCACACGTGTGCTGGGATGTATGCGCGTATGTAAATTTTTCCAGATCGCTAGAATTAGAAGTCCTGGTAGCCTAGTTTCCCGAGGGCTTTCCAACGCCACTGAAACCGGCTCAATCGGAGCTCGTTCTCATCCGCGTTGATAGTCCCTATCAGTTCCCTCTCTAGAATGATTATATTCTTCTATTTTTCCACCGTCTCTTCGCCAGTGTGAGACTAACACCCTATCGTAGCCGCTCATTGTTGGGGCGTCTATGACCTAAAGACTATATGGACGTACTGCCCTTTATATTATCGAGATGTAATTGCATGAAAAAGTAGTTTTTTCCAGACTTTAGAGCCTTTTTGAGGGTCCAAACGGCCTTTTCTGGGCCGAGACAAACCGCTGGTGTGCTGGGGTGTGTGCGCGTATGTAAATTTTTCCAGATCACTAGAATTAGAAGTCCTGGTAGCCTAGTTTCCCGAGGGCTTTCCAACGCCACTGAAACCGGCTCAATCGGAGCTCGTTCTCATCCGCGTTGATAGTCCCTATCAATTCAGTCTCTAGAATGATTATATTCTTCTATTTTTCCAGCGTCTCTTCGCTAGTGTGAGAGTAACACCCTATCGTAGCCGCTCATTGGTGGGGCGTCTACGACCTGAAGACCATATGGACGTACTTCCCTTTATAATATCGAGCTATAATTGCACAAAAAAGTAGTTTTTTCCAGACTTTAGAGCCTTTTTGAGGGTCCAAACGGCCTTTTCTGGGCCGAGACATACCACACGTGTGCTGGGGTGTATGCGCGTATGTAAATTTTTCCAGATCGCTAGAATTAGAAGTCCTGGTAGCCTAGTTTCCCGAGGGCTTTCCAACGCCACTGAAACCGGCTCAATCGGAGCTCGTTCTCATCCGCGTTGATAGTCCCTATCAGTTCCCTCTCTAGAATGATTATATTCTTCTATTTTTCCACCGTCTCTTCGCCAGTGTGAGACTAACACCCTATCGTAGCCGCTCATTGGTGGGGCGTCTATGACCTGAAGACCATATGGACGTACTGCCCTTTATATTATCGAGCTGTAATTGCATGAAAAAGTAGTTTTTTCCAGACTTTAGAGCCTTTTTGAGGGTCCAAACGGCATTTTCTGGGCCGAGACAAACTGCTGGTGTGCTGGGGTGTGTGCGCGTATGTAAATTTTTCCAGATCGCTAGAATTAGAAGTCCTGGTAGCCTAGTTTCCCGAGGGCTTTCCAACGCCACTGAAACCGGCTCAATCGGAGCTCGTTCTCATCCGCGTTGATAGTCCCTATCAATTCAGTCTCTAGAATGATTATATTCTTCTATTTTACCAGCGTCTCTTCGCTAGTGTGAGACTAACACCCTATCGTAGCCGCTCATTGGTGGGGCGTCTATGACCTGAAGACCATATGGACGTACTGCCCTTTATAATATCGAGCTGTAATTGCATGAAAAAGTAGTTTTTTCCAGACTTTAGAGCCTTTTTGAGGGTCCAAACGGCCTTTTCTGGGGCTGAGACATACCGCACGTGTGCTGGGATGTGTGCGCGTATGTAAATTTTTCCAGATTGCTAGAATTAGAAGTCCTGGTAGCCAAGTTTCCGGAGGGCTTTCCAGCGCCACTGAAACCGGCTCAATCGGAGCTCGTTCTCATCCGCGTTGATAGTCCCTATCAGTTCCCTCTCTAGAATGATTATATTCTTCTATTTTTCCACCGTCTCTTCGCTAGTGTGAGACTAACACCCTATCATAGCCGCTCATTGGTGGGGCGTCTATGACCTGAAGACCATATGGACGTACTGCTATTTATGTTATCGAGCTGTAATTGCATGAAAAAGTAGTTTTTTCCAGACTTTAGAGCCTTTTTGAGGGTCCAAACGGCCTTTTCTAGGGCCAGGACTTACCGCACGTGTGCTGGGGTGTGTGCGCGTATATAAATTTTTCCAGATCGCTCAAATTAGAATCCTGGTAGCCTAGTTTCCCAAGGGCTTTCCAACGCCACTGAAACCGGCTCAATCGGAGCTCGTTCTCATCCGCGTTGATAGTCCCTATCAATTCCCTCTCTAGAATGATTATATTCTTCTATTTTTCCACCGTCTCTTCGCTAGTGTGAGACTAACACCCTATCGTACCCGCTCATTGGTGGGGCGTCTATGACCTGAAGACCATATGGACGTACTGCCCTTTATAATATCGAGCTGTAATTGCACAAAAAAGTAATTTTTTCCAGACTTTAGAGCCTTTTTGAGGGTCCAAACGGCCTTTTCTGGGGCCGAGACATACCGCACGTGTGCTGTGGTGTGTGCCCGTATGTAAATTTTTCCTGATCGCTAGAATTAGAAGTCCTGGTGGCCTAGTTTCCCGAGGGCTTTCCAACGCCACTGAAACCGGCTCAATCGGAGCTCGTTCTCATCCGCGTTGATAGTCCCTATCAGTTCCCTCTCTAGAATGATTATGTTCTTCTATTTTTCCACCGTCTCTTCGCTAGTGTGAGACTAACACCCTATCGTAGCCGCTCATTGGTGGGGCGTCTATGACCTGAAGACCATATGGACGTACTGCCCTTTATATTATCGAGTTGTAATTGCGTGAAAAAGTAGTTTTTTCCAGACTTTAGAGCCTTTTTGAGGGTCCAAACGGCCTTTTCTGGGCCGAGACATACCGCTGGTGTGCTGGGGTGTGTGCGCGTATGTAAATTTTTCCAGATCGCTAGAATTAGAAGTCCTGGTAGCCTAGTTTCCCGAGGGCTTTCCAACGCCACTGAAACCGGCTCAATCGGAGCTCGTTCTCATCCGCGTTGATAGTCCCTATCAATTCAGTCTCTAGAATGATTATATTCTTCTATTTTTCCACCGTCTCTTCGCTAGTGTGAGACTAACACCCTATCGTAGCCGCTCATTAGTGGGGCGTCTACGACCTGAAGACCATATGGACGTACTGCCCTTTATAATATCGAGCTGTAATTGCATGAAAAAGTAGTTTTTTCCAGACTTTAGAGCCTTTTTGAGGGTCCAAACGGCCTTTTCTGGGGCCGAGACATACCACACGTGTGCTGGGATGTATGCGCGTATGTAAATTTTTCCAGATCGCTAGAATTAGAAGTCCTGGTAGCCTAGTTTCCCGAGGGCTTTCCAACGCCACTGAAACCGGCTCAATCGGAGCTCGTTCTCATCCGCGTTGATAGTCCCTATCAGTTCCCTCTCTAGAATGATTATATTCTTCTATTTTTCCACCGTCTCTTCGCCAGTGTGAGACTAACACCCTATCGTAGCCGCTCATTGTTGGGGCGTCTATGACCTAAAGACTATATGGACGTACTGCCCTTTATATTATCGAGATGTAATTGCATGAAAAAGTAGTTTTTTCCAGACTTTAGAGCCTTTTTGAGGGTCCAAACGGCCTTTTCTGGGCCGAGACAAACCGCTGGTGTGCTGGGGTGTGTGCGCGTATGTAAATTTTTCCAGATCACTAGAATTAGAAGTCCTGGTAGCCTAGTTTCCCGAGGGCTTTCCAACGCCACTGAAACCGGCTCAATCGGAGCTCGTTCTCATCCGCGTTGATAGTCCCTATCAATTCAGTCTCTAGAATTATTATATTCTTCTATTTTTCCAGCGTCTCTTCGCTAGTGTGAGAGTAACACCCTATCGTAGCCGCTCATTGGTGGGGCGTCTACGACCTGAAGACCATATGGACGTACTTCCCTTTATAATATCGAGCTATAATTGCACAAAAAAGTAGTTTTTTCCAGACTTTAGAGCCTTTTTGAGGGTCCAAACGGCCTTTTCTGGGCCGAGACATACCACACGTGTGCTGGGGTGTATGCGCGTATGTAAATTTTTCCAGATCGCTAGAATTAGAAGTCCTGGTAGCCTAGTTTCCCGAGGGCTTTCCAACGCCACTGAAACCGGCTCAATCGGAGCTCGTTCTCATCCGCGTTGATAGTCCCTATCAGTTCCCTCTCTAGAATGATTATATTCTTCTATTTTTCCACCGTCTCTTCGCCAGTGTGAGACTAACACCCTATCGTAGCCGCTCATTGGTGGGGCGTCTATGACCTGAAGACCATATGGACGTACTGCCCTTTATATTATCGAGCTGTAATTGCATGAAAAAGTAGTTTTTTCCAGACTTTAGAGCCTTTTTGAGGGTCCAAACGGCATTTTCTGGGCCGAGACAAACTGCTGGTGTGCTGGGGTGTGTGCGCGTATGTAAATTTTTCCAGATCGCTAGAATTAGAAGTCCTGGTAGCCTAGTTTCCCGAGGGCTTTCCAACGCCACTGAAACCGGCTCAATCGGAGCTCGTTCTCATCCGCGTTGATAGTCCCTATCAATTCAGTCTCTAGAATGATTATATTCTTCTATTTTACCAGCGTCTCTTCGCTAGTGTGAGACTAACACCCTATCGTAGCCGCTCATTGGTGGGGCGTCTATGACCTGAAGACCATATGGACGTACTGCCCTTTATAATATCGAGCTGTAATTGCATGAAAAAGTAGTTTTTTCCAGACTTTAGAGCCTTTTTGAGGGTCCAAACGGCCTTTTCTGGTGCTGAGACATACCGCACGTGTGCTGGGATGTGTGCGCGTATGTAAATTTTTCCAGATTGCTAGAATTAGAAGTCCTGGTAGCCAAGTTTCCGGAGGGCTTTCCAGCGCCACTGAAACCGGCTCAATCGGAGCTCGTTCTCATCCGCGTTGATAGTCCCTATCAGTTCCCTCTCTAGAATGATTATATTCTTCTATTTTTCCACCGTCTCTTCGCTAGTGTGAGACTAACACCCTATCATAGCCGCTCATTGGTGGGGCGTCTATGACCTGAAGACCATATGGACGTACTGCTATTTATGTTATCGAGCTGTAATTGCATGAAAAAGTAGTTTTTTCCAGACTTTAGAGCCTTTTTGAGGGTCCAAACGGCCTTTTCTAGGGCCAGGACTTACCGCACGTGTGCTGGGGTGTGTGCGCGTATATAAATTTTTCCAGATCGCTCAAATTAGAATCCTGGTAGCCTAGTTTCCCAAGGGCTTTCCAACGCCACTGAAACCGGCTCAATCGGAGCTCGTTCTCATCCGCGTTGATAGTCCCTATCAATTCCCTCTCTAGAATGATTATATTCTTCTATTTTTCCACCGTCTCTTCGCTAGTGTGAGACTAACACCCTATCGTACCCGCTCATTGGTGGGGCGTCTATGACCTGAAGACCATATGGACGTACTGCCCTTTATAATATCGAGCTGTAATTGCACAAAAAAGTAATTTTTTCCAGACTTTAGAGCCTTTTTGAGGGTCCAAACGGCCTTTTCTGGGGCCGAGACATACCGCACGTGTGCTGTGGTGTGTGCCCGTATGTAAATTTTTCCTGATCGCTAGAATTAGAAGTCCTGGTGGCCTAGTTTCCCGAGGGCTTTCCAACGCCACTGAAACCGGCTCAATCGGAGCTCGTTCTCATCCGCGTTGATAGTCCCTATCAGTTCCCTCTCTAGAATGATTATGTTCTTCTATTTTTCCACCGTCTCTTCGCTAGTGTGAGACTAACACCCTATCGTAGCCGCTCATTGGTGGGGCGTCTATGACCTGAAGACCATATGGACGTACTGCCCTTTATATTATCGAGCTGTAATTGCGTGAAAAAGTAGTTTTTTCCAGACTTTAGAGCCTTTTTGAGGGTCCAAACGGCCTTTTCTGGGCCGAGACATACCGCTGGTGTGCTGGGGTGTGTGCGCGTATGTAAATTTTTCCAGATCGCTAGAATTAGAAGTCCTGGTAGCCTAGTTTCCCGAGGGCTTTCCAACGCCACTGAAACCGGCTCAATCGGAGCTCGTTCTCATCCGCGTTGATAGTCCCTATCAATTCAGTCTCTAGAATGATTATATTCTTCTATTTTTCCACCGTCTCTTCGCTAGTGTGAGACTAACACCCTATCGTAGCCGCTCATTAGTGGGGCGTCTACGACCTGAAGACCATATGGACGTACTGCCCTTTATAATATCGAGCTGTAATTGCATGAAAAAGTAGTTTTTTCCAGACTTTAGAGCCTTTTTGAGGGTCCAAACGGCCTTTTCTGGGGCTGAGACATACCGCACGTGTGCTGGGGTGTGTGCACGTATGTAAATTTTTCCAGATCACTAGAATTAGAAGTCTTGGTAGCCTAGTTTCCGGAGGGCTTTCCAGCGCCACTGAAACCGGCTCAATCGGAGCTCGTTCTCATCCGCGTTGATAGTCCCTATCAGTTCCCTCTCTAGAATGATTATATTCTTCTATTTTTCCACCGTCTCTTTGCTAGTGTGAGACTAACACCCTATCGTACCCGCTCATTGGTGGGGCGTCTATGACCTGAAGACCATATGGACGTACTGCCCTTTATAATATCGAGCTGTAATTGCACAAAAAAGTAATTTTTTCCAGACTTTAGAGCCTTTTTGAGGGTCCAAACGGCCTTTTCTGGGGCCGGGACTTACCGCACGTGCGCTGGGGTGTGTGCGTGTTTATAAATTTTTACAGATCGCTAGAATTAGAAGTCCTGGTAGCCTAGTTTCCCGAGGGCTTTCCAATGCCACTGAAACCGGCTCAATCGGAGCTCGTTCTCATCCGCGTTGATAGTCCCTATCAATTCCCTCTCTAGAATGATTATATTCTTCTATTTTTCCATCGTCTCTTCGCTAGTGTGAGACTAACACCCTAGCGTAGCCGCTCATTTGTGGGGCGTCTATGACCTGAAGACCATATGGACGTACTACCCTTTATATTATCGAGACGTAATTGCATGAAAAAGTAGTTTTTTCCAGATGTTAGAGCCTTTTTGAGGGTCCAAACGGCCTTTTCTGGGGCCAGGACTTACCGCACGTGTGCTGGGGTGTGTGCGCGTATGTAAATTTTCCAGATTGGTCGAATTAGAAGTCCTGGTAGCCTAGTTTCCCGAGGGCTTTCCAACGCCACTGAAACCGGCTCAATCGGAGCTCATTCTCTTCCGCGTTGATAGTCCCTATCAATTCCCTCTCTAGAATGATTATATTCTTCTATTTTTTCACCGTCTCTTCGCTAGTGTGAGACTAACACCCTATCGTACCCGCTCATTGGTGGGGCGTCTATGACCTGAAGACCATATGGACGTACTGCCCTTTATAATATCAAGCTGTAATTGCACAAAAAAGTAATTTTTTCCAGACTTTAGAGCCTTTTTGAGGGTCCAAACGGCCTTTTCTGGGGCCGAGACATACCGCACGTGTGCTGGGGTGTGTGCCCGTATGTAAATTTTTCCTGATCGCTAGAATTAGAAGTCCTGGTAGCCTAGTTTCCCGAGGGCTTTCCAACGCCACTGAAACCGGCTCAATCGGAGCTCCTTCTCATCCGCGTTGATAGTCCCTATCAATTCCCTCTCTAGAATGATTATATTCTTCTATTTTTCCACCGTCTCTTCGCTAGTGTGCGACTATATCGTAGCCGCTCATTGGTGGGGCGTCTATGACCTGAAGACCATATGGACGTACTGCCCTTTATAATATCGAGCTGTAATTGCATGAAAAAGTAGTTTTTTCCAGACTTTAGAGCCTTTTTGAGGGTCCAAACGGCCTTTTCTGGGGTTGAGACATACCGCACGTGTGCTGGGGTGTGTGCGCGTATGTAAATTTTTCCAGATCGCTAGAATTAGAAGTCTTGGTAGCCTAGTTTCCGGAGGGCTTTCCAGCGCCACTGAAACCGGCTCAATCGGAGCTCGTTCTCATCCGCGTTGATAGTCCCTATCAGTTCCCTCTCTAGAATGATTATATTCTTCTATTTTTCCACCGTCTCTTTGCTAGTGTGAGACTAACACCCTATCGTACCCGCTCATTGGTGGGGCGTCTATGACCTGAAGACCATATGGACGTACTGCCCTTTATAATATCGAGCTGTAATTGCACAAAAAAGTAATTTTTTCCAGACTTTAGAGCCTTTTTGAGGGTCCAAACGGCCTTTTCTGGGGCCGGGACTTACCGCACGTGCGCTGGGGTGTGTGCGTGTTTGTAAATTTTTACAGATCGCTAGAATTAGAAGTCCTGGTAGCCTAGTTTCCCGAGGGCTTTCCAATGCCACTGAAACCGGCTCAATCGGAGCCCGTTCTCATCCGCGTTGATAGTCCCTATCAATTCCCTCTCTAGAATGATTATATTCTTCTATTTTTCCATCGTCTCTTCGCTAGTGTGAGACTAACACCCTAGCGTAGCCGCTCATTTGTGGGGCGTCTATGATCTGAAGACCATATGGACGTACTACCCTTTATATTATCGAGATGTAATTGCATGAAAAAGTAGTTTTTTCCAGATGTTAGAGCCTTTTTGAGGGTCCAAACGGCCTTTTCTGGGGCCAGGACTTACCGCACGTGTGCTGGGGTGTGTGCGCGTATGTAAATTTTCCAGATCGGTCGAATTAGAAGTCCTGGTAGCCTAGTTTCCCGAGGGCTTTCCAACGCCACTGAAACCGGCTCAATCGGAGCTCATTCTCTTCCGCGTTGATAGTCCCTATCAATTCCCTCTCTAGAATGATTATATTCTTCTATTTTTTCACCGTCTCTTCGCTAGTGTGAGACTAACACCCTATCGTACCCGCTCATTGGTGGGGCGTCTATGACCTGAAGACCATATGGACGTACTGCCCTTTATAATATCAAGCTGTAATTGCACAAAAAAGTAATTTTTTCCAGACTTTAGAGCCTTTTTGAGGGTCCAAACGGCCTTTTCTGGGGCCGAGACATACCGCACGTGTGCTGGGGTGTGTGCCCGTATGTAAATTTTTCCTGATCGCTAGAATTAGAAGTCCTGGTAGCCTAGTTTCCCGAGGGCTTTCCAACGCCACTGAAACCGGCTCAATCGGAGCTCCTTCTCATCCGCGTTGATAGTCCCTATCAATTCCCTCTCTAGAATGATTATATTCTTCTATTTTTCCACCGTCTCTTCGCTAGTGTGCGACTATATCGTAGCCGCTCATTGGTGGGGCGTCTATGACCTGAAGACCATATGGACGTACTGCCCTTTATAATATCGAGCTGTAATTGCATGAAAAAGTAGTTTTTTCCAGACTTTAGAGCCTTTTTGAGGGTCCAAACGGCCTTTTCTGGGGTTGAGACATACCGCACGTGTGCTGGGGTGTGTGCGCGTATGTAAATTTTTCCAGATCGCTAGAATTAGAAGTCTTGGTAGCCTAGTTTCCGGAGGGCTTTCCAGCGCCACTGAAACCGGCTCAATCGGAGCTTGTTCTCATCCGCGTTGATAGTCCCTATCAGTTCCCTCTCTAGAATGATTATATTCTTCTATTTTTCCACCGTCTCTTTGCTAGTGTGAGACTAACACCCTATCGTACCCGCTCATTGGTGGGGCGTCTATGACCTGAAGACCGTATGGACGTACTGCCCTTTATAATATCGAGCTGTAATTGCACAAAAAAGTAATTTTTTCCAGACTTTAGAGCCTTTTTGAGGGTCCAAACGGCCTTTTCTGGGGCCGGGACTTACCGCACGTGTGCTGGGGTGTGTGCGTGTTTGTACATTTTTACAGATCGCTAGAATTAGAAGTCCTGGTAGCCTAGTTTCCCGAGGGCTTTCCAATGCCACTGAAACCGGCTCAATCGGAGCTCGTTCTCATCCGCGTTGATAGTCCCTATCAATTCCCTCTCTCGAATGATTATATTCTTCTATTTTTCCACCGTCTCTTCGCTAGTGTGAGACTAACACCCTATCGTAGCCGCTCATTTGTGGGGCGTCTATGACCTGAAGACCATATGGACGTACTGCCCTTTATATCATCGAGCTGTAATTGCATGAAAAAGTAGTTTTTTCCAGACTTTAGAGCCTTTTTGAGGGTCCAAACGGCCTTTTCTGGGGCTGAGACATACCGCACGTGTGCTGGGGTGTGTGCGCGTATGTAAATTTTTCCAGATCACTAGAATTAGAAGTCTTGGTAGCCTAGTTTCCGGAGGGCTTTCCAGCGCCACTGAAACCGGCTCAATCGGAGCTCGTTCTCATCCGCGTTGATAGTGCCTATCAGTTCCCTCTCTAGAATGATTATATTCTTCTATTTTTCCACCGTCTCTTTGCTAGTGTGAGACTAACACCCTATCGTACCCGCTCATTGGTGGGGCGTCTATGACCTGAAGACCATATGGACGTACTGCCCTTTATAATATCGAGCTGTAATTGCACAAAAAAGTAATTTTTTCCAGACTTTAGAGCCTTTTTGAGGGTCCAAACGGCCTTTTCTGGGGCCGGGACTTACCGCACATGTGCTGGGGTGTGTGCGTGTTTGTAAATTTTTACAGATCGCTAGAATTAGAAGTCCTGGTAGCCTAGTTTCCCGAGGGCTTTCCAATGCCACTGAAACCGGCTCAATCGGAGCTCGTTCTCATCCGCGTTGATAGTCCCTATCAATTCCCTCTCTAGAATGATTATATTCTTCTATTTTTCCATCCTCTCTTCGCTAGTGTGAGACTAACAACCTAGCGTAGCCGCTCATTTGTGGGGCCTCTATGACCTGAAGACCATATGGACGTACTACCCTTTATATTATCGAGCTGTAATTGCATGAAAAAGTAGTTGTTTCCAGATGTTAGAGCCTTTTTGAGGGTCCAAACGGCCTTTTCTGGGGCCAGGACTTACCGCACGTGTGCTGGGGTGTGTGCGCGTATGTAAATTTTTCCAGATCGGTCGAATTAGAAGTCCTGGTAGCCTAGTTTCCCGAGGGCTTTCCAACGCCACTGAAACCGGCTCAATCGGAGCTCGTTCTCTTCCGCGTTGATAGTCCCTATCAATTCCCTCTCTAGAATGATTATATTCTTCTATTTTTTCACCGTCTCTTCGCTAGTGTGAGACTAACACCCTATCGTACCCGCTCATTGGTGGGGCGTCTATGACCTGAAGACCATATGGACGTACTGCCCTTTATAATATCAAGCTGTAATTGGACAAAAAAGTAATTTTTTCCAGACTTTAGAGCCTTTTTGAGGGTCCAAACGGCCTTTTCTGGGGCCGAGACATACCGCACGTGTGCTGGGGTGTGTGCCCGTATGTAAATTTTTCCTGATCGCTAGAATTAGAAGTCCTGGTAGCCTAGTTTCCCGAGGGCTTTCCAACGCCACTGAAACCGGCTCAATCGGAGCTTCTTCTCATCCGCGTTAATAGTCCCTATCAATTCCCTCTCTAGAATGATTATATTCTTCTATTTTTCCACCGTCTCTTCGTTAGTGTGCGACTATATCGTAGCCGCTCATTGGTGGGGCGTCTATGACCTGAAGACCATATGGACGTACTGCCCTTTATAATATCGAGCTGTAATTGCATGAAAAAGTAGTTTTTTCCAGACTTTAGAGCCTTTTTGAGGGTCCAAACGGCCTTTTCTGGGGCTGAGACATACCGCACGTGTGCTGGGGTGTGTGCGCATATGTAAATTTTTCCAGATCGCTAGAATTAGAAGTCTTGGTAGCCTAGTTTCCGGAGGGCTTTCCATCGCCACCGAAACCGGCTCAATCGGAGCTTGTTCTCATCCGCGTTGATAGTACCAATCAGTTCCCTCTCTAGAATGATTATATTCTTCTATTTTTCCACCGTCTCTTTGCTAGTGTGAGACTAACACCCTATCGTACCCGCTCATTGGTGGGGCGTCTATGACCTGAAGACCATATGGACGTACTGCCCTTTATAATATCGAGCTGTAATTGCACAAAAAAGTATTTTTTTCCAGACTTTAGAGCCTTTTTGGGGGTCCAAACGGCCTTTTCTGGGGCCGGGACTTACCGCACATGTGCTGGGGTGTGTGCGTGTTTGTACATTTTTACAGATCGCTAGAATTAGAAGTCCTGGTAGCCTAGTTTCCCGAGGGCTTTCCAATGCCACTGAAACCGGCTCAATCGGAGCTCGTTCTCATCCGCGTTGATACTCCCTATCAATTCCCTCTCTAGAATGATTATATTCTTCTATTTTTCCACCGTCTCTTCGCTAGTGTGAGACTAACACCCTATCGTAGCCGCTCATTTGTGGGGCGTCTATGACCTGAAGACCATATGGACGTACTGCCCATTATATTATCGAGCTGTAATTGCATGAAAAAGTAGTTTTTTCCAGATTTTAGAGCCTTTTTGAGGGTCCAAACGGCCTTTTCTGGGGCTGAGACATACCGCACGTGTGCTGGGGTGTGTGCACGTATGTAAATTTTTCCAGATCGCTAGAATTAGAAGTCTTGGTAGCCTAGTTTCCGGAGGGCTTTCCAGCGCCACTGAAACCGGCTCAATCGGAGCTTGTTCTCATCCGCGTTGATAGTCCCTATCAGTTCCCTCTCTAGAATGATTATATTCTTCTATTTTTCCACCGTCTCTTTGCTAGTGTGAGACTAACACCCTATCGTACCCGCTCATTGGTGGGGCGTCTATGACCTGAAGACCATATGGACGTACTGCCCTTTATAATATCGAGCTGTAATTGCACAAAAAAGTAATTTTTTCCAGACTTTAGAGCCTTTTTGAGGGTCCAAACGGCCTTTTCTGGGGCCGGGACTTACCGCACGTGTGCTGGGGTGTGTGCGTGTTTGTACATTTTTACAGATCGCTAGAATTAGAAGTCCTGGTAGCCTAGTTTCCCGAGGGCTTTCCAATGCCACTGAAACCGGCTCAATCGGAGCTCGTTCTCATCCGCGTTGATAGTCCCTATCAATTCCCTCTCTCGAATGATTATATTCTTCTATTTTTCCACCGTCTCTTCGCTAGTGTGAGACTAACACCCTATCGTAGCCGCTCATTTGTGGAGCGTCTATGACCTGAAGACCATATGGACGTACTTCCCTTTATATTATCAAGCTGTAATTGCATGAAAAAGTAGTTTTTTCCAGACTTTAGAGCCTTTTTGAGGGTCCAAACGGCCTTTTCTGGGGCTGAGACATACCGCACGTGTGCTGGGGTGTGTGCGCGTATGTAAATTTTTCCAGATCACTAGAATTAGAAGTCTTGGTAGCCTAGTTTCCGGAGGGCTTTCCAGCGCCACTGAAACCGGCTCAATCGGAGCTCCTTCTCATCCGCGTTGATAGTCCCTATCAGTTCCCTCTCTAGAATGATTATATTCTTCTATTTTTCCACCGTCTCTTTGCTAGTGTGAGACTAACACCCTATCGGACCCGCTCATTGGTGGGGCGTCTATGACCTGAAGACCATATGGACGTACTGCCCTTTATAATATCGAGCTGTAATTGCACAAAAAAGTATTTTTTTCCAGACTTTAGACCCTTTTTGAGGGTCCAAACGGCCTTTTCTGGGGCCGGGACTTACCGCACGTGTGCTGGGGTGTGTGCGTGTTTGTAAATTTTTACAGATCGCTAGAATTAGAAGTCCTGGTAGCCTAGTTTCCCGAGGGCTTTCCAATGCCACTGAAACCGGCTCAATCGGAGCTCGTTCTCATCCGCGTTGATACTCCCTATCAATTCCCTCTCTAGAATGATTATATTCTTCTATTTTTCCACCGTCTCTTCGCTAGTGTGAGACTAACACCCTATCGTAGCCGCTCATTTGTGGGGCGTCTATGACCTGAAGACCATATGGACGTACTGCCCTTTATATTATCGAGCTGTAATTGCATGAAAAAGTAGTTTTTTCCAGATTTTAGAGCCTTTTTGAGGGTCCAAACGGCCTTTTCTGGGGCCAGGACTTACCGCACGTGTGCTGGGGTGTGTGCGCATATGTAAATTTTTCCAGATCGGTCGAATTAGAAGTCCTGGTAGCCTAGTTTCCCGAGGGCTTTCCAACGCCACTGAAACCGGCTCAATCGGAGCTCATTCTCTTCCGCGTTGATAGTCCCTATCAATTCCCTCTCTAGAATGATTATATTCTTCTATTTTTCCACCGTCTCTTCGCTAGTGTGAGACTAACACCCTATCGTACCCGCTCATTGGTGGGGCGTCTATGACCTGAAGACCATATGGACGTACTGTCCTTTATAATATCGAGCTGTAATTGCACAAAAAAGTAATTTTTTCTAGACTTTAGAGCCTTTTTGAGGGTCCAAACGGCCTTTTCTGGGGCCGAGACATACCGCACGTGTGCTGGGGTGTGTGCCCGTATGTAAATTTTTCTTGATCGCTAGAATTAGAAGTCCTGGTAGCCTAGTTTCCCGAGGGCTTTCCAACGCCACTGAAACCGGCTCAATCGGAGCTCCTTCTCATCCGCGTTGATAGTCCCAATCAATTCCCTCTCTAGAATGATTATATTCTTCTATTTTTCCACCGTCTCTTCGCTAGTGTGCGACTATATCGTAGCCGCTCATTGGTGGGGCATCTATGACCTGAAGACCATATGGACGTACTGCCCTTTATAATATCGAGCTGTAATTGCATGAAAAAGTAGTTTTTTCCAGACTTTAGAGACTTTTTGAGGGTCCAAACGGCCTTTTCTGGGGCTGAGACATACCGCACGTGTGCTGGGGTGTGTGCGCGTATGTAAATTTTTCCAGATTGCTAGAATTAGAAGTCTTGGTAGCATAGTTTCCGGAGGGCTTTCCAGCGCCACTGAAACCGGCTCAATCTGAGCTCGTTCTCATCCGCGTTGATAGTCCCTATCAGTTCCCTCTCTAGAATGATTATATTCTTCTATTTTTCCACCGTCTCTTTGCTAGTGTGAGACTAACACCCTATCGTAGCCGCTCATTGGTGCGGCGTCTATGACCTGAAGACCATATGGACGTACTGCCCTTTATATTATCGAGCTGTAATTGCATGAAAAAGTAGTTTTTTCCATACTTTAGAGCCTTTTTGAGGGTCCAAACGGCCTTTTCTGGGGCCGGGACTTACCGCACGTGTGCTGGGGTGTGTGCACGTTTGTAAATTTTTACAGATCGCTAGAATTAGAAGTCCTGGTAGCCTAGTTTCCCGAGGGCTTTCCAATGCCACTGAAACCGGCTCAATCGGAGCTCGTTCTCATCCGCGTTGATAGTCCCTATCAATTCCCTCTCTAGAATGATTATATTCTTCTATTTTTCCACCGTCTCTTCGCTAGTGTGAGACTAACACCCTATCGTAGCCGCTCATTTGTGGGGCGTCTATGACCTGAAGACCATATGGACGTACTGCCCTTTATATTATCGAGCTGTAATTGCATGAAAAAGTAGTTTTTTCCAGATTTTAGAGCCTTTTTGAGGGTCCAAACGGCCTTTTCTGGGGCCAGGACTTACCGCATGTGTGCTGGGGTGTGTGCGCGTATGTAAATTTTTCCAGATCGGTCGAATTAGAAGTCCTGGTAGCCTAGTTTCCCGAGGGCTTTCCAACACCACTGAAACCGGCTCAATCGGAGCTCGTTCTCTTCCGCGTTGATAGTCCCTATCAATTCAGTCTCTAGAATGATTATATTCTTCTATTTTTCCACCGTCTCTTCGCTAGTGTGAGACTAACACACTAACGTAGCCACTCATTGGTGGGGCATCTATGACCTGAAGACCATATGGACGTACTGCCCTTTATATTATTGAGCTGTAATTGCGTGAAAAAGTAGTTTTTTCCAGACTTTAGAGCCTTTTTGAGGGTCCAAACGGCCTTTTTTGGGCCGAGACATACCGCTGGTGTGCTGGGGTGTGTGCGCGTATGTAAATTTTTCCAGATCGCTAGAATTAGAAGTCCTGGTAGCCTAGTTTCCCGAGGGCTTTCCAACGCCACTGAAACCGGCTCAATCGGAGCTCGTTCTCTTCCGCGTTGATAGTCCCTATCAATTCAGTCTCTAGAATGATTATATTCTTCTATTTTTCCACTGTCTCTTCGCTAGTGTGAGACTAACACCCTATCGTAGCCACTCATTGGTGGGGCGTCTATGACCTGAAGACCATATGGACGTACTGCCCTTTATATTATCGAGCTGTCTTGCGTGAAAAAGTAGTTTTTTCCAGACTTTAGAGCCTTTTTGAGGGTCCAAACGGCCTTTTCTGGGCCGAGACATACCGCTGGTGTGCTGGGGTGTGTGCGCGTATGTAAATTTTTCCAGATCGCTAGAATTAGAAGTCCTGGTAGCCTAGTTTCCCGAGGGCTTTCCAACGCCACTGAAACCGGCTCAATCGGAGCTCGTTCTCATCCGCGTTGATAGTCCCAATCAATTCAGTCTCTAGAATGATTATATTCTTCTATTTTTCCACCGTCTCTTCGCTAGTGTGAGACTAACACCCTATCGTAGCCGCTCATTGGTGGGGCGTCTACGACCTGAAGACCATATGGACGTACTGCCCTTTATAATATCGAGCTGTAATTGCATGAAAAAGTAGTTTTTTCCAGACTTTAGAGCCTTTTTGAGGGTCCAATCGGCCTTTTCTGGGGCTGAGACCTACCGCACGTGTGCTGGGGTGTGTGCGCGTATGTAAATTTTTCCAGATCGCTAGAATTAGAAGTCTTGGTAGCCTAGTTTCCGGAGGGCTTTCCAGCGCCACTGAAACCGGCTCAATCGGAGCTCGTTCTCATCCGCGTTGATAGTCCCTATCAGTTCCCTCTCTAGAATGATTATATTCTTCTATTTTTCCACCGTCTCTTTGCTAGTGTGAGACTAACACCCTATCGTACCCACTCGTTGGTGGGGCGTCTATGACCTGAAGACCATATGGACGTACTGCCCTTTATAATATCGAGCTGTAATTGCACAAAAAAGTAATTTTTTCCAGACTTTAGAGCCTTTTTGAGGGTCCAAACGGCCTTTTCTGGGGCCGGGACTTACCGCACGTGTGCTGGGGTGTGTGCGTGTTTGTAAATTTTTACAGATCGCTAGAATTAGAAGTCCTGGTAGCCTAGTTTCCCGAGGGCTTTCCAATGCCACTGAAACCGGCTCAATCGGAGCTCGTTCTCATCCGCGTTGATAGTCCCTATCAGTTCCCTCTCTAGAATGATTATATTCTTCTATTTTTCCACCGTCTCTTCGCTAGTGTGAGACTAACACCCTATCGTAGCTGCTCATTTGTGGGGCGTCTATGACCTGAAGACCATATGGACGTACTGCCATTTATATTATCGAGCTGTAATTGCATGAAAAAGTAGTTTTTTCCAGATTTTAGAGCCTTTTTGAGGGTCCAAACGGCCTTTTCTGGGGCCAGGACTTACCGCACGTGTGCTGGGGTGTGTGCGCGTATGTAAATTTTTCCAGATCGGTCGAATTAGAAGTCCTGGTAGCCTAGTTTCCCGAGGGCTTTCCAACGCCACTGAAACCAGCTCAATCGGAGCTCGTTCTCTTCCGCGTTGATAGTCCCTATCAATTCCCTCTCTAGAATGATTATATTCTTCTATTTTTCCACCGTCTCTTCGCTAGTGTGAGACTAACACCCTATCGTACCCGCTCATTGGTGGGGCGTCTATGACCTGAAGACCATATGGACGTACTGCCTTTATAATATCGAGCTGTAATTGCACAAAAAAGTAATTTTTTCCAGACTTTAGAGCCTTTTTGAGGGTCCAAACGGCCTTTTCTGGGGCCGAGACATACCGCACGTGTGCTGGGGTGTGTGCCCGTATGTAAATTTTTCCTGATCGCTAGAATTAGAAGTCCTGGTAGCCTAGTTTCCCGAGGGCTTTCCAACGCCACTGAAACCGGCTCAATCGGAGCTCCTTCTCATCCGCGTTGATAGTCCCTATCAATTCCCTCTCTAGAATGATTATATTCTTCTATTTTTCCACCGTCTCTTCGCTAGTGTGCGACTATATCGTAGCCGCTCATTGGTGGGGCGTCTATTACCTGAAGACCATATGGACGTACTGCCCTTTATAATATCGAGCTGTAATTGCATGAAAAACTAGTTTTTTCCAGACTGTAGAGACTTTTTGAGGGTCCAAACGGCCTTTTCTGTGGCCAGGAGTTACCGCATGTGTGCTGGGGTGTGTGCGCATATGTAAATTTTTCCAGATCGCTAGAATTAGAAATCCTGGTAGCTTAGTTTCCCGAGGGCTTTCCAACGCCACTGAAACCGACTCAATCGGAGCTCGTTCTCATCCGCGTTGATAGTCCCTATCAATTCCCTCTCTTGAATGATTATATTCTTCTATTTTTCCACCGTCTCTTCGCTAGTGTGAGACTAACACCCTATCATAGCCCCTCATTGGTGGGGCGTCTATGACCTGAAGACCATATGGACGTACTGCCCTTTATATTATCGAGCTGTAATTGCGTGAAAAAGTAGTTTTTTCCAGACTTTAGAGCCTTTTTGAGGGTCCAAACGGCCTATTCTGGGGCCAGGACTTACCGCACATGTGCTGGGGTGTGTGCGCGTATGTAAATTTTTCTAGATCGCTAGAATTAGAAGTCCTGGTAGCCTAGTTTCCCGAGGGCTTTCCAACGCCACTGAAACCGGCTCAATCAGAGCTCGTTCTCATCCGCGTTGATAGTCCCTATCAATTCCCTCTCTCGAATGATTATATTCTTCTATTTTTCCACCGTTTCTTCGCTAGTGTGAGACTAACACCCTATTGTAGCCGCTCATTGGTGGGGCGTCTACGACCTGAAGACCATATGGACGTACTGCCCTTTATAATATCGAGCTGTAATTGCATGAAAAAGTAGTTTTTTCCAGACTTTAGAGCCTTTTTTAGGGTCCAAATGGCCTTTTCTGGGGCCGAGACATACCGCATGTGTGCTGGGGTGTGTGCGCGTATGTAAATTTTTCCAGATCGCTAGAATTAGAAGTCCTGGTAGCCTTGTTTCCCGAGGGCTTTCCAACGCCACTGAAACCGGCTCAATCGGAGCGCGTTCTCATCCGCGTTGATAGTCCCTATCAATTCCCTCTCTAGAATGAATATATTCTTCTATTTTTCCACCGTCTCTTCGCTAGTGTGAGACTAACACCCTATCATAGCCGCTCATTAGTGGGGCGTCTATGACCTGAAGACCATATGGACGTACTGCCCTTTATAATATCGAGCTGTAATTGCATGAAAAAGTAGTCTTTTCCAGACTTTAGAACCTTTTTAGGGTCCAAACGGCCTTTTCTGGGGCCGAGACATACCGCATGTGTGCTGGGGTGTGTGCGCGTATGTAAATTTTTCCAGATCGCTAGAATTAGAAGTCCTGGTAGCCTTGTTTCCCGAGGGCTTTCCAACGCCACTGAAACCGGCTCAATCGGACCGTGTTCTCATCCGCGTTGATAGTCCCTATCAATTCCCTCTCTAGAATGATTATATTCTTCTATTTTTCCACCGTCTCTTCGCTAGTGTGAGACTAACACCCTATCATAGCCGCTCATTGGTGGGGCGTCTATGACCTGAAGACCATATGGACGTACAGCCCTTTATAATATCGAGCTGTAATTGCATGAAAAAGTAGTCTTTTCCAGACTTTAGAGCCTTTTTGAGGGTCCAAACGGCCTTTTCTGGGGCCAGGACTTACCGCACGTGTGCTGGGGTGTGTGCGCATATGTAAATTTTTCCAGATCACTAGAATTAGAAGTCCTGGTAGCCTAGTTTCCCGAGGGCTTTCCAACGCCACTGAAACCGGCTCAATCTGAGCTCGTTCTCATCCGCGTTGATAGTCCCTATCAATTCCCTCTCTAGAATGATTATATTCTTCTATTTTTCCACCGTCTCTTCGCTAGTGTGAGACTAACACCCTATCATAGCCGCTCATTGGTGGGGCGTCTATGACCTGAAGACCATATGGACGTACTGCCCTTTATATTATCGAGCTGTAATTGCGTGAAAAAGTAGTTTTTTGCAGACTTTAGAGCCTTTTTGAGGTTCCAAACGGCCTTTTCTGGGCCGAGACATACCGCTGGTGTGCTGGGGTGTGTGCGCGTATGTAAATTTTTCCTGATCGCTAGAATTAGAAGTCCTGGTAGCCTAGTGTCCCGAGGGCTTTCCAACGCCACTGAAACCGGCTCAATCGGAGCGCGTTCTCATCCGCGTTGATAGTCCCTATCAATTCCCTCTCTAGAATGAATATATTCTTCTATTTTTCCACCGTCTCTTCGCTAGTGTGAGACTAACACCCTATCATAGCCGCTCATTAGTGGGGCGTCTATGACCTGAAGACCATATGGACGTACTGCCCTTTATAATATCGAGCTGTAATTGCATGAAAAAGTAGTCTTTTCCAGACTTTAGAGCCTTTTTAGGGTCCAAACGGCCTTTTCTGGGGCCGAGACATACCGCATGTGTGCTGGGGTGTGTGCGCGTATGTAAATTTTTCCAGATCGCTAGAATTAGAAGTACTGGTAGCATAGTTTCCCGAGGGCTTTCCAACGCCACTGAAACCGGCTCAATCGGAGCTCGTTCTCATCCGCGTTGATAGTCCCTATCAATTCCCTCTCTAGAATGATTATATTCTTCTATTTTTCCACCGTCTCTTCGCTAGTGTGAGACTAACACCCTATCATAGCCGCTCATTGGTGGGGCGTCTATGACCTGAAGACCATATGGACGTACAGCCCTTTATAATATCGAGCTGTAATTGCATGAAAAAGTAGTCTTTTCCAGACTTTAGAGCCTTTTTGAGGGTCCAAACGGCCTTTTCTGGGGCCAGGACTTACCGCACGTGTGCTGGGGTGTGTGCGCATATGTAAATTTTTCCAGATCACTAGAATTAGAAGTCCTGGTAGCCTAGTTTCCCGAGGGCTTTCCAACGCCACTGAAACCGGCTCAATCTGAGCTCGTTCTCATCCGCGTTGATAGTCCCTATCAATTCCCTCTCTAGAATGATTATATTCTTCTATTTTTCCACCGTCTCTTCGCTAGTGTGAGACTAACACCCTATCATAGCCGCTCATTGGTGGGGCGTCTATGACCTGAAGACCATATGGACGTACTGCCCTTTATATTATCGAGCTGTAATTGCGTGAAAAAGTAGTTTTTTCCAGACTTTAGAGCCTGTTTGAGGTTCCAAACGGCCTTTTCTGGGCCGAGACATACCGCTGGTGTGCTGGGGTGTGTGCGCGTATGTAAATTTTTCCTGATCGCTAGAATTAGAAGTCCTGGTAGCCTAGTGTCCCGAGGGCTTTCCAACGCCACTGAAACCGGCTCAATCGGAGCTCGTTCTCATCCGCGTTGATAGTCCCTATCAATTCCCTCTCTTGAATGATTATATTCTTCTATTTTTCCACCGTCTCTTCGCTAGTGTGAGACTAACACCCTATCATAGCCCCTCATTGGTGGGGCGTCTATGACCTGAAGACCATATGGACGTACTGCCCTTTATATTATCGAGCTGTAATTGCGTGAAAAAGTAGTTTTTTCCAGACTTTAGAGCCTTTTTGAGGGTCCAAACGGCCTATTCTGGGGCCAGGACTTACCGCACATGTGCTGGGGTGTGTGCGCGTATGTAAATTTTTCTAGATCGCTAGAATTAGAAGTCCTGGTAGCCTAGTTTCCCGAGGGCTTTCCAACGCCACTGAAACCGGCTCAATCAGAGCTCGTTCTCATCCGCGTTGATAGTCCCTATCAATTCCCTCTCTAGAATGATTATATTCTTCTATTTTTCCACCGTTTCTTCGCTAGTGTGAGACTAACACCCTATTGTAGCCGCTCATTGGTGGGGCGTCTACGACCTGAAGACCATATGGACGTACTGCCCTTTATAATATCGAGCTGTAATTGCATGAAAAAGTAGTTTTTTCCAGACTTTAGAGCCTTTTTTAGGGTCCAAATGGCCTTTTCTGGGGCCGAGACATACCGCATGTGTGCTGGGGTGTGTGCGCGTATGTAAATTTTTCCAGATCGCTAGAATTAGAAGTCCTGGTAGCCTTGTTTCCCGAGGGCTTTCCAACGCCACTGAAACCGGCTCAATCGGAGCGCGTTCTCATCCGCGTTGATAGTCCCTATCAATTCCCTCTCTAGAATGAATATATTCTTCTATTTTTCCACCGTCTCTTCGCTAGTGTGAGACTAACACCCTATCATAGCCGCTCATTGGTGGGGCGTCTATGACCTGAAGACCATATGGACGTACTGCCCTTTATAATATCGAGCTGTAATTGCATGAAAAAGTAGTCTTTTCCAGACTTTAGAGCCTTTTTAGGGTCCAAACGGCCTTTTCTGGGGCCGAGACATACCACATGTGTGCTGGGGTGTGTGCGCGTATGTAAATTTTTCCAGATCGCTAGAATTAGAAGTCCTGGTAGCCTTGTTTCCCGAGGGCTTTCCAACGCCACTGAAACCGGCTCAATCGGAGCGCGTTCTCATCCGCGTTGATAGTCCCTATCAATTCCCTCTCTAGAATGATTATATTCTTCTATTTTTCCACCGTCTCTTCGCTAGTGTGAGACTAACACCCTATCATAGCCGCTCATTGGTGGGGCGTCTATGACCTGAAGACCATATGGACGTACAGCCCTTTATAATATCGAGCTGTAATTGCATGAAAAAGTAGTCTTTTCCAGACTTTAGAGCCTTTTTGAGGGTCCAAACGGCCTTTTCTGGGGCCAGGACTTACCGCACGTGTGCTGGGGTGTGTGCGCATATGTAAATTTTTCCAGATCACTAGAATTAGAAGTCCTGGTAGCCTAGTTTCCCGAGGGCTTTCCAACGCCACTGAAACCGGCTCAATCAGAGCTCGTTCTCATCCGCGTTGATAGTCCCTATCAATTCCCTCTCTAGAATGATTATATTCTTCTATTTTTCCACCGTCTCTTCGCTAGTGTGAGACTAACACCCTATCATAGCCGCTCATTGGTGGGGCGTCTATGACCGGAAGACCATATGGACGTACTGCCCTTTATATTATCGAGCTGTAATTGCGTGAAAAAGTAGTTTTTTCCAGACTTTAGAGCCTTTTTGAGGTTCCAAACGGCCTTTTCTGGGCCGAGACATACCGCTGGTGTGCTGGGGTGTGTGCGCGTATGTAAATTTTTCCTGATCGCTAGAATTAGAAGTCCTGGTAGCCTAGTTTCCCGAGGGCTTTCCAACGCCACTGAAACCGGCTCAATCGGAGCTTGTTCTCATCCGCGTTGATAGTCCCTATCAATTCAGTCTCCAGAATGATTATATTCTTCTATTTTTCCACCGTCTCTTCGCTAGTGTGAGACTAACACCCTATCGTAGCCACTCATTGGTGGGGTGTCTACGACCTGAAGACCATATGGACGTACTGCCCTTTATAATATCGAGCTGTAATTGCATGAAAAAGTAGTTTTTTCCAGACTTTAGAGCCTTTTTGAGGGTCCAAACGGCCTTTTCTGGGGCTGAGACATACCGCACGTGTGCCGGGGTGTGTGCGCGTATGTAAATTTTTCCAGATCGCTAGAATTAGAAGTCTTGGTAGCCTAGTTTCCGGAGGGCTTTCCAGCGCCACTGAAACCGGCTCAATCGGAGCTCGTTCTCATCCGCGTTGATAGTCCCTATCAGTTCCCTCTCTAGAATGATTATATTCTTCTATTTTTCCACCGTCTCTTTGCTAGTGTGAGACTAACACCCTATCGTACCCGCTCATTGGTGGGGCGTCTATGACCTGAAGACAATATGGACGTACTGCCCTTTATAATATCGAGTTGTAATTGCACAAAAAAGTAATTTTTTCCAGACTTTAGAGCCTTTTTGAGGGTCCAAACGGCCTTTTCTGGGGCCGGGACTTACCGCACGTGTGCTGGGGTGTGTGCGTGTTTGTAACTTTTTACAGATCGTTAGAATTAGAAGTCCTGGTAGCCTAGTTTCCCGAGGGCTTTCCAATACCACTGAAACCGGCTCAATCGGAGCTCGTTCTCATCCGCGTTGATAGTCCCTATCAATTCCCTCTCTAGAATGATTATATTCTTCTATTTTTCCACCGTCTCTTCGCTAGTGTGAGACTAACACCCTATCGTAGCTGCTCATTTGTGGGGCGTCTATGACCTGAAGACCATATGGACGTACTGCCCTTTATATTATCGAGCTGTAATTGCATGAAAAAGTAGTTTTTTCCAGATTTTAGAGCCTTTTTGAGGGTCCAAACGGCCTTTTCTGGGGCCAGGACTTACCGCACGTGTGCTGGGGTGTGTGCGCGTATGTAAATTTTTCCAGATCGGTCGAATTAGAAGTCCTGGTAGCCTAGTTTCCCGAGGGCTTTCCAACGCCACTGAAACCGGCTCAATCGGAGCTCGTTCTCATCCGCGTTGATAGTCCCTATCAATTCCCTCTCTAGAATGATTATATTCTTCTATTTTTCCACCGTCTCTTCGCGAGTGTGAGACTAACACCCTATCGTACCCGCTCATTGGTGGGGCGTCTATGACCTGAAGACCATATGGACGTACTGCCCTTTATATTATCGAGCTGTAATTGCATGAAAAAGTAGTTTTTTCCAGACTTTAGAGCCTTTTTGAGGGTCCAAACGGCCTTTTCTGGAGCCAGGACTTACCGCACGTGTGCTTGGGTGTGTGCGCGTATGTAAATTTTTCCAGATCGCTAGAATTAGAAGTCCTGGTAGCCTAGTTTCCCGAGGGCTATCCAACGCCCCTGAAACCGGCTCAATCGGAGCTCGTTCTCATCCGCGTTGATAGTCCCTATCAATTCCCTCTCTAGAATGATTATATTCTTCTATTTTTCCACCGTCTCTTCGCTAGTGTGAGACTAACACCCTATCGTACCCGCTCATTGGTGGGGCGTCTATGACCTAAAGACCATATGGACGTACTGCCCTTTATAATATCGAGCTGTAATTGCTTGAAAAAGTAGTTTTTTCCAGACTTTAGAGCCTTTTTGTGGGTCCAGACGGCCTTTTCTGGGGCCGGGACTTACCGCACGTGTGCTGGGGTGTGTGCGCGTATGTAAATTTTTCCAGATCGCTAGAATCAGAAGTCCTGGTAGCCTAGTTTCCCGAGGGCTTTCCAATGCCACTGAAACCGGCTCAATCGGAGCTCGTTCTCATCCGCGTTGATAGTCCCTATCAATTCCCTCTCTAGAATGATTATATTCTTCTATTTTTCCACCGTCTCTTCGCTAGTGTGAGACTAACACCCTACCGTACCCGCTCATTGGTGGGGCGTCTATGACCTGAAGACCATATGGACGTACTGCCCTTTATAATATTGAGCTGTAATTGCATGAAAAAGTAGTCTTTTCCAGACTTTAGAGCCTTTTTGATGGTCCAAACGGCCTTTTCTGGGGCCGAGACATACCGCACGTGTGCTGGGGTGTGTGCGCGTATGTAAATTTTTCCAGATCACTAGAATTAAAAGTCCTGGTAGCCTAGTTTCCCAAGGGCTTTCCAACGCCACTGAAACCGGCTCAATCAGAGCTCGTTCTCATCCGCGTTGATAGTCCCTATCAATTCCCTCTCTAGAATGATTATATTCTTCTATTTTTCCACCGTCTCTTTGCTAGTGTGAGACTAACACCCTATCGTACCCGCTCATTGGTGGGGCGTCTATGACCTGAAGACCATATGGACGTACTGCCCTTTATAATATCGAGCTGTAATTGCACAAAAAAGTATTTTTTTCAGACTTTAGAGCCTTTTTGAGGGTCCAAACGGCCTTTTTTGGGGCCGGGACTTACCGCACGTGTGCTGGGGTGTGTGCGCGTATGTAAATTTTTCCAGATCGCTAGAATCAGAAGTCCTGGTAGCCTAGTTTCCCGAGGGCTTTGCAACGCCACTGAAACCGGCTCAATCGGAGCTCGTTCTCATCCGCGTTGATAGTCGCTATCAATTCACTCTCTAGAATGATTATATTCTTTTATTTTTCCACAGTCTCTTCGCTAGTGTGCGACTAACACCCTACTGTAGCCGCTCATTGGTGGGGCGTCTATGACCTAAAGACCATATGGACGTACTGCCCTTTATAATATCGAGCTGTAATTGCTTGAAAAAATAGTTTTTTCCAGACTTTAGAGCCTTTTTGAGGGTCCAGACGGCCTTTTCTGGGGCCAGGACTTACCGCACATGTGCTGGGGTGTGTGCGCGTTTGTAAATTTTTCCAGATTGCTAGAATTAGAAGTCCTGGTAGCCTAGTTTCCCGAGGGCTTTCCAACGCCACTGAAACCGGCTCAATCAGAGCTCGTTCTCATCTGCGTTGATAGTCCCTATCCATTCCCACTCTAGAATGATTATATTCTTCTATTTTTCCACCGTCTCTTCGCTAGTGTGAGACTAACACCCTATCGTGCCCGCTCATTGGTTGGGCGTCTATGACTTGAAGACCATATGGACGTACTGCCCTTTATAATATCGAGCTGTAATTGCTTGAAAAGTAGTTTTTTCCCGACTTTAGAGCCTTTTTGAGGGTCCAGACGGCCTTTTTTGGGGCCGGGACTTACCGCACGTGTGCTGGGGTGTGTGCGCGTATGTAAATTTTTCCAGATCGCTAGAATCAGAAGTCCTGGTAGCCTAGTTTCCCGAGGGCTTTCCAACGCCACTGAACCCGGCTCAATCGGAGCTCGTTCTCATCCGCGTTGATAGTCCCTATCAATTCCCTCTCTAGAATGATTATATTCTTCTATTTTTCCACCGTCTCTTCGCTAGTGTGCGACTAACACCCTATCGTAGCCGCTCATTGGTGGGGCGTCTATGACCTGAAGACCATATGGACGTACTGCCATTTATAATATCGAGCTGTAATTGCATGAAAAAGTAGTTTTTTCCAGACTTTAGAGCCTTTTTGAGGGTCCAAACGGCCTTTTCTGGGGCCAGGACTTACCGCACATGTGCTGGGGTGTGTGCGCGTATGCAAATTTTTCCAGATCGCTAGAATTAGAAGTCCTGGTAGCCTAGTTTCCCGAGGGCTTTCCAACGCCACTGAAACCGGCTCAATCGGAGCTCGTTCTCATCCGCGTTGATAGTCCCTATCAATTCCCACTCTAGAATGATTATATTCTTCTATTTTTCCACCGTCTCTTCGCTAGTGTGAGACTAACACCCTATCATAGCCGCTCATTGGTGGGGCGTCTATGACCTGAAGACCATATGGACGTACTGCCCTTTATATTATCGAGCTGTAATTGCATGAAAAAGTAGTTTTTTCCAGACTTTAGAGCCTTTTTGAGGGTCCAAACGGCCTTTTCTGGAGCCAGGACATACCACACGTGTGCTGGGGTGTGTGCGCATATGTAAATTTTTCCAGATAGCTAGAATTAGAAGTCCTGGTAGCCTAGTTTCCCGAGGGCTTTCCAACACCACTGAAACCGGCTCAATCGGAGCTCGTTCTCATCCGCGTTGATAGTCCCTATCAATTCCCCTCTCTAGAATGATTATATTCTTTTATTTTTCCACCGTCTCTTCGCTAGTGTGAGACTAACACCCTATCGTACCCGCTCATTGGTGGGGCGCCTATGACCTGAAGACCATATGGACGTACTGCCCTTTATATTATCGAGCTGTAATTGCATGAAAAAGTAGTTTTTTCCAGACTTGAGAGCCTTTTTGAGGGTCCAACGGCCTTTTCTGGAGCCAGGACTTACCGCACATGTGCTGGGGTGTGTGCGCGTATGTAAATTTTTCCATATCGCTAGAATTATAAGTCTTGGTAGCCTAGTTTCCCAAGGGCTTTCCAACGCCACTGAAACCGGCTCAATCAGAGCTCGTTCTCATCCGCGTTGATAGTCCCTATCAATTCCCTCTCTAAAATGATTATATTCGTCTATTTTTCCACCGTCTCTTCGCTAGTGTGAGACTAACACCCTAGCGTACCCGCTCATTAGTGGGGCGTCTATGACCTGAAGACCATATGGACGTACTGCCCTTTATAATATCGAGATGTAATTGCATGAAAAAGTAGTTTTTTCCAGACTTTAGAGCCTTTTTGAGGGTCCAAACGGCCTTTTCTGGGGCCGAGACATACCGCACGTGTGCTGGGGTGTGTGCGCGTATGTAAATTTTTCCAGATTGCTAGAATTAGAAGTCCTGGTAACCTAGTTTCCCGAGGGCTTTCCAACGCCACTGAAACTGGCTCAATCAGAGCTTGTTCTCATCCGCGTTGATAGTCCCTATCAATTCCCTCTCTAGAATGATTATATTCTTCTATTTTTCCACCGTCTCTTCGCTAGTGTGCGACTAACACCCTATCGTAGCCACTCATTCGTGGGGCGTCTATGACCTGAAGACCATATGGACGTACTGCCCTTTATAATATCGAGCTGTAATCGCATGAAAAAGTAGTTTTTTCCAGACTTTAGAGCCTTTTTGAGGGTCCAAACGACCTTTTCTGGGGCCAGGACTTACCGCACGTGTGCTGGGGTGTGTGCGCGTATGTAAATTTTTCCAGATCGCTTGAATTAGAAGTCCTGGTAGCCTAGTTTCCCGAGGGCTTTCCAACGCCACTGAAACCGGCTCAATCGGAGCTCGTTCTCATCCGCGTTGATAGTCCCTATCAATTCCCTCTCTAGAATGATTATATTCTTCTATTTTTCCACCGTCTCTTCGCTAGTGTGAGACTAACACCCTATCGTACCCGCTCATTGGTGGGGCGTCTATGACCTGAAGACCATATGGACGTACTGCCCTTTAAAATATCGAGCTGTAATTGCTTGAAAAAGTAGTTTTTTTCCAGATTTTAGAGCCTTTTTGAGGGTCCAAACGGCCTTTTCTGGAGCCAGGACTTACTGCACGTGTGGTGGGGTGTGTGCGCGTATCTAAATTTTTCCAGATCGCTAGAATTAGAAGTCCTGGTAGCCTAGTTTCCCGAGGGCTTTCCAACGCCACTGAAACCGGCTCAATCGGAGCTCGTTCTCATCCGCGTTGATAGTCCCTATCAATTCTCTCTCTAGAATGATTATATTCTTCTATTTTTCCACCGTCTCTTCACTAGTGTGAGACTAACACGCTACCGTACCCGCTCATTGGTGGGGCGTCTATGACCTGAAGACCATATGGACGTACTGCCCTTTATAATATCGAGCTGTAATTGCACAAAAAAGTAGTTTTTTCCAGACTTTAGAGCCTTTTTGAGGGTCCAGACGGCCTTTTTTGGGGCCGGGACTTAACGCACGTGTGCTGGGGTGTGTGCGCGTATGTTAATTTTTCCAGATCGCTAGAATCAGAAGTCCTGGTAGCCTAGTTTCCCGAGGGCTTTCCAACGCCACTGAAACCGGCTCAATCGGAGCTCGTTCTCATCCGCGTTGATAGTCCCTATCAATTCCCTCTCTAGAATGATTATATTCTTCTATTTTTCCACCATCTCTTCGCTAGTGTGCGACTAACACCCTATCGTAGCCGCTCATTGGTGGGGCGTCTATGACCTGAAGACCATATGGATGTACTGCCCTTTATAATATCGAGCTGTAATTGCATGAAAAAGTAGTTTTTTCCAGACTTTAGAGCCTTTTTGAGGGTCCAAACGGCCTTTTCTGGGGCCAGGACTTACCGCACATGTGCTGGGGTGTGTGCGCGTATGTAAATTTTTCCAGATCGCTAGAATTAGAAGTCCTGGTAGCCTAGTTTCTCGAGGGCTTTCCAACGCCACTGAAACCGCCTCAATCGGAGCTCGTTCTCATCCGCGTTGATAGTCCCTATCAGTTCCCTCTCTAGAATGATTATATTCTTCTATTTTTCCACCGTCTCTTTGCTAGTGTGAGACTAACAGCCTATCGTACCCTTTCATTGGTGGGGCGTCTATGACCTGAAGACCATATGGACGTACTGCCCTTTATAATATCGAGCTGTAATTGCTTGAAAAAGTAGTTTTTTCCTGACTTTAGAGCCTTTTTGAGGGTCCAGACGGCCTTTTCTGCGGCCGGGACTTACCACACTTGTGCTGGGGTGTGTGCGCATATGTAAATTTTTCCAGATCGCTAGAATCAGAAGTCCTGGTAGCCTAGTTTCCCGAGGGCTTTCCAACGCCACTGAAACCGGCTCAATGGGAGCTCGTTCTCATCCGCGTTGATAGTCCCTATCAATTCCCACTCTAAAATGATTATATTCTTCTATTTTTCCAGCGTCTCTTCGCTAGTGTGCGACTAACACCCTATCATAGCCGGTCATTGGTGGGGCGTCTATGACCTGAATACCATATGGACGTACTGCCCTTTATAATATCGAGCTGTAATTGCATGAAAAAGTAGTTTTTTCTAGACTTTAGAGCTTTTTGAGGGTCCAAACGGCCTTTTCTGGGGCCGGGACTTACCGCACATGTGCTGGGGTGTGTGCGCGTATGTAAATTTTTCCAGATCGCTAGAATTAGAGGTCCTGGAAGCCTAGTTTCCCGAGGGCTTTCCAACGCCACTGAAACCGGCTCAATCGGAGCTCGTTCTCATCCGCGTTGATAGTCCCTATCAATTCCCTCTCTAGAATGATTATATTCTTCTATTTTTCCACCGTCTCTTCGCTAGTGTGAGACTAATACCCTACCGTACCCGCTCATTGGTGGGGCGTCTATGACCTGAAGACCATATGGACGTACTGCCCTTTATAATATCGAGCTGTAATTGCACAAAAAAGTAGTTTTTTCCAGACTTTAGAGCCTTTTTGAGGGTCCAAACAGCCTTTTCTGGGGCCGGGACTTACCGCACGTGTGCTGGGGTGTGTGCGCGTATGTAAATTTTTCCAGATCGCTAGAATCAGAAGTCCTGGTAGCCTAGTTTCCCGAGGGCTTTCCAACGCCACTGAAACCGGCTCAATCGGAGCTCGTTCTCATCCGCGTTGATAGTCCCTATCAATTCCCTCTCTAGAATGATTATATTCTTCTATTTTTCCACCGTCTCTTCGCTAGTGTGAGACTAACACCCTATCGTACCCGCTCATTGGTGGGGCGTCTATGACCTGAAGACCATATGGACGTACTGCCCTTTAAAATATCGAGCTGTAATTGCTTGAAAAAGTAGTTTTTTTCCAGATTTTAGAGCCTTTTTGAGGGTCCAGACGGCCTTTTCTGGGGCCGGGACTTACCGCACATGTGCTGGGGCGTGTGCACGTATGTAAATTTTTCCAGATCGCTCGAATCAGAAGTCCTGGTAGCCTAGTTTCCCGAGGGCTTTCCAACGCCACTGAAACCGGCTCAATCGGAGCTCGTTCTCATCCGCGTTGATAGTCCCTATCAATTCTCTCTCTAGAATGATTATATTCTTCTATTTTTCCACTGTCTCTTCGCTAGTGTGAGACTAACACGCTACCGTACCCTCTCATTGGTGGGGCGTCTATGACATGAAGACCATATGGACGTACTGCCCTTTATAATATCGAGCTGGAATTGCTTGAAAAAGTAGTTTTTTCCAGACTTTAGAGCCTTTTTTAGGGTCCAGACGGCCTTTTCTGGGGCCGCGACTTACGGCACGTGTGCTGGGGTGTGTGCGCATATGTAAATTTTTCTAGATCGCTAGAATCAGAAGTCCTGGTACCCTAGTTTCCCGAGGGCTTTCCAACGCCACTGAAACCGGCTCAATCGGAGCTCGTTCTCATCCGCGTTGATAGTCCCTATCAATTCCCTCTCTAGAATGATTATATTCTTCTATTTTTCCACCGTCTCTTCGCTAGTGTCAGACTAACACCCTACCGTAGCCGCTCAGTGGTCGGGCGTCTATGACCTGAAGACCATATGGACGTACTGCCCTTTATAATATCGAGCTGTAATTGCATGAAAAAGTAGTTTTTTCCAGACTTTAGAGCGTTTTTGAGGGTCCAAACGGCCTTTTCTGGGGCCGGGACTTACCGCACGTGTGCTGGGGTGTGTGCGCGTATGTAAATTTTTCCAGATCACTAGAATTAGAAGTCCTGGTAGCCTAGTTTCCCGAGGGCTTTCCAATGCCACAGAAACCGGCTCAATGGGAGCTCGTTCTCATCCTTGTTGATAGTCCCTATCAATTCCCACTCTAAAATGATTATATTCTTCTATTTTTCCACCGTCTCTTCGCTAGTGTGCGACTAACACCCTATCGTAGCCGGTCATTGGTGGGGCGTCTATGACCTGAAGACCATATGGACGTACTGCCCATTATATTATCGAGCTGTAATTGCATGAAAAAGTAGTTTTTTCCAGACTTTAGAGCCTTTTTGAGGGTCCAAACGGCCTTTTCTGGGGCCGGGACTTACCACACATGTGCTGGGGTGTGTGCGCGTATGTAAATTTTTCCAGATCGCTAGAATCAGAAGTCCTGGTAGCCTAGTTTCCCGAGGGCTTTCCAACGCCACTGAAACCGGCTCAATGGGAGCTCGTTCTCATCCGCGTTGATAGTCCCTATCAATTCCCACTCTAAAATGATTATATTCTTCTATTTTTCCAGCGTCTCTTCGCTAGTGTGCGACTAACACCCTATCATAGCCGGTCATTGGTGGGGCGTCTATGACCTGAATACCATATGGACGTACTGCCCTTTATAATATCGAGCTGTAATTGCATGAAAAAGTAGTTTTTTCTAGACTTTAGAGCTTTTTGAGGGTCCAAACGGCCTTTTCTGGGGCCGGGACTTACCGCACATGTGCTGGGGTGTGTGCGCGTATGTAAATTTTTCCAGATCGCTAGAATTAGAAGTCCTGGAAGCCTAGTTTCCCGTGGGCTTTCCAACGCCACTGAAACCGGCTCAATCGGAGCTCGTTCTCATCCGCGTTGATAGTCCCTATCAATTCCCTCTCTAGAATGATTATATTCTTCTATTTTTCCACCGTCTCTTCGCTAGTGTGAGACTAACACCCTACCGTACCCGCTCATTGGTGGGGCGTCTATGACCTGAAGACCATATGGACGTACTGCCCTTTATAATATCGAGCTGCAATTGCACAAAAAAGTAGTTTTTTCCAGACTTTAGAGCCATTTTGAGGGTCCAATTAGCCTTTTCTGGGGCCGGGACTTACCGCACGTGTGCTGGGGTGTGTGCGCGTATGTAAATTTTTCCAGATCGCTAGAATCAGAAGTCCTGGTAGCCTAGTTTCCCGAGGGCTTTCCAACGCCACTGAAACCGGCTCAATCGGAGCTCGTTCTCATCCGCGTTGATAGTCCCTATCAATTCCCTCTCTAGAATGATTATATTCTTCTATTTTTCCACCGTCTCTTCGCTAGTGTGAGACTAACACCCTACCGTACCCTCTCATTGGTGGGGCGTCTATGACCTGAAGACCATCTGGACGTACTGCCCTTTATAATATCGAGCTGTAATTGCTTGAAAAAGTAGTTTTTTTCCAGACTTTGGAGCCTTTTTGAGGGTCCAGACGGCCTTTTCTGGTGCCGGGACTTACCGCATGTGTGCTGGGGTGTGTGTGCATATGTAAATTTTTCCAGATCGCTAGAATCAGAAGTCCTGGTAGCCTACTTTCCCGACGGCTTTCCAACGCCACTGAAACCGGCTCAATCGGAGCTCGTTCTCATCCGCGTTGATAGTCCGTATCAATTCCCTCTCTAGAATGATTATATTCTTCTATTTTTCCACCGTCTCTTCGCTACTGTGAGACTAACATCCTATCGTAGCCGCTCATTGGTGGGGCGTCTATGACCTGAAGACCATATGGACGTATTGCCCTTTATAATATCGAGTTGTAAGTGCACAAAAAAGTAGTTTTTTCCAGACTTTAGAGCCTTTTTGAGGGTCCAGACGGCCTTTTCTGGGGCCGGGACTTACCGCATGTGTGCTGGGGTGTGTGCGCATATGTAAATTTTTCCAGATCGCTAAAATCAGAAGTCCTGGTAGCCTAGTTTCCCGACGGCTTTCCAATGCCACTGAAACCGGCTCAATCGGAGCTCGTTCTCATCCGCGTTGATAGTCCCTATCAATTCCCTCTCTAGAATGATTATATTCTTCTCTTTTTCCACCGTCTCTTCCCTAGTGTGAGACTAACATCCTATCGTAGCCGCTCATTGGTGGGGCGTCTATGACCTCAAGACCATATGGACGTATTGCCCTTTATAATATCGAGCTGTAATTGCACAAAAAAGTAGTTTTTTCCAGACTTTAGAGCCTTTTTGAGGGTCCAAACGGCCGTTTCTGGGGCCAGGATTTACCGCACGTGTGCTGGGGTGTGTGCGTGTATGTAAATTTTTCCAGCTCGCTAGAATTAGAAGTCCTGGTAGCCTAGTTTCCCGAGGGCTTTCCAACGCCACTGAAACCGGCTCAATCGGAGCTCGTTCTCATCCGCGTTGATAGTCCCTATCAATTCCCTCTCTAGAATGATTATATTCTTCTATTTTTCCACCGTCTCTTCGCTAGTGTGAGACTGACACCCTATCGTAGCCGCTCATTGGTGGGGCGTCTATGAATTGAAGACCATATGGACGTACTGCCCTTTATAATATCGAGCTGTAATAGCACAAAAAAGTAGTTTTCTCCAGACATTAGAGCCTTTTTGAGGGTCCAGACGGCCTTTTCTGGTGCCGGTACTTACCGCACGTGTGCTGGGGTGTGTGCGCATATGTAAATTTTTCCAGATCGCTATAATTAGAAGTCTTGGTAGCCTAGTTTCCCGAGGGCTTTCCAACGCCACTGAAACCGGCTCAATCGGAGCTCGTTCTCATCCGCGTTGATAGTCCCTATCAATTCCCTCTCTAGAATGATTATATTCTTCTATTTTTCCACCGTCTCTTCGCTAGTGTGAGACTAATACCCTACCGTACCCGCTCATTGGTGGGGCGTCTATGACCTGAAGACCATATGGACGTACTGCCCTTTATAATATCGAGCTGTAATTGCACAAAAAAGTAGTTTTTTCCAGACTTTAGAGCCTTTTTGAGGGTCCAAACAGCCTTTTCTGGGGCCGGGACTTACCGCACGTGTGCTGGGGTGTGTGCGCGTATGTAAATTTTTCCAGATCGCTAGAATCAGAAGTCCTGGTAGCCTAGTTTCCCGAGGGCTTTCCAACGCCACTGAAACCGGCTCAATCGGAGCTCGTTCTCATCCGCGTTGATAGTCCCTATCAATTCCCTCTCTAGAATGATTATATTCTTCTATTTTTCCACCGTCTCTTCGCTAGTGTGAGACTAACACCCTATCGTACCCGCTCATTGGTGGGGCGTCTATGACCTGAAGACCATATGGACGTACTGCCCTTTAAAATATCGAGCTGTAATTGCTTGAAAAAGTAGTTTTTTTCCAGATTTTAGAGCCTTTTTGAGGGTCCAGACGGCCTTTTCTGGGGCCGGGACTTACCGCACATGTGCTGGGGCGTGTGCACGTATGTAAATTTTTCCAGATCGCTCGAATCAGAAGTCCTGGTAGCCTAGTTTCCCGAGGGCTTTCCAACGCCACTGAAACCGGCTCAATCGGAGCTCGTTCTCATCCGCGTTGATAGTCCCTATCAATTCTCTCTCTAGAATGATTATATTCTTCTATTTTTCCACTGTCTCTTCGCTAGTGTGAGACTAACACGCTACCGTACCCTCTCATTGGTGGGGCGTCTATGACATGAAGACCATATGGACGTACTGCCCTTTATAATATCGAGCTGGAATTGCTTGAAAAAGTAGTTTTTTCCAGACTTTAGAGCCTTTTTTAGGGTCCAGACGGCCTTTTCTGGGGCCGCGACTTACGGCACGTGTGCTGGGGTGTGTGCGCATATGTAAATTTTTCTAGATCGCTAGAATCAGAAGTCCTGGTACCCTAGTTTCCCGAGGGCTTTCCAACGCCACTGAAACCGGCTCAATCGGAGCTCGTTCTCATCCGCGTTGATAGTCCCTATCAATTCCCTCTCTAGAATGATTATATTCTTCTATTTTTCCACCGTCTCTTCGCTAGTGTCAGACTAACACCCTACCGTAGCCGCTCAGTGGTCGGGCGTCTATGACCTGAAGACCATATGGACGTACTGCCCTTTATAATATCGAGCTGTAATTGCATGAAAAAGTAGTTTTTTCCAGACTTTAGAGCGTTTTTGAGGGTCCAAACGGCCTTTTCTGGGGCCGGGACTTACCGCACGTGTGCTGGGGTGTGTGCGCGTATGTAAATTTTTCCAGATCACTAGAATTAGAAGTCCTGGTAGCCTAGTTTCCCGAGGGCTTTCCAATGCCACAGAAACCGGCTCAATGGGAGCTCGTTCTCATCCTTGTTGATAGTCCCTATCAATTCCCACTCTAAAATGATTATATTCTTCTATTTTTCCACCGTCTCTTCGCTAGTGTGCGACTAACACCCTATCGTAGCCGGTCATTGGTGGGGCGTCTATGACCTGAAGACCATATGGACGTACTGCCCATTATATTATCGAGCTGTAATTGCATGAAAAAGTAGTTTTTTCCAGACTTTAGAGCCTTTTTGAGGGTCCAAACGGCCTTTTCTGGGGCCGGGACTTACCACACATGTGCTGGGGTGTGTGCGCGTATGTAAATTTTTCCAGATCGCTAGAATCAGAAGTCCTGGTAGCCTAGTTTCCCGAGGGCTTTCCAACGCCACTGAAACCGGCTCAATGGGAGCTCGTTCTCATCCGCGTTGATAGTCCCTATCAATTCCCACTCTAAAATGATTATATTCTTCTATTTTTCCAGCGTCTCTTCGCTAGTGTGCGACTAACACCCTATCATAGCCGGTCATTGGTGGGGCGTCTATGACCTGAATACCATATGGACGTACTGCCCTTTATAATATCGAGCTGTAATTGCATGAAAAAGTAGTTTTTTCTAGACTTTAGAGCTTTTTGAGGGTCCAAACGGCCTTTTCTGGGGCCGGGACTTACCGCACATGTGCTGGGGTGTGTGCGCGTATGTAAATTTTTCCAGATCGCTAGAATTAGAAGTCCTGGAAGCCTAGTTTCCCGAGGGCTTTCCAACGCCACTGAAACCGGCTCAATCGGAGCTCGTTCTCATCCGCGTTGATAGTCCCTATCAATTCCCTCTCTAGAATGATTATATTCTTCTATTTTTCCACCGTCTCTTCGCTAGTGTGAGACTAACACCCTACCGTACCCGCTCATTGGTGGGGCGTCTATGACCTGAAGACCATATGGACGTACTGCCCTTTATAATATCGAGCTGCAATTGCACAAAAAAGTAGTTTTTTCCAGACTTTAGAGCCATTTTGAGGGTCCAATTAGCCTTTTCTGGGGCCGGGACTTACCGCACGTGTGCTGGGGTGTGTGCGCGTATGTAAATTTTTCCAGATCGCTAGAATCAGAAGTCCTGGTAGCCTAGTTTCCCGAGGGCTTTCCAACGCCACTGAAACCGGCTCAATCGGAGCTCGTTCTCATCCGCGTTGATAGTCCCTATCAATTCCCTCTCTAGAATGATTATATTCTTCTATTTTTCCACCGTCTCTTCGCTAGTGTGAGACTAACACCCTACCGTACCCTCTCATTGGTGGGGCGTCTATGACCTGAAGACCATCTGGACGTACTGCCCTTTATAATATCGAGCTGTAATTGCTTGAAAAAGTAGTTTTTTTCCAGACTTTGGAGCCTTTTTGAGGGTCCAGACGGCCTTTTCTGGGGCCGGGACTTACCGCATGTGTGCTGGGGTGTGTGTGCATATGTAAATTTTTCCAGATCGCTAGAATCAGAAGTCCTGGTAGCCTACTTTCCCGACGGCTTTCCAACGCCACTGAAACCGGCTCAATCGGAGCTCGTTCTCATCCGCGTTGATAGTCCGTATCAATTCCCTCTCTAGAATGATTATATTCTTCTATTTTTCCACCGTCTCTTCGCTACTGTGAGACTAACATCCTATCGTAGCCGCTCATTGGTGGGGCGTCTATGACCTGAAGACCATATGGACGTATTGCCCTTTATAATATCGAGTTGTAAGTGCACAAAAAAGTAGTTTTTTCCAGACTTTAGAGCCTTTTTGAGGGTCCAGACGGCCTTTTCTGGGGCCGGGACTTACCGCATGTGTGCTGGGGTGTGTGCGCATATGTAAATTTTTCCAGATCGCTAGAATCAGAAGTCCTGGTAGCCTAGTTTCCCGACGGCTTTCCAATGCCACTGAAACCGGCTCAATCGGAGCTCGTTCTCATCCGCGTTGATAGTCCCTATCAATTCCCTCTCTAGAATGATTATATTCTTCTCTTTTTCCACCGTCTCTTCCCTAGTGTGAGACTAACATCCTATCGTAGCCGCTCATTGGTGGGGCGTCTATGACCTCAAGACCATATGGACGTATTGCCCTTTATAATATCGAGCTGTAATTGCACAAAAAAGTAGTTTTTTCCAGACTTTAGAGCCTTTTTGAGGGTCCAAACGGCCGTTTCTGGGGCCAGGATTTACCGCACGTGTGCTGGGGTGTGTGCGTGTATGTAAATTTTTCCAGCTCGCTAGAATTAGAAGTCCTGGTAGCCTAGTTTCCCGAGGGCTTTCCAACGCCACTGAAACCGGCTCAATCGGAGCTCGTTCTCATCCGCGTTGATAGTCCCTATCAATTCCCTCTCTAGAATGATTATATTCTTCTATTTTTCCACCGTCTCTTCGCTAGTGTGAGACTGACACCCTATCGTAGCCGCTCATTGGTGGGGCGTCTATGAATTGAAGACCATATGGACGTACTGCCCTTTATAATATCGAGCTGTAATAGCACAAAAAAGTAGTTTTCTCCAGACATTAGAGCCTTTTTGAGGGTCCAGACGGCCTTTTCTGGTGCCGGTACTTACCGCACGTGTGCTGGGGTGTGTGCGCATATGTAAATTTTTCCAGATCGCTATAATTAGAAGTCTTGGTAGCCTAGTTTCCCGAGGGCTTTCCAACGCCACTGAAACCGGCTCAATCGGAGCTCGTTCTCATCCGCGTTGATAGTCCCTATCAATTCCCTCTCTAGAATGATTGTATTCTTCTATTTTTCCACCGTCTCTTCGCTAGTGTGAGACTAACACCCTACCGTAGCCGCTCATTGGTCGAGCGTCTATGACCTGAAGACCATATGGACGTACTGCCCTTTATAATATCGAGCTGTAATTGCATGAAAAAGTAGTTTTTTCCAGACTTTAGAGCGTTTTTGAGGGTCCAAACAGCCTTTTCTGGGGCCGGGACTTACCGCACGTGTGCTGGGGTCTGTGCGCGTATGTAAATTTTTCCAGATCGCTAGAATTAGAAGTTTTGGTAGCCTAGTTTCCCGAGTGCTTTCCAACGCCACTGAAACCGGCTCAATGGGAGCTCGTTCTCATCCGCGTTGATAGTCCCTATCAATTCCCTCTCTAAAATGAATATATTCTTCTATTTTTCCACCGTCTCTTCACTTGTGTGAGACTAACACCCTATCATAGCCACTCATTGGTGGGGCATCTATGAGCTGAAGACCACATGGACGTACTGCCCTTTATAATATCGAGCTGTAATTGCACAAAAAAGTAGTTTTTTCCAGACTTTAGAGCCTTTTTGAGGGTCCAAACGGCCTTTTCTGGGGCCGGGACTTACCGCACGTGTGCTGGGGTGTGTGCGCGTATGTATATTTTTCCAGATATCTAGAATTAGAAGTCCTGGTAGCCTAGTTTCCCGAGGGCTTTCCAACGCCAGTGAAACCGGCTCAATCGGAGCTCGTTCTCATCCGCGTTGATAGTCCCTATCAATTCCCTCTCTAGAATGATTATATTCTTCTATTTTTCCACCGTCTCTTCGCTAGTGTGAGACTAACACCCTATCGTAGCCGCTCATTGGTGGGGTGTCTATGACCTGAAGACCATATGGACGTACCGCGCTTTATAATATCGAGTTGTAATTGCATGAAAAAGTAGTTTTTTCCAGACTTTAGAGCCTTTTTGAGGGTCCAAATGGCCTTTTCTGGGGCCGGGACTTACCGCACGTGTGCTAGGGTGTGTGCGCGTATGTAAATTTTTCCAGATCGCTAGAATTAGAACTCCTGGTAGCCTATTTTCCCGAGGGCTTTCCAACGCCACTGAAACTGGCTCAATCGGGGCTCGTTCTCATCCGCGTTGATAGTCCCTATCAATTCCCTCTCTAGAATGATTATATTCTTCTATTTTTCCACCGTCTCTTCGCTAGTGTGAGACTAACACCCTATCGTAGCCGCTCATTGGTGGGGCGTCTATGACCTGAAGACCATATGGACGTACTGCCCTTTATAATATCGAGCTGTAATTGCACAAAAAAGTAGTTTTTTCCAGACTTTAGAGCCTTTTTGAGGGTCCAAACGGCCTTTTCTGGGGCCGAGACATACCGCACATGTGCTGGGGTGTGTGCACGTAAGTAAATTTTTCCAGATCACTAGAATTAGATGTCCTGGTAGCCTAGTTTCCCGAGGGCTTTCCAACGCCACTGAAACCGGCTCAATCGGAGCTCGTTCTCATCCGCGTTGATAGTCCCTATCAATTCCCTCTCTAGAATGATTATATTCTTCTATTTTTCCACCGTCTCTTCGCTAGTGTGAGACTAACACCCTATCATACCCTCTCATTGGTGGGGCATCTATGACCTGAAGACCATATGGACGTACTGCCCTTTATAATATCGAGCTGTAATTGCACAAAAAAGTAGTTTTTTCCAGACTTTAGAGCCTTTTTGAGGGTCCAAACGGCCTTTTCTGGGGCCGGGACTTACCGCACATGTGCTGGGGTGTGTGCGCGTATGTAAATTTTTCCAGATCACTAGAATTAGAAGTCCTAGTAGCCTAGTTTCCCGAGGGCTTTCCAACACCACTGAAACCGGCTCAATCGGAGCTCGTTCTCATCCGCGTTGATAGTCCCTATCAATTCCCTCTCTAGAATGATTATATTCTTCTATTTGTCCACCGTCTCTTAGCTAGTGTGAGACTAACACCCTATCGTAGCCGCTCATTGGTGGGGCGTCTATGACCTGAAGACCATATGGACGTATTGCCCTTTATAATATCGAGCTGTAATTGCACAAAAAAGTAGTTTTTTCCAGACTTTAGAGCCCTTTTGAGGGTCCAAACGGCCTTTTCTAGGGCCGGGACTTACCGCACGTGTGCTGGGGTGTGTGCGCCTATGTAAATTTATCTAGATCGCTAGAATTAGAAGTCCTGGTATCCTAGATTCCCGAGGGCTTTCCACCGCCACTGAAACCGGCTCAATCGGAGCTCGTTCTCATCCGCGTTGATACTCCCTATCAATTCCCTCTCTAAAATGATTATATTCTTCTATTTTTCCACTGTCTCTTCGCTAGTGTGAGACAAACACCCTATCATAGCTGCTCATTGGTGGGGTGTCTATGACCTGAAGACCATATGGACGTACTGCCCTTTATAATATCGAACTATAATTGCATGAAAAAGTAGTTTTTTCCAGACTTTAGAGCCTTTTTGAGGGTCCAAACGGCCGTTTCTGGGGCCGGGACTTACCGCACGTGTGCTGGGGGGTGAGCGCGTATGTAAATTTTTGTAGATCGCTAGAATTAGAACTTCTGGTAGCCTAGTTTCCCGAGGGCTTTCCAACGCCACTGAAACTGGCTCAATCGGAGCTCGTTCTCATCCGCGTTGATAGTCCCTATCAATTTCCTCTCTAAAATGATTATATTCTTCTATTTTTCCACCATCTCTTCGCTAGTGTGAGACTAACACCCTATCGTACCCGCTCATTGGTGGGGCGTCTATCACCTGAAGACCATATGGACGTACTGCCCGTTATAATATCGAGCTGTAATTGCATGAAAAAGTAGTTTTTTCCAGACTTTAGAGCCTTTTTGAGGGTCCAAACGGCCGTTTCTGGGGCCGGGACTTACCGCACGTGTGCTGGGGTGTGTGCGCGTATGTAAATTTTTCCAGATCGCTAGAATTAGAACTCCTGGTAGCCTAGTTTCCCGAGGACTTTCCAATGCCACTGAAACCGGCTCAATCGGAGCTCGTTCTCATCCGCGTTGATAGTCCCTATCAATTCCCTCTCTAAAATGATTATATTCTTCTATTTTTCCACCGTCTCTTCGCTAGTGTGAGACTGACACCCTATCGTAGCCGCTCATTGGTGGGGCATCTATGAATTGAAGACCATATGGACGTACTGCCCTTTATAATATCGAGCTATAATTGCACAAAAAAGTAGTTTTCTCCAGACTTTAGAGCCTTTTTGAGGGTCCAAACGGCCTTTTCTGGGGCCGGGACTTACCGCACTTGTGCTGGGGCGTGTGCGCATATGTAAATTTTTCCAGATCGCTAGAATTAGAAGTCCTGGTATCCTAGTTTCCCGAGGGCTTTCCACCGCCACAGAAACCGGCTCAATCGGAGCTCGTTCTCATCCGCGTTGATAGTCCCTATCAATTCCCTCTCTAAAATGATTATATTCTTCTATTTTTCCACCGTCTCTTCACTAGTCTGAGCCTAACGCCCTATCGTAGCCGCTCATTAGTGGGGTGTCTATGACCTGAAGACCATATGGACGTACTGCCCTTTATAATATCGAGCTGTAATTGCATGAAAAAGTAGTTTTTTCCAGACTTTAGAGCCTTTTTGAGGGTCCAAACGGCCTTTTCTGGGGCCGGGACTTACCGCACGTGTGCTGGGGTGTGTGCGCGTATGTAAATTTTTTCAGATCGCTAGAATTAGAACTGCTAGTATCCTAGTTTCCCGAGGGCTTTCCAACACCACTGAAACCGGCTCAATCGGAGCTCGTTCTCATCCGCGTTGATAGTCCGTATCAATCCCCTCTCTAAAATGATTATATTCTTCTATTTTTCCACTGTCTCTTCGCTAGTGTGAGACTAACACCCTATCGTAGCCGCTCATTGGTGGGGCGTCTATGACCGGAAGACCATATGGAAGTACTGCCCGTTATAATATCGAGCTGTAATTGCATGAAAAAGTAGTTTTTTCCAGACTTTAGAGCCTTTTTGAGGGTCCAAACGGCCTTTTCTGGGGCCGGGACTTACCGCACGTTTGTTGGGGTGTGTGCGTGTATGTAACTTTTTCCAGATCGCTAGAATTATAAGTCCTGGTAGCCTAGTTTCCCGAGGGCTTGCCAACGCCACTGAAACCGGCTCAATCGGAGCTCGTTCTCATCCGCGTTGATAGTCCCTATCAATTCCCTCTCTAGAATGATTATATTCTTCTATTTTTCCACCGTCTCTTCGCTAGTGTGAGACTGACACCCTATCGTAGCCGCTCATTGGTGGGGCGTCTATGACTTGAAGACGATATGGACGTACTGCCCTTTATAATATCGAGCTGTAATTGCACAAAAAAGTAGTTTTCTCCATACTTTAGAGCCTTTTTGAGGGTCCAAACGGCCTTTTCTGGGGCTGGGACTTACCGCACCTGTGCTGGGGTGTGTGCGCATATGTAAATTTTTCCAGATCGCTAGAATTAGAAGTCCTGGTATCCTAGTTTCCCGAGGGCATTCCACTGCCACTGAAACCGACTCAATCGGAGCACGTTCTCATCCGCGTTGATAGTCCCTATCAATTCCCTCTCTAATATGATTATATTCTTCTATTTTTCCACCGTCTCTTCACTAGTCTGAGCCTAGCACCCAATTGTAGCCGCTCATTAGTGGGGCGTCTATGACCTGAAGACCATATGGACGTACTGCCCTTTATAATATGGAGCTGTAATTGCATGAAAAAGTAGTTTTTTCCAGACTTTAGAGCCTTTTTGAGGGTCCAAACGGCCTTTTCTGGGGCCGGGACATACCGCACGTGTGCTGGGGTGTGTGCGCGTATGTAAATTTTTCTAGATCGCTAGAATTAGAACTCCTGGTAGCCTTGTTTCCTGAGGGCTTTCCAACGCCACTGAAACCGGCTCAATCGGAGCTCGTTCTCATCCGAGTTGATAGTCCTATCAATTCCCTCTCTAAAATGATTATATTCTTCTATTTTCCCACCGTCTCCTCGCTAGTGTGAGACAAACACCCTATCATAGCCGCTCATTGGTGGGGCGTCTGTGACCTGAAGACCATATGGACGTACTGCCCTTTATAATATCGAGCTGTAATTGCATGAAAAAGTAGTTTTTTCCAGACTTTAGAGCCTTTTTGAATGTCCAAACGGCCTTTTCTGGGGCCGGGACATACTACACGTGTGCTGGGGTGTGTGCGCGTATGTAAATTTTTCCAGATCGCTAGAATTAGAACTCGTGGTAGCCTAGTTTCCCGAGGGCTTTCCAACGCCACTGAAACCGGCTCAATCGGAGCTCGTTCTCATCCGCGTTGATAGTCCCTATCAATTCCCTCTCTAAAATGATTATATTCTTCTATTTTTCCACCGTCTCTTTGCTAGTGTGAGACTAACACCCTATCGTAGCCACTCATTGGTGGGGCGTCTATCACCTGAAGACCATATGGACGTACTGCCCGTTATAATATCGAGCTGTAATTGCATGAAAAAGTAGTTTTTTCCAGACTTTAGAGCCTTTTTGAGGGTCCAAACGGCCTTTTCTGGGGCCGGGACTTACTGCACATGTGCTGGAGTGTGTGCGCGTATGTAAATTTTTCCAGATCGCTAGAATTAGAAGTCCTGGTAGCCTAGTTTCCCGAGGGCTTTCCAACGCCACTGAAACCGGCTCAATCGGAGCTCGTTCTCATCCGCGTTGATAGTCCCTATCAATTCCCTCTCTAGAATGATTATATTCTTCTATTTTTCCACCGTCTCTTCGCTAGTGTGAGACTGACACCCTATCGTAGCCGCTCATTGGTGGGGCGTCTATAACTTGAAGACCATATGGACGTACTGCCCTTTATAATATCGAGCTGTAATTGCACAAAAAAGTAGTTTTCTCCAGACTTTAGAGCCTTTTTGAGGGTCCAGACGGCCTTTTCTGGGGCCGGGACTTACCGCACGTGTGCTGGGGTGTGTGCGCATATGTAAATTTTTCTAGATCGCTAGAGTCAGAAGTCCTGGTAGCCTAGTTTCCAGAGGGCTTTCCAACGCCACTGAAACCGGCTCAATCGAAGCTCGTTCTCATCCGCGTTGATAGTCCCTATCAATTCCCTCTCTAGAATGATTATATTCATCTATTTTTCCACCGTCTCTTCGCTAGTGTGAGACTAACACCCTACCGTAGCCGCTCATTGGTCAGGCGTCTATGACCTGAAGACCATATGGACGTACTGCCCTTTATAATATCAAGCTGTAATTGCATGAAAAAGTAGTTTTTTCCAAACTTTAGAGCGTTTTTGAGGGTCCAAACGGCCTTTTCTGGGGCCGGGACTTACCGCACGTGTGCTGGGGTGTGTGCGCGTATGTAAATTTTTCCAGATCGCTAGAATTAGAAGTCCTGGTAGCGTAGTTTCCCGAGGGCTTTCCAACGCCACTGAAACCGGCTCAATGGGAGCTCGTTCTCATCCGCGTTGATAGTCCCTATCAATTCCCTCTCTAAAATGATTATATTCTTCTATTTTTCCACCGTCTCTTCGCTAGTGTGCGACTAACACCCTGCCATAGCCGCTCATTGGTGGGGCGTCTATGACCTGAAGACCATATGGACGTACTGCCCTTTATAATATCGAGTTGTAATTGCATGAAAAAGTAGTTTTTTCCAGACTTTAGAGCCTTTTTGAGGGTCCAAACGGCCTTTTCTGGGGCCGGGACTTACCGCAGAAGTGCTGGGGTGTGTGCGCGTATGTAAATTTTTCCAGATCGCTAGAATTAGAAGTCCTGGTAGCCTAGTTTCCCGAGGGCTTTCCAACGCCACTGAAACCGGCTCAATCGGACCTCGTTCTCATCCGCGTTGATAGTCCCTATCAATTCCCTCTCTAGAATGATTATATTCTTCTATTTTTCCACCGTCTCTTCGCTAGTGTGAGACTGACACCCTATCGTAGCCGCTCATTGGTGGGGCGTCTATGACTTGAAGACCATATGGACGTACTGCCCTTTATAATATCGAGTTGTAATTGCATGAAAAAGTAGTTTTTTCCAGACTTTAGAGCCTTTTTTAGGGTCCAAACGGCCTTTTCTGGGGCCGAGACTTACCGCACGTGTGCAGGGGTATGTGCGCGTATGTAAATTTTTCCAGATCGCTAGAATTAGAACTCCTGGTAGCCTAGTTTCCCGAGGGCTTTCCAACGCCACTGAAACCGGCTCAATCGGAGCTCGTTCTCATCCGCGTTGATAGTCCCTATCAGTTCCCTCTCTAGAATGATTATATTCTTCTATTTTTCCACCGTCTCTTCGCTAGTGTGAGACTGACACCCTATCGTAGCCGCTCATTGGTGGGGCGTCTACGACCTGAAGACCATATGGACGTACTGCCCTTTTATAATATCGAGCTGTAATTGCATGAAAAAGTAGTTTTTTCCAGACTTTGGAGCCTTTTTTAGGGTCCAGACGGCCTTTTCTGGGGCCGGGACTTACCGCACGTGTGCAGGGGTATTTGCGCGTATGTAAATTTTTCCAGATCACTAGAATCAGAAGTCATGGTAGCCTAGTTTCCCTAGGGCTTTCCAACGCCACTGAAACCGGCTCAATCGGAGCTCGTTCTCATCCGCATTGATAGTCCCTATCAATTCCCTCTCTAGAATGATTATATTCTTCTATTTTTCCACCGTCTCTTCGCTAGTGTGAGACTAACACCCTACCGTACCCGCTCATTGGTGGGGCGTCTATGACCTGAAGACCATATGGACGTATTGCCCTTTATAATATCGAGCTGTAATTGCTTGAAAAAGTAGTTTTTTCCAGACTTTAGAGCCTTTTTGAGGCTCCAGACGGCCTTTTCTGGGGCCGGGACTTACCGCACGTGTGCTGGGGTGTGTGCGCGTATGTAAATTTTTCCAGATCGCTAGAATCAGAAGTCCTGGTAGCCTAGTTTCCCGAGGGCTTTCCAACGCCACTGAAACCGGCTCTATTGGAGCTCGTTCTCATCCGCGTTGATAGTCCCTATCAATTCCCTCTCTAGAATGATTATATTCTTCTATTTTTCCACCGTCTCTTCGGTAGTGTGAGACTAACACCCTACCGTACCCGCTCATTGGTGGGGCGTCTATGACCTGAAGACCATATGGACGTACTGCCCTTTATAATATCGAGCTGTAATTGCATGAAAAAGTAGTTTTTTCCAGACTTTAGAGCCTTTTTGAGGGTCCAAACGGCCTTTTCTGGGGCCGGGACTTACCGGACATGTGCTGGGGTGTGTGCGCGTATGTAAATTTTTCCAGATCGCTAGAATTAGAAGTCCTGGTAGCCTAGTTTCCCGAGGGCTTTCCAACGCCACTAAAACCGGCTCAATCGGAGCTCGTTCTCATCCGCGTTGATAGTCCCTATCAATTCCCTCTCTAGAATGATTATATTCTTCTATTTTTCCACCGTCTCTTCGCTAGTGTGAGACTCACACCCTATCGTAGCCGCTCATTGGTGGGGCGTCTATGACTTGAAGACCATATGGACGTACTGCCCTTTATAATATCGAGTTGTAATTGCATGAAAAAGTAGTTTTTTCCAGACTTTAGAGCCTTTTTTAGGGTCCAAACGGCCTTTTCTGGGGCCGAGACTTACCGCACGTGTGCTGGGGTGTGTGCGCGTATGTAAATTTTTCCAGATCGCTAGAATTAGAACTCCTGGTAGCCTAGTTTCCCGAGGGCTTTCCAACGCCACTGAAACCGGCTCAATCGGAGCTCGTTCTCATCCGCGTTGATAGTCCCTATCAGTTCCCTCTCTAGAATGATTATATTCTTCTATTTTTCCACCGTCTCTTCGCTAGTGTGAGACTAACACCCTATCGTACCCGCTCATTGGTGGGGCGTCTACGACCTGAAGACCATATGGACGTACTGCCCTTTTATAATATCGAGCTGTAATTGCATGAAAAAGTAGTTTTTTCCAGACTTTGGAGCCTTTTTTAGGGTCCAGACGGCCTTTTCTGGGGCCGGGACTTACCGCACGTGTGCAGGGGTATTTGCGCGTATGTAAATTTTTCCAGATCACTAGAATCAGAAGTCATGGTAGCCTAGTTTCCCTAGGGCTTTCCAACGCCACTGAAACCGGCTCAATCGGAGCTCGTTCTCATCCGCATTGATAGTCCCTATCAATTCCCTCTCTAGAATGATTATATTCTTCTATTTTTCCACCGTCTCTTCGCTAGTGTGAGACTAACACCCTACCGTACCCGCTCATTGGTGGGGCGTCTATGACCTGAAGACCATATGGACGTATTGCCCTTTAAAATATCGAGCTGTAATTGCTTGAAAAAGTAGTTTTTTCCAGACTTTAGAGCCTTTTTGAGGCTCCAGACGGCCTTTTCTGGGGCTGGGACATACCGCACGTGTGCTGGGGGGTGTGCACATATGAAATTTTTTCCAGATCGCTAGAATCAGAAGTCCTGGTAGCCTAGTTTCCCGAGGGCTTTCCAACGCCACTGAAACCGGCTCTATTGGAGCTCGTTCTCATCCGCGTTGATAGTCCCTATCAATTCCCTCTCTAGAATGATTATATTCTTCTATTTTTCCACCGTCTCTTCGGTAGTGTGAGACTAACACCCTACCGTACCCGCTCATTGGTGGGGCGTCTATGACCTGAAGACCATATGGACGTACTGCCCTTTATAATATCGAGCTGTAATTGCATGAAAAAGTAGTTTTTTCCAGACTTTAGAGCCTTTTTGAGGGTCCAAACGGCCTTTTCTGGGGCCGGGACTTACCGGACATGTGCTGGGGTGTGTGCGCGTATGTAAATTTTTCCAGATCGCTAGAATTAGAAGTCCTGGTAGCCTAGTTTCCCGAGGGCTTTCCAACGCCACTGAAACCGGCTCAATCGGAGCTCGTTCTCATCCGCGTTGATAGTCCCTATCAATTCCCTCTCTAGAATGATTATATTCTTCTATTTTTCCACCGTCTCTTCGCTAGTGTGAGACTAACACCCTATCGTAGCCGCTCATTGGTGGGGCGTCTATGACCTGAAGACCATATGGACGTACTGCCCTTTATAATATCGAGCTGTAATTGCATGAAAAAGTAGTTTTTTCCAGACTTTAGAGCCTTTTTTAGGGTCCAAACAGCCTTTTCTGGGGCCGAGACATACCACACGTGTGCTGGGGTGTGTGCGCGTATGTACATTTTTCCAGATCGCTAGAATTAGAAGTACTGGTAGCCTAGTTTCCCGAGGGCTTTCCAACGCCACTGAAACTGGCTCAATCGGAGCTCGTTCTCAACCGCGTTGATAGTCCCTATCAGTTCCCTCTCTAGAATGATTATATTCTTCTATTTTTCCACCGTCTCTTCGCTAGTGTGAGACTAACACCCTATCGTACCCACTCATTGGTGGGGCGTCTAAGACCTGAAGACCATATGGACGTACTGCCCTTTTATAATATCGAGCTGTAATTGCATGAAAAAGTAGTTTTTTCTAGACTTTAGAGCCTTTTTTAGGGTCCAGACGGCCTTTTCTGGGGCCGAGACTTACCGCACGTGTGCAGGGGTGTGTGCGTGTATGTAAATTTTTCCAGATCGCTAGAATTAGAAGTCCTGGTAGCCTAGTTTCCCGAGGGCTTTCCAACGCCACTGAAACCGGCTCAATCGGAGCTCGTTCTCATCCGCGTTGATAGTCCCTATCAGTTCCCTCTCTAGAATGATTATATTCTTCTATTTTTCCACCGTCTCTTCGCTTGTGTGAGACTAACACCCTATCGTACCCGCTCATTGGTGGGGCGTCTACGACCTGAAGACCATATGGACGTACTGCCCTTTTATAATATCGAGCTGTAATTGCATGAAAAAGTAGTTTTTTCCAGACTTTGGAGCCTTTTTTAGGGTCCAGACGACCTTTTCTGGGGCCGGGACATACCGCACGTGTGCTGGGGGGTGTGCGCGTATGAAATTTTTTCCAGATCGCTAGAATCAGAAGTCCTGGCAGCCTAGTTTCCCGAGGGCTTTCCAACGCCACTGAAACCGGCTCAATCGGAGCTCGTTCTCATCCGCGTTGATAGTCCTTATCAATTCCCTCTCTAGAATGATTATATTCATCTATTTTTCCACCGTCTCTTCGCTAGTGTGAGACTAACACCCTACCGTAGCCGCTCATTGGTGGGGCTTCTATGACCTAAAGACCATATGGACGTACTGCCCTTTATAATATCAAGCTGTAATTGCATGAAAAAGTAGTTTTTTCCAGACTTTAGAGCGTTTTTGAGGGTCCAAACGGCCTTTTCTGGGGCCGGGACTTACCGCACGTGTGCTGGGGTGTGTGCGCGTATGTAAATTTTTCCAGATCGCTAGAATTAGAAGTCCTGGTAGCCTAGTTTCTCGAGGGCTTTCCAACGCCACTGAAACCGGCTCAATGGGAGCTCGTTCTCATCCGCGTTGATAGTCCCTATCAATTCCCTCTCTAAAATGATTATATTCTTCTATTTTTCCACCGTCTCTTCGCTAGTGTGCGACTAACACCCTACCGTAGCCGCTCATTGGTGGGGCGTCTATGACCTGAAGACCATATGGACGTACTGCCCTTTATAATATCGAGCTGTAATTGCACTAAAAAGTAGTTTTTTCCAGACTTTAGAGCGTTTTTGAGGGTCCAAATGGCCTTTTCTGGGGCCGGGACTTACCGCACGTGTGCTGGGTTGTGTGCGCGTATGTAAATTTTTCCAGATCGCTAGAATCAGAAGTCCTGGTAGCCTAGTTTCCCGAGGGCTTTCCAACGCCACTGAAACCGGCTCAATCGGAGCTCGTTCTCATCCGCGTTGATAGTCCCTATCAATTCCCTCTCTAGAATGATTATATTCTTCTATTTTTCCACCATCTCTTCGCTAGTGTGACACTAACACCCTACCGTAGCCGCTCATTGGTCGGGCGTCTATGACCTGAAGACCATATGGACGAACTGCCCTTTATAATATCGAGCTGTAATTGCATGAAAAAGTAGTTCTTTCCAGACTTTAGAGCGTTTTTGAGGGTCCAAACGGCCTTTTCTGGGGCCGAGACTTACCGCACGTGTGCTGGGGTGTGTGCGCGTATGTAAATTTTTCCACATCGCTAGAATCAGAAGTCCTGGTAGCCTAGTTTCCCGAGGGCTTTCCAACGCCACTGAAACCGGCTCAATGGGAGGTCGTTCTCAACCGCGTTGATAGTCCCTATCAGTTCCCTCTCTAGAAAGATTATATTCTTCTATTTTTCCACCGTCTCTTCGCTAGTGTGAGACTAACACCCTATCGTACCCACTCATTGGTGGGGCGTCTATGACCTGAAGACCATATGGACGTACTGCCCTTTATAATATCGAGCTATAATTGCATTAAAAAGTAGTTTTTTCCAGACTTTAGAGCCTTTTTGAGGGTCCAAACGGCCTTTTCTGGGGCCAGGACATACCGCACGTGTGCTGGGGTGTGTGCGCATATGTAAATTTTTCCAGATCGCTAGAATCAGAAGTCCTGGCAGCCTAGTTTCCCGAGGGCTTTCCAACGCCACTGAAACCGGCTCAATCGGAGCTCGTTCTCATCCGCGTTGATAGTCCCTATCAATTCCCTCTCTAGAATGATTATATTCTTCTATTTTTCCACCATCTCTTCGCTAGTGTGACACTAACACCCTACCGTAGCCGCTCATTGGTCGGGCGTCTATGACCTGAAGACCATATGGACGAACTGCCCTTTATAATATCGAGCTGTAATTGCATGAAAAAGTAGTTCTTTCCAGACTTTAGAGCGTTTTTGAGGGTCCAAACGGCCTTTTTTGGGGCCGGGACTTACCGCACGTGTGCTGGGGTGTGTGCGCATATGTAAATTTTTCCAGATCGCTAGAATCAGAAGTCCTGGTAGCCTAGTTTCCCGAGGGCTTTCCAACGCCACTGAAACCGGCTCAATGGGAGGTCGTTCTCATCCGCGTTGATAGTCCCTACCAATTCCCTCTCTAAAATGATTATATTCTTCTATTTTTCCACCGTCTCTTCGCTAGTGTGAGACTAACACCCTATCGTAGCCGCTCATTGGTGGGGCGTCTATGACCTGAAGACCATATGGACGTACTGCCCTTTATAATATCGAGCTATAATTGCATTAAAAAGTAGTTTTTTCCAGACTTTAGAGCCTTTTTGAGGGTCCAAACGGCCTTTTCTGGGGCCAGGACATACCGCACGTGTGCTGGGGTGTGTGCGCATATGTAAATTTTTCCAGATCGCTAGAATTAGAAGTCCTGGTAGCCTAGTTTCCCGAGGGCTTTCCAACATCACTGAAACTGGCTCAATCGGAGCTCGTTCTCATCCGCGTTGATAGTCCCTATCAATTCCATCTCTAGAATGATTATATTCTTCTATTTTTCCACCGTCTCTTCACTAGTGTGGGACTAACACCCTATCGTAGCCGCTCATTGGTGGGGCGTCTATGACCTGAAGACCATATGGACGTACTGCGCTTTATAATATCGAGCTATAATTTCATGAAAAAGTAGTTTTTTCCAGACATTAGAGCCTTTTTGAGGGTCCAAACGGCCTTTTCTGGGGCTGGGACTTACCGCACGTGTGCTAGGGTGTGTGCGCGTATGTAAATTTTTCTAGATCGCTAGAATTAGAACTCCTGGTAGCCTAGTTTTCCGAGGGCTTTCCAACGCCACTGAAACCGGCTCAATCGGAGCTCGTTCTCATCCGCGTTGATAGTCCCTATCAATTCCCTCTCTAGAATGATTATATTCTTCTATTTTTCCACCGTCTCTTCGCTAGTGTGAGACTAACACCCTATCGTAGCTGCTCATTGGTGGGGCGTCTACGACCTGAAGACCATATGGACGTACTGCCCTTTATAATATCAAGCTGTAATTGCACAAAAAAGTAGTTTTTTCCAGACTTTAGAGCCTTTTTGAGGGTCCAAACGGCCTTTTCTGGGGCCAGGACATACCGCACGTGTGCTGGGGTGTGTGCGCATATGTAAATTTTTCCAGATCGCTAGAATTAGAACTCCTGGTAGCCTAGTTTCCCGAGGGCTTTCCAACGCCACTGAAACCGGCTCAATCGGAGCTCGTTCTCATCCGCGTTGATAGTCCCTATCAATTCCATCTCTAGAATGATTATATTCTTCTATTTTTCCACCGTCTCTTCACTAGTGTGGGACTAACACCCTATCGTAGCCGCTCATTGGTGGGGCGTCTATGACCTGACGACCATATGGACGTACTGCGCTTTATAATATCGAGCTATAATTTCATGAAAAAGTAGTTTTTTCCAGACATTAGAGCCTTTTTGAGGGTCCAAACGGCCTTTTCTGGGGCTGGGACTTACCGCACGTGTGCTAGGGTGTGTGCGCGTATGTAAATTTTTCTAGATCGCTAGAATTAGAACTCCTGGTAGCCTAGTTTTCCGAGGGCTTTCCAACGCCACTGAAACCGGCTCAATCGGAGCTCGTTCTCATCCGCGTTGATAGTCCCTATCAATTCCCTCTCTAGAATGATTATATTCTTCTATTTTTCCACCGTCTCTTCGCTAGTGTGAGACTAACACCCTATCGTAGCTGCTCATTGGTGGGGCGTCTACGACCTGAAGACCATATGGACGTACTGCCCTTTATAATATCAAGCTGTAATTGCACAAAAAGTAGTTTTTTCCAGACTTTAGAGCCTTTTTGAGGGTCCAAACGGCCTTTTCTGGGGCCGGGACTTACCGCACGTCTGCTGGGGTGTGTGCGCCTATGTATGTTTTTCCTGATCGCTAGAATTAGAAGTCCTGGTATCCTAGTTTCCCAAGGGCTTTCCACCGCCACTGAAACCGGCTCAATCGGAGCTCGTTCTCATCCGCGTTGATAGTCCCTATCAATTCCCTCTCTAAAATGATTATATTCTTCTAATTTTCCACCGTCTCTTCACTAGTCTGAGCCTAACACCCTATTGTAGCCGCTCATTAGTGGGGCATCTATGACCTGAAGACCATGTGGACGTACTGCCCTTTATAATATCGAGCTGTAATTGCATGAAAAAGTAGTTTTTTCCAGACTTTAGAGCCTTTTTGAGGGTCCAAACGGCCTTTTCTGGGGCCGGGACTTACCGCACGTCTGCTGGGGTGTGTGCGCCTATGTAAGTTTTTCCTGATCGCTAGAATTAGAAGTCCTGGTATCCTAGTTTCCCGAGGGCTTTCCACCGCCACTGAAACCGGCTCAATCGGAGCTCGTTCTCATCCGCGTTGATACTCCCTATCAATTCCATCTCTAAAATGATTATATTCTTCTATTTTTCCACTGTCTCTTCGCTAGTGTGAGACTAACACCCTATCGTAGCTGCTCATTGGTGGGGCATCTATGATCTGAAGACCATATGGGCGTACTGCCCTTTATAATATCGAGCTATAATTGCATGAAAAAGTAGTTTTTTCCAGACTTTAGAGCCTTTTTGAGGGTCCAAACGGCCTTTTCTGGGGCCGGGACTTACCGCACGTGTGCTGGGGTGTGTGCGCGTATGTAAATTTTTCCAGATCGCTAGAATTAGAAGTCCTGGTAGCCTAGTTTCCCGAGGGCTTTCCAACGCCACTGAAACCGGCTCAGTCGGAGCTCGTTCTCATCCGCGTTGATAGTCCCTATCAATTCCCTCTCTAGAATGATTATATTCTTCTATTTTTCCACCATCTCTTCACTAGTGTGACACTAACACCCTACCGTAGCCGCTCATTGGTCGGGCGTCTATGACCTGAAGACCATATGGACGAACTGCCCTTTATAATATCGAGCTGTAATTGCATGAAAAAGTAGTTCTTTCCAGACTTTAGAGCGTTTTTGAGGGTCCAAACGGCCTTTTTTGGGGCCGGGACTTACCGCACGTGTGCTGGGGTGTGTGCGCATATGTAAATTTTTCCAGATCGCTAGAATCAGAAGTCCTGGTAGCCTAGTTTCCCGAGGGCTTTCCAACGCCACTGAAACCGGCTCAATGGGAGGTCGTTCTCATCCGCGTTGATAGTCCCTACCAATTCCCTCTCTAAAATGATTATATTCTTCTATTTTTCCACCGTCTCTTCGCTAGTGTGAGACTAACACCCTATCGTAGCCGCTCATTGGTGGGGCGTCTATGACCTGAAGACCATATGGACGTACTGCCCTTTATAATATCGAGCTATAATTGCATTAAAAAGTAGTTTTTTCCAGACTTTAGAGCCTTTTTGAGGGTCCAAACGGCCTTTTCTGGGGCCAGGACATACCGCACGTGTGCTGGGGTGTGTGCGCATATGTAAATTTTTCCAGATCGCTAGAATTAGAAGTCCTGGTAGCCTAGTTTCCCGAGGGCTTTCCAACACCACTGAAACTGGCTCAATCGGAGCTCGTTCTCATCCGCGTTGATAGTCCCTATCAATTCCATCTCTAGAATGATTATATTCTTCTATTTTTCCACCGTCTCTTCACTAGTGTGGGACTAACACCCTATCATAGCCGCTCATTGGTGGGGCGTCTATGACCTGAAGACCATATGGACGTACTGCGCTTTATAATATCGAGCTATAATTTCATGAAAAAGTAGTTTTTTCCAGACATTAGAGCCTTTTTGAGGGTCCAAACGGCCTTTTCTGGGGCTGGGACTTACCGCACGTGTGCTAGGGTGTGTGCGCGTATGTAAATTTTTCTAGATCGCTAGAATTAGAACTCCTGGTAGCCTAGTTTTCCGAGGGCTTTCCAACGCCACTGAAACCGGCTCAAACGGAGCTCGTTCTCATCCGCGTTGATAGTCCCTATCAATTCCCTCTCTAGAATGATTATATTCTTCTATTTTTCCACCGTCTCTTCGCTAGTGTGAGACTAACACCCTATCGTAGCTGCTCATTGGTGGGGCGTCTACGACCTGAAGACCATATGGACGTACTGCCCTTTATAATATCAAGCTGTAATTGCACAAAAAAGTAGTTTTTTCCAGACTTTAGAGCCTTTTTGAGGGTCCAAACGGCCTTTTCTGGGGCCGGGACTTACCGCACGTCTGCTGGGGTGTGTGCGCCTATGTATGTTTTTCCTGATCGCTAGAATTAGAAGTCCTGGTATCCTAGTTTCCCAAGGGCTTTCCACCGCCACTGAAACCGGCTCAATCGGAGCTCGTTCTCATCCGCGTTGATAGTCCCTATCAATTCCCTCTCTAAAATGATTATATTCTTCTAATTTTCCACCGTCTCTTCACTAGTCTGAGCCTAACACCCTATTGTAGCCGCTCATTAGTGGGGCATCTATGACCTGAAGACCATGTGGACGTACTGCCCTTTATAATATCGAGCTGTAATTGCATGAAAAAGTAGTTTTTTCCAGACTTTAGAGCCTTTTTGAGGGTCCAAACGGCCTTTTCTGGGGCCGGGACTTACCGCACGTCTTCTGGGGTGTGTGCGCCTATGTAAGTTTTTCCTGATCGCTAGAATTAGAAGTCCTGGTATCCTAGTTTCCCGAGGGCTTTCCACCGCCACTGAAACCGGCTCAATCGGAGCTCGTTCTCATCCGCGTTGATACTCCCTATCAATTCCATCTCTAAAATGATTATATTCTTCTATTTTTCCACTGTCTCTTCGCTAGTGTGAGACTAACACCCTATCGTAGCTGCTCATTGGTGGGGCATCTATGACCTGAAGACCATATGGACGTACTGCCCTTTATAATATCGAGCTATAATTGCATGAAAAAGTAGTTTTTTCCAGACTTTAGAGCCTTTTTGAGGGTCCAAACGGCCTTTTCTGGGGCCGGGACTTACCGCACGTGTGCTGGGGTGTGTGCGCGTATGTAAATTTTTCCAGATCGCTAGAATTAGAACTCCTGGTAGCCTAGTTTCCCGAGGGCTTTCCAACGCCACTGAAACCGGCTCGATCGGAGCTCGTTCTCATCCGCGTTGATAGTCCCTATCAATTCCCTCTCTAGAATGATTATATTCTTCTATTTTTCCACCGTCTCTGCGCTAGTGTGAGACTAACACCCTATCGTAGCTGCTCATTGGTGGGGCGTCTACGACCTGAAGACCATATAGACGTACTGCCCTTTATAATATCAAGCTGTAATTGCACAAAAAAGTAGTTTTTTCCAGACTTTAGAGCCTTTTTGAGGGTCCAAACGGCCTTTTCTGGGGCAGGGACTTACCGCACGTGTGCTGGGGTGTGTGCGCATATGTAAATTTTTCCAGATCGCTAGAATTAGAAGTCCTGGTATCCTAGTTTCCCAAGGGCTTTCCACCGCCACTGAAACCGGCTCAATCGGAGCTCGTTCTCATCCGCGTTGATAGTCCCTATCAATTCCCTCTCTAAAATGATTATATTCTTCTATTTTTCCACCGTGTCTTCACTAGTCTGAGCCTAACACCCTATCGTAGCCGCTCATTAGTTTGGCATCTATGACATGAAGACCATGTGGACGTACTGCCCTTTATAATATTGAGCTGTAATTGCATGAAAAAGTAGTTTTTTCCAGACTTTAGAGCATTTTTGAGGGTCCAAACGGCCTTTTCTGGGGCCGGGACTTACCGCACATGTGCTGGGGTGTGTGCGCGTATGTAAATTTTTTCAGATCGCTAGAATTAGAACTCCTGGTAGCCTAGTTTCCCGAGGGCTTTCCAACGCCACTGAAACCGGCTCAATCGGAGCTCGTTCTCATCCGCGTTGATACTCCCTATCAATTCCCTCTCTAAAATGATTATATTCTTCTATTTTTCCACCATCTCTTCGCTAGTGTGAGACTAACACCCTATCGTAGCCGCTCATTCATGGGGCGTCTATGACCTGAAGACCATATGGACGTACTGCCCTTTATAATATCGAGCTATAATTGCATGAAAAAGTAGTTTTTTCCAGAGTTTAGAGCCTTTTTGAGGGTCCAAACGGCCTTTTCTGGGGCTGGGACTTACCGCACGTGTGCTAGGGTGTGTGCGCGTATGTAAATTTTTCTAGATCGCTAGAATTAGAACTCCTGGTAGCCTAGTTTCCCGAGGGCTTTCCAACGCCACTGAAACCGGCTCAATCGGAGCTCGTTCTCATCCGCGTTCATAGTCCCTATCAATTCCCTCTCTAGAATGATTATATTCTTCTATTTTTCCACCGTCTCTTCGCTAGTGTGAGACTAACACCCTATCGTAGCTGCTCATTGGTGGGGCGTCTACGACCTGAAGACCATATGGACGTACTGCCCTTTATAATATCAAGCTGTAATTGCACAAAAAAGTAGTTTTTTCCAGACTTTAGAGCCTTTTTGAGGGTCCAAACGGCCTTTTCTGGGGCCGGGACTTACCGCACGTCTACTGGGGTGTGTGCGCCTATGTATGTTTTTCCTGATCGCTAGAATTAGACGTCCTGGTATCCTAGTTTCCCAAGGGCTTTCCACCGCCACTGAAACCGGCTCAATCGGAGCTCGTTCTCATCCGCGTTGATAGTCCCTATCAATTCCCTCTCTAAAATGATTATATTCTTCTATTTTTCCACCGTCTCTTCACTAGTCTGAGCCTAACACCCTATTGTAGCCGCTCATTAGTGGGGCATCTATGACCTGAAGACCATGTGGACGTACTGCCCTTTATAATATCGAGCTGTAATTGCATGAAAAAGTAGTTTTTTCCAGACTTTAGAGCCTTTTTGAGGGTCCAAACGGCCTTTTCTGGGGCCGGGACTTACCGCACGTCTGCTGGGGTGTGTGCGCCTATGTAAGTTTTTCCTGATCGCTAGAATTAGAAGTCCTGGTATCCTAGTTTCCCGAGGGCTTTCCACCGCCACTGAAACCGGCTCAATCGGAGCTCGTTCTCATCCGCGTTGATACTCCCTATCAATTCCATCTCTAAAATGATTATATTCTTCTATTTTTCCACTGTCTCTTCGCTAGTGTGAGACTAACACCCTATCGTAGCTGCTCATTGGTGGGGCATCTATGACCTGAAGACCATATGGACGTACTGCCCTTTATAATATCGAGCTATAATTGCATGAAAAAGTAGTTTTTTCCAGACTTTAGAGCCTTTTTGAGGGTCCAAACGGCCTTTTCTGGGGCCGGGACTTACCGCACGTGTGCTGGGGTGTGTGCGCGTATGTAAATTTTTCCAGATCGCTAGAATTAGAAGTCCTGGTAGCCTAGTTTCCCGAGGGCTTTCCAACGCCACTGAAACCGGCTCAATCGGAGCTCGTTCTCATCCGCGTTGATAGTCCCTATCAATTCCCTCTCTAGAATGATTATATTCTTCTATTTTTCCACCATCTCTTCGCTAGTGTGACACTAACACCCTACCGTAGCCGCTCATTGGTCGGGCGTCTATGACCTGAAGACCATATGGACGAACTGCCCTTTATAATATCGAGCTGTAATTGCATGAAAAAGTAGTTCTTTCCAGACTTTAGAGCGTTTTTGAGGGTCCTAACGGCCTTTTTTGGGGCCGGGACTTACCGCACGTGTGCTGGGGTGTGTGCGCATATGTAAATTTTTCCAGATCGCTAGAATCAGAAGTCCTGGTAGCCTAGTTTCCCGAGGGCTTTCCAACGCCACTGAAACCGGCTCAATGGGAGGTCGTTCTCATCCGCGTTGATAGTCCCTACCAATTCCCTCTCTAAAATGATTATATTCTTCTATTTTTCCACCGTCTCTTCGCTAGTGTGAGACTAACACCCTATCATAGCCGCTCATTGGTGGGGCGTCTATGACCTGAAGACCATATGGACGTACTGCCCTTTATAATATCGAGCTATAATTGCATTAAAAAGTAGTTTTTTCTAGACTTTAGAGCCTTTTTGAGGGTCCAAACGGCCTTTTCTGGGGCCAGGACATACCGCACGTGTGCTGGGGTGTGTGCGCATATGTAAATTTTTCCAGATCGCTAGAATTAGAAGTCCTGGTAGCCTAGTTTCCCGAGGGCTTTCCAACACCACTGAAACTGGCTCAATCGGAGCTCGTTCTCATCCGCGTTGATAGTCCCTATCAATTCCATCTCTAGAATGATTATATTCTTCTATTTTTCCACCGTCTCTTCACTAGTGTGGGACTAACACCCTATCGTAGCCGCTCATTGGTGGGGCGTCTATGACCTGAAGACCATATGGACGTACTGCGCTTTATAATATCGAGCTATAATTTCATGAAAAAGTAGTTTTTTCCAGACATTAGAGCCTTTTTGAGGGTCCAAACGGCCTTTTCTGGGGCTGGGACTTACCGCACGTGTGCTAGGGTGTGTGCGCGTATGTAAATTTTTCTAGATCGCTAGAATTAGAACTCCTGGTAGCCTAGTTTCCCGAGGGCTTTCCAACGCCACTGAAACCGGCTCAATCGGAGCTCGTTCTCATCCGCGTTGATAGTCCCTATCAATTCCCTCTCTAGAATGATTATATTCTTCTATTTTTCCACCGTCTCTTCGCTAGTGTGAGACTAACACCCTATCGTAGCTGCTCATTGGTGGGGCGTCTACGACCTGAAGACCATATGGACGTACTGCCCTTTATAATATCAAGCTGTAATTGCACAAAAAAGTAGTTTTTTCCAGACTTTAGAGCCTTTTTGAGGGTCCAAACGGCCTTTTCTGGGGCCGGGACTTACCGCACGTCTGCTGGGGTGTGTGCGCCTATGTATGTTTTTCCTGATCGCTAGAATTAGAAGTCCTGGTATCCTAGTTTCCCAAGGGCTTTCCACCGCCACTGAAACCGGCTCAATCGGAGCTCGTTCTCATCCGCGTTGATAGTCCCTATCAATTCCCTCTCTAAAATGATTATATTCTTCTAATTTTCCACCGTCTCTTCACTAGTCTGAACCTAACACCCTATTGTAGCCGCTCATTAGTGGGGCATCTATGACCTGAAGACCATGTGGACGTACTGCCCTTTATAATATCGAGCTGTAATTGCATGAAAAAGTAGTTTTTTCCAGACTTTAGAGCATTTTTGAGGGTCCAAACGGCCTTTTCTGGGGCCGGGACTTACCGCACGTCTGCTGGGGTGTGTGCGCCTATGTAAGTTTTTCCTGATCGCTAGAATTAGAAGTCCTGGTATCCTAGTTTCCCGAGGGCTTTCCACCGCCACTGAAACCGGCTCAATCGGAGCTCGTTCTCATCCGCGTTGATACTCCCTATCAATTCCATCTCTAAAATGATTATATTCTTCTATTTTCCACTGTCTCTTCGCTAGTGTGAGACTAACACCCTATCGTAGCTGCTCATTGGTGGGGCATCTATGACCTGAAGACCATATGGACGTACTGCCCTTTATAATATCGAGCTATAATTGCATGAAAAAGTAGTTTTTTCCAGACTTTAGAGCCTTTTTGAGGGTCCAAACGGCCTTTTCTGGGGCCGGGACTTACCGCACGTGTGCTGGGGTGTGTGCGCCTATGTAAGTTTTTCCTGATCGCTAGAATTAGAACTCCTGGTAGCCTAGTTTCCCGAGGGCTTTCCAACGCCACTGAAACCGGCTCGATCGGAGCTCGTTCTCATCCGCGTTGATAGTCCCTATCAATTCCCTCTCTAGAATGATTATATTCTTCTATTTTTCCACCGTCTCTTCGCTAGTGTGAGACTAACATCCTATCGTAGCTGCTCATTGGTGGGGCGTCTACGACCTGAAGACCATATGGACGTACTGCCCTTTATAATATCAAGCTGTAATTGCACAAAAAAGTAGTTTTTTCCAGACTTTAGAGCCTTTTTGAGGGTCCAAACGGCCTTTTCTGGGGCAGGGACTTACCGCACGTGTGCTGGGGTGTGTGCGCATATGTAAATTTTTCCAGATCGCTAGAATTAGAAGTCCTGGTATCCTAGTTTCCCAAGGGCTTTCCACCGCCACTGAAACCGGCTCAATCGGAGCTCGTTCTCATCCGCGTTGATAGTCCCTATCAATTCCCTCTCTAAAATGATTATATTCTTCTATTTTTCCACCGTCTCTTCACTAGTCTGAGCCTAACACCCTATCGTAGCCGCTCATTAGTTTGGCATCTACGACATGAAGACCATGTGGACGTACTGCCCTTTATAATATCGAGCTGTAATTGCATGAAAAAGTAGTTTTTTCCAGACTTTAGAGCCTTTTTGAGGGTCCAAACGGCCTTTTCTGGGGCCGGGACTTACCGCACATGTGCTGGGGTGTGTGCGCGTATGTAAATTTTTTCAGATCGCTAGAATTAGAACTCCTGGTAGCCTAGTTTCCCGAGGGCTTTCCAACGCCACTGAAACTGGCTCAATCGGATCTCGTTCTCATCCGCGTTGATACTCCCTATCAATTCCCTCTCTAAAATGATTATATTCTTCTATTTTTCCACCATCTCTTCGCTAGTGTGAGACTAACACCCTATCGTAGCCGCTCATTCATGGGGCGTCTATGACCTGAAGACCATATGGACGTACTGCCCTTTATAATATCGAGCTATAATTGCATGAAAAAGTAGTTTTTTCCAGAGTTTAGAGCCTTTTTGAGGGTCCAAACGGCCTTTTCTGGGGCTGGGACTTACCGCACGTGTGCTAGGGTGTGTGCGCGTATGTAAATTTTTCTAGATCGCTAGAATTAGAACTCCTGGTAGCCTAGTTTCCCGAGGGCTTTCCAACGCCACTGAAACCGGCTCAATCGGAGCTCGTTCTCATCCGCGTTCATAGTCCCTATCAATTCCGTGTCTAGAATGATTATATTCTTCTATTTTTCCACCGTCTCTTCGCTAGTGCGAGACTAACACCCTATCGTAGCTGCTCATTGGTGGGGCGTCTACGACCTGAAGACCATATGGACGTACTGCCCTTTATAATATCAAGCTGTAATTGCACAAAAAAGTAGTTTTTTCCAGACTTTAGAGCCTTTTTGACGGTCCAAACGGCCTTTTCTGGGGCCGGGACTTACCGCACGTCTACTGGGGTGTGTGCGCCTATGTATGTTTTTCCTGATCGCTAGAATTAGAAGTCCTGGTATCCTAGTTTCCCAAGGGCTTTCCACCGCCACTGAAACCGGCTCAATCGGAGCTCGTTCTCATCCGCGTTGATAGTCCCTATCAATTCCCTCTCTAAAATGATTATATTCTTCTATTTTTCCACCGTCTCTTCACTAGTCTGAGCCTAACACCCTATTGTAGCCGCTCATTAGTGGGGCATCTATGACCTGAAGACCATGTGGACGTACTGCCCTTTATAATATCGAGCTGTAATTGCATGAAAAAGTAGTTTTTTCCAGACTTTAGAGCCTTTTTGAGGGTCCAAACGGCCTTTTCTGGGGCCGGGACTTACCGCACGTCTGCTGGGGTGTGTGCGCCTATGTAAGTTTTTCCTGATCGCTAGAATTAGAAGTCCTGGTATCCTAGTTTCCCGAGGGCTTTCCACCGCCACTGAAACCAGCTCAATCGGAGCTCGTTCTCATCCGCGTTGATACTCCCTATTAATTCCATCTCTAAAATGATTATGTTCTTCTATTTTTCCACTGTCTCTTCGCTAGTGTGAGACTAACACCCTATCGTAGCTGCTCATTGGTGGGGCATCTATGACCTGGACCATATGGACGTACTGCCCTTTATAATATCGAGCTATAATTGCATGAAAAAGTAGTTTTTTCCAGACTTTAGAGCCTTTTTGAGGGTCCAAACGGCCTTTTCTGGGGCCGGGACTTACCGCACGTGTGCTGGGGTGTGTGCGCGTATGTAAATTTTTCCAGATCGCTAGAATTAGAACTCCTGGTAGCCTAGTTTCCCGAGGGCTTTCCAACGCCACTGAAACCGGCTCGATCGGAGCTCGTTCTCATCCGCGTTGATAGTCCCTATCAATTCCCTCTCTAGAATGATTATATTCTTCTATTTTTCCACCGTCTCTTCGCTAGTGTGAGACTAACACCCTATCGTAGCTGCTCATTGGTGGGGCGTCTACGACCTGAAGACCATATGGACGTACTGCCCTTTATAATATCAAGCTGTAATTGCACAAAAAAGTAGTTTTTTCCAGACTTTAGAGCCTTTTTGAGGGTCCAAACTGCCTTTTCTGGGGCAGGGACTTACCGCACGTGTGCTGGGGTGTGTGCGCATATGTAAATTTTTCCAGATCGCTAGAATTAGAAGTCCTGGTATCCTAGTTTCCCAAGGGCTTTCCACCGCCACTGAAACCGGCTCAATCGGAGCTCGTTCTCATCCGCGTTGATAGTCCCTATCAATTCCCTCTCTAAAATGATTATATTCTTCTATTTTTCCACCGTCTCTTCACTAGTCTGAGCCTAACACCCTATCGTAGCCGCTCATTAGTTTGGCATCTATGACCTGAAGACCATGTGGACGTACTGCCCTTTATAATATCGAGCTGTAATTGCATGAAAAAGTAGTTTTTTCCAGACTTTAGAGCCTTTTTGAGGGTCCAAACGGCCTTTTCTGGGGCCGGGACTTACCGCACATGTGCTGGGGTGTGTGCGCGTATGTAAATTTTTTCAGATCGCTAGAATTAGAACTCCTGGTACCCTAGTTTCCCGAGGGCTTTCCAACGCCACTGAAACCGGCTCAATCGGAGCTCGTTCTCATCCGCGTTTATAGTCCCTATCAATTCCCTCTCTAAAATGATTATATTCTTCTATTTTTCCACCGTCTCTTCACTAGTGTGGGACTAACACCCTATCGTAGCCGCTCATTGGTGGGGCGTCTATGACCTGAAGACCATATGGACGTACTGCGCTTTATAATATCGAGCTGTAATTGCATGAAAAAGTAGTTTTTTCCAGACATTAGAGCCTTTTTGAGGGTCCAAACGGCCTTTTCTGGGGCTGGGACTTACCGCACGTGTGCTAGGGTGTGTGCGCGTATGTAAATTTTTCTAGATCGCTAGAATTAGAACTCCTGGTAGCCTAGTTTCCCGAGGGCTTTCCAACGCCACTGAAACCGGCTCAATCGGAGCTCGTTCTCATCCGCGTTGATAGTCCCTATCAATTCCCTCTCTAGAATGATTATATTCTTCTATTTTTCCACCGTCTCTTCGCTAGTGTGAGACTAACACCCTATCGTAGCTGCTCATTGGTGGGGCGTCTACGACCTGAAGACCATATGGACGTACTGCCCTTTATAATATCAAGCTGTAATTGCACAAAAAAGTAGTTTTTTCCAGACTTTAGAGCCTTTTTGAGGGTCCAAACGGCCTTTTCTGGGGCCGGGACTTACCGCATGTCTGCTGGGGTGTGTGCGCCTATGTATGTTTTTCCTGATCGCTAGAATTAGAAGTCCTGGTATCCTAGTTTCCCAAGGGCTTTCCACCGCCAATGAAACCGGCTCAATCGGAGCTCGTTCTCATCCGCGTTGATAGTCCCTATCAATTCCCTCTCTAAAATGATTATATTCTTCTATTTTTCCACCGTCTCTTCACTAGTCTGAGCCTAACACCCTATTGTAGCCGCTCATTAGTGGGGCATCTATGACCTGAAGACCATGTGGACGTACTGCCCTTTATAATATCGAGCTGTAATTGCATGAAAAAGTAGTTTTTTCCAGACTTTAGAGCCTTTTTGAGGGTCCAAACGGCCTTTTCTGTGGCCGGGACTTACCGCACGTCTGCTGGGGTGTGTGCGCCTATGTAAGTTTTTCCTGATCGCTAGAATTAGAAGTCCTGGTATCCTAGTTTCCCGAGGGCTTTCCACCGCCACTGAAACCGGCTCAATCGGAGCTCGTTCTCATCCGCGTTGATACTCCCTATCAATTCCATCTCTAAAATGATTATATTCTTCTATTTTTCCACTGTCTCTTCGCTAGTGTGAGACTAACACCCTATCGTAGCTGCTCATTGGTGGGGCATCTATGACCTGAAGACCATATGGACGTACTGCCCTTTATAATATCGAGCTATAATTGCATGAAAAAGTAGTTTTTTCCAGACTTTAGAGCCTTTTTGAGGGTCCAAACGGCCTTTTCTGGGGCCGGGACTTACCGCACGTGTGCTGGGGTGTGTGCGCGTATGTAAATTTTTCCAGATCGCTAGAATTAGAACTCCTGGTAGCCTAGTTTCCCGAGGGCTTTCCAACGCCACTGAAACCGGCTCGATCGGAGCTCGTTCTCATCCGCGTTGATAGTCCCTATCAATTCCCTCTCTAGAATGATTATATTCTTCTATTTTTCCACCGTCTCTTCGCTAGTGTGAGACTAACACCCTATCGTAGCTGCTCATTGGTGGGGCGTCTACGACCTGAAGACCATATGGACGTACTGCCCTTTATAATATCAAGCTGTAATTGCACAAAAAGTAGTTTTTTCCAGACTTTAGAGCCTTTTTGAGGGTCCAAACGGCCTTTTCTGGGGCAGGGACTTACCGCACGTGTGCTGGGGTGTGTGCGCATATGTAAATTTTTCCACATCGCTAGAATTAGAAGTCCTGGTATCCTAGTTTCCCAAGGGCTTTCCACCGCCACTGAAACCGGCTCAATCGGAGCTCGTTCTCATCCGCGTTGATAGTCCCTATCAATTCCCTCTCTAAAATGATTATATTCTTCTATTTTTCCACCGTCTCTTCACTAGTCTGAGCCTAACACCCTATCGTAGCCGCTCATTAGTTTGGCATCTATGACCTGAAGACCATGTGGACGTACTGCCCTTTATAATATCGAGCTGTAATTGCATGAAAAAGTAGTTTTTTCCAGACTTTAGAGCCTTTTTGAGGGTCCAAACGGCCTTTTCTGGGGCCGGGACTTACCGCACATGTGCTGGGGTGTGTGCGCGTATGTAAATTTTTTCAGATCGCTAGAATTAGAACTCCTGGTAGCCTAGTTTCCCGAGGGCTTTCCAACGCCACTGAAACCGGCTCAATCGGAGCTCGTTCTCATCCGCGTTGATACTCCCTATCAATTCCCTCTCTAAAATGATTATATTCTTCTATTTTTCCACCATCTCTTCGCTAGTGTGAGACTAACACCCTATCGTAGCCGCTCATTCATGGGGCGTCTATGACCTGAAGACCATATGGACGTACTGCCCTTTATAATATCGAGCTATAATTGCATGAAAAAGTAGTTTTTTCCAGAGTTTAGAGCCTTTTTGAGGGTCCAAACGGCCTTTTCTGGGGCCGGGACTTACAGTGTGCTGGGGTGTGTGCATGTATGTAAATTTTTCCAGATCGCTAGAATTAGAACTCCTGGTAGCCTACTTTCCTGAGGGCTTTCCAACGCCACTGAAACCGGCTCAATCGGAGCTCGTTCTCATCCGCGTTGATAGTCCCTATCAATTCCCTCTCTAAAATGATTATATTCTTCTATTTTTCTACCGTCTCTTCGCTAGTGTGAGACTAACACCCTGTCGTAGCCGCTCATTGGTGGTGCGTCTATCACCTGAAGACCATATGGACGTACTGCCCGTTATAATATCGAGCTGTAATTGCATGAAAAAGTAGTTTTTTCCAGACTTTAGAGCCTTTTTGAGGGTCCAAACGGCCTTTTCTGGGGCTGGGACTTACTGCACATGTGCTAGGGTGTGTACGTGTATGTAAATTTTTCCAGATCGCTAGAATTAGAAGTCCTGGTAGCCTAGTTTCCCGAGGGCTTTCCAACGCCACTGAAACTGGCTCAATCGGAGCTCCTTCTCATCCGCGTGGATAGTCCCTATCAATTCCCTCTCTAGAATGATTATATTCTTCTATTTTTCCACCGTCTCTTCGCTAGTGTGAGACTAACACCCTATCATACCTTCTCATTGGTGGGGCGTCTATGACCTGAAGACCATATGGACGTACTGCCCTTTATAATATCGAGCTGTAATTGCACAAAAAAGTAGTTTTTTCCAGACTTTAGAGCCTTTTTGAGGGTCCAAACGGCCTTTTCTGGGGCCGGGACTTACCGCACCTGTCCTGGGGTGTGTGCGCGTATGTAAATTTTTCCAGATCGCTAGAAGTAGAAGTCGTGGTATCATAGTTTCCCGAGGGCTTTCCACCGCCACTGAAACCGGCTCAATCGAAGCTCGTTCTCATCCGCGTTGATAGTCCCTATCAATTCCCTCTCTAGAATGATTATATTCTTCTATTTTTCCACCGTCTCTTCGCTAGTCTGAACCTAACACCCTATCGTGGCCGCTCATTAGTGGGGCGTCTATGACCTGAAGACCATATGGACGTACTGCCCTTTATAATATCGAGCTATAATTGCATGAAAAAGTATTTTTTTCCAGACTTTAGAGCCTTTTTGAGGGTCCAAACGGCTTTTTCTGGGGCCGGGACTTACTGCACGTGTGCTGGGGTGTGTGCGCGTATGTAAATTTTTCCAGATCGCTAGAATTAGAAGTCCTGGTAGCCTAGTTTCCCGAGGGCTTTCCAACGCCACTGAAACTGGCTCAATCGGAGCTCGTTCTCATCCGCGTGGATAGTCCCTATCAATTCCCTCTCTAGAATGATTATATTCTTCTATTTTTCCACCGTCTCTTCGCTAGTGTGAGACTAACACCCTATCATACCTTCTCATTGGTGGGGCGTCTATGACCTGAAGACCATATGGACGTACTGCCCTTTATAATATCGAGCTGTAATTGCACAAAAAAGTAGTTTTTTCCAGACTTTAGAGCCTTTTTGAGGGTCCAAACGGCCTTTTCTGGGGCCGGGACTTACCGCACCTGTCCTGGGGTGTGTGCGCGTATGTAAATTTTTCCAGATCACTAGAATTAGAAGTCGTGGTATCCTAGTTTCCCGAGGGCTTTCCACCGCCACTGAAACCGGCTCAATCGAAGCTCGTTCTCATCCGCGTTGATAGTCCCTATCAATTCCCTCTCTAGAATGATTATATTCTTCTATTTTTCCACCGTCTCTTCGCTGGTGTGAGACTAACACCCTATCATAGCTGCTCATTGGTGGGGCGTCTACGACCTGAAGACCATATGGATGTACTGCCCTTTATAATATCGAGCTGTAATTGCACAAAAAAGTAGTTTTTTCCAGACTTTAGAGCCTTTTTGAGGGTCCAAACGGCCTTTTCTGGGGCCGGGACTTACCGCACCTGTCCTGGGGTGTGTGCGCGTATGTAAATTTTTCCAGATCACTAGAATTAGAAGTCGTGGTATCCTAGTTTCCCGAGGGCTTTCCACCGCCACTGAAACCGGCTCAATCGAAGCTCGTTCTCATCCGCGTTGATAGTCCCTATCAATTCCCTCTCTAGAATGATTATATTCTTCTATTTTTCCACCGTCTCTTCGCTAGTCTGAACCTAACACCCTATCGTAGCCGCTCATTAGTGGGGCGTCTATGACCTGAAGACCATATGGACGTACTGCCCTTTATAATATCGAGCTGTAATTGCATGAAAAAGTAGTTTTTTCCAGACTTTAGAGCCTTTTTGAGGGTCCAAACGGCTTTTTCTGGGGCCGGGACTTACTGCAGGTGTGCTGGGGTGTGTGCGCGTATGTAAATTTTTCTAGATCGCTAGAATTAGAAGTCCTGGTAGCCTAGTTTCCCGAGGGCTTTCCAACGCCACTGAAACCGGCTCAATCGGAGCTCGTTCTCATCCGCGTTGATAGTCCCTATCAATTCCCTCTCTAAAATGATTATATTCTTCTATTTTTCCACCGTCTCTTCGCTAGTGTGAGACTAACACCCTATCATAGCCGCTCATTGGTGGGGCATCTATGACCTAAAGACCATATGGACGTACTGCCCGTTATAATATCGAGTTGTAATTGCATGAAAAAGTAGTTTTTTCCAGACTTTAGAGCCTTTTTGAGGGTCCAAACGGCCTTTTCTGGGGCCGGGACTTACCGCATGTGTGCTGGGGTGTGTGCGTGTATGTAAATTTTTCCAGATCACTAGAATTAGAAGTCCTGGTAGCCTAGTTTCCCAAGGGCTTTCCAACGCCACTGAAACCGGCTCAATCGGAGCTCGTTCTCATCCGCGTTGATAGTCCCTATCAATTCCCTCTCTAGAATGATTATATTCTTCTATTTTTCCACCGTCTCTTCGCTAGTGTGAGACTAACACCCTATCATAGCTGCTCATTGGTGGGGCGTCTACGACCTGAAGACCATATGGACGTACTGCCCTTTATAATATCGAGCTGTAATTGCACAAAAAAGTAGTTTTTTCCAGACTTTAGAGCCTTTTTGAGGGTCCAAACGGCCTTTTCTGGGGCCGAGACATACCGCACGTGTGCTGGGGTGCGTGCGCGTATATAAATTTTTCTAGATCGCTAGAATTAGAAGTCCTGGTAGCCTAGTTTCCCGAGGGCTTTCCAACGCCACTGAAACCGGCTCAATCGGAGCTCGTTCTCATCCGCGTTGATAGTCCCTATCAATTCCCTCTCTAGAATGATTATATTCTTCTATTTTTCCACTATCGCTTCGCTAGTGTGAGACTAAAACCCTATCATAGCCACTCATTGGTGGAGCGTCTATGACCTGAAGACCATATGGACGTACTGCCCTTTATAATATCGAGCTGTAATTGCATGAAAAAGTAGTTTTTTCCAGACTTTAGAGCCTTTTTGAGGGTCCAAACGGCCTTTTCTGGGGCCGGGACTTACCGCACGTGTGCTGGGGTGTGTGCGCGTATGTAAATTTTTCCAGATCGCTAGAATTAGAACTCCTGGTAGCCTACTTTCCTGAGGGCTTTCCAACGCCACTGAAACCGGCTCAATCGGAGCTCGTTCTCATCCGCTTTGATAGTCCCTAACAATTCCCTCCCTAAAATGATTATATTCTTCTATTTTTCCACCGTCTTTTCGCTAGTGTGAGACTCACGCCCTATCGTAGACGCTCATTGGTGGGGCGTCTATCACCTGAAGACCATATGGACGTACTGCCCGTTATAATATCGAGTTGTAATTGCATGAAAAAGTAGTTTTTTCCAGACTTTAGAGCGTTTTTGAGGGTCCAAACGGCCTTTTCTGGGGCCGGGACTTACTGCACATGTGCTGGGGTGTGTGCGTGTATGTAAATTTTTCCAGATCGCTAGAATTAGAAGTCCTGGTAGCCTAGTTTCCCGAGGGCTTTCCAACGCCACTGAAACTGGCTCAATCGGAGCTCGTTCTCATCCGCGTTGATAGTCCCTATCAATTCCCTCTCTAGAATGATTATATTCTTCTATTTTTTGACCGTCTCTTGGCTAGTCTGAACCTAACACCCTATCGTAGCCGCTCATAAGTGCGGCGTCTATGACCTGAAGACCATATGGACGTACTGCCCTTTATAATATCGAGCTGTAATTGCATGAAAAAGTAGTTTTTTCCAGACTTTAGATCCTTTTTGAGGGTCCAAACGGCTTTTTCTGGGGCCGGGACTTACTGCACGTGTGCTAGGGTGTGTGCGCGTATGTAAATTTTTCCAGATCGCTAGAATTAGAAGTCCTGGTAGCCTAGTTTCCCGAGGGCTTTCCACCGCCACTGAAACCGGCTCAATCGGAGCTCGTTCTCATCCGCGTTGATAGTCCCTATCAATTCCATCTCTAGAATGATTATATTCTTCTATTTTTCGACCGTCTCTTCGCTAGTCTGACCCTAACACCCTATCGTAGCCGATCATAAGTGGGGCGTCTATGACCTGAAGACCATATGGACGTACTGCCCTTTATAATATCGAGCTGTAATTGCATGAAAAAGTAGTTTTTTCCAGACTTTAGATCCTTTTTGAGGGTCCAAACGGCTTTTTCTGGTGCCGGGACTTACTGCACGTGTGCTAGGGTGTGTGCGCGTATGTAAATTTTTCCAGATCGCTAGAATTAGAAGTCCTGGTAGCCTAGTTTCCCGAGGGCTTTCCAACGCCACTGAAACCGGCTCAATCGGAGCTCGTTCTCATCCGCGTTGATAGTCCCTATCAATTCCCTCTCTAAAATGATTATATTCTTCTATTTTTCCACCGTCTCTTTGCTAGTGTGAGACTAACACCCTATCGTAGCCGCTCATTGGTGGGGCGTCTATGACCTGAAGACCATATGGACGTACTGCCCGTTATAATATCGAGCTGTAATTGCATGAAAAAGTGGTTTTTTCCAGACTTTAGAGCCTTTTTGAGGGTCCAAACGGCCTTTTCTGGGGCCGGGACTTACCGCACCTGTCCTGGGGAGTGTGCGCGTATGTAAATTTTTCCAGATCGCTAGAATTAGAACTCGTGGTATCCTAGTTTCCCGAGGGCTTTCCACCGCCACTGAAACCGGCTCAATCGGAGCTAGTTCTCATCCGCGTTGATAGTCCCTATCAATTCTCACTCTACAATGATTATATTCTTCTATTTTTCCACCGTCTTTTCGCTAGTCTGACCCTAACACCCTATCGTAGCCACTCATTAGTGGGGCGTCTATGACCTGAAGACCATATGGACGTACTGCCCTTTATAATATCGAGTTGTAATTGCATGAAAAAGTAGTTTTTTCCAAACTTTAGAGCCTTTTTGAGGGTCCAAACGGATTTTTCTGGGGCCGGGACTTACTGCACATGTGCTGGGGTGTGTGCGCGTATGTAAATTTTTCCAGATCGCTAGAATTAGAAGTCCTGGTAGCCTAGTTTCCCGAGGGCTTTCCAACACCACTGAAACCGGCTCAATCGGAGCTCGTTCTCATCCGCCTTGATAGTCCCTATGAATTCCCTCTCTAAAATGATTATATTCTTCTATTTTTCCACCGTCTCTTCGCTCGTGTCAGACTAACACCCTATCGTTGCCGCTCATTGGTGGGGCGTCTATGACCTGAAGACCATATGGACGTACTGCCCATTATAATATCGAGCTGTAATTGCATGAAAAAGTAGTTTTTTGCAGACTTTAGAGCCTTTGTGAGGGTCCAAACGGCATTTTCTGGGGCCGGGACTTACTGCACGTGTACTGGGGTGTGTGCGCGTATGTAAATTTTTCCTGATCGCTAGAATTAGAAGTCCTGGTAGCCTAGTTTTTCGAGGGCTTTCCAACGCCACTGAAACCGGCTCAATTGGAGCTCGTTCTCATCCGCGTTGATAATCCCTATCAATTCCCTCCCTAAAATGATTATATTCTTCTATTTTCCCACCATCTCTTAGCTAGTGTGAGACTAACACCCTATCGTAGCCGCTCATTAGTGGGGCGACTATGACCTGAAGACCATATGAACGTACTGCCCGTTATAATATCGAGCTGTAATTGCATGAAAAAGTAGTTTTTTCCAGACTTTGGAGCCTTTTTTAGGGTCCAAACGGCCTTTTCTGGTGCCGGGATTTACCGCACGTGTGCTGGGGTGTGTGCGTGTATGTAAATTTTTCCAAATCGCTAGAATTAGAAGACCTGGTAGCGTAGTTTCCCGAGGGCTTTCCAACGCCACTGAAACCGGCTCAATCGGAGCTCGTTCTCATCCGGCTTGATAGTCCCTATCAATTCCCTCTCTAGAATGATTATATTCTTCTATTTTTCCACCGTCTCTTCGCTAGTGTGAGACTAACACCCTATCGTAGCTGCTCATTGGTGGGGCATCTACGACCTGAAGACCATATGGATGTACTGCCCTTTATAATATCGAGCTGTAATTGCACAAAAAAGTAGTTTTCTTCAGACTTTAGAGCCTTTTTGAGGATCCAAACGGCCTTTTCTGGGGCTGGGACTTACCACACATGTGCTGGGGTGTGTGCGCATATGTAAATTTTTCCAGATCGCTAGAATTAGAAGTCCTGGTGTCCTAGTTTCCCGAGGGCTTTCCACTGCCACTGAAACCGGCTCAATCGGAGCTCGTTCTCATCCGCGTTGATAGTCCCTATCAATTCCCTCTCTAAAATGATTATATTCTTCTATTTTTCCACCGTCTCTTCACTAGTCTGAGCCTAACACCCAATCGTAGCCGCTCATTAGTGGGGCGTCTATGACCTGAAGACCATATGGACGTACTGCCCTTTAAAATATCGAGCTATAATTGCATGAAAAAGTAGTTTTTTCCAGACTTTAGAGCCTTATTGAGGGTCCAAACGGCCTTTTCTGGGGCCGGGACTTACCGCACGTGTGCTGGGGTGTGTGCGCGTATGTAAATTTTTCTAGATCGCTAGAATTAGAACTCCTGGTAGCCTAGTTTCCCGAGGGCTTTCCAACGCCACTGAAACCGGCTCAATCGTAGCTCGTTCTCATCCGCGTTGATACTCCCTATCAATTCCCTCTCTAAATTGATTATATTCTTCTATTTTTCCATCGTCTCTTCACTAGTGTGAGACTAACACCCTATCGTAGCCGCTCATTGGTGGGGCGTCTATGACCTGGAGACCATATGGACGTACTGCCCTTTATAATATCAAGCTATAATTGCATGAAAAAGTAGATTTTTCCAGACTTTAGAGCCTTTTTGAGGGTCCAAACGGCCTTTTCTGGGGCCGGGACTTACCGCACGTGTGCTGGGGTGTGTGCGCTATGTAAATTTTTCTAGATCGCTAGAATTAGAACTCCTGGTAGCTTACTTTCCTGAGGGCTTTCCAACGCCACTGAAACCGGCTCAATCGGAGCTCGTTCTCATCCGCGTTGATAGTCCCTATCAATTCCCTCTCTAAAATGATTATATTCTTCTATTTTTCCACCGTCTCTTCGCTAGTGTGAGACTAACACCCTATCGTAGCCGCTCATTGGTGGGGCGTCTATCACCTGAAGACCATATGGACGTACTGCCCGTTATAATATCGAGCTGTAATTGCATGAAAAAGTCATTTTTTCCAGACTTTAGAGCCTTTTTGAGGGTCCAAACGGCCTTTTCTGGGGTCAGGACTTACTGAACATGTGCTGGGGTGTGTGCGTGTATGTAAATTTTTCCAGATCGCTAGAATTAGAAGTCCTGGTAGCCTAGTTTCCCGAGGGCTTTCCAACGCCACTGAAACTAGCTCAATCGGAGCTCGTTCTCATCCGCGTTGATAGTCCCTATCAATTCCCTCTCTAGAATGATTATGTTCTTCTATTTTTCCACCGTCTCTTTGCTTGTGTGAGACTAACACCCTATCATACCCTCTCATTGGTGGGGCGTCTATGACCTGAAGACCATATGGACGTACTACCCTTTATAATATCGAGATGTAATTGCACAAAAAAGTAGTTTTTTCCAGACTTTAGAGCCTTTTTGACGGTCCAAACGGCCTTTTCTGGGGCCGGGACTTACCGCACCTGTCCTGGGGTGTGTGCGCGTATGTAAATTTTTCTAGATCGCTAGAATTTGAAGTCGTGGTATCCTAGTTTCCCGAGGGCTTTCCACCGCCACTGAAACCGGCTCAATCGGAGCTCGTTCTCATCCGCGTTGATAGTCCCTATCAATTCCCTCTCTAGAATGATTATATTCTTCTATTTTTCCACTGTCGCTTCGCTAGTGTGAGACTAACACCCTATCATAGCCACTCATTGGTGGGGCGTCTATGACCTGAAGACCATATGGACGTACTGCCCTTTATAGTATCGAACTGTAAATGCATGAAAAAGTAGTTTTTTCCAGACTTTAGAGGCTTTTGGAGGGTCCAAACGGCCTTTTCTGGGGCCGGGACTTACCGCACGTGTGCTGGGGTGTGTGCGCGTATGTAAATTTTTCCAGATCGCTAGAATTAGAACTCCTGGTAGCCTACTTTCCTGAGGGCTTTCCAACGCCACTGAAACCGGCTCAATCGGAGCTCGTTCTCATCCGTGTTGATAGTCCCTATCAATTCCCTCTCTAAAATGATTATATTCTTCTATTTTTCCACCGTCTCTTTGCTAGTGTGAGACTAACAACCTATCGTAGCCGCTCATTGGTGGGCCGTCTATCACCTGAAGACCATATGGACGTACTGCCCTTTATAATATCAAGCTGTAATTGCATGAAAAAGTAGTTTTTTCCAGACTTTAGAGCGTTTTTGAGGGTCCAAACGGCTTTTTCTGGGGCCGGGACTTACTGCACATGTGCTGGGGTGTGTGCGCATATGTAAATTTTTCCAGATCGCTAGAATTAGAAGTCCTGGTAGCCTAGTTTCCCGAGGGCTTTCCAACGCCACTGAAACCGGCTCAATCGGAGCTCGTTCTCATCCGCCTTGATAGTCCCTATCAATTCCCTCTCTAAAATGATTATATTCTTCTATTTTTCCACCATCTCTTCGCTAGTGTGAGACTAACACCCAATCGTTGCCACTCATTGGTGGGGCATCTATGACCTGAAGACCATATGGACGTACTGCCCTTTATAATATCGAGCTGTAATTGCATGAAAAAGTAGTTTTTTGCAGACTTTAAAGCCTTTTTGAGGGTCCAAACGGCCTTTTCTGGGGCCGGGACTTACCGCACCAGTCCTGGGGTGTGTGCGCGTATGTAAATTTTTCCAGATCGCTAGATTTAGAAGTCATCGTTACCTAGTTTCCCGAGGGCTTTCCACCGCCACTGAAACCGGCTCAATCGAAGCTCGTTCTCATCCGCGTTGATAGTCCCTATCAATTCCCTCTCTAGAATGATTATATTCTTCTATTTTTCCACCGTCTCTTCGCTAGTCTGACCCTAACACCCTATCGTAGCCGCTCATTAGTGGGGCGTGTATGACCTGAAGACCATATGGACGTACTGCCCTTTATAATATCAAGCTGTAATTGCATGAAAAAGTAGTTTTTTTCCAGACTTTAGAGCCTTTTTGAGGGTCCAAACGGCATTTTCTGGGGCCGGGACTTACTGCACGTGTACTGGGGTGTGTGCGTGTATGTAAATTTTTCCTGATCGCTAGAATTAGAAGTCCTGGTAGCCTAGTTTCCCGAGGGCTTTCCAACGCCACTGAAACCGGCTCAATCGGAGCTCGTTCTCATCCGCGTTGATAATCCCTATCAATTCCCTCTCTAAAATGATTATATTCTTCTATTTTTCCACCATCTCTTAGCTAGTGTGAGACTAACACCCTATCGTAGCCGCTCATTGGTGGGGCGTCTATGACCTGAAGACCATATGGACGTACTGCCCGTTATAATATCGAGCTGTAATTGCATGAAAAAGTAGTTTTTTCCAGACTTTAGAGCATTTTTTAGGGTCCAAACGGCCTTTTCTGGGGCCGGGACTTACCGCATGTGTGTTGGGGTGTGTGCGTGTATGTAAATTTTTCCAGATCGCTAGAATTAGAAGTCCTGGTAGCGTAGTTTCCCGAGGGCTTTCCAACGCCACTGAAACCGGCTCAATCGGAGCTCGTTCTCATCCGGGTTGATAGTCCCTATCAATTCCCTCTCTAGAATGATTATATTCTTCTATTTTTCCACCGTCTCTTCGCTAGTGTGATACTAACACCCTATCGTAGCTGCTCATTGGTGGGGCGTCTATGACCTGAAGACCATATGGACGTACTACCCTTTATAATATCGAGATGTAATTGCACAAAAAAGTAGTTTTTTCCAGACTTTAGAGCCTTTTTGACGGTCCAAACGGCCTTTTCTGGGGCCGGGACTTACCGCACCTGTCCTGGGGTGTGTGCGCGTATGTAAATTTTTCTAGATCGCTAGAATTTGAAGTCGTGGTATCCTAGTTTCCCGAGGGCTTTCCACCGCCACTGAAACCGGCTCAATCGGAGCTCGTTCTCATCCGCGTTGATAGTCCCTATCAATTCCCTCTCTAGAATGATTATATTCTTCTATTTTTCCACTGTCGCTTCGCTAGTGTGAGACTAACACCCTATCATAGCCACTCATTGGTGGGGCGTCTATGACCTGAAGACCATATGGACGTACTGCCCTTTATAGTATCGAACTGTAAATGCATGAAAAAGTAGTTTTTTCCAGACTTTAGAGGCTTTTTGAGGGTCCAAACGGCCTTTTCTGGGGCCGGGACTTACCGCACGTGTAATGGGGTGTGTGCGCGTATGTAAATTTTTCCAGATCGCTAGAATTAGAACTCCTGGTTGCCTACTTTCCTGAGGGCTTTCCAACGCCACTGAAACCGGCTCAATCGGAGCTCGTTCTCATCCGTGTTGATAGTCCCTATCAATTCCCTCTCTAAAATGATTATATTCTTCTATTTTTCCACCGTCTCTTTGCTAGTGTGAGACTAACAACCTATCGTAGCCGCTCATTGGTGGGCCGTCTATCACCTGAAGACCATATGGACGTACTGCCCTTTATAATATCAAACTGTAATTGCATGAAAAAGTAGTTTTTTCCAGACTTTAGAGCGTTTTTGAGGGTCCAAACGGCTTTTTCTGGGGCCGGGACTTACTGCACATGTGCTGGGGCATGTGCGTGTATGTAAATTTTTCCAGATCGCTAGAATTAGAAGTCCTGGTAGCCTAGTTTCCCGAGGGCTTTCCAACGCCACTGAAACCGGCTCAATCGGAGCTCGTTCTCATCCGCCTTGATAGTCCCTATCAATTCCCTCTCTAAAATGATTATATTCTTCTATTTTTCCACCGTCTCTTCGCTAGTGTGAGACTAACACCCAATCGTTGCCACTCATTGGTGGGGCATCTATGACCTGAAGACCATATGGACGTACTGCCCTTTATAATATCGAGCTGTAATTGCATGAAAAAGTAGTTTTTTGCAGACTTTAAAGCCTTTTTGAGGGTCCAAACGGCCTTTTCTGGGGCCGGGACTTACCGCACCAGTCCTGGGGTGTGTGCGCGTATGTAAATTTTTCCAGATCGCTAGATTTAGAAGTCATCGTTACCTAGTTTCCCGAGGGCTTTCCACCGCCACTGAAACCGGCTCAATCGAAGCTCGTTCTCATCCGCGTTGATAGTCCCTATCAATTCCCTCTCTAGAATGATTATATTCTTCTATTTTTCCACCGTCTCTTCGCTAGTCTGACCCTAACACCTTATCGTAGCCGCTCATTAGTGGGGCGTGTATGACCTGAAGACCATATGGACGTACTGCCCTTTATAATATCAAGTTGTAATTGCATGAAAAAGTAGTTTTTTTCCAGACTTTAGAGCCTTTTTGAGGGTCCAAACGGCATTTTCTGGGGCCGGGACTTACTGCACGTGTACTGGGGTGTGTGCGTGTATGTAAATTTTTCCTGATCGCTAGAATTAGAAGTCCTGGTAGCCTAGTTTCCCGAGGGCTTTCCAATGCCACTGAAACCGGCTCAATCGGAGCTCGTTCTCATCCGCGTTGGTAATCCCTATCAATTCCCTCTCTAAAATGATTATATTCTTCTATTTTTCCACCATCTCTTAGCTAGTGTGAGACTAACACCCTATCGTAGCCGCTCATTGGTGGGGCGTCTATGACCTGAAGACCATATGGACGTACTGCCCGTTATAATATCGAGCTGTAATTGCATGAAAAAGTAGTTTTTTCCAGACATTAGAGCATTTTTGAGGGTCCAAACGGCCTTTTCTGGGGCCGGGACTTACCGCATGTGTGTTGGGGTGTGTGCGTGTATGTAAATTTTTCCAGATCGCTAGAATTAGAAGTCCTGGTAGCGTAGTTTCCCGAGGGCTTTCCAACGCCACTGAAACCGGCTCAATCGGAGCTCGTTCTCATCCGGGTTGATAGTCCCTATCAATTCCCTCTCTAGAATGATTATATTCTTCTATTTTTCCACCGTCTCTTCGCTAGTGTGAGACTAACACCCTATCGTAGCTGCTCATTGGTGGGGCGTCTACGACCTGAAGACCATATGGATGTACTGCCCTTTATAATATCGAGCTGTAATTGCACAAAAAAGTAGTTTTCTTCAGACTTTAGAGCCTTTTTGAGGATACAAACGGCCTTTTCTGGGGCTGGGACTTACCACACCTGTGCTGGGGTGTGTGCGCATATGTAAATTTTTCCAGATCGCTAGAATTAGAAGTCCTGGTATCCTAGTTTCCCGAGGGCTTTCCACTGCCACTGAAACCGGCTCAATCGGAGCTCGTTCTCATCCGCGTTGATAGTCCCTATCAATTCCATCTCTAAAATGATTATATTCTTCTATTTTTCCACTGTCTCTTCACTAGTCTGAGCCTAACACCCAATCGTAGCCACTCATTAGTGGGGCGTCTATGACCTGAAGACCATATGGACGTACTGCCCTCTAAAATATTGAGCTATAATTGCATGAAAAAGTAGTTTTTTCCAGACTTTAGAGCCTTTTTGAGGGTCCAAACGGCCTTTTCTGGTGCCGGGACTTACCGCACGTGTGCTGGGGTGTGTGCGCGTATGTAAATTTTTCTAGATCGCTAGAATTAGAACTCCTGGTAGCCTAGTTTCCCGAGGGCTTTCCAACGCCACTGAAACCGGCTCAATCGTAGCTCGTTCTCATCCGCGTTGATACTCCCTATCAATTCCCTCTCTAAAATGATTATATTCTTCTATTTTTCCATCGTCTCTTCGCTAGTGTGAGACTAACACCCTATCATAGCCGCTCATTGGTGGGGCTTCTATGACCTGAAGACCATATGGACGTACTGCCCTTTATAATATCAAGCTATAATTGCATGAAAAAGTAGTTTTTTCCAGACTTTAGAGCCTTTTTGAGGGTCCAAACGGCCTTTTCTGGGGCCGGGACTTACCGCACATGTGCTGGGGTGTGTGCGCGTATGTAAATTTTTCCAGATCGCTAGAATTAGAACTCCTGGTAGCCTACTTTCCTGAGGGCTTTCCAACGCCACTGAAACCGGCTCAATCGGAGCTCGTTCTCATCCGCGTTGATAGTCCCTATCAATTCCCTCTCTAAAATGATTATATTCTTCAATTTTTCCACCGTCTCTTCGCTAGTGTGAGACTAACACCCTATCGTAGCCGCTCATTGGTGGGGCGTCTATCACCTGAAGACCATATGGACGTACTGCCCGTTATAATATCGAGCTGTAATTGCATGAAAAAGTCGTTTTTTCCAGACTTTAGAGCCTTTTTGAGGGTCCAAACGGCCTTTTCTGGGGCCGGGACTTACTGAACATGTGCTGGGGTGTGTGCGTGTATGTAAATTTTTCTAGATCGCTAGAATTAGAAGTCCTGGTAGCCTAGTTTCCCGAGGGCTTTCCAACGCCACTGAAACTGGCTCAATCGGAGCTCGTTCTCATCCGCGTTGATAGTCCCTATCAATTCCCTCTCTAGAATGATTATGTTCTTCTATTTTTCCACCGTCTCTTCGCTAGTGTGAGACTAACACCCTATCATACCCTCTCATTGGTGGGGCGTCTATGACCTGAAGACCATATGGACGTACTACCCTTTATAATATCGAGATGTAATTGCACAAAAAAGTAGTTTTTTTCCAGACTTTAGAGCCTTTTTGACGGTCAAAACGGCCTTTTCTGGGGCCGGGACTTACCGCACCTGTCCTGGGGTGTGTGCGCGTATGTAAATTTTTCTAGATCGCTAGAATTAGAAGTCATGGTATCCTAGTTTCCCAAGGGCTTTCCACCGCCACTGAAACCGGCTCAATCGGAGCTCGTTCTCATCCGCGTTGATAGTCCCTATCAATTCCCTCTCTAGAATGATTATATTCTTCTATTTTTCCACTGTCGATTCGCTAGTGTGAGACTAACACCCTATCATAGCCACTCATTGGTGGGGCGTCTATGACCTGAAGACCATATGGACGTGCTGCCCTTTATAATATCGAACTGTAAATGCATGAAAAAGTAGTTTTTTCCAGACTTTAGAGCATTTTTTAGGGTCCAAACGGCCTTTTCTGGGGCCGGGACTTACCGCACGTGTGCTGGGGTGTGTGCGCATATGTAAATTTTTCCAGATCGCTAGAATTAGAACTCCTGGTAGCCTACTTTCCTGAGGGCTTTCCAACGCCACTGAAACCGGCTCAATCGGAGCTCGTTCTCATCCGCGTTGATAGTCCCTATCAATTCCCTCTCTAAAATGATTATATTCTTCTATTTCTCCACCGTCTCTTTGCTAGTGTGAGACTAACAGCCTATCGTAGCCACTCATTGGTGGGGCGTCTATCACCTGAAAACCATATGGACGTACTGCCCGTTATAATATCGAGCTGTAATTGCATGAAAAAGTAGTTTTTTCCAGACTTTTGAGCCTTTTTGAGGGTCCAAACGGCCTTTTCTGGGGCCGGGACTTACTGCACATGTGCTGGGGTGTGTGCGTGTATGTAAATTTTTCCAGATCGCTAGAATTAGAAGTCCTGGTAGCCTAGTTTCCCGAGGGCTTTCCAACGCCACTGAAACTGGCTCAATCGGAGCTCGTTCTCATCTGCGTTGATAGTCCCTATCAATTCCCTCTCTAGAATGATTATATTTTTCTATTTTTCCACCGTCTCTTCGCTGGTGTGAGACTAACACCCTATCATACCCTCTCATTGGTGGGGTGTCTATAACCTGAAGACCATATGGACGTACTGCCCTTTATAATATCGAGCTGTAATGGCACAAAAAAGTAGTTTTTTCCAGACTTTAGAGCCTTTTTGAGGGTCCAAACGGCCTTTTCTGGGGCCGGGACTTACCGCACCTGTCCTGGGGTGTGTGCGCATATGTAAATTTTTCCAGATCGCTAGAATTAGAAGTCGTGGTATCCTAGTTTCCCGAGGGCTTTCCACCGCCACTGAAACCGGCTCAATCGGAGCTCGTTCTCATCCGCGTTGATAGTCCCTATCAATTCCCTCTCTAGAATGATTATATTCTTCTATTTTTCCACCGTCTCTTCGCTAGTCTGACCCTAACACCCTATCGTAGCCACTCATTAGTGGGGCGTCTATGACCTGAATACCATATGGACGTACTGCCCTTTATAATATCGAGCTGTAATTGCATGAAAAAGTAGCTTTTTCTAGACTTTAGTGCCTTTTTGAGGGTCCAAACGGCTTTTTCTGGGGCCGGGACTTACCGCACATGTGCTGGGGTGTGTGCATGTATGTAAATTTTTCCAGATCGCTAGAATTAGAAGTCCTGGTAGCCTAGTTTTCCGAGGGCTTTCCAACGCCACTGAAACTGGCTCAATCGGAGCTCGTTCTCATCCGCGTTGATAGTCCCTATCAATTCCCTCTCTAGAATGATTATGTTCTTCTATTTTTTCCACCGTCTCTTCGCTAGTGTGAGACTAACACCCTATCATACCCTCTCATTGGTGGGGCGTCTATGACCTGAAGACCATATGGACGTACTACCCTTTATAATATCAAGATGTAATAGCACAAAAAAGTAGTTTTTTCCAGACTTTAGAGCCTTTTTGAGGGTCCAAACGGCCTTTTCTGGGGCCGGGACTTACCGCACCTGTCCTGGGGTGTGTGCGCGTATGTAAATTTTTCCAGAACGCTAGAATTAGAAGTCGTGGTATCCTAGTTTCCCGAGGGCTTTCCACCGCCACTGAAACCGGCTCAATCGGAGCTCGTTCTCATCCGCGTTGATAGTCCCTATCAATTCCCTCTCTAGAATGATTATATTCTTCTATTTTTCCACCGTCTCTTCGCTAGTCTGACCCTAACACCCTATCGTAGCCGCTCATTAGTGGGGCGTCTATGACCTGAAGACCATATGGACGTACTGCCCTTTATAATATCGAGCTGTAATTGCATGAAAAAGTAGTTTTTTCCAGACTTTAGAGCCTTTTTGAGGGTCCAAACGGCTTTTTCTGGGGCCGGGACTTACCGCACATGTGCTGGGGTGCATGCGCGTATGTAAATTTTTCCAGATCGCTAGAATTAGAAGTCCTGGTAGCCTAGTTTCCCGAGGGCTTTCCAACGCCACTGAAACCGGCTCAATCGGAGCTCGTTCTCATCCGCGTTGATAATCCCTATCAATTCCCTCTCTAAAATGATTATATTCTTCTATTTTTCCACCATCTCTTAGCAAGTGTGAGACTAACACCCTATCGTAGCCGCTCATTGGTGGGGCGTCTATGACCTGAAGACCATATGGACGTACTGCCCGTTATAATATCGAGCTGTAATTGCATGAAAAAGTAGTTTTTTCCAGACTTTAGAGCCTTTTTGAGGGTCCAAACGGCCTTTTCTGGGGCCGGGACTTACCGCATGTGTGTTGGGGTGTGTGCGTGTATGTAAATTTTTCCAGATCGCTAGAATTAGAAGTCCTGGTAGCGTAGTTTCCCGAGGGCTTTCCAACGCCACTGAAACCGGCTCAATCGGAGCTTGTTCTCATCCGGGTTGATAGTCCATATCAATTCCCTCTCTAGAATGATTATATTCTTCTATTTTTCCACCGTCTCTTCGCTAGTGTGAGACTAACACCCTATCGTAGCTGCTCATTGGTGGGGCGTCTACGACCTGAAGACCATATGGACGTACTGCCCTTTATTATATCGAGCTGTAATTGCACAAAAAAGTAGTTTTTTCCAGACTTTAGAGCCTTTTTGAGGGTCCAAACGGCCTTTTCTGGGGCCGAGACATACCGCACGTGTGCTGGGGTGTGTGCGCGTATGTAAATTTTTCCAGATCGCTAGAATTAGAAGTCCTGGTAGCCTAGTTTCCCAAGGGCTTTCCAACGCCACTGAAACCGGCTCAATCGGAGCTTGTTCTCATCCGCGTTGATACTCCCTATCAATTCCCTCTCTAAAATGATTATATTCTTCTATTTTTCCATCGTCTCTTCGCTAGTGTGAGACTAACACCCTATCATAGCCGCTCATTGGTGGGGCTTCTATGACCTGAAGACCATATGGACGTACTGCCCTTTATAATATCAAGCTATAATTGCATGAAAAAGTAGTTTTTTCCAGACTTTAGAGCCTTTTTGAGGGTCCAAACGGCCTTTTCTGGGGCCGGGACTTACCGCACATGTGCTGGGGTGTGTGCGCGTATGTAAATTTTTCCAGATCGCTAGAATTAGAACTCCTGGTAGCCTACTTTCCTGAGGGCTTTCCAACGCCACTGAAACCGGCTCAATCGGAGCTCGTTCTCATCCGCGTTGATAGTCCCTATCAATTCCCTCTCTAAAATGATTATATTCTTCAATTTTTCCACCGTCTCTTCGCTAGTGTGAGACTAACACCCTATCGTAGCCGCTCATTGGTGGGGCGTCTATCACCTGAAGACCATATGGACGTACTGCCCGTTATAATATCGAGCTATAATTGCATGAAAAAGTCGTTTTTTCCAGACTTTAGAGCCTTTTTGAGGGTCCAAACGGCCTTTTCTGGGGCCGGGACTTACTGAACATGTGCTGGGGTGTGTGCGTGTATGTAAATTTTTCTAGATCGCTAGAATTAGAAGTCCTGGTAGCCTAGTTTCCCGAGGGCTTTCCAACGCCACTGAAACTGGCTCAATCGGAGCTCGTTCTCATCCGCGTTGATAGTCCCTATCAATTCCCTCTCTAGAATGATTATGTTCTTCTATTTTTCCACCGTCTCTTCGCTAGTGTGAGACTAACACCCTATCATACCCTCTCATTGGTGGGGCGTCTATGACCTGAAGACCATATGGACGTACTACCCTTTATAATATCGAGATGTAATTGCACAAAAAAGTAGTTTTTTTCCAGACTTTAGAGCCTTTTTGACGGTCAAAACGGCCTTTTCTGGGGCCGGGACTTACCGCACCTGTCCTGGGGTGTGTGCGCGTATGTAAATTTTTCTAGATCGCTAGAATTAGAAGTCATGGTATCCTAGTTTCCCAAGGGCTTTCCACCGCCACTGAAACCGGCTCAATCGGAGCTCGTTCTCATCCGCGTTGATAGTCCCTATCAATTCCCTCTCTAGAATGATTATATTCTTCTATTTTTCCACTGTCGATTCGCTAGTGTGAGACTAACACCCTATCATAGCCACTCATTGGTGGGGCGTCTATGACCTGAAGACCATATGGACGTGCTGCCCTTTATAATATCGAACTGTAAATGCATGAAAAAGTAGTTTTTTCCAGACTTTAGAGCATTTTTTAGGGTCCAAACGGCCTTTTCTGGGGCCGGGACTTACCGCACGTGTGCTGGGGTGTGTGCGCATATGTAAATTTTTCCAGATCGCTAGAATTAGAACTCCTGGTAGCCTACTTTCCTGAGGGCTTTCCAACGCCACTGAAACCGGCTCAATCGGAGCTCGTTCTCATCCGCGTTGATAGTCCCTATCAATTCCCTCTCTAAAATGATTATATTCTTCTATTTCTCCACCGTCTCTTTGCTAGTGTGAGACTAACAGCCTATCGTAGCCACTCATTGGTGGGGCGTCTATCACCTGAAAACCATATGGACGTACTGCCCGTTATAATATCGAGCTGTAATTGCATGAAAAAGTAGTTTTTTCCAGACTTTTGAGCCTTTTTGAGGGTCCAAACGGCCTTTTCTGGGGCCGGGACTTACTGCACATGTGCTGGGGTGTGTGCGTGTATGTAAATTTTTCCAGATCGCTAGAATTAGAAGTCCTGGTAGCCTAGTTTCCCGAGGGCTTTCCAACGCCACTGAAACTGGCTCAATCGGAGCTCGTTCTCATCTGCGTTGATAGTCCCTATCAATTCCCTCTCTAGAATGATTATATTTTTCTATTTTTCCACCGTCTCTTCGCTGGTGTGAGACTAACACCCTATCATACCCTCTCATTGGTGGGGTGTCTATAACCTGAAGACCATATGGACGTACTGCCCTTTATAATATCGAGCTGTAATGGCACAAAAAAGTAGTTTTTTCCAGACTTTAGAGCCTTTTTGAGGGTCCAAACGGCCTTTTCTGGGGCCGGGACTTACCGCACCTGTCCTGGGGTGTGTGCGCATATGTAAATTTTTCCAGATCGCTAGAATTAGAAGTCGTGGTATCCTAGTTTCCCGAGGGCTTTCCACCGCCACTGAAACCGGCTCAATCGGAGCTCGTTCTCATCCGCGTTGATAGTCCCTATCAATTCCCTCTCTAGAATGATTATATTCTTCTATTTTTCCACCGTCTCTTCGCTAGTCTGACCCTAACACCCTATCGTAGCCACTCATTAGTGGGGCGTCTATGACCTGAATACCATATGGACGTACTGCCCTTTATAATATCGAGCTGTAATTGCATGAAAAAGTAGCTTTTTCTAGACTTTAGTGCCTTTTTGAGGGTCCAAACGGCTTTTTCTGGGGCCGGGACTTACCGCACATGTGCTGGGGTGTGTGCATGTATGTAAATTTTTCCAGATCGCTAGAATTAGAAGTCCTGGTAGCCTAGTTTTCCGAGGGCTTTCCAACGCCACTGAAACTGGCTCAATCGGAGCTCGTTCTCATCCGCGTTGATAGTCCCTATCAATTCCCTCTCTAGAATGATTATGTTCTTCTATTTTTTCCACCGTCTCTTCGCTAGTGTGAGACTAACACCCTATCATACCCTCTCATTGGTGGGGCGTCTATGACCTGAAGACCATATGGACGTACTACCCTTTATAATATCAAGATGTAATAGCACAAAAAAGTAGTTTTTTCCAGACTTTAGAGCCTTTTTGAGGGTCCAAACGGCCTTTTCTGGGGCCGGGACTTACCGCACCTGTCCTGGGGTGTGTGCGCGTATGTAAATTTTTCCAGAACGCTAGAATTAGAAGTCGTGGTATCCTAGTTTCCCGAGGGCTTTCCACCGCCACTGAAACCGGCTCAATCGGAGCTCGTTCTCATCCGCGTTGATAGTCCCTATCAATTCCCTCTCTAGAATGATTATATTCTTCTATTTTTCCACCGTCTCTTCGCTAGTCTGACCCTAACACCCTATCGTAGCCGCTCATTAGTGGGGCGTCTATGACCTGAAGACCATATGGACGTACTGCCCTTTATAATATCGAGCTGTAATTGCATGAAAAAGTAGTTTTTTCCAGACTTTAGAGCCTTTTTGAGGGTCCAAACGGCTTTTTCTGGGGCCGGGACTTACCGCACATGTGCTGGGGTGCATGCGCGTATGTAAATTTTTCCAGATCGCTAGAATTAGAAGTCCTGGTAGCCTAGTTTCCCGAGGGCTTTCCAACGCCACTGAAACCGGCTCAATCGGAGCTCGTTCTCATCCGCGTTGATAATCCCTATCAATTCCCTCTCTAAAATGATTATATTCTTCTATTTTTCCACCATCTCTTAGCAAGTGTGAGACTAACACCCTATCGTAGCCGCTCATTGGTGGGGCGTCTATGACCTGAAGACCATATGGACGTACTGCCCGTTATAATATCGAGCTGTAATTGCATGAAAAAGTAGTTTTTTCCAGACTTTAGAGCCTTTTTGAGGGTCCAAACGGCCTTTTCTGGGGCCGGGACTTACCGCATGTGTGTTGGGGTGTGTGCGTGTATGTAAATTTTTCCAGATCGCTAGAATTAGAAGTCCTGGTAGCGTAGTTTCCCGAGGGCTTTCCAACGCCACTGAAACCGGCTCAATCGGAGCTTGTTCTCATCCGGGTTGATAGTCCATATCAATTCCCTCTCTAGAATGATTATATTCTTCTATTTTTCCACCGTCTCTTCGCTAGTGTGAGACTAACACCCTATCGTAGCTGCTCATTGGTGGGGCGTCTACGACCTGAAGACCATATGGACGTACTGCCCTTTATTATATCGAGCTGTAATTGCACAAAAAAGTAGTTTTTTCCAGACTTTAGAGCCTTTTTGAGGGTCCAAACGGCCTTTTCTGGGGCCGAGACATACCGCACGTGTGCTGGGGTGTGTGCGCGTATGTAAATTTTTCCAGATCGCTAGAATTAGAAGTCCTGGTAGCCTAGTTTCCCAAGGGCTTTCCAACGCCACTGAAACCGGCTCAATCGGAGCTTGTTCTCATCCGCGTTGATAGTCCCTATCAATTCCCTCCCTAGAATGATTATATTCTTCTATTTTTCCACCGTCTCTTCGCTAGTGTGAGACTAACACCCTATCGTAGCTGCTCATTGGTGGGGCGTCTACGACCTGAAGACCATATGGACGTACTGCCCTTTATTATATCGAGCTGTAATTGCACAAAAAAGTAGTTTTTTCCAGACTTTAGAGCCTTTTTGAGGGTCCAAACGGCCTTTTCTGGGGCCGAGACATACCGCACATGTGCTGGGGTGTGTGCGCGTATGTAAATTTTTCCAGATCGCTAGAATTAGAAGTCCTGGTAGCCTAGTTTCCCAAGGGCTTTCCAACGCCACTGAAACCGGCTCAATCGGAGCTCGTTCTCACCCGCGTTGATAGTCCCTATCAATTCCCTCCCTAGAATGATTATATTCTTCTATTTTTCCACCGTCTCTTCGCTAGTGTGAGACTAACACCCTGTCGTAGCCGCTCATTGGTGGGGCATCTATCACCTGAAGACCATATGCACGTACTGCCCGTTATAATATCGAGTTGTAATTGCATGAAAAAGTAGTTTTTTCCAGACTTTAGAGCCTTTTTGAGGGTCCAAACGGCTTTTTCTGGGGCCGGGACTTACTACACGTGTGCTGGGGTGTGTGCGCATATGTAAATTTTTCCAGATCGCTAGAATTAGAACTCCTGGTAGCCTAGTTTCCCGAGTGCTTTCCAACGCCACTGAAACCGGCTCAATCGGAGCTCGTCCTCATCCGCGTTGATAGTCCCTATCAATTCCCTATCTAAAATGATTATATTCTTCTATTTTCCACAGTCTCTTCGCTAGTGTGAGACTAACACCCTATCGTAGCCGCTCATTGGTGGGGCGTCTATGACCTGAAGACCACATGGACGTACTGCCCTTTATAATATCAAGCTATAATTGCATGAAAAAGTAGTTTTTTCCAGACTTTAGAGCCTTTTTGAGGGTCCAAACGGCCTTTTCTGGGGCCGAGACATACCGCACGTGTGCTGGGGTGTGTGCGCGTATGTAAATTTTTCCAGATCGCTAGAATTAGAAGTCCTGGTAGCCTAGTTTCCCGAGGGCTTTCCAACGCCACTGAAACCGGCTCAATCGGAGCTCGTTCTCATCCGCGTTGATAGTCCCTATCAATTCCCTCTCTAAAATGATTATATTCTTCTATTTTTCCACAGTCTCTTCGCTAGTGTGAGACTAACACCCTATCGTAGCCGCTCATTGGTGGGGCGTCTATGACCTGAAGACCATATGGACGTACTGCCCGTTATAATATCGAGCTGTAATTGCATGAAAAAGTAGTTTTTTCCAGACTTTAGAGCCTTTTTGAGGGTCCAAACGGCCTTTTCTGGGGCCGTCACTTAGCACACGTGTGCTGGGGTGTGTGCGTGTATGTAAATTTTTCCAGATCGCTAGAATTAGAAGTCCTGGTAGCCTAGTTTCCCGAGGGCTTTCCAACGCCACTGAAACCGGCTCAATCGGAGCTCGTTCTCATCCGCGTTGATAGTCCCTATCAATTCCCTCTCTAGAATGATTATATTCTTCAATTTTTCCACCGTCTCTTCGCTAGTGTGAGACTAACACCCTATCGTAGCTGCTCATTGGTGGGGCGTCTACGACCTGAAGACCATATGGACGTACTGCCCTTTATAATATCAAGCTGTAATTGCACAAAAAAGTAGTTTTTTCCAGACTTTAGTGCCTTTTTGAGGGTCAAAACGGCCTTTTCTGGGGCCGGGACTTACCGCACGTGTGCTGGGTTGTGTGCGCGTATTTAAATTTTTCCAGATCGCTAGAATCAGAAGTCCTGGTAGCCTAGTTTCCCTTGGGCTTTCCAACGCCACTGAAACCGGCTCAATCGGAGCTCGTTCTCATCCGTGTTGATAGTCCCTATCAATTCCCTCTCTAGAATGATTATATTCTTCTATTTTTCCACCGTCTCTTCGCTAGTGTGAGACTGACACCCTATCGTAGCCGCTCATTGGTGGGGCGTCTATGACTTGAAGACCATATGGACGTACTGCCCTTTATAATATCGAGCTGTAATTGCACAAAAAAGTAGTTTTCTCCAGACTTTAGAGCCTTTTTGATGGTCCAAACCGCCTTTTCTGGGTTCGGGACTTACCGCACCTGTGTTGGGGTGTGTGCGCATATGTAAATTTTTCCAGATCGCTAGAATTAGAAGTCCTGGTATCCTAGTTTCCCGAGGGCTTTCCACTGCCACTGAAACCGGCTCAATCGGAGCTCGTTCTCATCCGCGTTGATAGTCCCTATCAATTCCCTCTCTAAAATGATTATATTCTTCTATTATTCCACCGTCTCTTCACTAGTCTGAGCCTAACACCCTATCGTAGCCGCTCATTAGTGGGGCGTCTATGACCAGAAGACCATATGGACGTACTGCCCTTTATAATATCGAGCTATAATTGCATGAAAAAATAGTTTTTTCCAGACTTTAGAGCCTTTTTGAGGGTCCAAACGGCTTTTTCTGGGGCCGGGACTTACCGCACGTGTGCTGGGGTGTGTGCGCGTATGTAAATTTTTCCAGATCGCTAGAATTAGAAGTCCTGGTAGCCTAGTTTCCCGAGGGCCTTCCAACGCCACTGAAACCGGCTCAATCGGAGCTCGTTCTCATCCGCGTTGATAGTCCCTATCAATTCCCTCTCTAAAATGATTATATTCTTCTATTTTTCCACCGTCTCTTCGCTAGTGTGAGACTAACACCCTATCGTAGCCGCTCATTTGTGGGGCGTCTATGACCTGAAGAGCATATGGACGTACTGCCCGTTATAATATCGAACTGTAATTGCATGAAAAAGTAGTTTTTTCCAGACTTTAGAGCCTTTTTGAGGGTCCAAACGGCCTTTTCTGGGGCCGGGACTTACCGCACATGTGCTGGGGTGTGTCCGTGTATGTAAATTTTTCCAGATCGCTAGAATTAGAAGTCCTGGTAGCCTAGTTTCTCGAGGGCTTTCCAACGCCACTGAAACCGGCTCAATCGGAGCTCGTTCTCATCCGCGTTGATAGTCCCTATCAATTCCCTCTCTAGAATGATTATATTCTTCTATTTTTCCACCGTCTCTTCGCTAGTGTGAGACTAACACCCTATCGTAGCCGCTCATTGGTGGGGCGTCTACGACCTGAAGACCATATGGACGTACTGCCCTTTATAATATCGAGATGTAATTGCACAAAAAAGTAGTTTTTTTCCAGACCTTAGAGCCTTTTTGAGGGTCCAAACGGCCTTTTCTGGGGCCGAGACATACCGCACGTGAGCTGGGGTGTGTGCGCGTATGTAAATTTTTCCAGATCGCTAGAATTAGAAGTCCTGGTAGCCTAGTTTCCCGAGGGCTTTCCAACGCCACTGAAACCGGCTCGATCGGAGTTCGTTCTCATCCGCGTCGATAGTCCCTATCAATTCCCTCTCTAGAATGATTATATTCTTCTATTTTTCCACCGTCTCTTCGCTAGTGTGAGACTAACACCCTATCGTAGCTGCTCATTGGTGGGGCGTCTACGACCTGAAGACCATATGGACGTACTGCCCTTTATAATATCAAGCTGTAATTGCACAAAAAAGTAGTTTTTTCCAGACTTTAGAGCCTTTTTGAGGGTCCAAACGGCCTTTTCTGGGGCCGGGACTTACCGCACGTGTGCTGGGTTGTGTGCGCAGATTTAAATTTTTCCAGATTGCTAGAATCAGAAGTCCTGGTAGCCTAGTTTCCCTTGGGCTTGCCAACGCCACTGAAACCGGCTCAATCGGAGCTCGTTCTCATCCGTGTTGATAGTCCCTATCAATTCCCTCTCTAGAATGATTATATTCTTCTATTTTTCCCCCGTCTCTTCGCTAGTGTGAGACTGACACCCTATCGTAGCCGCTCATTGGTGGGGCATCTATGACTTGAAGACCATATGGACGTACTGCCCTTTATAATATCGAGCTGTAATTGCACAAAAAAGTAGTTTTCTCCAGACTTTAGAGCCTTTTTGATGGTCCAAACCGCCTTTTCTGGGTCCGGGACTTACCGCACCTGTGCTGGGGTGTGTGCGCATATGTAAATTTTTCCGGATCGCTAGAATTAGAAGTCCTGGTATCCTAGTTTCCCGAGGGCTTTCCACCGCCACTGAAACCGGCTCAATCGGAGCTCGTTCTCATCCGCGTTGATAGTCCCTATCAATTCCCTCTTTAAAATGATTATATTCTTCTATTTTTCCACCGTCTCTTCACTAGTCTGAGCCTAACACCCTATCGTAGCCGCTCATTAGTGGGGCGTCTATGACCAGAAGACCATATGGACGTACTGCCCTTTATAATATCGAGCTATAATTGCATGAAAAAGTAGTTTTTTCCAGACTTTAGAGCCTTTTTGAGGGTCCAAACGGCTTTTTCTAGGGCCGGGACTTACCGCACGTGTGCTGGGGTGTGTGCGCGTAAGTAAATTTTTCTAGATCGCTAGAATTAGAAGTCCTGGTAGCCTAGTTTCCCGAGGGCCTTCCAACGCCACTGAAACCGGCTCAATCAGAGCTCGTTCTCATCCGCGTTGATAGTCCCTATCAATTCCCTCTCTAAAATGATTATATTCTTCTATTTTTCCACCGTCTCTTCGCTAGTGTGAGACTAACACCCTATCGTAGCCGCTCATTTGTGGGGCGTCTATGACCTGAAGAGCATATGGACGTACTGCCCGTTATAATATCGAACTGTAATTGCATGAAAAAGTAGTTTTTTCCAGACTTTAGAGCCTTTTTGAGGGTCCAAACGGCCTTTTCTGGGGCCGGGACTTACCGCACGTGTGCTGGGGTGTGTCCGTGTATGTAAATTTTTCCAGATCGCTAGAATTAGAAGTCCTGGTAGCCTAGTTTCCCAAGGGCTTTCCAACGCCACTGAAACCGGCTCACTCGGAGCTCGTTCTCATCTGCGTTGATAGTCCCTATCAATTCCCTCTCTAGAATGATTATATTCTTCTATTTTTCCACCGTCTCTTCGCTAGTGTGAGACTAACACCCTATCGTAGCCGCTCATTGGTGGGGCGTCTACGACCTAAAGACCATATGGACGTACTGCCCTTTATAATATCGACCTGTAATTGCATGCAAAAGTAATTTTTTCCAGACTTTAGAGCCTTTTTGAGGGTCCAAATATCATTTTCTGGGCCGAGACATACCGCACGTGTGCTGGGGTGTGTGCGCGTATGTAAATTTTTCTAGATCGCTAGAATTAGAAGTCCTGGTAGCCTAGTTTCCGGAGGGTTTTCCAACGCCACTGAAACCGGCTCAATCGGAGCTCGTTCTCATCCGCGTTGATACTCCCTATCAATTCCCTCTCTAGAATGATTATATTCTTCTATTTTTCCACTGTCTCTTCGCTAGTGTGAGACTAACACCCTATCGTAGCCGCTCATTGGTGGGGCGTCTATGAAGTGAAGACCATATGGACGTACTGCCCTTTATAATATCGAGCTATAATTACACAAAAAAGTAGTTTTTTCCAGACTTTAGAGCCTTTTTGAGGGTCCAAACGGCCTTTTCTGGGGCCGAGACATACCGCACGTGTGCTGTGGTGTGTGCGCGTATGTAAATTTTTCCAGATCGCTAGAATTTGAAGTCCTGGTAGCCTAGTTTCCCGAGGGCTTTCCAACGCCGCTGAAACCGGCTCAATCGGAGCTCGTTCTCATCCGCGTTGATAGTCACTACAATTCCCTCTCTAGAATGATTATATTCTTCTATTTTTCCATCGTCTCTTTGCTAGTGTGAGACTAACACCCTGTCGTAGCCGCTCATTGGTGGGGCGTCTAAGACCTGAAGACCATATGGACGTATTGCCCTTTATATTATCGAGCTATAATTGCACAAAAAAGTAGTTTTTTCCAGACTTTAGAGACTTTTTGAGGGTCCAAACGGCCTTTTCTGGGGCCGGGACTTACCGCAATTGTGCTGGGGTGTGTGCGCCTATGTAAATTTTTCCAGATCGCTAGAATTAGAAGTCCTGGTATCCTAGTTTCCCGAGGGCTTTCCACCACCACTGAAACTGGCTCAATCGGAGCTCGTTCTCATCCGCGTTGATACTCCCTATCAATTCCCTCTCTAAAATGATTATATTCTTCTATTTTTCCACCGTCTCTTCGCTAGTGTGAGACAAACACCCTATCATAGCCGCTCATTGGTGGGGCGTCTATGACCTGAAGACCATATGGACGTACTGCCCTTTATAATATCGAGCTGTAATTGCATGAAAAAGTAGTTTTTTCCAGACTTTAGAGCCTTTTTGAGGGTCCAAACGGCCTTTTCTGGGGCCGGGACTTACCGCACATGTGCTGGGGTGTGTGCGCGTATGTAAATTTTTCCAGATCGCTAGAATTAGAATTCCTGGTAGCCTAGTTTTCCGAGGGCTTTCCAACGCCACTGAAACCGGCACAATCGGAGCTCGTTCTCATCCGCGTTGATAGTCCCTATCAATTCCCTCTCTAGAATGATTATATTCTTCTATTTTTCCACCGTCTCTTCGCTAGTGTGCGACTAACACCCTATCGTAGCCGCTCATTGGTGGGGCGTCTACAACCTGAAGACCATATGGACGTACTGCCCTTTATAATATCGAGCTGTAATTGCACAAAAAAGTAGTTTTTTCCAGATTTTAGAGCCTTTTTGAGGGTACAAACGACCTTTTCTGGGGCCGAGACATACCGCACGTGTGCTAGGGTGTGTGCGCGTATGTAAATTTTTCTAGATCGCTAGAACTAGAAGTCCTGGTAGCCTAGTTTCCCGAGGGCTTTCCAACGCCACTGAAACCGACTCAATCGGAGCTCGTTCTCATCCGCGTTGATAGTCCCTATCAATTCCCTCTCTAGAATGATTATATTCTTCTATTTTTCAACCGTCTCTTCGGTAGTGTGCGACTAACACCCTATCGTAGCCGCTCATTGGTGGGGCGTCTACAACCGGAAGACCATATGGACGTACTGCCCTTTATAATATCGAGCTGTAATTGCACAAAAAAGTAGTTTTTTCCAGACTTTAGAGCCTTTTTGAGGGTCCAAACGGCCTTTTCTGGGGCCGAGACATACCGCACGTGTGCTGGGGTGTGTGCGCGTATGTAAATTTTTCCAGATCGCTAGAATTAGAAGTCCTGGTAGCCTAGTTTCCCAAGGTCTTTCCAACGCCACTGAAACCAGCTCAATCGGAGCTCGTTCTCATCCGCGTTGATAGTCCCTATCTATTCCCTCTCTAGAATGATTATATTCTTCTATTTTTCCACCATCTATTCGCTAGAGTGAGACTGACACCCTATCGTAGCCGCTCATTGGTGGGGCGTCTATGACTTTAAGACCATATGGACGTACTGCCCTTTATAATATCGAGCTATAATTGCACAAAAAAGTAGTTTTTTCCAGACTTTAGAGCCTTTTTGAGGGTCCAAACGGCCTTTTCTGGGGCCGGGACTTACCGCACCTGTGCTGGGGTGTGTGCGCATATGTAAATTTTTGCAGATCGCTAGAATTAGAAGTCCTGGTTTCCTAGTTTCCCGAGGGCTTTCCACCGCCACTGAAACCGGCTCAATCGGAGCTCGTTCTCATCCGCGTTGATACTCCCTATCAATTCCCTCTCTAGAATGAATATATTCTTCTATTTTTCCACCGTCTCTTCGCTAGTGTGAGACTAACACCCTATCGTAGCCGCTCATTGGTGGGGCGTCTATGAAGTGAAGACCATATGGACGTACTGCCCTTTATAATATCGAGCTATAATTACACAAAAAAGTAGTTTTTTCCAAACTTTAGAGCCTTTTTGAGGGTCCAAACGGACTTTTCTGGGGCCGAGACATACCGCACGTGTGCTGTGGTGTGTGCGCGTATGTAAATTTTTCCAGATCGCTAGAATTTGAAGTCCTGGTAGCCTAGTTTCCCGAGGGCTTTCCAACGCCACTGAAACCGGCTCAATCGGAGCTCGTTCTCATCCGCGTTGATAGTCACTACAATTCCCTCTCTAGAATGATTATATTCTTCTATTTTTCCACCGTCTCTTTGCTAGTGTGAGACTAACACCCTGTCGTAGCCGCTCATTGATGGGGCGTCTATGACCTGAAGACCATATGGACGTACTGCCCTTTATATTATCGAGCTATAATTGCACAAAAAAGTAGTTTTTTCCAGACTTTAGAGCCTTTTTGAGGGACCAAACGGCCTTTTCTGGGGCCGAGACATACCGCATGTGTGCTGGGGTGTATGCGCATATGTAAATTTTTCCAGATCGCTAGAATTAGAAGTCCTGGTAGCCTAGTTTCCCGAGGGCTTTCCAACGCCACTGAAACCGGCTCAATCGGAGCTCGTTCTCATCCGCGTTGATACTCCCTATCAATTCCCTCTCTAGAATGAATATATTCTTCTATTTTTCCACCGTCTCTTCGCTAGTGTGAGACTAACACCCTATCGTAGCCGCTCATTGGTGGGGCGTCTATGAAGTGAAGACCATATGGACGTACTGCCCTTTATAATATCGAGCTATAATTACACAAAAAAGTAGTTTTTTCCAAACTTTAGAGCCTTTTTGAGGGTCCAAACGGACTTTTCTGGGGCCGAGACATACGGCACGTGTGCTGTGGTGTGTGCGCGTATGTAAATTTTTCCAGATCGCTAGAATTTGAAGTCCTGGTAGCCTAGTTTCCCGAGGGCTTTCCAACGCCGCTGAAACCGGCTCAATCGGAGCTCGTTCTCATCCGCGTTGATAGTCACTACAATTCCCTCTCTAGAATGATTATATTCTTCTATTTTTCCACCGTCTCTTTGCTAGTGTGAGACTAACACCCTGTCGTAGCCGCTCATTGGTGGGGCGTCTATGACCTGAAGACCATATGGACGTACTGCCCTTTATATTATCGAGCTATAATTGCACAAAAAAGTAGTTTTTTCCAGACTTTAGAGCCTTTTTGAGGGACCAAACGGCCTTTTCTGGGGCCGAGACATACCGCATGTGTGCTGGGGTGTATGCGCATATGTAAATTTTTCCAGATCGCTAGAATTAGAAGTCCTGGTAGCCTAGTTTCCCGAGGGCTTTCCAACACCACTGAAACCGGCTCAATCGGAGCTCGTTCTCATCCGCGTTGATAGTCCCTATCAATTCCCTCTCTAGAATGATTATATTCTTCTATTTTTCCACCGTCTCTTCGCTTGTGTGCGACTAACACCCTATCATAGCCGCTCATTGGTGGGGCGTCTACAACCTGAAGACCATATGGACGTACTGCCCTTTATAATATCGAGCTGTAATTGCACAAAAAAGTAGTTTTTTCCAGATTGTAAAGCTTTTTTGAGGGTCCAAACGGCCTTTTCTGGGGCCGAGACATACCGCACGTGTGCTGGGGTGTGTGCGCGTATGCAAATTTTTCTAGATCGCTAGAACTAGAAGTCCTGGTAGCCTAGTTTCCCGAGGGCTTTCCAACGCCACTAAAACCGACTCAATCGGAGCTCGTTCTCATCCGCGTTGATAGTCCCTATCAATTCTCTCTCTAGAATGATTATATTCTTCTATTTTTCAACCGTCTCTTTGGTAGTGTGCGACTAACACCCTATCGTAGCCGCTCATTGGTGGGGCGTCTACAACCGGAAGACCATATGGACGTACTGCCCTTTATAATATCGAGCTGTAATTGCACAAAAAAGTAGTTTTTTCCAGACTTTAGAGCCTTTTTGAGGGTCCAAACGGCCTTTTCTGGGGCCGAGACATACCGCACATGTGCTGGGGTGTGTGTGCGTATGTAAATTTTTCCAGATCGCTAGAATTAGAAGTCTTGGTAGCCTAGTTTCCCGAGGGCTTTCCAACGCCACTGAAACCAGCTCAATCGGAGCTCGTTCTCATCCGCGTTGATAGTCCCTATCAATTCCCTCTCTAGAATGATTATATTCTTCTATTTTTCCACTGTCTCTTCGCTAGTGTGAGACTAACACCCTATTGTAGCCGCTCATTCATGGGGCGTCTATGACCTGAAGACCATATGGACGTACTGCCCTTTATATTATCGAGCTGTAATTGCATGAAAAAGTAGTTTTTTCCAGACTTTAGAGCCTTTTTGAGGGTCCAAACGGCCTTTTCTGGGGCCGGGACTTACCGCACCTGTGCTGGGGTGTGTGCGCATATGTAAATTTTTGCAGATCGCTAGAATTAGAAGTCCTGGTTTCCTAGTTTCCCGAGGGCTTTCCACCGCCACTGAAACCGGCTCAATCGGAGCTCGTTCTCATCCGCGTTGATAGTCCCTATCTATTCCCTCTCTAGAATGATTATATTCTTCTATTTTTCCACCATCTATTCGCTAGAGTGAGACTGACACCCTATCGTAGCCGCTCATTGGTGGGGCGTCTATGACTTTAAGACCATATGGACGTACTGCCCTTTATAATATCGAGCTATAATTGCACAAAAAAGTAGTTTTTTCCAGACTTTAGAGCCTTTTTGAGGGTCCAAACGGCCTTTTCTGGGGCCGGGACTTACCGCACCTGTGCTGGGGTGTGTGCGCATATGTAAATTTTTGCAGATCGCTAGAATTAGAAGTCCTGGTTTCCTAGTTTCCCGAGGGCTTTCCACCGCCACTGAAACCGGCTCAATCGGAGCTCGTTCTCATCCGCGTTGATACTCCCTATCAATTCCCTCTATAGAATGAATATATTCTTCTATTTTTCCACCGTCTCTTCGCTAGTGTGAGACTAACACCCTATCGTAGCCGCTCATTGGTGGGGCGTCTATGAAGTGAAGACCATATGGACGTACTGCCCTTTATAATATCGAGCTATAATTACACAAAAAAGTAGTTTTTTCCAAACTTTAGAGCCTTTTTGAGGGTCCAAACGGACTTTTCTGGGGCCGAGACATACCGCACGTGTGCTGTGGTGTGTGCGCGTATGTAAATTTTTCCAGATCGCTAGAATTTGAAGTCCTGGTAGCCTAGTTTCCCGAGGGCTTTCCAACGCCACTGAAACCGGCTCAATCGGAGCTCGTTCTCATCCGCGTTGATAGTCACTACAATTCCCTCTCTAGAATGATTATATTCTTCTATTTTTCCACCGTCTCTTTGCTAGTGTGAGACTAACACCCTGTCGTAGCCGCTCATTGATGGGGCGTCTATGACCTGAAGACCATATGGACGTACTGCCCTTTATATTATCGAGCTATAATTGCACAAAAAAGTAGTTTTTTCCAGACTTTAGAGCCTTTTTGAGGGACCAAACGGCCTTTTCTGGGGCCGAGACATACCGCATGTGTGCTGGGGTGTATGCGCATATGTAAATTTTTCCAGATCGCTAGAATTAGAAGTCCTGGTAGCCTAGTTTCCCGAGGGCTTTCCAACGCCACTGAAACCGGCTCAATCGGAGCTCGTTCTCATCCGCGTTGATACTCCCTATCAATTCCCTCTCTAGAATGAATATATTCTTCTATTTTTCCACCGTCTCTTCGCTAGTGTGAGACTAACACCCTATCGTAGCCGCTCATTGGTGGGGCGTCTATGAAGTGAAGACCATATGGACGTACTGCCCTTTATAATATCGAGCTATAATTACACAAAAAAGTAGTTTTTTCCAAACTTTAGAGCCTTTTTGAGGGTCCAAACGGACTTTTCTGGGGCCGAGACATACGGCACGTGTGCTGTGGTGTGTGCGCGTATGTAAATTTTTCCAGATCGCTAGAATTTGAAGTCCTGGTAGCCTAGTTTCCCGAGGGCTTTCCAACGCCGCTGAAACCGGCTCAATCGGAGCTCGTTCTCATCCGCGTTGATAGTCACTACAATTCCCTCTCTAGAATGATTATATTCTTCTATTTTTCCACCGTCTCTTTGCTAGTGTGAGACTAACACCCTGTCGTAGCCGCTCATTGGTGGGGCGTCTATGACCTGAAGACCATATGGACGTACTGCCCTTTATATTATCGAGCTATAATTGCACAAAAAAGTAGTTTTTTCCAGACTTTAGAGCCTTTTTGAGGGACCAAACGGCCTTTTCTGGGGCCGAGACATACCGCATGTGTGCTGGGGTGTATGCGCATATGTAAATTTTTCCAGATCGCTAGAATTAGAAGTCCTGGTAGCCTAGTTTCCCGAGGGCTTTCCAACGCCACTGAAACCGGCTCAATCGGAGCTCGTTCTCATCCGCGTTGATAGTCCCTATCAATTCCCTCTCTAGAATGATTATATTCTTCTATTTTTCCACCGTCTCTTCGCTTGTGTGCGACTAACACCCTATCATAGCCGCTCATTGGTGGGGCGTCTACAACCTGAAGACCATATGGACGTACTGCCCTTTATAATATCGAGCTGTAATTGCACAAAAAAGTAGTTTTTTCCAGATTGTAAAGCTTTTTTGAGGGTCCAAACGGCCTTTTCTGGGGCCGAGACATACCGCACGTGTGCTGGGGTGTGTGCGCGTATGCAAATTTTTCTAGATCGCTAGAACTAGAAGTCCTGGTAGCCTAGTTTCCCGAGGGCTTTCCAACGCCACTAAAACCGACTCAATCGGAGCTCGTTCTCATCCGCGTTGATAGTCCCTATCAATTCTCTCTCTAGAATGATTATATTCTTCTATTTTTCAACCGTCTCTTTGGTAGTGTGCGACTAACACCCTATCGTAGCCGCTCATTGGTGGGGCGTCTACAACCGGAAGACCATATGGACGTACTGCCCTTTATAATATCGAGCTGTAATTGCACAAAAAAGTAGTTTTTTCCAGACTTTAGAGCCTTTTTGAGGGTCCAAACGGCCTTTTCTGGGGCCGAGACATACCGCACATGTGCTGGGGTGTGTGTGCGTATGTAAATTTTTCCAGATCGCTAGAATTAGAAGTCTTGGTAGCCTAGTTTCCCGAGGGCTTTCCAACGCCACTGAAACCAGCTCAATCGGAGCTCGTTCTCATCCGCGTTGATAGTCCCTATCAATTCCCTCTCTAGAATGATTATATTCTTCTATTTTTCCACTGTCTCTTCGCTAGTGTGAGACTAACACCCTATTGTAGCCGCTCATTCATGGGGCGTCTATGACCTGAAGACCATATGGACGTACTGCCCTTTATATTATCGAGCTGTAATTGCATGAAAAAGTAGTTTTTTCCAGACTTTAGAGCCTTTTTGAGGGTTCAAACGGCCTTTCCTGGGGCCGGGACTTACCGCATGTGTGCTGGGGTGTGTGCGCGTATGTAAATTTTTCCAGATCGCTAGAATTAGAACTCCTGGTAGCCTAGTTTCCCGAGGGCTTTCCAACGCCACTGAAACCGGCTCAATCGGAGCTCGTTCTCATCCGCGTTGATAGTCCCTATCAATTCCATCTCTAAAATGATTATATTCTCCTATTTTTCCAGTGTCTCTTCGCTAGTGTGAGACAAACACCCTATCGTAGCCGCTCATTGGTCGGGCGTCTATGACCTGAAGACCATATGGACGTACTGCCCGTTATAATATCGAGCTGTAATTGCATGAAAAAGTAGTTTTTTCCAGACTTTAGAGCCTTTTTGAGGGTCCAAACAGCCTTTTCTGGGGCCGGGACTTACCGAACGTGTGCTGGGGTGTGTGCGTGTATGTAAATTTTCCCAGATCGCTAGAATTAGAAGTCCTGGTAGCCTAGTTTCCTGAGGGCTTTCCAACGCCACTGAAACCGGCTCAATCGGAGCTCGTTCTCATCCGCGTTGATAGACCCTATCAATTCCCTATCTAGAATGATTATAATCTTCTATTTTTCCACCGTCTCTTCGCTAGTGTGAGACTAACACCCTATCGTAGCCGCTCATTGGTGGGGCGTCTATGACCTGAAGAGCATATGGACGTACTGCACTTTATAATATCGAGCTGTAACTGCACAAAAAAGTAGTTTTTTCCAGACTTTAGAGCCTTTTTAAGGGCCCAAACGGCCTTTTCTGGGGCCGAGACATACCGCACGTGTGCTTGGGTGTGTGCGCGTATGTAAATTTTTCCAGATCGCTAGAATTAGAAGTCCTGGTTGCCTAGTTTTCCGAGGGCTTTCCAATGCCACTGAAACCGGCTCAATCGGAGCTCGTTCTCATCCGCGTTGATAGTCCCTATCAATTCCCTCTCTAGAATGATTATATTCTTCTATTTTTCCACCATCTCTTCGCTAGTGTGAGACTAACACCCTATCGTAGCCGTTCATTGGTGGGGCGTCTACGACCTGAAGACCATATGGACGTACTGCCCTTTATAATATCGAGCTGTAATTGCATGCAAAAGTAGTTTTTTCCAGACTTTAGAGCCTTTTTGAGGGTCCAAACGGCCTTTTCTGGGCCGAGACATACCGCACGTGTGCTGGGGTGTGTGCGCGTATGTAAATTTTCTAGATCGAGAATTAGAAGTCCTGGTTGCCTAGTTTCCGGAGTGCTTTCCAACGCCACTGAAACCGGCTGAATCAGAGCTCGTTCTCATCCACGTTGATAGTCCCTATCAGTTCCCTCTCTAGAATGATTATATTCTTCTATTTTTCCACCGTCTCTTCGCTAGTGTGAGACTAACACCCTATCGTACCCGCTCATTGGTGGGGCGTCTATGACCTGAAGACCATATGGACGTACTGCCCTTTATAATATCGAGCTGTAATTACACAAAAAAGTAGTTTTTTCCAGACTTTAGAGCCTTTTTGAGGGTCCAAACGGCCTTTTCTGGGGCCGAGACTTACCGCACGTGTGCTGGGGTGTGTACGCGTATGTAAATTTTTCCAGATCGCTAGAATTAGAAGTCCTGGTAGCCTAGTTTCCTGAGGGCTTTCCACCGCCACGGAAACCGGCTCAATCAGAGCTCGTTCTCATCCGCGTTGATAGTCCCTATCAATTCCCTCTCTAAAATGATTATATTCTTCTATTATTCCACCGTCTGTTCGCTATTGTGAGACTAACACCCTATCATAGCCGCTCATTGGCGGGGCATCTATGACCTGAAGACCATATGGACGTACTGCCCTTTATAATATCAAGTTGTAATTGCATGAAAAAGTAGTTTTTTCCAGACTTTAGAGCCTTTTTGAGGGTCCAAACGGCCTTTTCTGGGGCCGGGACTTACCGCACGTGTGCTGGGGTGTGTGCGCGTATGTAAATTTTTCCAGATCGCTAGAATTAGAAGTCCTGGTATCCTAGTTTCCCGAGGGCTTTCCACCGCCACTGAAACCGGCACGATCGGAGCTCGTTCTCATCCGCGTTGATAGTCCCTATCAATTCCCTCTCTAAAATGATTATATTCTTCTATTTTTCCACTGTCTCTTCACTAGTCTGAGACTAACACCCAATCGTAGCCACACATTAGTGGGGCGTCTATGACCTGAAGACCATATGGACGTACTGCCCTTTATAATATCGAGCTGTAATTGCATGAAAAAGTAGTTTTTTCCAGACTTTAGATCCTTTTTGAGGGTCCGAACAGCTTTTTCTGGGGCCGGGACTTACCGCACGTATGCTGGGGTGTGTGCGCGTATGTAAATTTTTCCAGATCGCTAGAATTAGAAGTCCTGGTAGCCTAGTTTCCCGAGGGCCTTCCAACGCCACTGAAATTGGCTCAATCGGAGCTCGTTCTCTTCCTTGTTGATAGTCCCTCTCAATTCCCTCTCTAAAATGATTATATTCTTCTATTTTTCCACCGTCTCTTCGCTAGTGTGAGACTAACACCCTATCGTAGCCACTCATTGGTGGGGCGTCTATGACTTGAAGACCATATGGACGTACTGCCCGTTATAATATCGAGCTGTAATTGCATGAAAAAGTTGTTTTTTCCAGACTTTAGAGCCTTTTTGAGGGTCCAAACGGCCTTTTCTGGGCCGGGACTTACCGCACGTGTGCTGGGGTGTGTGCGTGTATGTAAATTTTTCTAGATCGCTAGAATTAGAAGTCGTGGTAGCCTAGTTTCCCGAGGGCTTTCCAACGCCACTGAAACCAGCTCAATCGGAGCTCGTTCTCATCCGCGTTGATAGTCCCTATCAATTCCCTCTCTAGAATGATTATATTCTTCTATTTTTCCACCGTCTGTTCGCTAGTGTGAGACTAACACCCTATCCTAGTCGCTCATTGGTGGGGCGTCTACGACCTGAAGTCCATATGGACGTACTGCCCTTTATAAAATCGAGCTGTAATTACACAAAAAAGTAGTTTTTTCCAGACTTTGGAGCCTTTTTGAGGGTCCAAACGGCCTTTTCTGGGGCCGAGACATACCGCACGTGAGCTTGGGTGAGTGCGCGTATGTAAATTTTTCCAGATCGCTAGAATTAGAAGTCCTGGTAGCCTAGTTTCCCGAGGGCTTTCCAACGCCACTGAAACCGGCTCAATCGGAGCTCGTTCTCATCCGCGTTGATAGTCCCTATCAATTCCCTCTCTAGAATGATTATATTCTTCAATTTTTCCACCGTCTCTTCGCTAGTGTGAGACTAACACCCTATCGTAGCCGTTCATTGGTGGGGCGTCTACAACCTGAAGACCATATGGACGTACTGCCCTTTATAATATCGAGCTATAATTGCATGCAAAAGTAGTTTTTTCCAGACTTTAGAGCCTTTTTGAGGGTCCAAACGGCCTTTTCTGGGCCGAGACATACCGCACGTGTGCTGGGGTCTGTGCGCGTATGTAAATTTTCCAGATCGCTAGAATTAGAAGTCCTGTAGCCTAGTTTCCGGAGGGCTTTCCAACGCCACTGAAACAGGCTCAATCAGAGCTCGTTCTCATCCACGATGATAGTCCCTATCAGTTCCCTCTCTAGAATGATTATATTCTTCTATTTTTCCACCGTCTCTTCGCTAGTGTGAGACTAACACCCTATCGTACCCGCTCATTGGTGGGGCGTCTATGACCTGAAGACCATATGGACGTACTGCCCTTTATAATATCAAGCTGTAATTACACAAAAAAGTAGTTTTTTCCAGACTTTAGAGCCTTTTTGAGGGTCCAAACGGCCTTTTCTGGGGCCGGGACTTACCGCACGTGTGCTGGGGTGTGTGCGTGTATGTAAATTTTTCCAGATCGCTAGAATTATAAGTCCTGGTATCCTAGTTTCCCGAGGGCTTTCCACGGCCACTGAAACCGGCTCGATCGGAGCTCGTTCTCATCCGCGTTGATAGTCCCTATCAATTCCCTCTCTAAAATGATTATATTCTTCTATTTTTCCACTGTCTCTTCACTAGTCTGAGACTAACACCCTATCGTAGCCGCTCATTAGTGGGGCGTCTATGACCTGAAGACCATATGGACGTACTGCCCTTTATAATATCGAGCTGTAATTGCATGAAAAAGTAGTTTTTTCCAGACTTTAGAGCCTTTTTGAGGGTCCAAACAGCTTTTTCTGGGGCCGGGACTTACCGCACGTGTGCTGGGGTGTGTGCGTGTATGTAAATTTTTACAGATCGCTAGAATTAGAAGTCCTGGTAGCCTAGTTTCCCGAGGGCCTTCCAACGCCACTGAAACCGGCTCAATCGGAGCTCGTTCTCTTCCTTGTTGATAGTCCCTCTCAATTCCCTCTCTAAAATGATTATATTCTTCTATTTTTCCACCGTCTCTTTGCTAGTGTGAGACTAACACCCTATCATAGCCACTCATTGGTGGGGCGTCTATGACTTGAAGACCATATGGACGTACTGCCCGTTATAATATCAAGCTATAATTGCATGAAAAAGTAGTTTTTTCCTGACTTTAGAGCCTTTTTGAGGGTCCAAACGGCCTTTTCTGGGGCCGGGACTTACCGCACGTGTGCTGGGGTGTGTGCGTGTATGTAAATTTTTCCAAATCACTAGAATTAGAAGTCCTGGTAGCCTAGTTTCCCGAGGGCTTTCCAACGCCACTGAAACCAGCTCAATCGGAGCTCGTTCTCATCCGCGTTGATAGTCCCTATCAGTTCCCTCTCTAGAATGATTACATTCTTCTATTTTTCCACCGTCTCTTCGCTAGTGTGAGACTAACACCCTATCGTACCCGCTCATTGGTGGGGCGTCTATGACCTGAAGACCATATGGACGTACTGCCCTTTATAATATCGAGCTATAATTACACAAAAAAGTAGTTTTTTCCAAACTTTAGAGCCTTTTTGAGGGTCCAAACGGCCTTTTCTGGGGCCGGGACTTACCGCACGTGTGCTGGGGTGTGTGCGCGTATGTAAATTTTTCCAAATCACTAGAATTAGAAGTCCTGGTAGCCTAGTTTCCCGAGGGCTTTCCAACGCCACTGAAACCAGCTCAATCGGAGCTCGTTCTCATCCGCGTTGATAGTCCCTATCAGTTCCCTCTCTAGAATGATTACATTCTTCTATTTTTCCACCGTCTCTTCGCTAGTGTGAGACTAACACCCTATCGTACCCGCTCATTGGTGGGGCGTCTATGACCTGAAGACCATATGGACGTACTGCCCTTTATAATATCGAGCTATAATTACACAAAAAAGTAGTTTTTTCCAAACTTTAGAGCCTTTTTGAGGGTCCAAACGGCCTTTTCTGGGGCCGGGATTACCGCACGTGTGCTGGGGTGTGTGCGCGTATGTAAATTTTTCCAGATCGCTAGAATTAGAAGTCCTGGTATCCTAGTTTCCCGAGGGCTTTCCACCGCCACTGAAACCGGCTCGATCGGAGCTCGTTCTCATCCGCGTTGATAGTCCCTATCAATTCCCTCTCTAAAATGATTATATTCTTCTATTTTTCCACTGTCTCTTCACTAGTGTGAGACTAACACCCTATCGTAGCCGCTCATTAGTGGGGCGTCTATGACCTGAAGACCATATGGACGTACTGCCCTTTATAATATCGAGCTGTAATTGCATGAAAAAGTAGTTTTTTCCAGACTTTAGAGCCTTTTTGAGGGTCCAAACGGCTTTTTCTGGGGCCGGGACTTACCGCACGTGTGCTGCGGTGTGTGCGCGTATGTAAATTTTTCCAGATCACTAGAATTAGAAGTCCTGGTAGCCAAGTTTTTTGGGGGCCTTCCAACGCCACTGAAACCGGCTCAATCGGAGCTCGTTCTCTTCGTTGTTGATAGTCCCTCTCAATTCCCTCTCTAAAATGATTATATTCTTCTATTTTTCCACCGTCTCTTCGCTAGTGTGAGACTAACACCCTATCGTAGCCACTCATTGGTGGGGCGTCTATGACTTGAAGACCATATGGACGTACTGCCCGTAATAATATCGAGCTGTAATTGCATGAAAAAGTAGTTTTTTCCAGACTTTAGAGCCTTTTTGAGGGTCCAAACGGCCTTTTCTGGGGCCAGGACTTACCGCACGTGTGCTGGGGTGTGTGCGTGTAGGTAAATTTTTCCAGATCGCTAGAATTAGAAGTCCTGGTAGCCTAGTTTCCCGAGGGCTTTCCAACGCCACTGAAACCAGCTCAATCGGAGCTCGTTCTCATCCGCGTTGATAGTCCCTATCAGTTCCCTCTCTAGAATGATTACATTCTTCTATTTTTCCACGGTCTCTTCGCTAGTGTGAGACTAACACCCTATCGTACCCGCTCATTGGTGGGGCGTCTATGACCTGAAGACCATATGGACGTACTGCCCTTTATAATATCGAGCTATAATTACACAAAAAAGTAGTTTTTTCCAAACTTTAGAGCCTTTTTGAGGGTCCAAACGGCCTTTTCTGGGGCCGGGACTTACCGCACGTGTGCTGGGGTGTGTGCGCGTATGTAAATTTTTCCAGATCGCTAGAATTAGAAGTCCTGGTATCCTAGTTTCCCGAGGGCTTTCCACCGCCACTAAAACCGGCTCGATCGGAGCTCGTTCTCATCCGCGTTGATAGTCCCTATCAATTCCCTCTCTAAAATGATTATATTCTTCTATTTTTCCACTGTCTCTTCACTAGTGTGAGACTAACACCCTATCGTAGCCGCTCATTAGTGGGGCGTCTATGACCTGAAGACCATATGGACGTACTGCCCTTTATAATATCGAGCTGTAATTGCATGAAAAAGTAGTTTTTTCCAGACTTTAGAGCCTTTTTGAGGGTCCAAACGGCTTTTTCTGGGGCCGGGACTTACCGCACGTGTGCTGCGGTGTGTGCGCGTATGTAAATTTTTCCAGATCACTAGAATTAGAAGTCCTGGTAGCCAAGTTTTTTGGGGGCCTTCCAACGCCACTGAAACCGGCTCAATCGGAGCTCGTTCTCTTCGTTGTTGATAGTCCCTCTCAATTCCCTCTCTAAAATGATTATATTCTTCTATTTTTCCACCGTCTCTTCGCTAGTGTGAGACTAACACCCTATCGTAGCCACTCATTGGTGGGGCGTCTATGACTTGAAGACCATATGGACGTACTGCCCGTAATAATATCGAGCTGTAATTGCATGAAAAAGTAGTTTTTTCCAGACTTTAGAGCCTTTTTGAGGGTCCAAACGGCCTTTTCTGGGGCCAGGACTTACCGCACGTGTGCTGGGGTGTGTGCGTGTAGGTAAATTTTTCCAGATCGCTAGAATTAGAAGTCCTGGTAGCCTAGTTTCCCGAGGGCTTTCCAACGCCACTGAAACCAGCTCAATCGGAGCTCGTTCTCATCCGCGTTGATAGTCCCTATCAATTCCCTCTCTAGAATGATTATATTCTTCTATTTTTGCACCGTCTCTTCGCTAGTGTGAGACTAACACCCTATCGTAGCTGCTCATTGGTGGGGCGTCTACGACCTGAAGACCATATGGACGTACTGCCCTTTATAATATCGAGCTGTAATTGCACAAAAAAGTAGTTTTTTCCAGACTTTAGAGCCTTTTTGAGGGTCCAAACGGCCTTTTCTGGGGCCGAGACATACCGCACGTGTGCTGGGGTGTATGCGCGTATGTAAATTTTTCCAGATCGCTAGAATTAGAAGTCCTGGTAGCCTAGTTTCCCGAGGGCTTTCCAACGCCACAGAAACCGGCTCAATCGGAGCTCGTTCTCATCCGCGTTGATAGTCCCTATCAGTTCCCTCTCTAGAATGATTACATTCTTCTATTTTTCCACCGTCTCTTCGCTAGTGTGAGACTAACACCCTATCGTACCCGCTCATTGGTGGGGCGTCTATGACCTGAAGACCATATGGACGTACTGCCCTTTATAATATCGAGCTATAATTACACAAAAAAGTAGTTTTTTCCAAACTTTAGAGCCTTTTTGAGGGTCCAAACGGCCTTTTCTGGGGCCGGGACTTACCGCACGTGTGCTGGGGTGTGTGCGCGTATGTAAATTTTTCCAGATCGCTATAATTAGATGTCCTGGTATCCTAGTTTCCCGAGGGCTTTGCACCGCCACTGAAACCGGCTCGATCGGAGCTCGTTCTCATCCGCGTTGATAGTCCCTATCAATTCCCTCTCTAAAATGATTATATTCTTCTATTTTTCCACTGTCTCTTCACTAGTGTGAGACTAACACCCTATCGTAGCCGCTCATTAGTGGGGCGTCTATGACCTGAAGACCATATGGACGTACTGCCCTTTATAATATCGAGCTGTAATTGCATGAAAAAGTAGTTTTTTCCAGACTTTAGAGCCTTTTTGAGGGTCCAAACGGCCTTTTCTGGGGCCAGGACTTACCGCACGTGTGCTGGGGTGTGTGCGTGTATGTAAATTTTTCCAGATCGCTCGAATTAGAAGTCCTGGTAGCCTAGTTTCCCGAGGGCTTTCCAACGCCACTGAAACCAGCTCAATCGGAGCTCGTTCTCATCCGCGTTGATAGTCCCTATCAATTCCCTCTCTAGAATGATTATATTCTTCTATTTTTGCACCGTCTCTTCGCTAGTGTGAGACTAACACCCTATCGTAGCTGCTCATTGGTGGGGCGTCTACGACCTGAAGACCATATGGACGTACTGCCCTTTATAATATCGAGCTGTAATTGCACAAAAAAGTAGTTTTTTCCAGACTTTAGAGCCTTTTTGAGGGACCAAACGGCCTTTTCTGGGGCCGAGACATACCGCACGTGTGCTGGGGTGTATGCGCATATGTAAATTTTTCCAGATCGCTAGAATTAGAAGTCCTGGTAGCCTAGTTTCCCGAGGGCTTTCCAACGCCACTGAAACCGGCTCAATCGGAGCTCGTTCTCAACCGCGTTGATAGTCCATATCAATTCCCTCTCTAGAATGATTATATTCTTCTATTTTTCCACCGTCTCTTCGCTAGTGTGAGACTAACACCCTATCGTAGCCGCTCATTGGTGGGGCGTCTACGACCTAAAGACCATATGGACGTACTGCCCTTTATAATATCGAGCTGTAATTGCATGCAAGAGTAGTTTTTTCCAGACTTTAGAGCCTTTTGAGGGTCCAAACGGCCTTTTCTGGGCCGAGACATACCGCACGTGTGCTGGGGTGTGTGCGCGTATGTAAATTTTTCCAGATCGCTAGAATTAGAAGTCCTGGTAGCCTAGTTTCCGGAGGGCTTTCCAACGCCACTGAAACCGGCTCAATCGGAGCTCGTTCTCATCCGCGTTGATAGTCCCTATCAGTTCCCTCTCTAGAATGATTACATTCTTCTATTTTTCCACCGTCTCTTCGCTAGTGTGAGACTAACACCCTATCGTACCCGCTCATTGGTGGGGCGTCTATGACCTGAAGACCATATGGACGTACTGCCCTTTATAATATCGAGCAATAATTACACAAAAAAGTAGTTTTTTTCCAAACTTTAGAGCCTTTTTGAGGGTCCAAACGGCCTTTTCTGGGGCCGAGACATACCGCACGTGTGCTGGGGTGTGTGCGCGTATGTAAATTTTTCCAGATCGCTAGAATTAGAAGTCCTGGTAGCCTTGTTTCCGGAGGGCTTTCCAACGCCACTGAAACCGGCTCAATCGGAGCTCGTTCTCATCCGCGTTGATAGTCCCTATCAGTTCCCTCTCTCGAATGATTACATTCTTCTATTTTTCCACCGTCTCTTCGCTAGTGTGAGACTAACACCCTATCGTACCCGCTCATTGGTGGGGCGTCTATGACCTGAAGACCATATGGACGTACTGCCCTTTATAATATCGAGCTATAATTACACAAAAAAGTAGTTTTTTCCAAACTTTAGAGCCTTTTTGAGGGTCCAAACGGCCTTTTCTGGGGCCGGGACTTACCGCACGTGTGCTGGGGTGTGTGCGCGTATGTAAATTTTTCCAGATCGCTAGAATTAGAAGTCCTGGTAGCCTAGTTTCCCGAGGGCTTTCCACCGCCACTGAAACCGGCTCGATCGGAGCTCGTTCTCATCCGCGTTGATAGTCCCTATCAATTCCCTGTCTAAAATGATTATATTCTTCTATTTTTCCACTGTCTCTTCACTAGTGTGAGACTAACACCCTATCGTAGCCGCTCATTAGTGGGGCGTCTATGACCTGAAGACCATATGGACGTACTGCCCTTTATAATATCGAGCTGTAATTGCATGAAAAAGTAGTTTTTTCCAGACTTTAGAGCCTTTTTGAGGGTCCAAACGGCCTTTTCTGGGGCCAGGACTTACCGCACGTGTGCTGGGGTGTGTGCGTGTATGTAAATTTTTCCAGATCGCTCGAATTAGAAGTCCTGGTAGCCTAGTTTCCCGAGGGCTTTCCAACGCCACTGAAACCAGCTCAATCGGAGCTCGTTCTCATCCGCGTTGATAGTCCCTATCAATTCCCTCTCTAGAATGATTATATTCTTCTATTTTTGCACCGTCTCTTCGCTAGTGTGAGACTAACACCCTATCGTAGCTGCTCATTGGTGGGGCGTCTACGACCTAAAGACCATATGGACGTACTGCCCTTTATAATATCGAGCTGTAATTGCACAAAAAAGTAGTTTTTTCCAGACTTTAGAGCCTTTTTGAGGGACCAAACGGCCTTTTCTGGGGCCGAGACATACCGCACGTGTGCTGGGGTGTATGCGCATATGTAAATTTTTCCAGATCGCTAGAATTAGAAGTCCTGGTAGCCTAGTTTCCCGAGGGCTTTCCAACGCCACTGAAACCGGCTCAATCGGAGCTCGTTCTCAACCGCGTTGATAGTCCATATCAATTCCCTCTCTAGAATGATTATATTCTTCTATTTTTCCACCGTCTCTTCGCTAGTGTGAGACTAACACCCTATCGTAGCCGCTCATTGGTGGGGCGTCTACGACCTAAAGACCATATGGACGTACTGCCCTTTATAATATCGAGCTGTAATTGCATGCAAGAGTAGTTTTTTCCAGACTTTAGAGCCTTTTTGAGGGTCCAAACGGCCTTTTCTGGGCCGAGACATACCGCACGTGTGCTGGGGTGTGTGCGCGTATGTAAATTTTTACAGATCGCTAGAATTAGAAGTCCTGGTAGCCTAGTTTCCGGAGGGCTTTCCAACGCCACTGAAACCGGCTCAATCGGAGCTCGTTCTCATCCGCGTTGATAGTCCCTATCAGTTCCCTCTCTAGAATGATTACATTCTTCTATTTTTCCACCGTCTCTTCGCTAGTGTGAGACTTACACCCTATCGTACCCGCTCATTGGTGGGGCGTCTATGACCTGAAGACCATATGGACGTACTGCCCTTTATAATATCGAGCAATAATTACACAAAAAAGTAGTTTTTTTCCAAACTTTAGAGCCTTTTTGAGGGTCCAAACGGCCTTTTCTGGGGCCGAGACATACCGCACGTGTGCTGGGGTGTGTGCGCGTATGTAAATTTTTCCAGATCGCTAGAATTAGAAGTCATGGTAGCCTTGTTTCCGGAGGGCTTTCCAACGCCACTGAAACCGGCTCAATCGGAGCTCGTTCTCATCCGCGTTGATAGTCCCTATCAGTTCCCTCTCTCGAATGATTACATTCTTCTATTTTTCCACCGTCTCTTCGCTAGTGTGAGACTAACACCCTATCGTACCCGCTCATTGGTGGGGCGTCTATGACCTGAAGACCATATGGACGTACTGCCCTTTATAATATCGAGCAATAATTACACAAAAAAAGTAGTTTTTTCCAAACTTTAGAGCCTTTTTGAGGGTCCAAACGGCCTTTTCTGTGGCCGAGACAGACCGCACGTGCGCTGGGGTGTGTGCGCGTATGTAAATTTTTCCAGATCGCTAGAATTAAAAGTCCTGGTAGCCTAGTTTCCCGAGGGCTTTCCAACGCCACTGAAACCTGCTCAATCAGAGCTCGTTCTCATCCGCGTTGATAGTCCCTATCAATTCCCTCTCTAGAATGATTATATTATTCTATTTTTCCACCGTCTCTTCGCTAGTGTGAGACTAACACCCTGTCGTAGCCACTCATTGGTGGGGCGTCTATGACCTGAAGACCATATGGACGTACTGCCCTTTATATTATCGAGTTGTAATTGCACAAAAAAGTAGTTTTTTCCAGACTTTAGAGCCTTTTTGAGGTTCCAAACGGCCTTTTTTGGGGCCAGGACTTACCGCACGTGTGCTGGGGTGTGTTCGTGTATGTAAATTTTTCCAGATCGCTAGAATTAGAAGTCCTGGTTGCCTAGTTTCCCGAGGGCTTTCCAACGCCACTGAAACCGGCTCAATCGGAGCTCGTTCTCAACCGCGTTGATAGTCCATATCAATTCCCTCTCTAGAATGATTATATTCTTCTATTTTTCCACCGTCTCTTCGCTAGTGTGAGACTAACACCCTATCGTAGCCGCTCATTGGTGGGGCGTCTACGACCTAAAGACCATATGGACGTACTGCCCTTTATAATATCGAGCTGTAATTGCATGCAAGAGTAGTTTTTTCCAGACTTTAGAGCCTTTTTGAGGGTCCAAACGGCCTTTTCTGGGCCGAGACATACCGCACGTGTGCTGGGGTGTGTGCGCGTATGTAAATTTTTCCAGATCGCTAGAATTAGAAGTCCTGGTAGCCTAGTTTCCGGAGGGCTTTCCAACGCCACTGAAACCGGCTCAATCGGAGCTCGTTCTCATCCGCGTTGATAGTCCCTATCAGTTCCCTCTCTAGAATGATTACATTCTTCTATTTTTCCACCGTCTCTTCGCTAGTGTGAGACTAACACCCTATCGTACCCGCTCATTGGTGGGGCGTCTATGACCTGAAGACCATATGGACGTACTGCCCTTTATAATATCGAGCAATAATTACACAAAAAAGTAGTTTTTTTCCAAACTTTAGAGCCTTTTTGAGGGTCCAAACGGCCTTTTCTGGGGCCGAGACATACCGCACGTGTGCTGGGGTGTGTGCGCGTATGTAAATTTTTCCAGATCGCTAGAATTAGAAGTCATGGTAGCCTTGTTTCCGGAGGGCTTTCCAACGCCACTGAAACCGGCTCAATCGGAGCTCGTTCTCATCCGCGTTGATAGTCCCTATCAGTTCCCTCTCTCGAATGATTACATTCTTCTATTTTTCCACCGTCTCTTCGCTAGTGTGAGACTAACACCCTATCGTACCCGCTCATTGGTGGGGCGTCTATGACCTGAAGACCATATGGACGTACTGCCCTTTATAATATCGAGCAATAATTACACAAAAAAAGTAGTTTTTTCCAAACTTTAGAGCCTTTTTGAGGGTCCAAACGGCCTTTTCTGTGGCCGAGACAGACCGCACGTGCGCTGGGGTGTGTGCGCGTATGTAAATTTTTCCAGATCGCTAGAATTAAAAGTCCTGGTAGCCTAGTTTCCCGAGGGCTTTCCAACGCCACTGAAACCTGCTCAATCAGAGCTCGTTCTCATCCGCGTTGATAGTCCCTATCAATTCCCTCTCTAGAATGATTATATTATTCTATTTTTCCACCGTCTCTTCGCTAGTGTGAGACTAACACCCTGTCGTAGCCACTCATTGGTGGGGCGTCTATGACCTGAAGACCATATGGACGTACTGCCCTTTATATTATCGAGTTGTAATTGCACAAAAAAGTAGTTTTTTCCAGACTTTAGAGCCTTTTTGAGGTTCCAAACGGCCTTTTTTGGGGCTAGGGCTTACCGCACGTGTGCTGGGGTGTGTTCGTGTATGTAAATTTTTCCAGATCGCTAGAATTAGAAGTCCTGGTTGCCTAGTTTCCCGAGGGCTTTCCAACGCCACTGAAACCAGCTCAATCGGAGCTCGTTCTCATCCGCGTTGATAGTCCCTATCAATTCCCTCTCTAGAATGATTACATTCTTCTATTTTCCACCGTCTCTTCGCTAGTGTGAGACTAACACCCTATCGTACCCGCTCATTGGTGGGGCGTCTATGACCTGAAGACCATATGGACGTACTGCCCTTTATAATATCGAGCTGTAATTGCATGAAAAAGTAGTTTTTTCCAAACTTTAGAGCCTTTTTGAGGGTCCAAACGGCCTTTTCTGGGGCCGGGACTTAACGCACATGTGCTGGGGTGTGTGCGCGTATGTAAATTTTTCCAGATCGCTAGAATTAGAAGTCCTGGTAGCCTAGTTTCCGGAGGGCTTTCCAACGCCACTGAAACCGGCTCAATCGGAGCTCGTTCTCATCCGCGTTGATAGTCCCTATCAGTTCCCTCTCTAGAATGATTACATTCTTCTATTTTTCCACCGTCTTTTCGCTAGTGTGAGACTAACACCCTATCGTACCTGCTCATTGGTGGGGCGTCTATGACCTGAAGACCATATGGACGTGCTGCCCTTTATAATATCGAGCAATAATTACACAAAAAAGTAGTTTTTTCCAAACTTTAGAGCCTTTTTGAGGGTCCAAACGGCATTTTTTGTGGCCGAGACATACCGCACGTGTGCTGGGGTGTGTGCACGTATGTAAATTTTTCCAGATCGCTAGAATTAGAAGTCCTGGTAGCCTAGTTTCCCGAGGGCTTTCCAACGCCACTGAAACCGGCTCAATCGGAGCTCGTTCTCATCCGCGTTGATAGTCCCTATCAGTTCCCTCTCTAGAATGATTACATTCTTCTATTTTTCCACCGTCTCTTCGCTAGTGTGAGACTAACACCCTATCGTACCCGCTCATTGGTGGGGCGTCTATGACCTGAAGACCATATGGACGTACTGCCCTTTATAATATCGAGCAATAATTACACAAAAAAGTAGTTTTTTCCAAACTTTAGAGCCTTTTTGAGGGTCCAAACGGCCTTTTCTGGGGCCGAGACATACCGCACGTGTGCTGGGGTGTGTGCGCGTATGTAAATTTTTCTAGATCGCTTGAATTAGAAGTCCTGGTAGCCTTGTTTCCGGAGGGCTTTCGAACGCCACTGAAACCGGCTCAATCGGAGGTCGTTCTCATCCGCGTTGATAGTCCCTATCAGTTCCCTCTCTAGAATGATTACATTCTTCTATTCTTCCACCGTCTCTTCGCTAGTGTGAGACTAACACCCTATCGTACCCGCTCATTGGTGGGGCGTCTATGACCTGAAGACCATATGGACGTACTGCCCTTTATAATATCGAGCAATAATTACACAAAAAAGTAGTTTTTTCCAAACTTTAGAGCCTTTTTGAGTGTCCAAACGGCCTTTTCTGTGGCCGAGACATACCGCACGTGTGCTGGGGTGTGTGCGTGTATGTAAATTTTTCCAGATCGCTAGAATTAGAAGTCCTGGTAGCCTAGTTTCCCAAGGGCTTTCCAACGCCACTGAAACCGGCTCAATCGGAGCTTGTTCTCATCCGCGTTGATAGTCCCTATCAATTCCCTCTCTAGAATGATTATATTATTCTATTTTTCCACCGTCTCTTCGCTAGTGTGAGACTAACACCCTGTCGTAGCCACTCATTGGTGGGGCGTCTATGACCTGAAGACCATATGGACGTACTGCCCTTTATATTATCGAGTTGTAATTGCACAAAAAAGTAGTTTTTTTGAGACTTTACAGCCTTTTTGAGGGTCCAAACGGCCTTTTCTGAGGCCGGGACATACCGCACATGTGCTGGGGTGTGTGCGCCTATGTAAATTTTCCCAGATCGCTAGAATTAGAAGTCCTTGTAGCCTAGTTTCCGGAGGGCTTTCCAACGCCACTAAAACCGGCTCAATCGGAGCTCGTTCTCATCCGCGTTGATACTCCCTATCAATTCCCTCTCTAGAATGATTACATTCTTCTATTTTTCCACCGTCTCTTCGCTAGTGTGAGACTAACACCCTATCGTACCTGCTCATTGGTGGGGCGTCTATGACCTGAAGACCATATGGACGTACTGCCCTTTATAATATCGAGCTGTAATTGCATGAAAAAATAGTTCTTTTCAAACTTTAGAGCCTTTTTGAGGGTCCAAACGGCCTTTTCTGGGGCCGGGACTTAACGCACATGTGCTGGGGTGTGTGCGCGTATGTAAATATTTCCAGATCGCTAGAATTAGAAGTCCTGGTAGCCTAGTTTCCGGAGGGCTTTCCAACGCCACTGAAACCGGCTCAATCGGAGCTCGTTCTCATCCGCGTTGATAGTCCCTATCAGTTCCCTCTCTAGAATGATTACATTCTTCAATTTTTCCACCGTCTCTTCGCTAGTGTGAGACTAACACCCTATCGTACCCGCTCATTGGTGGGGCGTCTATGACCTGAAGACCATATGGACGTACTGCCCTTTATAATATCGAGCAATAATTACACAAAAAAGTAGTTTTTTCCAAACTTTAGAGCCTTTTTGAGGGTCCAAACGGCCTTTTCTGTGGCCGAGCCATACCGCACGTGTGCTGGGGTGTGTGCGCGTATGTAAATTTTTCCAGATCGCTAGAATTAGAAGTCCTGGTAGCCTAGTTTCCCAAGGGCTTTCCACCGCCACTGAAACCGGCTCGATCGGAGCTCGTTCTCTTCGTTGTTGATAGTCCCTCTCAATTCCCTCTCTAAAATGATTATATTCTTCTATTTTTCCACCGTCTCTTCGCTAGTGTGAGACTAACACCCTATCGTAGCCACTCATTGGTGGGGCGTCTATGACTTGAAGACCATATGGACGTACTGCCCGTAATAATATCGAGCTGTAATTGCATGAAAAAGTAGTTTTTTCCAGACTTTAGAGCCTTTTTGAGGGTCCAAACGGCCTTTTCTGGGGCCAGGACTTACCGCACGTGTGCTGGGGTGTGTGCGTGTATGTAAATTTTTCCAGATCGCTAGAATTAGAAGTCCTGGTAGCCTAGTTTCCCGAGGGCATCCAACGCCACTGAAACCAGCTCAATCGGAGCTCGTTCTCATCCGCGTTGATAGTCCCTATCAATTCCCTCTCTAGAATGATTATATTCTTCTATTTTTGCACCGTCTCTTAGCTAGTGTGAGACTAACACCCTATCGTAGCTGCTCATTGGTGGGGCGTCTACGACCTGAAGACCATATGGACGTACTGCCCTTTATAATATCGAGCTGTAATTGCAAGAAAAAGTAGTTTTTTCCAAACTTTAGAGCCTTTTTGAGGGTCCAAACGGCCTTTTCTGGGGCCGGGACTTAACGCACATGTGCTGGGGTGTGTGCGCGTATGTAAATTTTTCCAGATCGCTAGAATTTGAAGTCCTGGTAGCCTAGTTTCCGGAGGGCTTTCCAACGCCACTGAAACTGGCTCAATCGGAGCTCGTTCTCATCCGCGTTGATAGTCCCTATCAGTTCCCTCTCTAGAATGATTACATTCTTCTATTTTTCCACCGGCTCTTCGCTAGTGTGAGACTAACACCCTATCGTAGCCGCTCATTGGTGGGGCGTCTATGACCTGAAGACCATATGGACGTACTGCCCTTTATATTATCGAGCTGTAATTGCACAAAAAAGTAGTTTTTTTTGAGACTTTAGAGCCTTTTTGAGGGTCCAAACGGCCTTTTCTGGGGCCGGGACTTACCGCACATGTGCTGGGGTGTGTGCGCCTATGTAAATTTTCCCAGATCGCTAGAATTAGAAGTCCTGGTATCCTTGTTTACCGAGGGCTTTCCACCACCACTAAAACCGGCTAAATCGGAGCTCGTTCTCATCCGCGTTGATACTCCCTATCAATTCCCTCTCTAAAATGATTATATTCTTCTATTTTTCCACCATCTCTTCGCTAGTGTGAGACTAACACCCTATCGTAGCCGCTCATTGGTGGGGCGTCTATGACCTGAAGACCATATGGACGTACCGCCCTTTATAATATCGAGCTATAATTGCATGAAAAAGTAGTTTTTTCCAGACTTTAGAGCCTTTTTGAGGGTCCAAACGGCCTTTTCTGGGGCCGGGACTTAACGCACATGTGCTGGGGTGTGTGCGCGTAAGTAAATTTTTCCAGATCGCTAGAATTAGAAGTCCTGGTAGCCTAGTTTCCCGAGGGCTTTCCAACGCCACTGAAACAGGCTCAATCGGAGCTCGTTTTCATCCGCGTTGATAGTCCCTATCAATTCCCTCTCTAGAATGATTATATTATTCTATTTTTCCACCGTCTCTTCGCTAGTGTGAGACTAACACCCTGTCGTAGCCACTCATTGGTGGGGCATCTATGACCTGAAGACCATATGGACGTACTGCCCTTTATATTATCGAGTTGTAATTGCACAAAAAAGTAGTTTTTTTGAGACTTTAGAGCCTTTTTGAGGGTCCAAACGGCCTTTTCTGGGGCCGGGACTTACCGCACATGTGCTGGGGTGTGTGCGCCTATGTAAATTTTCCCAGATCGCTAGAATTCGAAGTCCTTGTAGCCTAGTTTCCGGAGGGCTTTCCAACGCCACTAAAACCGGCTCAATCGGAGCTCGTTCTCATCCGCGTTGATACTCCCTATCAATTCCCTCTCTAGAATGATTACATTCTTCTATTTTTCCACCGTCTCTTCGCTAGTGTGAGACTAACACCCTATCGTACCCGCTCATTGGTGGGGCGTCTATGACCTGAAGACCATATGGACGTACTGCCCTTTATATTATCGAGCTGTAATTGCACAAAAAAGTAGTTTTTTCCAGACTTTAGAGCCTTTTTGAGGGTCCAAACGGCCTTTTCTGGGGCCGGGACTTACCGCACATGTGCTGGGGTGTGTGCGCCTATGTAAATTTTCCCAGATCGCTAGAATTAGAAGTCCTAGTATCCTAGTTTCCCGAGGGCTTTCCACCACCACTAAAACCGGCTCAATCGGAGCTCGTTCTCATCCGCGTTGATACTCCCTATCAATTCCCTCTCTAAAATGATTATATTCTTCTATTTTTCCACCGTCTCTTCGCTAGTGTGAGACTAACACCCTATCATAGCCGCTCATTGGTGGGGCGTCTATGACCTGAAGACCATATGGACGTACCGCCCTTTATAATATCGAGCTATAATTGCATGAAAAAGTAGTTTTTTCCAGACTTTAGAGCCTTTTTGAGGGTCCAAACGGCCTTTTCTGGGGCCGGGACTTAACGCACGTGTGCTGGGGTGTGTGCGCGTATGTAAATTTTTCCAGATCGCTAGAATTAGAAGTCCTGGTAGCCTAGTTTCCCGTGGGCTTTCCAACGCCACTGAAACCGGCTCAATCGGAGCTCGTTGTCATCCGCGTTGATAGTCCCTATCAGTTCCCTCTCTAGAATGATTATATTCTTCTATTTTTCCACCGTCTCTTTGCTAGTGTGAGACTAACACCCTATCGTACCTGCTCATTGGTGGGGCGTCTTCGACCTGAAGACCATATGGGCGTACTGCCCTTTATAATATCGAGCTGTAATTGCACAAAAAAGTAGTTTTTCCAGACTTTAGAGCCTTTTTGAGGGTCCAAACGGCCTTTTCTGGGGCCGAGACATACCGCACATGTGCTGGGGTGTGTGCGCGTATGTAAATTTTTCTAGATCGCTAGAATTAGAAGTCCTGGTAGCCTAGTTTCCCGAGGGCTTTCCAACACCACTGAAACCGGCTCAATCGGAGCTCGTTCTCATCCGCGTTGACAGTTCCTATCAATTCCCTCTCTAGAATGATTACATTCTTCTATTTTTCCACCGTCTCTTCGCTAGTGTGAGACTAACACCCTATCGTACCCGCTCATTGGTGGGGCGTCTATGACCTGAAGACCATATGGACGTACTGCCCTTTATAATATCGAGCAATAATTACACAAAAAAGTAGTTTTTTCCAAACTTTAGAGCCTTTTTGAGGGTCCAAACGGCCTTTTCTGTGGCCGAGACATACCGCACGTGTGCTGGGGTGTGTGCGCGTATGTAAATTTTTCCAGATCGCTAGAATTAGAAGTCCTGGTAGCCTAGTTTCCCGAGGGCTTTCCAACGCCACTGAAACCGGCTCAATCGGAGCTCGTTCTCATCCGCGTTGATAGTCCCTATCAATCCCCTCTGAATGATTATATTATTCTATTTTTCCACCGTCTCTTCGCTAGTGTGAGACTAACACCCTGTCGTAGCCACTGATTGGTGGGGCATCTATGACCTGAAGACCATATGGACGTACTGCCCTTTATATTATCGAGTTGTAATTGCACAAAAAAGTAGTTTTTTTGAGACTTTAGAGCCTTTTTGAGGGTCCAAACGGCCTTTTCTGGGGCCGGGACTTACCGCACATGTGCTAGGGTGTGTGCGCCTATGTAAATTTTCCCAGATCGCTAGAATTAGAAGTCCTTGTAGCCTAGTTTCCGGAGGGCTTTCCAACGCCACTAAAACCGGCTCAATCGGAGCTCGTTCTCATCCGCGTTGATACTCCCTATCAATTCCCTCTCTAGAATGATTACATTCTTCTATTTTTCCACCGTCTCTTCGCTAGTGTGAGACTAACACCCTATCGTACCCGCTCATTGGTGGGGCGTCTATGACCTGAAGACCACATGGACGTACTGCCCTTTATATTATCGAGCTGTAATTGCACAAAAAAGTAGTTTTTTCCAGACTTTAGAGCCTTTTTGAGGGTCCAAACGGCCTTTTCTGGGGCCGGGACTTACCGCACATGTGCTGGGGTGTGTGCGCCTATGTAAATTTTCCCAGATCGCTAGAATTAGAACTCCTGGTATCCTAGTTCCCAAGGGCTTTCCACCACCACTAAAACCGGCTCAATCGGAGCTCGTTCTCATCCGCGTTGATACTCCCTATCAATTCCCTCTCTAAAATGATTATATTCTTCTATTTTTCCACCGTCTCTTCCCTAGTGTGAGACTAACACCCTATCATAGCCACTCATTGGTGGGGCGTCTATGACCTGAAGACCATATGGACGTACCGCCCTTTATAATATCGAGCTATAATTGCATGAAAAAGTAGTTTTTTCCAGACTTTAGAGCCTTTTTGAGGGTCCAAACGGCCTTTTCTGGGGTCGGGACTTAACGCACGTGTGCTGGGGTGTGTGCGCGTATGTAAATTTTTCCAGATCGCTAGAATTAGAAGTCCTGGTAGCCTAGTTTCTCGAGGGCTTTCCAACGCCATTGAAACCGGCTCAATCGGAGCTCGTTCTCATCTGCGTTGATAGTCCCTATCAGTTCCCTCTCTAGAATGATTATATTCTTCTATTTTTCCACCGTCTCTTTGCTAGTGTGAGACTAACACCCTATCGTACCCGCTCATTGGTGGGGCGTCTTCGACCTGAAGACCATATGGGCGTACTGCCCTTTATAATATCGAGCTGTAATTGCACAAAAAAGTAGTTTTTTCCAGACTTTAGAGCCTTTTTGAGGGTCCAAACGGCCTTTTCTGGGGCCGAGACATACCGCACGTGTGCTGGGGTGTGTGCGCGTATGTAAATTTTTCCAGATCGCTAGAATTAGAAGTCCTGGTAGCCTAGTTTCCCGAGGGCTTTCCAACGCCACTGAAACCGGCTCAATCGGAGCTCGTTCTCATCCACGTTGACAGTCCCTATCAATTCCTTCTCTAGAATGATTATATTCTTCTATTTTTCCACCGTCTCTTCGCTAGTGTGCGACTAACACCCTATCGTAGCCGTTCATTGGTCGGGCGTCTACGACCTGAAGACCATATGGACGTACTACCCTTTATAATATCGAGCTGTAATTGCACAAAAAAGTAGTTTTTTCCAGACTTTAGAGGCTTTTTGGGGGTCCAAACGGCCTTTCCTGGGGCCGAGACATACCGCACGTGTGTTGGGGTGTGTGCGCGTATGTAAATTTTTCCAGATCACTAGAATTAGAAGTCCTGGTAGCCTAGTTTCCGGAGGGCTTTCCAACAACACTGAAACCGGCTCAGTCGGAGGTCGTTCTCATCCACGTTGATAGTCCCTATCACTTCCCTCACTAGAATGATTATATTCTTCAATTTTTCCACCATCTATTCGCTAGTGTGAGACTGACACCCTATCGTAGCAACTCATTGGTGGGGCGTCTATGACTTGAAGACCATATGGACGTACTGCCCTTTATAATATCGAGTTGTAATTGCACAAAAAAGTAGTTTTCTCCAGACTTTAGAGCCTTTTTGAGGGTCCAAACGGCCTTTTCTGGGGCCGGGACTTACCGCACCTATGTTGGGGTGTGTGCGCATATGTAAATTTTTCCAGATCACTAGAATTAGAAGTCCTGGTATCCTAGTTTCCCGAGGGCTTTCCACCGCCACTAAAACCGGCTCAATCGGAGCTCGTTCTCATCCGCGTTGATACTCCCTATCAATTCCCTCTCTAAAATGATTATATTCTTCTATTTTTCCACCGTCTCTTCGCTAGTGTGAGACTAACACCCTATCATAGCCGCTCATTGGTGGGGCGTCTATGACCTGAAGACCATATGGACGTACCGCCCTTTATAATATCGAGCTATAATTGCATGAAAAAGTAGTTTTTTCCAGACTTTAGAGCCTTTTTGAGGGTCCAAACGGCCTTTTCTGGGGTCGGGACTTAACGCACGTGTGCTGGGGTGTGTGCGCGTATGTAAATTTTTCCAGATCGCTAGAATTAGAAGTCCTGGTAGCCTAGTTTCTCGAGGGCTTTCCAACGCCATTGAAACCGGCTCAATCGGAGCTCGTTCTCATCTGCGTTGATAGTCCCTATCAGTTCCCTCTCTAGAATGATTATATTCTTCTATTTTTCCACCGTCTCTTTGCTAGTGTGAGACTAACACCCTATCGTACCCGCTCATTGGTGGGGCGTCTTCGACCTGAAGACCATATGGGCGTACTGCCCTTTATAATATCGAGCTGTAATTGCACAAAAAAGTAGTTTTTTCCAGACTTTAGAGCCTTTTTGAGGGTCCAAACGGCCTTTTCTGGGGCCGAGACATACCGCACATGTGCTGGGGTGTGTGCGCATATGTAAATTTTTCCAGATCGCTAGAATTAGAAGTCCTGGTAGCCTAGTTTCCCGAGGGCTTTCCAACGCCACTGAAACCGGCTCAATCGGAGCTCGTTCTCATCCACGTTGACAGTCCCTATCAATTCCTTCTCTAGAATGATTATATTCTTCTATTTTTCCTCCGTCTCTTCGCTAGTGTGCGACTAACACCCTATCGTAGCCGTTCATTGGTCGGGCGTCTACGACCTGAAGACCATATGGACGTACTACCCTTTATAATATCGAGCTGTAATTGCACAAAAAAGTAGTTTTTTCCAGACTTTAGAAGCTTTTTGGGGGTCCAAACGGCCTTTCCTGGGGCCGAGACATACCGCACGTGTGTTGGGGTGTGTGCGCGTATGTAAATTTTTCCAGATCACTAGAATTAGAAGTCCTGGTAGCCTAGTTTCCAGAGGGCTTTCCAACGCCACTGAAACCGGCTCAATCGGAGGTCGTTCTCATCCACGTTGATAGTCCCTATCACTTCCCTCACTAGAATGATTATATTCTTCTATTTTTCCACCATCTATTCGCTAGTGTGAGACTGACACCCTATCGTAGCAACTCATTGGTTGGGCATCTATGACTTGAAGACCATATGGACGTACTGCCCTTTATAATATCGAGTTGTAATTGCACAAAAAATTAGTTTTCTCCAGACTTTAGAGCCTTTTTGAGGGTCCAAACGGCCTTTTCTGGGGCCGGGACTTACCGCACCTATGTTGGGGTGTGTGCGCATATGTAAATTTTTCCAGATCGCTAGAATTAGAAGTCCTGGTATCCTAGTTTCCCGAGGGCTTTCCACCGCCACTGAAACCGGCTCAATCGGAGCTCGTTCTCATCCGCGTTGATAGTCCCTATCAATTCCCTCTCTAAAATGATTATATTCTTCTATTTTTCCACCGTCTCTTCACTAGTCTGAGACTAACACCCTATCGTAGCCGCACATTAGTGGGGCGTCTATGACCTGAAGACCATATGGACGTACTGCCCTTTATAATATCGAGCTGTAATTGCATGATAAAGTAGTTTTTTCCAGACTTTAGAGCCTTTTTGAGGGTCCAAACGGCCTTTTCTGGGGCCGAGACATACCGCACGTGTGCTGGGGTGTGTGCGCGTATGTAAATTTTTCCAGATCGCTAGAATTAGAATTCCTGGTAGCCTAGTTTCCCGAGGACTTTCCAACGCCACTGAAACCGGCTCAATCGGAGCTCGTTCTCATCCACGTTGACAGTCCCTATCAATTCCCTCTCTAGAATGATTATATTCTTCTATTTTTCCACCGTCTCTTCGCTAGTGTGCGACTAACACCCTATCGTAGCCGTTCATTGGTCGGGCGTCTACGACCTGAAGACCATATGGACGTACTGCCCTTTATAATATCGAGCTGTAATTGCACAAAAAAGTAGTTTTTTCCAGACTTTAGAGGCTTTTTGGGGGTCCAAACGGCCTTTCCTGGGGCCGAGACATACCGCATGTGTGTTGCGGTGTGTGCGCGTATGTAAATTTTTCCAGATCACTAGAATTAGAAGTCCTGGTAGCCTAGTTTCCGGAGGGCTTTCCAACGCCACTGAAACCGGCTCAATCGGAGGTCGTTCTCATCCACGTTGATAGTCCCTATCACTTCCCTCACTAGAATGATTATATTCTTCTATTTTTCCACCATCTATTCGCTAGTGTGAGACTGACACCCTATCGTAGCAACTCATTGGTGGGGCGTCTATGACTTGAAGACCATATGGACGTACTGCCCTTTATAATATCAAGTTGTAATTGCACAAAAAAGTAGTTTTCTCCAGACTTTAGAGCCTTTTTGAGGGTCCAAACGGCCTTTTCTGGGGCCGGGACTTACCGCACCTATGTTGGGGTGTGTGCGCATATGTAAATTTTTCCAGATCGCTAGAATTAGAAGTCCTGGTATCCTAGTTTCCTGAGGGCTTTCCACCGCCACTGAAACCGGCTCAATCGGAGCTCGTTCTCATCCGCGTTGATAGTCCCTATCAATTCCCTCTCTAAAATGATTATATTCTTCTATTTTTCCACCGTCTCTTCACTAGTCTGAGACTAACACCCTATCGTAGCCGCTCATTAGTGGGGCGTCTATGACCTGAAGACCATATGGACGTACTGCCCTTTATAATATCGAGCTGTAATTGCATGAAAAAGTAGTTTTTTCCAGACTTTAGAGCCTTTTTGACGGTCCAAATGGCCTTTTCTGGGGCCGGGACTTACCGCACGTGTGCTGGGGTGTGTGCGCGTATGTAAATTTTTCCAGATTGCTAGAATTAGAACTCCTGGTAGCCTAGTTTCCCGAGGGCTTTCCAACGCCACTGAAACCGACTCAATCGGAGCTCGTTCTCATCCCCGTTGATAGTCCCTATCAATTCCCTCTCTAGAATGATTATATTCTTCTATTTTTCCACCGTCTCTTCGCTAGTGTGAGACTAACACCCTATCATAGCCGCTCATCGGTCGGGCGTCTATGACCTGAAGACCATATGGACGTACTGCCCGTTATAATATCGAGCTGTAATTGCGTGAAAAAGTAGTTTTTTCCAGACTTTAGAGCCTTTTTGAGGGTCCAAATGGCCTTTTCTGGGGCCGGGACTTACCGCACGTGTGCTGGGGTGTGTGCGCCTATGTAAATTTTTCCAGATCGCTAGAATTAGAAGTCCTGGTAGCCTAGTTTCCAGAGGGCTTTCCAACGCCACTGAAACCGGCTCAATCGGAGCTCGTTCTCATCCGCGTTGATAGTCCCTATCAATTCCCTCTCTAGAATGATTATATTCTTCTATTTTTCCACCGTCTCTTCGCTAGTGTGAGACTAACACGCTATCGTAGCCACTCATTGGTGGGGCGTCTACGACCTGAAGAGCATATCGACGTACTGCCCTTTATAATATCGAGCTGTAATTGCACAAAAAAGTAGTTTTTTCCAGACTTTAGAGCCTTTTTGAGGGTCCAAACGGCCTTTTCTGGGGCCGAGACTTACCGCACGTGTGCTGGGGTGTGTGCGCGTATGTAAATTTTTCCAGATCGCTAGAATTAGAAGTCCTGGTAGCCTAGTTTCCCGAGGGCTTTCCAACGCCACTGAAACCGGCTCAATCGGAGCTCGTTCTCATCCACGTTGATAGTCCCTATCAATTCCCTCACTAGAATGATTATATTCTTCTATTTTTCCACCATCTCTTCGCTAGTGTGAGACTAACAACATATCGTACCCGCTCATTAGTGGGGCGTCTATGACCTGAAGACCATATGGACGTACTGCCCTTTATAATATCGAGCTGTAATTACACAAAAAAGTAGTTTTTTCCAGACTTTAGAGCCTTTTTGAGGGTCCAAACGGCCTTTTCTGGGCCGAGACATACCGCACGTGTGCTGGGGTGTGTGCGCGTATGTAAATTTTTCCAGATCACTAGAATTAGAAGTCCTGGTAGCCTAGTTTCCGGAGGGCTTTCCAACGCCACTTAAACCGGCTCAATCGGAGGTCGTTCTCATCCACGTTGATAGTCCCTATCACTTCCCTCACTAGAATGATTATATTCTTCTATTTTTCCACCATCTCTTCGCTAGTGTGAGACTAACAACCTATCGTACCCGCTCATTAGTGGGGCGTCTATGACCTGAAGACCATATGGACGTACTGCCCTTTATAATATCGAGCTGTAATTACACAAAAAAGTAGTTTTTTCCAGACTTTAGAGCCTTTTTGAGGGTCCAAACGGCCTTTTCTGGGGCCGAGACTTACCGCACGTGTGCTGGGTCTGTACGCGTATGTAAATTTTTCCAGATCGCTAGAATTAGATGTCCTGGTAGCCTAGTTTCCCCAGGGCTTTCCACCGCCACTGAAACCGGCTCAATCAGAGCTCGTTCTCATCCGCGTTGATAGTCCCTATCAATTCCCTCTCTAAAATGATTATATTCTTCTATTTTTCCACCGTCTCTTCGCTATTGTGAAACTAACACCCTATCGTAGCCGCTCATTGGTGGGGCGTCTATGACCTGAAGACCATTTGGACGTACTGCCCTTTATAATATCGAGTTGTAATTGCATGAAAAAGTAGTTTTTTCCAGACTTTAGAGCCTTTTTGAGGGTCCAAATGGCCTTTTCTGGGGCTTGGACTTACCGCACGTGTGCTGAGGTGTGTTCGCATATGTAAATTTTTCCAGATCGCTAGTATTAGAACTCCTGGTAGCCTAGTTTCCCGAGGGCTTTCCAACGCCACTGAAACCGGCTCAATCGGAGCTCGTTCTCATCCGCGTTGATAGTCCCTATCAATTCTTTCTCTAAAATGATTATATTCTTCTATTTTTCCACCGTCTCTTTGCTAGTGTGAGACTAACACCGTATCATAGCCGCTCATTGGTCGGGCGTCTATGACCTGAAGACCATATGGACGTACTGCCCGTTATAATATCGAACTGTAATTGCATGAAAAAGTAGTTTTTTCCAGACTTTAGAGCCTTTTTGAGGGTCCAAACGGCCTTTTCTGGGGCTGGGACTTACCGCACATGTGCTGGGGTGTGTGCGTGTATGTAAATTTTTCTAGATCGCTAGAATTAGAAGTCCTGGTAGCCTAGTTTCCCAAGGGCTTTCCAACGCCACTGAAACCGGCTCAATCGGAGCTCGTTCTCATCCGCGTTGATAGTCCCTATCAATTCCCTCTCTAGAATGATTATATTCTTCTATTTTTCCACCGTCTCTTCGCTAGTGTGAGACTAACACCCTATCATAGCCGCTCATCGGTCGGGCGTCTATGACCTGAAGACCATATGGACGTACTGCCCGTTATAATATCGAGCTGTAATTGCGTGAAAAAGTAGTTTTTTCCAGACTTTAGAGCCTTTTTGAGGGTCCAAATGGCCTTTTCTGGGGCCGGGACTTACCGCACGTGTGCTGGGGTGTGTGCGCCTATGTAAATTTTTCCAGATCGCTAGAATTAGAAGTCCTGGTAGCCTAGTTTCCAGAGGGCTTTCCAACGCCACTGAAACCGGCTCAATCGGAGCTCGTTCTCATCCGCGTTGATAGTCCCTATCAATTCCCTCTCTAGAATGATTATATTCTTCTATTTTTCCACCGTCTCTTCGCTAGTGTGAGACTAACACGCTATCGTAGCCACTCATTGGTGGGGCGTCTACGACCTGAAGAGCATATCGACGTACTGCCCTTTATAATATCGAGCTGTAATTGCACAAAAAAGTAGTTTTTTCCAGACTTTAGAGCCTTTTTGAGGGTCCAAACGGCCTTTTCTGGGGCCGAGACTTACCGCACGTGTGCTGGGGTGTGTGCGCGTATGTAAATTTTTCCAGATCGCTAGAATTAGAAGTCCTGGTAGCCTAGTTTCCCGAGGGCTTTCCAACGCCACTGAAACCGGCTCAATCGGAGCTCGTTCTCATCCACGTTGATAGTCCCTATCAATTCCCTCACTAGAATGATTATATTCTTCTATTTTTCCACCATCTCTTCGCTAGTGTGAGACTAACAACATATCGTACCCGCTCATTAGTGGGGCGTCTATGACCTGAAGACCATATGGACGTACTGCCCTTTATAATATCGAGCTGTAATTACACAAAAAAGTAGTTTTTTCCAGACTTTAGAGCCTTTTTGAGGGTCCAAACGGCCTTTTCTGGGCCGAGACATACCGCACGTGTGCTGGGGTGTGTGCGCGTATGTAAATTTTTCCAGATCACTAGAATTAGAAGTCCTGGTAGCCTAGTTTCCGGAGGGCTTTCCAACGCCACTTAAACCGGCTCAATCGGAGGTCGTTCTCATCCACGTTGATAGTCCCTATCACTTCCCTCACTAGAATGATTATATTCTTCTATTTTTCCACAATCTCTTCGCTAGTGTGAGACTAACAACCTATCGTACCCGCTCATTAGTGGGGCGTCTATGACCTAAAGACCATATGGACGTACTGCCCTTTATAATATCGAGCTGTAATTACACAAAAAAGTAGTTTTTTCCAGACTTTAGAGCCTTTTTGAGGGTCCAAACGGCCTTTTCTGGGGCCGAGACTTACCGCACGTGTGCTGGGTCTGTACGCGTATGTAAATTTTTCCAGATCGCTAGAATTAGATGTCCTGGTAGCCTAGTTTCCCCAGGGCTTTCCACCGCCACTGAAACCGGCTCAATCAGAGCTCGTTCTCATCCGCGTTGATAGTCCCTATCAATTCCCTCTCTAAAATGATTATATTCTTCTATTTTTCCACCGTCTCTTCGCTATTGTGAAACTAACACCCTATCGTAGCCGCTCATTGGTGGGGCGTCTATGACCTGAAGACCATATGGACGTACTGCCCTTTATAATATCGAGTTGTAATTGCATGAAAAAGTAGTTTTTTCCAGACTTTAGAGCCTTTTTGAGGGTCCAAATGGCCTTTTCTGGGGCTTGGACTTACCGCACGTGTGCTGAGGTGTGTTCGCATATGTAAATTTTTCCAGATCGCTAGTATTAGAACTCCTGGTAGCCTAGTTTCCCGAGGGCTTTCCAACGCCACTGAAACCGGCTCAATCGGAGCTCGTTCTCATCCGCGTTGATAGTCCCTATCAATTCTTTCTCTAAAATGATTATATTCTTCTATTTTTCCACCGTCTCTTTGCTAGTGTGAGACTAACACCGTATCATAGCCGCTCATTGGTCGGGCGTCTATGACCTGAAGACCATATGGACGTACTGCCCGTTATAATATCGAACTGTAATTGCATGAAAAAGTAGTTTTTTCCAGACTTTAGAGCCTTTTTGAGGGTCCAAACGGCCTTTTCTGGGGCTGGGACTTACCGCACATGTGCTGGGGTGTGTGCGTGTATGTAAATTTTTCTAGATCGCTAGAATTAGAAGTCCTGGTAGCCTAGTTTCCCAAGGGCTTTCCAATGCCACTGAAACCGGCTCAATCGGAGCTCGTTCTCATCCGCGTTGATAGTCCCTATCAATTCCCTCTCTAGAATGATTATTTTCTTCTATTTTTCCACCATCTCTTCGCTAGTGTGAGACTAACACCCTATTGTAGCCGCTTATTGGTGGCACGTACACGACCTGAAGAGCATATGGACGTACTGCCCTTTATAATATCAAGCTGTAATTGCACAAAAAAGTAGTTTTTTCCAGACTTAAAAGCCTTTTTGAGGGTCCAAACGGCCTTTTCTGGGGCTGAGACATAGCGCACATGTGCTGGGGTGTGTGTGCGTATGTAAATTTTTCCAGATCGCTAGAATTAGAAGTCCTGGTAGCCTAGTTTCCCGAGGGCTTTCCAACGCCACTGAAAGAGGCTCAATCGGAGCTCGTTCTCATCCGCGTTGATAGTCCCTATCAGTTCCCTCTCTAGAATGATTATATTCTTCTATTTTTCCACCGTCTCTTTGCTAGTGTGAGACTAACACCCTATCGTACCCGCTCATTGGTGGGGCATCTATGACCTGAAGACCATATGGACGTACTGCCCTTTATAATATCAAGCTGTAATTGCACAAAAAAGTAGTTTTTTCCAGACTTTAGAGCCTTTTTGAGGGTCCAAACGGCCTTTTCTGGGGCCGGGACTTACCGCACGTGTGCTGGGGTGTGTGCGCATATGTAAATTTTTCCAGATCGCTAGAATTAGAAGTCCTGGTATCCTAGTTTCCCGAGGGCTTTCCACCGCCACTGAAACCGGCTCGATCGGAGCTCGTTCTCATCCGCGTTGATAGTCCCTATCAATTCCCTCTCTAAAATGATTATATTCTTCTATTTTTCCACCGTCTCTTCACTAGTCTGAGACTAACACCCTATCGTAGCCGCTCATTAATGGGGCGTCTATGACCTGAAGACCATATGGACGTACTGCCCTTTATAATATCGAGCTGTAATTGCATGAAAAAGTAGTTTTTTCCAGACTTTAGAGCCTTTTTGAGGGTCCAAACGGCCTTTTTTGGGGCCGGGACTTACCGCACGTGTGCTGGGGTGTGTGCACATATGTAAATTTTTCCAGATCGCTAGAATTAGAACTCCTGGTATCCTAGTTTCCCGAGGGCTTTCCACCGCCACTGAAACCGGCTCAATCGGAGCTCGTTCTCATCCGCGTTGATAGTCCCTATCAATTCCCTCTCTAAAATGATTATATTCTTCTATTTTTCCACCGTCTCTTCACTAATGTGAGACTAACACCCTATCGTAGCCGCTCATTAATGGGGCGTCTATGACCTGAAGACCATCTGGACGTACTGCCCTTTATAATATCGAGCTGTAATTGCATGAAAAAGTAGTTTTTTCCAGACTTTAGAGCCTTTTTGAGGGTCCAAACGGCCTTTTCTGGGGCCGGGACTTACCGCACGTGTGCTGGGGTGTGTGCGCCTATGTAAATTTTTCCAGATCGCTAGAATTAGAAGTCCTGGTAGCCTAGTTTCCAGAGGGCTTTCCAACGCCACTGAAACCGGCTCAATCGGAGCTCGTTCTCATCCGCGTTGATAGTCCCTATCAATTCCCTCTCTAGAATGATTATATTCTTCTATTTTTCCACCGTCTCTTCGCTAGTGTGAGACTAACACGCTATCGTAGCCACTCATTGGTGGGGCGTCTACGACCTGAAGAGCATATCGACGTACTGCCCTTTATAATATCGAGCTGTAATTGCACAAAAAAGTAGTTTTTTCCAGACTTTAGAGACTTTTTGAGGGTCCAAACGGCCTTTTCTGGGGCCGAGACTTACCGCACGTGTGCTGGGGTGTGTGCGCGTATGTAAATTTTTCCAGATCGCTAGAATTAGAAGTCCTGGTAGCCTAGTTTCCCGAGGGCTTTCCAACGCCACTGAAACCGGCTCAATCGGAGCTCGTTCTCATCCACGTTGATAGTCCCTATCAATTCCCTCACTAGAATGATTATATTCTTCTATTTTTCCACCATCTCTTCGCTAGTGTGAGACTAACAACATATCGTACCCGCTCATTAGTGGGGCGTCTATGACCTGAAGACCATATGGACGTACTGCCCTTTATAATATCGAGCTGTAATTACACAAAAAAGTAGTTTTTTCCAGACTTTAGAGCCTTTTTGAGGGTCCAAACGGCCTTTTCTGGGCCGAGACATACCGCACGTGTGCTGGGGTGTGTGCGCGTATGTAAATTTTTCCAGATCACTAGAATTAGAAGTCCTGGTAGCCTAGTTTCCGGAGGGCTTTCCAACGCCACTTAAACCGGCTCAATCGGAGGTCGTTCTCATCCACGTTGATAGTCCCTATCACTTCCCTCACTAGAATGATTATATTCTTCTATTTTTCCACCATCTCTTCGCTAGTGTGAGACTAACAACCTATCGTACCCGCTCATTAGTGGGGCGTCTATGACCTGAAGACCATATGGACGTACTGCCCTTTATAATATCGAGCTGTAATTACACAAAAAAGTAGTTTTTTCCAGACTTTAGAGCCTTTTTGAGGGTCCAAACGGCCTTTTCTGGGGCCGAGACTTACCGCACGTGTGCTGGGTCTGTACGCGTATGTAAATTTTTCCAGATCGCTAGAATTAGATGTCCTGGTAGCCTAGTTTCCCCAGTGCTTTCCACCGCCACTGAAACCGGCTCAATCAGAGCTCGTTCTCATCCGCGTTGATAGTCCCTATCAATTCCCTCTCTAAAATGATTATATTCTTCTATTTTTCCACCGTCTCTTCGCTATTGTGAAACTAACACCCTATCGTAGCCGCTCATTGGTGGGGCGTCTATGACCTGAAGACCATATGGACGTACTGCCCTTTATAATATCGAGTTGTAATTGCATGAAAAAGTAGTTTTTTCCAGACTTTAGAGCCTTTTTGAGGGTCCAAATGGCCTTTTCTGGGGCTTGGACTTACCGCACGTGTGCTGAGGTGTGTTCGCATATGTAAATTTTTCCAGATCGCTAGTATTAGAACTCCTGGTAGCCTAGTTTCCCGAGGGCTTTCCAACGCCACTGAAACCGGCTCAATCGGAGCTCGTTCTCATCCGCGTTGATAGTCCCTATCACTTCCCTCACTAGAATGATTATATTCTTCTATTTTTCCACCATCTCTTCGCTAGTGTGAGACTAACAACATATCGTACCCGCTCATTAGTGGGGCGTCTATGACCTGAAGACCATATGGACGTACTGCCCTTTATAATATCGAGCTGTAATTACACAAAAAAGTAGTTTTTTCCAGACTTTAGAGCATTTTTGAGGGTCCAAACGGCCTTTTCTGGGCCGAGACATACCGCACGTGTGCTGGGGTGTGTGCGCGTATGTAAATTTTTCCAGATCACTAGAATTAGAAGTCCTGGTAGCCTAGTTTCCGGAGGGCTTTCCAACGCCACTTAAACCGGCTCAATCGGAGGTCGTTCTCATCCACGTTGATAGTCCCTATCACTTCCCTCACTAGAATGATTATATTCTTCTATTTTTCCACCATCTCTTCGCTAGTGTGAGACTAACAACCTATCGTACCCGCTCATTAGTGGGGCATCTATGACCTGAAGACCATATGGACGTACTGCCCTTTATAATATCGAGCTGTAATTACACAAAAAAGTAGTTTTTTCCAGACTTTAGAGCCTTTTTGAGGGTCCAAACGGCCTTTTCTGGGGCCGGGACTTACCGCACGTGTGCTGGGGTGTGTGCGCATATGTAAATTTTTCCAGATCGCTAGAATTAGAAGTCCTGGTATCCTAGTTTCCCGAGGGCTTTCCACCGCCACTGAAACCGGCTAAATCGGAGCTCGTTCTCATCCGCGTTGATAGTCCCTATCAATTCCCTCTCTAAAATGATTATATTCTTCTATTTTTCCACCGTCTCTTCACTAGTCTGAGACTAACACCCTATCGTAGCCGCTCATTAATGGGGCGTCTATGACCTGAAGACCATATGGACGTACTGCCCTTTATAATATCGAGCTGTAATTGCATGAAAAAGTAGTTTTTTCCAGACTTTAGAGCCTTTTTGAGGGTCCAAACGGCCTTTTTTGGGGCCGGGACTTACCGCACGTGTGCTGGGGTGTGTGCACATATGTAAATGTTTCCAGATCGCTAGAATTAGAACTCCTGGTATCCTAGTTTCCCGAGGGATTTCCACCGCCACTGAAACCGGCTCAATCGGAGCTCGTTCTCATCCGCGTTGATAGTCCCTATCAATTCCCTCTCTAAAATGATTATATTCTTCTATTTTTCCACCGTCTCTTCACTAATGTGAGACTAACACCCTATCGTAGCCGCTCATTAATGGGGCGTCTATGACCTGAAGACCATCTGGACGTACTGCCCTTTATAATATCGAGCTGTAATTGCATGAAAAAGTAGTTTTTTCCAGACTTTAGAGCCTTTTTGAGGGTCCAAACGGCCTTTTCTGGGGTCGGGACTTACCGCATGTGTGCTGGGGTATGTGCGCATATGTAAATTTTTCCAGATCGCTAGAATTAGAACTCCTGGTAGCCTAGTTTCCCGAGGGCTTTCCAACGCCACTGAAACCGGCTCAATCGGAGCTCGTTCTCATCCGCGTTGATAGTCCCTATCAATTCCCTCTCTAGAATGATTATATTCTTCTATTTTTCCACCGTCTCTTCGCTAGTGTGAGACTAACACCCTATCGTAGCCGCTCATTGGTCGGGCGTCTATGACCTAAAGACCATCTGGACGTACTGCCCGTTATAATATCGAACTGTAATTGCATGAAAAAGTAGTTTTTTCCAGACTTTAGAGCCTTTTTGAGGGTCCAAACGGCCTTTTCTGGGGCTGGGACTTACCGCACATGTGCTGGGGTGTGTGCGTGTATGTAAATTTTTCTAGATCGCTAGAATTAGAAGTCCTGGTAGCCTAGTTTCCCGAGGGCTTTCCAAAGCCACTGAAACCGGCTCAATCGGAGCTCGTTCTCATCCGCGTTGATAGTCCCTATCAATTCCCTCTCTAGAATGATTATTTTCTTCTATTTTTCCACCATCTCTTCGCTAGTGTGAGACTAACACCCTATTGTAGCCGCTCATTGGTGGGGCGTCCACGACCTGAAGAGCATATGGACGTACTGCCCTTTATAATATCGAGCTGTAATTGCACAAAAAAGTAGTTTTTTCCAGACTTAAAAGCCTTTTTGAGGGTCCAAACGGCCTTTTCTGGGGCTGAGACATACCGCACATGTGCTGGGGTGTGTGCGCGTATGTAAATTTTTCCAGATCGCTAGAATTAGAAGTCCTGGTAGCCTAGTTTCCCGAGGGCTTTCCAACGCCACTTAAACCGGCTCAATCGGAGCTCGTTCTCATCCACGTTGATAGTCCCTATCAATTCCCTCACTAGAATGATTATATTCTTCTATTTTTCCACCATCTCTTCGCTAGTGTGAGACTAACAACATATCGTACCCGCTCATTAGTGGGGCGTCTATGACCTGAAGACCATATGGACGTACTGCCCTTTATAATATCGAGCTGTAATTACACAAAAAAGTAGTTTTTTCCAGACTTTAGAGCCTTTTTGAGGGTCCAAACGGCCTTTTCTGGGCCGAGACATACCGCACGTGTGCTGGGGTGTGTGCGCGTATGTAAATTTTTGCAGATCACTAGAATTAGAAGTCCTGGTAGCCTAGTTTCCGGAGGGCTTTCCAACGCCACTTAAACCGGCTCAATCGGAGGTCGTTCTCATCCACGTTGATAGTCCCTATCACTTCCCTCACTAGAATGATTATATTCTTCTATTTTTCCACCATCTCTTCGCTAGTGTGAGACTAACAACCTATCGTACCCGCTCATTAGTGGGGCGTCTATGACCTGAAGACCATATGGACGTACTGCCCTTTATAATATCGAGCTGTAATTACACAAAAAAGTAGTTTTTTCCAGACTTTAGAGCCTTTTTGAGGGTCCAAACGGCCTTTTCTGGGGCCGAGACTTACCGCACGTGTGCTGGGTCTGTACGCGTATGTAAATTTTTCCAGATCGCTAGAATTAGATGTCCTGGTAGCCTAGTTTCCCCAGTGCTTTCCACCGCCACTGAAACCGGCTCAATCAGAGCTCGTTCTCATCCGCGTTGATAGTCCCTATCAATTCCCTCTCTAGAATGATTATATTCTTCTATTTTTCCACCGTCTCTTCACTAATGTGAGACTAACACCCTATCGTAGCCGCTCATTAATGGGGCGTCTATGACCTGAAGACCATCTGGACGTACTGCCCTTTATAATATCGAGCTGTAATTGCATGAAAAAGTAGTTTTTTCCAGACTTTAGAGCCTTTTTGAGGGTCCAAACGGCCTTTTCTGGGGTCGGGACTTACCGCATGTGTGCTGGGGTATGTGCGCATATGTAAATTTTTCCAGATCGCTAGAATTAGAACTCCTGGTAGCCTAGTTTCCCGAGGGCTTTCCAACGCCACTGAAACCGGCTCAATCGGAGCTCGTTCTCATCCGCGTTGATAGTCCCTATCAATTCCCTCTCTAGAATGATTATATTCTTCTATTTTTCCACCGTCTCTTCGCTAGTGTGAGACTAACACCCTATCGTAGCCGCTCATTGGTCGGGCGTCTATGACCTAAAGACCATCTGGACGTACTGCCCGTTATAATATCGAACTGTAATTGCATGAAAAAGTAGTTTTTTCCAGACTTTAGAGCCTTTTTGAGGGTCCAAACGGCCTTTTCTGGGGCTGGGACTTACCGCACATGTGCTGGGGTGTGTGCGTGTATGTAAATTTTTCTAGATCGCTAGAATTAGAAGTCCTGGTAGCCTAGTTTCCCGAGGGCTTTCCAAAGCCACTGAAACCGGCTCAATCGGAGCTCGTTCTCATCCGCGTTGATAGTCCCTATCAATTCCCTCTCTAGAATGATTATTTTCTTCTATTTTTCCACCATCTCTTCGCTAGTGTGAGACTAACACCCTATTGTAGCCGCTCATTGGTGGGGCGTCCACGACCTGAAGAGCATATGGACGTACTGCCCTTTATAATATCGAGCTGTAATTGCACAAAAAAGTAGTTTTTTCCAGACTTAAAAGCCTTTTTGAGGGTCCAAACGGCCTTTTCTGGGGCTGAGACATACCGCACATGTGCTGGGGTGTGTGCGCGTATGTAAATTTTTCCAGATCGCTAGAATTAGAAGTCCTGGTAGCCTAGTTTCCCGAGGGCTTTCCAACGCCACTTAAACCGGCTCAATCGGAGCTCGTTCTCATCCACGTTGATAGTCCCTATCAATTCCCTCACTAGAATGATTATATTCTTCTATTTTTCCACCATCTCTTCGCTAGTGTGAGACTAACAACATATCGTACCCGCTCATTAGTGGGGCGTCTATGACCTGAAGACCATATGGACGTACTGCCCTTTATAATATCGAGCTGTAATTACACAAAAAAGTAGTTTTTTCCAGACTTTAGAGCCTTTTTGAGGGTCCAAACGGCCTTTTCTGGGCCGAGACATACCGCACGTGTGCTGGGGTGTGTGCGCGTATGTAAATTTTTGCAGATCACTAGAATTAGAAGTCCTGGTAGCCTAGTTTCCGGAGGGCTTTCCAACGCCACTTAAACCGGCTCAATCGGAGGTCGTTCTCATCCACGTTGATAGTCCCTATCACTTCCCTCACTAGAATGATTATATTCTTCTATTTTTCCACCATCTCTTCGCTAGTGTGAGACTAACAACCTATCGTACCCGCTCATTAGTGGGGCGTCTATGACCTGAAGACCATATGGACGTACTGCCCTTTATAATATCGAGCTGTAATTACACAAAAAAGTAGTTTTTTCCAGACTTTAGAGCCTTTTTGAGGGTCCAAACGGCCTTTTCTGGGGCCGAGACTTACCGCACGTGTGCTGGGTCTGTACGCGTATGTAAATTTTTCCAGATCGCTAGAATTAGATGTCCTGGTAGCCTAGTTTCCCCAGTGCTTTCCACCGCCACTGAAACCGGCTCAATCAGAGCTCGTTCTCATCCGCGTTGATAGTCCCTATCAATTCCCTCTCTAAAATGATTATATTCTTCTATTTTTCCACCGTCTCTTCGCTATTGTGAAACTAACACCCTATCGTAGCCGCTCATTGGTGGGGCGTCTATGACCTGAAGACCATATGGACGTACTGCCCTTTATAATATCGAGTTGTAATTGCATGAAAAAGTAGTTTTTTCCAGACTTTAGAGCCTTTTTGAGGGTCCAAATGGCCTTTTCTGGGGCTTGGACTTACCGCACGTGTGCTGAGGTGTGTTCGCATATGTAAATTTTTCCAGATCGCTAGTATTAGAACTCCTGGTAGCCTAGTTTCCCGAGGGCTTTCCAACGCCACTGAAACCGGCTCAATCGGAGCTCGTTCTCATCCGCGTTGATAGTCCCTATCACTTCCCTCACTAGAATGATTATATTCTTCTATTTTTCCACCATCTCTTCGCTAGTGTGAGACTAACAACATATCGTACCCGCTCATTAGTGGGGCGTCTATGACCTGAAGACCATATGGACGTACTGCCCTTTATAATATCGAGCTGTAATTACACAAAAAAGTAGTTTTTTCCAGACTTTAGAGCCTTTTTGAGGGTCCAAACGGCCTTTTCTGGGCCGAGACATACCGCACGTGTGCTGGGGTGTGTGCGCGTATGTAAATTTTTCCAGATCACTAGAATTAGAAGTCCTGGTAGCCTAGTTTCCGGAGGGCTTTCCAACGCCACTTAAACCGGCTCAATCGGAGGTCGTTCTCATCCACGTTGATAGTCCCTATCACTTCCCTCACTAGAATGATTATATTCTTCTATTTTTCCACCATCTCTTCGCTAGTGTGAGACTAACAACCTATCGTACCCGCTCATTAGTGGGGCATCTATGACCTGAAGACCATATGGACGTACTGCCCTTTATAATATCGAGCTGTAATTACACAAAAAAGTAGTTTTTTCCAGACTTTAGAGCCTTTTTGAGGGTCCAAACGGCCTTTTCTGGGGCCGGGACTTACCGCACGTGTGCTGGGGTGTGTGCGCATATGTAAATTTTTCCAGATCGCTAGAATTAGAAGTCCTGGTATCCTAGTTTCCCGAGGGCTTTCCACCGCCACTGAAACCGGCTAAATCGGAGCTCGTTCTCATCCGCGTTGATAGTCCCTATCAATTCCCTCTCTAAAATGATTATATTCTTCTATTTTTCCACCGTCTCTTCACTAGTCTGAGACTAACACCCTATCGTAGCCGCTCATTAATGGGGCGTCTATGACCTGAAGACCATATGGACGTACTGCCCTTTATAATATCGAGCTGTAATTGCATGAAAAAGTAGTTTTTTCCAGACTTTAGAGCCTTTTTGAGGGTCCAAACGGCCTTTTTTGGGGCCGGGACTTACCGCACGTGTGCTGGGGTGTGTGCACATATGTAAATGTTTCCAGATCGCTAGAATTAGAACTCCTGGTATCCTAGTTTCCCGAGGGATTTCCACCGCCACTGAAACCGGCTCAATCGGAGCTCGTTCTCATCCGCGTTGATAGTCCCTATCAATTCCCTCTCTAAAATGATTATATTCTTCTATTTTTCCACCGTCTCTTCACTAATGTGAGACTAACACCCTATCGTAGCCGCTCATTAATGGGGCGTCTATGACCTGAAGACCATCTGGACGTACTGCCCTTTATAATATCGAGCTGTAATTGCATGAAAAAGTAGTTTTTTCCAGACTTTAGAGCCTTTTTGAGGGTCCAAACGGCCTTTTCTGGGGTCGGGACTTACCGCATGTGTGCTGGGGTATGTGCGCATATGTAAATTTTTCCAGATCGCTAGAATTAGAACTCCTGGTAGCCTAGTTTCCCGAGGGCTTTCCAACGCCACTGAAACCGGCTCAATCGGAGCTCGTTCTCATCCGCGTTGATAGTCCCTATCAATTCCCTCTCTAGAATGATTATATTCTTCTATTTTTCCACCGTCTCTTCGCTAGTGTGAGACTAACACCCTATCGTAGCCGCTCATTGGTCGGGCGTCTATGACCTAAAGACCATCTGGACGTACTGCCCGTTATAATATCGAACTGTAATTGCATGAAAAAGTAGTTTTTTCCAGACTTTAGAGCCTTTTTGAGGGTCCAAACGGCCTTTTCTGGGGCTGGGACTTACCGCACATGTGCTGGGGTGTGTGCGTGTATGTAAATTTTTCTAGATCGCTAGAATTAGAAGTCCTGGTAGCCTAGTTTCCCGAGGGCTTTCCAAAGCCACTGAAACCGGCTCAATCGGAGCTCGTTCTCATCCGCGTTGATAGTCCCTATCAATTCCCTCTCTAGAATGATTATTTTCTTCTATTTTTCCACCATCTCTTCGCTAGTGTGAGACTAACACCCTATTGTAGCCGCTCATTGGTGGGGCGTCCACGACCTGAAGAGCATATGGACGTACTGCCCTTTATAATATCGAGCTGTAATTGCACAAAAAAGTAGTTTTTTCCAGACTTAAAAGCCTTTTTGAGGGTCCAAACGGCCTTTTCTGGGGCTGAGACATACCGCACATGTGCTGGGGTGTGTGCGCGTATGTAAATTTTTCCAGATCGCTAGAATTAGAAGTCCTGGTAGCCTAGTTTCCCGAGGGCTTTCCAACGCCACTGAAACCGGCTCAATCGGAGCTCGTTCTCATCCGCGTTGACAGTCCCTATCAATTCCCTCTCTAGAATGATTGTATTCTTCTATTTTTCCACCGTCTCTTTGGTAGTGTGCGACTAACACCCTATCGTAGCCGCTCATTGGTGGGGCGTCTACAACCTGAAGACCATATGGACGTACTGCCCTTTATAATATCGAGGTGTAATTGCACAAAAAAGTAGTTTTTTCCAGACTTTAGAGGCTTTTTGGGGGTCCAAACGGCCTTTCCTGGGGCCGAGACATACCGCACGTGTGTTGGGGTGTGTGCGCGTATGTAAATTTTTCCAGATCCCTAGAATTAGAAGTCCTGGTAGCCTAGTTTCCCGAGGGATTTCCAACGCCACTGAAACCAGCTCAATCGGAGCTCGTTCTCATCCGAGTTGATAGTCCCTATCAATTCCCTCTCTAGAATGATTATATTCTTCGATTTTTCCACCGTCTATTCGCTAGTGTGAGACTGACACCCTATCGTAGCCACTCATTGGTGGGGCGTCTATGACTTGAAGACCATATGGACATACTGCCCTTTATAATATCGAGTTGTAATTGCACAAAAAAGTAGTTTTCTCCAGACTTTAGAGCCTTTTTGAGGGTCCAAACGGCCTTTTCTGGGGCCGGGACTTACCGCACCTATGTTGGGGTGTGTGCGCATATGTAAATTTTTCCAGATCGCTAGAATAAGAAGTCCTGGTATCCTAGTTTCCCGAGGGCTTTCCACCGCCACTGAAACCGGCTCAATCGGAGCTCGTTCTCATCCGCGTTGATAGTCCCTATCAATTCCCTCTCTAAAATGATTATATTCTTCTATTTTTCCACCGTCTCTTTGCTAGTGTGAGACTAACACCCTATCGTAGCCGCTCATTGGTCGGGCGTCTATGACCTGAAGACCATATGGACGTACTGCCCGTTATAATATCGAACTGTAATTGCATGAAAAAGTAGTTTTTTCCAGACTTTAGAGCCTTTTTGAGGGTCCAAACGGCCTTTTCTGGGGCTGGGACTTACCGCACATGTGCTGGGGTGTGTGCGTGTATGTAAATTTTTCTAGATCGCTAGAATTAGAAGTCCTGGTAGCCTAGTTTCCCGAGGGCTTTCCAACGCCCTGAAACCGGCTCAATCGGAGCTCGTTCTCATCCGCGTTGATAGTCCCTATCAATTCCCTCTCTAGAATGATTATTTTCTTCTATTTTTCCACCATCTCTTCGCTAGTGTGAGACTAACACCCTATTGTAGCCGCTTATTGGTGGCACGTACACGACCTGAAGAGTATATGGACGTACTGCCCTTTATAATATCAAGCTGTAATTGCACAAAAAAGTAGTTTTTTTCCAGACTTAAAAGCCTTTTTGAGGGTCCAAACGGCCTTTTCCGGGGCTGAGACATAGCGGACATGTGCTGGGGTGTGTGTGCGTATGTAAATTTTTCCAGATCGCTAGAATTAGAAGTCCTGGTAGCCTAGTTTCCCGAGGGCTTTCCAACGCCACTGAAAGAGGCTCAATCGGAGCTCGTTCTCATCCGCGTTGATAGTCCCTATCAGTTCCCTCTCTAGAATGATTATATTCTTCTATTTTTCCACCGTCTCTTTGCTAGTGTGAGACTAACACCCTATCGTACCCGCTCATTGGTGGGGCATCTATGACCTGAAGACCATATGGATGTACTGCCCGTTATAATATCGAGCTGTAATTGCACAAAAAAGTAGTTTTTTCCAGACTTTAGAGCCTTTTTGAGGGTCCAAACGGCCTTTTCTGGGGCCGGGACTTACCGCATGTGTGCTGGGGTGTGTGCGCATATGTAAATTTTTCCAGATCGCTAGAATTAGAAGTCCTGGTATCCTAGTTTCCCGAGGGCTTTCCACCGCCACTGAAACCGGCTCGATCGGAGCTCGTTCTCATCCGCGTTGATAGTCCCTATCAATTCCCTCTCTAAAATGATTATATTCTTCTATTTTTCCACCGTCTCTTCACTAGTCTGAGACTAACACCCTATCGTAGCCGCTCATTAATGGGGCGTCTATGACCTGAAGACCATATGGACGTACTGCCCTTTATAATATCGAGCTGTAATTGCATGAAAAAGTAGTTTTTCCCAGACTTTAGAGCCTTTTTGAGGGTCCAAACGGCCTTTTCTGGGGCCGGGACTTACCGCACGTGTGCTGGGGTGTGTGCACATATGTAAATTTTTCCAGATCGCTAGAATTAGAACTACTGGTATCCTAGTTTCCCGAGGGCTTTCCACCGCCACTGAAACCGGCTCAATCGGAGCTCGTTCTCATCCGCGTTGATAGTCCCTATCAATTCCCTCTCTAAAATGATTATATTCTTCTATTTTTCCACCGTCTCTTCACTAATGTGAGACTAACACCCTATCGTAGCCGCTCATTAATGGGGCGTCTATGACCTGAAGACCATCTGGACGTACTGCCCTTTATAATATCGAGCTGTAATTGCATGAAAAAGTAGTTTTTTCCAGACTTTAGAGCCTTTTTGAGGGTCCAAACGGCCTTTTCTGGGGCCGGGACTTACCGCATGTGTGCTGGGGTATGTGCGCATATGTAAATTTTTCCAGATCGCTAGAATTAGAACTCCTGGTAGCCTAGTTTCCCGAGGGCTTTCCAACGCCACTGAAACCGGCTCAATCGGAGCTCGTTCTCATCCGCGTTGATAGTCCCTATCAATTCCCTCTCTAGAATGATTATATTCTTCTATTTTTCCACCGTCTCTTCGCTAGTGTGAGACTAACACCCTATCGTAGACGCTCATTGGTCGGGCGTCTATGACCTAAAGACCATCTGGACGTACTGCCCGTTATAATATCGAACTGTAATTGCATGAAAAAGTAGTTTTTTCCAGACTTTAGAGCCTTTTTGAGGGTCCAAACGGCCTTTTCTGGGGCTGGGACTTACCGCACATGTGCTGGGGTGTGTGCGTGTATGTAAATTTTTCTAGATCGCTAGAATTAGAAGTCCTGGTAGCCTAGTTTCCCGAGGGCTTTCCAAAGCCACTGAAACCGGCTCAATCGGAGCTCGTTCTCATCCGCGTTGATAGTCCCTATCAATTCCCTCTCTAGAATGATTATTTTCTTCTATTTTTCCACCATCTCTTCGCTAGTGTGAGACTAACACCCTATTGTAGCCGCTCATTGGTGGGGCGTCCACGACCTGAAGAGCATATGGACGTACTGCCCTTTATAATATCGAGCTGTAATTGCACAAAAAAGTAGTTTTTTCCAGACTTAAAAGCCTTTTTGAGGGTCCAAACGGCCTTTTCTGGGGCCGAGACATACCGCACATGTGCTGGGGTGTGTGCGCGTATGTAAATTTTTCCAGATCGCTAGAATTAGAAGTCCTGGTAGCCTAGTTTCCCGAGGGCTTTCCAACGCCACTGAACCCGGCTCAATCGGAGCTCGTTCTCATCCGCGTTGACAGTCCCTATCAATTCCCTCTCTAGAATGATTGTATTCTTCTATTTTTCCACCGTCTCTTTGGTAGTGTGCGACTAACACCCTATCGTAGCCGCTCATTGGTGGGGCGTCTACAACCTGAAGACCATATGGACGTACTGCCCTTCATAATATCGAGGTGTAATTGCACAAAAAAGTAGTTTTTTCCAGACTTTAGAGGCTTTTTGGGGGTCCAAACGGCCTTTCCTGGGGCCGAGACATACCGCACGTGTGTTGGGGTGTGTGCGCGTATGTAAATTTTTCCAGATCCCTAGAATTAGAAGTCCTGGTAGCCAAGTTTCCCGAGGGATTTCCAACGCCACAGAAACCAGCTCAATCGGAGCTCGTTCTCATCCGCGTTGATAGTCCCTATCAATTCCCTCTCTAGAATGATTATATTCTTCGATTTTTCCACCGTCTATTCGCTAGTGTGAGACTGAGACCCTATCGTAGCCACTCATTGGTGGGGCGTCTATGACTTGAAGACCATATGGACATACTGCCCTTTATAATATCCAGTTGTAATTGCACAAAAAAGTAGTTTTCTCCAGACTTTAGAGCCTTTTTGAGGGTCCAAATGGCCTTTTCTGGGGCCGGGACTTACCGCACCTATGTTGGGGTGTGTGCGCATATGTAAATTTTTCCAGATCGCTAGAATAAGAAGTCCTGGTATCCTATTTTCCCGAGGGCTTTCCACCGCCACTGAAACCGGCTCAATCGGAGCTCGTTCTCATCCGCGTTGATAGTCCCTATCAATTCCCTTTCTAAAATGATTATATTCTTCTATTTTTCCACCGTCACTTCACTAGTCTGAGACTAACACCCTATCGTAGCCGCTCATTAGTGGGGCGTCTATGACCTGAAGACCATATGGACGTACTGCCCTTTATAATATCGAGCTGTAATTGCATGAAAAAGTAGTTTTTTCCAGACTTTAGAGCCTTTTTGAGGGTCCAAATGGCCTTTTCTGGGGCCGGGACTTACCGCACGTGTGCTGGGGTGTGTGCGCGTATGTAAATTTTTCCAGATCGCTAGAATTAGAAGTCCTGGTATCCTAGTTTCCCGAGGGTTTTCCAACGCCACTGAAACCGACTCAATCGGAGCTCGTTCTCATCCGCGTTGATAGTCCCTATCAATTCCCTCTCGAGAATGATTATATTCTTCTATTTTTCCACCGTCTCTTCGCTAGTGTGAGATTAACACCCTATCGTAGCCGCTCATCGGTCGGGCGTCTATGACCTGAAGACCATATGGACGTACTATCCGTTATCATATCGAGCTGTAATTGCATGAAAAAGTAGTTTTTTCCAGACTTTAGAGCCTTTTTGAGGGTCCAAACGGCCTTTTCTGGGGCCGGGATTTACCGCACGTGTGCTGGGGTGTGTGCGTCTATGTAAATTTTTCCAGATCGCTAGAATTAGAAGTCCTGGTAGCCTAGTTTCCTGAGGGCTTTCCAACGCCACTAAAACCGGCTCAATCGGAGCTCGTTCTCATCCGCGTTGATAGTCCCTATCAATTCCCTCTCTAGAATGATTATATTCTTCTATTTTTCCACCGTCTCTTCGCTAGTGTGAGACTAACACGCTATCGTAGCCGCTCATTGGTGGGGCGTCTACGACCTGAAGAGCATATGGACGTACTGCCCTTTATAATATCGAGCTATAATTGCACAAAAAGTAGTTTTTTCCAGACATTAGAGCCTTTTTGAGGGTCCAAACGGCCTTTTCTGGGGCCGAGACATACCGCACGTGTGCTGGGGTGTGTGCGCGTATGTAAATTTTTCCAGATCGCTAGAATTAGAAGTCCTGGTAGCCTAGTTTCCGGAGGGCTTTCCAACGCCACTGAAACTGGCTCGATCGGAGCTCGTTCTCATCCACGTTGATAGTCCCTATCACTTCCCTCTCTAGAATGATTATATTCTTCTATTTTTCCACCATCTCTTCGCTAGTGTGAGACTAACAACCTATCGTACCCGCTCATTAGTGGGGCGTCTATGACCTGAAGACCATATGGTCGTACTGCCCTTTATAATATCGAGCTGTAATTACACAAAAAAGTAGTTTTTTCCAGACTTTAGAGCCTTTTTGAGGGTCCAAACGGCCTTTTCTGGGGCCGAGACTTACCGCACGTGTGCTGGGGTGTGTACGCGTATGTAAGTTTTTCCAGATCGCTAGAATTAGAAGTCCTGGTATCCTAGTTTCCCGAGGGCTTTCCACCGCCACTGAAACCGGCTCGATCGGAGCTCGTTCTCATCCGCGTTGATAGTCCCTATCAATTCCCTCTCTAAAATGATTATATTCTTCTATTTTTCCACCGTCTCTTCACTAGTCTGAGACTAACACCCTATCGTAGCCGCTTATTAATGGGGCGTCTATGACCTGAAGACCATATGGACGTACTGCCCTTTATAATATCGAGCTGTAATTGCATGAAAAAGTAGTTTTTCCCAGACTTTAGAGCCTTTTTGAGGGTCCAAACGGCCTTTTCTGGTGCCGGGACTTACCGCATGTGTGCTGGGGTGTGTGCGCATATGTAAATTTTTCTAGATCGCTAGATTTAGAACTCCTGGTAGCCTAGATTCCCGAGGGCTTTCCAACGCCACTGAAACCGGCTCAATCGGAGCTCGTTCTCATCCGCGTTGATAGTCCCTATCAATTCCCTCTCTACAATGATTATATTCTTCGATTTTTCCACCGTCTATTCGCTAGTGTGAGACTGACACCTTATCGTAGCCACTCATTGGTGGGGCATCTATGACTTGAAGACCATATGGACGTACTGCCCTTTATAATATCGAGCTGTAATTGCACAAAAAAGTTGTTTTCTCCAGACGTTAGAGCCTTTTTGAGGGTCCAAACGGCCTTTTTGAGGGTCCAAACGGCCTTTTCTGGGGCCGGGACTTACCACACCTGTGCTGGGGTGTGTGCGCATATGTAAATTTTTCCAGATCGCTAGAATTAGAAGTCCTGGTATCCTAGTTTCCCGAGGGCTTTCCACCGCCACTGAAACCGGCTCAATCGGAGCTCGTTCTCATCCGCGTTGATAGTCCGTATCAATTCCCTCTCTAAAATGATTATATTCTTCTATTTTTCCACCGTCTCTTCACTAGTCTGAGACTAACACCCTATCGTAGCCGCTCATTAGTGGGGCGTCTATGACCTGAAGACCATATGGACGTACTGCCCTTTATAATATCGAGCTGTAATTGCATGAAAAAGTAGTTTTTTCCAGACTTTAGAGCCTTTTTGAGGGTCCAAATGGCCTTTTCTGGGGCCGGGACTTACCGCACGTGTGCTGGGGTGTGTGCGCGTATGTAAATTTTTCCAGATCGCTAGAATTAGAAGTCCTGGTATCCTAGTTTCCCGAGGGTTTTCCAACGCCACTGAAACCGACTCAATCGGAGCTCGTTCTCATGCGCGTTGATAGTCCCTATCAATTCACTCTCTAGAATGATTATATTCTTCTATTTTTCCACCGTCTCTTCGCTAGTGTGAGATTAACATCCTATCGTAGCCGCTCATCGGTCGGGCGTCTATGACCTGAAGACCATATGGACGTACTGCCCGTTATAATATCGAGCTGTAATTGCATGAAAAAGTAGTTTTTTCCAGACTTTAGAGCCTTTTTGAGGGTCCAAACGGCCTTTTCTGGGGTCGGGACTTACCGCACGTGTGCTGGGGTGTGTGCGTCTATGTAAATTTTTCCAGATCGCTAGAATTAGAAGTCCTGGTAGCCTAGTTTCCTGAGGGCTTTCCAACGCCACTGAAACCGGCTCAATCGGGCTCGTTCTCATCCGCGTTGATAGTCCCTATCAATTCCCTCTCTAGAATGATTATATTCTTCAATTTTCCACCGTCTCTTCGCTAGTGTGAGACTAACACGCTATCATAGCCGCTCATTGGTGGGGCGTCTACGACCTGAAGAGCATATGGACGTACTGCCCTTTATAATATCGAGCTATAATTGCACAAAAAGTAGTTTTTCCAGACTTTAGAGCCTTTTTGAGGGTCCAAACGGCCTTTTCTGGGGCCGAGACATACCGCACGTGTGCTGGGGTGTGTGCGCGTATGTAAATTTTTCCAAATCGCTAGAATTAGAAGTCCTGGTAGCCTAGTTTCCCGAGGGCTTTCCAACGCCACTGAAACCGGCTCAATCCGAGCTCGTTCTCATCCACGTTGATAGTCCCTATCAATTCCCTCTCTAGAATGATTATATTCTTCTATTTTTCCACCCTCTCTTCGCTAGTGTGATTCTAACACCCTATCGTAGCCGTTCATTAGTGGGGCGTCTACGACCTGAAGACCATATGGAAGTACTGCCCATTATAATATCGAGCTGTAATTGCATGCAAAAGTAGTTTTTTCCAGACTTTAGAGCCTTTTTGAGGGACCAAACAGCCTTTTCTGGGGCCGAGACATACCGCACGTGTGCTGGGGTGTATGCGCATATGTAAATTTTTCCAGATCGCTTGAATTAGAAGTCCTGGTAGCCTAGTTTCCCGAGGGCTTTCCAACGCCACTGAAACCGGCTCAATCGGAGCTCGTTCTCATCCACGTTGATAGTCCCTATCACTTCCATCTCTAGAATGATTATATTCTTCTATTTTTCCACCATCTCTTCGCTAGTGTGAGACTAACAACCTATCGTACCCGCTCATTAGTGGGGCGTCTATGACCTGAAGACCATATGGTCGTACTGCCCTTTATAATATCGAGCTGTAATTACACAAAAAAGTAGTTTTTTCCAGACTTTAGAGCCTTTTTGAGGGTCCAAACGGCCTTTTCTGGGGCCGAGACTTACCGCACGTGTGCTGGGGTGTGTACGCGTATGTAAGTTTTTCCAGATCGCTAGAATTAGAAGTCCTGGTAGCCTAGTTTCCCGAGGGCTTTCCACCGCCACTGAAACCGGCTCAATCGGAGCTCGTTCTCATCCGCGTTGATAGTCCCTATCAATTCCCTCTCTAAAATGATTATATTCTTCTATTTTTCCACCGTCTCTTCGCTATTGTGAGACTAACACCCTATCGTAGCCGCTCATTCGTGGGGCGTCTATGAACTGAAGACCATATGGATGTACTGCCCTTTATAATATCGAGTTGTAATTGCATGAAAAAGTAGTTTTTTCTAGACTTTAGAGCCTTTTTGAGGGTCCAAACGGCCTTTTCTGGGGCCGGGACTTACCGCACGTGTGCTGGGGTGTGTGCGCATATGTAAATTTTTCCAGATCGCTAGAATTAGAAGTCCTGGTATCCTAGTTTCCCGAGGGCTTTCCACCGCCACTGAAACTGGCTCGATCGGAGCTCGTTCTCATCCGCGTTGATAGTCCCTATCAATTCCCTCTCTAAAATGATTATATTCTTCTATTTTTCCACCGTCTCTTCACTAGTCTGAGACTAACACCCTATCGTACCCGCTCATTAATGGGGCGTCTATGACCTGAAGACCATATGGACGTACTGCCCTTTATAATATCGAGCTGTAATTGCACGAAAAAGTAGTTTTTTCCAGACTTTAGAGCCTTTTTGAGGGTCCAAACGGCCTTTTCTGGTGCCGGGACTTACCGCATGTGTGCTGGGGTGTGTGCGCATATGTAATTTTTTCCAGATCGCTAGATTTAGAACTCCTGGTAGCCTAGTTTCCCAAGGGCTTTCCAACGCCACTGAAACCGGCTCAATCGGAGCTCGTTCTCATCCGCGTTGATAGTCCCTATCAATTCCCTCTCTACAATGATTATATTCTTCGATTTTTCCACCGTCTATTCGCTAGTGTGAGACTGACACCCTATCGTAGCCACTCATTGGTGGGGCGTCTATGACTTGAAGACCATATGGACGTACTGCCCTTTATAATATCGAGCTGTAATTGCACAAAAAAGTTGTTTTCTCCAGACTTTAGAGCCTTTTTGAGGGTCCAAACGGCCTTTTCTGGGGCCGGGACTTACCACACCTGTGCTGGGGTGTGTGCGCATATGTAAATTTTTCCAGATCGCTAGAATTAGAAGTCCTGGTATCCTAGTTTCCCGAGGGCTTTCCACCGCCACTGAAACCGGCTCAATCGGAGCTCGTTCTCATCCGCGTTGATAGTCCGTATCAATTCCCTCTCTAAAATGATTATATTCTTCTATTTTTCCACCGTCTCTTCACTAGTCTGAGACTAACACCCTATCGTAGCCGCTCATTAGTGGGGCGTCTATGACCTGAAGACCATATGGACGTACTGCCCTTTATAATATCGAGCTGTAATTGCATGAAAAAGTAGTTTTTTCCAGACTTTAGAGCCTTTTTGAGGGTCCAAATGGCCTTTTCTGGGGCCGGGACTTACCGCACGTGTGCTGGGGTGTGTGCGCGTATGTAAATTTTTCCAGATCGCTAGAATTAGAAGTCCTGGTATCCTAGTTTCCCGAGGGTTTTCCAACGCCACTGAAACTGACTCAATCGGAGCTCGTTCTCATCCGCGTTGATAGTCCCTATCAATTCCCTCTCTAGAATGATTATATTCTTCTATTTTTCCACCATCTCTTCGCTAGTGTGAGATTAACACCCTATCGTAGCCGCTCATCGGTCGGGCGTCTATGACCTGAAGACCATATGGACGTACTGCCCGTTATAATATCGAGCTGTAATTGCATGAAAAAGTAGTTTTTTCCAGACTTTAGAGCCTTTTTGAGGGTCCAAACGGCCTTTTCTGGGGCCGGGACTTACCACACTTGTGCTGGGGTGTGTGCGCATATGTAAATTTTTCCAGATCGCTAGAATTAGAAGTCCTGGTATCCTAGTTTCCCGAGGGCTTTCCACCGCCACTGAAACCGGCTCAATCGGAGCTCGTTCTCATCCGCGTTGATAGTCCGTATCAATTCCCTCTCTAAAATGATTATATTCTTCTATTTTTCCATCGTCTCTTCACTAGTCTGAGACTAACACCCTATCGTAGCCGCTCATTAGTGGGGCGTCTATGACCTGAAGACCATATGGACGTACTGCCCTTTATAATATCGAGCTGTAATTGCATGAAAAAGTAGTTTTTTCCAGACTTTAGAGCCTTTTTGAGGGTCCAAATGGCCTTTTCTGGGGCCGGGACTTACCGCACGTGTGCTGGGGTGTGTGCGCGTATGTAAATTTTTCCAGATCGCTAGAATTAGAAGTCCTGGTATCCTAGTTTCCCGAGGGTTTTCCAACGCCACTGAAACTGACTCAATCGGAGCTCGTTCTCATCCGCGTTGATAGTCCCTATCAATTCCCTCTCTAGAATGATTATATTCTTCTATTTTTCCACCGTCTCTTCGCTAGTGTGAGATTAACACCCTATCGTAGCCGCTCATCGGTCGGGCGTCTATGACCTGAAGACCATATGGACGTACTGCCCGTTATAATATCGAGCTGTAATTGCATGAAAAAGTAGTTTTTTCCAGACTTTAGAGCCTTTTTGAGGGTCCAAACGGCCTTTTCTGGGGCCGGGACTTACCGCATGTGTGTTGGGGTGTGTGCGCATATGTAAATTTTTCCAGATCGCTAGAATTAGAAGTCCTGGTAGCCTAGTTTCCCGAGGGCTTTCCAACGCCACTGAAACCGGCTCAATCGGAGCTCGTTCTCATCCGCGTTGATAGTCCCTATCAATTCCCTCTCTAAAATGATTATATTCTTCTATTTTTCCACCGTCTCTTCACTAGTCTTAGACTAACACCCTATCGTAGCCGCTCATTAATGGGGCGTCTATGACCTGAAGACCATATGGACGTACTGCCCTTTATAATATCGAGTTGTAAGTGCATGAAAAAGTAGTTTTTTCCAGACTTTAGAGCCTTTTTGAGGGTCCAAACGGCCTTTTCTGGTGCCGGGACTTACCGCATGTGTGCTGGGGTGTGTGCGCATATGTAATTTTTTCCAGATCGCTAGATTTAGAACTCCTGGTAGCCTAGTTTCCCGAGGGCTTTCCAACGCCACTGAAACCGGCTCAATCGGAGCTCGTCTCATCCGCGTTGATAGTCCCTATCAATTCCCTCTCTACAAAGATTATATTCTTCGATTTTTCCACCGTTTATTCGCTAGTGTGAGACCGACACCCTATCGTAGCCACTCATTGGTGGGGCGTCTATGACTTGAAGACCATATGGACGTACTGCCCTTTATAATATCGAGCTGTAATTGCACAAAAAAGTTGTTTTCTCCAGACTTTAGAGCCTTTTTGAGGGTCCAAACGGCCTTTTCTGGGGCCGGGACTTACCACACCTGTGCTGGGGTGTGTGCGCATATGTAAATTTTTCCAGATCGCTAGAATTAGAAGTCCTGGTATCCTAGTTTCCCGAGGGCTTTCCACCGCCACTGAAACCGGCTCAATCGGAGCTCGTTCTCATCCGCGTTGATAGTCCGTATCAATTCCCTCTCTAAAATGATTATATTCTTCTATTTTTCCACCGTCTCTTCACTAGTCTGAGACTAACACCCTATCGTAGCCGCTCATTAGTGGGGCGTCTATGACCTGAAGACCATATGGACGTACTGCCCTTTATAATATCGAGCTGTAATTGCATGAAAAAGTAGTTTTTTCCAGACTTTAGAGCCTTTTTGAGGGTCCAAATGGCCTTTTCTGGGGCCGGGACTTACCGCACGTGTGCTGGGGTGTGTGCGCGTATGTAAATTTTTCCAGATCGCTAGAATTAGAAGTCCTGGTATCCTAGTTTCCCGAGGGTTTTCCAACGCCACTGAAACTGACTCAATCGGAGCTCGTTCTCATCCGCGTTGATAGTCCCTATCAATTCCCTCTCTAGAATGATTATATTCTTCTATTTTTCCACCATCTCTTCGCTAGTGTGAGATTAACACCCTATCGTAGCCGCTCATCGGTCGGGCGTCTATGACCTGAAGACCATATGGACGTACTGCCCGTTATAATATCGAGCTGTAATTGCATGAAAAAGTAGTTTTTTCCAGACTTTAGAGCCTTTTTGAGGGTCCAAACGGCCTTTTCTGGGGCCGGGACTTACCACACTTGTGCTGGGGTGTGTGCGCATATGTAAATTTTTCCAGATCGCTAGAATTAGAAGTCCTGGTATCCTAGTTTCCCGAGGGCTTTCCACCGCCACTGAAACCGGCTCAATCGGAGCTCGTTCTCATCCGCGTTGATAGTCCGTATCAATTCCCTCTCTAAAATGATTATATTCTTCTATTTTTCCATCGTCTCTTCACTAGTCTGAGACTAACACCCTATCGTAGCCGCTCATTAGTGGGGCGTCTATGACCTGAAGACCATATGGACGTACTGCCCTTTATAATATCGAGCTGTAATTGCATGAAAAAGTAGTTTTTTCCAGACTTTAGAGCCTTTTTGAGGGTCCAAATGGCCTTTTCTGGGGCCGGGACTTACCGCACGTGTGCTGGGGTGTGTGCGCGTATGTAAATTTTTCCAGATCGCTAGAATTAGAAGTCCTGGTATCCTAGTTTCCCGAGGGTTTTCCAACGCCACTGAAACTGACTCAATCGGAGCTCGTTCTCATCCGCGTTGATAGTCCCTATCAATTCCCTCTCTAGAATGATTATATTCTTCTATTTTTCCACCGTCTCTTCGCTAGTGTGAGATTAACACCCTATCGTAGCCGCTCATCGGTCGGGCGTCTATGACCTGAAGACCATATGGACGTACTGCCCGTTATAATATCGAGCTGTAATTGCATGAAAAAGTAGTTTTTTCCAGACTTTAGAGCCTTTTTGAGGGTCCAAACGGCCTTTTCTGGGGCCGGGACTTACCGCATGTGTGTTGGGGTGTGTGCGCATATGTAAATTTTTCCAGATCGCTAGAATTAGAAGTCCTGGTAGCCTAGTTTCCCGAGGGCTTTCCAACGCCACTGAAACCGGCTCAATCGGAGCTCGTTCTCATCCGCGTTGATAGTCCCTATCAATTCCCTCTCTAAAATGATTATATTCTTCTATTTTTCCACCGTCTCTTCACTAGTCTTAGACTAACACCCTATCGTAGCCGCTCATTAATGGGGCGTCTATGACCTGAAGACCATATGGACGTACTGCCCTTTATAATATCGAGTTGTAAGTGCATGAAAAAGTAGTTTTTTCCAGACTTTAGAGCCTTTTTGAGGGTCCAAACGGCCTTTTCTGGTGCCGGGACTTACCGCATGTGTGCTGGGGTGTGTGCGCATATGTAATTTTTTCCAGATCGCTAGATTTAGAACTCCTGGTAGCCTAGTTTCCCGAGGGCTTTCCAACGCCACTGAAACCGGCTCAATCGGAGCTCGTCTCATCCGCGTTGATAGTCCCTATCAATTCCCTCTCTACAAAGATTATATTCTTCGATTTTTCCACCGTTTATTCGCTAGTGTGAGACCGACACCCTATCGTAGCCACTCATTGGTGGGGCGTCTATGACTTGAAGACCATATGGACGTACTGCCCTTTATAATATCGAGCTGTAATTGCACAAAAAAGTTGTTTTCTCCAGACTTTAGAGCCTTTTTGAGGGTCCAAACGGCCTTTTCTGGGGCCGGGACTTACCACACCTGTGCTGGGGTGTGTGCGCATATGTAAATTTTTCCAGATCGCTAGAATTAGAAGTCCTGGTATCCTAGTTTCCCGAGGGCTTTCCATCGCCACTGAAACCGGCTCAATCGGAGCTCGTTCTCATCCGCGTTGATAGTCCGTGTCAATTCCCTCTCTAAAATGATTATATTCTTCTATTTTTCCACCGTCTCTTCACTAGTCTGAGACTAACACCCTATCGTAGCCGCTCATTAGTGGGGCGTCTATGACCTGAAGACCATATGGACGTACTGCCCTTTATAATATCGAGCTGTAATTGCATGAAAAAGTAGTTTTTTCCAGACTTTAGAGCCTTTTTGTGGGTCCAAACGGCCTTTTTGGGGCCGGGACTTACCGCATGTGTGCTGGGGTGTGTGCGCATATGTAAATTTTTCCAGATCGCTAGAATTAGAAGTCCTGGTAGCCTAGTTTCCCGAGGGCTTTCCAACGCCACTGAAACCGGCTCAATCGGAGCTCGTTCTCATCCGCGTTGATAGTCCCTATCAATTCCCTCTCTAAAATGATTATATTCTTCTATTTTTCCACCGTCTCTTCGCTAGTGTGAGACTAACACCCTATCGTAGCCGCTCATTGGTGGGGCGTCTTTGACCTGAAGACTATATGGACGTACTGCCCGTTATAATATCGAACTGTAATTGCATGAAAAAGTAGTTTTTTCCAGACTTTAGAGCATTTTTGAGGGTCCAAACGGCCTTTTCTGGGGCTGGGACTTACCGCACATGTGCTGGGGTGTGTGCGTGTATGTAAATTTTTCTAGATCGCTAGAATTACAAGTCCTGGTAGCCTAGTTTCCCGAGGGCTTTCCAACGCCACTGAAACCGGCTCAATCGGAGCTCGTTCTCATCCGCGTTGATAGTCCCTATCAATTCCCTCTCTAGAATGATTAGTTTCTTCTATTTTTCCACCATCTCTTCGCTAGTGTGAGACTAACACCCCATTGTAGCCGCTTATTGGTGGGGCGTCCACGACCTGAAGAGCATATGGACGTACTGCCCTTTATAATATCAAGCTGTAATTGCACAAAAAAGTAGTTTTTTCCAGAATTAAAAGTCTTTTTGAGGGTCCAAACGGCCTTTTCTGGGGCTGAGACATACCGCACATGTGCTGGGGGTGTGTGCGCATATGTAAATTTTTCCAGATCGCTAGAATTAGAAGTCCTGGTAGCCTAGTTTCCAAAGGGCTTACCAACGCCACTGAAACCGGCTCAATCGGAGCTCGTTCTCATCCGCGTTGATAGTCCCTATCAATTCCCTCTCTAGAATGATTATATTCTTCTATTTTTCCACCGTCTCTTCGCTAGTGTGAGACTAACACCCTATCGTAGCCACTCATTGGTGGGGAATCAATGACCTGAAGACCATATGGACGTACTACCCTTTATAATATCGAGTTGTAATTACACAAAAAAGTAGTTTTTTCCAGACTTTAGAGCCTTTTTGAGGATCCAAACGGCCTTTTCTGGGGCCGAGACTTACCGCACGTGTGCTGGGGTGTGTACGTGTATGTAAAATTTTCCAGATCGCTAGAATTAGAAGTCCTGGTAGCCTAGTTTCCTGAGGGCTTTCCAACACCACTGAAACCGGCTCAATCGGAGCTCGTTCTCATCCGCGTTGATAGTCCCTATCAATTCCCTCTCTAGAATGATTATATTCTTCGATTTTTCCACCGTCTATTCGCTAGTGTGAGACTGACACCCTATCGTAGCCACTCATTGGTGGGGCGTCTATGACTTGAAGACTATATGGACGTACTGCCCTTTATAATATCGAGCTGTAATTGCACAAAAAAGTAGTTTTCTCCAGACTTTAGAGCCTTTTTGAGGGTCCAAACGGCCTTTTCTGGGGCCGGGACTTACCACACCTGTGCTGGGGTGTGTGTGCGTATGTAAATTTTTCCAGATCGCTAGAATTAGAAGTCCTGGTATCCTAGTTTCCCGAGGGCTTTCCACCGCCACTGAAACCGGCTCAATCGGAGCTCGTTCTCATCCGCGTTGATAGTCCCTATCAATTCCCTCTCTAAAATGATTATATTCTTCTATTTTTCCACCGTCTCTTCACTAGTCTGAGATAACACCCTATCGTAGCCGCTCATTAGTGGGGCGTCTATGACCTGAAGACCATATGGACGTACTGCCCTTTATAATATCGAGCTGTAATTGCATGAAAAAGTAGTTTTTTCCAGACTTTAGAGCCTTTTTGAGGGTCCAAACGGCCTTTTCTTGGGCCGGGACTTACCGCACGTGTGCTGGGGTGTGTGCGCGTATGTAAATTTTTCCAGATCACTAGAATTAGAACTCCTGGTAGCCTAGTTTCCCGAGGGCTTTCCAACGCCACTGAAATCGGCTCAATCGGAGCTCGTTCTCATCCACATTGATAGTCCCTATCAATTCCCTCTCTAAAATGATTATATTCTTATATTTTTCCACCGTCTCTTCGCTAGTGTGAGACTAACACCCTATCGTAGCCGCTCATTGGTCGGGCGTCTATGACCTGAAGACCATATGGACGTACTGCCCGTTATAATATCGAGGTGTAATTGCATGAAAAAGTAGTTTTTTCCAGACTTTAGAGCCTTTTTGAGGGTCCAAACGGCATTTTCTGGGGCCGGGACTTACCGCACGTGTGCTAGGGTGTGTGCGTGTATGTAAATTTTACCAGATCGCTAGAATTAGAAGTCCTGGTAGCCTACTTTCCTGAGGGCTTTCCAACGCCACTGAAACCGGCTCAATCGGAGCTCGTTCTCATCCGCGTTGATAGTCCCTATCAATTCCCTCTCTAGAATGATTATATTCTTCTATTTTTCCACCGTCTCTTCGCTAGTGTGAGACTAACACGCTATCGTAGCCGCTCATTGGTGGGGCGTCTACGACCTGAAGAGCATATGGACGTACTGCCCTTTATAATATCAAGCTGTAATTGCACAAAAAAGTAGTTTTTTCCAGACTTTAGAGCCTTTTTGAGGGTCCAAACGGCCTTTTCTGGGGCCGAGACATACCGCACGTGTTCTGGGGTGTGTGCGCGTATGTAAATTTTCCAGATCGCTAGAATTAGATGTCCTGGTAGCCTAGTTTCCCGAGGGCTTTCCAACGCCACTGAAACCGGCTCAATCGGAGCTCGTTCTCATCCGCGTTGATAGTCCCTATCAATTCCCTCTCTAAAATGATTATATTCTTCTATTTTTCCACCGTCTCTTCGCTAGTGTGAGACTAACACCCTATCGTAGCCACTCATTGGTGGGGAATCTATGACCTGAAGACCATATGGACGTACTACCCTTTATAATATCGAGCTGTAATTACACAAAAAAGTAGTTTTTTGCAGACTTTAGAGCCTTTTTGAAGATCCAAACCGCCTTTTCTGGGGCCGAGACATACCGCATGTGTGCTGGGGTGTGTACGCGTATGTAAAATTTTCCAAATCGCTAGAATTAGAAGTCCTGGTAGCCTAGTTTCCCGAGGGCTTTCCAACACCACTGAAACCGGCTCAATCGGAGCTCGTTCTCATCCGCGTTGATAGTCCCTATCAATTCCCTCTCTACAATGATTATATTCTTCGATTTTTCCACCGTCTATTCGCTAGTGTGAGACTGACACCCTATCGTAGCCACTCATTGGTGGGGCGTCTATGACTTGAAGACCATATGGACGTACTGCCCTTTATAATATCGAGCTGTAATTGCACAAAAAAGTTGTTTTCTCCAGACTTTAGAGCCTTTTTGAGGGTCCAAACGGCCTTTTCTGGGGCCGGGACTTACCACACCTGTGCTGGGGTGTGTGTGCGTATGTAAATTTTTCCAGATCGCTAGAATTAGAAGTCCTGGTATCCTAGTTTCCCGAGGGCTTTCCACCGCCACTGAAACCGGCTCAATCGGAGCTCGTTCTCATCCGCGTTGATAGTCCCTATCAATTCCCTCTCTAAAATGATTATATTCTTCTATTTTTCCACCGTCTCTTCACTAGTCTGAGATAACACCCTATCGTAGCCGCTCATTAGTGGGGCGTCTATGACCTGAAGACCATATGGACGTACTGCCCTTTATAATATCGAGCTGTAATTGCATGAAAAAGTAGTTTTTTCCAGACTTTAGAGCCTTTTTGAGGGTCCAAACGGCCTTTTCTTGGGCCGGGACTTACCGCACGTGTGCTGGGGTGTGTGCGCGTATGTAAATTTTTCCAGATCACTAGAATTAGAACTCCTGGTAGCCTAGTTTCCCGAGGGCTTTCCAACGCCACTGAAATCGGCTCAATCGGAGCTCGTTCTCATCCACGTTGATATTCCCTATCAATTCCCTCTCTAAAATGATTATATTCTTATATTTTTCCACCGTCTCTTCGCTAGTGTGAGACTAACACCCTATCGTAGCCGCTCATTGGTCGGGCGTCTATGACCTGAAGACCATATGGACGTACTGCCCGTTATAATATCGAGGTGTAATTGCATGAAAAAGTAGTTTTTTCCAGACTTTAGAGCCTTTTTGAGGGTCCAAACGGCATTTTCTGGGGCCGGGACTTACCGCACGTGTGCTGGGGTGTGTGCGTGTATGTAAGTTTTACCAGATCGCTAGAATTAGAAGTCCTGGTAGCCTACTTTCCTGAGGGCTTTCCAACGCCACTGAAACCGGCTCAATCGGAGCTCGTTCTCATCCGCGTTGATAGTCCCTATCAATTCCCTCTCTAGAATGATTATATTCTTCTATTTTTCCACCGTCTCTTCGCTAGTGTGAGACTAACACGCTATCGTAGCCGCTCATTGGTGGGGCGTCTACTACCTGAAGAGCATATGGACGTACTGCCCTTTATAATATCAAGCTGTAATTGCACAAAAAAGTAGTTTTTTCCAGACTTTAGAGCCTTTTTGAGGGTCCAAACGGCCTTTTCTGGGGCCGGGACTTACCACACCTGTGCTGGGGTGTGTGTGCGTATGTAAATTTTTCCAGATCGCTAGAATTAGAAGTCCTGGTATCCTAGTTTCTCGAGGGCTTTCCACCGCCACTGAAACCGGCTCAATCGGAGCTCGTTCTCATCCGCGTTGATAGTCCCTATCAATTCCCTCTCTAAAATGATTATATTCTTCTATTTTTCCACCGTCTCTTCACTAGTCTGAGATAACACCCTATCGTAGCCACTCATTAGTGGGGCGTCTATGACCTGAAGACCATACGGACGTACTGCCCTTTATAATATCGAGCTGTAATTGCATGAAAAAGTAGTTTTTTCCAGACTTTAGAACCTTTTTGAGGGTCCAAACGGCCTTTTCTTGGGCCGGGACTTACCGCACGTGTGCTGGGGTGTGTGCGCATATGTAAATATTTCCAGATCGCTAGAATCAGAAGTCCTGGTAGCCTAGTTTCCCGAGGGCTATCCAACGCCACTGAAACCGGCTCAATCGGAGCTCGTTCTCATCCACGTTGATAGTCCCTATAAATTCCCTCTCTAAAATGATTATATTCTTATATTTTTCCACCGTCTCTTCGCTAGTGTGAGACTAACACCCTATCGTAGCCGCTCATTGGTCGGGCGTCTATGACCTGAAGACCATATGGACATACTGCCCGTTATAATATCGAGGTGTAATTGCATGAAAGAGTAGTTTTTTCCAGACTTTAGAGCCTTTTTGAGGGTCCAAACGGCATTTTCTGGGGCCGGGACTTACCGCACGTGTGCTGGGGTGTGTGCGTGTATGTAAATTTTTCCAGATCGCTAGAATTAGAAGTCCTGGTAGCCTACTTCCCCGAGGGCTTTCCAACGCCACTGAAACCGGCTCAATCGGAGCTCGTTCTCATCCGCGTTGATAGTCCCTATCAATTCCCTCTCTAGAATGATTATATTCTTCTATTTTTCCACCATCTCTTCGCTAGTGTGAGACTAACACGCTATCGTAGCCGCTCATTGGTGGGGCGTCTACGACCTGAAGAGCATATGGACGTACTGCTCTTTATAATATCGAGCTGTAATTGCACAAAAAAGTAGTTTTTCCAGACTTTAGAGCCTTTTTGAGGGTCCAAACGGCCTTTTCTGGGGCCGAGACATACCGCACGTGTTCTGGGGTGTGTGCGCGTATGTAAATTTTTCTAGATCGCTAGAATTAGAAGTCCTGGTAGCCTAGTTTTCTGAGGGCTTTCCAACGCCACTGAAACCGGCTCAATCGGAGCTCGTTCTCATCCGCGTTGATAGTCCCTATCAATTCCCTCTCTAGAATGATTATTTTCTTCTATTTTTCCACCATCTCTTCGCTAGTGTGAGACTAACACCCTATTGTAGCCGCTTATTGGTGGGGCATCTACGACCTGAAGAGCATATGGATGTACTGCCCTTTATAATATCGAGCTGTAATTGCACAAAAAAGTAGTTTTTTCCAGACTTTAGAGCCTTTTTGAGGGTCCAAACGGCCTTTTCTGGGGCTGAGACATACCGCACATGTGCTGGGGTGTGTGCGCATATGTAAATTTTTCCAGATTGCTAGAATTAGAAGTCCTGGTAGCCTAGTTTCCCGAGGGCTTTCCAACGCCACTGAAACCGGCTCAATCGGAGCTCGTTCTCATCCGCGTTGATAGTCCCTATCAATTCCCTCTCTAGAATGATTATTTTCTTCTATTTTTCCACCATCTCTTCGCTAGTGTGAGACTAACACCCTATTGTAGCCGCTTATTGGTGGGGCATCAACGACCTGAAGAGCATATGGACGTACTGCCCTTTATAATATCGAGCTGTAATTACACAAAAAAGTAGTTTTTTCCAGACTTTAGAGCCTTTTTGAGGGTCCAAACGGCCTTTTCTGGGGCTGAGACTGTTGGGAGACGTAGTAGTAAATCAAAAAGTTTCCTACGTGATCACCAAGATCTATCCATGGAGAAACCAGCAACGAGTAAGGGGAGAGTGCATCTTCATACCTTTGAAGATCGCTAAGCGGAAGTGTTACAAGAACGGGGTTGATGGAGTAGTACTCGCGGCGATCCAAATCGCGGAAGATCCGATCTAGTGCTAAACGGACAGCACCTCCGTGTTCAACACACGTACAGCCCGGAGACGTCTCCTCCTTCTTGATCCAGCAAGGAGGTAGGAGAAGTTGAGGGGGAACTCCAGCAGCACAACGGCGTGGTGGTGGAGGGGTTTGTGGTACTCCGGCAGAGCTACGCTGCGCTCTACGGAGGAGGAGGAGGAGTTGGGGAGGGAGGGACTGCACCAAAAGCAATTGTGAGGCAGCCCTCCCACCCCCTCTCTATTTATAGGCTAAGGGGGAGGGGAGCCGCACCCCCTAGATCAGATCTAGACGGGGGGTGGCGGCTAGAGAGGGAGAGGAGGGGCTGCGCCCCTAGGGTGGGCCTAAGGCCCATCTGGGCCTAGGGTTTGCCCCCTTCTCCTCCCTTGCTGCGCCTTGGGCCCTTGTGGGGGGCGCACCAGCCCACCTAAGGGCTGGTTCCCTCCCACTTGAGGCCCATACAACCCTCTGGGGCTGGTGGCCCCACTTGGTGGACCCCCGGAACCCTTCCGGTGGTCCCGGTACGTTACCGGTAATTCCCGGAACACTTCCGGTGGCCAAATCCTCACTTCCTATATATAAATCTTTACCTCCGGACCATTCCGGAGCTCCTCGTGACATCCGGGATCTCATCCGGGACTCCGAACAACCTTCGGTAACCACATACAATTTCCCGTAACAACTCTAGCGTCACCGAACCTTAAGTGTGTAGACCCTACGGGTTCGGGAGACACGCAGACATGACCGAGACACCTCTCCGGCCAATAACCAATAGCGGGATCTGGATACCCATGTTGGCTCCCACATGCTCCACGATGATCTCATCGGATGAACCACGATGTCGGGGATTCGATCAATCCCGTATACAATTCCCTTTGTCTACCGGTATTAAACTTGCCCGAGATTCGATCGTCGGTATCCCTATACCTTGTTCAATCCCGTTACCGGCAAGTCTCTTTACTCGTTCCGTAACACATCATCCCGTGGCTAACTACTTAGTCACATTGAGCTCATTATGATGATGTCTTACCGAGTGGGCCCAGAGATACCTTTCCGTCATACAGAGTGACAAATCCCAGTCTCGATTCGTGCCAACCCAACAGATACTTTCGGAGATACCCGTAGCGTACCTTTATAGCCACCCAGTTACGTTGTGACGTTTGGCACACCCAAAGCATTCCTACGGTATCCGGGAGTTGCACAATCTCATGGTCGAAGGAAACGATACTTGACATTGGAAAAGCTTTAGCAGACGAACTACACGATCTTGTTCTATGCTTAGGATTGGGTCTTGTCCATCACATCATTCTCCTAATGATGTGATCCCGTTATCAATGACATCCAATGCCCATGGCCATGAAACCGTGACCATCTATTGATCAACGAGCTAGTCAACTAGAGGCTCACTAGGGACAGGTTGTTGTCTATATATTCACACATGCATTACAGTTTCCGGTTAACACAATTATAGCATGAACAATAGACAATTATCATGAACAAGGAAATATAATAATAACCATTTTATTATTGCCTCTAGGGCATATTTCCAACAGTCTCCCACTTGCACTAGAGTCAATAATCTAGTTACATTGTGATGAATCGAACACCCATAGCATTCTGGTGTTGATCATGTTTTGCTCGTGAGAGAGGTTTAGTCAACGGATCTGCGACATTCAGATCCGTATGTACTTTACAAATTTCTATATCTCCCTCCTGAATGTAATCACGGATGGAGTTGAAGCGGCGCTTGATGTGTCTTGTCTTCTTGTGAAACCTGGGCTCCTTCGCGAGGGCGATAGCTCCAGTGTTGTCACAGAATAGAGTCATCGGGCCCGACGTATTGGGAATTACTCCTAGGTCGGTGATGAACTCCTTCATCCAGACTCCTTCCTTCGCTGCTTCCGAAGCAGCTATATACTCCGCTTCACATGTAGATGCCGCCACGACACTTTGCTTGCTGCTGCTCCAGCTGACTGCCCCTCCGTTCAAAATATACACGTATCCGGTTTGTGACTTGGAGTCATCCGGATCTGTGTCGAAGCTAGCATCGACATAACCCTTTACGACGAGCTCTTCGGCACCTCCATATACGAGAAACATGTCCTTTGTCCTTTTCAGGTACTTCAGGATATTCTTGACCGCTGTCCAGTGTTCCGCTCCGGGATCACTTTGGTACCTCCCTACCAAACTTATGGCAAGGTTCACATCAGGTCTGGTACACAGCATGGCATACATAATAGAGCCTATGGCTGAAGCATAGGGGATGACACTCATCTTTTCTCTATCCTCTGCCGTGGTCGGGCATTGAGTCGTACTCAATTTCACACCCTGTAACACAGGCAAGAACCCCTTCTTGGACTGATCCATATTGAACCTCTTCAATATCTTTTCAAGGTATGTACTTTGTGAAAGACCTATGAGGCGTTTCGATCTATCTCTATAGATCTTAATACCTAATATGTAAGCAGCTTCTCCAAGGTCCTTCATTGAAAAACATTTATTCAAGTAGGCCTTTACATTTTCCAAAAGTTCTATATCATTTCCCATCAACAATATGTCATCCACATATAATATGAGAAATGCTACAGAGCTCCCACTCACTTTCTTGTAAATACAGGGTTCTCCATAAACCTGCATAAACCCAAACGCTTTAATTACCTCATCAAAGCGAATGTTCCAACTCCGAGATGCTTGCACCAGCCCATAGATGGAGCGCTGGAGCTTGCATACCTTGTCAGCACCCTTAGGATCGACAAAACCTTCCGGCTGCATCATATACAGTTCTTCCTTAAGGAAGCCATTAAGGAATGCTGTTTTGACGTCCATTTGCCAGATCTCATAATCATAAAATGCGGCAATTGCTAACATGATTCGGACAGACTTCAGCATCGCTACGGGTGAGAAAGTCTCATCGTAGTCAACTCCTTGAACTTGTCGATAACCCTTAGCGACAAGCCGAGCCTTATAGACGGTCACATTACCATCCGCGTCAGTCTTCTTCTTAAAGATCCACTTATTTTCAATGGCTCGCTTATCATCAGGCAAGTCCACCAAAGTCCATACTTTGTTCTCATACATGGATCCTATCTCGGATTTCATGGCTTCAAGCCATTTGTTGGAATCCGGGCCCGCCATCGCTTCTTCATAGTTCGAAGGTTCACTGTTGTCTAACAACATGATCTCAAGGACAGGGTTGCCGTACCACTCTGGTGCGGAACGTGTCCTCGTGGACCTACGAATTTCAGTAGTAACTTGATCTGAAGTTTCATGATCATCATCATTAACTTCCTCTCTAGTCGGTGCAGGCACCACAGAAACATCTTCCTGCGCTGCGCTACTCTCCGGTTCGAGAGGGGGTACGATTACCTCATCAAGTTCTACTTTCCTCCCACTCACTTCTTTCGAGAGAAACTCTTTCTCGAGAAAGGATCCATTCTTGGCAACAAAGATTTTGCCTTCGGATCGTAGGTAGAAGGTATACCCAACAGTCTCTTTGGGATATCCTATGAAGACGCACTTTTCCGCTTTGGGTTCGAGCTTCTCTCGTTGAAGTTTCTTCACATAAGCATCGCATCCCCAAACTTTTAGAAACGACAGCTTAGGTTTCTTTCCAAACCATAATTCATACGGTGTCGTCTCAACGGACTTTGACGGTGCCCTATTTAAAGTGAATGCGGCAGTCTCTAATGCATATCCCCAAAATGATAGCGGTAAATCGGTAAGAGACATCATAGATCGCACCATATCCAATAGAGTGCGATTACGACGTTCAGACACACCATTTCGCTGAGGTGTGCCAGGCGGCGTGAGTTGTGAAACAATTCCATATTTCCTTAGGTGCGTGCCAAACTCGTGACTCAAATATTCTCTGCCACGATCAGATCATAGGCACTTTATTTTCCTGTCACGTTGATTCTCTACCTCACTCTGAAATTCCTGGAACCTTTCAAAAGTTTCAGACTTGTGTTTCATTAAGTAGACATATCCATATCTGCTCAAATCATCAGTGAGGGTGAGAACATAACGATAGCCACCGCGAGCCTCGACGCTCATTGGACCGCATAAATCGGTATGTATTATCTCCAATAAGTCAGTTGCTCGCTCCATTGTTCCAGAGAATGGAGTCTTGGTCATCTTGCCCATGAGGCATGGTTCGCATGTGTCAAATGATTCGAAATCAAGAGACTCCAAAAGTCCATCAGTATGGAGCTTCTTCATGCGTTTGACACCAATATGACCAAGGCGGCAGTGCCACATGTAAGTGGGACTATCGTTATCAACCTTACACTTTTTGGTACTCACACTATGGACATGTGTAACATCATGTTCGAGATTCATCAAAAATAAACCATTGACCAGCGGGGCATGACCATAAAACATTTCTCTCATATAAATAGAACAACCATTATTCTCAGATTTAAATGAGTAGCCATGTCGCATCAAACGAGATCCAGATACAATGTTCATGCTTAAAGCTGGTACTAAATAACAATTATTAAGGTTTAAAACTAATCCCGAAGGTAGATGTAGAGGTAGCGTGCCGACGGCGATCACATCGACCTTGGAACCATTCCCGACACGCATCGTCACCTCGTCCTTTGCCAGTCTCCGCTTATTCCGCAGCTCCTGCTTGGAGTTACAAATGTGAGCAACTGCACCGGTATCAAATACCCAGGAGCTACTACGAGCGCTGGTTAGGTACACATCAATAACAAGTATATCACATATACCTTTAACGTTTCCGGCCTTCTTATCCGCTAAGTATTTGGGGCAGTTCCGCTTCCAGTGACCGGTACCCTTGCAATAAAAGCACTCAGTCTCAGGCTTGGGTCCATTCTTGTTCTTCTTCTTCTTCCCGGCAACTTGCTTACCGGGCGCGGCAACAGCTTTGCCGTCCTTCTTGAAGTTCTTCCTACCCTTGCCTTTCTTGAAACTAGTGGTCTTATTCACCATCAACACTTGATGCTCTTTCTTGATCTCGACCTCCGCTGATTTCAGCATTGAGTACAACTCTGGAATGGACTTCTCCATACCCTGCATGTTGTAGTTCATCACAAAGCTCTTGTAGCTAGGTGGAAGCGACTGGAGGATTCTGTCAATGACCGAGTCATCCGAGAGATTAACTCCCAGCTGAGACAAGCGGTTGTGTAACCCAGACATTTTGAGTATGTGCTCACTGACAGAACTATTCTCCTCCATCTTACAGCTGAAGAACTTGTCGGAGACGTCATATCTCTCGACCCGGGCATGAGCTTGGAAAACCAGTTTCAGCTCTTGGAACATCTCATATGCTCCGTGTTGCTCAAAACGCTTTTGGAGCCCCGGTTCTAAACTGTAAAGCATGCCGCACTGAACCAGGGAGTAATCATCACAGCATGACTGCCAGGCGTTCGTAACGTCTTGGTCTGCTGGAAAAACGGGTGGGTCACCTAGCGGTGCATCAAGGACATATAATCTTTTGGAAGCTATGAGGATGATCCTCAAACCACGGACCCAGTCCGCATAGTTGCCTCCATCATCTTTCAGCTTGGTTTTCTCTAGGAACGCGTTGAAGTTGAGGGTGACATTAGCGTTGGCCATTGGATCTACAATATAGATTGTAAAGACATCAATTTTAGACTAAGTTCATGATAATTAAGTTCATATAATCAAATTATTTAATGAACTCCCACTCAAATAGACATCTCTCTAGTCATCCAAGTGATTACATGATCCATGTCAACTAGCCCGTGTCCGGTCATCACGTGAGACGGACTAGTCATCCATGGTGAACATCTCATGTTGATCGCATCTACCATACGACTCATGTTCGACCTTTAGGTCTTCCGTGTTCCGAGGCCATGTCTGTACATGCTATGCTCGTCAAGTCAACCTAAGTGTTTCGCGTGTGTAAATCTGGCTTACACCCATTGTATGCGAACGTTAGAGCCTATCACACCCGATCATCACGTGGTGCTTCGGAACAACGATCCTTAGCAACGGTGCACAGTTAGGGCGAACACATTACTTGAAATTTTATCGAGAGATCATCTTATTTACTACCGTCGTTCTAAGCAAATAAGATATAAACATGATAAACATCACATGCAATCAATATAGTGACATGATATGGCCAATATCATCTTGCTCCTTTGATCTCCATCTTCGGGGCACCATGATCATCACTGTCACCGGCACGACACCATGATCTCCATCATCTTGATCTCCATCATTGTGTCTACATGAAGTTGTCTCGCCAACTATTACTTCTACTACTATGGCTAACGTTTAGCAATAAAGTAAAGTAATTACATGGCGTTTATGATTGACACGCAGGTCATACAATAAGATAAGACAACTCCTATGGCTCCAGCCGGTTGTCATATTCCTCGACATGCAAGTCGTGGATCCTATTACAAGAACATGATCAATCTCATACATCACAATGCATCACATCACATCCTTTTGGCCATATCACATCACAAGGCATATGCTGCAAAAACAAGTTAGACGTCCTCTAATTTGTAGTTGCAAGTTTTTACGTGGCTGCTATAGGTTTCTAGCAAGAACGTTTCTTACCTACGCCAAAACCACAACGTGATATGCCAATTGCTATTTACCCTTCATAAGGACCCTTTTCATCGAATCCAATCCGACTAAAGTGGGAGAGACAGACACCCGCTAGCCACCTTATGCAACAAGTGCATGTCAGGCGGTGGAACCGGTCTCACGTAAGCGTACGTGTAAAGTTGGTCCGGGCCGCTTCATCCCACAATACCGCCGAATCAAGATAAGACTAGTAATGGCAAGCAAATTAACAAGATCAACGCCCACAACAACTTGTGTTCTACTCGTGCATAGATTCTACGGATATACCTAGCTCATGATGCCACTGTTGGGAGACGTAGTAGTAAATCAAAAAATTTCCTACATGATCACCAAGATCTATCCATGGAGAAACCAGCAACGAGTAAGGGGAGAGTGCATCTTCATACCTTTGAAGATCGCTAAGCGGAAGCGTTACAAGAACGGGGTTGATGGAGTCGTACTCGCGGCGATCCAAATCGCGGAAGATCCGATCTAGTGCTGAACGGACAGCACCTCCGTGTTCAACACACGTACAGCCCGGAGACGTCTCCTCCTTCTTGATCCAGCAAGGAGGGAGGAGAAGTTGAGGGGGAACTCCAGTAGCACAACGGCGTGGTGGTGGAGGGGTTTGTGGTACTCCGGCAGAGCTACGCTGCGCTCTACGGAGGAGGAGGAGGAGTTGGGGAGGGAGGGACTGCACCAAAAGCAATTGTGAGGCAGCCCTCCCACCCCCTCTCTATTTATAGGCTAAGGGGGAGGGGAGCCGCACCCCCTAGATCAGATCTAGAGGGGGGGGTGGCGGCTAGAGAGGGAGAGGAGGGGCTGTGCCCCTAGGGTGGGCCTAAGGCCCATCTGGGCCTAGGGTTTGCCCCCTTCTCCTCCCTTGCTGCGCCTTGGGCCCTTGTGGGGGGCGCACCAGCCCACCTAAGGGCTGGTTCCCTCCCACTTGAGGCCCATACAACCCTCTGGGGCTGGTGGCCCCACTTGGTGGACCCCCGGAACCCTTCCGGTGGTCCCGGAACCCTTCCGGTGGTCCCGGTACGTTACCGGTAATTCCCGGAACACTTCCGGTGGCCAAATCCTCACTTCCTATATATAAATCTTTACCTCCGGACCATTCCGGAGCTCCTCGTGACGTCCGGGATCTCATCCAGGACTCCGAACAACCTTCGGTAACCACATACAATTTCCCGTAACAACTCTAGCGTCACCGAACCTTAAGTGTGTAGACCCTACGGGTTCGGGAGACACGCAGACATGACCGAGACACCTCTCCGGCCAATAACCAATAGCGGGATCTGGATACCCATGTTGGCTCCCACATGCTCCACGATGATCTCATCGGATGAACCATGATGTCGGGGATTCGATCAATCCCGTATACAATTCCCTTTGTCTACCGGTATTAAACTTGCCCGAGATTCGATCGTCGGTATCCCTATACCTTGTTCAATCCCGTTACCGGCAAGTCTCTTTACTCGTTCTGTAACACATCATCCCGGGGCTAACTACTTAGTCACATTGAGCTCATTATGATGATGTCTTACCGAGTGGGCCCAGAGATACCTTTCCATCATACGGAGTGACAAATCCCAGTCTCGATTCGTGCCAACCCAACAGATACTTTCGGAGATACCCGTAGCGTACCTTTATAGCCACCCAGTTACGTTGTGACGTTTGGCACACCCAAAGCATTCCTATGGTATCCGGGAGTTGCACAATCTCATGGTCGAAGGAAACGATACTTGACATTGGAAAAGCTTTAGCAGACGAACTACATGATCTTGTGCTATGCTTAGGATTGGGTCTTGTCCATCACATCATTCTCCTAATGATGTGATCCCGTTATCAATGACATCCAATGCCCATGGCCATGAAACCGTGACCATCTATTGATCAACGAGCTAGTCAACTAGAGGCTCACTAGGGACAGGTTGTTGTCTATATATTCACACATGCATTACGGTTTTTGGTTAACACAATTATAGCATGAACAATAGACAATTATCATGAACAAGGAAATATAATAATAACCATTTTATTATTGCCTCTAGGGCATATTTCCAACAGAGACATACCACACATGTGCTGGGGTGTGTGCGCATATGTAAATTTTTCCAGATCGCTAGAATTAGAAGTCCTGGTAGCCTAGTTTCCCGAGGGCTTTCCAACGCCACTGAAACCGGCTCAATCGGAGCTCGTTCTCATCCGCGTTGATAGTCCCTATCAATTCCCTCTCTAGAATGATTATATTCTTCTATTTTTCCACCGTCTCTTCGCTAGTGTGAGACTAACACCCTATCGTAGCCACTCATTGGTGGGGCATCTATGACTTGAAGACCATATGGACGTACTGCCCTTTATAATATCGAGCTGTAATTGCACAAAAAAGTAGTTTTTTGCAAACTTTAGAGCCTTTTTGAGGGTCCAAACGGCCTTTTCTGGGGCCGGGACTTACCGCACCTGTGCTGGAGTGTGCGCGCATATGTAAATTTTTCCAGATCGCTAGAATTAGAAGTCCTGGTATCCTAGTTTCCCGAGGGCTTTCCACCGCCACTGAAACCGGCTCAATCGGAGCTCGTTCTCATCCGCGTTGATAGTCCCTATCAATTCCCTCTCTAAAATGATTATATTCTTCTATTTTTCCACCGTCTCTTGACTAGTCTGAGACTAACACCCTATCGTAGCTGCTCATTAGTGGGGCGTCTATGACCTGAAGACCATATGGACGTACTGCCCTTTATAATATCGAGCTGTAATTGCATGAAAAAGTCGTTTTTTCCAGACTTTAGAGCCTTTTTGAGGGTCCAAACAGCCTTTTCTGGGGCCGGGACTTACCGCACGTGTCCTGGGGTGTGTGCGCGTATGTAAATTTTTCTAGATCGCTAGAATTAGAACTCCTGGTAGCCTAGTTTCCCGAGGGTTTCCAACGCCACTGAAACCGGCTCAATCGGAGCTCGTTCTCATCCGCGTTGATAGTCCCTATCAATTCCCTCTTTAAAATGATTATATTCTTCAATTTTTCCACCGTCTCTTCGCTAGTGCGAGACAAACACCCTATCGTACCCGCTCATTGGTCGGGCGTCTATGACCTGAAGACCATATGGACGTACTGCCCTTTATAATATCGAGCTGTAATTGCATGAAAAAGTAGTTTTTTCCAGACTTTAGAGCCTTTTTTAGGATCCAAACGGCCTTTTCTGGGGCCGGGACTTACCGCACGTGTGCTGGGGTGTGTGCGCGTATGTAAATTTTTCCAGATCGCTAGAATTAGAACTCTTGGTAGCCTAGTTTCCCGAGGGCTTTCCAACGCCACTGAAACCGGCTCAATCGGAGCTCGTTCTCATCCGCATTGATAGTCCCTATCAATTCCCTCTCTAAAATGATTATATTCTTCTATTTTTCCACCGTCTCTTCGCTAGTGTGAGACTAACACCCTATCGTAGCCGCTCATTGGTCGGGCGTCTATGACCAGAAGACCATATGGACGTACTGCCCGTTATAATATCGAGCTGCAATTGCATGAAAAAGTAGTTTTTTCCAGACTTTAGAGCCTTTTTGAGTGTCCAAACGGCCTTTTCTGGGGCCGGGACTTACCGCACGTGTGCTGGGGTGTGTGCGTGTATGTAAATTTTTCCAGATCGCTAGAATTAGAAGTCCTGGTAGCCTATTTTCCCGAGGGCTTTCCAACGCCACTGAAACCGGCTCAATCGGAGCTCGTTCTCATCCGCGTTGATAGTCCCTATCAATTCCCTCTCTAGAATGATTAGATTCTTCTATTTTGCCACCGTCTCTTCGCTAGTGTGAGACTAACACCCTATCGTAGCCGTTCATTGGTGGGGCGTCTACGACCTGAAGACCATATGGACGTACTGCCCTTTATAATATCGAGCTCTAATTGCATGCAAAAGTAGTTTTTTCCAGACTTTAGAGCCTTTTTAAGGGTCCAAACGGCCTTTTCTGGGGCGAGAGATACCGCACGTGTGCTGGGGTGGGTGCGCGTATGTAATTTTTTCCAGATCGCTAGAATTAGAAGTACTGGTAGCCTAGTTTCCGGACGGCTTTCCAACGCCACTGAAACCGGCTCAATCGGAGCTCGTTCTCATCCACGTTGATAGTCCCTATCAGTTCCCTCTCTAGAATGATTATATTCTTCTATTTTTCCACCGTCTCTTCGCTAGTGTGAAACTAACACCCTATCGTACCGGCTCATTGGTGGGGCGTCTATGACCTGAAGACCATATGGACGTACTGCCCTTTATAATATTGAGCTTTAATTACACAAAAAAGTAGTTTTTTCTAGACTTTAGAGCCTTTTTGAGGGTCCAGACGGCCTTTTCTGGGGCCGAGACTTACCGCACGTGTGCTGGGGTGTGTGCGTGTATGAAATTTTTCCAGATTGCTAGAATTAGAAGTCCTGGTAGCCTAGTTTCCCGAGGGCTTTCCACCGCTACTGAAACCTAATCAATCAGAGTTCGTTCTCATCCGCGTTGATAGTCCCTATCAATTCCCTCTATAAAATGATTATATTCTTCTATTTTTCCACCGTCTCTTCGCTATTGTGAGACTAACACCCTATCTTAGCCGCTCATTGGTGGGGCGTCTATGACCTGAAGACCATATGGACGTACTGCCTTTTATAATATCGAGTTGTAATTGCATGAAAAAGTAGTTTTTTCCAGACTTTAGAGCCTTTTTGAGGGTCCAAACGGCCTTTTCTGGGGCCGGGACTTACCGCACGTGTGCTGGGGTGTGTGCGCGTATGTAAATTTTTCCAGATTGCTAGAATTAGAACTCCTGGTAGCCTAGTTTCCCAAGGGCTTTCCAACGCCCCTGAAACTGGCTCAATCGGAGCTCGTTCTCATCCGCATTGATAGTCCCTATCAATTCCCTCTCTAAAATGATTATATTCTTCTATTTTTCCACCGTATCTTTGCTAGTGAGAGACTAACACCCTATCGTAGCCGCTCATTGGTGGGGCGTCTATGACCTGAAGACCATATGGACGTACTGCCCGTTATAATATCGAGCTATAATTGCATGAAAAAGTAGTTTTTTCCAGACTTTAGAGCCTTTTTGAGGGTCCAAACGGCCTTTTCTGGGGCCGGGACTTACCGCACGTGTGCTGGGGTGTGTGCGCGTACGTAAATTTTTCCAGATCGCTAGAATTAGAAGTCCTGGTAGCCTAGTTTCCCGAGGGCTTTCCAACGCCACTGAAACCAGCTCAATTGGAGCTCGTTCTCATCCGCGTTGATAGTCCCTATCAATTCCCTCTCTAGAATGATTATATTCTTCTATTTTTCCACCGTCTATTCGCTAGTGTGAGACTGACACCCTATCGTAGTCGCTCATTGGTGGGGCATCTATGACTTGAAGACCATATGGACGTACTGCCCTTTATAATATCGAGCTGTAATTGCACAAAAAAGTAGTTTTCTCCAGACTTTAGAGCGTTTTTGAGGGTCCAAACGGCCTTTTCTGGGGCCGGGACTTACCGCACCTGTGCTGGAGTGTGTGTACATATGTAAATTTTTCCAGATCGCTAGAATTAGAAGTCCTGGTATCCTAGTTTCCCGAGGGCTTTCCACCGCCACTGAAACCGGCTCAATCGGAGCTCGTTCTCATCCGCGTTGATAGTCCCTATCAATTCCCTCTCTAAAATGATTATATTCTTCTATTTTTCCACCATCTCTTGACTAGTCTGAGACTAACACCCTATCATAGCTGCTCATTAGTGGGGTGTCTATGACCTGAAGACCATATGGACGTACTGCCCGTTATAATATCGAGCTGTAATTGCATGAAAAGGTAGTTTTTTCCAGACTTTAGAGCCTTTTTGAGGGTCCAAACAGCCTTTTCTGGGGCCGGGACTTACCGCACGTGCGCTGGGGTGTGTGCGCGTATGTAAAATTTTCCAGATCGCTAGAATTAGAAGTCCTCGTAGCCTAGTTTCCTGAGGGCTTTCCAACACCACTGAAACCGGCTCAATCGGAGCTCGTTCTCATCCGCGTTGATAGTCCCTATCAATTCCCTCTCTAAAATGATTATATTCTTCTATTTTTCCACCGTCTCTTCGCTAGTGCGAGACTAACACTCTATCGTACCCGCTCATTGGTCGGGCGTCTATGACCTGAAGACCATATGGACGTACTGCCCGTTATAATATCGAGCTGTAATTGCACAAAAAAGTAGTTTTTTCCAGACTTTAGAGCCTTTTTCAGGGTCCAAACGGCCTTTTCTGGGGCCGAGACATACCGCACGTGTGCTGGGGTGTGTGCGTGTATGTAAATTTTTCCAGATCGCTAGAATTAGAAGTCCTGGTAGCCTAGTTTCCGGAGGGCTTTCCAACGCCACTGAAACCGGCTCAATCGGAGCTCGTTCTCATCCACGTTGATAGTCCCTATCAGTTCCCTCTCTAGAATGATTATATTCTTCTATTTTTCCACCGTCTCTTCGCTAGTGCGAGACTAACACCCTATCGTACCCGCTCATTGGTCGGGCGTCTATGACCTGAAGACCATATGGACGTACTGCCCGTTATAATATCGAGCTGTAATTGCATGAAAAAGTAGTTTTTTCCAGACTTTAGAGCCTTTTTGAGGGTCCAAACGGCCTTTTCTGGGGCCGGGACTTACTGCACGTGTGCTGGGGTGTGTGCGTGTATGTAAATTTTTCCAGATCGCTAGAATTAGAAGTCCTGGTAGCCTAGTTTCCGGAGGGCTTTCCAACGCCACTGAAACCGGCTCAATCGGAGCTCGTTCTCATCCGCGTTGATAGTCCCTATCAATTCCCTCTCTAGAATGATTATATTCTTCTATTTTTCCACCGTCTCTTCGCTAGTGTGAGACTAACACGCTATCGTAGCCGCTCATTGGTGGGGCGTCTACGACCTGAAGAGCATATGGACGTACTGCCCTTTATAATATCGAGCTGTAATTGCACAATAAAGTAGTTTTTTCCAGACTTTAGAGCCTTTTTGAGGGTCCAAACGGCCTTTTCCGGGGCCGAGACATACCGCACGTGTTCTGGGGTGTGTGCGCGTATGTAAAATTTTCCAGATCGCTAGAATTAGAAGTCCTGGTAGCCTAGTTTCCCGAGGGCTTTCCAACGCCACTGAAACCGGCTCAATCGGAGCTCGTTCTCATCCGCGTTGATAGTCCCTATCAATTCCCTCTCTAGAATGATTATTTTCTTCTATTTTTCCACCATCTCTTCGCTAGTGTGAGACTAACACCCTATTGTAGCCGCTTATTGGTTTGGCGTCTACGACCTGAAGAGCATATGGACGTACTGCCCTTTATAATATCGAGCTGTAATTGCACAAAAAAGTAGTTTTTTCCAGACTTTAGAGCATTTTTGAGGGTCCAAACGGCCTTTTCTGGGGCTAAGACATACCGCACATGTGCTGGGGTGTGTGCGCGTATGTAAATTTTTCTAGATCGCTAGAATTAGAAGTCCTGGTAGCCTAGTTTCCCGAGGGCTTTCCAACGCCACTGAAACCGGCTCAATCAGAGCTCGTTCTCATCCGCGTTGATAGTCCCTATCAATTCCCTCTCTAGAATGATTATATTCTTCTATTTTTCCACCGTCTCTTCGCTAGTGTGAGACTAACACCCTATCGTAGCCACTCATTGGTGGGGAATCTATGACCTGAACACCATATGGACGTACTACCCTTTATAATATCGAGCTGTAATTACACAAAAAAGTAGTTTTTTGCAGACTTTAGAGCCTTTTTGAGGATCCAAACGGCCTTTTCTGGGGCCGAGACGTACCGCACGTGTGCTGGGGTGTGTACGCGTATGTAAATTTTTCCAGATCGCTAGAATTAGAAGTCCTGGTAGCCTAGTTTCCCGAGGGCTTTCCAACGCCACTGAAACCGGCTCAATCGGAGCTCGTTCTCATCCGCATTGATAGTCCCTATCAATTCCCTCTCTAGAATGATTATATTCTTCGATTTCTCCACCGTCTATTCGCTAGTGTGAGACTGACACCCAATCGTAGCCACTCATTGGTGGGGCGTCTATGACTTGAAGACCATATGGACGTACTGCCCTTTATAATATCGAGCTGTAATTGCACAAAAAAGTAGTTTTCTCCAGACTTTAGAGCCTTTTTCAGGGTCCAAACGGCCTTTTCTGGGGCCGAGACATACCACACCTGTGCTGGGGTGTGTGCGCGTATGTAAATTTTTCCAGATCGCTAGAATTAGAAGTACTGGTATCCTAGTTTCCCGAGGGCTTTCCACCGCCACTGAAACCGGCTCAATCGGAGCTCGTTCTCATCCGCGTTGATAGTCCCTATCAATTGCCTCTCTAAAATGATTATATTCTTCTATTTTTCCACCGTCTCTTCACTAGTCTGAGATAACACCCTATCGTAACCGCTCATTAGTGGGGCGTCTATGACCTGAAGACCATATGGACGTACTGCCCTTTATAATATCGAGCTGTAATTGCATGAAAAAGTAGTTTTTTCCAGACTTTAGAGCCTTTTTGAGGGTCCAAACGGCCTTTTCTGGGGCCGGGACTTACCGCACGTGTGCTGGAGTGTGTGCGCGTATGTAAATTTTTCCAGATCGCTAGAATTAGAACTCTTGGTAGCCTAGTTTCCCGAGGGCTTTCCAACGCCACTGAAACCGGCTCAATCGGAGCTCGTTCTCATCCGCGTTGATAGTCCCTATCAATTCCCTCTCTAAAATGATTATATTCTTCTATTTTTCCACCGTCTCTTCACTAGTCTGAGATAACACAGTATCGTAGCCGCTCATTAGTGGGGCATCTATGACCAGAAGACCATACGGACGTACTGCCCGTTATAATATCGAGCTGTAATTGCATGAAAAAGTAGTTTTTTCCAGACTTTAGAGCCTTTTTTAGGATCCAAACGGCCTTTTCTGGGGCCGGGACTTACCGCACGTGTGCTGGGGTGTGTGCGCGTATGTAAATTTTTCCAGATCGCTAGAATTAGAAGTCCTGGTAGCCTATTTTCCCGAGGGCTTTCCAACGCCACTAAAACCGGCTCAATCGGAGCTCGTTCTCATCCGCGTTGATAGTCCCTATCAATTCCCTCTCTAGAATGATTATATTCTTCTATTTTGCCACCGTCTCTTCGCTAGTGTGAGACTAACACCCTATCGTAGCTGTTCATTGGTGGGGCGTCTACGACCTGAAGACCATATGGACGTACTGCCCTTTATAATATCGAGCTCTAATTGCATGCAAAAGTAGTTTTTCCAGACTTTAGAACCTTTTTAAGGGTCCAAACGGCCTTTTCTGGGCCGAGACATACCGCACGTGTGCTGGGGTGGGTGCGCGTATGTAATTTCTTCCAGATCGCTAGAATTAGAAGTCCTGGTAGCCTAGTTTCCGGACGGCTTTCCAACGCCACTGAAACCGGCTCAATCGGAGCTCGTTCTCATCCACGTTGATAGTCCCTATCAGTTCCCTCTCTAGAATGATTATATTCTTCTATTTTTCCACCGTCTCTTCGCTAGTGTGAAACTAACACCCTATCGTACCGGCTCATTGGTGGGGCGTCTATGACCTGAAGACCATATGGACGTACTGCCCTTTATAATATTGAGCTTTAATTACACAAAAAAGTAGTTTTTCCTAGACTTTAGAGCCTTTTTGAGGGTCCAAACGGCCTTTTCTGGGGCCGAGACTTACCGCACGTGTGCTGGGGTGTGTGCGTGTATGAAATTTTTCCAGATTGCTAGAATTAGAAGTCCTGGTAGCCTAGTTTCCCGAGGGCTTTCCACCGCTACTGAAACCTAATCAATCAGAGTTCGTTCTCATCCGCGTTGATAGTCCCTATCAATTCCCTCTATAAAATGATTATATTCTTCTATTTTTCCACCGTCTCTTCGCTATTGTGAGACTAACACCCTATCTTAGCCGCTCATTGGTGGGGCGTCTATGACCTGAAGACCATATGGACGTACTGCCTTTTATAATATCGAGTTGTAATTGCATGAAAAAGTAGTTTTTTCCAGACTTTAGAGCCTTTTTGAGGGTCCAAACGGCCTTTTCTGGGGCCGGGACTTACCGCACGTGTGCTGGGGTGTGTGCGCGTATGTAAATTTTTCCAGATTGCTAGAATTAGAACTCCTGGTAGCCTAGTTTCCCAAGGGCTTTCCAACGCCCCTGAAACTGGCTCAATCGGAGCTCGTTCTCATCCGCATTGATAGTCCCTATCAATTCCCTCTCTAAAATGATTATATTCTTCTATTTTTCCACCGTATCTTTGCTAGTGAGAGACTAACACCCTATCGTAGCCGCTCATTGGTGGGGCGTCTATGACCTGAAGACCATATGGACGTACTGCCCGTTATAATATCGAGCTATAATTGCATGAAAAAGTAGTTTTTTCCAGACTTTAGAGCCTTTTTGAGGGTCCAAACGGCCTTTTCTGGGGCCGGGACTTACCGCACGTGTGCTGGGGTGTGTGCGCGTACGTAAATTTTTCCAGATCGCTAGAATTAGAAGTCCTGGTAGCCTAGTTTCCCGAGGGCTTTCCAACGCCACTGAAACCAGCTCAATTGGAGCTCGTTCTCATCCGCGTTGATAGTCCCTATCAATTCCCTCTCTAGAATGATTATATTCTTCTATTTTTCCACCGTCTATTCGCTAGTGTGAGACTGACACCCTATCGTAGTCGCTCATTGGTGGGGCATCTATGACTTGAAGACCATATGGACGTACTGCCCTTTATAATATCGAGCTGTAATTGCACAAAAAAGTAGTTTTCTCCAGACTTTAGAGCGTTTTTGAGGGTCCAAACGGCCTTTTCTGGGGCCGGGACTTACCGCACCTGTGCTGGAGTGTGTGTACATATGTAAATTTTTCCAGATCGCTAGAATTAGAAGTCCTGGTATCCTAGTTTCCCGAGGGCTTTCCACCGCCACTGAAACCGGCTCAATCGGAGCTCGTTCTCATCCGCGTTGATAGTCCCTATCAATTCCCTCTCTAAAATGATTATATTCTTCTATTTTTCCACCGTCTCTTCACTAGTCTGAGATAACACAGTATCGTAGCCGCTCATTAGTGGGGCATCTATGACCAGAAGACCATACGGACGCACTGCCCGTTATAATATCGAGCTGTAATTGCATGAAAAAGTAGTTTTTTCCAGACTTTAGAGCCTTTTTTAGGATCCAAACGGCCTTTTCTGGGGCCGGGACTTACCGCACGTGTGCTGGGGTGTGTGCGCGTATGTAAATTTTTCCAGATCGCTAGAATTAGAAGTCCTGGTAGCCTATTTTCCCGAGGGCTTTCCAACGCCACTAAAACCGGCTCAATCGGAGCTCGTTCTCATCCGCGTTGATAGTCCCTATCAATTCCCTCTCTAGAATGATTATATTCTTCTATTTTGCCACCGTCTCTTCGCTAGTGTGAGACTAACACCCTATCGTAGCCGTTCATTGGTGGGGCGTCTACGACCTGAAGACCATATGGACGTACTGCCCTTTATAATATCGAGGTCTAATTGCATGCAAAAGTAGTTTTTCCAGACTTTAGAACCTTTTTAAGGGTCCAAACGGCCTTTTCTGGGCCGAGACATACCGCACGTGTGCTGGGGTGGGTGCGCGTATGTAATTTCTTCCAGATCGCTAGAATTAGAAGTCCTGGTAGCCTAGTTTCCGGACGGCTTTCCAACGCCACTGAAACCGGCTCAATCGGAGCTCGTTCTCATCCACGTTGATAGTCCCTATCAGTTCCCTCTCTAGAATGATTATATTCTTCTATTTTTCCACCGTCTCTTCGCTAGTGTGAAACTAACACCCTATCGTACCGGCTCATTGGTGGGGCGTCTATGACCTGAAGACCATATGGACGTACTGCCCTTTATAATATTGAGCTTTAATTACACAAAAAAGTAGTTTTTCCTAGACTTTAGAGCCTTTTTGAGGGTCCAAACGGCCTTTTCTGGGGCCGAGACTTACCGCACGTGTGCTGGGGTGTGTGCGTGTATGAAATTTTTCCAGATTGCTAGAATTAGAAGTCCTGGTAGCCTAGTTTCCCGAGGGCTTTCCACCGCTACTGAAACCTAATCAATCAGAGTTCGTTCTCATCCGCGTTGATAGTCCCTATCAATTCCCTCTATAAAATGATTATATTCTTCTATTTTTCCACCGTCTCTTCGCTATTGTGAGACTAACACCCTATCTTAGCCGCTCATTGGTGGGGCGTCTATGACCTGAAGACCATATGGACGTACTGCCTTTTATAATATCGAGTTGTAATTGCATGAAAAAGTAGTTTTTTCCAGACTTTAGAGCCTTTTTGAGGGTCCAAACGGCCTTTTCTGGGGCCGGGACTTACCGCACGTGTGCTGGGGTGTGTGCGCGTATGTAAATTTTTCCAGATTGCTAGAATTAGAACTCCTGGTAGCCTAGTTTCCCAAGGGCTTTCCAACGCCCCTGAAACTGGCTCAATCGGAGCTCGTTCTCATCCGCATTGATAGTCCCTATCAATTCCCTCTCTAAAATGATTATATTCTTCTATTTTTCCACCGTATCTTTGCTAGTGAGAGACTAACACCCTATCGTAGCCGCTCATTGGTGGGGCGTCTATGACCTGAAGACCATATGGACGTACTGCCCGTTATAATATCGAGCTATAATTGCATGAAAAAGTAGTTTTTTCCAGACTTTAGAGCCTTTTTGAGGGTCCAAACGGCCTTTTCTGGGGCCGGGACTTACCGCACGTGTGCTGGGGTGTGTGCGCGTACGTAAATTTTTCCAGATCGCTAGAATTAGAAGTCCTGGTAGCCTAGTTTCCCGAGGGCTTTCCAACGCCACTGAAACCAGCTCAATTGGAGCTCGTTCTCATCCGCGTTGATAGTCCCTATCAATTCCCTCTCTAGAATGATTATATTCTTCTATTTTTCCACCGTCTATTCGCTAGTGTGAGACTGACACCCTATCGTAGTCGCTCATTGGTGGGGCATCTATGACTTGAAGACCATATGGACGTACTGCCCTTTATAATATCGAGCTGTAATTGCACAAAAAAGTAGTTTTCTCCAGACTTTAGAGCGTTTTTGAGGGTCCAAACGGCCTTTTCTGGGGCCGGGACTTACCGCACCTGTGCTGGAGTGTGTGTACATATGTAAATTTTTCCAGATCGCTAGAATTAGAAGTCCTGGTATCCTAGTTTCCCGAGGGCTTTCCACCGCCACTGAAACCGGCTCAATCGGAGCTCGTTCTCATCCGCGTTGATAGTCCCTATCAATTCCCTCTCTAAAATGATTATATTCTTCTATTTTTCCACCGTCTCTTGACTAGTCTGAGACTAACACCCTATCGTAGCTGCTCATTAGTGGGGCGTCTATGACCTGAAGACCATATGGACGTACTGCCCTTTATAATATCGAGCTGTAATTGTATGAAAAAGTCGTTTTTTCCAGACTTTAGAGCCTTTTTGAGGGTCCAAACAGCCTTTTCTGGGGCCGGGACTTACCGCACGTGTCCTGGGGTGTGTGCGCGTATGTAAATTTTTCTAGATCGCTAGAATTAGAACTCCTGGTAGCCTAGTTTCCCGAGGGTTTCCAACGCCACTGAAACCGGCTCAATCGGAGCTCGTTCTCATCCGCGTTGATAGTCCCTATCAATTCCCTCTCTAAAATGATTATATTCTTCTATTTTTCCACCGTCTCTTCGCTAGTGCGAGACAAACACCCTATCGTACCCGCTCATTGGTCGGGCGTCTATGACCTGAAGACCATATGGACGTACTGCCCTTTATAATATCGAGCTGTAATTGCATGAAAAAGTAGTTTTTTCCAGACTTTAGAGCCTTTTTTAGGATCCAAACGGCCTTTTCTGGGGCCGGGACTTACCGCACGTGTGCTGGGGTGTGTGCGCGTATGTAAATTTTTCCAGATCGCTAGAATTAGAACTCTTGGTAGCCTAGTTTCCCGAGGGCTTTCCAACGCCACTGAAACCGGCTCAATCGGAGCTCGTTCTCATCCGCATTGATAGTCCCTATCAATTCCCTCTCTAAAATGATTATATTCTTCTATTTTTCCACCGTCTCTTCGCTAGTGTGAGACTAACACCCTATCGTAGCCGCTCATTGGTCGGGCGTCTATGACCAGAAGACCATATGGACGTACTGCCCGTTATAATATCGAGCTGCAATTGCATGAAAAAGTAGTTTTTTCCAGACTTTAGAGCCTTTTTGAGTGTCCAAACGGCCTTTTCTGGGGCCGGGACTTACCGCACGTGTGCTGGGGTGTGTGCGTGTATGTAAATTTTTCCAGATCGCTAGAATTAGAAGTCCTGGTAGCCTATTTTCCCGAGGGCTTTCCAACGCCACTGAAACCGGCTCAATCGGAGCTCGTTCTCATCCGCGTTGATAGTCCCTATCAATTCCCTCTCTAGAATGATTAGATTCTTCTATTTTGCCACCGTCTCTTCGCTAGTGTGAGACTAACACCCTATCGTAGCCGTTCATTGGTGGGGCGTCTACGACCTGAAGACCATATGGACGTACTGCCCTTTATAATATCGAGCTCTAATTGCATGCAAAAGTAGTTTTTTCCAGACTTTAGAGCCTTTTTAAGGGTCCAAACGGCCTTTTCTGGGGCGAGAGATACCGCACGTGTGCTGGGGTGGGTGCGCGTATGTAATTTTTTCCAGATCGCTAGAATTAGAAGTCCTGGTAGCCTAGTTTCCGGAGGGCTTTCCAACGCCACTGAAACCGGCTCAATCGGAGCTCGTTCTCATCCACGTTGATAGTCCCTATCAGTTCCCTCTCTAGAATGATTATATTCTTCTATTTTTCCACCGTCTCTTCGCTAGTGTGAAACTAACACCCTATCGTACCGGCTCATTGGTGGGGCGTCTATGACCTGAAGACCATATGGACGTACTGCCCTTTATAATATTGAGCTTTAATTACACAAAAAAGTAGTTTTTTCTAGACTTTAGAGCCTTTTTGAGCGTCCAAACGGCCTTTTCTGGGGCCGAGACTTACCGCACGTGTGCTGGGGTGTGTGCGTGTATGAAATTTTTCCAGATTGCTAGAATTAGAAGTCCTGGTAGCCTAGTTTCCCGAGGGCTTTCCACCACTACTGAAACCTAATCAATCAGAGTTCGTTCTCATCCGCGTTGATAGTCCCTATCAATTCCTCTATAAAATGATTATATTCTTCTATTTTTCCACCGTCTCTTCGCTATTGTGAGACTAACACCCTATCTTAGCCGCTCATTGGTGGGGCGTCTATGACCTGAAGACCATATGGACGTACTGCCTTTTATAATATCGAGTTGTAATTGCATGAAAAAGTAGTTTTTTCCAGACTTTAGAGCCTTTTTGAGGGTCCAAACGGCCTTTTCTGGGGCCGGACTTACCGCACGTGTGCTGGGGTGTGTGCGCGTATGTAAATTTTTCCAGATTGCTAGAATTTGAACTCCTGGTAGCCTAGTTTCCGAAGGGCTTTCCAACGCCCCTGAAACTGGCTCAATCGGAGCTCGTTCTCATCCGCATTGATAGTCCCTATCAATTCCCTCTCTAAAATGATTATATTCTTCTATTTTTCCACCGTATCTTTGCTAGTGAGAAACTAACACCCTATCGTAGCCGCTCATTGGTGCGGCGTCTATGACCTGAAGACCATATGGACGTACTGCCCGTTATAATATCGAGCTATAATTGCATGAAAAAGTAGTTTTTTCCAGACTTTAGAGCCTTTTTGAGGGTCCAAACGGCCTTTTCTGGGGCCGGGACTTACCGCACGTGTGCTGGGGTGTGTGCGCGTACGTAAATTTTTCCAGATCGCTAGAATTAGAAGTCCTGGTAGCCTAGTTTCCCGAGGGCTTTCCAACGCCACTGAAACCAGCTCAATTGGAGCTCGTTCTCATCCGCGTTGATAGTCCCTATCAATTCCCTCTCTAGAATGATTATATTCTTCTATTTTTCCACCGTCTATTCGCTAGTGTGAGACTGACACCCTATCGTAGTCGCTCATTGGTGGGGCATCTATGACTTGAAGACCATATGGACGTACTGCCCTTTATAATATCGAGCTGTAATTGCACAAAAAAGTAGTTTTCTCCAGACTTTAGAGCGTTTTTGAGGGTCCAAACGGCCTTTTCTGGGGCCGGGACTTACCGCACCTGTGCTGGAGTGTGTGTGCATATGTAAATTTTTCCAGATCGCTAGAATTAGAAGTCCTGGTATGCTAGTTTCCCGAGGGCTTTCCACCGCCACTGAAACCGGCTCAATCGGAGCTCGTTCTCATCCGCGTTGATAGTCCCTATCAATTCCCTCTCTAAAATGATTATATTCTTCTATTTTTCCACCATCTCTTGACTAGTCTGAGACTAACACCCTATCGTAGCTGCTCATTAGTGGGGCGTCTATGACCTGAAGACCATATGGACGTACTGCCCTTTATAATATCGAGCTGTAATTGCATGAAAAGGTAGTTTTTTCCAGACTTTAGAGCCTGTTTGAGGGTCCAAACAGCCTTTTCTGGGGCCGGGACTTACCGCACGTGTGCTGGGGTGTGTGCGCGTATGTAAATTTTTCTAGATCGCTAGAATTAGAACTCCTAGTAGCCTAGTTTCCCGAGGGTTTCCAACGCCACTGAAACCGGCTCAATCGGATCTCGTTCTCATCCGCGTTGATAGTCCCTATCAATTCCCTCTCTAAAATGATTATATTCTTCTATTTTTCCACCGTCTCTTCGCTAGTGCGAGACTAACACCCTATCGTACCCGCTCATTGGTCGGGCGTCTATGACCTGAAGACCATATGGACGTACTGCCCGTTATAATATCGAGCTGTAATTGCATGAAAAAGTAGTTTTTTCCAGACTTTAGAGCCTTTTTGAGGGTCCAAACGGCCTTTTCTGGGGCCGGGACTTACCGCACGTGTGCTGGGGTGTGTGCGTGTATGTAAAATTTTCCAGATCGCTAGAATTAGAAGTCCTGGTAGCCTAGTTTCCGGAGGGCTTTCCAACGCCACTGAAACCGGCTCAATCGGAGCTCGTTCTCATCCGCGTTGATAGTCCCTATCAATTCCCTCTCTAAAATGATTATATTCTTCTATTTTTCCACCATCTCTTGACTAGTCTGAGACTAACACCCTATCGTAACCGCTCATTAGTGGGGCGTCTATGACCTGAAGACCATATGGACGTACTGCCCTTTATAATATCGAGCTGTAATTGCATGAAAAAGTAGTTTTTTCCAGACTTTAGAGCCTTTTTGAGGGTCCAAACGGCCTTTTCTGGGGCCGGGACTTACCGCACGTGTGCTGGGGTGTGTGCGCGTATGTAAATTTTTCCAGATCACTAGAATTAGAACTCCTGGTAGCCTAGTTTCCCGAGGGCTTTCCAACGCCACTAAAACCGGCTCAATCGGAGCTCGTTCTCATCCGCGTTGATAGTCCCTATCAATTCCCTCTCTAAAATGATTATATTTTTCTATTTTTCCACCGTCTCTTCACTAGTCTGAGATAACACAGTATCGTAGCCGCTCATTAGTGGGGCGTCTATGACCTGAAGACCATACGGACGTACTGCCCTTTATAATATCGAGCAGTAATTGCATGAAAAAGTAGTTTTTTCCAGACTTTAGAGCCTTTTTGAGGGTCCAAACGGCCTTTTCTTGGGCCGGGACTTACCGCACGTGTGCTGGGGTGTGTGCGCGTATGTAAATTTTTCCAGATCGCTAGAATTAGAACTCCTGGTAGCCTAGTTTCCCGAGGGCTTTCCAACGCCACTGAAACCGGCTCAATCGGAGCTCGTTCTCATCCACGTTGATAGTCCCTATCAATTCCCTCTATAAAATGATTATATTCTTATATTTTTCCACCGTCTCTTCGCTAGTGTGAGACTAACACCCTATCGTAGCCGCTCATTGGTCGGGCGTCTATGACCTGAAGACCATATGGACGTACTGCCTGTTATAATATCGAGGTGTAATTGCATGAAAAAGTAGTTTTTTCCAGACTTTAGAGCCTTTTTGAGGGTCCAAACGGCATTTTCTGGGGCCGGGACTTACCGCACGTGTGCTGGGGTGTGTGCGTGTATGTAAATTTTTCCAGATCGCTAGAATTAGAAGTCCTGGTAGCCTACTTTCCCGAGGGCTTTCCAACGCCACTGAAACCGGCTCAATCGGAGCTCATTCTCATCCGCGTTGATAGTCCCTATCAATTCCCTCTCTAGAATGATTATATTCTTCTATTTTTCCACCGTCTCTTCGCTAGTGTGAGACTAACACGCTATCGTAGCCGCTCATTGGTGGGGCGTCTATGACCTGAAGAGCATATGGACGTACTGCCCTTTATAATATCGAGCTGTAATTGCACAAAAAAGTAGTTTTTTCCAGACTTTAGAGCCTTTTTGAGGGTCCAAACGGCCTTTTCTGGGGCCGAGACATACCGCACGTGTTCTGGGGTGTGTGCGCGTATGTCAATTTTTCCAGATCACTAGAATTAGAAATCCTGGTAGCCTAGTTTCCCGAGGGCTTTCCAACGCCACTGAAACCGGCTCAATCGGAGCTCGTTCTCATCCGCGTTTATAGTCCCTATCAATTCCCTCTCTAGAATGATTATTTTCTTCTATTTTTCCACCATCTCTTCGCTAGTGTGAGACTAACACCCTATTGTAGCCGCTTATTGGTGGGGCATCTACGACCTGAAGAGCATATGGACGTACTGCCCTTTATAATATCGAGCTGTAATTGCACAAAAAAGTAGTTTTTTCCAGACTTTAGAGCCTTTTTGAGGGTCCAAACGGCCTTTTCATGGGCTGAGACATACCGCACATGTGCTGGGGTGTGTGCGCGTATGTAAATTTTTCCAGATCGCTAGAATTAGAAGTCCTGGTAGCCTAGTTTCCCGAGGGCTTTCCAACGCCACTGAAACCGGCTCAATCGGAGCTCGTTCTCATCCGCGTTGATAGTCCCTATCAATTCCCTCTCTAGAATGATTATATTCTTCTATTTTTCCACCGTCTCTTCGCTAGTGTGAGACTAACACCCTATCGTAGCCACTCATTGGTGGGGAATCTATGACCTGAAGACCATATGGACGTACTACCCTTTATAATATCGAGCTGTAATTACACAAAAAAGTAGTTTTTTGCAGACTTTAGAGCCTTTTTGAGGATCCAAACGGCCTTTTCTGGGGCCGAGCTTACCGCACGTGTGCTGGGGTGTGTACGCGTACGTAAAATTTTCCAGATCGCTAGAATTAGAAGTCCTGGTAGCCTAGTTTCCCGAGGGCTTTCCAACACCACTGAAACCGGCTCAATCGGAGCTCGTTCTCATCCGCGTTGATAGTCCCTATCAATTCCCTCTCTAGAATGATTATATTCTTCGATTTTTCCACCGTCTATTCGCTAGTGTGAGACTGACACCCTATCGTAGAAACTCATTGGTGGGGCGTCTATGACTTGAAGACCATATGGACGTACTGCCCTTTATAATATCGAGCTGTAATTGCACAAAAAAGTAGTTTTCTCCAGACTTTAGAGCCTTTTTGAGGGTCCAAACGGCCTTTTCTGGGGCCGGGACTTACCGCACGTGTGCTGGGGTGTGTGCACGTATGTAAATTTTTCCAGATCGCTAGAATTAGAACTCCTGGTAGCCTAGTTTCCCGAGGGCTTTCCAACGCCACTAAAACCGGCTCAATCGGAGCTCGTTCTCATCCGCGTTGATAGTCCTTATCAATTCCCTCTCTAAAATGATTATATTCTTATATTTTTCCACTGTCTCTTCGCTAGTGTGAGACTAACACCCTATCGTAGCCACTCATTGGTCGGGCGTCTATGACCTGACGACCATATGGACGTACTGCCCGTTATAATATCGAGGTGTAATTGCATGAAAAAGTAGTTTTTTCCAGACTTTAGAGCCTTTTTGACGGTCCAAACGGCATTTTCTGGGGCCGGGACTTACCGCACGTGTGCTGGGGTGTGTGCGTGTATGTAAATTTTTCCAGATCACTAGAATTAGAAGTCCTGGTAGCCTACTTTCCCGAGGGCTTTCCAACGCCACTGAAACCGGCTCAATCGGAGCTCGTTCTCATCCGCGTTGATAGTCCCTATCAATTCCCTCTCTAGAATGATTATTTTCTTCTATTTTTCCACCATCTCTTCGCTAGTGTGAGACTAACACCCTATTGTAGCCGTTTATTTGTGGGGCGTCTACGACCTGAAGAGCATATGGACGTACTGCCCTTTATAATATCGAGCTGTAATTGCACAAAAAAGTAGTTTTTTCCAGACTTTAGAGCCTTTTTGAGGGTCCAAACGGCCTTTTCTGGGGCTGAGACATACCGCACATGTGCTGGCGTGTGTGCGCGTATGTAAATTTTTCCCGATCGCTAGAATTAAAAGTCCTGGTAGCCTAGTTTCCCGAGGGCTTTCCAACGCCACTGAAACCGGCTCAATCGGAGCTTGTTCTCATCCGCGTTGATAGTCCATATCAATTCCCTCTCTAGAATGATTATATTCTTCTATTTTTCCACCGTCTATTCGCTAGTGTGAGACTAACACCCTATCGTAGCCACTCATTGGTGGGCAATCTATGACCTGAATACCATATGGACGTACTACCCTTTATAATATCGAGCTGTAATTACACAAAAAAGTAGTTTTTTGCAGACTTTAGAGCCTTTTTGAGGATCCAAACGGCCTTTTCTGGGGCCGAGACTTACCGCACGTGTGCTGGGGTGTGTATGCGTATGTAAAATTTACCAGATCGCTAGAATTAGAAGTCCTGGTAGCCTAGTTTCCCGAGGGCTTTCCAACACCACTGAAACCGGCTCAATCGGAGCTCGTTCTCATCCGCGTTGATAGTCCCTATCAATTCCCTCTCTAGAATGATTATATTCTTCGATTTTTCCACCGTCTATTTGCTAGTGTGAGACTGACACCCTATCGTAGCCACTCATTGGTGGGGCGTCTATGACTTGAAGACCATATGGACGTACTGCCCTTTATAATATCGAGCTGTAATTGCACAAAAAAGTAGTTTTCTCCAGACTTTAGAGCCTTTTTGAGGGTCCAAACGGCCTTTTCTGGGGCCGGGACTTACCACACCTGTGCTGGGGTGTGTGCGCACATGTAAATTTTTCCAGATCGCTAGAATTAGAAGTCCTGGTATCCTAGTTTCCCGAGGGCTTTCCACCGCCACTGAAACCGGCTCAATCGGAGCTCGTTCTCATCCGCGTTGATAGTCCCTCTCAATTCCCTCTCTAAAATGATTATATTCTTATATTTTTCCACCGTCTCTTCGCTAGTGTGAGACTAACACCCTATCGTAGCCGCTCATTGGTCGGGCGTCTATGACCTAAAGACCATATAGACGTACTGCTCGTTATAATATCGAGGTGTAATTGCATGAAAAAGTAGTTTTTTCCAGACTTTAGAGCCTTTTTGAGGGTCCAAACGGCATTTTCTGGGGCCGGGACATACCGCACGTGTGCTGGGGTGTGTGCGTGTATGTAAATTTTTCCAGATCGCTAGAATTAGAAGTCCTGGTAGCCTAGTTTCCCGAGGGCTTTCCAACGCCACTGAAACCGGCACAATCGGAGCTCGTTCTCATCATTGTTGATAGTCCCTTTCAATTCCCTCTCAAGAATGATTATATTCTTCTATTTATCCACCGTCTCCTCGCTAGTGTGAGACTAACACGCTATCGTAGCCGCTCATTGGTGGGGCGTCTACGACCTGAAGAGCATATGGACGTACTGCCCTTTATAATATTGAGCTGTAATTACACAAAAAAGTAGTTTTTTCTAGACTTTAGAGCCTTTTTGAGGGTCCAAACGGCCTTTTCTGGGGCCGAGACTTACCGCACGTGTGCTGGGGTGTGTGCGTGTATGAAATTTTTCCAGATCGCTAGAATTAGAAGTCCTGGTATCCTAGTTTCCCGAGGGCTTTCCACCGCCACTGAAACCGGCTCAATCGGAGCTCGTTCTCATCCGCGTTGATAGTCCCTATCAATTCCCTCTGTAAAATGATTATATTCTTCTATTTTTCCACCGTCTCTTCACTAGTCTAAGACCAACACCCTATCTTAGCCGCTCATTAGTGGGGCATCTATGACCTGAAGACCATATGGACGTACTGCCCTTTATAATATCGAGCTGTAACTGCATGAAAAAGTAGTTTTTTCCAGACTTAAGAGCCTTTTTAGGGTCCAAACGGCCTTTTCTGGGGCCGGGACTTACCGCACGTGTGCTGGAGTGTGTGCGCGTATGTAAATTTTTCCAGATCGCTAGAATTAGAACTCCTGGTAGCCTATTTTCCCGAGGGCTTTCCAACGCCACTGAAACCGGCTCAATCGGAGCTCGTTCTCATCCGCGCTGATAGTCCCTATCAATTCCCTCTCTAAAATGATTATATTCTTCTATTTTTCCACCGTCTCTTCGCTAGTGTGAGACTAGCACCCTATCGTAGCCGCTCATTGGTCGGGCGTCTATGACTTGAAGACCATATGGACGTACTGCCCGTTATAATATCGAGCTGTAATTGCATGAAAAAGTAGTTTTTTCCAGACTTTAGAGCCTTTTTGAGGGTCCAAACGGCCTTTTCTGGGGCCGGGACTTACCGCACGTGTGCTGGGGTGTGTGCGTGTATGTAAATTTTTCCAGATCGCTAGAATTAGAAGTCCTGGTAGCCTATTTTCCCGAGGGCTTTCCAACGCCACTGAAACCGGCTCAATCGGAGCTCGTTCTCATCCCCGTTGATAGTCCCTATCAATTCCCTCTCTAGAATGATTAGATTCTTCTATTTTGCCACTGTCTCTTCGCTAGTGTGAGACTAACACCCTATCGTAGCCGTTCATTGGTGGGGCATCTACGACCTGAAGACCATATGGACGTACTGCCCTTTATAATATCGAGCTGTAATTGCATGCAAAAGTAGTTTTTTCCAGACTTTAGAGCCTTTTTGAGGGTCCAAACGGCCTTTTCTGGGCCGAGACATACCGCACGTGTGCTGGGGTGTGTGCGCGTATGTAAACTTTTCCAGATCGCTAGAATTAGAAGTCCTGGTAGCCTAGTTTCCGGAGGGCTTTCCAACGCCACTGAAACTGGCTCAATCGGAGCTCGTTCTCATCCACGTTGATAGTCCCTATCAGTTCCCTCTCTAGAATGATTATATTCTTCTATTTTTCCACCGTCTCTTCGCTAGTGTGAAACTTACACCCTATCGTACCCGCTCATTGGTGGGGCGTCTATGACCTGAAGACCATATGGACGTACTGCCCTTTATAATATTGAGCTTTAATTACACAAAAAAGTAGTTTTTTCTAGACTTTAGAGCCTTTTTGAGGGTCCAAACGGCCTTTTCTGGGGCCGAGACTTACCGCACGTGTGCTGGGGTGTGTGCATGTATGAAATTTTTCCAGATTGCTAGAATTAGAAGTCCTGGTAGCCTAGTTTCCCGAGGGCTTTCCACCGCTACTGAAACCTAATCAATCAGAGCTCGTTCTCATCCGCGTTGATAGTCCCTATCAATTACCTCTCTAAAATGATTATATTGTTCTATTTTTCCACCGTCTCTTCGCTATTGTGAGACTAACACCGTATCTTAGCCGCTCATTGGTGGGGCGTCTATGCCTGAAGACCATATGGACGTACTGCCCGTTATAATATCGAGCTGTAATTGCATGAAAAAGTAGTTTTTTCCAGACTTTAGAGCCTTTTTCATGGTCCAAACGGCCTTTTCTGGGGCCGGGACTTACCGCACGTATGCTGGGGTGTGTGCGCGTACGTAAATTTTTCCAGATCGCTAGAATTAGAAGTCCTGGTAGCCTAGTTTCCCGAGGGCTTTCCAACGCCACTGAAACCAGCTCAATCGGAGCTCGTTCTCATCCGCGTTGATAGTCCCTATCAATTCCCTCTCTAGAATGATTATATTCTTCTATTTTTCCACCGTCTATTTGCTAGTGTGAGACTGACACCCTATTGTAGCCACTCATTGGTGGGTCGTCAATGACTTGAAGACCATATGGACGTACTGCCCTTTATAATATCGAGCTGTAATTGCACAAAAAAGTAGTTTTCTCCAGACTTTAGAGCCTTTTTGAGGGTCCAAACGGCCTTTTCTGGGGCCGGGACTTACCGCACCTGTGCTGGAGTGTGTGCGCATATGTAAATTTTTCCAGATTGCTAGAATTAGAAGTCCTGGTATCCTAGTTTCCCGAGGGCTTTCCACCGCCACTGAAACCGGCTCAATCGGAGCTCGTTCTCATCCGCGTTGATAGTCCCTATCAATTCCCTCTCTAAAATGATTATATTCTTCTATTTTTCCACCGTCTCCTGACTAGTCTGAGACTAACACCCTATCATAGCCACTCATTAGTGGGGCGTCTATGACCTGAAGACCATATGGACGTACTGCCCTTTATAATATCGAGCTGTAATTGCATGAAAAATTAGTTTTTTCCAGACTTTAGAGCCTTTTTGAGGGTCCAAACGGCCTTTTCTGGGGCCGGGACTTACCGCACTTGTGCTGGGGTGCGTGCGCATATGTAAATTTTTCCAGATCGCTAGAATTAGATGTCCTGGTAGCCTAGTTTCCGGAGGGCTTTCCAACGCCACTGAAACCGGCTAAATCGGAGCTCGTTCTCATCAACGTTGATAGTCCCTATCAGTTCCCTCTCTAGAATGATTATATTCTTCTATTTTTCCACCGTATCTTCGCTAGTGTGAGACTAGCACCCTACCATACCCGCTCATTGGTGGGGCGTGTATGACCTCAAGACCATATAGACGTACTGCCCTTTATAATATCGAGTTGTAATTACACAAAAAAGTAGTTTTTTCCATACTTTAGAGCTTTTTTGAGGGTCCAAACGGCCTTTTCTGGGGCCGAGACTTACCGCACGTGTGCTGGGGTGTGTGCATGTATGAAATTTTTCCAGATTGCTAGAATTCGAAGTCCTGGTAGCCTAGTTTCCCGAGGGCTTTCCACCGCTACTGAAACCTAATCAATCAGAGCTCGTTCTCATCCGCGTTGATAGTCCCTATCAATTCCCTCTCTAAAATGATTATATTGTTCTATTTTTCCACCGTCTCTTCGCTATTGTGAGACTAACACCGTATCTTAGCCGCTCATTGGTGGGGCGTCTATGCCTGAAGACCATATGGACGTACTGCCCGTTATAATATCGAGCTGTAATTGCATGAAAAAGTAGTTTTTTCCAGACTTTAGAGCCTTTTTCATGGTCCAAACGGCCTTTTCTGGGGCCGGGACTTACCGCACGTATGCTGGGGTGTGTGCGCGTACGTAAATTTTTCCAGATCGCTAGAATTAGAAGTCCTGGTAGCCTAGTTTCCCGAGGGCTTTCCAACGCCACTGAAACCAGCTCAATCGGAGCTCGTTCTCATCCGCGTTGATAGTCCCTATCAATTCCCTCTCTAGAATGATTATATTCTTCTATTTTTCCACCGTCTATTTGCTAGTGTGAGACTGACACCCTATTGTAGCCACTCATTGGTGGGTCGTCAATGACTTGAAGACCATATGGACGTACTGCCCTTTATAATATCGAGCTGTAATTGCACAAAAAAGTAGTTTTCTCCAGACTTTAGAGCCTTTTTGAGGGTCCAAACGGCCTTTTCTGGGGCCGGGACTTACCGCACCTGTGCTGGAGTGTGTGCGCATATGTAAATTTTTCCAGATTGCTAGAATTAGAAGTCCTGGTATCCTAGTTTCCCGAGGGCTTTCCACCGCCACTGAAACCGGCTCAATCGGAGCTCGTTCTCATCCGCGTTGATAGTCCCTATCAATTCCCTCTCTAAAATGATTATATTCTTCTATTTTTCCACCGTCTCCTGACTAGTCTGAGACTAACACCCTATCATAGCCACTCATTAGTGGGGCGTCTATGACCTGAAGACCATATGGACGTACTGCCCTTTATAATATCGAGCTGTAATTGCATGAAAAATTAGTTTTTTCCAGACTTTAGAGCCTTTTTGAGGGTCCAAACGGCCTTTTCTGGGGCCGGGACTTACCGCACTTGTGCTGGGGTGCGTGCGCATATGTAAATTTTTCCAGATCGCTAGAATTAGATGTCCTGGTAGCCTAGTTTCCGGAGGGCTTTCCAACGCCACTGAAACCGGCTAAATCGGAGCTCGTTCTCATCAACGTTGATAGTCCCTATCAGTTCCCTCTCTAGAATGATTATATTCTTCTATTTTTCCACCGTATCTTCGCTAGTGTGAGACTAGCACCCTACCATACCCGCTCATTGGTGGGGCGTGTATGACCTCAAGACCATATAGACGTACTGCCCTTTATAATATCGAGTTGTAATTACACAAAAAAGTAGTTTTTTCCATACTTTAGAGCTTTTTTGAGGGTCCAAACGGCCTTTTCTGGGGCCGAGACTTACCGCACGTGTGCTGGGGTGTGTACGCGTATGTAAATTTTTGCAGATCGCTAGAATTAGAAGTCCTGGTAGCCTAGTTTCCCGAGGGCTTTCCACCGCCACTGAAACCGGCTCAATCAGAGCTCGTTCTCATCCGCGTTGATAGTCCCTATCAATTCCCTCTCTAAAATGATTATATTCTTCTATTTTTCCACCATCTCTTCGCTATTGTGAGACTAACACCCTATCTTAGCCGCTCATTGGTGGGGCGTCTATGACCTGAAGACCATATGGACGTACTGCCCGTTATAATATCGAGCTGTAATTGCATGAAAAAGTAGTTTTTTCCATACTTTAGAGCCTTTTTCAGAGTCCAAACGGCCTTTTCTGGGGCCGGGACTTACCGCACGTGTGTTGGGGTGTGTGCGCGTACGTAAATTTTTCCAGATCGCTAGAATTAGAAGTCCTGGTAGCCTAGTTTCCCGAGGGCTTTCCAACGCCACTGAAACCAGCTCAATCGGAGCTCGTTCTCATCCGCGTTGATAGTCCCTATCAATTCCCTCTCTAGAATGATTATATTATACTATTTTTCCACTGTCTATTCGCTAGTGTGAGACTGACACCCTATCGTAGCCGCTCATTGGTGGGGCGTCAATGACGTGAAGACCATATGGACGTACTGCCCTTTATAATATCGAGCTGTAATTGCACAAAAAAGTAGTTTTCTCCAGACTTTAGAGCCTTTCTGAGGGTCCAAACGGCCTTTTCTGGGGCCGGGACTTACCGCACCTGTGCTGGAGTGTGTGCGCATATGTAAATTTTTCCAGATCGCTAGAATTAGAAGTCCTGGTATCCTAGTTTCCCGAGGGCTTTCCACCGCCACTGAAACCGGCTCAATCGGAGCTCGTTCTCATCCGCGTTGATAGTCCCTATCAATTCCCTCTCTAAAATGATTATATTCTTCTATTTTTCCACCGTCTCCTGACTAGTCTGAGACTAACACCCTATCATAGCCGCTCATTAGTGGGGCGTCTATGACCTGAAGACCATATGGACGTACTGCCCTTTATAATATCGAGCTGTAATTGCATGAAAAATTAGTTTTTTCCAGACTTTAGAGCCTTTTTGAGGGTCCAAACGGCCTTTTCTTGGGCCGGGACTTACCGCACTTGTGCTGGGGTGTGTGCGCATATGTAAATTCTTCCAGATTGCTAGAATTAGAAGTCCTGGTAGCCTAGTTTCCGGAGGGCTTTCCAACGCCACTGAAACCGGCTCAATCGGAGCTCGTTCTCATCAACGTTGATAGTCCCTATCAGTTCCCTCTCTAGAATGATTATATTCTTCTATTTTTCCACCGTATCTTTGCTAGTGTGAGACTAACACCCTATCGTACCCGCTCATTGGTGGGGCGTGTATGACCTCAAGACCATATGGACGTACTGCCCTTTATAATATCGAGTTGTAATTGCACAAAAAAGTAGTTTTTTCCAGACTTTAGAGCTTTTTTTAGGGTCCAAACGGCCTTTTCTGGGGCCGGGACTTACCGCACGTGTGCTGGGGTGTGTACGCGTATGTAAATTTTTGCAGATCGCTAGAATTAGAAGTCCTGGTAGCCTAGTTTCCCGAGGGCTTTCCACCGCCACTGAAACCGGCTCAATCAGAGCTCGTTCTCATCCGCGTCGATAGTCCCTATCAATTCCCTCTCTAAAATGATTATATTCTTCTATTTTTCCACCGTCTCTTCGCTATTGTGAGACTAACACCCTATCTTAGCCGCTCATTGGTGGGGCGTCTATGACCTGAAGACCATATGGACGTACTGCCCGTTATAATATCGAGCTGTAATTGCATGAAAAAGTAGTTTTTTCCAGACTTTAGAGCCTTTTTAAGGGTCCAAACGGCCTTTTCTGGGGCCGGGACTTACCGCACGTGTGCTGGGGTGTGTGCGCGTACGTAAATTTTTCCAGATCGCTAGAATTAGAAATCCTGGTAGCCTAGTTTCCCAAGGGCATTCCAACGCCACTGAAACCAGCTCAATCGGAGCTCGTTCTCATCCGCGTTGATAGTCCCTATCAATTCCCTCTCTAGAATGAATATATTCTACTATTTTTCCACCGTCTATTCGCTAGTGTGAGACTGACACCCTATCGTAGCCGCTCATTGGTGGGGCGTCAATGACTTGAAGACCATATGGACGTACTGCCCTTTATAATATCGAGCTGTAATTGCACAAAAAAGTAGTTTTCTTCAGACTTTAGAGCCTTTTTGAGGGTCCAAACGGCCTTTTCTGGGGCCGGGACTTACCGCACCTGTGCTGGAGTGTGTGCGCATATGTAAATTCTCCAGATCGCTAGAATTAGAAGTCCTGGTATCCTAGTTTCCCGAGGGCTTTCCACCGCCACTGAAACCGGCTCAATCGGAGCTCGTTCTCATCCGCGTTGATAGTCCCTATCAATTCCCTCTCTAAAATGATTATATTCTTCTATTTTTCCACCGTCTCCTGACTAGTCTGAGACTAACACCCTATCATAGCCGCTCATTAGTGGGGCGTCTATGACCTGAAGACCATATGGACGTACTGCCCTTTATAATATCGAGCTGTAATTGCATGAAAAATTAGTTTTTTCTAGACTTTAGAGCCTTTTTGAGGGTCCAAACAGCCTTTTCTGGGGCCGGGACTTACCGCACGTGTGCTGGGGTGTGTGCGCGTATGTAAATTTTTCTAGATCGCTAGAATTAGAACTCCTGGTAGCCTAGTTTCCCGAGGGCTTTCCAACGCCACTGAAACCGGCTCAATCGGAGCTCGTTCTCATCCGCGTTGATAGTCCCTATCAATTCCCTCTCTAAAATGATTATATTGTTCTATTTTTCCACCGTCTCTTCGCTATTGTGAGACTAACACCGTATCTTAGCCGCTCATTGGTGGGGCGTCTATGCCTGAAGACCATATGGACGTACTGCCCGTTATAATATCGAGCTGTAATTGCATGAAAAAGTAGTTTTTTCCAGACTTTAGAGCCTTTTTCATGGTCCAAACGGCCTTTTCTGGGGCCGGGACTTACCGCACGTATGCTGGGGTGTGTGCGCGTACGTAAATTTTTCCAGATCGCTAGAATTAGAAGTCCTGGTAGCCTAGTTTCCCGAGGGCTTTCCAACGCCACTGAAACCAGCTCAATCGGAGCTCGTTCTCATCCGCGTTGATAGTCCCTATCAATTCCCTCTCTAGAATGATTATATTCTTCTATTTTTCCACCGTCTATTTGCTAGTGTGAGACTGACACCCTATTGTAGCCACTCATTGGTGGGTCGTCAATGACTTGAAGACCATATGGACGTACTGCCCTTTATAATATCGAGCTGTAATTGCACAAAAAAGTAGTTTTCTCCAGACTTTAGAGCCTTTTTGAGGGTCCAAACGGCCTTTTCTGGGGCCGGGACTTACCGCACCTGTGCTGGAGTGTGTGCGCATATGTAAATTTTTCCAGATTGCTAGAATTAGAAGTCCTGGTATCCTAGTTTCCCGAGGGCTTTCCACCGCCACTGAAACCGGCTCAATCGGAGCTCGTTCTCATCCGCGTTGATAGTCCCTATCAATTCCCTCTCTAAAATGATTATATTCTTCTATTTTTCCACCGTCTCTTGACTAGTCTGAGACTAACACCCTATCATAGCCACTCATTAGTGGGGCGTCTATGACCTGAAGACCATATGGACGTACTGCCCTTTATAATATCGAGCTGTAATTGCATGAAAAATTAGTTTTTTCCAGACTTTAGAGCCTTTTTGAGGGTCCAAACGGACTTTTCTGGGGCCGGGACTTACCGCACTTGTGCTGGGGTGCGTGCGCATATGTAAATTTTTCCAGATCGCTAGAATTAGATGTCCTGGTAGCCTAGTTTCCGGAGGGCTTTCCAACGCCACTGAAACCGGCTAAATCGGAGCTCGTTCTCATCAACGTTGATAGTCCCTATCAGTTCCCTCTCTAGAATGATTATATTCTTCTTTTTTTCCACCGTATCTTCGCTAGTGTGAGACTAGCACCCTACCATACCCGCTCATTGGTGGGGCGTGTATGACCTCAAGACCATATGGACGTACTGCCCTTTATAATATCGAGTTGTAATTACACAAAAAAGTAGTTTTTTCCATACTTTAGAGCTTTTTTGAGGGTCCAAACGGCCTTTTCTGGGGCCGAGACGTACCGCACGTGTGCTGGGGTGTGTACGCGTATGTAAATTTTTGCAGATCGCTAGAATTAGAAGTCCTGGTAGCCTAGTTTCCCGAGGGCTTTCCACCGCCACTGAAACCGGCTCAATCAGAGCTCGTTCTCATCCGCGTTGATAGTCCCTATCAATTCCCTCTCTAAAATGATTATATTCTTCTATTTTTCCACCATCTCTTCGCTATTGTGAGACTAACACCCTATCTTAGCCGCTCATTGGTGGGGCGTCTATGACCTGAAGACCATATGGACGTACTGCCCGTTATAATATCGAGCTGTAATTGCATGAAAAAGTAGTTTTTTCCATACTTTAGAGCCTTTTTCAGAGTCCAAACGGCCTTTTCTGGGGCCGGGACTTACCGCACGTGTGTTGGGGTGTGTGCGCGTACGTAAATTTTTCCAGATCGCTAGAATTAGAAGTCCTGGTAGCCTAGTTTCCCGAGGGCTTTCCAACGCCACTGAAACCAGCTCAATCGGAGCTCGTTCTCATCCGCGTTGATAGTCCCTATCAATTCCCTCTCTAGAATGATTATATTCTACTATTTTTCCACCGTCTATTCGCTAGTGTGAGACTGACACCCTATCGTAGCCGCTCATTGGTGGGGCGTCAATGACTTGAAGACCATATGGACGTACTGCCCTTTATAATATCGAGCTGTAATTGCACAAAAAAGTAGTTTTCTTCAGACTTTAGAGCCTTTTTGAGGGTCCAAACGGCCTTTTCTGGGGCCGGGACTTACCGCACCTGTGCTGGAGTGTGTGCGCATATGTAAATTCTCCAGATCGCTAGAATTAGAAGTCCTGGTATCCTAGTTTCCCGAGGGCTTTCCACCGCCACTGAAACCGGCTCAATCGGACCTCGTTCTCATCCGCGTTGATAGTCCCTATCAATTCCCTCTCTAAAATGATTATATTCTTCTATTTTTCCACCGTCTCCTGACTAGTCTGAGACTAACACCCTATCATAGCCGCTCATTAGTGGGGCGTCTATGACCTGAAGACCATATGGACGTACTGCCCTTTATAATATCGAGCTGTAATTGCATGAAAAATTAGTTTTTTCTAGACTTTAGAGCCTTTTTGAGGGTCCAAACAGCCTTTTCTGGGGCCGGGACTTACCGCACGTGTGCTGGGGTGTGTGCGCGTATGTAAATTTTTCTAGATCGCTAGAATTAGAACTCCTGGTAGCCTAGTTTCCCGAGGGCTTTCCAACGCCACTGAAACCGGCTCAATCGGAGCTCGTTCTCATCCGCGTTGATAGTCCCTATCAATTCCCTCTCTAAAATGATTATATTGTTCTATTTTTCCACCGTCTCTTCGCTATTGTGAGACTAACACCGTATCTTAGCCGCTCATTGGTGGGGCGTCTATGCCTGAAGACCATATGGACGTACTGCCCGTTATAATATCGAGCTGTAATTGCATGAAAAAGTAGTTTTTTCCAGACTTTAGAGCCTTTTTCCAAACGGCCTTTTCTGGGGCCGGGACTTACCGCACGTATGCTGGGGTGTGTGCGCGTACGTAAATTTTTCCAGATCGCTAGAATTAGAAGTCCTGGTAGCCTAGTTTCCCGAGGGCTTTCCAACGCCACTGAAACCAGCTCAATCGGAGCTCGTTCTCATCCGCGTTGATAGTCCCTATCAATTCCCTCTCTAGAATGATTATATTCTTCTATTTTTCCACCGTCTATTTGCTAGTGTGAGACTGACACCCTATTGTAGCCACTCATTGGTGGGTCGTCAATGACTTGAAGACCATATGGACGTACTGCCCTTTATAATATCGAGCTGTAATTGCACAAAAAAGTAGTTTTCTCCAGACTTTAGAGCCTTTTTGAGGGTCCAAACGGCCTTTTCTGGGGCCGGGACTTACCGCACCTGTGCTGGAGTGTGTGCGCATATGTAAATTTTTCCAGATTGCTAGAATTAGAAGTCCTGGTATCCTAGTTTCCCGAGGGCTTTCCACCGCCACTGAAACCGGCTCAATCGGAGCTCATTCTCATCCGCGTTGATAGTCCCTATCAATTCCCTCTCTAAAATGATTATATTCTTCTATTTTTCCACCTTCTCCTGACTAGTCTGAGACTAACACCCTATCATAGCCACTCATTAGTGGGGCGTCTATGACCTGAAGACCATATGGACGTACTGCCCTTTATAATATCGAGCTGTAATTGCATGAAAAATTAGTTTTTTCCAGACTTTAGAGCCTTTTTGAGGGTCCAAACGGCCTTTTCTGGGGCCGGGACTTACCGCACTTGTGCTGGGGTGCGTGCGCATATGTAAATTTTTCCAGATCGCTAGAATTAGATGTCCTGGTAGCCTAGTTTCCGGAGGGCTTTCCAACGCCACTGAAACCGGCTAAATCGGAGCTCGTTCTCATCAACGTTGATAGTCCCTATCAGTTCCCTCTCTAGAATGATTATATTCTTCTTTTTTTCCACCGTATCTTCGCTAGTGTGAGACTAGCACCCTACCATACCCGCTCATTGGTGGGGCGTGTATGACCTCAAGACCATATGGACGTACTGCCCTTTATAATATCGAGTTGTAATTACACAAAAAAGTAGTTTTTTCCATACTTTAGAGCTTTTTTGAGGGTCCAAACGGCCTTTTCTGGGGCCGAGACTTACCGCACGTGTGCTGGGGTGTGTACGCGTATGTAAATTTTTGCAGATCGCTAGAATTAGAAGTCCTGGTAGCCTAGTTTCCCGAGGGCTTTCCACCGCCACTGAAACCGGCTCAATCAGAGCTCGTTCTCATCCGCGTTGATAGTCCCTATCAATTCCCTCTCTAAAATGATTATATTCTTCTATTTTTCCACCATCTCTTCGCTATTGTGAGACTAACACCCTATCTTAGCCGCTCATTGGGGGGGCGTCTATGACCTGAAGACCATATGGACGTACTGCCCGTTATAATATCGAGCTGTAATTGCATGAAAAAGTAGTTTTTTCCATACTTTAGAGCCTTTTTCAGAGTCCAAACGGCCTTTTCTGGGGCCGGGACTTACCGCACGTGTGTTGGGGTGTGTGCGCGTACGTAAATTTTTCCAGATCGCTAGAATTAGAAGTCCTGGTAGCCTAGTTTCCCGAGGGCTTTCCAACGCCACTGAAACCAGCTCAATCGGAGCTCGTTCTCATCCGCGTTGATAGTCCCTATCAATTCCCTCTCTAGAATGATTATATTATACTATTTTTCCACTGTCTATTCGCTAGTGTGAGACTGACACCCTATCGTAGCCGCTCATTGGTGGGGCGTCAATGACGTGAAGACCATATGGACGTACTGCCCTTTATAATATCGAGCTGTAATTGCACAAAAAAGTAGTTTTCTCCAGACTTTAGAGCCTTTCTGAGGGTCCAAACGGCCTTTTCTGGGGCCGGGACTTACCGCACCTGTGCTGGAGTGTGTGCGCATATGTAAATTTTTCCAGATCGCTAGAATTAGAAGTCCTGGTATCCTAGTTTCCCGAGGGCTTTCCACCGCCACTGAAACCGGCTCAATCGGAGCTCGTTCTCATCCGCGTTGATAGTCCCTATCAATTCCCTCTCTAAAATGATTATATTCTTCTATTTTTCCACCGTCTCCTGACTAGTCTGAGACTAACACCCTATCATAGCCGCTCATTAGTGGGGCGTCTATGACCTGAAGACCATATGGACGTACTGCCCTTTATAATATCGAGCTGTAATTGCATGAAAAATTAGTTTTTTCCAGACTTTAGAGCCTTTTTGAGGGTCCAAACGGCCTTTTCTTGGGCCGGGACTTACCGCACTTGTGCTGGGGTGTGTACGCATATGTAAATTCTTCCAGATTGCTAGAATTAGAAGTCCTGGTAGCCTAGTTTCCGGAGGGCTTTCCAACGCCACTGAAACCGGCTCAATCGGAGCTCGTTCTCATCAACGTTGATAGTCCCTATCAGTTCCCTCTCTAGAATGATTATATTCTTCTATTTTTCCACCGTATCTTTGCTAGTGTGAGACTAACACCCTATCGTACCCGCTCATTGGTGGGGCGTGTATGACCTCAAGACCATATGGACGTACTGCCCTTTACAATATCGAGTTGTAATTGCACAAAAAAGTAGTTTTTTCCAGACTTTAGAGCTTTTTTTAGGGTCCAAACGGCCTTTTCTGGGGCCGGGACTTACCGCACGTGTGCTGGGGTGTGTACGCGTATGTAAATTTTTGCAGATCGCTAGAATTAGAAGTCCTGGTAGCCTAGTTTCCCGAGGGCTTTCCACCGCCACTGAAACCGGCTCAATCAGAGCTCGTTCTCATCCGCGTTGATAGTCCCTATCAATTCCCTCTCTAAAATGATTATATTCTTCTATTTTTCCACCGTCTCTTCGCTATTGTGAGACTAACACCCTATCTTTGCCGCTCATTGGTGGGGCGTCTATGACCTGAAGACCATATGGACGTACTGCCCGTTATAATATCGAGCTGTAATTGCATGAAAAAGTAGTTTTTTCCAGACTTTAGAGCCTTTTTAAGGGTCCAAACGGCCTTTTCTGGGGCCGGGACTTACCGCACGTGTGCTGGGGTGTGTGCGCGTACGTAAATTTTTCCAGATCGCTAGAATTAGAAATCCTGGTAGCCTAGTTTCCCAAGGGCATTCCAACGCCACTGAAACCAGCTCAATCGGAGCTCGTTCTCATCCGCGTTGATAGTCCCTATCAATTCCCTCTCTAGAATGATTATATTCTACTATTTTTCCACCGTCTATTCGCTAGTGTGAGACTGACACCCTATCGTAGCCGCTCATTGGTGGGGCGTCAATGACTTGAAGACCATATGGACGTACTGCCCTTTATAATATCGAGCTGTAATTGCACAAAAAAGTAGTTTTCTTCAGACTTTAGAGCCTTTTTGAGGGTCCAAACGGCCTTTTCTGGGGCCGGGACTTACCGCACCTGTGCTGGAGTGTGTGCGCATATGTAAATTCTCCAGATCGCTAGAATTAGAAGTCCTGGTATCCTAGTTTCCCGAGGGCTTTCCACCGCCACTGAAACCGGCTCAATCGGAGCTCGTTCTCATCCGCGTTGATAGTCCCTATCAATTCCCTCTCTAAAATGATTATATTCTTCTATTTTTCCACCGTCTCCTGACTAGTCTGAGACTAACACCCTATCATAGCCGCTCATTAGTGGGGCGTCTATGACCTGAAGACCATATGGACGTACTGCCCTTTATAATATCGAGCTGTAATTGCATGAAAAATTAGTTTTTTCTAGACTTTAGAGCCTTTTTGAGGGTCCAAACAGCCTTTTCTGGGGCCGGGACTTACCGCACGTGTGCTGGGGTGTGTGCGCGTACGTAAATTTTTCTAGATCGCTAGAATTAGAACTCCTGGTAGCCTAGTTTCCCGAGGGCTTTCCAACGCCACTGAAACCGGCTCAATCGGAGCTCGTTCTCATCCGCGTTGATAGTCCCTATCAATTCCCTCTCTAAAATGATTATATTCTTCTATTTTTCCACCGTCTCTGCGCTAGTGCGAGACTAACACCCTATCGTAGCCGCTCATTGGTCGGGCGTCTATGACCGGAAGACCATATGGACGTACTGCCCGTTATAATATCGAGCTGTAATTGCATGAAAAAGTAGTTTTTTCCAGACTTTAGAGCCTTTTTGAGGGTCCAAACCGCCTTTTCTGGGGCCGGGACTTACTGCACGTGTGCTGGGGTGTGTGCGTTTATGTAAATTTTTCCAGATTGCTAGAATTAGAAGTCCTGGTAGCCTAGTTTCCGGAGGGCTTTCCAACGCCACTAAAACCGGCTCAATCGGAGCTCGTTCTCATCAACGTTGATAGTTCCTATCTGTTCCCTCTCTAGAATGATTATATTCTTCTATTTTTCCACTGTATCTTCGCTAGTGTGAGACTAACACCCTATCGTACCCGCTCATTGGTGGGGCGTGTATGACCTCAAGACCATATGGACGTACTGCCCTTTATAATATCGAGTTGTAATTACACAAAAAAGTAGTTTTTTCCAGACTTTAGAGCTTTTTTGAGGGTCCAAACGGCCTTTTCTGGGGCCGGGACTTACCGCACGTGAGCTGGGTGTGTACGCGTATGTAAATTTTTGCAGATCGCTAGAATTAGAAGTCCTGGTAGCCTAGTTTCCCGAGGGCTTTCCACCGCCACTGAAACCGGCTCAATCAGAGCTCGTTCTCATCCGCGTTGATAGTCCCTATCAAATCCCTCTCTAAAATGATTATATTCTTCTATTTTTCCACCGTCTCTTCGCTATTGTGAGACTAACACCCTATCGTAGCCGCTCATTGGTGGGGCGTCTATGACCTGAAGACCATATAGACGTACTGCCCTTTATAATATCGAGTTGTAATTGCATGAAAAAGTAGTTTTTTCCAGAGTTTAGAGCCTTTTTGAGGGTCCAAACGGCCTTTTCTTTGGCCGGGACTTACCGCACGTGTGCTGGGCTGTGTGCGCGTATGTAAATTTTTCCAGATCGCTAGAAATAGAAGTCCTGGTATCCTAATTTCCTGAGGGCTTTCCACCGCCACTGAAACCAGCACAATCGGAGCTCGTTCTCATCCGCGTTGATAGTCCCTATCAATTCCCTCTCTAAAAGGATTATATTCTCCTATTTTTCCCCCGTCTCTTCACTAGTCTGAGAGTAACACCCTATCGTAGCCGCTCATTAGTGGGGCGTCTATGACCTGAAGAACATATGGACGTACTGCCCTTTATAATATCGAGCTGTAATTGCATGAAAAAGTAGTTTTTTCCAGACTTTAGAGCCTTTTTGAGGGTCCAAACGGCCTTTTCTGGGGCCGGGACTTACCACATGTGTGCTGGGGTGTGTGCGCGTTTGTAAATTTTTCCAGATCGCTAGAATTAGAAGTCCTAGTAGCCTAGTTTCCCGAGGGCCTTCCAACGCCACTGAAACCGGCTCAATCGGAGCTCGTTCTCAACCGCGTTGATAGTCCCTATCAATTCCCTCTCTAAAATGATTATATTCTTCTATTTTTCCACCGTCTCTGCGCTAGTGTGAGACTAACACCCTATCGTAGCCACTCATTGGTGGGGCGTCTATGACCTGAAGACCATATGGACGTACTGCCCGTTATAATATCGAGCTGTAATTGCATTAAAAAGTAGTTTTTTCCAGACTTTAGAGCCTTTTTGAGGGTCCAAACAGCCTTTTCTGGGGCCGGGACATACCGCACGTGCGCTGGGGTGTGTCCGTGTATGTAAATTTTTCTAGATCGCTAGAATTAGAAGTCCTGGCAGCCTAGTTTCCCCAGGGCTTTCCAACGCCACTGAAACCGGCTCCATCGGAGCTCGTTCTCATCCGCGTTGATAGTCACTATCAATTCCCTCTCTAGAATGATTATATTCTTCTATTTTTCCACCGTCTCTTCGCTAGTGTGAGACTAACACCCTATCGTAGCCGCTCATTGGTGGGGCGTCTACGACCTGAAGAGCATATGGACGTACTGCCCTTTATAATATCGAGCTGTAATTGCACAAAAAAGTAGTTTTTTCCAAACTTTAGAGCCTTTTTGAGGGTCCAAACGGCCTTTTCTGGGGCCGAGACATACCGCATGTGTGCTGGGGTGTGTGCGCGTATGTAAATTTTTCCAGATCGCTAGAATTAGAAGCCCTGGTAGCCTAGTTTCCCGAGGGCTTTCCAACGCCACTGAAACCGGCTCAATCGGAGCTCGTTCTCATCCGCGTTGATAGTCCCTATCAATTCCCTCTCTAGAATGATTATATTCTTCTATTTTTCCACCGTCTCTTCGCTAGTGTGAGACTAACACCCTATCGTAGCCGCTCATTTGTGGGGCGTCTACGACCTGAAGACCATATGGGCGTACTGCCCTTTATAATATCGAGCTGTAATTGCATGCAAATGTAGTTTTTTCCAGATTTTAGAGCCTTTTTGAGGGTCCAAACGGCCTTTTCTGGGCCGAGACATACCGCACGTGTGCTGGGGTGTGTGCGCGTATGTAAATTTTTCCAGATCGCTAGAATTAGAAGTCCTGGTAGCCTAGTTTTCGGAGGGCTTTCCAACGACACTGAAACCGGTCAATCAGAGCTCGTTCTCATCCGCGTTGATAGTCCCTATCAGTTCCCTCTCTAGAATGATTATATTCTTCTATTTTTCCACCGTCTCTTCGCTAGTGTGAGACTAACACTCTATCGTACCCACTCATTGGTGGGGCGTCTATGACCTGAAGACCATATGGACGTACTGCCCTTTATAATATCGAGCTGTAATTACACAAAAAAGTAGTTTTTTCCAGACTTTAGAGCATTTTTGAGGGTCCAAACGGCCTTTTCTGGGGCCGGGACTACCGCATGTGTGCTGGGGTGTGTACGCATATGTAAATTTTTCCAGATCGCTAGAATTAGAACTCCTGGTAGCCTAGTTTCCCAAGGGCTTTCCACCGCCACTGAAACAGTCTCAATCAGAGCTCGTTCTCATCCGGGTTGATAGTCCCTATCAATTCCCTCTCTAAAATGGTTATATTCTTCTATTTTTCCATCGTCTCTTCGCTAGTGTGAGACTAACACCCTATCGTAGCTGCTCATTGGTGGGGCGTCTATGACCTGAAGACCATATGGACGTACTGCCTTTTATAATATCGAGATGTAATTGCATGAAAAAGTAGTTTTTTGCAGACTTTAGAGCCTTTTTGAGGGTCCAAACGGCCTTTTCTGGGGCCGGGACCGACCGCACGTGTGCTGGGGTGTGTGCGCGTATGTAAATTTTCCCAGATCGCTAGAATTAGAAGTCCTGGTAGCCTAGTTTCCCGAGGGCTTTCCAACGCCACTGAAACCGGCTCAATCAGAGCTCGTTCTCATCCGCGTTGATAGTCCCTATCAATTCCCTCTCTAGAATGATTATATTCTTCTATTTTTCCACTCTCTCTTTGCTAGTGTGAGACTAACACCCTATCGTAGCCGCTCATTGGTGGGGCATCTACGACCTGAAGAGCATATGGACGTTCTGCCCTTTATAATATCGAGCTGTAATTGCACAAAAAAGTAGTTTTTTTCCAGACTTTAGATCCTTTTTGAGGGTCCAAACGGCCTTTTCTGGGGCCGAGACATACCGCACGTGTGCTGGGGTGTGTGCGCGTATGTAAATTTTTCCATATTGCTAGAATTAGAAGTCCTTGTAGCCTAGTTTCCTGAGGGCTTTCCAACGCCACTGAAACCGGCTCAATCGGAGCTCGTTCTCATTCGCGTTGATAGTCCCAATCAATTCCCTCTCTAGAATAATTATATTCTTCTATTTTTCCACCCTCTCTTCGCTAGTGTGAGACTAACACCCTATCGTAGCCACTCATTGGTGGGGCATTTACGACCTAAAGACCATATGGACGTACTGCCCTTTATAATATCTAGCTGTAATTGCATGAAAAAGTAGTTTTTTCCAGACTTTAGAGCCTTTTTGAGGGTCCAAACGGCCTTTTCTGGGCCGAGACATACCGCACGTGTGCTGGGGTGTGTGCGCGTTTGTAAATTTTTCTAGATCGCTAGAATTAGAAGTCCTGGTAGCCTAGTTTCCCGAGGGCTTTCCAACGCCACTGAAACCGGCTCAATCGGAGCTCGTTCTCATCCGCGTTGATAGTCCCTATCAATTCCCTCTCTAGAATGATTATATTCTTCTATTTTTCCACCGTCTCTTCGCTAGTGTGAGACTAACACCCTATCGTAGCCGCTCATTGGTGGGGCGTCTACGACCTGAAGACCATATGGACGTACTGCCCTTTATAATATCGAGCTGTAATTGCATGCAAATGTAGTTTTTTCCAGATTTTAGAGCCTTTTTGAGGGTCCAAACGGCCTTTTCTGGGCCGAGACATACCGCACGTGTGCTGGGGTGTGTGCGCGTATGTAAATTTTTCCAGATCGCTAGAATTAGAAGTCCTGGTAGCCTAGTTTTCGGAGGGCTTTCCAACGACACTGAAACCGGTCAATCAGAGCTCGTTCTCATCCGCGTTGATAGTCCCTATCAGTTCCCTCTCTAGAATGATTATATTCTTCTGTTTTTCCACCGTCTCTTCGCTATTGTGAGACTAACACTCTATCGTACCCACTCATTGGTGGGGCGTCTATGACCTGAAGACCATATGGACGTACTGCCCTTTATAATATCGAGCTGTAATTACACAAAAAAGTAGTTTTTTCCAGACTTTAGAGCATTTTTGAGGGTCCAAACGGCCTTTTCTGGGGCCGGGACTACCGCATGTGTGCTGGGGTGTGTACGCATATGTAAATTTTTCCAGATCGCTAGAATTAGAAGTCCTGGTAGCCTAGTTTCCCAAGGGCTTTCCACCGCCACTGAAACAGTCTCAATCAGAGCTCGTTCTCATCCGGGTTGATAGTCCCTATCAATTCCCTCTCTAAAATGGTTATATTCTTCTATTTTTCCACCGTCTCTTCGCTAGTGTGAGACTAACACCCTATCGTAGCTGCTCATTGGTGGGGCGTCTATGACCTGAAGACCATATGGACGTACTGCCTTTTATAATATCGAGATGTAATTGCATGAAAAAGTAGTTTTTTGCAGACTTTAGAGCCTTTTTGAGGGTCCAAACGGCCTTTTCTGGGGCCGGGACCGACCGCACGTGTGCTGGGGTGTGTGCGCGTATGTAAATTTTCCCAGATCGCTAGAATTAGAAGTCCTGGTAGCCTAGTTTCCCGAGGGCTTTCCAACGCCACTGAAACCGGCTCAATCAGAGCTCGTTCTCATCCGCGTTGATAGTCCCTATCAATTCCCTCTCTAGAATGATTATATTCTTCTATTTTTCCACTCTCTCTTTGCTAGTGTGAGACTAACACCCTATCGTAGCCGCTCATTGGTGGGGCATCTACGACCTGAAGAGCATATGGACGTTCTGCCCTTTATAATATCGAGCTGTAATTGCACAAAAAAGTAGTTTTTTTCCAGACTTTAGATCCTTTTTGAGGGTCCAAACGGCCTTTTCTGGGGCCGAGACATACCGCACGTGTGCTGGGGTGTGTGCGCGTATGTAAATTTTTCCATATTGCTAGAATTAGAAGTCCTTGTAGCCTAGTTTCCTGAGGGCTTTCCAACGCCACTGAAACCGGCTCAATCGGAGCTCATTCTCATTCGCGTTGATAGTCCCAATCAATTCCCTCTCTAGAATAATTATATTCTTCTATTTTTCCACCCTCTCTTCGCTAGTGTGAGACTAACACCCTATCGTAGCCACTCATTGGTGGGGCATTTACGACCTAAAGACCATATGGACGTACTGCCCTTTATAATATCTAGCTGTAATTGCATGAAAAAGTAGTTTTTTCCAGACTTTAGAGCCTTTTTGAGGGTCCAAACGGCCTTTTCTGGGCCGAGACATACCGCACGTGTGCTGGGGTGTGTGCGCGTTTGTAAATTTTTCTAGATCGCTAGAATTAGAAGTCCTGGTAGCCTAGTTTCCCGAGGGCTTTCCAACGCCACTGAAACCGGCTCAATCGGAGCTCGTTCTCGTCCGCGTTGATAGTCCCTATCAATTCCCTCTCTAGAATGATTATATTCTTCTATTTTTCCACCGTCTCTTCGCTAGTGTGAGACTAACACCCTATCGTAGCCACTCATTAGTGGGGCGTCTATGACCTGAAGACCATATGGATATACTGCCCTTTATAATATCGAGTTGTAATTGCTCAAAAAAGTAGTTTTTTCCAGACTTTAGAGCCTTTTTGAGGGTCCAAATGGCCTTTTCTGGGGCTGAGACTTACCGCACGTGTGCTGGGGTGTGTGCGCATATGTAAATTTTTCCAGATCGCTAGAATTAGAAGTCCTGGTAGCTTAGTTTCCCGAGGGCTTTCCACCGCCACTGAAACCGGCTCAACCGTAGCTCGTTCTCATCCGTGTTGATAGTCCCTATCAATTCCCTCTCTAAAATGATTATATTCTTCTATTTTTCCACCGTCTCTTCGCTAGTGTGAGACTAACACCCTATCGTAGCCACTCATTAGTGGGGCGTCTATGACCTGAAGACCATATGGACGTACTGCCCTTTATAATATCGAGCTGTAATTGCATGAAAATGTAGTTTTTGCCAGACTATAGAGCCTTTTTGAAGGTCCAAACGGCCTTTTCTGGGGCCGGGACTTACCACACGTGTGCTGGGGTGTGTGCGCGTATGTAAATTTTGCCAGATCGCTAGAATTAGAACTCCTGGTAGCCTAGTTTCCCAAGGGCTTTCCAACGCCACTGAAACCGGCTCAATCGGAGCTCGTTCTCATCCGCGTTGATAGTCCCTATCAATTCCCTCTCTAGAATGATTATATTCTTCTATTTTTCCACCGTCTCTTCGCTAGTGTGAGACTAACACCCTATCGTAGCCGCTCATTTGTGGGGCGTCTACGACCTGAAGACCATATGGACGTACTGCCCTGTATAATATCGAGCTGTAATTGCATGCAAATGTAGTTTTTTCCAGATTTTAGTGCCTTTTTGAGGGTCCAAACGGCCTTTTCTGGGCCGAGACATACCGCACGTGTGCTGGGGTGTGTGCGCGTATGTAAATTTTTCCAGATCGCTAGAATTAGAAGTCCTGGTAGCCTAGTTTCCGGAGGGCTTTCCAACGCCACTGAAACCGGCTCTATCGGAGCTCGTTCTCATCCACGTTGATAGTCCCTATCTGTTCCCTCTCTAGAATGATTATATTCTTCTATTTTTCCACCGTCTCTTCGCTAGTGTGAAACTAACACCCTATCGTACCCGCTCATTGGTGGGGCGTCTATGACCTGAAGACCATATTGACGTACTGCCCTTTATAATATCGAGCTGTAATTACACAAAAAAGTAGTTTTTTCCAGACTTTAGAGCATTTTTGAGGGTCCAAACGGCCTTTTCTGGGGCCGGGACTTACCGCATGTGTGCTGGGGTGTGTACGCATATGTAAATTTTTCCAGATCACTAGAATTAGAAGTCCTGGTAGCCTAGTTACCCAAGGGCTTTCCACCGCCACTGAAACAGTCTCAATCAGAGCTCGTTCTCATCCGGGTTGATAGTCCCTATCAATTCCCTCTCTAAAATGGTTATATTCTTCTATTTTTCCACCGTCTCTTCGCTAGTGTGAGACTAACACCCTATCGTAGCTGCTCATTGGTGGGGCGTCTATGACCTGAAGACCATATGGACGTACTGCCCTTTATAATATCGAGTTGTAATTGCATGAAAAAGTAGTTTTTTCCAGACTTTAGAGCCTTTTTGAGGGTCCAAACGGCCTTTTCTGGGGCCGGGACCGACCGCACGTGTGCTGGGGTGTGTGCGCGTATGTAAATTTTCCCAGATCGCTAGAATTTGAAGTCCTGGTAGCCTAGTTTCCCGAGGGCTTTCCGACGCCACTGAAACCGGCTCAATCAGAGCTCGTTCTCATCCGCGTTGATAGTCCCTATCAATTCCCTCTCTAGAATGATTATATTCTTCTATTTTTCCACTCTCTCATCGCTAGTGTGAGACTAACACCCTATCGTAGCCGCTCATTGGTGGGGCATCTACGACCTGAAGAGCATATGGACGTACTGCCCTTTATAATATCGAGCTGTAATTGCACAAAAAAGTAGTTTTTTTCCATACTTTAGATCCTTTTTGAGGGTCCAAACGACCTTTTCTGGGGCCGAGACATACCGCACGTGTGCTGGGGTGTGTGCTCGTATGTAAATTTTTCCATATTGCTAGAATTAGAAGTCCTTGTAGCCTAGTTTCCCGAGGGCTTTCCAACGGCACTGAAACCGGCTCAATCGGAGCTCGTTCTCATTTGCGTTGATAGTCCCAATCAATTCCCTCTCTAGAATAATTATATTCTTCTATTTTTCCACCCTCTCTTCGCTAGTGTGAGACAAACACCCTATCGTAGCCGCTCATTGGTGGGGCGTCTATGACCTGAAGACCATATGGACGTACTGCCCTTTATTATATCGAGCTGTAATTACACAAAAAAAGTAGTTTTTTCCAGACTTTAGAGCATTTTTGAGGGTCCAAACGGCCTTTTCTGGGGCCGGGACATACCGTATGTGTGCTGGGGTGTGTACGCATATGTAAATTTTTCCTGATCGCTAGAATTAGAAGTCCTGGTAGCCTAGTTTCCCAAGGGCTTTCCACCGCCACTGAAACAATCTCAATCAGAGCTCGTTCTCATCCGCGTTGATAGTCCCTATCAATTCCCTCTCTAAAATGGTTATATTCTTCTATTTTTCCACCGTCTCTTCGCTAGTGTGAGACTAACACCCTATCGTAGCCGCTCATTGGTGGGGCGTCTATGACCTGAAGACCATATGGACGTACTGCCCTTTATAATATCTAGTTGTAATTGCATGAAAAAGTAGTTTTTTCCAGACTTTAGAGCCTTTTTGTTGGTCCAAACGGCCTTTTCTGGGGCCGGGACCGACCGCACGTGTGCTGGGGTGAGTGCGCGTATGTAAATTTTTCCAGATCGCTAGAATTAGAAGTCTTGGTAGCCTAGTTTCCCGAGGGCTTTCCAACGCCACTGAAACCGGCTCAATCAGAGCTCGTTCTCATCCGCGTTGATAGTCCCTATCAATTGCCTCCCTAGAATGATTATATTCTTCTATTTTTCCACTCTCTCTTCGCTAGTGTGAGACTAACACCCTATCATAGCCGCTCATTGGTAGGGCGTCTACGACCTGAAGGGCATATGGACGTACTGCCCTTTTTAATATCGAGCTGTAATTGCACAAAAAAGTAGTTTTTTTCCAGACTTTAGATCCTTTTTGAGGGTCCAAACGGCCTTTTCTGGGGCCGAGACATACCGCACGTGTGCTGGTGTGTGTGCGCGTATGTAAATTTTTCCATATTGCTAGAATTAGAAGTCCTGGTAGCCTAGTTTCCCGAGGGCTTTCCAACGCCACTGAAACCGGCTCAATCGGAGCTCGTTCTCATCCGTGTTGATAGTCCCAATCAATTCCCTCTCTAGAATGATTATATTCTTCTAATTTTCCACCGTCTCTTCGCTAGTGTGAGACTAACACCCTATCGTAGCCACTCATTGGTGGGGCATTTATGACCTGAAGACCATATGGACGTACTGCCCTTTATAATATCTAGCTGTAACTGCATGAAAAAGTAGTTTTTTCCAGACTTTAGAGCCTTTTTGAGGGTCCAAACGGCCTTTTCTGGGGCCGAGACATACCGCACGTGTGCTGGGGTGTGTGCGTGTATGTAAATTTTTCTACATCGCTAGAATTAGAAGTCCTGGTAGCCTAGTTTCCCCAGGGCTTTCCAATGCCACTGAAACCGGCTCAATCGAAGCTCGTTCTCATCCCCGTTGATAGTCCCTATCAATTCCCTCTCTAGAATGATTATATTCTTCTATTTTTCCACTGTCTCTTCGCTAGTGTGAGACTGACACCCTATCGTAGCCGCTCATTGGTGGGGCGTCTATGACCTGAAGACCATATGGACGTACTGCCCTTTATAATATCGAGCTGTAATTGCACAAAAAAGTAGTTTTCTCCAGACTTTAGATCCTTTTTGAGGGTCCAAACGACCTTTTCTGGGGCCGGGACTTACCGCACGTGTGATGGGGTGTGTGCGCATATGTAAATTTTTCCAGATCGCTAGAATTAGAAGTCCTGGTAGCCTAGTTTCCCGAGGGCTTTCCACCGCCACTGAAACCGGCTCAATCGGAGCTCGTTCTCATCCGTGTTGATAGTCCCTATCAATTCCCTCTCTAAAATGTTATATTCTTCTATTTTTCCACAGTCTCTTCGCTAGTGTGAGACTAACACCCTATCGTAGCCGCTCATTGCTGGGGCGTCTATGACCTGAAGACCATATGGACGTACTGCCCTTTATAATATCGAGCTATAATTGCATGAAAAAGTAGTTTTTGCCAGACTTTAGAGCCTTTTTGAAGGTCCAAACGGCCTTTTCTGGGGCCGGGACTTACCACACGTGTGCTGGGGTGTGTGCGCGTATGTAAATTTTGCCAGATCGCTAGAATTAGAACTCCTGGTAGCCTAGTTTCCCGAGGGCTTTCCAACGCCACTGAAACCGGCTCAATCGAAGCTCGTTCTCATCCGCGTTGATAGTCCCTATCAATTCTCTCTCTAGAATGATTATATTCTTCTATTTTTCCACCGTCTCTTCGCTAGTGTGCGACTAACACCCTATCGTAGCCGCTCATTGGTGGGGCATCTACAACCTGAAGACCATATTGACGTACTGCCCTTTATAATATCGAGCTGTAATTGCATGAAAAAGTAGTTTTTTCCAGACTTTAGAGCCTTTTTGAAGGTCCAAACGGCCTTTTCTGGGGCCGGGACTTACCACACGTGTGCTGGGGTGTGTGTGCGTATGTAAATTTTTCCAGATCGCTAGAATTAGAACTCCTGGTAGCCTAGTTTCCCCAGGGCTTTCCAATGCCACTGAAACCGGCTCAATCGGAGCTCGTTCTCATCCGCGTTGATAGTCCCTATCAATTCCCTCTCTAGAATGATTATATTCTTCTATTTTTCCACCGTCTCTTTGCTAGTGTGCGACTAACACCCTATCGTAGCCGCTCATTGGTGGGGCATCTACAACCTGAAGACCATATTGACGTACTGCCCTTTATAATATCGAGCTGTAATTGCATGAAAAAGTAGTTTTTTCCAGACTTTAGAGCCTTTTTGAGGGTCCAAACGGCCTTTTCTGGGGCCGACACATACCGCACGTGTGCTGGGGTGTGTGCGTTTATATAAATTTTTCTAGATCGCTAGAATTAGAAGTCCTGGTAGCCGAGTTTCCCCAGGGCTTTCCAATGCCACTGAAACCGGCTCAATCGAAGCTCGTTCTCATCCCCGTTGATAGTCCCTATCAATTCCCTCTCTAGAATGATTATATTCTTCTATTTTTCCACTGTCTCTTCGCTAGTGTGAGACTGACACCCTATCGTAGCCGCTCATTGGTGGGGCGTCTATGACCTGAAGACCATATGGACGTACTGCCCTTTATAATATCGAGCTGTAATTGCACAAAAAAGTAGTTTTCTCCAGACTTTAGATCCTTTTTGAGGGTCCAAACGGCCTTTTCTGGGGCCGGGACTTACCGCACGTGTGATGGGGTGTGTGCGCATATGTAAATTTTTCCAGATCGCTAGAATTAGAAGTCCTGGTAGCCTAGTTTCCCGAGGGCTTTCCACCGCCACTGAAACCGGCTCAATCGGAGCTCGTTCTCATCCGTGTTGATAGTTCCTATCAATTCCCTCTCTAAAATGATTATATTCTTCTATTTTTCCACAGTCTCTTCGCTAGTGTGAGACTAACACCCTATCGTAGCCGCTCATTGCTGGGGCGTCTATGACCTGAAGACCATATGGACATACTGCCCTTTATAATATCGAGCTATAATTGCATGAAAAAGTAGTTTTTGCCAGACTTTAGAGCCTTTTTGAAGGTCCAAACGGCCTTTTCTGGGGCCGGGACTTACCACACGTGTGCTGGGGTGTGTGTGCGTATGTAAATTTTTCCAGATCGCTAGAATTAGAACTCCTGGTAGCCTAGTTTCCCGAGGGCTTTCCAACGCCACTGAAACCGGCTCAATCGGAGCTCGTTCTCATCCGCGTTGATAGTCCCTATCAATTCTCTCTCTAGAATGATTATATTCTTCTATTTTTCCACCGTCTCTTTGCTAGTGTGCGACTAACACCCTATCGTAGCCGCTCATTGGTGGGGCATCTACAACCTGAAGACCATATTGACGTACTGCCCTTTATAATATCGAGCTGTAATTGCATGAAAAAGTAGTTTTTTCCAGACTTTAGAGCCTTTTTGAGGGTCCAAACGGCCTTTTCTGGGGCCGAGACATACCGCACGTGTGCTGGGGTGTGTGCGTTTATATAAATTTTTCTAGATCGCTAGAATTAGAAGTCCTGGTAGCCGAGTTTCCCCAGGGCTTTCCAATGCCACTGAAACCGGCTCAATCGGAGCTCGTTCTCATCCGCGTTGATACTCCCTATCAATTCTCTCTCTAGAATGATTATATTCTTCTATTTTTCCACCGTCTCTTTGCTAGTGTGCGACTAACACCCTATCGTAGCCGCTCATTGGTGGGGCATCTACAACCTGAAGACCATATTGACGTACTGCCCTTTATAATATCGAGCTGTAATTGCATGAAAAAGTAGTTTTTTCCAGACTTTAGAGCCTTTTTGAGGGTCCAAACGGCCTTTTCTGGGGCCGAGACATACCGCACGTGAGCTGGGGTGTGTGCGTGTATGTAAATTTTTCTAGATCGCTAGAATTAGAAGTCCTGGTAGCCTAGTTTCCCCAGGGCTTTCCAACGCCACTGAAACCGGCTCAATCGGAGCTCGTTCTCATCCGCGTTGATACTCCCTATCAATTCCCTCTCTAAAATGATTATATTCTTCTATTTTTCCACAGTCTCTTCGCTAGTGTGAGACTAACACCCTATCGTAGACGCTCATTGGTGGGGCGTCTATGACCTGAAGACCATATGGACGTACTGCCCTTTATAATATCGAGCTATAATTGCATGAAAAAGTAGTTTTTTCCAGACTTTAGAGCCTTTTTGAGGGTCCAAACGGCCTTTTATGGGGCCGGGACTTACCCCACGTGTGCTGGGGTGTGTGCGCGTATGTAAATTTTTCCAGATCGCTAGAATTAGAACTCCTGGTAGCATAGTTTCCCGAGGGCTTTCCAACGCCACTGAAACCGGCTCAATCGGAGCTCATTCTCATCCGCGTTGATAGTCCCTATCAATTCCCTCTCTAGAATGATTATATTCTTCTATTTTTCCACTGTCTCTTCGCTAGTGTGAGACTGACACCCTATCGTAGCCGCTCATTGGTGGGGCGTCTATGACCTGAAGACCATATGGACGTACTGCCCTTTATAATATCGAGCTGTAATTGCACAAAAAAGTAGTTTTCTCCAGACTTTAGATCCTTTTTGAGGGTCCAAACGGCCTTTTCTGGGGCCGGGACTTACCGCACGTGTGATGGGGTGTGTGCGCATATGTAAATTTTTCCAGATCGCTAGAATTAGAAGTCCTGGTAGCCTAGTTTCCCGAGGGCTTTCCACCGCCACTGAAACCGGCTCAATCGGAGCTCGTTCTCATCCGTGTTGATAGTCCCTATCAATTCCCTCTCTAAAATGTTATATTCTTCTATTTTTCCACAGTCTCTTCGCTAGTGTGAGACTAACACCCTATCGTAGCCGCTCATTGGTGGGGCGTCTATGACCTGAAGACCATATGGACGTACTGCCCTTTATAATATCGAGCTGTAATTGCACAAAAAAGTAGTTTTCTCCAGACTTTAGATCCTTTTTGAGGGTCCAAACGGCCTTTTCTGGGGCCGGGACTTACCGCACGTGTGATGGGGTGTGTGCGCATATGTAAATTTTTCCAGATCGCTAGAATTAGAAGTCCTGGTAGCCTAGTTTCCCCAGGGCTTTCCAATGCCACTGAAACCGGCTCAATCGGAGCTCGTTCTCATCCGCGTTGATACTCCCTATCAATTCTCTCTCTAGAATGATTATATTCTTCTATTTTTCCACCGTCTCTTTGCTAGTGTGCGACTAACACCCTATCGTAGCCGCTCATTGGTGGGGCATCTACAACCTGAAGACCATATTGACGTACTGCCCTTTATAATATCGAGCTGTAATTGCATGAAAAAGTAGTTTTTTCCAGACTTTAGAGCCTTTTTGAGGGTCCAAACGGCCTTTTCTGGGGCCGAGACATACCGCACGTGAGCTGGGGTGTGTGCGTGTATGTAAATTTTTCTAGATCGCTAGAATTAGAAGTCCTGGTAGCCTAGTTTCCCCAGGGCTTTCCAACGCCACTGAAACCGGCTCAATCGGAGCTCGTTCTCATCCGCGTTGATACTCCCTATCAATTCCCTCTCTAAAATGATTATATTCTTTTATTTTTCCACAGTCTCTTCGCTAGTGTGAGACTAACACCCTATCGTAGACGCTCATTGGTGGGGCGTCTATGACCTGAAGACCATATGGACGTACTGCCCTTTATAATATCGAGCTATAATTGCATGAAAAAGTAGTTTTTTCCAGACTTTAGAGCCTTTTTGAGGGTCCAAACGGCCTTTTCTGGGGCCGGGACTTACCCCACGTGTGCTGGGGTGTGTGCGCGTATGTAAATTTTTCCAGATCGCTAGAATTAGAACTCCTGGTAGCATAGTTTCCCGAGGGCTTTCCAACGCCACTGAAACCGGCTCAATCGGAGCTCATTCTCATCCGCGTTGATAGTCCCTATCAATTCCCTCTCTAGAATGATTATATTCTTCTATTTTTCCACTGTCTCTTCGCTAGTGTGAGACTGACACCCTATCGTAGCCGCTCATTGGTGGGGCGTCTATGACCTGAAGACCATATGGACGTACTGCCCTTTATAATATCGAGCTGTAATTGCACAAAAAAGTAGTTTTCTCCAGACTTTAGATCCTTTTTGAGGGTCCAAACGGCCTTTTCTGGGGCCGGGACTTACCGCACGTGTGATGGGGTGTGTGCGCATATGTAAATTTTTCCAGATCGCTAGAATTAGAAGTCCTGGTAGCCTAGTTTCCCGAGGGCTTTCCACCGCCACTGAAACCGGCTCAATCGGAGCTCGTTCTCATCCGTGTTGATAGTCCCTATCAATTCCCTCTCTAAAATGATTACATTCTTCTATTTTTCCACAGTCTCTTCGCTAGTGTGAGACTAACACCCTATCGTAGCCGCTCATTGCTGGGGCGTCTATGACCTGAAGACCATATGGACGTACTGCCCTTTATAATATCGAGCTATAATTGCATGAAAAAGTAGTTTTTGCCAGACTTTAGAGCCTTTTTGAAGGTCCAAACGGCCTTTTCTGGGGCCGGGACTTACCACACGTGTGCTGGGGTGTGTGCGCGTATGTAAATTTTGCCAGATCGCTAGAATTAGAACTCCTGGTAGCCTAGTTTCCCGAGGGCTTTCCAACGCCACTGAAACCGGCTCAATCGGAGCTCGTTCTCATCCGCGTTGATAGTCCCTATCAATTCTCTCTCTAGAATGATTATATTCTTCTATTTTTCCACCGTCTCTTTGCTAGTGTGCGACTAACACCCTATCGTAGCCGCTCATTGGTGGGGCATCTACAACCTGAAGACCATATTGACGTACTGCCCTTTATAATATCGAGCTGTAATTGCATGAAAAAGTAGTTTTTTCCAGACTTTAGAGCCTTTTTGAGGGTCCAAACGGCCTTTTCTGGGGCCGAGACATACCGCACTTGTGCTGGGGTGTGTGCGTGTATGTAAATTTTTCTAGATCGCTAGAATTAGAAGTCCTGGTAGCCTAGTTTCCCAAGGGCTTTCCACCGCCACTGAAACCGGCTCAATCGGAGCTTGTTCTCATCCGTGTTGATAGTCCCTATCAATTCCCTCTCTAAAATGATTATATTCTTCTATTTTTCCACAGTCTCTTCGCTAGTGTGAGACTAACACCCTATCGTAGCCGCTCATTGGTGGGGCGTCTATGACCTGAAGACCATATGGACGTACTGCCCTTTATAATATCGAGCTATAATTGCATGAAAAAGTAGTTTTTTCCAGACTTTAGAGCCTTTTTGAGGGTCCAAACGGCCTTTTCTGGGGCCGGGACTTACCTCACGTGTGCTGGAGTGTGTGCGCGTATGTAAATTTTTCCAGATCGCTAGAATTAGAACTCCTGGTAGCATAGTTTCCCGAGGGCTTTCCAACGCCACTGAAACCGGCTCAATCGGAGCTCGTTCTCATCCGCGTTGATAGTCCCTATCAATTCCCTCTCTAGAATGATTATATTCTTCTATTTTTCCACTGTCTCTTCGCTAGTGTGAGACTGACACCCTATCGTAGCCGCTCATTGGTGGGGCGTCTATGACCTGAAGACCATATGGACGTACTGCCCTTTATAATATCGAGCTGTAATTGCACAAAAAAGTAGTTTTCTCCAAACTTTAGATCCTTTTTGAGGGTCCAAACGGCCTTTTCTGGGGCCGGGACTTACCGCACGTGTGATGGGGTGTGTGCGCATATGTAAATTTTTCCAGATCGCTAGAATTAGAAGTCCTGGTAGCCTAGTTTCCCGAGGGCTTTCCACCGCCACTGAAACCGGCTCAATCAGAGCTCGTTCTCATCCGTGTTGATAGTCCCTGTCAATTCCCTCTCTAAAATGATTATATTCTTCTATTTTTCCACAGTCTCTTCGCTAGTGTGAGACTAACACCCTATCGTAACCGCTCATTGCTGGGGCGTCTATGACCTGAAGACCATATGGACGTACTACCCTTTATAATATCGAGCTATAATTGCATGAAAAAGTAGTTTTTGCCAGACTTTAGAGCCTTTTTGAAGGTCCAAACGGCCTTTTCTGGGGCCGGGACTTTCCACACGTGTGCTGGGGTGTGTGCGCGTATGTAAATTTTGCCAGATCGCTAGAATTAGAACTCCTGGTAGCCTAGTTTCCCGAGGGCTTTCCAACGCCACTGAAACCGGCTCAATCGGAGCTCGTTCTCATCCGCGTTGATAGTCCCTATCAATTCTCTCTCTAGAATGATTATATTCTTCTATTTTTCCACCGTCTCTTTGCTAGTGTGCGACTAACACCCTATCGTAGCCGCTCATTGGTGGGGCATCTACAACCTGAAGACCATATTGACGTACTGCCCTTTATAATATCGAGCTGTAATTGCATGAAAAAGTAGTTTTTTCCAGACTTTAGAGCCTTTTTGAGGGTCCAAACGGCTTTTTCTGGGGCCGAGACATACCGCACGTGTGCTGGGGTGTGTGCGTGTATGTAAATTTTTCTAGATCGCTAGAATTAGAAGTCCTGGTAGCCTAGTTTCCCCAGGGCTTTCCAATGCCACTGAAACCGGCTCAATCGGAGCTCGTTCTCATCCGCGTTGATAGTCCCTATCAATTCCCTCTCTAGAATGATTATATTCTTCTATTTTTCCACTGTCTCTTCGCTAGTGTGAGACTGACACCCTATCGTAGCCGCTCATTGGTGGGGCGTCTATGACCTGAAGACCATATGGACGTACTGCCCTTTATAATATCGAGCTGTAATTGCACAAAAAAGTAGTTTTCTCCAAACTTTAGATCCTTTTTGAGGGTCCAAACGGCCTTTTCTGGGGCCGGGACTTACCGCACGTGTGATGGGGTGTGTGCGCATATGTAAATTTTTCTAGATCGCTAGAATTAGAAGTCCTGGTAGCCTAGTTTCCCAAGGGCTTTCCACCGCCACTGAAACCGGCTCAATCGGAGCTTGTTCTCATCCGTGTTGATAGTCCCTATCAATTCCCTCTCTAAAATGATTATATTCTTCTATTTTTCCACAGTCTCTTCGCTAGTGTGAGACTAACACCCTATCGTAGCCGCTCATTGGTGGGGCGTCTATGACCTGAAGACCATATGGACGTACTGCCCTTTATAATATCGAGCTATAATTGCATGAAAAAGTAGTTTTTTCCAGACTTTAGAGCCTTTTTGAGGGTCCAAACGGCCTTTTCTGGAGCCGGGACTTACCTCACGTGTGCTGGGGTGTGTGCGCGTATGTAAATTTTTCCAGATCGCTAGAATTAGAACTCCTGGTAGCATAGTTTCCCGAGGGCTTTCCAACGCCACTGAAACCGGCTCAATCGGAGCTCATTCTCATCCGCGTTGATAGTCCCTATCAATTCCCTCTCTAGAATGATTATATTCTTCTATTTTTCCACCGTCTATTCGCTAGTGTGACACTAACACCCTATCGTAGCCGCTCATTGGTGGGGCGTCTACGACCTGAAGACCATATGGACATACTGCCCTTTATAATATCGAGCAGTAATTGCATGAAAAAGTAGATTTTTCCAGACTTTAGAGCCTTTTTGAGGGTCCAAACGGCCTTTTCTGGGGCCGAGACATACCGCACGTCTGCTGGGGTGTGTGCGCGTATGTAAATTTTTCCAGATCGCTAGAATTAGAAGTCCTGGTTGCCTAGTTTTCCAAGGGCTTTCCAACGCCACTGAAACCGGCTCAATCGGAGCTCGTTCTCATCCGCGTTGATAGTCCCTATCAATTCCATCTCTAAAATGATTATATTCTTCTATTTTTCCACCGTCTCTTCGCTAGTGTGAGATTAACACCCTATCGTAGCTGCTCATTGGTGGGGCGTCTATGACCTGAAGACCATATGGATGTACTGCCCTTTATAATATCGAGCAGTAATTGCATGAAAAAGTAGTTTTTTCCAGACTTTAGAGCCTTTTTGAGGGTCCAAACGGCCTTTTCTGGGGCCGGGACTTACCGCACGTGTGCTGGGGTGTGTGCGCATATGTAAATTTTTCCAGATCGCTAGAATTAGAAGTCCTGGTTGCCTAGTTTCCCGAGGGCTTTCCACCGCCACTGAAACCAGCTCAATCGGAGCTCATTCTCATCCGCGTTGATAGTCCCTATCAATTCCCTCTCTAGAATGATTATATTCTTCTATTTTTCCACCGTCTCTTCGCTAGTGTGAGACTAACACCCTATCGTAGCCGCTCATTGGTGGGGCGTCTACAACCTGAAGACCATATGGTCGTGCTGCCCTTTATAATATCGAGCAGTAATTGCAAGAAAAAGTAGTTTTTTCCAGACTTTAGAGCCTTTTTGAGGGTCCAAACGGCCTTTTCTGGGGCCGAGACATAACGCACGTGTGCTGGGGTGTGTGCGCGTATGTAAATTTTTCCAGATCGCTAGAATTAGAAGTCCTGGTAGCCTAGTTTCCCAAGGGCTTTCCAACGCCACCGAAACCGGCTCAATCGGAGCTCGTTCTCATCCGCGTTGATAGTCCCTATCAATTCCCTCTCTAGAATGATTATATTCTTATATTTTTTCCACCGTCTCTTCGCTAGTGTGAGACTAGCACCCTATCGTACCCTCTCATTGGTGGGGCGTCTATCACCTGAAGACCATATGGACGTACTGCCCTTTATAATATCGAGCTGTAATTACACGAAAAAGTAGTTTTTTCCAGACTTTAGAGCCTTTTTGAGGGTCCAAACGGCTTTTTCTAGGGCCAGGATTTACCGCACGTGTGCTGGGGTGTGTGCGCGTATGTAAATTTTTCCAGATCGCTAGAATTAGAAGTTCTAGTAGCCTAGTTTCCCGAGGGCTTTCCAGCGCCACTGAAACCGGCTCAATCGGAGCTCGTTCTCATCCGCGTTGATAGTCCCTATCAATTCCCTCTCTAGAATGATTATATTCTTCTATTTTTCCACCGTCTCTTCGCTAGTGTGAGACTAACACCCTATCGTAGCCGCTCATTGGTGGGGCGTCTATGACCTGAAGACCATATGGACGTACTGCCCTTTATAATATCGAGATGTAATTGCACAAAAAAGTAGTTTTTTCCAAACTTTAGAGCATTTTTGATGGTCCAAACGGCCTTTTCTGGGGCCGGGACTTACCGCACGTGTGCTGGGGTGTGTGCGCATATGTAAATTTTCCAGATCGCTAGAATTACCGCACGTGTGCTGGGGTGTGTGCGCATATGTAAATCAGCCTAGTTTCCCGAGGGCTTTCCAGCGCCACTGAAACCGGCTCAATCGGAGCTCGTTCTCATCCGCGTTGATAGTCCCTATCAATTCCCTCTCTAGAATGATTATATTCTTCTATTTTTCCACCGTCTCTTCGCTAGGGTGAGACTAACACCCTATCGTAGCCGCTCATTGGTGGGGCATCTATGACCTGAAGACCATATGGACGTACTGCCCTTTATAATATCGAGTTGTAATTGCACAAAAAAGTAGTTTTTTCCAAGCTTGAGAGCATTTTTGATGGTCCAAACGGCCTTTTCTGGGGCCGGGACTTACTGCACGTGTGCTGGGGTGTGTGCGCATATGTAAATTTTCCAGATTGCTAGAATTAGAAGTCCTGGTATCCTAGTTTCCCGAGGGCTTTCCACCGCCACTGAAACCGGCTCAATCGGAGATCATTCTCATCCGCGTTGATACTCCCTATCAATTCCCTCTCTAAAATGATTATATTCTTCTATTTTTCCACCGTCTCTTCTCTAGTGTGAGACTAACACCCTATCGTAGCCGCTCATTGGTGGGGCGTCTATGACCTGAAGACCATATGGACGTACTGCCCTTTATAATATCGAGCTGTAATTGCATGAAAAAGTAGTTTTTTCCAGACTTTAGATCCTTTTTGAGGGTCCAAACGGCCTTTTCTAGGGCCGGGAATTACCGCACATGTGCTGGGGTGTGTGCGCGTATGTAAATTTTTCCAGATCGCTAGAATTAGAAGTCCTGGTTGCCTAGTTTTACAAGGGCTTTCCAACGCCACTGAAACCGGCTCAATCGGAGCTCGTTCTCATCCGCGTTGATAGTCCCTATCAATTCCATCTCTAAAATGATTATATTCTTCTATTTTTCCACCGTCTCTTCGCTAGTGTGAGACTAACACCCTATCGTAGCTGCTCATTGGTGGGGCGTCTATGACCTGAAGACCATATGGATGTACTGCCCTTTATAATATCGAGCAGTAATTGCATGAAAAAGTAGTTTTTTCCAGACTTTAGAGCCTTTTTGAGGGTCCAAACGGCCTTTTCTGGGGCCGGGACTTACCGCACGTGTGCTGGGGTGTGTGCGCATATGTAAATTTTTCCAGATCGCTAGAATTAGAAGTCCTGGTAGCCTAGTTTCCCGAGGGCTTTCCACCGCCACTGAAACCAGCTCAATCGGAGCTCATTCTCATCCGCGTTGATAGTCCCTATCAATTCCCTCTCTAGAATGATTATATTCTTCTATTTTTCCACCGTCTCTTCGCTAGTGTGAGACTAACACCCTATCGTAGCCGCTCATTGGTGGGGCGTCTACAACCTGAAGACCATATGGTCGTGCTGCCCTTTATAATATCGAGCAGTAATTGCATGAAAAAGTAGTTTTTTCCAGACTTTAGAGCCTTTTTGAGGGTCCAAACGGCCTTTTCTAGGGCCGAGACATAACGCACGTGTGCTGGGGTGTGTGCGCGTATGTAAATTTTTCCAGATCGCTAGAATTAGAAGTCCTGGTAGCCTAGTTTCCCAAGGGCTTTCCAACGCCACCGAAACCGGCTCAATCGGAGCTCGTTCTCATCCGCGTTGATAGTCCCTATCAATTCCCTCTCTAGAATGATTATATTCTTATATTTTTTCCACCGTCTCTTCGCTAGTGTGAGACTAGCACCCTATCGTACCCTCTCATTGGTGGGGCGTCTATGACCTGAAGACCATATGGACGTACTGCCCTTTATAATATCGAGCCGTAATTACACAAAAAAGTAGTTTTTTCCAGACTTTAGAGCCTTTTTGAGGGTCCAAACGGCTTTTTCTAGGGCCAGGATTTACCGCACGTGTGCTGGGGTGTGTGCGCGTATGTAAATTTTTCTAGATCGCTAGAATTAGAAGTTCTAGTAGCCTAGTTTCCCGAGGGCTTTCGAGCGCCACTGAAACCGGCTCAATCGGAGCTCGTTCTCATCCGCCTTGATAGTCCCTATCAATTCCCTCTCTAGAATGATTATATTCTTCTATTTTTCCACCGTCTCTTCGCTAGTGTGAGACTAACACCCTATCGTAGCCGCTCATTGGTGGGGCGTCTATGACCTGAAGACCATATGGACGTACTGCCCTTTATAATATCGAGATGTAATTGCACAAAAAAGTAGTTTTTTCCAAACTTTAGAGCATTTTTGATGGTCCAAACGGCCTTTTCTGGGGCCGGGACTTACCGCACGTGTGCTGGGGTGTGTGCGCATATGTAAATTTTCCAGATCGCTAGAATTACCGCACGTGTGCTGGGGTGTGTGCGCATATGTAAATCAGCCTAGTTTCCCGAGGGCTTTCCAGCGCCACTGAAACCGGCTCAATCGGAGCTCGTTCTCATCCGCGTTGATAGTCCCTATCAATTCCCTCTCTAGAATGATTATATTCTTCTATTTTTCCACCGTCTCTTCGCTAGGGTGAGACTAACACCCTATCGTAGCCGCTCATTGGTGGGGAGTCTATGACCTGAAGACCATATGGACGTACTGCCCTTTATAATATCGAGTTGTAATTGCACAAAAAAGTAGTTTTTTCCAAGCTTGAGAGCATTTTTTATGGTCCAAACGGCCTTTTCTGGGGCCGAGACTTACTGCACGTGTGCTGGGGTGTGTGCGCATATGTAAATTTTCCAAATTGCTAGAATTAGAAGTCCTGGTATCCTAGTTTCCCGAGGGCTTTCCACCGCCACTGAAACCGGCTCAATCGGAGATCATTCTCATCCGCGTTGATACTCCCTATCAATTCCCTCTCTAAAATGATTATATTCTTCTATTTTTCCACCGTCTCTTCGCTAGTGTGAGACTAACACCCTATCGTAGCAGCTCATTGGTGGGGCGTCTATGACCTGAAGACCATATGGACGTACTGCCCTTTATAATATCGAGCTGTAATTGCATGAAAAAGTAGTTTTTTCCAGACTTTAGAGCCTTTTTGAGGGTCCAAACGGCCTTTTCTAGGGCCGGGACTTACCGCACATGTGCTGGGGTGTGTGCGCGTATGTAAATTTTTCCAGATCGCTAGAATTAGAAGTCCTGGTAGCCTACTTTCCCGAGGGCTTTCCAACGCCACTGAAACCGGCTCAATCGGAGCTCGTTCTCATCCGCGTTGATAGTCCCTATCAATTCCCTCTCTAGAATGATTATATTCTTCTATTTTTCCACCGTCTCTTTGCTAGTGTGACACTAACACCGTATCGTAGCCGCTCATTGGTGGGGCGTCTACGACCTGAAGACCATATGGACGTACTGCCCTTTATAATATCGAGCAGTAATTGCATGAAAAAGTAGTTTTTTCCAGACTTTAGAGCTTTTTTCAGGGTTCAAACGGCCTTTTCTGGGGCCGACACATACCGCACGTGTGCTGGGGTGTGTGCACGTATGTAAATTTTTCTAGATCGATAGAATTATATGTCCAGGTAGCCTAGTTTCCCAAGGGCTTTCCAACGCCACTGAAACCGCCTCAATCGGAGCTCGTTCTCATCCGCGTTGATAGTCCCTATCAATTCCCTCTCTAGAATGATTATATTCTTATATTTTTCCACTGTCTCTTCGCTAGTGTGAGACTAGCACCCTATCGTACCCTCTCATTGGTGGGGCGTCTATGACCTGAACACCATATGGACGTACTGCCCTTTATAATATCGAGCTGTAATTACACAAAAAAGTAGTTTTTTCCAGACTTTAGAGCCTTTTTGAGGATCCAAACGGCCTTTTCTGGGGCCGAGACATACCGCACGTGTGCTGGGGTGTGTGCGCGTATGTAAATTTTTCCAGATCGCTAGAATTAGAAGTCCTGGTTGCCTAGTTTCCCAAGGGCTTTCCAACGCCACTGAAACCGGCTCAATCGGAGCTCGTTCTCATCCGCGTTGATAGTCCCTATCAATTTCCTCTCTAAAATGATTATATTCTTCTATTTTTCCACCGTCTCTTCGCTAGTGTGAGACTAACACCCTATCGTAGCTGCTCATTGGTGGGGCGTCTATGACCTGAAGACCATATGGATGTACAGCCCTTTATAATATCGAGCAGTAATTGCATGAAAAAGTAGTTTTTTCCAGACTTCAGAGCCTTTTTGAGGGTCCAAACGGCCTTTTCTGGGGCCGGGACTTACCGCACGTGTGCTGGGGTGTGTGCGCATATGTAAATTTTTCCAGATCGCTAGAATTAGAAGTCCTGGTAGCCTAGTTTCCCAAGGGCTTTCCACCGCCACTGAAACCGGCTCAATCGGAGCTCATTCTCATCCGCGTTGATAGTCCCTATCAATTCCCTCTCTAGAATGATTATATTCTTCTATTTTTCCACCGTCTCTTCGCTAGTGTGAGACTAACACCCTATCGTAGCCGCTCATTGGTGGGGCGTCTACAACCTGAAGACCATATGGTCGTGCTGCCCTTTATAATATCGAGCAGTAATTGCATGAAAAAGTAGTTTTTTCCAGACTTTAGAGCCTTTTTGAGGGTCCAAACGGCCTTTTCTAGGGCCGAGACATAACGCACGTGTGCTGGGGTGTGTGCGCGTATGTAAATTTTTCCAGATCGCTAGAATTAGAAGTCCTGGTAGCCTAGTTTCCCAAGGGCTTTCCAACGCCACCGAAACCGGCTCAATCGGAGCTCGTTCTCATCCGCGTTGATAGTCCCTATCAATTCCCTCTCTAGAATGATTATATTCTTATATTTTTTCCACCGTCTCTTCGCTAGTGTGAGACTAGCACCCTATCGTACCCTCTCATTGGTGGGGCGTCTATGACCTGAAGACCATATGGACGTACTGCCCTTTATAATATCGAGCTGTAATTACACAAAAAAGTAGTTTTTTCCAGACTTTAGAGCCTTTTTGAGGGTCCAAACGGCTTTTTCTAGGGCCAGGACTTACCGCACGTGTGCTGGGGTGTGTGAGCGTATGTAAATTTTTCCAGATCGCTAGAATTAGAAGTTCTAGTAGCCTAGTTTCCCGAGGGCTTTCCACCGCCACTGAAACCAGCTCAATCGGAGCTCATTCTCATCCGCGTTGATAGTCACTATCAATTCCCTCTCTAAAATGATTATATTCTTCTATTTTTCCACCGTCTCTTTGCTAGTGTGAGACTAACACCCTATCATAGCCGCTCATTGGTGCGGCGTCTATGACCTGAAGACCATATGGACGTACTGCCCTTTATAATATTGAGCTGTAATTGCATGAAAAAGTAGTTTTTTCCAGACTTTAGAGCCTTTTTGAGGGTCCAAACGGCCTTTTCTGGGGCCGGGACTTACCGCACATGTGCTGGGGTGTGTGCGCGTATGTAAATTTTTCCAGATCGCTAGAATTAGAAGTCCTGGAAGCCTACTTTCCCGAGGGCTTTCCAACGCCACTGAAACCGGCTCAATCGGAGCTCATTCTCGTCCGCGTTGATAGTCCCTATCAATTCCCTCTCTAGAATGATTATATTCTTCTATTTTTCCACCGTCTCTTCGCTAGTGTGAGACTAACACCGTATCATAGCCGCTCATTGGTGGGGCATCTACAACCAGAAGACCATATGGTCGTGCTTCCCTTTATAATATCGAGCAGTAATTGCATGAAAAAGTAGTTATTTCCAGACTTTAGAGCCTTTTTGAGGGTCCAAACGGCCTTTTCTGGGGCCGAGACATAACGCACGTGTGCTGGGGTGTGTGCGCGTATGTAAATTTTTCCAGATCGCTAGAATTAGAAGTCCTGGTAGCCCAGTTTCCCAAGGGCTTTCCAACGCCACTGAAACCGGCTCAATCGGAGCTCGTTCTCATCCGCGTTGATAGTCCCTATCAATTCCCTCTCTAGAATGATTATATTCTTATATTTTTCCACCGTCTCTTCGCTAGTGTGAGACTAGCATCCTATCGTACCCTCTCATTGGTGGGGCATCTATGACCTGAAGACCATATGGACGTACTGCCCTTTATAATATCAAGCTGTAATTACACAAAAAAGTAGTTTTTTCCAGACTTTAGAGCCTTTTTGAGGGTCCAAACGTCTTTTTCTGGGGCCAGGACTTACCGCACGTGTGCTGGGGTGTGTGCGCATATGTAAATTTTTCCAGATCGCTAGAATTAGAAGTTCTAGTAGCCTAGTTTCCCGAGGGCTTTCCAGCGCCACTGAAACCGGCTCAATCGGAGCTCGTTCTCATCCGCGTTGATAGTCCCTATCAATTCCCTCTCTAGAATGATTGTATTCTTCTATTTTTCCACCGTCTCTTCACTAGTGTGAGACTAACACCCTATCGTAGCCGCTCATTGGTGGGGTGTCTATGACCTGAAGACCATATGGACGTACTGCCCTTTATAATATCGAGTTGTAATTGCACAAAAAAGTAGTTTTTTCCAAACTTTAGAGCATTTTTTAGGGTCCAAACGGCCTTTTCTGGGGCCGGGACTTACCGCACATGTGCTGGGGTGTGTGCGCATATGTAAATTTTTCCAGATCGCTAGAATTAGAAGTCCTGGTATCCTAGTTTCCCGAGGGCTTTCCACCGCCACTGAAACCGGCTCAATCGAAGCTCGTTCTCATCCGCGTTGATACTCCCTATCAATTCCCTCTCTAAAATGATTATATTCTTCTATTTTTCCACCGTCACTTCGCTAGTGTGAGACTAACACCCTATCGTAGCCGCTCATTGGTTGTGCGTCTATGACCTGAAGACCATATGGACGTACTGCCCTTTATAATATCGAGCTGTAATTGCATGAAAAAGTAGTTTTTTCCAGACTTTAGAGCCTTTTTGAGGGTCCAAACGGCCTTTTCTGGGGCCGGGACTTACCGCACGTGTGCTGGGGTGTGTGCGCATATGTAAATTTTTCCAGATCGCTAGAATTAGAAGTCCTGGTAGCCTAGTTTCCCGAGGGCTTTCCACCGCCACTGAAACCAGCTCAATCGGAGCTCATTCTCATCCGCGTTGATAGTCCCTATCAATTCCCTCTCTAGAATGATTATATTCTTCTATTTTTCCACCGTCTCTTCGCTAGTGTGAGACTAACACCCTATCGTAGCCGCTCATTGGTGGGGCGTCTACAACCTGAAGACCATATGGTCGTGCTGCCCTTTATAATATCGAGCAGTAATTGCAAGAAAAAGTAGTTTTTTCCAGACTTTAGAGCCTTTTTGAGGGTCCAAACGGCCTTTTCTGGGGCCGAGACATAACGCACGTGTGCTGGGGTGTGTGCGCGTATGTAAATTTTTCCAGATCGCTAGAATTAGAAGTCCTGGTAGCCTAGTTTCCCAAGGGCTTTCCAACGCCACCGAAACCAGCTCAATCGGAGCTCGTTCTCATCCGCGTTGATAGTCCCTATCAATTCCCTCTCTAGAATGATTATATTCTTATATTTTTTCCACCGTCTCTTTGCTAGTGTGAGACTAGCACCCTATCGTACCCTCTCATTGGTGGGGCGTCTATGACCTGAAGACCATATGGACGTACTGCCCTTTATAATATCGAGCCGTAATTACACAAAAAAGTAGTTTTTTCCAGACTTTTGAGCCTTTTTGAGGGTCCAAACGGCTTTTTCTAGGGCCAGGATTTACCGCACGTGTGCTGGGGTGTGTGCGCGTATGTAAATTTTTCCAGATCGCTAGAATTAGAAGTTCTAGTAGCCTAGTTTCCCGAGGGCTTTCGAGCGCCACTGAAACCGGCTCAATCGGAGCTCGTTCTCATCCGCGTTGATAGTCCCTATCAATTCCCTCTCTATAATGATTATATTCTTCTATTTTTCCACCGTCTCTTCGCTAGTGTGAGACTAACACCCTATCGTAGCCGCTCATTGGTGGGGCGTCTATGACCTGAAGACCATATGGACGTACTGCCCTTTATAATATCGAGATGTAATTGCACAAAAAAGTAGTTTTTTCCAAACTTTAGAGCATTTTTGATGGTCCAAACGGCCTTTTCTGGGGCCGGGACTTACCGCACGTGTGCTGGGGTGTGTGCGCATATGTAAATTTTCCAGATCGCTAGAATTACCGCACGTGTGCTGGGGTGTGTGCGCATATGTAAATCAGCCTAGTTTCCCGAGGGCTTTCCAGCGCCACTGAAACCGGCTCAATCGGAGCTCGTTCTCATCCGCGTTGATAGTCCCTATCAATTCCCTCTCTAGAATGATTATATTCTTCTATTTTTCCACCGTCTCTTCGCTAGGGTGAGACTAACACCCTATCGTAGCCGCTCATTGGTGGGGCGTCTATGACCTGAAGACCATATGGACGTACTGCCCTTTATAATATCGAGTTGTAATTACACAAAAAAGTAGTTTTTTCCAAGCTTGAGAGCATTTTTGATGGTCCAAACGGCCTTTTCTGGGGCCGAGACTTACTGCACGTGTGCTGGGGTGTGTGCGCATATGTAAATTTTCCAAATTGCTAGAATTAGAAGTCCTGGTATCCTAGTTTCCCGAGGGCTTTCCACCGCCACTGAAACCGGCTCAATCGGAGATCATTCTCATCCGCGTTGATACTCCCTATCAATTCCCTCTCTAAAATGATTATATTCTTCTATTTTTCTACCGTCTCTTCGCTAGTGTGAGACTAACACCCTATCGTAGCAGCTCATTGGTGGGGCGTCTATGACCTGAAGACCATATGGACGTACTGCCCTTTATAATATCGAGCTGTAATTGCATGAAAAAGTAGTTTTTTCCAGACTTTAGAGCCTTTTTGAGGGTCCAAACGGCCTTTTCTAGGGCCGGGACTTACCGCACATGTGCTGGGGTGTGTGCGCGTATGTAAATTTTTCCAGATCGCTAGAATTAGAAGTCCTGGTAGCCTACTTTCCCGAGGGCTTTCCAACGCCACTGAAACCGGCTCAATCGGAGCTCGTTCTCATCCGCGTTGATAGTCCCTATCAATTCCCTCTCTAGAATGATTATATTCTTCTATTTTTCCACCGTCTCTTTGCTAGTGTGAGACTAACACCGTATCGTAGCCGCTCATTGGTGGGGCGTCTACGACCTGAAGACCATATGGACGTACTGCCCTTTATAATATCGAGCAGTAATTGCATGAAAAAGTAGTTTTTTCCAGACTTTAGAGCTTTTTTCAGGGTTCAAACGGCCTTTTCTGGGGCCGACACATACCGCACGTGTGCTGGGGTGTGTGCACGTATGTAAATTTTTCTAGATCGATAGAATTATATGTCCAGGTAGCCTAGTTTCCCAAGGGCTTTCCAACGCCACTGAAACCGCCTCAATCGGAGCTCGTTCTCATCCGCGTTGATAGTCCCTATCAATTCCCTCTCTAGAATGATTATATTCTTATATTTTTCCACTGTCTCTTCGCTAGTGTGAGACTAGCACCCTATCGTACCCTCTCATTGGTGGGGCGTCTATGACCTGAACACCATATGGACGTACTACCCTTTATAATATCGAGCTGTAATTACACAAAAAAGTAGTTTTTTCCAGACTTTAGAGCCTTTTTGAGGATCCAAACGGCCTTTTCTGGGGCCGAGACATACCGCACGTGTGCTGGGGTGTGTGCGCGTATGTAAATTTTTCCAGATCACTAGAATTAGAAGTCCTGGTTGCCTAGTTTCCCAAGGGCTTTCCAACGCCACTGAAACCGGCTCAATCGGAGCTCGTTCTCATCCGCGTTGATAGTCCCTATCAATTTCCTCTCTAAAATGATTATATTCTTCTATTTTTCCACCGTCTCTTCGCTAGTGTGAGACTAACACCCTATCGTAGCTGCTCATTGGTGGGGCGTCTATGACCTGAAGACCATATGGATGTACAGCCCTTTATAATATCGAGCAGTAATTGCATGAAAAAGTAGTTTTTTCCAGACTTCAGAGCCTTTTTGAGGGTCCAAACGGCCTTTTCTGGGGCCGGGACTTACCGCACGTGTGCTGGGGTGTGTGCGCATATGTAAATTTTTCCAGATCGCTAGAATTAGAAGTCCTGGTAGCCTAGTTTCCCAAGGGCTTTCCACCGCCACTGAAACCGGCTCAATCGGAGCTCATTCTCATCCGCGTTGATAGTCCCTATCAATTCCCTCTCTAGAATGATTATATTCTTCTATTTTTCCACCGTCTCTTCGCTAGTGTGAGACTAACACCCTATCGTAGCCGCTCATTGGTGGGGCGTCTACAACCTGAAGACCATATGGTCGTGCTGCCCTTTATAATATCGAGCAGTAATTGCATGAAAAAGTAGTTTTTTCCAGACTTTAGAGCCTTTTTGAGGGTCCAAACGGCCTTTTCTAGGGCCGAGACATAACGCACGTGTGCTGGGGTGTGTGCGCGTATGTAAATTTTTCCAGATCGCTAGAATTAGAAGTCCTGGTAGCCTAGTTTCCCAAGGGCTTTCCAACGCCACCGAAACCGGCTCAATCGGAGCTCGTTCTCATCCGCGTTGATAGTCCCTATCAATTCCCTCTCTAGAATGATTATATTCTTATATTTTTTCCACCGTCTCTTTGCTAGTGTGAGACTAGCACCCTATCGTACCCTCTCATTGGTGGGGCGTCTATGACCTGAAGACCATATGGACGTACTGCCCTTTATAATATCGAGCCGTAATTACACAAAAAAGTAGTTTTTTCCAGACTTTTGAGCCTTTTTGAGGGTCCAAACGGCTTTTTCTAGGGCCAGGATTTACCGCACGTGTGCTGGGGTGTGTGCGCGTATGTAAATTTTTCCAGATCGCTAGAATTAGAAGTTCTAGTAGCCTAGTTTCCCGAGGGCTTTCGAGCGCCACTGAAACCGGCTCAATCGGAGCTCGTTCTCATCCGCGTTGATAGTCCCTATCAATTCCCTCTCTATAATGATTATATTCTTCTATTTTTCCACCGTCTCTTCGCTAGTGTGAGACTAACACCCTATCGTAGCCGCTCATTGGTGGGGCGTCTATGACCTGAAGACCATATGGACGTACTGCCCTTTATAATATCGAGATGTAATTGCACAAAAAAGTAGTTTTTTCCAAACTTTAGAGCATTTTTGATGGTCCAAACGGCCTTTTCTGGGGCCGGGACTTACCGCACGTGTGCTGGGGTGTGTGCGCATATGTAAATTTTCCAGATCGCTAGAATTACCGCACGTGTGCTGGGGTGTGTGCGCATATGTAAATCAGCCTAGTTTCCCGAGGGCTTTCCAGCGCCACTGAAACCGGCTCAATCGGAGCTCGTTCTCATCCGCGTTGATAGTCCCTATCAATTCCCTCTCTAGAATGATTATATTCTTCTATTTTTCCACCGTCTCTTCGCTAGGGTGAGACTAACACCCTATCGTAGCCGCTCATTGGTGGGGCGTCTATGACCTGAAGACCATATGGACGTACTGCCCTTTATAATATCGAGTTGTAATTACACAAAAAAGTAGTTTTTTCCAAGCTTGAGAGCATTTTTGATGGTCCAAACGGCCTTTTCTGGGGCCGAGACTTACTGCACGTGTGCTGGGGTGTGTGCGCATATGTAAATTTTCCAAATTGCTAGAATTAGAAGTCCTGGTATCCTAGTTTCCCGAGGGCTTTCCACCGCCACTGAAACCGGCTCAATCGGAGATCATTCTCATCCGCGTTGATACTCCCTATCAATTCCCTCTCTAAAATGATTATATTCTTCTATTTTTCTACCGTCTCTTCGCTAGTGTGAGACTAACACCCTATCGTAGCAGCTCATTGGTGGGGCGTCTATGACCTGAAGACCATATGGACGTACTGCCCTTTATAATATCGAGCTGTAATTGCATGAAAAAGTAGTTTTTTCCAGACTTTAGAGCCTTTTTGAGGGTCCAAACGGCCTTTTCTAGGGCCGGGACTTACCGCACATGTGCTGGGGTGTGTGCGCGTATGTAAATTTTTCCAGATCGCTAGAATTAGAAGTCCTGGTAGCCTACTTTCCCGAGGGCTTTCCAACGCCACTGAAACCGGCTCAATCGGAGCTCGTTCTCATCCGCGTTGATAGTCCCTATCAATTCCCTCTCTAGAATGATTATATTCTTCTATTTTTCCACCGTCTCTTTGCTAGTGTGAGACTAACACCGTATCGTAGCCGCTCATTGGTGGGGCGTCTACGACCTGAAGACCATATGGACGTACTGCCCTTTATAATATCGAGCAGTAATTGCATGAAAAAGTAGTTTTTTCCAGACTTTAGAGCTTTTTTCAGGGTTCAAACGGCCTTTTCTGGGGCCGACACATACCGCACGTGTGCTGGGGTGTGTGCACGTATGTAAATTTTTCTAGATCGATAGAATTATATGTCCAGGTAGCCTAGTTTCCCAAGGGCTTTCCAACGCCACTGAAACCGCCTCAATCGGAGCTCGTTCTCATCCGCGTTGATAGTCCCTATCAATTCCCTCTCTAGAATGATTATATTCTTATATTTTTCCACTGTCTCTTCGCTAGTGTGAGACTAGCACCCTATCGTACCCTCTCATTGGTGGGGCGTCTATGACCTGAACACCATATGGACGTACTACCCTTTATAATATCGAGCTGTAATTACACAAAAAAGTAGTTTTTTCCAGACTTTAGAGCCTTTTTGAGGATCCAAACGGCCTTTTCTGGGGCCGAGACATACCGCACGTGTGCTGGGGTGTGTGCGCGTATGTAAATTTTTCCAGATCACTAGAATTAGAAGTCCTGGTTGCCTAGTTTCCCAAGGGCTTTCCAACGCCACTGAAACCGGCTCAATCGGAGCTCGTTCTCATCCGCGTTGATAGTCCCTATCAATTTCCTCTCTAAAATGATTATATTCTTCTATTTTTCCACCGTCTCTTCGCTAGTGTGAGACTAACACCCTATCGTAGCTGCTCATTGGTGGGGCGTCTATGACCTGAAGACCATATGGATGTACAGCCCTTTATAATATCGAGCAGTAATTGCATGAAAAAGTAGTTTTTTCCAGACTTCAGAGCCTTTTTGAGGGTCCAAACGGCCTTTTCTGGGGCCGGGACTTACCGCACGTGTGCTGGGGTGTGTGCGCATATGTAAATTTTTCCAGATCGCTAGAATTAGAAGTCCTGGTAGCCTAGTTTCCCAAGGGCTTTCCACCGCCACTGAAACCGGCTCAATCGGAGCTCATTCTCATCCGCGTTGATAGTCCCTATCAATTCCCTCTCTAGAATGATTATATTCTTCTATTTTTCCACCGTCTCTTCGCTAGTGTGAGACTAACACCCTATCGTAGCCGCTCATTGGTGGGGCGTCTACAACCTGAAGACCATATGGTCGTGCTGCCCTTTATAATATCGAGCAGTAATTGCATGAAAAAGTAGTTTTTTCCAGACTTTAGAGCCTTTTTGAGGGTCCAAACGGCCTTTTCTAGGGCCGAGACATAACGCACGTGTGCTGGGGTGTGTGCGCGTATGTAAATTTTTCCAGATCGCTAGAATTAGAAGTCCTGGTAGCCTAGTTTCCCAAGGGCTTTCCAACGCCACCGAAACCGGCTCAATCGGAGCTCGTTCTCATCCGCGTTGATAGTCCCTATCAATTCCCTCTCTAGAATGATTATATTCTTATATTTTTTCCACCGTCTCTTCGCTAGTGTGAGACTAGCACCCTATCGTACCCTCTCATTGGTGGGGCGTCTATGACCTGAAGACCATATGGACGTACTGCCCTTTATAATATCGAGCTGTAATTACACAAAAAAGTAGTTTTTTCCAGACTTTAGAGCCTTTTTGAGGGTCCAAACGGCTTTTTCTAGGGCCAGGACTTACCGCACGTGTGCTGGGGTGTGTGAGCGTATGTAAATTTTTCCAGATCGCTAGAATTAGAAGTTCTAGTAGCCTAGTTTCCCGAGGGCTTTCCACCGCCACTGAAACCAGCTCAATCGGAGCTCATTCTCATCCGCGTTGATAGTCACTATCAATTCCCTCTCTAAAATGATTATATTCTTCTATTTTTCCACCGTCTCTTCGCTAGTGTGAGACTAACACCCTATCATAGCCGCTCATTGGTGCGGCGTCTATGACCTGAAGACCATATGGACGTACTGCCCTTTATAATATTGAGCTGTAATTGCATGAAAAAGTAGTTTTTTCCAGACTTTAGAGCCTTTTTGAGGGTCCAAACGGCCTTTTCTGGGGCCGGGACTTACCGCACATGTGCTGGGGTGTGTGCGCGTATGTAAATTTTTCCAGATCGCTAGAATTAGAAGTCCTGGAAGCCTACTTTCCCGAGGGCTTTCCAACGCCACTGAAACCGGCTCAATCGGAGCTCATTCTCGTCCGCGTTGATAGTCCCTATCAATTCCCTCTCTAGAATGATTATATTCTTCTATTTTTCCACCGTCTCTTCGCTAGTGTGAGACTAACACCGTATCATAGCCGCTCATTGGTGGGGCATCTACAACCAGAAGACCATATGGTCGTGCTTCCCTTTATAATATCGAGCAGTAATTGCATGAAAAAGTAGTTATTTCCAGACTTTAGAGCCTTTTTGAGGGTCCAAACGGCCTTTTCTGGGGCCGAGACATAACGCACGTGTGCTGGGGTGTGTGCGCGTATGTAAATTTTTCCAGATCGCTAGAATTAGAAGTCCTGGTAGCCCAGTTTCCCAAGGGCTTTCCAACGCCACTGAAACCGGCTCAATCGGAGCTCGTTCTCATCCGCGTTGATAGTCCCTATCAATTCCCTCTCTAGAATGATTATATTCTTATATTTTTCCACCGTCTCTTCGCTAGTGTGAGACTAGCACCCTATCGTACCCTCTCATTGGTGGGGCATCTATGACCTGAAGACCATATGGACGTACTGCCCTTTATAATATCAAGCTGTAATTACACAAAAAAGTAGTTTTTTCCAGACTTTAGAGCCTTTTTGAGGGTCCAAACGTCTTTTTCTGGGGCCAGGACTTACCGCACGTGTGCTGGGGTGTGTGCGCATATGTAAATTTTTCTAGATCGCTAGAATTAGAAGTTCTAGTAGCCTAGTTTCCCGAGGGCTTTCCAGCGCCACTGAAACCGGCTCAATCGGAGCTCGTTCTCATCCGCGTTGATAGTCCCTATCAATTCCCTCTCTAGAATGATTGTATTCTTCTATTTTTCCACCGTCTCTTCACTAGTGTGAGACTAACACCCTATCGTAGCCGCTCATTGGTGGGGTGTCTATGACCTGAAGACCATATGGACGTACTGCCCTTTATAATATCGAGTTGTAATTGCACAAAAAAGTAGTTTTTTCCAAACTTTAGAGCATTTTTTAGGGTCCAAACGGCCTTTTCTGGGGCCGGGACTTACCGCACATGTGCTGGGGTGTGTGCGCATATGTAAATTTTTCCAGATCGCTTGAATTAGAAGTCCTGGTATCCTAGTTTCCCGAGGGCTTTCCACCGCCACTGAAACCGGCTCAATCGAAGCTCGTTCTCATCCGCGTTGATACTCCCTATCAATTCCCTCTCTAAAATGATTATATTCTTCTATTTTTCCACCGTCACTTCGCTAGTGTGAGACTAACACCCTATCATAGCCGCTCATTGGTGGTGCGTCTATGACCTGAAGACCATATGGACGTACTGCCCTTTATAATATCGAGCTGTAATTGCATGAAAAAGTAGTTTTTTCCAGACTTTAGAGCCTTTTTGAGGGTCCAAACGGCCTTTTCTGGGGCCGGGACTTACCGCACATGTGCTGGGGTGTGTGCGCGTATGTAAATTTTTCCAGATCGCTAGAATTACAAGTCCTGGTAGCCTACTTTCCCGAGCGCTTTCCAACGCCACTGAAACCGGCTCAATAGGAGCTCGTTCTCATCCGCGTTGATAGTCCCTATCAATTCCTTCTCTAGAATGATTATATTCTTCTATTTTTCCACCGTCTCTTCGCTAGTGTGAGACTAACACCGTATCGTAGCCGCTCATTGGTGGGGCGTCTATGACCTGAAGACCATATGTACGTACTGCCCTTTATAATATCAAGCAGTAATTGCATGAAAAAGTAATTTTTTCCAGACTTTAGAGCCTTTTTGAGGGTCCAAACGGCCTTTTCTGGGGCCGAGACATACCGCACGTGTGCTGGGGTGTGTGCACGTATGTAAATTTTTCCAGATCGATAGAATTAGAAATCCTGGTAGCCTAGTTTGCCAAGGGCTTTCCAACGCCACTGAAACCGGCTCAATCGGAGCTCGTTCTCATCCGCGTTGATAGTCCCTACCAATTCCCTCTCTAGAATGATTATATTCTTATATTTTTCCACTGTCTCTTCGCTAGTGTGAGACTAGCACCCTATCGTACCCTCTCATTGGTGGGGCGTCTATGACCTGAAGACCATATGGACATACTGCCCTTTATAATATCGAGCTGTAATTACACAAAAAAGTAGTTTTTTCCAGACTTTAGAGCCTTTTTGAGGGTCCAAACGGCCTTTTCTGGGGCCGAGACATACCGCACGTGTGCTAGGGTGTGTGCGCGTATGTAAATTTTTCCAGATCACTAGAATTAGATGTTCTAGTAGCTTAGTTTCCCGAGGGCTTTCCAGCGCCACTGAAACCGGCTCAATCGGAGCTCGTTCTCATCCGCGTTGATAGTCCCTATCAATTCCCTCTCTAGAATGATTATATTCTTCTATTTTTCCACCGTCTCTTCGCTAGTGTGAGACTAACACCGTATCGTAGCCGCTCATTGGTGGGGCATCTATGACCTGAAGACCATATGGACGTACTACCCTTTATAATATCAAGCTGTAATTGCATGAAAAAGTAGTTTTTTCCAGACTTTAGAGCCTTTTTGAGGGTCCAAACGGCCATTTCTGGGGCCGGGACTTACCGCACGTGTGCTGGGGTGTGTGCGTGTATGTAAATTTTTCCAGATCGCTAGAATTAGAAGTCCTGGTAGCCTAGTTTCCCGAGGGCTTTCCAACGCCACTGAAACCGGCTCAATCGGAGCTCGTTCTCATCCGCGTTGATAGTCCCTACCAATTCCCTCTCTAGAATGATTATATTCTTATATTTTTCCACTGTCTCTTCGCTAGTGTGAGACTAGCACCCTATCGTACCCTCTCATTGGTGGGGCGTCTATGACCTGAAGACCATATGGACGTAATGCCCTTTATAATATCGAGCTATAATTACACAAAAAAGTAGTTTTTTCCAGACTTTAGAGCCTTTTTGAGGGTCCAAACGGCCTTTTCTGGGGCCGAGACATACCGTACGTGTGCTGGGGTGTGTGCGCGTATGTAAATTTTTCCAGATCACTAGAATTAGATGTTCTAGTAGCTTAGTTTCCCGAGGGCTTTCCAGCGCCACTGAAACCGGCTCAATCGGAGCTCGTTCTCATCCTCGTTTATAGTCCCTATCAATTCCCTCTCTAGAATGATTATATTCTTATATTTTTCCTCCGTCTCTTCGCTAGTGTGAGACTAGCACCCTATCGTACCCTCTCATTGGTGGGGCGTCTATGACCTGAAGGCCATATGGACGTACTCCCCGTTTTAATATCGAGCTGTAATTACACAAAAAAGTAGTTTTTTCCAGACTTTAGAGCCTTTTTGAGGGTCCAAACGGCCTTTTCTGGGGCCGGGACTTACCACACGTGTGCTGGGGTGTGTGTGCGTATGTAAATTTTTCCAGATCGCTAGAATTAGAAGCTCTAGTAGCCTTGTTTCCCGAGGGCTTTCCAGCGCCACTGAAACCGGCTCAATCGGAGCTCGTTCTCATCCGCATTGATAGTCCCTGTCAATTCCCTCTCTAGAAAGATTATATTCTTCTATTTTTCCACCGTCTCTTTGCTAGTGTGAGACTAACACCCTATTGTAGCCGCTCATTGGTGGGGCGTCTATGACTTGAAGACCATATGGACGTACTGCCCTTTATAATATCGAGCTGTAATTGCACAAAAAAGTAGTTTTTTCCAGACTTTAGAGCCCTTTTGAGGGTCCAAACGGCCTTTTCTGGGGCCGGGACTTACCGCACATGTGCTGGGGTGTGTGCGCGTATGTAAATTTTTCTAGATCACTAGAATTAGAAGTCCTGGGAGCCTAGTTTCCCCAGGGCTTTCCAACGCCACAGAAACCGGCTCAATCGGAGCTCGTTCTCATCCGCGTTGATAGTCCCTATCAATTCCCTCTCTACAATGATTATATTCTTCTATTTTTCCACTGTCTCTTCGCTAGTGTGCGACTAACACCCTATCGTAGCCGCTCATTGTTGGGGTGTCTACAACTTGAAGACCATATGGACGTACTGCCCTTTATAATATCGAGCTGTAATTGCACAAAAAAGTAGTTTTTTCCAGACTTTAGAGCCTTTTTGAGGGTCCAAACGGCCTTTTCTGGGGCCGAGACTTACCGCACGTGTGCTGGGGTGTGTGCGCATATGTAAATTTTTCTAGATCGCTAGAATTAGAAGTCCTGGTAGCCTAGTTTCCCAAGGGCTTTCCAACGCCACTGAAACAAGCTCAATCGGAACTCGTTCTCATCCGTGTTGATAGTCCCTATCAGTTCCCTCTCTAGAATGATTATATTCTTCTATTTTTCCACCGTCTCTTCAATAGTGTGAGACTAACACCCTATCGTAGCCGCTCATTGGTGGGGCATCTATGACCTGAAGACCATATGGATGTACTGCCCTTTATAATATCGAGTTGTAATTGCACAAAAAAGTAGTTTTTTCCAAACTTTAGAGCCTTTTTGAGGGTCCAAACGGATTTTTCTGGGGCCGGGACTTACCGCACGTGTGCTGGGGTGTGTGCGCATATGTAAATTTTTCCAGATGACTAGAATTAGAAGTCCTGGTAGTTTTGTTTCCTGAGGGCTTTCCACCGCCACTGAAACCGGCTCAATCGGAGCTAGTTCTTATCCGTGTTGATAGTCCCTATCAATTCCCTCTCTAAAATGATTATATTCTTCTATTTTTCCACCGTCTCTTCGCTAGTGTGAGACTAACACCCTATCGTAGCCGCTCACTGGTCGGGCATCTACGACCTGAAGACCATATGGACGTACTACCCTTTATAATATCGAGATATAATTGCATGAAAAAGTAGTTTTTTCCAGACTTTAGAGCCTTTTTGAGGGTCCAAACGGCCTTTTCTGGGGCCGGGACTTACCGCACGTGTGCTGGGGTGTGTGCGTGTATGTAAATTTTTCCAGATTGCTAGAATTAGAACTCCTGGTAGCATAGTTTCCCGAGGGCTTTCCAACGCCACTGAAACAGGCTCAATCGGAGCTCGTTCTCATCCGCGTTGATAGTCCCTATCAATTCCCTCTCTAGAATGATTATATTCTTCTATTTTTCCACCGTCTCTTCGCAAGTGTGAGACTAACACCCTATCGTAGCCGCTCATTGGTGGGGCATCTACGACCTGAAGACCATATGGACGTACTGCCCTTTATAATATCGAGCAGTAATTGCATGAAAAAGTAGTTTTTTCCAGACTTTAGAGCCTTTTTGAGGGTCCAAACGGCCTTTTCTGGGGCCAAGACATACCGCACGTGTGCTGGGGTGTGTGCGCGTATGTAAATTTTTCCAGATCACTAGAATTAGATGTCCTGGTAGCCTAGTTTCCCGAGGGCTTTCCAGCGCCACTGAAACCGGCTCAATCGGAGCTCGTTCTCATCCTCGTTGATAGTCCCTATCAATTCCCTCTCTAGAATGATTATATTCTTCTATTTTTCCCCCGTCTCTTCGCTAGTGTGAGACTAGCACCCTATCATAGCCGCTCATTGGTGGGGCGTCTATGACCTGAAGACCATATGGACGTACTGCCCTTTATAATATCGAGTTGTAATTGCACAAAAATGTTGTTTTTTCCAGACTTTAGAGCCTTTTTGAGGGTCCAAACGGCCTTTTCTGGGGCCGGGACTTACCGCACGTGTGTTGGGGTGTGTGCGCATATGTAAATTTTTCTAGATCGCTAGAATTAGAAGTCCTGGTAGCCTAGTTTCCCGAGGGCTTTCCCCCGCCACTGAAACTGGCTCAATCGGAGCTCGTTCTCATCCGCGTTGATAGTCCCTATCAATTCCCTCTCTAGAATGATTATATTCTTCTATTTTTCCACCGTCTCTTCGCTAGTGTGAGACTAACACCCTATCGTAGCCGCTCATTGGTGGGGCGTCTACGACCTAAAGACCATATGGACGTACTGCCCTTTATAATATCGAGTAGTAATTGCATGAAAAAGTAGTTTTTTCCAGACTTTAGAGCCTTTTTGAGGGTCCAAACAGCCTTTTCTGCGGTCGAGACATACCGCACGTGTGCTGGGGTGTGTGCGCGTATGTAAATTTTTCCAGATCGCTAGAATTAGAACTCCTGGTAGCCTAGTTTCCCAAGGGCTTTCCAACGCCACTGAAACAGGCTCAATCGGAGCTCGTTCTCATCCGTGTTGATAGTCCCTATCAATTCCCTCTCTAAAATGATTGTATTCTTCTATTTTTCCACCGTCTCTTCGCTAGTGTGAGACTAACACCCTATCGTAGCCGCTCATTGGTGGGGCGTCCATTACCTGAAGACCATATGGACGTACTGCCCTTTATAATATCGAGTTGTAATTGCACAAAAAAGTAGTTTTTTCCAGACTTTAGAGCCTTTTTGAGGGTCCAAACGGCCTTTTCTGGGGCCGGGACTTACCACACGTGTGCTGGGGTGTGTGCGCATATGTAAATTTTTCCAGATCGCTAGAATTAGAACTCCTGGTAGCCTAGTTTCCTGAGGGCTTTCCACCGCCACTGAAACCGGCTCAATCGGAGCTCGTTCTCATCCGCGTTGATAGTCCCTATCAATTCCCTCTCTAGAATGATTATATTCTTCTATTTTTCCACCGTCTCTTCGCTAGTGTGAGACTAACACCCTATCGTAGCCGCTCATTGGTGGGGCATCTACGACCTGAAGACCATATGGACGTACTGCCCTTTATAATATTGAGTAGTAATTGCATGAAAAAGTAGTTTTTTCCAGACTTTAGAGCCTTTTTGAGAGTCCAAACAGCCTTTTCTGGGGCCGAGACATAACGCACGTGTGCTGTGGTGTGTGCGCGTATGTAAATTTTTCCAGATCGCTAGAATTAGAAGTCCTGGTTGCCTAGTTTCCCAAGGGCTTTCCAACGCCACTGAAACCGGCTCAATTGAAGCTCGTTCTCTTCCGCGTTGATAGTCCCTATCAATTCCCTCTCTAGAATGATTATATTCTTAGCTTTTTCCACCGTCTCTTCGCTAGTGTGAGACTAACACCCTATCGTACCCTCTCATTGGTGGGGCGTCTATGACCTGAAGACCATGTGGACGTACTGCCCTTTATAATATCGAGCTGTAATTACACAAAAAAGTAGTTTTTCCAGACTTTAGAGCCTTTTTGAGGGTCCAAACGGCCTTTTCTGGGGCCGGGACTTACCGCACGTGTGCTAGGGTGTGTGCGCATATGTAAATTTTTCTAGATCGCTAGAATTAGAAGTTCTAGTATCCTAGTTTCCCGAGGGCTTTCCACCGCCACTGAAACCGGCTCAATCGAAGCTCGTTCTCATCCGCATTGATACTCCCTATCAATTCACTCTCTAGAATGATTATATTCTTCTATTTTTCCACCGTCTCTTCGCTAGTGTGAGACTAACACCCTATCGTAGCCGCTCATTGGTGGGGCGTATATGACCTGAAGACCATATGGACGTACTGCCCTTTATAATATCGAGTTGTAATTGCACAAAAAAGTAGTTTTTTCCAGACTTTAGAGCCTTTTTGAGGGTCCAAACGGCCTTTTCTGGGGCCGGGACTTACCGCACGTGTGCTAGGGTGTGTGCGCATATGTAAATTTTTCCAGATCGCTAGAATTAGAAGTCCTGGTAGCCTAGTTTCCCGAGGGCTTTCCACCGCCACTGAAACCGGCTCAATCGGAGCTCGTTCTCATCCGTGTTGATAGTCTTTTCAATTCACTCTCTAAAATGATTATATTCTTCTATTTTTCCACCGTCTCTTCGCTAGTGTGAGGCTAACACCCTATCATAGCCGCTGATTGGTGGGGCGTCAATGACCTGAAGACCATATGGACGTACTGCCCTTTATAATATCGAGCAGTCATTGCATGAAAAAGTAGTTTTTTCCAGACTTTAGAGCCTTTTTGAGGGTCCAAACGGCATTTTCTGGGGCCGAGACATACCGCACGTGTGCTGGGGTGTGTGCGCGTATGTAAATTTTTCCAGATCGCTAGAATTAGAAGTCTTGGTAGCCTAGTTTCCCAAGGGCTTTCCAACGCCACTGAAACAGGCTCAATCGGAGCTCGTTCTCATCCATGTTGATAGTCCCTATCAATTCCCTCTCTAAAATGATTATATTGTTCTATTTTTCCGCCGTCTCTTCGCTAGTGTGAGACTAACACCCTATCGTAGCAGCTCATTGGTGGGGCGTCTATGACCTGAAGACCATATGGACGTACTGCCCTTTATAATATCGAGTTGTAATTGCACAAAAAAGTAGTTTTTTCCAGACTTTAGAGCCTTTTTGAGGGTCCAAACGGCCTTTCCTGGGGCCGGGACTTACCGCACGTGTGCTGGGGTGTGTGCGCATATGTAAATTTTTCTATATCGCTAGAATTAGAAGTCCTGGTAGCCTAGTTTCCCGAGGGCTTTCCACCGCTACTGAAACCGGCTCAATCGGAGCTCGTTCTCATCCGTGTTGATAGTCCATATCAATTCCCTCTCTAAAATGATTATATTCTTCAATTTTTCCACCGTCTCTTCGCTAGTGTGAGACTAACACCCTATCGTAGCCGCTCATTGGTGGGGCGTCTATGACCTGAAGACCATATGGACGTACTGCCCTTTAAAATATCAAGCTGTAATTGCATGAAAAAGTAGTTCTTTCCAGACTTTAGAGCCTTTTTGAGGGTCCAAACGGCCTTTTCTGGGGCCGGGACTTACCACACGTGTGCTGGGGTATGTGCGCATATGTAAATTTTTCCAGATCGCTAGAATTAGAACTCCTGGTAGCCTAGTTTCCCGAGGGCTTTCCAACGCCACTGAAACGGGCTCAATCAGAGCTCGTTCTCATCCGCGTTGATAGTCCCTATCAATTCCCTCCCTAGAATGATTATATTCTTCTATTTTTCCACCGTCTCTTCGCTAGTGTGAGACAAACACCCTATCGTAGCCGCTCATTGGTGGGGCGTCTACGACCTGAAGACCATATGGACATACTGCCCTTTATAATATCGAGCAGTAATTGCATGAAAAAGTAGTTTTGTCCAGACTTTAGAGCCTTTTTGAGGGTCCAAACGGCCTTTTCTGGTGCCGAGACATAATGCACGTGTGCTGGGGTGTGTGCGCGTATGTAAATTTTTCCAGATCGCTAGAATTAGAAGTCCTGGTAGCCTAGTTTCCCAAGGGCTTTCCAACGCCACTGAAACCGGCTAAATCCGAGCTCGTTCTCATCCGCGCTGATAGTCCCTATCAATTCCCTATCTAAAATGATTATATTGTTCTATTTTTCCACCGTCTCTTCGCTAGTGTGAGACTAACACCCTATCGTAGCCGCTCATTGGTGGGGCGTCTATGACCTGAAGACCATATGGACGTACTGCCCTTTATAATATCGAGCTGTAATTGCACAAAAAAGTAGTTTTTTCCAGACTTTAGAGCCTTTTTGAGGGTCCAAACGGCCTTTTCTGGGGCCGGGACTTACCGCACGTGTGCTGGGGTGTGTGCGCATATGTAAATTTTTCTAGATCGCTAGAATTAGAAGTCCTGGTAGCCTAGTTTCCCGAGGGCTTTCCACCGCCACTGAAACTGGCTCAATCGGAGCTCGTTCTCATCCGTGTTGATAGTCCCTATCAATTCCCTCTCTAAAATGATTGTATTCTTCTATTTTTCCACTGTCTCTTCGCTAGTGTGAGACTAACACCCTATCGTAGCCGCTCATTGGTGGGGCGTCCATTACCTGAAGACCATATGGACGTACTGCCCTTTATAATATCGAGTTGTAATTGCACAAAAAAGTAGTTTTTTCCAGACTTTAGAGCCTTTTTGAGGGTCCAAACGGCCTTTTCTGGGGCCGGGACTTACCACACGTGTGCTGGGGTGTGTGCGCATATGTAAATTTTTCCAGATCGCTAGAATTAGAACTCCTGGTAGCCTAGTTTCCTGAGGGCTTTCCACCGCCACTGAAACCGGCTCAATCGGAGCTCGTTCTCATCCGCGTTGATAGTCCCTATCAATTCCCTCTCTAGAATGATTATATTCTTCTATTTTTCCACCGTCTCTTCGCTAGTGTGAGACTAACACCCTATCGTAGCCGCTCATTGGTGGGGCATCTACGACCTGAAGACCATATGGACGTACTGCCCTTTATAATATTGAGTAGTAATTGCATGAAAAAGTAGTTTTTTCCAGACTTTAGAGCCTTTTTGAGAGTCCAAACAGCCTTTTCTGGGGCCGAGACATAACGCACGTGTGCTGTGGTGTGTGCGCGTATGTAAATTTTTCCAGATCGCTAGAATTAGAAGTCCTGGTTGCCTAGTTTCCCAAGGGCTTTCCAACGCCACTGAAACCGGCTCAATTGAAGCTCGTTCTCTTCCGCGTTGATAGTCCCTATCAATTCCCTCTCTAGAATGATTATATTCTTAGCTTTTTCCACCGTCTCTTCGCTAGTGTGAGACTAACACCCTATCGTACCCTCTCATTGGTGGGGCGTCTATGACCTGAAGACCATGTGGACGTACTGCCCTTTATAATATCGAGCTGTAATTACACAAAAAAGTAGTTTTTCCAGACTTTAGAGCCTTTTTGAGGGTCCAAACGGCCTTTTCTGGGGCCGGGACTTACCGCACGTGTGCTAGGGTGTGTGCGCATATGTAAATTTTTCTAGATCGCTAGAATTAGAAGTTCTAGTATCCTAGTTTCCCGAGGGCTTTCCACCGCCACTGAAACCGGCTCAATCGAAGCTCGTTCTCATCCGCATTGATACTCCCTATCAATTCACTCTCTAGAATGATTATATTCTTCTATTTTTCCACCGTCTCTTCGCTAGTGTGAGACTAACACCCTATCGTAGCCGCTCATTGGTGGGGCGTATATGACCTGAAGACCATATGGACGTACTGCCCTTTATAATATCGAGTTGTAATTGCACAAAAAAGTAGTTTTTTCCAGACTTTAGAGCCTTTTTGAGGGTCCAAACGGCCTTTTCTGGGGCCGGGACTTACCGCACGTGTGCTAGGGTGTGTGCGCATATGTAAATTTTTCCAGATCGCTAGAATTAGAAGTCCTGGTAGCCTAGTTTCCCGAGGGCTTTCCACCGCCACTGAAACCGGCTCAATCGGAGCTCGTTCTCATCCGTGTTGATAGTCTTTTCAATTCACTCTCTAAAATGATTATATTCTTCTATTTTTCCACCGTCTCTTCGCTAGTGTGAGGCTAACACCCTATCATAGCCGCTGATTGGTGGGGCGTCAATGACCTGAAGACCATATGGACGTACTGCCCTTTATAATATCGAGCAGTCATTGCATGAAAAAGTAGTTTTTTCCAGACTTTAGAGCCTTTTTGAGGGTCCAAACGGCATTTTCTGGGGCCGAGACATACCGCACGTGTGCTGGGGTGTGTGCGCGTATGTAAATTTTTCCAGATCGCTAGAATTAGAAGTCTTGGTAGCCTAGTTTCCCAAGGGCTTTCCAACGCCACTGAAACAGGCTCAATCGGAGCTCGTTCTCATCCATGTTGATAGTCCCTATCAATTCCCTCTCTAAAATGATTATATTGTTCTATTTTTCCGCCGTCTCTTCGCTAGTGTGAGACTAACACCCTATCGTAGCAGCTCATTGGTGGGGCGTCTATGACCTGAAGACCATATGGACGTACTGCCCTTTATAATATCGAGTTGTAATTGCACAAAAAAGTAGTTTTTTCCAGACTTTAGAGCCTTTTTGAGGGTCCAAACGGCCTTTCCTGGGGCCGGGACTTACCGCACGTGTGCTGGGGTGTGTGCGCATATGTAAATTTTTCTATATCGCTAGAATTAGAAGTCCTGGTAGCCTAGTTTCCCGAGGGCTTTCCACCGCTACTGAAACCGGCTCAATCGGAGCTCGTTCTCATCCGTGTTGATAGTCCATATCAATTCCCTCTCTAAAATGATTATATTCTTCAATTTTTCCACCGTCTCTTCGCTAGTGTGAGACTAACACCCTATCGTAGCCGCTCATTGGTGGGGCGTCTATGACCTGAAGACCATATGGACGTACTGCCCTTTAAAATATCAAGCTGTAATTGCATGAAAAAGTAGTTCTTTCCAGACTTTAGAGCCTTTTTGAGGGTCCAAACGGCCTTTTCTGGGGCCGGGACTTACCACACGTGTGCTGGGGTATGTGCGCATATGTAAATTTTTCCAGATCGCTAGAATTAGAACTCCTGGTAGCCTAGTTTCCCGAGGGCTTTCCAACGCCACTGAAACGGGCTCAATCAGAGCTCGTTCTCATCCGCGTTGATAGTCCCTATCAATTCCCTCCCTAGAATGATTATATTCTTCTATTTTTCCACCGTCTCTTCGCTAGTGTGAGACAAACACCCTATCGTAGCCGCTCATTGGTGGGGCGTCTACGACCTGAAGACCATATGGACATACTGCCCTTTATAATATCGAGCAGTAATTGCATGAAAAAGTAGTTTTTTCCAGACTTTAGAGCCTTTTTGAGGGTCCAAACGGCCTTTTCTGGTGCCGAGACATAATGCACGTGTGCTGGGGTGTGTGCGCGTATGTAAATTTTTCCAGATCGCTAGAATTAGAAGTCCTGGTAGCCTAGTTTCCCAAGGGCTTTCCAACGCCACTGAAACCGGCTAAATCCGAGCTCGTTCTCATCCGCGCTGATAGTCCCTATCAATTCCCTATCTAAAATGATTATATTGTTCTATTTTTCCACCGTCTCTTCGCTAGTGTGAGACTAACACCCTATCGTAGCCGCTCATTGGTGGGGCGTCTATGACCTGAAGACCATATGGACGTACTGCCCTTTATAATATCGAGCTGTAATTGCACAAAAAAGTAGTTTTTTCCAGACTTTAGAGCCTTTTTGAGGGTCCAAACGGCCTTTTCTGGGGCCGGGACTTACCGCACGTGTGCTGGGGTGTGTGCGCATATGTAAATTTTTCTAGATCGCTAGAATTAGAAGTCCTGGTAGCCTAGTTTCCCGAGGGCTTTCCACCGCCACTGAAACTGGCTCAATCGGAGCTCGTTCTCATCCGTGTTGATAGTCCCTATCAATTCCCTCTCTAAAATGATTGTATTCTTCTATTTTTCCACTGTCTCTTCGCTAGTGTGAGACTAACACCCTATCGTAGCCGCTCATTGGTGGGGCGTCCATTACCTGAAGACCATATGGACGTACTGCCCTTTATAATATCGAGTTGTAATTGCACAAAAAAGTAGTTTTTTCCAGACTTTAGAGCCTTTTTGAGGGTCCAAACGGCCTTTTCTGGGGCCGGGACTTACCACACGTGTGCTGGGGTGTGTGCGCATATGTAAATTTTTCCAGATCGCTAGAATTAGAACTCCTGGTAGCCTAGTTTCCTGAGGGCTTTCCACCGCCACTGAAACCGGCTCAATCGGAGCTCGTTCTCATCCGCGTTGATAGTCCCTATCAATTCCCTCTCTAGAATGATTATATTCTTCTATTTTTCCACCGTCTCTTCGCTAGTGTGAGACTAACACCCTATCGTAGCCGCTCATTGGTGGGGCATCTATGACCTGAAGACCATATGGACGTACTGCCCTTTATAATATTGAGTAGTAATTGCATGAAAAAGTAGTTTTTTCCAGACTTTAGAGCCTTTTTGAGGGTCCAAGCAGCCTTTTCTGGGGCCGAGACATAACGCACGTGTGCTGTGGTGTGTGCGCGTATGTAAATTTTTCCAGATCGCTAGAATTAGAACTCCTGGTAGCCTAGTTTCCCGAGGGCTTTCCAACGCCACTGAAACGGGCTCAATCAGAGCTCGTTCTCATCCGCGTTGATAGTCCCTATCAATTCCCTCCCTAGAATGATTATATTCTTCTATTTTTCCACCGTCTCTTCGCTAGTGTGAGACAAACACCCTATCGTAGCCGCTCATTGGTGGGGCGTCTACGACCTGAAGACCATATGGACATACTGCCCTTTATAATATCGAGCAGTAATTGCATGAAAAAGTAGTTTTTTCCAGACTTTAGAGCCTTTTTGAGGGTCCAAACGGCCTTTTCTGGTGCCAAGACATAATGCACGTGTGCTGGGGTGTGTGCGCATATGTAAATTTTTCAGATCGCTAGAATTAGAAGTCCTGGTAGCCTAGTTTCCCAAGGGCTTTCCAACGCCACTGAAACCGGCTAAATCGGAGCTCGTTCTCATCCGCGCTGATAGTCCCTATCAATTCCCTATCTAAAATGATTATATTGTTCTATTTTTCCACCGTCTCTTCGCTAGTGTGAGACTAACACCCTATCGTAGCCGCTCATTGGTGGGGCGTCTATGACCTGAAGACCATATGGACGTACTGCCCTTTATAATATCGAGCTGTAATTGCACAAAAAAGTAGTTTTTTCTAGACTTTAGAGCCTTTTTGAGGGTCCAAACGGCCTTTTCTGGGGCCGGGACTTACCGCACGTGTGCTAGGGTGTGTGCGCATATGTAAATTTTTCCAGATCGCTAGAATTAGAAGTCCTGGTAGCCTAGTTTCCCGAGGGCTTTCCACCGCCACTGAAACCGGCTCAATCGGAGCTCGTTCTCATCCGTGTTGATAGTCTTTTCAATTCACTCTCTAAAATGATTATATTCTTCTATTTTTCCACCGTCTCTTCGCTAGTGTGAGGCTAACACCCTATCATAGCCGCTCATTGGTGGGGCGTCAATGACCTGAAGACCATATGGACGTACTGCCCTTTATAATATCGAGCTGTTATTGCATGAAAAAGTAGTTTTTTCCAGACTGTAGAGCCTTTTTGAGGGTCCAAACGGCCTTTTCTGGGGCCGGGACTTACCGCACGTGTGCTGGGGTGTGTGCGCGTATGTAAATATTTCCAGATCGCTAGAATTAGAACTCCTGGTAGCATAGTTTCCCGAGGGCTTTCCAACGCCACTGAAACCGGCTCAATCGGAGCTCGTTCTCATCCGCGTTGATAGTCCCTATCAATTCCCTCTCTAGAATGATTATATTCTTCTATTTTTCCACCATCTATTCGCTAGTGTGAGACTAACACCCTATCATAGCTGCTCATTGGTGGGGCGTCTATGACCTGAAGACCATATGGACGTACTGCCCTTTATAATATCGAGCAGTCATTGCATGAAAAAGTAGTTTTTTCCAGACTTTAGAGCCATTTTGAGGGTCCAAACGGCCTTTTCTGGGGCCGAGACATAACGCACGTGTGATGGGGTGTGTGCGCGTATGTAAATTTTTCCAGATCGCTAGAATTAGAAGTCCTGGTAGCCTAATTTCCCAAGGGCTTTCCAACGCCACTGAAACCGGCTCAATCGGAGCTCGTTCTCATCCGCGTTGATAGTCCCTATCAATTCCCTCTCTAAAATGATTATATTCTTCTATTTTTCCACCGTCTCTTCGCTAGTGTGAGACTAACACCCTATCGTAGACGCTCATTGGTGGGGCATCTATGACCTGAAGACCATATGGACGTACTGCCCTTTATAATATCGAGCTGTAATTGCACAAAAAAGTAGTTTTTTCCAGACTTTAGAGCCTTTTTGAGGGTCCAAACGGCCTTTTCTGTGGCCGGGACTTACCGCACGTGTGCTGGGGTGTGTGCGCATATGTAAATTTTTCCAGATCGCTAGAATTAGAAGTCCTGGTATCCTAGTTTCCCAAGGGCTTTCCACCGCCACTAAAACCGGCTCAATCGAAGCTCGTTCTCATCCGCGTTGATACTCCCTATCAATTCCCTCTCTAAAATGATTATATTCTTCTATTTATCCACCGTCTCTTCGCTAGTGTGAGACTAACACCCTATCGTAGCCACTCATTGGTGGGGTATCTATGACCTGAAGACCATATGGATGTACTGCCCATTATAATATCGAGTTGTAATTGCATGAAAAAGTAGTTTTTTCCAGACTTTAGAGCCTTTTTGAGGGTCCAAACGGCCTTTTCTGGGGCCGGGACTTACCGCATGTGTGCTGGGGTGTGTGCGCATATGTAAATTTTTCCAGATCGCTAGAATTAGAACTCCTGGTAGCCTAGTTTCCTGAGGGCTTTCCAACGCCACTGAAACCGGCTCAATCGGAGCTCGTTCTCATCCGCGTTGATAGTCCCTATCAATTCCCTCTCTAGAATGATTATATTCTTCTATTTTTCCACCGTCTCTTCGCTAGTGGGAGACTAACACCATATCGTACCCGCTCAATGGTGGGGCGTCTACGACCTGAAGACCATATGGACATACTGCACTTTATAATATCGAGCAGTAATTGCATGAAAAAGTAGTTTTTTCCAGACTTTAGAGCCATTTTGAGGGTCCAAACGGCCTTTTTTGGTGCCGAGACATAACGCACGTGTGCTGGGGTGTGTGCGCGTATGTAAATTTTTCCAGATTGCTAGAATTAGAAGTCCTGGTAGCCTAGTTTCCCAAGGGCTTTCCAACGCCACTGAAACCGGCTCAATCGGAGCTCGTTCTCATCCGTGCTGATAGTCCCTATCAATTCCCTATCTAAAATGATTATATTGTTCTATTTTTCCACCGTCTCTTCGCTAGTGTGAGACTAACACCCTATCGTAGCCGCTCATTGGTGGGGCGTCTATGACCTGAAGACCATATGGACGTACTGCCCTTTATAATATCGAGCTGTAATTGCACAAAAAAGTAGTTTTTTCCAGACTTTAGAGCCTTTTTGAGGGTCCAAACGGCCTTTTCTAGGGCCGGGACTTACCGCACGTGTGTTGGGGTGTGTGCGCATATGTAAATTTTTCCAGATCGCAAGAATTAGAAGTCCTGGTATCCTAGTTTCCCGAGGGCTTTCCACCGCCACTGAAACCGGCTCAATCGAAGCTCGTTCTCATCCGCGTTGATACTCCCTATCAATTCCCTCTCTAAAATGATTATATTCTTCTATTTTTCCACCGGCTCTTCGCTAGTGTGAGACTAACACCCTATCGTAGCCGCTCATTGGTGGGGCGTCTATGACCTGAAGACCATATGGACGTACTGCCCTTTATAATATCGAGTTGTAATTGCATGAAAAAGTAGTTTTTTCCAGACTTTAGAACATTTTTGAGGGTCCAAACGGCCTTTTCTGGGGCCGGGACTTACCGCACGTGTGCTGGGGTGTGTGAACATATGTAAATTTTTCCAGATCGCTAGAATTAGAACTCCTGGTAGCCTAGTTTCCTGAGGGCTTTCCAACGCCACTGTAACCGGCTCAATCGGAGCTCGTTCTCATCCGCGTTGATAGTCCCTATCAATTCCCTCTCTAGAATGATTATATTCTTCTATTTTCCACCGTCTCTTCGCTAGTGTGAGACAAACACCCTATCGTAGCTGCTCATTGGTGGGGCGTCTACGACCTGAAGACCATATGGATGTACTGCCCTTTATAATATCGAGCAGTAATTGCATGAAAAAGTAGTTTTTTCCAGACTTTAGAGCCATTTTGAGGGTCCAAACAGCCTTTTCTGGGGCCGAGACATAACGCACGTGTGATGGGGTGTGTGCGCGTAAGTAAATTTTTCCAGATCGCTAGAATTAGAAGTCCTGGTAGCCTAGTTTCCCAAGGGCTTTCCAACGCCACTGAAACCGGCTCAATCGGAGCTCGTTCTCATCCGCGTTGATAGTCCCTATCAATTCCCTCTCTAAAATGATTATATTCTTCTATTTTTCCACCGTCTCTTCGCTAGTGTGAGGCTAACACCCTATCGTAGACGCTCATTGGTGGGGCATCTATGACCTGAAGACCATATGGACGTACTGCCCTTTATAATATCGAGCTGTAATTGCACAAAAAAGTAGTTTTTTCCAGACTTTAGAGCCTTTTTGAGGGTCCAAACGGCCTTTTCTGTGGCGGGGACTTACCGCACGTGTGCTGGGGTGTGTGCGCATATGTAAATTTTTCCAAATCGCTAGAATTAGAAGTCCTGGTATCCTAGTTTCCCAAGGGCTTTCCACCGCCACTAAAACCGGCTCAATCGAAGCTCGTTCTCATCCGCGTTGATACTCCCTATCAATTCCCTCTCTAAAATGATTATATTCTTCTATTTTTCCACCGTCCCTTCGCTAGTGTGAGACTAACACCCTATCGTAGCCGCTCATTGGTGGGGCAACTATGACCTGAAGACCATATGGATGTACTGCCCTTTATAATATCGAGTTGTAATTGCATGAAAAGTAGTTTTTTCCAGACTTTAGAGCCTTTTTGAGGGTCCAAACGGCCTTTTCTGGGGCCGGGACTTACCGCACGTGTGCTGGGGTGTGTGCGCATATGTAAATTTTTCCAGATCGCTAGAATTAGAACTCCTGGTAGCCTAGTTTCCCGAGGGCTTTCCAACGCCACTGAAACTGGCTCAATCGGAGCTCGTTCTCATCCGCGTTGATAGTCCCTATCAATTCCCTCTCTAGAATGATTATATTCTTCTATTTTTCCACCGTCTCTTCGCTAGTGTGAGACTAACACCATATCGTACCCGCTCAATGGTGGGGCGTCTACGACCTGAAGACCATATGGACATACTGCACTTTATAATATCGAGCAGTAATTGCATGAAAAAGTAGTTTTTTCCAGACTTTAGAGCCATTTTGAGGGTCCAAACGGCCTTTTCTGGTGCCGAGACATAACGCACGTGTGCTGGGGTGTGTGCGCGTATGTAAATTTTTCCAGATTGCTAGAATTAGAAGTCCTGGTAGCCTAGTTTCCCAAGGGCTTTCCAACGCCACTGAAACCGGCTCAATCGGAGCTCGTTCTCATCTGCGCTGATAGTCCCTATCAATTCCCTATCTAAAATGATTATATTGTTCTATTTTTCCACCGTCTCTTCGCTAGTGTGAGACTAACACCCTATCGTAGCCGCTCATTGTGGGGCGTCTATGACCTGAAGACCATATGGACGTACTGCCCTTTATAATATCGAGCTGTAATTGCACAAAAAAGTAGTTTTTTCCAGACTTTAGAGCCTTTTTGAGGGTCCAAACGGCCTTTTCTAGGGCCGGGACTTACCGCACGTGTGTTGGGGTGTGTGCGCATATGTAAATTTTTCCAGATCGCTAGAATTAGAAGTCCTGGTATCCTAGTTTCCCGAGGGCTTTCCACCGCCACTGAAACCGGCTCAATCGAAGCTCGTTCTCATTCGCGTTGATACTCCCTATCAATTCCCTCTCTAAAATGATTATATTCTTCTATTTTTCCACCGTCTCTTCGCTAGTGTGAGACTAACACCCTATCGTAGCCGCTCATTGGTGGGGCGTCTATGACCTGAAGACCATATGGACGTACTGCCCTTTATAATATCGAGCTGTAATTGCATGAAAAAGTAGTTTTTTCCAGACTTTAGAGCCTTTTTGAGGGACCAAACGGCCTTTTCTGGGGCCGGGACTTACCGCACGTGTGCTGGGGTGTGTGTGCATATGTAAATTTTTCCAGATCGCTAGAATTAGAACTCCTGGTAGCCTAGTTTCCCGAGGGCTTTCCAACGCCACTGAAACCGGCTCAATCGGAGCTCGTTCTCATCCGCGTTGATAGTCCCTATCAATTCCCTCTCTAGAATGATTATATTCTTCTATTTTTCCACCGTCTCTTCGCTAGTGTGAGACAAACACCCTATCGTAGCCGCTCATTGGTGGGGCGTCTACGACCTGAAGACCATATGGCCATACTGCCCTTTATAATATCGAGCAGTAATTGCATGAAAAAGTAGTTTTTTCCAGACTTTAGAGCCATTTTGAGGGTCCAAACGGCCTTTTCTGGGGCCGAGACATAACGCACGTGTGCTGGGGTGTGTGCGCGTATGTAAATTTTTCCAGATCGCTAGAATTAGAAGTCCTGGTAGCCTAGTTTCCCAAGGGCTTTCCAACGCCACTGAAACCGGCTCAATCGGAGCTCGTTCTCATCCGCGTTGATAGTCCCTATCAATTCCCTCTCTAAAATGATTATATTCTTCTATTTTTCCACCGTCTCTTCGCTAGTGTGAGGCTAACACCCTATCGTAGACGCTCATTAGCGGGGCGTCTATGACCTGAAGACCATATGGACGTACTGCCCTTTATAATATCGAGCTGTAATTGCACAAAAAAGTAGTTTTTTCCAGACTTTAGAGCCTTTTTGAGGGTCCAAACGGCCTTTTCTGTGGCGGGGACTTACCGCACGTGTGCTGGGGTGTGTGCGCATATGTAAATTTTTCCAGATCGCTAGAATTAGAAGTCCTGGTATCCTAGTTTCCCAAGGGCTTTCCACCGCCACTAAAACCGGCTCAATCGAAGCTCGTTCTCATCCGCGTTGATACTCCCTATCAATTCCCTCTCTAAAATGATTACATTCTTCTATTTTTCCACCGTCTCTTCGCTAGTGTGAGACTAACACCCTATCGTAGCCGCTCATTGGTGGGGCATCTATGACCTAAAGACCATATGGATGTACTGCCCTTTATAATATCGAGCTGTAATTGCATGAAAAAGTAGTTTTTTCCAGACTTTAGAGCCTTTTTGAGGGTCCAAACGGCCTTTTCTGGGGCCGGGACTTACCGCACGTGTGCTGGGGTGTGTGCGCATATGTAAATTTTTCCAGATCGCTAGAATTAGAACTCCTGGTAGCCTAGTTTCCCGAGGGCTTTCCAACGCCACTGAAACTGGCTCAATCGGAGCTCGTTCTCATCCGCGTTGATAGTCCCTATCAATTCCCTCTCTAGAATGATTATATTCTTCTATTTTTCCACCGTCTCTTCGCTAGTGTGAGACTAACACCATATCGTACCCGCTCAATGGTGGGGCGTCTACGACCTGAAGACCATATGGACATACTGCACTTTATAATATCGAGCAGTAATTGCATGAAAAAGTAGTTTTTTCCAGACTTTAGAGCCATTTTGAGGGTCCAAACGGCCTTTTCTGGTGCCGAGACATAACGCACGTGTCCTGGGGTGTGTGCGCGTATGTAAATTTTTCCAGATTGCTAGAATTAGAAGTCCTGGTAGCCTAGTTTCCCAAGGGCTTTCCAACGCCACTGAAACCGGCTCAATCGGAGCTCGTTCTCATCTGCGCTGATAGTCCCTATCAATTCCCTATCTAAAATGATTATATTGTTCTATTTTTCCACCGTCTCTTCGCTAGTGTGAGACTAACACCCTATCGTAGCCGCTCATTGTGGGGCGTCTATGACCTGAAGACCATATGGACGTACTGCCCTTTATAATATCGAGCTGTAATTGCACAAAAAAGTAGTTTTTTCCAGACTTTAGAGCCTTTTTGAGGGTCCAAACGGCCTTTTCTAGGGCCGGGACTTACCGCACGTGTGTTGGGGTGTGTGCGCATATGTAAATTTTTCCAGATCGCTAGAATTAGAAGTCCTGGTATCCTAGTTTCCCGAGGGCTTTCCACCGCCACTGAAACCGGCTCAATCGAAGCTCGTTCTCATTCGCGTTGATACTCCCTATCAATTCCCTCTCTAAAATGATTATATTCTTCTATTTTTCCACCGTCTCTTCGCTAGTGTGAGACTAACACCCTATCGTAGCCGCTCATTGGTGGGGCGTCTATGACCTGAAGACCATATGGACGTACTGCCCTTTATAATATCGAGCTGTAATTGCATGAAAAAGTAGTTTTTTCCAGACTTTAGAGCCTTTTTGAGGGACCAAACGGCCTTTTCTGGGGCCGGGACTTACCGCACGTGTGCTGGGGTGTGTGTGCATATGTAAATTTTTCCAGATCGCTAGAATTAGAACTCCTGGTAGCCTAGTTTCCCGAGGGCTTTCCAACGCCACTGAAACCGGCTCAATCGGAGCTCGTTCTCATCCGCGTTGATAGTCCCTATCAATTCCCTCTCTAGAATGATTATATTCTTCTATTTTTCCACCGTCTCTTCGCTAGTGTGAGACAAACACCCTATCGTAGCCGCTCATTGGTGGGGCGTCTACGACCTGAAGACCATATGGCCATACTGCCCTTTATAATATCGAGCAGTAAATGCATGAAAAAGTAGTTTTTTCCAGACTTTAGAGCCATTTTGAGGGTCCAAACGGCCTTTTCTGGGGCCGAGACATAACGCACGTGTGCTGGGGTGTGTGCGCGTATGTAAATTTTTCCAGATCGCTAGAATTAGAAGTCCTGGTAGCCTAGTTTCCCAAGGGCTTTCCAACGCCACTGAAACCGGCTCAATCGGAGCTCGTTCTCATCCGCGTTGATAGTCCCTATCAATTCCCTCTCTAAAATGATTATATTCTTCTATTTTTCCACCGTCTCTTCGCTAGTGTGAGGCTAACACCCTATCGTAGACGCTCATTAGCGGGGCGTCTATGACCTGAAGACCATATGGACGTACTGCCCTTTATAATATCGAGCTGTAATTGCACAAAAAGGTAGTTTTTTCCAGACTTTAGAGCCTTTTTGAGGGTCCAAACGGCCTTTTCTGTGGCGGGGACTTACCGCACGTGTGCTGGGGTGTGTGCGCATATGTAAATTTTTCCAGATCGCTAGAATTAGAAGTCCTGGTATCCTAGTTTCCCAAGGGCTTTCCACCGCCACTAAAACCGGCTCAATCGAAGCTCGTTCTCATCCGCGTTGATACTCCCTATCAATTCCCTCTCTAAAATGATTACATTCTTCTATTTTTCCACCGTCTCTTCGCTAGTGTGAGACTAACACCCTATCGTAGCCGCTCATTGGTGGGGCATCTATGACCTAAAGACCATATGGATGTACTGCCCTTTATAATATCGAGCTGTAATTGCATGAAAAAGTAGTTTTTTCCAGACTTTAGAGCCTTTTTGAGGGTCCAGACGGCCTTTTCTGGGGCCGGGACTTACCGCACGTGTGCTGGGGTGTGTGCGCGTATGTAAATTTTTCCAGATTGCTAGAATTAGAAGTCCTGGTAGCCTAGTTTCCCAAGGGCTTTCCACCGCCACTGAAACCGGCTCAATCGGAGCTCGTTCTCATCCGCGTTGATAGTCCCTATCAATTCCCTCTCTAAAATGATTATATTGTTCTATTTTTCCACTGTCTCTTCGCTAGTGTGAGACTAACACCCTATCGTAGCCGCTCATTGGTGGGGCGTCTATGACCTGAAGACCATATGGACGTACTGCCCTTTATAATATCGAGCTGTAATTGCACAAAAAAGTAGTTTTTTCCAGACTTTAGAGCCTTTTTGAGGGTCCAAACGGCCTTTTATGGGGCCGGGACTTACCGCACATGTGCTGGGGTGTGTGCGCATATGTAAATTTTTCCAGATCGCTAGAATTAGAAGTCCTGGTATCCTAGTTTCCCGAGGGCTTTCCACCGCCACTGAAACCGGCTCAATCGGAGCTCGTTCTCATCCGCGTTGATACTCCCTATCAATTCCCTCTCTAAAATGATTATATTCTTCTATTTTTCCACCGTCTCTTTGCTAGTGTGAGACTAACACCCTATCGTAGCCGCTCATTGGTGGGGCGTCTATGACCTGAAGACCATATGGACATACTGCCCTTTATAATATCGAGCTGTAATTAAATGAAAAAGTAGTTTTTTCCAGATTTTAGAGCCTTTTTGAGGGACCAAACGGCCTTTTCTGGGGCCGGGACTTACCGCACGTGTGCTGGGGTGTGTGCGCATATGTAAATTTTTCCAGATCGCTAGAATTAGAACTCCTGGTAGCCTAGTTTCCGGAGGGCTTTCCAACGCCACTGAAACCGGCTCAATCGGAGCTCGTTCTCATCCGCGTTGATAGTCCCTATCAATTCCATCTCTAGAATGATTATATTCTTCTATTTTTCCACCGTCTCTTCGCTAGTGTGAGATAAACACCCTATCGTAGCCGCTCATTGGTGGGGCGTCTACGACCTGAAGACCATATGGACATACTGCCCTTTATAATATCGAGCAGTAATTGCATGAAAAAGTAGTTTTTTCCAGACTTTAGAGCCTTTTTGAGGGTCCAAACGGCCTTTTCTGGGGCCGAGACATAACGCACGTGTGCTGGGGTGTGTGCGCGTATGTAAATTTTTCCAGATTGCTAGAATTAGAAGTCCTGGTAGCCTAGTTTCCCAAGGGCTTTCCAACGCCACTGAAACCGGCTCAATCGGAGCTCGTTCTCATCCGCGCTGATAGTCCCTATCAATTCCCTATCTAAAATGATTATATTGTTCTATTTTTCCACTGTCTCTTCGCTAGTGTGAGACTAACACCCTATCGTAGCCGCTCATTGGTGGGGCGTCTATGACCTGCAGACCATATGGACGTACTGCCCTTTATAATACCGAGCTGTAATTGCGTGAAAAAGTAGTTTTTTCCAGACTTTAGAGCCTTTTTGAGGGTCCAAACGGCCTTTTCTAGGGCCGGGACTTACCGCATGTGTGCTAGGGTGTGTGCGCGTATGTAAATTTTTCCAGATTGCTAGAATTAGAACTCCTGGTAGCATAGTTTCCCGAGGGCTTTCCAACGCCACTGAAACCGGCTCAATCGGAGCTCGTTCTCATCCGTGTTGATAGTCCCTATCAATTCCCTCTCTAGAATGATTATATTATTTTATTTTTCCACCGTCTCTTCGCTAGTGTGAGACTAACACCCTATCGTAGCCGCTCAATGGTGGGGCGTCTACGACCTGAAGACCATATGGACGTACTGCCCTTTATAATATCGAGCAGTAATTGCATGAAAAAGTAGTTTTTTCCAGACTTTAGAGCCTTTTTGAGGGTCCAAACAGCCTTTTCTGAGGCCGAGACATACCGCACGTGTGCTGGGGTGTGTGCGCGTATGTAAATTTTTCCAGATCGCTAGAATCAGAAGTCCTGGTAGCCTAGTTTCCCAAGGGCTTTCCAACGCCACTGAAACAGGCTCAATCGGAGCTCGTTCTCATCCGTGTTGATAGTCCCTATCAATTCCCTCTCTAAAATGATTATATTCTTCTATTTTTCCACCGTCTCTTCGCTAGTGTGAGACTAACACCCTATCGTAGCCGCTCATTGGTGGGGCGTCTATGACCTGAAGACCATATGGACGTACTGCCCTTTATAATATCGAGTTGTAATTGCACAAAAAAGTAGTTTTTTCCAGACTTTAGAGCCTTTTTGAGGGTCCAAACGGCCTTTTCTGGGGCCGGGACTTACCGCACGTGTGCTGGGTGTGTGCGCATATGTAAATTTTTCCAGATCACTAGAATTAGAAGTCCTGGTAGCCTAGTTTCCCGAGGGCTTTCCACCGCCACTGAAACCGGCTCAATCGGAGCTCGTTCTCATCCGTGTTGATAGTCCCTATCAATTACCTCTCTAAAATGATTATATTCTTCTATTTTTCCACCATCTCTTCGCTAGTGTGAGACTAACACCCTATCGTAGCCGCTCAATGGTGGGGCGTCTATGACCTGAAGACCATATGGACGTACTGCTTTTTATAATATCGAGCTGTAATTGCATGAAAAAGTAGTTTTTTCCAGACTTTACAGCCTTTTTGACGGTCCAAACGACCTTTTTTGTGGCCGAGACTTACCGCACATGTGCTACGGTGTGTGCGCGTATGTAAATTTTTCCAGATCGCTAGAATTAGAACTCCTGGTAGCATAGTTTCCCGAGGGCTTTCCAACGCCACTGAAACCGGCTCAATCGGAGCTCGTTCTCATCCGCGTTGATAGTCCATATCAATTCCCTCTCTAGAATGATTATATTCTTCTATTTTTCCACCGTCTCTTTGCTAGTGTGAGACTAACACCCTATCGTAGCCCCTCATTGGTGGGGCGTCTACGACCTAAAGACCATATCGACATACTGCCCTTTATAATATCGAGCAGTAATTGCATGAAAAAGTAGTTTTTTCCAGACTTTAGAGCCTTTTTGAGGGTCCAAACGGCCTTTTCTGGGGTCGAGACATACCGCACGTGTACTGGGGTGTGTGCGCGTATGTAAATTTTTCCAGATCACTAGAATTAGAAGTCCTGGTAGCCTAGTTTCCCAAGGGTTTTCCAACGCCACTGAAACAGGCTCAATCGGAGCTCGTTCTCATCCGTGTTGATAGTCCCTATCAATTCCCTCTCTAAAATGATTATATTCTTCTATTTTTCCACCGTCTCTTCGCTAGTGCGAGACTAACACCCTATCATAGCCGCTCATTGGTGGGGCGTCTATGACCTGAAGACCATATCGACGTACTGCCCTTTATAATATCGAGTTGTAATTGCACAAAAAAGTAGTTTTTTCCAGACTTCGGAGCCTTTTTGAGGGTCCAAACGGCCTTTTCTGGGGCCGGGACTTACCGCACGTGTGCTGGGGTGTGTGCGCATATGTAAATTTTTCCAGATCGCTAGAATTAGAAGTCCTGGTAGCCTAGTTTCCCGAGGGCTTTCCACCGCCACTGAAACCGGCTCAATCGGAGCTCGTTCTCATCCGTGTTGATAGTCCCTATCAATTCCCTCTCTAAAATGATTATATTCTTCTATTTTTCCACCGTCTCTTCGCTACTGTGAGACTAACAGCCTATCGTAGCCGCTCATTGGTGGGGCGTCTATGACCTGAAGACCATATGGACGTACTGCTCTTTATAATATCGAGCTGTAATTGCATGAAAAAGTAGTTTTTTCCAGACTTTAGAGCCTTTTTGAGGGTCCAAACGGCCTTTTCTGGGGCCGGGACTTACCGCACGTGTGCTAGGGTGTGTGCGCGTATGTAAATTTTTCCAGATCGCTAGAATTAGAACTCCTGGTAGCATAGTTTCCCGAGGGCTTTCCAACGCCACTGAAACCGGCTCAATCGGAGCTCGTTCTCATCCGCGTTGATAGTCCCTATCAATTCCCTCTCTAGAATGATTATATTCTTCTATTTTTCCACCGTCTCTTCGCTAGTGTGAGACTAACACCCTATCATAGCCGCTCAATGGTGGGGCGTCTACGACCTGTAGACCATATGGATATACTGCCCTTTATAATATCGAGCAGTAATTGCATGAAAAAGTAGTTTTTTCCAGACTTTAGAGCCTTTTTGAGGGTCCAAACGGCCTTTTCTGGGGCCGAGACATAACGCACATGTGCTGGGGTATGTGCGCGTATGTAAATTTTTCCAGATCGCTAGAATTAGAAGTCCTGGTAGCCTAGTTTCCCAAGGGCTTTCCAACGCCACTGAAACAGGCTCAACCGGAGCTCGTTCTCATCCGTGTTGATAGTCCCTATCAATTTCCTCTGTAAAATGATTATATTCTTCTATTTTTCCACCGTATCTTTGCTAGTGTGAGACTAACACCCTATCATAGCCGCTCATTGGTGGGGCGTCTATGACCTGATGACCATATGGACGTACTGCCCTTTATAATATCGAGTGGTAATTGCACAAAAAAGTATTTTTTTCCATACTTTAGAGCCTTTTTGAGGGTCGAAACGGCCTTTTCTGGGGCCGGGACTTACCACACGTGTGCTAGGGTGTGTGCGCATATGTAAATCTTTACAGATCGCTAGAATTAGAAGTCCTGGTAGCCTAGTTTCCCGAGGGCTTTCCACCGCCACTGAAACCGGCTCAATCGGAGCTCGTTCTTATCCGTGTTGATAGTCCCTATCAATTCCCTCTCTAAAATGATTATATTCTTCTATTTTTCCACCGTCTCTTTGCTAGTGTGAGACTAACAACCTATCATAGCCGCTCATTGGTGGGGCGTCTATGACCTGAAGACCATATGGACGTACTGCCCTTTATAATATCGAGTTGTAATTGCATGAAAAAGTAGTTTTTTCCAGACTTTAGAGCCTTTTTGAGGGTCCAAACGGCCTTTTCTGGCGCCGGGACTTACCGCACGTGTGCTAGGGTGTGTGCGCGTATGTAAATTTTTCCAGATCACTAGAATTAGAACTCCTGGTAGCATAGTTTCCCGAGGGCTTTCCAACGGCACTGAAACCGGCTCAATCGGAACTCCTTCTCATCCGCGTTGATAGTCCCTATCAATTCCCTCTCTAGAATGATTATATTCTTCTATTTTTCCACCGTCTCTTCGCTAGTGTGAGACTAACACCCTATCGTAGCCGCTCAATGGTGGGGCGTCTACGACCTGAAAACCACATGGATGTACTGCCCTTTATAATATCGAGCAGTAATTGCATGAAAAAGTAGTTTTTTCCAGACTTTAGAGCCTTTTTGAGGGTCCAAACGGCCTTTTCTGGGGCCGAGACATACCGCACGTGTGCTGGGGTGTGTGCGCGTATGTAAATTTTTCCAGATCGCTAGAATTAGAAGTCCTGGTAGCCTAGTTTCCCAAGGGCTTTCCAACGCCACTGAAACAGGCTCAATCGGAGCTCGTTCTCATCCTTGTTGATAGTCCCTATCAATTCCCTCTCTAAAATGATTATATTCTTCTAATTTTCCACCGTCTCTTCGCTAGTGTGAGACTAACACCCTATCATAGCCGCTCATTGGTGGGGCGTCTATGACCTGAAGACCATATGGACGTACTGCCCTTTATAATATCGAGTTGTAATTGCACAAAAAATTAGTTTTTTTCATACTTTAGAGCCTTTTTGAGGGTCTAAACGGCCTTTTCTGGGGCCGGGACTTACCGCACGTGTGCTGGGGTGTGTGCGCATATGTAAATTTTTCCAGATCGCTAGAATTAGAAGTCTTGGTAGCGTAGTTTCCCGAGGGCTTTCCACCGCCACTGAAACCGGCTCAATCGGAGCTCGTTCTCATCCGTGTTGATAGTCCCTATCAATTCCTTCTATAAATGATTATATTCGTCTATTTTTCCACCGGCTCTTCGCTAGTGTGAGACCAACAGCCTATCGTAGCCGCTCATTGGTGGGGCATCTATGACCTGAAGACCATATGGACGTACTGCCCTTTATAATATCGAGCTGTAAATGCGTGAAAAAGTAGTTTTTTCCAGACTTTAGAGCCTTTTTGAGGGTCCAAACGGCCTTTTCTGGGGCCGAGACTTACCGCACGTGTGCTAGGGTGTGTGCGCGTATGTAAATTTTTCCAGATTGCTAGAATTAGAACTCCTGGTAGCATAGTTTCCCGAGGGCTTTCCAACGCCACTGAAACCGGCTCAATCGGAGCTCGTTCTCATCCGCGTTGATAGTCCCTATCAATTCCCTCTCTAGAATGATTATATTCTTCTATTTTTCCACCGTCTCTTCGTTAGTGTGAGACTAACACCCTATCGTAGCCGCTCAATGGTGGGGCATCTACGACCTGAAGACCATATGGGCGTACTGCCCTTTATAATATCGAGCAGTAATTGCATGAAAACGTAGTTTTTTCCAGACTTTAGAGCCTTTTTGAGGGTCCAAACGGCCTTTTCTGGGGCCGAGACATACCGCACGTGTGCTGGGGTGTGTGCGCGTATGTAAATTTTTCTAGATCGCTAGAATTAGAAGTCCTGGTAGCCTAGTTTCCCAAGGGCTTTCCAACGCCACTGAAACAGGCTCAATCGGAGCTCGTTCTCATCCTTGTTGATAGTCCCTATCAATTCCCTCTCTAAAATGATTATATTCTTCCATTTTTCCACCGTCTCTTCGCTAGTGTGAGACTAACACCCTATCGTAGCCGCTCATTGGTGGGGCGTCTATGACCTGAAGACCATATGGACGTACTGCCCTTTATAATATCGAGTTGTAATTGCACAAAAAAGTAGTTTTTTCCAGACTTTAGAGCCTTTTTGAGGGTCCAAACGGCCTTTTCTGGGGCCGGGACTTACCGCACGTGTGCTGGGTGTGTGCGCATATGTAAATTTTTCCAGATCGCTAGAATTAGAAGTCCTGGTAGCCTAGTTTCCCGAGGGCTTTCCACCGCCACTGAAACCGGCTCAATCGGAGCTCGTTCTCATCCGTGTTGATAGTCCCTATCAATTCCCTCTCTAAAATGATTATATTCGTCTATTTTTCCACCGGCTCTTCGCTAGTGTGAGACTAACAGCCTATCGTAGCCGCTCATTGGTGGGGCGTGTATGACCTGAAGACCATATGGACATACTGCCCTTTATAATATCGAGCTGTAAATGCATGAAAAAGTAGTTTTTTCCAGACTTTAGAGCCTTTTTGAGGGTCCAAACGGCCTTTTCTGGGGCCGAGACTTACCGCACGTGTGCTAGGGTGTGTGCGCGTATGTAAATTTTTCCAGATTGCTAGAATTAGAACTCCTGGTAGCATAGTCTCCCGAGGGCTTTCCAACGCCACTGAAACCGGCTCAATCGGAGCTCGTTCTCATCCGCGTTGATAGTCCCTATCAATTCCCTCTCTAGAATGATTATATTCTTCTATTTTTCCACCGTCTCTTCGTTAGTGTGAGACTAACACCCTATCGTAGCCGCTCAATGGTGGGGCGTCTACGACCTGAAGACCATATGGGCGTACTGCCCTTTATAATATCGAGCAGTAATTGCATGAAAACGTAGTTTTTTCCAGACTTTAGAGCCTTTTTGAGGGTCCAAACGGCCTTTTCTGGGGCCGAGACATACCGCACGTGTGCTGGGGTGTGTGCGCGTATGTAAATTTTTCTAGATCGCTAGAATTAGAAGTCCTGGTAGCCTAGTTTCCCAAGGGCTTTCCAACGCCACTGAAACAGGCTCAATCGGAGCTCGTTCTCATCCGTGTTGATAGTCCCTATCAATTCCCTCTCTAAAATGATTATATTCTTCCATTTTTCCACCGTCTCTTCGCTAGTGTGAGACTAACACCCTATCGTAGCCGCTCATTGGTGGGGCGTCTATGACCTGAAGACCATATGGATGTACTGCCCTTTATAATATCGAGTTGTAATTGCACAAAAAAGTAGTTTTTTCCAGACTTTAGAGCCTTTTTGAGGGTCCAAACGGCCTTTTCTGGGGCCGGGACTTACCGCACGTGTGCTGGGTGTGTGCGCATATGTAAATTTTTCCAGATCGCTAGAATTAGAAGTCCTGGTAGCCTAGTTTCCCGAGGGCTTTCCACCGCCACTGAAACCGGCTCAATCGGAGCTCGTTCTCATCCGTGTTGATAGTCCCTATCAATTCCCTCTCTAAAATGATTATATTCGTCTATTTTTCCACCGGCTCTTCGCTAGTGTGAGACTAACAGCCTATCGTAGCCGCTCATTGGTGGGGCGTCTATGACCTGAAGACCATATGGACATACTGCCCTTTATAATATCGAGCTGTAAATGCATGAAAAAGTAGTTTTTTCCAGACTTTAGAGCCTTTTTGAGGGTCCAAACGGCCTTTTCTGGGGCCGAGACTTACCGCACGTGTGCTAGGGTGTGTGCGCGTATGTAAATTTTTCCAGATTGCTAGAATTAGAACTCCTGGTAGCATAGTCTCCCGAGGGCTTTCCAACGCCACTGAAACCGGCTCAATCGGAGCTCGTTCTCATCCGCGTTGATAGTCCCTATCAATTCCCTCTCTAGAATGATTATATTCTTCTATTTTTCCACCGTCTCTTCGTTAGTGTGAGACTAACACCCTATCGTAGCCGCTCAATGGTGGGGCGTCTACGACCTGAAGACCATATGGGCGTACTGCCCTTTATAATATCGAGCAGTAATTGCATGAAAACGTAGTTTTTTCCAGACTTTAGAGCCTTTTTGAGGGTCCAAACGGCCTTTTCTGGGGCCGAGACATACCGCACGTGTGCTGGGGTGTGTGCGCGTATGTAAATTTTTCTAGATCGCTAGAATTAGAAGTCCTGGTAGCCTAGTTTCCCAAGGGCTTTCCAACGCCACTGAAACAGGCTCAATCGGAGCTCGTTCTCATCCGTGTTGATAGTCCCTATCAATTCCCTCTCTAAAATGATTATATTCTTCCATTTTTCCACTGTCTCTTCGCTAGTGTGAGACTAACACCCTATCGTAGCCGCTCATTGGTGGGGCGTCTATGACCTGAAGACCATATGGACGTACTGCCCTTTATAATATCGAGTTGTAATTGCACAAAAAAGTAGTTTTTTCCAGACTTTAGAGCCTTTTTGAGGGTCCAAACGGCCTTTTCTGGGGCCGGGACTTACCGCACGTGTGCTGGGTGTGTGCGCATATGTAAATTTTTCCAGATCGCTAGAATTAGAAGTCCTGGTAGCCTAGTTTCCCGAGGGCTTTCCACCGCCACTGAAACCAGCTCAATCGGAGCTCGTTCTCATCCGTGTTGATAGTCCCTATCAATTCCCTCTCTAAAATGATTATATTCGTCTATTTTTCCACCGGCTCTTCGCTAGTGTGAGACTAACAGCCTATCGTAGCCGCTCATTGGTGGGGCGTCTATGACCTGAAGACCATATGGACATACTGCCCTTTATAATATCGAGCTGTAAATGCATGAAAAAGTAGTTTTTTCCAGACTTTAGAGCCTTTTTGAGGGTCCAAACGGCCTTTTCTGGGGCCGAGACTTACCGCACGTGTGCTAGGGTGTGTGCGCGTATGTAAATTTTTCCAGATTGCTAGAATTAGAACTCCTGGTAGCATAGTCTCCCGAGGGCTTTCCAACGCCACTGAAACCGGCTCAATCGGAGCTCGTTCTCATCCGCGTTGATAGTCTCTATCAATTCCCTCTCTAGAATGATTATATTCTTCTATTTTTCCACCGTCTCTTCGCTAGTGTGAGACTAACACCCTATCGTAGCCGCTCAATGGTGGGGCGTCTACGACCTGAAGACCATATGGACGTACTGCCCTTTATAATATCGAGCAGTAATTGCATGAAAAAGTAGTTTTTTCCAGACTTTAGAGCCTTTTTGAGGGTCCAAACGGCCTTTTCTGGGGCCGGGACTTACCGCACGTGTGCTGGGTGTGTGCGCATATGTAAATTTTTCCAGATCGCTAGAATTAGAAGTCCTGGTAGCCTAGTTTCCCGAGGGCTTTCCACCGCCACTGAAACCGGCTCAATCGGAGCTCGTTCTCATCCGTGTTGATAGTCCCTATCAATTCCCTCTCTAAAATGATTATATTCGTCTATTTTTCCACCGGCTCTTCGCTAGTGTGAGACTAACAGCCTATCGTAGCCGCTCATTGGTGGGGCGTCTATGACCTGAAGACCATATGGACATACTGCCCTTTATAATATCGAGCTGTAAATGCATGAAAAAGTAGTTTTTTCCAGACTTTAGAGCCTTTTTGAGGGTCCAAACGGCCTTTTCTGGGGCCGAGACTTACCGCACGTGTGCTAGGGTGTGTGCGCGTATGTAAATTTTTCCAGATTGCTAGAATTAGAACTCCTGGTAGCATAGTCTCCCGAGGGCTTTCCAACGCCACTGAAACCGGCTCAATCGGAGCTCGTTCTCATCCGCGTTGATAGTCTCTATCAATTCCCTCTCTAGAATGATTATATTCTTCTATTTTTCCACCGTCTCTTCGCTAGTGTGAGACTAACACCCTATCGTAGCCGCTCAATGGTGGGGCGTCTACGACCTGAAGACCATATGGACGTACTGCCCTTTATAATATCGAGCAGTAATTGCATGAAAAAGTAGTTTTTTCCAGACTTTAGAGCCTTTTTGAGGGTCCAAACGGCCTTTTCTGGGGCCGGGACTTACCGCACGTGTGCTGGGTGTGTGCGCATATGTAAATTTTTCCAGATCGCTAGAATTAGAAGTCCTGGTAGCCTAGTTTCCCGAGGGCTTTCCACCGCCACTGAAACCGGCTCAATCGGAGCTCGTTCTCATCCGTGTTGATAGTCCCTATCAATTGCCTCTCTAAAATGATTATATTCTTCTATTTTTCCACCGTCTCTTCGCTAGTGTGAGACTAATACCCTATCGTAGCCACTCATTGGTGGGGCGTCTATGACCTGAAGACCATATGGACATACTGCCCTTTATAATATCGAGCTGTAAATGCATGAAAAAGTAGTTTTTTCCAGACTTTAGAGCCTTTTTGAGGGTCCAAACGGCCTTTTCTGGGGCCGAGACTTACCGCACGTGTGCTAGGGTGTGTGCGCGTATGTAAATTTTTCCAGATTGCTAGAATTAGAACTCCTGGTAGCATAGTCTCCCGAGGGCTTTCCAACGCCACTGAAACCGGCTCAATCGGAGCTCGTTCTCATCCGCGTTGATAGTCCCTATCAATTCCCTCTCTAGAATGATTATATTCTTCTATTTTTCCACCGTCTCTTCGCTAGTGTGAGACTAACACCCTATCGTAGCCGCTCAATGGTGGGGCGTCTATGACCTGAATACCATATGGACGTACTGCCCTTTATAATATCGAGAAGTAATTGCATGAAAAAGTAGTTTTTTCCAGACTTTAGAGCCTTTTTGAGGGTCCAAACGGCCTTTTCTGGGGCCGAGACATACCGCACGTGTGCTGGGGTGTGTGCGCGTATGTAAATTTTTCTAGATCGCTAGAATTAGAAGTCCTGGTAGCCTAGTTTCCCAAGGGCTTTCCAACGCCACTGAAACAGGCTCAATCGGAGCTCGTTCTCATCCTTGTTGATAGTCCCTATCAATTCCCTCTCTAAAATGATTATATTCTTCCATTTTTCCACCGTCTCTTCGCTAGTGTGAGACTAACACCCTATCGTAGCCGCTCATTGGTGGGGCGTCTATGACCTGAAGACCATATGGACGTACTGCCCTTTATAATATCGAGTTGTAATTGCACAAAAAAGTAGTTTTTTCCAGACTTTAGAGCCTTTTTGAGGGTCCAAACGGCCTTTTCTGGGGCCGGGACTTACCGCACGTGTGCTGGGTGTGTGCGCATATGTAAATTTTTCCAGATCGCTAGAATTAGAAGTCCTGGTAGCCTAGTTTCCCGAGGGCTTTCCACCGCCACTGAAACCGGCTCAATCGGAGCTCGTTCTCATCCGTGTTGATAGTCCCTATCAATTGCCTCTCTAAAATGATTATATTCTTCTATTTTTCCACCGTCTCTTCGCTAGTGTGAGACTAATACCCTATCGTAGCCACTCATTGGTGGGGCGTCTATGACCTGAAGACCATATGGACATACTGCCCTTTATAATATCGAGCTGTAAATGCATGAAAAAGTAGTTTTTTCCAGACTTTAGAGCCTTTTTGAGGGTCCAAACGGCCTTTTCTGGGGCCGAGACTTACCGCACGTGTGCTAGGGTGTGTGCGCGTATGTAAATTTTTCCAGATTGCTAGAATTAGAACTCCTGGTAGCATAGTCTCCCGAGGGCTTTCCAACGCCACTGAAACCGGCTCAATCGGAGCTCGTTCTCATCCGCGTTGATAGTCCCTATCAATTCCCTCTCTAGAATGATTATATTCTTCTATTTTTCCACCGTCTCTTCGCTAGTGTGAGACTAACACCCTATCGTAGCCGCTCAATGGTGGGGCGTCTATGACCTGAATACCATATGGACGTACTGCCCTTTATAATATCGAGCAGTAATTGCATGAAAAAGAAGTTTTTTCCAGACTTTAGAGCCTTTTTGAGGGTCCAAACGGCCTTTTCTGGGGCCGAGACATACCGCACGTGTGCTGGGGTGTGTGCGCGTATGTAAATTTTTCCAGATCGCTAGAATTAGAAGTCCTGGTAGCCTAGTTTCCCAAGGGCTTTCCAACGCCACTGAAACAGGCTCAATCGGAGCTCGTTCTCATCCGTGTTGATAGTCCCTATCAATTCCCTCTCTAAAATGATTATATTCTTCTATTTTTCCACCGTCTCTTCGCTAGTGTGAGACTAACACCCTATCGTAGCCGCTCATTGGTGGGGCGTCTATGACCTGAAGACCATATGGACGTACTGCCCTTTATAATATCGAGTTGTAATTGCACAAAAAAGTAGTTTTTTCCAGACTTTAGAGCCTTTTTGAGGGTCCAAACGGCCTTTTCTGGGGCCGGGACTTACCGCACGTGTGCTGGGTGTGTGCGCATATGTAAATTTTTCCAGATCGCTAGAATTACAAGTCCTGGTAGCCTATTTTCCCGAGGGCTTTCCACCGCCACAGAAACCGGGTCAATCGGAGCTCCTTCTCATCCGTGTTGATAGTCCCTATCAATTCCCTCTATAAAATGATTATATTCTTCTATTTTTCCACCGTCTCTTCGCTAGTTTGAGACTAACAGCCTATCGTAGCCGCTCATTGGTGGGGCGTCTATGACCTGAAGACCATATGGACGTACTGCCCTTTATAATATCGAGCTGTAATTGCGTGAAAAAGTAGTTTTTTCCAGACTTTAGAGCCTTTTTGAGGGTCCAAACGGCCTTTTCTGGGGCCGGGACTTACCGCACGTGTGCTAGGGTGTGTGCGCGTATGTAAATTTTTCCAGATTGCTAGAATTAGAACTCCTGGTAGCATAGTTTCCCGAGGGCTTTCGAACTCCACTGAAACCGGCTCAATCGGAGCTCGTTCTCATCCGCGTTGATAGTCCCTATCAATTCCCTCTCTAGAATGATTATATTCTTCTATTTTTCCACCGTCTCTTCGCTAGTGTGAGACTAACACGCTATCGTAGCCGCTCAATGGTGGGGCGTCTACGACCTGAAGACCATATGGACGTACTGCCCTTTATAATATCGAGCAGGAATTGCATGAAAAAGTAGTTTTTTCCAGACTTTAGAGCCTTTTTGAGGGTCCAAACGGCCTTTTCTGGGGCCGAGACATACCGCACGTGTGCTGGGGTGTGTGCGCGTATGTAAATTTTTCCAGATCGCTAGATTTAGAAGTCCTGGTAGCCTAGTTTCCCAAGGGCTTTCCAACGCCACTGAAACAGGCTCAATCGGAGCTCGTTCTCATCCGTGTTGATAGTCCCTATCAATTCCCTCTCTAAAATGATTATATTCTTCTATTTTTCCACCGTCTCTTCGCTAGTGTGAGACTAACACCCTATCGTAGCCGCTCATTGGTGGGGCGTCTATGACCTGAAGACCATATGGACGTACTGCCCTTTATAATATCGAGTTGTAATTGCACAAAAAAGTAGTTTTTTCCAGACTTTAGAGCCTTTTTGAGGGTCCAAACGGCCTTTTCTGGGGCCGGGACTTACCGCACGTGTGCTGGGTGTGTGCGCATATGTAAATTTTTCCAGATCGCTAGAATTAGAAGTCCTGGTAGCCTATTTTCCCGAGGGCTTTCCACCGCCACAGAAACCGGCTCAATCGGAGCTCCTTCTCAACCGTGTTGATAGTCCCTATCAATTCCCTCTATAAAATGATTATATTCTTCTATTTTTCCACCGTCTCTTCGCTAGTTTGAGACTAACAGCCTATCGTAGCCGCTCATTGGTGGGGCGTCTATGACCTGAAGACCATATGGACGTACTGCCCTTTATAATATCGAGCTGTAATTGCGTGAAAAAGTAGTTTTTTCCAGACTTTAGAGCCTTTTTGAGGGTCCAAACGGCCTTTTCTGGGGCCGGGACTTACCGCACGTGTGCTAGGGTGTGTGCGCGTATGTAAATTTTTCCAGATTGCTAGAATAAGAACTCCTGGTAGCATAGTTTCCCGAGGGCTTTCGAACTCCACTGAAACCGGCTCAATCGGAGCTCGTTCACATCCGCGTTGATAGTCCCTATCAATTCCCTCTCTAGAATGATTATATTCTTCTATTTTTCCACCGTCTCTTCGCTAGTGTGAGACTAACACCCTATCATAGCCGCTCAATGGTGGGGCGTCTACGACCTGAAGACCATATGGACGTACTGCCCTTTATAATATCGAGCAGTAATTGCATGAAAAAGTAGTTTTTTCCAGACTTTAGAGCCTTTTTGAGGGTCCAAACGGCCTTTTCTGGGGCCGAGACATACCGCACGTGTGCTGGGGTGTGTGCGCGTATGTAAATTTTTCCAGATCGCTAGAATTAGAAGTCCTGGTAGCCTAGTTTCCCAAGGGCTTTCCAACGCCACTGAAACAGGCTCAATCGGAGCTCGTTCTCATCCGTGTTGATAGTCCCTATCAATTCCCTCTCTAAAATGATTATATTCTTCTATTTTTCAACCGTCTCTTCACTAGTGTGAGACTAACACCCTATCGTAGCCGCTCATTGGTGGGGCGTCTATGACCTGAAGACCATATGGACGTACTGCCATTTATAATATCGAGTTGTAATTGCACAAAAAAGTAGTTTTTTCCAGACTTTAGAGCCTTTTTTGAGGGTCCAAACGGCCTTTTCTGGGGCCGGGACTTACCGCACGTGTGCTGGGTGTGTGCGTATATGTAAATTTTTCCAGATCGCTAGAATTAGAAGTCCTGGTAGCCTAGTTTCCCGAGGGCTTTCCACCGCCACTGAAACCGGCTCAATCGGAGCTCGTTCTCATCCATGTTGATAGTCCCTATCAATTCCCTCTCTAAAATGATTATATTCTTCTATTTTTCCACCGTCTCTTCGCTAGTGTGAGACTAACACCCTATCGTAGCCGCTCATTGGTGGGGCGTCTATGACCTGAAGACCATATGGACGTGCTGCCCTTTATAATATCGAGCTGTAATTGCATGAAAAAGTAGTTTTTTCTAGACTTTAGAGCCTTTTTGAGGGTCCAAACGGCCTTTTCTGGGGCCGGGACTTACCGCACGTGTGCTGGGGTGTGTGCGCGTATGTAAATTTTTCCAGATCGCTAGAATTAGAACTCCTGGTAGCCTAGTTTCCCGAGGGCTTTCCAACGCCACTGAAACCGGCTCAATCGGAGCTCGTTCTCATCCGCGTTGATAGTCCCTATCAATTCCCTCTCTAGAATGATTATATTCTTCTATTTTTCCACCGTCTCTTCGCTAGTGTGAGACTAACACCCTATCCTAGCCGCTCAATGGTGGGGCGTCTACGACCTGAAGACCATATGGACGTACAGCCCTTTATAATATCGAGCAGTAATTGCATGAAAAAGTAGTTTTTTCCAGACTTTAGAGCCTTTTTGAGGGTCCAAACGGCCTTTTCTGGGGCCGAGACATACCGCACGTGTGCTGGGGTGTGTGCGCGTATGTAAATTTTTCCAGATCACTAGAATTAGAAGTCCTGGTAGCCTAGTTTCCCAAGGGCTTTCCAACGCCACTGAAACAGGCTCAATCGGAGCTCGTTCTCATCCGTGTTGATAGTCCCTATCAATTCCCTCTCTAAAATGATTATATTCTTCTATTTTTCCACCGTCTCTTCGCTAGTGTGAGACTAACACCCTATCATAGCCGCTCATTGGTGGGGCGTCTATGACCTGAAGACCATATGGACGTACTGCCCTTTATAATATCGAGTTGTAATTGCACAAAAAAGTAGTTTTTTCCAGACTTTAGAGCCTTTTTGAGGGTCCAAACGGCCTTTTCTGGGGCCGGGACTTACCGCACGTGTGCTGGGTGTGTGCGCATATGTAAATTTTTCCAGATCGCTAGAATTAGAAGTCCTGGTAGCCTATTTTCCCGAGGGCTTTCCACCGCCACAAAAACCGGCTCAATCGGAGCTCGTTCTCATCCGTGTTGATAGTCCCTATCAATTCCCTCTATAAAATGATTATATTCTTCTATTTTTCCACCGTCTCTTCGCTAGTTTGAGACTAACAGCCTATCGTAGCCGCTCATTGGTGGGGCGTCTATGACCTGAAGACCATATGGACGTACTGCCCTTTATAATATCGAGCTGTAATTGCGTGAAAAAGTAGTTTTTTCCAGACTTTAGAGCCTTTTTGAGGGTCCAAACGGCCTTTTCTGGGGCCGGGACTTACCGCACGTGTGCTAGGGTGTGTGCGCGTATGTAAATTTTTCCAGATTGCTAGAATTAGAACTCCTGGTAGCATAGTTTCCCGAGGGCTTTCGAACTCCACTGAAACCGGCTCAATCGGAGCTCGTTCTCATCCGCGTTGATAGTCCCTATCAATTCCCTCTCTAGAATGATTATATTCTTCTATTTTTCCACCGTCTCTTCGCTAGTGTGAGACTAACACGCTATCGTAGCCGCTCAATGGTGGGGCGTCTACGACCTGAAGACCATATGGACGTACTGCCCTTTATAATATCAAGCAGGAATTGCATGAAAAAGTAGTTTTTTCCAGACTTTAGAGCCTTTTTGAGGATCCAAACGGCCTTTTCTGGGGCCGAGACATACCGCACGTGTGCTGGGGTGTGTGCGCGTATGTAAATTTTTCCAGATCGCTAGATTTAGAAGTCCTGGTAGCCTAGTTTCCCAAGGGCTTTCCAACGCCACTGAAACAGGCTCAATCGGAGCTCGTTCTCATCCGTGTTGATAGTCCCTATCAATTCCCTCTCTAAAATGATTATATTCTTCTATTTTTCCACCGTCTCTTCGCTAGTGTGAGACTAACACCCTATCGTAGCCGCTCATTGGTGGGGCGTCTATGACCTGAAGACCATATGGACGTACTGCCCTTTATAATATCGAGTTGTAATTGCACAAAAAAGTAGTTTTTTCCAGACTTTAGAGCCTTTTTGAGGGTCCAAACGGCCTTTTCTGGGGCCGGGACTTACCGCACGTGTGCTGGGTGTGTGCGCATATGTAAATTTTTCCAGATCGCTAGAATTAGAAGTCCTGGTAGCCTATTTTCCCGAGGGCTTTCCACCGCCACAGAAACCGGCTCAATCGGAGCTCCTTCTCAACCGTGTTGATAGTCCCTATCAATTCCCTCTATAAAATGATTATATTCTTCTATTTTTCCACCGTCTCTTCGCTAGTTTGAGACTAACAGCCTATCGTAGCCGCTCATTGGTGGGGCGTCTATGACCTGAAGACCATATGGACGTACTGCCCTTTATAATATCGAGCTGTAATTGCGTGAAAAAGTAGTTTTTTCCAGACTTTAGAGCCTTTTTGAGGGTCCAAACGGCCTTTTCTGGGGCCGGGACTTACCGCACGTGTGCTGGGGTGTGTGCGCGTATGTAAATTTTTCCAGATCGCTAGAATTAGAACTCCTGGTAGCCTAGTTTCCCGAGGGCTTTCCAACGCCACTGAAACCGGCTCAATCGGAGCTCGTTCTCATCCGCGTTGATAGTCCCTATCAATTCCCTCTCTAGAATGATTATATTCTTCTATTTTTCCACCGTCTCTTCGCTAGTGTGAGACTAACACCCTATCCTAGCCGCTCAATGGTGGGGCGTCTACGACCTGAAGACCATATGGACGTACTGCCCTTTATAATATCGAGCAGTAATTGCATGAAAAAGTAGTTTTTACCAGACTTTAGAGCCTTTTTGAGGGTCCAAACGGCCTTTTCTGGGGCCGAGACATACCGCACGTGTGCTGGGGTGTGTGCGCGTATGTAAATTTTTCCAGATCGCTAGAATTAGAAGTCCTGTTAGCCTAGTTTCCCAAGGGCTTTCCAACGCCACTGAAACAGGCTCAATCGGAGCTCGTTCTCATCCGTGTTGATAGTCCCTATCAATTCCCTCTCTAAAATGATTATATTCTTCTATTTTTCAACCGTCTCTTCGCTAGTGTGAGACTAACACCCTATCGTAGCCGCTCATTGGTGGGGCGTCTATGACCTGAAGACCATATGGACGTACTGCCATTTATAATATCGAGTTGTAATTGCACAAAAAAGTAGTTTTTTCCAGACTTTAGAGCCTTTTTGAGGGTCCAAACGGCCTTTTCTGGGGCCGGGACTTACCGCATGTGTGCTGGGTGTGTGCGTATATGTAAATTTTTCCAGATCGCTAGAATTAGAAGTCCTGGTAGCCTAGTTTCCCGAGGGCTTTCCACCGCCACTGAAACCGGCTCAATCGGAGCTCGTTCTCATCCGTGTTGATAGTCCCTATCAATTCCCTCTCTAAAATGATTATATTCTTCTATTTTTCCACCGTCTCTTCGCTAGTGTGAGACTAACAGCCTATCGTAGCCGCTCATTGGTGGGGCGTCTATGACCTGAAGACCATATGGACGTGCTGCCCTTTATAATATCGAGCTGTAATTGCGTGAAAAAGTAGTTTTTTCTAGACTTTAGAGCCTTTTTGAGGGTCCAAACGGCCTTTTCTGGGGCCGGGACTTACCGCACGTGTGCTGGGGTGTGTGCGCGTATGTAAATTTTTCCAGATTGCTAGAATTAGAACTCCTGGTAGCATAGTTTCCCGAGGGCTTTCCAATGCCACTGAAACCGGCTCAATCGGAGCTCGTTCTCATCCGCGTTGATAGTCCCTATCAATTCCCTCTCTAGAATGATTATATTCTTCTATTTTTCCACCGTCTCTTCGCTAGTGTGAGACTAACACCCTATCGTAGCCGCTCAATGGTGGGGCGTCTACGACCTGAAGACCATATGGACATACTGCCCTTTATAATATCGAGCAGTGATTGCATGAAAAAGTAGTTTTTTCCAGACTTTAGAGCCTTTTTGAGGGTCCAAACGGCCTTTTCTGGGGCCGAGACATACCGCACGTGTGCTGGGGTGTGTGCGCGTATGTAAATTTTTCCAGATCACTAGAATTAGAAGTCCTGGTAGGCTAGTTTCCCAAGGGCTTTCCAACGCCACTGAAACAGGCTCAATCGGAGCTCGTTCTCATCCGTGTTGATAGTCCCTATCAATTCCCTCTCTAAAATGATTATATTCTTCTATTTTTCCACCGTCTCTTCGCTAGTGTGAGACTAACACCCTATCATAGCCGCTCATTGGTGGGGCGTCTATGACCAGAAGACCATATGGACGTACTGCCCTTTATAATATCGAGTTGTAATTGCACAAAAAAGTAGTTTTTTCCAGACTTTAGAGCCTTTTTGAGGGTCCAAACGGCCTTTTCTGGGGCCGGGACTTACCGCACGTGTGCTGGGTGTGTGCGCATATGTAAATTTTTCCAGATCGCTAGAATTAGAAGTCCTGGTAGCCTATTTTCCCGAGGGCTTTCCACCGCCACAGAAACCGGCTCAATCGGAGCTCCTTCTCATCCGTGTTGATAGTCCCTATCAATTCCCTCTATAAAATGATTATATTCTTCTATTTTTCCACCGTCTCTTCGCTAGTTTGAGACTAACAGCCTATCGTAGCCGCTCATTGGTGGGGCGTCTATGACCTGAAGACCATATGGACGTACTGCCCTTTATAATATCGAGTTGTAATTGCACAAAAAAGTAGTTTTTTCCAGACTTTAGAGCCTTTTTGAGGGTCCAAACGGCCTTTTCTGGGGCCGGGACTTACCGCACGTGTGCTGGGTGTGTGCGCATATGTAAATTTTTCCAGATCGCTAGAATTAGAAGTCCTGGTAGCATAGTTTCCCGAGGGCTTTCCACCGCCACAGAAACCGGCTCAATCGGAGCTCCTTCTCAACCGTGTTGATAGTCCCTATCAATTCCCTCTATAAAATGATTATATTCTTCTATTTTTCCACCGTCTCTTCGCTAGTTTGAGACTAACAGCCTATCGTAGCCGCTCATTGGTGGGGCGTCTATGACCTGAAGACCATATGGACGTACTGCCCTTTATAATATCGAGCTGTAATTGCGTGAAAAAGTAGTTTTTTCCAGACTTTAGAGCCTTTTTGAGGGTCCAAACGGCCTTTTCTGGGGCCGGGACTTACCGCACGTGTGCTGGGGTGTGTGCGCGTATGTAAATTTTTCCAGATCGCTAGAATTAGAACTCCTGGTAGCCTAGTTTCCCGAGGGCTTTCCAACGCCACTGAAACCGGCTCAATCGGAGCTCGTTCTCATCCGCGTTGATAGTCCCTATCAATTCCCTCTCTAGAATGATTCTATTCTTCTATTTTTCCACCGTCTCTTCGCTAGTGTGAGACTAACACCCTATCCTAGCCGCTCAATGGTGGGGCGTCTACGACCTGAAGACCATATGGACGTACTGCCCTTTATAATATCGAGCAGTAATTGCATGAAAAAGTAGTTTTTACCAGACTTTAGAGCCTTTTTGAGGGTCCAAACGGCCTTTTCTGGGGCCGAGACATACCGCACGTGTGCTGGATGTGTGCGCATATGTAAATTTTTCCAGATCGCTAGAATTAGAAGTCCTGTTAGCCTAGTTTCCCAAGGGCTTTCCAACGCCACTGAAACAGGCTCAATCGGAGCTCGTTCTCATCCGTGTTGATAGTCCCTATCAATTCCCTCTCTAAAATGATTATATTCTTCTATTTTTCAACCGTCTCTTCGCTAGTGTGAGACTAACACCCTATCGTAGCCGCTCATTGGTGGGGCGTCTATGACCTGAAGACCATATGGACGTACTGCCATTTATAATATCGAGTTGTAATTGCACAAAAAAGTAGTTTTTTCCAGACTTTAGAGCCTTTTTGAGGGTCCAAACGGCCTTTTCTGGGGCCGGGACTTACCGCACGTGTGCTGGGTGTGTGCGTATATGTAAATTTTTCCAGATCGCTAGAATTAGAAGTCCTGGTAGCCTAGTTTCCCGAGGGCTTTCCACCGCCACTGAAACCGGCTCAATCGGAGCTCGTTCTCATCCGTGTTGATAGTCCCTATCAATTCCCTCTCTAAAATGATTATATTCTTCTATTTTTCCACCGTCTCTTCGCTAGTGTGAGACTAACAGCCTATCGTAGCCGCTCATTGGTGGGGCGTCTATGACCTGAAGACCATATGGACGTGCTGCCCTTTATAATATCGAGCTGTAATTGCGTGAAAAAGTAGTTTTTTCTAGACTTTAGAGCCTTTTTGAGGGTCCAAACGGCCTTTTCTGGGGCCGGGACTTACCGCACGTGTGCTGGGGTGTGTGCGCGTATGTAAATTTTTCCAGATTGCTAGAATTAGAACTCCTGGTAGCATAGTTTCCCGAGGGCTTTCCAATGCCACTGAAACCGGCTCAATCGGAGCTCGTTCTCATCCGCGTTGATAGTCCCTATCAATTCCCTCTCTAGAATGATTATATTCTTCTATTTTTCCACCGTCTCTTCGCTAGTGTGAGACTAACACCCTATCGTAGCCGCTCAATGGTGGGGCGTCTACGACCTGAAGACCATATGGACATACTGCCCTTTATAATATCGAGCAGTGATTGCATGAAAAAGTAGTTTTTTCCAGACTTTAGAGCCTTTTTGAGGGTCCAAACGGCCTTTTCTGGGGCCGAGACATACCGCACGTGTGCTGGGGTGTGTGCGCGTATGTAAATTTTTCCAGATCACTAGAATTAGAAGTCCTGGTAGCCTAGTTTCCCAAGGGCTTTCCAACGCCACTGAAACAGGCTCAATCGGAGCTCGTTCTCATCCGTGTTGATAGTCCCTATCAATTCCCTCTCTAAAATGATTATATTCTTCTATTTTTCCACCGTCTCTTCGCTAGTGTGAGACTAACACCCTATCATAGCCGCTCATTGGTGGGGCGTCTATGACCAGAAGACCATATGGACGTACTGCCCTTTATAATATCGAGTTGTAATTGCACAAAAAAGTAGTTTTTTCCAGACTTTAGAGCCTTTTTGAGGGTCCAAACGGCCTTTTCTGGGGCCGGGACTTACCGCACGTGTGCTGGGTGTGTGCGCATATGTAAATTTTTCCAGATCGCTAGAATTAGAAGTCCTGGTAGCCTATTTTCCCGAGGGCTTTCCACCGCCACAGAAACCGGCTCAATCGGAGCTCGTTCTCATCCGTGTTGATAGTCCCTATCAATTCCCTCTATAAAATGATTATATTCTTCTATTTTTCCACCGTCTCTTCGCTAGTTTGAGACTAACAGCCTATCGTAGCCGCTCATTGGTGGGGCGTCTATGACCTGAAGACCATATGGACGTACTGCCCTTTATAATATCGAGCTGTAATTGCGTGAAAAAGTAGTTTTTTCCAGACTTTAGAGCCTTTTTGAGGGTCCAAACGGCCATTTCTGGGGCCGGGACTTACCGCACGTGTGCTAGGGTGTGTGCGCGTATGTAAATTTTTCCAGATTGCTAGAATTAGAACTCCTGGTAGCATAGTTTCCCGAGGGCTTTCGAACTCCACTGAAACCGGCTCAATCGGAGCTCGTTCTCATCCGCGTTGATAGTCCCTATCAATTCCCTCTCTAGAATGATTATATTCTTCTATTTTTCCACCGTCTCTTCGCTAGTGTGAGACTAACACCCTATCGTAGCCGCTCAATGGTGGGGCGTCTACGACCTGAAGACCATATGGACGTACTGCCCTTTATAATATCGAGCAGTAATTGCATGAAAAAGTAGTTTTTTCCAGACTTTAGAGCCTTTTTGAGGGTCCAAACGGCCTTTTCTGGGGCCGAGACATACCGCACGTGTGCTGGGGTGTGTGCGCGTATGTAAATTTTTCCAGATCGCTAGAATTAGAAGTCCTGGTAGCCTAGTTTCCCAAGGGCTTTCCAACGCCACTGAAACAGGCTCAATCGGAGCTCGTTCTCATCCGTGTTGATAGTCCCTATCAATTCCCTCTCTAAAATGATTGTATTCTTCTATTTTTCCACCGTCTCTTCGCTAGTGTGAGACTAACACCCTATCGTAGCCGCTCATTGGTGGGGCGTCTATGACCTGAAGACCATATGGACGTACTGCCATTTATAATATCGAGTTGTAATTGCACAAAAAAGTAGTTTTTTCCAGACTTTAGAGCCTTTTTGAGGGTCCAAACGGCCTTTTCTGGGGCCGGGACTTACCGCACGTGTGCTGGGTGTGTGCGCATATGTAAATTTTTCCAGATCGCTAGAATTAGAAGTCCTGGTAGCCTATTTTCCCGAGGGCTTTCCACCGCCACTGAAACCGGCTCAATCGGAGCTCGTTCTCATCCGTGTTGATAGTCCCTATCAATTCCCTCTATAAAATGATTATATTCTTCTATTTTTCCACCGTCTCTTCGCTAGTTTGAGACTAACAGCCTATCGTAGCCGCTCATTGGTGGGGCGTCTATGACCTGAAGACCATATGGACGTACTGCCCTTTATAATATCGAGCTGTAATTGCGTGAAAAAGTAGTTTTTTCCAGACTTTAGAGCCTTTTTGAGGGTCCAAACGGCCTTTTCTGGGGCCGGGACTTACCGCACGTGTGCTGGGGTGTGTGCGCGTATGTAAATTTTTCCAGATTGCTAGAATTAGAACTCCTGGTAGCATAGTTTCCCGAGGGCTTTCGAACTCCACTGAAACCGGCTCAATCGGAGCTCGTTCTCATCCGCGTTGATAGTCCCTATCAATTCCCTCTCTAGAATGATTATATTCTTCTATTTTTCCACCGTCTCTTCGCTAGTGTGAGACTAACACCCTATCGTAGCCGCTCAATGGTGGGGCGTCTACGACCTGAAGACCATATGGACGTACTGCCCTTTATAATATCGAGCAGTAATTGCATGAAAAAGTAGTTTTTTCCAGACTTTAGAGCCTTTTTGAGGGTCCAAACGGCCTTTTCTGGGGCCGAGACATACCGCACGTGTGCTGGGGTGTGTGCGCGTATGTAAATTTTTCCAGATCGCTAGAATTAGAAGTCCTGGTAGCCTAGTTTCCCAAGGGCTTTCCAACGCCACTGAAACAGGCTCAATCGGAGCTCGTTCTCATCCGTGTTGATAGTCCCTATCAATTCCCTCTCTAAAATGATTGTATTCTTCTATTTTTCCACCGTCTCTTCGCTAGTGTGAGACTAACACCCTATCGTAGCCGCTCATTGGTGGGGCGTCTATGACCTGAAGACCATATGGACGTACTGCCATTTATAATATCGAGTTGTAATTGCACAAAAAAGTAGTTTTTTCCAGACTTTAGAGCCTTTTTGAGGGTCCAAACGGCCTTTTCTGGGGCCGGGACTTACCGCACGTGTGCTGGGTGTGTGCGCATATGTAAATTTTTCCAGATCGCTAGAATTAGAAGTCCTGGTAGCCTATTTTCCCGAGGGCTTTCCACCGCCACTGAAACCGGCTCAATCGGAGCTCGTTCTCATCCGTGTTGATAGTCCCTATCAATTCCCTCTCTAAATTGATTATATTCTTCTATTTTTCCACCATCTCTTCGCTAGTGTGAGACTAACACCCTATCGTAGCCGCTCATTGGTGGGGCGTCTATGACCTGATGACCATATGGACGTGCTGCCCTTTATAATATCGAGCTGTAATTGCATGAAAAAGTAGTTTTTTCTAGACTTTAGAGCCTTTTTGAGGGTCCAAACGTCCTTTTCTGGGGCCGGGACTTACCGCACGTGTGTTGGGGTGTGTGCGCGTATGTAAATTTTTCCAGATCGCTAGAATTAGAACTCCTGGTAGCCTAGCTTCCCGAGGGCTTTCCAAGGCCACTGAAACCGGCTCAATCGGAGCTCGTTCTCATCCGCGTTGATAGTCCCTATCAATTCCCTCTCTAGAATGATTATATTCTTCTATTTTTCCACCGTCTCTTCGCTAGTGTGAGACAAACACCCTATCGTAGCCGCTCATTGGTGGGGCGTCTACGACCTGAAGACCATATGGACGTACTGCCCTTTATAATATCGAGCAGTAATTGCATGAAAAAGTAGTTTTTTCCAGACTTTAGAGCCTTTTTGAGGGTCCAAACGGCCTTTTCTGGGGCCGAGACATAACGCACGTGTGCTGTGGTGTGTGCGCATATGTAAATTTTTCCAGATAGCTAGAATTAGAAGTCCTGGTTGCCTAGTTTCCCAAGGGCTTTCCAACGCCACTGAAACCGGCTCAATCGGAGCTCGTTCTCATCCGCGTTGATAGTCCCTATCAATTCCCTCTCTAGAATGACTATATTTTTATATTTTTCCACCGTCTCTTCGCTAGTGTGAGACTAACACCCTATCGTACCCTCTCATTGGTGGGGCGTCTATGACCTGAAGACCTTATGGATGTACTGTCCTTTATAATATCGAGCTGTAATTACACAAAAAATTAGTTTTTTCCAGACTTTAGAGCCTTTTTGAGGGTCCAAACGGCCTTTTCTGGGGCCGGGACTTACCGCACGTGTGCTGGGTGTGTGCGCATATGTAAATTTTTCCAGATCGCTAGAATTAGAAGTCCTGGTAGCCTATTTTCCCGAGGGCTTTCCACCGCCACAAAAACCGGCTCAATCGGAGCTCGTTCTCATCCGTGTTGATAGTCCCTATCAATTCCCTCTATAAAATGATTATATTCTTCTATTTTTCCACCGTCTCTTCGCTAGTTTGAGACTAACAGCCTATCGTAGCCGCTCATTGGTGGGGCGTCTATGACCTGAAGACCATATGGACGTACTGCCCTTTATAATATCGAGCTGTAATTGCGTGAAAAAGTAGTTTTTTCCAGACTTTAGAGCCTTTTTGAGGGTCCAAACGGCCTTTTCTGGGGCCGGGACTTACCGCACGTGTGCTAGGGTGTGTGCACGTATGTAAATTTTTCCAGATTGCTAGAATTAGAACTCCTGGTAGCATAGTTTCCCGAGGGCTTTCGAACTCCACTGAAACCGGCTCAATCGGAGCTCGTTCTCATCCGCGTTGATAGTCCCTATCAATTCCCTCTCTAGAATGATTATATTCTTCTATTTTTCCACCGTCTCTTCGCTAGTGTGAGACTAACACCCTATCGTAGCCGCTCAATGGTGGGGCGTCTACGACCTGAAGACCATATGGACGTACTGCCCTTTATAATATCGAGCAGTAATTGCATGAAAAAGTAGTTTTTTCCAGACTTTAGAGCCTTTTTGAGGGTCCAAACGGCCTTTTCTGGGGCCGAGACATACCGCACGTGTGCTGGGGTGTGTGCGCGTATGTAAATTTTTCCAGATCGCTAGAATTAGAAGTCCTGGTAGCCTAGTTTCCCAAGGGCTTTCCAACGCCACTGAAACAGGCTCAATCGGAGCTCGTTCTCATCCGTGTTGATAGTCCCTATCAATTCCCTCTCTAAAATGATTGTATTCTTCTATTTTTCCACCGTCTCTTCGCTAGTGTGAGACTAACACCCTATCGTAGCCGCTCATTGGTGGGGCGTCTATGACCTGAAGACCATATGGACGTACTGCCATTTATAATATCGAGTTGTAATTGCACAAAAAAGTAGTTTTTTCCAGACTTTAGAGCCTTTTTGAGGGTCCAAACGGCCTTTTCTGGGGCCGGGACTTACCGCACGTGTGCTGGGTGTGTGCGCATATGTAAATTTTTCCAGATCGCTAGAATTAGAAGTCCTGGTAGCCTAGTTTCCCGAGGGCTTTCCACCGCCACTGAAACCGGCTCAATCGGAGCTCGTTCTCATCCGTGTTGATAGTCCCTATCAATTCCCTCTCTAAATTGATTATATTCTTCTATTTTTCCACCATCTCTTCGCTAGTGTGAGACTAACACCCTATCGTAGCCGCTCATTGGTGGGGCGTCTATGACCTGATGACCATATGGACGTGCTGCCCTTTATAATATCGAGCTGTAATTGCATGAAAAAGTAGTTTTTTCTAGACTTTAGAGCCTTTTTGAGGGTCCAAACGGCCTTTTCTGGGGCCGGGACTTACCGCACGTGTGCTGGGGTGTGTGCGCGTATGTAAATTTTTCCAGATCGCTAGAATTAGAACTCCTGGTAGCCTAGCTTCCCGAGGGCTTTCCAAGGCCACTGAAACCGGCTCAATCGGAGCTCGTTCTCATCCGCGTTGATAGTCCCTATCAATTCCCTCTCTAGAATGATTATATTCTTCTATTTTTCCACCGTCTCTTCGCTAGTGTGAGACAAACACCCTATCGTAGCCGCTCATTGGTGGGGCGTCTACGACCTGAAGACCATATGGACGTACTGCCCTTTATAATATCGAGCAATAATTGCATGAAAAAGTAGTTTTTTCCAGACTTTAGAGCCTTTTTGAGGGTCCAACCGGCCTTTTCTGGGGCCGAGACATAACGCACGTGTGCTGTGGTGTGTGCGCATATGTAAATTTTTCCAGATAGCTAGAATTAGAAGTCCTGGTTGCCTAGTTTCCCAAGGGCTTTCCAACGCCACTGAAACCGGCTCAATCGGAGCTCGTTCTCATCCGCGTTGATAGTCCCTATCAATTCCCTCTCTAGAATGACTATATTTTTATATTTTTCCACCGTCTCTTCGCTAGTGTGAGACTAACACCCTATCGTACCCTCTCATTGGTGGGGCGTCTATGACCTGAAGACCTTATGGATGTACTGTCCTTTATAATATCGAGCTGTAATTACACAAAAAATTAGTTTTTTCCAGACTTTAGAGCCTTTTTGAGGGTCCAAACGGCCTTTTCTGGGGCCGGGACTTACCGCACGTGTGCTGGGTGTGTGCGCATATGTAAATTTTTCCAGATCGCTAGAATTAGAAGTCCTGGTAGCCTATTTTCCCGAGGGCTTTCCACCGCCACAAAAACTGGCTCAATCGGAGCTCGTTCTCATCCGTGTTGATAGTCCCTATCAATTCCCTCTATAAAATGATTATATTCTTCTATTTTTCCACCGTCTCTTCTCTAGTTTGAGACTAACAGCCTATCGTAGCCGCTCATTGGTGGGGCGTCTATGACCTGAAGACCATATGGACGTACTGCCCTTTATAATATCGAGCTGTAATTGCGTGAAAAAGTAGTTTTTTCCAGACTTTAGAGCCTTTTTGAGGGTCCAAACGGCCTTTTCTGGGGCCGGGACTTACCGCACGTGTGCTAGGGTGTGTACACGTATGTAAATTTTTCCAGATTGCTAGAATTAGAACTCCTGGTAGCATAGTTTCCCGAGGGCTTTCGAACTCCACTGAAACCGGCTCAATCGGAGCTCGTTCTCATCCGCGTTGATAGTCCCTATCAATTCCCTCTCTAGAATGATTATATTCTTCTATTTTTCCACCGTCTCTTCGCTAGTGTGAGACTAACACCCTATCGTAGCCGCTCATTGGTGGGGCGTCTATGACCTGAAGACCATATGGACGTACTGCCATTTATAATATCGAGTTGTAATTGCACAAAAAAGTAGTTTTTTCCAGACTTTAGAGCCTTTTTGAGGGTCCAAACGGCCTTTTCTGGGGCCGGGACTTACCGCACGTGTGCTGGGTGTGTGCGCATATGTAAATTTTTCCAGATCGCTAGAATTAGAAGTCCTGGTAGCCTAGTTTCCCGAGGGCTTTCCACCGCCACTGAAACCGGCTCAATCGGAGCTCGTTCTCATCCGTGTTGATAGTCCCTATCAATTCCCTCTCTAAATTGATTATATTCTTCTATTTTTCCACCATCTCTTCGCTAGTGTGAGACTAACACCCTATCGTAGCCGCTCATTGGTGGGGCGTCTATGACCTGAAGACCATATGGACGTGCTGCCCTTTATAATATCGAGCTGTAATTGCTTGAAAAAGTAGTTTTTTCTAGACTTTAGAGCCTTTTTGAGGGTCCAAACGGCCTTTTCTGGGGCCGGGACTTACCGCACGTGTGCTGGGGTGTGTGCACGTATGTAAATTTTTCCAGATCGCTAGAATTAGAACTCCTGGAAGCCTAGTTTCCCGAGGGCTTTCCAAGGCCACTGAAACCGGCTCAATCGGAGCTCGTTCTCATCCGCGTTGATAGTCCCTATCAATTCCCTCTCTAGAATGATTATATTCTTCTATTTTTCCACCGTCTCTTCGCTAGTGTGAGACAAACACCCTATCGTAGCCGCTCATTGGTGGGGCGTCTACGACCTGAAGACCATATGGACGTACTGCCCTTTATAATATCGAGCAATAATTGCATGAAAAAGTAGTTTTTTCCAGACTTTAGAGCCTTTTTGAGGGTCCAACCGGCCTTTTCTGGGGCCGAGACATAACGCACGTGTGCTGTGGTGTGTGCGCATATGTAAATTTTTCCAGATAGCTAGAATTAGAAGTCCTGGTTGCCTAGTTTCCCAAGGGCTTTCCAACGCCACTGAAACCGGCTCAATCGGAGCTCGTTCTCATCCGCGTTGATAGTCCCTATCAATTCCCTCTCTAGAATGACTATATTTTTATATTTTTCCACCGTCTCTTCGCTAGTGTGACACTAACACCCTATCGTACCCTCTCATTGGTGGGGCGTCTATGACCTGAAGACCTTATGGACGTACTGTCCTTTATAATATCGAGCTGTAATTACACAAAAAATTAGTTTTTTCCAGACTTTAGAGCCTTTTTGAGGGTCCAAACGGCCTTTTCTGGGGCCGGGACTTACCGCACGTGTGCTGGGTGTGTGCGCATATGTAAATTTTTCCAGATCGCTAGAATTAGAAGTCCTGGTAGCCTATTTTCCCGAGGGCTTTCCACCGCCACAAAAACTGGCTCAATCGGAGCTCGTTCTCATCCGTGTTGATAGTCCCTATCAATTCCCTCTATAAAATGATTATATTCTTCTATTTTTCCACCGTCTCTTCTCTAGTTTGAGACTAACAGCCTATCGTAGCCGCTCATTGGTGGGGCGTCTATGACCTGAAGACCATATGGACGTACTGCCCTTTATAATATCGAGCTGTAATTGCGTGAAAAAGTAGTTTTTTCCAGACTTTAGAGCCTTTTTGAGGGTCCAAACGGCCTTTTCTGGGGCCGGGACTTACCGCACGTGTGCTAGGGTGTGTACACGTATGTAAATTTTTCCAGATTGCTAGAATTAGAACTCCTGGTAGCATAGTTTCCCGAGGGCTTTCGAACTCCACTGAAACCGGCTCAATCGGAGCTCGTTCTCATCCGCGTTGATAGTCCCTATCAATTCCCTCTCTAGAATGATTATATTCTTCTATTTTTCCACCGTCTCTTCGCTAGTGTGAGACTAACACCCTATCGTAGCCGCTCATTGGTGGGGCGTCTATGACCTGAAGACCATATGGACGTACTGCCATTTATAATATCGAGTTGTAATTGCACAAAAAAGTAGTTTTTTCCAGACTTTAGAGCCTTTTTGAGGGTCCAAACGGCCTTTTCTGGGGCCGGGACTTACCGCACGTGTGCTGGGTGTGTGCGCATATGTAAATTTTTCCAGATCGCTAGAATTAGAAGTCCTGGTAGCCTAGTTTCCCGAGGGCTTTCCACCGCCACTGAAACCGGCTCAATCGGAGCTCGTTCTCATCCGTGTTGATAGTCCCTATCAATTCCCTCTCTAAATTGATTATATTCTTCTATTTTTCCACCATCTCTTCGCTAGTGTGAGACTAACACCCTATCGTAGCCGCTCATTGGTGGGGCGTCTATGACCTGAAGACCATATGGACGTGCTGCCCTTTATAATATCGAGCTGTAATTGCATGAAAAAGTAGTTTTTTCTAGACTTTAGAGCCTTTTTGAGGGTCCAAACGGCCTTTTCTGGGGCCGGGACTTACCGCACGTGTGCTGGGGTGTGTGCACGTATGTAAATTTTTCCAGATCGCTAGAATTAGAACTCCTGGTAGCCTAGTTTCCCGAGGGCTTTCCAAGGCCACTGAAACCGGCTCAATCGGAGCTCGTTCTCATCCGCGTTGATAGTCCCTATCAATTCCCTCTCTAGAATGATTATATTCTTCTATTTTTCCACCGTCTCTTCGCTAGTGTGAGACAAACACCCTATCGTAGCCGCTCATTGGTGGGGCGTCTACGACCTGAAGACCATATGGACGTACTGCCCTTTATAATATCGAGCAATAATTGCATGAAAAAGTAGTTTTTTCCAGACTTTAGAGCCTTTTTGAGGGTCCAACCGGCCTTTTCTGGGGCCGAGACATAACGCACGTGTGCTGTGGTGTGTGCGCATATGTAAATTTTTCCAGATAGCTAGAATTAGAAGTCCTGGTTGCCTAGTTTCCCAAGGGCTTTCCAACGCCACTGAAACCGGCTCAATCGGAGCTCGTTCTCATCCGCGTTGATAGTCCCTATCAATTCCCTCTCTAGAATGACTATATTTTTATATTTTTCCACCGTCTCTTCGCTAGTGTGACACTAACACCCTATCGTACCCTCTCATTGGTGGGGCGTCTATGACCTGAAGACCTTATGGACGTACTGTCCTTTATAATATCGAGCTGTAATTACACAAAAAATTAGTTTTTTCCAGACTTTAGAGCCTTTTTGAGGGTCCAAACGGCCTTTTCTGGGGCCGGGACTTACCGCACGTGTGCTGGGTGTGTGCGCATATGTAAATTTTTCCAGATCGCTAGAATTAGAAGTCCTGGTAGCCTATTTTCCCGAGGGCTTTCCACCGCCACAAAAACCGGCTCAATCGGAGCTCGTTCTCATCCGTGTTGATAGTCCCTATCAATTCCCTCTATAAAATGATTATATTCTTCTATTTTTCCACCGTCTCTTCGCTAGTTTGAGACTAACAGCCTATCGTAGCCGCTCATTGGTGGGGCGTCTATGACCTGAAGACCATATGGACGTACTGCCCTTTATAATATCGAGCTGTAATTGCGTGAAAAAGTAGTTTTTTCCAGACTTTAGAGCCTTTTTGAGGGTCCAAACGGCCTTTTCTGGGGCCGGGACTTACCGCACGTGTGCTAGGGTGTGTGCACGTATGTAAATTTTTCCAGATTGCTAGAATTAGAACTCCTGGTAGCATAGTTTCCCGAGGGCTTTCGAACTCCACTGAAACCGGCTCAATCGGAGCTCGTTCTCATCCGCGTTGATAGTCCCTATCAATTCCCTCTCTAGAATGATTATATTCTTCTATTTTTCCACCGTCTCTTCCCTAGTGTGAGACTAACACCCTATCGTAGCCGCTCAATGGTGGGGCGTCTACGACCTGAAGACCATATGGACGTACTGCCCTTTATAATATCGAGCAGTAATTGCATGAAAAAGTAGTTTTTTCCAGACTTTAGAGCCTTTTTGATGGTCCAAACGGCCTTTTCTGGGGCCGAGACATACCGCACGTGTGCTAGGGTGTGTGCGCGTATGTAAATTTTTCCAGATCGCTAGAATTAGAAGTCCTGGTAGCCTAGTTTCCCAAGGGCTTTCCAACGCCACTGAAACAGGCTCAATCGGAGCTCGTTCTCATCCGTGTTGATAGTCCCTATCAATTCCCTCTCTAAAATGATTGTATTCTTCTATTTTTCCACCGTCTCTTCGCTAGTGTGAGACTAACACCCTATCGTAGCCGCTCATTGGTGGGGCGTCTATGACCTGAAGACCATATGGACGTACTGCCATTTATAATATCGAGTTGTAATTGCACAAAAAAGTAGTTTTTTCCAGACTTTAGAGCCTTTTTGAGGGTCCAAACGGCCTTTTCTGGGGCCGGGACTTACCGCACGTGTGCTGGGTGTGTGCGCATATGTAAATTTTTCCAGATCGCTAGAATTAGAAGTCCTGGTAGCCTAGTTTCCCGAGGGCTTTCCACTGCCACTGAAACCGGCTCAATCGGAGCTCGTTCTCATCCGTGTTGATAGTCCCTATCAATTCCCTCTCTAAAATGATTATATTCTTCTATTTTTCCACCATCTCTTCGCTAGTGTGAGACTAACACCCTATCGTAGCCGCTCATTGGTGGGGCGTCTATGACCTGAAGACCATATGGACGTGCTGCCCTTTATAATATCGAGCTGTAATTGCATGAAAAAGTAGTTTTTTCTAGACTTTAGAGCCTTTTTGAGGGTCCAAACGGCCTTTTCTGGGGCCGGGACTTACCGCACGTGTGCTGGGGTGTGTGCGCGTATGTAAATTTTTCCAGATCGCTAGAATTAGAACTCCTGGTAGCCTAGTTTCCCGAGGGCTTTCCAAGGCCACTGAAACCGGCTCAATCGGAGCTCGTTCTCATCCGCGTTCATAGTCCCTATCAATTCCCTCTCTAGAATGATTATATTCTTCTATTTTTCCAACGTCTCTTCGCTAGTGTGAGACAAACACCCTATCGTAGCCGCTCATTGGTGGGGCGTCTACGACCTGAAGACCATATGGACGTACTGCCCTTTATAATATCGAGCAATAATTGCATGAAAAAGTAGTTTTTTCCAGACTTTAGAGCCTTTTTGAGGGTCCAACCGGCCTTTTCTGGGGCCGAGACATAACGCACGTGTGCTGTGGTGTGTGCGCATATGTAAATTTTTCCAGATAGCTAGAATTAGAAGTCCTGGTTGCCTAGTTTCCCAAGGGCTTTCCAACGCCACTGAAACCGGCTCAATCGGAGCTCGTTCTCATCCGCGTTGATAGTCCCTATCAATTCCCTCTCTAGAATGACTATATTTTTATATTTTTCCACCGTCTCTTCGCTAGTGTGAGACTAACACCCTATCGTACCCTCTCATTGGTGGGGCGTCTATGACCTGAAGACCTTATGGACGTACTGTCCTTTATAATATCGAGCTGTAATTACACAAAAAATTAGTTTTTTCCAGACTTTAGAGCCTTTTTGACGGTCCAAACGGCCTTTTCTGGGGCCGGGACTTACCTCACGTTTGCTGGGGTGTGTGCGTGTATGTAAATTTTTCTAGATCACTAGAATTAGAAGTTCTAGTATCCTAGTTTCCCGAGGGCTTTCCAGCGCCACTGAAATCGGCTCAATCGGAGCTCGTTCTCATCCGCGTTGATAGTCCCTATCAATTCCCTCTCTAGAATGATTATATTCTTCTATTTTTCCACCGTCTCTTCGCTAGTGTGAGACTAACACCCTATCATAGCCACTCATTGGTGGGGCGTCTATGACCTGAAGACCATATGGACCTACTGCCCTTTATAATATCGAGTTGTAATTGCACAAAAAATGAGTTTTTTCCAGACTTTAGAGCCTTTTTGAGGGTCCAAACGGCCTTTTCTGGGGCCGGGACTTACCGCACGTGTGCTAGGGTGTGTGCACATATGTAAATTTTTCCAGATCGCTAGAATTAGAAGTCCTGGTAGCATAGTTTCCCGAGGGCTTTCGAACTCCACTGAAACCGGCTCAATCGGAGCTCGTTCTCATCCGCGTTGATAGTCCCTATCAATTCCCTCTCTAGAATGATTATATTCTTCTATTTTTCCACCGTCTCTTCGCTAGTGTGAGACTAACACCCTATCGTAGCCGCTCAATGGTGGGGCGTCTACGACCTGAAGACCATATGGACGTACTGCCCTTTATAATATCGAGCAGTAATTGCATGAAAAAGTAGTTTTTTCCAGACTTTAGAGCCTTTTTGAGGGTCCAAACGGCCTTTTCTGGGGCCGAGACATACCGCACGTGTGCTGGGGTGTGTGCGCGTATGTAAATTTTTCCAGATCGCTAGAATTAGAAGTCCTGGTAGCCTAGTTTCCCGAGGGCTTTCCAACGCCACTGAAACAGGCTCAATCGGAGCTCGTTCTCATCCGTGTTGATAGTCCCTATCAATTCCCTCTCTAAAATGATTGTATTCTTCTATTTTTCCACTGTCTCTTCGCTAGTGTGAGACTAACACCCTATCGTAGCCGCTCATTGGTGGGGCGTCTACGACCTGAAGACCATATGGACGTACTGCCATTTATAATATCGAGTTGTAATTGCATGAAAAAGTAGTTTTTTCCAGACTTTAGAGCCTTTTTGAGGGTCCAAACGGCCTTTTCTGGGGCCGAGACATACCACACGTGTGCTGGGGTGTGTGCGCATATGTATGTTTTACCAGATCGCTAGAATTAGAAGTCCTGGTAGCCTAGTTTCCGGAGGGCTTTCCAACGCCACTGAAACCTTTTCAATCGGAGCTCGTTCTCATCCGTGTTGAAAGTCCCTATCAATTCCCTCTCTAAAATGATTATATTCTTCTATTTTTCCACCGTCTCTTCGCTAGTCTGAGACTAACACCCTATCGTAGCCGCTCATTAGTGGGGCGTCTATGACCTGAAGACCATATGGACGTACTGCCCTTTATAATATCGAGCTGTAATTCCATGACAAAGTAGTTTTTTCCAGACTTTAGAGCCTTTTTGAGGGTCCAAACGGCCTTTTCTGGGGCCGGCACTTACCGCACGTGTGCTAGGGTGTGTGCGCGTATGTAAATTTTTCCAGATTGCTAGAATTAGAACTCCTGGTAGCATAGTTTCCCGAGGGCTTTCGAACTCCACTGAAACCGGCTCAATCGGAGCTCGTTCTCATCCGCGTTGATAGTCCCTATCAATTCCCTCTCTAGAATGATTATATTCTTCTATTTTTCCACCGTCTCTTCGCTAGTGTGAGACTAACACCCTATCGTAGCCGCTCATTGGTGGGGCGTCTATGACCTGAAGACCATATGGACGTACTGCCATTTATAATATCGAGCAGTAATTGCACAAAAAAGTAGTTTTTTCCAGACTTTAGAGTCTTTTTGAGGGTCCAAACGGCCTTTTCTGGGGCCGGGACTTACCGCACGTGTGCTGGGTGTGTGCGCATATGTAAATTTTTCCAGATCGCTAGAATTAGAAGTCCTAGTAGCCTATTTTCCCGAGGGCTTTCCACCGCCACAAAAACCGGCTCAATCGGAGCTCGTTCTCATCCGTGTTGATAGTCCCTATCAATTCCCTCTATAAAATGATTATATTCTTCTATTTTTCCACCGTCTCTTCGCTAGTTTGAGACTAACAGCCTATCGTAGCCGCTCATTGGTGGGGCGTCTATGACTTGAAGACCATATGGACGTACTGCCCTTTATAATATCGAGCTGTAATTGCGTGAAAAAGTAGTTTTTTCCAGACTTTAGAGCCTTTTTGAGGGTCCAAACGGCCTTTTCTGGGGCCGGGACTTACCGCACGTGTGCTAGGGTGTGTGCGCGTATGTAAATTTTTCCAGATTGCTAGAATTAGAACTCCTGGTAGCATAGTTTCCCGAGGGCTTTCGAACTCCACTGAAACCGGCTCAATCGGAGCTCGTTCTCATCCGCGTTGATAGTCCCTATCAATTCCCTCTCTAGAATGATTATATTCTTCTATTTTTCCACCGTCTCTTCGCTAGTGTGAGACTAACACCCTATCGTAGCCGCTCAATGGTGGGGCGTCTACGACCTGAAGACCATATGGACGTACTGCCCTTTATAATATCGAGCAGTAATTGCATGAAAAAGTAGTTTTTTCCAGACTTTAGAGCCTTTTTGAGGGTCCAAACGGCCTTTTCTGGGGCCGAGACATACCGCACGTGTGCTGGGGTGTGTGTGCGTATGTAAATTTTTCCAGATCGCTAGAATTAGAAGTCCTGGTAGCCTAGTTTCCCAAGGGCTTTCCAACTCCACTGAAACCGGCTCAATCGGAGCTCGTTCTCATCCGTGTTGAAAGTCCCTATCAATTCCCTCTCTAAAATGATTATATTCTTCTATTTTTCCACCGTCCCTTCGCTAGTCTGAGACTAACACCCTATCGTAGCTGCTCATTAGTGGGGCGTCTATGACCTGAAGACCATATGGACGTACTGCCCTTTATAATATCGAGCTGTAATTCCATGACAAAGTAGTTTTTCCAGACTTTAGAGCTTTTTTGAGGGTCCAAACGGCCTTTTCTGGGGCCGGGACTTACCGCACATGTGCTGGGGTGTGTGCGCGTATGTAAATTTTTCCAGATCGCTAGAATTAGAAGTCCTGGTAGCCTAGTTTCCCAAGGGCTTTCCAACGCCACTGAAACCGGCTCAATCGGAGCTCGTTCTCATCCGCGTTGATAGTCCCTATCAATTCCCTCTCTAAAATGATTATATTGTTCTATTTTTCCACCGTCTCTTCGCTAGTGTGAGACTAACACCCTATCGTAGCTGCTCATTGGTGGGGCGTCTATGACCTGAAGACCATATAGATGTACTGCCCTTTATAATATCGAGCTGTAAATGCATGAAAAAGTAGTTTTTTCCAGACTTTAGAGCCTTTTTGAGGGTCCAAACGGCCTTTTCTGGGGCCGAGACTTACCGCACGTGTGCTGGGGTGTGTGCGCGTATGTAAATTTTTCCAGATTGCTAGAATTAGAACTCCTGGTAGCCTAGTTTCCCAAGGGCTTTCCAACGCCACTGAAACCAGCTCAATCGGAGCTCGTTCTCATCCGCGTTGATAGTCCCTATCAATTCCCTCTCTAGAATGATTATATTCTTCTATTTTTCCACCGTCTCTTCGCTAGTGTGAGACTAACACCCTATCGTAGCCGCTCAATGGTGGGGCGTCTGTGACCTGAAGACCATATGGACGTACAGCCCTTTATAATATCGAGCAGTAATTGCATGAAAAAGTAGTTTTTTCCAGACTTTAGAGCCTTTTTGAGGGTCCAAACGGCCTTTTCTGGGGCCGAGACTTACCGCACGTGTGCTGGGGTGTGTGCGCGTATGTAAATTTTTCCAGATTGCTAGAATTAGAACTCCTGGTAGCATAGTCTCCCGAGGGCTTTCCAACGCCACTGAAACCGGCTCAATCGGAGCTCGTTCTCATCCGTGTTGATAGTCCCTATCAATTCCCTCTCTAAAATGATTATATTCTTCCATTTTTCCACCGTCTCTTCGCTAGTGTGAGACTAACACCCTATCGTAGCCGCTCATTGGTGGGGCGTCTGCGACCTGAAGACCATATGGACGTACTGCTCTTTATAATATCGAGCAGTAATTGCATGAAAAAGTAGTTTTTTCCAGACTTTAGAGCCTTTTTGAGGGTCCAAACGGCATTTTATGGGGCCGGGACTTACCGCACGTGTGCTGGGTGTGTGTGCATATGTAAATTTTTCCAGATCGCTAGAATTATAAGTCCTGGTAGCCTAGTTTCCCGAGGGCTTTCCACCGCCACTGAAACCGGCTCAATCGGAGCTCGTTCTCATCCGTGTTGATAGTCCCTATCAATTCCCTCTCTAAAATGATTATATTCGTCTATTTTTCCACCGGCTCTTCGCTAGTGTGAGACTAAAAGCCTATCGTAGCCGCTCATTCGTGGGGCGTCTATGACCTGAAGACCATATGGACGTACTGCCCTTTATAATATCGAGCTGTAAATGCATGAAAAAGTAGTTTTTTCCAGACTTTAGAGCCTTTTTGAGAGTCCAAACGGCCTTTTATGGGGCCGAGACTTACCGCACGTGTGCTAGGGTGTGTGCGCGTATGTAAATTTTTCCAGATCGCTAGAATTAGAACTCCTGGTAGCATAGTCTCCCGAGGGCTTTCCAACGCCACTGAAACCGGCTCAATCGGGGCTCGTTCTCATCCGCGTTGATAGTCCCTATCAATTCCCTCTCTAGAATGATTATATTCTTCTATTTTTCCACCATCTCTTCGCTAGTGTGAGACTAACACCCTATCGTAGCCGCTCAATGGTGGGGCGTCTATGACCTGAAGACCATATGGATGTACTGCCCTTTATAATATCGAGCAGTAATTGCATGAAAAAGTAGTTTTTTCCAGACTTTAGAGCCTTTTTGAGGGTCCAAACGGCCTTTTCTGGGGCCGAGACATACCGCATGTGTGCTGGGGTGTGTGCGCCTATGTACATTTTTCCAGATTGCTAGAATTAGAACTCCTGGTAGCATAGTCTCCCGAGGGCTTTCCAACGCCACTGAAACCGGCTCAATCGGAGCTCGTTCTCATCCGCGTTGATAGTCCCTATCAATTCCCTCTCTAGAATGATTATATTCTTCTATTTTTCCACCATCTCTTCGCTAGTGTGAGACTAACACCCTATCGTAGCCGCTCAATGGTGGGGCGTCTACGACCTGAAGACCATATGGACGTACTGCCCTTTATAATATCGAGCAGTAATTCCATGAAAAAGTAGTTTTTTCCAGACTTTAGAGCCTTTTTGAGGGTCCAAACGGCCTTTTCTGGTGCCGAGACTTACCGCATGTGTGCTGGGGTGTGTGCGCGTATGTAAATTTTTCCAGATCGCTAGAATTAGAAGTCCTGGTAGCCTACTTTCCCAAGGGCTTTCCAACGCCACTGAAACAGGCTCAATCAGAGCTCGTTCTCATCCGTGTTGATAGTCCCTATCAATTCCCTCTCTAAAATGATTATATTCTTCCATTTTTCCACCGTCTCTTCGCTAGTGTGAGACTAACACCCTATCGTAGCCGCTCATTGGTGGGGCGTCTATGACCTGAAGACCATATGGACGTACTGCTCTTTATAATATCAAGTTGTAATTGCACAAAAAAGTAGTTTTTTCCAGACTTTAGAGCCTTTTTGACGGTCCAAACGGCCTTTTCTGGGGCCAGGACTTACCGCACGTGTGCTGGGTGTGTGCGCATATGTAAATTTTTCCAGATCGCTAGAATTAGAACTCCTGGTAGCATAGTTTCCCGAGGGCTTTCCAACGCTACTGAAACCGGCTCAATCGGAGCTCGTTCTCATCCGCGTTGATAGTCCCTATCAATTCCCTCTCTAAAATGATTATATTCTTCTATTTTTCCACCGTCTCTTCGCTAGTGTGAGACTAACACCCTATCGTAGCCGCTCAATGGTGGGGCGTCTATGACCTGAAGACCATATGGACGTACTGCCCTTTATAATATCGAGCAGTAATTGCATGAAAAAGTAGTTTTTTCCAGACTTTAGAGCCTTTTTGAGGGTCCAAACGGCCTTTTCTGGGGCCGGGACATACCGCACGTGTGCTGGGGTGTGTGCGCGTATGTAAATTTTTCCAGATTGCTAGAATTAGAACTCCTGGTAGCATAGTTTCCCGAGGGCTTTCCAACGCCACTGAAACCGGCTCAATCGGAGCTCGTTCTCATCCGCGTTGATAGTCCCTATCAATTCCCTCTCTAGAATGACTATATTCTTCTATTTTTCCACCGTCTCTTAGCTAGTGTGAGACTAACACCCTATCGTAGCCGCTCAATGGTGGGGCGTCTACGACCTGAAGACCATATGGACGTACTGCCCTTTATAATATCGAGCAGTAATTGCATGAAAAAGTAGTTTTTTCCAGACTTTAGAGCCTTTTTGAGGGTCCAAACGGCCTTTTCTGGGGCCGGGACATACCGCACGTGTGCTGGGGTGTGTGCGCGTATGTAAATTTTTCCAGATCGCAAGAATTAGAAGTCCTGGTAGCCTAGTTTCCCAAGGGCTTTCCAACGCCACTGAAACAGGCTCAATCGGAGTTCGTTCTCATCCGTGTTGATAGTCCCTATCAATTCCCTCTCTAAAATGATTATATTCTTCTATTTTTCCACCGTCTCTTCGCTAGTGTGAGACTAACACCTTATCGTAGCCGCTCATTGGTGGGGCGTCTAAGACCTGAAGACCATATGGACGTACTGCCCTTTATAATATCGAGTTGTAATTGCGTGAAAAAGTAGTTTTTTCCAGACTTTAGAGCCTTTTTGAGGGTCCAAACGGCCTTTTCTGGGGCCGGGACTTACCGCACGTGTGCTGGGGTGTGTGCGCGTATGTAAATTTTTCCAGATTGCTAGAATTAGAACTCCTGGTAGCATAGTTTCCCGAGGGCTTTCCACCGCCACAGAAACCGGCTCAATCGGAGCTCGTTCTCATCCGCGTTGATAGTCCCTATCAATTCCCTCTCTAGAATGATTATATTCTTCTATTTTTCCACCGTCTCATCGCTAGTGTGAGACTAACACCCTATCGTAGCCGCTCAATGGTGGGGCGTCTACAACCTGAAGACCATATGGACGTACTGCCCTTTATAATATCGAGCAGTAATTGCATGAAAAAGTAGTTTTTTCCAGACTTTAGAGCCTTTTTGAGGGTCCAAACGGCCTTTTCAGGGGCCGAGACATACCTCACGTGTGCTGGGGTGTGTGCGCGTATGTAAATTTTTCCAGATCACTAGAATTAGAAGTCCTGGTAGCCTAGTTTCCCAAGGGCTTTCCAACGCCACTGAAACAGGCTCAATCGGAGCTCGTTCTCATCCGTGTTGATAGTCCCTATCAATTCCCTCTCTAAAATGATTATATTCTTCTATTTTTCCACCGTCTCTTCGCTAGTGCGAGACTAACACCCTATCGTAGCCGCTCATTGGTGGGGCGTCTATGACCTGAAGACCATATGGACGTACTGCCATTTATAATATCGAGTTGTAATTGCACAAAAAAGTAGTTTTTTCCAGACTTTAGAGCCTTTTCGAGGGTCCAAATGGCCTTTTCTGGGGCCGGGACTTACCGCACGTGTGCTGGGTGTGTGCGCATATGTAAATTTTTCCAGATCGCTAGAATTAGAAGTCCTGGTAGCCTAGTTTCCCGAGGGCTTTCCACCGCCACTGAAACCGGCTCAATCGGAGCTCGTTCTCATCCGTGTTGATAGTCCCTATCAATTCCCTCTCTAAAATGATTATATTCTTCTATTTTTCCACTGTCTCTTCGCTAGTGTGAGACTAACACCCTATCGTAGCCGCTCATTGGTGGGGCGTCTATGACCTGAAGACCATATGGACGTGCTGCCCTTTATAATATCGAGCTGTAATTGCATGAAAAAGTAGTTTTTTCTAGACTTTAGAGCCTTTTTGAGGGTCCAAACGGCCTTTTCTGGGGCCGGGACTTACCGCACGTGTGCTGGGGTGTGTGCGCGTATGTAAATTTTTCCAGATCGCTAGAATTAGAACTCCTGGTAGCCTAGTTTCCCGAGGGCTTTCCAACGCCACTGAAACCGACTCAATCGGAGCTCGTTCTCATCCGCGTTGATAGTCCCTATCAATTCCCTCTCTAGAATGATTATATTCTTCTATTTTTCTACCGTCTCTTCGCTAGTGTGAGACAAACACCCTATCGTAGCCGCTCATTGGTGGGGCGTCTACGACCTGAAGACCATATGGACGTACTGCCCTTTATAATATCGAGCAGTAATTGCATGAAAAAGTAGTTTTTTCCATACTTTAGAGCCTTTTTGAGGGTCCAAACGGCCTTTTCTGGGGCCGAGACATAATGCACGTGTGCTGTGGTGTGTGCGCGTATGTAAATTTTTCCAGATAGCTAGAATTAGAAGTCCTGGTTGCCTAGTTTCCCAAGGGCTTTCCAACGCCACTGAAACCGGCTCAATCGGAGCTCATTCTCATCCGCGTTGATAGTCCCTATCAATTCCCTCTCTAGAATGACTATATTTTTATATTTTTCCACCGTCTCTTCGCTAGTGTGAGACTAACACCCTATCGTACCCTCTCATTGGTGGGGCGTCTATGACCTGAAGACCTTATGGACGTACTGCCCTTTATAATATCGAGCTGTAATTACACAAAAAATTAGTTTTTTCCAGACTTTAGAGCCTTTTTGACGGTCCAAACGGCCTTTTCTGGGGCCGGGACTTACCGCACGTGTGCTAGGGTGTGTGCGCATATGTAAATTTTTCCAGATCGCTAGAATTAGAAGTCCTGGTAGCCTAGTTTCCCGAGGGCTTTCCACCGCCACAGAAACCGGCTCAATCGGAGCTCGTTCTCATCCGTGTTGATAGTCCCTATCAATTCCCTCTCTAAAATGATTATATTCTTCTATTTTGCTAGCGTCTCTTCGCTAGTGTGAGGCTAACACCCTATCGTAGCCGCTCATTGGTGGGGCGTCTATGACCTGAAGACCATATGGACGTACTGCCCTTTATAATATCGAGCTGTAATTGCATGAAAAAGTAGTTTTTTCCAGACATGAGAGCCTTTTTGAGGGTCCAAACGGCCTTTTCTGGGGCCGAGACTTACCGCACGTGTGCTAGGGTGTGTGCGCGTATGTAAATTTTTCCAGATCGCTAGAATTAGAGCGCCTGGTAGCATAGTTTCCCGAGGGCTTTCCAACGCCACTGAAACCGGCTCAATCGGAGCTCGTTCTCATCCGCGTTGATAGTTCCTATCAATTCCCTCTCTAGAATGATTATATTCTTCTATTTTTCCACCATCTCTTCGCTAGTGTGAGACTAACACCCTATCGTAGCCGCTCATTGGTGGGGCGTCTACGACCTGAAGACCATATGGACGTACTGCCCTTTATAATATCGAGAAGTAATTGCATGAAAAAGTAGTTTTTTCCAGACTTTAGAGCCTTTTTGAGGGTCCAAACGGCCTTTTCTGGGGCCGAGACATACCGCACGTGTGCTGGGGTGTGTGCGCATATGTATGTTTTTCCAGATCGCTAGAATTAGAAGTCCTGGTAGCCCAGTTTCCCAAGGGCTTTCCAACGCCACTGAAACAGGCTCAATCGGAGCTCGTTCTCATCCGTGTTGAAAGTCCCTATCAATTCCCTCTCTAAAATGATTATATTCTTCTATTTTTCCACCGTCCCTTCGCTAGTCTGAGACTAACACCCTATCGTAGCTGCTCATTAGTGGGGCCTCTATGACCTGAAGACCATATGGACGTACTGCCCTTTATAATATCGAGCTGTAATTCCATGACAAAGTAGTTTTTTCCAGACTTTAGAGCTTTTTTGAGGGTCCAAACGGCCTTTTCTGGGGCCAGGACTTACCGCACATGTGCTGGGGTGTGTGCACGTATGTAAATTTTTCCAGATCGCTAGAATTAGAAGTCCTGGTAGCCTAGTTTCCGGAGGGCTTTCCAACGCCACTGAAACCGGCTCAATCGGAGCTCGTTCTCATCCGTGTTGATAGTCCCTATCAATTCCCTCTCTAAAATGATTATATTGTTCTATTTTTCCACCGTCTCTTCGCTAGTGTGAGACTAACACCCTATCATAGCCGCTCATTGGTGGGGCGTCTATGACATGAAGACCATATGGACGTACTGCCCTTTATAATATCGAGTTGTAATTGCACAAAAAAGTAGTTTTTTCCAGACTTTAGAGCCTTTTTGAGTGTCCAAACGGCCTTTTCTGGGGCCGGGACTTAACGCACGTGTGCTGGGGTGTGTGCGCATATGTAAATTTTTCTATATCACTAGAATTAGAAGTCCTGGTAGCCTAGTTTCCCGAGGGCTTTCCACCGCCAATGAAACCGGCTCAATCGGAGCTCGTTCTCATCTGTGTTGATAGTCCCTATCAATTCCCTCTCTAAAATGATTATATTCTTCAATTTTTCCACCGTCTCTTTGCTAGTGTGAGACTAACACCCTATCGTCACTGCTGATTGGTGGGGCGTCTATGACCTGAAGACCATATGGACGTACTGCCCTTTATAATATCGAGCAGTAATTGCATGAAAAAGTAGTTTTTTCCAGACTTTAGAGCCATTTTGAGGGTCCAAACGGCCTTTTCTGGGGCCAGGACTTACCGCACATGTGCTGGGGTGTGTGCGCATATGTAAATTTTTCCAGATCGCTAGAATTAGAACTCCTGGTAGCCTAGTTTTCCGAGGGCTTTCCAACGCCACTGAAACCGGCTCAATCGGAGCTCGTTCTCATCCGCGTTGATAGTCCCTATCAATTCCCTCTCTAGAATGATTATATTCGTCTATTTTTCCACCGTCTCTTCGCTAGTGTGAGACAAACACCCTATCGTAGACGCTCATTGGTGGGGCATGTACGACCTGAAGACCATATGGACATACTGCCCTTTATAATATCGAGCAGTAATTGCATGAAAAAGTAGTTTTTTCCAGACTTTAGAGCCTTTTTGAGGGTCGAAACGGCCTTTTCTGGGGCCGAGACATAACACACGTGTGCTGGGGTGTGTGCGCGTATGTAAATTTTTCCAGATCGCTAGAATTAGAAGTCCTGGTAGCCTAGTTTCCCAAGGGCTTTCCAACGCCACTGAAACCGGCTCAATCGGAGCTCGTTCTCATCCGCGTTGATAGTCCCTATCAATTCCCTCTCTAAAATGATTATATTCTTCTATTTTTCCACCGTCTCTTCGCTAGTGTGAGACTAACACCCTATCGTAGCTGCTCATTGGTGGGGCGTCTATGACCTGAAGACCATATAGACGTACTGCCCTTTATAATATCAAGCTGTAATTGCACAAAAAAGTAGTTTTTTTCCAGAATTAGAGCCTTTTTGAGGGTCCAAAAGGCCTTTTCTGGGGCCGGGAGTTACCGCACGTATGCTGGGGTGTGTGCGCATATGTAAATTTTTCCAGATCGCTAGAATTAGAAGTCCTGGTATCCTAGTTTCCCGAGGGCTTTCCACCGCCACTGAAACCGGCTCAATCGGAGCTCGTTCTCAAACGCGTTGATACTCCCTATCAATTCCCTCTCTAAAATGATTATATTCTTCTATTTTTCCACCGTCTCTTCGCTAGTGTGAGACTAACACCCTATCATAGCCGCTCATTGGTGGGGCGTCTATGACCTGAAGACCATATGGACGTACTGCCCTTTATAATATCGAGCTGTAATTGCATGAAAAAGTAGTTTTTTCCAGACATGAGAGCCTTTTTGAGGGTCCAAACGGCCTTTTCTGGGGCCGAGACTTACCGCACGTGTGCTGGGGTGTGTGCGCGTATGTAAATTTTACCAGATCGCTAGAATTAGAGCACCTGGTAGCATAGTTTCCCGAGGGCTTTCCAACGCCACTGAAACCGGCTCAATCGGAGCTCGTTCTCATCCACGTTGATAGTCCCTATCAATTCCCTCTCTAGAATGATTATATTCTTCTATTTTTCCACCATCTCTTCGCTAGTGTGAGACTAACACCCTATCGTAGCCACTCATTGGTGGGGCGTCTACGACCTGAAGATCATATGGACGTACTGCCCTTTATAATATCGAGCAGTAATTGCATGAAAAAGTAGTTTTTTCCAGACTTTAGAGCCTTTTTGAGGGTCCAAACGGCCTTTTCCGGGGCCGAGACATACCGCACGTGTGCTGGGGTGTGTGCGCATATGTATGTTTTTCCAGATCGCTAGAATTAGAAGTCCTGGTAGCCTAGTTTCCCAAGGGCTTTCCAACTTCACTGAAACAGGCTCAATCGGAGCTCGTTCTCATCCGTGTTGAAAGTCCCTATCAATTCCCTCTCTAAAATGATTATATTCTTCTATTTTTCCACCGTCCCTTCGCTAGTCTGAGACTAACACCCTATCGTAGCTGCTCATTAGTGGGGCGTCTATGACCTGAAGACCATATGGACGTACTGCCCTTTATAATATCGAGCTGTAATTCCATGACAAAGTTGTTTTTTCCAGACTTTAGAGCTTTTTTGAGGGTCCAAACGGCCTTTTCTGGGGCCGGGACTTACCGCACATGTGCAGGGGTGTGTGCGCTTATGTAAATTTTTCCAGATCGCTAGAATTAGTAGTCCTGGTAGCCTAGTTTCCGGAGGGCTTTCCAACGCCACTGAAACCGGCTCAATCGGAGCTCGTTCTCATCCGTGTTGATAGTCCCTATCAATTCCCTCTCTTAAATGATTATATTGTTCTATTTTTCCACCGTCTCTTCGCTAGTGTGAGACTAACACCCTATCGTAGCCGCTCATTGGTGGGGCGTCTATGACATGAAGACCATATGGACGTACTGCCCTTTATAATATCGAGTTGTAATTGCACAAAAAAGTAGTTTTTTCCAGACTTTAGAGCCTTTTTGAGGGTCCAAACGGCCTTTTCTGGGGCCGGGACTTACCGCACGTGTGCTGGGGTGTGTGCGCATATGTAAATTTTTCTATACCACTAGAATTAGAAGTCCTGGTAGCCTAGTTTCCCGAGGGCTTTCCACCGCCACTGAAACCGGCTCAATCGGAGCTCGTTCTCATCCGTGTTGATAGTCCCTATCAATTCCCTCTCTAAAATGATTATATTCTTCAATTTTTCCACCGTCTCTTCGCTAGTGTGAGACTAACACCCTATCGTCACCGCTGATTGGTGGGGCGTCTATGACCTGAAGACCATATGGACGTACTGCCCTTTATAATATCGAGCTGTAATTGCAAGAAAAAGTAGTTTTTTCCAGACTTTAGAGCCTTTTTGAGGGTCCAAACGGCCTTTTCTGGGGCCGGGACTTACCGCACATGTGCTGGGGTGTGTGCGCATATGTAAATTTTTCCAGATCGCTAGAATTGGAACTCCTGGTAGCCTAGTTTTCCGAGGGATTTCCAACGCCACTGAAACCGGCTCAATCGGAGCTCGTTCTCATCCGCGTTGATAGTCCCTATCAATTCCCTCTCTAGAATGATTATATTCGTCTATTTTTCCACCGTCTCTTCGCTAGTGTGAGACAAACACCCTATCGTAGATGCTCATTGGTGGGGCATGTACGACCTGAAGACCATATGGACATACTGCCCTTTATAATATCGAGAAGTAATTGCATGAAAAAGTAGTTTTTTCCAGACTTTAGAGCCTTTTTGAGGGTCGAAACGGCCTTTTCTGGGGCCGAGACATAACGCACGTGTGCTGGGGTGTGTGCGCGTATGTAAATTTTTCCAGATCGCTAGAATTAGAAGTCCTGGTAGCCTAGTTTCCCAAGGGCTTTCCAACGCCACTGAAACCGGCTCAATCGGAGCTCGTTCTCATCCGCGTTGATAGTACCTATCAATTCCCTCTCTAAAATGATTATACTGTTCTATTTTTCCACCGTCTCTTCGCTAGTGTGAGACTAACACCCTATCGTAGCTGCTCATTGGTGGGGCGTCTATGACCTGAAGACCATATAGACGTACTGCCCTTTATAATATCAAGCTGTAATTGCACAAAAAAGTAGTTTTTTCCAGAATTAGAGCCTTTTTGAGGGTCCAAAAGGCCTTTTCTGGGGCCGGGAGTTACCGCACGTGTGCTAGGGTGTGTGCGCATATGTAAATTTTTCCAGATCACTAGAATTAGAAGTCCTGGTATCCTAGTTTCCCGAGGGCTTTCCACCGCCACTGAAACCGGCTCAATCGGAGCTCGTTCTCATCCGCGTTGATACTCCCTATCAATTCCCTCTCTAAAATGATTATATTCTTCTATTTTTCCACCGTCTCTTCGCTAGTGTGAGACTAACACCCTATCGTAGCCGCTGATTGGTGGGGCGTCTATGACCTGAAGACCATATGGACGTACTGCCCTTTATAATATCGAGCTGTAATTGCATGAAAAAGTAGTTTTTTCCAGACTTTAGAGCCTTTTTGAGGGTCCAAACGGCCTTTTCTGGGGCCGGGACTTACCGCACGTGTGCTGGGGTGTGTGCGCATATGTAAATTTTTCCAGATCGCTAGAATTGGAACTCCTGGTAGCCTAGTTTTCCGAGGGCTTTCCAACGCCACTGAAACCGTCTCAATCGGAGCTCGTTCTCATCCGCGTTGATAGTCCCTATCAATTCCCTCTCTAGAATGATTATATTCTTCTATTTTTCCACCGTCTCTTCGCTAGTGTGAGACAAACACCCTATCGTAGACGCTCATTGGTGGGGCATGTACGACCTGAAGACCATATGGACATATTGCCCTTTATAATATCGAGCAGTAATTGCATGAAAAAGTAGTTTTTTCCAGACTTTAGAGCCTTTTTGAGGGTCGAAACGGCCTTTTCTGGGGCCGAGACATAACGCACGTGTGCTGGGGTGTGTGCGCGTATGTAAATTTTTCCAGATCGCTAGAATTAGAAGTCCTGGTAGCCTAGTTTCCCAAGGGCTTTCCAACGCCACTGAAACCGGCTCAATCGGAGCTCGTTCTCATCCGCGTTGATAGTACCTATCAATTCCCTCTCTAAAATGATTATATTGTTCTATTTTTCCACCGTCTCTTCGCTAGTGTGAGACTAACACCCTATCGTAGCTGCTCATTGGTGGGGCGTCTATGACCTGAAGACCATATAGACGTACTGCCCTTTATAATATCAAGCTGTAATTGCACAAAAAAGTAGTTTTTTCCAGAATTAGAGCCTTTTTGAGGGTCCAAAAGGCCTTTTCTGGGGCCGGGAGTTACCGCACGTGTGCTGGGGTGTGTGCGCATATGTAAATTTTTCCAGATCGCTAGAATTAGAAGTCCTGGTATCCTAGTTTCCCGAGGGCTTTCCACCGCCACTGAAACCGGCTCAATCGGAGCTCGTTCTCATCCGCGTTGATACTCCCTATCAATTCCCTCTCTAAAATGATTATATTCTTCTATTTTTCCACCGTCTCTTCGCTAGTGTGAGACTAACACCCTATCGTAGCCGCTCATTGGTGGGGCGTCTATGACCTGAAGACCATATGGACGTACTGCCCTTTATAATATCGAGCTGTAATTGCATGAGAAAGTAGTTTTTTCCAGACTTTAGAGCCTTTTTGAGGGTCCAAACGGCCTTTTCTGGGGCCGGGACTTACCGCACGTGTGCGGGGGTGTGTGCGCATATGTAAATTTTTCCAGATCGCTAGAATTAGAACTCCTGGTAGCCTAGTTTCCCGAGGGCTTTCCAACGCCACTGAAACCGGCTCAATCGGAGCTCGTTCTCATCCGCGTTGATAGTCCATATCAATTCCCTCTCTAGAATGATTATATTCTTCTATTCTTCCACCGTCTCTTCGCTAGTGTGAGACAAACACCCTATCGTAGCCGCTCATTGTTGGGGCGTCTACGACCTGATGACCATATGGAGATACTGCCCTTTATAATATCGAGCAGTAATTGCATGAAAAAGTAGTTTTTTCCAGACTTTAGAGCCTTTTTGAGGGTCCAAACGGCCTTTTCTGGGGCCGAGACATAACGCACGTGTGCTGGGGTGTGTGCGCGTATGTAAATTTTTCCAGATCGCAAGAATTCGAAGTCCTGGTAGCCTAGTTTCCCAAGGGCTTTCCAACGCCACTGAAACCGGCTCAATCGGAGCTCGTTCTCATCCGCGTTGATAGTCCCTATCAGTTCCCTCTCTAAAATGATTATATTCTTCTATTTTTCCACCGTCTCTTCGCTAGTGTGAGACTAACACCCTATCATAGACACTCATTGGTGGGGCGTCTATGACCTGAAGACCATATGGACGTACTGCCCTTTATAATATCGAGCTGTAATTGCACAAAAAAGTAGTTTTTTCCAGACTTTAGAGCCTTTTTGAGGGTCCAAACGGCCTTTTCTGGGGCCGGGACTTACCACACGTGTGCTGGGGTGTGTGTGCATATGTAAATTTTTCCAGATCGCTAGAATTAGAAGTCCTGGTATCCTAGTTTCCTGAGGGCTTTCCACCGCCAATGAAACCGGCTCAATCGGAGCTCGTTCTCATCCGCGTTGATACTCCCTATCAATTCCCTCTCTAAAATGATTATATTCTTCTATTTTTCCACCGTCTCTTCGCTAGTGTGAGACTAACACCCTATCGTAGCCGCTCATTGGTGGGGCGTCTATGACCTGAACACCATATGGACGTACTGCCCTTTATAATATCGAGCTGTAATTGCATGAAAAAATAGTTTTTTCCAGACTTTAGATCCTTTTTGAGGGTCCAAACGGCCTTTTCTGGGGCCGGGACTTATCGCACATGTGCTAGGGTGTGTGCGCGTATGGAAATTTTTCTAGATCGCTAGAATTAGAAGTCCTGGTAGCCTAGTTTCCCGAGGGCTTTCCAACGCCACTGAAACCGGCTCAATCGGAGCTCGTTCTCAACCGTGTTGATAGTCCCTATCAATTCCCTCTCTAGAATAATTATATTCTTCTATTTTTCCACTGTCTCTTCGCTAGTGTGAGACTGACACCCCATCGTACCTGCTCATTGGTGGGGCGTCTATGACCAGAAGACCATATGGACGTACTGCCCTTTATAATATCGAGCTGTAATTGCACAAAAAAGTAGTTTTCTCCAGACTTTGGAGCCTTTTTGAGGGTCCAAACGGCCTTTTATGGGGCCGGGACTTACCACACGTGTGCTGGGGTGTGTGCGCATATGTAAATTTTTCTAGATCACTAGAATTACAAGTCCTGGTATCCTAGTTTCCCGAGGGCTTTCCACCGCCACTGAAACCGGCTCAATCGGAGCTTGTTCTCATCCGTGTTGATAGTCCCTATCAATTCCCTCTCTAAAATGATTATATTCTTCTATTTTTCCACCGTCTCTTCGCTAGTCTGAGACTAACATCCTATCGTAGCTGCTCATTAGTGGGGCGTCTACGAGCTGAAGACCATATGGACGTACTGCCCTTTATAATATCGAGCTGTAATTGCATGAAAAAGTAGTTTTTTCCAGACTTTAGAGCTTTTTTGAGGGTCCAAACGGCCTTTTCTGGGGCCGGGACTTACCGCACATGTGCTGGGGTGTGTGCGCGTATGTAATTTTTTCCAGATCGCTAGAATTAGAAGTCCTGGTATCCTAGTTTCCGGAGGGCTTTCCAACGCCACTGAAACCGGCTCAATCAGAGCTCGTTCTCATCCGCGTTGATAGTCCCTATCAATTCCCTCTCTAGAATGATTATATTCTTCTATTTTTCCATCGTCTCTTCGCTAGTGTGAGACTAATACCCTATCGTAGCCACTCATTGGTGGGGCATATATGACCTGAAGACCATATGGACGTACTGCCCTTTATAATATCGAGTTGTAATTGCATGAAAAAGTAGTTTTTTCCAGACTTTATAGCCTTTTTGAGGGTCCAAACGGCCTTTTCTGGGGCCGGGACTTACCGCATGTGTGCTGGGGTGTGTGCGCATGTGTAAATTTTCCAGATCGCTAGAATTAGAAGTCCTGGTAGCCTAGTTTCCCGAGGGCTTTCCACCGCCACTGAAACCGACTCAATCGGAGCTCGTTCTCATCCGTGTTGATAGTCCTTATCAATTCCCTCTCTAGAATGATTATATTCTTCTATTTTTCCACCGTCTCTTCGCTAATGTGAGACTAACAACCTATCGTAGCCCCTCATTGGTGGGGCGTCTATGTCCTGAAGACCATATGGACGTACTGCCCTTTATAATATCGAGTTGTAATTGCACAAAAAAGTAGTTTTTTCCAGACTTTAGAGCCTTTTTGAGGGTCCAAACGGCCTTTTCTGGGGCCGGGACTTACCACACGTGTCCTGGGGTGTGTGCGCATATGTAAATTTTTCCAGATCGCTAGAATTAGAAGTCCTGGTATCCTAGTTTCCCGAGGGCTTTCCACCGCCACTGAAACCGGCTCAATCGGAGCTCGTTCTCATCCGTGTTGATAGTCCCTATCAATTCCCTCTCTAAAATGATTATATTCTTTTATTTTTCCACCATCTCTTCGCTAGTCTGAGACTAACACCCTATCATAGCTGCTCATTAGTGGGGCGTCTATGAGCTGAAGACCATATGGACGTACTGCCCTTTATAATATCGAGCTGTAATTGCATGAAAAAGTAGTTTTTCTAGACTTTAGAGCCTTTTTGAGGGTCCAAACGGCCTTTTCTAGGGCCGGGACTTACCGCACATGTGCTGGGGTGTGTGCCCGTATGTAAATTTTTCCAGATCGCTAGAATTAGAAGTCCTGGTAGCCTAGTTTCCGGAGGGCTTTCCAACGCCACTGAAACCGGCTCAATCAGAGCTCGTTCTCATCCGCGTTGATAGTCCCTATCAATTCCCTCTCTAGAATGATTATATTCTTCTATTTTTCCACCGTCTCTTCGCTAGTGTGAGACTAACACCATATCGTAGCCACTCATTGGTGGGGCGTCTATGACCTGAAGACCATATGGACGTACGGCCCTTTATAATATCGAGTTGTAATTGCACAAAAAGTAGTTTTTTCCAGACTTTAGAGCCTTTTTGAAGGTCCAAACGGCCTTTTCTGGGGCCGGGACTTACCGCACGTGTGCTGGGGTGTGTGCGCATATGTAAATATTTCCAGATCGCTAGAATTGGAAGTCCTGGTAGCTTAGTTTCCCGAGGGCTTTCCACCGCCACTGAAACCGACTCAATCGGAGCTCGTTCTCATCCGTGTTGATAGTCCCTATCAATTCCCTCTCTAAAATGATTATATTCTTCTATTTTTCCACCGTCTCTTCGCTAGTGTGAGACTAACACCCCATCGTACCCGCTCATTGGTGGGGCGTCTATGACCTGAAGACCATATGGACGTACTGCCCTTTATAATATCGAGCTGTAATTGCACAAAAAAGTAGTTTTCTCCAGACTTTGGAGCCTTTTTGAGGGTCCAAACGGCCTTTTCTGGGGCCGGGACTTACCACACGTGTGCTGGGGTGTGTGCGCATATGTAAATTTTTCCAGATCACTAGAATTACAAGTCCTAGTATCCTAGTTTCCCGAGGGCTTTCCACCGCCACTAAAACCGGCTCAATCGGAGCTTGTTCTCATCCGTGTTGATAGTCCCTATCAATTCCCTCTCTAAAATGATTATATTCTTCTATTTTTCCACCATCTCTTCGCTAGTCTGAGACTAACACCCTATCATAGCTGCTCATTAGTGGGGCGTCTATGAGCTGAAGACCATATGGACGTACTGCCCTTTATAATATCGAGCTGTAATTGCATGAAAAAGTAGTTTTTCTAGACTTTAGAGCCTTTTTGAGGGTCCAAACGGCCTTTTCTAGGGCCGGGACTTACCGCACATGTGCTGGGGTGTGTGCCCGTATGTAAATTTTTCCAGATCGCTAGAATTAGAAGTCCTGGTAGCCTAGTTTCCGGAGGGCTTTCCAACGCCACTGAAACCGGCTCAATCAGAGCTCGTTCTCATCCGCGTTGATAGTCCCTATCAATTCCCTCTCTAGAATGATTATATTCTTCTATTTTTCCACCGTCTCTTCGCTAGTGTGAGACTAACACCATATCGTAGCCACTCATTGGTGGGGCGTCTATGACCTGAAGACCATATGGACGTACGGCCCTTTATAATATCGAGTTGTAATTGCACAAAAAGTAGTTTTTTCCAGACTTTAGAGCCTTTTTGAAGGTCCAAACGGCCTTTTCTGGGGCCGGGACTTACCGCACGTGTGCTGGGGTGTGTGCGCATATGTAAATATTTCCAGATCGCTAGAATTGGAAGTCCTGGTAGCTTAGTTTCCCGAGGGCTTTCCACCGCCACTGAAACCGACTCAATCGGAGCTCGTTCTCATCCGTGTTGATAGTCCCTATCAATTCCCTCTCTAAAATGATTATATTCTTCTATTTTTCCACCGTCTCTTCGCTAGTGTGAGACTAACACCCCATCGTACCCGCTCATTGGTGGGGCGTCTATGACCTGAAGACCATATGGACGTACTGCCCTTTATAATATCGAGCTGTAATTGCACAAAAAAGTAGTTTTCTCCAGACTTTGGAGCCTTTTTGAGGGTCCAAACGGCCTTTTCTGGGGCCGGGACTTACCACACGTGTGCTGGGGTGTGTGCGCATATGTAAATTTTTCCAGATCACTAGAATTACAAGTCCTAGTATCCTAGTTTCCCGAGGGCTTTCCACCGCCACTAAAACCGGCTCAATCGGAGCTTGTTCTCATCCGTGTTGATAGTCCCTATCAATTCCCTCTCTAAAATGATTATATTCTTCTATTTTTCCACCGTCTCTTTGCTAGTCTGAGACTAACACCCTATCGTAGCTGCTCATTAATGGGGCGTCTACGAGCTGAAGGCCATATGGACGTACTGCCCTTTATAATATCGAGTTGTAATTGCATGAAAAAGTAGGTTTTCCAGACTTTAGAGCTTTTTTGAGGGTCCAAACGGCCTTTTCTGGGGCTGGGACTAACCGCACATGTGCTGGGGTGTGTGCGCGTATGTAAATTTTTCCAGATCACTAGAATTAGAAGTCCTGGTATCCTAGTTTCCGGAGGGCTTTCCAACGCCACTGAACCCGACTCAATCGGAGCTCGTCCTCATCCGTGTTGATAGTCCCTATCAATTCCCTCTCTAGAATGATTATATTCTTCTATTTTTCCACCGTCTCTTCGCTAGTGTGAGACTAACACCCTATCGTAGCCACTCATTGGTGGGGCGTCTATGACCTGAAGACCATATGGACGTACTGCCCTTTATAATATCGAGTTGTAATTGCACAAAAAAGTAGTTTTTTCCATACTTTAGAGCATTTTTGAGGGTCCAAATGGCCTTTTCTGGGGCCGGGACTTACCACACATGAGCTGGGGTGTGTGTGCATATGTAAATTTTTCCAGATCACTAGAATTAGAAGTCCTGGTATCCTAGTTTCCCGAGGGCTTTCCACCGCCACTGAAACCGGCTCAATCGGAGCTCGTTCTCATCCGTGTTGATAGTCCCTATCAATTGCCTCTCTAAAATGATTATATTCTTCTATTTTTCCACCGTATCTTCGCTAGTCTGAGATTAACACCCTATCGTAGCTGCTCATTAGTGGGGCGTCTACGAGCTGAAGACCATATGGACGTACTGCCCTTTATAATATCGAGCTGTAATTGCATAAAAAGTAGTTTTTTCCGGACTTTAGAGCCTTTTTGAGGGTCCAAACGGCCTTTTCTAGGGCCGGGACTTACCGCACTTGTGCTGGGGTGTGTGCGCGTATGTAAATTTTTCCAGATCGCTAGAATTAGAAGTCCTGGTAGCCTAGTTTCCAGAGGGCTTTCCGACGCCACTGAAACCGGCTCAATCAGAGCTCGTTCTCATCCGCGTTGATAGTCCCTATCAATTCCCTCTCTAGAATGATTATATTCTTCTATTTTTCCACCGTCTCTTCGCTAGTGTGAGACTAATACCCTATCGTAGCCAGTCATTGGTGGGGCGTCTATGACCTAAAGACCATTTGGACGTACTGCCCTTTATAATATCGAGTTGTAATTGCACAAAAAAGTAGTTTTTCCAGACTTTAGATCCTTTTTGAGGGTCCAAACGGCCTTTTCTGGGGCCGGGACTTAGCGCACGTGTGCTGGGGTGTGTGCGCATATGTAAATTTTTCCAGATCGCTAGAATTAGAAGTCCTGGTAGCCTAGTTTCCCGAGGGCTTTCCACCACCACTGAAACCGACTCAATCGGAGCTCGTTCTCATCCGTGTTGATAGTCCCTATCAATTCCCTCTCTAAAATGATTATATTCTTCTATTTTTCCACCGTCTCTTCGCTAGTGTGAGACTAACACCCTATCGTCGCCGCTTATTGGTGGGGCGTCTATGACCTGAAGACCATATGGACGTACTGCCCTTTATAATATCGAGCTGTAATTGCATGAAAAAGTAGTTTTTTCCAGACTTTAGAACCTTTTTGAGGGTCCAAACGGCCTTTTCTGGGGCCAGGACATACTGCACGTTTGCTGGGGTGTGTGCGCGTATGTAAATTTTTCCAGATCACTAGAATTAGAACTCCTGGTAGCCTAGTTTCCCGAGGGCTTTCCAACGCCACTGAAACCGGCTCAATCGGAGCTCGTTCTCATCCGCGTTGATAGTCCCTATCAATTCCCTCTCTAGAATGATTATATTCTTCTATTTTTCCACCGTCTCTTCGCTAGTGTGCGACTAACACCCTATCGTAGCCACTCATTGGTGGGGCGTCTACGACCTGAAGACGATATGGACGTACTGCCCTTTATAATATCGAGCTGTAATTGCACAAAATAGTAGTTTTTTCCATACTTTAGAGCCTTTTTGAGGGTCCAAACGGCCTTTTCTGTGGCCGAGACATACCGCACGTGTGCTGGGGAGTGTGTGCGTATGTAAATTTTTCCAGATCGCTAGAATTAGAAGTCCTGGTAGCCTAGTTTCCCCAGGGCTTTCCAACGCCACTGAAACCGGCTCAATCGGAGCTCTTTCTCATCCGCGTTGATAGTCCCTATCTATTCCCTCTCTAGAATGATTATATTCTTCTATTTTTCCACCATCTCTCGCTAGTCTGAGACTAACACCCTATCGTAGCTGCTCATTAGTGGGGCATCTATGAGCTGAAGACCATATGGACGTACTGCCCTTTATAATATCGAGCTGTAATTGCATGAAAAAGTAGTTTTTTCTAGACTTTAGAGCCTTTTTGAGGGTCCAAACGGCCTTTTCTGGGGCCGGGACTTACCGCACATATGCTGGGGTGTGTGCGCGTATGTAAATTTTTCCAGATCACTAGAATTAGAAGTCCTGGTAGCCTAGTTTCCGGAGGGCTTTCCAACGCCACTGAAACCGGCTCAATCAGAGCTCGTTCTCATCCGCGTTGATAGTCCCTATCAATTCCCTCTCTAGAATGATTATATTCTTCTATTTTTCCACCATCTCTTCGCTAGTGTGAGACTAACACCCTATCGTAGCCACTCATTGGTGGGGCGTCTATGACCTGAAGACCATATGGACGTACTGCCCTTTATAATATCGAGTTGTAATTGCACAAAAAAGTAGTTTTTTCCAGACTTTAGAGCCTTTTTGAGGGTAAAAACGGCCTTTTCTGGGGCTGGGACTTACCGCATGTGTGCTGGGGTGTGTGCGCATATGTATATTTTTCCAGATCGCTAGAATTAGAAGTCCTGGTAGCTTAGTTTCCCGAGGGCTTTCCACCGCCACTGTAACCGACTCAATCGGAGCTCGTTCTCATCCGTGTTGATAGTCCCTATCAATTCCCTCTCTAAAATGATTATATTCTTCTATTTTTCCACCGTCTCTTCTCTAGTGTGAGACTAACACCCCATCGTACCCACTCATTGGTGGGGCGTCTATGACCTGAAGACCATATGGACGTACTGCCCTTTATAATATCGAGCTGTAATTGCACAAAAAAGTAGTTTTCTCCAGACTTTGGAGCCTTTTTGACGGTCCAAACGGCCTTTTCTGGGGCCGGGACTTACCACACGTGTGCTGGGGTGTGTGCGCATATGTAAATTTTTCCAGATCACTAGAATTAGAAGTCCTGGTATCCTAGTTTCCCGAGGGCTTTCCACCGCCACTGAAACCGGCTCAATCGGAGCTTGTTCTCATCCATGTTGATAGTCCCTATCAATTCCCTCTCTAAAATGATTATAATCTTCTATTTTTCCACCATCTCTTCGCTAGTCTGAGACTAACACCCTATCGTAGCTGCTCATTAGTGGGGCGTCTACGAGCTGAAGACCATATGGACGTACTGCCCTTTATAATATCGAGCTGTAATTGCATGAAAAAGTAGTTTTTTCCAGACTTTAGAGCTTTTTTGAGGGTCCAAACGGCCTTTTCTGGGGCCGGGACTTACCGCACATGTGCTGGGGTGTGTGCGCGTATGTAAATTTTTCTAGGTCGCTAGAATTAGAAGTCCTGGTATCCTAGTTTCCGGAGGGCTTTCCAACGCCACTGAAACCGGCTCAATCAGAGCTCGTTCTCATCCGCGTTGATAGTCCCTATCAATTCCCTCTCTAGAATGATTATATTCTTCTATTTTTCCTCTGTCTCTTCGCTAGTGTGAGACTAATACCCTATCGTAGCCACTCATTGGTGGGGCGTCTATGACCTGAAGACCATATGGACATACTGCCCTTTATAATATCGAGTTGTAATTGCATGAAAAAGTAGTTTTTTCCAGACTTTAGAGCCTTTTTGAGGGTCCAAACGGCCTTTTCTGGGGCCGGGACTTACCGCACGTGTGCTGGGGTGTGTGCGCATATGTAAATTTTTCCAGATCGCTAGAATTAGAAGTCCTGGTAGCCTAGTTTCCCAAGGGCTTTCCACCGCCACTGAAACCGACTCAATCGGAGCTCGTTCTCATCTGTGTTGATAGTCCCTATCAATTCCCTCTCTAGAATGATTATATTCTTCTATTTTTCCACCGTCTCTTCGCTAGTGTGAGACTAACACCCTATCGTATCCCCTCATTGGTGGGGTGTCTATGACCTGAAGACCATATGGACGTACTGCCCTTTATAATATCGAGTTGTAATTGCACAAGAAAGTAGTTTTTTCCAGACTTTAGAGCCTTTTTGAGGGTCCAAACGGCCTTTTCTGGGGCCGGGACTTACCACACGTGAGCTGGGGTGTGTGCGCATATGTAAATTTTTCCAGATCACTAGAATTTGTAGTCTTGGTATCCTAGTTTCCAGAGGGCTTTCCACCGCCACTGAAACCGGCTCAATCGGCGCTCGTTCTCATCCGTGTTGATAGTCCCTATCAATTGCCTCTCTAAAATGATTATATTCTTCTATTTTTCCACCATCTCTTCGCTAGTCTGAGACTAACACCCTATCGTAGCTGCTCATTAGTGGGGCGTCTACGAGCTGAAGACCATATAGACGTACTGCCCTTTATAATATCGAGCTGTAATTGCATGAAAAAGTAGTTTTTTCCAGACTTTAGAGCCTTTTTGAGGGTCCAAACGGCCTTTTCTGGGGCCGGGACTTACCGCACATGTGCTGGGGTGTGTGCGCGTATGTAAATTTTTCCAGATTGCTAGAATTAGAAGTCCTGGTAGCCTAGTTTCCGGAGGGCTTTCCAATGCCACTGAAACCGGCTCAATCAGAGCTCGTTCTGATCCGCGTTGATAGTCCCTATCAATTCCCTCTCTAGAATGATTATATTCTTCTATTTTTCCACCGTCTCTTCGCTAGTGTGAGACTAATACCCTATCGTAGCCACTCATTGGTGGGGCGTCTATGACCTGAAGACCATATGGACATACTGATCTTTATAATATCGAGTTGTAATTGCACAAAAAAGTAGTTTTTTCCAGACTTTAGAGCCTTTTTGAGGGTCCAAACGGCCTTTTCTGGGGCCGGGACTTACCGCACGTGTGCTGGGGTGTGTGCGCATATGTAAATTTTTCCAGATCGCTAGAATTAGAAGTCCGGGTAGCTTAGTTTCCCGAGGGCTTTCCACCGCCACTGTAACCGACTCAATCGGAGCTCGTTCTCATCCGTGTTGATAGTCCCTATCAATTCCCTCTCTAAAATGATTATATTCTTCTATTTTTCCACTGTCTCTTCTCTAGTGTGAGACTAACACCCCATCGTACCCACTCATTGGTGGGGCGTCTATGACCTGAAGACCATATGGACGTACTGCCCTTTATAATATCGAGCTGTAATTGCACAAAAAAGTAGTTTTCTCCAGACTTTGGAGCCTTTTTGACGGTCCAAACGGCCTTTTCTGGGGCCGGGACTTACCACACGTGTGCTGGGGTGTGTGCGCATATGTAAATTTTTCCAGATCACTAGAATTAGAAGTCCTGGTATCCTAGTTTCCCGAGGGCTTTCCACCGCCACTGAAACCGGCTCAATCGGAGCTTGTTCTCATCCATGTTGATAGTCCCTATCAATTCCCTCTCTAAAATGATTATAATCTTCTATTTTTCCACCATCTCTTCGCTAGTCTGAGACTAACACCCTATCGTAGCTGCTCATTAGTGGGGCGTCTACGAGCTGAAGACCATATGGACGTACTGCCCTTTATAATATCGAGCTGTAATTGCATGAAAAAGTAGTTTTTTCCAGACTTTAGAGCTTTTTTGAGGGTCCAAACGGCCTTTTCTGGGGCCGGGACTTACCGCACATGTGCTGGGGTGTGTGCGCGTATGTAAATTTTTCTAGGTCGCTAGAATTAGAAGTCCTGGTATCCTAGTTTCCGGAGGGCTTTCCAACGCCACTGAAACCGGCTCAATCAGAGCTCGTTCTCATCCGCGTTGATAGTCCCTATCAATTCCCTCTCTAGAATGATTATATTCTTCTATTTTTCCTCTGTCTCTTCGCTAGTGTGAGACTAATACCCTATCGTAGCCACTCATTGGTGGGGCGTCTATGACCTGAAGACCATATGGACATACTGCCCTTTATAATATCGAGTTGTAATTGCATGAAAAAGTAGTTTTTTCCAGACTTTAGAGCCTTTTTGAGGGTCCAAACGGCCTTTTCTGGGGCCGGGACTTACCGCACGTGTGCTGGGGTGTGTGCGCATATGTAAATTTTTCCAGATCGCTAGAATTAGAAGTCCTGGTAGCCTAGTTTCCCAAGGGCTTTCCACCGCCACTGAAACCGACTCAATCGGAGCTCGTTCTCATCTGTGTTGATAGTCCCTATCAATTCCCTCTCTAGAATGATTATATTCTTCTATTTTTCCACCGTCTCTTCGCTAGTGTGAGACTAACACCCTATCGTATCCCCTCATTGGTGGGGTGTCTATGACCTGAAGACCATATGGACGTACTGCCCTTTATAATATCGAGTTGTAATTGCACAAGAAAGTAGGTTTTTCCAGACTTTAGAGCCTTTTTGAGGGTCCAAACGGCCTTTTCTGGGGCCGGGACTTACCACACGTGAGCTGGGGTGTGTGCGCATATGTAAATTTTTCCAGATCACTAGAATTTGAAGTCTTGGTATCCTAGTTTCCAGAGGGCTTTCCACCGCCACTGAAACCGGCTCAATCGGCGCTCGTTCTCATCCGTGTTGATAGTCCCTATCAATTGCCTCTCTAAAATGATTATATTCTTCTATTTTTCCACCATCTCTTCGCTAGTCTGAGACTAACACCCTATCGTAGCTGCTCATTAGTGGGGCGTCTACGAGCTGAAGACCATATAGACGTACTGCCCTTTATAATATCGAGCTGTAATTGCATGAAAAAGTAGTTTTTTCCAGACTTTAGAGCCTTTTTGAGGGTCCAAACGGCCTTTTCTGGGGCCGGGACTTACCGCACATGTGCTGGGGTGTGTGCGCGTATGTAAATTTTTCCAGATTGCTAGAATTAGAAGTCCTGGTAGCCTAGTTTCCGGAGGGCTTTCCAATGCCACTGAAACCGGCTCAATCAGAGCTCGTTCTGATCCGCTTTTGATAGTCCCTATCAATTCCCTCTCTAGAATGATTATATTCTTCTATTTTTCCACCGTCTCTTCGCTAGTGTGAGACTAATACCCTATCGTAGCCACTCATTGGTGGGGCGTCTATGACCTGAAGACCATATGGACATACTGATCTTTATAATATCGAGTTGTAATTGCACAAAAAAGTAGTTTTTTCCAGACTTTAGAGCCTTTTTGAGGGTCCAAACGGCCTTTTCTGGGGCCGGGACTTACCGCACGTGTGCTGGGGTGTGTGCGCATATGTAAATTTTTCCAGATCGCTAGAATTAGAAGTCCGGGTAGCCTAGTTTCCCGAGGGCTTTCCACCGCCACTGTAACCGACTCAATCGGAGCTCGTTCTCATCCGTGTTGATAGTCCCTATCAATTCCCTCTCTAAAATGATTATATTCTTCTATTTTTCCACCGTCTCTTCTCTAGTGTGAGACTAACACCCCATCGTACCGACTCATTGGTGGGGCGTCTATGACCTGAAGACCATATGGACGTACTGCCCTTTATAATATCGAGCTGTAATTGCACAAAAAAGTAGTTTTCTCCAGACTTTGGAGCCTTTTTGACGGTCCAAACGGCCTTTTCTGGGGCCGGGACTTACCACACGTGTGCTGGGGTGTGTGCGCATATGTAAATTTTTCCAGATCACTAGAATTAGAAGTCCTGGTATCCTAGTTTCCCGAGGGCTTTCCACCGCCACTGAAACCGGCTCAATCGGAGCTTGTTCTCATCCATGTTGATAGTCCCTATCAATTCCCTCTCTAAAATGATTATAATCTTCTATTTTTCCACCATCTCTTCGCTAGTCTGAGACTAACACCCTATCGTAGCTGCTCATTAGTGGGGCGTCTACGAGCTGAAGACCATATGGACGTACTGCCCTTTATAATATCGAGCTGTAATTGCATGAAAAAGTAGTTTTTTCCAGACTTTAGAGCTTTTTTGAGGGTCCAAACGGCCTTTTCTGGGGCCGGGACTTACCGCACATGTGCTGGGGTGTGTGCGCGTATGTAAATTTTTCTAGGTCGCTAGAATTAGAAGTCCTGGTATCCTAGTTTCCGGAGGGCTTTCCAACGCCACTGAAACCGGCTCAATCAGAGCTCGTTCTCATCCGCGTTGATAGTCCCTATCAATTCCCTCTCTAGAATGATTATATTCTTCTATTTTTCCTCTGTCTCTTCGCTAGTGTGAGACTAATACCCTATCGTAGCCACTCATTGGTGGGGCGTCTATGACCTGAAGACCATATGGACATACTGCCCTTTATAATATCGAGTTGTAATTGCATGAAAAAGTAGTTTTTTCCAGACTTTAGAGCCTTTTTGAGGGTCCAAACGGCCTTTTCTGGGGCCGGGACTTACCGCACGTGTGCTGGGGTGTGTGCGCATATGTAAATTTTTCCAGATCGCTAGAATTAGAAGTCCTGGTAGCCTAGTTTCCCAAGGGCTTTCCACCGCCACTGAAACCGACTCAATCGGAGCTCGTTCTCATCCGTGTTGATAGTCCCTATCAATTCCCTCTCTAGAATGATTATATTCTTCTATTTTTCCACCGTCTCTTCGCTAGTGTGAGACTAACACCCTATCGTATCCCCTCATTGGTGGGGTGTCTATGACCTGAAGACCATATGGACGTACTGCCCTTTATAATATCGAGTTGTAATTGCACAAGAAAGTAGGTTTTTCCAGACTTTAGAGCCTTTTTGAGGGTCCAAACGGCCTTTTCTGGGGCCGGGACTTACCACACGTGAGCTGGGGTGTGTGCGCATATGTAAATTTTTCCAGATCACTAGAATTTGAAGTCTTGGTATCCTAGTTTCCGGAGGGCTTTCCACCGCCACTGAAACCGGCTCAATCGGCGCTCGTTCTCATCCGTGTTGATAGTCCCTATCAATTGCCTCTCTAAAATGATTATATTCTTCTATTTTTCCACCATCTCTTCGCTAGTCTGAGACTAACACCCTATCGTAGCTGCTCATTAGTGGGGCGTCTACGAGCTGAAGACCATATAGACGTACTGCCCTTTATAATATCGAGCTGTAATTGCATGAAAAAGTAGTTTTTTCCAGACTTTAGAGCCTTTTTGAGGGTCCAAACGGCCTTTTCTGGGGCCGCGACTTACCGCACATGTGCTGGGGTGTGTGCGCGTATGTAAATTTTTCCAGATTGCTAGAATTAGAAGTCCTGGTAGCCTAGTTTCCGGAGGGCTTTCCAATGCCACTGAAACCGGCTCAATCAGAGGTCGTTCTGATCCGCGTTGATAGTCCCTATCAATTCCCTCTCTAGAATGATTATATTCTTCTATTTTTCCACCGTCTCTTCGCTAGTGTGAGACTAATACCCTATCGTAGCCACTCATTGGTGGGGCGTCTATGACCTGAAGACCATATGGACATACTGATCTTTATAATATCGAGTTGTAATTGCACAAAAAAGTAGTTTTTTCCAGACTTTAGAGCCTTTTTGAGGGTCCAAACGGCCTTTTCTGGGGCCGGGACTTACCGCACGTGTGCTGGGGTGTGTGCGCATATGTTAATTTTTCCAGATCGCTAGAATTAGAAGTCCGGGTAGCCTAGTTTCCCGAGGGCTTTCCACCGCCACTGAAACCGACTCAATCGGAGCTCGTTCTCATCCGTGTTGATAGTCCCTATCAATTCCCTTTCTAAAATGATTATATTCTTCTATTTTTCCACCGTCTCTTCGCTAGTGTGAGACTAACACCCTATCGTAGCCGCTCATTGGTGGGGCGTCTATGACCTGAAGACCATATGGACGTACTGCTCTTTATAATATCGAGCTGTAATTGCATGAAAAAGTTGTTTTTTCCAGACTTTAGAGCCTTTTTGAGGGTCCAAACGGCCTTTTCTGGGGCGGGACTTACTGCATGTGTGCTGGGGTGTGTGCGCGTATGTAAATTTTTCCAGATCACTAGAATTAGAACTCCTGGTAGCCTAGTTTCCCGAGGGCTTTCTGACGCCACTGAAACCGGCTCAATCGGAGCTCGTTCTCATCCGCGTTGATAGTCCCTATCAATTCCCTCTCTAGAATGATTATATTCTTCTATTTTTCCACCGTCTCTTCGCTAGTGTGCGACTAACACCCTATCGTAGCCACTCATTGGTGGGGCATCTATGACCTCAAAACCATATGGACGTACTGCCCTTTATAATATCGAGCTGTAATTGCACAAAATAGTAGTTTTTTCCAGACTTTAGAGCCTTTTTGAGGGTCCAAACGGCCTTTTCTGTGGCCGAGAGATACCGCACGTGTGCTGGGGTGTGTGCGCGTATGTAAATTTTTCCAAATCGCTAGAATTAGAAGTCCTGGTAGCCTAGTTTCACCAGGACTTTAGAGCTCGTTCTCATCCGCGTTGATAGTCCCTATCATTTCCCTCTCTAAAATGATTATATTCTTCTATTTTTCCACCGTCTCTTCGCTAGTCTGAGACTAACACCCTATCGTAGCTGCTCATTAGTGGGGCGTCTACGAGCTGAAGACCATATAGACGTACTGCCCTTTATAATATCGAGCTGTAATTGCATGAAAAAGTAGTTTTTTCCAGACTTTAGAGCCTTTTTGAGGGTCCAAACGGCCTTTTCTGGGGCCGGGACTTACCACACATGTGCTGGGCTGTGTGCGCGTATGTAAATTTTTCCAGATCGCTATAATTAGAAGTCCTGGTAGCCTAGTTTCCGGAGGGCGTTCCAACGCCACTGAAACCGGCTCAATCAGAGCTCGTTCTGATCCGCGTTGATAGTCCCTATCAATTCCCTCTCTAGAATGATTATATTCTTCTATTTTTCCACCGTCTCTTCGCTAGTGTGAGACTAATACCCTATCGTAGCCACTCATTGGTGGGGCGTCTATGACCTGAAGACCATATGGACATACTGCCCTTTATAATATCGAGTTGTAATTGCACAAAAAAGTAGTTTTTTCCAGACTTTAGAGCCTTTTTGAGGGTCCAAACGGCCTTTTCTGGGGCCGGGACTTACCGCACGTGTGCTGGGGTGTGTGTGCATATGTAAATTTTTCCAGATCGCTAGAATTAGAAGTCCTGGTAGCCTAGTTTCCCGAGGGCTTTCCACCGCCACTGAAACCGACTCAATCGGAGCTCGTTCTCATCCGTGTTGATAGTCCCTATCAATTCCCTTTCTAAAATGATTATATTCTTCTATTTTTCAACCGTCTCTTCGCTAGTGTGAGACTAACACCCTATCGTAGCCGCTCATTGGTGGGGTGTCTATGACCTGAAGACCATATGGACGTACTGCTCTTTATAATATCGAGCTGTAATTGCATGAAAAAGTAGTTTTTTCCAGACTTTAGAGCCTTTTTGAGGGTCCAAACGGCCTTTTCTGGGGCCGGGACTTACTGCATGTGTGCTTGGGTGTGGGCGCGTATGTAAATTTTTCCAGATCACTAGAATTAGAACTCCTGGTAGCCTAGTTTCCCGAGGGCTTTCCAACGCCACTGAAACCGGCTCAATCGGAGCTCGTTCTCATCCGCGTTGATAGTCCCTATCAATTACCTCTCTAGAATGATTATATTCTTCTATTTTTCCACCGTCTCTTCGCTAGTGTGCGACTAACACCCTATCGTAGCCACTCATTGGTGGGGCGTCTACGACCTCAAGACCATATGGACGTACTGCCCTTTATAATATCGAGCTGTAATTGCACAAAATAGTAGTTTTTTCCAGACTTTAGAGCCTTTTTGAGGGTCCAAACGGCCTTTTCTGTGGCCGAGACATACCGCACGTGTGCTGGGGTGTGTGCGCGTATGTAAATTTTTCCAGATTGCTAGAATTAGACGTCCTGGTAGCCTAGTTTCCCCAGGGCTTTCCAACGCCACTGAAACCGGCTCAATCGGAGCTCTTTCTCATCCGCGTTGATAGTCCCTATCTATTCCCTCTCTAGAATGATTATATTCTTCTGTTTTTCCACCGTCTCTTCGCTAGTCTGAGACTGACACCCTATCGTAGCCGCTCATTGGTGGGGCATCTATGACTTGAAGACCATATGAACTTATTGCCCTTTATAATATCGAGCTGTAATTGCACAAAAAAGTAGTTTTCTCCAGACTTTAGAGCCTTTTTGAGGGTCCAAACGGCCTTTTCTGGGGCCGGGACTTACCACACGTGTGCTGGGGTGTGTGCGCATATGTAAATTTTTCCAGATCGCTAGAATTAGAAGTCCTGGTATCCTAGTTTCCCGAGGGCTTTCCACCGCCACTGAAACCGGCTCAATCGGAGCTCGTTCTCATCCGCGTTGATAGTCCCTATCAATTCCCTCTCTAAAATGATTATATTCTTTTATTTTTCCACCGTCTCTTCGCTAGTTTGAGACTAACACCCTATCGTAGCTGCTCATTAGTGGGGCGTCTACGAGCTGAAGACCATATAGACGTACTGCCCTTTATAATATCGAGCTGTAATTGCATGAAAAAGTAGTTTTTTCCAGACTTTAGAGCCTTTTTGAGGGTCCAAACGGCCTTTTCTGGGGCCGGGACTTACCACACATGTGCTGGGCTGTGTGCGCGTATGTAAATTTTTCCAGATCGCTAGAATTAGAAGTCCTGGTAGCCTAGTTTCCGGAGGGCTTTCCAACGCCACTGAAACCGGCTCAATCAGAGCTCGTTCTGATCCGCGATGATAGTCCCTATCAATTCCCTCTCTAGAATGATTATATTCTTCTATTTTTCCACCGTCTCTTCGCTAGTGTGAGACTAATACCCTATCGTAGCCACTCATTGGTGGGGCGTCTATGACCTGAAGACCATATGGACATACTGCCCTTTATAATATCGAGTTGTAATTGCACAAAAAAGTAGTTTTTTCCAGACTTTAGAGCCTTTTTGAGGGTCCAAACGGCCTTTTCTGGGGCCGGGACTTACCGCACGTGTGCTGGGGTGTGTGTGCATATGTAAATTTTTCCAGATCGCTAGAATTAGAAGTCCTGGTAGCCTAGTTTCCCGAGGGCTTTCCACCGCCACTGAAACCGACTCAATCGGAGCTCGTTCTCATCCGTGTTGATAGTCCCTATCATTTCCCTTTCTAAAATGATTATATTCTTCTATTTTTCCACCGTCTCTTCGCTAGTGTGAGACTAACACCCTATCGTAGCCGCTCATTGGTGGGGCGTCTATGACCTGAAGACCATATGGACGTACTGCTCTTTATAATATCGAGCTGTAATTGCATGAAAAAGTAGTTTTTTCCAGACTTTAGAGCCTTTTTGAGGGTCCAAACGGCCTTTTCTGGGGCCGGGACTTATTGCATGTGTGCTTGGGTGTGTGCGTGTATGTAAATTTTTCCAGATCACTAGAATTAGAACTCCTGGTAGCCTAGTTTCCCGAGGGCTTTCCAACGCCACTGAAACCGGCTCAATCGGAGCTCGTTCTCATCCGCGTTGATAGTCCCTATCAATTCCCTCTCTAGAATGATTATATTCTTCTATTTTTCCACCGTCTCTTCGCTAGTGTGCGACTAACACCCTATCGTAGCCACTCATTGGTGGGGCGTCTACGACCTCAAGACCATATGGACGTACTGCCCTTTATAATATCGAGCTGTAATTGCACAAAATAGTAGTTTTTTCCAGACTTTAGAGCCTTTTTGAGGGTCCAAACGGCATTTTCTGTGGCCGAGACATACCGCACGTGTGCTGGGGTGTGTGCGCGTATGTAAATTTTTCCAGATCGCTAGAATTAGAAGTCCTGGTAGCTTAGTTTCCCCAGGGCTTTCCAACGCCACTGAAACCGGCTCAATCGGAGCTCTTTCTCATCCGCGTTGATAGTCCCTATCTATTCCCTCTCTAGAATGATTATATTCTTCTGTTTTTCCACCGTCTCTTCGCTAGTCTGAGACTGACACCCTATCGTAGCCGCTCATTGGTGGGGCATCTATTACTTGAAGACCATATGAACTTACTGCCCTTTATAATATCGAGCTGTAATTGCACAAAAAAGTAGTTTTCTCCAGACTTTAGAGCCTTTTTGAGGGTCCAAACGGCCTTTTCTGGGGCCGGGACTTACCACACGTGTGCTGGGGTGTGTGCGCATATGTAAATTTTTCCAGATCGCTAGAATTAGAAGTCCTGGTATCCTAGTTTCCCGAGGGCATTCCACCGCCACTGAAACCGGCTCAATCGGAGCTCGTTCTCATCCGCGTTGATAGTCCCTATCAATTCCCTCTCTAAAATGATTATATTCTTTTATTTTTCCAATGTCTCTTCGCTAGTCTGAGACTAATACCCTATCATAGCCGCTCATTACTGGGGCGTCTATGACCTCAAGACGATATGGACGTACTGCCCTTTATAATATCGAGCTGTAATTGCATGAAAAAGTAGTTTTTTCCAGACTTTAGAGCCTTTTTGAGGGTCCAAACGGCCTTTTCTGGCGCCGGGACTTACCGCACATGTGCTGGGGTGTGTGCGCGGATGTAAATTTTTCCAGATCGCTAGAATTAGAAGTCCTGGTAGCCTAGTTTCTGGAGGGCTTTCCAACGCCACTTAAACCGGCTCAATCAGAGCTCGTTCTCTTCCGCGTTGATAGTCCCTATCAATTCCCTCTCTAGAATGATTATATTCTTCTATTTTTCCACCATCTCTTCGCTAGTGTGAGACTAATACCCTATCGTAGCCACTCATTGGTGGGGTGTCTATGACCTGAAGACCATATGGACGTACTGCCCTTTATAATATCGAGTTGTAATTGCACAAAAAAGTAGGTTTTTCCAGACTTTAGAGCCTTTTTGAGGGTCCAAACGGCCTTTTCTGGGGCCGGGACTTACTGCACGTGTGCTGGGGTGTGTGCGAGTATGTAAATTTTTCGAGATCGCTAGAATTAGAAGTCCTGGTAGCCTAGTTTCCCGATGGCTTTCCACCGCCACTGAAACCGACTCAATCGGAGCTCGTTCTCATCCGTGTTGATAGTCCCTATCAGTTCCCTCTCTAGAATGATTATATTCTTCTATTTTTCCACCGTCTCTTCGCTAGTGTGAGACTAACACCCTATCGTAGCCGCTCATTGGTGGGGCGTCTATGACCTGAAGACCATATGGACGTACTGCCCTTTATAATATCAAGCTGTAATTGCATGAAAAAGTAGTTTTTTCCAGACTTTAGAGCCTTTTTGAGGGTCCAAACGGCCTTTTCTGGGGCCGGGACTTACTGCACGTGTGCTGGGGTGTGTGCGCGTATGTAAATTTTTCCAGATCACTAGAATTAGAACTCCTGGTAGCCTAGTTTCTCAAGGGCTGTCCAACGCCACTGAAACCGGCTCAATCGGGGCTCGTTCTCATCCGCGTTGATAGTCCCTATCAATTCCCTCTCTAAAATGATTATATTCTTCTATTTTTCCACCATCTCTTCGCTAGTGTGAGACTAACACACTATCGTACCCGCTCATTGGTGGGGCGTCTACGACCTGAAGACCATATGGACGTACTGCCCTTTATAATATCGAGCTGTAATTACACAAAAAAGTAGTTTTTTCCAGACTTTAGAGCCTTTTTGAGGGTCCAAACGGCCTTTTCTGGGGCCGGGACTTACTGCACATCTGCTGGGGTGTGTGCGTGTATGTAAATTTTTCCAGATTGCTAGAATTAGAAGTCCTGGTAGCCTAGTTTCCCGAGGGCTTTCCAACGCCACTGAAACCGGCTCAATCGGAGCTCGTTCTCATCCGCGTTGATAGTCCCTATCAATTCCCTCTCTAGAATGATTATATTCTTCTATTTTTCCACCGTCTCTTCGCTAGTGTGAGACTGACACCCTATCGTAGCCGCTCATTGGTGGGGCGTCTATGACTTGAAGACCATATGGGCGTACTTCCGTTTATAATATTGAGATGTAATTGCACAAAAAAGTAGTTTTCTCCAGACTTTAGAGCCTTTTTGAGGGTCCAAACGGCCTTTTCTGGGGCCGGGACTTACCGCACGTCTGCTGGGGTGTGTGCGCATACGTAAATTTTTCCAGATCACTAGAATTAGAAGTCCTGGTATCCTAGTTTCCCGAGGGCTTTCCACCGCCACTGAAACCGGCTCAATCAGAGCTCGTTCTGATCCGCGTTGATAGTCCCTATCAATTCCCTCTCTAGAATGATTATATTCTTCTATTTTTCCACCGTCTCTTCGCTAGTGTGAGACTAATACCCTATCGTAGCCACTCATTGGTGGGGCGTCTATGACCTGAAGACCATATGGACACACTGCCCTTTATAATATCGAGTTGTAATTGCACAAAAAAGTAGTTTTTTCCAGACTTTAGAGCCTTTTTGAGGGTCCAAACGGCCTTTTCTGGGGCCGGGACTTACCGCACGTGTGCTGGGGTGTGTGCGCATATGTAAATTTTTCCAGATCGCTAGAATTAGAAGTCCTGGTTGCCTAGTTTCCCGAGGGCTTTCCACCGCCACTGAAACCGACTCAATCGGAGCTCGTTCTCATCCGTGTTGATAGTCCCTATCAGTTCCCTCTCAAGAATGATTATATTCTTCTATTTTTCCACCGTCTCTTCGCTAGTGTGAGACTAAAACCCTATCGTAGCCGCTCATTGGTGGGGCGTCTATGACCTGAAGACCATATGGACGTACTGCTCTTTATAATATCGAGCTGTAATTGCATGAAAAAGTAGTTTTTTCCAGACTTTAGAGCCTTTTTGAGGGTCCAAACGGCCTTTTCTGGGGCCGGGACTTACTGCATGTGTGCTGGGGTGTGTGCACGTATGTAAATTTTTCCAGATCACAAGAATTAGAACTCCTGGTAGCCTAGTTTCCCGAGGGCTTTCCAACGCCACTGAAACCGGCTCAATCGGAGCTCGTTCTCATCCGCGTTGATAGTCCCTATCAATTCCCTCTCTAGAATGATTATATTCTTCTATTTTTCCACCGTCTCTTCGCTAGTGTGAGACTGACACCCTATCGTAGCCGCTCATTGGTGGGGCGTCTATGACTTGAAGACCATATGGGCGTACTTCCGTTTATAATATTGAGCTGTAATTGCACAAAAAAGTAGTTTTCTCCAGACTTTAGAGCCTTTTTGAGGGTCCAAACGGCCTTTTCTGGGGCCGGGACTTACCGCACGTCTGCTGGGGTGTGTGCGCATACGTAAATTTTTCCAGATCACTAGAATTAGAAGTCCTGGTATCCTAGTTTCCCGAGGGCTTTCCACCGCCACTGAAACTGGCTCAATCGGAGCTCGTTCTCATCCGCGTTGATTGTCCCTATCAATTCCCTCTCTAAAATGATTATATTCTTCTATTTTTCCACCGTCTCTTCGCTAGTCTGAGACTAACACCCTATTGTAGCCACTCATTGGTGGGGCGTCTATGACCTGAAGACCATATGGATGTACTGCCCTTTGTAATATTGAGTTGTAATTGCACAAAAAAGTAGTTTTTTCCAGACTTTAGAGCCTTTTTGAGGGTCCAAACGGCCTTTTCTGGGGCCGGGACTTACCGCACATGTGCTGGGGTGTGTGCGCATATGTAAATTTTTCGAGATCGCTAGAATTAGAAGTCCCGGTAGCCTAGTTTCCCGAGGGCTTTCCACCGCCACTGAAACCGACTCAATCGGAGCTCGTTCTCATCCGTGTTGATAGTCCCTATCAGTTCCCTCTCTAGAATGATTATATTCTTCTATTTTTCCACCGTCTCTTCGCTAGTGTGAGACTAACACCCTATCGTAGCCGCTCATTGGAGGGGCGTCTACGAGCTGAAGACCATATAGACGTACTGCCCTTTATAATATCGAGCTGTAATTGCATGAAAAAGTAGTTTTTTACAGACTTTAGAGCCTTTTTGAGGATCCAAACGGCCTTTTCTGGGGCCGGGACTTACCGCACATGTGCTGGGGTGTGTGCGCGTATGTAAATTTTTCCAGATCGCTAGAATTAGAAGTCCTAGTAGCCTAGTTTCCGGAGGGCTTTCCAACGCCACTGAAACCGGCTCAATCAGAGCTCGTTCTGATCCGCGTTGATAGTCCCTATCAATTCCCTCTCTAGAATGATTATATTCTTCTATTTTTCCACCGTCTCTTCGCTAGTGTGAGACTAATACCCTATCGTAGCCACTCATTGGTGGGGCGTCTATGACCTGAAGACCATATGGACATACTGCCCTTTATAATATCGAGTTGTAATTGCACAAAAAAGTAGTTTTTTCCAGACTTTAGAGCCTTTTTGAGGGTCCAAACGGCCTTTTCTGGGGCCGAGACTTACCGCACGTGTGCTGGGGTGTGTGCCATATGTAAATTTTTCCAGATCGCTAGAATTAGAAGTCCTGGTTGCCTAGTTTCCCGAGGGCTTTCCACCGCCACTGAAACCGACTCAATCGGAGCTCGTTCTCATCCGTGTTGATAGTCCCTATCAGTTCCCTCTCTAGAATGATTATATTCTTCTATTTTTCCACCGTCTCTTTGCTAGTGTGAGACTAAAACCCTATCGTAGCCGCTCATTGGTGGGGCGTCTATGACCTGAAGACCATATGGACGTACTGCTCTTTATAATATCGAGCTGTAATTGCATGAAAAAGTAGTTTTTTCCAGACTTTAGAGCCTTTTTGAGGGTCCAAACGGCCTTTTCTGGGGCCGGGACTTACTGCATGTGTGCTGGGGTGTGTGCACGTATGTAAATTTTTCCAGATCACAAGAATTAGAACTCCTGGTAGCCTAGTTTCCCGAGGGCTTTCCAACGCCACTGAAACCGGCTCAATCGGAGCTCGTTCTCATCCGCGTTGATTGTCCCTATCAATTCCCTCTCTAGAATGATTATATTCTTCTATTTTTCCACCGTCTCATCGCTAGTGTGCGACTAACACCCTATCGTAGCCACTCATTGGTGGGGCGTCTACGACCTCAAGACCATATGGACGTACTGCCCTTTATAATATCGAGCTGTAATTGCACAAAATAGTAGTTTTTTCCAGACTTTAGAGCCTTTTTGAGGGTCCAAACGGCCTTTTCTGTGGCCGAGACATACCGCACGTGTGCTGGGGTGTGTGCGCGTATGTAAATTTTTCCAGATCGCTAGAATTAGAAGTCCTGGTAGCCTAGTTTCCCCAGGGCTTTCCAACGCCACTGAAACTGGCTCAATCGGAGCTCTTTCTCATCCGCGTTGATAGTCCCTATCTATTCCCTCTCTAGAATGATTATATTCTTCTATTTTTCCACCGTCTCTTCGCTAGTCTGAGACTGACACCCTATCGTAGCCGCTCATTGGTGGGGCATCTATGACTTGAAGACCATATGAACGTACTGCCCTTTATAATATCGAGCTGTAATTGCACAAAAAAGTAGTTTTCTCCAGACTTTAGAGCCTTTTTTAGGGTCCAAACGGCCTTTTTTGTGGCCGGGACTTACCACATGTGTGCTGGGGTGTGTGCGCATATGTAAATTTTTCCAGATCGCTAGAATTAGAAGTCCTGGTATCCTAGTTTCCCGAGGGCTTTCCACCGCCACTGAAACCGGCTCAATTGGAGCTCGTTCTCATCCGCGTTGATAGTCCCTATCAATTCCTTCTCTAAAATGATTATATTCTTTTATTTTTGCACCGTCTCTTCGCTAGTCTGAGACTAATACCCTGTCGTAGCCGCTCATTACTGGGGCGTCTATGACCTCAAGACCATATGGACGTACTGCCCTTTATAATATCGAGCTGTAATTGCATGAAAAAGTAGTTTTATCCAGACTTTAGAGCCTTTTTGAGGGTCCAAACGGCCTTTCCTGGGGCCGGGACTTACCGCACATGTGCTGGGGTGTGTGCGCATATGTAAATTTTTCGAGATTGCTAGAATTAGAAGTCCTGGTAGCCTAGTTTCCCGAGGGCTTTCCACCGCCACTGAAACCGACTCAATCGGAGCTCGTTCTCATCCGTGTTGATAGTCCCTATCAGTTCCCTCTCTAGAATGATTATATTCTTCTATTTTTCCACCGTCTCTTCGCTAGTGTGAGACTAACACCCTATCGTAGCCGCTCATTGGTGGGGCGTCTATGACCTGAAGACCATATGGACGTACTGCCTTTATAATATCGAGCTGTAATTGCATGAAAAAGTAGTTTTTTCCAGACTTTAGAGCCTTTTTGACGGTCCAAACGGCCTTTTCTGGGGCCGGGACTTATCGCACGTGTGCTGGGGTGTGTGCGCGTATGGAAATTTTTCCAGATCGCTGGAATGAGAACTCCTGGTAGCCTAGTTTCCCGAGGGCTTTCCAACGCCACTGAAACCGGCTCAATCGGAGCTCGTTCTCATCCGCGTTGATAGTCCCTATCAATTCCCTCTCTAGAATGATTATATTCTTCTATTTTTCCACCGTCTCTTCACTAGTGTGAGACTGACACCCTATCGTAGCCGCTCATTGGTGGGGCGTCTATGACTTGAAGACCATATGGGCGTACTTCCGTTTATAATATTGAGTTGTAATTGCACAAAAAAGTAGTTTTCTCCAGACTTTAGAGCCTTTTTGAGGGTCCAAACGGCCTTTTCTGGGGCCGGGACTTACCGCACGTCTGCTGGGGTGTGTGCGCATACGTAAATTTTTCCCGATCGCTAGACTTAGAAGTCCTGGTATCCTAGTTTCCCGAGGGCTTTCCACCGCCACTGAAACCGGCTCAATCGGAGCTCGTTCTCATCCGCGTTGATTGTCCCTATCAATTCCCTCTCTAGAACGATTATATTCCTCTATTTTTCCACCATCTTTTCGCTAGTGTGAGACTAACACACTATCGTACCCGCTCATTGGTGGGGAGTCTATGACCTGAAGACCATATGGACGTACTGCCCTTTATAATATCGAGCTGTAATTACACAAAAAAGTAGATTTTTCCAGACTTTAGAGCCTTTTTGAGGGTCCAAACGGCCTTTTCTGGGGCCGGGACTTACCGCATGTGTGCTGGGGTGTGTGCGTGTATGTAAATTTTTCCAGATTGCTAGAATTAGAAGTCTTGGTAGCCTAGTTTCCCGAGGGCTTTCCAACGCCACTGAAACCGGCTCAATCGGAGCTCGTTCTCATCCGCGTTGATAGTCCCTATCAATTCCCTCTCTAGAATGATTATATTCTTCTATTTTTCCAGCGTCTCTTCGCTAGTGTGAGACTGACACCCTATCGTAGCCGCTCATTGGTGGGGCGTCTATGACTTGAAGACCATATGGGCGTACTTCCGTTTATAATATTGAGCTATAATTGCACAAAAAAGTAGTTTTCTCCAGACTTTAGAGCCTTTTTGAGGTTCCAAACGGCCTTTTCTGGGGCCGGGACTTACCGCACGTCTGCTGGGGTGTGTGCGCATACGTAAATTTTTCCAGATCGCTAGAATTAGAAGTCCTGGTATCCTAGTTTCCCGAGGGCTTTCCACCGCCACTGAAACCGGCTCAATCGGAGCTCGTTCTCATCCGCGTTGATTGTCCCTATCAATTCCCTCTCTAAAATGATTATATTCTTCTATTTTTCCACCGTCTCTTCGCTAGTCTGAGACTAACACCCTATCGTAGCCACTCATTGGTGGGGCGTCTATGACCTGAAGACCATATGGACGTACTGCCCTTTATAATATCGAGTTGTAATTGCACAAAAAAGTAGTTTTTTCCAGACTTTAGAGCCTTTTTGAGGGTCCAAACGGCCTTTTCTGGGGCCGGGACTTACCGCACATGTGCTGGGGTGTTTGCGCATATGTAAATTTTTCGAGATCGCTAGAATTAGAAGTCCTGGTAGCCTAGTTTCCCGAGGGCTTTCCACCGCCACTGAAACCGACTCAATCGGAGCTCGTTCTCATCCGTGTTGATAGTCCCTATCAGTTCCCTCTCTAGAATGATTATATTCTTCTATTTTTCCACCGTCTCTTCGCTAGTGTGAGACTAAAACCCTATCGTAGCCGCTCATTGGTGGGGCGTCTATGACCTGAAGACCATATGGACGTACTGCCCTTTATAATATCGAGTAGTAATTGCATGAAAAAGTAGTTTTTTCTAGACTTTAGAGCCTTTTTGAGGGTCCAAACGGCCTTTTCTGGGCCGGGACTTACCGCACGTGTGATGGGGTGTGTGCGCATATGTAAATTTTTCCAGATCGCTAGAATTAGAAGTCCTGGTAGCCTAGTTTCCCAAGGGCTTTCCAACGCCACTGAAACCGGCTCAATCGGAGCTCGTTCTCATCCGCGTTGATAGTCCCTATCAATTCCCTCTCTAGAATGATTATATTCTTCTATTTTTCCACCGTCTCTTCGCTAGTGTGAGACTAACACCCTATCGTAGCCGCTCATTGGTGGGGCGTCTATGACCTAAAGACCATATGGACGTACTGCCCTTTATAATATCAAGCTGTAATTGCATGAAAAAGTAGTTTTTTCCAGACTTTAGAGCCTTTTTGAGGGTCAAAACGGCCTTTTCTGGGGCCGGGACATACTGCACGTGTGCTGGGGTGTGTGCGCGTATGTAAATTTTTCCAGATTGCTAGAATTAGAAGTCTTGGTAGCCTAGTTTCCCGAGGGCTTTCCAACGCCACTGAAACCGGCTCAATCGGAGCTCGTTCTCATCCGCGTTGATTGTCCCTATCAATTCCCTCTCTAGAACGATTATATTCCTCTATTTTTCCACCATCTCTTCGCTAGTGTGAGACTAACACACTATCGTACCCGCTCATTGGTGGGGAGTCTATGACCTGAAGACCATATGGACGTACTGCCCTTTATAATATCGAGCTGTAATTACACAAAAAAGTAGATTTTTCCAGACTTTAGAGCCTTTTTGAGTGTCCAAACGGCCTTTTCTGGGGCCGGGACTTACCGCATGTGTGCTGGGGTGTGTGCGTGTATGTAAATTTTTCCAGATTGCTAGAATTAGAAGTCTTGGTAGCCTAGTTTCCCGAGGGCTTTCCAACGCCACTGAAACCGGCTCAATCGGAGCTCGTTCTCATCCGCGTTGATTGTCCCTATCAATTCCCTCTCTAGAACGATTATATTCCTCTATTTTTCCACCATCTCTTCGCTAGTGTGAGACTAACACACTATCGTACCCGCTCATTGGTGGGGAGTCTATGACCTGAAGACCATATGGACGTACTGCCCTTTATAATATCGAGCTGTAATTACACAAAAAAGTAGATTTTTCCAGACTTTAGAGCCTTTTTGAGTGTCCAAACGGCCTTTTCTGGGGCCGGGACTTACCGCATGTGTGCTGGGGTGTGTGCGTGTATGTAAATTTTTCCAGATTGCTAGAATTAGAAGTCTTGGTAGCCTAGTTTCCCGAGGGCTTTCCAACGCCACTGAAACCGGCTCAATCGGAGCTCGTTCTCATCCACGTTGATAGTCCCTATCAATTCCCTCTCTAGAATGATTATATTCTTCTATTTTTCCACCATCTCTTCGCTAGTGTGAGACAGACACCCTATTGTAGCCGCTCATTTGTGGGGCGTCTATGACTTGAAGACCATATGGGCGTACTTCCGTTTATAATATTGAGCTATAATTGCACAAAAAAGTAGTTTTCTCCAGACTTTAGAGCCTTTTTGAGGTTCCAAACGGCCTTTTCTGGGGCCGGGACTTACCGCACGTCTGCTGGGGTGTGTGCGCATACGTAAATTTTTCCAGATCGCTAGAATTAGAAGTCCTGGTATCCTAGTTTCCCGAGGGCTTTCCACCGCCACTGAAACCGGCTCAATCGGAGCTCGTTCTCATCCGCGTTGATTGTCCCTATCAATTCCCTCTCTAAAATGATTATATTCTTCTATTTTTCCACCGTCTCTTCGCTAGTCTGAGACTAACACCCTATCGTAACCACTCATTGGTGGGGCGTCTATGACCTGAAGACCATATGGACGTACTGCCCTTTATAATATCGAGTTGTAATTGCACAAAAAAGTAGTTTTTTCCAGACTTTAGAGCCTTTTTGAGGGTCCAAACAGCCTTTTCTGGGGCCGGGACTTACCGCACGTGTGCTGGGGTGTGTGCGCATATGTAAATTTTTCGACATCGCTAGAATTAGAAGTCCTGGTAGCCTAGTTTCCCGAGGGCTTTCCACCGCCACTGAAACCGACTCAATCGGAGCTCGTTCTCATCCGTGTTGATAGTCCCTATCAGTTCCCTCTCTAGAATGATTATATTCTTCTATTTTTCCACCGTCTCTTCGCTAGTGTGAGACTAAAACCCTATCGTAGCCGCTCATTGGTGGGGCGTCTATGACCTGAAGACCATATGGACGTACTGCCCTTTATAATATCGAGCAGTAATTGCATGAAAAAGTAGTTTTTTCTAGACTTTAGAGCCTTTTTGAGGGTCCAAACGGCCTTTTCTGGGGCCGGGACTTACCGCACGTGTGATGGGGTGTGTGCGCATATGTAAATTTTTCCAGATCGCTAGAATTAGAAGTCCTGGTAGCCTAGTTTCCCAAGGGCTTTCCAACGCCACTGAAACCGGCTCAATCGGAGCTCGTTCTCATCCGCGTTGATAGTCCCTATCAATTCCCTCTCTAGAATGATTATATTCTTCTATTTTTCCACCGTCTCTTCGCTAGTGTGAGACTAACACCCTATCGTAGCCGCTCATTGGTGGGGCGTCTATGACCTAAAGACCATATGGACGTACTGCCCTTTATAATATCAAGCTGTAATTGCATGAAAAAGTAGTTTTTTCCAGACTTTAGAGCCTTTTTGAGGGTCAAAACGGCCTTTTCTGGGGCCGGGACTTACTGCACGTGTGCTGGGGTGTGTGCGCGTATGTAAATTTTTCCAGATTGCTAGAATTAGAAGTCTTGGTAGCCTAGTTTCCCGAGGGCTTTCCAACGCCACTGAAACCGGCTCAATCGGAGCTCGTTCTCATCCGCGTTGATTGTCCCTATCAATTCCCTCTCTAGAACGATTATATTCTTCTGTTTTTCCACCATCTCTTCGCTAGTGTGAGACTAACACACTATCGTACCCGCTCATTGGTGGGGAGTCTATGACCTGAAGACCATATGGACGTACTGCCCTTTATAATATCGAGCTGTAATTACACAAAAAAGTAGATTTTTCCAGACTTTAGAGCCTTTTTGAGTGTCCAAACGGCCTTTTCTGGGGCCGGGACTTACCGCATGTGTGCTGGGGTGTGTGCGTGTATGTAAATTTTTCCAGATTGCTAGAATTAGAAGTCTTGGTAGCCTAGTTTCCCGAGGGCTTTCCAACGCCACTGAAACCGGCTCAATCGGAGCTCGTTCTCATCCACGTTGATAGTCCCTATCAATTCCCTCTCTAGAATGATTATATTCTTCTATTTTTCCACCATCTCTTCGCTAGTGTGAGACAGACACCCTATTGTAGCCGCTCATTTGTGGGGCGTCTATGACTTGAAGACCATATGGGCGTACTTCCGTTTATAATATTGAGCTGTAATTGCACAAAAAAGTAGTTTTCTCCAGACTTTAGAGCCTTTTTGAGGGTCCAAACGGCCTTTTCTGGGGCCGGGACTTACCGCACGTCTGCTGGGGTGTGTGCGCATACGTAAATTTTTCCAGATCGCTAGAATTAGAAGTCCTGGTATCCTAGTTTCCCGAGGGCTTTCCACCGCCACTGAAACCGGCTCAATCGGAGCTCGTTCTCATCCGCGTTGATTGTCCCTATCAATTCCCTCTCTAAAATGATTATATTCTTCTATTTTTCCACCGTCTCTTCGCTAGTCTGAGACTAACACCCTATCGTAACCACTCATTGGTGGGGCATCTATGACCTGAAGACCATATGGACGTACTGCCCTTTATAATATCGAGTTGTAATTGCACAAAAAAGTAGTTTTTTCCAGACTTTAGAGCCTTTTTGAGGGTCCAAACAGCCTTTTCTGGGGCCGGGACTTACCGCACGTGTGCTGGGGTGTGTGCGCATATGTAAATTTTTCGACATCGCTAGAATTAGAAGTCCTGGTAGCCTAGTTTCCCGAGGGCTTTCCACCGCCACTGAAACCGACTCAATCGGAGCTCGTTCTCATCCGTGTTGATAGTCCCTATCAGTTCCCTCTCTAGAATGATTATATTCTTCTATTTTTCCACCGTCTCTTCGCTAGTGTGAGACTAAAACCCTATCGTAGCCGCTCATTGGTGGGGCGTCTATGACCTGAAGACCATATGGACGTACTGCCCTTTATAATATCGAGCAGTAATTGCATGAAAAAGTAGTTTTTTCTAGACTTTAGAGCCTTTTTGAGGGTCCAAACGGCCTTTTCTGGGGCCGGGACTTACCGCACGTGTGATGGGGTGTGTGCGCATATGTAAATTTTTCCAGATCGCTAGAATTAGAAGTCCTGGTAGCCTAGTTTCCCAAGGGCTTTCCAACGCCACTGAAACCGGCTCAATCGGAGCTCGTTCTCATCCGCGTTGATAGTCCCTATCAATTCCCTCTCTAGAATGATTATATTCTTCTATTTTTCCACCGTCTCTTCGCTAGTGTGAGACTAACACCCTATCGTAGCCGCTCATTGGTGGGGCGTCTATGACCTAAAGACCATATGGACGTACTGCCCTTTATAATATCAAGCTGTAATTGCATGAAAAAGTAGTTTTTTCCAGACTTTAGAGCCTTTTTGAGGGTCCAAACGGCCTTTTCTGGGGCCGGGACTTACTGCACGTGTGCTGGGGTGTGTGCGCGTATGTAAATTTTTCCAGATCACTAGAATTAGAACTCCTGGTAGCCTAGTTTCCCGAGGGGTTTCCAACGCCACTGAAACCGGCTCAATCGGAGCTCGTTCTCATCCGCGTTGATAGTCCCTATCAATTCCCTCTCTAGAATGATTATATTCTTCTGTTTTTCCACCATCTCTTCGCTAGTGTGAGACTAACACACTATCGTACCCGCTCATTGGTGGGGCGTCTATGACCTGAAGACCATATCGACGTACTGCCCTTTATAATATCGAGCTGTAATTAGACAAAAAAGTAGTTTTTTCCAGACTTTAGAGCCTTTTTGAGGGTCCAAACGGCCTTTTCTGGGGCCGGGACTTACCGCATGTGTGCTGGGGTGTGTGCATGTATGTAAATTTTTCCAGATTGCTAGAATTAGAAGTCCTGGTAGCCTAGTTTCCCGAGGGCTTTCCAACGCCACTGAAACCGGCTAAATCGGAGCTCGTTCTCATCCGCGTTGATAGTCCCTATCAATTCCCTCTCTAGAATGATTATATTCTTCTATTTTTCCACCGTCTCTTCGCTAGTGTGAGACTAAAACCCTATCATAGCCGCTCATTAGTGGGGCGTCTATGACCTGAAGACCATATGGACGTACTGCCCTTTATAATATCGAGCTGTAATTGCACACAAAAGTAGTTTTCTCCAGACTTTAGAGCCTTTTTGAGGGTCCAAACGGCCTTTTCTGGGGCCGGGACTTACCGCACGTGTGATGGGGTGCGTGCGCATATGTAAATTTTTCCAGATCGCTAGAATTAGAAGTCCTGGTAGCCTAGTTTCCCAAGGGCTTTCCAACGCCACTGAAACCGGCTCAATCGGAGCTCGTTCTCATCCGCGTTGATAGTCCCTATCAATTCCCTCTCTAGAATGATTATATTCTTCTATTTTTCCACCATCTCTTCGCTAGTGTGAGACTAACACCCTATTGTAGCCGCTCATTGGTGGGGCGTCTATGACCTAAAGACCATATGGACGTATTGCCCTTTATAATATCAAGCTGTAATTGCATGAAAAAGTAGTTTTTTCCAGACTTTAGAGCCTTTTTGAGGGTCCAAACGGCCTTTTCTGGGGCCGGGACTTACTGCACGTGTGCTGGGGTGTGTGCGCGTATGTAAATTTTTCCAGATCACTAGAATTAGAACTCCTGGTAGCCTAGTTTCCCGAGGGGTTTCCAACGCCACTGAAACCGGCTCAATCGGAGCTCGTTCTCATCCGCGTTGATAGTCCCTATCAATTCCCTCTCTAGAATGATTATATTCTTCTGTTTTTCCACCATCTCTTCGCTAGTGTGAGACTAACACACTATCGTACCCGCTCATTGGTGGGGCGTCTATGACCTGAAGACCATATGGACGTACTGCCCTTTATAATATCGAGCTGTAATTACACAAAAAAGTAGTTTTTTTCAGACTTTAGAGCCTTTTTGAGGGTCCAAACGGCCTTTTCTGGGGCCGGGACTTACCGTATGTGTGCTGGGGTGTGTGCGCGTATGTAAATTTTTCCAGATCACTAGAATTAGAACTCCTGGTAGCCTAGTTTCCCGAGGGGTTTCCAACGCCACTGAAACCGGCTCAATCGGAGCTCGTTCTCATCCGCGTTGATAGTCCCTATCAATTCCCTCTCTAGAATGATTATATTCTTCTGTTTTTCCACCATCTCTTCGCTAGTGTGAGACTAACACACTATCGTACCCGCTCATTGGTGGGGCGTCTATGACCTGAAGACCATATCGACGTACTGCCCTTTATAATATCGAGCTGTAATTACACAAAAAAGTAGTTTTTTCTAGACTTTAGAGCCTTTTTGAGGGTCCAAACGGCCTTTTCTGGGGCCGGGACTTACCGCATGTGTGCTGGGGTGTGTGCATGTATGTAAATTTTTCCAGATTGCTAGAATTAGAAGTCCTGGTAGCCTAGTTTCCCGAGGGCTTTCCAACGCCACTGAAACCGGCTAAATCGGAGCTCGTTCTCATCCGCGTTGATAGTCCCTATCAATTCCCTCTCTAGAATGATTATATTCTTCTATTTTTCCACCGTCTCTTCGCTAGTGTGAGACTAAAACCCTATCGTAGCCGCTCATTAGTGGGGCGTCTATGACCTGAAGACCATATGGACGTACTGCCCTTTATAATATCGAGCTGTAATTGCACAAAAAAGTAGTTTTCTCCAGACTTTAGAGCCTTTTTGAGGGTCCAAACGGCCTTTTCTGGGGCCGGGACTTACCGCACGTCTGCTGGGGTGTGTGCGCATACGTAAATTTTTCCCGATCGCTAGACTTAGAAGTCCTGGTATCCTAGTTTCCCGAGGGCTTTCCACCGCCACTGAAACCGGCTCAATCGGAGCTCGTTCTCATCCGCGTTGATTGTCCCTATCAATTCCCTCTCTAGAACGATTATATTCCTCTATTTTTCCACCATCTTTTCGCTAGTGTGAGACTAACACACTATCGTACCCGCTCATTGGTGGGGAGTCTATGACCTGAAGACCATATGGACGTACTGCCCTTTATAATATCGAGCTGTAATTACACAAAAAAGTAGATTTTTCCAGACTTTAGAGCCTTTTTGAGGGTCCAAACGGCCTTTTCTGGGGCCGGGACTTACCGCATGTGTGCTGGGGTGTGTGCGTGTATGTAAATTTTTCCAGATTGCTAGAATTAGAAGTCTTGGTAGCCTAGTTTCCCGAGGGCTTTCCAACGCCACTGAAACCGGCTCAATCGGAGCTCGTTCTCATCCGCGTTGATAGTCCCTATCAATTCCCTCTCTAGAATGATTATATTCTTCTATTTTTCCAGCGTCTCTTCGCTAGTGTGAGACTGACACCCTATCGTAGCCGCTCATTGGTGGGGCGTCTATGACTTGAAGACCATATGGGCGTACTTCCGTTTATAATATTGAGCTATAATTGCACAAAAAAGTAGTTATCTCCAGACTTTAGAGCCTTTTTGAGGTTCCAAACGGCCTTTTCTGGGGCCGGGACTTACCGCACGTCTGCTGGGGTGTGTGCACATACGTAAATTTTTCCAGATCGCTAGAATTAGAAGTCCTGGTATCCTAGTTTCCCGAGGGCTTTCCACCGCCACTGAAACCGGCTCAATCGGAGCTCGTTCTCATCCGCGTTGATTGTCCCTATCAATTCCCTCTCTAAAATGATTATATTCTTCTATTTTTCCACCGTCTCTTCGCTAGTCTGAGACTAACACCCTATCGTAGCCACTCATTGGTGGGGCGTCTATGACCTGAAGACCATATGGACGTACTGCCCTTTATAATATCGAGTTGTAATTGCACAAAAAAGTAGTTTTTTCCAGACTTTAGAGCCTTTTTGAGGGTCCAAACAGCCTTTTCTGGGTCCGGGACTTACCGCACGTGTGCTGGGGTGTTTGCGCATATGTAAATTTTTCGAGATCGCTAGAATTAGAAGTCCTGGTAGCCTAGTTTCCCGAGGGCTTTCCACCGCCACTGAAACCGACTCAATCGGAGCTCGTTCTCATCCGTGTTGATAGTCCCTATCAGTTCCCTCTCTAGAATGATTATATTCTTCTATTTTTCCCCCGTCTCTTCGCTAGTGTGAGACTAAAACCCTATCGTAGCCGCTCATTGGTGGGGCGTCTATGACCTGAAGACCATATGGACGTACTGCCCTTTATAATATCGAGCAGTAATTGCATGAAAAAGTAGTTTTTTCTAGACTTTAGAGCCTTTTTGAGGGTCCAAACGGCCTTTTCTGGGGCCGGGACTTACCGCACGTGTGATGGGGTGTGTGCGCATATGTAAATTTTTCCAGATCGCTAGAATTAGAAGTCCTGGTAGCCTAGTTTCCCAAGGGTTTTCCAACGCCACTGAAACCGGCTCAATCGGAGCTCGTTCTCATCCGCGTTGATAGTCCCTATCAATTCCCTCTTTAGAATGATTATATTCTTCTATTTTTCCACCGTCTCTTCGCTAGTGTGAGACTAACACCCTATCGTAGCCGCTCATTGGTGGGGCGTCTATGACCTAAAGACCATATGGACGTACTGCCCATTATAATATCAAGCTGTAATTGCATGAAAAAGTAGTTTTTTCCAGACTTTAGAGACTTTTTGAGGGTCCAAACGGCCTTTTCTGGGGCCGGGACTTACTGCACGTGTGCTGGGGTGTGTGCGCGTATGTAAATTTTTCCAGATCACTAGAATTAGAACTCCTGGTAGCCTAGTTTCCCGAGGGGTTTCCAACGCCACTGAAACCGGCTCAATCGGAGCTCGTTCTCATCCGCGTTGATAGTCCCTATCAATTCCCTCTCTAGAATGATTATATTCTTCTGTTTTTCCACCATCTCTTCGCTAGTGTGAGACTAACACACTATCGTACCCGCTCATTGGTGGGGCGTCTATGACCTGAAGACCATATCGACGTACTGCCCTTTATAATATCGAGCTGTAATTACACAAAAAAGTAGTTTTTTCCAGACTTTAGAGCCTTTTTGAGGGTCCAAACGGCCTTTTCTGGGGCCGGGACTTACCGCATGTGTGCTGGGGTGTGTGCATGTATGTAAATTTTTCCAGATTGCTAGAATTAGAAGTCCTGGTAGCCTAGTTTCCCGAGGGCTTTCCAACGCCACTGAAACCGGCTAAATCGGAGCTCGTTCTCATCCGCGTTGATAGTCCCTATCAATTCCCTCTCTAGAATGATTATATTCTTCTATTTTTCCACCGTCTCTTCGCTAGTGTGAGACTAAAACCCTATCGTAGCCGCTCATTAGTGGGGCGTCTATGACCTGAAGACCATATGGACGTACTGCCCTTTATAATATCGAGCTGTAATTGCACACAAAAGTAGTTTTCTCCAGACTTTAGAGCCTTTTTGAGGGTCCAAACGGCCTTTTCTGGGGCCGGGACTTACCGCACGTGTGATGGGGTGCGTGCGCATATGTAAATTTTTCCAGATCGCTAGAATTAGAAGTCCTGGTAGCCTAGTTTCCCAAGGGCTTTCCAACGCCACTGAAACCGGCTCAATCGGAGCTCGTTCTCATCCGCGTTGATAGTCCCTATCAATTCCCTCTCTAGAATGATTATATTCTTCTATTTTTCCACCATCTCTTCGCTAGTGTGAGACTAACACCCTATCGTAGCCGCTCATTGGTGGGGCGTCTATGACCTAAAGACCATATGGACGTATTGCCCTTTATAATATCAAGCTGTAATTGCATGAAAAAGTAGTTTTTTCCAGACTTTAGAGCCTTTTTGAGGGTCCAAACGGCCTTTTCTGGGGCCGGGACTTACTGCACGTGTGCTGGGGTGTGTGCGCGTATGTAAATTTTTCCAGATCACTAGAATTAGAACTCCTGGTAGCCTAGTTTCCCGAGGGGTTTCCAACGCCACTGAAACCGGCTCAATCGGAGCTCGTTCTCATCCGCGTTGATAGTCCCTATCAATTCCCTCTCTAGAATGATTATATTCTTCTGTTTTTCCACCATCTCTTCGCTAGTGTGAGACTAACACACTATCGTACCCGCTCATTGGTGGGGCGTGTATGACCTGAAGACCATATGGACGTACTGCCCTTTATAATATCGAGCTGTAATTACACAAAAAAGTAGTTTTTTCCAGACTTTAGAGCCTTTTTGAGGGTCCAAACGGCCTTTTCTGGGGCCGGGACTTACCGTATGTGTGCTGGGGTGTGTGCGCGTATGTAAATTTTTCCAGATCACTAGAATTAGAACTCCTGGTAGCCTAGTTTCCCGAGGGGTTTCCAACGCCACTGAAACCGGCTCAATCGGAGCTCGTTCTCATCCGCGTTGATAGTCCCTATCAATTCCCTCTCTAGAATGATTATATTCTTCTATTTTTCCACCATCTCTTCGCTAGTGTGAGACTAACACACTATCGTACCCGCTCATTGGTGGGGCGTCTATGACCTGAAGACCATATCGACGTACTGCCCTTTATAATATCGAGCTGTAATTACACAAAAAAGTAGTTTTTTCCAGACTTTAGAGCCTTTTTGAGGGTCCAAACGGCCTTTTCTGGGGCCGGGACTTACCGCATGTGTGCTGGGGTGTGTGCATGTATGTAAATTTTTCCAGATTGCTAGAATTAGAAGTCCTGGTAGCCTAGTTTCCCGAGGGCTTTCCAACGCCACTGAAACCGGCTAAATCGGAGCTCGTTCTCATCCGCGTTGATAGTCCCTATCAATTCCCTCTCTAGAATGATTATATTCTTCTATTTTTCCACCGTCTCTTCGCTAGTGTGAGACTAAAACCCTATCGTAGCCGCTCATTAGTGGGGCGTCTATGACCTGAAGACCATATGGACGTACTGCCCTTTATAATATCGAGCTGTAATTGCACAAAAAAGTAGTTTTCTCCAGACTTTAGAGCCTTTTTGAGGGTCCAAACGGCCTTTTCTGGGGCCGGGACTTACCGCACGTCTGCTGGGGTGTGTGCGCATACGTAAATTTTTCCCGATCGCTAGACTTAGAAGTCCTGGTATCCTAGTTTCCCGAGGGCTTTCCACCGCCACTGAAACCGGCTCAATCGGAGCTCGTTCTCATCCGCGTTGATTGTCCCTATCAATTCCCTCTCTAGAACGATTATATTCCTCTATTTTTCCACCATCTTTTCGCTAGTGTGAGACTAACACACTATCGTACCCGCTCATTGGTGGGGAGTCTATGACCTGAAGACCATATGGACGTACTGCCCTTTATAATATCGAGCTGTAATTACACAAAAAAGTAGATTTTTCCAGACTTTAGAGCCTTTTTGAGGGTCCAAACGGCCTTTTCTGGGGCCGGGACTTACCGCATGTGTGCTGGGGTGTGTGCGTGTATGTAAATTTTTCCAGATTGCTAGAATTAGAAGTCTTGGTAGCCTAGTTTCCCGAGGGCTTTCCAACGCCACTGAAACCGGCTCAATCGGAGCTCGTTCTCATCCGCGTTGATAGTCCCTATCAATTCCCTCTCTAGAATGATTATATTCTTCTATTTTTCCAGCGTCTCTTCGCTAGTGTGAGACTGACACCCTATCGTAGCCGCTCATTGGTGGGGCGTCTATGACTTGAAGACCATATGGGCGTACTTCCGTTTATAATATTGAGCTATAATTGCACAAAAAAGTAGTTATCTCCAGACTTTAGAGCCTTTTTGAGGTTCCAAACGGCCTTTTCTGGGGCCGGGACTTACCGCACGTCTGCTGGGGTGTGTGCGCATACGTAAATTTTTCCAGATCGCTAGAATTAGAAGTCCTGGTATCCTAGTTTCCCGAGGGCTTTCCACCGCCACTGAAACCGGCTCAATCGGAGCTCGTTCTCATCCGCGTTGATTGTCCCTATCAATTCCCTCTCTAAAATGATTATATTCTTCTATTTTTCCACCGTCTCTTCGCTAGTCTGAGACTAACACCCTATCGTAGCCACTCATTGGTGGGGCGTCTATGACCTGAAGACCATATGGACGTACTGCCCTTTATAATATCGAGTTGTAATTGCACAAAAAAGTAGTTTTTTCCAGACTTTAGAGCCTTTTTGAGGGTCCAAACAGCCTTTTCTGGGGCCGGGACTTACCGCACGTGTGCTGGGGTGTTTGCGCATATGTAAATTTTTCGAGATCGCTAGAATTAGAAGTCCTGGTAGCCTAGTTTCCCGAGGGCTTTCCACCGCCACTGAAACCGACTCAATCGGAGCTCGTTCTCATCCGTGTTGATAGTCCCTATCAGTTCCCTATCTAGAATGATTATATTCTTCTATTTTTCCACCGTCTCTTCGCTAGTGTGAGACTAAAACCCTATCGTAGCCGCTCATTGGTGGGGCGTCTATGACCTGAAGACCATATGGACGTACTGCCCTTTATAATATTGAGCAGTAATTGCATGAAAAAGTAGTTTTTTCTAGACTTTAGAGCCTTTTTGAGGGTCCAAACGGCCTTTTCTGGGGCCGGGACTTACCGCACGTGTGATGGGGTGTGTGCGCATATGTAAATTTTTCCAGATCGCTAGAATTAGAAGTCCTGGTAGCCTAGTTTCCCAAGGGCTTTCCAACGCCACTGAAACCGGCTCAATCGGAGCTCGTTCTCATCCGCGTTGATAGTCCCTATCAATTCCCTCTCTAGAATGATTATATTCTTCTATTTTTCCACCGTCTCTTTGCTAGTGTGAGACTAACACCCTATCGTAGCCGCTCATTGGTGGGGCGTCTATGACCTAAAGACCATATGGACGTACTGCCCTTTATAATATCAAGCTGTAATTGCATGAAAAAGTAGTTTTTTCCAGACTTTAGAGCCTTTTTGAGGGTCCAAACGGCCTTTTCTGGGGCCGGGACTTACTGCACGTGTGCTGGGGTGTGTGCGCGTATGTAAATTTTTCCAGATTGCTAGAATTAGAAGTCTTGGTAGCCTAGTTTCCCGAGGGCTTTCCAACGCCACTGAAACCGGCTCAATCGGAGCTCGTTCTCATCCGGGTTGATTGTCCCTATCAATTCCCTCTCTAGAACGATTATATTCCTCTATTTTTCCACCATCTCTTCGCTAGTGTGAGACTAACACACTATCGTACCCGCTCATTGGTGGGGAGTCTATGACCTGAAGACCATATGGACGTACTGCCCTTTATAATATCGAGCTGTAATTACACAAAAAAGTAGATTTTTCCAGACTTTAGAGCCTTTTTGAGGGTCCAAACGGCCTTTTCTGGGGCCGGGACTTACCGCATGTGTGCTGGGGTGTGTGCGTGTATGTAAATTTTTCCAGATTGCTAGAATTAGAAGTCTTGGTAGCCTAGTTTCCTGAGGGCTTTCCAACGCCACTGAAACCGGCTCAATCGGAGCTCGTTCTCATCCACGTTGATAGTCCCTATCAATTCCCTCTCTAGAATGATTATATTCTTCTATTTTTCCACCATCTCTACGCTAGTGTGAGACTGACACCCTATTGTAGCCGCTCATTTGTGGGGCGTCTATGACTTGAAGACCATATGGGCGTACTTCCGTTTATAATATTGAGCTATAATTGCACAAAAAAGTAGTTTTCTCCAGACTTTAGAGCCTTTTTGAGGTTCCAAACGGCCTTTTCTGGGGCCGGGACTTACCGCACGTCTGCTGGGGTGTGTGCGCATACGTAAATTTTTCCAGATCGCTAGAATTAGAAGTCCTGGTATCCTAGTTTCCCGAGGGCTTTCCACCGCCACTGAAACCGGCTCAATCGGAGCTCGTTCTCATCCGCGTTGATTGTCCCTATCAATTCCCTCTCTAGAATGATTATATTCTTCTATTTTTCCACCGTCTCTTCGCTAGTCTGAGACTAACACCCTATCGTAACCACTCATTGGTGGGGCGTCTATGACCTGAAGACCATATGGACGTACTGCCCTTTATAATATCGAGTTGTAATTGCACAAAAAAGTAGTTTTTTCCAGACTTTAGAGCCTTTTTGAGGGTCCAAACAGCCTTTTCTGGGGCCGGGACTTACCGCACGTGTGCTGGGGTGTGTGCGCATATGTAAATTTTTCGAGATCGCTAGAATTAGAAGTCCTGGTAGCCTAGTTTCCCGAGGGCTTTCCACCGCCACTGAAACCGACTCAATCGGAGCTCGTTCTCATCCGTGTTGATAGTCCCTATCAGTTCCCTCTCTAGAATGATTATATTCTTCTATTTTTCCACCGTCTCTTCGCTAGTGTGAGACTAAAACCCTATCGTAGCCGCTCATTGGTGGGGCGTCTACGACCTGAAGACCATATGGACGTACTGCCCTTTATAATATCGAGCAGTAATTGCATGAAAAAGTAGTTTTTTCTAGACTTTAGAGCCTTTTTGAGGGTCCAAACGGCCTTTTCTGGGGCCGGGACTTACCGCACGTGTGATGGGGTGTGTGCGCATATGTAAATTTTTCCAGATCGCTAGAATTAGAAGTCCTGGTAGCCTAGTTTCCCAAGGGCTTTCCAACGCCACTGAAACCGGCTCAATCGGAGCTCGTTCTCATCCGCGTTGATAGTCCCTATCAATTCCCTCTCTAGAATGATTATATTCTTCTATTTTTCCACCGTCTCTTCGCTAGTGTGAGACTAACACCCTATCGTAGCCGCTCATTGGTGGGGCGTCTATGACCTAAAGACCATATGGACGTACTGCCCTTCATAATATCAAGCTGTAATTGCATGAAAAAGTAGTTTTTTCCAGACTTTAGAGCCTTTTTGAGGGTCCAAACGGCCTTTTCTGGGGCCGGGACTTACTGCACGTGTGCTGGGGTGTGTGCGCGTATGTAAATTTTTCCAGATCACTAGAATTAGAACTCCTGGTAGCCTAGTTTCCCGAGGGGTTTCCAACGCCACTGAAACCGGCTCAATCGGAGCTCGTTCTCATCCGCGTTGATAGTCCCTATCAATTCCCTCTCTAGAATGATTATATTCTTCTGTTTTTCCACCATCTCTTCGCTAGTGTGAGACTAACACACTATCGTACCCGCTCATTGGTGGGGCGTCTATGACCTGAAGACCATATGGACGTACTGCCCTTTATAATATCGAGCTGTAATTACACAAAAAAGTAGTTTTTTCCAGACTTTAGAGCCTTTTTGAGGGTCCAAACGGCCTTTTCTGGGGCCGGGACTTACCGTATGTGTGCTGGGGTGTGTGCGCGTATGTAAATTTTTCCAGATCACTAGAATTAGAACTCCTGGTAGCCTAGTTTCCCGAGGGGTTTCCAACGCCACTGAAACCGGCTCAATCGGAGCTCGTTCTCATCCGCGTTGATAGTCCCTATCAATTCCCTCTCTAGAATGATTATATTCTTCTATTTTTCCACCATCTCTTCGCTAGTGTGAGACTAACACACTATCGTACCCGCTCATTGGTGGGGCGTCTATGACCTGAAGACCATATCGACGTACTGCCCTTTATAATATCGAGCTGTAATTACACAAAAAAGTAGATTTTTCCAGACTTTAGAGCCTTTTTGAGGGTCCAAACGGCCTTTTCTGGGGCCGGGACTTACCGCATGTGTGCTGGGGTGTGTGCGTGTATGTAAATTTTTCCAGATTGCTAGAATTAGAAGTCTTGGTAGCCTAGTTTCCCGAGGGCTTTCCAACGCCACTGAAACCGGCTCAATCGGAGCTCGTTCTCATCCGCGTTGATAGTCCCTATCAATTCCCTCTCTAGAATGATTATATTCTTCTATTTTTCCAGCGTCTCTTCGCTAGTGTGAGACTGACACCCTATCGTAGCCGCTCATTGGTGGGGCGTCTATGACTTGAAGACCATATGGGCGTACTTCCGTTTATAATATTGAGCTATAATTGCACAAAAAAGTAGTTATCTCCAGACTTTAGAGCCTTTTTGAGGTTCCAAACGGCCTTTTCTGGGGCCGGGACTTACCGCACGTCTGCTGGGGTGTGTGCGCATACGTAAATTTTTCCAGATCGCTAGAATTAGAAGTCCTGGTATCCTAGTTTCCCGAGGGCTTTCCACCGCCACTGAAACCGGCTCAATCGGAGCTCGTTCTCATCCGCGTTGATTGTCCCTATCAATTCCCTCTCTAAAATGATTATATTCTTCTATTTTTCCACCGTCTCTTCGCTAGTCTGAGACTAACACCCTATCGTAGCCACTCATTGGTGGGGCGTCTATGACCTGAAGACCATATGGACGTACTGCCCTTTATAATATCGAGTTGTAATTGCACAAAAAAGTAGTTTTTTCCAGACTTTAGAGCCTTTTTGAGGGTCCAAACAGCCTTTTCTGGGGCCGGGACTTACCGCACGTGTGCTGGGGTGTTTGCGCATATGTAAATTTTTCGAGATCGCTAGAATTAGAAGTCCTGGTAGCCTAGTTTCCCGAGGGCTTTCCACCGCCACTGAAACCGACTCAATCGGAGCTCGTTCTCATCCGTGTTGATAGTCCCTATCAGTTCCCTATCTAGAATGATTATATTCTTCTATTTTTCCACCGTCTCTTCGCTAGTGTGAGACTAAAACCCTATCGTAGCCGCTCATTGGTGGGGCGTCTATGACCTGAAGACCATATGGACGTACTGCCCTTTATAATATTGAGCAGTAATTGCATGAAAAAGTAGTTTTTTCTAGACTTTAGAGCCTTTTTGAGGGTCCAAACGGCCTTTTCTGGGGCCGGGACTTACCGCACGTGTGATGGGGTGTGTGCGCATATGTAAATTTTTCCAGATCGCTAGAATTAGAAGTCCTGGTAGCCTAGTTTCCCAAGGGCTTTCCAACGCCACTGAAACCGGCTCAATCGGAGCTCGTTCTCATCCGCGTTGATAGTCCCTATCAATTCCCTCTCTAGAATGATTATATTCTTCTATTTTTCCACCGTCTCTTTGCTAGTGTGAGACTAACACCCTATCGTAGCCGCTCATTGGTGGGGCGTCTATGACCTAAAGACCATATGGACGTACTGCCCTTTATAATATCAAGCTGTAATTGCATGAAAAAGTAGTTTTTTCCAGACTTTAGAGCCTTTTTGAGGGTCCAAACGGCCTTTTCTGGGGCCGGGACTTACTGCACGTGTGCTGGGGTGTGTGCGCGTATGTAAATTTTTCCAGATTGCTAGAATTAGAAGTCTTGGTAGCCTAGTTTCCCGAGGGCTTTCCAACGCCACTGAAACCGGCTCAATCGGAGCTCGTTCTCATCCGGGTTGATTGTCCCTATCAATTCCCTCTCTAGAACGATTATATTCCTCTATTTTTCCACCATCTCTTCGCTAGTGTGAGACTAACACACTATCGTACCCGCTCATTGGTGGGGAGTCTATGACCTGAAGACCATATGGACGTACTGCCCTTTATAATATCGAGCTGTAATTACACAAAAAAGTAGATTTTTCCAGACTTTAGAGCCTTTTTGAGGGTCCAAACGGCCTTTTCTGGGGCCGGGACTTACCGCATGTGTGCTGGGGTGTGTGCGTGTATGTAAATTTTTCCAGATTGCTAGAATTAGAAGTCTTGGTAGCCTAGTTTCCTGAGGGCTTTCCAACGCCACTGAAACCGGCTCAATCGGAGCTCGTTCTCATCCACGTTGATAGTCCCTATCAATTCCCTCTCTAGAATGATTATATTCTTCTATTTTTCCACCATCTCTACGCTAGTGTGAGACTGACACCCTATTGTAGCCGCTCATTTGTGGGGCGTCTATGACTTGAAGACCATATGGGCGTACTTCCGTTTATAATATTGAGCTATAATTGCACAAAAAAGTAGTTTTCTCCAGACTTTAGAGCCTTTTTGAGGTTCCAAACGGCCTTTTCTGGGGCCGGGACTTACCGCACGTCTGCTGGGGTGTGTGCGCATACGTAAATTTTTCCAGATCGCTAGAATTAGAAGTCCTGGTATCCTAGTTTCCCGAGGGCTTTCCACCGCCACTGAAACCGGCTCAATCGGAGCTCGTTCTCATCCGCGTTGATTGTCCCTATCAATTCCCTCTCTAGAATGATTATATTCTTCTATTTTTCCACCGTCTCTTCGCTAGTCTGAGACTAACACCCTATCGTAACCACTCATTGGTGGGGCGTCTATGACCTGAAGACCATATGGACGTACTGCCCTTTATAATATCGAGTTGTAATTGCACAAAAAAGTAGTTTTTTCCAGACTTTAGAGCCTTTTTGAGGGTCCAAACAGCCTTTTCTGGGGCCGGGACTTACCGCACGTGTGCTGGGGTGTGTGCGCATATGTAAATTTTTCGAGATCGCTAGAATTAGAAGTCCTGGTAGCCTAGTTTCCCGAGGGCTTTCCACCGCCACTGAAACCGACTCAATCGGAGCTCGTTCTCATCCGTGTTGATAGTCCCTATCAGTTCCCTCTCTAGAATGATTATATTCTTCTATTTTTCCACCGTCTCTTCGCTAGTGTGAGACTAAAACCCTATCGTAGCCGCTCATTGGTGGGGCGTCTACGACCTGAAGACCATATGGACGTACTGCCCTTTATAATATCGAGCAGTAATTGCATGAAAAAGTAGTTTTTTCTAGACTTTAGAGCCTTTTTGAGGGTCCAAACGGCCTTTTCTGGGGCCGGGACTTACCGCACGTGTGATGGGGTGTGTGCGCATATGTAAATTTTTCCAGATCGCTAGAATTAGAAGTCCTGGTAGCCTAGTTTCCCAAGGGCTTTCCAACGCCACTGAAACCGGCTCAATCGGAGCTCGTTCTCATCCGCGTTGATAGTCCCTATCAATTCCCTCTCTAGAATGATTATATTCTTCTATTTTTCCACCGTCTCTTCGCTAGTGTGAGACTAACACCCTATCGTAGCCGCTCATTGGTGGGGCGTCTATGACCTAAAGACCATATGGACGTACTGCCCTTCATAATATCAAGCTGTAATTGCATGAAAAAGTAGTTTTTTCCAGACTTTAGAGCCTTTTTGAGGGTCCAAACGGCCTTTTCTGGGGCCGGGACTTACTGCACGTGTGCTGGGGTGTGTGCGCGTATGTAAATTTTTCCAGATCACTAGAATTAGAACTCCTGGTAGCCTAGTTTCCCGAGGGGTTTCCAACGCCACTGAAACCGGCTCAATCGGAGCTCGTTCTCATCCGCGTTGATAGTCCCTATCAATTCCCTCTCTAGAATGATTATATTCTTCTGTTTTTCCACCATCTCTTCGCTAGTGTGAGACTAACACACTATCGTACCCGCTCATTGGTGGGGCGTCTATGACCTGAAGACCATATGGACGTACTGCCCTTTATAATATCGAGCTGTAATTACACAAAAAAGTAGTTTTTTCCAGACTTTAGAGCCTTTTTGAGGGTCCAAACGGCCTTTTCTGGGGCCGGGACTTACCGTATGTGTGCTGGGGTGTGTGCGCGTATGTAAATTTTTCCAGATCACTAGAATTAGAACTCCTGGTAGCCTAGTTTCCCGAGGGGTTTCCAACGCCACTGAAACCGGCTCAATCGGAGCTCGTTCTCATCCGCGTTGATAGTCCCTATCAATTCCCTCTCTAGAATGATTATATTCTTCTATTTTTCCACCATCTCTTCGCTAGTGTGAGACTAACACACTATCGTACCCGCTCATTGGTGGGGCGTCTATGACCTGAAGACCATATCGACGTACTGCCCTTTATAATATCGAGCTGTAATTACACAAAAAAGTAGTTTTTTCCAGACTTTAGAGCCTTTTTGAGGGTCCAAACGGCCTTTTCTGGGGCCGGGACTTACCGCATTTGTGCTGGGGTGTGTGCATGTATGTAAATTTTTCCAGATTGCTAGAATTAGAAGTCCTGGTAGCCTAGTTTCCCGAGGGCTTTCCAACGCCACTGAAACCGGCTAAATCGGAGCTCGTTCTCATCCGCGTTGATAGTCCCTATCAATTCCCTCTCTAGAATGATTATATTCTTCTATTTTTCCACCGTCTCTTCGCTAGTGTGAGACTAAAACCCTATCGTAGCCGCTCATTAGTGGGGCGTCTATGACCTGAAGACCATATGGACGTACTGCCCTTTATAATATCGAGCTGTAATTGCACAAAAAAGTAGTTTTCTCCAGACTTTAGAGCCTTTTTGAGGGTCCAAACGGCCTTTTCTGGGGCCGGGACTTACCGCACGTGTGATGGGGTGCGTGCGCATATGTAAATTTTTCCAGATCGCTAGAATTAGAAGTCCTGGTAGCCTAGTTTCCCAAGGGCTTTCCAACGCCACTGAAACCGGCTCAATCGGAGCTCGTTCTCATCCGCGTTGATAGTCCCTATCAATTCCCTCTCTAGAATGATTATATTCTTCTATTTTTCCACCATCTCTTCGCTAGTGTGAGACTAACACCCTATCGTAGCCGCTCATTGGTGGGGCGTCTATGACCTAAAGACCATATGGACGTATTGCCCTTTATAATATCAAGCTGTAATTGCATGAAAAAGTAGTTTTTTCCAGACTTTAGAGCCTTTTTGAGGGTCCAAACGGCCTTTTCTGGGGCCGGGACTTACTGCACGTGTGCTGGGGTGTGTGCGCGTATGTAAATTTTTCCAGATCACTAGAATTAGAACTCCTGGTAGCCTAGTTTCCCGAGGGGTTTCCAACGCCACTGAAACCGGCTCAATCGGAGCTCGTTCTCATCCGCGTTGATAGTCCCTATCAATTCCCTCTCTAGAATGATTATATTCTTCTGTTTTTCCACCATCTCTTCGCTAGTGTGAGACTAACACACTATCGTACCCGCTCATTGGTGGGGCGTCTATGACCTGAAGACCATATGGACGTACTGCCCTTTATAATATCGAGCTGTAATTACACAAAAAAGTAGTTTTTTCCAGACTTTAGAGCCTTTTTGAGGGTCCAAACGGCCTTTTCTGGGGCCGGGACTTACCGTATGTGTGCTGGGGTGTGTGCGTGTATGTAAATTTTTCCAGATTGCTAGAATTAGAAGTCCTGGTAGCCTAGTTTCCCGAGGGCTTTCCAACGCCACTGAAACCGGCTCAATCGGAGCTCGTTCTCATCCGCGTTGATAGTCCCTATCAATTCCCTCTCTAGAATGATTATATTCTTCTATTTTTCCACCGTCTCTTCGCTAGTGTGAGACTGACACCCTATCGTAGCCGCTCATTGGTGGGGCGTCTAAGACTTGAAGACCATATGGGCGTACTTCCGTTTATAATATTGAGCTGTAATTGCACAAAAAAGTAGTTTTCTCCAGACTTTAGAGCCTTTTTGAGGGTCCAAACGGCCTTTTCTGGGGCCGGGACTTACCGCACGTGTGCTGGGGTGTGTGCGCATACGTAAATTTTTTAAGATCGCTAGAATTAGAAGTCTTGGTATCCTAGTTTCCCGAGGGTTTCAACCGCCACTGAAACCGGCTCTATCGGAGCTCGTTCTCATCCGCGTTGATTGTCCCTATCAATTCCCTCTCTAAAATGATTATATTCTTCTATTTTTCCACCGTCTCTTCGCTAGTCTGAGACTAACACCCTATCATAGCCACTCATTGGTGGGGCGTCTATGACCTGAAGACCATATGGACGTACTACCCTTTATAATATCGAGTTGTAATTGCACAAAAAAGTAGTTTTTTCCAGACTTTAGAGCCTTTTTGAGGGTCCAAACGGCCTTTTCTGGGGCCGGGACTTACCGCACGTGTGCTGGGGTGTGTGCGCATATGTAAATTTTTCGAGATCGCTAGAATTAGAAGTCCTAGTAGCCTAGTTTCCCGAGGGCTTTCCACCGCCACTAAAACCGACTCAATCGAAGCTCGTTCTCATCCGTGTTGATAGTCCCTATCAGTTTCCTCTCTAGAATGATTATATTCTTCTATTTTTCCACCATCTTTTCGCTAGTCTGAGACTAACACCCTATCGTAGCTGCTCATTAGTGGGGCGTCTACGAGCTGAAGACCATATGGACGTACTGCCCTTTATAATATCAAGCTGTAATTGCATGAAAAAGTAGTTTTTTCCAGACTTTAGAGCCTTTTTGAGGGTCCAAACGGCCTTTTCTGGGGCCGGGACTTACCGCACGTGTGCTGGGGTGTGTGCGCGTATGGAAATTTTTCCAGATCGCTAGAATGAGAACTCCTGGTAGCCTAGTTTCCCGAGGGCTTTCCAACGCCACTGAAACCGGCTCAATCGGAGCTCGTTCTCATCCGCGTTGATAGTCCCTATCAATTCCCTCTCTAGAATGATTATATTCTTCTATTTTTCCACCATCTCTTCGCTAGTGTGAGACTAACACCCTATCGTAGCCGCTCATTGGTGGGGCGTCTACGACCTGAAGACCATATGGACGTACTGCCCTTTATAATATCGAGCAGTAATTGCATGAAAAAGTAGTTTTTTCTAGACTTTAGAGCCTTTTTGAGGGTCCAAACGGCCTTTTCTGGGGCCGAGACATACCACACGTGTGCTGGGGTGTGTGCGCGTATGTAAATTTTTCCAGATCGCTAGAATTAGAAGTCCTGGTAGCCTAGTTTCCCAAGGGCTTTCCAACGCCACTGAAACCGGCTCAATCGGAGCTCGTTCTCATCCGCGTTGATAGTCCCTATCAATTCCCTCTCTAGAATGATTATATTCTTCTATTTTTCCACCGTATCTTCGCTAGTGTGAGACTAACACCCTATCGTACCCGCTCATTGGTGGGGCGTCTATGACCTAAAGACCATATGGACGTACTGCCCTTTATAATATCGAGCTGTAATTACACAAAAAAGTAGTTTTTTCCAGACTTTTGAGCCTTTTTGAGGGTCCAAACGGCCTTTTCTGGGGCCGGGACTTACCGCACGTGTGCTGGGGTGTGTGCGCGTATGTAAATTTTTCCATATCACTAGAATTAGAAGTCCTGGTAGCCTAGTTTCCCAAGGGCTTTCCAACGCCACTGAAACCGGCTCAATCGGAGCTCGTTCTCATCCGCGTTGATAGTCCCTATCAATTCCCTCTCTAGAATGATTATATTCTTCTATTTTTCCACCGTATCTTCGCTAGTGTGAGACTAACACCCTATCGTACCCGCTCATTGGTGGGGCGTCTATGACCTAAAGACCATATGGACGTACTGCCCTTTATAATATCGAGCTGTAATTACACAAAAAAGTAGTTTTTTCCAGACTTTTGAGCCTTTTTGAGGGTCCAAACGGCCTTTTCTGGGGCCGGGACTTACCGCACGTGTGCTGGGGTGTGTGCGCGTATGTAAATTTTTCCATATCACTAGAATTAGAAGTCCTGGTAGCCTAGTTTCCCGAGGGCTTTCCAACGGCACTGAAACCGGCTCAATCGGAGCTCGTTCTCATCCGCGTTGATAGTCCCTATCAATTCCCTCTCTAGAATGATTATATTCTTCTATTTTTCCACTGTCTCTTCGCTAGTGTGAGACTAACACCCTATCATAGCCGCTCATTGGTGGGGCGTCTACGACCTGAAGACCATATGGACGTACTGCCCTTTATAATATCGAGCAGTAATTGCATGAAAAAGTAGTTTTTTCTAGACTTTAGAGCCTTTTGAGGGTCCAAACGGCCTTTTCTGGGGCCGAGACATACCACACGTGTGCTGGGGTGTGTGCGCGTAAGTAAATTTTTCCAGATCGCTAGAATTAGAAGTCCTGGTAGCCTAGTTTCCCAAGGGCTTTCCAACGCCACTGAAACCGGCTCAATCGGAGCTCGTTCTCATCCGCGTTGATAGTCCCTATCAATTCCCTCTCTAGAATGATTATATTCTTCTATTTTTCCCCCGTCTCTTTGCTAGTGTGAGACTGACACCCTATCGTAGCCGCTCATTGGTGGGGCGTCTATGACCTGAAGACCATATGGGCGTACTGCCCTTTATAATATCGAGTTGTAATTGCACAAAAAAGTAGTTTTCTCCAGACTTTAGAGCCTTTTTGAGGGTCCAAACGGCCTTTTCTGGGGCCGGGACTTACCGCACGTGTGCTGGGGTGTGTGCGCATATGTAAATTTTTCCAGATAACTAGAATTAGAAGTCCTGGTATCCTAGTTTCCCGAGGCTTTCCAACGCCACTGAAACTGGCTCAATCGGAGCTCGTTGTCATCCGCGTTGATAGTCCCTATCAATTCCCTCTCTAGAATGAATATATTCTTCTATTTTTCCACAGTCTCTTCGCTAGTGTGAGACTAACACCCTATCGTAGCCACTCATTGGTGGGGCGTCTATGACCTGAAGACCAATTGGACGTACTGCCCTTTATAATATCGAGCTGTAATTGCATGAAAAAGTAGTTTTTTCCAGACTTTAGAGCCTTTTTGAGGGTCCAAACGGCCTTTTCTGGGGCCGGGACTTACCGCACGTGTGCTGGGGTGTGTGCTCGTATGGAAATTTTGCCAGATCGCTAGAATGAGAACTCCTGGTAGCCTAGTTTCCCGAGGGCTTTCCAACGCCACTGAAACCGGCTCAATCGGAGCTCGTTCTCATCCGCGTTGATAGTCCTTATCAATTCCCTCTCTAGAATGATTATATTCTTCTATTTTTCCACCATCTCTTCGCTAGTGTGAGACTAACACCCTATCGTAGCCGCTCATTGGTGGGGCGTCTACGACCTGAAGACCATATGGACGTACTGCCCTTTATAATATCGAGCAGTAATTGCATGAAAAAGTAGTTTTTTCTAGAATTTAGAGCCTTTTTGAGGGTCCAAACGGCCTTTTCTGGGGCCGAGACATACCACACGTGTGCTGGGGTGTGTGCGCGTATGTAAATTTTTCTAGATCGCTAGAATTAGAAGTCCTGGTAGCCTAGTTTCCCAAGGGCTTTCCAACGCCACTGAAACCGGCTCAATCGGAGCTCGTTCTCATCCGCGTTGATAGTTCCTATCAATTCCCTCTCTAGAATGATTATATTCTTCTATTTTTCCACCGTCTCTTCGCTAGTGTGAGACTAACACCCTATCGCACCCGCTCATTGGTGGGGCGTCTATGACCTAAAGACCATATGGACGTACTGCTCTTTATAATATCGAGCTGCAATTACACAAAAAAGTAGTTTTTTCCAGACTTTAGAGCCTTTTTGAGGGTCCAAACGGCCTTTTCTGGGGCCGAGACTTACCGCACGTGTGCTGGGGTGTGTGCGCGTATATAAATTTTTCCATATCACTAGAATTAGAAGTCCTGGTAGCCAAGTTTCCCGAGGGCTTTCCAACGGCACTGAAACCGGCTCAATCGGAGCTCGTTCTCATCCGCGTTGATAGTCCCTATCAATTCCCTCTCTAGAATGATTATATTCTTCTATTTTTCCACTGTCTCTTCGCTAGTGTGAGACTAACACCCTATCGTAGCCGCCCATTGGTGGGGCGTCTACGACCTGAAGACCATATGGACGTACTGCCCTTTATAATATCGAGCAGTAATTGCATGAAAAAGTAGTTTTTTCTAGACTTTAGAGCCTTTTGAGGGTCCAAACGGCCTTTTCTGGGGCCGAGACATACGACACGTGTGCTGGGGTGTGTGCGCGTATGTAAATTTTTCCAGATCGCTAGAATTAGAAGTCCTGGTAGCCTAGTTTCCAAATTGCTTTCCAACGCCACTGAAGCAGGCTCAATCGGAGCTCGTTCTCATCCGCGTTGATAGTCCCTATCAATTCCCTCTCTAGAATGATTATATTCTTCTATTTTTCCACCGTCTCTTCGCTAGTGTGAGACTAGCACCCTATCATAGCCGCTCATTGGTGGGGCGTCTACGACCTGAAGACCATATGGACGTACTGCCCTTTATAATATCGAGCAGTAATTGCATGAAAAAGTAGTTTTTTCTAGACTTTAGAGCCTTTTGAGGGTCCAAACGGCCTTTTCTGGGGCCGAGACATACCACACGTGTGCTGGGGTGTGTGCGCGTAAGTAAATTTTTCCAGATCGCTAGAATTAGAAGTCCTGGTAGCCTAGTTTCCCAAGGGCTTTCCAACGCCACTGAAACCGGCTCAATCGGAGCTCGTTCTCATCCGCGTTGATAGTCCCTATCAATTCCCTCTCTAGAATGATTATATTCTTCTATTTTTCCCCCGTCTCTTTGCTAGTGTGAGACTGACACCCTATCGTAGCCGCTCATTGGTGGGGCGTCTATGACCTGAAGACCATATGGGCGTACTGCCCTTTATAATATCTAGTTGTAATTGCACAAAAAAGTAGTTTTCTCCAGACTTTAGAGCCTTTTTGAGGGTCCAAACGGCCTTTTCTGGGGCCGGGACTTACCGCACGTGTGCTGGGGTGTGTGCGCATATGTAAATTTTTCCAGATAACTAGAATTAGAAGTCCTGGTATCCTAGTTTCCCGAGGCTTTCCAACGCCACTGAAACTGGCTCAATCGGAGCTCGTTGTCATCCGCGTTGATAGTCCCTATCAATTCCCTCTCTAGAATGAATATATTCTTCTATTTTTCCACAGTCTCTTCGCTAGTGTGAGACTAACACCCTATCGTAGCCACTCATTGGTGGGGCGTCTATGACCTGAAGACCAATTGGACGTACTGCCCTTTATAATATCGAGCTGTAATTGCATGAAAAAGTAGTTTTTTCCAGACTTTAGAGCCTTTTTGAGGGTCCAAACGGCCTTTTCTGGGGCCGGGACTTACCGCACGTGTGCTGGGGTGTGTGCTCGTATGGAAATTTTGCCAGATCGCTAGAATGAGAACTCCTGGTAGCCTAGTTTCCCGAGGGCTTTCCAACGCCACTGAAACCGGCTCAATCGGAGCTCGTTCTCATCCGCGTTGATAGTCCTTATCAATTCCCTCTCTAGAATGATTATATTCTTCTATTTTTCCACCATCTCTTCGCTAGTGTGAGACTAACACCCTATCGTAGCCGCTCATTGGTGGGGCGTCTACGACCTGAAGACCATATGGACGTACTGCCCTTTATAATATCGAGCAGTAATTGCATGAAAAAGTAGTTTTTTCTAGAATTTAGAGCCTTTTTGAGGGTCCAAACGGCCTTTTCTGGGGCCGAGACATACCACACGTGTGCTGGGGTGTGTGCGCGTATGTAAATTTTTCTAGATCGCTAGAATTAGAAGTCCTGGTAGCCTAGTTTCCCAAGGGCTTTCCAACGCCACTGAAACCGGCTCAATCGGAGCTCGTTCTCATCCGCGTTGATAGTTCCTATCAATTCCCTCTCTAGAATGATTATATTCTTCTATTTTTCCACCGTCTCTTCGCTAGTGTGAGACTAAAACCCTATCGCACCCGCTCATTGGTGGGGCGTCTATGACCTAAAGACCATATGGACGTACTGCCCATTATAATATCGAGCTGCAATTACACAAAAAAGTAGTTTTTTCCAGACTTTAGAGCCTTTTTGAGGGTCCAAACGGCCTTTTCTGGGGCCGAGACTTACCGCACGTGTGCTGGGGTGTGTGCGCGTATATAAATTTTTCCATATCACTAGAATTAGAAGTCCTGGTAGCCAAGTTTCCCGAGGGCTTTCCAACGGCACTGAAACCGGCTCAATCGGAGCTCATTCTCATCCGCGTTGATAGTCCCTATCAATTCCCTCTCTAGAATGATTATATTCTTCTATTTTTCCACTGTCTCTTCGCTAGTGTGAGACTAACACCCTATCGTAGCCGCCCATTGGTGGGGCGTCTACGACCTGAAGACCATATGGACGTACTGCCCTTTATAATATCGAGCAGTAATTGCATGAAAAAGTAGTTTTTTCTAGACTTTAGAGCCTTTTTGAGGGTCCAAACGGCCTTTTCTGGGGCCGAGACATACGACACGTGTGCTGGGGTGTGTGCACGTATGTAAATTTTTCCAGATCGCTAGAATTAGAAGTCCTGGTAGCCTAGTTTCCCAATTGCTTTCCAACGCCACTGAAGCCGGCTCAATCGGAGCTCGTTCTCATCCGCGTTGATAGTCCCTATCAATTCCCTCTCTAGAATGATTATATTCTTCTATTTTTCCACCGTCTCTTCGCTAGTGTGAGACTAGCACCCTATCATAGCCGCTCATTGGTGGGGCGTCTACGACCTGAAGACCATATGGACGTACTGCCCTTTATAATATCGAGCAGTAATTGCATGAAAAAGTAGTTTTTTCTAGACTTTAGAGCCTTTTGAGGGTCCAAACGGCCTTTTCTGGGGCCGAGACATACCACACGTGTGCTGGGGTGTGTGCGCGTAAGTAAATTTTTCCAGATCGCTAGAATTAGAAGTCCTGGTAGCCTAGTTTCCCAAGGGCTTTCCAACGCCACTGAAACCGGCTCAATCGGAGCTCGTTCTCATCCGCGTTGATAGTCCCTATCAATTCCCTCTCTAGAATGATTATATTCTTCTATTTTTCCCCCGTCTCTTTGCTAGTGTGAGACTGACACCCTATCGTAGCCGCTCATTGGTGGGGCGTCTATGACCTGAAGACCATATGGGCGTACTGCCCTTTATAATATCGAGTTGTAATTGCACAAAAAAGTAGTTTTCTCCAGACTTTAGAGCCTTTTTGAGGGTCCAAACGGCCTTTTCTGGGGCCGGGACTTACCGCACGTGTGCTGGGGTGTGTGCGCATATGTAAATTTTTCCAGATAACTAGAATTAGAAGTCCTGGTATCCTAGTTTCCCGAGGGCTTTCCAACGCCACTGAAACTGGCTCAATCGGAGCTCGTTGTCATCCGCGTTGATAGTCCCTATCAATTCCCTCTCTAGAATGAATATATTCTTCTATTTTTCCACAGTCTCTTCGCTAGTGTGAGACTAACACCCTATCGTAGCCACTCATTGGTGGGGCGTCTATGACCTGAAGACCAATTGGATGTACTGCCCTTTATAATATCGAGCTGTAATTGCATGAAAAAGTAGTTTTTTCCAGACTTTAGAGCCTTTTTGAGGGTCCAAACGGCCTTTTCTGGGGCCGGGACTTACCGCACGTGTGCTGGGGTGTGTGCTCGTATGGAAATTTTGCCAGATCGCTAGAATGAGAACTCCTGGTAGCCTAGTTTCCCGAGGGCTTTCCAACGCCACTGAAACCGGCTCAATCGGAGCTCGTTCTCATCCGCGTTGATAGTCCCTATCAATTCCCTCTCTAGAATGATTATATTCTTCTATTTTTCCACCATCTCTTCGCTAGTGTAAGACTAACACCCTATCGTAGCCGCTCATTGGTGGGGCGTCTACGACCTGAAGACCATATGGACGTACTGCCCTTTATAATATCGAGCAGTAATTGCATGAAAAAGTAGTTTTTTCTAGAATTTAGAGCCTTTTTGAGGGTCCAAACGGCCTTTTCTGGGGCCGAGACATACCACACGTGTGCTAGGGTGTGTGCGCGTATGTAAATTTTTCTAGATCGCTAGAATTAGAAGTCCTGGTAGCCTAGTTTCCCAAGGGCTTTCCAACACCACTGAAACCGGCTCAATCGGAGCTCGTTCTCATCCGCGTTGATAGTCCCTATCAATTCCCTCTCTAGAATGATTATATTCTTCTATTTTTCCACCGTCTCTTCGCTAGTGTGAGACTAACACCCTATCGCACCCGCTCATTGGTGGGGCGTCTATGACCTAAAGACCATATGGACGTACTGCCCTTTATAATATCGAGCTGTAATTACACAAAAAAGTAGTTTTTTCCAGACTTTAGAGCCTTTTTGAGGGTCCAAACGGCCTTTTCTGGGGCCGAGACTTACCGCACGTGTGCTGGGGTGTGTGCGCGTATATAAATTTTTCCATATCACTAGAATTAGAAGTCCTGGTAGCCAAGTTTCCCGAGGGCTTTCCAACGGCACTGAAACCGGCTCAATCGGAGCTCGTTCTCATCCGCGTTGATAGTCCCTATCAATTCCCTCTCTAGAATGATTATATTCTTCTATTTTTCCACTGTCTCTTCGCTAGTGTGAGACTAACACCCTATCGTAGCCGCCCATTGGTGGGGCGTCTACGACCTGAAGACCATATGGATGTACTGCCCTTTATAATATCGAGCAGTAATTGCATGAAAAAGTAGTTTTTTCTAGACTTTAGAGCCTTTTTGAGGGTCCAAACGGCCTTTTCTGGGGCCGAGACATACGACACGTGTGCTGGGGTGTGTGCGCGTATGTAAATTTTTCCAGATCGCTAGAATTAGAAGTCCTGGTAGCCTAGTTTCCCAATTGCTTTCCAACGCCACTGAAGCCGGCTCAATCGGAGCTCGTTCTCATCCGCGTTGATAGTCCCTATCAATTCCCTCTCTAGAATGATTATATTCTTCTATTTTTCCCCCGTCTCTTTGCTAGTGTGAGACTGACACCCTATCGTAGCCGCTCATTGGTTGGGCGTCTATGACTTGAAGACCATATGGGCGTACTGCCCTTTATAATATCGAGCTGTAATTGCAGAAAAAAGTAGTTTTCTCCAGACTTTAGAGCTGTTTTGAGGGTCCAAACGGCCTTTTCTGGGGCCGGTACTTACCGCACGTGTGCTGGGGTGTGTGCGCATATGTAAATTTTTCCAGATCACTAGAATTAGAAGTCCTGGTATCCTAGTTTCCCGAGGGCTTTCAAACGCCACTGAAACCGGCTCAATCGGAGCTCGTTCTCATCCGCGTTGATAGTCCCAATCAATTCCCTCTTTAGAATGAATATATTCTTCTATTTTTCCACAGTCTCTTCGCTATTGTGAGACTAACACCCTATCGTAGCCACTCATTGGTGGGGCGTCTATGACCTGAAGACCATATGGACGTACTGCCCTTTATAATATCGAGCTGTAATTGCATGAAAAAGTAGTTTTTTCCAGACTTTAGAGCCTTTTTGAGGGTCCAAACGGCCTTTTCTGGGGCCGGGACTTACTGCACGTGTGCTGGGGTGTGTGCGCGTATGTAAATTTTTCCAGATCACTAGAATTAGAACTCCTGGTAGCCTAGTTTCCCGAGGGCATTCCAACGTCACTGAAACCGGCTCCATCGGAGCTCGTTCTCATCCGCGTTGATAGTCCCTATCAATTCCCTCTCTAGAATGATTATATTCTTCTATTTTTCCACCGTCTCATCGCTAGTGTGCGACTAACACCATATCGTACCAACTCATTGGTGGGGCGTCTATGACCTGAAGACCATATGGACGTACTGCCCTTTATAATATCGAGCTGTAATTGCACAAAATAGAAGTTTTTTCCAGACTTTAGAGCCTTTTTGAGGGTCCAAACGGCCTTTTCTGTGGCCGAGACATACCGCACGTGTGCTGGGGTGTGTGCGCGTATGTAAATTTTTCCAGATCGCTAGAATTAGAAGTCCTGGTATCCTAGTTTCCCCAGGGCTTTCCAACGCCACTGAAACCGGCGCAATCGGAGCTCTTTCTCATCCGCGTTGATAGTCCCTATCAATTCCCTCTCTAGAATGATTATATTCTTCTATTTTTCCACCGTCTCTTCGCTAGTCTGAGGCTGACACCCTATCGTAGCCGCTCATTGGTGGGGCGTCTATGACTTGAAGACCATATGGACGTACTGCCCTTTATAATATCGAGCTGTAATTGCACAAAAAAGTAGTTTTCTCCAGACTTTAGAGCCTTTTTGAGGGTCCAAACGGCCTTTTCTGGGCCGGGACTTACCACACGTGTGTTGGGGTGTGTGCGCATATGTAAATTTTTCCAGATCGCTAGAATTAGAAGTCCTGGTATCCTAGTTTCCCGAGGGCTTTCCACCGCCACTGAAACCGGCTCAATCGGAGCTCGTTCTCATCCGCGTTGATAGTCCCTATCAATTCCCTCTCTAAAATGATTATATTCTTCTATTTTTCCACCGTCTCTTCGCTAGTCTGAGACTAACACCCTATCGTAGCCGCTCATTAGTGGGGCATCTATGACCTGAAGACCATATGGACGTACTGCCCTTTATAATATCGAGCTATAATTGCATGAAAAACTAGTTTTTTCCAGACTTTAGAGCCTTTTTGAGGGTCCAAACGGCCTTTTCTGGGGCCGGGACTTACCGCACATGTGCTGGGGTGTGTGCGCGGATGTAAATTTTTCCAGATCGCTAGAATTAGAAGTCCTGGTAGCCAGCTTCCGGAGGGCTTTCCAACGCCACTTAAACCGGCTCAATCAGAGCTCGTTCTCATCCGCGTTGATAGTCCCTATCAATTCCCTCTCTAGAATGATTATATTCTTCTATTTTTCCACCATCTCCTTGCTAGTGTGAGACTAATACCCTATCGTAGCCACTCATTGGTGGGGCGTCTATGACCTGAAGACCATATGGACGTACTGCCCTTTATAATATAATGTTGTAATTGCACAAAAAAGTAGTTTTTTCCAGACTTTAGAGCCTTTTTGAGGGTCCAAACGGCCTTTTCTGGGGCTGGGACTTACCGCACATGTGCTAGGGTGTGTGCGCATATGTAAATTTTTCGAGATCGCTAGAATTAGAAGTCCTGGTAGCCTAGTTTCCCGAGGGCTTTCCACCGCCACTGAAACCGACTCAATCGGAGCTCGTTCTCATCCGTGTTGATAGTCCCTATCAGTTCCCTCTCTAGAATGATTATATTCTTCTATTTTTCCACCGTCTCTTCGCTAGTGTGAGACTAACACCCTATCTTAGCCGCTCATTGGTGGGGCGTCTATGACCTGAAGACCATATGGACGTACTGCCCTTTATAATATCAAGCTGTAATTGCATGAAAAAGTAGTTTTTTCCAGACTTTAGAGCCTTTTTGAGGGTCCAAACGGCCTTTTCTGGGGCTGAGACATACTGCACATGTGCTGGGGTGTGTGCGCGTATGTAAATTTTTCCATATCGCTAGAATTAGAAGTCCTGGTAGCCTAGTTTCCCAAGGGCTTTCCAACGCCACTGAAACTGGGTCAATCGGAGCTCGTTCTCATCCGCGTTGATAGTCCCTATCAATTCCCTCTCTAGAATGAATATATTCTTCTATTTTTCCACAGTCTCTTTGCTAGTGTGAGACTAACACCCTATCGTAGCCGCTCATTGGTGGGGCGTCTATGACCTGAAGACCATATGGACATACTGCCCTTTATAATATTGAGCTGTAATTGCATGAAAAAGTAGTTTTTTCCAGACTTTAGAGCCTTTTTGAGGGTCCAAACGGCATTTTCTGGGGCCGGGACTTACTGCACGTGTGCTGGGGTGTGTGCGCGTATGTAAATTTTTCCAGATCACTAGAATTAGAACTCCTGGTAGCCTAGTTTCCCGAGGGCTTTCCAGCGCCACTGAAACCGGCTCAATCGGAGCTCGTTCTCATCCGCGTTGATAGTCCCTATCAATTCCCTCTCTAGAATGATTATATTCTTCTATTTTTCCACCGTCTCTTCGCTAGTGTGCGACTAACACCATATCGTACCAACTCATTGGTGGGGCATCTACGACCTGAAGACCATATGGACGTACTGCCCTTTATAATATCGAGCTGTAATTGCACAAAATAGTAGTTTTTTCCAGACTTTAGAGCCTTTTTGAGGGTCCAAACGGCCTTTTCTGTGGCCGAGACATACCGCACGTGTGCTGGGGTGTGTGCGCGTATGTAAATTTTTCCAGATCGCTAGAATTAGAAGTCCTGGTATCCTAGTTTCCCCAGGGCTTTCCAACGCCACTGAAACCGGCGCAATCGGAGCTCTTTCTCATCCGCGTTGATAGTCCCTATCAATTCCCTCTCTAGAATGATTATATTCTTCTATTTTTCCACCGTCTCTTCGCTAGTCTGAGGCTGACACCCTATCGTAGCCGCTCATTGGTGGGGCGTCTATGACTTGAAGACCATATGGACGTACTGCCCTTTATAATATCGAGCTGTAATTGCACAAAAAAGTAGTTTTCTCCAGACTTTAGAGCCTTTTTGAGGGTCCAAACGGCCTTTTCTGGGCCGGGACTTACCACACGTGTGTTGGGGTGTGTGCGCATATGTAAATTTTTCCAGATCGCTAGAATTAGAAGTCCTGGTATCCTAGTTTCCCGAGGGCTTTCCACCGCCACTGAAACCGGCTCAATCGGAGCTCGTTCTCATCCGCGTTGATAGTCCCTATCAATTCCCTCTCTAAAATGATTATATTCTTCTATTTTTCCACCGTCTCTTCGCTAGTCTGAGACTAACACCCTATCGTAGCCGCTCATTAGTGGGGCATCTATGACCTGAAGACCATATGGACGTACTGCCCTTTATAATATCGAGCTATAATTGCATGAAAAACTAGTTTTTTCCAGACTTTAGAGCCTTTTTGAGGGTCCAAACGGCCTTTTCTGGGGCCGGGACTTACCGCACATGTGCTGGGGTGTGTGCGCGGATGTAAATTTTTCCAGATCGCTAGAATTAGAAGTCCTGGTAGCCAGCTTCCGGAGGGCTTTCCAACGCCACTTAAACCGGCTCAATCAGAGCTCGTTCTCATCCGCGTTGATAGTCCCTATCAATTCCCTCTCTAGAATGATTATATTCTTCTATTTTTCCACCATCTCCTTGCTAGTGTGAGACTAATACCCTATCGTAGCCACTCATTGGTGGGGCGTCTATGACCTGAAGACCATATGGACGTACTGCCCTTTATAATATAATGTTGTAATTGCACAAAAAAGTAGTTTTTTCCAGACTTTAGAGCCTTTTTGAGGGTCCAAACGGCCTTTTCTGGGGCTGGGACTTACCGCACATGTGCTAGGGTGTGTGCGCATATGTAAATTTTTCGAGATCGCTAGAATTAGAAGTCCTGGTAGCCTAGTTTCCCGAGGGCTTTCCACCGCCACTGAAACCGACTCAATCGGAGCTCGTTCTCATCCGTGTTGATAGTCCCTATCAGTTCCCTCTCTAGAATGATTATATTCTTCTATTTTTCCACCGTCTCTTCGCTAGTGTGAGACTAACACCCTATCTTAGCCGCTCATTGGTGGGGCGTCTATGACCTGAAGACCATATGGACGTACTGCCCTTTATAATATCAAGCTGTAATTGCATGAAAAAGTAGTTTTTTCCAGACTTTAGAGCCTTTTTGAGGGTCCAAACGGCCTTTTCTGGGGCTGAGACATACTGCACATGTGCTGGGGTGTGTGCGCGTATGTAAATTTTTCCATATCGCTAGAATTAGAAGTCCTGGTAGCCTAGTTTCCCAAGGGCTTTCCAACGCCACTGAAACTGGGTCAATCGGAGCTCGTTCTCATCCGCGTTGATAGTCCCTATCAATTCCCTCTCTAGAATGAATATATTCTTCTATTTTTCCACAGTCTCTTTGCTAGTGTGAGACTAACACCCTATCGTAGCCGCTCATTGGTGGGGCGTCTATGACCTGAAGACCATATGGACATACTGCCCTTTATAATATTGAGCTGTAATTGCATGAAAAAGTAGTTTTTTCCAGACTTTAGAGCCTTTTTGAGGGTCCAAACGGCATTTTCTGGGGCCGGGACTTACTGCACGTGTGCTGGGGTGTGTGCGCGTATGTAAATTTTTCCAGATCACTAGAATTAGAACTCCTGGTAGCCTAGTTTCCCGAGGGCTTTCCAGCGCCACTGAAACCGGCTCAATCGGAGCTCGTTCTCATCCGCGTTGATAGTCCCTATCAATTCCCTCTCTAGAATGATTATATTCTTCTATTTTTCCACCGTCTCTTCGCTAGTGTGCGACTAACACCATATCGTACCAACTCATTGGTGGGGCATCTACGACCTGAAGACCATATGGACGTACTGCCCTTTATAATATCGAGCTGTAATTGCACAAAATAGTAGTTTTTTCCAGACTTTAGAGCCTTTTTGAGGGTCCAAACGGCCTTTTCTGTGGCCGAGACATACCGCACGTGTGCTGGGGTGTGTGCGCGTATGTAATTTTTTCCAGATCGCTAGAATTAGAAGTCCTGGTAGCCTAGTTTCCCCAGGGCTTTCCAACGCCACTAAAACCGGCTCAATCGGAGCTATTTCTCATCCGCGTTGATAGTCCCTATCAATTCCCTCTCTAGAATGATTATATTCTTCTATTTTTCCACCGTCTCTTCGCTAGTCTGAGACTGACACCCTATCGTAGCCACTCATTGGTGGGGCGTCTATGACTTGAAGACCATATGGACGTACTGCCCTTTATAATATCTAGCTGTAATTGCACAAAAAAGTAGTTTTCTCCAGACTTTAGAGCCTTTTTGAGGGTCCAAACGGCCTTTTCTGGGACCGGGACTTACCACACGTGTGCTGGGGTGTGTGCGCATATGTAAATTTTTCCAGATCGCTAGAATTAGAAGTCCTGGTATCCTAGTTTCCCGAGGGCTTTCCACCGCCACTGAAACCGGCTCAATCAGAGCTCGTTCTCATCCGCGTTGATAGTCCCTATCAATTCCCTCTCTAGAATGATTATATTCTTCTATTTTTCCACCGTCTCTTCGCTGGTGTGAGACTAACACCCTATCGTAGCCGCTCATTGGTGGGGCGTCTATGACCTGAAGACCATATGGACGTACTGCCCTTTATAATATCGAGCTGTAATTACACAAAAAAGTAGTTTTTTTCAGACTTTAGAACCTTTTTGAGGGTCCAAACGGCGTTTTCTAGGACCGGGACTTACCGCACGTGTGCTGGGGTGTGTGCGCGTATGTAAATTTTTCCAGATCGCTAGAATTAGAAGTCCTGGCAGCCTAGTTTCCCCAGGGCTTTCCAACGCCACTGAAACCGGCTCAATCGGAGCTCGTTCTCATCCGCGTTGATAGTCCCTATCAATTCCCTCTCTAGAATGAATATATTCTTCTATTTTTCCACCATCTCTTCGCTAGTGTGAGACTGACACCCTATCGTAGCCGCTCATTGGTGGGGCATCTATGACTTGAAGACCATATGGGCGTACTGTCCTTTATAATATCGAGCTGTAATTGCACAAAAAAGTAGTTTTCTCCAGACTTTAGAGCCTTTTTGAGGGTCCAAACGGCCTTTTCTGGGGCCGGGACTTACCGCACGTGTGCTGGGGTGTGTGCGCATATGTAAATTTTTCCAGATCGCTAGAATAAGAAGTCCTGGTATCCTAGTTTCCCGAGAGCTTTCCACCGCCACTGAATCCGGCTCAATCGGAGCTCGTTCTCATCCGCGTTGATAGTCCCTATCAATTCCCTTTCTAAAATGATTATATTCTTCTATTTTTCCACCGTCTCTTCGCTAGTCTGAGACTAGAACCCTATCGTAGCCGCTCATTAGTGGGGCGTCTATGACCTGAAGACCATATGGACCTACTGCCCTTTATAATATCGAGCTGTAATTGCATGAAAAAGAAGTTTTTTCCAGACTTTAGAGCCATTTTGAGGGTCCAAACGGCCTTTTCTGGGTCCGGGACTAACCGCACATGTGCTTGGGTGTGTGCGCGTATGTAAATTTTTCCAGATCACTAGAATTAGAAGTCCTGGTAGCCTAGTTTCCAGAGGGGTTTCCAACGCCACTGAAACCGGCTCAATCGGAGCTCGTTCTCATCCGCGTTGATAGTCCCTATCAATTCCCTCTCTAGAATGATTATATTCTTCTATTTTTCCACCGTCTCTTCGCTAGTGTGAGACTAACACCCTATCGTAGCCACTCATTGGTGGGGCGTCTATGACCTGAAGACCATATGGACGTACTCCATTTATAATATCGAGTTGTAATTGCACAAAAAAGTAGTTTTTTCCAGACTTTAGAGCCTTTTTGAGGGTACAAACGGCCTTTTCTGGGGCCGGGACTTACCGCACGTGTGCTGGGGAGTGTGCACATATGTAAATTTTTCCGGATCGCTAGAATTAGAAGTCCTGGTAGCCTAGTTTCCCGAGGGCTTTCCACCGCCACTGAAACCGGCTCAATCGGAGCTCGTTCTCATCCGTGTTGATAGTCCCTATCAATTCCCTCTCTAAAATGATTATATTCTTCTATTTTTCCGCCATCTCTTCGCTAGTGTGAGACTAACACCCTATCGTAGCCGCTCATTGGTGGGGTGTCTATGACCTGAAGACCATATGGATGTACTGCCCTTTATAATATCGAGCTGTAATTGCATGAAAAAGTAGTTTTTTCCAGACTTTCGAGCCTTTTTGAGGGTCCAAACGGCCTTTTCTGGGGCCGGGACTTACTGCACGTGTGCTGGGGTGTGTGCGCGTATGTAAATTTTTCCTGATCGCTGGAATGAGAAGTCCTGGTATCCTAGTTTCCCGAGGGCTTTCCACCGCCACTGAAACCGGCTCAATCGGAGCTCGTTCTCATCCGCATTGATAGTCCCTATTAATTCCCTCTCTAAAATGATTATATTCTTCTATTTTTCCACCGTCTCTTCGCTAGTCTGAGACTAACACCCTATCCTAGCCGCTCATTAGTGGGGCGTCTACAACTTGAAGACCATATGGACGTACTGCCCTTTATAATATCGAGCTGTAATTGCATGAAAAAGTAGTTTTTTCTAGACTTTAGAGCCTTTTTGAGGGTCCAAACGGCCTTTTCTGGGGCCGGGACTTACCGCACACGTGCTGGGGTGTGTGCGCGTATGTAAATTTTTCCAGATCGCTAGAATTAGAAGTCCTGGTAGCCTAGTTTCCGGAGGGCTTTCCAACGCCACTGAAACCGGCTCAATCGGAGCTCGTTCTCATCCGCGTTGATAGTCCCTATCAGTTCCCTCTCTAGAATGATTATATTCTTCTATTTTTCCACCGTCTATTCGCTAGTGTGAGACTAACACCCTATCATAGCCACTCATTGGTCCGGCGACTATGACCTAAAGACCATATGGACGTACTGCCCTTTATAATATCGAGTTGTAATTTCACAAAAAAGTAGTTTTTTCCAGACTTTAGAGCCTTTTTGAGGGTCCAAACGGCCTTTTCTGGGGCCGAGACATACCACACATGTGCTGGGGTGTGTGCGCGTTCGTAAATTTTTCCAGATCGCTAGAATTAGAAGTCCTGGTAGCCTAGTTTCCCAAGGGCTTTCCAACGCCACTGAAACCGGCTCAATCGGAGCTCGTTCTCATCCGCGTTGATAGTCCCTATCAATTCCCTCTCTTGAATAATTATATTCTTCTATTTTTCCACCGTCTCTTCGCTAGTGTGAGACAAACACCCTATCGTACCCGCTCATTGGTGGGGCGTCTATGACCTGAAGACCATATGGACGTACTGCCCTTTATAATATCGAGTTGTAATTACACAAAAAAGTAGTTTTTTCCAGACTTTAGAGCCTTTTTGAGGGTCCAAACGACCTTTTCTGGGGCCGGGACTTACCGCACGTGTGCTGGGGTGTGTGTGCGTATGTAAATTTTTCTAGATCGCTAGAATTAGAAGTCCTGGTAGCCTAGTTTCCCGAAGGCTTTCCAACGCCACTGAAACCGGCTCAATCGGAGATCGTTCTCATCCGCGTTGATAGTCCCTATCAATTCCCTCTCTAGAATGATTATATTCTTCTATTTTTCCACCGTCTCTTCACTAGTGTGAGACTGACACCCTATCGTAGCCGCTCATTGGTGGGGCGTCTATGACTTGAAGACCATATGGGCGTACTGCCCTTTATAATATCGAGCTGTAATTGCACAAATAAGTAGTTTTCTCCAGACTTTAGAGCCTTTTTGAGGGTCCAAACGGCCTTTTCTGGGGCAGGGACTTACCGCACGTGTGCTGGGGTGTGTGCGCATATGTAAATTTTTCCAGATCGCTAGAATTAGAAGTCCTGGTATCCTAGTTTCCCGAGGGCTTTCCACCGCCACTGAAACCGGCTCAATCGGAGCTCGTTCTCATCCGCGTTGATAGTCCCTATCAATTCCCTCTCTAAAATGATTTTATTCTTCTATTTTTCCACCGTCTCTTCGCTAGTCTGAGACTAACACCCTATCGTAGCCGCTCATTAGTGGGGCGTCTATGACTTGAAGACCATATGGACGTACTGCCCTTTATAATATCGAGCTGTAATTGCATGACAAAGTAGTTTTTTCCAGACTTTAGAGCTTTTTTGAGGGTCCAAACGGCCTTTTCTGGGGCCGGGACTTACCGCACATGTGCTGGGGTGTGTGCGCGTATGTAAATTTTTCCAGATCGCTAGAATTAGAAGTCCTGGTAGCCTAGTTTCCGGAGGGCTTTCCAACGCCACTGAAACCGGCTCAATCGGAGCTCGTTCTCATCCGCGTTGATAGTCCCTATCAATTCCCTCTCTAGAATGATTATATTCCTCTATTTTTCCACCGTCTCTTCGCTAGTGTGAGACTGACACCCTATCGTAGCCGCTCATTGGTGGGGTGTCTATGACTTGAAGACCAGATGGGCGTACTGCCCTTTATAATATCGAGCTGTAATTGCACAAAAAGTAGTTTTCTCCAGACTTTAGAACCTTTTTGAGGCTCCAAACGGCATTTTCTGGGGCCGGGACTTACCGCACGTGTGCTGGGGTGTGTGCGCATATGTAAATTTTTCCAGATTGCTAGAATTAGAAGTCCTGGTATCCTAGTTTCCCAAGGGCTTTCCACCGCCACTGAAACCGGCTCAATCGGAACTCGTTCTCATCCGCGTTGATAGTCCCTATCAATTCCCTCTCTAAAATGATTATATTCTTCTATTTTTCCACCGTCTCTTCGCTAGTCTGAGACTAACAACCTATCGTAGCTGCTCATTAGTGGGGCGTCTATGACCTGAAGACCATATGGACGTACTGCCCTTTATAATATCGAGCTGTAATTGCATGACAAAGTAGTTTTTTCCAGACTTTAGAGCTTTTTTGAGGGTCCAAACGGCCTTTTCTGGGGCCGGGACTTACGGCACATGTGCTGGGGTGTGTGCGCGTATGTAAATTTTTCGAGATCGCTAGAATTAGAAGTCCTGGTAGCCTAGTTTCCGGAGGGCTTTCCAACGCCACTGAAACCGGCTCAATCGGAGCTCGTTCTCATCCGTGTTGATAGTCCCTATCAATTCCCTCTCTAGAATGATTATATTCTTCTATTTTTCCACCGTCTCTTCGCTAGTGTGAGACTAACACCCTATCATAGCCACTCATTGGTGGGGCGTCTATGACCTGAAGACCATATGGACGTACTTCCCTTTATAATATCGAGTTGTAATTGCACAAAAAAGTAGTTTTTTGCAGACTTTAGAGCCTTTTTGAGGGTCCAAACGGCCTTTTCTGGGGCCGGGACTTACCGCACGTGTGCTGTGGTGTGTGCGCATATGTAAATTTTTCCAGATCACTAGAATTAGAAGTACTGGTAGCCTAGTTTCCAAAGGGCTTTCCACCGCCACTGAAACCGGCTCAATCGGAGCTCGTTCTCATCAGTGTTGATAGTCCCTATCAATTCCCTCTCTAAAATGATTATATTCTTCTATTTTTCCACCGTCTCTTCGCTAGTGTGAGACTAACACCCTATCGTAGCCGCTCATTGGTGGGGCATCTATGACATGAAGACCATATGGACGTACTGCCGTTTATAATATCGAGCTGTAATTGCATGAAAAAGTAGTTTTTTCCAGACTTTAGGGCCTTTTTGAGGGTCCAAACGGCCTTTTCTGGGGCCGGGACTTACCGCACATGTGCTGTGGTGTGTGCGCATATGTAAATTTTTCCAGATCACTATAATTAGAAGTCCTGGTAGCCTAGTTTCCCGAGGGCTTTCCACCACCACTGAAACCGGCTCAATCGGAGCTCGTTCTCATCCGTGTTGATAGTCCCTATCAATTCCCTCTCTAAACTGATTATATTCTTCTATTTTTCCACCGTCTCTTTGCTAGTCTGAGACTAACACCCTATCGTAGCCGCTCAATAGTGGGGCGTCTATGACCTGAAGACCATATGGACGTACTGCCCTTTATAATATCGAGCTGTAATTGCATGAAAAAGTAGTTTTTTCCAGACTTTAGAGCCTTTTTGAGGGTCCAAACGGCCTTTTCTGGGGCCGGGACTTACCGCATGTGTGCTGTGGTGTGTGCGCATATGTAAATTTTTCCAGATCACTAGAATTAGAAGTTCTGGTATCCTTGTTTCCCGAGGGCTTTCCACCGCCACTGAAACCGGCTCAATCGGAGCTCGTTCTCATCCGCGTTGATAGTCCCTATCAATTCCCTCTCTAAAATGATTATATTCTTCTATTTTTCCACTGTCTCTTCGCTAGTCTGAGACTAACACCCTATCGTAGCCGCTCATTAGTGGGGCGTCTATGACCTGAAGACCATATGGACGTACTGCCCTTTATAATATCGAGTTGTAATTGCACGAAAAAGTAGTTTTTTCCAGACTTTTGGGCCTTTTTGAGGGTCCAAACGGCCTTTTCTGGGGCCGGGACTTACCGCACACGTGCTGGGGTGTGTGCGCGTATGTAAATTTTTCCAGATCGCTAGAATTAGAAGTCCTGGTAGCCTAGTTTCCGGAGGGCTTTCCAACGCCACTGAAACCGGCTCAATCGGAGCTCGTTCTCATCCGCGTTGATAGTCCCTATCAGTTCCCTCTCTAGAATGATTATATTCTTCTATTTTTCCACCGTCTATTCGCTAGTGTGAGACTAACACCCTATCATAGCCACTCATTGGTCCGGCGACTATGACCTAAAGACCATATGGACGTACTGCCCTTTATAATATCGAGTTGTAATTTCACAAAAAAGTAGTTTTTTCCAGACTTTAGAGCCTTTTTGAGGGTCCAAACGGCCTTTTCTGGGGCCGAGACATACCACACATGTGCTGGGGTGTGTGCGCGTTCGTAAATTTTTCCAGATCGCTAGAATTAGAAGTCCTGGTAGCCTAGTTTCCCAAGGGCTTTCCAACGCCACTGAAACCGGCTCAATCGGAGCTCGTTCTCATCCGCGTTGATAGTCCCTATCAATTCCCTCTCTTGAATAATTATATTCTTCTATTTTTCCACCGTCTCTTCGCTAGTGTGAGACAAACACCCTATCGTACCCGCTCATTGGTGGGGCGTCTATGACCTGAAGACCATATGGACGTACTGCCCTTTATAATATCGAGTTGTAATTACACAAAAAAGTAGTTTTTTCCAGACTTTAGAGCCTTTTTGAGGGTCCAAACGACCTTTTCTGGGGCCGGGACTTACCGCACGTGTGCTGGGGTGTGTGTGCGTATGTAAATTTTTCTAGATCGCTAGAATTAGAAGTCCTGGTAGCCTAGTTTCCCGAAGGCTTTCCAACGCCACTGAAACCGGCTCAATCGGAGATCGTTCTCATCCGCGTTGATAGTCCCTATCAATTTCCTCTCTAGAATGATTATATTCTTCTATTTTTCCACCGTCTCTTCACTAGTGTGAGACTGACACCCTATCGTAGCCGCTCATTGGTGGGGCGTCTATGACTTGAAGACCATATGGGCGTACTGCCCTTTATAATATCGAGCTGTAATTGCACAAAAAAGTAGTTTTCTCCAGACTTTAGAGCCTTTTTGAGGGTCCAAACGGCCTTTTCTGGGGCAGGGACTTACCGCACGTGTGCTGGGGTGTGTGCGCATATGTAAATTTTTCCAGATCGCTAGAATTAGAAGTCCTGGTATCCTAGTTTCCCGAGGGCTTTCCACCGCCACTGAAACCGGCTCAATCGGAGCTCGTTCTCATCCGCGTTGATAGTCCCTATCAATTCCCTCTCTAAAATGATTTTATTCTTCTATTTTTCCACCGTCTCTTCGCTAGTCTGAGACTAACACCCTATCGTAGCCGCTCATTAGTGGGGCGTCTATGACTTGAAGACCATATGGACGTACTGCCCTTTATAATATCGAGCTGTAATTGCATGACAAAGTAGTTTTTTCCAGACTTTAGAGCTTTTTTGAGGGTCCAAACGGCCTTTTCTGGGGCCGGGACTTACCGCACATGTGCTGGGGTGTGTGCGCGTATGTAAATTTTTCCAGATCGCTAGAATTAGAAGTCCTGGTAGCCTAGTTTCCGGAGGGCTTTCCAACGCCACTGAAACCGGCTCAATCGGAGCTCGTTCTCATCCGCGTTGATAGTCCCTATCAATTCCCTCTCTAGAATGATTATATTCCTCTATTTTTCCACCGTCTCTTCGCTAGTGTGAGACTGACACCCTATCGTAGCCGCTCATTGGTGGGGTGTCTATGACTTGAAGACCAGATGGGCGTACTGCCCTTTATAATATCGAGCTGTAATTGCACAAAAAGTAGTTTTCTCCAGACTTTAGAACCTTTTTGAGGCTCCAAACGGCATTTTCTGGGGCCGGGACTTACCGCACGTGTGCTGGGGTGTGTGCGCATATGTAAATTTTTCCAGATTGCTAGAATTAGAAGTCCTGGTATCCTAGTTTCCCAAGGGCTTTCCACCGCCACTGAAACCGGCTCAATCGGAACTCGTTCTCATCCGCGTTGATAGTCCCTATCAATTCCCTCTCTAAAATGATTATATTCTTCTATTTTTCCACCGTCTCTTCGCTAGTCTGAGACTAACAACCTATCGTAGCTGCTCATTAGTGGGGCGTCTATGACCTGAAGACCATATGGACGTACTGCCCTTTATAATATCGAGCTGTAATTGCATGACAAAGTAGTTTTTTCCAGACTTTAGAGCTTTTTTGAGGGTCCAAACGGCCTTTTCTGGGGCCGGGACTTACGGCACATGTGCTGGGGTGTGTGCGCGTATGTAAATTTTTCGAGATCGCTAGAATTAGAAGTCCTGGTAGCCTAGTTTCCGGAGGGCTTTCCAACGCCACTGAAACCGGCTCAATCGGAGCTCGTTCTCATCCGTGTTGATAGTCCCTATCAATTCCCTCTCTAGAATGATTATATTCTTCTATTTTTCCACCGTCTCTTCGCTAGTGTGAGACTAACACCCTATCATAGCCACTCATTGGTGGGGCGTCTATGACCTGAAGACCATATGGACGTACTTCCCTTTATAATATCGAGTTGTAATTGCACAAAAAAGTAGTTTTTTGCAGACTTTAGAGCCTTTTTGAGGGTCCAAACGGCCTTTTCTTGGGCCGGGACTTACCGCACGTGTGCTGTGGTGTGTGCGCATATGTAAATTTTTCCAGATCACTAGAATTAGAAGTACTGGTAGCCTAGTTTCCAAAGGGCTTTCCACCGCCACTGAAACCGGCTCAATCGGAGCTCGTTCTCATCAGTGTTGATAGTCCCTATCAATTCCCTCTCTAAAATGATTATATTCTTCTATTTTTCCACCGTCTCTTCGCTAGTGTGAGACTAACACCCTATCGTAGCCGCTCATTGGTGGGGCATCTATGACATGAAGACCATATGGACGTACTGCCGTTTATAATATCGAGCTGTAATTGCATGAAAAAGTAGTTTTTTCCAAACTTTAGGGCCTTTTTGAGGGTCCAAACGGCCTTTTCTGGGGCCGGGACTTACCGCACATGTGCTGTGGTGTGTGCGCATATGTAAATTTTTCCAGATCACTATAATTAGAAGTCCTGGTAGCCTAGTTTCCCGAGGGCTTTCCACCACCACTGAAACCGGCTCAATCGGAGCTCGTTCTCATCCGTGTTGATAGTCCCTATCAATTCCCTCTCTAAACTGATTATATTCTTCTATTTTTCCACCGTCTCTTTGCTAGTCTGAGACTAACACCCTATCGTAGCCGCTCAATAGTGGGGCGTCTATGACCTGAAGACCATATGGACGTACTGCCCTTTATAATATCGAGCTGTAATTGCATGAAAAAGTAGTTTTTTCCAGACTTTAGAGCCTTTTTGAGGGTCCAAACGGCCTTTTCTGGGGCCGGGACTTACCGCATGTGTGCTGTGGTGTGTGCGCATATGTAAATTTTTCCAGATCAGTAGAATTAGAAGTCCTGGTAGCCTAGTTTCCCGAGGGCTTTCCACCGCCACTGAAACCGGCTCAATCGGAGCTCGTTCTCATCCGCGTTGATAGTCCCTATCAATTCCCTCTCTAGAATGATTATATTCTTCTATTTTTCCACCGTCTCTTCGCTAGTGTGAGACTAACACCCTATTGTAGCCACTCATTGGTGGGGCGTCTATGACCTGAAGACCATATGGACGTACTGCCCTTTATAATATCATGTTGTAATTGCACAAAAAACTAGTTTTTTCCAGACTTTATAGCCTTTTTGAGGGTCCAAACGGCCTTTTCTGGGGCCGGGACTTACCGCACGTGTGCTGTGGTTTGTGCGCATATGTAAATTTTTCCAGATCACTAGAATTAGAAGTCCTGGTAGCCTAGTTTCCCGAGGGCTTTCCACCGCCACTGAAACCGGCTCAATCGGAGCTCGTTCTCATCCGTGTTGATAGTCCTTATCAATTCCCTCTCTAAAATGATTATATTCTTCTATTTTTCCACCATCTCTTCGCTAGTGTGAGACTAACACCCTATCGTAGCCGCTCATTGGTGGGGTGTCTATGACCTGAAGACCATATGGATGTACTGCCCTTTATAATATCGAGCTGTAATTGCATGAAAAAGTACTTTTTTCCAGACTTTCGAGCCTTTTTGAGGGTCCAAACGGCCTTTTCTGGGGCCGGGACTTACTGCACGTGTGCTGGGGTGTGTGCGCGTATGTAAATTTTTATAGATCGCTGGAATGAGAAGTCCTGGTATCCTAGTTTCCCGAGGGCTTTCCACCGCCACTGAAACCGGCTCAATCGGAGCTCGTTCTCATCCGTGTTGATAGTCCCTATCAATTCCCTCTCTAAAATGATTATATTCTTCTATTTTTCCACCATCTCTTCGCTAGTGTGAGACTAACACCCTATCGTAGCCGCTCATTGGTGGGGTGTCTATGACCTGAAGACCATATGGATGTACTGCCCTTTATAATATCGAGCTGTAATTGCATGAAAAAGTAGTTTTTTCCAGACTTTCGAGCCTTTTTTAGGGTCCAAACGGCCTTTTCTGGGGCCGGGACTTACTGCACGTGTGCTGGGGTGTGTGCGCGTATGTAAATTTTTCCAGATCGCTGGAATGAGAAGTCCTGGTATCCTAGTTTCCCGAGGGCTTTCCACCGCCACTGAAACCGGCTCAATCGGAGCTCGTTCTCATCCGCGTTGATAGTCCCTATTAATTCCCTCTCTAAAATGATTATATTCTTCTATTTTTCCACCGTCTCTTCGCTAGTCTGAGACTAACACCCTATCCTAGCCGCTCATTAGTGGGGCGTCTACAACTTGAAGACCATATGGACGTACTGCCCTTTATAATATCGAGCTGTAATTGCATGAAAAAGTAGTTTTTTCTAGACTTTAGAGCCTTTTTGAGGGTCCAAACGGCCTTTTCTGGGGCCGGGACTTACCGCACACGTGCTGGGGTGTGTGCGCGTATGTAAATTTTTCCAGATCGCTAGAATTAGAAGTCCTGGTAGCCTAGTTTCCGGAGCGCTTTCCAACGCCACTGAAACCGGCTCAATCGGAGCTCGTTCTCATCCGCGTTGATAGTCCCTATCAGTTCCCTCTCTAGAATGATTATATTCTTCTATTTTTCCACCGTCTATTCGCTAGTGTGAGACTAACACCCTATCATAGCCCCTCATTGGTCCGGCGACTATGACCTAAAGACCATATGGACGTACTGCCCTTTATAATATCGAGTTGTAATTGCACAAAAAAGTAGTTTTTCCCAGACTTTAGAGCCTTTTTGAGGGTCCAAACGGCCTTTTCTGGGGCCGAGTCATACCACACATGTGCTGGGGTGTGTGCGCCTTCGTAAATTTTTCCAGATCGCTAGAATTAGAAGTCTTGGTAGCCTAGTTTCCCAAGGGCTTTCCAACGCCACTGAAACCGGCTCAATCGGAGCTCGTTCTCATCCGCGTTGATAGTCCCTATCAATTCCCTCTCTAGAATGATTATATTCTTCTATTTTTCCACCGTCTCTTCGCTAGTGTGAGACTAACACCCTATCGTAGCCACTCATTGGTGGGGCGTCTATGACCTGAAGACCATATGGACGTACTGCCCTTTATAATATCGAGCTGTAATTGCACAAAAAAGTAGTTTTTTCCAGACTTTAGAGCCTTTTTGTGTGTCCAAACGGCCTTTTCTGGGGCCGGGACTTACCCCACATGTGCTGGGGTGTGTGCGCATATGTAAATTTTTCCAGATCGCTAGAATTAGAAGTCCTGGTAGCCTAGTTTCCCGAGGGCTTTCCAACGCCACTGAAACCGGCTCAACCGGAGCTCGTTCTCATCCGCGTTGATAGTCCCTATCAATTCCCTCTCTAGAATGATTGTTTTCTTCTATTTTTCCACCGTATCTTCGCTAGTGTGAGACTGACACCCTATCGTAGCCGCTCATTGGTGGGGCGTCTATGACTTGAAGACCATATGGGCGTACTGCCCTTTATAATATCGAGCTGTAATTGCACAAAAAAGTAGTTTTCTCCAGACTTTAGAGCCTTTTTGAGGGTCCAAACGGCCTTTTCTGGGGCCGGGACTTACCGCACGTGTGCTGGGGTGTGTGCGCATATGTAAATTTTTCTAGATCGCTAGAATTAGAAGTCCTGGTATCCTAGTTTCCCGAGGGCTTTCCACCGCCACTGAAACCGGCTCAATCGGAGCTCGTTCTCATCCGCGTTGATAGTCCCTATCAATTCCCTCTCTAAAATGATTATATTCTTCTATTTTTCCACCATCTCTTCGCTAGTCTGAGAATAACACCCTATCGTAGCCGCTCATTAGTGGGGCGTCTATGACCTGAAGACCATATGGACGTACTGCCCTTTATAATATCGAGTTGTAATTGCATGAAAAAGTAGTTTTTTCCAGACTTTAGAGCTTTTTTGAGGGTCCAAACGGCCTTTTCTGGGGCCGGGACTTACCGCACGTGTGCTGGGGTGTGTGCGCATATGTAAATTTTTCCATATTGCTAGAATTAGAAGTCCTGGTATCCTAGTTTCCCGAGGGCTTTCCACCGCCACTGAAACCGGCTCAATCGGTGCTCGTCCTCATCCGCGTTGATAGTCCCTATCAATTCCCTCTCTAGAATGATTATATTCTTCTATTTTTCCACCGTCTCTTCGCTAGTGTGAGACTAACACCCTATCGTAGCCACTCATTGGTGGGGCGTCTATGACCTGAAGACCATATGGACGTACTGCCCTTTATAATATCGAGCTGTAATTGCACAAAAAAGTAGTTTTTCCAGACTTTAGAGCCTTTTTGTGTGTCCAAACGGCCTTTTCTGGGGCCGGGACTTACCCCACATGTGCTGGGGTGTGTGCGCATATGTAAATTTTTCCAGATCGCTAGAATTAGAAGTCCTGGTAGCCTAGTTTCCAGAGGGCTTTCCAACGCCACTGAAACCGGCTCAACCGGAGCTCGTTCTCATCCGCGTTGATAGTCCCTATCAATTCCCTCTCTAGAATGATTGTTTTCTTCTATTTTTCCACCGTATCTTCGCTAGTGTGAGACTGACACCCTATCGTAGCCGCTCATTGGTGGGGCGTCTACGACTTGAAGACCATATGGGCGTACTGCCCTTTATAATATCGAGCTGTAATTGCACAAAAAAGTAGTTTTCTCCAGACTTTAGAGCCTTTTTGAGGGTCCAAACGGCCTTTTCTGGGGCCGGGACTTACCGCACGTGTGCTGGGGTGTGTGCGCATATGTAAATTTTTCCAGATCGCTAGAATTAGAAGTCCTGGTATCCTAGTTTCCCGAGGGCTTTCCACCGCCACTGAAACCGGCTCAATCGGAGCTCGTTCTCATCCGCGTTGATAGTCCCTATCAATTCCCTCTCTAAAATGATTATATTCTTCTATTTTTCCACCATCTCTTCGCTAGTCTGAGAATAACACCCTATCGTAGCCGCTCATTAGTGGGGCGTCTATGACCTGAAGACCATATGGACGTACTGCCCTTTATAATATCGAGCTGTAATTGCATGAAAAAGTAGTTTTTTCCAGACTTTAGAGCTTTTTTGAGGGTCCAAACGGCCTTTTGTGGGCCGGGACTTACCGCACGTGTGCTGGGGTGTGTGCGCATATGTAAATTTTTCCAGATCGCTAGAATTAGAAGTCCTGGTAGCCTAGTTTCCCGAGGGCTTTCCAACGCCACTGAAACCGGCTCAACCGGAGCTCGTTCTCATCCGCGTTGATAGTCCCTATCAATTCCCTCTCTAGAATGATTGTTTTCTTCTATTTTTCCACCGTATCTTCGCTAGTGTGAGACTGACACCCTATCGTAGCCGCTCATTGGTGGGGCGTCTATGACTTGAAGACCATATGGGCGTACTGCCCTTTATAATATCGAGCTGTAATTGCACAAAAAAGTAGTTTTCTCCAGACTTTAGAGCCTTTTTGAGGGTCCAAACGGCCTTTTCTGGGGCCGGGACTTACCGCACGTGTGCTGGGGTGTGTGCGCATATGTAAATTTTTCCAGATCGCTAGAATTAGAAGTCCTGGTATCCTAGTTTCCCGAGGGCTTTCCACCGCCACTGAAACCGGCTCAATCGGAGCTCGTTCTCATCCGCGTTGATAGTCCCTATCAATTCCCTCTCTAAAATGATTATATTCTTCTATTTTTCCACCATCTCTTCGCTAGTCTGAGAATAACACCCTATCGTAGCCGCTCATTAGTGGGGCGTCTATGACCTGAAGACCATATGGACGTACTGCCCTTTATAATATCGAGCTGTAATTGCATGAAAAAGTAGTTTTTTCCAGACTTTAGAGCTTTTTTGAGGGTCCAAACGGCCTTTTCTGGGGCCGGGACTTACCGCACGTGTGTTGGGGTGTGTGCGCATATGTAAATTTTTCCATATTGCTAGAATTAGAAGTCCTGGTATCCTAGTTTCCCGAGGGCTTTCCACCGCCACTGAAACCGGCTCAATCGGTGCTCGTCCTCATCCGCGTTGATAGTCCCTATCAATTCCCTCTCTAGAATGATTATATTCTTCTATTTTTCCACCGTCTCTTCGCTAGTGTGAGACTAACACCCTATCGTAGCCACTCATTGGTGGGGCGTCTATGACCTGAAGACCATATGGACGTACTGCCCTTTATAATATCGAGCTGTAATTGCACAAAAAAGTAGTTTTTCCAGACTTTAGAGCCTTTTTGTGTGTCCAAACGGCCTTTTCTGGGGCCGGGACTTACCCCACATGTGCTGGGGTGTGTGCGCATATGTAAATTTTTCCAGATCGCTAGAATTAGAAGTCCTGGTAGCCTAGTTTCCAGAGGGCTTTCCAACGCCACTGAAACCGGCTCAACCGGAGCTCGTTCTCATCCGCGTTGATAGTCCCTATCAATTCCCTCTCTAGAATGATTGTTTTCTTCTATTTTTCCACCGTATCTTCGCTAGTGTGAGACTGACACCCTATCGTAGCCGCTCATTGGTGGGGCGTCTATGACTTGAAGACCATATGGGCGTACTGCCCTTTATAATATCGAGCTGTAATTGCACAAAAAAGTAGTTTTCTCCAGACTTTAGAGCCTTTTTGAGGGTCCAAACGGCCTTTTCTGGGGCCGGGACTTACCGCACGTGTGCTGGGGTGTGTGCGCATATGTAAATTTTTCCAGATCGCTAGAATTAGAAGTCCTGGTATCCTAGTTTCCCGAGGGCTTTCCACCGCCACTGAAACCGGCTCAATCGGAGCTCGTTCTCATCCGCGTTGATAGTCCCTATCAATTCCCTCTCTAAAATGATTATATTCTTCTATTTTTACACCATCTCTTCGCTAGTCTGAGAATAACACCCTATCGTAGCCGCTCATTAGTGGGGCGTCTATGACCTGAAGACCATATGGACGTACTGCCCTTTATAATATCGAGCTGTAATTGCATGAAAAAGTAGTTTTTTCCAGACTTTAGAGCTTTTTTGAGGGTCCAAACGGCCTTTTGTGGGCCGGGACTTACCGCACGTGTGCTGGGGTGTGTGCGCATATGTAAATTTTTCCATATTGCTAGAATTAGAAGTCCTGGTATCCTAGTTTCCCGAGGGCTTTCCACCGCCACTGAAACCGGCTCAATCGGAGCTCGTTCTCATCCGCGTTGATAGTCCCTATCAATTCCCTCTCTAAAATGATTATATTCTTCTATTTTTCCACCGTCTCTTCGCTAGTCTGAGAATAACACCCTATCGTAGCCGCTCATTAGTGGGGCGTCTATGACTTGAAGACCATATGGGCGTACTGCCATTTATAATATCGAGCTGTAATTGCACAAAAAAGTAGTTTTCTCCAGACTTTAGAGCCTTTTTGAGGGTCCAAACGGCCTTTTCTGGGGCCGGGACTTACCGCACGTGTGCTGGGGTGTGTGCGCATATGTAAATTTTTCCAGATCGCTAGAATTAGAAGTCCTGGTATCCTAGTTTCCCGAGGGCTTTCCACCGCCACTGAAACCGGCTCAATCGGAGCTCGTTCTCATCCGCGTTGATAGTCCCTATCAATTCCCTCTCTAAAATGATTATATTCTTCCATTTTTCCACCACCTCTTCGCTAGTCTGAGAATAACACCCTATCGTAGCCGCTCATTAGTGGGGCGTCTATGACTTGAAGACCATATGGGCGTACTGCCCTTTATAATATTGAGCTGTAATTGCACAAAAAAGTAGTTTTCTCCAGACTTTAGAGCCTTTTTGAGGGTCCAAACGGCCTTTTCTGGGGCGGGACGTACCGCACGTGTGCTGGGGTGTGTGCGCATATGTAAATTTTTCCAGCTCGCTAGAATTAGAAGTCCTGGCATCCTAGTTTCCCGAGGGCTTTCCACCGCCACTGAAACAGGCTCAATCGGTGCTCGTTCTCATCCGCGTTGATAGTTCCTATCAATTCCCTCTCTAGAATGATTATATTCTTCTATTTTTCCACCGTCTCTTCGCTAGTGTGAGACTAACACCCTATCGTAGCCACTCATTGGTGGGGCGTCTATGACCTGAAGACCATATGGACGTACTGCCCTTTATAATATCGAGCTGTAATTGCACAAAAAAGTAGTTTTTTCCAGACTTTAGAGCCTTTTTGAGTGTCCAAACGGCCTTTTCTGGGGCCGGGACTTACCGCACGTGTGCTGGGGTGTGTGCGCATATGTAAATTTTTCCAGATCGCTAGAATTAGAAGTCCTGGTATCCTAGTTTCCCGAGGGCTTTCCACCGCCACTGAAACCGGCTCAATCGGAGCTCGTTCTCATCCGCGTTGATAGTCCCTATCAATTCCCTCTCTAAAATGATTATATTCTTCTATTTTTCCACCATCTCTTCGCTAGTCTGAGAATAACACCCTATCGTAGCCGCTCATTAGTGGGGCGTCTATGACCTGAAGACCATATGGACGTACTGCCCTTTATAATCTCGAGCTGTAATTGCATGAAAAAGTAGTTTTTTCCAGACTTTAGAGCTTTTTTGAGGGTCCAAACGGCCTTTTCTGGGGCCGGGACTTACCGCACGTGTGCTGGGGTGTGTGCGCATATGTAAATTTTTCCAGATCGCTAGAATTAGAAGTCCTGGTATCCTAGTTTCCCGAGGGCTTTCCACCGCCACTGAAACCGGCTCAATCGGAGCTCGTTCTCATCCGCGTTGATAGTCCCTATCAATTCCCTCTCTAGAATGATTATATTCTTCTATTTTTCCACCGTCTCTTCGCTAGTCTGAGAATAACACCCTATCGTAGCCGCTCATTAGTGGGGCGTCTATGACCTGAAGACCATATGGACGTACTGCCCTTTATAATATCGAGCTGTAATTGCATGAAAAAGTAGTTTTTTCCAGACTTTAGAGCTTTTTTGAGGGTCCAAACGGCCTTTTCTGGGGCCGGGACTTACCGCACATGTGCTGGGGTGTGTGCGCATATGTAAATTTTTCCATATTGCTAGAATTAGAAGTCCTGGTATCCTAGTTTCCCGAGGGCTTTCCACCGCCACTGAAACCGGCTCAATCGGACCTCGTTCTCATCCGCGTTGATAGTCCCTATCAATTCCCTCTCTAAAATGATTATATTCTTCTATTTTTCCACCGTCTCTTCGCTAGTCTGAGAATAACACCCTATCGTAGCCGCTCATTAGTGGGGCGTCTATGACTTGAAGACCATATGGGCGTACTGCCATTTATAATATCGAGCTGTAATTGCACAAAAAAGTAGTTTTCTCCAGACTTTAGAGCCTTTTTGAGGGTCCAAACGGCCTTTTCTGGGGCCGGGACTTACCGCACGTGTGCTGGGGTGTGTGCGCATATGTAAATTTTTCCATATCGCTAGAATTAGAAGTCCTGGTATCCTAGTTTCCCGAGGGCTTTCCACCGCCACTGAAACCGGCTCAATCGGAGCTCGTTCTCATCCGCGTTGATAGTCCCTATCAATTCCCTCTCTAAAATGATTATATTCTTCCATTTTTCCACCGCCTCTTCGCTAGTCTGAGAATAACACCCTATGGTAGCCGCTCATTAGTGGGGCGTCTATGACTTGAAGACCATATGGGCGTACTGCCCTTTATAATATTGAGCTGTAATTGCACAAAAAAGTAGTTTTCTCCAGACTTTAGAGCCTTTTTGAGGGTCCAAACGGCCTTTTCTGGGGCGGGACGTACCGCACGTGTGCTGGGGTGTGTGCGCATATGTAAATTTTTCCAGCTCGCTAGAATTAGAAGTCCTGGCATCCTAGTTTCCCGAGGGCTTTCCACCGCCACTGAAACAGGCTCAATCGGTGCTCGTTCTCATCCGCGTTGATAGTTCCTATCAATTCCCTCTCTAGAATGATTATATTCTTCTATTTTTCCACCGTCTCTTCGCTAGTGTGAGACTAACACCCTATCGTAGCCACTCATTGGTGGGGCGTCTATGACCTGAAGACCATATGGACGTACTGCCCTTTATAATATCGAGCTGTAATTGCACAAAAAAGTAGTTTTTTCCAGACTTTAGAGCCTTTTTGAGTGTCCAAACGGCCTTTTCTGGGGCCGGGACTTACCGCACATGTGCTGGGGTGTGTGCGCATATGTAAATTTTTCCAGATCGCTAGAATTAGAAGTCCTGGTATCCTAGTTTCCCGAGGGCTTTCCACCGCCACTGAAACCGGCTCAATCGGAGCTCGTTCTCATCCGCGTTGATAGTCCCTATCAATTCCCTCTCTAAAATGATTATATTCTTCTATTTTTCCACCATCTCTTCGCTAGTCTGAGAATAACACCCTATCGTAGCCGCTCATTAGTGGGGCGTCTATGACCTGAAGACCATATGGACGTACTGCCCTTTATAATCTCGAGCTGTAATTGCATGAAAAAGTAGTTTTTTCCAGACTTTAGAGCTTTTTTGAGGGTCCAAACGGCCTTTTCTGGGGCCGGGACTTACCGCACGTGTGCTGGGGTGTGTGCGCATATGTAAATTTTTCCATATTGCTAGAATTAGAAGTCCTGGTATCCTAGTTTCCCGAGGGCTTTCCACCGCCACTGAAACCGGCTCAATCGGAGCTCGTTCTCATCCGCGTTGATAGTCCCTATCAATTCCCTCTCTAAAATGATTATATTCTTCTATTTTTCCACCGTCTCTTCGCTAGTCTGAGAATAACACCCTATCGTAGCCGCTCATTAGTGGGGCGTCTATGACTTGAAGACCATATGGGCGTACTGCCATTTATAATATCGAGCTGTAATTGCACAAAAAAGTAGTTTTCTCCAGACTTTAGAGCCTTTTTGAGGGTCCAAACGGCCTTTTCTGGGGCCGGGACTTACCGCACGTGTGCTGGGGTGTGTGCGCATATGTAAATTTTTCCAGATCGCTAGAATTAGAAGTCCTGGTATCCTAGTTTCCCGAGGGCTTTCCACCGCCACTGAAACCGGCTCAATCGGAGCTCGTTCTCATCCGCGTTGATAGTCCCTATCAATTCCCTCTCTAAAATGATTATATTCTTCTATTTTTCCACCGTCTCTTCGCTAGTCTGAGAATAACACCCTATCGTAGCCGCTCATTAGTGGGGCGTCTATGACTTGAAGACCATATGGGCGTACTGCCATTTATAATATCGAGCTGTAATTGCACAAAAAAGTAGTTTTCTCCAGACTTTAGAGCCTTTTTGAGGGTCCAAACGGCCTTTTCTGGGGCCGGGACTTACCGCACGTGTGCTGGGGTGTGTGCGCATATGTAAATTTTTCCAGATCGCTAGAATTAGAAGTCCTGGTATCCTAGTTTCCCGAGGGCTTTCCACCGCCACTGAAACCGGCTCAATCGGAGCTCGTTCTCATCCGCGTTGATAGTCCCTATCAATTCCCTCTCTAAAATGATTATATTCTTCCATTTTTCCACCGCCTCTTCGCTAGTCTGAGAATAACACCCTATGGTAGCCGCTCATTAGTGGGGCGTCTATGACTTGAAGACCATATGGGCGTACTGCCCTTTATAATATTGAGCTGTAATTGCACAAAAAAGTAGTTTTCTCCAGACTTTAGAGCCTTTTTGAGGGTCCAAACGGCCTTTTCTGGGGCGGGACGTACCGCACGTGTGCTGGGGTGTGTGCGCATATGTAAATTTTTCCAGCTCGCTAGAATTAGAAGTCCTGGCATCCTAGTTTCCCGAGGGCTTTCCACCGCCACTGAAACAGGCTCAATCGGTGCTCGTTCTCATCCGCGTTGATAGTTCCTATCAATTCCCTCTCTAGAATGATTATATTCTTCTATTTTTCCACCGTCTCTTCGCTAGTGTGAGACTAACACCCTATCGTAGCCACTCATTGGTGGGGCGTCTATGACCTGAAGACCATATGGACGTACTGCCCTTTATAATATCGAGCTGTAATTGCACAAAAAAGTAGTTTTTTCCAGACTTTAGAGCCTTTTTGAGTGTCCAAACGGCCTTTTCTGGGGCCGGGACTTACCGCACATGTGCTGGGGTGTGTGCGCATATGTAAATTTTTCCAGATCGCTAGAATTAGAAGTCCTGGTATCCTAGTTTCCCGAGGGCTTTCCACCGCCACTGAAACCGGCTCAATCGGAGCTCGTTCTCATCCGCGTTGATAGTCCCTATCAATTCCCTCTCTAAAATGATTATATTCTTCTATTTTTCCACCATCTCTTCGCTAGTCTGAGAATAACACCCTATCGTAGCCGCTCATTAGTGGGGCGTCTATGACCTGAAGACCATATGGACGTACTGCCCTTTATAATCTCGAGCTGTAATTGCATGAAAAAGTAGTTTTTTCCAGACTTTAGAGCTTTTTTGAGGGTCCAAACGGCCTTTTCTGGGGCCGGGACTTACCGCACGTGTGCTGGGGTGTGTGCGCATATGTAAATTTTTCCATATTGCTAGAATTAGAAGTCCTGGTATCCTAGTTTCCCGAGGGCTTTCCACCGCCACTGAAACCGGCTCAATCGGAGCTCGTTCTCATCCGCGTTGATAGTCCCTATCAATTCCCTCTCTAAAATGATTATATTCTTCTATTTTTCCACCGTCTCTTCGCTAGTCTGAGAATAACACCCTATCGTAGCCGCTCATTAGTGGGGCGTCTATGACTTGAAGACCATATGGGCGTACTGCCATTTATAATATCGAGCTGTAATTGCACAAAAAAGTAGTTTTCTCCAGACTTTAGAGCCTTTTTGAGGGTCCAAACGGCCTTTTCTGGGGCCGGGACTTACCGCACGTGTGCTGGGGTGTGTGCGCATATGTAAATTTTTCCAGATCGCTAGAATTAGAAGTCCTGGTATCCTAGTTTCCCGAGGGCTTTCCACCGCCACTGAAACCGGCTCAATCGGAGCTCGTTCTCATCCGCGTTGATAGTCCCTATCAATTCCCTCTCTAAAATGATTATATTCTTCTATTTTTCCACCGTCTCTTCGCTAGTCTGAGAATAACACCCTATCGTAGCCGCTCATTAGTGGGGCGTCTATGACTTGAAGACCATATGGGCGTACTGCCATTTATAATATCGAGCTGTAATTGCACAAAAAAGTAGTTTTCTCCAGACTTTAGAGCCTTTTTGAGGGTCCAAACGGCCTTTTCTGGGGCCGGGACTTACCGCACGTGTGCTGGGGTGTGTGCGCATATGTAAATTTTTCCAGATCGCTAGAATTAGAAGTCCTGGTATCCTAGTTTCCCGAGGGCTTTCCACCGCCACTGAAACCGGCTCAATCGGAGCTCGTTCTCATCCGCGTTGATAGTCCCTATCAATTCCCTCTCTAAAATGATTATATTCTTCTATTTTTCCACCGTCTCTTCGCTAGTCTGAGAATAACACCCTATCGTAGCCGCTCATTAGTGGGGCGTCTATGACCTGAAGACCATATGGACGTACTGCCCTTTATAATATCGAGCTGTAATTGCATGAAAAAGTAGTTTTTTCCAGACTTTAGAGCTTTTTTGAGGGTCCAAACGGCCTTTTCTGGGGCCGGGACTTACCGCACGTGTGCTGGGGTGTGTGCGCATATGTAAATTTTTCCAGATCGCTAGAATTAGAAGTCCTGGTAGCCTAGTTTCCCGAGGGCTTTCCAACGCCACTGAAACCGGCTCAACCGGAGCTCGTTCTCATCCGCGTTGATAGTCCCTATCAATTCCCTCTCTAGAATGATTATATTCTTCTATTTTTCCACCGTCTCTTCGCTAGTGTGAGACTAACACCCTATCGTAGCCACTCATTGGTGGGGCGTCTATGACCTGAAGACCATATGGACGTACTGCCCTTTATAATATCGAGCTGTAATTGCACAAAAAAGTAGTTTTTTCCAGACTTTAGAGCCTTTTTGAGTGTCCAAACGGCCTTTTCTGGGGCCGGGACTTACCGCACATGTGCTGGGGTGTGTGCGCATATGTAAATTTTTCCAGATCGCTGGAATTAGAAGTCCTGGTAGCCTAGTTTCCCGAGGGCTTTCCAACGCCACTGAAACCGGCTCAACCGGAGCTCGTTCTCATCCGCGTTGATAGTCCCTATCAATTCCCTCTCTAGAATGATTGTTTTCTTCTATTTTTCCACCGTATCTTCGCTAGTGTGAGACTGACACCCTATCGTAGCCGCTCATTGGTGGGGCGTCTATAACTTGAAGACCATATGGGCGTACTGCCCTTTATAATATCGAGCTGTAATTGCACAAAAAAGTAGTTTTCTCCAGACTTTAGAGCCTTTTTGAGGGTCCAAACGGCCTTTTCTGCGGCCGGGACATACCGCACGTGTGCTGGGGTGTGTGCGCATATGTAAATTTTTCCAGATCGCTAGAATTAGAAGTCCTGGTAGCCTAGTTTCCCGAGGGCTTTCCAACGCCACTGAAACCGGCTCAACCGGAGCTCGTTCTCATCCGCGTTGATAGTCCCTATCAATTCCCTCTCTAGAATGATTGTTTTCTTCTATTTTTCCACCGTATCTTCGCTAGTGTGAGACTGACACCCTATCGTAGCCGCTCATTGGTGGGGCGTCTATGACTTGAAGACCATATGGGCGTACTGCCCTTTATAATATCGAGCTGTAATTGCCCAAAAAAGTAGTTTTCTCCAGACTTTAGAGCCTTTTTGAGGGTCCAAACGGCCTTTTCTGGGGCCGGGACTTACCGCACGTGTGCTGGGGTGTGTGCGCATATGTAAATTTTTCCAGATCGCTAGAATTAGAAGTCCTGGTATCCTAGTTTCCCGAGGGCTTTCCACCGCCACTGAAACCAGCTCAATCGGAGCTCGTTCTCATCCGCGTTGATAGTCCCTATCAATTCCCTCTCTAAAATGATTATATTCTTCTATTTTTCCACCATCTCTTCGCTAGTCTGAGAATAACACCCTATCGTAGCCGCTCATTAGTGGGGCGTCTATGACCTGAAGACCATATGGACGTACTGCCCTTTATAATATCGAGCTGTAATTGCATGAAAAAGTAGTTTTTTCCAGACTTTAGAGCTTTTTTGAGGGTCCAAACGGCCTTTTCTGGGGCCGGGACTTACCGCACGTGTGCTGGGGTGTGTGCGCATATGTAAATTTTTCCATATTGCTAGAATTAGAAGTCCTGGTATCCTAGTTTCCCGAGGGCTTTCCACCGCCACTGAAACCGGCTCAATCGGTGCTCGTTCTCATCCGCGTTGATAGTCCCTATCAATTCCCTCTCTAGAATGATTATATTCTTCTATTTTTCCACCGTCTCTTCGCTAGTGTGAGACTAACACCCTATCGTAGCCACTCATTGGTGGGGCGTCTATGACCTGAAGACCATATGGACGTACTGCCCTTTATAATATCGAGCTGTAATTGCACAAAAAAGTAGTTTTTTCCAGACTTTAGAGCCTTTTTGAGTGTCCAAACGGCCTTTTCTGGGGCCGGGACTTACCGCACATGTGCTGGGGTGTGTGCGCATATGTAAATTTTTCCAGATCGCTAGAATTAGAAGTCCTGGTAGCCTAGTTTCCCGAGGGCTTTCCAACGCCACTGAAACCGGCTCAACCGGAGCTCGTTCTCATCCGCGTTGATAGTCCCTATCAATTCCCTCTCTAGAATGATTGTTTTCTTCTATTTTTCCACCGTATCTTCGCTAGTGTGAGACTGACACCCTATCGTAGCCGCTCATTGGTGGGGCGTCTATGACTTGAAGACCATATGGGCGTACTGCCCTTTATAATATCGAGCTGTAATTGCACAACAAAGTAGTTTTCTCCAGACTTTAGAGCCTTTTTGAGGGTCCAAACGGCCTTTTCTGGGGCCGGGACTTACCGCACGTGTGCTGGGGTGTGTGCGCATATGTAAATTTTTCCAGAACGCTAGAATTAGAAGTCCTGGTATCCTAGTTTCCCGAGGGCTTTCCACCGCCACTGAAACCGGCTCAATCGGAGCTCGTTCTCATCCGCGTTGATAGTCCCTATCAATTCCCTCTCTAAAATGATTATATTCTTCTATTTTTCCACCATCTCTTCGCTAGTCTGAGAATAACACCCTATCGTAGCCGCTCATTAGTGGGGCGTCTATGACCTGAAGACCATATGGACGTACTGCCCTTTATAATCTCGAGCTGTAATTGCATGAAAAAGTAGTTTTTTCCAGACTTTAGAGCTTTTTTGAGGGTCCAAACGGCCTTTTCTGGGGCCGGGACTTACCGCACGTGTGCTGGGGTGTGTGCGCATATGTAAATTTTTCCATATTGCTAGAATTAGAAGTCCTGGTATCCTAGTTTCCCGAGGGCTTTCCACCGCCACTGAAACCGGCTCAATCGGAGCTCGTTCTCATCCGCGTTGATAGTCCCTATCAATTCCCTCTCTAAAATGATTATATTCTTCTATTTTTCCACCGTCTCTTCGCTAGTCTGAGAATAACACCCTATCGTAGCCGCTCATTAGTGGGGCGTCTATGACTTGAAGACCATATGGGCGTACTGCCATTTATAATATCGAGCTGTAATTGCACAAAAAAGTAGTTTTCTCCAGACTTTAGAGCCTTTTTGAGGGTCCAAACGGCCTTTTCTGGGGCCGGGACTTACCGCACGTGTGCTGGGGTGTGTGCGCATATGTAAATTTTTCCAGATCGCTAGAATTAGAAGTCCTGGTATCCTAGTTTCCCGAGGGCTTTCCACCGCCACTGAAACCGGCTCAATCGGAGCTCGTTCTCATCCGCGTTGATAGTCCCTATCAATTCCCTCTCTAAAATGATTATATTCTTCTATTTTTCCACCGTCTCTTCGCTAGTCTGAGAATAACACCCTATCGTAGCCGCTCATTAGTGGGGCGTCTATGACCTGAAGACCATATGGACGTACTGCCCTTTATAATATCGAGCTGTAAATGCATGAAAAAGTAGTTTTTTCCAGACTTTAGAGCTTTTTTGAGGGTCCAAACGGCCTTTTCTGGGGCCGGGACTTACCGCACGTGTGCTGGGGTGTGTGCGCATATGTAAATTTTTCCAGATCGCTAGAATTAGAAGTCCTGGTAGCCTAGTTTCCCGAGGGCTTTCCAACGCCACTGAAACCGGCTCAACCGGAGCTCGTTCTCATCCGCGTTGATAGTCCCTATCAATTCCCTCTCTAGAATGATTATATTCTTCTATTTTTCCACCGTCTCTTCGCTAGTGTGAGACTAACACCCTATCGTAGCTACTCATTGGTGGGGCGTCTATGACCTGAAGACCATATGGACGTACTGCCCTTTATAATATCGAGCTGTAATTGCACAAAAAAGTAGTTTTTTCCAGACTTTAGAGCCTTTTTGAGTGTCCAAACGGCCTTTTCTGGGGCCGGGACTTACCGCACATGTGCTGGGGTGTGTGCGCATATGTAAATTTTTCCAGATCGCTAGAATTAGAAGTCCTGGTAGCCTAGTTTCCCGAGGGCTTTCCAACGCCACTGAAACCGGCTCAACCGGAGCTCGTTCTCATCCGCGTTGATAGTCCCTATCAATTCCCTCTCTAGAATGATTGTTTTCTTCTATTTTTCCACCGTATCTTCGCTAGTGTGAGACTGACACCCTATCGTAGCCGCTCATTGTTGGGGCGTCTATAACTTGAAGACCATATGGGCGTACTGCCCTTTATAATATCGAGCTGTAATTGCACAAAAAAGTAGTTTTCTCCAGACTTTAGAGCCTTTTTGAGGGTCCAAACGGCCTTTTCTGCGGCCGGGACTTACCGCACGTGTGCTGGGGTGTGTGCGCATATGTAAATTTTTCCAGATCGCTAGAATTAGAAGTCCTGGTAGCCTAGTTTCCCGAGGGCTTTCCAACGCCACTGAAACCGGCTCAACCGGAGCTCGTTCTCATCCGCGTTGATAGTCCCTATCAATTCCCTCTCTAGAATGATTGTTTTCTTCTATTTTTCCACCGTATCTTCGCTAGTGTGAGACTGACACCCTATCGTAGCCGCTCATTGGTGGGGCTTCTATGACTTGAAGACCATATGGGCGTACTGCCCTTTATAATATCGAGCTGTAATTGCCCAAAAAAGTAGTTTTCTCCAGACTTTAGAGCCTTTTTGAGGGTCCAAACGGCCTTTTCTGGGGCCGGGACTTACCGCACGTGTGCTGGGGTGTGTGCGCATATGTAAATTTTTCCAGATCGCTAGAATTAGAAGTCCTGGTATCCTAGTTTCCCGAGGGCTTTCCACCGCCACTGAAACCAGCTCAATCGGAGCTCGTTCTCATCCGCGTTGATAGTCCCTATCAATTCCCTCTCTAAAATGATTATATTCTTCTATTTTTCCACCATCTCTTCGCTAGTCTGAGAATAACACCCTATCGTAGCCGCTCATTAGTGGGGCGTCTATGACCTGAAGACCATATGGACGTACTGCCCTTTATAATATCGAGCTGTAATTGCATGAAAAAGTAGTTTTTTCCAGACTTTAGAGCTTTTTTGAGGGTCCAAACGGCCTTTTCTGGGGCCGGGACTTACCGCACGTGTGCTGGGGTGTGTGCGCATATGTAAATTTTTCCATATTGCTAGAATTAGAAGTCCTGGTATCCTAGTTTCCCGAGGGCTTTCCACCGCCACTGAAACCGGCTCAATCGGTGCTCGTTCTCATCCGCGTTGATAGTCCCTATCAATTCCCTCTCTAGAATGATTATATTCTTCTATTTTTCCACCGTCTCTTCGCTAGTGTGAGACTAACACCCTATCGTAGCCACTCATTGGTGGGGCGTCTATGACCTGAAGACCATATGGACGTACTGCCCTTTATAATATCGAGCTGTAATTGCACAAAAAAGTAGTTTTTTCCAGACTTTAGAGCCTTTTTGAGTGTCCAAACGGCCTTTTCTGGGGCCGGGACTTACCGCACATGTGCTGGGGTGTGTGCGCATATGTAAATTTTTCCAGATCGCTAGAATTAGAAGTCCTGGTAGCCTAGTTTCCCGAGGGCTTTCCAACGCCACTGAAACCGGCTCAACCGGAGCTCGTTCTCATCCGCGTTGATAGTCCCTATCAATTCCCTCTCTAGAATGATTGTTTTCTTCTATTTTTCCACCGTATCTTCGCTAGTGTGAGACTGACACCCTATCGTAGCCGCTCATTGGTGGGGCTTCTATGACTTGAAGACCATATGGGCGTACTGCCCTTTATAATATCGAGCTGTAATTGCCCAAAAAAGTAGTTTTCTCCAGACTTTAGAGCCTTTTTGAGGGTCCAAACGGCCTTTTCTGGGGCCGGGACTTACCGCACGTGTGCTGGGGTGTGTGCGCATATGTAAATTTTTCCAGATCGCTAGAATTAGAAGTCCTGGTATCCTAGTTTCCCGAGGGCTTTCCACCGCCACTGAAACCAGCTCAATCGGAGCTCGTTCTCATCCGCGTTGATAGTCCCTATCAATTCCCTCTCTAAAATGATTATATTCTTCTATTTTTCCACCATCTCTTCGCTAGTCTGAGAATAACACCCTATCGTAGCCGCTCATTAGTGGGGCGTCTATGACCTGAAGACCATATGGACGTACTGCCCTTTATAATATCGAGCTGTAATTGCATGAAAAAGTAGTTTTTTCCAGACTTTAGAGCTTTTTTGAGGGTCCAAACGGCCTTTTCTGGGGCCGGGACTTACCGCACGTGTGCTGGGGTGTGTGCGCATATGTAAATTTTTCCATATTGCTAGAATTAGAAGTCCTGGTATCCTAGTTTCCCGAGGGCTTTCCACCGCCACTGAAACCGGCTCAATCGGTGCTCGTTCTCATCCGCGTTGATAGTCCCTATCAATTCCCTCTCTAGAATGATTATATTCTTCTATTTTTCCACCGTCTCTTCGCTAGTGTGAGACTAACACCCTATCGTAGCCACTCATTGGTGGGGCGTCTATGACCTGAAGACCATATGGACGTACTGCCCTTTATAATATCGAGCTGTAATTGCACAAAAAAGTAGTTTTTTCCAGACTTTAGAGCCTTTTTGAGTGTCCAAACGGCCTTTTCTGGGGCCGGGACTTACCGCACATGTGCTGGGGTGTGTGCGCATATGTAAATTTTTCCAGATCGCTAGAATTAGAAGTCCTGGTAGCCTAGTTTCCCGAGGGCTTTCCAACGCCACTGAAACCGGCTCAACCGGAGCTCGTTCTCATCCGCGTTGATAGTCCCTATCAATTCCCTCTCTAGAATGATTGTTTTCTTCTATTTTTCCACCGTATCTTCGCTAGTGTGAGACTGACACCCTATCGTAGCCGCTCATTGGTGGGGCGTCTATGACTTGAAGACCATATGGGCGTACTGCCCTTTATAATATCGAGCTGTAATTGCACAACAAAGTAGTTTTCTCCAGACTTTAGAGCCTTTTTGAGGGTCCAAACGGCCTTTTCTGGGGCCGGGACTTACCGCACGTGTGCTGGGGTGTGTGCGCATATGTAAATTTTTCCAGATCGCTAGAATTAGAAGTCCTGGTATCCTAGTTTCCCGAGGGCTTTCCACCGCCACTGAAACCGGCTCAATCGGAGCTCGTTCTCATCCGCGTTGATAGTCCCTATGAATTCCCTCTCTAAAATGATTATATTCTTCTATTTTTCCACCATCTCTTCGCTAGTCTGAGAATAACACCCTATCGTAGCCGCTCATTAGTGGGGCGTCTATGACCTGAAGACCATATGGACGTACTGCCCTTTATAATCTCGAGCTGTAATTGCATGAAAAAGTAGTTTTTTCCAGACTTTAGAGCTTTTTTGAGGGTCCAAACGGCCTTTTCTGGGGCCAGGACTTACCGCACGTGTGCTGGGGTGTGTGCGCATATGTAAATTTTTCCATATCGCTAGAATTAGAAGTCCTGGTATCCTAGTTTCCCGAGGGCTTTCCACCGCCACTGAAACCGGCTCAATCGGAGCTCGTTCTCATCCGCGTTGATAGTCCCTATCAATTCCCTCTCTAGAATGATTATATTCTTCTATTTTTCCACCGTCTCTTCGCTAGTCTGAGACTGACACCCTATCGTAGCCTCTCATTAGTGGGGCGTCTATGACTTGAAGACCATATGGGCGTACTGCCATTTATAATATCGAGCTGTAATTGCACAAAAAAGTAGTTTTCTCCAGACTTTAGAGCCTTTTTGAGGGTCCAAACGGCCTTTTCTGGGGCCGGGACTTACCGCACGTGTGCTGGGGTGTGTGCGCATATGTAAATTTTTCCAGATCGCTAGAATTAGAAGTCCTGGTATCCTAGTTTCCCGAGGGCTTTCCACCGCCACTGAAACCGGCTCAATCGGAGCTCGTTCTCATCCGCGTTGATAGTCCCTATCAATTCCCTCTCTAAAATGATTATATTCTTCTATTTTTCCACCATCTCTTCGCTAGTCTGAGAATAACACCCTATCGTAGCCGCTCATTAGTGGGGCGTCTATGACCTGAAGACCATATGGACATACTGCCCTTTATAATCTCGAGCTGTAATTGCATGAAAAAGTAGTTTTTTCCAGACTTTAGAGCTTTTTTGAGGGTCCAAACGGCCTTTTCTGGGGCCAGGACTTACCGCACGTGTGCTGGGGTGTGTGCGCATATGTAAATTTTTCCATATTGCTAGAATTAGAAGTCCTGGTATCCTAGTTTCCCGAGGGCTTTCCACCGCCACTGAAACCGGCTCAATCGGAGCTCGTTCTCATCCGCGTTGATAGTCCCTATCAATTCCCTCTCTAAAATGATTATATTCTTCTATTTTTCCACCGTCTCTTCGCTAGTCTGAGAATAACACCCTATCGTAGCCTCTCATTAGTGGGGCGTCTATGACTTGAAGACCATATGGGCGTACTGCCATTTATAATATCGAGCTGTAATTGCACAAAAAAGTAGTTTTCTCCAGACTTTAGAGCCTTTTTGAGGGTCCAAACGGCCTTTTCTGGGACCGGGACTTACCGCACGTGTGCTGGGGTGTGTGCGCATATGTAAATTTTTCCAGATCGCTAGAATTAGAAGTCCTGGTATCCTAGTTTCCCGAGGGCTTTCCACCGCCACTGAAACCGGCTCAATCGGAGCTCGTTCTCATCCGCGTTGATAGTCCCTATCAATTCCCTCTCTAAAATAATTATATTCTTCTATTTTTCCACCGTCTCTTCGCTAGTCTAAGAATAACACCCTATCGTAGCCGCTCATTAGTGGGGCGTCTATGACCTGAAGACCATATGGACGTACTGCCCTTTATAATCTCGAGCTGTAATTGCATGAAAAAGTAGTTTTTTCCAGACTTTAGAGCTTTTTTGAGGGTCCAAACGGCCTTTTCTGGGGCCAGGACTTACCGCACGTGTGCTGGGGTGTGTGCGCATATGTAAATTTTTCCATATTGCTAGAATTAGAAGTCCTGGTATCCTAGTTTCCCGAGGGCTTTCCACCGCCACTGAAACCGGCTCAATCGGAGCTCGTTCTCATCCGCGTTGATAGTCCCTATCAATTCCCTCTCTAAAATGATTATATTCTTCTATTTTTCCACCGTCTCTTCGCTAGTCTGAGAATAACACCCTATCGTAGCCTCTCATTAGTGGGGCGTCTATGACTTGAAGACCATATGGGCGTACTGCCATTTATAATATCGAGCTGTAATTGCACAAAAAAGTAGTTTTCTCCAGACTTTAGAGCCTTTTTGAGGGTCCAAACGGCCTTTTCTGGGACCGGGACTTACCGCACGTGTGCTGGGGTGTGTGCGCATATGTAAATTTTTCCAGATCGCTAGAATTAGAAGTCCTGGTATCCTAGTTTCCCGAGGGCTTTCCACCGCCACTGAAACCGGCTCAATCGGAGCTCGTTCTCATCCGCGTTGATAGTCCCTATCAATTCCCTCTCTAAAATAATTATATTCTTCTATTTTTCCACCGTCTCTTCGCTAGTCTAAGAATAACACCCTATCGTAGCCGCTCATTAGTGGGGCGTCTATGACCTAAAGACCATATGGACGTACTGCCCTTTATAATATCGAGCTGTAATTGCATGAAAAAGTAGTTTTTTCCAGACTTTAGAGCTTTTTTGAGGGTCCAAACGGCCTTTTCTGGGGCCGGGACTTACCGCACGTGTGCTGGGGTGTGTGCGCATATGTAAATTTTTCCAAATCGCTAGAATTAGAAGTCCTGGTAGCCTAGTTTCCCGAGGGCTTTCCAACGCCACTGAAACCGGCTCAACCGGAGCTCGTTCTCATCCGCGTTGATAGTCCCTATCAATTCCCTCTCTAGAATGATTATATTCTTCTATTTTTCCACCGTCTCTTCGCTAGTGTGAGACTAACACCCTATCGTAGCCACTCATTGGTGGGGCGTCTATGACCTGAAGACCATATGGACGTACTGCCCTTTATAATATCGAGCTGTAATTGCACAAAAAAGTAGTTTTTTCCAGACTTTAGAGCCTTTTTGAGTGTCCAAACGGCCTTTTCTGGTGCCGGGACTTACCGCACATGTGCTGGGGTGTGTGCGCATATGTAAATTTTTCCAGATCGCTAGAATTAGAAGTCCTGGTAGCCTAGTTTCCCGAGGGCTTTCCAACGCCACTGAAACCGGCTCAACCGGAGCTCGTTCTCATCTGAGTTGATAGTCCCTATCAATTCCCTCTCTAGAATGATTGTTTTCTTCTATTTTTCCACCGTATCTTTGCTAGTGTGAGACTGACACCCTATCGTAGCCGCTCATTGGTGGGGCGTCTATAACTTGAAGACCATATGGGCGTACTGCCCTTTATAATATCGAGCTGTAATTGCACAAAAAAGTAGTTTTCTCCAGACTTTAGAGCCTTTTTGAGGGTCCAAACGGCCTTTTCTGCGGCCGGGACTTACCGCACGTGTGCTGGGGTGTGTGCGCATATGTAAATTTGTCCAGATCGCTAGAATTAGAAGTCCTGGTAGCCTAGTTTCCCGAGGGCTTTCCAACGCCACTGAAACCGGCTCAACCGGAGCTCGTTCTCATCCGCGTTGATAGTCCCTATCAATTCCCTCTCTAGAATGATTGTTTTCTTCTATTTTTCCACCGTATCTTCGCTAGTGTGAGACTGACACCCTATCGTAGCCGCTCATTGGTGGGCCGTCTATGACTTGAAGACCATATGGGCGTACTGCCCTTTATAATATCGAGCTGTAATTGCCCAAAAAAGTAGTTTTCTCCAGACTTTAGAGCCTTTTTGAGGGTCCAAACGGCCTTTTCTGGGGCCGGGACTTACCGCACGTGTGCTGGGGTGTGTGCGCATATGTAAATTTTTCCAGATCGCTAGAATTAGATGTCCTGGTATCCTAGTTTCCCGAGGGCTTTCCACCGCCACTGAAACCAGCTCAATCGGAGCTCGTTCTCATCCGCGTTGATAGTCCCTATCAATTCCCTCTCTAAAATGATTATATTCTTCTATTTTTCCACCATCTCTTCGCTAGTCTGAGAATAACACCCTATCGTAGCCGCTCATTAGTGGGGCGTCTATGACCTGAAGACCATATGGACGTACTGCCCTTTATAATATCGAGCTGTAATTGCATGAAAAAGTAGTTTTTTCCAGACTTTAGAGCTTTTTTGAGGGTCCAAACGGCCTTTTCTGGGGCCGGGACTTACCGCACGTGTGCTGGGGTGTGTGCGCATATGTAAATTTTTCCATATTGCTAGAATTAGAAGTCCTGGTATCCTAGTTTCCCGAGGGCTTTCCACCGCCACTGAAACCGGCTCAATCGGTGCTCGTTCTCATCCGCGTTGATAGTCCCTATCAATTCCCTCTCTAGAATGATTATATTCTTCTATTTTTCCACCGTCTCTTCGCTAGTGTGAGACTAACACCCTATCGTAGCCACTCATTGGTGGGGCGTCTATGACCTGAAGACCATATGGACGTACTGCCCTTTATAATATCGAGCTGTAATTGCACAAAAAAGTAGTTTTTTCCAGACTTTAGAGCCTTTTTGAGTGTCCAAACGGCCTTTTCTGGGGCCGGGACTTACCGCACATGTGCTGGGGTGTGTGCGCATATGTAAATTTTTCCAGATCGCTAGAATTAGAAGTCCTGGTAGCCTAGTTTCCCGAGGGCTTTCCAACGCCACTGAAACCGGCTCAACCGGAGCTCGTTCTCATCCGCGTTGATAGTCCCTATCAATTCCCTCTCTAGAATGATTGTTTTCTTCTATTTTTCCACCGTATCTTCGCTAGTGTGAGACTGACACCCTATCGTAGCCGCTCATTGGTGGGGCGTCTATGACTTGAAGACCATATGGGCGTACTGCCCTTTATAATATCGAGCTGTAATTGCACAACAAAGTAGTTTTCTCCAGACTTTAGAGCCTTTTTGAGGGTCCAAACGGCCTTTTCTGGGGCCGGGACTTACCGCACGTGTGCTGGGGTGTGTGCGCATATGTAAATTTTTCCAGATCGCTAGAATTAGAAGTCCTGGTATCCTAGTTTCCCGAGGGCTTTCCACCGCCACTGAAACCGGCTCAATCGGAGCTCGTTCTCATCCGCGTTGATAGTCCCTATCAATTCCCTCTCTAAAATGATTATATTCTTCTATTTTTCCACCGTCTCTTCGCTAGTCTGAGAATAACACCCTATTGTAGCCGCTCATTAGTGGGGCGTCTATGACCTGAAGACCATATGGACGTACTGCCCTTTATAATATCGAGCTGTAATTGCATGAAAAAGTAGTTTTTTCCAGACTTTAGAGCTTTTTTGTGGGTCCAAACGGCCTTTTCTGGGGCCGGGACTTACCGCACGTGTGCTGGGGTGTGTGCGCATATGTAAATTTTTCCAGATCGCTAGAATTAGAAGTCCTGGTATCCTAGTTTCCCGAGGGCTTTCCACCGCCACTGAAACCGGCTCAATCGGAGCTCGTTCTCATCCGCGTTGATAGTCCCTATCAATTCCCTCTCTAAAATGATTATATTCTTCTATTTTTCCACCGTCTCTTCGCTAGTCTGAGAATAACACCCTATCGTAGCCGCTCATTAGTGGGGCGTCTATGACTTGAAGACCATATGGGCGTACTGCCCTTTATAATATCGAGCTGTAATTGCACAAAAAAGTAGTTTTCTCCAGACTTTAGAGCCTTTTTGAGGGTCCAAACGGCCTTTTCTGGGGCCGGGACTTACCGCACGTGTGCTGGGGTGTGTGCGCATATGTAAATTTTTCCAGATCGCTAGAATTAGAAGTCCTGGTATCCTAGTTTCCCGAGGGCTTTCCACCGCCACTGAAACCGGCTCAATCGGAGCTCGTTCTCATCCGCGTTGATAGTCCCTATCAATTCCCTCTCTAAAATGATTATATTCTTCTATTTTTCCACCGCCTCTTCGCTAGTCTGAGAATAACACCCTATCGTAGCCGCTCATTAGTGGGGCGTCTATGACTTGAAGACCATATGGGCGTACTGCCCTTTATAATATTGAGCTGTAATTGCACAAAAAAGTAGTTTTCTCCAAACTTTAGAGCCTTTTTGAGGGTCCAAACGGCCTTTTCTGGGGCCGGGACGTACCGCACGTGTGCTGGGGTGTGTGCGCATATGTAAATTTTTCCAGATCGCTAGAATTAGAAGTCCTGGCATCCTAGTTTCCCGAGGGCTTTCCACCGCCACTGAAACAGGCTCAATCGGTGCTCGTTCTCATCCGCGTTGATAGTTCCTATCAATTCCCTCTCTAGAATGATTATATTCTTCTATTTTTCCACCGTCTCTTCGCTAGTGTGAGACTAACACCCTATCGTAGCCACTCATTGGTGGGGCGTCTATGACCTGAAGACCATATGGACGTACTGCCTTTATAATATCGAGCTGTAATTGCACAAAAAAGTAGTTTTTTCCAGACTTTAGAGCCTTTTTGAGTGTCCAAACGGCCTTTTCTGGGGCCGGGACTTACCGCACATGTGCTCGGGTGTGTGCGCATATGTAAATTTTTCCAGATCGCTAGAATTAGAAGTCCTGGTAGCCTAGTTTCCCGAGGGCTTTCCAACGCCACTGAAACCGGCTCAACCGGAGCTCGTTCTCATCCGCGTTGATAGTCCCTATCAATTCCCTCGCTAGAATGATTGTTTTCTTCTATTTTTCCACCGTATCTTCGCTAGTGTGAGAATGACACCCTATCGTAGCCGCTCATTGGTGGGGCGTCTATGACTTGAAGACCATATGGGCGTACTGCCCTTTATAATATCGAGCTGTAATTGCACAAAAAAGTAGTTTTCTCCAGACTTTAGAGCCTTTTTGAGGGTCCAAACGGCCTTTTCTGTGGCCGGGACTTACCGCACGTGTGCTGGGGTGTGTGCGCATATGTAAATTTTTCCAGATCGCTAGAATTAGAAGTCCTGGTAGCCTAGTTTCCCGAGGGCTTTCCAACGCCACTGAAACCGGCTCAACCGGAGCTCGTTCTCATCCGCGTTGATAGTCCCTATCAATTCCCTCTCTAGAATGATTGTTTTCTTCTATTTTTCCACCGTATCTTCGCTAGTGTGAGACTGACACCCTATCGTAGCCGCTCATTGGTGGGGCGTCTATGACTTGAAGACCATATGGGCGTACTGCCCTTTATAATATCGAGCTGTAATTGCACAAAAAAGTAGTTTTCTCCAGACTTTAGAGCCTTTTTGAGGGTCCAAACGGCCTTTTCTGGGGCCGGGACTTACCGCACGTGTGCTGGGGTGTGTGCGCATATGTAAATTTTTCCAGATCGCTAGAATTAGAAGTCCTGGTATCCTAGTTTCCCGAGGGCTGTCCACCGCCACTGAAACCGGCTCAATCGGAGCTCGTTCTCATCCGCGTTGATAGTCCCTATCAATTCCCTCTCTAAAATGATTATATTCTTCTATTTTTCCACCGCCTCTTCGCTAGTCTGTGAATAACACCCTATCGTAGCCGCTCATTAGTGGGGCGTCTATGACCTGAAGACCATATGGACGTACTGCCCTTTATAATATCGAGCTGTAATTGCATGAAAAAGTAGTTTTTTCCAGACTTTAGAGCCTTTTTGAGGGTCCAAACGACCTTTTCTGGGGCCGGGACTTACCGCACATGTGCTGGGGTGTGTGCGCGTATGTAAATTTTTCCAGATCGCTAGAATTAGAAGTCCTGGTAGCCTAGTTTCCGGAGTGCTTTCCAACGTCACTGAAACCGGCTCAATTGGAGCTCGTTCTCATCCGCGTTGATAGTCCCTATCAATTCCATCTCTAGAATGATTATATTCTTCTATTTTTCCACCGTCTCTTCGCTAGTGTGAGACTAACAACCTATCGTAGCCGCTCATTGGTGGGGCGTCTATGACCTGAAGACCATATGGACGTACTGCCCTTTATAATATCGAGCTGTAATTGCATGACAAAGTAGTTTTTTCCAGACTTTAGAGCCTTTTTGAGTGTCCAAACGGCCTTTTCTGGGGCCGGGACTTACCGCACGTGTGCTGGGGTGTGTGCGCATATGTAAATTTTTCCAGATCGCTAGAATTAGAAGTCCTGGTAGCCTAGTTTCCCGAGGGCTTTCCAACGCCACTGAAACCGGCTCTACCGGAGCTCGTTCTCATCCGCGTTGATAGTCCCTATCAATTCCCTCTCTAGAATGATTGTTTTCTTCTATTTTTCCACCGTATCTTCGCTAGTGTGAGACTGACACCCTATCGTAGCTGCTCATTGGTGGGGCGTCTATGACTTGAAGACCATATGGGCGTACTGCCCTTTATAATATCGAGCTGTAATTGCATGACAAAGTAGTTTTTTCCAGACTTTAGAGCCTTTTTGAGTGTCCAAACGGCCTTTTCTGGGGCCGGGACTTACCGCACGTGTGCTGGGGTGTGTGCGCATATGTAAATTTTTCCAGATCGCTAGAATTAGAAGTCCTGGTAGCCTAGTTTCCCGAGGGCTTTCCAACGCCACTGAAACCGGCTCTACCGGAGCTCGTTCTCATCCGCGTTGATAGTCCCTATCAATTCCCTCTCTAGAATGATTGTTTTCTTCTATTTTTCCACCGTATCTTCGCTAGTGTGAGACTGACACCCTATCGTAGCTGCTCATTGGTGGGGCGTCTATGACTTGAAGACCATATGGGCGTACTGCCCTTTATAATATCGAGCTGTAATTGCACAAAAAAGTAGTTTTCTCCAGACTTTAGAGCCTTTTTTAGGGTCCAAACGGCCTTTTCTGGGGCCGGGACTTACCGCAGTGTGCTAGGGTGTGTGCGCATATGTAAATTTTTCCAGATCGCTAGAATTAGAAGTCCTGGAATCCTAGTTTCCCGAGGGCTTTCCACCGCCACTGAAACCGGCTCAATCGGAGCTCGTTCTCATCCGCGTTGATAGTCCCTATCAATTCCCTCTCTAAAATGATTATATTCTTCTATTTTTCCACCGTTTCTTCGCTAGTCTGAGAATAACACCTTATCGTAGCCGCTCATTAGTGGGGCGTCTATGACCTGAAGACCATATGGACGTACTGCCCTTTATAATATCGAGCTGTAATTGCATGAAAAAGTAGTTTTTTCCAGACTTTAGAGCCTTTTTGAGAGTCCAAACGACCTTTTCTGGGGCCGGGACTTACCGCACATGTGCTGGGGTGTGTGCCCGTATGTAAATTTTTCCAGATCGCTAGAATTAGAAGTCCTGGTAGCCTAGTTTCCGGAGTGCTTTCCAACGCCACTGAAACCGGCTCAATCGGAGCTCGTTCTCATCCGCGTTGATAGTCCCTATCAATTCCCTCTCTAGAATGATTATATTCTTCTATTTTTCCACCGTCTCTTCGCTAGTGTGAGACTAACACCCTATCGTACCCGCTCATTGGTGGGGCGTCTATGACCTGAAGACCATATGGACGTACTGCCCTTTATAATATCGAGCTGTAATTACACAAAAAAGTAGTTTTTTCCAGACTTTAGAGCCTTTTTGAGGGTCCAAACGGCCTTTTCTGGGGCCGGGACTTACCGCACGTGTGCTGGGGTGTGTGCGCATATGTAAATTTTTCTAGATCGCTAGAATTAGAAGTCCTGGTAGCCTAGTTTCCCGAAGGCTTTCCAAAGCCACTGAAACCGGCTCAATCGGAGCTCGTTCTCATCCGCGTTGATAGTCCCTATCAATTCCCTCTCTAGAATGATTATATTCTTCTATTTTTCCACCGTCTCTTCGCTAGTGTGAGACTAACACCCTATCGTAGCCGCTCATTGGTGGGGCGTCTATGACCTGAAGACCATATGGACGTACTACCCTTTATATTATCGAGCTGTAATTGCGTGCAAAAGTAGTTTTTTCCAGACTTTAGAGCATTTTTGAGGGTCCAAACGGCCTTTTCTGGGCCGAGACATACCGCTGGTGTGCTGGGGTGTGTGCGCATATGTAAATTTTTCCAGATCGCTAGAATTAGAAGTCCTGGTATCCTAGTTTCCTGAGGGCTTTCCACCGCCACTGAAACCGGCTCAATCGGTGCTCGTTCTGATCCGCGTTGATAGTCCCTATCAATTCCCTCTCTAGAATAATTATATTCTTCTATTTTTCCACCGTCTCTTCGCTAGTGTGAGACTAACACCCTATCGTAGCCACTCATTGGTGGGGCGTCTATGACCTGAAGACCATATGGACGTATTGCCCTTTATAATATCGAGCTGTAATTGCACAAAAAAGTAGTTTTTTCCAGACTTTAGAGCCTTTTTTGAGTGTCGAAACGGCCTTTTTTGGGGCCGGGACTTACCGCACATGTGCTGGGGTGTGTGCGCATATGTAAATTTTTCCAGATCGCTAGAATTAGAAGTCCTGGTAGCCTAGTTTCCCGAGGGCTTTCCAACGCCACTGAAACCGGCTCAACCGGAGCTCGTTCTCATCCGCGTTGATAGTCCCTATCAATTCCCTCTCTAGAATGATTGTTTTCTTCTATTTTTCCACCGTATCTTCGCTAGTGTGAGACTGACACCCTATCGTAGCCGCTCATTGGTGGGGCGTCTATGACTTGAAGACCATATGGGCATACTGCCCTTTATAATATCGAGCTGTAATTGCACAAAAAAGTAGTTTTCTCCAGACTTTAGAGCCTTTTTGAGGGTCCAAACGGCCTTTTCTGGGGCCGGGACTTACCGCACGTGTGCTGGGGTGTGTGCGCATATGTAAACTTTTCCAGATCGCTAGAATTAGAAGTCCTGGTATCCTAGTTTCCCGAGGGCTTTCCACCGCTAATGAAACCGGCTCAATCGGAGCTCGTTCTCATCCGCGTTGATAGTCCCTATCAATTCCCTCTCTAAAATAATTATATTCTTCTATTTTTCCACCGTCTCTTCGCTAGTCTAAGAATAACACCCTATCGTAGCCGCTCATTAGTGGGGCGTCTATGACCTGAAGACCATATGGACGTACTGCCCTTTATAATATCGAGCTGTAATTGCATGAAAAAGTAGTTTTTTCCAGACTTTAGAGCCTTTTTGAGGGTCCAAACGACCTTTTCTGGGGCCGGGACTTACCGCACATGTGCTGGGGTGTGTGCGCGTATGTAAATTTTTCCAGATCGCTAGAATTAGAAGTCCTGGTAGCCTAGTTTCCGGAGTGCTTTCCAACGCCACTGAAACCGGCTCAATCGGAGCTCGTTCTCATCCGCGTTGATAGTCCCTATCAGTTCCCTCTCTAGAATGATTATATTCTTCTATTTTTCCACCGTCTCTTCGCTAGTGTGAGACTAACAACCTATCATAGCCGCTCATTGGTGGGGCGTCTATGACCTGAAGACCATATGGACGTACTGCCCTTTATAATATCGAGCTGTAATTGCATGACAAAGTAGTTTTTTCCAGACTTTAGAGCTTTTTTTAGGGTCCAAACGGCCTTTTCTGGGGCCGGGACTTATCGCACATGTGCTGGGGTGTGTGCGCGTATGTAAATTTTTCCAGATCGCTAGAATTAGAAGTCCTGGTAGCCTAGTTTCCGGAGGGCTTTCCAACGCCACTGAAACCGGCTCAATCGCAGCTCGTTCTCATCCGCGTTGATAGTCCCTATCAATTCCCTCTCTAGAATGATTATATTCTTCTATTTTTCCACCGTCTCTTCGCTAGTGTGAGACTAACACCCTATCGTAGCCACTCATTGGTGGGGCGTCTATGACCTGAAGACCATATGGACGTACTGCCCTTTATAATATCGAGCTGTAATTGCACAAAAAAGTAGTTTTTTCCAGACTTTAGAGCCTTTTTGAGTGTCCAAACGGCCTTTTCTGGGGCCGGGACTTACCGCACATGTGCTGGGGTGTGTGCGCATATATAAATTTTTCCAGATCGCTAGAATTAGAAGTCCTGGTAGCCTAGTTTCCTGAGGGCTTTCCAACGCCACTGAAACCGGCTCAACCGGAGCTCGTTCTCATCCGCGTTGATAGTCCCTATCAATTCCCTCTCTAGAATGATTGTTTTCTTCTATTTTTCCACCGTATCTTCGCTAGTGTGAGACTGACACCCTATCGTAGCCGCTCATTGGTGGGGCGTCTATGACTTGAAGACCATATGGGCGTACTGCCCTTTATATTATCGAGCTGTAATTGCACAAAAAAGTAGTTTTCTCCAGACTTTAGAGCCTTTTTGAGGGTCCAAACGGCCTTTTCTGGGGCCGGGACTTACCGCACGTGTGCTGGGGTGTGTGCGCATATGTAAATTTTTCCAGATCGCTAGAATTAGAAGTCCTGGTATCCTAGTTTCCCGAGGGCTTTCCACCGCCACTGAAACCGGCTCAATCGGAGCTCGTTCTCATCCGCGTTGATAGTCCCTATCAATTCCCTCTCTAAAATGATTATATTCTTCTATTTTTCCACCGTCTCTTCGCTAGTCTAAGAATAACACCTTATCGTAGCCGCTCATTAGTGGGGCATCTATGACCTGAAGACCATATGGACGTACTGCCCTTTATAATATCGAGCTGTAATTGCATGAAAAAGTAGTTTTTTCCAGACTTTAGAGCATTTTTGAGGGTCCAAACGACCTTTTCTGGGGCCGGAACTTACCGCACATGTGCTGGGGTGTGTGCGCGTATGTAAATTTTTCCAGATCGCTAGAATTAGAAGTCCTGGTAGCCTAGTTTCCGGAGTGCTTTCCAACGCCACTGAAACCGGCTCAATCGGAGCTCGTTCTCATCCGCGTTGATAGTCCCTATCAATTCCCTCTCTAGAATGATTATATTCTTCTATTTTTCCACCGTATCTTCGCTAGTGTGAGACTAACACCCTATCGTACCTGCTCATTGGTGGGGCGTCTATGACCTGAAGACCATATGGACGTACTGCCCTTTATAATATCGAGCTGTAATTACACAAAAAAGTAGTTTTTTCTAGACTTTAGAGCCTTTTTGAGGGTCCAAACGGCCTTTTCTGGGGCCGGGACTTACCGCACGTGTGCTGGGGTGTGTGCGCATATGTAAATTTTTCTAGATCGCTAGAATTAGAAGTCCTGGTAGCCTAGTTTCCCGAAGGCTTTCCAAAGCCACTGAAACCGGCTCAATCGGAGCTCGTTCTCATCCGCGTTGATAGTCCCTATCAATTCCCTCTCTAGAATGATTATATTCTTCTATTTTTCCACCGTCTCTTCGCTAGTGTGAGGCTGACACCCTATCGTAGCCGCTCATTGGTGGGGTGTCTATGACTTGAAGACCATATGGGCGTACTGCCCTTTATAATATCGAGCTGTAATTGCACAAAAAAGTAGTTTTCTCCAGACTTTAGAGCCTTTTTGAGGGTCCAAACGACCTTTTCTGGGGCCGGGACTTACCGCACATGTGCTGGGGTGTGTGCGCGTATTTACATTTTTTCAGATCGCTAGAATTAGAAGTCCTGGTAGCCTAGTTTCCGGAGTGCTTTCCAATGCCACTGAAACCGGCTCAATCGGAGCTCGTTCTCATCCGCGTTGATAGTCCCTATCAATTCCCTCTCTAGAATGATTATATTCTTCTATTTTTCCACCATCTCTTCGCTAGTGTGAGACTAACAACCTATCGTAGCCGCTCATTGGTGGGGCGTCTATGACCTGAAGACCATATGGACGTACTGCCCTTTATAATATCGAGTTGTAATTGCATGACAAAGTAGTTTTTTCCAGACTTTAGAGCTATTTTTAGGGTCCAAACGGCCTTTTCTGGGCCGGGACTTATCGCACATGTGCTGGGGTGTGTGCGCATATGTAAATTTTTCCAGATCGCTAGAATTAGAAGTCCTGGTAGCCTAGTTTCCGGAGGGCTTTCCAACGGCACTGAAACCGGCTCAATCGGAGCTCGTTCTCATCCGCGTTGATAGTCCCTATCAATTCCCTCTCTAGAATGATTATATTCTTCTATTTTTCCACCGTCTCTTCACTAGTGTCAGACTAACACCCTATCGTAGCCACTCATTGGTGGGGCGTCTATGACCTGAAGACCATATGGACGTACTGCCCTTTATAATATCGAGCTGTAATTGCACAAAAAAGTAGTTTTTTCCAGACTTTACAGCCTTTTTGAGTGTCCAAACGGCCTTTTCTGGGGCCGGGACTTACCGCACATATGTTGGGGTGTGTGCGCATATGTAAATTTTTCCAGAACGCTAGAATTAGAAGTCTTGGTAGCCTAGTTTCCCGAGGGCTTTCCAACGCCACTGAAACCGGCTCAACCGGAGCTCGTTCTCATCCGCGTTGATAGTCCCTATCAATTCCCTCTCTAGAATGATTGTTTTCTTCTATTTTTCCACCGTATCTTCGCTAGTGTGAGACTGAGACCCTATCGTAGCCGCTCATTGGTGGGGCGTCTATGATTTGAAGACCATATGGGCGTACTGCCCTTTATGATATCGAGCTGTAATTGCACAAAAAAGTAGTTTTCTCCAGACTTTAGAGCCTTTTTGAGGGTCCAAACGGCCTTTTCTGGGGCCGGGACTTACCGCACGTGTGCTGGGGTGTGTGCGCATATGTAAATTTTTCCAGATCGCTAGAATTAGAAGTCCTGGTATCCTAGTTTCCCGAGGGCTTTCCACCGCCACTGAAACCGGCTCAATCGGAGCTCGTTCTCATCCGCGTTGATAGTCCCTATCAATTCCCTCTCTAAAATGATTTTATTCTTCTATTTTTCCACCGTCTCTTCGCTAGTCTGAGAATAACACCTTATCGTTGCCGCTCATTAGTTTGGCGTCTATGACCTGAAGACCATATGGACGTACTGCCCTTTATAATATCGAGCTGTAATTGCATGAAAAAGTAGTTTTTTCCAGACTGTAGAGCCTTTTTGAGGGTCCAAACGACCTTTTCTGGGGCCGGGACTTACCGCACATGTGCTGGGGTGTGTGCGCGTATGTAAATTTTTCCAGATCGCTAGAATTAGAAGTCCTGGAAGCCTAGTTTCCGGAGTGCTTTCCAACGCCACTGAAACCGGCTCAATCGGAGCTCGTTCTCATATGCGTTGATAGTCCCTATCAATTCCCTCTCTAAAATGATTATATTCTTCTATTTTTCCACCGTCTCTTCGCTAGTGTGAGACTAACACCCTATCGTACCCGCTCATTGGTGGGGCGTCTATGACCTGAAGACCATATGGACGTACTGCCCTTTATAATATCGAGCTGTAATTACACAAAAAAGTAGTTTTTTCCAGACTTTAGATCCTTTTTGAGGGTCCAAACGGCCTTTTCTGGGGCCGGGACTTACCGCACGTGTGCTGGGGTGTGTGCGCATATGTAAATTTTTCTAGATCGCTAGAATTAGAAGTCCTGGTAGCCTAGTTTCCCGAAGGCTTTCCAACGCCACTGAAACCGGCTCAATCGGAGCTCGTTCTCATCCGCGTTGATAGTCCCTATCAATTCCCTCTCTAGAATGATTATATTCTTCTATTTTTCCACCGTCTCTTCGCTAGTGTGAGACTGACACCCTATCGTAGCCGCTCATTGGTGGGGCGTCTATGACTTGAAGACCATATGGGCGTACTGCCCTTTATAATATCGAGCTGTAATTGCACAAAAAAGTAGTTTTCTCCAGACTTTAAAGCCTTTTTGAGGGTCCAAACGGCCTTTTCTGGGGCCGGGACTTACCGCACGTGTGCTGGGGTGTGTGTGCATATGTAAATTTTTCTAGATCGCTAGAATTAGAAGTCCTGGTATCCTAGTTTCCCGAGGGCTTTCCACCGCCACTCAAACCGGCTCAATCGGAGCTCGTTCTCATCTGCGTTGATAGTCCCTATCAATTCCCTCTCTAAAATGATTATATTCTTCTATTTTTCCACCATCTCTTCGCTAGTCTGAGACTAACACCCTATCGTAGCCGCTCATTAGTGGGGCGTCTATGACCTGAAGACCATATGGACGTACTGCCCTTTATAATATCGAGCTGTAATTGCATGACAAAGTAGTTTTTTCCACACTTTAGAGCTTTTTTGAGGATCCAAACGGCCTTTTCTGGGGCCGGGACTTACCGCACATGTGGTAGGGTGTGTGCGCGTATGTAAATTTTTCTAGATCGCTAGAATTAGAAGTCCTGGTAGCCTAGTTTCTGGAGGGCTTTCCAAAGCCACTGAAACCGGCTCAATCGGAGCTCGTTCTCATCCGCGTTGATAGTCCTTATCAATTCCCTCTCTAGAATGATTATATTCTTCTATTTTTCCACCGTCTCTTCGCTAGTGTGAGACTAACACCCTATCATAGCCACTCATTGGTGGGGCGTCTATGACCTGAAGACCATATGGACGTACTGCCCTTTGTAATATCGAGTTGTTATTGCACAAAAAAGTAGTTTTTTCCAGACTTTAGAGCCTTTTTGAGGGTCCAAACGGCCTTTTCTGGGGCTGGGACTTACCGCACGTGTGCTGTGGTGTGTGTGCATATGTAAATTTTTCAAGATCACTAGAATTAGAAGTCCTGGTAGCCAAGTTTCCCAAGGGCTTTCCACCGCCACTGAAACTGGCTCAATCGGAGCTCGTTCTCATCCGTGTTGATAGTCCCTATCAATTCCCTCTCTAAAATGATTATATTCTTCTATTTTCCACTGTCTCTTTGCTAGTGTGAGACTAACACCCTATCGTAGCCGCTCATTGTTGGGGCATCTATGACATGAAGACCATATGGACGTACTGCCCTTTATAATATCGAGCTGTAATTGCATGAAAAAGTAGTTTTTTCCAGACTTTAGAGCATTTTTGAGGGTCCAAACGACCTTTTCTGGGGCCGGGACTTACCGCACATGTGCTGGGGTGTGTGCGCGTATGTAAATTTTTCCAGATCGCTAGAATTAGAAGTCCTGGTAGCCTAGTTTCCGGAGTGCTTTCCAACGCCACTGAAACCGGCTCAATCGGAGCTCGTTCTCATCCGCGTTGATAGTCCCTATCAATTCCCTCTCTAGAATGATTATATTCTTCTATTTTTCCACCGTATCTTCGCTAGTGTGAGACTAACACCCTATCGTACCTGCTCATTGGTGGGGCGTCTATGACCTGAAGACCATATGGACGTACTGCCCTTTATAATATCGAGCTGTAATTACACAAAAAAGTAGTTTTTTCTAGACTTTAGAGCCTTTTTGAGGGTCCAAACGGCCTTTTCTGGGGCCGGGACTTACCGCACGTGTGCTGGGGTGTGTGCGCATATGTAAATTTTTCTAGATCGCTAGAATTAGAAGTCCTGGTAGCCTAGTTTCCCGAAGGCTTTCCAAAGCCACTGAAACCGGCTCAATCGGAGCTCGTTCTCATCCGCGTTGATAGTCCCTATCAATTCCCTCTCTAGAATGATTATATTCTTCTATTTTTCCACCGTCTCTTCGCTAGTGTGAGACTGATACCCTATCGTAGCCGCTCATTGGTGGGGTGTCTATGACTTGAAGACCATATGGGCGTACTGCCCTTTATAATATCGAGCTGTAATTGCACAAAAAAGTAGTTTTCTCCAGACTTTAGAGCCTTTTTGAGGGTCCAAACGACCTTTTCTGGGGCCGGGACTTACCGCACATGTGCTGGGGTGTGTGCGCGTATGTACATTTTTCAGATCGCTAGAATTAGAAGTCCTGGTAGCCTAGTTTCCGGAGTGCTTTCCAATGCCACTGAAACCGGCTCAATCGGAGCTCGTTCTCATCCGCGTTGATAGTCCCTATCAATTCCCTCTCTAGAATGATTATATTCTTCTATTTTTCCACCATCTCTTCGCTAGTGTGAGACTAACAACCTATCGTAGCCGCTCATTGGTGGGGCGTCTATGACCTGAAGACCATATGGACGTACTGCCCTTTATAATATCGAGTTGTAATTGCATGACAAAGTAGTTTTTTCCAGACTTTAGAGCTATTTTTAGGGTCCAAACGGCCTTTTCTGGGGCCGGGACTTATCGCACATGTGCTGGGGTGTGTGCGCATATGTAAATTTTTCCAGATCGCTAGAATTAGAAGTCCTGGTAGCCTAGTTTCCGGAGGGCTTTCCAACGGCACTGAAACCGGCTCAATCGGAGCTCGTTCTCATCCGCGTTGATAGTCCCTATCAATTCCCTCTCTAGAATGATTATATTCTTCTATTTTTCCACCGTCTCTTCACTAGTGTCAGACTAACACCCTATCGTAGCCACTCATTGGTGGGGCGTCTATGACCTGAAGACCATATGGACGTACTGCCCTTTATAATATCGAGCTGTAATTGCACAAAAAAGTAGTTTTTTCCAGACTTTACAGCCTTTTTGAGTGTCCAAACGGCCTTTTCTGGGGCCGGGACTTACCGCACATATGTTGGGGTGTGTGCGCATATGTAAATTTTTCCAGAACGCTAGAATTAGAAGTCTTGGTAGCCTAGTTTCCCGAGGGCTTTCCAACGCCACTGAAACCGGCTCAACCGGAGCTCGTTCTCATCTGCGTTGATAGTCCCTATCAATTCCCTCTCTAGAATGATTGTTTTCTTCTATTTTTCCACCGTATCTTCGCTAGTGTGAGACTGAGACCCTATCGTAGCCGCTCATTGGTGGGGCGTCTATGATTTGAAGACCATATGGGCGTACTGCCCTTTATGATATCGAGCTGTAATTGCACAAAAAAGTAGTTTTCTCCAGACTTTAGAGCCTTTTTGAGGGTCCAAACGGCCTTTTCTGGGGCCGGGACTTACCGCACGTGTGCTGGGGTGTGTGCGCATATGTAAATTTTTCCAGATCGCTAGAATTAGAAGTCCTGGTATCCTAGTTTCCCGAGGGCTTTCCACCGCCACTGAAACCGGCTCAATCGGAGCTCGTTCTCATCCGCGTTGATAGTCCCTATCAATTCCCTCTCTAAAATGATTTTATTCTTCTATTTTTCCACCGTCTCTTCGCTAGTCTGAGAATAACACCTTATCGTTGCCGCTCATTAGTTTGGCGTCTATGACCTGAAGACCATATGGACGTACTGCCCTTTATAATATCGAGCTGTAATTGCATGAAAAAGTAGTTTTTTCCAGACTGTAGAGCCTTTTTGAGGGTCCAAACGACCTTTTCTGGGGCCGGGACTTACCGCACATGTGCTGGGGTGTGTGCGCGTATGTAAATTTTTCCAGATCGCTAGAATTAGAAGTCCTGGAAGCCTAGTTTCCGGAGTGCTTTCCAACGCCACTGAAACCGGCTCAATCGGAGCTCGTTCTCATATGCGTTGATAGTCCCTATCAATTCCCTCTCTAAAATGATTATATTCTTCTATTTTTCCACCGTCTCTTCGCTAGTGTGAGACTAACACCCTATCGTACCCGCTCATTGGTGGGGCGTCTATGACCTGAAGACCATATGGACGTACTGCCCTTTATAATATCGAGCTGTAATTACACAAAAAAGTAGTTTTTTCCAGACTTTAGATCCTTTTTGAGGGTCCAAACGGCCTTTTCTGGGGCCGGGACTTACCGCACGTGTGCTGGGGTGTGTGCGCATATGTAAATTTTTCTAGATCGCTAGAATTAGAAGTCCTGGTAGCCTAATTTCCCGAAGGCTTTCCAACGCCACTGAAACCGGCTCAATCGGAGCTCGTTCTCATCCGCGTTGATAGTCCCTATCAATTCCCTCTCTAGAATGATTATATTCTTCTATTTTTCCACCGTCTCTTCGCTAGTGTGAGACTGACACCCTATCGTAGCCGCTCATTGGTGGGGCGTCTATGACTTGAAGACCATATGGGCGTACTGCCCTTTATAATATCGAGCTGTAATTGCACAAAAAAGTAGTTTTCTCCAGACTTTAAAGCCTTTTTGAGGGTCCAAACGGCCTTTTCTGGGGCCGGGACTTACCGCACGTGTGCTGGGGTGTGTGTGCATATGTAAATTTTTCTAGATCGCTAGAATTAGAAGTCCTGGTATCCTAGTTTCCCGAGGGCTTTCCACCGCCACTCAAACCGGCTCAATCGGAGCTCGTTCTCATCTGCGTTGATAGTCCCTATCAATTCCCTCTCTAAAATGATTATATTCTTCTATTTTTCCACCATCTCTTCGCTAGTCTGAGACTAACACCCTATCGTAGCCGCTCATTAGTGGGGCGTCTATGACCTGAAGACCATATGGACGTACTGCCCTTTATAATATCGAGCTGTAATTGCATGACAAAGTAGTTTTTTCCACACTTTAGAGCTTTTTTGAGGATCCAAACGGCCTTTTCTGGGGCCGGGACTTACCGCACATGTGGTAGGGTGTGTGCGCGTATGTAAATTTTTCTAGATCGCTAGAATTAGAAGTCCTGGTAGCCTAGTTTCTGGAGGGCTTTCCAAAGCCACTGAAACCGGCTCAATCGGAGCTCGTTCTCATCCGCGTTGATAGTCCTTATCAATTCCCTCTCTAGAATGATTATATTCTTCTATTTTTCCACCGTCTCTTCGCTAGTGTGAGACTAACACCCTATCATAGCCACTCATTGGTGGGGCGTCTATGACCTGAAGACCATATGGACGTACTGCCCTTTGTAATATCGAGTTGTTATTGCACAAAAAAGTAGTTTTTTCCAGACTTTAGAGCCTTTTTGAGGGTCCAAACGGCCTTTTCTGGGGCTGGGACTTACCGCACGTGTGCTGTGGTGTGTGTGCATATGTAAATTTTTCAAGATCACTAGAATTAGAAGTCCTGGTAGCCAAGTTTCCCAAGGGCTTTCCACCGCCACTGAAACTGGCTCAATCGGAGCTCGTTCTCATCCGTGTTGATAGTCCCTATCAATTCCCTCTCTAAAATGATTATATTCTTCTATTTTCCACTGTCTCTTTGCTAGTGTGAGACTAACACCCTATCGTAGCCGCTCATTGTTGGGGCATCTATGACATGAAGACCATATGGACGTACTGCCCTTTATAATATCGAGCTGTAATTGCATGAAAAAGTAGTTTTTTTCAGACTTTAGAGCCTTTTTGAGGGTCCAAACGGCCTTTTCTGGGGCCGGGACTTACCACACGTGTGCTGTGGTGTGTTCGCATATGTAAATTTTTCCAGATCACTAGAATTAGAAGTCCTGGTAGCCAAGTTTCCCGAGGGCTTTCCACCGCCACTGAAACCGCCTCAATCGGAGCTCGTTCTCATCCGTGTTGATAGTCCCTATCAATTCCCTCTCTAAAATGATTATATTCTTCTATTTTTCCACCGTCCCTTCGCTAGTCTGAGACTAACACCCTATCGTAGCTGCTCATTAGTGGGGCGTCTATGACCTGAAGACCATATGGACGTACTGCCCTTTATAATATCGAGCTGTAATTGCATGACAAAGTAGTTTTTTCCAGACTTTAGAGCTTTTTTGAGGGTCCAAACGGCCTTTTCTGGGGCCGGGACTTACCGCACGTGTGCTGGGGTGTGTGCGCATATGTAAATTTTTCCAGATCGCTAGAATTAGAAGTCCTGGTAGCCTAGTTTCTGGAGGGCTTTCCAACGCCACTGAAACCGGCTCAATCGGAGCTCGTTCTCATCCGCGTTGATAGTCCCTATCAATTCCCTCTCTAGAATGATTATATTCTTCTATTTTTCCACCATCTCTTCGCTAGTGTGAGACTAACACCCTATCGTAGCCACTCATTGGTGGGGCGTCTATGACCTGAAGACCATATGGACGTACTGCCCTTTATAATATCGAGTTGTAATTGCACAAAAAAGTAGTTTTTTCCAGACTTTAGAGCCTTTTTGAGGGTCCAAATGGCCTTGTCTGGGGCCGGGACTTACCGCACGTTTGCTGTGGTGTGTGCGCATATGTAAATTTTTCCAGATCGATAGAATTAGAATTCCTGGTATCCTAGTTTCCCGAGGGCTTTCCACCGCCACTGAAACCGGCTCAATCGGAGCTCGTTCTCATCCGTGTTGATAGTCCCTATCAATTCCCTCTCTAAAATGATTATATTCTTCTATTTTTCCACCGTCCCTTCGCTAGTCTGAGACTAACACCCTATCGTAGCTGCTCATTAGTGGGGCGTCTATGACCTGAAGACCATATGGACGTACTGCCCTTTATAATATCGAGCTGTAATTGCATGACAAAGTATTTTTTTCCAGACTTTAGAGCTTTTTTGAGGGTCCAAACGGCCTTTTCTGGGGCCGGGACTTACCGCACATGTGCTGGGGTGTGTGCGCGTATGTAAATTTTTCCAGATCGCTAGAATTAGAAGTCCTAGTAGCCTAGTTTCCGGAGGGCTTTCCAACTCCACTGAAACCGGCTCAATCGGAGCTCGTTCTCATCCGCGTTGATAGTCCCTATCAATTCCCTCTCTAGAATGATTATATTCTTTTATTTTTCCACCGTCTCTTCGCTAGTGTGAGACTAACACCCTATCGTAGCCACTCATTGGTGGGGCATATATGACCTGAAGACCATATGGACGTACTGCCCTTTATAATATCGAGTTGTAATTGCACAAAAAACTAGTTTTTTCTAGACTTTAGAGCCTTTTTGAGGGTCCAAACGGCCTTTTCTGGGGCCGGGACTTACCGCACGTGTGCTGTGGTGTGTGCGCATATGTAAATTTTTCCAGATCACTAGAATTAGAAGTCCTGGAAGCCTAGTTTCCCGAGGGCTTTCCACCGCCACTGAAACCGGCTCAATCGGAGCTCGTTCTCATCCGTGTTGATAGTCCCTATCAATTCCCTCTCTAAAATGATTATATTCTTCTATTTTTCCACCGTCTCTTCGCTAGTGTGAGACTAACACCCTATCATAGCCGCTCATTGGTGGGGCTTCTATGACACGAAGACCATATGGACGTACTACCCTTTATAATATCGAGCTGTAATTGCATGAAAAAGTAGTTTTTTCCAGACTTTAGAGCCTTTTTGACGGTCCAAACGGCCTTTTCTGGGGCCGGGACTTACCGCACATGTGCTGGGGTGTCTGCGCATATGTAAATTTTTCCAGATCGCTAGAATTAGAAGTCCTGGTAGCCTAGTTTCCCGAGGGCTTTCCAACGCCTCTGAAACCGGCTCAATCGGAGCTCGTTCTCATCCGCGTTGATAGTCCCTATCAATTCCCTCTCTAGAATGATTATTTTCTTCTATTTTTCCACCATCTCTTCGCTAGTGTGAGACTGACACCCTATTGTAGCCGCTCATTGGTGGGGCGTCTATGAGTTGAAGACCATATGGGCGTACTGCCCTTTATAATATCGAGTTGTAATTGCACAAAAAAGTAGTTTTTTCCAGACTTTAGAGCCTTTTTGAGGGTCCAAACGGCCTTTTCTGGGGCCGGGACTTACCGCACGTGTGCTGGGGTGTGTGCGCATATGTAAATTTTTCCAGATCGCTAGAATTAGAAGTCCTGGTATCCTAGTTTCCCGAGGGCTTTCCACCGCCACTGAAACCGGCTCAATCGGAGCTCGTTCTCATCCGTGTTGATAGTCCCTATCAATTCCCTCTCTAAAATGATTATATTCTTCTATTTTTCCACCGTCCCTTCGCTAGTCTGAGACTAACACCCTATCGTAGCTGCTCATTAGTGTGGCGTCTATGACCTGAAGACCATATGGACGTACTGCCCTTTATAATATCGAGCTGTAATTGCATGACAAAGTAGTTTTTTCCAGACTTTAGAGCTTTTTTGAGGGTCCAAACGGCCTTTTCTGGGGCCGGGACTTACCGCATGTGTGCTGGGGTGTGTGCGCATATGTAAATTTTTCCAGATCTCTAGAATTAGAAGTCCTGGTAGCCTAGTTTCTGGAGGGCTTTCCAACGCCACTGAAACCGGCTCAATCGGAGCTCGTTCTCATCCGCGTTGATAGTCCCTATCAATTCCCTCTCTAGAATGATTATATTCTTCTATTTTTCCACCATCTCTTCGCTAGTGTGAGACTAACACCCTATCGTAGCCACTCATTGGGGGGGCGTCTATGACCTGAAGACCATATGGACGTACTGCCCTTTATAATATCGAGTTGTAATTGCACAAAAAAGTAGTTTTTTCCAGACTTTAGAGCCTTTTTGAGGGTCCAAACGGCCTTGTCTGGGGCCGGGACTTACCGCACGTGTGCTGTGGTGTGTGCGCATATGTAAATTTTTCCAGATCGATAGAATTGGAAGTCCTGGTATCCTAGTTTCCCGAGGGCTTTCCACCGCCACTGAAACCGGCTCAATCGGAGCTCGTTCTCATCCGTGTTGATAGTCCCTATCAATTCCCTCTCTAAAATAATTATATTCTTCTATTTTTCCACCGTCCCTTCGCTAGTCTGAGAATAACACCCTATCGTAGCTGCTCATTAGTGGGGCGTCTATGACCTGAAGACCATATGGACGTACTGACCTTTATAATATCGAGCTGTAATTGCATGACAAAGTAGTTTTTTCCAGACTTTAGAGCTTTTTTGAGGGTCCAAACGGCCTTTTCTGGGGCCGGGACTTACCGCACATGTGCTGGGGTGTGTGCGCGTATGTAAATTTTTCCAGATCGCTAGAATTAGAAGTCCTGGTAGCCTAGTTTCCGGAGGGCTTTCCAACTCCACTGAAACCGGCTCAATCGGAGCTCGTTCTCATCCGCGTTGATAGTCCCTATCAATTCCCTCTCTAGAATGATTATATTCTTCTATTTTTCCACCGTCTCTTCGCTAGTGTGAGAATAACACCCTATCGTAGCCACTCATTGGTGGGGCATATATGACCTGAAGACCATATGGACGTACTGCCCTTTATAATATCGAGTTGTAATTGCACAAAAAACTAGTTTTTTCTAGACTTTAGAGCCTTTTTGAGGGTCCAAACGGCCTTTTCGGGGGCCGGGACTTACCGCACGTGTGCTGTGGTGTGTGCGCATATGTAAATTTTTCCAGATCACTAGAATTAGAAGTCCTGGAAGCCTAGTTTCCTGAGGGCTTTCCACCTCCACTAAAACCGGCTCAATCGGAGCTCGTTCTCATCCGTGTTGATAGTCCCTATCAATTCCCTCTCTAAAATGATTATATTCTTCTATTTTTCCACCGTCTCTTCGCTAGTGTGAGACTAACACCCTATCATAGCCGCTCATTAGTGGGGCTTCTATTACACAAAGACCATATGGACGTACTGCCCTTTATAATATCGAGCTGTAATTGCATGAAAAAGTAGTTTTTTCCAGACTTTAGAGCCTTTTTGACGGTCCAAACGGCCTTTTCTGGGGCCGGGACTTACCGCACATGTGCTGGGGTGTGTGCGCATATGTAAATTTTTCCAGATCGCTAGAATTAGAAGTCCTGGTAGCCTCGTTTCCCGAGGGCTTTCCAACGCCACTGAAACTAGCTCAATCGGAGCTCGTTCTCATCCGCGTTGATAGTCCCTATCAATTCCCTCTCTAGAATGATTATTTTCTTCTATTTTTCCACCGTCTCTTCGCTAGTGTGAGACTGACACCCTATTGTAGCCGCTCATTGGTGGGGCGTCTATGACTTGAAGACCATATGGGCGTACTGCCCTTTATAATATCGAGTTGTAATTGCACAAAAAAGTAGTTTTTTCCAGACTTTAGAGCCTTTTTGAGGGTCCAAACGGCCTTTTCTGGGGCCGGGACTTACCGCACGTGTGCTGGGGTGTGTGCGCATATGTAAATTTTTCCAGATCGCTAGAATTAGAAGTCCTGGTATCCTAGTTTCCCGAGGGCTTTCCACCGCCACTGAAACCGGCTCAATCGGAGCTCGTTCTCATCCGTGTTGGTAGTCCCTATCAATTCCCTCTCTAAAATGATTATATTCTTCTATTTTTCCACCGTCCCTTCGCTAGTCTGAGACTAACACCCTATCGTAGCTGCTCATTAGTGGGGCGTCTATGACCTGAAGAGCATATGGACGTACTGCCCTTTATAATATCGACCTGTAATTGCATGACAAAGTAGTTTTTTCCAGACTTTAGAGCTTTTTTGAGGGTCCAAACGGCCTTTTCTGGGGCCGGGACTTACCGCACGTGTGCTGGGGTGTGTGTGGATATGTAAAATTTTCCATATCGCTTGAATTAGAAGTCCTGGTAGCCTAGTTTCCGGAGGGCTTTCCAACGCCACTGAAACCGGCTCAATCGGAGCTCGTTCTCATCCGCGTTGATAGTCCCTATCAATTCCCTCTCTAGAATGATTATATTCTTCTATTTTTCGACAGTCTCTTCGCTAGTGTGAGACTAACACCATATCGTAGCCACACATTGGTGGGGCGTCTATGACCTGAAGACCATATGGACGTACTGCCCTTTATAATATCGAGCTGTAATTGCACAAAAAAGTAGTTTTTTCCAGGCTTTAGAGCCTTTTTGAGGGTCCAAACGGCCTTGTCTGGGGCCGGGACTTACCGCACGTGTGCTGGGGTGTGTGCGCATATGTAAATTTTTCCAGATCGATAGAATTAGAAGTCCTGGTATCCTAGTTTCCCGAGGGCTTTCCACCGCCACTGAAACCGGCTCAATCGGAGCTCGTTCTCATCCGTGTTGATAGTCCCTACCAATTCCCTCTCGAAAATGATTATATTCTTCTATTTTTCCACCGTCCCTTCGCTAGTCTGAGACTGACACCCTATGGTAGCCGCTCAATGGTGGGGCATCTATGACCTGAAGACCATATGGACGTACTGCCCTTTATAATATCGAGCTGTAATTGCATGACAAAGTAGTTTTTTCCAGACTTTAGAGCTTTTTTGAGGGTCCAAACGGCCTTTTCTGGGGCCGGGACTTACCGCACGTGTGCTGGGGTGTGTGTGGATATGTAAAATTTTCCATATCGCTTGAATTAGAAGTCCTGGTATCCTAGTTTCCCGAGGGCTTTCCAACGCCACTGAAACCGGCTCAATCGGAGCTCGTTCTCATCCGTGTTGATAGTCCCTATCAATTCCCTCTCTAAAATGATTATATTCTTCTATTTTTCCACCGTCTCTTCGCTAGTCTGAGAATAACACCCTATCGTAGCCGCTTATCAGTGGGGCGTCTATGACCTGAAGACCATATGGACGTACTGCCCTTTATAATATCGAGCTATAATTGCATGAAAAAGTAGTTTTTTCCAGACTTTAGAGCATTTTTGAGGGTCCAAACGGCCTTTTCTTGGGCCGGGACTTACCGCACATGTGCTGGGGTGTTTGCGCGTATGTAAATTTTTCCAGATCGCTAGAATTAGAAGTCCTGGTAGCCTAGTTTCCAGAGTGCTTTCCAACACCACTGAAACCGGCTCAATCGGAGCTCGTTCTCATCCGCGTTGATAGTCCCTATCAATTCCCTCTCTAGAATGATTATATTCTTCTATTTTTCGACAGTCTCTTCGCTAGTGTGAGACTAACACCATATCGTAGCCACACATTGGTGGGGCGTCTATGACCTGAAGACCATGTGGACGTACTGCCCTTTATAATATCGAGCTGTAATTGCACAAAAAAGTAGTTTTTTCCAGACTTTAGAGCCTTTTTGAGGGTCCAAATGGCCTTTTCTAAGGCCGGGACTTACCGCACGTGTGCTAGGGTGTGTGCGCATATGTAAATTTTTCCAGATCGCTAGAATTAGAAGTCCTGGTATCCTAGTTTCCCGAGGGCTTTCCACCGCCACTGAAACTGGCTCAATCGGAGCTCGTTCTCATCCGTGTTGATAGTCCCTATCAATTCCCTCTCTAAAATGATTATATTCTTCTATTTTTCCACCGTCTCTTCGCTAGTCTGAGAATAACACCCTATCGTAGCCGCTTATCAGTGGGGCGTCTATGACCTGAAGACCATATGGACGTACTGCCCTTTATAATATCGAGCTATAATTGCATGAAAAAGTAGTTTTTTCCAGACTTTAGAGCATTTTTGAGGGTCCAAACGGCCTTTTCTGGGGCCGGGACTTACCGCACATGTGCTGGGGTGTTTGCGCGTATGTAAATTTTTCCAGATCGCTAGAATTAGAAGTCCTGGTAGCCTAGTTTCCAGAGTGCTTTCCAACACCACTGAAACCGGCTCAATCGGAGCTCGTTCTCATCCGCGTTGATAGTCCCTATCAATTCCCTCTCTAGAATGATTATATTCTTCTATTTTTCGACAGTCTCTTCGCTAGTGTGAGACTAACACCATATCGTAGCCACACATTGGTGGGGCGTCTATGACCTGAAGACCATGTGGACGTACTGCCCTTTATAATATCGAGCTGTAATTGCACAAAAAAGTAGTTTTTTCCAGACTTTAGAGCCTTTTTGAGGGTCCAAACGGCCTTTTCTAAGGCCGGGACTTACCGCACGTGTGCTGGGGTGTGTGCGCATATGTAAATTTTTCCAGATCGCTAGAATTAGAAGTCCTGGTATCCTAGTTTCCCGAGGGCTTTCCACCGCCACTGAAACCGGCTCAATCGGAGCTCGTTCTCATCCGTGTTGATAGTCCCTATCAATTCCCTCTCGAAAATGATTATATTCTTCTATTTTTCCACCGTCCCTTCGCTAGTCTGAGACTGACACCCTATCGTAGCTGCTCATTAGTGGGGCGTCTATGACCTGAAGACCATATGGACGTACTGCCCTTTATAATATCGAGCTGTAATTGCATGACAAAGTAGTTTTTTCCAGACTTTAGAGCTTTTTTGAGGGTCCAAACAGCCTTTTCTGGGGCCGGGACTTACCGCACGTGTGCTGGGGTGTGTGTGCATATGTAAATTTTTCCAGATCGCTTGAATTAGAAGTCCTGGTAGCCTAGTTTCCGGAGGGCTTTCCAACGCCACTGAAACCGGCTCAATCGGAGCTCGTTCTCATCCGCGTTGATAGTCCCTATCAATTCCCTCTCTAGAATGATTATATTCTTCTATTTTTCCACCATCTCTTCGCTAGTGTGAGACTAACACCCTATCGTAGCCACTCATTGGTGGGGCGTCTATGACCTGAAGACCATATGGACGTACTGCCCTTTATAATATCGAGTTGTAATTGCACAAAAAAGTAGTTTTTTCCAGGCTTTAGAGCCTTTTTGAGGGTCCAAACGGCCTTGTCTGGGGCCGGGACTTACCGCACGTGTGCTGTGGTGTTTGCGCGTATGTAAATTTTTCCAGATCGATAGAATTAGAAGTCCTGGTATCCTAGTTTCCCGAGGGCTTTCCAACGCCACTGAAACCGGCTCAATCGGAGCTCGTTCTCATCCGTGTTGATAGTCCCTACCAATTCCCTCTCTAAAATGATTATTTTCTTCTATTTTTCCACCGTCTCTTCGCTAGTGTGAGACTAACACCATATCGTAGCCGCTCAATGGTGGGGCGTCTATGACCTGAAGACCATATGGACGTACTGCCCTTTATAATATCGAGCTGTAATTGCACAAAAAAGTAGTTTTCTCCAGACTTTAGAGCCTTTTTGAGGGTCCAAACGGCCTTTTCTGGGGCCGGGACTTATCGCATGTGTGCTGGGGTGTGTGCGCATATGTAAATTTTTCCAGAAAGCTAGAATTAGAAGTCCTGGTATCCTAGTTTCCCGAGGGCTTTCCACCGCCACTGAAACCGGCTCAATCGGAGCTCGTTCTCATCCGCGTTGATTGTCCCTATCAATTCCCTCTCTAAAATGATTATATTCTTCTATTTTTCCACCGTCTCTTCGCTAGTCTGAGAATAACACCCTATCGTAGCCGCTTATTAGTGGGGCGTCTATGACCTGAAGACCATATGGACGTACTGCCCTTTATAATATCGAGCTATAATTGCATGAAAAAGTAGTTTTTTCCAGACTTTAGAGCATTTTTGAGGGTCCAAACGGCCTTTTCTGGGGCCGGGACTTACCGCACATGTGCTGGGGTGTTTGCGCGTATGTAAATTTTTCCAGATCGCTAGAATTAGAAGTCCTGGTAGCCTAGTTTTCGGAGGGCTTTCCAACGCCACTGAAACCGGCTCAATCGGAGCTCGTTCTCATCCGCGTTGATAGTCCCTATCAATTCCCTCTCTAGAATGATTATATTCTTCTATTTTTCGACAGTCTCTTCGCTAGTGTGAGACTAACACCATATCGTAGCCACACATTGGTGGGGCGTCTATGACCTGAAGACCATGTGGACGTACTGCCCTTTATAATATCGAGCTGTAATTGCACAAAAAAGTAGTTTTTTCCAGACTTTAGAGCCTTTTAGAGGGTCCAAACGGCCTTTTCTGGGGCCGGGACTTACCGCACGTGTGCTGGGGTGTGTGCGCATATGTAAATTTTTCCAGATCGCTAGAATTAGAAGTCCTGGTATCCTAGTTTCCCGAGGGCTTTCCACCGCCACTGAAACCGGCTCAATCGGAGCTCGTTCTCATCCGTGTTGATAGTCCCTATCAATTCCCTCTCTAAAATGATTATATTCTTCTATTTTTCCACCGTCCCTTCGCTAGTATGAGACTAACACCCTATCGTAGCTGCTCATTAGTGGGGCGTCAATGAGCTGAAGACCATATGGACGTACTGCCCTTTATAATATCGAGCTGTAATTGCATGACAAAGTAGTTTTTTCTAGACTTTAGAGCTTTTTTGAGGGTCCAAACGGCCTTTTCTGGGGCCGGGACTTACCGCACGTGTGCTGGGGTGTGTGCGCGTATGTAAATTTTTCCAGATCGCTAGAATTAGAAGTCCTGGTAGCCTAGTTTTCGGAGGGCTTTCCAACGGCAAACCGGCTCAATCGGAGCTCGTTCTCATCCGCGTTGATAGTCCCTATCAATTCCCTCTCTAGAATGATTATATTCTTCTATTTTTCCACCGTCTCTTCGCTAGTGTGAGACTAACACCCTATCGTAGCCACTCATTGGTGGGGCGTCTATGACCTGAAGACCATATGGACGTACTGCCCTTTATAATATCGAGTTGTAATTGCACAAAAAAGTAGTTTTTTCCAGACTTTAGAGCCTTTTTGAGGGTCCAAACGGCCTTTTCTAGGGCCGGGACTTACTGCACGTGTGCTGGGGTGTGTGCGCATATGTAAATTTTTCCAGATCGCTAGAATTAGAAGTCCTGGTATCCTAGTTTCCCGAGGGCTTTCCACCGCCACTGAAACCGGCTCAATCGGAGCTCGTTCTCATCCGTGTTGATAGTCCTTATCAATTCCCTCTCTAAAATGATTATATTCTTCTATTTTTCCACCGTCCCTTCGCTAGTCTGAGACTAACACCCTATCGTAGCTGCTCATTTGTGGGGCGTCTATGACCTGAAGACCATATGGACGTACTGCCCTTTATAATATCGAGCTGTAATTGCATGACAAAGTAGTTTTTTCCAGACTTTAGAGCTTTTTTGAGGGTCCAAACGGCCTTTTCTGGGGCCGGGACTTACCGCACGTGTGCTGGGGTGTGTGCGCATATGTAAATTTTTCCAGATCGCTAGAATTAGAAGTCCTGGTAGCCTAGTTTCTGGAGGGCTTTCCAACGCCACTGAAACCGGCTCAATCGGAGCTCGTTCTCATCCGCGTTGATAGTCCCTATCAATTCCCTCTCTAGAATGATTATATTCTTCTATTTTTCCACCATCTCTTCGCTAGTGTGAGACTAACACCCTATCGTAGCCACTCATTGGTGGGGCGTCTATGACCTAAAGACCATATGGACGTACTGCCCTTTATAATATCGAGTTGTAATTGCACAAAAAAGTAGTTTTTTCCAGACTTTAGAGCCTTTTTGAGGGTCCAAACGGCCTTGTCTGGGGCCGGGACTTACCGCACGTGTGCTGTGGTGTGTGCGCATATGTAAATTTTTCCAGGTCGATAGAATTAGAAGTCCTGGTATCCTAGTTTCCCGAGGGCTTTCCACCGCCACTGAAACCGGCTCAATCGGAGCTCGTTCTCATCCGTGTTGATAGTCCCTATCAATTCCCTCTCTAAAATGATTATATTCTTCTATTTTTCCACCGTCCCTTCGCTAGTCTGAGACTAACACCCTATCGTAGCTGCTCATTAGTGGGGCGTCTATGACCTGAAGACCATATGGACGTACTGCCCTTTATAATATCGAGCTGTAATTGCATGACAAAGTAGTTTTTTCCAGACTTTAGAGCTTTTTTGAGGGTCCAAACGGCCTTTTCTGGGGCCGGGACTTACCGCACATGTGCTGGGGTGTGTGCGCGTATGTAAATTTTTCTAGATCGCTAGAATTAGAAGTCCTTGTAGCCTAGTTTCCGGAGGGCTTTCCAACTCCACTGAAACCGGCTCAATCGGAGCTCGTTCTCATCCGCGTTGATAGTCCCTATCAATTCCCTCTCTAGAATGATTATATTCTTCTATTTTTCCACTGTCTCTTCGCTAGTGTGAGACTAACACCCTATCGTAGCCACTCATTGGTGGGGCGTCTATGACCTGAAGACCATATGGACGTACTGCCCTTTATAATATCGAGTTGTAATTGCACAAAAAACTAGTTTTTTCTAGACTTTAGAGCCTTTTTGAGGGTCCAAACGGCCTTTTCTGGGGCCGGGACTTACCGCACGTGTGCTGTGGTGTGTGCGCATATGTAAATTTTTCCAGATCACTAGAATTAGAAGTCCTGGAAGCCTAGTTTCCCGAGGGCTTTCCACCGCCACTGAAACCGGCTCAATCGGAGCTCGTTCTCATCCGTGTTGATAGTCCCTATCAATTCCCTCTCTAAAATGATTATATTCTTCTATTTTTCCACCGTCTCTTCGCTAGTGTGAGACTAACACCCTATCATAGCCGCTCATTGGTGGGGCTTCTATGACACGAAGACCATATGGACGTACTGCCCTTTATAATATCGAGCTGTAATTGCATGAAAAAGTAGTTTTTTCCAGACTTTAGAGCCTTTTTGACGGTCCAAACGGCCTTTTCTGGGGCCGGGACTTACCGCACATGTGCTGGGGTGTGTGCGCATATGTAAATTTTTCCAGATCGCAAGAATTAGAATTCCTGGTATCCTAGTTTCCCGAGGGCTTTCCACCGCCACTGAAACCGGCTCAATCGGAGCTCGTTCTCATCCGCGTTGATAGTCCCTATCAATTCCCTCTCTAAAATGATTATATTCTTCTATTTTTCCACCGTCTCTTCGCTAGTCTGAGAATAACACCTTATCGTAGCCGCTCATTAGTGGGGCGTCTATGACCTGAAGACCATATGGACGTACTGCCCTTTATAATATCGAGCTGTAATTGCATGACAAAGTAGTTTTTTCCAGACTTTAGAGCTTTTTTGAGGGTCCAAACGGCCTTTTCTGGGGCCGGGACTTCCCGCACGTGTGCTGGGGTGTGTGTGCATATGTAAATTTTTCCAGATCGCTAGAATTAGAAGTCCTGGTAGCCTAGTTTCTGGAGGGCTTTCCAACGCCACTGAAACTGGCTCAATCGGAGCTCGTTCTCATCCGCGTTGATAGTCCCTATCAATTCCCTCTCTAGAATGATTATATTCTTCTATTTTTCCACCATCTCTTCGCTAGTGTGAGACTAACACCCTATCGTAGCCACTCATTGGTGGGGCGTCTATGACCTGAAGACCATATGGACGTACTGCCCTTTATAATATCGAGTTGTAATTGCACAAAAAACTAGTTTTTTCTAGACTTTAGAGCCTTTTTGAGGGTCCAAACGGCCTTTTCTGGGGCCGGGACTTACCGCACGTGTGCTGTGGTGTGTGCGCATATGTAAATTTTTCCAGATCACTAGAATTAGAAGTCCTGGAAGCCTAGTTTCCCGAGGGCTTTCCACCGCCACTGAAACCGGCTCAATCGGAGCTCGTTCTCATCCGTGTTGATAGTCCCTATCAATTCCCTCTCTAAAATGATTATATTCTTCTATTTTTCCACCGTCTCTTCGCTAGTGTGAGACTAACACCCTATCATAGCCGCTCATTGGTGGGGCTTCTATGACACGAAGACCATATGGACGTACTGCCCTTTATAATATCGAGCTGTAATTGCATGAAAAAGTAGTTTTTTCCAGACTTTAGAGCCTTTTTGACGGTCCAAACGGCCTTTTCTGGGGCCGGGACTTACCGCACATGTGCTGGGGTGTGTGCGCATATGTAAATTTTTCCAGATCGCAAGAATTAGAATTCCTGGTATCCTAGTTTCCCGAGGGCTTTCCACCGCCACTGAAACCGGCTCAATCGGAGCTCGTTCTCATCCGTGTTGATAGTCCTTATCAATTCCCTCTCTAAAATGATTATATTCTTCTATTTTTCCACCGTCCCTTCGCTAGTCTAAGACTAACACCCTATCGTAGCTGCTCATTTGTGGGGCGTCTATGACCTGAAGACCATATGGACGTACTGCCCTTTATAATATCGAGCTGTAATTGCATGACAAAGTAGTTTTTTCCAGACTTTAGAGCTTTTTTGAGGGTCCAAACGGCCTTTTCTGGGGCCGGGACTTACCGCACGTGTGCTGGGGTGTGAGCGCATATGTAAATTTTTCCAGATCGCTAGAATTAGAAGTCCTGGTAGCCTAGTTTCTGGAGGGCTTTCCAACGCCACTGAAACCGGCTCAATCGGAGCTCGTTCTCATCCGCGTTGATAGTCCCTATCAATTCCCTCTCTAGAATGATTATATTCTTCTATTTTTCCACCATCTCTTCGCTAGTGTGAGACTAACACCCTATCGTAGCCACTCATTGGTGGGGCGTCTATGACCTAAAGACCATATGGACGTACTGCCCTTTATAATATCGAGTTGTAATTGCACAAAAAAGTAGTTTTTTCCAGACTTTAGAGCCTTTTTGAGGGTCCAAACGGCCTTGTCTGGGGCCGGGACTTACCGCACGTGTGCTGTGGTGTGTGCGCATATGTAAATTTTTCCAGGTCGATAGAATTAGAAGTCCTGGTATCCTAGTTTCCCGAGGGCTTTCCACCGCCACTGAAACCGGCTCAATCGGAGCTCGTTCTCATCCGTGTTGATAGTCCCTATCAATTCCCTCTCTAAAATGATTATATTCTTCTATTTTTCCACCGTCCCTTCGCTAGTCTGAGACTAACACCCTATCGTAGCTGCTCATTAGTGGGGCGTCTATGACCTGAAGACCATATGGACGTACTGCCCTTTATAATATCGAGCTGTAATTGCATGACAAAGTAGTTTTTTCCAGACTTTAGAGCTTTTTTGAGGGTCCAAACGGCCTTTTCTGGGGCCGGGACTTACCGCACATGTGCTGGGGTGTGTGCGCGTATGTAAATTTTTCTAGATCGCTAGAATTAGAAGTCCTGGTAGCCTAGTTTCCGGAGGGCTTTCCAACTCCACTGAAACCGGCTCAATCGGAGCTCGTTCTCATCCGCGTTGATAGTCCCTATCAATTCCCTCTCTAGAATGATTATATTCTTCTATTTTTCCACTGTCTCTTCGCTAGTGTGAGACTAACACCCTATCGTAGCCACTCATTGGTGGGGCGTCTATGACCTGAAGACCATATGGACGTACTGCCCTTTATAATATCGAGTTGTAATTGCACAAAAAACTAGTTTTTTCTAGACTTTAGAGCCTTTTTGAGGGTCCAAACGGCCTTTTCTGGGGCCGGGACTTACCGCACGTGTGCTGTGGTGTGTGCGCATATGTAAATTTTTCCAGATCACTAGAATTAGAAGTCCTGGAAGCCTAGTTTCCCGAGGGCTTTCCACCGCCACTGAAACCGGCTCAATCGGAGCTCGTTCTCATCCGTGTTGATAGTCCCTATCAATTCCCTCTCTAAAATGATTATATTCTTCTATTTTTCCACCGTCTCTTCGCTAGTGTGAGACTAACACCCTATCATAGCCGCTCATTGGTGGGGCTTCTATGACACGAAGACCATATGGACGTACTGCCCTTTATAATATCGAGCTGTAATTGCATGAAAAAGTAGTTTTTTCCAGACTTTAGAGCCTTTTTGACGGTCCAAACGGCCTTTTCTGGGGCCGGGACTTACCGCACATGTGCTGGGGTGTGTGCGCATATGTAAATTTTTCCAGATCGCAAGAATTAGAATTCCTGGTATCCTAGTTTCCCGAGGGCTTTCCACCGCCACTGAAACCGGCTCAATCGGAGCTCGTTCTCATCCGCGTTGATAGTCCCTATCAATTCCCTCTCTAAAATGATTATATTCTTCTATTTTTCCACCGTCTCTTCGCTAGTCTGAGAATAACACCTTATCGTAGCCGCTCATTAGTGGGGCGTCTATGACCTGAAGACCATATGGACGTACTGCCCTTTATAATATCGAGCTGTAATTGCATGACAAAGTAGTTTTTTCCAGACTTTAGAGCTTTTTTGAGGGTCCAAACGGCCTTTTCTGGGGCCGGGACTTCCCGCACGTGTGCTGGGGTGTGTGCGCATATGTAAATTTTTCCAGATCGCTAGAATTAGAAGTCCTGGTAGCCTAGTTTCTGGAGGGCTTTCCAACGCCACTGAAACCGGCTCAATCGGAGCTCGTTCTCATCCGCGTTGATAGTCCCTATCAATTCCCTCTCTAGAATGATTATATTCTTCTATTTTTCCACCATCTCTTCGCTAGTGTGAGACTAACACCCTATCGTAGCCACTCATTGGTGGGGCGTCTATGACCTGAAGACCATATGGACGTACTGCCCTTTATAATATCGAGTTGTAATTGCACAAAAAAGTAGTTTTTTCCAGACTTTAGAGCCTTTTTGAGGGTCCAAACGGCCTTGTCTGGGGCCGGGACTTACCGCACGTGTGCTGTGGTGTGTGCGCATATGTAAATTTTTCCAGATCGATAGAATTAGAAGTCCTGGTATCCTAGTTTCCCGAGGGCTTTCCACCGCCACTAAACCGGCTCAATCGGAGCTCGTTCTCATCCGTGTTGATAGTCCCTATCAATTCCCTCTCTAAAATGATTATATTCTTCTATTTTTCCACCGTAACTTCGCTAGTCTGAGACTAACACCCTATCGTAGCAGCTCATTAGTGGGGCGTCTATGACCTGAAGACCATATGGACGTACTGCCCTTTATAATATCGAGCTGTAATTGCATGACAAAGTAGTTTTTTCCAGACTTTAGAGCTTTTTTGAGTGTCCAAACGGCCTTTTCTGGGGCCGGGACTTACCGCACATGTGCTGGGGTGTGTGCGCGTATGTAAATTTTTGTAGATCGCTAGAATTAGAAGTCCTGGTAGCCTAGTTTCCGGAGGGCTTTCCAACTCCACTGAAACCGGCTCAATCGGAGCTCGTTCTCATGCGCGTTGATAGTCCCTATCAATTCCCTCTCTAGAATGATTATATTCTTCTATTTTTCCACTGTCTCTTCGCTAGTGTGAGACTAACACCCTATCGTAGCCACTCATTGTTGGGGCGTCTATGACCTGAAGACCATATGGACGTACTGCCCTTTATAATATCGAGTTGTAATTGCACAAAAAACTAGTTTTTTCTAGACTTTAGAGCCTTTTTGAGGGTCCAAACGGCCTTTTCTGGGGCCGGGACTTACCGCACGTGTGCTGTGGTGTGTGCGCATATGTAAATTTTTCCAGATCACTAGAATTAGAAGTCCTGGAAGCCTAGTTTCCCGAGGGCTTTCCACCGCCACTGAAACCGGCTCAATCGGAGCTCGTTCTCATCCGTGTTGATAGTCCCTATCAATTCCCGCTCTAAAATGATTATATTCTTCTATTTTTCTACCGTCTCTTCGCTAGTGTGAGACTAACACCCTATCATAGCCGCTCATTGGTGGGGCTTCTATGACACGAAGACCATATGGACGTACTGCCCTTTATAATATCGAGCTGTAATTGCATGAAAAAGTAGTTTTTTCCAGACTTTAGAGCCTTTTTGACGGTCCAAACGGCCTTTTCTGGGGCCGGGACTTAGCGCACATGTGCTGGGGTGTGTGCGCATATGTAAATTTTTCCAGATCGCTAGAATTAGAAGTCCTGGTAGCCTAGATTCCCGAGGGCTTTCCAACGCCACTGAAACTGGCTCAATCGGAGCTCGTTCTCATCCGCGTTGATAGTCCCTATCAATTCCTTCTCTAGAATGATTATATTCTTCTATTTTTCCACCGTCTCTTCGCTAGTGTGAGACTGACACCCTATTGTAGCCGCTCATTGGTGGGGCGTCTATGACTTGAAGACCATATGGCCGTACTGCCCTTTATAATATCGAGTTGTAATTGCACAAAAAAGTAGTTTTTCCAGACTTTAGAGCCTTTTTGAGGGTCAAAACGGCCTTTTCTGGGGCCGGGACTTACCGCACGTGTGCTGGGGTGTGTGCGCATATGTAAATTTTTCCAGATCGCTAGAATTAGAAGTCCTGGAATCCTAGTTTCCCGAGGGCTTCCCACCGCCACTGAAAGCGGCTCAATCGGAGCTCGTTCTCATCCGTGTTGATAGTCCCTATCAATTCCCTCTCTAAAATGATTATATTCTTCTATTTTTCCACCGTCCCTTCGCTAGTCTAAGACTAACACCCTATCGTAGCTGCTCATTAGTGGGGCGTCTATGTCCTGAAGACCATATGGACGTACTGCCCTTTATAATATCGATCTGTAATTGCATGACAAAGTAGTTTTTTCCTGACTTTAGAGCTTTTTTGAGGGTCCAAACGGCCTTTTCTGGGGCCGGGACTTACCGCACGTGTGCTGTGGTGTGTGCGCATATGTAAATTTTTCCAGATCGCTAGAATTGGAAGTCCTGGTAGCCTAGTTTCCGGAGGGCTTTCCAACGCCACTGAAACCGGCTCAATCGGAGCTCGTTCTCATCCGCGTTGATAGTCCTTATCAATTCCCTCTCTAGAATGATTATATTCTTCTATTTTTCCACCATCTCTTCGCTAGTGTGAGACTAACACCCTATCGTAGCCACTCATTGGTGGGGCGTCTATGACCTGAAGACCATATGGACGTACTGCCCTTTATAATATCGAGTTGTAATTGCACAAAAAAGTAGTTTTTTCCAGACTTTAGAGCCTTTTTGAGGGTCCAAACGGCCTTGTCTGGGGCCGGGACTTACCGCACGTGTGCTGTGGTGTGTGCGCATATGTAAATTTTTCCAGATCGATAGAATTAGAAGTCCTGGTATCCTAGTTTCCCGAGGGCTTTCCACCGCCACTGAAACCGGCTCAATCGGAGCTCGTTCTCATCCGTGTTGATAGTCCCTATCAATTCCCTCTCTAAAATGATTATTTTCTTCTATTTTTCCACCGTCTCTTCGCTAGTGTGAGACTGACACCCTATTGTAGCCGCTCATTGGTGGGGCGTCTATGACCTAAAGACCATATGGACGTACTGCCCTTTATAATATCGAGCTGTAATTGCACAAAAAAGTAGTTTTCTCCAGACTTTAGAGCCTTTTTGAGGGTCCAAACGGCCTTTTCTGGGGCCGGGACTTACCGCACGTGTGCTGGGGTGTGTGCGCATATGTAAATTTTTCCAGATCGCTAGAATTAGAAGTCCTGGTATCCTAGTTTCCCGAGGGCTTTCCACCGCCACTGAAACCGGCTCAATCGGAGCTCGTTCTCATCCGTGTTGATAGTCCCTGTCAATTCCCTCTCTAAAATGATTATATTCTTCTATTTTTCCACCGTCCCTTCGCTAGTCTGAGACTAACACCCTATCGTAGCTGCTCATTAGTGGGGCGTCTATGACCTGAAGACCATATGGACGTACTGCCCTTTATAATATCGAGCTGTAATTGCATGACAAAGTAGTTTTTTCCAGACTTTAGAGCTTTTTTGAGGGTCCAAACGGCCTTTTCTGGGGCCGGGACTTACCGCACGTGTGCTGGGGTGTGTGCGCATATGTAAATTTTTCCAGATCGCAAGAATTAGAAGTCCTGGTATCCTAGTTTCCCGAGGGTATTCCACCGCCACTGAAACCGGCTCAATCGGAGCTCGTTCTCATCCGTGTTGATAGTCCCTATCAATTCCCTCTCTAAAATGATTATATTCTTCTATTTTTCCACCGTCCCTTCGCTAGTCTGAGACTAACACCCTATCGTAGCTGCTCATTAGTGGGGCGTCTATGACCTGAATACCATATGGACGTACTGCCCTTTATAATATCGAGCTGTAATTGCATGACAAAGTAGTTTTTTCCAGACTTTAGAGCTTTTTTGAGGGTCCAAACGGCCTTTTCTGGGGCCGGGACTTACCGCACGTGTGCTGGGGTGTGTGCGCATATGTAAATTTTTCCAGATCGCTAGAATTAGAAGTCCTGGTATCCTAGTTTCCCGAGGGCATTCCACCGCCACTGAAACCGGCTCAATCGGAGCTCGTTCTCATCCGTGTTGATAGTCCCTATCAATTCCCTCTCTAAAATGATTATATTCTTCTATTTTTCCACCGTCCCTTCGCTAGTCTGAGACTAACACCCTATCGTAGCTGCTCATTAGTGGGGCGTCTATGACCTGAAGACCATATGGACGTACTGCCCTTTATAATATCGAGCTGTAATTGCATGACAAAGTAGTTTTTTCCAGACTTTAGAGCTTTTTTGAGCGTCCAAACGGCCTTTTCTGGGGACGGGACTTACCGCACGTGTGCTGGGGTGTGTGCGCGTATGTAAATTTTTCCAGATCATTAGAATTAGAAGTCCTGGTAGCCTAGTTTCCGGAGGGCTTTCCAACGCCACTGAAACCGGCTCAATCGGAGCTCGTTCTCATCCGCGTTGATAGTCCCTATCAATTCCCTCTCTAGAATGATTATATTCTTCTATTTTTCCACTGTCTCTTCGCTAGTGTGAGACTAACACCCTATCATAGCCACTCATTGGTGGGGCGTCTATGACCTGAAGACCATATGGACGTACTGCCCTTTATAATATCGAGCTGTAATTGCATGACAAAGTAGTTTTTTCCAGACTTTAGAGCTTTTTTGAGGGTCCAAACGGCCTTTTCTGGGGCCGGGACTTACCGCACATGTGCTGGGGTGTGTGCGCGTATGTAAATTTTTCTAGATCGCTAGAATTAGAAGTCCTGGTAGCCTAGTTTCCGGAGGGCTTTCCAACTCCACTGAAACCGGCTCAATCGGAGCTCGTTCTCATCCGCGTTGATAGTCCCTATCAATTCCCTCTCTAGAATGATTATATTCTTCTATTTTTCCACTGTCTCTTCGCTAGTGTGAGACTAACACCCTATCGTAGCCACTCATTGGTGGGGCGTCTATGACCTGAAGACCATATGGACGTACTGCCCTTTATAATATCGAGTTGTAATTGCACAAAAAACTAGTTTTTTCTAGATTTTAGAGCCTTTTTGATGGTCCAAACGGCCTTTTCTGGGGCCGGGACTTACCGCACGTGTGCTGTGGTGTGTGCGCATATGTAAATTTTTCCAGATCACTAGAATTAGAAGTCCTGTAAGCCTAGTTTCCCGAGGGCTTTCCACCGCCACTGAAACCGGCTCAATCGGAGCTCGTTCTCATCCGTGTTGATAGTCCCTATCAATTCCCTCTCTAAAATGATTATATTCTTCTATTTTTCCACCGTCTCTTCGCTAGTGTGAGACTAACACCCTATCATAGCCGCTCATTGGTGGGGCTTCTATGACACGAAGACCATATGGACGTACTGCCCTTTATAATATCGAGCTATAATTGCATGAAAAAGTAGTTTTTTCCAGACTTTAGAGCCTTTTTGAGGGTCCAAACGGCCTTTTCTGGGGCCGGGACTTACCGCACATGTGCTGGGGTGTGTGCGCATATGTAAATTTTTCTAGATCGCTAGAATTAGAAGTCCTGGTTGCCTAGTTTCCCGAGGGCTTTCCAACGCCACTGAAACTGGCTCAATCGGAGCTCGTTCTCATCCGCGTTGATAGTCCCTATCAATTCCCTCTCTAGAATGATTATTTTCTTCTATTTTTCCACCGTCTCTTCGCTAGTGTGAGACTGACACCCTATTGTAGCCGCTCATTGGTGGGGCGTCTATGACTTGAAGACCATATGGGCGTACTGCCCTTTATAATATCGAGCTGTAATTGCACAAAAAAGTAGTTTTCTCCAGACTTTAGAGCCTTTTTGAGGGTCCAAACGGCCTTTTCTGGGTCCGGGACTTACCGCACATGTGCTGGGGTGTGTGCGCGTATGTAAATTTTTCCAGATCGCTAGAATTAGAAGTCCTGGTATCCTAGTTTCCCGAGGGCTTTCCACCGCCACTGAAACCGGCTCAATCGGAGCTCGTTCTCATCCGCGTTGATAGTCCCTATCAATTCCCTCTCTAAAATGATTATATTCTTCTATTTTTCCACCGTCTCTTCGCTAGTCTGAGAATAACACCCTATCGTAGCCGCTCATTAGTGGGGCGTCTATGACCTGAAGACCATATGGACGTACTGCCCTTTATAATATCGAGCTGTAATTGCATGAAAAAGTAGTTTTTTCCAGACTTTAGAGCATTTTTGAGGGTCCAAACGGCCTTTTCTGGGGCAGGGACTTACCGCACATGTGCTGGGGTGTGTGCGCATATGCAAATTTTTCCAGATCGCTTGAATTAGAAGTCCTGGTAGCCTAGTTTCCGGAGTGCTTTCCAACGCCACTGAAACCGGCTCAATCGGAGCTCGTTCTCATCCGCGTTGATAGTCCCTATTTATTCCCTCTCTAGAATGATTATATTCTTCTATTTTTCGACAGTCTCTTCGCTAGTGTGAGACTAACACCATATTGTAGCCACTCATTGGTGGGGCGTCTATGACCTGAAGACCATACGGACGTACTGCCCTTTATAATATCGAGTTGTAATTGCACAAAAAAGTAGTTTTTTCCAGACTTTAGAGCCTTTTTGAGGGTCCAAACGGCCTTTTCCGGGGCCGGAACTTACCGCACGTGTGCTGGGGTGTGTGCGCATATGTAAATTATTCCAGATCACTAGAATTAGAAGTCCTGGTAGCCTAGTTTCCCGAGGGCTTTCCACCGCCACTGAAACCGGCTCAATCGGAGCTCGTTCTCATCCGTGTTGATAGTCCCTATCAATTCCCTCTCTAGAATGATTATATTCTTCTATTTTTCCACCGTGTCTTCGCTAGTGTGCGACTAACACCCTATCGTATCCACCCATTGGTGGGGCGTCTTTGACCTGAAGACCATATGGACGTACTGCCCTTTATAATATCGAGCTGTAATTGCATGAAAAAGTAGTTTTTTCTAGACTTTAGAGCCCTTTTGAGGGTCCAAACGGCCTTTTCTGGGGCCGAGACATACCGCACGTATGCTGGGGTGTGTGCGCGTATGTAAATTTTTCCAGATCGCTAGAATTAGAAGTCCTGGTAGCCTAGTTTCCCGAGGGCTTTCCAACGCCACTGAAACCGGCTCAATCGGAGCTCGTTCTCATCCGCGTTGATAGTCCCTATCAATTCCCTCTCTAGAATGATTATATTTTTCTATTTTTCCACCGTCTCTTTGCTAGTGTGAGACTAACACCCTATCGTAGCGACTCATTGGTGGGGCGTCTATGACCTGAAGACCATATGGACGTACTGCCCTTTATAATATCGAGCTGTAATTGCATGAAAAAGTAGTTTTTTCCAGAGTTTAGAGCCTTTTTGAGGGTGCAAACGGCCTTTTCTGGGGCCGAGACATACCGCACGTGTGCTGGGGTGTGTGTGCGTATGTAAATTTTTCCAGATTGCTAGAATTAGAAGGCTGGGTAGCCTAGTTTCCCAAGGGCTTTCCAACGCCACTGAAACCGGCTCAATCGGAGCTCGTTCTCATTCGCGTTGATAGTCCCTATCAGTTCCCTCTCTAGAACGATTATATTCTTCTATTTTTCCACCGTCTCTTTGCTAGTGTGAGACTAACACCCTATCGTACCTGCTCAATGGTGGGGCGTCTATGACCTGAAGACCATTTGGACGTACTGCCCTTTATAATATCGAGCTGTAATTACACAAAAAAGTAGTTTTTTCCTGACTTTAGAGCCTTTTTGAGGGTCCAAACGGCCTTTTCTGGGGCCGCAACTTACTGCACATGTGCTGGGGTGTGTGCGCGTATGTAAATTATTCCAAATCGCTAGAATTAGAAGTCCCGGTAGCCTAGTTTCCCGAGGGCTTTCCAACGCCACTGAAACCGGCTCAATCGGAGCTCGTTCTCATCCGCGTTGATAGTCCCTATCAATTCCCTCTCTAGAATGATTATATACTTCTATTTTTCCACCGTCTCTTTGCTAGTGTGAGACTAACACCCTATCGTACCCGCTCATTGGTGGGCCATCTATGACCTGAACACCATATGGACGTACTACCCTTTATAATATCGAGCTATAATTACACAAAAATGTAGTTTTTTCCAAACTTTAGAGCCTTTTTGAAGGTCCAAACGGCCTTTTCTGGGGCCGGGACTTACCGCACGTGTGCTGGGGTGTGTGAGCATATGAATTTTTTTCCAGATCACTAGAATTAGAAGTCCTGGTATCCTTGTTTCCCGAGGGCATTCCACTGCCACTGAAACCGGCTCAATCGGAGCTCGTTCTCATCCGCGTTGATAGTCCCTATCAATTCCCTCTCTAAAATGATTATATTCTTCTATTTTTCCACTGTCTCTTCGCTAGTCTGAGACTAACACCCTATTGTAGCCGCTCATTAGTGGGGCGTCTATGACCTGAAGACCATATGGACGTAATGCCCTTTATAATATCGAGCTGTAATTGCATGAAAAAGTAGTTTTTTCCAGACTTTAGAGCCTTTTTGTGGGTCCAAACGGCCTTTTCTGGGGCCGGGACTTACCGCACATGTGCTGGGGTGTGTGCGCGTATGGAAATTTTTCCAAACCGCTAGAATTAGAAGTCCTAGTAGCCTAGTTTCCGGAGTGCTTTCCAACGCCACTGAAACCGGCTCAATCGGAGCTCGTTCTCATCCGCGTTGATAGTCCCTATCAATTCCCTCCCTAGAATGATTATTTTCTTCTATTTTTCCACCGTCTCTTCGCTAGTGTGAGACTGACACCCTATTGTAGCCGCTCATTGGTGTGGCGTCTATGACTTGAAGACCATATGGGCGTACTGCCCTTTATAATATCGAGCTGTAATTGCACAAAAAAGTAGTTTTCTCCAGACTTTAGAGCCTTTTTGAGGGTCCAAACGGCCTTTTCTGGGGCCGGGACTTACCGCACATGTGCTGGGGTGTGTGCGCGTATGTAAATTTTTCCAGATCGCTAGAATTAGAAGTCCTGGTATCCTAGTTTCCCGAGGGCTTTCCACCGCCACTGAAACCGGCTCAATCGGAGCTCGTTCTCATCCGCGTTGATAGTCCCTATCAATTCCCTCTCTAAAATGATTATATTCTTCTATTTTTCCACCGTCTCTTCGCTAGTCTGAGAATAACACCCTATCGTAGCCGCTCATTAGTGGGGCGTCTATGACCTAAAGACCATATGGACGTACTGCCCTTTATAATATCGAGCTGTAATTGCATGAAAAAGTAGTTTTTTCCAGACTTTAGAGCATTTTTGAGGGTCCAAACGGCCTTTTCTGGGGCAGGGACTTACCGCACATGTGCTGGGGTGTGTGCGCATATGTAAATTTTTCCAGATCGCTTGAATTAGAAGTCCTGGTAGCCTAGTTTCCCGAGGGCTTTCCAACGCCACTGAAACCGGCTCAATCGGAGCTCGTTCTCATCCGCGTTGATAGTCCCTATCAATTCCCTCTCTAGAATGATTATTTTCTTCTATTTTTCCACCGTCTCTTCGCTAGTGTGAGACTGACACCCTATTGTAGCCGCTCATTGGTGGGGCGTCTATGACTTGAAGACCATATGGGCGTACTGCCCTTTATAATATCGAGCTGTAATTGCACAAAAAAGTAGTTTTCTCCAGACTTTAGAGCCTTTTTGAGGGTCCAAACGGCCTTTTCTGGGGCCGGGACTTACCGCACATGTGCTGGGGTGTGTGCGCGTATGTAAATTTTTCCAGATCGTTGAATTAGAAGTCCTGGTATCCTAGTTTCCCGAGGGCTTTCCACCGCCACTGAAACCGGCTCAATCGGAGCTCGTTCTCATCCGCGTTGATAGTCCCTATCAATTCCCTCTCTAAAATGATTATATTCTTCTATTTTTCCACCGTCTCTTCGCTAGTCTGAGAATAACTCCCTATCATAGCCGCTCATTAGTGGGGCGTCTATGACCTGAAGACCATATGGACGTACTGCCCTTTATAATATCGAGCTGTAATTGCATGAAAAAGTAGTTTTTTCCAGACTTTAGAGCATTTTTGAGGGTCCAAACGGCCTTTTCTGGGGCAGGGACTTACCGCACATGTGCTGGGGTGTGTGCGCATATGTAAATTTTTCCAGATCGCTTGAATTAGAAGTCCTGGTAGCCTAGTTTCCGGAGTGCTTTCCAACGCCACTGAAACCGGCTCAATCGGAGCTCGTTCTCATCCGCGTTGATAGTCCCTATTTATTCCCTCTCTAGAATGATTATATTCTTCTATTTTTCGACAGTCTCTTCGCTAGTGTGAGACTAACACCATATTGTAGCCACTCATTGGTGGGGCGTCTATGACCTGAAGACCATACGGACATACTGCCCTTTAGAATATCGAGTTGTAATTGCACAAAAAAGTAGTTTTTTCCAGACTTTAGAGCCTTTTTGAGGGTCCAAACGGCCTTTTCTGGGGCCGGAACTTACCGCACGTGTGCTGGGGTGTGTGCGCATATGTAAATTATTCCAGATCACTAGAATTAGAAGTCCTGGTAGCCTAGTTTCCCGAGGGCTTTCCAACACCACTGAAACCGGCTCAATTGGAGCTCGTTCTCATCCGCGTTGATAGTCCCTATCAATTCCCTCTCTAGAATGATTATATTCTTCTATTTTTCCACCGTCTCTTCACTAGTGTGAGACTAACACCCTATCGTAGCCGCTCATTGGTGGGGCGTCTACGACCTGAAGATCATATGGACGTACTGCCCTTTATAATATCGAGCAGTAATTGCATGAAAAAGTAGTTTTTTCCAGACTTTAGAGCCTTTTTGAGGGTCCAAACGGCCTTTTCTGGGGCCGAGACATACCGCACGTGTGCTGGGGTGTGCGCGCGTATGTAAATTTTTCCAGATCGCTAGAATTAGAAGTCCTGGTAGCCTAGTTTCCCAAGGGCTTTCCAACGCCACTGAAACCGGCTCAATCGGAGCTCGTTCTCATCCGCGTTGATAGTCCCTATCAATTCCCTCTCTAGAATGATTATATTCTTCTATTTTTCCACCGTCTCTTCGCTAGTGTGCGACTAACACCCTATCGTACCCACTCATTGGTGGGGCGTCTATGACCTGAAGACCATATGGACGTACTGCCCTTTATAATATCGAGCTATAATTGCACAAAAAAGTAGTTTTCTCCAGACTTTAGAGCCTTTTTGAGGGTCCAAACGGCCTTTTCTGGGGCCGGGACTTACCGCACGTGTGCTGGGGTGTGTGAGCATATGAAATTTTTTCCAGATCACTAGAATTAGAAGTCCTGGTATCCTTGTTTCCCGAGGGCTTTCCACCGCCACTGAAACCGGCTCAATCGGAGCTCGTTCTCATCCGCGTTGATAGTCCCTATCAATTCCCTCTCTAAAATGATTATATTCTTCTATTTTTTCACTGTCTCTTCGCTAGTCTGAGACTAACACCCTATTGTAGCCGCTCATTAGTGGGGCGTCTATGACCTGAAGACCATATGGACGTACTACCCTTTATAATATCGAGCTATAATTACACAAGAATGTAGTTTTTTCCAAACTTTAGAGCCTTTTTGAAGGTCCAAACGGCCTTTTCTGGGGCCGGGACTTACCGCACGTGTGCTGGGGTGTGTGAGCATATGAAAATTTTTCCAGATCACTAGAATTAGAAGTCCTGGTATCCTTGTTTCCCGAGGGCTTTCCACCGCCACTGAAACCGGCTCAATCGGAGCTCGTTCTCATCCGCGTTGATAGTCCCTATCAATTCCCTCTCTAAAATGATTATATTCTTCTATTTTTCCACTGTCTCTTCGCTAGTCTGAGACTAACACCCTATCGTAGCCGCTCATTAGTGGGGCGTCTATGACCTGAAGACCATATGGACGTACTGCCCTTTATAATATCGAGTTGTAATTGCACGAAAAAGTAGTTTTTTCCAGACTTTTGGGCCTTTTTGAGGGTCCAAACGGCCTTTTCTGGGGCCGGGACTTACCGCACATGTTCTGGGGTGTGTGCGCGTATGTAAATTTTTCCAAATCACTAGAAGAAGTCTTGGTAGCCTATTTTCCCAAGGGCTTTCCAACGCCACTGAAACCGGCTCAATCGGAGCTCGTTCTCATCGGCGTTGATAGTCCCTATCAATTCCCTCTCTAGAATGATTATATTCTTCTATTTTTCCACCGTCTCTTCGCTAGTGTGCGACTAACACCCTATCGTATCCACCCATTGGTGGGGCGTCTCTGACCTGAAGACCATATGGACGTACTGCCCTTTATAATATCGAGCTGTAATTGCATGAAAAAGTAGTTTTTTCTAGACTTTAGAGCCTTTTTGAGGGTCCAAACGGCCTTTTCTGGGGCCGAGACATACCGCACGTATGCTGGGGTGTGTGCGCGTATGTAAATTTTTCCAGATCGCTAGAATTAGAAGTCCTGGTAGGCTAGTTTCCCGAGGGCTTTCCAACGCCACTGAAACCGGCTCAATCGGAGCTCGTTCTCATCCGCGTTGATAGTCCCTATCAATTCCCTCTCTAGAATGATTATATTTTTCTATTTTTCCACCGTCTCTTTGCTAGTGTGAGACTAACACCCTATCGTAGCGACTCATTGGTGGGGCGTCTACGACATGAAGACCATATGGACGTACTGCCCTTTATAATATCGAGCTGTAATTGCATGAAAAAGTAGTTTTTTCCAGAGTTTAGAGCCTTTTTGAGGGTGCAAACGGCCTTTTCTGGGGCCGAGACATACCGCACGTGTGCTGGGGTGTGTGTGCGTATGTAAATTTTTCCAGATCGCTAAAATTAGAAGTCTTGGTATCCTAGTTTCCCAAGGGCTTTCCAACGCCACTGAAACCGGCTCAATCGGAGCTCGTTCTCATTCGCGTTGATAGTCCCTATCAGTTCCCTCTCTAGAACGATTATATTCTTCTATTTTTCCACCGTCTCTTTGCTAGTGTGAGACTAACACAGTATCGTACCTGCTCAATGGTGGGGCGTCTATGACCTGAAGACCATTTGGACGTACTGCCCTTTATAATATCGAGCTGTAATTACACAAAAAAGTAGTTTTTTCCTGACTTTAGAGCCTTTTTGAGGGTCCAAACGGCCTTTTCTGGGGCCGCAACTTACTGCACATGTGCTGGGGTGTGTGCGCGTATGTAAATTATTCCAAATCGCTACAATTAGAAGTCCCGGTAGCCTAGTTTCCCGAGGGCTTTCCAACGCCACTGAAACCGGCTCAATCGGAGCTCGTTCTCATCCGCGTTGATAGTCCCTATCAATTCCCTCTCTAGAATGATTATATACTTCTATTTTTCCACCGTCTCTTTGCTAGTGTGAGACTAACACCCTATCGTACCCGCTCATTGGTGGGCCATCTATGACCTGAAGACCATATGGACGTACTGCCCTTTATAATATTGGGCTATAATTACACAAAAATGTAGTTTTTTCCAGACTTTAGAGCCTTTTTGAAGGTCCAAACGGCCTTTTCTGGGGACGGGACTTACCGCACGTGTGCTGGGGTATGTGCGCATATGTAAATTTTTCCAGATCGCTACAATTAGAAGTCCTGGTAGCCTAGTTTCCCGAGGGCTTTCCAACGCCACTGAAACCGGCTCAATCGGAGCTCGTTCTCATCCGCGTTGATAGTCCCTATCAATTCCCTCTCTAGAATGATTATATTCTTCTATTTTTCCACCGTCTCTTTGCTAGTGTGACACTAACACCCTATCGTAGCCACTCATTGGTGGGGCGTCTATGACCTGAAGACCATATGGATGTACTACCCTTTATAATATCGAGTTGTAATTGCATGAAAAAGTAGTTTTTTCCAGACTTTAGAGCCTTTTTGAGGGTCCAAACGGCCTTTTCTGGGGCCGAGACTTACCGCACGTGTGCTGGGGTGTGTGTGTGCGTATGTAAATTTTTCCAGATCACTAGAATTATAAGTCCTGGTAGCCTAGTTTACCGAGGGCTTTCCAACGCCACTGAAACCGGCTCAATCGGAGCTCGTTCTCATCCGCGTTGATAGTCCCTATCAATTCCCTCTCTAGAATGATTATATTCTTCTATTTTTCCACCGTCTCTTCGCTAGTGTGAGACTAACACCCTATCGTAGCCGCTCATTGGTGGGGCGTCTACGACCTGAAGATCATATGGACGTACTGCCCTTTATAATATCGAGCAGTAATTGCATGAAAAAGTAGTTTTTTCCAGACTTTAGAGCCTTTTTGAGGGTCCAAACGGCCTTTTCTGGGGCCGAGACATACCGCACGTGTGCTGGGGTGTGTGCGCGTATGTAAATTTTTCCAGATCGCTAGAATTAGAAGTCCTGGTAGCCTAGTTTCCCAAGGGCTTTCCAACGCCACTGAAACCGGCTCAATCGGAGCTCGTTCTCATCCGCGTTGATAGTCCCTATCAATTCCCTCTCTAGAATGATTATATTCTTCTATTTTTCCACCGTCTCTTCGCTAGTGTGCGACTAACACCCTATCGTACCCACTCATTGGTGGGGCGTCTATGACCTGAAGACCATATGGACGTACTGCCCTTTATAATATCGAGCTGTAATTGCACAAAAAAGTAGTTTTCTCCAGACTTTAGAGCCTTTTTGAGGGTCCAAACGGCCTTTTCTGGGGCCGGGACTTACCGCACGTGTGCTGGGGTGTGTGAGCATATGAAATTTTTTCCAGATCACTAGAATTAGAAGTCCTGGTATCCTTGTTTCCCGAGGGCTTTCCACCGCCACTGAAACCGGCTCAATATGAGCTCGTTCTCATCCGCGTTGATAGTCCCTATCAATTCCCTCTCTAAAATGATTATATTCTTCTATTTTTCCACTGTCTCTTCGCTAGTCTGAGACTAACACCCTATTGTAGCCGCTCATTAGTGGGGCGTCTATGACCTGAAGACCATATGGACGTACTGCCCTTTATAATATCGAGCTGTAATTGCATGAAAAAGTAGTTTTTTCCAGACTTTAGAGCCTTTTTGTGGGTCCAAACGGCCTTTTCTGGGGCCGGGACTTACCGCACATGTGCTGGGGTGTGTGCGCGTATGGAAATTTTTCCAGACCGCTAGAATTAGAAGTCCTAGTAGCCTAGTTTCCGGAGTGCTTTCCAACGCCACTGAAACCGGCTCAATCGGAGCTCGTTCTCATCCGCGTTGATAGTCCCTATCAATTCCCTCTCTAAAATGATTATATTCTTCTATTTTTCCACTGTCTCTTCGCTAGTCTGAGACTAACACCCTATCATAGCCGCTCATTAGTGGGGCGTCTATGACCTGAAGACCATATGGACGTACTGCCCTTTATAATATCGAGTTGTAATTGCACAAAAAAGTAGTTTTTTCCAGACTTTAGGGCCTTTTTGAGGGTCCAAACGGCCTTTTCTGGGGCCGGGACTTACCGCACATGTTCTGGGGTGTGTGCGCATATGTAAATTTTTCCAAATCACTAGAATTAGAAGTCTTGGTAGCCTATTTTCCCAAGGGCTTTCCAACGCCACTGAAACCGGCTCAATCGGAGCTCGTTCTCATCGGCATTGATAGTCCCTATCAATTCCCTCTCTAGAATGATTATATTCTTCTATTTTTCCACCGTCTCTTCGCTAGTGTGCGACTAACACCCTATCGTATCCACCCATTGGTGGGGCGTCTTTGACCTGAAGACCATATGGACGTACTGCCCTTTATAATATCGAGCTGTAATTGCATGAAAAAGTAGTTTTTTCTAGACTTTAGAGCCTTTTTGAGGGTGCAAACGGCCTTTTCTGGGGCCGAGACATACCGCACGTGTGCTGGGGTGTGTGTGCGTATGTAAATTTTTCCAGATCGCTAAAATTAGAAGTCTTGGTATCCTAGTTTCCCAAGGGCTTTCCAACGCCACTGAAACCGGCTCAATCGGAGCTCGTTCTCATTCGCGTTGATAGTCCCTATCAGTTCCCTCTCTAGAACGATTATATTCTTCTATTTTTCCACCGTCTCTTTGCTAGTGTGAGACTAACACAGTATCGTACCTGCTCAATGGTGGGGCATCTATGACCTGAAGACCATTTGGACGTACTGCCCTTTATAATATCGAGCTGTAATTACACAAAAAAGTAGTTTTTTCCTGACTTTAGAGCCTTTTTGAGGGTCCAAACGGCCTTTTCTGGGGCCGCAACTTACTGCACATGTGCTGGGGTGTGTGCGCGTATGTAAATTATTCCAAATCGCTACAATTAGAAGTCCCGGTAGCCTAGTTTCCCGAGGGCTTTCCAACGCCACTGAAACCGGCTCAATCGGAGCTCGTTCTCATCCGCGTTGATAGTCCCTATCAATTCCCTCTCTAGAATGATTATATACTTCTATTTTTCCACCGTCTCTTTGCTAGTGTGAGACTAACACCCTATCGTACCCGCTCATTGGTGGGCCATCTATGACCTGAAGACCATATGGACGTACTGCCCTTTATAATATTGGGCTATAATTACACAAAAATGTAGTTTTTTCCAGACTTTAGAGCCTTTTTGAAGGTCCAAACGGCCTTTTCTGGGGACGGGACTTACCGCACGTGTGCTGGGGTATGTGCGCATATGTAAATTTTTCCAGATCGCTAGAATTAGAAGTCCTGGTAGCCTAGTTTCCCGAGGGCTTTCCAACGCCACTGAAACCGGCTCAATCGGAGCTCGTTCTCATCCGCGTTGATAGTCCCTATCAATTCCCTCTCTAGAATGATTATATTCTTCTATTTTTCCACCGTCTCTTTGCTAGTGTGACACTAACACCCTATCGTAGCCACTCATTGGTGGGGCGTCTATGACCTGAAGACCATATGGATGTACTACCCTTTATAATATCGAGTTGTAATTGCATGAAAAAGTAGTTTTTTCCAGACTTTAGAGCCTTTTTGAGGGTCCAAACGGCCTTTTCTGGGGCCGAGACTTACCGCACGTGTGCTGGGGTGTGTGTGTGCGTATGTAAATTTTTCCAGATCACTAGAATTATAAGTCCTGGTAGCCTAGTTTACCGAGGGCTTTCCAACGCCACTGAAACCGGCTCAATCGGAGCTCGTTCTCATCCGCGTTGATAGTCCCTATCAATTCCCTCTCTAGAATGATTATATTCTTCTATTTTTCCACCGTCTCTTCGCTAGTGTGAGACTAACACCCTATCGTAGCCGCTCATTGGTGGGGCGTCTACGACCTGAAGATCATATGGACGTACTGCCCTTTATAATATCGAGCAGTAATTGCATGAAAAAGTAGTTTTTTCCAGACTTTAGAGCCTTTTTGAGGGTCCAAACGGCCTTTTCTGGGGCCGAGACATACCGCACGTGTGCTGGGGTGTGTGCGCGTATGTAAATTTTTCCAGATCGCTAGAATTAGAAGTCCTGGTAGCCTAGTTTCCCAAGGGCTTTCCAACGCCACTGAAACCGGCTCAATCGGAGCTCGTTCTCATCCGCGTTGATAGTCCCTATCAATTCCCTCTCTAGAATGATTATATTCTTCTATTTTTCCACCGTCTCTTCGCTAGTGTGCGACTAACACCCTATCGTACCCACTCATTGGTGGGGCGTCTATGACCTGAAGACCATATGGACGTACTGCCCTTTATAATATCGAGCTGTAATTGCACAAAAAAGTAGTTTTCTCCAGACTTTAGAGCCTTTTTGAGGGTCCAAACGGCCTTTTCTGGGGCCGGGACTTACCGCACGTGTGCTGGGGTGTGTGAGCATATGAAATTTTTTCCAGATCACTAGAATTAGAAGTCCTGGTATCCTTGTTTCCCGAGGGCTTTCCACCGCCACTGAAACCGGCTCAATATGAGCGCGTTCTCATCCGCGTTGATAGTCCCTATCAATTCCCTCTCTAAAATGATTATATTCTTCTATTTTTCCACTGTCTCTTCGCTAGTCTGAGACTAACACCCTATTGTAGCCGCTCATTAGTGGGGCGTCTATGACCTGAAGACCATATGGACGTACTGCCCTTTATAATATCGAGCTGTAATTGCATGAAAAAGTAGTTTTTTCCAGACTTTAGAGCCTTTTTGTGGGTCCAAACGGCCTTTTCTGGGGCCGGGACTTACCGCACATGTGCTGGGGTGTGTGCGCGTATGGAAATTTTTCCAGACCGCTAGAATTAGAAGTCCTAGTAGCCTAGTTTCCGGAGTGCTTTCCAACGCCACTGAAACCGGCTCAATCGGAGCTCGTTCTCATCCGCGTTGATAGTCCCTATCAATTCCCTCTCTAAAATGATTATATTCTTCTATTTTTCCACTGTCTCTTCGCTAGTCTGAGACTAACACCCTATCGTAGCCGCTCATTAGTGGGGCGTCTATGACCTGAAGACCATATGGACGTACTGCCCTTTATAATATCGAGTTGTAATTGCACGAAAAAGTAGTTTTTTCCAGACTTTAGGGCCTTTTTGAGGGTCCAAACGGCCTTTTCTGGGGCCGGGACTTACCGCACATGTTCTGGGGTGTGTGCGCATATGTAAATTTTTCCAAATCACTAGAATTAGAAGTCTTGGTAGCCTATTTTCCCAAGGGCTTTCCAACGCCACTGAAACCGGCTCAATCGGAGCTCGTTCTCATCGGCGTTGATAGTCCCTATCAATTCCCTCTCTAGAATGATTATATTCTTCTATTTTTCCACCGTCTCTTCGCTAGTGTGCGACTAACACCCTATCGTATCCACCCATTGGTGGGGCGTCTTTGACCTGAAGACCATATGGACGTACTGCCCTTTATAATATCGAGCTGTAATTGCATGAAAAAGTAGTTTTTTCTAGACTTTAGAGCCTTTTTGAGGGTCCAAACGGCCTTTTCTGGGGCCGAGACATACCGCACGTATGCTGGGGTGTGTGCGCGTATGTAAATTTTTCCAGATCGCTAGAATTAGAAGTCCTGGTAGCCTAGTTTCCCGAGGGCTTTCCAACGCCACTGAAACCGGCTCAATAGGAGCTCGTTCTCATCCGCGTTGATAGTCCCTATCAATTCCCTCTCTAGAATGATTATATTTTTCTATTTTTCCACCGTCTCTTTGCTAGTGTGAGACTAACACCCTATCGTAGCGACTCATTGGTGGGGCGTCTACGACCTGAAGACCATATGGACGTACTGCCCTTTATAATATCGAGCTGTAATTGCATGAAAAAGTAGTTTTTTCCAGACTTTAGAGCCTTTTTGAGGGTCCAAACGGCCTTTTCTGGGGCCGGGACTTACCGCACGTGTGCTGGGGTGTGTGCGCGTATGTAAATTTTGCCAGATCGCTAGAATTAGAAGTCCTGGTAGCCTAGTTTCCCGAGGGCTTTCCAACGCCACTGAAACCGGCTCAATCGGAGCTCGTTCTCATCCGCGTTGATAGTCCCTATCAATTCCCTCTCTAGAATGATTATATTTTTCTATTTTTCCACCGTCTCTTTGCTAGTGTGAGACTAACACCCTATCGTAGCGACTCATTGGTGGGGCGTCTACGACCTGAAGACCATATGGACGTACTGCCCTTTATAATATCGAGCTGTAATTGCATGAAAAAGTAGTTTTTTCCAGAGTTTAGAGCCTTTTTGAGGGTGCAAACGGCCTTTTCTGGGGCCGAGACATACCGCACGTGTGCTGGGGTGTGTGTGCGTATGTAAATTTTTCCAGATCGCTAAAATTAGAAGTCTTGGTATCCTAGTTTCCCAAGGGCTTTCCAACGCCACTGAAACCGGCTCAATCGGAGCTCGTTCTCATTCGCGTTGATAGTCCCTATCAGTTCCCTCTCTAGAACGATTATATTCTTCTATTTTTCCACCGTCTCTTTGCTAGTGTGAGACTAACACCCTATCGTACCTGCTCAATGGTGGGGCGTCTATGACCTGAAGACCATTTGGACGTACTGCCCTTTATAATATCGAGCTGTAATTACACAAAAAAGTAGTTTTTTCCTGACTTTAGAGCCTTTTTGAGGGTCCAAACGGCCTTTTCTGGGGCCGCAACTTACTGCACATGTGCTGGGGTGTGTGCGCGTATGTAAATTATTCCAAATCGCTAGAATTAGAAGTCCCGGTAGCCTAGTTTCCCGAGGGCTTTCCAACGCCACTGAAACCGGCTCAATCGGAGCTCGTTCTCATCCGCGTTGATAGTCCCTATCAATTCCCTCTCTAGAATGATTATATACTTCTATTTTTCCACCGTCTCTTTGCTAGTGTGAGACTAACACCCTATCGTACCCGCTCATTGGTGGGCCATCTATGACCTGAAGACCAGATGGACGTACTGCCCTTTATAATATTGGGCTGTAATTACACAAAAATGTAGTTTTTTCCAGACTTTAGAGCCTTTTTGAAGGTCCAAACGGCCTTTTCTGGGGACGGGACTTACCGCACGTGTGCTGGGGTATGTGCGCATATGTAAATTTTTCCAGATCGCTAGAATTAGAAGTCCTGGTAGCCTAGTTTCCCGAGGGCTTTCCAACGCCACTGAAACCGGCTCAATCGGAGCTCGTTCTCATCCGCGTTGATAGTCCCTATCAATTCCCTCTCTAGAATGATTATATTCTTCTATTTTTCCACCGTCTCTTTGCTAGTGTGACACTAACACCCTATCGTAGCCACTCATTGGTGGGGCGTCTATGACCTGAAGACCATATGGATGTACTACCCTTTATAATATCGAGTTGTAATTGCATGAAAAAGTAGTTTTTTCCAGACTTTAGAGCCTTTTTGAGGGTCCAAACGGCCTTTTCTGGGGCCGAGACTTACCGCACGTGTGCTGGGGTGTGTGTGTGCGTATGTAAATTTTTCCAGATCACCAGAATTATAAGTCCTGGTAGCCTAGTTTACCGAGGGCTTTCCAACGCCACTGAAACCGGCTCAATCGGAGCTCGTTCTCATCCGCGTTCATAGTCCCTATCAATTCCCTCTCTAGAATGATTATATTCTTCTATTTTTCCACCGTCTCTTCGCTAGTGTGAGACTAACACCCTATCGTAGCCGCTCATTGGTGGGGCATCTACGACCTGAAGATCATATGGACGTACTGCCCTTTATAATATCGAGCAGTAATTGCATGAAAAAGTAGTTTTTTCCAGACTTTAGAGCCTTTTTGAGGGTCCAAACGGCCTTTTCTGGGGCCGAGACATACCGCACGTGTGCTGGGGTGTGTGCGCGTATGTAAATTTTTCCAGATCGCTAGAATTAGAAGTCCTGGTAGCCTAGTTTCCCAAGGGCTTTCCAACGCCACTGAAACCGGCTCAATCGGAGCTCGTTCTCATCCGCGTTGATAGTCCCTATCAATTCCCTCTCTAGAATGATTATATTCTTCTATTTTTCCACCGTCTCTTCGCTAGTGTGCGACTAACACCCTATCGTACCCACTCATTGGTGGGGCGTCTATGACCTGAAGACCATATTGACGTACTGCCCTTTATAATATCGAGCTGTAATTGCACAAAAAAGTAGTTTTCTCCAGACTTTAGAGCCTTTTTGAGGGTCCAAACGGCCTTTTCTGGGGCCGGGACTTACCGCACGTGTGCTGGGGTGTGTGAGCATATGAAAAAATTTCCAGATCACTAGAATTAGAAGTCCTGGTATCCTTGTTTCCCGAGGGCTTTCCACCGCCACTGAAACCGGCTCAATCGGAGCTCGTTCTCATCCGCGTTGATAGTCCCTATCAATTCCCTCTCTAAAATGATTATATTCTTCTATTTTTCCACTGTCTCTTCGCTAGTCTGAGACTAACACCCTATTGTAGCCGCTCATTAGTGGGGCGTCTATGACCTGAAGACCATATGGACGTACTGCCCTTTATAATATCGAGCTGTAATTGCATGAAAAAGTAGTTTTTTCCAGACTTTAGAGCCTTTTTGTGGGTCCAAACGGCCTTTTCTGGGGCCGGGACTTACCGCACATGTGCTGGGGTGTGTGCGCGTATGGAAATTTTTCCAGACCGCTAGAATTAGAAGTCCTAGTAGCCTAGTTTCCGGAGTGCTTTCCAACGCCACTAAAACCGGCTCAATCGGAGCTCGTTCTCATCCGCGTTGATAGTCCCTATCAATTCCCTCTCTAAAATGATTATATTCTTCTATTTTTCCACTGTCTCTTCGCTAGTCTGAGACTAACACCCTATCGTAGCCGCTCATTAGTGGGGCGTCTATGACCTGAAGACCATATGGACGTACTGCCCTTTATAATATCGAGTTGTAATTGCACGAAAAAGTAGTTTTTTCCAGACTTTAGGGCCTTTTTGAGGGTCCAAACGGCCTTTTCTGGGGCCGGGACTTACCGCACATGTTCTGGGGTGTGTGCGCGTATGTAAATTTTTCCAGATCACTAGAATTAGAAGTCTTGGTAGCCTATTTTCCCAAGGGCTTTCCAACGCCACTGAAACCGGCTCAATCGGAGCTCGTTCTCATCGGCGTTGATAGTCCCTATCAATTCCCTCTCTAGAATGATTATATTCTTCTATTTTTCCACCGTCTCTTCGCTAGTGTGCGACTAACACCCTATCGTATCCACCCATTGGTGGGGCGTCTTTGACCTGAAGACCATATGGACGTACTGCCCTTTATAATATCGAGCTGTAATTGCATGAAAAAGTAGTTTTTTCTAGACTTTAGAGCCTTTTTGAGGGTCCAAACGGCCTTTTCTGGGGCCGAGACATACCGCACGTATGCTGGGGTGTGTGCGCGTATGTAAATTTTTCCAGATCGCTAGAATTATAAGTCCTGGTAGCCTAGTTTCCCGACGGCTTTCCAACGCCACTGAAACCGGCTCAATCGGAGCTCGTTCTCATCCGCGTTGATAGTCCCTATCAATTCCCTCTCTAGAATGATTATATTTTTCTATTTTTCCACCGTCTCTTTGCTAGTGTGAGACTAACACCCTATCGTAGCGACTCATTGGTGGGGCGTCTACGACCTGAAGACCATATGGACGTACTGCCCTTTATAATATCGAGCTGTAATTGCATGAAAAAGTAGTTTTTTCCAGAGTTTAGAGCCTTTTTGAGGGTGCAAACGGCCTTTTCTGGGGCCGAGACATACCGCACGTGTGCTGGGGTGTGTGTGCGTATGTAAATTTTTCCAGATCGCTAAAATTAGAAGTCTTGGTATCCTAGTTTCCCAAGGGCTTTCCAACGCCACTGAAACCGGCTCAATCGGAGCTCGTTCTCATTCGCGTTGATAGTCCCTATCAGTTCCCTCTCTAGAACGATTATATTCTTCTATTTTTCCACCGTCTCTTTGCTAGTGTGAGACTAACACCCTATCGTACCTGCTCATTGGTGGGGCGTCTATGACCTGAAGACCATTTGGACGTACTGCCCTTTATAATATCGAGCTGTAATTACACAAAAAAGTAGTTTTTTCCTGACTTTAGAGCCTTTTTGAGGGTCCAAACGGCCTTTTCTGGGGCCGCAACTTACTGCACATGTGCTGGGGTGTGTGCGCGTATGTAAATTATTCCAAATCGCTAGAATTAGAAGTCCCGGTAGCCTAGTTTCCCGAGGGCTTTCCAACGCCACTGAAACCGGCTCAATCGGAGCTCGTTCTCATCCGCGTTGATAGTCCCTATCAATTCCCTCTCTAGAATGATTATATACTTCTATTTTTCCACCGTCTCTTCGCTAGTGTGCGACTAACACCCTATCGTACCCACTCATTGGTGGGGCGTCTATGACCTGAAGACCATATGGACGTACTGCCCTTTATAATATCGAGCTGTAATTGCACAAAAAAGTAGTTTTCTCCAGACTTTAGAGCCTTTTTGAGGGTCCAAACGGCCTTTTCTAGGGCCGGGACTTACCGCACGTGTGCTAGGGTGTGTGAGCATATGAAATTTTTTCCAGATCACTAGAATTAGAAGTCCTGGTATCCTTGTTTCCCGAGGGCTTTCCACCGCCACTGAAACCGGCTCAATCGGAGCTCGTTCTCATCCGCGTTGATAGTCCCTATCAATTCCCTCTCTAAAATGATTATATTCTTCTATTTTTCCACTGTCTCTTCGCTAGTCTGAGACTAACACCCTATTGTAGCCGCTCATTAGTGGGGCGTCTATGACCTGAAGACCATATGGACGTACTGCCCTTTATAATATCGAGCTGTAATTGCATGAAAAAGTAGTTTTTTCCAGACTTTAGAGCCTTTTTGTGGGTCCAAACGGCCTTTTCTGGGGCCGGGACTTACCGCACATGTGCTGGGGTGTGTGCGCGTATGGAAATTTTTCCAGACCGCTAGAATTAGAAGTCCTAGTAGCCTAGTTTCCGGAGTGCTTTCCAACGCCACTGAAACCGGCTCAATCGGAGCTCGTTCTCATCCGCGTTGATAGTCCCTATCAATTCTCTCTCTAAAATGATTATATTCTTCTATTTTTCCACTGTCTCTTCGCTAGTCTGAGACTAACACCCTATCGTAGCCGCTCATTAGTGGGGCGTCTATGACCTGAAGACCATATGGACGTACTGCCCTTTATAATGTCGAGTTGTAATTGCACGAAAAAGTAGTTTTTTCCAGACTTTAGGGCCTTTTTGAGGGTCCAAACGGCCTTTTCTGGGGCCGGGACTTACCGCACATGTTCTGGGGTGTGTGCGCGTATGTAAATTTTTCCAGATCACTAGAATTAGAAGTCTTGGTAGCCTATTTTCCCAAGGGCTTTCCAACGCCACTGAAACCGGCTCAATCGGAGCTCGTTCTCATCGGCGTTGATAGTCCCTATCAATTCCCTCTCTAGAATGATTATATTCTTCTATTTTTCCACCGTCTCTTCGCTAGTGTGCGACTAACACCCTATCATATCCACCCATTGGTGGGGCGTCTTTGACCTGAAGACCATATGGACGTACTGCCCTTTATAATATCGAGCTGTAATTGCATGAAAAAGTAGTTTTTTCCAGAGTTTAGAGCCTTTTTGAGGGTGCAAACGGCCTTTTCTGGGGCCGAGACATACCGCACGTGTGCTGGGGTGTGTGTGCGTATGTAAATTTTTCCAGATCGCTAAAATTAGAAGTCTTGGTATCCTAGTTTCCCAAGGGCTTTCCAACGCCACTGAAACCGGCTCAATCGGAGCTCGTTCACATTCGCGTTGATAGTCCCTATCAGTTCCCTCTCTAGAACGATTATATTCTTCTATTTTTCCACCGTCTCTTTGCTAGTGTGAGACTAACACCCTATCGTACCTGCTCAATGGTGGGGCGTCTATGACCTGAAGACCATTTGGACGTACTGCCCTTTATAATATCGAGCTGTAATTACACAAAAAAGTAGTTTTTTCCTGACTTTAGAGCCTTTTTGAGGGTCCAAACGGCCTTTTCTGGGGCCGCAACTTACTGCACATGTGCTGGGGTGTGTGCGCGTATGTAAATTATTCCAAATCGCTAGAATTAGAAGTCCCGGTAGCCTAGTTTCCCGAGGGCTTTCCAACGCCACTGAAACCGGCTCAATCGGAGCTCGTTCTCATCCGCGTTGATAGTCCCTATCAATTCCCTCTCTAGAATGATTATATACTTCTATTTTTCCACCGTCTCTTTGCTAGTGTGAGACTAACACCCTATCGTACCCGCTCATTGGTGGGCCATCTATGACCTGAAGACCATATGGACGTACTGCCCTTTATAATATTGGGCTGTAATTACACAAAAATGTAGTTTTTTCCAGACTTTAGAACCTTTTTGAAGGTCCAAACGGCCTTTTCTGGGGACGGGTCTTACCGCACGTGTGCTGGGGTATGTGCGCATATGTAAATTTTTCCAGATCGCTAGAATTAGAAGTCCTGGTAGCCTAGTTTCCCGAGGGCTTTCCAACGCCACTGAAACCGGCTCAATCGGAGCTCGTTCTCATCCGCGTTGATAGTCCCTATCAATTCCCTCTCTAGAATGATTATATTCTTCTATTTTTCCACCGTCTCTTTGCTAGTGTGACACTAACACCCTATCGTAGCCACTCATTGGTGGGGCATCTATGACCTGAAGACCATATGGACGTACTGCCCTTTATAATATCGAGCTGTAATTGCATGAAAAAGTAGTTTTTTCCAGACTTTAGAGCCTTTTTGAGGGTCCAAACGGCCTTTTCTGGGTCCGGGACATACCGCACGTGTGCTGGGGTGTGTGTGTGCGTATGTAAATTTTTCTAGATCACTAGAATTAGAAGTCCTCGTAGCCTAGTTTACCGAGGGCTTTCCAACGCCACTGAAACCGGCTCAATCGGAGCTCGTTCTCATCCGCGTTGATAGTCCCTATCAATTCCCTCTCTAGAATGATTATATTCTTCTATTTTTCCACCGTCTCTTCGCTAGTGTGAGACTAACAACCTATCGTAGCCGCTCATTGGTGGGGCATCTATGACCTGAAGACCATATGGACGTACTGCCCTTTATAATATCGAGCTGTAATTGCATGAAAAAGTAGTTTTTTCCAGACTTTAGAGCCTTTTTGAGGGTCCAAACGGCCTTTTCTATGCCCGGGACTTACCGCACGTGTGCTGGGGCGTGTGTGCGTATGTAAATTTTTCCAGATCGCTAGAATTAGAAGTCCTGGTAACCTAGTTTCCTGAGGGCTTTCCAACGCCACTGAAACCGGCTCAATCGAAGCTCGTTCTCATCCGCGTTGATAGTCCCTATCAGTTCCCTCTCTAGAATGATTATATTCTTCTATTTTTCCACCGTCTCTTTGCTAGTGTGAGACTAACACCCTATCGTACCCGCTCATTGGTGGGGCGTCTATGACCTGAAGACCATATGGACGTACTGCCCTTTATAATATCGAGCTGTAATTGCACAAAAAAGTAGTTTTTTCCAGACTTTAGAGCCTTTTTGAGGGTCCAAACGGCGTTTTCTGCGGCCGGGACTTACCGCACGTGTGCTAGGGTGTGTGCGCGTATGTAAATTTTTCCAGATCGCTAGAATTAGAAGTCCTGGTAGCCTAGTTTCCCGAGGGCTTTCCAACGCCACTGAAACCGGCTCAATCGGAGCTCGTTCTCATCGGCGTTGATAGTCCCTATCAATTCCCTCTCTAGAATGATTATATTCTTCTATTTTTTCACCGTCTCTTCGCTAGTGTGAGACTAACACCCTATCGTAGCCGCTCATTGGTGGGGCGTCTATGACCTGAAGACCATATGGACGTACTGCCCTGTATAATATCGAGCTGTAATCGCATGAAAAACAAGTTTTTTCCAGACTTTAGGGCCTTTTTGAGGGTCCAAACGGCCTTTTCTGGGGCCGGGACTTACCGCACTTGTGCTGGGGTGTGTGCGCGTATGTAAATTTTTCCAGATCACTAGAATTAGAAGTCGTGGTAGCCTAGTTTCTCGAGGGCTTTCCAACGCCACTGAAACCGGCTCAATCGGAGCTCGTTGTCATCGGCGTTGATAGTCCCTATCAATTCCCTCTCTAGAATGATTATATTATTCTATTTTTCAACCGTCTCTTCGCTAGCGTGCGACTAACACCCTATCGTATCTACCCATTGGTGGGGCGTCTACAACCTGAAGACCATATGGACGTACTGCCCTTTATAATATCGAGCTATAATTGCACAAAAAAGTAGTTTTTTCCAGACTTTAGAGCCTTTTTGAGGGTACAAACGGCCTTTTCTGGGGCCGAGCCATACCGCACGTGTGCTGGGGAGTGTGCGCTTATGTAAATTTTTCCAGATCGCTAGAATTAGAAGTCCTGGTAGCCTAGTTTCCCGAGGGCTTTCCAACGCCACTGAAACCGGCTCAATCGGAGCTCGTTCTCATCCGCGTTGATAGTCCCTATCAATTCCCTCTCTAGAATGATTATATTCTTCTATTTTTCCACCGTCTCTTTGCTAGTGTGAGACTAACACCCTATCGTAGCCTCTCATTGGTGGGGCGTCTACGACCTGAAGACCATATGGACGTACTACCCTTTATAATATCGAGCTGTAATTGCATGAAAAAGTAGTTTTTTCCAGAGTTTAGAGCCTTTTTGAGGGTGCAAACGACCTTTTCTGGGGCCGAGACATACCGCACGTGTGCTGGGGTGTGTGTGCGTATGTAAATTTTTCTAGATCGCTAAAATTAGAAGTCTTGGTAGCCTAGTTTCCCGAGGGCTTTCCAACGCCACTGAAACCGGCTCAATCGGAGCTCGTTCTCATCCGCGTTGATAGTCCCTATCAGTTCCCTCTCTAGAATGATTATATTCTTCTATTTTTCCACCGTCTCTTTGCTAGTGTGACACTAACACCCTATCGTAGCCACTCATTGGTGGGGCATCTATGACCTGAAGACCATATGGACGTACTGCCCTTTATAATATCGAGCTGTAATTGCATGAAAAAGTAGTTTTTTCCAGACTTTAGAGCCTTTTTGAGGGTCCAAACGGCCTTTTCTGGGTCCGGGACATACCGCACGTGTGCTGGGGTGTGTGTGTGCGTATGTAAATTTTTCTAGATCACTAGAATTAGAAGTCCTCGTAGCCTAGTTTACCGAGGGCTTTCCAACGCCACTGAAACCGGCTCAATCGGAGCTCGTTCTCATCCGCGTTGATAGTCCCTATCAATTCCCTCTCTAGAATGATTATATTCTTCTATTTTTCCACCGTCTCTTCGCTAGTGTGAGACTAACAACCTATCGTAGCCGCTCATTGGTGGGGCATCTATGACCTGAAGACCATATGGACGTACTGCCCTTTATAATATCGAGCTGTAATTGCATGAAAAAGTAGTTTTTTCCAGACTTTAGAGCCTTTTTGAGGGTCCAAACGGCCTTTTCTATGCCCGGGACTTACCGCACGTGTGCTGGGGTGTGTGTGCGTATGTAAATTTTTCCAGATCGCTAGAATTAGAAGTCCTGGTAACCTAGTTTCCTGAGGGCTTTCCAACGCCACTGAAACCGGCTCAATCGAAGCTCGTTCTCATCCGCGTTGATAGTCCCTATCAGTTCCCACTCTAGAATGATTATATTCTTCTATTTTTCCACCGTCTCTTTGCTAGTGTGATACTAACACCCTATCGTACCCGCTCATTGGTGGGGCGTCTATGACCTGAAGACCATATGGACGTACTGCCCTTTATAATATCGAGCTGTAATTGCACAAAAAAGTAGTTTTTTCCAGACTTTAGAGCCTTTTTGAGGGTCCAAACGGCGTTTTCTGCGGCCGGGACTTACCGCACGTGTGCTAGGGTGTGTGCGCGTATGTAAATTTTTCCAGATCGCTAGAATTAGAAGTCCTGGTAGCCTAGTTTCCCGAGGGCTTTCCAACGCCACTGAAACCGGCTCAATCGGAGCTCGTTCTCATCGGCGTTGATAGTCCCTATCAATTCCCTCTCTAGAATGATTATATTCTTCTATTTTTTCACCGTCTCTTCGCTAGTTTGAGACTAACACCCTATCGTAGCCGCTCATTGGTGGGGCGTCTATGACCTGAAGACCATATGGACGTACTGCCCTGTATAATATCGAGCTGTAATCGCATGAAAAACTAGTTTTTTCCAGACTTTAGGGCCTTTTTGAGGGTCCAAACGGCCTTTTCTGGGGCCGGGACTTACCGCACTTGTGCTGGGGTGTGTGCGCGTATGTAAATTTTTCCAGATCACTAGAATTAGAAGTCGTGGTAGCCTAGTTTCTCGAGGGCTTTCCAACGCCACTGAAACCGGCTCAATCGGAGCTCGTTGTCATCGGCGTTGATAGTCCCTATCAATTCCCTCTCTAGAATGATTATATTATTCTATTTTTCAACCGTCTCTTCGCTAGCGTGCGACTAACACCCTATCGTATCTACCCATTGGTGGGGCGTCTACAACCTGAAGACCATATGGACGTACTGCCCTTTATAATATCGAGCTATAATTGCACAAAAAAGTAGTTTTTTCCAGACTTTAGAGCCTTTTTGAGGGTACAAACGGCCTTTTCTGGGGCCGAGCCATACCGCACGTGTGCTGGGGAGTGTGCGCTTATGTAAATTTTTCCAGATCGCTAGAATTAGAAGTCCTGGTAGCCTAGTTTCCCGAGGGCTTTCCAACGCCACTGAAACCGGCTCAATCGGAGCTCGTTCTCATCCGCGTTGATAGTCCCTATCAATTCCCTCTCTAGAATGATTATATTCTTCTATTTTTCCACCGTCTCTTTGCTAGTGTGAGACTAACACCCTATCGTAGCCTCTCATTGGTGGGGCGTCTACGACCTGAAGACCATATGGACGTACTACCCTTTATAATATCGAGCTGTAATTGCATGAAAAAGTAGTTTTTTCCAGAGTTTAGAGCCTTTTTGAGGGTGCAAACGACCTTTTCTGGGGCCGAGACATACCGCACGTGTGCTGGGGTGTGTGTGTGTATGTAAATTTTTCTAGATCGCTAAAATTAGAAGTCTTGGTAGCCTAGTTTCCCGAGGGCTTTCCAACGCCACTGAAACCGGCTCAATCGGAGCTCGTTCTCATCCGCGTTGATAGTCCCTATCAGTTCCCTCTCTAGAACGATTATATTCTTCTATTTTTCCACCGTCTCTTTGGTAGTGTGAGACTAACACCCTATCGTACCCGCTCAATGGTGGGGCGTCTATGACCTGAAGACCATATGGACTTACTGCCCTTTATAATATCGAGCTGTAATTACACAAAAATGTAGTTTTTTCCAGACTATAGAGCATTTTTGAAGGTCCAAACGGCCTTTTCTGGGGCCGGGACTTACCGCACGTGTGCTGGGGTATGTGCGCGTATGTAAATTTTTCCAGATCGCTAGAATTAGAAGTCCTGGTAGCCTAGTTTCCCGAGGGCTTTCCAACGCCACTGAAACCGGCTCAATCGGAGCTCGTTCTCATCGGCGTTGATAGTCCCTATCAATTCCCTCTCTAGAATGATTATATTCTTCTATTTTTTCACCGTCTCTTCGCTAGTGTGAGACTAACACCCTATCGTAGCCGCTCATTGGTGGGGCGTCTATGACCTGAAGACCATATGGACGTACTGCCCTGTATAATATCGAGCTGTAATCGCATGAAAAACTAGTTTTTTCCAGACTTTAGGGCCTTTTTGAGGGTCCAAACGGCCTTTTCTGGGGCCGGGACTTACCGCACTTGTGCTAGGGTGTGTGCGCGTATGTAAATTTTTCCAGATCACTAGAATTAGAAGTCCTGGTAGCCTAGTTTCTCGAGGGCTTTCCAACGCCACTGAAACCGGCTCAATCGGAGCTCGTTGTCATCGGCGTTGATAGTCCCTATCAATTCCCTCTCTAGAATGATTATATTATTCTATTTTTCAACCGTCTCTTCGCTAGCGTGCGACTAACACCCTATCATATCTACCCATTGGTGGGGCGTCTACAACCTGAAGACCATATGGATGTACTGCCCTTTATAATATCGAGCTATAATTGCACAAAAAAGTAGTTTTTTCCAGACTTTAGAGCCTTTTTGAGGGTCCAAACGGCCTTTTCTGGGGCCGAGCCATACCGCACGTGTGCTGGGGAGTGTGCGCTTATGTAAATTTTTCCAGATCGCTAGAATTAGAAGTCCTGGTAGCCTAGTTTCCTGAGGGCTTTCCAACGCCACTGAAACCGGCTCAATCGGAGCTCGTTCTCATCCGCGTTGATAGTCCCTATCAATTCCCTCTCTAGAATGATTATATTCTTCTATTTTTCCACCGTCTCTTTGCTAGTGTGAGACTAACACCCTATCGTAGCCTCTCATTGGTGGGGCGTCTACGACCTGAAGACCATATGGACGTACTGCCCTTTATAATATCGAACTGTAATTGCATGAAAAAGTAGTTTTTTCCAGAGTTTAGAGCCTTTTTGAGGGTGCAAACGACCTTTTCTGGGGCCGAGACATACCGCACGTGTGCTGGGGTGTGTGTGCGTATGTAAATTTTTCTAGATCGCTAAAATTAGAAGTCTTGGTAGCCTAGTTTCCCGAGGGCTTTCCAACGCCAGTGAAACTGGCTCAATCGGAGCTCGTTCTCATCCGCGTTGATAGTCCCTATCAGTTCCCTCTCTAGAACGATTATATTCTTCTATTTTTCCACCGTCTCTTTGCTAGTGTGAGACTAACACCCTATCGTACCCGCTCAATGGTGGGGCGTCTATGACCTGAAGACCATATGGACGTACTGCCCTTTATAATATCGAGCTGTAATTACACAAAAATGTAGTTTTTTCCAGACTTTAGAGCATTTTTTAAGGTCCAAACGGCCTTTTCTGGGGCCGGGACTTACCGCACGTGTGCTGGGGTATGTGCGCGTATGTAAATTTTTCCAGATCGCTAGAATTAGAAGTCCTGGTAGCCTAGTTTCCCGAGGGCTTTCCAACACCACTGAAACCGGCTCAATCGGAGCTCGTTCTCATCCGCGTTGATAGTCCCTATCAATTCCCTCTCTAGAATGATTATATTCTTCTATTTTTCCACCGTCTCTTTGCTAGTGTGAGACTAACACCCTATCGTAGCCCCTCATTGGTGGGGCTTCTATGACCTGAAGACCATATGGACGTACTGCCCTTTATAATATCGAGCTGTAATTGCATGAAAAAGTAGTTTTTTCCAGACTTTAGAGCCTTTTTGAGGGTCCAAACGGCCTTTTCTTGGTCCGGGACATACCGCACGTGTGCTGGGGTGTGTGTGTGCGTATGTAAATTTTTCTAGATCACTAGAATTAGAAGTCCTGGTAGCCTAGTTTACCGAGGGCTTTCCAACGCCACTGAAACCGGCTCAATCGGAGCTCGTTCTCATCCGCATTGATAGTCCCTATCAATTCCCTCTCTAGAATGATTATATTCTTCTATTTTTCCACCGTCTCTTCGCTAGTGTGAGACTAACAAACTATCATAGCCGCTCATTGGTGGGGCATCTATGACCTGAAGACCATATGGACGTACTGCCCTTTATAATATCGAGCTGTAATTGCATGAAAAAGTAGTTTTTTCCAGACTTTAGAGCCTTTTTGAGTGTCCAATCGGCCTTTTCTATGGCCGGGACTTACCGCACGTGTGCTGGGGTGTGTGTGCGTATGTAAATTTTTCCAGATCGCTAGAATTAGAAGTCCTGGTAACCTAGTTTCCCGAGGGCTTTCCAACGCCACTGAAACCGGCTCAATCGGAGCTCGTTCTCATCCGCTTTGATAGTCCCTATCAGTTCCCTCTCTAGAATGATTATATTCTTCTATTTTTCCACCGGCTCTTTGCTAGTGTGAGACTAACACCCTATCGTACACGCTCATTGGTGGGGCGTCTATGACCTGAAGACCATATGGACGTACTGCCCTTTATAATATCGAGCTGTAATTGCACAAAAAAGTAGTTTTTTCCAGACTTTAGAGCCTTTTTGAGGGTCCAAACGGCCTTTTCTGTGGCCGGGACTTACCGCACGTGTGCTAGGGTGTGTGCGCATATGTAAATTTTTCCAGATCACTAGAATTAGAAGTCCTGGTAGCCTAGTTTCCCGAGGGCTTTCCAACGCCACTGAAACCGGCTCAATCGGAGCTCGTTCTCATCGGCGTTGATAGTCCCTATCAATTCCCTCTCTAGAATGATTATATTTTTCTATTTTTCCACCGTCTCTTCGCTAGTGTGAGACTAACACCCTATCGTAGCCGCTCATTGGTGGGGCGTCTATGACCTGAAGACCATATGGACGTACTACCCTGTATAATATCGAGCTATAATTGCACAAAAAAGTAGTTTTTTCCAGACTTTAGAGCCTTTTTGAGGGTCCAAACGGCCTTTTCTGGGGCCGAGACATACCGCACGTGTGCTGGGGTGTGTGCGCGTATGTAAATTTTTCCAGATCGCTAGAATTAGAAGTCCTGGTAGCCTAGTTTCCCGAGGGCTTTCCAACGCCACTGAAACCGGCTCAATCGGAGCTCGTTCTCATCCGCGTTGATAGTCCCTATCAATTCCCTCTCTAGAATGATTATATTCTTCTATTTTTCCACCGTCTCTTTGCTAGTGTGAGACTAACACCCTATCGTATCCACTCATTGGTGGGGCGTCTACGACCTGAAGACCATATGGACGTACTGCCCTTTATAATATCGAGCTGTAATTGCATGAAAAAGTAGTTTTTTCCAAAGTTTAGAGCCTTTTTGAGGGTGCAAACAGCCTTTTCTGGGGCCGAGACATACCGCACGTGTGCTGGGGTGTGTCTGCGTATGTAAATTTTTCTAGATCGCTAAAATTAGAAGTCTTGGTAGCCTAGTTTCCCGAGGGCTTTCCAACGCCACTGAAACCGGCTCAATCGGAGCTCGTTCTCATCCGCGTTGATAGTCCCTATCAGTTCCCTCTCTAGAACGATTATATTCTTCTATTTTTCCACCGTCTCTTTGCTAGTGTGAGACTAACACCCTATCGTACCCGCTCAATGGTGGGGCGTCTATGACCTGAAGACCATATGGACATACTGCCCTTTATAATATCGAGCTGTAATTACACAAAAAATTAGTTTTTTCCAGACTTTAGAGCCTTTTTGAGGGTCCAAACAGCCTTTTCTGGGGCTGCGACTTACCGCACATGTGCTGGGGTGTGTGCGCGTATGTAAATTTTTCCAGATCGCTAGAATTAGAAGTCCCGGTAGCCTAGTTTCCCGAGGGCTTTCCAACGCCACTGAAACCGGCTCAATCGGAGCTCGTTCTCATCCGCGTTGATAGTCCCTATCAATTCCCTCTCTAGAATGATTATATTCTTCTATTTTTCCACTGTCTCTTAGCTAGTGTGAGACTAACACCCTATCATAGCCGCTCATTGGTGGGGTGTCTATGACCTGAAGACCATATGGACGAAGTGCCCTTTATAATATCGAGCTGTAATTGCATGAAAAAGTAGTTTTTTCCAGACTTTAGAGCCTTTTTGAGGGTCCAAACGGCCTTTTCTGGGTCCGGGACATACCGCACGTGTGCTAAGGTGTGTGTGTGCGTATGTAAATTTTTCTAGATCACTAGAATTAGAAGTCCTGGTAGCCTAGTTTACCGAGGGCTTTCCAACGCCACTGAAACCGGCTCAATCGGAGCTCGTTCTCATCCGCATTGATAGTCCCTATCAATTCCCTCTGTAAAATGATTATATTCTTATATTTTTCCACCGTCTCTTCGCTAGTGTGAGACTAACACCCTATCGTAGCCGCTCATTGGTCGGGCGTCTATGACCTGAAGACCATATGGACGTACTGCCCGTTATAATATCGAGGTGTAATTGCATGAAAAAGTAGTTTTTTCCAGACTTTAGAGCCTTTTTGAGGGTCCAAACGGCATTTTCTGGGGCCGGGACTTACCGCACGTGTGCTGGGGTGTGTGCATGTATGTAAATTTTACCAGATCGCTAGAATTAGAAGTCCTGGTAGCCTACTTTCCTGAGGGCTTTCCAACGCCACTGAAACCGGCTCAATCGGAGCTCGTTCTCATCCGCGTTGATAGTCCCTATCAATTCCCTCTCTAGAATGATTATATTCTTCTATTTTTCCACCGTCTCTTCGCTAGTGTGAGACTAACAACCTATCGTAGCCGCTCATTGGTGGGGCATCTATGACCTGAAGACCATATGGACGTACTGCCCTTTATAATATCGAGCTGTAATTGCATGAAAAAGTAGTTTTTTCCAGACTTTAGAGCCTTTTTGAGTGTCCAATCGGCCTTTTCTATGGCCGGGACTTACCGCACGTGTGCTGGGGTGTGTGTGCGTATGTAAATTTTTCCAGATCGCTAGAATTAGAAGTCCTGGTAACCTAGTTTCCCGAGGGCTTTCCAACACCACTGAAACCGGCTCAATCGGAGCTCGTTCTCATCCGCGTTGATAGTCCCTATCAGTTCCCTCTCTAGAATGATTATATTCTTCTATTTTTCCACCGGCTCTTTGCTAGTGTGAGACTAACACCCTATCGTACATGCTCATTGGTGGGGCGTCTATGACCTGAAGACCATATGGACGTACTGCCCTTTATAATATCGAGCTGTAATTGCACAAAAAAGTAGTTTTTTCCAGACTTTAGAGCCTTTTTGAGGGTCCAAACGGCCTTTTCTGCGGCCGGGACTTACCGCACGTGTGCTAGGGTGTGTGCGCGTATGTAAATTTTTGCAGATCACTAGAATTAGAAGTCCTGGTAGCCTAGTTTCCCGAGGGCTTTCCAACGCCACTGAAACCGGCTCAATCGGAGCTCGTTCTCATCGGCGTTGATAGTCCCTATCAATTCCCTCTCTAGAATGATTATATTCTTCTATTTTTCCACCGTCTCTTTGCTAGTGTGAGACTAACACCCTATCGTAGCCTCTCATTGGTGGGGCGTCTACGACCTGAAGACCATATGGACATACTACCCTTTATAATATCGAGCTGTAATTGCATGAAAAAGTAGTTTTTTCCAGAGTTTAGAGCCTTTTTGAGGGTGCAAACGACCTTTTCTGGGGCCGAGACATACCGCACGTGTGCTGGGGTGTGTGTGCGTATGTAAATTTTTCTAGATCGCTAAAATTAGAAGTCTTGGTAGCCTAGTTTCCCGCGGGCTTTCCAACGCCACTGAAACCGGCTCAATCGGAGCTCGTTCTCATCCGCGTTGATAGTCCCTATCAGTTCCCTCTCTAGAACGATTATATTCTTCTATTTTTCCACCGTCTCTTTGCTAGTGTGAGACTAACACCCTATCGTACCCGCTCAATGGTGGGTCGTCTATGACCTGAAGACCATATGGACGTACTGCCCTTTATAATATCGAGCTGTAATTACACAAAAATGTAGTTTTTTCCAGACTTTAGAGTATTTTTGAAGGTCCAAACGGCCTTTTCTGGGGCCGGGACTTACCGCACGTGTGCTGGGGTATTTGCGCCTATGTAAATTTTTCCAGATCGCTAGAATTAGAAGTCCTGGTAGCCTAGTTTCCCGAGGGCTTTCCAACGCCACTGAAACCGGCTCAATCGGAGCTCGTTCTCATCCGCGTTGATAGTCCCTATCAATTCCCTCTCTAGAATGATTATATTCTTCTATTTTTCCACCGTCTCTTTGCTAGTGTGAGACTAACACCCTATCGTAGCCCCTCATTGGTGGGGCTTCTATGACCTGAAGACCATATGGACGTACTGCCCTTTATAATATCGAGCTGTAATTGCATGAAAAAGTAGTTTTTTCCAGACTTTAGAGCCTTTTTGAGGGTCCAAACGGCCTTTTCTGGGTCCGGGACATACCGCACGTGTGCTGGGGTGTGTGTGTGCGTATGTAAATTTTTCTAGATCACTAGAATTAGAAGTCCTGGTAGCCTAGTTTACCGAGGGCTTTCCAACGCCACTGAAACCGGCTCAATCGGAGCTCGTTCTCATCCGCATTGATAGTCCCTATCAATTCCCTCTCTAGAATGATTATATTCTTCTATTTTTCCACCGTCTCTTCGCTAGTGTGAGACTAACAACCTATCGTAGCCGCTCATTGGTGGGGCATCTATGACCTGAAGACCATATGGACGTACTGCCCTTTATAATATCGAGCTGTAATTGCATGAAAAAGTAGTTTTTTCCAGACTTTAGAGCCTTTTTGAGTGTCCAATCGGCCTTTTCTATGGCGGGGACTTACCGCACGTGTGCTGGGGTGTGTGTGCGTATGTAAATTTTTCCAGATCGCTAGAATTAGAAGTCCTGGTAACCTGGTTTCCCGAGGGCTTTCCAACGCCACTGAAACCGGCTCAATCGGAGCTCGTTCTCATCCGCGTTGATAGTCCCTATCAGTTCCCTCTCTAGAATGATTATATTCGTCTATTTTTCCACCGGCTCTTTGCTAGTGTGAGACTAACACCCTATCGTACACGCTCATTGGTGGGGCATCTATGACGTGAAGACCATATGGACGTACTGCCCTTTATAATATCGAGCTGTAATTGCATGAAAAAGTAGTTTTTTCCAGACTTTAGAGCCTTTTTGAGGGTCCAAACGGCCTTTTCTGGGTCCGGGACATACCGCACGTGTGCTGGGGTGTGTGTGTGCGTATGTAAATTTTTCTAGATTACTAGAATTAGAAGTCCTCGTAGCCTAGTTTACCGAGGGCTTTCCAACGCCACTGAAACCGGCTCAATCGGAGCTCGTTCTCATCCGCGTTGATAGTCCCTATCAATTCCCTCTCTAGAATGATTATATTCTTCTATTTTTCCACCGTCTCTTCGCTAGTGTGAGACTAACAACCTATCGTAGCCGCTCATTGGTGGGGCATCTATGACCTGAAGACCATATGGACGTACTGCCCTTTATAATATCGAGCTGTAATTGCATGAAAAAGTAGTTTTTTCCAGACTTTAGAGCCTTTTTGAGGGTCCAAACGGCCTTTTCTATGCCCGGGACTTACCGCACGTGTGCTGGGGTGTGTGTGCGTATGTAAATTTTTCCAGATCGCTAGAATTAGAAGTCCTGGTAACCTAGTTTCCTGAGGGCTTTCCAACGCCACTGAAACCGGCTCAATCGAAGCTCGTTCTCATCCGCGTTGATAGTCCCTATCAGTTCCCTCTCTAGAATGATTATATTCTTCTATTTTTCCACCGTCTCTTTGCTAGTGTGAGACTAACACCCTATCGTACCCGCTCATTGGTGGGGCGTCTATGACCTGAAGACCATATGGACGTACTGCCCTTTATCATATCGAGCTGTAATTGCACAAAAAAGTAGTTTTTTCCAGACTTTAGAGCCTTTTTGAGGGTCCAAACGGCGTTTTCTGCGGCCGGGACTTACCGCACGTGTGGTAGGGTGTGTGCGCGTATGTAAATTTTTCCAGATCGCTAGAATTAGAAGTCCTGGTAGCCTAGTTTCCCGAGGGCTTTCCAACGCCACTGAAACCGGCTCAATCGGAGCTCGTTCTCATCGGCGTTGATAGTCCCTATCAATTCCCTCTCTAGAATGATTATATTCTTCTATTTTTTCACCGTCTCTTCGCTAGTGTGAGACTAACACCCTATCGTAGCCGCTCATTGGTGGGGCGTCTATGACCTGAAGACCATATGGACGTACTGCCCTGTATAATATCGAGCTGTAATCGCATGAAAAACTAGTTTTTTCCAGACTTTAGGGCCTTTTTGAGGGTCCAAACGGCCTTTTCTGGGGCCGGGACTTACCGCACTTGTGCTGGGGTGTGTGCGCGTATGTAAATTTTTCCAGATCACTAGAATTAGAAGTCCTGGTAGCCTAGTTTCTCGAGGGCTTTCCAACGCCACTGAAACCGGCTCAATCGGAGCTCGTTGTCATCGGCGTTGATAGTCCCTATCAATTCCCTCTCTAGAATGATTATATTATTCTATTTTTCAACCGTCTCTTCGCTAGCGTGCGACTAACACCCTATCGTATCTACCCATTGGTGGGGCGTCTACAACCTGAAGACCATATGGACGTACTGCCCTTTATAATATCGAGCTATAATTGCACAAAAAAGTAGTTTTTTCCAGACTTTAGAGCCTTTTTGAGGGTACAAACGGCCTTTTCTGGGGCCGAGCCATACCGCACGTGTGCTGGGGAGTGTGCGCTTATGTAAATTTTTCCAGATCGCTAGAATTAGAAGTCCTGGTAGCCTAGTTTCCCGAGGGCTTTCCAACGCCACTGAAACCGGCTCAATCGGAGCTCGTTCTCATCCGCGTTGATAGTCCCTATCAATTCCCTCTCTAGAATGATTATATTCTTCTATTTTTCCACCGTCTCTTTGCTAGTGTGAGACTAACACCCTATCGTAGCCTCTCATTGGTGGGGCGTCTACGACCTGAAGACCATATGGACGTACTACCCTTTATAATATCGAGCTGTAATTGCATGAAAAAGTAGTTTTTTCCAGAGTTTAGAGCCTTTTTGAGGGTGCAAACGACCTTTTCTGGGGCCGAGACATACCGCACGTGTGCTGGGGTGTGTGTGCGTATGTAAATTTTTCTAGATCGCTAAAATTAGAAGTCTTGGTAGCCTAGTTTCCCGAGGGCTTTCCAACGCCACTGAAACCGGCTCAATCGGAGCTCGTTCTCATCCGCGTTGATAGTCCCTATCAGTTCCCTCTCTAGAACGATTATATTCTTCTATTTTTCCACCGTCTCTTTGCTAGTGTGAGACTAACACCCTATCGTACCCGCTCAATGGTGGGGCGTCTATGACCTGAAGACCATATGGACGTACTGCCCTTTATAATATCGAGCTGTAATTACACAAAAATGTAGTTTTTTCCAGACTTTAGAGCATTTTTGAAGGTCCAAACGGCCTTTTCTGGGGCCGGGACTTACCGCACGTGTGCTGGGGTATGTGCGCGTATGTAAATTTTTCCAGATCGCTAGAATTAGAAGTCCTGGTAGCCTAGTTTCCCGAGGGCTTTCCAACGCCACTGAAACCGGCTCAATCGGAGCTCGTTCTCATCGGCGTTGATAGTCCCTATCAATTCCCTCTCTAGAATGATTATATTCTTCTATTTTTTCACTGTCTCTTCGCTAGTGTGAGACTAACACCCTATCGTAGCCGCTCATTGGTGGGGCGTCTATGACCTGAAGACCATATGGACGTACTGCCCTGTATAATATCGAGCTGTAATCGCATGAAAAACTAGTTTTTTCCAGACTTTAGGGCCTTTTTGAGGGTCCAAACGGCCTTTTCTGGGGCCGGGACTTACCGCACTTGTGCTAGGGGGTGTGCGCGTATGTAAATTTTTCCAGATCACTAGAATTAGAAGTCCTGGTAGCCTAGTTTCTCGAGGGCTTTCCAACGCCACTGAAACCGGCTCAATCGGAGCTCGTTGTCATCGGCGTTGATAGTCCCTATCAATTCCCTCTCTAGAATGATTATATTATTCTATTTTTCAACCGTCTCTTCGCTAGCGTGCGACTAACACCCTATCGTATCTACCCATTGGTGGGGCGTCTACAACCTGAAGACCATATGGATGTACTGCCCTTTATAATATCGAGCTATAGTTGCACAAAAAAGTAGTTTTTTCCAGACTTTAGAGCCTTTTTGAGGGTCCAAACGGCCTTTTCTGGGGCCGAGCCATACCGCACGTGTGCTGGGGAGTGTGCGCTTATGTAAATTTTTCCAGATCGCTAGAATTAGAAGTCCTGGTAGCCTAGTTTCCTGAGGGCTTTCCAACGCCACTGAAACCGGCTCAATCGGAGCTCGTTCTCATCCGCGTTGATAGTCCCTATCAATTCCCTCTCTAGAATGATTATATTCTTCTATTTTTCCACCGTCTCTTTGCTAGTGTGAGACTAACACCCTATCGTAGCCTCTCATTGGTGGGGCGTCTACGACCTGAAGACCATATGGACGTACTGCCCTTTATAATATCGAGCTGTAATTGCATGAAAAAGTAGTTTTTTCCAGAGTTTAGAGCCTTTTTGAGGGTGCAAACGACCTTTTCTGGGGCCGAGACATACCGCACGTGTGCTGGGGTGTGTGTGCGTATGTAAATTTTTCTAGATCGCTAAAATTAGAAGTCTTGGTAGCCTAGTTTCCCGAGGGCTTTCCAACGCCAGTGAAACCGGCTCAATCGGAGCTCGTTCTCATCCGCATTGATAGTCCCTATCAGTTCCCTCTCTAGAACGATTATATTCTTCTATTTTTCCACCGTCTCTTTGCTAGTGTGAGACTAACACCCTATCATACCTGCTCAATGGTGGGGCGTCTATGACCTGAAGACCATATGGACGTACTGCCCTTTATAATATCGAGCTGTAATTACACAAAAATGTAGTTTTTTCCAGACTTTAGAGCATTTTTTAAGGTCCAAACGGCCTTTTCTGGGGCCGGGACTTACCGCACGTGTGCTGGGGTATGTGCGCGTATGTAAATTTTTCCAGATCGCTAGAATTAGAAGTCCTGGTAGCCTAGTTTCCCGAGGGCTTTCCAACGCCACTGAAACCGGCTCAATCGGAGCTCGTTCTCATCCGCGTTGATAGTCCCTATCAATTCCCTCTCTAGAATGATTATATTCTTCTATTTTTCCACCGTCTCTTTGCTAGTGTGAGACTAACACCCTATCGTAGCCCCTCATTGGTGGGGCTTCTATGACCTGAAGACCATATGGACGTACTGCCCTTTATAATATCGAGCTGTAATTGCATGAAAATGTAGTTTTTTCCAGAGTTTAGAGCCTTTTTGAGGGTGCAAACGACCTTTTCTGGGGCCGAGACATACCGCACGTGTGCTGGGGTGTGTGTGCGTATGTAAATTTTTCTAGATCGCTAAAATTAGAAGTCTTGGTAGCCTAGTTTCCCGAGGGCTTTCCAACGCCAGTGAAACCGGCTCAATCGGAGCTCGTTCTCATCCGCGTTGATAGTCCCTATCAGTTCCCTCTCTAGAACGATTATATTCTTCTATTTTTCCACCGTCTCTTTGCTAGTGTGAGACTAACACCCTATCATACCTGCTCAATGGTGGGGCGTCTATGACCTGAAGACCATATGGACGTACTGCCCTTTATAATATCGAGCTGTAATTACACAAAAATGTAGTTTTTTCCAGACTTTAGAGCATTTTTTAAGGTCCAAACGGCCTTTTCTGGGGCCGGGACTTACCGCACGTGTGCTGGGGTATGTGCGCGTATGTAAATTTTTCCAGATCGCTAGAATTAGAAGTCCTGGTAGCCTAGTTTCCCGAGGGCTTTCCAACGCCACTGAAACCGGCTCAATCGGAGCTCGTTCTCATCCGCGTTGATAGTCCCTATCAATTCCCTCTCTAGAATGATTATATTCTTCTATTTTTCCACCGTCTCTTTGCTAGTGTGAGACTAACACCCTATCGTAGCCCCTCATTGGTGGGGCTTCTATGACCTGAAGACCATATGGACGTACTGCCCTTTATAATATCGAGCTGTAATTGCATGAAAATGTAGTTTTTTCCAGAGTTTAGAGCCTTTTTGAGGGTGCAAACGACCTTTTCTGGGGCCGAGACATACCGCACGTGTGCTGGGGTGTGTGTGCGTATGTAAATTTTTCTAGATCGCTAAAATTAGAAGTCTTGGTAGCCTAGTTTCCCGAGGGCTTTCCAACGCCAGTGAAACCGGCTCAATCGGAGCTCGTTCTCATCCGCGTTGATAGTCCCTATCAGTTCCCTCTCTAGAACGATTATATTCTTCTATTTTTCCACCGTCTCTTTGCTAGTGTGAGACTAACACCCTATCATACCTGCTCAATGGTGGGGCGTCTATGACCTGAAGACCATATGGACGTACTGCCCTTTATAATATCGAGCTGTAATTACACAAAAATGTAGTTTTTTCCAGACTTTAGAGCATTTTTTAAGGTCCAAACGGCCTTTTCTGGGGCCGGGACTTACCGCACGTGTGCTGGGGTATGTGCGCGTATGTAAATTTTTCCAGATCGCTAGAATTAGAAGTCCTGGTAGCCTAGTTTCCCGAGGGCTTTCCAACGCCACTGAAACCGGCTCAATCGGAGCTCGTTCTCATCCGCGTTGATAGTCCCTATCAATTCCCTCTCTAGAATGATTATATTCTTCTATTTTTCCACCGTCTCTTTGCTAGTGTGAGACTAACACCCTATCGTAGCCCCTCATTGGTGGGGCTTCTATGACCTGAAGACCATATGGACGTACTGCCCTTTATAATATCGAGCTGTAATTGCATGAAAAAGTAATTTTTTCCAGACTTTAGAGCCTTTTTGAGGGTCCAAACGGCCTTTTCTTGGTCCGGGACATACCGCACGTGTGCTGGGGTGTGTGTGTGCGTATGTAAATTTTTCTAGATCACTAGAATTAGAAGTCCTGGTAGCCTAGTTTACCGAGGGCTTTCCAACGCCACTGAAACCGGCTCAATAGGAGCTCGTTCTCATCCGCATTGATAGTCCCTATCAATTCCCTCTCTAGAATGATTATATTCTTCTATTTTTCCACCGTCTCTTCGCTAGTGTGAGACTAACAACCTATCATAGCCGCTCATTGGTGGGGCATCTATGACCTGAAGACCATATGGACGTACTGCCCTTTATAATATCGAGCTGTAATTGCATGAAAAAGTAGTTTTTTCCAGACTTTAGAGCCTTTTTGAGTGTCCAATCGGCCTTTTCTATGGCCGGGACTTACCGCACGTGTGCTGGGGTGTGTGTGAGTATGTAAATTTTTCCAGATCGCTATAATTAGAAGTCCTGGTAACCTAGTTTCCCGAGGGCTTTCCAACGCCACTGAAACCGGCTCAATCGGAGCTCGTTCTCATCCGCTTTGATAGTCCCTATCAGTTCCCTCTCTAGAATGATTATATTCTTCTATTTTTCCACCGGCTCTTTGCTAGTGTGAGACTAACACCCTATCGTACACGCTCATTGGTGGGGCGTCTATGACCTGAAGACCATATGGACGTACTGCCCTTTATAATATCGAGCTGTAATTGCACAAAAAAGTAGTTTTTTCCAGACTTTAGAGCCTTTTTGAGGGTCCAAACGGCCTTTTCTGTGGCCGGGACTTACCGCACGTGTGCTAGGGTGTGTGCGCGTATGTAAATTTTTCCAGATCACTAGAATTAGAAGTCCTGGTAGCCTAGTTTCCCGAGGGCTTTCCAACGCCACTGAAACCGGCTCAATCGGAGCTCGTTCTCATCGGCGTTGATAGTCCCTATCAATTCCCTCTCTAGAATGATTATATTTTTCTATTTTTCCACCGTCTCTTCGCTAGTGTGAGACTAACACCCTATCGTAGCCGCTCATTGGTGGGGCGTCTATGACCTGAAGACCATATGGACGTACTACCCTGTATAATATCGAGCTATAATTGCACAAAAAAGTAGTTTTTTCCAGACTTTAGAGCCTTTTTGAGGGTCCAAACGGCCTTTTCTAGGGCCGAGACATACCGCACGTGTGCTGGGGTGTGTGCGCGTATGTAAATTTTTCCAGATCGCTAGAATTAGAAGTCCTGGTAGCCTAGTTTCCCGAGGGCTTTCCAACGCCACTGAAACCGGCTCAATCGGAGCTCGTTCTCATCCGCTTTGATAGTCCCTATCTGTTCCCTCTCTAGAATGATTATATTCTTCTATTTTTCCACCGGCTCTTTGCTAGTGTGAGACTAACACCCTATCGTACACGCTCATTGGTGGGGCGTCTATGACCTGAAGACCATATGGACGTACTGCCCTTTATAATATCGAGCTGTAATTGCACAAAAAAGTAGTTTTTTCCAGACTTTAGAGCCTTTTTGAGGGTCCAAACGGCCTTTTCTGTGGCCGGGACTTACCGCACGTGTGCTAGGGTGTGTGCGCGTATGTAAATTTTTCCAGATCACTAGAATTAGAAGTCCTGGTAGCCTAGTTTCCCGAGGGCTTTCCAACGCCACTGAAACCGGCTCAATCGGAGCTCGTTCTCATCGGCGTTGATAGTCCCTATCAATTCCCTCTCTAGAATGATTATATTTTTCTATTTTTCCACCGTCTCTTCGCTAGTGTGAGACTAACACCCTATCGTAGCCGCTCATTGGTGGGGCGTCTATGCCCTGAAGACCATATGGACGTACTACCCTGTATAATATCGAGCTATAATTGCACAAAAAAGTAGTTTTTTCCAGACTTTAGAGCCTTTTTGAGGGTCCAAACGGCCTTTTCTAGGGCCGAGACATACCGCACGTGTGCTGGGGTGTGTGCGCGTATGTAAATTTTTCCAGATCGCTAGAATTAGAAGTCCTGGTAGCCTAGTTTCCCGAGGGCTTTCCAACGCCACTGAAACCGGCTCAATCGGAGCTCGTTCTCATCCGCGTTGATAGTCCCTATCAATTCCCTCTCTAGAATGATTATATTCTTCTATTTTTCCACCGTCTCTTTGCTAGTGTGAGACTAACACCCTATCGTATCCACTCATTGGTGGGGCGTCTACGACCTGAAGACCATATGGACGTACTGCCCTTTATAATATCGAGCTGTAATTGCATGAAAAAGTAGTTTTTTCCAGAGTTTAGAGCCTTTTTGAGGGTGCAAACAGCCTTTTCTGGGGCCGAGACATACCGCACGTGTGCTGGGGTGTGTCTGCATATGTAAATTTTTCTAGATCGCTAAAATTAGAAGTCTTGGTAGCCTAGTTTCCCGAGGGCTTTCCAACGCCACTGAAACCGGCTCAATCGGAGCTCGTTCTCATCCGCGTTGATAGTCCCTATCAGTTCCCTCTCTAGAACGATTATATTCTTCTATTTTTCCACCGTCTCTTTGCTAGTGTGAGACTAACACCCTATCATACCCGCTCAATGGTGGGGCGTCTATGACCTGAAGACCATATGGACATACTGCCCTTTATAATATCGAGCTGTAATTACACAAAAAATTAGTTTTTTCCAGACTTTAGAGCCTTTTTGAGGGTCCAAACAGCCTTTTCTGGGGCTGCGACTTACCGCACATGTGCTGGGGTGTGTGCACGTATGTAAATTTTTCCAGATCGCTAGAATTAGAAGTCCCGGTAGCCTAGTTTCCCGAGGGCTTTCCAACGCCACTGAAACCGGCTCAATCGAAGCTCGTTCTCATCCGCGTTGATAGTCCCTATCAATTCCCTCTCTAGAATGATTATATTCTTCTATTTTTCCACTGTCTCTTAGCTAGTGTGAGACTAACACCCTATCATAGCCACTCATTGGTGGGGCGTCTATGACCTGAAGACCATATGGACGTAGTGCCCTTTATAATATCGAGCTGTAATTGCATGAAAAAGTAGTTTTTTCCAGACTTTAGAACCTTTTTGAGGGTCCAAACGGCCTTTTCTGGGTCCGGGACATACCGCACGTGTGCTGGGGTGTGTGTGTGCGTATGTAAATTTTTCTAGATCACTAGAATTAGAAGTCCTGGTAGCCTAGTTTACCGAGGGCTTTCCAACGCCACTGAAACCGGCTCAATCGGAGCTCGTTCTCATCCGCATTGATAGTCCCTATCAATTCCCTCTCTAAAATGATTATATTCTTATATTTTTCCACCGTCTCTTCGGTAGTGTGAGACTAACACCCTATCGTAGCCGCTCATTGGTCGGGCGTCTATGACCTGAAGACCATATGGACGTACTGCCCGTTATAATATCGAGGTGTAATTGCATGAAAAAGTAGTTTTTTCCAGACTTTAGAGCCTTTTTGAGGGTCCAAACGGCATTTTCTGGGGCCGGGACTTACCGCACGTGTGCTGGGGTGTGTGCATGTATGTAAATTTTACCAGATCGCTAGAATTAGAAGTCCTGGTAGCCTACTTTCCTGAGGGCTTTCCAACGCCACTGAAACCGGCTCAATCGGAGCTCGTTCTCATCCGCGTTGATAGTCCCTATCAATTCCCTCTCTAGAATGATTATATTCTTCTATTTTTCCACCGTCTCTTCGCTAGTGTGAGACTAACAACCTATCGTAGCCGCTCATTGGTGGGGCATCTATGACCTGAAGACCATATGGACGTACTGCCCTTTATAATATCGAGCTGTAATTGCATGAAAAAGTAGTTTTTTCCAGACTTTAGAGCCTTTTTGAGTGTCCAATCGGCCTTTTCTATGGCCGGGACTTACCGCACGTGTGCTGGGGTGTGTGTGCGTATGTAAATTTTTCCAGATCGCTAGAATTAGAAGTCCTGGTAACCTAGTTTCCCGAGGGCTTTCCAACGCCACTGAAACAGGCTCAATCGGAGCTCGTTCTCATCCGCGTTGATAGTCCCTATCAGTTCCCTCTCTAGAATGATTATATTCTTCTATTTTTCCACCGGCTCTTTGCTAGTGTGAGACTAACACCCTATCGTACACGCTCATTGGTGGGGCGTCTATGACCTGAAGACCATATGGACGTACTGCCCTTTATAATATCGAGCTGTAATTGCACAAAAAAGTAGTTTTTTCCAGACTTTAGAGCCTTTTTGAGGGTCCAAACGGCCTTTTCTGCGGCCGGGACTTACCGCACGTGTGCTAGGGTGTGTGCGCGTATGTAAATTTTTCCAGATCACTAGAATTAGAAGTCCTGGTAGCCTAGTTTCCCGAGGGCTTTCCAACGCCACTGAAACCGGCTCTATCGGAGCTCGTTCTCATCGGCGTTGATAGTCCCTATCAATTCCCTCTCTAGAATGATTATATTCTTCTATTTTTCCACCGTCTCTTTGCTAGTGTGAGACTAACACCCTATCGTAGCCTCTCATTGGTGGGGCGTCTACGACCTGAAGACCATATGGACGTACTACCCTTTATAATATCGAGCTGTAATTGCATGAAAAAGTAGTTTTTTCCAGAGTTTAGAGCCTTTTTGAGGGTGCAAACGACCTTTTCTGGGTCCGAGACATACCGCACGTGTGCTGGGGTGTGTGTGCGTATGTAAATTTTTCTAGATCGCTAAAATTAGAAGTCTTGGTAGCCTAGTTTCCCGAGGGCTTTCCAACGCCACTGAAACCGGCTCAATCGGAGCTCGTTCTCATCCGCGTTGATAGTCCCTATCAGTTCCCTCTCTAGAACGATTATATTCTTCTATTTTTCCACCGTCTCTTTGCTAGTGTGAGACTAACACCCTATCGTACCCGCTCAATGGTGGGTCGTCTATGACCTGAAGACCATATGGACGTACTGCCCTTTATAATATCGAGCTGTAATTACACAAAAATGTAGTTTTTTCCAGACTTTAGAGCATTTTTAAGGTCCAAACGGCCTTTTCTGGGGCCGGGACTTACCGCACGTGTGCTGGGGTATTTGCGCGTATGTAAATTTTTCCAGATCGCTAGAATTAGAAGTCCTGGTAGCCTAGTTTCCCGAGGGCTTTCCAACGCCACTGAAACCGGCTCAATCGGAGCTCGTTCTCATCCGCGTTGATAGTCCCTATCAATTCCCTCTCTAGAATGATTATATTCTTCTATTTTTCCACCGTCTCTTTGCTAGTGTGAGACTAACACCCTATCGTAGCCCCTCATTGGTGGGGCTTCTATGACCTGAAGACCATATGGACGTACTGCCCTTTATAATATCGAGCTGTAATTGCATGAAAAAGTAGTTTTTTCCAGACTTTAGAGCCTTTTTGAGGGTCCAAACGGCCTTTTCTGGGTCCGGGACATACCGCACGTGTGCTGGGGTGTGTGTGTGCGTATGTAAATTTTTCTAGATCACTAGAATTAGAAGTCCTGGTAGCCTAGTTTACCGAGGACTTTCCAACGCCACTGAAACCGGCTCAATTGGAGCTCGTTCTCATCCGCATTGATAGTCCCTATCAGTTCCCTCTCTAGAATGATTATATTCTTCTATTTTTCCACCGGCTCTTTGCTAGTGTGAGACTAACATCCTATCGTACACGCTCATTGGTGGGGCGTCTATGACCTGAAGACCATATGGACGTACTGCCCTTTATAATATCGAGCTGTAATTGCACAAAAAAGTAGTTTTTTCCAGACTTTAGAGCCTTTTTGAGGGTCCAAACGGCCTTTTCTGCGGCCGGGACTTACCGCACGTGTGCTAGGGTGTGTGCGCGTATGTAAATTTTTCCAGATCACTAGAATTAGAAGTCCTGGTAGCCTAGTTTCCCGAGGGCTTTCCAGATCGCTAGAATTAGAAGTCCTGGTAGCCTAGTTTCCCGAGGGCTTTCCAACGCCACTGAAACCGGCTCAATCGGAGCTCGTTCTCATCCGCGTTGATAGTCCCTATCAATTCCCTCTCTAGAATGATTATATTCTTCTATTTTTCCACCGTCTCTTTGCTAGTGTGAGACTAACACCCTATCGTAGCCCCTCATTGGTGGGGCTTCTATGACCTGAAGACCATATGGACGTACTGCCCTTTATAATATCGAGCTGTAATTGCATGAAAAAGTAGTTTTTTCCAGACTTTAGAGCCTTTTTGAGGGTCCAAACGGCCTTTTCTGGGTCCGGGACATACCGCACGTGTGCTGGGGTGTGTGTGTGCGTATGTAAATTTTTCTAGATCACTAGAATTAGAAGTCCTGGTAGCCTAGTTTACCGAGGGCTTTCCAACGCCACTGAAACCGGCTCAATCGGAGCTCGTTCTCATCCGCATTGATAGTCCCTATCAATTCCCTCTCTAGAATGATTATATTCTTCTATTTTTCAACCGTCTCTTCGCTAGTGTGAGACTAACAACCTATCGTAGCCGCTCATTGGTGGGGCATCTATGACCTGAAGACCATATGGACGTACTGCCCTTTATAATATCGAGCTGTAATTGCATGAAAAAGTAGTTTTTTCCAGACTTTAGAGCCTTTTTGAGTGTCCAATCGGCCTTTTCTATGGCCGGGACTTACCGCACGTGTGCTGGGGTGTGTGTGCGTATGTAAATTTTTCCAGATCGCTAGAATTAGAAGTCCTGGTAACCTAGTTTCCCGAGGGCTTTCCAACGCCACTGAAACCGGCTCAATCGGAGCTCGTTCTCATCCGCGTTGATAGTCCCTATCAGTTCCCTCTCTAGAATGATTATATTCTTCTATTTTTCCACCGGCTCTTTGCTAGTGTGAGACTAACACCCTATCGTACACGCTCATTGGTGGGGCGTCTATGACCTGAAGACCATATGGACGTACTGCCCTTTATAATATCGAGCTGTAATTGCACAAAAAAGTAGTTTTTTCCAGACTTTAGAGCCTTTTTGAGGGTCCAAACGGCCTTTTCTGCGGCCGGGACTTACCGCACGTGTGCTAGGGTGTGTGCGCGTATGTAAATTTTTCCAGATCACTAGAATTAGAAGTCCTGGTAGCCTAGTTTCCCGAGGGCTTTCCAACGCCACTGAAACCGGCTCAATCGGAGCTCGTTCTCATCGGTGTTGATAGTCCCTATCAATTCCCTCTCTAGAATGATTATATTCTTCTATTTTTCCACCGTCTCTTTGCTAGTGTGAGACTAACACCCTATCGTAGCCTCTCATTGGTGGGGCGTCTACGACCTGAAGACCATATGGACGTACTACCCTTTATAATATCGAGCTGTAATTGCATGAAAAAGTAGTTTTTTCCAGAGTTTAGAGCCTTTTTGAGGGTGCAAACGACCTTTTCTGGGGCCGAGACATACCGCACGTGTGCTGGGGTGTGTGTGCGTATGTAAATTTTTCTAGATCGCTAAAATTAGAAGTCTTGGTAGCCATATTCCCGAGGGCTTTCCAACGCCACTGAAACCGGCTCAATCGGAGCTCGTTCTCATCCGCGTTGATAGTCCTTATCAGTTCCCTCTCTAGAACGATTATATTCTTCTATTTTTCCACCATCTCTTTGCTAGTGTGAGACTAACACCCTATCGTACCCGCTCAATGGTGGGGCATCTATGACCTGAAGACCATATGGACGTACTGCCCTTTATAATATCGAGCTGTAATTACACAAAAATGTAGTTTTTTCCAGACTTTAGAGCATTTTTGAAGGTCCAAATGGCCTTTTCTGGGGCCGGGACTTACCGCACGTGTGCTGGGGTATTTGCGCGTATGTAAATTTTTCTAGATCGCTAGAATTAGAAGTCCTGGTAGCCTAGTTTCCCGAGGGCTTTCCAACGCCACTGAAACCGGCTCAATCGGAGCTCGTTCTCATCCGCGTTGATAGTCCCTATCAATTCCCTCTCTAGAATGATTATATTCTACTATTTTTCCACCGTCTCTTTGCTAGTGTGAGACTAACACCCTATCGTAGCCCCTCATTGGTGGGGCTTCTATGACCTGAAGACCATATGGACGTACTGCCCTTTATAATATCGAGCTGTAATTGCATGAAAAAGTAGTTTTTTCCAGACTTTAGAGCCTTTTTGAGGGTCCAAACGGCCTTTTCTGGGTCCGGGACATACCGCACGTGTGCTGGGGTGTGTGTGTGCGTATGTAAATTTTTCTAGATCACTAGAATTAGAAGTCCTGGTAGCCTAGTTTACCGAGGGCTTTCCAACGCCACTGAAACCGGCTCAATCGGAGCTCGTTCTCATCCGCATTGATAGTCCCTATCAATTCCCTCTCTAGAATGATTATATTATTCTATTTTTCCACCGTCTCTTCGCTAGTGTGAGACTAACAACCTATCGTAGCCACTCATTGGTGGGGCATCTATGACCTGAAGACCATATGGACGTACTGCCCTTTATAATATCGAGCTTTAATTGCATGAAAAAGTAGTTTTTTCCAGACTTTAGAGCCTTTTTGAGGGTCCAAACGGCCTTTTCTAGGGCCGGAACTTACCGCACATGTGCTGGGGTGTGTGTGCGTATGTAAATTTTTCCAGATCGCTAGAATTAGAAGTCCTGCTAGCCTAGTTTCCCGAGGGCTTTCCAAAGCCACTGAAACCGGCTCAATCGGAGCTCGTTCTCATCCGCGTTGATAGTCCCTATCAGTTCCCTCTCTAGAATGATTATATTCTTCTATTTTTCCACCGTCTCTTTGCTAGTGTGAGACTAACACCCAATCGTACCCGCTCACTGGTGGGGCGTCTATGACCTGAAGACCATATGGACGTACTGCCCTTTATAATATCGAGCTGGAATTACACAAAAAAGTAGTTTTTTCGAGACTTTAGAGCCTTTTTAGGGTCCAAACGGCCTTTTCTGCGGCCGGGACTTACCGCACGTGTGCTAGGGTCTGTGCGCGTATGTAAATTTTTCCAGATCGCTGGAATTAGAAGTCTTGGTAGCCTAGTTTCCCGAGGGCTTTCCAACGCCACTGAAACCTGCTGAATCGGAGCTCGTTCTCATCCGCGTTGATAGTCCCTATCAATTCCCTCTCTAGAATGATTATATTCTTCTATTTTTCCACCGTCTCTTTGCTAGTGTGAGACTAACACCCTATCGTAGCCTCTCATTGGTGGGGCGTCTACGACCTGAAGACCATATGGACGTACTGCCCTTTATAATATCGAGCTGTAATTGCATGAAAAAGTAGTTTTTTCCAGAGTTTAGAGCCTTTTTGAGGGTGCAAACGACCTTTTCTGGGGCCGAGACATACCGCACGTGTGCTGGGGTGTGTGTGCGTATGTAAATTTTTCTAGATCGCTAAAATTAGAAGTCTTGGTAGCCTAGTTTCCCGAGGGCTTTCCGACGCCACTGAAACCGGCACAATCGGAGCTCGTTCTCATCCGCGTTGATAGTCCCTATCAGTTCCCTCTCTAGAACGATTATATTCTTCTATTTTTCCACCGTCTCTTTGCTAGTGTGAGACTAACACCCTATCGTACCCGCTCAATGGTGGGGCGTCTATGACCTGAAGACCATATGGACGTACTGCCCTTTATAATATCGAGCTGTAATTACACAAAAATGTAGTTTTTTCCAGACTTTAGAGCATTTTTGAAGGTCCAAACGGCCTTTTCTGGGGCCGGGACTTACCGCACGTGTGCTGGGGTATTTGCGCGTATGTAAATTTTTCCAGATCGCTAGAATTAGAAGTCCTGGTAGCCTAGTTTCCCGAGGGCTTTCCAGCGCCACTGAAACCGGCTCAATCGGAGCTCGTTCTCATCCGCGTTGATAGTCCCTATCAATTCCCTCTCTAGAATGATTATATTCTTCTATTTTTCCACCGTCTCTTTGCTAGTGTGAGACTAACACCCTATCGTAGCCCCTCATTGGTGGGGCTTCTATGACCTGAAGACCATATGGACGTACTGCCCTTTATAATATCGAGCTGTAATTGCATGAAAAAGTAGTTTTTTCCAGACTTTAGAGCCTTTTTGAGGGTCCAAACGGCCTTTTCTGGGTCCGGGACATACCGCACGTGTGCTGGGGTGTGTGTGTGCGTATGTAAATTTTTCTAGCTCACTAGAATTAGAAGTCCTGGTAGCCTAGTTTACCGAGGGCTTTCCAACGCCACTGAAACCGGCTCAATCGGAGCTCGTTCTCATCCGCATTGATAGTCCCTATCAATTCCCTCTCTAGAATGATTATATTCTTCTATTTTTCCACCGTCTCTTCGCTAGTGTGAGACTAACAACCTATCGTAGCCGCTCATTGGTGGGGCATCTATGACCTGAAGACCATATGGACGTACTGCCCTTTATAATATCGAGCTGTAATTGCATGAAAAAGTAGTTTTTTCCAGACTTTAGAGCCTTTTTGAGTGTCCAATCGGCCTTTTCTATGGCCGGGACTTACCGCACGTGTGCTGGGGTGTGTGTGCGTATGTAAATTTTTCCAGATCGCTAGAATTAGAAGTCCTGGTAACCTAGTTTCCCGAGGGCTTTCCAACGCCACTGAAACCGGCTCAATCGGAGCTCGTTCTCATCCGCGTTGATAGTCCCTATCAGTTCCCTCTCTAGAATGATTATATTCTTCTATTTTTCCACCCGCTCTTTGCTAGTGTGAGACTAACACCCTATCGTACACGCTCATTGGTGGGGCATCTATGACCTGAAGACCATATGGACGTACTGCCCTTTATAATATCGAGCTGTAATTGCACAAAAAAGTAGTTTTTTCCAGACTTTAGAGCCTTTTTGAGGGTCCAAACGGCCTTTTCTGCGGCCGGGACTTACCGCACGTGTGCTAGGGTGTGTGCGCGTATGTAAATTTTTCCAGATCACTAGAATTAGAAGTCCTGGTAGCCTAGTTTCCCGAGGGCTTTCCAACGCCACTGAAACCGGCTCAATCGGAGCTCGTTCTCATCGGCGTTGATAGTCCCTATCAATTCCCTCTCTAGAATGATTATATTCTTCTATTTTTCCACCGTCTCTTTGCTAGTGTGAGACTAACACCCTATCGTAGCCTCTCATTGGTGGGGCGTCTACGACCTGAAGACCATATGGACGTACTGCCCTTTATAATATCGAGCTGTAATTGCATGAAAAAGTAGTTTTTTCCAGAGTTTAGAGCCTTTTTGAGGGTGCAAACGACCTTTTCTGGGGCCGAGACATACCGCACGTGTGCTGGGGTGTGTGTGCGTATGTAAATTTTTCTAGATCGCTAAAATTAGAAGTCTTGGTAGCCTAGTTTCCCGAGGGCTTTCCAACGCCACTGAAACCGGCTCAATCGGAGCTCGTTCTCATCCGCGTTGATAGTCCCTATCAATTCCCTCTCTAGAATGATTATATTCTTCTATTTTTCCACCGTCTCTTTGCTAGTGTGAGACTAACATCCTATCGTAGCCACTCATTGGTGGGGCGTCTACGACCTGAAGACCATATGGACGTACTGCCCTTTATAATATCGAGTTGTAATTGCATGAAAAATTAGTTTTTTCCAGAGTTTAGAGTCTTTTTGAGGGTGCAAACGGCCTTTTCTGGGGCCGAGACATACCGCACGTGTGCTGGGGTGTGTCTGCGTATGTAAATTTTTCTAGATCGCTAAAATTAGAAGTCTTGGTAGCCTAGTTTCCCGAGGGCTTTCCAACGCCACTGAAACCGGCTCAATCGGAGCTCGTTCTCATCCGCGTTGATAGTCCCTATCAGTTCCCTCTCTAGAACGATTATATTCTTCTATTTTTCCACCGTCTCTTTGCTAGTGTGAGACTAACACCCTATCGTACCCGCTCAATGGTGGCGCGTCTATGACCTGAAGACCATATGGACATACTGCCCTTTATAATATCGAGCTGTAATTACACAAAAAATTAGTTTTTTCCAGACTTTAGAGCCTTTTTGAGGGTCCAAACGGCCTTTTCTGGGGCTGCGACTTACCGCACATGTGCTGGGGTGTGTGCGCATATGTAAATTTTTCCAGATTGCTAGAATTAGAAGTCCCGGTAGCATAGTTTCCCGAGGGCTTTCCAACGCCACAGAAACCGGCTCAACCGAAGCTCGTTCTCATCCGCGTTGATAGTCCCTATCAATTCCCTCTCTAGAATGATTATATTCTTCTATTTTTCCACCGTCTCTTTGCTAGTGTGAGACTAACACCCTATCGTAGCCTCTCATTGGTGGGGCGTCTACGACCTGAAGACCATATGGACGTACTGCCCTTTATAATATCGAGCTGTAATTGCATGAAAAAGTAGTTTTTTCCAGAGTTTAGAGCCTTTTTGAGGGTGCAAACGACCTTTTCTGGGGCCGAGACATACCGCACGTGTGCTGGGGTGTGTGTGCGTATGTAAATTTTTCTAGATCGCTAAAATTAGAAGTCTTGGTAGCCTAGTTTCCCGAGGGCTTTCCAACGCCACTGAAACCGGCTCAATCGGAGCTCGTTCTCATCCGCGTTGATAGTCCCTATCAGTTCCCTCTCTAGAACGATTATATTCTTCTATTTTTCCACCGTCTCTTTGCTAGTGTGAGACTAACACCCTATCGTACCCGCTCAATGGTGGGGCGTCTATGACCTGAAGACCATATGGACGTACTGCCCTTTATAATATCGAGCTGTAATTACACAAAAATGTAGTTTTTTCCAGACTTTAGAGCATTTTTGAAGGTCCAAACGGCCTTTTCTGGGGCCGGGACTTACCGCACGTGTGCTGGGGTATTTGCGCGTATGTAAATTTTTCCAGATCGCTAGAATTAGAAGTCCTGGTAGCCTAGTTTCCCGAGGGCTTTCCAACGCCACTGAAACCGGCTCAATCGGAGCTCGTTCTCATCCGCGTTGATAGTCCCTATCAATTCCCTCTCTAGAATGATTATATTCTTCTATTTTTCCACCGTCTCTTTGCTAGTGTGAGACTAACACCCTATCGTAGCCCCTCATTGGTGGGGCTTCTATGACCTGAAGACCATATGGACGTACTGCCCTTTATAATATCGAGCTGTAATTGCATGAAAAAGTAGTTTTTTCCAGACTTTAGAGCCTTTTTGAGGGTCCAAACGGCCTTTTCTGGGTCCGGGACATACCGCACGTGTGCTGGGGTGTGTGTGTGCGTATGTAAATTTTTCTAGATCACTAGAATTAGAAGTCCTGGTAGCCTAGTTTACCGAGGGCTTTCCAACGCCACTGAAACCGGCTCAATCGGAGCTCGTTCTCATCCGCATTGATAGTCCCTATCAATTCCCTCTCTAGAATGATTATATTCTTCTATTTTTCCACCGTCTCTTCGCTAGTGTGAGACTAACAACCTATCGTAGCCGCTCATTGGTGGGGCATCTATGACCTGAAGACCATATGGACGTACTGCCCTTTATAATATCGAGCTGTAATTGCATGAAAAAGTAGTTTTTTCCAGACTTTAGAGCCTTTTTGAGTGTCCAATCGGCCTTTTCTATGGCCGGGACTTACCGCACGTGTGCTGGGGTGTGTGTGCGTATGTAAATTTTTCCAGATCGCTAGAATTAGAAGTCCTGGTAACCTAGTTTCCCGAGGGCTTTCCAACGCCACTGAAACCGGCTCAATCGGAGCTCGTTCTCATCCGCGTTGATAGTCCCTATCAGTTCCCTCTCTAGAATGATTATATTCTTCTATTTTTCCACCCGCTCTTTGCTAGTGTGAGACTAACACCCTATCGTACACGCTCATTGGTGGGGCGTCTATGACCTGAAGACCATATGGACGTACTGCCCTTTATAATATCGAGCTGTAATTGCACAAAAAAGTAGTTTTTTCCAGACTTTAGAGCCTTTTTGAGGGTCCAAACGGCCTTTTCTGCGGCCGGGACTTACCGCACGTGTGCTAGGGTGTGTGCGCGTATGTAAATTTTTCCAGATCACTAGAATTAGAAGTCCTGGTAGCCTAGTTTCCCGAGGGCTTTCCAACGCCACTGAAACCGGCTCAATCGGAGCTCGTTCTCATCGGCGTTGATAGTCCCTATCAATTCCCTCTCTAGAATGATTATATTCTTCTATTTTTCCACCGTCTCTTTGCTAGTGTGAGACTAACACCCTATCGTAGCCTCTCATTGGTGGGGCGTCTACGACCTGAAGACCATATGGACGTACTGCCCTTTATAATATCGAGCTGTAATTGCATGAAAAAGTAGTTTTTTCCAGAGTTTAGAGCCTTTTTGAGGGTGCAAACGACCTTTTCTGGGGCCGAGACATACCGCACGTGTGCTGGGGTGTGTGTGCGTATGTAAATTTTTCTAGATCGCTAAAATTAGAAGTCTTGGTAGCCTAGTTTCCCGAGGGCTTTCCAACGCCACTGAAACCGGCTCAATCGGAGCTCGTTCTCATCCGCGTTGATAGTCCCTATCAATTCCCTCTCTAGAATGATTATATTCTTCTATTTTTCCACCGTCTCTTTGCTAGTGTGAGACTAACATCCTATCGTAGCCACTCATTGGTGGGGCGTCTACGACCTGAAGACCATATGGACGTACTGCCCATTATAATATCGAGTTGTAATTGCATGAAAAAGTAGTTTTTTCCAGAGTTTAGAGTCTTTTTGAGGGTGCAAACGGCCTTTTCTGGGGCCGAGACATACCGCACGTGTGCTGGGGTGTGTCTGCGTATGTAAATTTTTCTAGATCGCTAAAATTAGAAGTCTTGGTAGCCTAGTTTCCCGAGGGCTTTCCAACGCCACTGAAACCGGCTCAATCGGAGCTCGTTCTCATCCGCGTTGATAGTCCCTATCAGTTCCCTCTCTAGAACGATTATATTCTTCTATTTTTCCACCGTCTCTTTGCTAGTGTGAGACTAACACCCTATCGTACCCGCTCAATGGTGGCGCGTCTATGACCTGAAGACCATATGGACATACTGCCCTTTATAATATCGAGCTGTAATTACACAAAAAATTAGTTTTTTCCAGACTTTAGAGCCTTTTTGAGGGTCCAAACGGCCTTTTCTGGGGCTGCGACTTACCGCACATGTGCTGGGGTGTGTGCGCATATGTAAATTTTTCCAGATTGCTAGAATTAGAAGTCCCGGTAGCATAGTTTCCCGAGGGCTTTCCAACGCCACTGAAACCGGCTCAACCGAAGCTCGTTCTCATCCGCGTTGATAGTCCCTATCAATTCCCTCTCTAGAATGATTATATTCTTCTATTTTTCCACTGTCTCTTACCTAGTGTGAGACTAACACCCTATCATAGCCGCTCATTGGTGGGGCGTCTATGACCTGAAGACCATATGGACGTAGTGCCCTTTATAATATCGAGCTGTAATTGCATGAAAAAGTAGTTTTTTCCAGACATTAGAGCCTTTTTGAGGGTCCAAACGGCCTTTTCTGGGGCCGGGACTTACCGCACGTGTGCTGGGGTGTGTGTGCGTTTGTAAATTTTTCCAGATCGCTAGAATTAGAAGTCCTGGTAGCCTAGTTTCCCGAGGGCTTTCCAACGCCACTGAAACCGGCTCAATCGGAGCTCGTTCTCATCCGCGTTGATAGTCCCTATAAGTTCCCTCTCTAGAATGATTATATTCTTCTATTTTTCCACCGTCTCTTCGCTAGTGTGAGACTAACACCCTATCGTACCCGCTCATTGGTGGGGCGTCTATGCCCTGAAGACCATATGGACGTACTGCCCTTTATAATATTGAGCAGTAATTACACAAAAAAGTAATTTTTTCCATACTTTAGAGCCTTTTTAAGGGTCCAAACGGCCTTTTCTGTGACCGGGACTTACCGCACGTGTGCTAGGGTGTGTGCACGTATGTAAATTTTTCCAGATCGCTAGAATTAGAAGTCCTGGTAGCCTAGTTTCCCGAGGGCTTTGCAACGCCACTCAAACCGGCTCAATCGGAGCTCGTTCTCATCCGCGTTGATAGTCCCTATCAGTTCCGTCTCTAGAATGATTATATTCTTCTATTTTTCCACCGTCTGTTCGCACGTGTGAGACTAACACCCTATCATACCCGCTCATTGGTGGGCCGTCTATGACCTGAAGACCATATGGACGTACTACCCTTTATAATATCGAGCTATAATTACACAAAAATGTAGTTTTTTCCAAACTTTAGAGCCTTTTTGAAGGTCCAAACGGCCTTTTCTGGGGCCGGGACTTACCGCACGTACGCTGGGGTTTGTGCGCGTATGTAAATTTTTCCAGATCGCTAGAATTAGAAGTCCTGGTAGCCTAGTTTCCCGAGGGCTTTCCAACGCCACTGAAACCGGCTCAATCGGAGCTCGTTCTCATCCGCGTTGATAGTCCCTATAAGTTCCCTCTCTAGAATGATTATATTCTTCTATTTTTCCACCGTCTCTTCGCTAGTGTGAGACTAACACCCTATCGTACCCGCTCATTGGTGGGGCGTCTATGCCCTGAAGACCATATGGACGTACTGCCCTTTATAATATTGAGCAGTAATTACACAAAAAAGTAATTTTTTCCATACTTTAGAGCCTTTTTAAGGGTCCAAACGGCCTTTTCTGTGACCGGGACTTACCGCACGTGTGCTAGGGTGTGTGCACGTATGTAAATTTTTCCAGATCACTAGAATTAGAAGTCCTGGTAGCCTAGTTTCCCGAGGGCTTTCCAACGCCACTGAAACCGGCTCAATCGGAGCTCGTTCTCATCGGCGTTGATAGTCCCTATCAATTCCCTCTCTAGAATGATTATATTCTTCTATTTTTCCACCGTCTCTTTGCTAGTGTGAGACTAACACCCTATCGTAGCCTCTCATTGGTGGGGCGTCTACGACCTGAAGACCATATGGACGTACTGCCCTTTATAATATCGAGCTGTAATTGCATGAAAAAGTAGTTTTTTCCAGAGTTTAGAGCCTTTTTGAGGGTGCAAACGACCTTTTCTGGGGCCGAGACATACCGCACGTGTGCTGGGGTGTGTGTGCGTATGTAAATTTTTCTAGATCGCTAAAATTAGAAGTCTTGGTAGCCTAGTTTCCCGAGGGCTTTCCAACGCCACTGAAACCGGCTCAATCGGAGCTCGTTCTCATCCGCGTTGATAGTCCCTATCAATTCCCTCTCTAGAATGATTATATTCTTCTATTTTTCCACCGTCTCTTTGCTAGTGTGAGACTAACATCCTATCGTAGCCACTCATTGGTGGGGCGTCTACGACCTGAAGACCATATGGACGTACTGCCCTTTATAATATCGAGTTGTAATTGCATGAAAAAGTAGTTTTTTCCAGAGTTTAGAGTCTTTTTGAGGGTGCAAACGGCCTTTTCTGGGGCCGAGACATACCGCACGTGTGCTGGGGTGTGTCTGCGTATGTAAATTTTTCTAGATCGCTAAAATTAGAAGTCTTGGTAGCCTAGTTTCCCGAGGGCTTTCCAACGCCACTGAAACCGGCTCAATCGGAGCTCGTTCTCATCCGCGTTGATAGTCCCTATCAGTTCCCTCTCTAGAACGATTATATTCTTCTATTTTTCCACCGTCTCTTTGCTAGTGTGAGACTAACACCCTATCGTACCCGCTCAATGGTGGCGCGTCTATGACCTGAAGACCATATGGACATACTGCCCTTTATAATATCGAGCTGTAATTACACAAAAAATTAGTTTTTTCCAGACTTTAGAGCCTTTTTGAGGGTCCAAACGGCCTTTTCTGGGGCTGCGACTTACCGCACATGTGCTGGGGTGTGTGCGCATATGTAAATTTTTCCAGATTGCTAGAATTAGAAGTCCCGGTAGCATAGTTTCCCGAGGGCTTTCCAACGCCACAGAAACCGGCTCAACCGAAGCTCGTTCTCATCCGCGTTGATAGTCCCTATCAATTCCCTCTCTAGAATGATTATATTCTTCTATTTTTCCACCGTCTCTTTGCTAGTGTGAGACTAACACCCTATCGTAGCCTCTCATTGGTGGGGCGTCTACGACCTGAAGACCATATGGACGTACTGCCCTTTATAATATCGAGCTGTAATTGCATGAAAAAGTAGTTTTTTCCAGAGTTTAGAGCCTTTTTGAGGGTGCAAACGACCTTTTCTGGGGCCGAGACATACCGCACGTGTGCTGGGGTGTGTGTGCGTATGTAAATTTTTCTAGATCGCTAAAATTAGAAGTCTTGGTAGCCTAGTTTCCCGAGGGCTTTCCAACGCCACTGAAACCGGCTCAATCGGAGCTCGTTCTCATCCGCGTTGATAGTCCCTATCAGTTCCCTCTCTAGAACGATTATATTCTTCTATTTTTCCACCGTCTCTTTGCTAGTGTGAGACTAACACCCTATCGTACCCGCTCAATGGTGGGGCGTCTATGACCTGAAGACCATATGGACGTACTGCCCTTTATAATATCGAGCTGTAATTACACAAAAATGTAGTTTTTTCCAGACTTTAGAGCATTTTTGAAGGTCCAAACGGCCTTTTCTGGGGCCGGGACTTACCGCACGTGTGCTGGGGTATTTGCGCGTATGTAAATTTTTCCAGATCGCTAGAATTAGAAGTCCTGGTAGCCTAGTTTCCCGAGGGCTTTCCAACGCCACTGAAACCGGCTCAATCGGAGCTCGTTCTCATCCGCGTTGATAGTCCCTATCAATTCCCTCTCTAGAATGATTATATTCTTCTATTTTTCCAACGTCTCTTTGCTAGTGTGAGACTAACACCCTATCGTAGCCCCTCATTGGTGGGGCTTCTATGACCTGAAGACCATATGGACGTACTGCCCTTTATAATATCGAGCTGTAATTGCATGAAAAAGTAGTTTTTTCCAGACTTTAGAGCCTTTTTGAGGGTCCAAACGGCCTTTTCTGGGTCCGGGACATACCGCACGTGTGCTGGGGTGTGTGTGTGCGTATGTAAATTTTTCTAGATCACTAGAATTAGAAGTCCTGGTAGCCTAGTTTACCGAGGGCTTTCCAACGCCACTGAAACCGGCTCAATCGGAGCTCGTTCTCATCCGCATTGATAGTCCCTATCAATTCCCTCTCTAGAATGATTATATTCTTCTATTTTTCCACCGTCTCTTCGCTAGTGTGAGACTAACAACCTATCGTAGCCGCTCATTGGTGGGGCATCTATGACCTGAAGACCATATGGACGTACTGCCCTTTATAATATCGAGCTGTAATTGCATGAAAAAGTAGTTTTTTCCAGACTTTAGAGCCTTTTTGAGTGTCCAATCGGCCTTTTCTATGGCCGGGACTTACCGCACGTGTGCTGGGGTGTGTGTGCGTATGTAAATTTTTCCAGATCGCTAGAATTAGAAGTCCTGGTAACCTAGTTTCCCGAGGGCTTTCCAACGCCACTGAAACCGGCTCAATCGGAGCTCGTTCTCATCCGCGTTGATAGTCCCTATCAGTTCCCTCTCTAGAATGATTATATTCTTCTATTTTTCCACCCGCTCTTTGCTAGTGTGAGACTAACACCCTATCGTACACGCTCATTGGTGGGGCGTCTATGACCTGAAGACCATATGGACGTACTGCCCTTTATAATATCGAGCTGTAATTGCACAAAAAAGTAGTTTTTTCCAGACTTTAGAGCCTTTTTGAGGGTCCAAACGGCCTTTTCTGCGGCCGGGACTTACCGCACGTGTGCTAGGGTGTGTGCGCATATGTAAATTTTTCCAGATCACTAGAATTAGAAGTCCTGGTAGCCTAGTTTCCCGAGGGCTTTCCAACGCCACTGAAACCGGCTCAATCGGAGCTCGTTCTCATCCGCGTTGATAGTCCCTATCAATTCCCTCTCTAGAATGATTATATTCTTCTATTTTTCCAACGTCTCTTTGCTAGTGTGAGACTAACACCCTATCGTAGCCCCTCATTGGTGGGGCTTCTATGACCTGAAGACCATATGGACGTACTGCCCTTTATAATATCGAGCTGTAATTGCATGAAAAAGTAGTTTTTTCCAGACTTTAGAGCCTTTTTGAGGGTCCAAACGGCCTTTTCTGGGTCCGGGACATACCGCACGTGTGCTGGGGTGTGTGTGTGCGTATGTAAATTTTTCTAGATCACTAGAATTAGAAGTCCTGGTAGCCTAGTTTACCGAGGGCTTTCCAACGCCACTGAAACCGGCTCAATCGGAGCTCGTTCTCATCCGCATTGATAGTCCCTATCAATTCCCTCTCTAGAATGATTATATTCTTCTATTTTTCCACCGTCTCTTCGCTAGTGTGAGACTAACAACCTATCGTAGCCGCTCATTGGTGGGGCATCTATGACCTGAAGACCATATGGACGTACTGCCCTTTATAATATCGAGCTGTAATTGCATGAAAAAGTAGTTTTTTCCAGACTTTAGAGCCTTTTTGAGTGTCCAATCGGCCTTTTCTATGGCCGGGACTTACCGCACGTGTGCTGGGGTGTGTGTGCGTATGTAAATTTTTCCAGATCGCTAGAATTAGAAGTCCTGGTAACCTAGTTTCCCGAGGGCTTTCCAACGCCACTGAAACCGGCTCAATCGGAGCTCGTTCTCATCCGCGTTGATAGTCCCTATCAGTTCCCTCTCTAGAATGATTATATTCTTCTATTTTTCCACCCGCTCTTTGCTAGTGTGAGACTAACACCCTATCGTACACGCTCATTGGTGGGGCGTCTATGACCTGAAGACCATATGGACGTACTGCCCTTTATAATATCGAGCTGTAATTGCACAAAAAAGTAGTTTTTTCCAGACTTTAGAGCCTTTTTGAGGGTCCAAACGGCCTTTTCTGCGGCCGGGACTTACCGCACGTGTGCTAGGGTGTGTGCGCATATGTAAATTTTTCCAGATCACTAGAATTAGAAGTCCTGGTAGCCTAGTTTCCCGAGGGCTTTCCAACGCCACTGAAACCGGCTCAATCGGAGCTCGTTCTCATCGGCGTTGATAGTCCCTATCAATTCCCTCTCTAGAATGATTATATTCTTCTATTTTTCCACCGTCTCTTTGCTAGTGTGAGACTAACACCCTATCGTAGCCTCTCATTGGTGGGGCGTCTACGACCTGAAGACCATATGGACGTACTGCCCTTTATAATATCGAGCTGTAATTGCATGAAAAAGTAGTTTTTTCCAGAGTTTAGAGCCTTTTTGAGGGTGCAAACGACCTTTTCTGGGGCCGAGACATACCGCACGTGTGCTGGGGTGTGTGTGCGTATGTAAATTTTTCTAGATCGCTAAAATTAGAAGTCTTGGTAGCCTAGTTTCCCGAGGGCTTTCCAACGCCACTGAAACCGGCTCAATCGGAGCTCGTTCTCATCCGCGTTGATAGTCCCTATCAATTCCCTCTCTAGAATGATTATATTCTTCTATTTTTCCACCGTCTCTTTGCTAGTGTGAGACTAACATCCTATCGTAGCCACTCATTGGTGGGGCGTCTACGACCTGAAGACCATATGGACGTACTGCCCATTATAATATCGAGTTGTAATTGCATGAAAAAGTAGTTTTTTCCAGACTTTAGAGCCTTTTTGAGGGTGCAAACGGCCTTTTCTGGGGCCGAGACATACCGCACGTGTGCTGGGGTGTGTCTGCGTATGTAAATTTTTCTAGATCGCTAAAATTAGAAGTCTTGGTAGCCTAGTTTCCCGAGGGCTTTCCAACGCCACTGAAACCGGCTCAATCGGAGCTCGTTCTCATCCGCGTTGATAGTCCCTATCAGTTCCCTCTCTAGAACGATTATATTCTTCTATTTTTCCACCGTCTCTTTGCTAGTGTGAGACTAACACCCTATCGTACCCGCTCAATGGTGGCGCGTCTATGACCTGAAGACCATATGGACATACTGCCCTTTATAATATCGAGCTGTAATTACACAAAAAATTAGTTTTTTCCAGACTTTAGAGCCTTTTTGAGGGTCCAAACGGCCTTTTCTGGGGCTGCGACTTACCGCACATGTGCTGGGGTGTGTGCGCATATGTAAATTTTTCCAGATTGCTAGAATTAGAAGTCCCGGTAGCATAGTTTCCCGAGGGCTTTCCAACGCCACTGAAACCGGCTCAACCGAAGCTCGTTCTCATCCGCGTTGATAGTCCCTATCAATTCCCTCTCTAGAATGATTATATTCTTCTATTTTTCCACTGTCTCTTACCTAGTGTGAGACTAACACCCTATCATAGCCGCTCATTGGTGGGGCGTCTATGACCTGAAGACCATATGGACGTAGTGCCCTTTATAATATCGAGCTGTAATTGCATGAAAAAGTAGTTTTTTCCAGACATTAGAGCCTTTTTGAGGGTCCAAACGGCCTTTTCTGGGGCCGGGACTTACCGCACGTGTGCTGGGGTGTGTGTGCGTTTGTAAATTTTTCCAGATCGCTAGAATTAGAAGTCCTGGTAGCCTAGTTTCCCGAGGGCTTTCCAACGCCACTGAAACCGGCTCAATCGGAGCTCGTTCTCATCCGCGTTGATAGTCCCTATAAGTTCCCTCTCTAGAATGATTATATTCTTCTATTTTTCCACCGTCTCTTCGCTAGTGTGAGACTAACACCCTATCGTACCCGCTCATTGGTGGGGCGTCTATGCCCTGAAGACCATGTGGACGTACTGCCCTTTATAATATTGAGCAGTAATTACACAAAAAAGTAATTTTTTCCATACTTTAGAGCCTTTTTAAGGGTCCAAACGGCCTTTTCTGTGACCGGGACTTACCGCACGTGTGCTAGGGTGTGTGCACGTATGTAAATTTTTCCAGATCGCTAGAATTAGAAGTCCTGGTAGCCTAGTTTCCCGAGGGCTTTGCAACGCCACTCAAACCGGCTCAATCGGAGCTCGTTCTCATCCGCGTTGATAGTCCCTATCAGTTCCGTCTCTAGAATGATTATATTCTTCTATTTTTCCACCGTCTGTTCGCACGTGTGAGACTAACACCCTATCATACCCGCTCATTGGTGGGCCGTCTATGACCTGAAGACCATATGGACGTACTACCCTTTATAATATCGAGCTATAATTACACAAAAATGTAGTTTTTTCCAAACTTTAGAGCCTTTTTGAAGGTCCAAACGGCCTTTTCTGGGGCCGGGACTTACCGCACGTACGCTGGGGTTTGTGCGCGTATGTAAATTTTTCCAGATCGCTAGAATTAGAAGTCCTGGTAGCCTAGTTTCCCGAGGGCTTTCCAACGCCACTGAAACCGGCTCAATCGGAGCTCGTTCTCATCCGCGTTGATAGTCCCTATCAATTCCCTCTCTAGAATGATTATATTCTTCTATTTTTCCACCGTCTCTTCGCTAGTGTGAGACTAACAACCTATCGTAGCCGCTCATTGGTGGGGCGTCTATGACCTGAAGACCATATGGACGTACTGCCCTTTATAATATCGAGCTGTAATTGCATGAAAAAGTAGTTTTTTCCAGACTTTAGAGCCTTTTTGAGGGTCCAAACGGCCTTTTCTAGGGCTGGAACTTACCGCACATGTGCTGGGGTGTGTGTGCGTATGTAAATTTTTCCAGATCGCTAGAATTAGAAGTCCTGGTAGCCTAGTTTCCCGAGGGCTTTCCAAAGCCACTGAAACCGGCTCAATCGGAGCTCGTTCTCATCCGCGTTGATAGTCCCTATCAGTTCCCTCTCTAGAATGATTATATTCTTCTATTTTTCCACCGTCTCTTTGCTAGTGTGAGACTAACACCCAATCGTACCCGCTAATTGGTGGGGCGTCTATGACCTGAAGACCATATGGACGTACTGCCCTTTATAATATCGAGCTGGAATTACACAAAAAAGTAGTTTTTTCGAGACTTTAGAGCCTTTTTTAGGGTCCAAATGGCCTTTTCTGCGGCCGGGACTTACCGCACGTGTGCTAGGGTCTGTGCGCGTATGTAAATTTTTCCAGATCGCTGGAATTAGAAGTCCTGGTAGCCTAGTTTCCCGAGGGCTTTCCAACGCCACTGAAACCGGCTGAATCGGAGCTCGTTCTCATCCGCGTTGATAGTCCCTATCAATTCCCTCTCTAGAATGATTATATTCTTCTATTTTTCCACCGTCTCTTCGCTAGTGTGAAACTAACACCCTATCGTAGCCGCTAATTGGTGGGGCGTCTATGACCTAAAGACCATATGGACGTACTGCCCTTTATAATATCGAGCTGTAATTACACAAAAAAGTAGTTTTTTCCAGACTTTAGAGCCTTTTTGAGGGTCCAAACGGCCTTTTTTGCGGCCGGGACTTACTGCACGTGTGCTAGGGTGTGTGCGCGTATGTAAATTTTTCTAGATCGCTAGAATTAGAAGTCCTAGTAGCCAAGTTTCCCGAGGGCTTTCCAACGCCACTGAAACTGGCTCAATCGGAGTTCGTTCACATCCGCGTTGATAGTCCCTATCAGTTCCCTCTCTAGAATGATTATATTCTTCTATTTTTCCACCGTCTCTTCGCTAGTGTGAGACTAACACCCTATTGTACCCGCTCATTGGTGAAACATCTATGACCTGAAGACCATATGGACGTACTGCCCTTTATAATATCGACCTGTAATTACACAAAAAAGTAGTTTTTTCCAGACTTTAGAGCCTTTTTGAGGGTCCAAACGACCTTTTTTGCTGCCGGGACTTACCGCACGTGTTCTAGGGTGTGTGCGCATATGTAAATTTTTCCAGATCGCTAGAATTAGAAGTCTTGGTAGCCAAGTTTCCCGAGGGCTTTCCAACGCCACTGAAACCGGCTCAATCGGAGCTCGTTCACATCCGCGTTGATAGTCCCTATCAGTTCCCTCTCTAGAATGATTATATTCTTCTATTTTTCCACCGTCTCTTCTCTAGTGTGAGACTAACACCCTATCATAGCCGCTCATTGGTGGGGCGTCTATGACCTGAAGACCATATGGACGTAGTGCCCTTTATAATATCGAGCTGTAATTGCATGAAAAAGTAGTTTTTTCCAGACTTTAGAGCCTTTTTGAGGGTCCAAACGACCTTTTTTGCTGCCGGGACTTACCGCAGGTGTTCTAGGGTGTGTGCGCGTATGTAAATTTTTCCAGATCGCTAGAATTAGAAGTCCTGGTAGCCTAGTTTCCCGAGGGCTTTCCAACGCCACTGAAACCGGCTCAATCGGAGCTCGTTCTCATCCGCGTTGATAGTCCCTATCAATTCCCTCTCTAGAATGATTATATTCTTCTATTTTTCCACCGTCTCTTCGCTAGTGTGAGACTAACAACCTATCGTAGCCGCTCATTGGTGGGGCGTCTATGACCTGAAGACCATATGGACGTACTGCCCTTTATAATATCGAGCTGTAATTGCATGAAAAAGTAGTTTTTTCCAGACTTTAGAGCCTTTTTGAGGGTCCAAACGGCCTTTTCTAGGGCTGGAACTTACCGCACATGTGCTGGGGTGTGTGTGCGTATGTAAATTTTTCCAGATCGCTAGAATTAGAAGTCCTGGTAGCCTAGTTTCCCGAGGGCTTTCCAAAGCCACTGAAACCGGCTCAATCGGAGCTCGTTCTCATCCGCGTTGATAGTCCCTATCAGTTCCCTCTCTAGAATGATTATATTCTTCTATTTTTCCACCGTCTCTTTGCTAGTGTGAGACTAACACCCAATCGTACCCGCTAATTGGTGGGGCGTCTATGACCTGAAGACCATATGGACGTACTGCCCTTTATAATATCGAGCTGGAATTACACAAAAAAGTAGTTTTTTCGAGACTTTAGAGCCTTTTTTAGGGTCCAAATGGCCTTTTCTGCGGCCGGGACTTACCGCACGTGTGCTAGGGTCTGTGCGCGTATGTAAATTTTTCCAGATCGCTGGAATTAGAAGTCCTGGTAGCCTAGTTTCCCGAGGGCTTTCCAACGCCACTGAAACCGGCTGAATCGGAGCTCGTTCTCATCCGCGTTGATAGTCCCTATCAATTCCCTCTCTAGAATGATTATATTCTTCTATTTTTCCACCGTCTCTTCGCTAGTGTGAAACTAACACCCTATCGTAGCCGCTAATTGGTGGGGCGTCTATGACCTAAAGACCATATGGACGTACTGCCCTTTATAATATCGAGCTGTAATTACACAAAAAAGTAGTTTTTTCCAGACTTTAGAGCCTTTTTGAGGGTCCAAACGGCCTTTTTTGCGGCCGGGACTTACTGCACGTGTGCTAGGGTGTGTGCGCGTATGTAAATTTTTCTAGATCGCTAGAATTAGAAGTCCTAGTAGCCAAGTTTCCCGAGGGCTTTCCAACGCCACTGAAACTGGCTCAATCGGAGTTCGTTCACATCCGCGTTGATAGTCCCTATCAGTTCCCTCTCTAGAATGATTATATTCTTCTATTTTTCCACCGTCTCTTCGCTAGTGTGAGACTAACACCCTATTGTACCCGCTCATTGGTGAAACATCTATGACCTGAAGACCATATGGACGTACTGCCCTTTATAATATCGACCTGTAATTACACAAAAAAGTAGTTTTTTCCAGACTTTAGAGCCTTTTTGAGGGTCCAAACGACCTTTTTTGCTGCCGGGACTTACCGCACGTGTTCTAGGGTGTGTGCGCGTATGTAAATTTTTCCAGATCGCTAGAATTAGAAGTCTTGGTAGCCAAGTTTCCCGAGGGCTTTCCAACGCCACTGAAACCGGCTCAATCGGAGCTCGTTCACATCCGCGTTGATAGTCCCTATCAGTTCCCTCTCTAGAATGATTATATTCTTCTATTTTTCCACCGTCTCTTCTCTAGTGTGAGACTAACACCCTATCATAGCCGCTCATTGGTGGGGCGTCTATGACCTGAAGACCATATGGACGTAGTGCCCTTTATAATATCGAGCTGTAATTGCATGAAAAAGTAGTTTTTTCCAGACTTTAGAGCCTTTTTGAGGGTCCAAACGACCTTTTTTGCTGCCGGGACTTACCGCAGGTGTTCTAGGGTGTGTGCGCGTATGTAAATTTTTCCAGATCGCTAGAATTAGAAGTCCTGGTAGCCTAGTTTCCCGAGGGCTTTCCAACGCCACTGAAACCGGCTCAATCGGAGCTCGTTCTCATCCGCGTTGATAGTCCCTATCAATTCCCTCTCTAGAATGATTATATTCTTCTATTTTTCCACCGTCTCTTCGCTAGTGTGAGACTAACAACCTATCGTAGCCGCTCATTGGTGGGGCGTCTATGACCTGAAGACCATATGGACGTACTGCCCTTTATAATATCGAGCTGTAATTGCATGAAAAAGTAGTTTTTTCCAGACTTTAGAGCCTTTTTGAGGGTCCAAACGGCCTTTTCTAGGGCTGGAACTTACCGCACATGTGCTGGGGTGTGTGTGCGTATGTAAATTTTTCCAGATCGCTAGAATTAGAAGTCCTGGTAGCCTAGTTTCCCGAGGGCTTTCCAAAGCCACTGAAACCGGCTCAATCGGAGCTCGTTCTCATCCGCGTTGATAGTCCCTATCAGTTCCCTCTCTATAATGATTATATTCTTCTATTTTTCCACCGTCTCTTTGCTAGTGTGAGACTAACACCCAATCGTACCCGCTCATTGGTGGGGCGTCTATGACCTGAAGACCATATGGACGTACTGCCCTTTATAATATCGAGCTGGAATTACACAAAAATGTAGTTTTTTCCAGACTTTAGAGCCATTTTTAGGGTCCAAACGGCCTTTTCTGCGGCCGGGACTTACCGCACGTGTGCTAGGGTCTGTGCGCGTATCTAAATTTTTCCAGATCGCTGGAATTAGAAGTCCTGGTAGCCTAGTTTCCCGAGGGCTTTCCAACGCCACTGAAACCGGTTGAATCGGAGCTCGTTCTCATCCGCGTTGATAGTCCCTATCAATTCCCTCTCTAGAATGATTATATTCTTCTATTTTTCCACCGTCTCTTCGCTAGTGTGAGACTAACACCCTATCGTAGCCGCTAATTGGTGGGGCGTCTATGACCTAAAGACCATATGGACGTACTGCCCTTTATAATATCGAGCTGTAATTACACAAAAAAGTAGTTTTTTCCAGACTTTAGAGCCTTTTTGAGGGTCCAAATGGCCTTTTTTGCGGCCGGGACTTACTGCACGTGTGCTAGGGTGTGTGCGCGTATGTAAATTTTTCTAGATCGCTAGAATTAGAAGTCCTAGTAGCCAAGTTTCCCGAGGGCTTTCCAACGCCACTGAAACTGGATCAATCGGAGTTCGTTCACATCCGCGTTGATAGTCCCTATCAGTTCCCTCTCTAGAATGATTATATTGTTCTATTTTTCCACCATCTCTTCGCTAGTGTGAGACTAACACCCTATTGTACCCGCTCATTGGTGAAGCATCTATGACCTGAAGACCATATGGACGTACTGCCCTTTATAATATCGAGCTGTAATTACACAAAAAAGTAGTTTTTTCCAGACTTTAGAGCCTTTTTGAGGGTCCAAACGGCCTTTTTTGCGGCCGGGACTTACTGCACGTGTGCTAGGGTGTGTGCGCGTATGTAAATTTTTCCAGATCGCTAGAATTAGAAGTCTTGGTAGCCAAGTTTCCCGAGGGCTTTCCAACGCCACTGAAACCGGCTCAATCGGAGCTCGTTCACATCCGCGTTGATAGTCCCTATCAGTTCCCTCTCTAGAATGATTATATTCTTCTATTTTTCCACCGTCTCTTCGCTAGTGTGAGACTAACACCCTATCATAGCGCTCATTGGTGGGGCGTCTATGACCTGAAGACCATATGGACGTATTGCCCTTTATAATATCGAGCTGTAATTGCATGAAAAAGTAGTTTTTTCCAGACTTTAGAGCCTTCTTGAGGGTCCGAATGGCCTTTTCTGGGGCCGGGACTTACCGCACGTGTGCTGGGGTGTGTGTGCGTATGTAAATTTTTCCAGATCGCTAGAATTAGAAGTCCTGGTAGCCTAGTTTCCCGAGGGCTTTGCAACGCCACTGAAACCGGCTCAATCGGAGCTCGTTCTCATCCGCGTTGATAGTCCCTATCAGTTCCCTCTCTAGAATGATTATAATCTTCTTTTTTTCCACCGTGTCTTCGCTAGTGTGAGACTAACAACCTATCGTAGCCGCTCATTGGTGGGGCGTCTATGACCTGAAGACCATATGGACGTACTGCCCTTTATAATATCGAGCTGTAATTGCATGAAAAAGTAGTTTTTTCCAGACTTTAGAGCCTTTTTGAGGGTCCAAACGGCCTTTTCTGGGGCCGGGACTTACCGCACGTACGTTGGGGTATGTGCGCGTATGTAAATTTTTCCAGATCGCTAGAATTAGAAGTCCTGGTAGCCTAGTTTCCCGAGGGCTTTGCAACGCCACTGAAACCGGCTCAATCGGAGCTCGTTCTCATCCGCGTTGATAGTCCCTATCAGTTCCCTCTCTAGAATGATTATAATCTTCTATTTTTCCACCGTCTCTTCGCTAGTGTGAGACTAACAACCTATCGTAGCCGCTCATTGGTGGGGCGTCTATGACCTGAAGACCATATGGACGTCCTGCCCTTTATAATATCGAGCTGTAATTGCATGAAAAAGTAGTTTTTTCCAGACTTTAGAGCCTTTTTGAGGGTCCAAACGGCCTTTTCTGGGGCCGGGACTTACCGCACGTACGTTGGGGTATGTGCGCGTATGTAAATTTTTCCAGATCGCTAGAATTAGAAGTCCTGGTAGCCTAGTTTCCCGAGGGCTTTCCCACGCCACTGAAACCGGCTCAATCGGAGCTCGTTCTCATACGCGTTGATAGTCCCTATCAATTCCCTCTCTAGAATGATTATATTCTTCTATTTTTCCACCGTCTCTTTGCTAGTGTGAGACTAACACCCTATCGTAGGCACTCATTGGTGGGGCGTCTATGAGCTGAAGACCATATGGACGTACTGCCCTTTATACTAACGAGCTGTAATTGCATCAAAAAGTAGTTTTTTCCAGACTTTAGAGCCTTTTTGAGGGTCCAAACGGCCTTTTCTGGGGCCGGGACTTACCGCACGTGTGCTGGGGTGTGTGTGCGTTTGTAAATTTTTCCAGATCGCTAGAATTAGAAGTCCTGGTAGCCTAGTTTCCCGAGGGCTTTCCAACGCCACTGAAACCGGCTCAATCGGAGCTCGTTCTCATCCGCGTTGATAGTCCCTATCAATTCCCTCTCTAGAATGATTATATTCTTCTATTTTTCCACCGTCTCTTCGCTAGTGTGAGACTAACAACCTATCGTAGCCGCTCATTGGTGGGGCGTCTATGACCTGAAGACCATATGGACGTACTGCCCTTTATAATATCGAGCTGTAATTGCATGAAAAAGTAGTTTTTTCCAGACTTTAGAGCCTTTTTGAGGGTCCAAACGGCCTTTTCTAGGGCTGGAACTTACCGCACATGTGCTGGGGTGTGTGTGCGTATGTAAATTTTTCCAGATCGCTAGAATTAGAAGTCCTGGTAGCCTAGTTTCCCGAGGGCTTTCCAAAGCCACTGAAACCGGCTCAATCGGAGCTCGTTCTCATCCGCGTTGATAGTCCCTATCAGTTCCCTCTCTATAATGATTATATTCTTCTATTTTTCCACCGTCTCTTTGCTAGTGTGAGACTAACACCCAATCGTACCCGCTCATTGGTGGGGCGTCTATGACCTGAAGACCATATGGACGTACTGCCCTTTATAATATCGAGCTGGAATTACACAAAAATGTAGTTTTTTCCAGACTTTAGAGCCTTTTTTAGGGTCCAAACGGCCTTTTCTGCGGCCGGGACTTACCGCACGTGTGCTAGGGTCTGTGCGCGTATGTAAATTTTTCCAGATCGCTGGAATTAGAAGTCCTGGTAGCCTAGTTTCCCGAGGGCTTTCCAACGCCACTGAAACCGGTTGAATCGGAGCTCGTTCTCATCCGCGTTGATAGTCCCTATCAATTCCCTCTCTAGAATGATTATATTCTTCTATTTTTCCACCGTCTCTTCGCTAGTGTGAGACTAACACCCTATCGTAGCCGCTAATTGGTGGGGCGTCTATGACCTAAAGACCATATGGACGTACTGCCCTTTATAATATCGAGCTGTAATTACACAAAAAAGTAGTTTTTTCCAGACTTTAGAGCCTTTTTGAGGGTCCAAATGGCCTTTTTTGCGGCCGGGACTTACTGCACGTGTGCTAGGGTGTGTGCGCGTATGTAAATTTTTCTAGATCGCTAGAATTAGAAGTCCTAGTAGCCAAGTTTCCCGAGGGCTTTCCAACGCCACTGAAACTGGATCAATCGGAGTTCGTTCACATCCGCGTTGATAGTCCCTATCAGTTCCCTCTCTAGAATGATTATATTGTTCTATTTTTCCACCATCTCTTCGCTAGTGTGAGACTAACACCCTATTGTACCCGCTCATTGGTGAAGCATCTATGACCTGAAGACCATATGGACGTACTGCCCTTTATAATATCGAGCTGTAATTACACAAAAAAGTAGTTTTTTCCAGACTTTAGAGCCTTTTTGAGGGTCCAAACGGCCTTTTTTGCGGCCGGGACTTACTGCACGTGTGCTAGGGTGTGTGCGCGTATGTAAATTTTTCCAGATCGCTAGAATTAGAAGTCTTGGTAGCCAAGTTTCCCGAGGGCTTTCCAACGCCACTGAAACCGGCTCAATCGGAGCTCGTTCACATCCGCGTTGATAGTCCCTATCAGTTCCCTCTCTAGAATGATTATATTCTTCTATTTTTCCACCGTCTCTTCGCTAGTGTGAGACTAACACCCTATCATAGCGCTCATTGGTGGGGCGTCTATGACCTGAAGACCATATGGACGTAGTGCCCTTTATAATATCGAGCTGTAATTGCATGAAAAAGTAGTTTTTTCCAGACTTTAGAGCCTTCTTGAGGGTCCGAATGGCCTTTTCTGGGGCCGGGACTTACCACACGTGTGCTGGGGTGTGTGTGCGTATGTAAATTTTTCCAGATCGCTAGAATTAGAAGTCCTGGTAGCCTAGTTTCCCGAGGGCTTTGCAACGCCACTGAAACCGGCTCAATCGGAGCTCGTTCTCATCCGCGTTGATAGTCCCTATCAGTTCCCTCTCTAGAATGATTATAATCTTCTTTTTTTCCACCGTGTCTTCGCTAGTGTGAGACTAACAACCTATCGTAGCCGCTCATTGGTGGGGCGTCTATGACCTGAAGACCATATGGACGTACTGCCCTTTATAATATCGAGCTGTAATTGCATGAAAAAGTAGTTTTTTCCAGACTTTAGAGCCTTTTTGAGGGTCCAAACGGCCTTTTCTGGGGCCGGGACTTACCGCACGTACGTTGGGGTATGTGCGCGTATGTAAATTTTTCCAGATCGCTAGAATTAGAAGTCCTGGTAGCCTAGTTTCCCGAGGGCTTTGCAACGCCACTGAAACCGGCTCAATCGGAGCTCGTTCTCATCCGCGTTGATAGTCCCTATCAGTTCCCTCTCTAGAATGATTATAATCTTCTATTTTTCCACCGTCTCTTCGCTAGTGTGAGACTAACAACCTATCGTAGCCGCTCATTGGTGGGGCGTCTATGACCTGAAGACCATATGGACGTCCTGCCCTTTATAATATCGAGCTGTAATTGCATGAAAAAGTAGTTTTTTCCAGACTTTAGAGCCTTTTTGAGGGTCCAAACGGCCTTTTCTGGGGCCGGGACTTACCGCACGTACGTTGGGGTATGTGCGCGTATGTAAATTTTTCCAGATCGCTAGAATTAGAAGTCCTGGTAGCCTAGTTTCCCGAGGGCTTTCCAACGCCACTGAAACCGGCTCAATCGGAGCTCGTTCTCATACGCGTTGATAGTCCCTATCAATTCCCTCTCTAGAATGATTATATTCTTCTATTTTTCCACCGTCTCTTTGCTAGTGTGAGACTAACACCCTATCGTAGGCACTCATTGGTGGGGCGTCTATGAGCTGAAGACCATATGGACGTACTGCCCTTTATACTAGCGAGCTGTAATTGCATGAAAAAGTAGTTTTTTCCAGACTTTAGAGCCTTTTTGAGGGTCCAAACGGCCTTTTCTGGGGCCGGGACTTACCGCACGTGTGCTGGGGTGTGTGTGCGTTTGTAAATTTTTCCAGATCGCTATTATTAGAAGTCCTGGTAGCCTAGTTTCCCGAGGGCTTTCCAACGCCACTGAAACCGGCTCAATCGGAGCTCGTTCTCATCCGCGTTGGTAGTCCCTATCAGTTCCCTCTCTAGAATGATTATATTCTTCTATTTTTCCACCGTCTCTTCGCTAGTGTGAGACTAACACCCTATCGTACCCGCTCATTGGTGGGGCGTCTATGCCCTGAAGACCATATGGACGTACTGCCCTTTATAATATTGAGCAGTAATTACACAAAAAAGTAATTTTTTCCGTACTTTAGAGCCTTTTTAAGGGTCCAAACGGCCTTTTCTGTGACCGGGACTTACCGCACGTGTGCTTGGGTGTGTGCACGTATGTAAATTTTTCCAGATCGCTAGAATTAGAAGTCCTGGTAGCCTAGTTTCCCGAGGGCTTTGCAACGCCACTCAAACCGGCTCAATCGGAGCTCGTTCTCATCCGCGTTGATAGTCCCTATCAGTTCCGTCTCTAGAATGATTATATTCTTCTATTTTTCCACCGTCTGTTCGCACGTGTGAGACTAACACCCTATCATACCCGCTCATTGGTGGGCCGTCTATGACCTGAAGACCATATGGACGTACTACCCTTTATAATATCGAGCTATAATTACACAAAAATGTAGTTTTTTCCAAACTTTAGAGCCTTTTTGAAGGTCCAAACGGCCTTTTCTGGGGCCGGGACTTACCGCACGTACGCTGGGGTTTGTGCGCGTATGTAAATTTTTCCAGATCACTAGAATTAGAAGTCCTGGTAGCCTAGTTTCCCGAGGGCTTTCCAACGCCACTGAAACCGGCTCAATCGGAGCTCGTTCTCATCCGCGTTGATAGTCCCTATCAATTCCCTCTCTAGAATGATTATATTCTTCTATTTTTCCACCGTCTCTTCGCTAGTGTGAGACTAACAACCTATCGTAGCCGCTCATTGGTGGGGCGTCTATGACCTGAAGACCATATGGACGTACTGCCCTTTATAATATCGAGCTGTAATTGCATGAAAAAGTAGTTTTTTCCAGACTTTAGAGCCTTTTTGCGGGTCCAAACGGCCTTTTCTAGGGCTGGAACTTACCGCACATGTGCTGGGGTGTGTGTGCGTATGTAAATTTTTCCAGATCGCTAGAATTAGAAGTCCTGGTAGCCTAGTTTCCCGAGGGCTTTCCAAAGCCACTGAAACCGGCTCAATCGGAGCTCGTTCTCATCCGCGTTGATAGTCCCTATCAGTTCCCTCTCTAGAAGGATTATATTCTTCTATTTTTCCACCGTCTCTTTGCTAGTGTGAGACTAACACCCAATCGTACCCGCTCATTGGTGGGGCGTCTATGACCAGAAGACCATATGGACGTACTGCCCTTTATAATATCGAGCTGGAATTACACAAAAAAGTAGTTTTTTCGAGACTTTAGAGCCTTTTTTAGGGTCCAAACGGCCTTTTCTGCGGCCGGGACTTACCGCACGTGTGCTAGGGTCTGTGCGCGTATGTAAATTTTTCCAGATCGCTGGAATTAGAAGTCCTGGTAGCCTAGTTTCCCGAGGGCTTTCCAACGCCACTGAAACCGGCTGAATCGGAGCTCGTTCTCATCCGCGTTGATAGTCCCTATCAATTCCCTCTCTAGAATGATTATATTCTTCTATTTTTCCACCGTCTCTTCGCTAGTGTAAGACTAACACCCTATCGTAGCCGCTAATTGGTGGGGCGTCTATGACCTAAAGACCATATGGACGTACTGCCCTTTATAATATCAAGCTGTAATTACACAAAAAAGTAGTTTTTTCCAGACTTTAGAGCCTTTTTGAGGGTCCAAACGGCCTTTTTTGCGGCCGGGACTTACTGCACGTGTGCTAGGCTGTGTGCGCGTATGTAAATTTTTCTAGATCGCTAGAATTAGAAGTCCTAGTAGCCAAGTTTCCCGAGGGCTTTCCAACGCCACTGAAACTGGCTCAATCGGAGTTCGTTCACATCCGCGTTGATAGTCCCTATCAGTTCCCTCTCTAGAATGATTATATTCTTCTATTTTTCCACCGTCTCTTCGCTAGTGTGAGACTAACACCCTATTGTACCCGCTCATTGGTGAAGCATCTATGACCTGAAGACCATATGGACGTACTGCCCTTTATAATATCGAGCTGTAATTACACAAAAAAGTAGTTTTTTCCAGACTTTAGAGCCTTTTTGAGGGTCCAAACGACCTTTTTTGCTGCCGGGACTTACCGCACGTGTTCTAGGGTGTGTGCGCGTATGTAAATTTTTCCAGATCGCTAGAATTAGAAGTCTTGGTAGCCAAGTTTCCCGAGGGCTTTCCAACGCCACTGAAACCGGCTCAATCGGAGCTCGTTCACATCCGCGTTGATAGTCCCTATCAGTTCCCTCTCTAGAATGATTATATTCTTCTATTTTTCCACCGTCTCTTCGCTAGTGTGAGACTAACACCCTATCATAGCCGCTCATTGGTGGGGCGTCTATGACCCGAAGACCATATGGACGTAGTGCCCTTTATAATATCTAGCTGTAATTGCATGAAAAAGTAGTTTTTTCCAGACTTTAGAGCCTTCTTGAGGGTCCGAATGGCCTTTTCTGGGGCCGGGACTTACCGCACGTGTGCTGGGGTGTGTGTGCGTATGTAAATTTTTCCAGATCGCTAGAATTAGAAGTCCTGGTAGCCTAGTTTCCCGAGGGCTTTGCAACGCCACTGAAACCGGCTCAATCGGAGCTCGTTCTCATCCGCGTTGATAGTCCCTATCAGTTCCCTCTCTAGAATGATTATAATCTTCTATTTTTCCACCGTCTCTTCGCTAGTGTGAGACTAACAACCTATCGTAGCCGCTCATTGGTGGGGCGTCTATGACCTGAAGACCATATGGACGTACTGCCCTTTATAATATCGAGCTGTAATTGCATGAAAAAGTAGTTTTTTCCAGACTTTAGAGCCTTTTTGAGGGTCCAAACGGCCTTTTCTGGGGCCAGGACTTACCGCACGTACGTTGGGGTATGTGCGCGTATGTAAATTTTTCCAGATCGCTAGAATTAGAAGTCCTGGTAGCCTAGTTTCCCGAGGGCTTTCCAACGCCACTGAAACCGGCTCAATCGGAGCTCGTTCTCATACGCGTTGATAGTCCCTATCAATTCCCTCTCTAGAATGATTATATTCTTCTATTTTTCCACCGTCTCTTTGCTAGTGTGAGACTAACACCCTATCGTAGCCACTCATTGGTGGGGCGTCTTTGACCTGAAGAACATATGGACGTACTGCCCTTTATAATATCGAGCTGTAATTGCATGAAAAAGTAGTTTTTTCCAGACTTTAGAGCCTTTTTGAGGGTCCAAACGGCCTTTTCTGGGGCCGGGACTTACCGCACGTGTGCTGGGGTGTGTGTGTGCGTATGTAAATTTTTCCAGATCACTAGAATTAGAAGTCCTGGTAGCCTAGTTTACCGAGGGCTTTCCAACACCAGTGAAACCGGCTCAATCGGAGCTCGTTCTCATCCGCGTTGATAGTCCCAATCAATTCCCTCTCTAGAATGATTATATTCTTCTATTTTTCCACTGTCTCTTCGCTAGTGTGAGACTAACAACCTATCGTAGCCGCTCATTGGTGGGGCGTCTATGACCTGAAGACCATATGGACGTACTGCCCTTTATAATATCGAGCTGTAATTGCATGAAAAAGTAGTTTTTTCTAGACTTTAGAGCCTTTTTGAGGGTCCAAACGGCCTTTTCTAGGGCCGGGACTTACCGCACGTGTGTTGGGGTGTGTGTGCGTATGTAAATTTTTCCAGATCGCTAGAATTAGAAGTCCTGGTAGCCTAGTTTCCCGAGGGCTTTCCAACGCCACTGAAACCGGCTCAATCGGAGCTCGTTCTCATCCGCGTTGATAGTCCCTATCAATTCCCACTCTAGAATGATTATATTCTTCTATTTTTCCACCATCTCTTCGCTAGTGTGAGACTAACACCCTATCGTAGCCGCTAATTGGTGGGGCGTCTATGACCTGAAGACCATATGGACGTACTGCCCTTTATAATATCGAGCTGTAATTACACAAAAAAGTAGTTTTTTTCCAGACTTTAGAGCCTTTTTGAGGGTCCAAACGGCCTTTTTTGCGGCCGGGACTTACTGCACGTGTGCTAGGCTGTGTGCGCGTATGTAAATTTTTCAAGATCGCTAGAATTAGAAGTCCTAGTAGCCTAGTTTCCCGAGGGCTTTCCAACGCCACTGAAACCGGCTCAATCGGAGCTCGTTCGCATCCGCGTTGATAGTCCCTATCAGTTCCCTCTCTAGAATGATTATATTCTTCTATTTTTCCACCGTCTCTTCGCTAGTGTGAGACTAACACCCTATCGTACCCGCTCATTGGTGGGGCATCTATGACCTGAAGACCATATGGACGTACTGCCCTTTATAATATCGAGCTGTAATTACACAAAAAAGTAGTTTTTTCCAGACTTTAGAGCCTTTTTGAGGGTCCAAACGACCTTTTTTGCTGCCGGGACTTACCGCACGTGTTCTAGGGTGTGTGCGCATATGTAAATTTTTCCAGATAGCTAGAATTAGAAGTCCTGGTAGCCAAGTTTCCCGAGGGCTTTCCAACGCCACTGAAACCGGCTCAATCGGAGCTTGTTCACATCCGCGTTGATAGTCCCTATGAGTTCCCTCTCTAGAATGATTATATTCTTCTATTTTTCCACCGTCTCTTCGCTAGTGTGAGATTAACACCCTATCGTAGCCGCTCATTGGTGGGGCGTCTATGACCTGAAGACCATATGGACGTACTGCCCTTTATAATATCGAGCTATAATTGCATGAAAAAGTAGTTTTTTCCAGACTTTAGAGCCTTTTTGAGGGTCCAAACGGCCTTTTATGGGGCCGGGACTTACTGCATATGTGCTGGGGTGTGCATGCGTATGTAAATTTTTCCAGATCGCAAGAATTAGAAGTCCTGGTAGCCTAGTTTCCCGAGGGCTTTCCAACGCCACTGTTACCGGCTCAATCGGAGCTCGTTCTCATCCGCGTTGATAGTCCCTATCAGTTCCCTCTCTAGAATGATTATATTCTTCTATATTTCCACCGTGTCTTCGCTAGTGTGAGACTTACACCCTATCGTACCCTCTCATTGGTGGGGCGTCTATGACCTGAAGACCATATGGACGTACTGCCCTTTATAATATTGAGCTGTAATTACACAAAGAAGTAGTTTTTTCCAGACTTTGGAGCCTTTTTGAGGGTCCAAACGGCCTTTTCTGGGGCCAGGACTTACCGCACGTGTGTTGGGGGGTGGGCGCGTAAGTAAAATTTTCCAGATCGCTAGAATTAGAAGTCCTGGTAGCCTAGTTTCCCGAGGGCTTTCCAACGCCATTGAAACCGGCTCAATCGGAGCTCGTTCTCATCCGCGTTGATAGTCCCTATCAATTCCCTCCCTAGAATGATTATATTCTTCTATTTTTCCACCGTCCCTTCGCTAGTGTGAGACTAACACCCTATCGTAGCCGCTCATTGGTGGGGCGTCTATGACCTGAAGACCATATGGACGTACTGCAATTTATAATATCGAGCTGTAATTGCATGAAAAAGTAGTTTTTTCCAGACTTTAGAGCCTTTTTGAGGGACCAAACGGCCTTTCTAGGGCCGGGACTTACCGCACGTGTGCTGTTGTGTGTGCGCGTATGTAAATTTTTCCAGATCGCTGGAATTAGAAGTCCTGGTAGCCTAGTTTCCTGAGGGCTTTCCAACGCCACTGAAACCGGCTCAATCGGAGCTCATTCTCATCCGCGTTGATAGTCCCTATCAATTCCCTCTCTAGAATGATTATATTCTTCTATTTTTCCACCGTCTCTTCGCTAGTGTGAGAGTAACACCCTATCATAGCCGCTCATTGGTGGGGCGTCTATGACCTAAAGACCATATGGACGTACTGCCCTTTATAATATCGAGCAGTAACTGCATGAAAAAGTAGTTTTTTCCAGACTTTAGAGCCTTTTTGAGGGTCCAAACGGCCTTTTCTGGGGTCGAGACATACCGCACGTGTGCTGGCGTGTGCGTGCGTATGTAAATTTTTCCAGATCGCTAGAATTAGAAGTCCTGGTAGCCTAGTGTCCCAAGGGCTTTCCAACGCCACTGAAACAGGCTCAATCGGAGCTCGTTCTCATCCGTGTTGATAGTCCCTATCAGTTCCCTCTCTAGAATGATTATATTCTTCTATTTTTCCACTGTCTCTTCGCTAGTGTGAGACTAACACCCTATCATACCCGCCCATTGGTGGGGCGTCTATGACCTGAAGACCATATGGACTTACTGCCCTTTATAATATCGAGCTGTAATTACACACAAAAGTAGTTTTTTCCAGACTTTTGAGCCTTTTTGAGGGTCCAAACGGCCTTTTCTGCGGCCGGGACTTACCGCACGTGTGCTAGGGTGTGTGCGCGTATGTAAATTTTTCCAGATCGCTAGAATTAGAAGTCCTGGTAGCCTAGTATCCCGAGGGCTTTCCAACGCAACTGAAACCGGCTCAATCGGAGCTCGTTCTCATCCACGTTGATAGTCCCTATCAGTTCCCTCTCTAGAATGACTATATTCTTCCATTTTTCCACCGTCTCTTCGCTAGTGTGAGACTAACACCCTATCGTACCCGCTCATTGGTGGGGCGTCTATGACCTGAAGACCATATGGACGTACTGCCCTTTATAATATCGAGCTGTAATTACACAAAAAAGTAGTTTTTTCCAGACTTTGGAGCCTTTTTGAGGGTCCAAACGGCCTTTTATGGGGCCGGGACTTGCCGCACGTGTGCTAGGGTGTAAATTTTTCCAGATCGCTAGAATTAGAAGTCCTGGTAGCCTAGTTTCCCGAGGGCTTTCCAACGTCACTGAAACCGGCTCAATCGGAGCTCGTTCTCATCCGCGTTGATAGTCCCTTTCAGTTCCCTCCCTAGAATGATTATATTCTTCTATTTTTCCACCGTCTCTTCGCTAGTGTGAGACTAACACCCTATCGTGGCCGCTCATTGGTGGGGCGTCTATGACCTGAAGACCATATGGATGTACTGCCCTTTATAATATTGAGCTGTAATTGCATGAAAAAGTAGTTTTTTCCAGACTTTAGAGCCTTCTTGAGGGTCCGAATGGCCTTTTCTGGGGCCGGGACTTACCGCACGTGTGCTGGGGTGTGTGTGCGTATGTAAATTTTTCCAGATCGCTGGAATTAGAAGTCCTGGTAGCCTAATTTCCCGAGGGCTTTCCAACGCCACTGAAACCGGCTCAATCGGAGCTCGTTCTCATCCGCGTTGAAAGTCCCTATCCGTTCCCTCTCTAGAATGATTATATTCTTTTATTTTTCCACCGTCTCTTCGGTAGTGTGAGACTAACACCCTATCATAGCCGCTCATTGGTGGGGCGTCTACGACCTGAAGACCATATGGACGTACTGCCCTTTATAATATCGAGCAGTAATTGCATGAAAAAGTAGTTTTTTCCAGACTTTAGAGCCTTTTTGAGGGTCCGAACAGCCTTTTCTGGGGTCGAGACATACCGCACGTGTGCTGGGGTGTGTGCGCGTATGTAAATTTTTCCAGATCGCTAGAATTAGAAGTCATGGTAGCCTAGTTTCCCGAGGGCTTTCCAACGCCACTGAAACAGGCTCAATCGAAGCTCGTTCTCATCCGTGTTGATAGTCCCTATCAGTTCCCTCTCTAGAATGATTATATTCTTCTATTTTTCCACCGTCTCTTCGCTAGTGTGAGACTAACACCCTATCATAGCCGCTCATTGGTGGGGCGTCTATGACCTAAAGACCATATGGACGTACTGCCCTTTATAATATCGAGCAGTAATTGCATGAAAAACTAGTTTTTTCCAGACTTTAGAGCCTTTTTGAGGGTCCAAACGGCCTTTTCTGGGGCCGGGACTTACCGCACGTGTGCTAGGGTGTGTGCGCGTATGTAAATTTTTCCAGATCGCTAGAATTAGAAGTCCTGGTAGCCTAGTATCCCGAGGGCTTTCCAACGCAACTGAAACCGGCTCAATCGGAGCTCGTTCTCATCCGCGTTGATAGTCCCTATCAGTTCCCTCTCTAGAATGACTATATTCTTCTATTTTTCCACCGTCTCTTCGCTAGTGTGAGACTAACACCCTATCTTACCCGCTCATTGGTGGGGCGTCTATGACCTGAAGACCATATGGACGTACTGCCCTTTATAATATCGAGCTGTAATTGCATGAAAAAGTAGTTTTTTTCAGACTTTAGAGCCTTCTTGAGGGTCCGAACGGCCTTTTCTGGGGCCGGGACTTACCGCACGTGTGCTGGGGTGTGTGCGCGTATGTAAATTTTTCCAGATCACTAGAATTAGAAGTCCAGGTAGCCTAGTTTCCCGAGGGCTTTCCAATGCCACTGAAACCGGCTCAATCGGAGCTCGTTCTCATCCGCGTTGATAGTCACTATCAGTTCCCTCCCTAGAATGATTATATTCTTCTATTTTTCCACCATCTCTTCGGTAGTGTGAGACTAACACCCTATCGTAGCCGCTCATTGGTGGGGCGTCTACGACCTAAAGACCATATGGATGTACTGCCCTTTATAATATTGAGCTGTAATTGCATGAAAAAGTAGTTTTTTCCAGACTTTAGAGCCTTTTTGAGGGTCCAAACGACCTTTTCTGGGGTCGAGACATACCGCACGTGTGCTGGGGTGTGTGCGCGTATGTAAATTTTTCCAGATCGCTAGAATTAGAAGTCCTGGTAGCCTAGTTTCCCAAGGGCTTTCCAACGCCACTCAAACAGGCTCAATCGGAGCTCGTTCTCATCCGCGTTGATAGTCCCTATCAGTTCCTTCTCTAAAATGATTATATTCTTCTATTTTTCCACCGTCACTTCACTAGTGTGAGACTAACACCCTATCATAGCCGCTCATTGGTGGGGCGTCTATGACCTGAAGACCATATGGACGTACTACCCTTTATAATATCGAGCTGTAATTGCATGAAAAAGTAGTTTTTTTCCAGACTTTAGAGCCTTTTTGAGGGTCCAAACGGCCTTTTCTGGGGCCGGGACTTACTGCACGTGTGCTGGCGTGTGCATGCGTATGTAAATTTTTCCAGATCGCTAGAATTAGAAGTCCTGATAGCCTAGTTTCCCGAGGGCTTTCCAACGCCACTGAAACCAGCTCAATCGGAGCTCGTTCTCATCTGCGTTGATAGTCCCTATCAGTTCCCTCTCTAGAATGATTATATTCTTCTATTTTTCCCCCGTCTCTTCGCTAGTGTGAGACTAACACCCTATCGTACCCGCTCATTGGTGGGGCGTCTATGACCTGAAGACCATATGGACGTACTGCCCTTTATAATATCGAGCTATAATTACACACAAAAGTAGTTTTTTCCAGACTTTAGAGCCTTTTTGAGGGTCCAAACGGCCTTTTCTGCGGCCGGGACTTACCGCACGTGTGCTAGGGTGTGTGCGCGTATGTAAATTTTTCCAGATCGCTAGAATTAGAATTCCTGGTAGCCTAGTATCCCGAGGGCTTTCCAACGCAACTGAAACCGGCTCAATCGGAGCTCGTTCTCATCCACGTTGATAGTCCCTATCAGTTCCCTCTCTAGAATGACTATATTCTTCCATTTTTCCACCGTCTCTTCGCTAGTGTGAGAATAACACCCTATCGTACCCGCTCATTGGTGGGGCGTCTATGACCTGAAGGCCATATGGACGTACTGCCCTTTATAATATCGAGCTGTAATTACACAAAAAAGTAGTTTTTTCCAGACTTTGGAGCCTTTTTGAGGGTCCAAACGGCCTTTTCTGGGGTCGAGACATACCGCACGTGTGCTGGGGTGTGTGCGCGTATGTAAATTTTTCCAGATCGCTAGAATTAGAAGTCCTGGTAGCCTAGTTTCCCAAGGGCTTTCCAACGCCACTGAAACAGGCTCAATCGGAGCTCGTTCTCATCTGTGTTGATAGTCCCTATCAATTCCCTCTCTAAAATGATTATATTCTTCTATTTTTCCACCGTCTCTTCGCTAGTGTGAGACTAACACCCTATCATAGCCGCTCATTGGTGGGGCGTCTATGACCTGAAGACCATATGGACGTACTGCCCTTTATAATATCGAGTTGTAATTGCACAAAAAAGTAGTTTTTTCCAGACTTTAGAGCCTTTTTGAGGGTCCAAACGGCCTTTTCTGGGGCCGGGACATACCGCACGTGTGCTGGGGTGTGTGCGCGTATGTAAATTTTTCCAGATCGCTAGAATTAGAAGTCCTGATAGCCTAGTTTCCCGAGGGCTTTCCAACGCCACTGAAACCGGCTCAATCGGAGCTCGTTCTCATCCACGTTGATAGTCCCTATCATTTCCCTCTCTAGAATGACTATATTCTTCCATTTTTCCACCGTCTCTTCGCTAGTGTGAGACTAACACCCTATCGTACCCGCTCATTGGTGGGGCGTCTATGACCTGAAGACCATATGGACGTACTGCCCTTTATAATATCGAGCTGTAATTACACAAAAAAGTAGTTTTTTCCAGACTTTGGAGCCTTTTTGAGGGTCCAAACGGCCTTTTATGGGGCCGGGACTTACCGCACGTGTGCTAGGGTGTGTGCGCGTATGTAAATTTTTCCAGATCGCTAGAATTAGAAGTCCTGGTAGCCTAGTTTCCCGAGGGCTTTCCAACGCCACCGAAACCGGCTCAATCGGAGCTCGTTCTCATCCGCGTTGATAGTCCCTATCAGTTCCCTCTCTAGAATGATTATATTCTTCCATTTTTCCACCGTCTCTTCACTAGTGTGAGACTAACACCCTATCGTACCCGCTCATTGGTGGGGCGTCTATGACTTGAAGACCATATAGACGTACTGCCCTTTATAATATCGAGCTGTAATTGCATGAAAAAGTAGTTTTTTCCAGACTTTGGAGCCTTCTTGAGGGTCCGAACGGCCTTTCTGGGGCCGGGACTTACCGCACGTGTGCTGGGGTGTGTGCGTGTATGTAAATATTTCCAGATCGCTAGAATTAGAAGTCCTGGTAGCCTAGTTTCCCGAGGGCTTTCCAACGCCACTGAAACCGGCTCAATCGGAGCTCGTTCTCATCCGCGTTGATAGTCCCTATCAATTCCCTCCCTAGAATGATTATATTCTTTTATTTTTCCACCGTCTCTTCGCTAGTGTGAGACTAACACCCTATCATAGCCGCTCATTGGTGGGGCGTCTATGACCTAAAGACCATATGGACGTACTGCCCTTTATAATATCGAGCAGTAACTGCATGAAAAAGTAGTTTTTTCCAGACTTTAGAGCCTTTTTGAGGGTCCAAACGGCCTTTTCTGGGTTCGAGACATACCGCACGTGTGCTGGCGTGTGCGTGCGTATGTAAATTTTTCCAGATCGCTAGAATTAGAAGTCCTGGTAGCCTAGTTTCCCAAGGGCTTTCCAACGCCACTGAAACAGGCTCAATCGGAGCTCGTTCTCATCCGTGTTGATAGTCCCTATCAGTTCCCTCTCTAGAATGATTATATTCTTCTATTTTTCCACCGTCTCTTCGCTAGTGTGAGACTAACACCCTATCATACCCGCCCATTGGTGGGGCGTCTATGACCTGAAGACCATATGGACGTACTGCCCTTTATAATATCGAGCTGTAATTACACACAAAAGTAATTTTTTCCAGACTTTTGAGCCTTTTTGAGGGTCCAAACGGCCTTTTCTGCGGCCGGGACTTACCGCACGTGTGCTAGGGTGTGTGCGCGTATGTAAATTTTTCCAGATCGCTAGAATTAGAAGTCCTGGTAGCCTAGTATCCCGAGGGCTTTCCAACGCAACTGAAACCGGCTCAATCGGAGCTCGTTCTCATCCACGTTGATAGTCCCTATCAGTTCCCTCTCTAGAATGACTATATTCTTCCATTTTTCCACCGTCTCTTCGCTAGTGTGAGACTAACACCCTATCGTACCTGCTCATTGGTGGGGCGTCTATGACCTGAAGACCATATGGACGTACTGCCCTTTATAATATCGAGCTGTAATTACACAAAAAAGTAGTTTTTTCCAGACTTTGGAGCCTTTTTGAGGGTCCAAACGGCCTTTTATGGAGCCGGGACTTGCCGCACGTGTGCTAGGGTGTGTGCGCGTATGTAAATTTTTCCACATCGCTAGAATTAGAAGTCCTGGTAGCCTAGTTTCCCGAGGGCTTTCCAACGTCACTGAAACCGGCTCAATCGGAGCTCGTTCTCATCCGCGTTGATAGTCCCTTTCAGTTCCCTCCCTAGAATGATTATATTCTTCTATTTTTCCACCGTCTCTTCGCTAGTGTGAGACTAACACCCTATCGTAGCCGCTCATTGGTGGGGCGTCTATGACCTGAAGACCATATGGATGTACTGCCCTTTATAATATTGAGCTGTAATTGCATGAAAAAGTAGTTTTTTCCAGACTTTAGAGCCTTCTTGAGGGTCCGAATGGCCTTTTCTGGGGCCGGGACTTACCGCACATGTGCTGGGGTGTGTGTGCGTATGTAAATTTTTCCAGATCGCTAGAATTAGAAGTCCTGGTAGCCTAATTTCCCGAGGGCTTTCCAACGCCACTGAAACCGGCTCAATCGGAGCTCGTTCTCATCCGCGTTGAAAGTCCCTATCAGTTCCCTCTCTAGAATGATTATATTCTTTTATTTTTCCACCGTCTCTTCGGTAGTGTGAGACTAACACCCTATCATAGCCGCTCATTGGTGGGGCGTCTACGACCTGAAGACCATATGGACGTACTGCCCTTTATAATATCGAGCAGTAATTGCATGAAAAAGTAGTTTTTTCCAGACTTTAGAGCCTTTTTGAGGGTCCGAACGGCCTTTTCTAGGGTCGAGACATACCGCACGTGTGCTGGGGTGTGTGCGCGTATGTAAATTTTTCCAGATCGCTAGAATTAGAAGTCCTGGTAGCCTAGTTTCCCGAGGGCTTTCCAACGCCACTGAAACAGGCTCAATCGGAGCTCGTTCTCATCCGTGTTGATAGTCCCTATCAGTTCCCTCTCTAGAATGATTATATTTCTTCTATTTTTCCACCGTCTCTTCGCTAGTGTGAGACTAACACCCTATCATAGCCGCTCATTGGTGGGGCATCTATGACCTAAAGACCATATGGACGTACTGCCCTTTATAATATCGAGCAGTAATTGCATGAAAAAGTAGTTTTTTCCAGACTTTAGAGCCTTTTTGAGGGTCCGAACGGCCTTTTCTAGGGTCGAGACATACCGCACATGTGCTGGGGTGTGTGCGCGTATGTAAATTTTTCCAGATCGCTAGAATTAGAAGTCCTGGTAGCCTAGTTTCCCGAGGGCTTTCCAACGCCACTGAAACCGGCTCAATCGGAGCTCGTTCTCATCCGCGTTGATAGTCCCTATCAATTCCCTCCCTAGAATGATTATATTCTTTTATTTTTCCACCGTCTCTTCGCTAGTGTGAGACTAACACCCTATCATAGCCGCTCATTGGTGGGGCGTCTATGACCTAAAGACCATATGGACGTACTGCCCTTTATAATATCGAGCAGTAACTGCATGAAAAAGTAGTTTTTTCCAGACTTTAGAGCCTTTTTGAGGGTCCAAACGGCCTTTTCTGGGTTCCAGACATACCGCACGTGTGCTGGCGTGTGCGTGCGTATGTAAATTTTTCCAGATCGCTAGAATTAGGAGTCCTGGTAGCCTAGTTTCCCAAGGGCTTTCCAACGCCACTGAAACAGGCTCAATCGGAGCTCGTTCTCATCCGTGTTGATAGTCCCTATCAGTTCCCTCTCTAGAATGATTATATTCTTCTATTTTTCCACCGTCTCTTCGCTAGTGTGAGACTAACACCCTATCATACCCGCCCATTGGTGGGGCGTCTATGACCTGAAGACCATATGGACGTACTGCCCTTTATAATATCGAGCTGTAATTACACACAAAAGTAATTTTTTCCAGACTTTTGAGCCTTTTTGAGGGTCCAAACGGCCTTTTCTGCGGCCGGGACTTACCGCACGTGTGCTAGGGTGTGTGCGCGTATGTAAATTTTTCCAGATCGCTAGAATTAGAAGTCCTGGTAGCCTAGTATCCCGAGGGCTTTCCAACGCAACTGAAACCGGCTCAATCGGAGCTCGTTCTCATCCACGTTGATAGTCCCTATCAGTTCCCTCTCTAGAATGACTATATTCTTCCATTTTTCCACCGTCTCTTCGCTAGTGTGAGACTAACACCCTATCGTACCTGCTCATTGGTGGGGCGTCTATGACCTGAAGACCATATGGACGTACTGCCCTTTATAATATCGAGCTGTAATTACACAAAAAAGTAGTTTTTTCCAGACTTTGGAGCCTTTTTGAGGGTCCAAACGGCCTTTTATGGAGCCGGGACTTGCCGCACGTGTGCTAGGGTGTGTGCGCGTATGTAAATTTTTCCACATCGCTAGAATTAGAAGTCCTGGTAGCCTAGTTTCCCGAGGGCTTTCCAACGTCACTGAAACCGGCTCAATCGGAGCTCGTTCTCATCCGCGTTGATAGTCCCTTTCAGTTCCCTCCCTAGAATGATTATATTCTTCTATTTTTCCACCGTCTCTTCGCTAGTGTGAGACTAACACCCTATCGTAGCCGCTCATTGGTGGGGCGTCTATGACCTGAAGACCATATGGATGTACTGCCCTTTATAATATTGAGCTGTAATTGCATGAAAAAGTAGTTTTTTCCAGACTTTAGAGCCTTCTTGAGGGTCCGAATGGCCTTTTCTGGGGCCGGGACTTACCGCACATGTGCTGGGGTGTGTGTGCGTATGTAAATTTTTCCAGATCGCTAGAATTAGAAGTCCTGGTAGCCTAATTTCCCGAGGGCTTTCCAACGCCACTGAAACCGGCTCAATCGGAGCTCGTTCTCATCCGCGTTGAAAGTCCCTATCAGTTCCCTCTCTAGAATGATTATATTCTTTTATTTTTCCACCGTCTCTTCGGTAGTGTGAGACTAACACCCTATCATAGCCGCTCATTGGTGGGGCGTCTACGACCTGAAGACCATATGGACGTACTGCCCTTTATAATATCGAGCAGTAATTGCATGAAAAAGTAGTTTTTTCCAGACTTTAGAGCCTTTTTGAGGGTCCGAACGGCCTTTTCTAGGGTCGAGACATACCGCACGTGTGCTGGGGTGTGTGCGCGTATGTAAATTTTTCCAGATCGCTAGAATTAGAAGTCCTGGTAGCCTAGTTTCCCGAGGGCTTTCCAACGCCACTGAAACAGGCTCAATCGGAGCTCGTTCTCATCCGTGTTGATAGTCCCTATCAGTTCCCTCTCTAGAATGATTATATTTCTTCTATTTTTCCACCGTCTCTTCGCTAGTGTGAGACTAACACCCTATCATAGCCGCTCATTGGTGGGGCATCTATGACCTAAAGACCATATGGACGTACTGCCCTTTATAATATCGAGCAGTAATTGCATGAAAAAGTAGTTTTTTCCAGACTTTAGAGCCTTTTTGAGGGTCCGAACGGCCTTTTCTAGGGTCGAGACATACCGCACATGTGCTGGGGTGTGTGCGCGTATGTAAATTTTTCCAGATCGCTAGAATTAGAAGTCCTGGTAGCCTAGTTTCCCGAGGGCTTTCCAACGCCACTGAAACCGGCTCAATCGGAGCTCGTTCTCATCCGCGTTGATAGTCCCTATCAATTCCCTCCCTAGAATGATTATATTCTTTTATTTTTCCACCGTCTCTTCGCTAGTGTGAGACTAACACCCTATCATAGCCGCTCATTGGTGGGGCGTCTATGACCTAAAGACCATATGGACGTACTGCCCTTTATAATATCGAGCAGTAACTGCATGAAAAAGTAGTTTTTTCCAGACTTTAGAGCCTTTTTGAGGGTCCAAACGGCCTTTTCTGGGTTCGAGACATACCGCACGTGTGCTGGCGTGTGCGTGCGTATGTAAATTTTTCCAGATCGCTAGAATTAGAAGTCCTGGTAGCCTAGTTTCCCAAGGGCTTTCCAACGCCACTGAAACAGGCTCAATCGGAGCTCGTTCTCATCCGTGTTGATAGTCCCTATCAGTTCCCTCTCTAGAATGATTATATTCTTCTATTTTTCCACCGTCTCTTCGCTAGTGTGAGACTAACACCCTATCATACCCGCCCATTGGTGGGGCGTCTATGACCTGAAGACCATATGGACGTACTGCCCTTTATAATATCGAGCTGTAATTACACACAAAAGTAATTTTTTCCAGACTTTTGAGCCTTTTTGAGGGTCCAAACGGCCTTTTCTGCGGCCGGGACTTACCGCACGTGTGCTAGGGTGTGTGCGCGTATGTAAATTTTTCCAGATCGCTAGAATTAGAAGTCCTGGTAGCCTAGTATCCCGAGGGCTTTCCAACGCAACTGAAACCGGCTCAATCGGAGCTCGTTCTCATCCACGTTGATAGTCCCTATCAGTTCCCTCTCTAGAATGACTATGTTCTTCCATTTTTCCACCGTCTCTTCGCTAGTGTGAGACTAACACCCTATCGTACCTGCTCATTGGTGGGGCGTCTATGACCTGAAGACCATATGGACGTACTGCCCTTTATAATATCGAGCTGTAATTACACAAAAAAGTAGTTTTTTCCAGACTTTGGAGCCTTTTTGAGGGTCCAAACGGCCTTTTATGGAGCCGGGACTTGCCGCACGTGTGCTAGGGTGTGTGCGCGTATGTAAATTTTTCCACATCGCTAGAATTAGAAGTCCTGGTAGCCTAGTTTCCCGAGGGCTTTCCAACGTCACTGAAACCGGCTCAATCGGAGCTCGTTCTCATCCGCGTTGATAGTCCCTTTCAGTTCCCTCCCTAGAATGATTATATTCTTCTATTTTTCCACCGTCTCTTCGCTAGTGTGAGACTAACACCCTATCGTAGCTGCTCATTGGTGGGGCGTCTATGACCTGAAGACCATATGGATGTACTGCCCTTTATAATATTGAGCTGTAATTGCATGAAAAAGTAGTTTTTTCCAGACTTTAGAGCCTTCTTGAGGGTCCGAATGGCCTTTTCTGGGGCCGGGACTTACCGCACATGTGCTGGGGTGTGTGTGCGTATGTAAATTTTTCCAGATCGCTAGAATTAGAAGTCCTGGTAGCCTAATTTCCCGAGGGCTTTCCAACGCCACTGAAACCGGCTCAATCGGAGCTCGTTCTCATCCGCGTTGAAAGTCCCTATCAGTTCCCTCTCTAGAATGATTATATTCTTTTATTTTTCCACCGTCTCTTCGGTAGTGTGAGACTAACACCCTATCATAGCCGCTCATTGGTGGGGCGTCTACGACCTAAAGACCATATGGACGTACTGCCCTTTATAATATCGAGCAGTAATTGCATGAAAAAGTAGTTTTTTCCAGACTTTAGAGCCTTTTTGAGGGTCCGAACGGCCTTTTCTAGGGTCGAGACATACCGCACGTGTGCTGGGGTGTGTGCGCGTATGTAAATTTTTCCAGATCGCTAGAATTAGAAGTCCTGGTAGCCTAGTTTCCCGAGGGCTTTCCAACGCCACTGAAACAGGCTCAATCGGAGCTCGTTCTCATCCGTGTTGATAGTCCCTATCAGTTCCCTCTCTAGAATGATTATATTCTTCTATTTTTCCACCGTCTCTTCGCTAGTGTGAGACTAACACCCTATCATAGCCGCTCATTGGTGGGGCATCTATGACCTAAAGACCATATGGACGTACTGCCCTTTATAATATCGAGCAGTAATTGCATGAAAAAGTAGTTTTTTCCAGACTTTAGAGCCTTTTTGAGGGTCCAAACGGCCTTTTCTGGGGTCGAGACATACCGCACGTGTGCTGGGGAGTGCGTGCGTATGTAAAATTTTCCAGATCACTAGAATTAGAAGTCCTGGTAGCCTAGTTTCGCGAGGGCTTTCCAACGCCACTGAAACAGGCTCAATCGGAGCTCGTTCTCATCCGCGTTGATAGTCCCTATCAATTCCCTCTCTAAAATGATTATATTCTTCTATTTTTCCCCCGTCTCTTCGCTAATGTGAGACTAACACCCTATCGTACCCGCTCATTGGTGGGGCGTCTATGACCTGAAGACCATATGGACATACTGCCCTTTATAATATCGAGCTGTAATTCCACAAAAAAGTAGTTTTTTCCAGACTTTAGAGCCTTTTTGAGGGTCCAAACGGCCTTTTCTGGGGCCGGCACTTACCGCACGTGTGCTAGGGTGTGTGCGCGTATGTAAATTTTTCCAGATCGCTAGAATTAGAAGTCCTGGTAGCCTAGTATCCCGAGGGCTTTCCAACGCAACTGAAACCGGCTCAATCGGAGCTCGTTCTCATCCGCGTTGATAGTCCCTATCAGTTCCCTCTCTAGAATGACTATATTCTTCTATTTTTCCACCGTCTCTTCGCTAGTGTGAGACTAACACCCTATCGTACCCGCTCATTGGTGGGGCGTCTATGACCTGAAGACCATATGGACATACTGCCCTTTATAATATCGAGCTGTAATTCCACAAAAAAGTAGTTTTTTCCAGACTTTAGAGCCTTCTTGAGGGTCCGAACGGCCTTTTCTGGGGCCGGGACTTACCGCACGTGTGCTGGGGTGTGTGCGCGTATGTAAATTTTTCCAGATCGCTAGAATTAGAAGTCCTGGTAGCCTAGTTTCCCGAGGGCTTTCCAACGCCACTGAAACCGGGTCAATCGGAGCTCGTTCTCATCCGCGTTGATAGTCACTATCAGTTCCCTTCCTAGAATGATTATATTCTTCTATTTTTCCACCGTCTCTTCGGTAGTGTGAGACTAACACCCTATCATAGCCGCTCATTGGTGGGGCGTCTACGACCTAAAGACCATATGGATGTACTGCCCTTTATAATATTGAGCTGTAATTGCATGAAAAAGTAGTTTTTTCCAGACTTTAGTGCCTTTTTGAGGGTCCAAACGGCCTTTTCTGGGGTCGAGACATACCGCACGTGTGCTGGGGTGTGTGCGCGTATGTAAATTTTTCCAGATCGCCAGAATTAGAAGTCTTGGTAGCCTAGTTTCCCAAGGGCTTTCCAACGCCACTGAAACAGGCTCAATCGGAGCTCGTTCTCATCCGCGTTGATAGTCCCTATCAGTTCCTTCTCTAAAATGATTATATTCTTCTATTTTTCCACCGTCACTTCACTAGTGTGAGACTAACACCCTATCATAGCCGCTCATTGGTGGGGCGTCTATGACCTGAAGACCATATGGACGTACTACCCTTTATAATATCGAGCTGTAATTGCATGAAAAAGTAGTTTTTTTCCAGACTTTAGAGCCTTTTTGAGGGTCCAAACGGCCTTTTCTGGGGCCGGGACTTACTGCACGTGTGCTGGCGTGTGCGTGCGTATGTAAATTTTTCCAGATCGCTAGAATTAGAAGTCCTGATAGCCTAGTTTCCCGAGGGCTTTCCAACGCCACTGAAACCAGCTCAATCGGAGCTCGTTCTCATCTGCGTTGATAGTCCCTATCAGTTCCCTCTCTAGAATGATTATATTCTTCTATTTTTCCCCCGTCTCTTCGCTAGTGTGAGACTAACACCCTATCGTACCCGCTCATTGGTGGGGCGTCTATGACCTGAAGACCATATGGACGTACTGCCCTTTATAATATCGAGCTGTAATTACACACAAAAGTAGTTTTTTCCAGACTTTAGAGCCTTTTTGAGGGTCCAAACGGCCTTTTCTGCGGCCGGGACTTACCGCACGTGTGCTAGGGTGTGTGCGCGTATGTAAATTTTTCCAGATCGCTAGAATTAGAATTCCTGGTAGCCTAGTATCCCGAGGGCTTTCCAACGCAACTGAAACCGGCTCAATCGGAGCTCGTTCTCATCCACGTTGATAGTCCCTATCAGTTCCCTCTCTAGAATGACTATATTCTTCCATTTTTCCACCGTCTCTTCGCTAGTGTGAGACTAACACCCTATCGTACCCGCTCATTGGTGGGGCGTCTATGACCTGAAGACCATATGGACGTACTGCCCTTTATAATATCGAGTTGTAATTGCACAAAAAAGTAGTTTTTTCCAGACTTTAGAGCCTTTTTGAGGGTCCAAACGGCCTTTTCTGGGGCCGGGACATACCGCACGTGTGCTGGGGTGTGTGCGCGTATGTAAATTTTTACAGATCGCTAGAATTAGAAGTCCTGGTAGCCTAGTTTCCCGAGGGCTTTCCAACGCCACTGAAACCGGCTCAATCGGAGCTCGTTTTCATCCGCGTTGATAGTCCCTATCAATTCCGTCTCTAGAATGATTATATTCTTCTATTTTTCCACCGTCTCTTTGCTAGTGTGAGACTAACACCCTATCATAGCCGCTCATTGGTGGGGCGTCTATGATCTGAAGACCATATGGACGTACTGCCCTTTATAATATCGAGCTGTAATTGCGTGAAAAAGAAGTTTTTTCCATACTTTAGAGCCTTTTTGAGGGTCCAAACGGCCTTTTCTGTGGCCGGGACTTACCGCACGTGTGCTGGGGTGTGTGTGCGTATGTAAATTTTTCCAGATCGCTAGAATTAGAAGTCCTGGTAGCCTAGTTTCCCGAGGGCTTTCCAACGCCACTGAAACCGGCTCAATCGGAGCTCGTTCTCATCCGTGTTGATAGTCCCTATCAGTTCCCTCTCTAGAATGATTATATTCTTCTATTTTTCCCCCGTCTCTTCGCTAGTGTGAGACTAACACCCTATCGTACCCGCTCATTGGTGGGGCGTCTATGACCTGAAGACCATATGGACGTACTGCCCTTTATAATATCGAGCTGTAATTACACACAAAAGTAGTTTTTTCTAGACTTTAGACCCTTTTTGAGGGTCCAAACGGCCTTTTCTGCGGCCGGGACTTACCACATGTGTGCTGGGGTGTGTGCGCGTATGTCAATTTTTCCAGATTGCTAGAATTAGAAGTCCTGGTAGCCTAGTTTCCCGCGGGCTTTCCAACGCCACTGAAACCGGCTAAATCGGAGCTCGTTCTCATCCGCGTTGATAGTCCCTATCAATTCCCTCTCTAAATGATTATATTCTTCTATTTTTCCACCGTCTCTTCGCTAGTGTGAGACTAACACCCTATCGTACCCGCTCATTGGTGGGGCGTCTACGACCTGAAGACCATATGGACTTACTGCCCTTTATAATATCGAGCAGTAATTGCATGAAAAAGTAGTTTTTTCCAGACTTTAGAGCCTTTTTGAGGGTCCAAACGGCCTTTTCTGGGGTCGAGACATACCGCACATGTGCTGGGGTGTGTGCGCGTATGTAAATTTTTCCAGATCGCTAGAATTAGAAGTCCTGGTAGCCTAGTTTCCCAAGGGCTTTCCAACGCCACTGAAACCGGCTCAATCGAAGCTCGTTCTCATCCGTGTTGATAGTCCCTATCAATTCCCTCTCTAAAATGATTATTATCTTCTATTTTTTCACCGTCTCTTCGCTAGTGTGAGATTAACACCCTATCATAGCCGCTCATTGGTGGGGCGTCTATGACCTGAAGACCATATGGACGTACTGCCCTTTATAATATCGAGTTGTAATTGCACAAAAAAGTAGTTTTTTCCAGACTTTAGAGCCTTTTTGAGGGTCCAAACGGCCTTTTCTCAGGCCGGGACTTACCGCACGTGTGCTGTGGTGTGTGCGCGTATGTAAATTTTTACAGATCGCTAGAATTAGAAGTCCTGGTAGCCTAGTTTCCGGAGGGCTTTCCAACGCCACTGAAACCGGCTCAATCAGAGCTCGTTCTCATCCGCGTTGATAGTCCCTATCAATTCCCTCTCTAGAATGATTATATTCTTCTATTTTTCCATCGTCTCTTCGCTAGTGTGAGACTAACACCCTATCGTAGCCGCTCATTGGTGGGGCGTCTATGACCTGAAGACCATATGGACGTACTGCCCTTTATAATATCAAGCTGTAATTGCATGAAAAAGTAGTTTTTTCCAGACTTTATAGCCTTTTTGAGGGTCCAAACGACCTTTTCTGGGGCCGGGACTTACCGCATGTGTGCTGGGGTGTGTGCGCATATGTAAATTTTCCAGATCGCTAGAATTAGAAGTCCTGGTAGCCTAGTTTCCCGAGGGCTTTCCAACGCCACTGAAACCGGCTCAATCGGAGCTCGTTCTCATCCGCGTTGATAGTCCCTATCAATTCCCTCTCTACAATGATTATATTCTTCTATTTTTCCACCGTCTCTTCGCTAGTGTGAGACTAACACCCTATCGCAGCCGCTTATTGGTGGGGCGTCTACGACCTGAAGACCATATGGACGTACTGCCCTTTATAATATCAAGCAGTAATTGCATGAAAAAGTAGTTTTTTCCAGACTTTAGAGCCTTTTTGAGGGTCCAAACGGCCTTTTCTGGGGCCGAGACATACCGCACGTGTGCTGGGGTGTGTGCGCGTATGCAAATTTTTCTAGATCGCTAGAATTAGAAGTCCTGGTAGCCTAGTTTCCCGAGGGCTTTCCAACGCCACTGAAACCGGCTCAATCGGAGCTCGTTCTCATCCGCGTCGATAGTCCCGATCAATTCCCTCTATAGAATGATTATATTCTTCTATTTTTCTACTGTCTCTTCGCTAGTGTGAGACTAACACCCTATCGTAGCCGCTCATTGGTGGGGCGTCTATGACCTGAAGACCATATGGACGTACTGCCCTTTATAATATCAAGCTGTAATTGCATGAAAAATTAGTTTTTTCCAGACTTTAGAGCCTTTTTGAGGGTCCAAACGGCCTTTTCTGGGGCCGGGACTTACCGCACGTGTGCTGGGGTGTGTGTGCGTATGTAAATTTTTCCAGATCACTAGAATTAGAAGTCCTGGTAGCCTAGTTTCCCGAGGGCTTTCCAACGCCACTGAAACCGGCTCAATCGGAGCTCGTTCTCATCCGCGTTGATAGTCCCTATCAATTCCCTCCCTAGAATGATTATATTCTTCTATTTTTCCACCGTCTCTTTGCTAGTGTGAGACTAACACCCTATCGTAGCCGCTCATTGGTGGGGCGTCTATGACCTGAAGACCATATGGACATACTGCCCTTTATAATATCAAGCAGTAATTGCATGAAAAAGTAGTTTTTTCCAGACTTTAGAGCATTTTTGAGGGTCCAAACGGCCTTTTCTGGGGCCGAGACATACCGCACATGTGCTGGGGTGTGTGCGCGTATGTAAATTTTTCTAGATCGCTAGAATTAGAAGTCCTGGTAGCCTAGTTTCCCGAGGGCTTTCCAACGCCACTGAAACCGGCTCAATCGGAGCTCGTTCTCATCCGCGTTGATAGTCCCTATCAATTCCCTCTCTAGAATGATTATATTCTTCTATTTCTCCACCGTCTCTTCGCTAGTGTGAGACTAACACCCTATCGTAGCCGCTCGTTGGTGGGGCGTCTATGACCTGAAGACCATATGGACGTACTGCCCTTTATAATATCGAGCTGTAATTGCATGAAAAAGTAGTTTTTTTCCAGACTTTAGAGCCTTTTTGAGCGTCCAAACGGCCTTTTCTGGGGGCGGGACTTACCGCACGTGTGCTGGGGTGTGTGTGCGTATGTAAATTTTACCAGATCGGTAGAATTAGAAGTCCTGGTTGTCTAGTTTCCTGAGGGCTTTCCAACGCCACTGAAACCGGCTCAATCGGAGCTTGTTCTCATCCGCGTTGATAGTCCCTATCAATTCCCTCTCTAGAATGATTATATTCTTCTATTTTTCCACTGTCTCTTCGCTAGTGTGAGACTAACACCCTATCGTAGCCGCTCATTGGTGGGGCGTCTATGACCTGAAGACCATATGGACGTACTGCCCTTTATAATATCGAGCTGTAATTGCATGAAAAAGTAGTTTTTACCAGACTTTAGAGCATTTTTGAGGGTCCAAACGGCCTTTTCTGGGGCCGGGACTTACCGCACGTGTGCTGGGGTGTGTGTGCGTATGTCAATTTTTCTAGATCGCTAGAATTAGAAGTCCTGGTAGCCTAGTTTCCCGAGGGCTTTCCAACGCCACTGAAACCGGCTCAATCAGAGCTCGTTCTCATCCGCGTTGATAGTCCCTATCAGTTCCCTCTCTAGAATGATTATATTCTTCTATTTTTCCACCGTCTCTTCGCTAGTGTGAGACTAACACCCTATCCTACCCGCTCATTGGTGGTGCGTCTATGACCTGAAGACCATATGGACGTACTGCCATTTATAATATCGAGCTGTAATTACACAAAAAAGTAGTTTTTTCCAGACTTTAGAGCCTTTTTGAGGGTCCAAACGGCCTTTTCTGGGGCCGAGACTTACTGCACATGTGCTGGGGTGTGTGCGCGTATGTAAATTTTTCCAGATCGCTAGAATTAGAAGACCTGGTAGCCTAGTTTCCCGAGGTCTTTCCAACGCCACAAAAACCGGCTCAATCGGAGCTCGTTCTCATCCGCGTTGATAGTCCGTATCAATTCCCTCTCTAGAATGATTATATTCTTCTATTTTTCCACCGTCTCTTCGCTAGTGTGAGACTAACACCCTATCATAGCCGCTCATAGGTGGGGCGTCTATGCCCTGAAGACCATATGGACGTACTACCCTTTATAATATCGAGCTGTAATTGCATGAAAAAGTAGTTTTTTCCAGACTTTAGAGCCTTTTTGAGGGTCCAAACGGCCTTTTCTGGGGCCGGGACTTACCGCACGTGTGCTGGGGTGTGTGCGCATATGTAAATTTTTCCAGATCGCTAGAATTTGAAGTCCTGGTAGCCTAGTTTCCCGAGGGCTTTCCAACGCCACTGAAACTGGCTCAATCGGAGCTCGTTCTCATCCGCGTTGATAGTCCCTATCAATTCCCTCTCTAGAATGATTATATTCTTCTATTTTTCCACCGTCTCTTTGCTAGTGTGAGACTAACACCCTATCGTAGCCGCTCATTGGTGGGGCATCTACGACCTAAAGACCATATGGACGTACTACCCTTTATAATATCAAGCAGTAATTGCATGAAAAAGTTGTTTTTTCCAGACTTTAGAGCCTTTTTGAGGGTCCAAACGGCCTTTTCTGGGGTCGAGACATACCGCACGTGTGCTGGGGTGTGTGCGCGTATGTAAATTTTTCCAGATCGCTAGAATTAGAAGTCCTGGTAGCCTAGTTTCCCAAGGGCTTTCCAACGCCACTGAAACAGGCACAATCGGAGCTCGTTCTCATCCGTGTTGATAGTCCCTATCAATTCCCTCTCTAAAATGATTATATTCTTCTATGTTTCCACCGTCTCTTTGCTAGTGTGAGACTAACACCCTATCATAGCCGCTCATTGGTGGGGCGTCTATGACCTGAAGACCATATGGACGTACTGCCCTTTATAATATCGAGTTGTAATTGCACAAAAAAGTAGTTTTTTCCAGACTTTAGAGCCTTTTTGAGGGTCCAAACGGCCTTTTCTGGGGCCGGGACTTACCGCACATGTGCTGGGGTGTGTGCGCGTATGTAAATTTTTCCAGATCTCTAGAATTAGAAGTCCTGGTAGCCTAGTTTCCCAAGGGCTTTCCAACGCCACTGAAACCGGCTCAATCGGAGCTCGTTCTCATCCGCGTTGATAGTCCCTATCAATTCCCTCCCTAGAATGATTATATTCTTCTATTTCTCCACCGTCTCTTTGCTAGTGTGAGACGAACACCCTATCGTAGCCGCTCATTGGTGGGGCGTCTATGACCTGAAGACCATATGGACATACTGCCCTTTATAATATCAAGCAGTAATTGCATGAAAAAGTAGTTTTTTCCAGACTTTAGAGCCTTTTTGAGGGTCCAAACGGCCTTTTCTGGGGCCGAGACATACCGCACATGTGCTGGGGTGTGTGCGCGTATGTAAATTTTTCCAGATCGCTAGAATTAGAAGTCCTGGTAGCCTAGTTTCCCGAGGGCTTTCCAACGCCACTGAAACCGGCTCAATCGGAGCTCGTTCTCATCCGCGTTGATAGTCCCTATCAATTCCCTCTCTAGAATGATTATATTCTTCTATTTCTCCACCGTCTCTTCGCTAGTGTGAGACTAACACGCTATCGTAGCTGCTCGTTGGTGGGGCGTCTATGACCTGAAGACCATATGGACGTACTGCCCTTTATAATATCGAGCTGTAATTGCATGAAAAAGTAGTTTTTTTCCAGACTTTAGATCCTTTTTGAGCGTCCAAACGGCCTTTTCTGGGGGCGGGACTTACCGCACGTGTGCTGGGGTGTGTGTGCGTATGTAAATTTTACCAGATCGCTAGAATTAGAAGTCCTGGTTGTCTAGTTTCCTGAGGGCTTTCCAACGCCACTGAAACCGGCTCAATCGGAGCTTGTTCTCATCCGCGTTGATAGTCCCTATCAATTCCCTCTCTAGAATGATTATATTCTTCTATTTTTCCACTGTCTCTTCGCTAGTGTGAGACTAACACCCTATCGTAGCCGCTCATTGGTGGGGCGTCTATGACCTGAAGACCATATGGACGTACTGCCCTTTATAATATCGAGCTGTAATTGCATGAAAAAGTAGTTTTTACCAGACTTTAGAGCTTTTTTGAGGGTCCATACGGCCTTTTCTGGGGCCGGGACTTACCGCACGTGTGCTGGGGTGTGTGTGCGTATGTCAATTTTTCTAGATCGGTAGAAATAGAAGTCCTGGTAGCCTAGTTTCCCGAGGGCTTTCCAACGCCACTGAAACCGGCTCAATCAGAGCTCGTTCTCATCCGCGTTGATAGTCCCTATCAGTTCCCTCTCTAGAATGAGTATATTCTTCTATTTTTCCACCGTCTCTTCGCTAGTGTGAGACTAACACCCTATCCTACCCGCTCATTGGTGGTGCGTCTATGACCTGAAGACCATATGGACGTACTGCCATTTATAATATCGAGCTGTAATTACACAAAAAAGTAGTTTTTTCCAGACTTTAGAGTCTTTTTGAGGGTCCAAACGGCCTTTTCTGGGGCCGGGACTTACCGCACATGTGCTGGGGTGTGTGCGCGTATGTAAATTTTTCCAGATCGCTAGAATTAGAAGACCTGGTAGCCTAGTTTCCCGAGGTCTTTCCAACGCCACAAAAACCGGCTCAATCGGAGCTCGTTCTCATCCGCGTTGATAGTCTGTATCAATTCCCTCTCTAGAATGATTATATTCTTCTATTTTTCCACCGTCTCTTCGCTAGTGTGAGACTAACACCCTATCATAGCCGCTCATAGGTGGGGCGTCTATGCCCTGAAGACCATATGGACGTACTACCCTTTATAATATCGAGCTGTAATTGCATGAAAAAGTAGTTTTTTCCAGACTTTAGAGCCTTTTTGAGGGTCCAAACGGCCTTTTCTGGGGCCGGGACTTACCGCACGTGTGCTGGGGTGTGTGCGCGTATGTAAATTTTTCCAGATCGCTAGAATTTGAAGTCCTGGTAGCCTAGTTTCCCGAGGGCTTTCCAACGCCACTGAAACCGGCTCAATCGGAGCTCGTTCTCATCCGCGTTGATAGTCCCTATCAATTCCCTCTCTAGAATGATTATATTCTTCTATTTTTCCACCGTCTCTTTGCTAGTGTGAGACTAACACCCTATCATAGCCGCTCATTGGAGGGGCGTCTATAACGTGAAGACCATATGGACGTACTGCCCTTTATAATATCGAGCTGTAATTGCATGAAAAAGAAGTTTTTTCCATACTTTAGAGCCTTTTTGAGGGTCCAAACGGCCTTTTCTGTGGCCGGGACTTACCGCACGTGTGCTGGGGTGTGTGTGCGTATGTAATTTTTTCCAGATTGCTAGAATTAGAAGTCTTGGTAGCCTAGTTTCCCGAGGGCTTTCCAACGCCACTGAAACTGGCTCAATCGGAGCTCGTTCTCATCCGCGTTGATAGTCCCTATCAATTCCCTCTCTAAATGATTATATTCTTCTATTTTTCCACCGTCTCTTCGCTAGTGTGAGACTAACACCCTATCGTACCCGCTCATTGGTGGGGTGTCTATGACCTGAAGACCATATGGACGTACTGCCCTTTATAATATCGAGCTGTAATTGCATGAAAAAGTAGTTTTTTCCAGACTTTAGAGCTTTTTTAGGGTCCAAATGGCCTTTTCTGGGGCTGGGACTTACCGCACGTGTGCTGGGGTGTGTGCGCGTATGTAAATTTTTCCAGATCGCTAGAATTAGAAGTCCTGGTAGCCTAGTTTCCGGAGGGCTTTCCAACGCCACTGAAACCGGCTCAATCGGAGCTCGTTCTCATCCGCGTTGATAGTCCCTATCAATTCCCTCTCTAGAATGATTATATTCTTCTATTTCTCCACCGTCTCTTCGCTAGTGTGAGACTAACACGCTATCGTAGCTGCTCGTTGGTGGGGCGTCTATGACCTGAAGACCATATGGACGTACTGCCCTTTATAATATCGAGCTGTAATTGCATGAAAAAGTAGTTTTTTTCCAGACTTTAGATCCTTTTTGAGCGTCCAAACGGCCTTTTCTGGGGGCGGGACTTACCGCACGTGTGCTGGGGTGTGTGTGCGTATGTAAATTTTACCAGATCGCTAGAATTAGAAGTCCTGGTTGTCTAGTTTCCTGAGGGCTTTCCAACGCCACTAAAACCGGCTCAATCGGAGCTTGTTCTCATCCGCGTTGATAGTCCCTATCAATTCCCTCTCTAGAATGATTATATTCTTCTATTTTTCCACTGTCTCTTCGCTAGTGTGAGACTAACACCCTATCGTAGCCGCTCATTGGTGGGGCGTCTATGACCTGAAGACCATATGGACGTACTGCCCTTTATAATATCGAGCTGTAATTGCATGAAAAAGTAGTTTTTACCAGACTTTAGAGCTTTTTTGAGGGTCCATACGGCCTTTTCTGGGGCCGGGACTTACCGCACGTGTGCTGGGGTGTGTGTGCGTATGTCAATTTTTCTAGATCGGTAGAATTAGAAGTCCTGGTAGCCTAGTTTCCCGAGGGCTTTCCAACGCCACTGAAACCGGCTCAATCAGAGCTCGTTCTCATCCGCGTTGATAGTCCCTATCAGTTCCCTCTCTAGAATGAGTATATTCTTCTATTTTTCCACCGTCTCTTCGCTAGTGTGAGACTAACACCCTATCCTACCCGCTCATTGGTGGTGCGTCTATGACCTGAAGACCATATGGACGTACTGCCATTTATAATATCGAGCTGTAATTACACAAAAAAGTAGTTTTTTCCAGACTTTAGAGCCTTTTTGAGGGTCCAAACGGCCTTTTCTGGGGCCGGGACTTACCGCACATGTGCTGGGGTGTGTGCGCGTATGTAAATTTTTCCAGATCGCTAGAATTAGAAGACCTGGTAGCCTAGTTTCCCGAGGTCTTTCCAACGCCACAAAAACCGGCTCAATCGGAGCTCGTTCTCATCCGCGTTGATAGTCCGTATCAATTCCCTCTCTAGAATGATTATATTCTTCTATTTTTCCACCGTCTCTTCGCTAGTGTGAGACTAACACCCTATCATAGCCGCTCATAGGTGGGGCGTCTATGCCCTGAAGACCATATGGACGTACTACCCTTTATAATATCGAGCTGTAATTGCATGAAAAAGTAGTTTTTTCCAGACTTTAGAGCCTTTTTGAGGGTCCAAACGGCCTTTTCTGGGGCCGGGACTTACCGCACGTGTGCTGGGGTGTGTGCGCGTATGTAAATTTTTCCAGATCGCTAGAATTTGAAGTCCTGGTAGCCTAGTTTCCCGAGGGCTTTCCAACGCCACTGAAACTGGCTCAATCGGAGCTCGTTCTCATCCGCGTTGATAGTCCCTATCAATTCCCTCTCTAGAATGATTATATTCTTCTATTTTTCCACCGTCTCTTCGCTAGTGTGAGACTAACACCCTATCGTAGCCGCTCATTGGTGGGGCATCTACGACCTAAAGACCATATGGACGTACTACCCTTTATAATATCAAGCAGTAATTGCATGAAAAAGTTGTTTTTTCCAGACTTTAGAGCCTTTTTGAGGGTCCAAACGGCCTTTCTGGGGTCGAGACATACCGCACGTGTGCTGGGGTGTGTGCGCGTATGTAAATTTTTCCAGATCGCTAGAATTAGAAGTCCTGGTAGCCTAGTTTCCCAAGGGCTTTCCAACGCCACTGAAACAGGCACAATCGGAGCTCGTTCTCATCCGTGTTGATAGTCCCTATCAATTCCCTCTCTAAAATGATTATATTCTTCTATTTTTCCACCGTCTCTTTGCTAGTGTGAGACTAACACCCTATCATAGCCGCTCATTGGTGGGGCGTCTATGACCTGAAGACCATATGGACGTACTGCCCTTTATAATATCGAGTTGTAATTGCACAAAAAAGTAGTTTTTTCCAGACTTTAGAGCCTTTTTGAGGGTCCAAACGGCCTTTTCTGGGGCCGGGACTTACCGCACATGTGCTGGGGTGTGTGCGCGTATGTAAATTTTTCCAGATCTCTAGAATTAGAAGTCCTGGTAGCCTAGTTTCCCGAGGGCTTTCCAACGCCACTGAAACCGGCTCAATCGGAGCTCGTTTTCATTCGCGTTGATAGTCCCTGTCAATTCCCTATCTAGAATGATTATATTCTTCTATTTTTCCACCATCTCTTTGCTAGTGTGAGACTAACACCCTATCATAGCCGCTCATTGGAGGGGCGTCTATAACGTGAAGACCATATGGACGTACTGCCCTTTATAATATCGAGCTGTAATTGCATGAAAAAGAAGTTTTTTCCATACTTTAGAGCCTTTTTGAGGGTCCAAACGGCCTTTTCTGTGGCCGGGACTTACCGCACGTGTGCTGGGGTGTGTGTGCGTATGTAATTTTTTCCAGATTGCTAGAATTAGAAGTCTTGGTAGCCTAGTTTCCCGAGGGCTTTCCAACGCCACTGAAACTGGCTCAATCGGAGCTCGTTCTCATCCGCGTTGATAGTCCCTATCAATTCCCTCTCTAAATGATTATATTCTTCTATTTTTCCACCGTCTCTTCGCTAGTGTGAGACTAACACCCTATCGTACCCGCTCATTGGTGGGGTGTCTATGACCTGAAGACCATATGGACGTACTGCCCTTTATAATATCGAGCTGTAATTGCATGAAAAAGTAGTTTTTTCCAGACTTTAGAGCCTTTTTGTGGGTCCAAATGGCCTTTTCTGGGGCTGGGACTTACCGCACGTGTGCTGGGGTGTGTGCGCGTATGTAAATTTTTCCAGATCGCTAGAATTAGATGTCCTGGTAGCCTAGTTTCCGGAGGGCTTTCCAACGCCACTGAAACCGGCTCAATCGGAGCTCGTTCTCATCCGCGTTGATAGTCCCTATCAATTCCCTCTCTAGAATGATTATGTTCTTCTATTTTTCCACCGTCTCTTCGCTAGTGTGAGACTAACACCCTATCGTAGCCGCTCATTGGTGGGGCGTCTATGACCTGAAGACCATATGGACGTACTGCCCTTTATAATATCAAGCAGTAATTGCATGAAAAAGTAGTTTTTTCCAGACTTTAGAGCCTTTTTGTGGGTCCAAACGTCCTTTTCTGGGGCCGAGACATACCGCACGTGTGCTAGGGTGTGTGCGCGTATGTAAATTTTTCTAGATCGCTAGAATTAGAAGTTCTGGTAGCCTAGTTTCCCGAGGGCTTTCCAACGCCACTGAAACCGGCTCAATCGGAGCTCGTTCTCATCCGCGTTGATAGTCCCGATCAATTCCCTCTATAGAATGATTATATTCTTCTATTTTTCCACTGTCTCTTCGCTAGTGTTAGACTAACACCCTAACGTAGCCGCTCATTGGTGGGGCGTCTATGACCTGAAGACCATATGGACGTACTGCCCTTTATAATATCGAGCAGTAATTGCATGAAAAGTTAGTTTTTTCCAGACTTTAGAGAATTTTTGAAGGTCCAAATGGCCTTTTCTGGGGCCGGGACTTACCACACGTGTGCTGGGGTGTGTGCGCATACGTAAATTTTTCCAGATCGCTAGAATTAGAAGTCCTGGTAGCCTAGTTTCCCGAGGGCTTTCCAACGCCACTGAAACCGGCTCAATCGGAGCTCGTTCTCATCCGCGTTGATAGTCCCTATCAATTCCCTCCCTAGAATGATTATATTCTTCTATTTTTCCACCGTCTCTTCGCTAGTGTGAGACTAACACGCTATCGTAGCCGCTCATTGGTGGGGCGTCTATGACCTGAAGACCATATGGACATACTGCCCTTTATAATATCAAGCAGTAATTGCATGAAAAAGTAGTTTTTTCCAGACTTTAGAGCCTTTTTGAGGGTCCAAACGGCCTTTTCTGGGGCCGAGACATACCGCACATGTGCTGGGGTGTGTGCGCGTATGTAAATTTTTCCAGATCGCTAGAATTAGAAGTCCTGGTAGCCTAGTTTCCCGAGGGCTTTCCAACGCCACTGAAACCGGCTCAATCGGAGCTCGTTCTCATCCGCGTTGATAGTCCCTATCAATTCCCTCTCTAGAATGATTATATTCTTCTATTTCTCCACCGTCTCTTCGCTAGTGTGAGACTAACACCCTATCGTAGCCGCTCGTTGGTGGGGCGTCTATGACCTGAAGACCATATGGACGTACTGCCCTTTATAATATCGAGCTGTAATTGCATGAAAAAGTAGTTTTTTTCCAGACTTTAGAGCCTTTTTGAGCGTCCAAACGGCCTTTTCTGGGGGCGGGACTTACCGCACGTGTGCTGGGGTGTGTGTGCGTATGTAAATTTTTCCAGATCGCTAGAATTAGAAGTCCTGGTTGTCTAGTTTCCTGAGGGCTTTCCAACGCCACTGAAACCGGCTCAATCGGAGCTTGTTCTCATCCGCGTTGATAGTCCCTATCAATTCCCTCTCTAGAATGATTATATTCTTCTATTTTTCCACTATCTCTTCGCTAGTGTGAGACTAACACCCTATCGTAGCCGCTCATTGGTGGGGCGTCTATGACCTGAAGACCATATGGACGTACTGCCCTTTATAATATCGAGCGGTAATTGCATGAAAAAGTAGTTTTTACCAGACTTTAGAGCATTTTTGAGGGTCCAAACGGCCTTTTCTGGGGCCGGGACTTACCGCACGTGTGCTGGGGTGTGTGTGCGTATGTCAATTTTTCTAGATCGCTAGAATTAGAAGTCCTGGTAGCCTAGTTTCCCGAGGGCTTTCCAACGCCACTAAAACCGGCTCAATCAGAGCTCGTTCTCATCCGCGTTGATAGTCCCTATCAGTTCCCTCTCTAGAATGATTATATTCTTCTATTTTTCCACCGTCTCTTCGCTAGTGTGAGACTAACACCCTATCCTACCCACTCATTGGTGGTGCGTCTATGACTTGAAGACCATATGGACGTACTGCCATTTATAATATCGAGCTGTAATTACACAAAAAAGTAGTTTTTTCCAGACTTTAGAGCCTTTTTGAGGGTCCAAACGGCCTTTTCTGGGGCCGGGACTTACCGCACATGTGCTGGGGTGTGTGCGCGTATGTAAATTTTTCCAGATCGCTAGAATTAGAAGACCTGGTAGCCTAGTTTCCCGAGGTCTTTGCAACGCCACAAAAACCGGCTCAATCGGAGCTCGTTCTCATCCGCGTTGATAGTCCGTATCAATTCCCTCTCTAGAATGATTATATTCTTCTATTTTTCCACCGTCTCTTCGCTAGTGTGAGACTAACACCCTATCATAGCCGCTCATAGGTGGGGCGTCTATGCCCTGAAGACCATATGGACGTACTACCCTTTATAATATCGAGCTGTAATTGCATGAAAAAGTAGTTTTTTCCAGACTTTAGAGCCTTTTTGAGGGTCCAAACGGCCTTTTCTGGGGCCGGGACTTACCGCACGTGTGCTGGGGTGTGTGCGCGTATGTAAATTTTTCCAGATCGCTAGAATTTGAAGTCCTGGTAGCCTAGTTTCCCGAGGGCTTTCCAACGCCACTGAAACTGGCTCAATCGGAGCTCGTTCTCATCCACGTTGATAGTCCCTATCAATTCCCTCTCTAGAATGATTATATTCTTCTATTTTTCCACCGTCTCTTCGCTAGTGTGAGACTAACACCCTATCGTAGCCGCTCATTGGTGGGGCATCTACGACCTAAAGACCATATGGACGTACTACCCTTTATAATATCAAGCAGTAATTGCATGAAAAAGTTGTTTTTTCCAGACTTTAGAGCCTTTTTGAGGGTCCAAACGGCCTTTCTGGGGTCGAGACATACCGCACGTGTGCTGGGGTGTGTGCGCGTATGTAAATTTTTCCAGATCGCTAGAATTAGAAGTCCTGGTAGCCTAGTTTCCCAAGGGCTTTCCAACGCCACTGAAACAGGCACAATCGGAGCTCGTTCTCATCCGTGTTGATAGTCCCTATCAATTCCCTCTCTAAAATGATTATATTCTTCTATTTTTCCACTGTCTCTTCGCTAGTGTTAGACTAACACCCTAACGTAGCCGCTCATTGGTGGGGCGTCTATGACCTGAAGACCATATGGACGTACTGCCCTTTATAATATCGAGCAGTAATTGCATGAAAAGTTAGTTTTTTCCAGACTTTAGAGCCTTTTTGAAGGTCCAAACGGCCTTTTCTGGGGCCGGGACTTACCGCACATGTGCTGGGGTGTGTGCGCGTATGTAAATTTTTCCAGATCGCTAGAATTAGAAGTCCTGGTAGCCTAGTTTCCCAAGGGCTTTCCAACGCCACTGAAACCGGCTCAATCGGAGCTCGTTCTCATCCGCGTTGATAGTCCCTATCAATTCCCTCCCTAGAATGATTATATTCTTCTATTTTTCCACCGTCTCTTCGCTAGTGTGAGACTAACACCCTATCGTAGCCGCTCGTTGGTGGGGCGTCTATGACCTGAAGACCATATGGACGTACTGCCCTTTATAATATCGAGCTGTAATTGCATGAAAAAGTAGTTTTTTCCAGACTTTAGAGCTTTTTTAGGGTCCAAATGGCCTTTTCTGGGGCCGGGACTTACCGCACATGTGCTGGGGTGTGTGCGCGTATGTAAATTTTTCCAGATCGCTAGAATTAGAAGTCCTGGTAGCCTAGTTTCCCGAGGGCTTTCCAACGCCACTGAAACCGGCTCAATCGGAGCTCGTTCTCATGCGCGTTGATAGTCCCTATCAATTCCCTCTCTAGAATGATTATGTTCTTCTATTTTTCCACTGTCTCTTCGCTAGTGTGAGACTAACACCCTATCGTAGCCGCTCATTGGTGGGGCGTCTATGACCTGAAGACCATATGGACGTACTGCCCTTTATAATATCAAGCAGTAATTGCATGAAAAAGTAGTTTTTTCCAGACTTTAGAGCCTTTTTGTGGGTCCAAACGTCCTTTTCTGGGGCCGAGACATACCGCATGTGTGCTAGGGTGTGTGCGCGTATGTAAATTTTTCTAGATCGCTAGAATTAGAAGTTCTGGTAGCCTAGTTTCCCGAGGGCTTTCCAACGCCACTGAAACCGGCTCAATCGGAGCTCGTTCTCATCCGCGTTGATAGTCCCGATCAATTCCCTCTATAGAATGATTATATTCTTCTATTTTTCCACTGTCTCTTCGCTAGTGTGAGACTAACACCCTAACGTAGCCGCTCATTGGTGGGGCGTCTATGACCTGAAGACCATATGGACGTACTGCCCTTTATAATATCGAGCTGTAATTGCATGAAAAGTTAGTTTTTTCCAGACTTTAGAGCCTTTTTGAAGGTCCAAACGGCCTTTTCTGGGGCCGGGACTTACCACACGTGTGCTGGGGTGTGTGCGCATACGTAAATTTTTCCAGATCGCTAGAATTAGAAGACCTGGTAGCCTAGTTTCCCGAGGTCTTTGCAACGCCACAAAAACCGGCTCAATCGGAGCTCGTTCTCATCCGCGTTGATAGTCCGTATCAATTCCCTCTCTAGAATGATTATATTCTTCTATTTTTCCACCGTCTCTTCGCTAGTGTGAGACTAACACCCTATCATAGCCGCTCATAGGTGGGGCGTCTATGCCCTGAAGACCATATGGACGTACTACCCTTTATAATATCGAGCTGTAATTGCATGAAAAAGTAGTTTTTTCCAGACTTTAGAGCCTTTTTGAGGGTCCAAACGGCCTTTTCTGGGGCCGGGACTTACCGCACGTGTGCTGGGGTGTGTGCGCGTATGTAAATTTTTCCAGATCGCTAGAATTTGAAGTCCTGGTAGCCTAGTTTCCCGAGGGCTTTCCAACGCCACTGAAACTGGCTCAATCGGAGCTCGTTCTCATCCACGTTGATAGTCCCTATCAATTCCCTCTCTAGAATGATTATATTCTTCTATTTTTCCACCGTCTCTTCGCTAGTGTGAGACTAACACCCTATCGTAGCCGCTCATTGGTGGGGCATCTACGACCTAAAGACCATATGGACGTACTACCCTTTATAATATCAAGCAGTAATTGCATGAAAAAGTTGTTTTTTCCAGACTTTAGAGCCTTTTTGAGGGTCCAAACGGCCTTTCTGGGGTCGAGACATACCGCACGTGTGCTGGGGTGTGTGCGCGTATGTAAATTTTTCCAGATCGCTAGAATTAGAAGTCCTGGTAGCCTAGTTTCCCAAGGGCTTTCCAACGCCACTGAAACAGGCACAATCGGAGCTCGTTCTCATCCGTGTTGATAGTCCCTATCAATTCCCTCTCTAAAATGATTATATTCTTCTATTTTTCCACCGTCTCTTTGCTAGTGTGAGACTAACACCCTATCATAGCCGCTCATTGGTGGGGCGTCTATGACCTGAAGACCATATGGACGTACTGCCCTTTATAATATCGAGTTGTAATTGCACAAAAAGTAGTTTTTTCCAGACTTTAGAGCCTTTTTGAGGGTCCAAACGGCCTTTTCTGGGGCCGAGACTTACCGCACATGTGCTGGGGTGTGTGCGCGTATGTAAATTTTTCCAGATCTCTAGAATTAGAAGTCCTGGTAGCCTAGTTTCCCGAGGGCTTTCCAACGCCACTGAAACCGGCTCAATCGGAGCTCGTTTTCATTCGCGTTGATAGTCCCTGTCAATTCCCTATCTAGAATGATTATATTCTTCTATTTTTCCACCGTCTATTTGCTAGTGTGAGACTAACACCCTATCATAGCCGCTCATTGGAGGGGCGTCTATAACGTGAAGACCATATGGACGTACTGCCCTTTATAATATCGAGCTGTAATTGCATGAAAAAGAAGTTTTTTCCATACTTTAGAGCCTTTTTGAGGGTCCAAACGGCCTTTTCTGTGGCCGGGACTTACCGCACGTGTGCTGGGGTGTGTGTGCGTATGTAATTTTTTCCAGATTGCTAGAATTAGAAGTCTTGGTAGCCTAGTTTCCCGAGGGCTTTCCAACGCCACTGAAACTGGCTCAATCGGAGCTCGTTCTCATCCGCGTTGATAGTCCCTATCAATTCCCTCTCTAAATGATTATATTCTTCTATTTTTCCACCGTCTCTTCGCTAGTGTGAGACTAACACCCTATCGTACCCGCTCATTGGTGGGGCGTCTATGACCTGAAGACCATATGGACGTACTGCCCTTTATAATATCGAGCTGTAATTGCATGAAAAAGTAGTTTTTTCCAGACTTTAGAGCTTTTTTAGGGTCCAAATGGCCTTTTCTGGGGCCGGGACTTACCGCACGTGTGCTGGGGTGTGTGCGCGTATGTAAATTTTTCCAGATCGCTAGAATTAGAAGTCCTGGTAGCCTAGTTTCCCGAGGGCTTTCCAACGCCACTGAAACCGGCTCAATCGGAGCTCGTTCTCATGCGCGTTGATAGTCCCTATCAATTCCCTCTCTAGAATGATTATGTTCTTCTATTTTTCCACCGTCTCTTCGCTAGTGTGAGACTAACACCCTATCGTAGCCGCTCATTGGTGGGGCGTCTATGACCTGAAGACCATATGGACGTACTGCCCTTTATAATATCAAGCAGTAATTGCATGAAAAAGTAGTTTTTTCCAGACTTTAGAGCCTTTTTGTGGGTCCAAACGTCCTTTTCTGGGGCCGAGACATACCGCACGTGTGCTGGGGTGTGTGCGCGTATGTAAATTTTTCCAGATCGCTAGAATTAGAAGTCCTGGTAGCCTAGTTTCCCGAGGGCTTTCCAACGCCACTGAAACAGGCACAATCGGAGCTCGTTCTCATCCGTGTTGATAGTCCCTATCAATTCCCTCTCTAAAATGATTATATTCTTCTATTTTTCCACTGTCTCTTCGCTAGTGTGAGACTAACACCCTAACGTAGCCGCTCATTGGTGGGGCGTCTATGACCTGAAGACCATATGGACGTACTGCCCTTTATAATATCGAGCAGTAATTGCATGAAAAGTTAGTTTTTTCCAGACTTTAGAGCCTTTTTGAAGGTCCAAACGGCCTTTTCTGGGGCCGGGACTTACCACACGTGTGCTGGGGTGTGTGCGCATACGTAAATTTTTCCAGATCGCTAGAATTAGAAGTCCTGGTAGCCTAGTTTCCCAAGGGCTTTCCAACGCCACTGAAACCGGCTCAATCGGAGCTCGTTCTCATCCGCGTTGATAGTCCCTATCAATTCCCTCCCTAGAATGATTATATTCTTCTATTTTTCCACCGTCTCTTCGCTAGTGTGAGACTAACACGCTATCGTAGCCGCTCATTGGTGGGGCGTCTATGACCTGAAGACCATATGGACATACTGCCCTTTATAATATCAAGCAGTAATTGCATGAAAAAGTAGTTTTTTCCAGACTTTAGAGCCTTTTTGAGGGTCCAAACGGCCTTTTCTGGGGCCGAGACATACCGCACATGTGCTGGGGTGTGTGCGCGTATGTAAATTTTTCCAGATCGCTAGAATTAGAAGTCCTGGTAGCCTAGTTTCCCGAGGGCTTTCCAACGCCACTGAAACCGGCTCAATCGGAGCTCGTTCTCATCCGCGTTGATAGTCCCTATCAATTCCCTCTCTAGAATGATTATATTCTTCTATTTCTCCACCGTCTCTTCGCTAGTGTGAGACTAACACCCTATCGTAGCCGCTCGTTGGTGGGGCGTCTATGACCTGAAGACCATATGGACGTACTGCCCTTTATAATATCGAGCTGTAATTGCATGAAAAAGTAGTTTTTTTCCAGACTTTAGAGCCTTTTTGAGCGTCCAAACGGCCTTTTCTGGGGGCGGGACTTACCGCACGTGTGCTGGGGTGTGTGTGCGTATGTAAATTTTTCCAGATCGCTAGAATTAGAAGTCCTGGTTGTCTAGTTTCCTGAGGGCTTTCCAACGCCACTGAAACCGGCTCAATCGGAGCTTGTTCTCATCCGCGTTGATAGTCCCTATCAATTCCCTCTCTAGAATGATTATATTCTTCTATTTTTCCACTGTCTCTTCGCTAGTGTGAGACTAACACCCTATCGTAGCCGCTCATTGGTGGGGCGTCTATGACCTGAAGACCATATGGACGTACTGCCCTTTATAATATCGAGCTGTAATTGCATGAAAAAGTAGTTTTTACCAGACTTTAGAGCATTTTTGAGGGTCCAAACGGCCTTTTCTGGGGCCGGGACTTACCGCACGTGTGCTGGGGTGTGTGTGCGTATGTCAATTTTTCTAGATCGCTAGAATTAGAAGTCCTGGTAGCCTAGTTTCCCGAGGGCTTTGCAACGCCACTAAAACCGGCTCAATCAGAGCTCGTTCTCATCCGCGTTGATAGTCCCTATCAGTTCCCTCTCTAGAATGATTATATTCTTCTATTTTTCCACCGTCTCTTCGCTAGTGTGAGACTAACACCCTATCCTACCCACTCATTGGTGGTGCGTCTATGACTTGAAGACCATATGGACGTACTGCCATTTATAATATCGAGCTGTAATTACACAAAAAAGTAGTTTTTTCCAGACTTTAGAGCCTTTTTGAGGGTCCAAACGGCCTTTTCTGGGGCCGGGACTTACCGCACATGTGCTGGGGTGTGTGCGCGTATGTAAATTTTTCCAGATCGCTAGAATTAGAAGACCTGGTAGCCTAGTTTCCCGAGGTCTTTGCAACGCCACAAAAACCGGCTCAATCGGAGCTCGTTCTCATCCGCGTTGATAGTCCGTATCAATTCCCTCTCTAGAATGATTATATTCTTCTATTTTTCCACCGTCTCTTCGCTAGTGTGAGACTAACACCCTATCATAGCCGCTCATAGGTGGGGCGTCTATGCCCTGAAGACCATATGGACGTACTACCCTTTATAATATCGAGCTGTAATTGCATGAAAAAGTAGTTTTTTCCAGACTTTAGAGCCTTTTTGAGGGTCCAAACGGCCTTTTCTGGGGCCGGGACTTACCGCACGTGTGCTGGGGTGTGTGCGCGTATGTAAATTTTTCCAGATCGCTAGAATTTGAAGTCCTGGTAGCCTAGTTTCCCGAGGGCTTTCCAACGCCACTGAAACTGGCTCAATCGGAGCTCGTTCTCATCCACGTTGATAGTCCCTATCAATTCCCTCTCTAGAATGATTATATTCTTCTATTTTTCCACCGTCTCTTCGCTAGTGTGAGACTAACACCCTATCGTAGCCGCTCATTGGTGGGGCATCTACGACCTAAAGACCATATGGACGTACTACCCTTTATAATATCAAGCAGTAATTGCATGAAAAAGTTGTTTTTTCCAGACTTTAGAGCCTTTTTGAGGGTCCAAACGGCCTTTCTGGGGTCGAGACATACCGCACGTGTGCTGGGGTGTGTGCGCGTATGTAAATTTTTCCAGATCGCTAGAATTAGAAGTCCTGGTAGCCTAGTTTCCCAAGGGCTTTCCAACGCCACTGAAACAGGCACAATCGGAGCTCGTTCTCATCCGTGTTGATAGTCCCTATCAATTCCCTCTCTAAAATGATTATATTCTTCTATTTTTCCACCGTCTCTTTGCTAGTGTGAGACTAACACCCTATCATAGCCGCTCATTGGTGGGGCGTCTATGACCTGAAGACCATATGGACGTACTGCCCTTTATAATATCGAGTTGTAATTGCACAAAAAGTAGTTTTTTCCAGACTTTAGAGCCTTTTTGAGGGTCCAAACGGCCTTTTCTGGGGCCGGGACTTACCGCACATGTGCTGGGGTGTGTGCGCGTATGTAAATTTTTCCAGATCTCTAGAATTAGAAGTCCTGGTAGCCTAGTTTCCCGAGGGCTTTCCAACGCCACTGAAACCGGCTCAATCGGAGCTCGTTTTCATTCGCGTTGATAGTCCCTGTCAATTCCCTATCTAGAATGATTATATTCTTCTATTTTTCCACCGTCTATTTGCTAGTGTGAGACTAACACCCTATCATAGCCGCTCATTGGAGGGGCGTCTATAACGTGAAGACCATATGGACGTACTGCCCTTTATAATATCGAGCTGTAATTGCATGAAAAAGAAGTTTTTTCCATACTTTAGAGCCTTTTTGAGGGTCCAAACGGCCTTTTCTGTGGCCGGGACTTACCGCACGTGTGCTGGGGTGTGTGTGCGTATGTAATTTTTTCCAGATTGCTAGAATTAGAAGTCTTGGTAGCCTAGTTTCCCGAGGGCTTTCCAACGCCACTGAAACTGGCTCAATCGGAGCTCGTTCTCATCCGCGTTGATAGTCCCTATCAATTCCCTCTCTAAATGATTATATTCTTCTATTTTTCCACCGTCTCTTCGCTAGTGTGAGACTAACACCCTATCGTACCCGCTCATTGGTGGGGTGTCTATGACCTGAAGACCATATGGACGTACTGCCCTTTATAATATCGAGCTGTAATTGCATGAAAAAGTAGTTTTTTCCAGACTTTAGAGCTTTTTTAGGGTCCAAATGGCCTTTTCTGGGGCCGGGACTTACCGCACGTGTGCTGGGGTGTGTGCGCGTATGTAAATTTTTCCAGATCGCTAGAATTAGAAGTCCTGGTAGCCTAGTTTCCCGAGGGCTTTCCAACGCCACTGAAACCGGCTCAATCGGAGCTCGTTCTCATGCGCGTTGATAGTCCCTATCAATTCCCTCTCTAGAATGATTATGTTCTTCTATTTTTCCACCGTCTCTTCGCTAGTGTGAGACTAACACCCTATCGTAGCCGCTCATTGGTGGGGCGTCTATGACCTGAAGACCATATGGACGTACTGCCCTTTATAATATCAAGCAGTAATTGCATGAAAAAGTAGTTTTTTCCAGACTTTAGAGCCTTTTTGTGGGTCCAAACGTCCTTTTCTGGGGCCGAGACATACCGCATGTGTGCTAGGGTGTGTGCGCGTATGTAAATTTTTCTAGATCGCTAGAATTAGAAGTTCTGGTAGCCTAGTTTCCCGAGGGCTTTCCAACGCCACTGAAACCGGCTCAATCGGAGCTCGTTCTCATCCGCGTTGATAGTCCCGATCAATTCCCTCTATAGAATGATTATATTCTTCTATTTTTCCACTGTCTCTTCGCTAGTGTGAGACTAACACCCTAACGTAGCCGCTCATTGGTGGGGCGTCTATGACCTGAAGACCATATGGACGTACTGCCCTTTATAATATCGAGCTGTAATTGCATGAAAAGTTAGTTTTTTCCAGACTTTAGAGCCTTTTTGAAGGTCCAAACGGCCTTTTCTGGGGCCGGGACTTACCACACGTGTGCTGGGGTGTGTGCGCATACGTAAATTTTTCCAGATCGCTAGAATTAGAAGTCCTGGTAGCCTAGTTTCCCGAGGGCTTTCCAACGCCACTGAAACCGGCTCAATCGGAGCTCGTTCTCATCCGCGTTGATAGTCCCTATCAATTCCCTCCCTAGAATGATTATATTCTTCTATTTTTCCACCGTCTCTTCGCTAGTGTGAGACTAACACGCTATCGTAGCAGGTCATTGGTGGGGCGTCTATGACCTGAAGACCATATGGACATACTGCCCTTTATAATATCAAGCAGTAATTGCATGAAAAAGTAGTTTTTTCCAGACTTTAGAGCCTTTTTGAGGGTCCAAACGGCCTTTTCTGGGGCCGAGACATACCGCACATGTGCTGGGGTGTGTGCGCGTATGTAAATTTTTCCAGATCGCTAGAATTAGAAGTCCTGGTAGCCTAGTTTCCCGAGGGCTTTCCAACGCCACTGAAACCGGCTCAATCGGAGCTCGTTCTCATCCGCGTTGATAGTCCCTATCAATTCCCTCTCTAGAATGATTATATTCTTCTATTTCTCCACCGTCTCTTCGCTAGTGTGAGACTAACACCCTATCGTAGCCGCTCGTTGGTGGGGCGTCTATGACCTGAAGACCATATGGACGTACTGCCCTTTATAATATCGAGCTGTAATTGCATGAAAAAGTAGTTTTTTTTCCAGACTTTAGAGCCTTTTTGAGCGTCCAAACGGCCTTTTCTGGGGGCGGGACTTACCGCACGTGTGCTGGGGTGTGTGTGCGTATGTAAATTTTTCCAGATCGCTAGAATTAGAAGTCCTGGTTGTCTAGTTTCCTGAGGGCTTTCCAACGCCACTGAAACCGGCTCAATCGGAGCTTGTTCTCATCCGCGTTGATAGTCCCTATCAATTCCCTCTCTAGAATGATTATATTCTTCTATTTTTCCACTGTCGCTTCGCTAGTGTGAGACTAACACCCTATCGTAGCCGCTCATTGGTGGGGCGTCTATGACCTGAAGACCATATGGACGTACTGCCCTTTATAATATCGAGCTGTAATTGCATGAAAAAGTAGTTTTTACCAGACTTTAGAGCATTTTTGAGGGTCCAAACGGCCTTTTCTGGGGCCGGGACTTACCGCACGTGTGCTGGGGTGTGTGTGCGTATGTCAATTTTTCTAGATCGCTAGAATTAGAAGTCCTGGTAGCCTAGTTTCCCGAGGGCTTTCCAACGCCACTAAAACCGGCTCAATCAGAGCTCGTTCTCATCCGCGTTGATAGTCCCTATCAGTTCCCTCTCTAGAATGATTATATTCTTCTATTTTTCCACCGTCTCTTCGCTAGTGTGAGACTAACACCCTATCCTACCCGCTCATTGGTGGTGCGTCTATGACTTGAAGACCATATGGACGTACTGCCATTTATAATATCGAGCTGTAATTACACAAAAAAGTAGTTTTTTCCAGACTTTAGAGCCTTTTTGAGGGTCCAACGGCCTTTTCTGGGGCCGGGACTTACCGCACATGTGCTGGGGTGTGTGCGCGTATGTAAATTTTTCCAGATCGCTAGAATTAGAAGACCTGGTAGCCTAGTTTCCCGAGGTCTTTGCAACGCCACAAAAACCGGCTCAATCGGAGCTCGTTCTCATCCGCGTTGATAGTCCGTATCAATTCCCTCTCTAGAATGATTATATTCTTCTATTTTTCCACCGTCTCTTCGCTAGTGTGAGACTAACACCCTATCATAGCCGCTCATAGGTGGGGCGTCTATGCCCTGAAGACCATATGGACGTACTACCCTTTATAATATCGAGCTGTAATTGCATGAAAAAGTAGTTTTTTCCAGACTTTAGAGCCTTTTTGAGGGTCCAAACGGCCTTTTCTGGGGCCGGGACTTACCGCACGTGTGCTGGGGTGTGTGCGCGTATGTAAATTTTTCCAGATCGCTAGAATTTGAAGTCCTGGTAGCCTAGTTTCCCGAGGGCTTTCCAACGCCACTGAAACTGGCTCAATCGGAGCTCGTTCTCATCCGCGTTGATAGTCCCTATCAATTCCCTCTCTAGAATGATTATATTCTTCTATTTTTCCACCGTCTCTTCGCTAGTGTGAGACTAACACCCTATCGTAGCCGCTCATTGGTGGGGCGTCTACGACCTAAAGACCATATGGACGTACTACCCTTTATAATATCAAGCAGTAATTGCATGAAAAAGTTGTTTTTTCCAGACTTTAGAGCCTTTTTGAGGGTCCAAACGGCCTTTTCTGGGGTCGAGACATACCGCACGTGTGCTGGGGTGTGTGCGCGTATGTAAATGTTTCCAGATCGCTAGAATTAGAAGTCCTGGTAGCCTAGTTTCCCAAGGGCTTTCCAACGCCACTGAAACAGGCACAATCGGAGCTCGTTCTCATCCGTGTTGATAGTCCCTATCAATTCCCTCTCTAAAATGATTATATTCTTCTATTTTTCCACCGTCTCTTTGCTAGTGTGAGACTAACACCCTATCATAGCCGCTCATTGGTGGGGCGTCTATGACCTGAAGACCATATGGACGTACTGCCGTTTATAATATCGAGTTGTAATTGCACAAAAAAGTAGTTTTTTCCAGACTTTAGAGCCTTTTTGAGGGTCCAAACGGCCTTTTCTGGGGCCGGGACTTACCGCACATGTGCTGGGGTGTGTGCGCGTATGTAAATTTTTCCAGATCTCTAGAATTAGAAGTCCTGGTAGCCTAGTTTCCCGAGGGCTTTCCAACGCCACTGAAACCGGCTCAATCGGAGCTCGTTTTCATTCGCGTTGATAGTCCCTGTCAATTCCCTATCTAGAATGATTATATTCTTCTATTTTTCTACTGTCTCTTTGCTAGTGTGAGACTAACACCCTATCATAGCCGCTCATTGGAGGGGCGTCTATAACGTGAAGACCATATGGACGTACTGCCCTTTATAATATCGAGCTGTAATTGCATGAAAAAGAAGTTTTTTCCATACTTTAGAGCCTTTTTGAGGGTCCAAACGGCCTTTTCTGTGGCCGGGACTTACCGCACGTGTGCTGGGGTGTGTGTGCGTATGTAATTTTTTCCAGATCGCTAGAATTAGAAGTCCTGGTAGCCTAGTCTCCCGAGGGCTTTCCAACGCCACTGAAACCGGCTCAATCGGAGCTCGTTCTCATCCGTGTTGATAGTCCCTATCAGTTCCATCTCTAGAATGATTATATTCTTTTATTTTTCCACCGTCTCTTCGCTAGTGTGAGACTAACACCCTATCGTACCCGCTCATTGGTGGGGCGTCTATGACCTGAAGACCATATGGACGTACTGCCCTTTATAATATCGAGCTGTAATTACACAAAAAAGTAGTTTTTTCCAGACTTTAGACCCTTTTTGAGGGTCCAAACGGCCATTTCTGGGGCCTGGACTTACCGCACGTGTGCTGGGGTGTGTGCGCGTATGTAAATTTTTCCAGATTGCTAGAATTAGAAGTCTTGGTAGCCTAGTTTCCCGAGGGCTTTCCAACGCCACTGAAACTGGCTCAATCGGAGCTCGTTCTCATCCGCGTTGATAGTCCCTATCAATTCCCTCTCTAAATGATTATATTCTTCTATTTTTCCACCGTCTCTTCGCTAGTGTGAGACTAACACCCTATCGTACCCGCTCATTGGTGGGGTGTCTATGACCTGAAGACCATATGGACGTACTGCCCTTTATAATATCGAGCTGTAATTGCATGAAAAAGTAGTTTTTTCCAGACTTTAGAGCCTTTTTTAGGGTCCAAACGGCCTTTTCTCGGGCCGGGACTTACCGCACGTGTGCTGGGGTGTGTGCGCGTATGTAAATTTTTCCAGATCGCTAGAATTAGAAGTCCTGGTAGCCTAGTTTCCCGAGGGCTTTCCAACGCCACTGAAACCGGCTCAATCGGAGCTCGTTCTCATCCGCGTTGATAGTCCCTATCAATTCCCTCTCTAGAATGACTATGTTCTTCTATTTTTCCACCGTCTCTTCGCTAGTGTGAGACTAACACCCTATCGTAGCCGCTCATTGGTGGGGCGTCTATGACCTGAAGACCATATGGACGTACTGCCCTTTATAATATCAAGCAGTAATTGCATGAAAAAGTAGTTTTTTCCAGACTTTAGAGCCTTTTTGTGTGTCCAAACGTCCTTTTCTGGGGCCGAGACATACCGCACGTGTGCTAGGGTGTGTGCGCGTATGTAAATTTTTCTAGATCGCTAGAATTAGAAGTTCTGGTAGCCTAGTTTCCCGAGGGCTTTCCAACGCCACTGAAACCGGCTCAATCGGAGCTCGTTCTCATCCGCGTTGATAGTCCCGATCAATTCCCTCTATACAATGATTATATTCTTCTATTTTTCCACAGTCTCTTCGCTAGTGTGAGACTAACACCCTAACGTAGCCGCTCATTGGTGGGGCGTCTATGACCTCAAGACCATATGGACGTACTGCCCTTTATAATATCGAGCTGTAATTGCATGAAAAAGTAGTTTTTTCCAGACTTTAGAGCCTTTTTGAGGGTCCAAACGGCCTTTTCTGGGGCCGGGACTTACCGCACGTGTGCTGGCGTGTGTGTGCGTATGTAAATTTTTCCAGATCACTAGAATTAGAAGTCCTGGTAGCCTAGTTTCCCGAGGGCTTTCCAACGCCACTGAAACCGGCTCAATCGGAGCTCGTTCTCATCCGCGTTGATAGTCCCTATCAATTCCCTCCCTAGAATGATTATATTCTTCTATTTTTCCATCCTCTCTTCGCTAGTGTGAGACTAACACCCTATCGTAGCCGCTCATTGGTGGGGCGTCTATGACCTGAAGACCATATGGACATACTGCCCATTATAATATCGAGCAGTAATTGCATGAAAAAGTAGTTTTTTCCATACTTTAGAGCCTTTTTGAGGGTCCAAACACCCTTTTCTGGGGCCGAGACATACCGCACGTGTGCTGGGGTGTGTGCGCGTATGTAAATTTTTCCAGATCGCTAGAATTAGAAGTCCTGGTAGCCTAGTTTCCCGAGGGCTTTCCAACGCCACTGAAACCGGCTCAATCGGAGCTCGTTCTCATCCGCGTTGATAGTCCCTATCAATTCCCTCTCTAGAATGATTATATTCTTCTATTTTTCCACCGTCTCTTCGCTAGTGTGAGACTAACACCCTATCGTAGCCGCTCATTGGTGGGGCGTCTATGACCTGAAGACCATATGGACGTACTGCCCTTTGTAATATCGAGCTGTAATTGCATGAAAAAGTAGTTTTTTCCAGACTTTAGAACCTTTTTGAGGGTCCAAACGGCCTTTTCTGGGGCTGGGACTTACCGCACGTGTGCTAGGGTGTGTATGCGTATGTAAATTTTTCCAGATCGCTAGAATTAGAAGTCCTGGTAGCCTAGTTTCCTGACGGCTTTCCTACGCGACTTAAACCGGCTCAATCGGAGCTCGTTCTCATCCGCGTTGATAGTCCCTATCAATTCCCTCTCTAGAATGATTATATTCTTCTATTTTTCCACTGTCTCTTCGCTAGTGTGAGACTAACACCCTATTGTAGCCGCTCATTGGTGGGGCGTCTATGACCTGAAGACCATATGGACGTACTGCCCTTTATAATATTGAGCTGTAATTGCATGAAAAAGTAGTTTTTTCCAGACTTTAGAGCCTTTTTGAGGGTCCAAACGGTCTTTTCTGGGGCCGGGACTTACAGCATGTGTGCTGGGGTGTGTGCGCGTATGTAAATTTTTCCAGATCGCTAGAATTAGAAGTCCTAGTAGCCTAGTTTCCCGAGGGCTTTCCAACGCCACTGAAACCGGCTCAATCGGAGCTCGTTCTCATCCGCGTTGATAGTCCGTATCAATTCCCTCTCTAGAATGATTATATTCTTCTATTTTTCCACCGTCTCTTCGCTAGTGTGATACTAACACCCTATCATAGCCGCTCATAGGTGGGGCGTCTATGCCCTGAAGACCATATGGACGTACTGCCCTTTATAATATCGAGCTGTAATTGCATGAAAAAGTAGTTTTTTCCAGACTTTAGAGCCCTTTTGAGTGTCCAAACGGCCTTTTTTGGGGCCGGGACTTACCGCACGTGTGCTAGGGTGTGTGCGCATATGTAAATTTTTCCAGATCGCTAGAATTTGAAGTCCTGGTAGCCTAGTTTCCCGAGGGCTTTCCAACGCCACTGAAACTGGCTCAATCGGAGCTCGTTCTCATCCGCGTTGATAGTCCCTATCAATTCCCTCTCTAGAATGATTATATTCTTCTATTTTTCCACCATCTCTTCGCTAGTGTGAGACTAACACCCTATCCTACCCGCTCATTGGTGGTGCGTCTACGACTTGAAGACCATATGGACGTACTGCCATTTATAATATCGAGCTGTAATTACACAAAAAAGTAGTTTTTTCCAGACTTTAGAGCCTTTTTGAGGGTCCAAACGGCCTTTTCTGGGGCCGGGACTTACCGCACATGTGCTGGGGTGTGTGCGCGTATGTAAATTTTTCCAGATCGCTAGAATTAGAAGACCTGGTAGCCTAGTTTCCCGAGGTCTTTGCAACGCCACAAAAACCGGCTCAATCGGAGCTCGTTCTCATCCGCGTTGATAGTCCGTATCAATTCCCTCTCTAGAATGATTATATTCTTCTATTTTTCCACCGTCTCTTCGCTAGTGTGAGACTAACACCCTATCATAGCCGCTCATAGGTGGGGCGTCTATGCCCTGAAGACCATATGGACGTACTACCCTTTATAATATCGAGCTGTAATTGCATGAAAAAGTAGTTTTTTCCAGACTTTAGAGCCTTTTTGAGGGTCCAAACGGCCTTTTCTGGGGCCGGGACTTACCGCACGTGTGCTGGGGTGTGTGCGCGTATGTAAATTTTTCCAGATCGCTAGAATTTGAAGTCCTGGTAGCCTAGTTTCCCGAGGGCTTTCCAACGCCACTGAAACTGGCTCAATCGGAGCTCGTTCTCATCCGCGTTGATAGTCCCTATCAATTCCCTCTCTAGAATGATTATATTCTTCTATTTTTCCACCGTCTCTTCGCTAGTGTGAGACTAACACCCTATCGTAGCCGCTCATTGGTGGGGCGTCTACGACCTAAAGACCATATGGACGTACTACCCTTTATAATATCAAGCAGTAATTGCATGAAAAAGTTGTTTTTTCCAGACTTTAGAGCCTTTTTGAGGGTCCAAACGGCCTTTTCTGGGGTCGAGACATACCGCACGTGTGCTGGGGTGTGTGCGCGTATGTAAATGTTTCCAGATCGCTAGAATTAGAAGTCCTGGTAGCCTAGTTTCCCAAGGGCTTTCCAACGCCACTGAAACAGGCACAATCGGAGCTCGTTCTCATCCGTGTTGATAGTCCCTATCAATTCCCTCTCTAAAATGATTATATTCTTCTATTTTTCCACCGTCTCTTTGCTAGTGTGAGACTAACACCCTATCATAGCCGCTCATTGGTGGGGCGTCTATGACCTGAAGACCATATGGACGTACTGCCGTTTATAATATCGAGTTGTAATTGCACAAAAAAGTAGTTTTTTCCAGACTTTAGAGCCTTTTTGAGGGTCCAAACGGCCTTTTCTGGGGCCGGGACTTACCGCACATGTGCTGGGGTGTGTGTGCGTATGTAAATTTTTCCAGATCTCTAGAATTAGAAGTCCTGGTAGCCTAGTTTCCCGAGGGCTTTCCAACGCCACTGAAACCGGCTCAATCGGAGCTCGTTTTCATTCGCGTTGATAGTCCCTGTCAATTCCCTATCTAGAATGATTATATTCTTCTATTTTTCTACTGTCTCTTTGCTAGTGTGAGACTAACACCCTATCATAGCCGCTCATTGGAGGGGCGTCTATAACGTGAAGACCATATGGACGTACTGCCCTTTATAATATCGAGCTGTAATTGCATGAAAAAGAAGTTTTTTCCATACTTTAGAGCCTTTTTGAGGGTCCAAACGGCCTTTTCTGTGGCCGGGACTTACCGCACGTGTGCTGGGGTGTGTGTGCGTATGTAATTTTTTCCAGATCGCTAGAATTAGAAGTCCTGGTAGCCTAGTCTCCCGAGGGCTTTCCAACGCCACTGAAACCGGCTCAATCGGAGCTCGTTCTCATCCGTGTTGATAGTCCCTATCAGTTCCATCTCTAGAATGATTATATTCTTTTATTTTTCCACCGTCTCTTCGCTAGTGTGAGACTAACACCCTATCGTACCCGCTCATTGGTGGGGCGTCTATGACCTGAAGACCATATGGACGTACTGCCCTTTATAATATCGAGCTGTAATTACACAAAAAAGTAGTTTTTTCCAGACTTTAGACCCTTTTTGAGGGTCCAAACGGCCATTTCTGGGGCCTGGACTTACCGCACGTGTGCTGGGGTGTGTGCGCGTATGTAAATTTTTCCAGATTGCTAGAATTAGAAGTCTTGGTAGCCTAGTTTCCCGAGGGCTTTCCAACGCCACTGAAACTGGCTCAATCGGAGCTCGTTCTCATCCGCGTTGATAGTCCCTATCAATTCCCTCTCTAAATGATTATATTCTTCTATTTTTCCACCGTCTCTTCGCTAGTGTGAGACTAACACCCTATCGTACCCGCTCATTGGTGGGGTGTCTATGACCTGAAGACCATATGGACGTACTGCCCTTTATAATATCGAGCTGTAATTGCATGAAAAAGTAGTTTTTTCCAGACTTTAGAGCCTTTTTTAGGGTCCAAACGGCCTTTTCTCGGGCCGGGACTTACCGCACGTGTGCTGGGGTGTGTGCGCGTATGTAAATTTTTCCAGATCGCTAGAATTAGAAGTCCTGGTAGCCTAGTTTCCCGAGGGCTTTCCAACGCCACTGAAACCGGCTCAATCGGAGCTCGTTCTCATCCGCGTTGATAGTCCCTATCAATTCCCTCTCTAGAATGACTATGTTCTTCTATTTTTCCACCGTCTCTTCGCTAGTGTGAGACTAACACCCTATCGTAGCCGCTCATTGGTGGGGCGTCTATGACCTGAAGACCATATGGACGTACTGCCCTTTATAATATCAAGCAGTAATTGCATGAAAAAGTAGTTTTTTCCAGACTTTAGAGCCTTTTTGTGTGTCCAAACGTCCTTTTCTGGGGCCGAGACATACCGCACGTGTGCTAGGGTGTGTGCGCGTATGTAAATTTTTCTAGATCGCTAGAATTAGAAGTTCTGGTAGCCTAGTTTCCCGAGGGCTTTCCAACGCCACTGAAACCGGCTCAATCGGAGCTCGTTCTCATCCGCGTTGATAGTCCCGATCAATTCCCTCTATACAATGATTATATTCTTCTATTTTTCCACAGTCTCTTCGCTAGTGTGAGACTAACACCCTAACGTAGCCGCTCATTGGTGGGGCGTCTATGACCTCAAGACCATATGGACGTACTGCCCTTTATAATATCGAGCTGTAATTGCATGAAAAAGTAGTTTTTTCCAGACTTTAGAGCCTTTTTGAGGGTCCAAACGGCCTTTTCTGGGGCCGGGACTTACCGCACGTGTGCTGGCGTGTGTGTGCGTATGTAAATTTTTCCAGATCACTAGAATTAGAAGTCCTGGTAGCCTAGTTTCCCGAGGGCTTTCCAACGCCACTGAAACCGGCTCAATCGGAGCTCGTTCTCATCCGCGTTGATAGTCCCTATCAATTCCCTCCCTAGAATGATTATATTCTTCTATTTTTCCATCCTCTCTTCGCTAGTGTGAGACTAACACCCTATCGTAGCCGCTCATTGGTGGGGCGTCTATGACCTGAAGACCATATGGACATACTGCCCATTATAATATCGAGCAGTAATTGCATGAAAAAGTAGTTTTTTCCATACTTTAGAGCCTTTTTGAGGGTCCAAACACCCTTTTCTGGGGCCGAGACATACCGCACGTGTGCTGGGGTGTGTGCGCGTATGTAAATTTTTCCAGATCGCTAGAATTAGAAGTCCTGGTAGCCTAGTTTCCCGAGGGCTTTCCAACGCCACTGAAACCGGCTCAATCGGAGCTCGTTCTCATCCGCGTTGATAGTCCCTATCAATTCCCTCTCTAGAATGATTATATTCTTCTATTTTTCCACCGTCTCTTCGCTAGTGTGAGACTAACACCCTATCGTAGCCGCTCATTGGTGGGGCGTCTATGACCTGAAGACCATATGGACGTACTGCCCTTTGTAATATCGAGCTGTAATTGCATGAAAAAGTAGTTTTTTCCAGACTTTAGAACCTTTTTGAGGGTCCAAACGGCCTTTTCTGGGGCTGGGACTTACTGCACGTGTGCTAGGGTGTGTATGCGTATGTAAATTTTTCCAGATCGCTAGAATTAGAAGTCCTGGTAGCCTAGTTTCCTGACGGCTTTCCTACGCGACTTAAACCGGCTCAATCGGAGCTCGTTCTCATCCGCGTTGATAGTCCCTATCAATTCCCTCTCTAGAATGATTATATTCTTCTATTTTTCCACTGTCTCTTCGCTAGTGTGAGACTAACACCCTATTGTAGCCGCTCATTGGTGGGGCGTCTATGACCTGAAGACCATATGGACGTACTGCCCTTTATAATATTGAGCTGTAATTGCATGAAAAAGTAGTTTTTTCCAGACTTTAGAGCCTTTTTGAGGGTCCAAACGGTCTTTTCTGGGGCCGGGACTTACAGCATGTGTGCTGGGGTGTGTGCGCGTATGTAAATTTTTCCAGATCGCTAGAATTAGAAGTCCTGGTAGCCTAGTTTCCCGAGGGCTTTCCAACGCCACTGAAACCGGCTCAATCGGAGCTCGTTCTCATCCGCGTTGATAGTCCGTATCAATTCCCTCTCTAGAATGATTATATTCTTCTATTTTTCCACCGTCTCTTCGCTAGTGTGATACTAACACCCTATCATAGCCGCTCATAGGTGGGGCGTCTATGCCCTGAAGACCATATGGACGTACTGCCCTTTATAATATCGAGCTGTAATTGCATGAAAAAGTAGTTTTTTCCAGACTTTAGAGCCCTTTTGAGTGTCCAAACGGCCTTTTTTGGGGCCGGGACTTACCGCACGTGTGCTAGGGTGTGTGCGCATATGTAAATTTTTCCAGATCGCTAGAATTTGAAGTCCTGGTAGCCTAGTTTCCCGAGGGCTTTCCAACGCCACTGAAACTGGCTCAATCGGAGCTCGTTCTCATCCGCGTTGATAGTCCCTATCAATTCCCTCTCTAGAATGATTATATTCTTCTATTTTTCCACCATCTCTTCGCTAGTGTGAGACTAACACCCTATCGTAGCCGCTCATTGGTGGGGCGTCTATGACCTGAAGACCATATGGACGTACTGCCCTTTATAATATCGAGCTGTAATTGCATGAAAAAGTAGTTTTTTCCAGACTTTAGAGCCTTTTTGAGGGTCCAAACGGCCTTTTCTGGGGCCGGGACTTACCGCACATGTGCTGGGGTGTGTGCGCGTATGTAAATTTTTCCAGATCGCTAGAATTTGAAGTCCTGTTAGCCTAGTTTCCCGAGGGCTTTCCAACGCCACTGAAACCGGCTCAATCGGAGCTCGTTCTCATCCGCGTTGATAGTCCCTATCAATTCCCTCTCTAGAATGATTATATTCTTCTATTTTTCCACCGTCTCTTCGCTAGTGTGAGACTAACACCCTATCGTAGCCGCTCATTGGTGGGGCGTCTATGAACTGAAGACCATATGGACGTACTGCCCTTTGTAATATCGAGCTGTAATTGCATGAAAAAGTAGTTTTTTCCAGACTTTAGAACCTTTTTGAGGGTCCAAACGGCCTTTTCTGGGGCTGGGACTTACCGCACGTGTGCTAGGGTGTGTGTGCGTATGTAAATTTTTCCAGATCGCTAGAATTAGAAGTCCTGGTAGCCTAGTTTCCTGACGGCTTTCCTACGCCACTTAAACCGGCTCAATCGGAGCTCGTTCTCATCCGCGTTGATAGTCCCTATCAATTCCCTCTCTAGAATGATTATATTCTTCTATTTTTCCACTGTCTCTTCGCTAGTGTGAGACTAACACCCTATTGTAGCCGCTCATTGGTGGGGCGTCTATGACCTGAAGACCATATGGACGTACTGCCCTTTATAATATTGAGCTGTAATTGCATGAAAAAGTAGTTTTTTCCAGACTTTAGAGCCTTTTTGAGGGTCCAAACGGTCTTTTCTGGGGCCGGGACTTACAGCATGTGTGCTGGGGTGTGTGCGCGTATGTAAATTTTTCCAGATCGCTAGAATTAGAAGTCCTGGTAGCCTAGTTTCCCGAGGGCTTTCCAACGCCACTGAAACCGGCTCAATCGGAGCTCGTTCTCATCCGCGTTGATAGTCCGTATCAATTCCCTCTCTAGAATGATTATATTCTTCTATTTTTCCACCGTCTCTTCGCTAGTGTGATACTAACACCCTATCATAGCCGCTCATAGGTGGGGCGTCTATGCCCTGAAGACCATATGGACGTACTGCCCTTTATAATATCGAGCTGTAATTGCATGAAAAAGTAGTTTTTTCCAGACTTTAGAGCCCTTTTGAGGGTCCAAACGGCCTTTTTTGGGGCCGGGACTTACCGCACGTGTGCTAGGGTGTGTGCGCATATGTAAATTTTTCCAGATCGCTAGAATTTGAAGTCCTGGTAGCCTAGTTTCCCGAGGGCTTTCCAACGCCACTGAAACCGGCTCAATCGGAGCTCGTTCTCATCCGCGTTGATAGTCCCTATCAATTCCCTCTCTAGAATGATTATATTCTTCTATTTTTCCACCATCTCTTCGCTAGTGTGAGACTAACACCCTATCGTAGCCGCTCATTGGTGGGGCGTCTATGACCTGAAGACCATATGGACGTACTGCCCTTTGTAATATAGAGCTGTAATTGCATGAAAAAGTAGTTTTTTCCATACTTTAGAGCCTTTTTGAGGGTCCAAACGGCCTTTTCTAGGGCCGAGACATACCGCACGTGTGCTGGGGTGTGTGCGCGTATGTTAATTTTTGTAGATCGCTAGAATTAGAAGTCCTGGTAGCCTAGTTTCCTGAGGGCTTTCCAACGCCACTGAAACCGGCTAAATCGGAGCTCGTTCTCATCCGCGTTGATAGTCCCTATCAATTCCCTCTCTAGAATGATTATATTCTTCTATTTTTCAACCGTCTCTTCGCTAGTGTGAGACTAACACCCTATCGTAGCCGCTCATTGGTGGGGCGTCTATGACCTGAAGACCATATGGACGTACTGCCCTTTATAATATCGAGCTGTAATTGCATGAAAAAGTAGTTTTTTTCCAGACTTTAGAGAATTTTTTAGCGTCCAAACGGCCTTTTCTGGGGCCGGGACTTACCGCACGTGTGCTGGGGTGTGTGTGCGTATGTAAATTTTTCTAGATCGCTAGAATTAGAAGTCCTGGTAGTCTAGTTTCCTGAGGGCTTTCCAACTCCACTGAAACCGGCTCAATCGGAGCTTGTTCTCATCCGCGTTGATAGTCCCTATCAATTCCCTCTCTAGAATGATTATATTCTTCTATTTTTCCACTGTCTCTTCGCTAGTGTGAGACTAACACCCTATCGTAGCCGCTCATTGGTGGGGCGTCTATGACCTGAAGACCATATGGACGTACTGCCCTTTATAATATCGAGCTGTAATTGCATGAAAAAGTAGTTTTTTCCAGACTTTAGAGCATTTTTGAGGGTCCAAACGGCCTTTTCTGGGGCCGGGACTTACCGCACGTGTTCTGGGGTGTGTGTGCGTATGTAAATTTTTCCTGATCGCTAGAATTAGAAGTCCTGGTAGCCTAGTTTCCCGAGGGCTTTCCAACGCCACTGAAACCGGCTCAATCGGAGCTCGTTCTCATCCGCGTTGATAGTCCCTATCAGTTCCCTCTCTAGAATGATTATATTCTTCTATTTTCCACCGTCTCTTCGCTAGTGTGAGACTAACACCCTATCCTACCCGCTCATTGGTGGTGCGTCTATGACCTGAAGACCATATGGACGTACTGCCCTTTATAATATCGAGCTGTAATTACACAAAAAAGTAGTTTTTTCCAGACTTTAGAGCCTTTTTGAGGGTCCAAACGGCCTTTTCTGGGGCCGGGACTTACCGCACATGTGCTGGGGTGTGTGCGCGTATGTAAATTTTTCCAGATCGCTAGAATTAGAAGTCCTGGTAGCCTAGTTTCCCGAGGGCTTTCCAACGCCACTGAAACCGGCTCAATCGGAGCTCGTTCTCATCCGCGTTGATAGTCCGTATCAATTCCCTCTCTAGAATGATTATATTCTTCTATTTTTCCACCGTCTCTTCGCTAGTGTGAGACTAACACCCTATCATAGCCGCTCATAGGTGGGGCGTCTGTGCCCTGAAGACCATATGGACGTACTGCCCTTTATAATATCGAGATGTAATTGCATGAAAAAGTAGTTTTTTCCAGACTTTAGAGCCCTTTTGAGGGTCCAAACGGCCTTTTCTGGGGCCGGGACTTACCGCACATGTGCTGGGGTGTGTGCGCGTATGTAAATTTTTCCAGATCGCTAGAATTTGAAGTCCTGGTAGCCTAGTTTCCCGAGGGCTTTCCAACGCCACTGAAACCGGCTCAATCGGAGCTCGTTCTCATCCGCGTTGATAGTCCCTATCAATTCCCTCTCTAGAATGATTATATTCTTCTATTTTTCCACCGTCTCTTCGCTAGTGTGAGACTAACAACCTATCGTAGCCGCTCATTGGTGGGGCGTCTATGACCTGAAGACCATATGGACGTACTGCCCTTTGTAATATCGAGCTGTAATTGCATGAAAAAGTAGTTTTTTCCATACTTTAGAGCCTTTTTGAGGGTCCAAACGGCCTTTTCTGGGGCCGAGGCATACCGCACGTGTGCTGGGGTGTGTGCGTGTATGTTAATTTTTCCAGATCGCTAGAATTAGAAGTCCTGGTAGCCTAGGTTCCCGAGGGCTTTCCAACGCCACTGAAACCGGCTCAATCGGAGCTCGTTCTCATCCGCGTTGATAGTCCCTATCAATTCCCTCTCTAGAATGATTATATTCTTCTATTTTTCCACCGTCTCTTCGATAGTGTGATACTAACACCCTATCGTAGCCGCTCATTGGTGGGGCGTCTATGACCTGAAGACCATATGGACGTACTGCCCTTTATAATATCGAGCTGTAATTGCATGAAAAAGTAGTTTTTTTTCCAGACTTTAGAGAATTTTTGAGCGTCCAAACGGCCTTTTCTGGGGCCGGGACTTACCGCACATGTGCTAGGGTGTGTTTGCGTATGTAAATTTTTCCAGATCGCTAGAATTAGAAGTCCTGGTAGCCTAGTTTCCCGAGGGCTTTCCAACGCCACTGAAACCGGCTCAATCGGAGCTCGTTCTCATCCGCGTTGATAGTCCCTATCAGTTCCCTCTCTAGAATGATTATATTCTTCTATTTTCCACCGTCTCTTCGCTAGTGTGAGACTAACACCCTATCCTACCCGCTCATTGGTGGTGCGTCTATGACCTGAAGACCATATGGACGTACTGCCCTTTATAATATCGAGCTGTGATTACACAAAAAAGTAGTTTTTTCCAGACTTTAGAGCCTTTTTGAGGGTCCAAACGGCCTTTTCTGGGGCCGGGACTTACCGCACCTGTGCTGGGGTGTGTGCGCGTATGTAAATTTTTCCAGATCGCTACAATTAGAACTCCTGGTAGCCTAGTTTCCCGAGGGCTTTCCAACGCCACTGAAACCGGCTCAATTGGAGCTCGTTCTCATCCGCGTTGATAGTCCGTATCAATTCCCTCTCTAGAATGATTATATTCTTCTATTTTTCCACCGTCTCTTCGCTAGTGTGAGACTAACACCCTATCATAGCCGCTCATAGGTGGGGCGTCTATGCCCTGAAGACCATATGGACGTACTGCCCTTTATAATATCGAGCTGTAATTGCATGAAAAAGTAGTTTTTTCCAGACTTTAGAGCCCTTTTGAGGGTCCAAACGGCCTTTTCTGGGGCCGGGACTTACCGCACGTGTGCTGTGGTGTGTGCGCGTATGTAAATTTTTCCAGATCGCTAGAATTTGAAGTCCTGGTAGCCTAGTTTCCCGAGGGCTTTCCAACGCCACTGAAACCGGCTCAATCGGAGCTCGTTCTCATCCGCGTTGATAGTCCCTATCAATTCCCTCTCTAGAATGATTATATTCTTCTATTTTTCCACCGTCTCTTCGCTAGTGTGAGACTAACACCCTATCGTAGCCGCTCATTGGTGGGGCATCTACGACCTGAAGACCATATGGACGTACTGCCCTTTGTAATATCGAGCTGTAATTGCATGAAAAAGTAGTTTTTTCCAGACTTTAGAGCCTTTTTTAGGGTCCAAACGGCCTTTTCTGGGGCCGGGACTTACCGCACGTGTGCTGGGGTGTGTGCGCGTATGTAAATTTTTCCAAATCGCTTGAATTAGAAGTCCTGGTAGCCTAGTTTCCCGAGGGCTTTCCAACGCCACTGAAACCGGCTCAATTGGAGCTCGTTCTCATCCGCGTTGATAGTCCCTATCAATTCCCTCTCTAGAATGATTATATTCTTCTATTTTTCCACCGTCTCTTCGCTAGTGTGAGACTAACACCCGATCGTAGCCGCTCATTGGTGGGGCGTGTATGACCTGAAGACCATATGGACATACTGCCCTTTATAATATCGAGCTGTAATTGCATGAAAAAGTAGTTTTTTCCAGACTTTAGAGCCTTTTTTAGGGTCCAAACGGCCTTTTCTGGGGCCGGGACTTACCGCACGTGTTCTGGGGTGTGTGTGCGTATGTAAATTTTTCCAGATCGCTAGAATTAGAAGTCCTGGTAGCCTAGTTTCCCGAGGGCTTTCCAACGCCACTGAAACCGGCTCAATCGGAGCTCGTTCTCATCCGCGTTGATAGTCCCTATCAGTTCCCTCTCTAGAATGATTATATTCTTCTATTTTCCACCGTCTCTTCGCTAGTGTGAGACTAACACCCTATCCTACCCGCTCATTGGTGGTGCGTCTATGACCTGAAGACCATATGGACGTACTGCCCTTTATAATATCGAGCTGTAATTACACAAAAAAGTAGTTTTTTCCAGACTTTAGAGCCTTTTTGAGGGTCCAAACGGCCTTTTCTGGGGCCGGGACTTACCGCACATGTGCTGGGGTGTGTGCGCGTATGTAAATTTTTCCAGATCGCTAGAATTAGAAGTCTTGGTAGCCTAGTTTCCCGAGGGCTTTCCAACGCCACTGAAACCGGCTCAATCGGAGCTCGTTCTCATCCGCGTTGATAGTCCGTATCAATTCCCTCTCTAGAATGATTATATTCTTCTATTTTTCCACCGTCTCTTCGCTAGTGTGAGACTAACACCCTATCATAGCCGCTCATAGGTGGGGCGTCTGTGCCCTGAAGACCATATGGACGTACTGCCCTTTATAATATCGAGCTGTAATTGCATGAAAAAGTAGTTTTTTCCAGACTTTAGAGCCCTTTTGAGGGTCCAAACGGCCTTTTCTGGGGCCGGGACTTACCGCACATGTGCTGGGGTGTGTGCGCGTATGTAAATTTTTCCAGATCGCTAGAATTTGAAGTCCTGGTAGCCTAGTTTCCCGAGGGCTTTCCAACGCCACTGAAACCGGCTCAATCGGAGCTCGTTCTCATCTGCGTTGATAGTCCCTATCAATTCCCTCTCTAGAATGATTATATTCTTCTATTTTTCCACCGTCTCTTCGCTAGTGTGAGACTAACACCCTATCGTAGCCGCTCATTGGTGGGGCGTCTATGACCTGAAGACCATATGGACGTACTGCCCTTTGTAATATCGAGCTGTAATTGCATGAAAAAGTAGTTTTTTCCATACTTTAGAGCCTTTTTGAGGGTCCAAACGGCCTTTTCTGGGGCCGAGGCATACCGCACGTGTGCTGGGGTGTGTGCGTGTATGTTAATTTTTCCAGATCGCTAGAATTAGAAGTCCTGGTAGCCTAGTTTCCCGAGGGCTTTCCAACGCCACTGAAACCGGCTCAATCGGAGCTCGTTCTCATCCGCGTTGATAGTCCCTATCAATTCCCTCTCTAGAATGATTATATTCTTCTATTTTTCCACCGTCTCTTCGATAGTGTGATACTAACACCCTATCGTAGCTGCTCATTGGTGGGGCGTCTATGACCTGAAGACCATATGGACGTACTGCCCTTTATAATATCGAGCTGTAATTGCATGAAAAAGTAGTTTTTTTTCCAGACTTTAGAGAATTTTTTAGCGTCCAAACGGCCTTTTCTGGGGCCGGGACTTACCGCACATGTGCTAGGGTGTGTGTGCGTATGTAAATTTTTCCAGATCGCTAGAATTAGAAGTCCTGGTAGCCTAGTTTCCCGAGGGCTTTCCAACGCCACTGAAACCGGCTCAATCGGAGCTCGTTCTCATCCGCGTTGATAGTCCCTATCAGTTCCCTCTCTAGAATGATTATATTCTTCTATTTTCCACCGTCTCTTCGCTAGTGTGAGACTAACACCCTATCCTACCCGCTCATTGGTGGTGCGTCTATGACCTGAAGACCATATGGACGTACTGCCCTTTATAATATCGAGCTGTGATTACACAAAAAAGTAGTTTTTTCCAGACTTTACAGCCTTTTTGAGGGTCCAAACGGCCTTTTCTGGGGCCGGGACTTACCGCACCTGTGCTGGGGTGTGTGCGCGTATGTAAATTTTTCCAGATCGCTACAGTTAGAAGTCCTGGTAGCCTAGTTTCCCGACGGCTTTTCAACGCCACTGAAACCGGCTCAATCGGAGCTCGTTCTCATCCGCGTTGATAGTCCCTATCAATTCCCTCTCTAGAATGATTATATTCTTCTATTTTTCCACCGTCTCTTCGCTAGTGTGAGACTAACACCCTATCGTAGCCGCTCATTGGTGGGGCATCTATGACCTGAAGACCATATGGATGTACTGCCCTTTGTAATATCGAGCTGTAATTGCATGAAAAAGTAGTTTTTTCCAGACTTTAGAGCCTTTTTGAGGGTCCAAACGGCCTTTTCTGGGGCCAGGACTTACCGCATGTGTGCTGGGGTGTGTGTGCGTATGTAAATTTTTCCAGATCGCTTGAATTAGAAGTCCTGGTAGCCTAGTTTCCCGAGGGCTTTCCAACGCCACTGAAACCGGCTCAATCGGAGCTCGTTCTCATCCGCGTTGATAGTCCCTATCAATTCCCTCTCTAGAATGATTATATTCTTCTATTTTTCCACCGTCTCTTCGCTAGTGTGAGACTAACACCCTATCATAGCCGCTCATTGGTGGGGCTTATATTGCCTAAAGACCATATAGACGTACTGCCCTTTATAATATCGAGCTGTAATTTCATGAAAAAGTAGTTTTTTGCAGACTTTAGAGCCTTTTTGAGGGTCCAAATGGCCTTTTCTGGGGCCGGGACTTACCGCATGTGTGCTGGGGCGTGTGTGCGTATGTAAATTTTTCAAGATCGCTAGAATTAGAACTCCTGGTAGCCTAGTTTCCCGAGGGCTTTCCAACGCCACTGAAACCGGCTCAATTGGAGCTCGTTCTCATCTGTGTTGATAGTCCCTATCAGTTCCCTCTCTAGAATAATTATATTCTTCTATTTTTCCACCGTCTCTTCGCTAGTGTGAGACTAACACCCTATCGTACCCGCTCATTGGTGGGGTGTCTATGACTTGAAGACCATATGGACGTACTGCCCTTTATAATATCGAGCTGTAATTGCATGAAAAAGTAGTTTTTTCCAGACTTTAGAGCCTTTTTTAGGGTCCAAACGGCCTTTTCTGGGGCCGGGACTTACCGCACGTGTGCTGGGGTGTGTGCGCGTATGTAAATTTTTCCAGATCGCTAGAATTAGAAGTCCTGGTAGCCTAGTTTCCCGAGGGCTTTCCAACGCCACTGAAACCGGCTCAATTGGAGCTCGTTCTCATCCGCGTTGATAGTCCCTATCAATTCCCTCTCTAGAATGATTATATTCTTCTATTTTTCCACCGTCTCTTCGCTAGTGTGAGACTAACACCCGATCGTAGCCGCTCATTGGTGGGGCGTGTATGACCTGAAGACCATATGGACATACTGCCCTTTATAATATCGAGCTGTAATTGCATGAAAAAGTAGTTTTTTCCAGACTTTAGAGCCTTTTTTAGGGTCCAAACGGCCTTTTCTGGGGCCGGGACTTACCGCACGTGTTCTGGGGTGTGTGTGCGTATGTAAATTTTTCCAGATCGCTAGAATTAGAAGTCCTGGTAGCCTAGTTTCCCGAGGGCTTTCCAACGCCACTGAAACCGGCTCAATCGGAGCTCGTTCTCATCCGCGTTGATAGTCCCTATCAGTTCCCTCTCTAGAATGATTATATTCTTCTATTTTCCACCGTCTCTTCGCTAGTGTGAGACTAACACCCTATCCTACCCGCTCATTGGTGGTGCGTCTATGACCTGAAGACCATATGGACGTACTGCCCTTTATAATATCGAGCTGTAATTACACAAAAAAGTAGTTTTTTCCAGACTTTAGAGCCTTTTTGAGGGTCCAAACGGCCTTTTCTGGGGCCGGGACTTACCGCACATGTGCTGGGGTGTGTGCGCGTATGTAAATTTTTCCAGATCGCTAGAATTAGAAGTCTTGGTAGCCTAGTTTCCCGAGGGCTTTCCAACGCCACTGAAACCGGCTCAATCGGAGCTCGTTCTCATCCGCGTTGATAGTCCGTATCAATTCCCTCTCTAGAATGATTATATTCTTCTATTTTTCCACCGTCTCTTCGCTAGTGTGAGACTAACACCCTATCATAGCCGCTCATAGGTGGGGCGTCTGTGCCCTGAAGACCATATGGACGTACTGCCCTTTATAATATCGAGCTGTAATTGCATGAAAAAGTAGTTTTTTCCAGACTTTAGAGCCCTTTTGAGGGTCCAAACGGCCTTTTCTGGGGCCGGGACTTACCGCACATGTGCTGGGGTGTGTGCGCGTATGTAAATTTTTCCAGATCGCTAGAATTTGAAGTCCTGGTAGCCTAGTTTCCCGAGGGCTTTCCAACGCCACTGAAACCGGCTCAATCGGAGCTCGTTCTCATCTGCGTTGATAGTCCCTATCAATTCCCTCTCTAGAATGATTATATTCTTCTATTTTTCCACCGTCTCTTCGCTAGTGTGAGACTAACACCCTATCGTAGCCGCTCATTGGTGGGGCGTCTATGACCTGAAGACCATATGGACGTACTGCCCTTTGTAATATCGAGCTGTAATTGCATGAAAAAGTAGTTTTTTCCATACTTTAGAGCCTTTTTGAGGGTCCAAACGGCCTTTTCTGGGGCCGAGGCATACCGCACGTGTGCTGGGGTGTGTGCGTGTATGTTAATTTTTCCAGATCGCTAGAATTAGAAGTCCTGGTAGCCTAGTTTCCCGAGGGCTTTCCAACGCCACTGAAACCGGCTCAATCGGAGCTCGTTCTCATCCGCGTTGATAGTCCCTATCAATTCCCTCTCTAGAATGATTATATTCTTCTATTTTTCCACCGTCTCTTCGATAGTGTGATACTAACACCCTATCGTAGCTGCTCATTGGTGGGGCGTCTATGACCTGAAGACCATATGGACGTACTGCCCTTTATAATATCGAGCTGTAATTGCATGAAAAAGTAGTTTTTTTTCCAGACTTTAGAGAATTTTTTAGCGTCCAAACGGCCTTTTCTGGGGCCGGGACTTACCGCACATGTGCTAGGGTGTGTGTGCGTATGTAAATTTTTCCAGATCGCTAGAATTAGAAGTCCTGGTAGCCTAGTTTCCCGAGGGCTTTCCAACGCCACTGAAACCGGCTCAATCGGAGCTCGTTCTCATCCGCGTTGATAGTCCCTATCAGTTCCCTCTCTAGAATGATTATATTCTTCTATTTTCCACCGTCTCTTCGCTAGTGTGAGACTAACACCCTATCCTACCCGCTCATTGGTGGTGCGTCTATGACCTGAAGACCATATGGACGTACTGCCCTTTATAATATCGAGCTGTGATTACACAAAAAAGTAGTTTTTTCCAGACTTTACAGCCTTTTTGAGGGTCCAAACGGCCTTTTCTGGGGCCGGGACTTACCGCACCTGTGCTGGGGTGTGTGCGCGTATGTAAATTTTTCCAGATCGCTACAGTTAGAAGTCCTGGTAGCCTAGTTTCCCGACGGCTTTTCAACGCCACTGAAACCGGCTCAATCGGAGCTCGTTCTCATCCGCGTTGATAGTCCCTATCAATTCCCTCTCTAGAATGATTATATTCTTCTATTTTTCCACCGTCTCTTCGCTAGTGTGAGACTAACACCCTATCGTAGCCGCTCATTGGTGGGGCATCTATGACCTGAAGACCATATGGATGTACTGCCCTTTGTAATATCGAGCTGTAATTGCATGAAAAAGTAGTTTTTTCCAGACTTTAGAGCCTTTTTGAGGGTCCAAACGGCCTTTTCTGGGGCCAGGACTTACCGCATGTGTGCTGGGGTGTGTGTGCGTATGTAAATTTTTCCAGATCGCTTGAATTAGAAGTCCTGGTAGCCTAGTTTCCCGAGGGCTTTCCAACGCCACTGAAACCGGCTCAATCGGAGCTCGTTCTCATCCGCGTTGATAGTCCCTATCAATTCCCTCTCTAGAATGATTATATTCTTCTATTTTTCCACCGTCTCTTCGCTAGTGTGAGACTAACACCCTATCATAGCCGCTCATTGGTGGGGCTTATATTGCCTAAAGACCATATAGACGTACTGCCCTTTATAATATCGAGCTGTAATTTCATGAAAAAGTAGTTTTTTGCAGACTTTAGAGCCTTTTTGAGGGTCCAAATGGCCTTTTCTGGGGCCGGGACTTACCGCATGTGTGCTGGGGCGTGTGTGCGTATGTAAATTTTTCAAGATCGCTAGAATTAGAACTCCTGGTAGCCTAGTTTCCCGAGGGCTTTCCAACGCCACTGAAACCGGCTCAATTGGAGCTCGTTCTCATCTGTGTTGATAGTCCCTATCAGTTCCCTCTCTAGAATAATTATATTCTTCTATTTTTCCACCGTCTCTTCGCTAGTGTGAGACTAACACCCTATCGTACCCGCTCATTGGTGGGGTGTCTATGACTTGAAGACCATATGGACGTACTGCCCTTTATAATATCGAGCTGTAATTGCATGAAAAAGTAGTTTTTTCCACACTTTAGAGCCTTTTTTAGGGTCCAAACGGCCTTTTCTGGGGCCGGGACTTACCGCACGTGTGCTGGGGTGTGTGCGCGTATGTAAATTTTTCCAGATCGCTAGAATTAGAAGTCCTGGTAGCCTAGTTTCCCGAGGGCTTTCCAACGCCAATGAAACCGGCTCAATCGGAGCTCGTTCTCATCCGCGTTGATAGACCCTATCAATTCCCTCTCTAGAATGATTATATTCTTCTATTTTTCCACCGTCTCTTCGCTAGTGTGAGACTAACACCCTATCGTAGCCGCTCATTCATGGGGCATCTACGACCTGAAGACCATATGGACGTACTGCCCTTTATAATATCGAGCTGTAATTGCATGAAAAAGTAGTTTTTTCCAGACTTTAGAGCCTTTTTGAGGGTGCAAACGGCCTTTTCTGGGGCCGAGACATACCGCACGTGTGCTGGGGTGTGTGTGCGTATGTAAATTTTTCCAGATCACTAGAATTAGAAGTCCTGGTAGCCTAGTTTCCCGAGGGCTTTCCAACGCCACTGAAACCGGCTCAATCGGAGCTCGTTCTCATCCGCGTTGATAGTCCCTATCAATTCCCTCTCTAGAATGATTATATTCTTCTATTTTTCCACCGTCTCTTCGCTAGTGTGAGACTAACACCCTATCATAGCCGCTCATTGGTGGGGCTTATATTGCCTAAAGACCATATAGACGTACTGCCCTTTATAATATCGAGCTGTAATTTCATGAAAAAGTAGTTTTTTGCAGACTTTAGAGCCTTTTTGAGGGTCCAAATGGCCTTTTCTGGGGCCGGGACTTACCGCATGTGTGCTGGGGCGTGTGTGCGTATGTAAATTTTTCAAGATCGCTAGAATTAGAACTCCTGGTAGCCTAGTTTCCCGAGGGCTTTCCAACGCCACTGAAACCGGCTCAATTGGAGCTCGTTCTCATCTGTGTTGATAGTCCCTATCAGTTCCCTCTCTAGAATAATTATATTCTTCTATTTTTCCACCGTCTCTTCGCTAGTGTGAGACTAACACCCTATCGTACCCGCTCATTGGTGGGGTGTCTATGACTTGAAGACCATATGGACGTACTGCCCTTTATAATATCGAGCTGTAATTGCATGAAAAAGTAGTTTTTTCCACACTTTAGAGCCTTTTTTAGGGTCCAAACGGCCTTTTCTGGGGCCGGGACTTACCGCACGTGTGCTGGGGTGTGTGCGCGTATGTAAATTTTTCCAGATCGCTAGAATTAGAAGTCCTGGTAGCCTAGTTTCCCGAGGGCTTTCCAACGCCACTGAAACCGGCTCAATTGGAGCTCGTTCTCATCCGCGTTGATAGTCCCTATCAATTCCCTCTCTAGAATGATTATATTCTTCTATTTTTCCACCGTCTCTTCGCTAGTGTGAGACTAACACCCGATCGTAGCCGCTCATTGGTGGGGCGTGTATGACCTGAAGACCATATGGACATACTGCCCTTTATAATATCGAGCTGTAATTGCATGAAAAAGTAGTTTTTTCCAGACTTTAGAGCCTTTTTTAGGGTCCAAACGGCCTTTTCTGGGGCCGGGACTTACCGCACGTGTGCTGGGGTGTGTGTGCGTATGTAAATTTTTCCAAATCGCTAGAATTAGAAGTCCTGGTAGCCTAGTTTCCCGAGGGCTTTCCAACGCCACTGAAACCGGCTCAATCGGAGCTCGTTCTCATCCGCGTTGATAGTCCCTATCAGTTCCCTCTCTAGAATGATTATATTCTTCTATTTTTCCACCGTCTCTTCGCTAGTGTGAGACTAACACCCTATCATAGCCGCTCATAGGTGGCGCATCTATGCCCTGGAGACCATATGGACGTACGGCCCTTTATAATATTGAGCTGTAATTGCATGAAAAAGTAGTTTTTTCCAGACTTTAGAGCCTTTTTGAGGGTCCAAACGGCCTTTTCTGGGGCCGGGACTTACCGCACGTGTGCTGGGGTGTGTGCGCGTATGTAAATTTTTCCAGATCGCTAGAATTAGAAGTCCTAGTAGCCTAGTTTCCCGAGGGCTTTCCAACGCCACTGAAACCGGCTCAATCGGAGCTCGTTCTCATCCGCGTTGATAGTCCCTATCAATTCCCTCTCTAGAATGATTATATTCTTCTATTTTTCCACCGTCTCTTCGCTAGTGTGAGACTAACACCCTATCGTAGCCACTCATTGGTGGGGCGTCTATGACCCGAAGACCATATGGACGTACTGTCCTTTGTAATATCGAGCTGTAATTGCATGAAAAAGTAGTTTTTTCCAGACTTTAGAGCCTTTTTGAGGGTCCAAACGGCCTTTTCTGGGGCCTGGACTTACCGCACGTGTGCTGGGGTGTGTGTGCGTATGTAAATTTTTCCAGATCGCTAGAATTAGAAGTCCTGGTAGCCTAGTTTCCTGACGGCTTTCCTACGCCACTTAAACCGGCTCAATCGGAGCTCGTTCTCATCCGCGTTGATAGTCCCTATCAATTCCCTCTCTAGAATGATTATATTCTTCTATTTTTCCACTGTCTCTTCACTAGTGTGAGAATAAGACCCTATCGTAGCCGCTCATTGGTGGGGCGTCTATGACCTGAAGACCATATGGACGTACTACCCTTTATAATATTGAGCTGTAATTGCATGAAAAAGTAGTTTTTTCCAGACTTTAGAGCCTTTTTGAGGGTCCAAACGGCCTTTTCTGTGGCCGGGACTTACCGCATGTGTGCTAGGGTGTGTGTGCGTATGTAAATTTTTCCAGATCGCAAGAATTAGAAGTCCTGGTAGCCTAGTTTCCCGAGGGCTTTCCAACGCCACTGAAACCGGCTCAATCGGAGCTCGTTCTCATCCGCGTTGATAGTCCCTATCAATTCCCTCTCTAGAATTATTATATTCTTCTATTTTTCCACCGTCTCTTCGCTAGTGTGAGACTAACACCCTATCGTAGCCGCTCATTGGTGGGGCGTCTATGACCCGAAGACCATATGGACGTACTGCCCTTTGTAATATCGAGCTGTAATTGCATGAAAAAGTAGTTTTTTCCAGACTTTAGAGCCTTTTTGAGGGTCCAAACGGCCTTTTCTGGGGCCAGGACTTACCGCACGTGTGCTGGGGTGTGTGTGCGTGTGTAAATTTTCCAGATCGCTAGAATTAGAAGTCCTATTAGCCTAGTTTCCTGACGGCTTTCCTACGCCACTTAAACCGGCTCAATCGGAGCTCGTTCTCATCCGCGTTGATAGTCCCTATCAATTCCCTCTCTAGAATGATTATATTCTTCTATTTTTCCACTGTCTCTTCGCTAGTGTGAGAATAACACCCTATCGTAGCCGCTCATTGGTGGGGCGTCTATGACCTGAAGACCATATGGACGTACTGCCCTTTATAATATTGAGCTGTAATTGCATGAAAAAGTAGTTTTTTCCAGACTTTAGAGCCTTTTTGAGGGTCCAAACGGCCTTTTCTGGGGCCGGGACTTACCGCACGTGTGCTGGGGTGTGTGTGCGTATGTAAATTTTTCAAGATCGCTAGAATTAGAAGTCCTGGTAGCCTAGTTTCCCGAGGGCTTTCCAACGCCACTGAAACCGGCTCAATCGGAGCTCGTTCTCATCCGCGTTGATAGTCCCTATCAATTCCCTCTCTAGAATGATTATATTCTTCTATTTTTCCACCATCTCTTCGCTAGTGTGAGACTAACACCCGATCGTAGCCGCTCATTGGTGGGGCGTGTATGACCTGAAGACCATATGGACGTACTGCCCTTTATAATATCGAGCTGTAATTGCATGAAAAAGTAGTTTTTTCCAGACTTTAGAGCCTTTTTGAGGGTCCAAACGGCCTTTTCTGGGGCCGAGACTTACCGCACGTGTGCTGGGGTGTGTGTGCATATGTAAATTTTTCCAGATCGCTAGAATTAGAAGTCCTGGTAGCCTAGTTTCCTGAGGGCTTTCCAACGCCACTGAAACCGGCTCAATCGGAGCTCGTTCTCATCCACGTTGATAGTCCCTATCAATTCCCTCTCTAGAATGATTATATTCTTCTATTTTTCCACTATCTCTTCGCTAGTGTGAGACTAACACCCTATCGTACCCGCTCATTGGTGGGACGTCTATGACCTGAAGACCATATGGACGTACTGCCCTTTATAATATCGAGCTGTAATTGCATGAAAAAGTAGTTTTTTACAGACTTTAGAGCCTTTTTGAGGGTCCAAACGGCCTTTTCTGGGGCCGAGACTTACCGCACGTGTGCTGGGGTGTGTGTGCGTATGTAAATTTTTCCAAATTGCTAGAATTAGAAGTCCTGGTAGCCTAGTTTCCCGAGGGCTTTCCAACGCCACTGAAACCGGCTCAATCGGAGCTCGTTCTCATCCGCGTTGATAGTCCCTATCAGTTCCCTCTCTAGAATGATTATATTCTTCTATTTTTCCACCGTCTCTTCGCTAGTGTGAGACTAACACCCTATCGTACCCGCTCATTGGTGGGGCGTGTATGACCTGAAGACCATATGGACGTACTGCCCTTTATAATATCGAGCTGTAATTGCATGAAAAAGTAGTTTTTTCCAGACATTAGAGCCTTTTGGAGGGTCCAAACGGCCTTTTCTGGGGCCGGGACTTACCACACGTGTGCTGGGGTGTGTGCGGATTTGTAAATTTTTCTAGATCGCTAGAATTAGAAGTCCTGGTAGCCTAGTTTCCCGAGGGCTTTCCAACGCCACTGAAACCGGCTCAATCGCAGCTCGTTCTCATCCGCGTTGATTGTCCCTATCAATTCCCTCTCTAGAATGATTATATTCTTCTATTTTTCCACCGTCTCTTCGCTAGTGTGAGACTAACACCCTATCATAGCCGCTCATTGGTGGGGCGTCTATGACCTGAAGACCATATGGACGTACTGCCCTTAATAATATCGAGCTGTAATTGCATGAAAAAGTAGTTATTTCCAGACTTTAGAGCCTTTTTGACGGTCCAAACGGCCTTTTCTGGGGCCGGGACTGACCGCACGTGTGCTGGGGTGTGTGTGCGTATGTAAATTTTTCCAGATCGCTAGAATTAGAAGTCCTAGTAGCCTAGTTTCCTGAGGGCTTTCCAACGCCACTGAAACCGGCTCAATCAGAGCTCGTTCTCATCCGCGTTGATAGTCCCTATCAATTCCCTCTCTAGAATGATTATTTTCTTCTATTTTTCCACTGTCTCTTCGCTACTGTGAGACTAACACCCTATCGTAGCCGCTCATTGGTGGGGCATCTATGACCTAAAGACCATATGGACGTACTGCCCTTTATAATATCGAGTTGTAATTGCATGAAAAAGTAGTTTTTTCCAGACTTTAGAGCCTTTTTGAGGGTCCAAACGGCCTTTTCTAGGGCCGGGACATACCGCACGTGTGCTGGGGTGTGTGTGCGTATGTAAATTTTTCCAGATCGCTAGAATTTGAAGTCCGGGTAGCCTAGTTTCCCGAGGGCTTTCCAACGCCACTGAAACCGGCTCAATCGGAGCTCGTTCTCATCCGCGTTGATAGTCCCTATCAATTCCCTCTCTAGAATGATTATATTCTTCTATTTTTCCACCGTCTCTTCGCTAGTGTGAGACTAACACCCTATCATAGCCGCTCATTGGTCGGGCGTCTATGACCTGAAGACCATATGGACGTACTGCCCTTTATAATATCGAGCTGTAATTGCATGAAAAAGTAGTTTTTTCCAGACTTTAGAGCCTTTTTGAGGGTCCAAACGGCCTTTTCTGGGGCCGGGACTTACCGCACGTGTGCTGGGGTGTGTGTTCGTATGTAAATTTTTCCGGATCGCTAGAATTAGAAGTCCTGGTAGCCTAGTTTCCCGAGGGCTTTCCAACGCCACTGAAACCGGCTCAATCAGAGCTCGTTCTCATCCGTGTTGATAGTCCTTATCAGTTCCCTCTCTAGAATGATTATATTCTTCTATTTTTCCACCATCTCTTCGCTAGTGTGAGACTAACACCCTATCGTACCCGCTCATTGGTGGGGCGTCTATGACCTGAAGAACATATGGACGTACTGCCGTTTATAATATCGAGCTGTAATTACACAAAAAAGTAGTTTTTTCCAGACTTTAGAGCCTTTTTGAGGGTCCAAACGGCCTTTTCTGGGGCCGGGACTTACCGCACGTGTGCTGGAGTGTGTGCGCGGATGTAAATTTTTCCAGATCGCTAGAATTAGAAGTCCTGGTAGCCTAGTTTCCCGAGGGCTTTCCAACGCCACTGAAACCGGCTCAATCGGAGCTCGTTCTCATCCGGGTTGATAGTCCCTATCAATTCCATCTCTAGAATGATTATATTCTTCTATTTTTCCACCGTCTCTTCGCTAGTGTGAGACTAACACCCTATCATAGCCGCTCATTGGTGGGGCGTCTACGACCTGAAGACCATATGGACGTACTGCCCTTTATAATATCGAGCAGTAATTGCATGAAAAAGTAGTTTTTTCCAGACTTTAGAGCCTTTTTGAGGGTCCAAACGGCCATTTCTGGGGCCGAGACATACCGCACTTGTGCTAGGGTGTGTGCGCGTATGTAAATTTTTCCAGATCGCTAGAATTAGAAGTCCTGGTAGCCTAGTTTCCCTAGGGCTTTCCAACGCCACTGAAACCGGCTCAATCGGAGCTCGTTCTCATCCGCGTTGATAGTCCCTATCAATTCCCTCTCTAGAATGATTATATTCTTCTATTTTTCCACCGTCTCTTCGCTAGTGTGAGACTAACACCCTATCATAGCCGCTCATTCATGGGGCATCTACGACCTGAAGACCATATGGACGTACTGCCCTTTATAATATCGAGCTGTAATTGCATGAAAAAGTAGTTTTTTCCAGACTTTAGAGCCTTTTTGAGGGTGCAAACGGCCTTTTCTGGGGCCGAGACATACCGCACGTGTGCTGGGGTGTGTGCGCGTATGTAAATTTTTCCAGATCACTAGAATTAGAAGTCCTGGTAGCCTAGTTTCCCGAGGGCTTTCCAACGCCACTGAAACCGGCTCAATCGGAGCTCGTTCTCATCCGCGTTGATAGTCCCTATCAGTTCCCTCTCTAGAATGATTATATTCTTCTATTTTTCCACCATCTCTTCGCTAGTGTGAGACTAACACCTTATCGTACCCGCTCATTGGTGGGGCGTCTATGACCTGAAGACCATATGGACGTACTGCCCTTTATAATATCGAGCTGTAATTACAGAAAAAAGTAGTTTTTTCCAGACTTTAGAGCCTTTTTGAGGGTCCAAACGGCCTTTTCCGGGGCCGGGACTTACCACACGTGTGCTGGGGAGTGTGCGCGTATGTAAATTTTTCCAGATCGCTAGAATTAGAAGTCCTGGTAGCCTAGTTTCCCGAGGGCTTTCCAACGCCAATGAAACCGGCTCAATCGGAGCTCATTCTCATCCGCGTTGATAGACCTTATCAATTCCCTCTCTAGAATGATTATATTCTTCTATTTTTCCACCGTCTCTTCGCTAGTGTGAGACTAACACCCTATCGTAGCCGCTCATTCGTGGGGCATCTACGACCTGAAGACCATATGGACGTACTGCCCTTTATAATATCGAGTTGTAATTGCATGAAAAAGTAGTTTTTTCCAGACTTTAGAGCCTTTTTGAGGGTGCAAACGGCCTTTTCTGGGGCCGAGATATACCGCACGTGTGTTGGGGTGTGTGCGCGTATGTAAATTTTTCCAGATCACTAGAATTAGAAGTCCTGGTAGCCTAGTTTCCCGAGGGCTTTCCAACGCCACTGAAACCGGCTCAATCGGAGCTCGTTCTCATCCGCGTTGATAGTCCCTATCAGTTCCCTCTCTAGAATGATTATATTCTTCTATTTTTCCACCGTCTCTTCGCTAGTGTGAGACTAACACCCTATCGTACCCGCTCATTGGTGGGGCGTCTATGACCTGAAGACCATATGGACGTACTGCCCTTTATAATATCGAGCTGTAATTACAGAAAAAAGTAGTTTTTTCCAGACTTTAGAGCCTTTTTGAGGGTCCAAACGGCCTTTTCTGGGGCCGGGACTTACCGCACGTGTGCTGGGGTGTGTGCGCGTATGTAAATTTTTCCAGATCGCTAGAATTAGAAGTCCTGGTAGCCTAGTTTCCCGAGGGCTTTCCAACGCCACTGAAACCGGCTCAATCGGAGCTCGTTCTCATCCGCGTTGATAGTCCCTATCAATTCCCTCTCTAGAATGATTATATTCTTCTATTTTTCCACCGTCTCTTCGCTAGTGTGAGACTAACACCCTATCATAGCCGCTCATTGGTGGGGCGTCTATGACCTGAAGACCATATAGACGTACTGCCCTTTATAATATCGAGCTGTAATTGCATGAAAAAGTAGTTTTTTCCAGACTTTAGAGCCTTTTTGAGGGTCCAAACGGCCTTTTCTGGGGCCGGGACTTACCGCACGTGTGCTGGGGTGTGTGTGCGTATGTAAATTTTTCCGGATCACTAGAATTAGAAGTCCTGGTAGCCTAGTTTCCCGAGGGCTTTCCAACGCCACTGAAACCGGCTCAATCAGAGGTCGTTCTCATCCGTGTTGATAGTCCTTATCAGTTCCCTCTCTAGAATGATTATATTCTTCTATTTTTCCACCATCTCTTCGCTAGTGTGAGACTAACACCCTATCGTACCCGCTCATTGGTGGGGCGTCTATGACCTGAAGACCATATGGACGTACTGCCATTTATAATATCGAGTTGTAATTACACAAAAAAGTAGTTTTTTTCCAGACTTTAGAGCCTTTTTGAGGGTCCAAACGGCCTTTTCTGGGGCCGGGACTTACCGCACGTGTGCTGGGGTGTGTGCGCGTATGTAAATTTTTCCAGATCGCTAGAATTAGAAGTCCTAGTAGCCTAGTTTCCCGAGGGCTTTCCAACGCCAATGAAACCGGCTCAATCGGAGCTCGTTCTCATCCGCGTTGATAGACCTTATCAATTCCATCTCTAGAATGATTATATTCTTCTATTTTTCCACCGTCTCTTCGCTAGTGTGAGACTAACACCCTATCGTAGCCGCTCATTCGTGGGGCATCTACGACCTGAAGACCATATGGACGTACTGCACTTTATAATATCGAGCAGTAATTGCATGGAAAAGTAGTTTTTTCCAGACTTTAGAGCCTTTTTGAGGGTGCAAACGGCCTTTTCGGTGGCCGAGATATACCGCACGTCTGCTGGGGTGTGTGCGCGTATGTAAATTTTTCCAGATCACTAGAATTAGAAGTCCTGGTAGCCTAGTTTCCCGAGGGCTTTCCAACGCCACTGAAACCGGCTCAATCGGAGCTCGTTCTCATCCGCGTTGATAGTCCCTATCAATTCCCTCTCTAGAATGATTATATTCTTCTATTTTTCCACCGTCTCTTCGCTAGTGTGAGACTAACACCCTATCGTACCCGCTCATTGGTGGGGCGTCTATGACCTGAAGACCATATGGACGTACTGCCCTTTATAATATCGAGCTGTAATTACAGAAAAAAGTAGTTTTTTCCAGACTTTAGAGCCTTTTTGAGGGTCCAAACGGCCTTTTCTGGGGCCGGGACTTACCGCACGTGTGCTGGGGTGTGTGCGCGTATGTAAATTTTTCCAGATCGCTAGAATTAGAAGTCCTGGTAGCCTAGTTTCCCGAGGGCTTTCCAACGCCACTGAAACCGGCTCAATCGGAGCTCGTTCTCATCCGCGTTGATAGTCCCTATCAATTCCCTCTCTAGAATGATTATATTCTTCTATTTTTCCACCGTCTCTTCGCTAGTGTGAGACTAACACCCTATCATAGCCGCTCATTGGTGGGGCGTCTATGACCTGAAGACCATATGGACGTACTGCCCTTTATAATATCGAGCTGTAATTGCATGAAAAAGTAGTTTTTTCCAGACTTTAGAGCCTTTTTGAGGGTCCAAACGGCCTTTTCTGGGGCCGGGACTTACCGCACGTGTGCTGGGGTGTGTGTGCGTATGTAAATTTTTCCGGATCGCTAGAATTAGAAGTCCTGGTAGCCTAGTTTCCCAAGGGCTTTCCAACGCCACTGAAACCGGCTCAATCAGAGCTCGTTCTCATCCGTGTTGATAGTCCTTATCAGTTCCCTCTCTAGAATGATTATATTCTTCTATTTTTCCACCATCTCTTCGCTAGTGTGAGACTAACACCCTATCGTACCCGCTCATTGGTGGGGCGTCTATGACCTGAAGACCATATGGACGTACTGCCGTTTATAATATCGAGTTGTAATTACACAAAAAAGTAGTTTTTTCCAGACTTTAGAGCCTTTTTGAGGGTCCAAACGGCCTTTTCTGGGGCCGGGACTTACCGCACGTGTGCTGGGGTGTGTGCGCGGATGTAAATTTTTCCAGATCGCTAGAATTAGAAGTCCTGGTAGCCTAGTTTCCCGAGGGCTTTCCAACGCCACTGAAACCGGCTCAATCGGAGCTCGTTCTCATCCGGGTTGATAGTCCCTATCAATTCCATCTCTAGAATGATTATATTCTTCTATTTTTCCACCGTCTCTTCGCTAGTGTGAGACTAACACCCTATCGTAGCCGCTCATTGGTGGGGCGTCTACGACCTGAAGACCATATGGACGTACTGCCCTTTATAATATCGAGCAGTAATTGCATGAAAAAGTAGGTTTTTCCAGACTTTAGAGCCTTTTTGAGGGTCCAAACGGCCTTTTCTGGGGCCGAGACATACCGCACGTGTGCTGGGGTGTGCGCGCGTATGTAAATTTTTCCAGATCGCTAGAATTAGAAGTCCTGGTAGCCTAGTTTCCCTAGGGCTTTCCAACGCAACTGAAACCGGCTCAATCGGAGCTCGTTCACATCCGCGTTGATAGTCCCTATCAATTCCCTCTCTAGAATGATTATATTCTTCTATTTTTCCACCGTCTCTTCGCTAGTGTGAGACTAACTCCCTATCGTAGCCGCTCATTCATAGAGCATCTACGACCTGAAGACCATATGGACGTACTGCCCTTTATAATATCGAGCTGTAATTGCATGAAAAAGTAGTTTTTTCCAGACTTTAGAGCCTTTTTGAGGGTGCAAACGGCCTTTTCTGGGGCCGAGACATACCGCACGTGTGCTGGGGTGTGTGCGCGTATGTAAATTTTTCCAGATCACTAGAATTAGAAGTCCTGGTAGACTAGTTTCCCGAGGGCTTTCCAACGCCACTGAAACCGGCTCAATCGGAGCTCGTTCTCATCCGCGTTGATAGTCCCTATCAGTTCCCTCTCTAGAATGATTATATTCTTCTATTTTTCCACCATCTCTTGGCTAGTGTGAGACTAACACCCTATCGTACCCGCTCATTGGTGGGGCGTCTATGACCTGTAGACCATATGGACGTACTGCCCTTTATAATATCGAGCTGTAATTACAGAAAAGAGTAGTTTTTTCCAGACTTTAGAGCCTTTTTGAGGGTCCAAACGGACTTTTCTGGGGCCGGGACTTACCGCACGTCTGCTGGGGTGTGTGCGCATATGTAAATTTTTCCAGATCGCTAGAATTAGAAGTCCTGGTAGCCTAGTTTCCCGAGGGCTTTCCAACGCCACTGAAACCGGCTCAATCGGAGCTCGTTCTCATCCGCGTTGATAGACCCTATCAATTCCCTCTCTAGAATGATTATATTCTTCTATTTTTCCACCGTCTCTTCGCTAGTGTGAGACTAACACACTATCGTAGCCGCTCATTCGTGGGGCATCTACGACCTGAAGACCATATGGACGTACTGCACTTTATAATATCGAGCAGTAATTGCATGAAAAAGTAGTTTTTTCCAGACTTTAGAGCCTTTTTGAGGGTGCAAACGGCCTTTTCGGGGGCCGAGATATACCGCACGTGTGCTGGGGTGTGTGCGCGTATGTAAATTTTTCCAGATCACTAGAATTAGAAGTCCTGGTAGCCTAGTTTCCCGAGGGCTTTCCAACGCCACTGAAACCGGCTCAATCGGAGCTCGTTCTCATCCGCGTTGATAGTCCCTATCAATTCCCTCTCTAGAATGATTATATTCTTCTATTTTTCCACCGTCTCTTCGCTAGTGTGAGACTAACACCCTATCGTACCCGCTCATTGGTGGGGCGTCTATGACCTGAAGACCATATGGACGTACTGCCCTTTATAATATCGAGCTGTAATTACAGAAAAAAGTAGTTTTTTCCAGACTTTAGAGCCTTTTTGAGGGTCCAAACGGCCTTTTCTGGGGCCGGGACTTACCGCACGTGTGCTGGGGTGTGTGCGCGTATGTAAATTTTTCCAGATCGCTAGAATTAGAAGTCCTGGTAGCCTAGTTTCCCGAGGGCTTTCCAACGCCACTGAAACCGGCTCAATCGGAGCTCGTTCTCATCCGCGTTGATAGTCCCTATCAATTCCCTCTCTAGAATGATTATATTCTTCTATTTTTCCACCGTCTCTTCGCTAGTGTGAGACTAACACCCTATCATAGCCGCTCATTGGTGGGGCGGCTATGACCTGAAGACCATATGGACGTACTGCCCTTTATAATATCGAGCTGTAATTGCATGAAAAAGTAGTTTTTTCCAGACTTTAGAGCCTTTTTGAGGGTCCAAACGGCCTTTTCTGGGGCCGGGACTTACCGCACGTGTGCTGGGGTGTGTGCGCGGATGTAAATTTTTCCAGATCGCTAGAATTAGAAGTCCTGGTAGCCTAGTTTCCCTAGGGCTTTCCAACGCAACTGAAACCGGCTCAATCGGAGCTCGTTCTCATCCGTGTTGATAGTCCTTATCAGTTCCCTCTCTAGAATGATTATATTCTTCTATTTTTCCACCGTCTCTTCGCTAGTGTGAGACTAACACCCTATCGTAGCCGCTCATTGGTGGGGCGTCTACGACCTGAAGACCATATGGACGTACTGCCCTTTATAATATCGAGCAGTAATTGCATGAAAAAGTAGGTTTTTCCAGACTTTAGAGCCTTTTTGAGGGTCCAAACGGCCTTTTCTGGGGCCGAGACATACCGCACGTGTGCTGGGGTGTGCGCGCGTATGTAAATTTTTCCAGATCGCTAGAATTAGAAGTCCTGGTAGCCTAGTTTCCCTAGGGCTTTCCAACGCAACTGAAACCGGCTCAATCGGAGCTCGTTCACATCCGCGTTGATAGTCCCTATCAATTCCCTCTCTAGAATGATTATATTCTTCTATTTTTCCACCGTCTCTTCGCTAGTGTGAGACTAACTCCCTATCGTAGCCGCTCATTCATAGAGCATCTACGACCTGAAGACCATATGGACGTACTGCCCTTTATAATATCGAGCTGTAATTGCATGAAAAAGTAGTTTTTTCCAGACTTTAGAGCCTTTTTGAGGGTGCAAACGGCCTTTTCTGGGGCCGAGACATACCGCACGTGTGCTGGGGTGTGTGCGCGTATGTAAATTTTTCCAGATCACTAGAATTAGAAGTCCTGGTAGACTAGTTTCCCGAGGGCTTTCCAACGCCACTGAAACCGGCTCAATCGGAGCTCGTTCTCATCCGCGTTGATAGTCCCTATCAGTTCCCTCTCTAGAATGATTATATTCTTCTATTTTTCCACCATCTCTTGGCTAGTGTGAGACTAACACCCTATCGTACCCGCTCATTGGTGGGGCGTCTATGACCTGTAGACCATATGGACGTACTGCCCTTTATAATATCGAGCTGTAATTACAGAAAAGAGTAGTTTTTTCCAGACTTTAGAGCCTTTTTGAGGGTCCAAACGGACTTTTCTGGGGCCGGGACTTACCGCACGTCTGCTGGGGTGTGTGCGCATATGTAAATTTTTCCAGATCGCTAGAATTAGAAGTCCTGGTAGCCTAGTTTCCCGAGGGCTTTCCAACGCCAATGAAACCGGCTCAATCGGAGCTCGTTCTCATCCGCGTTGATAGACCCTATCAATTCCCTCTCTAGAATGATTATATTCTTCTATTTTTCCACCGTCTCTTCGCTAGTGTGAGACTAACACACTATCGTAGCCGCTCATTCATGGGGCATCTACGACCTGAAGAACATATGGACGTACTGCCCTTTATAATATCGAGTTGTAATTGCATGAAAAAGTAGTTTTTTCCAGACTTTAGAGCCTTTTTGAGGGTGCAAACGGCCTTTTCTGGGGCCGAGACATACCGCACGTGTGCTGGGGTGTGTGCGCGTATGTAAATTTTTCCAGATCACTAGAATTAGAAGTCCTGGTAGCCTAGTTTCCCGAGGGCTTTCCAACGCCACTGAAACCGGCTCAATCGGAGCTCGTTCTCATCCGCGTTGATAGTCCCTATCAGTTCCCTCTCTAGAATGATTATATTCTTCTATTTTTCCACCGTCTCTTCGCTAGTGTGAGACTAACACCCTATCGTACCCGCTCATTGGTGGGGCGTCTATGACCTGAAGACCATATGGACGTACTGCCCTTTATAATATCGAGCTGTAATTACAGAAAAAAGTAGTTTTTTCCTGACTTTAGAGCCTTTTTGAGGGTCCAAACGGCCTTTTCTGGGGCCGGGACTTACCGCACGTGTGCTGGGGTGTGTGCGCGTATGTAAATTTTTCCAGATCGCTAGAATTAGAAGTCCTGGTAGCCTAGTTTCCCGAGGGCTTTCCAACGCCACTGAAACCGGCTCAATCGGAGCTCGTTCTCATCCGCGTTGATAGTCCCTATCAATTCCCTCTCTAGAATGATTATATTCTTCTATTTTTCCACCGTCTCTTTGCTAGTGTGAGACTAACACCCTATCATAGCCGCTCATTGGTGGGGCGTCTATGACCTGAAGACCATATGGACGTACTGCCCTTTATAATATCGAGCTGTAATTGCATGAAAAAGTAGTTTTTTCCAGACTTTAGAGCCTTTTTGAGGGTCCAAACGGCCTTTTCTGGGGCCGGGACTTACCGCACGTGTGCTGGGGTGTGTGTGCGTATGTAAATTTTTCCGGATCGCTAGAATTAGAAGTCCTGGTAGCCTAGTTTCCCAAGGGCTTTCCAACGCCACTGAAACCGGCTCAATCAGAGCTCGTTCTCATCCGTGTTGATAGTCCTTATCAGTTCCCTCTCTAGAATGATTATATTCTTCTATTTTTCCACCATCTCTTCGCTAGTGTGAGACTAACACCCTATCGTACCCGCTCATTGGTGGGGCGTCTATGACCTGAAGACCATATGGACGTACTGCCGTTTATAATATCGAGTTGTAATTACACAAAAAAGTAGTTTTTTCCAGACTTTAGAGCCTTTTTGAGGGTCCAAACGGCCTTTTCTGGGGCCGGGACTTACCGCACGTGTGCTGGGGTGTGTGCGCGGATGTAAATTTTTCCAGATCGCTAGAATTAGAAGTCCTGGTAGCCTAGTTTCCCGAGGGCTTTCCAACGCCACTGAAACCGGCTCAATCGGAGCTCGTTCTCATCCGGGTTGATAGTCCCTATCAATTCCATCTCTAGAATGATTATATTCTTCTATTTTTCCACCGTCTCTTCGCTAGTGTGAGACTAACACCCTATCGTAGCCGCTCATTGGTGGGGCGTCTACGACCTGAAGACCATATGGACGTACTGCCCTTTATAATATCGAGCAGTAATTGCATGAAAAAGTAGTTTTTTCCAGACTTTAGAGCCTTTTTGAGGGTCCAAACGGCCTTTTCTGGGGCCGAGACATACCGCACGTGTGCTGGGGTGTGCGCGCGTATGTAAATTTTTCCAGATCGCTAGAATTAGAAGTCCTGGTAGCCTAGTTTCCCTAGGGCTTTCCAACGCAACTGAAACCGGCTCAATCGGAGCTCGTTCACATCCGCGTTGATAGTCCCTATCAATTCCCTCTCTAGAATGATTATATTCTTCTATTTTTCCACCGTCTCTTCGCTAGTGTGAGACTAACTCCCTATCGTAGCCGCTCATTCATAGAGCATCTACGACCTGAAGACCATATGGACGTACTGCCCTTTATAATATCGAGCTGTAATTGCATGAAAAAGTAGTTTTTTCCAGACTTTAGAGCCTTTTTGAGGGTGCAAACGGCCTTTTCTGGGGCCGAGACATACCGCACGTGTGCTGGGGTGTGTGCGCGTATGTAAATTTTTCCAGATCACTAGAATTAGAAGTCCTGGTAGACTAGTTTCCCGAGGGCTTTCCAACGCCACTGAAACCGGCTCAATCGGAGCTCGTTCTCATCCGCGTTGATAGTCCCTATCAGTTCCCTCTCTAGAATGATTATATTCTTCTATTTTTCCACCATCTCTTGGCTAGTGTGGGACTAACACCCTATCGTACCCGCTCATTGGTGGGGCGTCTATGACCTGTAGACCATATGGACGTACTGCCCTTTATAATATCGAGCTGTAATTATAGAAAAGAGTAGTTTTTTCCAGACTTTAGAGCCTTTTTGAGGGTCCAAACGGACTTTTCTGGGGCCGGGACTTACCGCACGTCTGCTGGGGTGTGTGCGCATATGTAAATTTTTCCAGATCGCTAGAATTAGAAGTCCTGGTAGCCTAGTTTCCCGAGGACTTTCCAACGCCAATGAAACCGGCTCAATCGGAGCTCGTTCTCATCCGCGTTGATAGACCCTATCAATTCCCTCTCTAGAATGATTATATTCTTCTATTTTTCCACCGTCTCTTCGCTAGTGTGAGACTAACACACTATCGTAGCCGCTCATTCATGGGGCATCTACGACCTGAAGAACATATGGACGTACTGCCCTTTATAATATCGAGTTGTAATTGCATGAAAAAGTAGTTTTTTCCAGACTTTAGAGCCTTTTTGAGGGTGCAAACGGCCTTTTCTGGGGCCGAGACATACCGCACGTGTGCTGGGGTGTGTGCGCGTATGTAAATTTTTCCAGATCACTAGAATTAGAAGTCCTGGTAGCCTAGTTTCCCGAGGGCTTTCCAACGCCACTGAAACCGGCTCAATCGGAGCTCGTTCTCATCCGCGTTGATAGTCCCTATCAGTTCCCTCTCTAGAATGATTATATTCTTCTATTTTTCCACCGTCTCTTCGCTAGTGTGAGACTAACACCCTATCGTACCCGCTCATTGGTGGGGCGTCTATGACCTGAAGACCATATGGACGTACTGCCCTTTATAATATCGAGCTGTAATTACAGAAAAAAGTAGTTTTTTCCAGACTTTAGAGCCTTTTTGAGGGTCCAAACGGCCTTTTCTGGGGCCGGGACTTACCGCACGTGTGCTGGGGTGTGTGCGCGTATGTAAATTTTTCCAGATCGCTAGAATTAGAAGTCCTGGTAGCCTAGTTTCCCGAGGGCTTTCCAACGCCACTGAAACCGGCTCAATCGGAGCTCGTTCTCATCCGCGTTGATAGTCCCTATCAATTCCCTCTCTAGAATGATTATATTCTTCTATTTTTCCACCGTCTCTTTGCTAGTGTGAGACTAACACCCTATCATAGCCGCTCATTGGTGGGGCGTCTATGACCTGAAGACCATATGGACGTACTGCCCTTTATAATATCGAGCTGTAATTGCATGAAAAAGTAGTTTTTTCCAGACTTTAGAGCCTTTTTGAGGGTCCAAACGGCCTTTTCTGGGGCCGGGACTTAGCGCACGTGTGCTGGGGTGTGTGTGCGTATGTAAATTTTTCCGGATCGCTAGAATTAGAAGTCCTGGTAGCCTAGTTTCCCAAGGGCTTTCCAACGCCACTGAAACCGGCTCAATCAGAGCTCGTTCTCATCCGTGTTGATAGTCCTTATCAGTTCCCTCTCTAGAATGATTATATTCTTCTATTTTTCCACCATCTCTTCGCTAGTGTGAGACTAACACCCTATCGTACCCGCTCATTGGTGGGGCGTCTATGACCTGAAGACCATATGGACGTACTGCCGTTTATAATATCGAGTTGTAATTACACAAAAAAGTAGTTTTTTCCAGACTTTAGAGCCTTTTTGAGGGTCCAAACGGCCTTTTCTGGGGCCGGGACTTACCGCACGTGTGCTGGGGTGTGTGCGCGGATGTAAATTTTTCCAGATCGCTAGAATTAGAAGTCCTGGTAGCCTAGTTTCCCGAGGGCTTTCCAACGCCACTGAAACCGGCTCAATCGGAGCTCGTTCTCATCCGGGTTGATAGTCCCTATCAATTCCATCTCTAGAATGATTATATTCTTCTATTTTTCCACCGTCTCTTCGCTAGTGTGAGACTAACACCCTATCGTAGCCGCTCATTGGTGGGGCGTCTACGACCTGAAGACCATATGGACGTACTGCCCTTTATAATATCGAGCAGTAATTGCATGAAAAAGTAGTTTTTTCCAGACTTTAGAGCCTTTTTGAGGGTCCAAACGGCCTTTTCTGGGGCCGAGACATACCGCACGTGTGCTGGGGTGTGCGCGCGTATGTAAATTTTTCCAGATCGCTAGAATTAGAAGTCCTGGTAGCCTAGTTTCCCTAGGGCTTTCCAACGCAACTGAAACCGGCTCAATCGGAGCTCGTTCACATCCGCGTTGATAGTCCCTATCAATTCCCTCTCTAGAATGATTATATTCTTCTATTTTTCCACCGTCTCTTCGCTAGTGTGAGACTAACTCCCTATCGTAGCCGCTCATTCATAGAGCATCTACGACCTGAAGACCATATGGACGTACTGCCCTTTATAATATCGAGCTGTAATTGCATGAAAAAGTAGTTTTTTCCAGACTTTAGAGCCTTTTTGAGGGTGCAAACGGCCTTTTCTGGGGCCGAGACATACCGCACGTGTGCTGGGGTGTGTGCGCGTATGTAAATTTTTCCAGATCACTAGAATTAGAAGTCCTGGTAGACTAGTTTCCCGAGGGCTTTCCAACGCCACTGAAACCGGCTCAATCGGAGCTCGTTCTCATCCGCGTTGATAGTCCCTATCAGTTCCCTCTCTAGAATGATTATATTCTTCTATTTTTCCACCATCTCTTGGCTAGTGTGAGACTAACACCCTATCGTACCCGCTCATTGGTGGGGCGTCTATGACCTGTAGACCATATGGACGTACTGCCCTTTATAATATCGAGCTGTAGTTACAGAAAAGAGTAGCTTTTTCCAGACTTTAGAGCCTTTTTGAGGGTCCAAACGGACTTTTCTGGGGCCGGGACTTACCGCACGTCTGCTGGGGTGTGTGCGCATATGTAAATTTTTCCAGATCGCTAGAATTAGAAGTCCTGGTAGCCTAGTTTCCCGAGGACTTTCCAACGCCAATGAAACCGGCTCAATCGGAGCTCGTTCTCATCCGCGTTGATAGACCCTATCAATTCCCTCTCTAGAATGATTATATTCTTCTATTTTTCCACCGTCTCTTCGCTAGTGTGAGACTAACACACTATCGTAGCCGCTCATTCATGGGGCATCTACGACCTGAAGAACATATGGACGTACTGCCCTTTATAATATCGAGTTGTAATTGCATGAAAAAGTAGTTTTTTCCAGACTTTAGAGCCTTTTTGAGGGTGCAAACGGCCTTTTCTGGGGCCGAGACATACCGCACGTGTGCTGGGGTGTGTGCGCGTATGTAAATTTTTCCAGATCACTAGAATTAGAAGTCCTGGTAGCCTAGTTTCCCGAGGGCTTTCCAACGCCACTGAAACCGGCTCAATCGGAGCTCGTTCTCATCCGCGTTGATAGTCCCTATCAGTTCCCTCTCTAGAATGATTATATTCTTCTATTTTTCCACCGTCTCTTCGCTAGTGTGAGACTAACACCCTATCGTACCCGCTCATTGGTGGGGCGTCTATGACCTGAAGACCATATGGACGTACTGCCCTTTATAATATCGAGCTGTAATTACAGAAAAAAGTAGTTTTTTCCAGACTTTAGAGCCTTTTTGAGGGTCCAAACGGCCTTTTCTGGGGCCGGGACTTACCGCACGTGTGCTGGGGTGTGTGCGCGTATGTAAATTTTTCCAGATCGCTAGAATTAGAAGTCCTGGTAGCCTAGTTTCCCGAGGGCTTTCCAACGCCACTGAAACCGGCTCAATCGGAGCTCGTTCTCATCCGCGTTGATAGTCCCTATCAATTCCCTCTCTAGAATGATTATATTCTTCTATTTTTCCACCGTCTCTTTGCTAGTGTGAGACTAACACCCTATCATAGCCGCTCATTGGTGGGGCGTCTATGACCTGAAGACCATATGGACGTACTGCCCTTTATAATATCGAGCTGTAATTGCATGAAAAAGTAGTTTTTTCCAGACTTTAGAGCCTTTTTGAGGGTCCAAACGGCCTTTTCTGGGGCCGGGACTTACCGCACGTGTGCTGGGGTGTGTGTGCGTATGTAAATTTTTCCGGATCGCTAGAATTAGAAGTCCTGGTAGCCTAGTTTCCCAAGGGCTTTCCAACGCCACTGAAACCGGCTCAATCAGAGCTCGTTCTCATCCGTGTTGATAGTCCTTATCAGTTCCCTCTCTAGAATGATTATATTCTTCTATTTTTCCACCATCTCTTCGCTAGTGTGAGACTAACACCCTATCGTACCCGCTCATTGGTGGGGCGTCTATGACCTGAAGACCATATGGACGTACTGCCGTTTATAATATCGAGTTGTAATTACACAAAAAAGTAGTTTTTTCCAGACTTTAGAGCCTTTTTGAGGGTCCAAACGGCCTTTTCTGGGGCCGGGACTTACCGCACGTGTGCTGGGGTGTGTGCGCGGATGTAAATTTTTCCAGATCGCTAGAATTAGAAGTCCTGGTAGCCTAGTTTCCCGAGGGCTTTCCAACGCCACTGAAACCGGCTCAATCGGAGCTCGTTCTCATCCGGGTTGATAGTCCCTATCAATTCCATCTCTAGAATGATTATATTCTTCTATTTTTCCACCGTCTCTTCGCTAGTGTGAGACTAACACCCTATCGTAGCCGCTCATTGGTGGGGCGTCTACGACCTGAAGACCATATGGACGTACTGCCCTTTATAATATCGAGCAGTAATTGCATGAAAAAGTAGTTTTTTCCAGACTTTAGAGCCTTTTTGAGGGTCCAAACGGCCTTTTCTGGGGCCGAGACATACCGCACGTGTGCTGGGGTGTGCGCGCGTATGTAAATTTTTCCAGATCGCTAGAATTAGAAGTCCTGGTAGCCTAGTTTCCCTAGGGCTTTCCAACGCAACTGAAACCGGCTCAATCGGAGCTCGTTCACATCCGCGTTGATAGTCCCTATCAATTCCCTCTCTAGAATGATTATATTCTTCTATTTTTCCACCGTCTCTTCGCTAGTGTGAGACTAACTCCCTATCGTAGCCGCTCATTCATAGAGCATCTACGACCTGAAGACCATATGGACGTACTGCCCTTTATAATATCGAGCTGTAATTGCATGAAAAAGTAGTTTTTTCCAGACTTTAGAGCCTTTTTGAGGGTGCAAACGGCCTTTTCTGGGGCCGAGACATACCGCACGTGTGCTGGGGTGTGTGCGCGTATGTAAATTTTTCCAGATCACTAGAATTAGAAGTCCTGGTAGACTAGTTTCCCGAGGGCTTTCCAACGCCACTGAAACCGGCTCAATCGGAGCTCGTTCTCATCCGCGTTGATAGTCCCTATCAGTTCCCTCTCTAGAATGATTATATTCTTCTATTTTTCCACCATCTCTTGGCTAGTGTGAGACTAACACCCTATCGTACCCGCTCATTGGTGGGGCGTCTATGACCTGTAGACCATATGGACGTACTGCCCTTTATAATATCGAGCTGTAATTACAGAAAAGAGTAGTTTTTTCCAGACTTTAGAGCCTTTTTGAGGGTCCAAACGGACTTTTCTGGGGCCGGGACTTACCGCACGTCTGCTGGGGTGTGTGCGCATATGTAAATTTTTCCAGATCGCTAGAATTAGAAGTCCTGGTAGCCTAGTTTCCCGAGGACTTTCCAACGCCAATGAAACCGGCTCAATCGGAGCTCGTTCTCATCCGCGTTGATAGACCCTATCAATTCCCTCTCTAGAATGATTATATTCTTCTATTTTTCCACCGTCTCTTCGCTAGTGTGAGACTAACACACTATCGTAGCCGCTCATTCATGGGGCATCTACGACCTGAAGAACATATGGACGTACTGCCCTTTATAATATCGAGTTGTAATTGCATGAAAAAGTAGTTTTTTCCAGACTTTAGAGCCTTTTTGAGGGTGCAAACGGCCTTTTCTGGGGCCGAGACATACCGCACGTGTGCTGGGGTGTGTGCGCGTATGTAAATTTTTCCAGATCACTAGAATTAGAAGTCCTGGTAGCCTAGTTTCCCGAGGGCTTTCCAACGCCACTGAAACCGGCTCAATCGGAGCTCGTTCTCATCCGCGTTGATAGTCCCTATCAGTTCCCTCTCTAGAATGATTATATTCTTCTATTTTTCCACCGTCTCTTCGCTAGTGTGAGACTAACACCCTATCGTACCCGCTCATTGGTGGGGCGTCTATGACCTGAAGACCATATGGACGTACTGCCCTTTATAATATCGAGCTGTAATTACAGAAAAAAGTAGTTTTTTCCAGACTTTAGAGCCTTTTTGAGGGTCCAAACGGCCTTTTCTGGGGCCGGGACTTACCGCACGTGTGCTGGGGTGTGTGCGCGTATGTAAATTTTTCCAGATCGCTAGAATTAGAAGTCCTGGTAGCCTAGTTTCCCTAGGGCTTTCCAACGCAACTGAAACCGGCTCAATCGGAGCTCGTTCACATCCGCGTTGATAGTCCCTATCAATTCCCTCTCTAGAATGATTATATTCTTATATTTTTCCACCGTCTCTTCGCTAGTGTGAGACTAACTCCCTATCGTAGCCGCTCATTCATAGAGCATCTACGACCTGAAGACCATATGGACGTACTGCCCTTTATAATATCGAGCTGTAATTGCATGAAAAAGTAGTTTTTTCCAGACTTTAGAGCCTTTTTGAGGGTGCAAACGGCCTTTTCTGGGGCCGAGACATACCGCACGTGTGCTGGGGTGTGTGCGCGTATGTAAATTTTTCCAGATCACTAGAATTAGAAGTCCTGGTAGACTAGTTTCCCGAGGGCTTTCCAACGCCACTGAAACCGGCTCAATCGGAGCTCGTTCTCATCCGCGTTGATAGTCCCTATCAGTTCCCTCTCTAGAATGATTATATTCTTCTATTTTTCCACCATCTCTTGGCTAGTGTGAGACTAACACCCTATCGTACCCGCTCATTGGTGGGGCGTCTATGACCTGTAGACCATATGGACGTACTGCCCTTTATAATATCGAGCTGTAATTACAGAAAAGAGTAGTTTTTTCCAGACTTTAGAGCCTTTTTGAGGGTCCAAACGGACTTTTCTGGGGCCGGGACTTACCGCACGTCTGCTGGGGTGTGTGCGCATATGTAAATTTTTCCAGATCGCTAGAATTAGAAGTCCTGGTAGCCTAGTTTCCCGAGGACTTTCCAACGCCAATGAAACCGGCTCAATCGGAGCTCGTTCTCATCCGCGTTGATAGACCCTATCAATTCCCTCTCTAGAATGATTATATTCTTCTATTTTTCCACCGTCTCTTCGCTAGTGTGAGACTAACACACTATCGTAGCCGCTCATTCATGGGGCATCTACGACCTGAAGAACATATGGACGTACTGCCCTTTATAATATCGAGTTGTAATTGCATGAAAAAGTAGTTTTTTCCAGACTTTAGAGCCTTTTTGAGGGTGCAAACGGCCTTTTCTGGGGCCGAGACATACCGCACGTGTGCTGGGGTGTGTGCGCGTATGTAAATTTTTCCAGATCACTAGAATTAGAAGTCCTGGTAGCCTAGTTTCCCGAGGGCTTTCCAACGCCACTGAAACCGGCTCAATCGGAGCTCGTTCTCATCCGCGTTGATAGTCCCTATCAGTTCCCTCTCTAGAATGATTATATTCTTCTATTTTTCCACCGTCTCTTCGCTAGTGTGAGACTAACACCCTATCGTACCCGCTCATTGGTGGGGCGTCTATGACCTGAAGACCATATGGACGTACTGCCCTTTATAATATCGAGCTGTAATTACAGAAAAAAGTAGTTTTTTCCAGACTTTAGAGCCTTTTTGAGGGTCCAAACGGCCTTTTCTGGGGCCGGGACTTACCGCACGTGTGCTGGGGTGTGTGCGCGTATGTAAATTTTTCCAGATCGCTAGAATTAGAAGTCCTGGTAGCCTAGTTTCCCGAGGGCTTTCCAACGCCACTGAAACCGGCTCAATCGGAGCTCGTTCTCATCCGCGTTGATAGTCCCTATCAATTCCCTCTCTAGAATGATTATATTCTTCTATTTTTCCACCGTCTCTTTGCTAGTGTGAGACTAACACCCTATCATAGCCGCTCATTGGTGGGGCGTCTATGACCTGAAGACCATATGGACGTACTGCCCTTTATAATATCGAGCTGTAATTGCATGAAAAAGTAGTTTTTTCCAGACTTTAGAGCCTTTTTGAGGGTCCAAACGGCCTTTTCTGGGGCCGGGACTTACCGCACGTGTGCTGGGGTATATGCGCGTATGTAAATTTTTCTAGATCGCTAGAATTAGAAGTCCTGGTAGCCTAGTTTCCCTAGGGCTTTCCAACGCAACTGAAACCGGCTCAATCGGAGCTCGTTCACATCCGCGTTGATAGTCCCTATCAATTCCCTCTCTAGAATGATTATATTCTTATATTTTTCCACCGTCTCTTCGCTAGTGTGAGACTAACTCCCTATCGTAGCCGCTCATTCATAGAGCATCTACGACCTGAAGACCATATGGACGTACTGCCCTTTATAATATCGAGCTGTAATTGCATGAAAAAGTAGTTTTTTCCAGACTTTAGAGCCTTTTTGAGGGTGCAAACGGCCTTTTCTGGGGCCGAGACATACCGCACGTGTGCTGGGGTGTGTGCGCGTATGTAAATTTTTCCAGATCACTAGAATTAGAAGTCCTGGTAGACTAGTTTCCCGAGGGCTTTCCAACGCCACTGAAACCGGCTCAATCGGAGCTCGTTCTCATCCGCGTTGATAGTCCCTATCAGTTCCCTCTCTAGAATGATTATATTCTTCTATTTTTCCACCATCTCTTGGCTAGTGTGAGACTAACACCCTATCGTACCCGCTCATTGGTGGGGCGTCTATGACCTGTAGACCATATGGACGTACTGCCCTTTATAATATCGAGCTGTAATTACAGAAAAGAGTAGTTTTTTCCAGACTTTAGAGCCTTTTTGAGGGTCCAAACGGACTTTTCTGGGGCCGGGACTTACCGCACGTCTGCTGGGGTGTGTGCGCATATGTAAATTTTTCCAGATCGCTAGAATTAGAAGTCCTGGTAGCCTAGTTTCCCGAGGACTTTCCAACGCCAATGAAACCGGCTCAATCGGAGCTCGTTCTCATCCGCGTTGATAGACCCTATCAATTCCCTCTCTAGAATGATTATATTCTTCTATTTTTCCACCGTCTCTTCGCTAGTGTGAGACTAACACACTATCGTAGCCGCTCATTCATGGGGCATCTACGACCTGAAGAACATATGGACGTACTGCCCTTTATAATATCGAGTTGTAATTGCATGAAAAAGTAGTTTTTTCCAGACTTTAGAGCCTTTTTGAGGGTGCAAACGGCCTTTTCTGGGGCCGAGACATACCGCACGTGTGCTGGGGTGTGTGCGCGTATGTAAATTTTTCCAGATCACTAGAATTAGAAGTCCTGGTAGCCTAGTTTCCCGAGGGCTTTCCAACGCCACTGAAACCGGCTCAATCGGAGCTCGTTCTCATCCGCGTTGATAGTCCCTATCAGTTCCCTCTCTAGAATGATTATATTCTTCTATTTTTCCACCGTCTCTTCGCTAGTGTGAGACTAACACCCTATCGTACCCGCTCATTGGTGGGGCGTCTATGACCTGAAGACCATATGGACGTACTGCCCTTTATAATATCGAGCTGTAATTACAGAAAAAAGTAGTTTTTTCCAGACTTTAGAGCCTTTTTGAGGGTCCAAACGGCCTTTTCTGGGGCCGGGACTTACCGCACGTGTGCTGGGGTGTGTGCGCGTATGTAAATTTTTCCAGATCGCTAGAATTAGAAGTCCTGGTAGCCTAGTTTCCCGAGGGCTTTCCAACGCCACTGAAACCGGCTCAATCGGAGCTCGTTCTCATCCGCGTTGATAGTCCCTATCAATTCCCTCTCTAGAATGATTATATTCTTCTATTTTTCCACCGTCTCTTTGCTAGTGTGAGACTAACACCCTATCATAGCCGCTCATTGGTGGGGCGTCTATGACCTGAAGACCATATGGACGTACTGCCCTTTATAATATCGAGCTGTAATTGCATGAAAAAGTAGTTTTTTCCAGACTTTAGAGCCTTTTTGAGGGTCCAAACGGACTTTTCTGGGGCCGGGACTTACCGCACGTGTGCTGGGGTGTGTGTGCATATGTAAATTTTTCCGGATCGCTAGAATTAGAAGTCCTGGTAGCCAAGTTTCCCGAGGGCTTTCCAACGCCACTGAAACCGGCTCAATCAGAGGTCGTTCTTATCCGTGTTGATAGTCCTTATCAGTTCCCTCTCTAGAATGATTATATTCTTCTATTTTTCCACCATCTCTTCGCTAGTGTGAGACTAACACCCTATCGTACCCGCTCATTGGTGGGGCGTCTATGACCTGAAGACCATATGGACGTACTGCCGTTTATAATATTGAGCTGTAATTACACAAAAAAGTAGTTTTTTCCAGACTTTAGAGCCTTTTTGAGGGTCCAAACGGCCTTTTCTGGGGCCGGGACTTACCGCACGTGTGCTGGGGTGTGTGCGCATATGTAAATTTTTCCAGATCGCTAGAATTAGAAGTCCTGGTAGCCTAGTTTCCCGAGGGCTTTCCAACGCCAATGAAACCGGCTCAATCGGAGCTCGTTCTCATCCGCGTTGATAGACCCTATCAATTCCCTCTCTAGAATGACTATATTCTTCTATTTTTCCACCGTCTCTTCGCTAGTGTGAGACTAACACCCTATCGTAGCTGCTCATTCATGGGGCATCTACGACCTGAAGACCATATGGACGTACTGCCCTTTATAATATCGAGTTGTAATTGCATGAAAAAGTAGTTTTTTCCAGACTTTAGAGCCTTTTTGAGGGGTAAACGGCCTTTTCTGGGGCCGAGACATACCGCACGTGTGCTGGGGTGTGTGCGCGTATGTAAATTTTTCCAGATCACTAGAATTAGAAGTCCTGGTAGCCTAGTTTCCCGAGGGCTTTCCATTGCCACCGAAACCGGCTCAATCGGAGCTCGTTCTCATCCGCGTTGACAGTCCCTATCAGTTCCCTCTCTAGAATGATTATATTCTTCTATTTTCCCCCCGTCTCTTCGCTAGTGTGAGACTAACACCCTATCGTACCAGCTCATTGGTGGGGCGTCTATGACCTGAAGAACATATGGACGTACTGCCCTTTATAATATCGAGCTGTAATTACAGAAAAAAGTAGTTTTTTCCAGACTTTAGAGCCTTTTTGAGGGTCCAAACGGCCTTTTCTGGGGCCGGGACTTACCGCACGTGTGCTGCGGTGTGTGCGCGTATGTAAATTTTTCCAGATCGCTAAAATTAGAAGTCCTGGTAGCCTAGTTTCCCGAGGGCTTTCCAACGCCACTGAAACCGGCTCAATCGGAGCTCGTTCTCATCCGCGTTGATAGTCCCTATCAATTCCCTCTCTAGAATGATTATATTCTTCTATTTTTCCACCGTCTCTTCGCTAGTGTGAGACTAACACCCTATCATAGCCGCTCATTGGTGGGGCGTCTATGACCTGAAGACCATATGGACGTACTGCCCTTTATAATATCGAGCTGTAATTGCATGAAAAAGTAGTTTTTTCCAGACTTTAGAGCCTTTTGGAGGGTCCAAACGGACTTTTCTGGGGCCGGGACTTACCGCACGTGTGCTGGGGTGTGTGTGCGTATGTAAATTTTTCCGGATCGCTAGAATTAGAAGTCCTGGTAGCCTAGTTTCCCGAGGGCTTTCCAACGCCACTGAAACCGGCTCAATCAGAGCTCGTTCTTATCCGTGTTGATAGTCCTTATCAGTTCCCTCTCTAGAATGATTATATTCTTCTATTTTTCCACCATCTCTTCGCTAGTGTGAGACTAACACCCTATCGTACCCGCTCATTGGTGGGGCGTCTATGACCTGAAGACCATATGGACGTACTGCCGTTTATAATATTGAGCTGTAATTACACAAAAAAGTAGTTTTTTCCAGACTTTAGAGCCTTTTGAGGGTCCAAACGGCCTTTTCTGGGGCCGGGACTTACCGCACGTGTGCCGGGGTGTGTGCGCATATGTAAATTTTTCCAGATCGCTAGAATTAGAAGCCCTGGTAGCCTAGTTTCCCGAGGGCTTTCCAACGCCAATGAAACCGGCTCAATCGGAGCTCGTTCTCATCGGCGTTGATAGACCCTATCAATTCCCTCTCTAGAATGATTATATTCTTCTATTTTTCCACCGTCTCTTCGCTAGTGTGAGACTAACACCCTATCGTAGCCGCTCATTAATGGGGCATCTACGACCTGAAGACCATATGGACGTACTGCCCTTTATAATATCGAGTTGTAATTGCATGAAAAAGTAGTTTTTTCCAGACTTTAGAGCCTTTTTGAGGGTGCAAACGGCCTTTTCTGGGGCCGAGACATACCGCACGTGTGCTGGGGTGTGTGCGCGTATGTAAATTTTTCCAGATCACTAGAATTAGAAGTCCTGGTAGCCTAGTTTCCCGAGGGCTTTCCATTGCCACCGAAACCGGCTCAATCGGAGCTCGTTCTCATCCGCGTTGACAGTCCCTATCAGTTCCCTCTCTAGAATGATTATATTCTTCTATTTTTCCACCGTCTCTTCGCTAGTGTGAGACTAACACCCTATCGTACCAGCTCATTGGTGGGGCGTCTATGACCTGAAGAACATATGGACGTACTGCCCTTTATAATATCGAGTTGTAATTACAGAAAAAAATAGTTTTTTCCAGACTTTAGAGCCTTTTTGAGGGTCCAAACGGCCTTTTCTGGGGCCGGGACTTACCGCACGTGTGCTGCGGTGTGTGCGCGTATGTAAATTTTTCCAGATCGCTAGAATTAGAAGTCCTGGTAGCCTAGTTTCCCGAGGGCTTTCCAACGCCACTGAAACCGGCTCAATCGGAGCTCGTTCTCATCCGCGTTGATAGTCCCTATCAATTCCCTCTCTAGAATGATTATATTCTTCTATTTTTCCACCGTCTCTTCGCTAGTGTGAGACTAACACCCTATCATAGCCGCTCATTGGTGGGGCATCTATGACCTGAAGACCATATGGACGTACTGCCCTTTATAATATCGAGCTGTAATTGCATGAAAAAGTAGTTTTTTCCAGACTTTAGAGCCTTTTTGAGGGTCCAAACGGCCTTTTCTGGGGCCGGGACTTACCGCACGTGTGCTGGGGTGTGTGTGCGTATGTAAATTTTTCCGGATCGCTAGAATTAGAAGTCCTGGTAGCCTAGTTTCCCGAGGGCTTTCCAACGCCACTGAAACCGGCTCAATCAGAGCTCGTTCTCATCCGTGTTGATAGTCCTTATCAGTTCCCTCTCTAGAATGATTATATTCTTCTATTTTTCCACCATCTCTTCGCTAGTGTGAGACTAACACCCTATCGTACCCGCTCATTGGTGGGGCGTCTATGACCTGAAGACCATATGGACGTACTGCCGTTTATAATATCGAGCTGTAATTACACAAAAAAGTAGTTTTTTCCAGACTTTAGAGCCTTTTTGAGGGTCCAAACGGCCTTTTCTGGGGCCGGGACTTACCGCACGTGTGTTGGGGTGTGTGCGCGGATGTAAATTTTTCCAGATCGCTAGAATTAGAAGTCCTGGTAGCCTAGTTTCCCGAGGGCTTTCCAACGCCACTGAAACCGGCTCAATCGGAGCTCGTTCTCATCCGGGTTGATAGTCCCTATCAATTCCATCTCTAGAATGATTATATTCTTCTATTTTTCCACCGTCTCTTCGCTAGTGTGAGACTAACACCCTATCGTAGCCGCTCATTGGTGGGGCGTCTACGACCTGAAGACCATATGGACGTACTGCCCTTTATAATATCGAGCAGTAATTGCATGAAAAAGAAGTTTTTTCCAGACTTTAGAGCCTTTTTGAGGGTGCAAACGGCCTTTTCTGGGGCCGAGACATACCGCACGTGTGCTGGGGTGTGTGCGCGTATGTAAATTTTTCCAGATCACTAGAATTAGAAGTCCTGGTAGCCTAGTTTCCCGAGGGCTTTCCAACGCCACTGAAACCGGCTCAATCGGAGCTCGTTCTCATCCGCGTTGATAGTCCCTATCAGTTCCCTCTCTAGAATGATTATATTCTTCTATTTTTCCACCATCTCTTCGCTAGTGTGAGACTAACACCCTATCGTACCCGCTCATTGGTGGGGCGTCTATGACCTGAAGACCATATGGACGTACTGCCCTTTATAATATCGAGCTGTAATTACCGAAAAAAGTAGTTTTTTCCAGACTTTAGAGCCTTTTTGAGGGTCCAAACGGCCTTTTCTGGGGCCGGGACTTACCGCACGTGTCCTGGGGTGTGTGCGCATATGTAAATTTTTCCAGATCGCTAGAATTAGAAGTCCTGGTAGCCTAGTTTCCCGAGGGCTTTCCAACGCCAATGAAACCGGCTCAATCGGAGCTCGTTCTCATCCGCGTTGATAGACCCTATCAATTACCTCTCTAGAATGATTATATTCTTCTATTTTTCCACCGTCTCTTCGCTAGTGTGAGACTAACACCCTATCGTAGCCGCTCATTCGTGGGGCATCTAGGACCTGAAGACCATGTGGACGTACTGCCCTTTAAAATATCGAGTTGTAATTGCATGAAAAAGTAGTTTTTTCCAGACTTTAGAGCCTTTTTGAGAGTGCAAACGGCCTTTTCTGGGGCCGAGACATACCGCACGTGTGCTCGGGTGTGTGCGCGTATGTAAATTTTACCAGATCACTAGAATTAGAAGTCCTGGTAGCCTAGTTTCCCGAGGGCTTTCCAACGCCACTGAAACCGGCTCAATCGGAGCTCGTTCTCATCCGCGTTGATAGTCCCTATCAGTTCCCTCTCTAGAATGATTATATTCTTCTATTTTTCCACCGTCTCTTCGCTAGTGTGAGACTAAGACCCTATCGTACCCGCTCATTGGTAGGGCGTCTATGACCTGAAGACCATATGGACATACTGCACTTTATAATATCGAGCTGTAATTACAGAAAAAAGTAGTTTTTTCCAGACTTTAGAGCCTTTTTGAGGGTCCAAACGGCCTTTTCTGGGGCCAGGACTTACCGCACGTGTGCTGGGGTGTGTGCGCGTATGTAAATTTTTCCAGATCGCTAGAATTAGAAGTCCTGGTAGCCTAGTTTCCCGAGGGCTTTCCAACGCCAATGAAACCGGCTCAATCGGAGCTCGTTCTCATCCGCGTTGATAGACCCTATCAATTCCCTCTCTAGAATGATTATATTCTTCTATTTTTCCACCGTCTCTTCGCTAGTGTGAGACTAACACCCTATCGTAGCCGCTCATTCATGGGGCATCTACGACCTGAAGACCATATGGACGTACTGCCCTTTATAATATCGAGCTGTAATTGCATGAAAAAGTAGTTTTTTCCAGACTTTAGAGCCTTTTTGAGGGTGCAAACGGCCTTTTCTGGGGCCGAGACATACCGCACGTGTGCTGGGGTGTGTGTGCGTATGTAAATTTTTCCAGATCACTAGAATTAGAAGTCCTGGTAGCCTAGTTTCCCGAGGGCTTTCCAACGCCACTGAAACCGGCTCAATCGGAGCTCGTTCTCATCCGCGTTGATAGTCCCTATCAGTTCCCTCTCTAGAATGATTATATTCTTCTATTTTTCCACCATCTCTTCGCTAGTGTGAGACTAACACCCAATCGTACCCGCTCATTTGTGGGGCGTCTATGACCTGAAGACCATATGGACGTACTGCCCTTTATAATATCGAGCTGTAATTACAGAAAAAAGTAGTTTTTTCCAGACTTTAGAGCCTTTTTGAGGGTACAAACGGTCTTTTCTGGGGCCGGGACTTACCGCACGTGTGCTGGGGTGTGTGCGCGTATGTAAATTTTTCCAGATCGCTAGAATTAGAAGTCCTGGTAGCCTAGTTTCCCGAGGGCTTTCCAACGCCAATGAAACCGGCTCAATCGGAGCTCGTTCTCATCCGCGTTGATAGACCCTATCAGTTCCCTCTCTAGAATGATTATATTCTTCTATTTTTCCACCGTCTCTTCGCTAGTGTGAGACTAACACCCTATCGTAGCCGCTCATTCGTGGGGCATCTACGACCTGAAGACCATATGGACGTACTGCCCTTTATAATATCGAGTTGTAATTGCATGAAAAAGTAGTTTTTTCCAGACTTTAGAGCCTTTTTGAGGGTGCAAACGGCCTTTTTTGGGGCCAAGACATACCGCACGTGTGCTGGGGTGTGTGCGCGTATGTAAATTTTTCCAGATCACTAGAATTAGAAGTCCTGGTAGCCTAGTTTCCCGAGGGCTTTCCAACGCCACTGAAACCGGCTCAATCGGAGCTCGTTCTCATCCGCGTTGATAGTCCCTATCAGTTCCCTCTCTACAATTATTATATTCTTCTATTTTTCCACCGTCTCTTCGCTAGTGTGAGACTAACACCCTATCGTACCCGCTCATTGGTGGGGCATCTATGACCTGAAGACCATATGGACGTACTGCCCTTTATAATATCGAGCTGTAATTACAGAAAAAAGTAGTTTTTTCCAGACTTTAGAGCCTTTTTGAGGGTCCAAACGGCCTTTTCTGGGGCTAGGACTTACCGCACGTGTGCTGGGGTGTGTGCGCGTATGTAAATTTTTCCAGATCGCTAGAATTAGAAGTCCTGGTAGCCTAGTTTCCCGAGGGCTTTCCAACGCCAATGAAACCGGCTCAATCGGAGCTCGTTCTCATCCGCGTTGATAGACCCTATCAATTCCCTCTCTAGAATGATTATATTCTTCTATTTTTCCACCGTCTCTTCGCTAGTATGAGACTAACACCCTATCGTAGCCGCTCATTCATGGGGCATCTACGACCTGAAGACCATATGGACGTACTGCCCTTTATAATATCGAGCTGTAATTGCATGAAAAAGTAGTTTTTTTCCAGACTTTAGAGCCTTTTTGAGGGTGCAAACGGCCTTTTCTGGGGCTGAGACATACCGCACGTGTGCTGGGGTGTGTGTGCGTATGTAAATTTTTCCTGATCACTAGAATTAGAAGTCCTGGTACCCTAGTTTCCCGAGGGCTTTCCAACGCCACTGAAACCGGCTCAATCGGAGGTCGTTCTCATCCGCGTTGATAGTCCCTATCAGTTCCCTCTCTAGAATGATTATATTCTTCTATTTTTCCACCATCTCTTCGCTAGTGTGAGACTAACACCCTATCATACCCGCTCATTTGTGGGGCGTCTATGACCTGAAGACCATATGGACGTACTACCCTTTATAATATCGAGCTGTAATTACAGAAAAAAGTAGTTTTTTCCAGACTTTAGAGCCTTTTTGAGGGTACAAACGGCCTTTTCTGGGGCCGGGACTTACCGCACGTGTGCTGGGGTGTGTGCGCGTATGTAAATTTTTCCAGATCGCTAGAATTAGAAGTCCTGGTAGCCTAGTTTCCCGAGGGCTTTCCAACGCCAATGAAACCGGCTCAATCGGAGCTCGTTCTCATCCGCGTTGATAGACCCTATCAATTCCCTCTCTAGAATGATTATATTCTTCTATTTTTCCACCGTCTCTTCGCTAGTGTGAGACTAACACCCTATCGTAGCCGCTCATTCGTGGGGCATCTACGACCTGAAGACCATATGGACGTACTGCCCTTTATAATATCGAGTTGTAATTGCATGAAAAAGTAGTTTTTTCCAGACTTTAGAGCCTTTTTGAGGGTGCAAACGGCCTTTTCTGGGGCCGAGACATACCGCACGTGTGCTGGGGTGTGTGCGCGTATGTAAATTTTTCCAGATCACTAGAATTAGAACTCCTGGTAGCCTAGTTTCCCGAGGGCTTTCCAACGCCACTGAAACCGGCTCAATCGGAGATCGTTCTCATCCGCGTTGATAGTCCCTATCAGTTCCCTCTCTAGAATGATGATATTCTTCTATTTTTCCACCGTCTCTTCGCTAGTGTGAGACTAACACCCTATCGTACCCGCTCATTGGTGGGGCGTCTATGACCTGAAGACCATATGGACGTACTGCCCTTTATAATATCGAGCTGTAATTACACAAAAAAGTAGTTTTTTCCAGACTTTAGAGCCTTTTTGAGGGTCCAAACGGCCTTTTCTGGGGCCGGGACTTACCGCACGTGTACTGGCGTGTGTGCGCGTATGTAAATTTTTCCAGATCGCTAGAATTAGAAGTCCTGGTAGCCTAGTTTCCCGAGGGCTTTCCAACGCCAATGAAACCGGCTCAATCGGAGCTCGTTCTCATCCGCGTTGGTAGACCCTATCAATTCCCTCTCTAGAATGATTATATTCTTCTATTTTTCCACCGTCTCTTCGCTAGTGTGAGACTAACACCCTATCGTAGCCGCTCATTGGTGGGGAGTCTATGACCTGAAGACCATATGGATGTACTGCCCTTTATAATATCGAGCTATAATTGCATGAAAAAGTAGTTTTTTCCAGACTTTAGAGCCTTTTTGAGGGTCCAAACGGCCTTTTCTGGGGCCGGGACTTACCGCACGTGTGCTGGGGTGTGTGTGCGTATGTAAATTTTTCCAGATCGCTAGAATTAGAAGTCCTGGTAGCCTAGTTTCCCGAGGGCTTTCCAGCGCCACTGAAACCAGCTCAATCGGAGCTCGTTCTCATCCGCGTTGATAGTCCCTATCAATTCCCTGTCTAAAATGATTATATTCTTCTATTTTTCCACCATCTCTTCGCTAGTGTGAGACTAACACCCTATCATAGCCGCTCATTGGTGGGGCGTCTATGACCTGAAGACCATATGGTCGTACTGCCCCTTTATAATATCGTGCTGTAATTGCATGAAAAAGTAGTTTTTTCCCGACTTTAGAGCCTTTTTGTGTGTCCAAACGGCCTTTTCTGGGGCCGGGACTTACCGCACGTGTGCTGGGGTGTGTGTGCGTATGTAAATTTTTCCAGATCGCTAGAATTAGAAGTCCTGGTAGCCTAGTTTCCCGAGGGCTTTCCAGCGCCACTGAAACCGGCTCAATCGGAGCTCGGTCTCATCCGCGTTGATAGTCCCTATCAATTCCCTCTCTAAAATGATTATATTCTTCTATTTTTCCACCATCTCTTCGCTAGTGTGAGACTAACACCCTATCATAGCCGCTCATTGGTGGGGCGTCTATGACCTGAAGACCATATGGACGTACTGCCCTTTATAATATCGAGTTGTAATTGCACAAAAAAGTAGTTTTTTCCAGACTTTAGAGCCTTTTTGAGTGTCCAAACGGCCTTTTCTGGGGCCGGAACTTACCGCACGTGTGCTGGGGTGTGTGCGCATATGTAAATTTTTCCAGATCGCTAGAATTAGAAGTCCTGGTAGCCTAGTTTCCCGAGGGCTTTCCAACGCCACTGAAACCGGCTCAATCGGAGCTCGTTCTCATCCGCGTTGATAGTCCCTATCAATTCCCTCTCTAGAATGATTATATTCTTCTATTTTTCCACCGTCTCTTCGCTAGTGTGAGACTAACACCCTATCATAGCCGCCCATTGGTGGGGCGTCTATGACCTGAAGACCATAAGGACGTACTGCCCTTTATAATATCGTGCAGTAATTGCATGAAAAAGTAGTATTTTCCAAACTTTAGAGCCTTTTTGAGGGTCCAAACAGCCTTTTCTGGGGCCGAGACATACCGCACGTGTGCTGGTGTGTGTGCGCGTATGTAAATTTTGCCAGATCGCTAGAATTAGAAGTCCTGGTAGCCTAGTTTCCCGAGGGCTTTCCAACGCCACTGAAACCGGCTCAATCGGAGCTCGTTCTCATCCGCGTTGATAGTCCCTATCAATTCCCTGTCTAAAATGATTATATTCTTCTATTTTTCCACCATCTCTTCGCTAGTGTGAGACTAACACCCTATCATAGCCGCTCATTGGTGGGGCGTCTATGACCTGAAGACCATATGGTCGTACTGCCCCTTTATAATATCGTGCTGTAATTGCATGAAAAAGTAGTTTTTTCCCGACTTTAGAGCCTTTTTGTGTGTCCAAACGGCCTTTTCTGGGGCCGGGACTTACCGCACGTGTGCTGGGGTGTGTGCGCGTATGTAAATTTTTCCAGATCGCTAGAATTAGAAGTCCTGGTAGCCTAGTTTCCCGAGGGCTTTCCAGCGCCACTGAAACCGGCTCAATCGGAGCTCGGTCTCATCCGCGTTGATAGTCCCTATCAATTCCCTCTCTAAAATGATTATATTCTTCTATTTTTCCACCATCTCTTCGCTAGTGTGAGACTAACACCCTATCATAGCCGCTCATTGGTGGGGCGTCTATGACCTGAAGACCATATGGACGTACTGCCCTTTATAATATCGAGTTGTAATTGCACAAAAAAGTAGTTTTTTCCAGACTTTAGAGCCTTTTTGAGTGTCCAAACGGCCTTTTCTGGGGCCGGAACTTACCGCACGTGTGCTGGGGTGTGTGCGCATATGTAAATTTTTCCAGATCGCTAGAATTAGAAGTCCTGGTAGCCTAGTTTCCCGAGGGCTTTCCAACGCCACTGAAACCGGCTCAATCGGAGCTCGTTCTCATCCGCGTTGATAGTCCCTATCAATTCCCTCTCTAGAATGATTATATTCTTCTATTTTTCCACCGTCTCTTCGCTAGTGTGAGACTAACACCCTATCATAGCCGCCCATTGGTGGGGCGTCTATGACCTGAAGACCATAAGGACGTACTGCCCTTTATAATATCGTGCAGTAATTGCATGAAAAAGTAGTATTTTCCAAACTTTAGAGCCTTTTTGAGGGTCCAAACAGCCTTTTCTGGGGCCGAGACATACCGCACGTGTGCTGGTGTGTGTGCGCGTATGTAAATTTTGTCAGATCGCTAGAATTAGAAGTCCTGGTAGCCTAGTTTCCCGAGGGCTTTCCAACGCCACTGAAACCGGCTCAATCGGAGCTCGTTCTCATCCGCGTTGATAGTCCCTATCAATTCCCTCTCTAGAATGATTATATTCTTCTATTTTTCCACCGTCGCTTCGCTAGTGTGAGACTAACACCCTATCATAGCCGCTCATTGGAGGGGCGTCTATGACCTGAAGACCATATGGACGTACTGCCCTTTATAATATCGAGCTGTAATTGCATGAAAAAGTTGTTTTTGCCAGACTTTAGAGCCTTTTTGAGGGTCCAAACGGCCTTTTCTGTGGCCGGGACTTACCGCACGTGTGCTGGGGTGTGTGTGCATATGTAAATTTTCGAGATCGCTAGAATTAGAAGTCCTGGAAGCCTAGTTTCCTGAGGGCTTTCCAACGCCACTAAAACCGGCTCAAACGGAGCTCGTTCTCATCCGCGTTGATAGTCCCTATCAATTCCCTCTCTAGAACGATTATATTCTTCTATTTTTCCACTGTCTCTTCGCTAGTGTGAGACTAACACCCTATCGTAGCCGCTCATTGGTGGGGCGACTTTGACCTGAAGACCATATGGACGTACTGCCCTTTATAATATCGAGCTGTAATTGCATGAAAAAGTAGTTTTTTCCAGACTTTAGATCCTTTTTGAGGGTCCAAACGGCCTTTTCTGGGGCCGGGACTTACCGCACGTGTGCTGCGGTGTGTGCGCGTATGTAAATTTTTCCAGATAGCTAGAATTAGAAGTCTTGGTAGCCTAGTTTCCCGAGGGCTTTCCAACGCCACTGAAACCGGCTCAATCGGAGCACGTTCTCATCCGCGTTGATAGTCCCTATCAATTCCCTCTCTAGAATGATTATATTCTTCTATTTTTCCACCGTCTCTTCGCTAGTGTGAGACTAACACCCTATCGTAGCCGCTCATTGGTGGGGCATCTACGACCTGAAGACCATAAGGACGTACTGCCCTTTATAATATCGTGCAGTAATTGCATGAAAAAGTAGTATTTTCCAAACTTTAGAGCCTTTTTGAGGGTCCAAACGGCCTTTTCTGGGGCCGAGACATACCGCACGTGTGCTGGTGTGTGTGCGCGTATGTAAATTTTGCCAGATCGCTAGAATTAGAAGTCCTGGTAGCCTAGTTTCCCGAGGGCTTTCCAACGCCACTGAAACCGGCTCAATCGGAGCTCGTTCTCATCCGCGTTGATAGTCCCTATCAATTCCCTCTCTAGAATGATTATATTCTTCTATTTTTCCACCGTCTCTTCGCTAGTGTGAGACTAACACCCTATCATAGCCGCCCATTGGTGGGGCGTCTATGACCTGAAGACCATAAGGACTTACTGCCCTTTATAATATCGAGCAGTAATTGCATGAAAAAGTAGTATTTTCCAAACTTTAGAGCCTTTTTGAGGGTCCAAACTGCCTTTTCTGGGGCCGAGATATACCGCACGTGTGCTGGTGTGTGTGCGCGTATGTAAATTTTGCCAGATCGCTAGAATTAGAAGTCCTGGTAGCCTAGTTTCCCGAGGGCTTTCCAACGCCACTGAAACCGGCTCAATCGGAGCTCGTTCTCATCCGCGTTGATAGTCCCTATCAATTCCCTCTCTAGAATGATTATATTCTTCTATGTTTCCACCGTCTCTTCGCTAGTGTGAGACTAACACCCTATCGTAGCCGCTCATTGGTGGGGCGTCTATGACCTGAAGACCATATGGACGTACTGCCCTTTATAATATCGAGCTGTAATTGCATGAAAAAGTAGTTTTTTCCAGACTTTAGAGCCTTTTTGAGGGTCCAAACGGCCTTTTCTGGGGCCGGGACTTACCGCACGTGTGCTGGGGTGTGTGTGCATATGTAAATTTTCCAGATCGCTAGAATTAGAAGTCCTGGTAGCCTAGTTTCCTGAGGGCTTTCCAACGCCACTGAAACCGGCTCAAACGGAGCTCGTTCTCATCCGCGTTGATAGTCCCTATCAATTCCCTCTCTAGAACGATTATATTCTTCTATTTTTCCACTGTCTCTTCGCTAGTGTGAGACTAACACCCTATCGTAGCCGCTCATTGGTGGGGCGACTTTGACCTGAAGACCATATGGACGTACTGCCCTTTATAATATCGAGCTGTAATTGCATGAAAAAGTAGTTTTTTCCAGACTTTAGAGCCTTTTTGAGGGTCCAAACGGCCGTTTCTGGGGCCGAGACATACCGCACGTGTGCTGGGGTGTGTCCGCATATGTAAATTTTTCCAGATCGCTAGAATTAGAACTCCTGGTTGCCTAGTTTCCTGAGGGCTTTCCAACGCCACTAAAACCGGCTCAATCGGAGCTCGTTCTCATCCGCGTTGATAGTCCCTATCAATTCCCTCTCTAGAATGATTAGATTCTTCTATTTTTCCACCGTCTCTTCGCTAGTGTGAGACTAACACCCTATCATAGCCGCTCATTGGTGGGGCGTCTATGACCTGAAGACCATAAGGACGTACTGCCCTTTATAATATCGAGCAGTAATTGCATGAAAAAGTAGTTTTTTCCAGACTTTAGAGCCTTTTTGAGGGTCCAAACGGCCTTTTCTGGGGCCGAGACATACCGCACGTGTGCTGGGGTGTGTGCGCGTATGTAAATTTTTCCAGATCGCTAGAATTAGAAGTCCTGGTAGCCTAGTTCCCCGAGGGCTTTCCAACGCCACTGAAACCGGCTCAATCGGAGCTCGTTCTCATCCGCGTTGATAGTCCCTATCAATTCCCTCTCTAGAATGATTATATTCTTCTATTTTTCCACCGTCTCTTCGCTAGTGTGAGACTAACACCCTATCGTAGCCGCTCATTGGTGGGGCGTCTATGACCTGAAGACCATATGGACGTACTGCCCTATATAATATCGAGCTATAATTGCATGAAAAAGTAGTTTTTTCCAGACTTTAGAGCCTTTTTGAGGGTCCAAACGGCCATTTCTGGGGCCGGGACTTACCGCACGGGTGCTGGGGTGTTTGTGCGTATGTAAATTTTTCCAGATCGCTAGAATTAGAAGTCCTGGTAGCCTAGTTTCCTGAGGGCTTTCCAACGCCACTGAAACCGGCTCAAACGGAGCTCGTTCTCATCCGCGTTGATAGTCCCTACCAATTCCCTCTCTAGAATGATTATATTCTTCTATTTTTCCACTGTCTCTTCGCTAGTGTGAGACTAACACCCTATCATAGCCGCTCATTGGTGGGGCGTCTTTGACCTGAAGACCATATGGACGTACTGCCCTTTATAATATCGAGCTGTAATTGCATGAAAAAGTAGTTTTTTCCAGACTTTAGAGCCTTTTTGAGGGTCCAAGCGGCCTTTTCTGGGGCCGGGACTTACCGCACGTGTGCTGGGGTCTGTGCGCGTATGTAAATTTTTCCAGATTGCTAGAATTAGAAGTCTGGGTAGCCTAGTTTCCCGAGGACTTTCCAACGCCACTGAAACCGGCTCAATCGGAGCTCGTTCTCATCCGAGTTGATAGTCCCTATCAATTCCCTCTCTAGAATGATTATATTCTTCTATTTTTCCACCGTCTCTTCGCTAGTGTGAGACTAACACCCTATCATAGCCGCTCATTGGTGGGGCATCTATGACTTGAAGACCATAAGGACGTACTGCCCTTTATAATATCGAGCAGTAATTGCATGAAAAAGTAGTTTTTTCCAGACTTTAGAGCCTTTTTGAGGGTCCAAACGGCCTTTTATGGGGCCGGGACTTACCGCACGTGTGCTGGGGTGTGTGCGGGTATGTAAATTTTTCCAGATTGCTAGAATTAGAAGTCTTGGTAGCCTAGTTTCCCGAGGGCTTTCCAACGCCACTGAAACCGGTTCAATTGGAGCACGTTCTCATCCGCATTGATAGTCCCTATCAATTCCCTCTCTAGAATGATTATATTCTTCTATTTTTCCACCGTCTCTTCGCTAGTGTGAGACTAACACCCTATCGTAGCCGCTCATTGGTGGGGCGTCTACGACCTGAAGACCATATGGACGTACTGCCCTTTATAATATCGAGCAGTAATTGCATGAAAAAGTAGTTTTTTCTAGACTTTAGAGCCTTTTTGAGGGTCCAAACGGCCGTTTCTGGGGCCGAGACATACCGCACGTGTGCTGGGGTGTGTGCGCATATGTAAATTTTTCCAGATCGCTAGAATTAGAAGTCCTGGTAGCCTAGTTTCCTGAGGGCTTTCCAACGCCACTAAAACCGGCTCAATCGGAGCTCGTTCTCATCCGCGTTGATAGTCCCTATCAATTCCCTCTCTAGAATGATTAGATTCTTCTAATTTTCCACCGTCTCTTCGCTAGTGTGAGACTAACACCCTATCATAGCCGCTCATTGGTGGGGCGTCTATGACCTGAAGACCATAAGGACGTACTGCCCTTTATAATATCGAGCAGTAATTGCATGAAAAAGTAGTTTTTTCCAGACTTTAGAGCCTTTTTGAGGGTCCAAACGGCCTTTTCTGGGGCCGAGACATACCGCACATGTGCTGGGGTGTGTGCGCGTATGTAAATTTTTCCAAATCGCTAGAATTAGAAGTCCTGGTAGCCTAGTTCCCCGAGGGCTTTCCAACGCCACTGAAACCGGCTCAATCGGAGCTCGTTCTCATCCGCGTTGATAGTTCCTATCAATTCCCTCTCTAGAATGATTATATTCTTCTATTTTTCCCCCGTCTCTTCGCTAGTGTGAGACTAACACCCTATCGTAGCCGCTCATTGGTGGGGCGTCTATGACCTGAAGACCATATGGACGTACTGCCCTTTATAATATCGAGCTGTAATTGCATGAAAAAGTAGTTTTTTCCAGACTTTAGAGCCTTTTTGAGGGTCCAAATGGCCATTTCTGGGGCCGGGACTTACCGCACGTGTGCTGGGGTGTTTGTGCGTATGTAAATTTTTCCAGATCGCTAGAATTAGAAGTCCTGGTAGCCTAGTTTCCTGAGGGCTTTCCAACGCCACTGAAACCGGCTCAAACAGAGCTCGTTCTCATCCGCGTTGATAGTCCCTACCAATTCCCTCTCTAGAATGATTATATTCTTCTATTTTTCCACTGTCTCTTCGCTAGTGTGAGACTAACACCCTATCATAGCCGCTCATTGGTGGGGCGTCTTTGACCTGAAGACCATATGGACGTACTGCCCTTTATAATATCGAGCTGTAATTGCATGAAAAAGTAGTTTTTTCCAGACTTTAGAGCCTTTTTGAGGGTCCAAACGGCCTTTTCTGGGGACGGGACTTACCGCACGTGTGCTGGGGTGTGTGCGCGTATGTAAATTTTTCCAGATTGCTAGAATTAGAAGGCTGGGTAGCCTAGTTTCCCGAGGACTTTCCAACGCCACTGAAACCGGCTCAATCGGAGCTCGTTCTCATCCGCGTTGATAGTCCCTATCAATTCCCTCTCTAGAATGATTATATTCTTCTATTTTTCCACCGTCTCATCGCTAGTGTGAGACTAACACCCTATCGTAGCGGCTCATTGGTGGGGCGTCTATGACCTGAAGACCATATGGACGTACTGCCCTTTATAATATCAAGCAGTAATTGCATGAAAATGTAGTTTTTTCTAGACTTTAGAGCCTTTTTGAGGGTCCAAACGGCCTTTACTGGGGCCGAGACATACCGCACGTGTGCTGGGGTGTGTGCGCATATGTAAATTTTTCCAGATCGCTAGAATTAGAAGTCCTTGTAGCCTAGTTTCCTGAGGGCTTTCCAACACCACTGAAACCGGCTCAATCGGAGCTCGTTCTCATCCGCGTTGATAGTCCCTATCAATTCCCTCTCTAGAATGATTATATTCTTCTATTTTTCCACCGTCTCTTCGCTAGTGTGAGACTAACACCCTATCATAGCCGCTCATTGGTGGGGCATCTATGACTTGAAGACCATAAGGACGTACTGCCCTTTATAATATCGAGCAGTAATTGCATGAAAAAGTAGTTTTTTCCAGACTTTAGAGCCTTTTTGAGGGTCCAAACGGCCTTTTCTGGGGCCGGTACTTACCGCACGTGTGCTGGGGTGTGTGCGCGTATGTAAATTTTTCCAGATTGCTAGAATTAGAAGTCTTGGTAGCCTAGTTTCCCGAGGGCTTTCCAACGCCACTGAAACCGGCTCAATCGGAGCACGTTCTCATCCGCGTTGATAGTCCCTATCAATTCCCTCTCTAGAATGATTATTATTCTTCTATTTTTCCACCGTCTCTTCGCTAGTGTGAGACTAACACCCTATCGTAGCCGCTCATTGGTGGGGCGTCTACGACCTGAAGACCATATGGACGTACTGCCCTTTATAATATCGAGCAGTAATTGCATGAAAAAGTAGTTTTTTCTAGACTTTAGAGCCTTTTTGAGGGTCCAAACGGCCGTTTCTGGGGCCGAGACATACCGCACGTGTGCTGGGGTGTGTGCGCATATGTAAATTTTTCCAGATCGCTAGAATTAGAAGTCCTGGTAGCCTAGTTTCCTGAGGGCTTTCCAACGCCACCAAAACCGGCTCAATCGGAGCTCGTTCTCATCCGCGTTGATAGTCCCTATCAATTCCCTCTCTAGAATGATTATATTCTTCTATTTTTCCACCGTCTCTTCGCTAGTGTGAGACTAACACCCTATCATAACCGCTCATTGGTGGGGCGTCTATGACCTGAAGACCTGCATGAAAAAGTAGTTTTTTCCAGACTTTAGATCCTTTTTGAGGGTCCAAACGGCCTTTTCTGGGGCCGAGACATACCGCACGTGTGCTGGGGTGTGTGCGCGTATGTAAATTTTTCCAGATTGCTTGAATTAGAAGTCCTGGTAGCCTAGTTTCCTGAGGGCTTTCCAACGCCACTGAAACCGGCTCAATCGGAGCTCGTTCTCATCCGCGTTGATAGTCCCTATCAATTCCCTCTCTAGAATGATTATATTCTTCTATTTTTCCACCGTCTCTTCGCTAGTGTGAGACTAACACCCTATCGTAGCCGCTCATTGGTGGGGCGTCTATGACCTGAAGACCATATTTACGTACTGCCCTTTATAATATCGAGCTGTAATTGCTTGAAAAAGTAGTTTTTTCCAGACTTTAGAGCCTTTTTGAGGGTCCAAACGGCCTTTTCTGGGGCCGGGACCTACCGCACGTGTGCTGGGGTGTGTGCGCGTATGTAAATTTTGCCAGATCGCTAGAATTAGAAGTCCTGGTAGCCTAGTTTCCCGAGGGCTTTCCAACGCCACTGAAACCGGCTCAATCGGAGCTCGTTCTCATCCGCGTTGATAGTCCCTATCAATTCCCTCTCTAGAATGATTATATTCTTCTATTTTTCCACCGTCTCTTCGCTAGTGTGAGACTAACACCCTATCGTAGCCACTCATAGGTGGGGCATCTATGACCTGAAGACCATATGGAAGTACTGCCCTTTATAATATCTAGCTGTAATTGCATGAAAAATTAGTTTTTTCCAGACTTTAGAGCCTTTTTGAGGGTCCAAACGGCCTTTTCTGGGGCCGGGACTTACCGCACGTGTGCTGGGGTGTGTGTGCTTATGTAAATTTTCCAGATCACTAGAATTAGAAGTCCTGGTAGCCTAGTTTCCTGAGGGTTTTCCAACGCCACTGAACCCGGCTCAAACGGAGCTCGTTCTCATCCGCGTTGATAGTCCCTATCAATTCCCTCTCTTGAACGATTATATTCTTCTTTTTTTCCACTGTCTCTTCGCTAGTGTGAGACTAACACCCTATCGTAGCCGCTCATTGGTGGGGCGACTTTGACCTGAAGACCATATGGATGTACTGCCCTTTATAATATCGAGCTGTAATTGCATGAAAAAGTAGTTTTTTCCAGACTTTAGAGCCTTTTTGAGGGTCCAAACGGCCTTTTCTGGGGCCGGGACTTACCGCACGTGTGCTGGGGTGTGTGCGCGTATGTAAATTTTTCCAGATTGCTAGAATTAGAAGTCTTGGTAGCCTAGTTTCCCGAGGGCTTTCCAACGCCACTGAAACCGGCTCAATCGGAGCACGTTCTCATCCGCGTTGATAGTCCCTATCAATTCCCTCTCTAGAATGATTATATTCTTCTATTTTTCCACCGTCTTGTCGCTAGTGTGAGACTAACACCCTATCGTAGCCGCTCATTGGTGGGGCGTCTACGACCTGAAGACCATATGGACGTACTGCCCTTTATAATATCGAGCAGTAATTGCATGAAAAAGTAATTTTTTCTAGACTTTAGAGCATTTTTGAGGGTCCAAACGGCCGTTTCTGGGGCCGAGACATACCGCACGTGTGCTGGGGTGTGTGCGCATATGTAAATTTATCCAGATCGCTAGAATTAGAAGTCCTGGTAGCCTAGTTTCCTGAGGGCTTTCCAACGCCACCGAAACCGGCTCAATCGGAGCTCGTTCTCATCCGCGTTGATAGTCCCTATCAATTCCCTCTCTAGAATGATTATATTCTTCTATTTTTCCACCATCTCTTCGCTAGTGTGAGACTAACACCTTGTCATAACCGCTCATTGGTGGGGCGTCTATGACCTGAAGACCATAAGGATGTACTGCCCTTTATAATATCGAGCAGTAATTGCATGAAAAAGTAGTTTTTTCCAGACTTTAGAGCCTTTTTGAGGGTCCAAACGGCCTTTTCTGGGGCCGAGACATACCGCACATGTGCTGGGGTGTGTGCGTGTATGTAAATTTTTCCAGATTGCTAGAATTAGAAGTCCTGGTAGCCTAGATTCCCGAGGGCTTTCCAACGCCACTGAAACCGGCTCAATCGGAGCTCGTTCTCATCCGCGTTGATAGTCCCTATCAATTCCCTCTCTAGAATGATTATATTCTTCTATTTTTCCACCGTCTCTTCGCTAGTGTGAGACTAACACCCTATCGTAGCCGCTCATTGGTGGGGCGTCTATGACCTGAAGACCATATGGACGTACTGCCCTTTATATTATCGAGCTGTAATATCATGAAAAAGTAGTTTTTTCCAGACTTTAGAGCCTTTTTGAGGGTCCAAACGGCCTTTTCTGGGGCCGGGACTTACCGCACGTGTGCTGGGGTGTGTGCGCGTATGTAAATTTTGCCAGATCGCTAGAATTAGAAGTCCTGGTAGCCTAGTTTCCTGAGGGCTTTCCAACGCCACTGAAACCGGCTCAATCGGAGCTCGTTCTCATCCGCGTTGATAGTCCCTATCAATTCCCTCTCTAGAATGATTATATTCTTCTATTTTTCCACCGTCTCTTCGCTAGTGTGAGACTAACACCCTATCGTAGCCGCTCATAGGTGGGGCGTCTATGACCTGAAGACCATATGGAAGTACTGCCCTTTATAATATCGAGCTGTAATTGCATGAAAAAGTAGTTTTTTCCAGACTTTAGAGCATTTTTGAGGGTCCAAACGGCCTTTTCTGGGGCCGGGACATACCGCACGTGTGCTGGGGTGTGTGTGCTTATGTAAATTTTCCAGATCGCTAGAATTAGAAGTCCTGGTAGCCTAGTTTCCTGAGGGCTTTCCAACGCCACTGAAACCGGCTCAAACGGAGCTCGTTCTCATCCGCGTTGATAGTCCCTATCAATTCCCTCTCTTGAACGATTATATTCTTCTATTTTTCCACTGTCTCTTCGCTAGTGTGAGACTAACACCCTATCGTAGCCGCTCATTGGTGGGGCGACTTTGACCTGAAGACCATATGGATGTACTGCCCTTTATAATATCGAGCTGTAATTGCATGAAAAAGTAGTTTTTTCCAGACTTTAGAGCCTTTTTGAGGGTCCAAACGGCCTTTTCTGGGGCCGGGACTTACCGCACGTGTGCTGGGGTGTGTGCGCGTATGTAAATTTTGCCAGATCGCTAGAATTAGAAGTCCTGGTAGCCTAGTTTCCCGAGGGCTTTCCAACGCCACTGAAACCGGCTCAATCGGAGCTCGTTCTCATCCGCGTTGATAGTCCCTATCAATTCCCTCTCTAGAATGATTATATTCTTCTATTTTTCCACCGTCTCTTCGCTAGTGTGAGACTAACACCCTATCGTAGCCGCTCATAGGTGGGGCGTCTATGACCTGAAGACCATATGGAAGTACTGCCCTTTATAATATCGAGCTGTAATTGCATGAAAAAGTAGTTTTTTCCAGACTTTAGAGCATTTTTGAGGGTCCAAACGGCCTTTTCTGGGGCCGGGACTTACCGCACGTGTGCTGGGGTGTGTGTGCTTATGTAAATTTTCCAGATCGCTAGAATTAGAAGTCCTGGTAGCCTAGTTTCCTGAGGGCTTTCCAACGCCACTGAAACCGGCTCAAACGGAGCTCGTTCTCATCCGCGTTGATAGTCCCTATCAATTCCCTCTCTTGAACGATTATATTCTTCTATTTTTCCACTGTCTCTTCGCTAGTGTGAGACTAACACCCTATCGTAGCCGCCCATTGGTGGGGCGACTTTGACCTGAAGACCATATGGATGTACTGCCCTTTATAATATCGAGCTGTAATTGCATGAAAAAGTAGTTTTTTCCAGACTTTAGAGCCTTTTTGAGGGTCCAAACGGCCTTTTCTGGGGCCGGGACTTACCGCACGTGTGCTGGGGTGTGTGCGCGTATGTAAATTTTTCCAGATTGCTAGAATTAGAAGTCTTGGTAGCCTAGTATCCCGAGGGCTTTCCAACGCCACTGAAACCGGCTCAATCGGAGCACGTTCTCATCCGCGTTGATAGTGCCTATCAATTCCCTCTCTAGAATGATTATATTCTTCTATTTTTCCACCGTCTTGTCGCTAGTGTGAGACTAACACCCTATCGTAGCCGCTCATTGGTGGGGCGTCTATGACCTGAAGACCATATGGACGTACTGCCCTTTATAATATCGAGCAGTAATTGCATGAAAAAGTAGTTTTTTCTAGACTTTGGAGCATTTTTGAGGGTCCAAACGGCCGTTTCTGGGGCCGAGACATACCGCACGTGTGCTGGGGTGTGTGCGCATATGTAAATTTTTCCAGATCGCTAGAATTAGAAGTCCTGGTAGCCTAGTTTCCTGAGGGCTTTCCAACGCCACCGAAACCGGCTCAATCGGAGCTCGTTCTCATCCGCGTTGATAGTCCCTATCAATTCCCTCTCTAGAATGATTATATTCTTCTATTTTTCCACCGTCTCTTCGCTAGTGTGAGACTAACACCCTGTCATAACCGCTCATTGGTGGGGCGTCTATGACCTGAAGACCATAAGGACGTACTGCCCTTTATAATATCAAGCAGTAATTGCATGAAAAAGTAGTTTTTTCCAGACTTTAGAGCCTTTTTGAGGGTCCAAACGGCCTTTTCTGGGGCCGAGACATACCGCACATGTGCTGGGGTGTGTGCGCGTATGTAAATTTTTCCAGATTGCTAGAATTAGAAGTCCTGGTAGCCTAGTTTCCCGAGGGCTTTCCAACGCCACTGAAACCGGCTCAATCGGAGCTCGTTCTCATCCGCGTTGATAGTCCCTATCAATTCCCTCTCTAGAATGATTATATTCTTCTATTTTTCCACCGTCTCTTCGCTAGTGTGAGACTAACACCCTATCGTAGCCGCTCATTGGTGGGGCGTCTATGACCTGAAGACCATATGGACGTACTGCCCTTTATAATATCGAGCTGTAATTGCATGAAAAAGTAGTTTTTTCCAGACTTTAGAGCCTTTTTGAGGGTCCAAACGGCCTTTTCTGGGGCCGGGACTTACCGCACGTGTGCTGGGGTGTGTGCGCATATGTAAATTTTGCCAGATCGCTAGAATTAGAAGTCCTGGTAGCCTAGTTTCCCGAGGGCTTTCCAACGCCACTGAAACCGGCTCAATCGGAGCCCGTTCTCATCCGCGTTGATAGTCCCTATCAATTCCCTCTCTAGAATGATTATATTCTTCTATTTTTCCACCGTCTCTTCGCTAGTGTGAGACTAACACCCTATCGTAGCCGCTCATAGGTGGGGCGTCTATGACCTGAAGACCATATGGAAGTACTGCCCTTTATAATATCGAGCTGTAATTGCATGAAAAAGTAGTTTTTTCCAGACTTTAGAGCCTTTTTGAGGGTCCAAACGGCCTTTTCTGGGGCCGGGACTTACCGCACGTGTGCTGGGGTGTGTGTGCTTATGTAAATTTTCCAGATCGCTAGAATTAGAAGTCCTGGTAGCCTAGTTTCCTGAGGGCTTTCCAACGCCACTGAAACCGGCTCAAACGGAGCTCGTTCTCATTCGCGTTGATAGTCCCTATCAATTCCCTGTCTTGAACGATTATATTCTTCTATTTTTCCACTGTCTCTTCGCTAGTGTGAGACTAACACCCTATCGTAGCCGCTCATTGGTGGGGCGACTTTGACCTGAAGACCATATGGATGTACTGCCCTTTATAATATCGAGCTGTAATTGCATGAAAAAGTAGTTTTTTCCAGACTTTAGAGCCTTTTTGAGGGTCCAAACGGCCTTTTCTGGGGCCGGGACTTACCGCACGTGTGCTAGGGTGTGTGCGCGTATGTAAATTTTTCCAGATTGCTAGAATTAGAAGTCTTGGTAGCCTAGTATCCCGAGGGCTTTCCAACGCCACTGAAACCGGCTCAATCGGAGCACGTTCTCATCCGCGTTGATAGTCCCTATCAATTCCCTCTCTAGAATGATTATATTCTTCTATTTTTCCACCGTCTTGTCGCTAGTGTGAGACTAACACCCTATCGTAGCCGCTCATTGGTGGGGCATCTACGACCTGAAGACCATATGGACGTACTGCCCTTTATAATATCGAGCAGTAATTGCATGAAAAAGTAGTTTTTTCTAGACTTTAGAGCATTTTTGAGGGTCCAAACGGCCGTTTCTGGGGCCGAGACATACCGCACGTGTGCTGGGGTGTGTACGCATATGTAAATTTTTCCAGATCGCTAGAATTAGAAGTCCTGGTAGCCTAGTTTCCTGAGGGCTTTCCAACGCCACCGAAACCGGCTCAATCGGAGCTCGTTCTCATCCGCGTTGATAGTCCCTATCAATTCCCTCTCTAGAATGATTATATTCTTCTATTTTTCCACCGTCTCTTCGCTAGTGTGAGACTAACACCCTGTCATAACCGCTCATTGGTGGGGCGTCTATGACCTGAAGACCATAAGGACGTACTGCCCTTTATAATATCGAGCAGTAATTGCATGAGAAAGTAGTTTTTTCCAGACTTTAGAGCCTTTTTGAGGGTCCAAATGGCCTTTTCTGGGGCCGAGACATACCGCACATGTGCTGGGGTGTGTGCGCGTATGTAAATTTTTCCAGATTGCTAGAATTAGAAGTCCTGGTAGCCTAGTTTCCCGAGGGCTTTCCAACGCCACTGAAACCGGCTCAATCGGAGCTCGTTCTCATCCGCGTTGATAGTCCCTATCAATTCCCTCTCAAGAATGATAATATTCTTCTATTTTTCCACCGTCTCTTCGCTAGTGTGAGACTAACACCCTATCGTAGCCGCTCATTGGTGGGGCGTCTATGACCTGAAGACCATATGGACGTACTGCCCTTTATAATATCGAGCTGTAATTGCATGAAAAAGTAGTTTTTTCCAGACTTTAGAGCCTTTTTGAGGGTCCAAACGGCCTTTTCTGGGGCCGGGACTTACCGCACGTGTGCTGGGGTGTGTGCGCATATGTAAATTTTGCCAGATCGCTAGAATTAGAAGTCCTGGTAGCCTAGTTTCCCGAGGGCTTTCCAACGCCACTGAAACCGGCTCAATCGGAGCTCGTTCTCATCCGCGTTGATAGTCCCTATCAATTCCCTCTCTAGAATGATTATATTCTTCTATTTTTCCACCGTCTCTTCGCTAGTGTGAGACTAACACCCTATCGTAGCCGCTCATAGGTGGGGCGTCTATGACCTGAAGACCATATGGAAGTACTGCCCTTTATAATATCGAGCTGTAATTGCATGAAAAAGTAGTTTTTTCCAGACTTTAGAGCCTTTTTGAGGGTCCAAACGGCCTTTTCTGGGGCCGGGACTTACCGCACGTGTGCTGGGGTGTGTGTGCTTATGTAAATTTTCCAGATCGCTAGAATTAGAAGTCCTGGTAGCCTAGTTTCCTGAGGGCTTTCCAACGCCACTGAAACCGGCTCAAACGGAGCTCGTTCTCATTCGCGTTGATAGTCCCTATCAATTCCCTCTCTTGAACGATTATATTCTTCTATTTTTCCACTGTCTCTTCGCTAGTGTGAGACTAACACCCTATCGTAGCCGCTCATTGGTGGGGCGACTTTGACCTGAAGACCATATGGATGTACTGCCCTTTATAATATCGAGCTGTAATTGCATGAAAAAGTAGTTTTTTCCAGACTTTAGAGCCTTTTTGAGGGTCCAAACGGCCTTTTCTGGGGCCGGGACTTACCGCACGTGTGCTAGGGTGTGTGCGCGTATGTAAATTTTTCCAGATTGCTAGAATTAGAAGTCTTGGTAGCCTAGTATCCCGAGGGCTTTCCAACGCCACTGAAACCGGCTCAATCGGAGCACGTTCTCATCCGCGTTGATAGTCCCTATCAATTCCCTCTCTAGAATGATTATATTCTTCTATTTTTCCACCGTCTTGTCGCTAGTGTGAGACTAACACCCTATCGTAGCCGCTCATTGGTGGGGCATCTACGACCTGAAGACCATATGGACGTACTGCCCTTTATAATATCGAGCAGTAATTGCATGAAAAAGTAGTTTTTTCTAGACTTTAGAGCATTTTTGAGGGTCCAAACGGCCGTTTCTGGGGCCGAGACATACCGCACGTGTGCTGGGGTGTGTACGCATATGTAAATTTTTCCAGATCGCTAGAATTAGAAGTCCTGGTAGCCTAGTTTCCTGAGGGCTTTCCAACGCCACCGAAACCGGCTCAATCGGAGCTCGTTCTCATCCGCGTTGATAGTCCCTATCAATTCCCTCTCTAGAATGATTATATTCTTCTATTTTTCCACCGTCTCTTCGCTAGTGTGAGACTAACACCCTGTCATAACCGCTCATTGGTGGGGCGTCTATGACCTGAAGACCATAAGGACGTACTGCCCTTTATAATATCGAGCAGTAATTGCATGAGAAAGTAGTTTTTTCCAGACTTTAGAGCCTTTTTGAGGGTCCAAATGGCCTTTTCTGGGGCCGAGACATACCGCACATGTGCTGGGGTGTGTGCGCGTATGTAAATTTTTCCAGATTGCTAGAATTAGAAGTCCTGGTAGCCTAGTTTCCCGAGGGCTTTCCAACGCCACTGAAACCGGCTCAATCGGAGCTCGTTCTCATCCGCGTTGATAGTCCCTATCAATTCCCTCTCAAGAATGATTATATTCTTCTATTTTTCCACCGTCTCTTCGCTAGTGTGAGACTAACACCCTATCGTAGCCGCTCATTGGTGGGGCGTCTATGACCTGAAGACCATATGGACGTACTGCCCTTTATAATATCGAGCTGTAATTGCATGAAAAAGTAGTTTTTTCCAGACTTTAGAGCCTTTTTGAGGGTCCAAACGGCCTTTTCTGGGGCCGGGACTTACCGCACGTGTGCTGGGGTGTGTGCGCATATGTAAATTTTGCCAGATCGCTAGAATTAGAAGTCCTGGTAGCCTAGTTTCCCGAGGGCTTTCCAACGCCACTGAAACCGGCTCAATCGGAGCTCGTTCTCATCCGCGTTGATAGTCCCTATCAATTCCCTCTCTAGAATGATTATATTCTTCTATTTTTCCACCGTCTCTTCGCTAGTGTGAGACTAACACCCTATCGTAGCCGCTCATAGGTGGGGCGTCTATGACCTGAAGACCATATGGAAGTACTGCCCTTTATAATATCGAGCTGTAATTGCATGAAAAAGTAGTTTTTTCCAGACTTTAGAGCCTTTTTGAGGGTCCAAACGGCCTTTTCTGGGGCCGGGACTTACCGCACGTGTGCTGGGGTGTGTGTGCTTATGTAAATTTTCCAGATCGCTAGAATTAGAAGTCCTGGTAGCCTAGTTTCCTGAGGGCTTTCCAACGCCACTGAAACCGGCTCAAACGGAGCTCGTTCTCATTCGCGTTGATAGTCCCTATCAATTCCCTCTCTTGAACGATTATATTCTTCTATTTTTCCACTGTCTCTTCGCTAGTGTGAGACTAACACCCTATCGTAGCCGCTCATTGGTGGGGCGACTTTGACCTGAAGACCATATGGATGTACTGCCCTTTATAATATCGAGCTGTAATTGCATGAAAAAGTAGTTTTTTCCAGACTTTAGAGCCTTTTTGAGGGTCCAAACGGCCTTTTCTGGGGCCGGGACTTACCGCACGTGTGCTAGGGTGTGTGCGCGTATGTAAATTTTTCCAGATTGCTAGAATTAGAAGTCTTGGTAGCCTAGTATCCCGAGGGCTTTCCAACGCCACTGAAACCGGCTCAATCGGAGCACGTTCTCATCCGCGTTGATAGTCCCTATCAATTCCCTCTCTAGAATGATTATATTCTTCTATTTTTCCACCGTCTTGTCGCTAGTGTGAGACTAACACCCTATCGTAGCCGCTCATTGGTGGGGCATCTACGACCTGAAGACCATATGGACGTACTGCCCTTTATAATATCGAGCAGTAATTGCATGAAAAAGTAGTTTTTTCTAGACTTTAGAGCATTTTTGAGGGTCCAAACGGCCGTTTCTGGGGCCGAGACATACCGCACGTGTGCTGGGGTGTGTACGCATATGTAAATTTTTCCAGATCGCTAGAATTAGAAGTCCTGGTAGCCTAGTTTCCTGAGGGCTTTCCAACGCCACCGAAACCGGCTCAATCGGAGCTCGTTCTCATCCGCGTTGATAGTCCCTATCAATTCCCTCTCTAGAATGATTATATTCTTCTATTTTTCCACCGTCTCTTCGCTAGTGTGAGACTAACACCCTGTCATAACCGCTCATTGGTGGGGCGTCTATGACCTGAAGACCATAAGGACGTACTGCCCTTTATAATATCGAGCAGTAATTGCATGAAAAAGTAGTTTTTTCCAGACTTTAGAGCCTTTTTGAGGGTCCAAATGGCCTTTTCTGGGGCCGAGACATACCGCACATGTGCTGGGGTGTGTGCGCGTATGTAAATTTTTCCAGATTGCTAGAATTAGAAGTCCTGGTAGCCTAGTTTCCCGAGGGCTTTCCAACGCCACTGAAACCGGCTCAATCGGAGCTCGTTCTCATCCGCGTTGATAGTCCCTATCAATTCCCTCTCAAGAATGATTATATTCTTCTATTTTTCCACCGTCTCTTCGCTAGTGTGAGACTAACACCCTATCGTAGCCGCTCATTGGTGGGGCGTCTATGACCTGAAGACCATATGGACGTACTGCCCTTTATAATATCGAGCTGTAATTGCATGAAAAAGTAGTTTTTTCCAGACTTTAGAGCCTTTTTGAGGGTCCAAACGGCCTTTTCTGGGGCCGGGACTTACCGCACGTGTGCTGGGGTGTGTGCGCGTATGTAAATTTTGCCAGATCGCTAGAATTAGAAGTCCTGGTAGCCTAGTTTCCCGAGGGCTTTCCAACGCCACTGAAACCGGCTCAATCGGAGCTCGTTCTCATCCGCGTTATAGTCCCTATCAATTCCCTCTCTAGAATGATTATATTCTTCTATTTTTCCACCGTCTCTTCGCTAGTGTGAGACTAACACCCTATCGTAGCCGCTCATTGGTGGGGCGTCTATGACCTGAAGACCATATGGACGTACTGCCCTTTATAATATCGAGCTGTAATTGCATGAAAAAGTAGTTTTTTCCAGACTTTAGAGCCTTTTTGAGGGTCCAAACGGCCTTTTCTGGGGCCGGGACTTACCGCACGTGTGCTGGGGTGTGTGTGCTTATGTAAATTTTCCAGATCGCTAGAATTAGAAGTCCTGGTAGCCTAGTTTCCTGAGGGCTTTCCAACGCCACTGAAACCGGCTGAAACGGAGCTCGTTCTCATGCGTGTTGATAGTCCCTATCAATTCCCTCTCTTGAACGATTATATTCTTCTATTTTTCCACTGTCTCTTCGCTAGTGTGAGACTAACACCCTATCGTAGCCGCTCATTGGTGGGGCGACTTTGACCTGAAGACCATATGGATGTACTGCCCTTTATAATATCGAGCTGTAATTGCATGAAAAAGTAGTTTTTTCCAGACTTTAGAGCCTTTTTGAGGGTCCAAACGGTCTTTTCTGGGGCCGGGACTTACCGCACGTGTGCTGGGGTGTGTGCGCGTATGTAAATTTTTCCAGATTGCTAGAATTAGAAGTCTTGGTAGCCTAGTATCCCGAGGGCTTTCCAACGCCACTGAAACCGGCTCAATCGGAGCACGTTCTCATCCGCGTTGATGGTCCCTATCAATTCCCTCTCTAGAATGATTATATTCTTCTATTTTCCACCATCTCTTCGCTAGTGTGAGACTCACACCCTGTCATAGCCGCTCATTATTGGGGCGTCTATGACCTGAAGACCATCAGGACGTACTGCCCTTTATAATATCGAGCAGTAATTGCATGAAAAAGTAGTTTTTTCCAGACTTTAGAGCCTTTTTGAGGGTTCAAACGGCCTTTTCTGGGGCCGAGACATACCCCACGTGTGCTGGGTTGTGTGCGCATATGTAAATTTTTCCAGATCGCTAGAATTAGAAGTCCTGGTAGCCTAGTTTCCCGAGGGCTTTCCAACGCCACTGAAACCGGCTCAATCGGAGCTCGTTCTTATCCGCGTTGATAGTCCCTATCAATTCCCTCTCTAGAATGATTATATTCTTCTATTTTTCCACCGTCTCTTCGCTATTGTGAGACTAACACCCTATCGTAGCCGCTCATTGGTGGGGCGTCTATGACCTGAAGGCCATATGGACGTACTGCCCTTTATAATATCGAGCTGTAATTGCATGAAAAAGTAATTTGTTCCAGACTTTAGAGCCTTTTTTAGGGTCCAAACGGCCTTTTCTGGGGCCGGGACTTACCGCACGTGTGCTGGGGTGTTTGTGCGTATGTAAATTTTTCTAGATCGCTAGAATTAGAAGTCCTGGTAGCCTAGTTTCCTGAGGGCTTTCCAACGCCACTGAAACCGGCTCAAACGGAGCTCGTTCTCATCCGCGTTGATAGTCCCTACCAATTCCCTCTCTAGAATAATTATATTCTTCTATTTTTCCACTGTCTCTTCGCTAGTGTGAGACTAACACCCTATCATAGCCGCTCATTGGTGGGGCGTCTTTGACCTGAAGACCATATGGACGTACTGCCCTTTATAATATCGAGTTGTAATTGCATGAAAAAGTAGTTTTTTCCAGACTTTAGAGCCGTTTTGAGGGTCCAAACGGCCTTTTCTGGGGCCGGGACTTACCGCACGTGTGCTGGGGTGTGTGCGCGTATGTAAATTTTTCCAGATTGCTAGAATTAGAAGTCTTGGAAGCCTAGTTTCCCGAGGACTTTCCAACGCTACTGAAACCGGCTCAATCGGAGCTCGTTCTCATCCGAGTTGATAGTCCCTATCAATTCCATCTCTAGAATGATTATATTCTTCTATTTTTCCACTGTCTCATCGCTAGTGTGAGACTAACACCCTATCGTAGCGGCTCATTGGTGGGGCGTCTACGACCTAAAGACCATATGGACGTACTGCCCTTTATAATATCGAGCAGTAATTGCATGAAAAAGTAGTTTTTTCTAGACTTCTGAGCCTTTTTGAGGGTCCAAACGGGCTTTACTGGGGCCGAGACATACCGCACATGTGCTGGGGTGTGTGCGCATATGTAAATTTTTCCAGATCGCTAGAATTAGAAGTCCTTGTAGCCTAGTTTCCTGAGGGCTTTCCAACGCCACTGAAACCGGCTCAATCGGAGCTCGTTCTCATCCGCGTGGATAGTCCCTATCAATTCCCTCTCTAGAATGATTATATTCTTCTATTTTTCCACAGTCTCTTCGCTAGTGTGAGACTAACACCCTATCATAGCCGCTCATTGGTGGGGCGTCTATGACTTGAAGACCATAAGGACGTACTGCCCTTTATAATATAGAGCAGTAATTGCATGAAAAAGTAGTTTTTTCCAGACTTTAGAGCCTTTTTGAGGGTCCAAACGGCCTTTTCTAGGGCCGGGACTTACCGCACGTGTGCTGGGGTGTGTGCGCGTATGTAAATTTTTCCAGATTGCTAGAATTAGAAGTCTTGGTAGCCTAGTTTCCCGAGGGCTTTCCAACGCCACTGAAACCGGCTCAATCGGAGCACGTTCTCATCCGCGTTGATAGTCCCTATCAATTCCCTCTCTAGAATGATTATATTCTTCTATTTTTCCACCGTCTCTTCGCTAGTGTGAGACTAACACCCTATCGTAGCCGCTCATTGGTGGGGCGTCTATGACCTGAAGACCATATGGACGTACTGCCCTTTATAATATCGAGCTGTAATTGAATGAAAAAGTAGTTTTTTCCAGACTTTAGAGCCTTTTTGAGGGTCCAAACGGCCTTTTCTGGGGCCGGGACTTACCGCACGTGTGCTGGGGTGTGTGTGCATATGTAAATTTTCCAGATCGCTAGAATTAGAAGTCCTGGTAGCCTAGTTTCCTGAGGGCTTTCCAACGCCACTGAAACCGGCTCAAACGGAGCTCGTTCTCATCCGCGTTGATAGTCCCTATCAATTCCCTCTCTAGAACAATTATATTCTTCAATTTTTCCACTGTCTCTTTGCTAGTGTGAGACTAACACCCTATCGTAGTAGCTCATTGGTGGGGCGACTTTGACCTGAAGACCATATGGACGTACTGCCCTTTATAATATCGAGTTGTAATTGCATGAAAAAGTAGTTTTTTCCAGACTTTAGAGCCTTTTTGAGGGTCCAAACGGCCTTTTCTGGGGCCGGGACTTACCGCACGTGTGCTGGGGTGTGTGCGCGTATGTAAATTTTTCCAGATTGCTAGAATTAGAAGTCTTGGTAGCCTAGTTTCCCGAGGGCTTTCCAACGCCACTGAAACCGGCTCAATCGGAGCACGTTCTCGTCCGCGTTGATAGTCCCTATCAATTCCCTCTCTAGAATGATTACATTCTTCTATTTTTCCACCGTCTCTTCGCTAGTGTGAGACTAACACCCTATCGTAGCCGCTCATTGGTGGGGCGTCTATGACCTGAAGACCATATGGACGTACTGCCCTTTATAATATCGAGCTGTAATTGCATGAAAAAGTAGTTTTTTCCAGACTTTAGAGCCTTTTTGAGGGTCCAAACGGCCTTTTCTGGGGCCGGGACTTACCGCACGTGTGCTAGGGTGTGTGTGCATATGTAAATTTTCCAGATCGCTAGAATTAGAAGTGCTGGTAGCCTAGTTTCCTGAGGGCTTTCCAACGCCACTGAAACCGGCTCAAACGGAGCTCGTTCTCATCCGCGTTGATAGTCCCTATCAATTCCCTCTCTAGAACGATTATATTCTTCAATTTTTCCACTGTCTCTTCGCTAGTGTGAGACTAACACCCTATCGTAGCCGCTCATTGGTGGGGCGTCTATGACCTGAAGACCCTATGGACGTACTGCCCTTTATAATATCGAGCTGTAATTGCATGAAAAAGTAGTTTTTTCCAGACTTTAGAGCCTTTTTGAGGGTCCAAACGGCCTTTTCTGGGGCCGGGACTTACCGCACGTGTGCTGGGGTGTGTGTGCATATGTAAATTTTCCAGATCGCTAGAATTAGAAGTGCTGGTAGCCTAGTTTCCTGAGGGCTTTCCAACGCCACTGAAACCGGCTCAAACGGAGCTCGTTCTCATCCGCGTTGATAGTCCCTATCAATTCCCTCTCTAGAACGATTATATTCTTCAATTTTTCCACTGTCTCTTCGCTAGTGTGAGACTAACACCCTATCGTAGCCGCTCATTGGTGGGGCGTCTATGACCTGAAGACCATATGGACGTACTGCCCTTTATAATATCGAGCTGTAATTGCATGAAAAAGTAGTTTTTTCCAGACTTTAGAGCCTTTTTGAGGGTCCAAACGGCCTTTTCTGGGGCCGGGACTTACCGCACATGTGCTGGGGTGTGTGCGCGTATGTAAATTTTTCCAGATCGCTAGAATTAGAAGTCCTGGTAGCCTAGTTTCCTGTGGGCTTTCCAACGCCACTGAAACCGGCTCAAACGGAGCTCGTTCTCATCCGCATTGATAGTCCCTATCAATTCCCTCTCTAGAACGATTATATTCTTCAATTTTTCCACTATCTCTTCGCTAGTGTGAGACTAACACCCTATCGTAGCAGCTCATTGGTGGGGCGACTTTGACCTGAAGACCATATGGACGTACTGCCCTTTATAATATCGAGTTGTAATTGCATGAAAAAGTAGTTTTTTCCAGACTTTAGAGCCTTTTTGAGGGTCCAAACGGCCTTTTCTGGGGCCGGGACTTACCGCACGTGTGCTGGGGTGTGTGCGCGTATGTAAATTTTTCCAGATTGCTAGAATTAGAAGTCTTGGTAGCCTAGTTTCCCGAGGGCTTTCCAACGCCACTGAAACCGGCTCAATCGGAGCACGTTCTCATCCGCGTTGATAGTCCCTATAAATTCCCTCTCTAGAATGATTATATTCTTCTATTTTTCCACCGTCTTGTCGCTAGTGTGAGACTAACACCCTATCGTAGCCGCTCATTGGTGGGGCATCTACGACCTGAAGACCATATGGACGTACTGCCCTTTATAATATCGAGCAGTAATTGCATGAAAAAGTAGTTTTTTCTAGACTTTAGAGCATTTTTGAGGGTCCAAACGGCCGTTTCTGGGGCCGAGACATACCGCACGTGTGCTGGGGTGTGTGCGCATATGTAAATTTTTCCAGATCGCTAGAATTAGAAGACCTGGTAGCCTAGTTTCCTGAGGGCTTTCCAACGCCACTGAAACCGGCTCAATCGGAGCTCGTTCTCATCCGCGTTGATAGTCCCTATCAATTCCCTCTCTAGAATGATTAGATTCTTCTATTTTTCCACTGTCTCTTCGCTAGTGTGAGACTAACACCCTATCATAGCCGCTCATTATTGGGGCGTCTATGACCTGAAGACCATAAGGACGTACTGCCCTTTATAATATCGAGCAGTAATTGCATGAAAAAGTAGTTTTTTCCAGACTTTAGAGCCTTTTTGAGGGTCCAAACGGCCTTTTCTGGGGCCGAGACATACCGCACGTGTGCTGGGTTGTGTGCGCGTATGTAAATTTTTCCAGATCGCTAGAATTAGAAGTCCTGGTAGCCTAGTTTCCCGAGGGCTTTCCAACGCCACTGAAACCGGCTCAATCGGAGCTCGTTCTTATCCGCGTTGATAGTCCCTATCAATTCCCTCTCTAGAATGATTATATTCTTCTATTTTTCCACTGTCTCTTCGCTATTGTGAGACTAACACCCTATCGTAGCCGCTCATTGGTGGGGCGTCTATGACCTGAAGACCATATGGACGTACTGCCCTTTATAATATCGAGCAGTAATTGCATGAAAAAGTAGTTTTTTCCAGACTTTAGAGCCTTTTTGAGGGTCCAAACGGCCTTTTCTGGGGCCGGGACTTACCGCACGTGTGCTGGGGTGTGTGTGCATATGTAAATTTTCTAGATCGCTAGAATTAGAAGTCCTGGTAGCCTAGTTTCCTGAGGGCTTTCCAACGCCACTGAAACCGGCTCAAACGGAGCTCGTTCTCATCCGCATTGATAGTCCCTATCAAGTCCCTCTCTAGAACGATTATATTCTTCAATTTTTCCACTGTCTCTTCGCTAGTGTGAGACTAACACCCTATCGTAGCCGCTCATTGGTGGGGCGTCTATGACCTGAAGACCATATGGACGTACTGCCCTTTATAATATCGAGCTGTAATTGCACAAAAAAGTAGTTTTTTCCAGACTTTAGAGCCTTTTTGAGGGTCCAAACGGCCTTTTCTGGGGCCGAGACATACCGCACGTGTGCTGGGTTGTGTGCGCGTATGTAAATTTTTCCAGATCGCTAGAATTAGAAGTCCTGGTAGCCTAGTTTCCCGAGGGCTTTCCAACGCCACTGAAACCGGCTCAATCGGAGCTCGTTCTTATCCGCGTTGATAGTCCCTATCAATTCCCTCTCTAGAATGATTATATTCTTCTATTTTTCCACTGTCTCTTCGCTATTGTGAGACTAACACCCTATCGTAGCCGCTCATTGGTGGGGCGTCTATGACCTGAAGACCATATGGACGTACTGCCCTTTATAATATCGAGCAGTAATTGCATGAAAAAGTAGTTTGTTCCAGACTTTAGAGCCTTTTTGAGGGTCCAAACGGCCTTTTCTGGGGCCGGGACTTACCGCACGTGTGCTGGGGTGTTTGTGCGTATGTAAATTTTTCCAGATCGCTAGAATTAGAAGTCCTGGTAGCCTTGTTTCCTGAGGGCTTTCCAACACCACTGAAACCGGCTCAAACGGAGCTCGTTCTCATCCGCGTTGATAGTCCCTATCAATTCCCTCTCTAGAACGATTATATTCTTCAATTTTTCCACTGTCTCTTCGCTAGTGTGAGACTAACACCCTATCGTATCAGCTCATTGGTGGGGTGACTTTGACCTGAAGATCATATGGACGTACTGCCCTTTATAATATCGAGTTGTAATTGCATGAAAAAGTAGTTTTTTCCAGACTTTAGAGCCTTTTTGAGGGTCCAAACGGCCTTTTCTGGGGCCGGGACTTACCGCACGTGTGCTAGGGTGTGTGTGCATATGTAAATTTTCCAGATCGCTAGAATTAGAAGTGCTGGTAGCCTAGTTTCCTGAGGGCTTTCCAACGCCACTGAAACCGGCTCAAACGGAGCTCGTTCTCATCCGCGTTGATAGTCCCTATCAATTCCCTCTCTAGAACGATTATATTCTTCAATTTTTCCACTGTCTCTTCGCTAGTGTGAGACTAACACCCTATCGTAGCCGCTCATTGGTGGGGCGTCTATGACCTGAAGACCCTATGGACGTACTGCCCTTTATAATATCGAGCTGTAATTGCATGAAAAAGTAGTTTTTTCCAGACTTTAGAGCCTTTTTGAGGGTCCAAACGGCCTTTTCTGGGGCCGGGACTTACCGCACGTGTGCTGGGGTGTGTGTGCATATGTAAATTTTCCAGATCGCTAGAATTAGAAGTGCTGGTAGCCTAGTTTCCTGAGGGCTTTCCAACGCCACTGAAACCGGCTCAAACGGAGCTCGTTCTCATCCGCGTTGATAGTCCCTATCAATTCCCTCTCTAGAACGATTATATTCTTCAATTTTTCCACTGTCTCTTCGCTAGTGTGAGACTAACACCCTATCGTAGCCGCTCATTGGTGGGGCGTCTATGACCTGAAGACCATATGGACGTACTGCCCTTTATAATATCGAGCTGTAATTGCATGAAAAAGTAGTTTTTTCCAGACTTTAGAGCCTTTTTGAGGGTCCAAACGGCCTTTTCTGGGGCCGGGACTTACCGCACATGTGCTGGGGTGTGTGCGCGTATGTAAATTTTTCCAGATCGCTAGAATTAGAAGTCCTGGTAGCCTAGTTTCCTGTGGGCTTTCCAACGCCACTGAAACCGGCTCAAACGGAGCTCGTTCTCATCCGCATTGATAGTCCCTATCAATTCCCTCTCTAGAACGATTATATTCTTCAATTTTTCCACTATCTCTTCGCTAGTGTGAGACTAACACCCTATCGTAGCAGCTCATTGGTGGGGCGACTTTGACCTGAAGACCATATGGACGTACTGCCCTTTATAATATCGAGTTGTAATTGCATGAAAAAGTAGTTTTTTCCAGACTTTAGAGCCTTTTTGAGGGTCCAAACGGCCTTTTCTGGGGCCGGGACTTACCGCACGTGTGCTGGGGTGTGTGCGCGTATGTAAATTTTTCCAGATTGCTAGAATTAGAAGTCTTGGTAGCCTAGTTTCCCGAGGGCTTTCCAACGCCACTGAAACCGGCTCAATCGGAGCACGTTCTCATCCGCGTTGATAGTCCCTATAAATTCCCTCTCTAGAATGATTATATTCTTCTATTTTTCCACCGTCTTGTCGCTAGTGTGAGACTAACACCCTATCGTAGCCGCTCATTGGTGGGGCATCTACGACCTGAAGACCATATGGACGTACTGCCCTTTATAATATCGAGCAGTAATTGCATGAAAAAGTAGTTTTTTCTAGACTTTAGAGCATTTTTGAGGGTCCAAACGGCCGTTTCTGGGGCCGAGACATACCGCACGTGTGCTGGGGTGTGTGCGCATATGTAAATTTTTCCAGATCGCTAGAATTAGAAGACCTGGTAGCCTAGTTTCCTGAGGGCTTTCCAACGCCACTGAAACCGGCTCAATCGGAGCTCGTTCTCATCCGCGTTGATAGTCCCTATCAATTCCCTCTCTAGAATGATTAGATTCTTCTATTTTTCCACTGTCTCTTCGCTAGTGTGAGACTAACACCCTATCATAGCCGCTCATTATTGGGGCGTCTATGACCTGAAGACCATAAGGACGTACTGCCCTTTATAATATCGAGCAGTAATTGCATGAAAAAGTAGTTTTTTCCAGACTTTAGAGCCTTTTTGAGGGTCCAAACGGCCTTTTCTGGGGCCGAGACATACCGCACGTGTGCTGGGTTGTGTGCGCGTATGTAAATTTTTCCAGATCGCTAGAATTAGAAGTCCTGGTAGCCTAGTTTCCCGAGGGCTTTCCAACGCCACTGAAACCGGCTCAATCGGAGCTCGTTCTTATCCGCGTTGATAGTCCCTATCAATTCCCTCTCTAGAATGATTATATTCTTCTATTTTTCCACTGTCTCTTCGCTATTGTGAGACTAACACCCTATCGTAGCCGCTCATTGGTGGGGCGTCTATGACCTGAAGACCATATGGACGTACTGCCCTTTATAATATCGAGCAGTAATTGCATGAAAAAGTAGTTTTTTCCAGACTTTAGAGCCTTTTTGAGGGTCCAAACGGCCTTTTCTGGGGCCGGGACTTACCGCACGTGTGCTGGGGTGTGTGTGCATATGTAAATTTTCTAGATCGCTAGAATTAGAAGTCCTGGTAGCCTAGTTTCCTGAGGGCTTTCCAACGCCACTGAAACCGGCTCAAACGGAGCTCGTTCTCATCCGCATTGATAGTCCCTATCAAGTCCCTCTCTAGAACGATTATATTCTTCAATTTTTCCACTGTCTCTTCGCTAGTGTGAGACTAACACCCTATCGTAGCCGCTCATTGGTGGGGCGTCTATGACCTGAAGACCATATGGACGTACTGCCCTTTATAATATCGAGCTGTAATTGCACAAAAAAGTAGTTTTTTCCAGACTTTAGAGCCTTTTTGAGGGTCCAAACGGCCTTTTCTGGGGCCGAGACATACCGCACGTGTGCTGGGTTGTGTGCGCGTATGTAAATTTTTCCAGATCGCTAGAATTAGAAGTCCTGGTAGCCTAGTTTCCCGAGGGCTTTCCAACGCCACTGAAACCGGCTCAATCGGAGCTCGTTCTTATCCGCGTTGATAGTCCCTATCAATTCCCTCTCTAGAATGATTATATTCTTCTATTTTTCCACTGTCTCTTCGCTATTGTGAGACTAACACCCTATCGTAGCCGCTCATTGGTGGGGCGTCTATGACCTGAAGACCATATGGACGTACTGCCCTTTATAATATCGAGCAGTAATTGCATGAAAAAGTAGTTTGTTCCAGACTTTAGAGCCTTTTTGAGGGTCCAAACGGCCTTTTCTGGGGCCGGGACTTACCGCACGTGTGCTGGGGTGTTTGTGCGTATGTAAATTTTTCCAGATCGCTAGAATTAGAAGTCCTGGTAGCCTTGTTTCCTGAGGGCTTTCCAACACCACTGAAACCGGCTCAAACGGAGCTCGTTCTCATCCGCGTTGATAGTCCCTATCAATTCCCTCTCTAGAACGATTATATTCTTCAATTTTTCCACTGTCTCTTCGCTAGTGTGAGACTAACACCCTATCGTATCAGCTCATTGGTGGGGTGACTTTGACCTGAAGATCATATGGACGTACTGCCCTTTATAATATCGAGTTGTAATTGCATGAAAAAGTAGTTTTTTCCAGACTTTAGAGCCTTTTTGAGGGTCCAAACGGCCTTTTCTGGGGCCGGGACTTACCGCACGTGTGCTGGGGTGTGTGCGCGTATGTAAATTTTTCCAGATTGCTAGAATTAGAAGTCTTGGTAGCCTAGTTTCCCGAGGGCTTTCCAACGCCACTGAAACCGGCTCAATCGGAGCACGTTCTCGTCCGCGTTGATAGTCCCTATCAATTCCCTCTCTAGAATGATTACATTCTTCTATTTTTCCACCGTCTCTTCGCTAGTGTGAGACTAACACCCTATCGTAGCTGCTCATTGGTGGGGCGTCTATGACCTGAAGACCATATGGACGTACTGCCCTTTATAATATCGAGCTGTAATTGCATGAAAAAGTAGTTTTTTCCAGACTTTAGAGCCTTTTTGAGGGTCCAAACGGCCTTTTCTGGGGCCGGGACTTACCGCACGTGTGCTGGGGTGTGTGTGCATATGTAAATTTTCCAGATCGCTAGAATTAGAAGTCCTGGTAGCCTAGTTTCCTGAGGGCTTTCCAACGCCACTGAAACCGGCTCAAACGGAGCTCATTCTCATCCGCGTTGATAGTCCCTATCAATTCCCTCTCTAGAACGATTATATTCTTCAATTTTTCCACTGTCTATTCGCTAGTGTGAGACTAACACCCTATCGTAGCCGCTCATTGGTGAGGCGTCTATGACCTGAAGACCATATGGACGTACTGCCCTTTATAATATCGAGCTGTAATTGCATGAAAAAGTAGTTTTTTCCAGACTTTAGAGCCTTTTTGAGGGTCCAAACGGCCTTTTCTGGGGCCGGGACATACCGCACGTGTGCTGGGGTGTGTGCGCATATGTAAATTTTTCCAGATCGCTAGAATTAGAAGACCTGGTAGCCTAGTTTCCTGAGGGCTTTCCAACGCCACTGAAACCGGCTCAATCGGAGCTCGTTCTCATCCGCGTTGATAGTCCCTATCAATTCCCTCTCTAGAATGATTAGATTCTTCTATTTTTCCACCGTCTCTTCGCTAGTGTGAGACTAACACCCTATCATAGCCGCTCATTATTGGGGCGTCTATGACCTGAAGACCATAAGGACGTACTGCCCTTTATAATATCGAGCAGTAATTGCATGAAAAAGTAGTTTTTTCCAGACTTTAGAGCCTTTTTGAGGGTCCAAACGGCCTTTTCTGGGGCCGAGACATACCGCACGTGTGCTGGGTTGTGTGCGCGTATGTAAATTTTTCCAGATCGCTAGAATTAGAAGTCCTGGTAGCCTAGTTTCCCGAGGGCTTTCCAACGCCACTGAAACCGGCTCAATCGGAGCTCGTTCTTATCCGCGTTGATAGTCCCTATCAATTCCCTCTCTAGAATGATTATATTCTTCTATTTTTCCACCGTCTCTTCGCTATTGTGAGACTAACACCCTATCGTAGCCGCTCATTGGTGGGGCGTCTATGACCTGAAGACCATATGGACGTACTGCCCTTTATAATATCGAGCTGTAATTGCATGAAAAAGTAGTTTGTTCCAGACTTTAGAGCCTTTTTGAGGGTCCAAACGGCCTTTTCTGGGGCCGGGACTTACCGCACGTGTGCTGGGGTGTTTGTGCGTATGTAAATTTTTCCAGATCGCTAGAATTAGAAGTCCTGGTAGCCTTGTTTCCTGAGGGCTTTCCAACACCACTGAAACCGGCTCAAACGGAGCTCGTTCTCATCCGCGTTGATAGTCCCTACCAATTCCCTCTCTAGAATGATTATATTCTTCTATTTTTCCACTGTCTCTTCGCTAGTGTGAGACTAACACCCTATCATAGCTGCTCATTGGTGGGGCGTCTTTGACCTGAAGACCATATGGACGTACTGCCCTTTATAATATCGAGTTGTAATTACATGAAAAAGTAGTTTTTTCCATACTTTAGAGCCTTTTTGAGGGTCCAAACGGCCTTTTCTGGGGCCGGGACTTACCGCACGTGTGCTGGGGTGTGTGCGCGTATGTAAATTTTTCCAGATTGCTAGAATTAGAAGTCTTGGAAGCCTAGTTTCCCGAGGACTTTCCAACGCCACTGAAACCGGCTCAATCGGAGCTCGTTCTCATCCGAGTTGATAGTCCCTATCAATTCCCTCTCTAGAATGATTATATTCTTCTATTTTTCCACCGTCTCTTCGCTAGTGTGAGACTAACACCCTATCGTAGCCGCTCATTGGTAGGGCGTCTACGACCTGAAGACCATATGGACGTACTGCCCTTTATAATATCGAGCAGTAATTGCATGAAAAAGTAGTTTTTTTCTAGACTTTAGAGCCTTTTTGAGGGTCGAAACGGCCGTTTCTGGGGCCGAGACATACCGCACGTGTGCTGGGGTGTGTGCGCCTATGTAAATTTTTCCTGATCGCTAGAATTAGAAGTCCTGGTAGCCTAGTTTCCTGAGGGCTTTCCAACGCCACTGAAACCGGCTCAATTGGAGTTCGTTCTCATCCGCGTTGATAGTCCCTATCAATTACCTCTCTAGAATGATTATATTCTTCTATTTTTCCACTGTCTCTTCGCTAGTGTGAGACTAACACCCTATCATAGCCGCTCATTGGTGGGGCGTCTATGACCTGAAGACCATAAGGACGTACTGCCCTTTATAATATCGAGCAGTAATTGCATGAAAAAGTAGTTTTTTCCAGACTTTAGAGCCTTTTTGAGGGTCCAAACGGCCTTTTCTGGGGCCGAGACATACCGCACGTGTGCTGGGGTGTGTGCGCGTATGTAAATTTTTCCAGATCGCTAGAATTAGAAGTCCTGGTAGCCTACTTTCCCGAGGGCTTTCCAATGCCACTGAAACCGGCTCAATCGGAGCTGGTTCTCATCCGCGTTGATAGTCCCTATCAATTCCCACTCTAGAATGATTATATTCTTCTATTTTTCCACCGTCTCTTCGCTAGTGTGAGACTAACACCCTATCGTAGCCGCTCATTGGTTGGGCGTCTATGACGTGAAGACCATATGGACATACTGCCCTTTATAATATCGAGCTATAATTACACGAAAATGTAGGTTTTCCAGACTTTAGAGCCTTTTTGAGGGTCCAAACGGCCTTTTCTGGGGCCGGGACTTACCGCACGTGTGCTGGGGTGTTTGTGCGTATGTAAATTTTTCCAGATCGCTAGAATTAGGAGTCCTGGTAGCCTAGTTTCCTGAGGGCTTTCCAACGCCACTGAAACCGGCTCAAACGGAGCTCGTTCTCATCCGCGTTGATAGTCGCTACCAATTCCCTCTCTAGAATGATTATATTCTTCTATTTTTCCACTGTCTCTTCGCTACTGTGAGACTAACACCCTATCATAGCCGCTCATTGGTGGGGCCTCTTTGACCTGAAGACCATATGGACGTACTGCCCTCTATAATATCGAGCTGTAATTGCATGAAAAAGTAGTTTTTTCCAGACTTTAGAGCCTTTTTGAGGGTCCAAACGGCCTTTTCTGGGGCCGGGATTTACCGCACGTGTGCTGGGGTGTGTGCGCGTATGTAAATTTTTCCAGATTGCTAGAATTAGAAGTCTTGGAAGCCTAGTTTCCCGAGGACTTTCCAACGCCACTGAAACCGGCTCAATCGGAGCTCGTTCTCATCCGAGTTGATAGTCCCTATTAATTCCATCTCTAGAATGATTATATTCTTCTATTTTTCCACCGTCTCATCGCTAGTGTGAGACTAACACCCTATCGTAGCGGCTCATTGGTGGGGCGTCTACGACCTGAAGACCATATGGACGTACTGCCCTTTATAATATCGAGCAGTAATTGCATGAAAAAGTAGTTTTTTCTAGACTTTTGAGCCTTTTTGAGGGTCCAAACGGCCTTTACTGGGGCCGAGACATACCGCACATGTGCTGGGGTGTGTGCGCATATGCAAATTTTTCCAGATCGCTAGAATTAGAAGTCCTTGTAGCCTAGTTTCCTGAGGGCTTTCCAACGCCACTGAAACCGGCTCAATCGGAGCTCGTTCTCATCCGCGTGGATAGTCCCTATCAATTCCCTCTCTAGAATGATTATATTCTTCTATTTTTCCACAGTCTCTTCGCTAGTGTGAGACTAACACCCTATCATAGCCGCTCATTGGTGGGGCGTCTATGACTTGAAGACCATAAGGACGTACTGCCCTTTATAATATAGAGCAGTAATTGCATGAAAAAGTAGTTTTTTCCAGACTTTAGAGCCTTTTTGAGGGTCCAAACGGCCTTTTCTAGGGCCGGGACTTACCGCACGTGTTCTGGGGGGTGTGCGCGTATGTAAATTTTTCCAGATTGCTAGAATTAGAAGTCTTGGTAGCCTAGTTTCCCGAGGGCTTTCAAACGCCACTGAAACCGGCTCAATCGGAGCACGTTCTCATCCGCGTTGATAGTCCCTATCAATTCCCTCTCTAGAATGATTATATTCTTCTATTTTTCCACCGTCTCTTCGCTAGTGTGAGACTAACACCCTATCGTAGCCGCTCATTGGTGGGGCGTCTACGACCTGAAGACCATATGGACGTACTGCCCTTTATAATATCGAGCAGTAATTGCATGAAAAAGTAGTTTTTTTCTAGACTTTAGAGCCTTTTTGAGGGTCCAAACGGCCGTTTCTGGGGCCGAGACATACCGCACGTGTGCTGGGGTGTGTGCGCATATGTAAATTTTTCCAGATCGCTAGAATTAGAAGTCCTGGTAGCCTAGTTTCCTGAGGGCTTTCCAATGCCACTGAAACCGGCTCAATCGTAGCTCGTTCTCATCCGCGTTGATAGTCCCTATCAATTACCTCTCTAGAATGATTATATTCTTCTATTTTTCCACTGTCTCTTCGCTAGTGTGAGACTAACACCCTATCATAGCCGCTCATTGGTGGGGCGTCTATGACCTGAAGACCATAAGGACGTACTGCCCTTTATAATATCGAGCAGTAATTGCATGAAAAAGTAGTTTTTTCCATACTTTAGAGCCTTTTTGAGGGTCCAAACGGCCTTTTCTGGGGCCGAGACATACCGCACGTGTGCTGGGGTGTGTGCGCGTATGTAAATTTTTCCAGATCGCTAGAATTAGAAGTCCTGGTAGCCTAGTTTCCCGAGGGCTTTCCAATGCCACTGAAACCGGCTCAATCGGAGCTCGTTCTCATCCGCGTTAATAGTCCCTATCAATTCCCTCTCTAGAATGATTATATTCTTCTATTTTTCCACCGTCTCTTCGCTAGTGTGAGACTAACACCCTATCGTACCCGCTCATTGGTGGGGCGTCTATGACCTGAAGACAATATGGACGTACTGCCCTTTATAATATCGAGTTGTAATTGCATGAAAAAGTAGTTTTTTCCAGACTTTAGAGCGTTTTTGAGGGTCCAAACGGCCATTTCTGGGGGCGGGACTTACCGCACATGTGCTGGGGTGTTTGTGCGTATGTAAATTTTTCCAGATCGCTAGAATTAGAAGTCCTGGTAGCCTAGTTTCCTGAGGGCTTTCCAACGCCACTAAAACCGGCTCAAACGGAGCTCGTTCTCATCCGCGTTGATAGTCCCTATCAATACCCTCTCTAGAATGATTATATTCATCTATTTTTCCACTGTCTCTTCGCTATTGTGAGACTAACACCCTATCATAGCCGCTCATTGGTGGGGCGTCTTTGACCTGAAGACCATATGGACGTACTGCCCTTTATAATATCGAGCTGTAATTGCATGAAAAAGTAGTTTTTTCCAGACTTTAGAGCCTTTTTGAGGGTCCAAACGGCCTTTTCTGGGGCCGGGACTTACCGCACATGTGCTGGGGTGTGTGCGCGTATGTAAATTTTTCCAGATTGCTAGAATTAGAAGTCTTGGTAGCCAAGTTTCCCGAGGACTTTCCAACGCCACTGAAACCGGCTCAATCGGAACTCGTTCTCATCCGCGTTGATAGTCCCTATCAAATCCCTCTCTAGAATGATTATATTCTTCTATTTTTCCACCGTCTCATCGCTAGTGTGAGACTAACACCCTATCATAGCGGCTCATTGGTGGGGCGTCTATGACCTGAAGACCATATGGACGTACTGCCCTTTATAATATCGAGCAGTAATTGCATGAAAAAGTAGTTTTTTCTAGACTTTAGAGCCTTTTTGAGGGTCCAAACGGCCTTTTCTGGGGCCGAGACATACCGCACGTGTGCTGGTGTGTGTGCGCATATGTAAATTTTTCCAGATCGCTAGAATTAGAAGTCCTTGTAGCCTAGTTTCCTGAGGGCTTTCCAACGCCACTGAAACAGGCTCAATCGGAGCTCGTTCTCATCCGCGTTGATAGTCCCTATCAATTCCCTCTCTAGAATGATTATATTCTTCTATTTTTCCACCGTCTCTTCGCTAGTGTGAGACTAACACCCTATCGTAGCCGCTCCTTGGTGGGGCGTCTACGACCTGAAGACCATATGGATGTACTGCCCTTTATAATATCGAGCAGTAATTGCATGGAAAAGTAGTTTTTTCCAGACTTTAGAGCCTTTTTGAGGGTCCCAACGGCCTTTTCTGGGGCCGAGACATACCGCACGTGTGCTGGGGTGTGTGCGCATATGTAAATTTTTCCAGATCGCTAGAATTAGAAGTCCTAGTAGCCTAGTTTCCCGAGGGCTTTCCAACGCCATTGAAACCGGCTCAATCGGAGCTCGTTCTCATCCGCGTTGATAGTCCCTATCAATTCCCTCTCTAGAATGATTATATTCTTCTATTTTTCCACCGTATCTTCGCTAGTGTGAGACTAACACCCTATCGTAGCCGCTCCTTGGTGGGGCGTCTACGACCTGAAGACCATATGGATGTACTGCCCTTTATAATATCGAGCAGTAATTGCATGAAAAAGTAGTTTTTTCCAGACTTTAGAGCCTTTTTGAGGGTCCAAACGGCCTTTTCTGGGGCCGAGACATACCGCACGTGTGCTGGGGTGTGTGCGCATATGTAAATTTTTCCAGATCGCTAGAATTAGAAGTCCTAGTAGCCTAGTTTCCCGAGGACTTTCCAACGCCACTGAAACCGGATCAATCAGAGCTCGTTCTCATTCGCGTTGATAGTCCCTATCAATTCCCTCTCTAGAATGATTATATTCTTCTATTTTTCCACCGTCTCTTCGCTAATGTGAGACTAACACGCTATCGTAGCCGCTCATTGGTGGGGCGTCTATGACCTGAAGACCATATGGACGTACTGCCCTTTATAATATCGAGCTGTAATTGCAAGAAAAAGTAGTTTTTTCCAGACTTTAGAGCCTTTTTGAGGGTCCAAACGGCCTTTTCTGGGGCCGGGACTTACCGCACGTGTGCTGGGGTGGGTGTGCGTATGTAAATTTTTCCAGATCGCTAGAATTAGAAGTCCTGGTAGCCTAGTTTCCTGAGGGCTTTCCAACGCCACTAAAACCGGCTCAAACGGAGCTCGTTCTCATCCGCGTTGATAGTCCCTATCAATTCCCTCTCTAGAATGATTATATTCATCTATTTTTCCACTGTCTCTTCGCTAGTGTGAGACTAACACCCTATCATAGCCGCTCATTGGTGGGGCGTCTTTGACCTGAAGACCATATGGACGTACTGCCCTTTATAATATCGAGCTGTAATTGCATGAAAAAGTAGTTTTTTCCAGACTTTAGAGCCTTTTTGAGGGTCCAAACGGCCTTTTCTGGGGCCGGGACTTACCGCACATGTGCTGGGGTGTGTGCGCGTATGTAAATTTTTCCAGATTGCTAGAATTAGAAGTCTTGGTAGCCACGTTTCCCGAGGACTTTCCAACGCCACTGAAACCGGCTCAATCGGAACTCGTTCTCATCCGCGTTGATAGTCCCTATCAAATCCCTCTCTAGAATGATTATATTCTTCTATTTTTCCACCGTCTCATCGCTAGTGTGAGACTAACACCCTATCATAGCGGCTCATTGGTGGGGCGTCTATGACCTGAAGACCATATGGACGTACTGCCCTTTATAATATCGAGCAGTAATTGCATGAAAAAGTAGTTTTTTCTAGACTTTAGAGCCTTTTTGAGGGTCCAAACGGCCTTTTCTGGGGCCGAGACATACCGCATGTGTGCTAGTGTGTGTGCGCATATGTAAATTTTTCCAGATCGCTAGAATTAGAAGTCCTTGTAGCCTAGTTTCCTGAGGGCTTTCCAACGCCACTGAAACAGGCTCAATCGGAGCTCGTTCTCATCCGCGTTGATAGTCCCTATCAATTCCCTCTCTAGAATGATTATATTCTTCTATTTTTCCACCGTCTCTTCGCTAGTGTGAGACTAACACCCTATCGTAGCCACTCCTTGGTGGGGCGTCTACGACCTGAAGACCATATGGATGTACTGCCCTTTATAATATCGAGCAGTAATTGCATGGAAAAGTAGTTTTTTCCAGACTTTAGAGCCTTTTTGAGGGTCCCAACGGCCTTTTCTGGGGCCGAGACATACCGCACGTGTGCTGGGGTGTGTGCGCATATGTAAATTTTTCCAGATCGCTAGAATTAGAAGTCCTAGTAGCCTAGTTTCCCGAGGGCTTTCCAACGCCATTGAAACCGGCTCAATCGGAGCTCGTTCTCATCCGCGTTGATAGTCCCTATCAATTCCCTCTCTAGAATGATTATATTCTTCTATTTTTCCACCGTATCTTCGCTAGTGTGAGACTAACACCCTATCGTAGCCGCTCCTTGGTGGGGCGTCTACGACCTGAAGACCATATGGATGTACTGCCCTTTATAATATCGAGCAGTAATTGCATGAAAAAGTAGTTTTTTCCAGACTTTAGAGCCTTTTTGAGGGTCCAAACGGCCTTTTCTGAGGCCGAGACATACCGCACGTGTGCTGGGGTGTGTGCGCATATGTAAATTTTTCCAGATCGCTAGAATTAGAAGTCCTAGTAGCCTAGTTTCCCGAGGGCTTTCCAACGCCACTGAAACCGGATCAATCAGAGCTCGTTCTCATTCGCGTTGATAGTCCCTATCAATTCCCTCTCTAGAATGATTATATTCTTCTATTTTTCCACCGTCTCTTCGCTAGTGTGAGACTAACACGCTATCGTAGCCGCTCATTGGTGGGGCGTCTATGACCTGAAGACCATATGGACGTACTGCCCTTTATAATATCGAGCTGTAATTGCAAGAAAAAGTAGTTTTTTCCAGACTTTAGAGCCTTTTTGAGGGTCCAAACGGCCTTTTCTGGGGCCGGGACTTACCGCACGTGTGCTGGGGTGGGTGCGCGTATGTAAATTTTTCCAGATCGCTAGAATTAGAAGTCCTAGTAGCCTAGTTTCCTGAGGGCTTTCCAACGCCACTGAAACCGGCTCAATCGGAGCTCGTTCTCATCCGCGTTGATAGTCCCTATCAATTCCCTCTCTAGAATGATTATATTCTTCTATTTTTCCACTGTCTCTTTGCTAGTGTGAGACTAACACCCGATCGTAGCCGCTCATTGGTGGGGCGTCTGTGACCTGAAGACCATATGGACGTACTGCCCTTTATAATATCGAGCTGTAATTGCATGAAAAAGTAGTTTTTTCCAGACTTTAGATCCTTTTTGAGGGTCCAAACGGCCTTTTCTGGGGCCGGGACTTACCGCACGTGTGCTGGGGTGTGTGTGCGTATGTAAATTTTTCCAAATTGCTAGAATTAGAAGTCCTGGTAGCCAAGTTTCCCGAGGGCTTTCCAACGCCACTGAAACCGGCTCAATCGGAGCTCGTTCTCATCCGCGTTGATAGTCCCAATCAGTTCCCTCTCTAGAATGATTATATTCTACTATTTTTCCACCGTCTCTTCGCTAGTGTGAGACTAACACCCTATCATACCCGCTCATTGGTGGGGCATCTATGACCTGAAGACCATATGGACGTACAGCCCTTTATAATATCGAGCTGTAATTACAAAAAAAAGTAGTTTTTTAAAGACTTTAGAGCCTTTTTGAGGGTCCAAACGACTTTTTCTGGGGCCGGGACTTACCGCACGTGTGCTGGGCTGTGTGCGCGTATGTAAATTTTTCCAGATCGCTAGAATTAGAAGTCCTGGTAGCCTCGTTTCCCGAGGGCTTTCCAACGCCACTGAAACCGGCTCAATCGGAGCTCGTTCTCATCCGCGTTGATAGTCCCTATAAATTCCCTCTCTAGAATGATTATATTCTTCTATTTTTCCACCGTCTCTTCGCTAGTGTGAGACTAACACCCTATCGTAGCCGCTCATGGGTGGGGCGTCTATGATGTGAAGACCATATAGATGTACTGCCCTTTATAATATCGAGGTGTAATTGCATGAAAAAGTAGTTTTTTCTAGACTTTAGAGCCTTTTTGAGGGTCCAAACGGCCTTTTCTGGGGCCAGGACTTACCGCACGTGTGCTGGGGTGTGTGTGCGTATGTAAATTTTTCCAGATTGCTAGAATTAGAAGTCTTGGTAGCCTAGTTACCTAAGGGCTTTCCAACGCCACTGAAACCGGCTCAATCGGAGCTCGTTCTCATCCGTATTGATAGTCCCTATCAATTCCCTCTCTAGAATGATTATATTCTTCTATTTTTCCACCGTCTCTTCGCTAGTGTGAGACTAACACCCTATCGTAGCCGCTCATGGGTGGGGCGTCTATGACGTGAAGACCATATAGACGTACTGCCCTTTATAATATCGAGGTGTAATTGCATGAAAAAGTAGTTTTTTTCCAGAATTTAGAGCCTTTTTGAGGGTCCAAACGGCCTTTTCTGGGGCCGGGACTTACCGCACGTGTGCTGGGGTGTGTGTGCGTATGTAAATTTTTCCAGATCGCTAGAATTAGAAGTCCTGGTAGCCTAGTTTCCTAAGGGCTTTCCAACGCCACTGAAACCGGCTCAATCGGAGCTCGTTCTCATCCGTGTTGATAGTCCCTATCAATTCCCTCTCTAGAATGATTATATTCTTCTATTTTTCCACCATCTCTTCGCTAGTGTGAGACTAACACGCTATCGTAGCCGCTCATTGGTGGGGCATCTATGACCTGAAGACCATATGGACGTACTGCCCTTTATAATATCGAGCTGTAATTGCAAGAAAAAGTAGTTTTTTCCAGACTTTAGAGCCTTTTTGAGGGTCCAAACGGCCTTTTCTGGGGCCGAGACATACCGCACGTGTGCTGGGGTGTGTGCACATATGTAAATTTTTCCAGATCGCTAGAATTAGAAGTCCTAGTAGCCTAGTTTCCCGAGGGCTTTCCAACGCCACTGAAACCGGATCAATCAGAGCTCGTTCTCATCCGCGTTGATAGTCCCTATCAATTCCCTCTCTAGAATGATTATATTCTTTTATTTTTCCACCGTCTCTTCGCTAGTGTGAGACTAACACCCTATCGTAGCCGCTCATTGGTGGGGCGTCTATGACCTGAAGACCATATGGACGTACTGCCCTTTATAATATTGAGCTGTAATTGCAAGAAAAAGTAGTTTTTTCCAGACTTTAGAGCCTTTTTGATGGTCCAAACGGCCTTTTCTGGGGCCGGGACTTACCGCACGTGTGCTAGGGTGTGTGCGCGTATGTAAATTTTTCCAGATCGCTAGAATTAGAAGTCCTGGTAGCCTAGTTTCCTCAGGGCTTTCCAACGCCACTGAAACCGGCTCAATCGGAGCTCGTTCTCATCCGCGTTGATAGTCCCTATCAATTCCCTCTCTAGAATGATTATATTCTTCTATTTTTCTACTGTCTCTTCGCTAGTGTGAGACTAACACCCGATCGTAGCCGCTCATTGGTGGGGTGTCTGTGACCTGAAGACCATATGGACGTACTGCCCTTTATAATATCGAGATGTAATTGCATGAAAAAGTAGTTTTTTCCAGACTTTAGAGCCTTTTTGAGGGTCCAAACGGCCTTTTCTGGGGCCGGGACTTACCGCACGTGTGCTGGGGTGTGTGTGCGTATGTAAATTTTTCCAGATCGCTAGAATTAGAAGTCCTAGTAGCCTAGTTTCCTGAGGGCTTTCCAACGCCACTGAAACCGGCTCAATCGGAGCTCGTTCTCATCCGCGTTGATAGTCCCTATCAATTCCCTCTCTAGAATGATTATATTCTTCTATTTTTCCACTGTCTCTTTGCTAGTGTGAGACTAACACCCGATCGTAGCCGCTCATTGGTGGGGCGTCTGTGACCTGAAGACCATATGGACGTACTGCCCTTTATAATATCGAGCTGTAATTGCATGAAAAAGTAGTTTTTTCCAGACTTTAGATCCTTTTTGAGGGTCCAAACGGCCTTTTCTGGGGCCGGGACTTACCGCACGTGTGCTGGGGTGTGTGTGCGTATGTAAATTTTTCCAAATTGCTAGAATTAGAAGTCCTGGTAGCCAAGTTTCCCGAGGGCTTTCCAACGCCACTGAAACCGGCTCAATCGGAGCTCGTTCTCATCCGCGTTGAAAGTCCCAATCAGTTCCCTCTCTAGAATGATTATATTCTACTATTTTTCCACCGTCTCTTCGCTAGTGTGAGACTAACACCCTATCATACCCGCTCATTGGTGGGGCATCTATGACCTGAAGACCATATGGACGTACAGCCCTTTATAATATCGAGCTGTAATTACAAAAAAAAGTAGTTTTTTAAAGACTTTAGAGCCTTTTTGAGGGTCCAAACGACTTTTTCTGGTGCCGGGACTTACCGCACGTGTGCTGGGCTGTGTGCGCGTATGTAAATTTTTCCAGATCGCTAGAATTAGAAGTCCTGGTAGCCTCGTTTCCCGAGGGCTTTCCAACGCCACTGAAACCGGCTCAATCGGAGCTCGTTCTCATCCGCGTTGATAGTCCCTATAAATTCCCTCTCTAGAATGATTATATTCTTCTATTTTTCCACCGTCTCTTCGCTAGTGTGAGACTAACACCCTATCGTAGCCGCTCATGGGTGGGGCGTCTATGATGTGAAGACCATATAGATGTACTGCCCTTTATAATATCGAGGTGTAATTGCATGAAAAAGTAGTTTTTTCTAGACTTTAGAGCCTTTTTGAGGGTCCAAACGGCCTTTTCTGGGGCCAGGACTTACCGCACGTGTGCTGGGGTGTGTGTGCGTATGTAAATTTTTCCAGATTGCTAGAATTAGAAGTCTTGGTAGCCTAGTTACCTAAGGGCTTTCCAACGCCACTGAAACCGGCTCAATCGGAGCTCGTTCTCATCCGTATTGATAGTCCCTATCAATTCCCTCTCTAGAATGATTATATTCTTCTATTTTTCCACCGTCTCTTCGCTAGTGTGAGACTAACACCCTATCGTAGCCGCTCATGGGTGGGGCGTCTATGACGTGAAGACCATATAGACGTACTGCCCTTTATAATATCGAGGTGTAATTGCATGAAAAAGTAGTTTTTTTCCAGAATTTAGAGCCTTTTTGAGGGTCCAAACGGCCTTTTCTGGGGCCGGGACTTACCGCACGTGTGCTGGGGTGTGTGTGCGTATGTAAATTTTTCCAGATCGCTAGAATTAGAAGTCCTGGTAGCCTAGTTTCCTAAGGGCTTTCCAACGCCACTGAAACCGGCTCAATCGGAGCTCGTTCTCATCCGTGTTGATAGTCCCTATCAATTCCCTCTCTAGAATGATTATATTCTTCTATTTTTCCACCATCTCTTCGCTAGTGTGAGACTAACACGCTATCGTAGCCGCTCATTGGTGGGGCATCGATGACCTGAAGACCATATGGACGTACTGCCCTTTATAATATCGAGCTGTAATTGCAAGAAAAAGTAGTTTTTTCCAGACTTTAGAGCCTTTTTGAGGGTCCAAACGGCCTTTTCTGGGGCCGAGACATACCGCACGTGAGCTGGGGTGTGTGCGCATATGTAAATTTTTCCAGATCGCTAGAATTAGAAGTCCTAGTAGCCTAGTTTCCCGAGGGCTTTCGAACGCCACTGAAACCGGATCAATCAGAGCTCGTTCTCATCCGCGTTGATAGTCCCTATCAATTCCCTCTCTAGAATGATTATATTCTTTTATTTTTCCACCGTCTCTTCGCTAGTGTGAGACTAACACCCTATCGTAGCCGCTCATTGGTGGGGCGTCTATGACCTGAAGACCATATGGACGTACTGCCCTTTATAATATTGAGCTGTAATTGCAAGAAAAAGTAGTTTTTTCCAGACTTTAGAGCCTTTTTGATGGTCCAAACGGCCTTTTCTGGGGCCGGGACTTACCGCACGTGTGCTAGGGTGTGTGCGCGTATGTAAATTTTTCCAGATCGCTAGAATTAGAAGTCCTGGTAGCCTAGTTTCCTCAGGGCTTTCCAACGCCACTGAAACCGGCTCAATCGGAGCTCGTTCTCATCCGCGTTGATAGTCCCTATCAATTCCCTCTCTAGAATGATTATATTCTTCTATTTTTCTACTGTCTCTTCGCTAGTGTGAGACTAACACCCGATCGTAGCCGCTCATTGGTGGGGTGTCTGTGACCTGAAGACCATATGGACGTACTGCCCTTTATAATATCGAGATGTAATTGCATGAAAAAGTAGTTTTTTCCAGACTTTAGAGCCTTTTTGAGGGTCCAAACGGCCTTTTCTGGGGCCGGGACTTACCGCACGTGTGCTGGGGTGTGTGTGCGTATGTAAATTTTTCCAGATCGCTAGAATTAGAAGTCCTGGTAGCCTAGTTTCCCGAGGGCTTTCCAACGCCACTGAAACCGGCTCAATCGGAGCTCGTTCTCATCCGCGTTGATAGTCCTAATCAGTTCCCTCTCTAGAATGATTATATTCTTCTATTTTTCCACCGTCTCTTCGCTAGTGTGAGACTAACACCCTATCGTAGCCGCTCATGGGTGGGGCGTCTATGACCTGAAGACCATATAGACGTACTGCCCTTTATAATATCGAGGTGTAATTGCATGAAAAAGTAGTTTTTTTCCAGAATTTAGAGCCTTTTTGAGGGTCCAAACGGCCTTTTCTGGGGCCGGGACTTACCGCACGTGTGCTGGGGTGTGTGTGCGTATGTAAATTTTTCCAGATCGCTAGAATTAGAAGTCATGGTAGCCTAGTTTCCTAAGGGCTTTCCAACGCCACTGAAACCGGCTCAATCGGAGCTCGTTCTCATCCGTGTTGATAGTCCCTATCAGTTCCCTCTCTAGAATGATTATATTCTTCTATTTTTCCACCGTCTCTTCGCTAGTGTGAGACTAACACCCTATCGTACCCGCTCATTGGTGGGGCGTCTATGACCTGAAGACCATATAGACGTACTGCCCTTTATAATATCGAGCTGTAATTACACAAAAAAGTAGTTTTTTCCAGACTTTAGAGCCTTTTTGAGGGTCCAAACGGCCTTTTTTGGGGCCGGGACTTACCGCACGTGTGCTGGGGTGTGTGCGCATATGTAAATTTTTCCAGATCGCTAGAATTAGAAGTCCTGTTAGCCTAGTTTCCAAAGGGCTTTCCAACGCCACTGAAACCGGATCAATCAGAGCTCGTTCTCATCCGCGTTGATAGTCCCTATCAATTCCCTCTCTAGAATAATTATATTCTTCTATTTTTCCACCATCTCTTCGCTAGTGTGAGGCTAACACCCTATCGTAGCCGCTCATTGGTGGGGCGTCTATGACCTGAAGACCATATGGACGTACTGCCCTTTATAATATCGAGCTGTAATTGCATGAAAAAGTAGTTTTTTCCAGACTTTAGAGCCTTTTTGAGGGTCCAAACGGCCTTTTCTGGGGCCGGGACTTATCGCACGTGTGCTGGGGTGTGTGCGCGTATGTAAATTTTTCCAGATCGCTAGAATTAGAAGTCCTGGTAGCCTAGTTTCCTGAGGGCTTTCCAACGCCACTGAAACTGGCTCAATCGGAGCTCGTTCTCATCCGCGTTGATAGTCCCTATCAATTCCCTCTCTAGAATGATTATATTCTTCTATTTTTCCACTGTCTCTTTGCTAGTGTGAGACTAACACCCGATCGTAGCCGCTCATTGGTGGGGCGTCTGTGACCTGAAGACCATATGGACGTACTGCCCTTTATAATATCGAGCTGTAATTGCATGAAAAAGTAGTTTTTTCCAGACTTTAGAGCCTTTTTGAGGGTCCAAACGACATTTTCTGGGGCCGGGACTTACCGCACGTGTGCTGGGGTGTGTGTGCGTATGTAAATTTTTCCAGATCGCTAGAATTAGAAGTCCTGGTAGCCTAGTTTCCCGAGGGCTTTCCAACGCCACTGAAACCGGCTCAATCGGAGCTCATTCTCATCCGCGTTGATAGTCCCAATAAGTTCCCTCTCTAGAATGATTATATTCTTCTATTATTCCACCGTCTCTTCGCTAGTGTGAGACTAACACCCTATCATACCCGCTCATTGGTGGGGCGTCTATGACCTGAAGACCATATGGACGTACAGCCCTTTATAGTATCGAGTTGTAATTACACAAAAAAGTAGTTTTTTCCAGACTTTAGAGCCTTTTTGAGGGTCCAAACGACTTTTTCTGGGGCCGGGACTTACCGCACGTGTGCTGGGGTGTGTGCGCGTATGTAAATTTTTCCAGATCGCTAGAATTAGAAGTCCTGGTAGCCTAGTTTCCCGAGGGCTATCCAACGCCACTGAAACCGGCTCAATCGGAGCTCGTTGTCATCCGCGTTGATAGTCCCTATCAATTCCCTCTCTAGAATGATTATATTCTTCTATTTTTCCACCGTCTCTTCGCTAGTGTGAGACTAACACCCTATCGTAGCCGCTCATTGGTGGGGTGTCTATGATGTGAAGACCATATAGACGTACTGCCCTTTATAATATCGAGGTGTAATTGCATGAAAAAGTAGTTTTTTCCAGACTTTAGAGCATTTTTGAGGGTCCAAACGGCCTTTTCTGGGGCCGGGACTTACCGCACGTGTGCTGGGTTGTGTGTGCTTATGTAAATTTTTCCAGATCGGTAGAATTAGAAGTCCTGGTAGCCTAGTTTCCCGAGGGCTTTCCAACGCCACTGAAACCGGCTCAATCGGAGCTCGTTCTCATCCGCGTTGATAGTCCCTATCAGTTCCCTCTCTAGAATGATTATATTCTTCTATTTTTCCACCGTCTCTTCGCTAGTGTGAGGCTAACACCCTATCGTAGCCGCTCATTGGTGGGGCGTCTATGATGTGAAGATCATATAGACGTACTGCCCTTTATAATATCGAGCTGTAATTGCATGAAAAAGTAGTTTTTTCCAGACTTTAGAGCCATTTTGGGGGTCCAAACGGCCTTTTCTGGGGCCGGGACTTACCGCACGTGTGCTGGGGTGTGTGCGCATATGTAAATTTTTCCAGATCGCTAGAATTAGAAGTCCTGGTAGCCAAGTTTCCCGAGGGCTTTTCAACGCCACTGAAACCGGCTCAATCGGAGCTCGTTCTCATCCTCGTTGATAGTCCCTATCAATTCCCTCTCTAGAATGATTATATTCTTCTATTTTTCCACCGTCTCTTCGCTAGTGTGAGACTAACACCCTATCGTAGCCGCTCATTGGTGGGGCATCTATGACCTGAAGACCATATGGACGTACTACCCTTTATAATATCGAGCTGTAATTGCATGAAAAAGTAGTTTTTTCCAGACTTTAGAGCCTTTTTGAGGGTCCAAACGGCCTTTTCTGGGGCCGGGACTTACCACACGTGTGCTGGGGTGTGTGCGCGTATGTAAATTTTTCCAGATCGCTAGAATTAGAAGTCCTAGTAGCCTAGTTTCCCGAGGGCTTTCCAACGCCACTGAAACCGGATCAATCAGAGCTCGTTGTCATCCGCGTTGATAGTCCCTATCAATTCCCTCTCTAGAATGATTATATTCTTCTATTTTTCCACTGTCTCTTCGCTAGTGTGAGACTAACACCCGATCGTAGCTGCTCATTGGTGGGGCGTCTGTGACCTGAAGACCATATGGACGTACTGCCCTTTATAATATCGAGCTGTAATTGCATGAAAAAGTAGTTTTTTCTAGACTTTAGAGCCTTTTTGAGGGTCCAAACGGCCTTTTCTGGGGCCGGTACTTACCGCACGTGTGCTGGGGTGTGTGTGCGTATGTAAAATTTTCCAAATCGCTAGAATTAGAAGTCCTGGTAGCCTAGTTTCCCGAGGGCTTTCCAACGCCACAGAAACCGGCTCAATCGGAGCTCGTTCTCATCCGCGTTGATAGTCCCAATCAGTTCCCTCTCTAGAATGATTATATTCTTCTATTTTTCCACCGTCTCTTCGCTAGTGTGAGACTAACACCCTATCGTAGCCGCTCATTGGTGGGGCGTCTATGACGTGAAGACCATATAGACGTACTGCCCTTTATAATATCGAGGTGTAATTGCATGAAAAAGTAGTTTTTTCCAGACTTTAGAGCCTTTTTGAGGTCCAAACGGCCTTTTCTGGGGCCGGGACTTACCGCACATGTGCTGGGGTTTGTGTGTGTATGTAAATTTTTCTAGATCGCTAGAATTAGAAGTCCTGGTAGCCTAGTTTCCTAAGGGCTTTCCAACGCCACTGAAACCGGCTCAATCGGAGCTCGTTCTCATCCGTGTTGATAGTCCCTATCAGTTCCCTCTCTAGAATGATTATATTCTTCTATTTTTCCACCATCTCTTCGCTAGTGTGAGGCTAACACCCTATCGTAGCCGCTCATTGGTGGGGCGTCTATGATGTGAAGACCATATAGACGTACTGCCCTTTATAATATCGAGCTGTAATTGCATGAAAAAGTAGTTTTTTCCAGACTTTAGAGCCTTTTTGGGGGTCCAAACGGCCTTTTCTGGGGCCGGGACTTACCGCACGTGTGCTGGGGTGTGTGCGCATATGTAAATTTTTCCAGATCGCTAGAATTAGAAGTCCTGGTAGCCAAGTTTCCCGAGGGCTTTTCAACGCCACTGAAACCGGCTCAATCGGAGCTCGTTCTCATCCGCGTTGATAGTCCCTATCAATTCCCTCTCTAGAATGATTATATTCTTCTATTTTTCCACCGTCTCTTCGCTAGTGTGAGACTAACACCCTATCATAGCCGCTCATTGGTGGGGCATCTATGACCTGAAGACCATATGGACGTACTACCCTTTATAATATCGAGCTGTAATTGCATGAAAAAGTAGTTTTTTCCAGACATGAGAGCCTTTTTGAGGGTCCAAACGGCCTTTTCTGGGGCCGGGACTTACCGCACGTGTGCTGGGGTGTGTGCGCGTATGTAAATTTTTCCAGATCGCTAGAATTAGAAGTCCTAGTAGCCTAGTTTCCCGAGGGCTTTCCAACGCCACTGAAACCGGATCAATCAGAGCTCGTTGTCATCCGCGTTGATAGTCCCTATCAATTCCCTCTCTAGAATGATAATATTCTTCTATTTTTCCGCCGTCTCTTCGCTAGTGTGAGACTAACACCCGATCGTAGCTGCTCATTGGTGGGGCGTCTGTGACCTGAAGACCATATGGACGTACTGCCCTTTATAATATCGAGCTGTAATTGCATGAAAAAGTAGTTTTTTCCAGACTTTAGAGCCTTTTTGAGGGTCCAAACGGCCTTTTTTGGGGCCGGTACTTACCGCACGTGTGCTGGGGTGTGTGTGCGTATGTAAATTTTTCCAAATCGCTAGAATTAGAAGTCCTGGTAGCCTAGTTTCCCGAGGGCTTTCCAACGCCACTGAAACCGGCTCAATCGGAGCTCGTTCTCATCCGCGTTGATAGTCCCAATCAGTTCCCTCTCTAGAATGATTATATTCTTCTATTTTTCCACCGTCTCTTCGCTAGTGTGAGACTAACACCCTATCGTAGCCGCTCATTGGTGGGGCGTCTATGACGTGAAGACCATATAGACGTACTGCCCTTTATAATATCGAGGTGTAATTGCATGGAAAAGTAGTTTTTTCCAGACTTTAGAGCCTTTTTGAGGTCCAAACGGCCTTTTCTGGGGCCGGGACTTACCACACATGTGCTGGGGTGTGTGTGCGTATGTAAATTTTTCTAGATCGCTAGAATTAGAAGTCCTGGTAGCCTAGTTTCCTAAGGGCTTTCCAACGCCACTGAAACCGGCTCAATCGGAGCTCGTTCTCATCCGTGTTGATAGTCCCTATCAGTTCCCTCTCTAGAATGATTATATTCTTCTATTTTTCCACCGTCTCTTCGCTAGTGTGAGACTAACACCCTATCGTACCCGCTCATTGGTGGGGCGTCTATGACCTGAAGACCATATGGACATACTGCCCTTTATAATATCGAGCTATAATTACACGAAAAAGTAGGTTTTGAAGACTTTAGAGCCTTTTTGAGGGTCCAAATGGCCTTTTCTGGGGCCGGGACTTACCGCACGTGTGCTGGGGTGTGTGCGCATATGTAAATTTTTCCAGATCGCTAGAAATAGAAGTCTTGGTAGCCTAGTTTCCCGAGGGCTTTCCAACACCATTGAAACCGGCTCAATCGGAGCTCGTTCTCATCCGCGTTGATAGTCCCTATCAATTCCCTCTCTAGAATGATTATATTCTTCTATTTTTCCAGCGTATCTTCGCTAGTGTGGGACTAACACCCTATCGTAGCCGCTCATTGGTGGGGCGTCTATGACCTGAAGACCATATGGACATACTGCCCTTTATAATATCGAGCTATAATTGCATGAAAAAGTAGTTTTTTCCAGACTTTAGAGCCTTTTTGAGGGTCCAAACGGCCTTTTCTGGGGCCGGGACTTACCGCACGTGTGCTGGGGTGTGTGCGCATATGTAAATTTTTCCAGATCGCTAGAATTAGAAGTCCTGGTAGCCTAGTTTCCCGAGGGCTTTCCAACGCCACTGAAACCGGCTCATTCGGAGCTGGTTCTCATCCGCGTTGATAGTCCCTATCAATTCCCTCTCTAGAATGATTATATTCTTCTATTTTTCCACTGTCTCTTCGCTAGTGTGAGACTAACACCCTATCGTAGCCGCTCACTGGTGGGGCGTCTATGACCTGAAGACCATATGGACGTACTACCCTTTATAATATCGAGCTGTAATTGCATGAAAAAGTAGTTTTTTCCAGACTTTAGAGCCTTTTTGAGGGTCCAAACGGACTTTTCTGGGGCCGGGACTTACCGCACGTGTGCTGAGGTGTGGGCGCGTTTGTAAATTTTTCCAGATCGCTAGAATTAGAAGTCCTGGTAGCCTAGATTCCCGAGGGCTTTCCAGCGCCACTGAAACCGGCTCAATCGGAGCTCGTTCTCATCCGCGTTGATAGTCCCTATCAATTACCTCTCTAGAATGATTATATTCTTCTATTTTTCCACTGTCTCTTCGCTAGTGTGAGACTAACACCCGATCGTAGCCGCTCATTGGTGGGGCGTCTGTGACCTGAAGACCATATGGACGTACTGCACTTTATAATATCGAGCTGTAATTGCATGAAAAAGTAGTTTTTTCCAGACTTTAGAGCCTTTTTGAGGGTCCAAACGGCCTTTTCTGGGGCCGGTACTTACCGCACGTGTGCTGGGGTGTGTGTGCGTATGTAAATTTTTCCAGATCGCTAGAATTAGAAGTCCTGGTAGCCTAGTTTCCTGAGGGCTTTCCAACGCCACTGAAACCGGCTCAATCGGAGCTCGTTCTCATCCGCGTTGATAGTCCCAATCAGTTCCCTCTCTAGAATGATTATATTCTTCTATTTTTCCACCGTCTCTTCGCTAGTGTGAGACTAACACCCTATCGTACCCGCTCATTGGTGGGGCATCTATGACCTGAAGACCATATGGACGTACAACCCTTTATAATATCGAGCTGTAATTACACAAAAAAGTAGTTTTTTCCAGACTTTAGAGCCTTTTTGAGGGTCCAAACGACTTTTTCTGGGGCCGGGACTTACCGCACATGTGCTGGGGTGTGTGCGCGTATGTAAATTTTTCCAGATCGCTAGAATTAGAAGTCCTGGTAGCCTAGTTTCCCGAGGGCTATCCAACGCCACTGAAACCGGCTCAATCGGAGCTCGTTCTCATCCGTGTTGATAGTCCCTATCAATTCCCTCTCTAGAATGATTATATTCTTCTATTTTTCCACCGTCTCTTCGCTAGTGTGAGACTAACACCCTATCGTAGCCTCTCATTGGTGGGGCGTCTATGACCTGAAGACCATATGGACGTACTGCCCTTTATAATATCGAGCTGTAATTGCATGAAAAAGTAGTTTTTGCAGACTTTAGAGCCTTTTTGAGGGTCCAAACGGCCTTTTCTGGGGCCGGGACTTACCGCACGTGTGCTGGGGTGTGCGCGCGTATGTAAATTTTTCCAGATCGCTAGAATTAGAAGTCCTGGTAGCCTAGTTTCCTGAGGGCTTTCCAACGCCACTGAAACCGGCTCAATCGGAGCTCGTTCTCATCCGCGTTGATAGTCCCTATCAGTTCCCTCTCTAGAATGATTATATTCTTCTATTTTTCCACTGTCTCTTCGCTAGTGTGAGGCTAACACCCGATCGTAGCCGCTCATTGGTGGGGCGTCTGTGACCTGAAGACCATATGGACGTACTGCCCTTTATAATATCGAGCTGTAATTGCATGAAAAAGTAGTTTTTTCCAGACTTTAGAGCCTTTTTGATGGTCCAAACGGCCTTTTCTGGGGTCGGGACTTACCGCACGTGTGCTGGGGTGTGTGTGCATATGTAAATTTTTCCAGATCGCTAGAATTAGAAGTCCTGGTAGCCTAGTTTCCCGAGGGCTTTCCAACGCCACTGAAACCGGCTCAATCGGAGCTCGTTCTCATCCGCGTTGATAGTCCCTATCAGTTCCCTCTCTAGAATGATTATATTCTTCTATTTTTCCACTGTCTCTTCGCTAGTGTGAGGCTAATACCCTATCGTACCCGCTCATTGGTGGGGCGTCTATGACCTGATGACCATATGGACATACTGCCATTTATAATATCGAGCTATAATTACACGAAAAAGTAGGTTTTCCAGACTTTAGAGCCTTTTTGAGGGTCCAAACGGCCTTTTCTGGGGCCGGGACTTACCGCACATGTGCTGAGGTGTGTGCGCATATGTAAATTTTTCTAGATCGCTAGAATTAGAAGTCCTGGTAGCCTAGTTTCCCGAGGGCTTTCCAACGCCACTGAAACCGGCTCAATCGGAGCTCGTTCTCATCCGTGTTGATAGTCCCTATCAGTTCCCTCTCTAGAATGATTATATTCTTCTATTTTTCCACCGTCTCTTCGCTAGTGTGAGACTAACACCCTATCGTACCCGCTCATTGGTGGGGCGTCTATGACCTGAAGACCATATGGACATACTGCCCTTTATAATATCGAGCTATAATTACACGAAAAAGTAGGTTTTCCAGACTTTAGAGCCTTTTTGAGGGTCCAAACGGCCTTTTCTGGGGCCGGGACTTACCGCACGTGTGCTGGGGTGTGTGCGCATATGTAAATTTTTCCAGATCGCTAGAAATAGAAGTCTTGGTAGCCTAGTTTCCCGAGGGCTTTCCAACACCATTGAAACCGGCTCAATCGGAGCTCGTTCTCATCCGCGTTGATAGTCCCTATCAATTCCCTCTCTAGAATGATTATATTCTTCTATTTTTCCTGCGTATCTTCGCTAGTGTGGGACTAACACCCTATCGTAGCCGCTCATTGGTGGGGCGTCTATGACCTGAAGACCATATGGACATACTGCCCTTTATAATATCGAGCTATAATTGCATGAAAAAGTAGTTTTTTCCAGACTTTAGAGCCTTTTTGAGGGTCCAAACGGCCTTTTCTGGGGCCGGGACTTACCGCACGTGTGCTGGGGTGTGTGCGCATATGTAAATTTTTCCAGATCGCTAGAATTAGAAGTCCTGGTAGCCTAGTTTCCCGAGGGCTTTCCAACGCCACTGAAACCGGCTCATTCGGAGCTGGTTCTCATCCGCGTTGATAGTCCCTATCAATTCCCTCTCTAGAATGATTATATTCTTCTATTTTTCCACTGTCTCTTCGCTAGTGTGAGACTAACACCCTATCGTAGCCGCTCACTGGTGGGGCGTCTATGACCTGAAGACCATATGGACGTACTACCCTTTATAATATCGAGCTGTAATTGCATGAAAAAGTAGTTTTTTCCAGACTTTAGAGCCTTTTTGAGGGTCCAAACGGACTTTTCTGGGGCCGGGACTTACCGCACGTGTGCTGAGGTGTGGGCGCGTTTGTAAATTTTTCCAGATCGCTAGAATTAGAAGTCCTGGTAGCCTAGATTCCCGAGGGCTTTCCAGCGCCACTGAAACCGGCTCAATCGGAGCTCGTTCTCATCCGCGTTGATAGTCCCTATCAATTACCTCTCTAGAATGATTATATTCTTCTATTTTTCCACTGTCTCTTCGCTAGTGTGAGACTAACACCCGATCGTAGCCGCTCATTGGTGGGGCGTCTGTGACCTGAAGACCATATGGACGTACTGCACTTTATAATATCGAGCTGTAATTGCATGAAAAAGTAGTTTTTTCCAGACTTTAGAGCCTTTTTGAGGGTCCAAACGGCCTTTTCTGGGGCCGGTACTTACCGCACGTGTGCTGGGGTGTGTGTGCGTATGTAAATTTTTCCAGATCGCTAGAATTAGAAGTCCTGGTAGCCTAGTTTCCTGAGGGCTTTCCAACGCCACTGAAACCGGCTCAATCGGAGCTCGTTCTCATCCGCGTTGATAGTCCCAATCAGTTCCCTCTCTAGAATGATTATATTCTTCTATTTTTCCACCGTCTCTTCGCTAGTGTGAGACTAACACCCTATCGTACCCGCTCATTGGTGGGGCATCTATGACCTGAAGACCATATGGACGTACAACCCTTTATAATATCGAGCTGTAATTACACAAAAAAGTAGTTTTTTCCAGACTTTAGAGCCTTTTTGAGGGTCCAAACGACTTTTTCTGGGGCCGGGACTTACCGCACATGTGCTGGGGTGTGTGCGCGTATGTAAATTTTTCCAGATCGCTAGAATTAGAAGTCCTGGTAGCCTAGTTTCCCGAGGGCTATCCAACGCCACTGAAACCGGCTCAATCGGAGCTCGTTCTCATCCGCGTTGATAGTCCCTATCAATTCCCTCTCTAGAATGATTATATTCTTCTATTTTTCCACCGTCTCTTCGCTAGTGTGAGACTAACACCCTATCGTAGCCTCTCATTGGTGGGGCGTCTATGACCTGAAGACCATATGGACGTACTGCCCTTTATAATATCGAGCTGTAATTGCATGAAAAAGTAGTTTTTGCAGACTTTAGAGCCTTTTTGAGGGTCCAAACGGCCTTTTCTGGGGCCGGGACTTACCGCACGTGTGCTGGGGTGTGCGCGCGTATGTAAATTTTTCCAGATCGCTAGAATTAGAAGTCCTGGTAGCCTAGTTTCCTGAGGGCTTTCCAACGCCACTGAAACCGGCTCAATCGGAGCTCGTTCTCATCCGCGTTGATAGTCCCTATCAGTTCCCTCTCTAGAATGATTATATTCTTCTATTTTTCCACTGTCTCTTCGCTAGTGTGAGGCTAACACCCGATCGTAGCCGCTCATTGGTGGGGCGTCTGTGACCTGAAGACCATATGGACGTACTGCCCTTTATAATATCGAGCTGTAATTGCATGAAAAAGTAGTTTTTTCCAGACTTTAGAGCCTTTTTGATGGTCCAAACGGCCTTTTCTGGGGTCGGGACTTACCGCACGTGTGCTGGGGTGTGTGTGCATATGTAAATTTTTCCAGATCGCTAGAATTAGAAGTCCTGGTAGCCTAGTTTCCCGAGGGCTTTCCAACGCCACTGAAACCGGCTCAATCGGAGCTCGTTCTCATCCGCGTTGATAGTCCCTATCAGTTCCCTCTCTAGAATGATTATATTCTTCTATTTTTCCACTGTCTCTTCGCTAGTGTGAGGCTAATACCCTATCGTACCCGCTCATTGGTGGGGCGTCTATGACCTGATGACCATATGGACATACTGCCATTTATAATATCGAGCTATAATTACACGAAAAAGTAGGTTTTCCAGACTTTAGAGCCTTTTTGAGGGTCCAAACGGCCTTTTCTGGGGCCGGGACTTACCGCACATGTGCTGAGGTGTGTGCGCATATGTAAATTTTTCTAGATCGCTAGAATTAGAAGTCCTGGTAGCCTAGTTTCCTGAGGGCTTTCCAACGCCACTGAAACCGGCTCAATCGGAGCTCGTTCTCATCCGCGTTGATAGTCCCTATCAGTTCCCTCTCTAGAATGATTATATTCTTCTATTTTTCCACCGTCTCTTCGCTAGTGTGAGACTAACACCCTATCGTAGCCGCTCATTGGTTGGGCGTCTATGACGTGAAGACCATATGGACATACTGCCCTTTATAATATCGAGCTATAATTACACAAAAAAGTAGGTTTTCCAGACTTTAGAGCCTTTTTGAGGGTCCAAACGGCCTTTTCTGGGGCCGGGACTTACCGCACGTGTGCTGGGGTGTGTGTGCGTATGTAAATTTTTCTAGATCGCTAGAATTAGTAGTCCTGGTAGCCTAGTTTCCTAAGGGCTTTCCAACGCCACTGAAACCGGCTCAATCGGAGCTCGTTCTCATCCGTGTTGATAGTCCCTATCAGTTCCCTCTCTAGAATGATTATATTCTTCTATTTTTCCACCGTCTCTTCGCTAGTGTGAGACTAACACCCTATCGTACCCGCTCATTGGTGGGGCGTCTATGAACTGAAGATCATATTGATGTACTGCCCTTTATAATATCGAGCTGTAATTACACAAAAAAGTAGTTTTTTCTAGACTTTAGAGCCTTTTTGAGGGTCCAAACGGCCTTTTCTGGGGCCGGGACTTACCGCACGTGTGCTGGGGTGTGTGCGCGTATGTAAATTTTTCCAGATCGCTAGAATTAGAAGTCCTGATAGCCTAGTTTCCTAAGGGCTTTCCAACGCCACTGAAACCGGCTCAATCGGAGCTCGTTCTCATCCGTGTTGATAGTCCCTATCAGTTCCCTCTCTAGAATGATTATATTCTTCTATTTTTCCACCGTCTCTTCGCTAGTGTGAGACTAACACCCTATCGTAGCCGCTCATTGGTGGGGCGTCTATGACCTGAAGACCATATGGACGTACTACCCTTTATAATATCGAGCTGTAATTACACGAAAAAGTAGGTTTTCCAGAATGTAGAGCCTTTTTGAGGGTCCAAACGGCCTTTTCTGGGGCCGGGACTTACCGCACGTGTGCTGTGGTGTGTGCGCGTATGTAAATTTTTCCAGATCGCTAGAATTAGAAGTCCTGGTAGCCTAGTTTCCTGAGGGCTTTCCAACGCCACTGAAACCGGCTCAATCGGAGCTCGTTCTCATCCGCGTTGATAGTCCCTATCAGTTCCATCTCTAGAATGATTATATTCTTCTATTTTTCCACCGTCTCTTCGCTAGTGTGAGACTAACACCCTATCGTAGCCGCTCATTGGTGGGGCGTCTATGACGTGAAGACCGTATAGACGTACTGCCCTTTATAATATCGAGGTGTAATTGCATGAAAAAGTAGTTTTTTCCAGACTTTAGAGCCTTTTTGAGGGTCCAAACGGCCTTTTCTGGGGCCGGGACTTACCGCACGTGTGCTGGGGTGTGTGTGCGTATGTAAATTTTTCCAGATCGCTAGAATTAGAAGTCCTGGTAGCCTAGTTTCCCGAGGGCTTTCCAACGCCACTGAAACCGGCTCAATCGGAGCTCGTTCTCATCTGCGTTGATAGTCCCAATCAGTTCCCTCTCTAGAATGATTATATTCTTCTATTTTTCCACCGTCTCTTCGCTAGTGTGAGACTAACACCCTATCGTACCCGCTCATTGGTGGGGCGTCTATGACCTAAAGACCATATGGACGTACAGCCCTTTATAATATCGAGCTGTAATTACACAAAAAAGTAGTTTTTTCTAGACTTTAGAGCCTTTTTGAGGGTCCAAACGACTTTTTCTGGGGCCGGGACTTACCGCACGTGTGCTGGGGTGTGTGCGCGTATGTAAATTTTTCCAGATCGCTAGAATTAGAAGTCCTGGTAGCCTAGTTTCCCGAGGGCTTTCCAACGCCACTGAAACCGGCTCAATCGGAGCTCGTTCTCATCCGCGTTGATAGTCCCTATCAATTCCCTCTCTAAAATGATTATATTCTTCTATTTTTCCACCGTCTCTTCGCTAGTGTGAGACTAACACCCTACCATAGCTGCTCATTGGTGGGGCGTCTATGACGTGAAGACCATATGGACGTACTGCCCTTTATAATATCGAGGTGTAATTGCATGAAAAAGTAGTTTTTTCCAGACTTTAGAGCCTTTTTGAGGGTCCAAACGGCCTTTTCTGGGGCCGGGACTTACCGCCCGTGTGCTGGGGTGTGTGTGCGTATGTAAATTTTTCCAGATCGCTAGAATTAGAAGTCCTGGTAGCCTAGTTTCCCGAGGGCTTTCCAACGCCACTGAAACCGGCTCAATCGGAGCTCGTTCTCATCCGCGTTGATAGTCCCTATCAATTCCCTCTCTAAAATGATTATATTCTTCTATTTTTCCACCGTCTCTTCGCTAGTGTGAGACTAACACCCTACCATAGCTGCTCATTGGTGGGGCGTCTATGACGTGAAGACCATATGGACGTACTGCCCTTTATAATATCGAGCTGTAATTGCATGAAAAAGTAGTTTTTTCCAGACTTTAGAGCCTTTTTGAGGGTCCAAACGGCCTTTTCTGGGGCCGGGACTTACCGCCCGTGTGCTGGGGTGTGTGTGCGTATGTAAATTTTTCCAGATCGCTAGAATTAGAAGTCCTGATGGCCTAGTTTCCTAAGGGCTTTCCAACGCCACTGAAACCGGCTCAATCGGAGCTCGTTCTCATCCGTGTTGATAGTCCCTATCAGTTCCCTCTCTAGAATGATTATATTCTTCTATTTTTCCACCGTCTCTTCGCTAGTGTGAGACTAACACCCTATCGTACCCGCTCATTGGTGGGGCCTCTATGACCTGAAGACCATATAGACGTACTGCCCTTTATAATATCGAGCTGTAATTACACAAAAAATTAGTTTTTTCCAGACTTTAGAGCCTTTTTGAGGGTCCAAATGGCCTTTTTTGGGGCCGGGACTTACCGCACGTGTGCTGGGGTGTGTGCGCATATGTAAATTTTTCCAGATCGCTAGAATTAGAAGTCCTCGTAGCCTAGTTTCCCGAGGGCTTTCCAACGCCACTGAAACCGGATCAATCAGAGCTCGTTCTCATCGGCGTTGATAGTCCCTATCAATTCCCTCTCTAGAATGATTATATTCTTCTATTTTTCCACCGTCTCTTCGCTAGTGTGAGACTAACACCCTATCGTAGCCGCTCATTGGTGGGGCGTCTATGACCTGAAGACCATATGGACGTACTGCCCTTTATAATATCGAGCTGTAATTGCATGAAAAAGTAGTTTTTTCCAGACTTTAGAGCCTTTTTGAGGGTCCAAACGGCCTTTTCTGGGGCCGGGACTTACCGCACGTGTGCTGGGGTGTGTGCGCGTATGTAAATTTTTCCAGATCGCTAGAATTAGAAGTCCTGGTAGCCTAGTTTCCTGAGGGCTTTCCAACGCCACTGAAACCGGCTCAATCGGAGCTCGTTCTCATCCGCGTTGATAGTCCCTATCAATTCCCTCTCTAGAATGATTATATTCTTCTATTTTTCCACTGTCTCTTCGCTAGTGTGAGACGAACACCCGATCGTAGCCGCTCATTGGTGGGGCGTCTGTGACCTGAAGACCATATGGATGTACTGCCCTTTATAATATCGAGCTATAATTGCATGAAAAAGTAGTTTTTTCCAGACTTTAGAGCCTTTTTGAGGGTCCAAACGGCCTTTTCTGGGACCGGGACTTACCGCCCGTGTGCTGGGGTGTGTGTGCGTATGTAAATTTTTCCAGATCGCTAGAATTAGAAGTCCTGGTAGCCTAGTTTCCCGAGGGCTTTCCAACACCACTGAAACCGGCTCAATCGGAGCTCGTTCTCATCTGCGTTGATAGTCCCAATCAGTTCCCTCTCTAGAATGATTACATTCTTCTATTTTTCCACCGTCTCTTCGCTAGTGTGAGACTAACACCCTATCGTACCCGCTCATTGGTGGGGCGTCTATGACCTGAAGACCATATGGACGTACAGCCCTTTATAATATCGAGCTGTAATTACACAAAAAAGTAGTTTTTTCCAGACTTTAGAGCCTTTTTGAGGGTCCAAACGACTTTTTCTGGGGCCGGGACTTACCGCACGTGTGCTGGGGTGTGTGCGCGTATGTAAATTTTTCCAGATCGCTAGAATTAGAAGTCCTGGTAGCCTAGTTTCCCGAGGGCTTTCCAACGCCACTGAAACCGGCTCATTCGGAGCTGGTTCTCATCCGCGTTGATAGTCCCTATCAATTCCCACTCTAGAATGATTATATTCTTCTATTTTTCCACCGTCTCTTCGCTAGTGTGAGACTAACACCCTATCGTAGCCGCTCATTGGTGGGGCGTCTATGACCTGAAGACCATTTGGACGTACTACCCTTTATAATATCGAGCTGTAATTGCATGAAAAAGTAGTTTTTTCCAGACTTTAGAGCCTTTTTGAGGGTCCAAACGGCCTTTTCTGGGGCCGGTACTTACCGCACGTGTGCTGGGGTGTGTGTGCGTATGTAAATTTTTCCAGATCGCTAGAATTAGAAGTCCTGGTAGCCTAGTTTCCGAGGGCTTTCCAACGCCACTGAAACCGGCTCAATCGGAGCTCGTTCTCATCTGCGTTGATAGTCCCAATCAGTTCCCTCTCTAGAATGATTATATTCTTCTAGTTTTCCACCGTCTCTTCGCTAGTGTGAGACTAACACCCTATCGTACCCGCTCATTGGTGGGGCGTCTATGACCTGAAGACCATATGGACGTACAGCCCTTTATAATATCGAGCTGTAATTACACAAAAAAGTAGTTTTTTCCAGACTTTAGAGCCTTTTTGAGGGTCCAAACGACTTTTTCTGGGGCCGGGACTTACCGCACGTGTGCTGGGGTGTGTGCGCGTATGTAAATTTTTCCAGATCGCTAGAATTAGAAGTCCTGGTAGCCTAGTTTCCCGAGGGCTTTCCAACGCCACTGAAACCGGCTCAATCGGAGCTCGTTCTCATCCGCGTTGATAGTCCCTATCAATTCCCTCTCTAAAATGATTATATTCTTCTATTTTTCCACCGTCTCTTCGCTAGTGTGAGACTAACACCCTATCATAGCCACTCATTGGTGGGGCGTCTATGACGTGAAGACCATATGGACGTACTGCCCTTTATAATATCGAGGTGTAATTGCATGAAAAAGTAGTTTTTTCCAGACTTTAGAGCCTTTTTGAGGGTCCAAACGGCCTTTTCTGGGGCCGGGACTTACCGCACGTGTGCTGGGGTGTGTGCGCGTATGTAAATTTTTCCAGATCGCTAGAATTAGAAGTCCTGGTAGCCTAGTTTCCTGAGGGCTTTCCAACGCCACTGAAACCGGCTCATTCGGAGCTGGTTCTCATCCGCGTTGATAGTCCCTATCAATTCCCACTCTAGAATGATTATATTCTTCTATTTTTCCACCGTCTCTTCGCTAGTGTGAGACTAACACCCTATCGTAGCCGCTCATTGGTGGGGCGTCTATGACCTGAAGACCATATGGACGTACTACCCTTTATAATATCGAGCTGTAATTGCATGAAAAAGTAGTTTTTTCCAGACTTTAGAGCCTTTTTGAGGGTCCAAACGGCCTTTTCTGGGGCCGGTACTTACCGCACGTGTGCTGGGGTGTGTGTGCGTATGTAAATTTTTCCAGATCGCTAGAATTACAAGTCCAGGTAGCCTAGTTTCCCGAGGGCTTTCCAACGCCACTGAAACCGGCTCAATCGGAGCTCGTTCTCATCTGCGTTGATAGTCCCAATCAGTTCCCACTCTAGAATGATTATATTCTTCTATTTTTCCACCGTCTCTTCGCTAGTGTGAGACTAACACCCTATCGTACCCGCTCATTGGTGGGGCGTCTATGACCTGAAGACCATATGGACGTACAACCCTTTATAATATCGAGCTGTAATTACACAAAAAAGTAGTTTTTTCCAGACTTTAGAGCCGTTTTGAGGGTCCAAACGACTTTTTCTGGGGCCGGGACTTACCGCACGTGTGCTGGGGTGTGTGCGCGTATGTAAATTTTTCCAGATCGCTAGAATTAGAAGTCCTGGTAGCCTAGTTTCCCGAGGGCTTTCCAACGCCACTGAAACCGGCTCAATCGGAGCTCGTTCTCATCCGCGTTGATAGTCCCTATCAATTCCCTCTCTAAAATGATTATATTCTTCTATTTTTCCACCGTCTCTTCGCTAGTGTGAGACTAACACCCTATCATAGCCACTCATTGGTGGGGCGTCTATGACGTGAAGACCATATGGACGTACTGCCCTTTATAATATCGAGGTGTAATTGCATGAAAAAGTAGTTTTTTCCAGACTTTAGAGCCTTTTTGAGGGTCCAAACGGCCTTTTCTGGGGCCGGGACTTACCGCCCGTGTGCTGGGGTGTGTGTGCGTATGTAAATTTTTCCAGATCGCTAGAATTAGAAGTCCTGATAGCCTAGTTTCCTAAGGGCTTTCCAACGCCACTGAAACCGGCTCAATCGGAGCTCGTTCTCATCCGTGTTGATAGTCCCTATCAGTTCCCTCTCTAGAATGATTATATTCTTCTATTTTTCCACTGTCTCTTCGCTAGTGTGAGGCTAACACCCTATCGTACCCGCTCATTGGTGGGGCGTCTATGACCTGAAGACCATATGGACATACTGCCCTTTATAATATCGAGCTATAATTACACGAAAAAGTAGGTTTTCCAGACTTTAGAGCCTTTTTGAGGGTCCAAACGGCCTTTTCTGGGGCCGGGACTTACCGCACGTGTGCTGGGGTGTGCGTGCGTATGTAAATTTTTCCAGATCGCTAGAATTAGAAGTCCTGGTAGCCTAGTTTCCCGAGGGCTTTCCAACGCCACTGAAACCGGCTCAATCGGAGCTCGTTCTCATCTACGTTGATAGTCCCAATCAGTTCCCTCTCTAGAATGATTATATTCTTCTATTTTTCCACCGTCTCTTCGCTAGTGTGAGACTAACACCCTATCGTACCCGCTCATTGGTGGGGCGTCTATGACCTGAAGACCATATGGACGTACAGCCCTTTATAATATCGAGCTGTAATTACACAAAAAAGTAGTTTTTTCCAGACTTTAGAGCCTTTTTGAGGGTCCAAACGACTTTTTCTGGGGCCGGGACTTACCGCACGTGTGCTGGGGTGTGTGCGCGTATGTAAATTTTTCCAGATCGCTAGAATTAGAAGTCCTGGTAGCCTAGTTTCCCGAGGGCTTTCCAACGCCACTGAAACCGGCTCAATCGGAGCTCGTTCTCATCCGCGTTGATAGTCCCTATCAATTCCATCTCTAAAATGATTATATTCTTCTATTTTTCCACCGGCTCTTCGCTAGTGTGAGACTAACACCCTATCGTAGCTGCTCATTGGTGGGGCGTCTATGACCTGAAGACCATATGGATGTACAGCCCTTTATAATATCGAGCAGTAATTGCATGAAAAAGTAGTTTTTTCCAGACTTCAGAGCCTTTTTGAGGGTCCAAACGGCCTTTTCTGGGGCCGGTACTTACCGCACGTGTGCTGGGGTGTGTGTGCGTATGTAAATTTTTCCAGATCGCTAGAATTAGAAGTCCTGGTAGCCTAGTTTCCCGAGGGCTTTCCAACGCCACTGAAACCGGCTCAATCGGAGCTCGTTCTCATCTGCGTTGATAGTCCCAATCAGTTCCCTCTCTAGAATGATTATATTCTTCTATTTTTCCACCGTCTCTTCGCTAGTGTGAGACTAACACCCTATCGTACCCGCTCATTGGTGGGGCGTCTATGACCTGAAGACCATATGGACGTACAGCCCTTTATAATATCGAGCTGTAATTACACAAAAAAGTAGTTTTTTCCAGACTTTAGAGCCTTTTTGAGGGTCCAAACGACTTTTTCTGGGGCCGGGACTTACCGCACGTGTGCTGGGGTGTGTGCGCGTATGTAAATTTTTCCAGATCGCTAGAATTAGAAGTCCTGGTAGCCTAGTTTCCCGAGGGCTTTCCAACGCCACTGAAACCGGCTCAATCGGAGCTCGTTCTCATCCGCGTTGATAGTCCCTATCAATTCCCTCTCTAAAATGATTATATTCTTCTATTTTTCCACCGTCTCTTCGCTAGTGTGAGACTAACACCCTATCATAGCCACTCATTGGTGGGGCGTCTATGACGTGAAGACCATATGGACGTACTGCCCTTTATAATATCGAGGTGTAATTGCATGAAAAAGTAGTTTTTTCCAGACTTTAGAGCCTTTTTGAGGGTCCAAACGGCCTTTTCTGGGGCCGGGACTTACCGCCCGTGTGCTGGGGTGTGTGTGCGTATGTAAATTTTTCCAGATCGCTAGAATTAGAAGTCCTGATAGCCTAGTTTCCTAAGGGCTTTCCAACGCCACTGAAACCGGCTCAATCGGAGCTCGTTCTCATCCGTGTTGATAGTCCCTATCAGTTCCCTCTCTAGAATGATTATATTCTTCTATTTTTCCACTGTCTCTTCGCTAGTGTGAGGCGAACACCCTATCGTACCCGCTCATTGGTGGGGCGTCTATGACCTGAAGACCATATGGACATACTGCCCTTTATAATATCGAGCTATAATTACACGAAAAAGTAGGTTTTCCAGACTTTAGAGCCTTTTTGAGGGTCCAAACGGCCTTTTCTGGGGCCGGGACTTACCGCACGTGTGCTGGGGTGTGTGCGCGTATGTAAATTTTTCCAGATCGCTAGAATTAGAAGTCCTGGTAGCCTAGTTTCCTGAGGGCTTTCCAACGCCACTGAAACCGGCTCAATCGGAGCTCGTTCTCATCCGCGTTGATAGTCCCTATCAGTTCCCTCTCTAGAATGATTATATTCTTCTATTTTTCCACCGTCTCTTCGCTAGTGTGAGACTAACACCCTATCGTAGCCGCTCATTGGTTGGGCGTCTATGACGTGAAGACCATATGGACATACTGCCCTTTATAATATCGAGCTATAATTACACGAAAAAGTAGGTTTTCCAGACTTTAGAGCCTTTTTGAGGGTCCAAACGGCCTTTTCTGGGGCCGGGACTTACCGCACGTGTGCTGGGGTGTGCGTGCGTATGTAAATTTTTCCAGATCGCTAGAATTAGAAGTCCTGGTAGCCTAGTTTCCCGAGGGCTTTCCAACGCCACTGAAACCGGCTCAATCGGAGATCGTTCTCATCTGCGTTGATAGTCCCAATCAGTTCCCACTCTAGAATGATTATATTCTTCTATTTTTCCACCGTCTCTTCGCTAGTGTGAGACTAACACCCTATCGTACCCGCTCATTGGTGGGGCGTCTATGACCTGAAGCCCATATGGACGTACAACCCTTTATAATATCGAGCTGTAATTACACAAAAAAGTAGTTTTTTCCAGACTTTAGAGCCTTTTTGAGGGTCCAAACGACTTTTTCTGGGGCCGGGACTTACCGCACGTGTGCTCGGGTGTGTGCGCGTATGTAAATTTTTCCAGATCGCTAGAATTAGAAGTCCTGGTAGCGTAGTTTCCCGAGGGCTTTCCAACGCCACTGAAACCGGCTCAATCGGAGCTCGTTCTCATCCGCGTTGATAGTCCCTATCAATTCCCTCTCTAAAATGATTATATTCTTCTATTTTTCCACCGTCTCTTCGCTAGTGTGAGACTAACACCCTATCATAGCCGCTCATTGGTGGGGTGTCTATGACGTGAAGACCATATAGACGTACTGCCCTTTATAATATCGAGGTGTAATTGCATGAAAAAGTAGTTTTTTCCAGACTTTAAAGCCTTTTTGAGGGTCCAAAAGGCCTTTTCTGGGGCCGGGACTTACCGCACGTGTGCTGGGGTGTGCGTGCGTATGTAAATTTTTCCAGATCGCTAGAATTAGAAGTCCTGATAGCCTAGTTTCCTAAGGGCTTTCCAACGCCACTGAAACCGGCTCAATCGGACCTCGTTCTCATCCGTGTTGATAGTCCCTATCAGTTCCTTCTCTAGAATGATTATATTCTTCTATTTTTCCACCGTCTCTTCGCTTGTATGAGACTAACACCCTATCGTACCCGCTCATTGGTGGGGCGTCTATGACCTGAAGACCATATAGACGTACTGCCCTTTATAATATCGAGCTGTAATTACACAAAAAAGTAGTTTTTTCCAGACTTTAGAGCCTTTTTGAGGGTCCAAACGGCCTTTTCTGGGGCCGGGACTTACCGCACGTGTGCTGGGGTGTGTGCGCGTATGTAAATTTTTCCAGATCGCTAGAATTAGAAGTCCTGGTAGCCTAGTTTCCCGAGGGCTTTCCAACACCACTGAAACAGGCTCAATCGGAGCTCGTTCTCATCTGCGTTGATAGTCCCAATCAGTTCCCTCTCTAGAATGATTATATTCTTCTATTTTTCCACCGTCTCTTCGCTAGTGTGAGACTAACACCCTATCGTACCCGCTCATTGGTGGGGCGTCTATGACCTGAAGACCATATGGACGTACAGCCCTTTATAATATCGAGCTGTAATTACACAAAAAAGTAGTTTTTTCCAGACTTTAGAGCCTTTTTGAGGGTCGAAACGACTTTTTCTGGGGCCGAAACTTACCGCACGTGTGCTGGGGTGTGTGCGCGTATGTAAATTTTTCCAGATCGCTAGAATTAGAAGTCCTGGTAGCCTAGTTTCCCGAGGGCTTTCCAACGCCACTGAAACCGGCTCAATCGGAGCTCGTTCTCATCCGCGTTGATAGTCCCTATCAATTCCCTCTCTAGAATGATTATATTTTCTATTTTTCCATCGTCTCTTCGCTAGTGTGAGACTAACACCCTATCGTAGCCGCTCATTGGTGGGGCGTCTATGACGTGAAGACCATATAGACGTACTGCCCTTTATAATATCGAGGTGTAATTGCATGAAAAAGTAGTTTTTTCCAGACTTTAGAGCCTTTTTGAGGGTCCAAACGGCCTTTTCTGGGGCCGGGACTTACCGCACGTGTGCTGGGGTGTGTGTGCGTATGTAAATTTTTCCAGATCGCTAGAATTAGAAGTCCTGGTAGCCTAGTTTCCCGAGGGCTTTCCAACACCACTGAAACCGGCTCAATCGGAGCTCGTTCTCATCTGCGTTGATAGTCCCAATCAGTTCCCTCTCTAGAATGATTATATTCTTCTATTTTTCCACCGTCTCTTCGCTAGTGTGAGACTAACACCCTATCGTACCCGCTCATTGGTGGGGCGTCTATGACCTGAAGACCATATGGACGTACAGCCCTTTATAATATCGAGCTGTAATTACACAAAAAAGTAGTTTTTTCCAGACTTTAGAGCCTTTTTGAGGGTCCAAACGACTTTTTCTGGGGCCGGGACTTACCGCACGTGCGCTCGGGTGTGTGCGCGTATGTAAATTTTTCCAGATCGCTAGAATTAGAAGTCCTGGTAGCCTAGTTTCCCGAGGGCTTTCCAACGCCACTGAAACCGGCTCAATCGGAGCTCGTTCTCATCCGCGTTGATAGTCCCTATCAATTCCCTCTCTAAAATGATTATATTCTTGTTTTTTCCACCGTCTCTTCGCTAGTGTGAGACTAACACCCTATCATAGCCGCTCATTGGTGGGGTGTCTATGACGTGAAGACCATATAGACGTACTGCCCTTTATAATATCGAGGTGTAATTGCATGAAAAAGTAGTTTTTTCCAGACTTTAAAGCCTTTTTGAGGGTCCAAACGGCCTTTTCTGGGGCCGGGACTTACCGCACGTGTGCTGGGGTGTGTGTGCGTATGTAAATTTTTCCAGATCGCTAGAATTAGAAGTCCTGATAGCCTAGTTTCCTAAGGGCTTTCCAACGCCACTGAAACCGGCTCAATCGGAGCTCGTTCTCATCCGTGTTGATAGTCCCTATCAGTTCCCTCTCTAGAATGATTATATTCTTCTATTTTTCCACCGTCTCTTCGCTAGTGTGAGACTAACACCCTATCGTACCCGCTCATTGGTGGGGCGTCTATGACCTGAAGACCATATAGACGTACTGCCCTTTATAATATTGAGCTGTTATTACACAAAAAAGTAGTTTTTTCCAGACTTTAGAGCCTTTTTGAGGGTTCAAATGGCCTTTTTTGGGGCCGGGACTTACCGCACGTGTGCTGGGGTGTGTGCGCATATGTAAATTTTTCCAGATCGCTAGAATTAGAAGTCCTAGTAGCCTAGTTTCCCGAGGGCTTTCCAACGCCACTGAAACCGGATCAATCAGAGCTCGTTCTCATCCGCGTTGATAGTCCCTATCAATTCCTTCTCTAGAATGATTATATTCTTCTATTTTTCCACCGTCTCTTCGCTAGTGTGAGACTAACACCCTATCGTAGACGCTCATTGGTGGGGCGTCTATGACCTAAAGACCATATGGACGTACTGCCCTTTATAGTATCGAGCTGTAATTGCATGAAAAAGTAGTTTTTTCCAGACTTTAGAGCCTTTTTGAGGGTCCAAACGGCCTTTTGTGGGGCCGGGACTTACCGCACGTGTGCTGGGGTGTGTGCGCGTATGTAAATTTTTCCAGATCGCTAGAATTAGAAGTCCTGGTAGCCTAGTTTCCTGAGGGCTTTCCAACGCCACTGAAACCGGCTCAATCGGAGCTCGTTCTCATCCGCGTTGATAGTCCCTATCAATTCCCTCTCTAGAATGATTATATTCTTCTATTTTTCCACCGTCTCTTCGCTATTGTGAGACTAACACCCTATCGTAGCCGCTCATTGGTGGGGCGTCTATGACCTGAAGACCATATGGACGTACAGCCCTTTATAATATCGAGCTGTAATTACACAAAAAAGTAGTTTTTTCCAGACTTTAGAGCCTTTTTGAGGGTCCAAACGACTTTTTCTGGGGCCGGGACTTACCGCACGTGTGCTGGGGTGTGTGAGCGTATGTAAATTTTTCCAGATCGCTAGAATTAGAAGTCCTGGTAGCCTAGTTTCCCGAGGGCTTTCCAACGCCACTGAAACCGGCTCAATCGGAGCTCGTTCTCATCCGCGTTGATAGTCCCTATCAATTCCCTCTCTAGAATGATTATATTCTTCTATTTTTCCACCGTCTCTTCGCTAGTGTGAGACTAACACCCTATCGTAGCCGCTCATTAGTGGGGCGTCAATGACGTGAAGACCATATAGACGTACTGCCCTTTATAATATCGAGGTGTAATTGCATGAAAAAGTAGTTTTTTCCAGACTTTAGAGCCTTTTTGAGGGTCCAAACGGCCTTTTCTGGGGCCGGGACTTACCGCACGTGTGCTGGGGTGTGTGTGCGGATGTAAATTTTTCCAGATCGCTAGAATTAGAAGTCCTGGTAGCCTAGTTTCCCGAGGGCTTTCCAACACCACTGAAACCGGCTCAATCGGAGCTCGTTCTCATCTGCGTTGATAGTCCCAATCAGTTCCCTCTCTAGAATGATTATATTCTTCTATTTTTCCACCGTCTCTTCGCTAGTGTGAGACTAACACCCTATCGTACCCGCTCATTGGTGGGTGTCTTTGACCTGAAGACCATATGGACGTACAGCCCTTTATAATATCGAGCTGTAATTACACAAAAAAGTAGTTTTTTCCAGACTTTAGAGCCTTTTTGAGGGTCCAAACAACTTTTTCTGGGGCCGGGACTTACCGCACGTGTGCTGGGGTGTGTGCGCGTATGTAAATTTTTCCAGATCGCTAGAATTAGAAGTCCTGGTAGCCTAGTTTCCCGAGGGCTTTCCAACGCCACTGAAACCGGCTCAATCGGAGCTCGTTCTCATCCGCGTTGATAGTCCCTTTCAATTCCCTCTCTAGTATGATTATATTCTTCTATTTTTCCACCGTCTCTTCGCTAGTGTGAGACTAACACCCTATCGTAGCCGCTCATTGGTGGGGCGTCTATGACGTGAAGACCATATAGACGTACTGCCCTTTATAATATCGAGGTGTAATTGCATGAAAAAGTAGTTTTTTCCAGACTTTAGAGCCTTTTTGAGGGTCCAAACGGCCTTTTCTGGGGCCGGGACTTACCGCACGTGTGCTGGGGTGTGTGTGCGTATGTAAATTTTTCCAGATCGCTAGAATTAGAAGTCCTGGTAGCCTAGTTTCCCGAGGGCTTTCCAACGCCACTGAAACCGGCTCAATCGGAGATCGTTCTCATCTGCGTTGATAGTCCCAATCAGTTCCCACTCTAGAATGATTATATTCTTCTATTTTTCCACCGTCTCTTCGCTAGTGTGAGACTAACACCCTATCGTACCCGCTCATTGGTGGGGCGTCTATGACCTGAAGACCATATGGACGTACAACCCTTTATAATATCGAGCTGTAATTACACAAAAAAGTAGTTTTTTCCAGACTTTAGAGCCTTTTTGAGGGTCCAAACGACTTTTTCTGGGGCCGGGACTTACCGCACGTGTGCTCGGGTGTGTGCGCGTATGTAAATTTTTTCAGATCGCTAGAATTAGAAGTCCTGATAGCCTAGTTTCCTAAGGGCTTTCCAACGCCACTGAAACCGGCTCAATCGGAGCTCGTTCTCATCCGTGTTGATAGTCCCTATCAGTTCCCTCTCTAGAATGATTATATTCTTCTATTTTTCCACCGTCTCTTCGCTAGTGTGAGACTAACACCCTATCGTACCCGCTCATTGGTGGGGCGTCTATGACCTGAAGACCATATAGACGTACTGCCCTTTATAATATCGAGCTGTAATTACACAAAAAAGTAGTTTTTTCCAGACTTTAGAGCCTTTTTGAGGGTTCAAATGGCCTTTTTTGGGGCCGGGATTTACCGCACGTGTGCTGGGGTGTGTGCGCATATGTAAATTTTTCCAGATCGCTAAAATTAGAAGTCCTAGTAGCCTAGTTTCCCGAGGGCTTTCCAACGCCACTGAAACCGGATCAATCAGAGCTCGTTCTCATCCGCGTTGATAGTCCCTATCAATTCCCTCTCTAGAATGATTATATTCTTCTATTTTTCCACCGTCTCTTCGCTAGTGTGAGACTAACACCCTATCGTAGCCGCTCATTGGTGGGGCGTCTATGACCTAAAGACCATATGGACGTACTGCCCTTTATAGTATCGAGCTGTAATTGCATGAAAAAGTAGTTTTTTCCAGACTTTAGAGCCTTTTTGAGGGTCCAAACGGCCTTTTCTGGGGCCGGGACTTACCGCACGTGTGCTGGGGTATGTGCGCGTATGTAAATTTTTCCAGATCGCTAGAATTAGAAGTCCTGGTAGCCTAGTTTCCCGAGGGCTTTCCAACACCACTGAAACCGGCTCAATCGGAGCTCGTTCTCATCTGCGTTGATAGTCCCAATCAGTTCCCTCTCTAGAATGATTATATTCTTCTATTTTTCCACCGTCTCTTCGCTAGTGTGAGACTAACACCCTATCGTACCCGCTCATTGGTGGGGCGTCTATGACCTGAAGACCATATGGACGTACAGCCCTTTATAATATCGAGCTGTAATTACACAAAAAAGTAGTTTTTTCCAGACTTTAGAGCCTTTTTGAGGGTCCAAACGACTTTTTCTGGGGCCGGGACGTACCGCACGTGCGCTCGGGTGTGTGCGCGTATGTAAATTTTTCCAGATCGCTAGAATTAGAAGTCCTGGTAGCCTAGTTTCCCGAGGGCTTTCCAACGCCACTGAAACCGGCTCAATCGGAGCTCGTTCTCATCCGCGTTGATAGTCCCTATCAATTCCCTCTCTAGAATGATTATATTTTCTATTTTTCCATCGTCTCTTCGCTAGTGTGAGACTAACACCCTATCGTAGCCGCTCATTGGTGGGGCGTCTATGACGTGAAGACCATATAGACGTACTGCCCTTTATAATATCGAGGTGTAATTGCATGAAAAAGTAGTTTTTTCCAGACTTTAGAGCCTTTTTGAGGGTCCAAACGGCCTTTTGTGGGGCCGGGACTTACCGCACGTGTGCTGGGGTGTGTGTGCGTATGTAAATTTTTCCAGATCGCTAGAATTAGAAGTCCTGGTAGCCTAGTTTCCCGAGGGCTTTCCAACACCACTGAAACCGGCTCAATCGGAGCTCGTTCTCATCTGCGTTGATAGTCCCAATCAGTTCCCTCTCTAGAATGATTATATTCTTCTATTTTTCCACCGTCTCTTCGCTAGTGTGAGACTAACACCCTATCGTACCCGCTCATTGGTGGGGCGTCTATGACCTGAAGACCATATGGACGTACAGCCCTTTATAATATCGAGCTGTAATTACACAAAAAAGTAGTTTTTTCCAGACTTTAGAGCCTTTTTGAGGGTCCAAACGACTTTTTCTGGGGCCGGGACGTACCGCACGTGCGCTCGGGTGTGTGCGCGTATGTAAATTTTTCCAGATCGCTAGAAATAGAAGTCCTGGTAGCCTAGTTTCCCGAGGGCTTTCCAACGCCACTGAAACCGGCTCAATCGGAGCTCGTTCTCATCCGCGTTGATAGTCCCTATCAATTCCCTCTCTAAAATGATTATATTCTTCTATTTTTCCACCGTCTCTTCGCTAGTGTGAGACTAACACCCGATCGTAGCCGCTCATTGGTGGGGCGTGTATGACCTGAAGACCATATGGACATACTGCCCTTTATAATATCGAGGTGTAATTGCATGAAAAAGTAGTTTTTTCCAGACTTTAAAGCCTTTTTGAGGGTCCAAACGGCCTTTTCTGGGGCCGGGACTTACCGCACGTGTGCTGGGGTGTGTGTGCGTATGTAAATTTTTCCAGATCGCTAGAATTAGAAGTCCTGATAGCCTAGTTTCCTAAGGGCTTTCCAACGCCACTGAAACCGGCTCAATCGGAGCTCGTTCTCATCCGTGTTGATAGTCCCTATCAGTTCCCTCTCTAGAATGATTATATTCTTCTATTTTTCCACCGTCTCTTCGCTAGTGTGAGACTAACACCCTATCGTACCCGCTCATTGGTGGGGCGTCTATGACCTGAAGACCATATGGACGTACAGCCCTTTATAATATCGAGCTGTAATTACACAAAAAAGTAGTTTTTTCCAGACTTTAGAGCCTTTTTGAGGGTCCAAACGACTTTTTCTGGGGCCGGGACTTACCGCACGTGTGCTGGGGTGTGTGCGCGTATGTAAATTTTTCCAGATCGCTAGAATTAGAAGTCCTGGTAGCCTAGTTTCCCGAGGGCTTTCCAACGCCACTGAAACCGGCTCAATCGGAGCTCGTTCTCATCCGCGTTGATAGTCCCTATCAATTCCCTCTCTAAAATGATTATATTCTTCTATTTTTCCACCGTCTCTTCGCTAGTGTGAGACTAACACCCGATCGTAGCCGCTCATTGGTGGGGCGTGTATGACCTGAAGACCATATGGACATACTGCCCTTTATAATATCCAGCTGTAATTGCATGAAAAAGTAGTTTTTTCCAGACTTTAAAGCCTTTTTGAGGGTCCAAACGGCCTTTTCTGGGGCCGGGACTTACCGCACGTGTGCTGGGGTGTGTGTGCGTATGTAAATTTTTCCAGATCGCTAGAATTAGAAGTCCTGATAGCCTAGTTTCCTAAGGGCTTTCCAACGCCACTGAAACCGGCTCAATCGGAGCTCGTTCTCATCCGTGTTGATAGTCCCTATCAGTTCCCTCTCTAGAATGATTATATTCTTCTATTTTTCCACCGTCTCTTCGCTAGTGTGAGACTAACACCCTATCGTACCCGCTCATTGGTGGGGCGTCTATGACCTGAAGACCATATGGACGTACAGCCCTTTATAATATCGAGCTGTAATTACACAAAAAAGTAGTTTTTTCCAGACTTTAGAGCCTTTTTGAGGGTCCAAACGACTTTTTCTGGGGCCGGGACTTACCGCACGTGTGCTGGGGTGTGTGCGCGTATGTAAATTTTTCCAGATCGCTAGAATTAGAAGTCCTGGTAGCCTAGTTTCCCGAGGGCTTTCCAACGCCACTGAAACCGGCTCAATCGGAGCTCGTTCTCATCCGCGTTGATAGTCCCTATCAATTCCCTCTCTAAAATGATTATATTCTTCTATTTTTCCACCGTCTCTTCGCTAGTGTGAGACTAACACCCGATCGTAGCCGCTCATTGGTGGGGCGTGTATGACCTGAAGACCATATGGACATACTGCCCTTTATAATATCCAGCTGTAATTGCATGAAAAAGTAGTTTTTTCCAGACTTTAAAGCCTTTTTGAGGGTCCAAACGGCCTTTTCTGGGGCCGGGACTTACCGCACGTGTGCTGGGGTGTGTGTGCGTATGTAAATTTTTCCAGATCGCTAGAATTAGAAGTCCTGATAGCCTAGTTTCCTAAGGGCTTTCCAACGCCACTGAAACCGGCTCAATCGGAGCTCGTTCTCATCCGCGTTGATAGTCCCAATCAGTTCCCTCTCTAGAATGATTATATTCTTCTATTTTTCCACCGTCTCTTCGCTAGTGTGAGACTAACACCCTATCGTACCCGCTCATTGGTGGGGCGTCTATGACCTGAAGACCATATGGACGTACAGCCCTTTATAATATCGAGCTGTAATTACACAAAAAAGTAGTTTTTTCCAGACTTTAGAGCCTTTTTGAGGGTCCAAACGACTTTTTCTGGGGCCGGGACGTACCGCACGTGCGCTCGGGTGTGTGCGCGTATGTAAATTTTTCCAGATCGCTAGAATTAGAAGTCCTAGTAGCCTAGTTTCCCGAGGGCTTTCCAACGCCACTGAAACCGGCTCAATCGGAGCTCGTTCTCATCCGCGTTGATAGTCCCTATCAATTCCCTCTCTAAAATGATTATATTCTTCTATTTTTCCACCGTCTCTTCGCTAGTGTGAGACTAACACCCGATCGTAGCCGCTCATTGGTGGGGCGTCTATGACCTAAAGACCATATGGACGTACTGCCCTTTATAGTATCGAGCTGTAATTGCATGAAAAAGTAGTTTTTTCCAGACTTTAAAGCCTTTTTGAGGGTCCAAACGGCCTTTTCTGGGGCCGGGACTTACCGCACGTGTGCTGGGGTGTGTGTGCGTATGTAAATTTTTCCAGATCGCTAGAATTAGAAGTCCTGATAGCCTAGTTTCCTAAGGGCTTTCCAACGCCACTGAAACCGGCTCAATCGGAGCTCGTTCTCATCCGTGTTGATAGTCCCTATCAGTTCCCTCTCTAGAATGATTATATTCTTCTATTTTTCCACCGTCTCTTCGCTAGTGTGAGACTAACACCCTATCGTACCCGCTCATTGGTGGGGCGTCTATGACCTGAAGACCATATGGACGTACAGCCCTTTATAATATCGAGCTGTAATTACACAAAAAAGTAGTTTTTTCCAGACTTTAGAGCCTTTTTGAGGGTCCAAACGACTTTTTCTGGGGCCGGGACTTACCGCACGTGTGCTGGGGTGTGTGCGCGTATGTAAATTTTTCCAGATCGCTAGAATTAGAAGTCCTGGTAGCCTAGTTTCCCGAGGGCTTTCCAACGCCACTGAAACCGGCTCAATCGGAGCTCGTTCTCATCCGCGTTGATAGTCCCTATCAATTCCCTCTCTAAAATGATTATATTCTTCTATTTTTCCACCGTCTCTTCGCTAGTGTGAGACTAACACCCTATCGTAGCCGCTCATTGGTGGGGCGTCTATGACGTGAAGACCATATGGACATACTGCCCTTTATAATATCGAGCTGTAATTGCATGAAAAAGTAGTTTTTTCCAGACTTTAAAGCCTTTTTGAGGGTCCAAACGGCCTTTTCTGGGGCCGGGACTTACCGCACGTGTGCTGGGGTGTGTGTGCGTATGTAAATTTTTCCAGATCGCTAGAATTAGAAGTCCTGATAGCCTAGTTTCCTAAGGGCTTTCCAACGCCACTGAAACCGGCTCAATCGGAGCTCGTTCTCATCCGTGTTGATAGTCCCTATCAGTTCCCTCTCTAGAATGATTATATTCTTCTATTTTTCCACCGTCTCTTCGCTAGTGTGAGACTAACACCCTATCGTACCCGCTCATTGGTGGGGTGTCTATGACCTGAAGACCATATGGACGTACAGCCCTTTATAATATCGAGCTGTAATTACACAAAAAAGTAGTTTTTTCCAGACTTTAGAGCCTTTTTGAGGGTTCAAACGACTTTTTCTGGGGCCGGGACTTACCGCACGTGTGCTGGGGTGTGTGCGCATATGTAAATTTTTCCAGATCGCTAGAATTAGAAGTCCTAGTAGCCTAGTTTCCCGAGGGCTTTCCAACGCCACTGAAACCGGCTCAATCGGAGCTCGTTCTCATCCGCGTTGATAGTCCCTATCAATTCGCTCTCTAGAATGATTATATTCTTCTATTTTTCCACCGTCTCTTCGCTAGTGTGAGACTAACACCCTATCGTAGCCGCTCATTGGTGGGGCGTCTATGACCTAAAGACCATATGGACGTACTGCCCTTTATAGTATCGAGCTGTAATTGCATGAAAAAGTAGTTTTTTCCAGACTTTAGAGCCTTTTTGAGGGTCCAAACGGCCTTTTCTGGGGCCGGGACTTACCGCACGTGTGCTGGGGTGTGTGCGCGTATGTAAATTTTTCCAGATCGCTAGAATTAGAAGTCCTGGTAGCCTAGTTTCCCGAGGGCTTTCCAACACCACTGAAACCGGCTCAATCGGAGCTCGTTCTCATCTGCGTTGATAGTCCCAATCAGTTCCCTCTCTAGAATGATTATATTCCTCTATTTTTCCACCGTCTCTTCGCTAGTGTGAGACTAACACCCTATCGTACCCGCTCATTGGTGGGGCGTCTATGACCTGAAGACCATATGGACGTACAGCCCTTTATAATATCGAGCTGTAATTACACAAAAAAGTAGTTTTTTCCAGACTTTAGAGCCTTTTTGAGGGTTCAAATGGCCTTTTTTGGGGCCGGGACTTACCGCACGTGTGCTGGGGTGTGTGCGCGTATGTAAATTTTTCCAGATCGCTAGAATTAGAAGTCCTGGTAGCCTAGTTTCCCGAGGGCTTTCCAACGCCACTGAAACCGGCTCAATCGGAGCTCGTTCTCATCCGCGTTGATAGTCCCTATCAATTCCCTCTCTAGAATGATTATATTTTCTATTTTTCCACCGTCTCTTCGCTAGTGTGAGACTAACACCCTATCGTAGCCGCTCATTGGTGGGGCGTCTATGACGTGAAGACCATATAGACGTACTGCCCTTTATAATATCGAGGTGTAATTGCATGAAAAAGTAGTTTTTTCCAGACTTTAGAGCCTTTTTGAGGGTCCAAACGGCCTTTTCTGGGGCCGGGACTTACCGCACGTGTGCTGGGGTGTGTGTGCGTATGTAAATTTTTCCAGATCGCTAGAATTAGAAGTCCTGGTAGCCTAGTTTCCCGAGGGCTTTCCAACGCCACTGAAACCGGCTCAATCGGAGCTCGTTCTCATCTGCGTTGATAGTCCCAATCAGTTCCCTCTCTAGAATGATTATATTCTTCTATTTTTCAACCGTCTCTTCGCTAGTGTGAGACTAACACCCTATCGTACCCGCTCATTGGTGGGGCGTCTATGACCTGAAGACCATATGGACGTACAGCCCTTTATAATATCGAGCTGTAATTACACAAAAAAGTAGTTTTTTCCAGACTTTAGAGCCTTTTTGATGGTCCAAACGACTTTTTCTGGGGCCGGGACTTACCGCACGTGTGCTCGGGTGTGTGCGCGTATGTAAATTTTTCCAGATCGCTAGAATTAGAAGTCCTGGTAGCCTAGTTTCCCGAGGGCTTTCCAACGCCACTGAAACCGGCTCAATCGGAGCTCGTTCTCATCCGCGTTGATAGTCCCTATCAATTCCCTCTCTAGAATGATTATATTTTCTATTTTTCCACCGTCTCTTCGCTAGTGTGAGACTAACACCCTATCGTAGCCGCTCATTGGTGGGGCGTCTATGACGTGAAGACCATATAGACGTACTGCCCTTTATAATATCGAGGTGTAATTGCATGAAAAAGTAGTTTTTTCCAGACTTTAGAGCCTTTTTGAGGGTCCAAACGGCCTTTTCTGGGGCCGGGACTTACCGCACGTGTGCTGGGGTGTGTGTGCGTATGTAAATTTTTCCAGATCGCTAGAATTAGAAGTCCTGGTAGCCTAGTTTCCCGAGGGCTTTCCAACGCCACTGAAACCGGCTCAATCGGAGCTCGTTCTCATCTGCGTTGATAGTCCCAATCAGTTCCCTCTCTAGAATGATTATATTCTTCTATTTTTCAACCGTCTCTTCGCTAGTGTGAGACTAACACCCTATCGTACCCGCTCATTGGTGGGGCGTCTATGACCTGAAGACCATATGGACGTACAGCCCTTTATAATATCGAGCTGTAATTACACAAAAAAGTAGTTTTTTCCAGACTTTAGAGCCTTTTTGATGGTCCAAACGACTTTTTCTGGGGCCGGGACTTACCGCACGTGTGCTCGGGTGTGTGCGCGTATGTAAATTTTTCCAGATCGCTAGAATTAGAAGTCCTGGTAGCCTAGTTTCCCGAGGGCTTTCCAACGCCACTGAAACCGGCTCAATCGGAGCTCGTTCTCATCCGCGTTGATAGTCCCTATCAATTCCCTCTCTAAAATGATTATATTCTTCTATTTTTCCACCGTCTCTTCGCTAGTGTGAGACTAACACCCTATCATAGCCGCTCATTGGTGGGGTGTCTATGACGTGAAGACCATATGGACGTACTGCCCTTTATAATATCGAGGTGTAATTGCATGAAAAAGTAGTTTTTTCCAGACTTTAAAGCCTTTTTGAGGGTCCAAACGGCCTTTTCTGGGGCCGGGACTTACCGCACGTGTGCTGGGGTGTGTGTGCGTATGTAAATTTTTCCAGATCGCTAGAATTAGAAGTCCTGATAGCCTAGTTTCCTAAGGGCTTTCCAACGCCACTGAAACCGGCTCAATCGGAGCTCGTTCTCATCCGTGTTGATAGTCCCTATCAGTTCCCTCTCTAGAATGATTATATTCTTCTATTTTTCAACCGTCTCTTCGCTAGTGTGAGACTAACACCCTATCGTACCCGCTCATTGGTGGGGCGTCTATGACCTGAAGACCATATAGACGTACTGCCCTTTATAATATCGAGCTGTAATTACACAAAAAAGTAGTTTTTTCCAGACTTTAGAGCCTTTTTGAGGGTTCAAATGGCCTTTTTTGGGGCCGGGACTTACCGCACGTGTGCTGGCGTGTGTGCGCATATGTAAATTTTTCTAGATCGCTAGAATTAGAAGTCCTAGTAGCCTAGTTTCCCGAGGGCTTTCCAACGCCACTGAAACCGGATCAATCAGAGCTCGTTCTCATCCGCGTTGATAGTCCCTATCAATTCCCTCTCTAGAATGATTATATTCTTCTATTTTTCCACCGTCTCTTCGCTAGTGTGAGACTAACACCCTATTGTAGCCGCTCATTGGTGGGGCGTCTATGACCTAAAGACCATATGGACGTACTGCCCTTTATAGTATCGAGCTGTAATTGCATGAAAAAGTAGTTTTTTCCAGACTTTAGAGCCTTTTTGACGGTCCAAACGGCCTTTTGTGGGGCCGGGACTTACCGCACGTGTGCTGGGGTGTGTGCGCGTATGTAAATTTTTCCAGATCGCTAGAATTAGAAGTCCTGGTAGCCTAGTTTCCTGAGGGCTTTCCAACGCCACGGAAACCGGCTCAATCGGAGCTCGTTCTCATCCGCGTTGATAGTCCCTATCAATTCCCTCTCTAGAATGATTATATTCTTCTATTTTTCCACTGTCTCTTCGCTAGTGTGAGACTAACACCCAATCGTAGCCGCTCATTGGTGGGGCGTGTGTGACCTGAAGACCATATGGACGTACTGCCCTTTATAATATCGTGCTATAATTGCATGAAAAAGTTGTTTTTTCCAGACTTTAGAGCCTTTTTGAGGGTCCAAACGGCCTTTTCTGGGACCGGGACTTGCCGCACGTGTGCTGGGGTGTGTGTGCGTATGTAAATTTTTCCAGATCGCTAGAATTAGAAGTCCCGGTAGCCTAGTTTCCCGAGGGCTTTCCAACACCACTGAAACCGGCTCAATCGGAGCTCGTTCTCATCTGCGTTGATAGTCCCAATCAGTTCCCTCTCTAGAATGATTATATTCTTCTATTTTTCCACCGTCTCTTCGCTAGTGTGAGACTAACACCCTATCGTACCCGCTCATTGGTGGGGCATCTATGACCTGAAGACCATATGGACGTACAGCCCTTTATAATATCGAGCTGTAATTACACAAAAAAGTAGTTTTTTTCCAGACTTTAGAGCCTTTTTGAGGGTCCAAACAACTTTTTCTGGGGCCGGGACTTACCGCACGTGTGCTGGGGTGTGTGCGCGTATGTAAATTTTTCCAGATCGCTAGAATTAGAAGTCCTGGTAGCCTAGTTTCCCGAGGGCTTTCCAACGCCACTGAAACCGGCTCAATCGGAGCTCGTTCTCATCCGCGTTGATAGTCCCTTTCAATTCCCTCTCTAGAATGATTATATTCTTCTATTTTTCCACCGTCTCTTCGCTAGTGTGAGACTAACACCCTATCGTAGCCGCTCATTGGTGGGGCGTCTATGACGTGAAGACCATATAGACGTACTGCCCTTTATAATATCGAGGTGTAATTGCATGAAAAAGTAGTTTTTTCCAGACTTTAGAGCCTTTTTGAGGGTCCAAACGGCCTTTTCTGGGGCCGGGACTTACCGCACGTGTGCTGGGGTGTGTGTGCGTATGTAAATTTTTCCAGATCGCTAGAATTAGAAGTCCTGGTAGCCTAGTTTCCCGAGGGCTTTCCAACGCCACTGAAACCGGCTCAATCGGAGCTCGTTCTCATCCGTGTTGATAGTCCCTATCAGTTCCCTCTCTAGAATGATTATATTCTTCTATTTTTCCACCATCTCTTCGCTAGTGTGAGACTAACACCCTATCGTACCCGCTCATTGGTGGGGCATCTATGACCTGAAGACCATATAGACGTACTGCCCTTTATAATATCGAGCTGTAATTACACAACAAAGTAGTTTTTTCCAGACTTTAGAGCCTTTTTGAGGGTTCAAATGGCCTTTTTTGGGGCCCGGACTTACCGCACGTGTGCTGGGGTGTGTGCGCATATGTAAATTTTTCTAGATCGCTAGAATTAGAAGTCCTAGTAGCCTAGTTGCCCGAGGGCTTTCCAACGCCACTGAAACCGGATCATTCAGAGCTCGTTCTCATCCGCGTTGATAGTCCCTATCAATTCCCTCTCTAGAATGATTATATTCTTCTATTTTTCCACCGTCTCTTCGCTAGTGTGAGACTAACACCCTATCGTAGCCGCTCATTGGTGGGGCGTCTATGACCTAAAGACCATATGGACGTACTGCCCTTTATAGTATCGAGCTGTAATTGCATGAAAAAGTAGTTTTTTCCAGACTTTAGAGCCTTTTTGAGGGTCCAAACGGCCTTTTGTGGGGCCGGGACATACCGCACGTGTGCTGGGGTGTGTGCGCGTATGTAAATTTTTCCAGATCGCTAGAATTAGAAGTCCTGGTAGCCTAGTTTCCTGAGGGCTTTCCAACGCCACGGAAACCGGCTCAATCAGAGCTCGTTCTCATCCGCGTTGATAGTCCCTATCAATTCCCTCTCTAGAATGATTATATTCTTCTATTTTTCCACTGTCTCTTCGCTAGTGTGAGACTAACACCCAATCGTAGCCGCTCATTGGTGGGGCGTGTGTGACCTGAAGACCATATGGACGTACTGCCCTTTATAATATCGTGCTATAATTGCATGAAAAAGTTGTTTTTTCCAGACTTTAGAGCCTTTTTGAGGGTCCAAACGGCCTTTTCTGGGACCGGGACTTGCCGCACGTGTGCTGGGGTGTGTGTGCGTATGTAAATTTTTCCAGATCGCTAGAATTAGAAGTCCCGGTAGCCTAGTTTCCCGAGGGCTTTCCAACACCACTGAAACCGGCTCAATCGGAGCTCGTTCTCATCTGCGTTGATAGTCCCAATCAGTTCCCTCTCTAGAATGATTATATTCTTCTATTTTTCCACCGTCTCTTCGCTAGTGTGAGACTAACACCCTATCGTACCCGCTCATTGGTGGGGCATCTATGACCTGAAGACCATATGGACGTACAGCCCTTTATAATATCGAGCTGTAATTACACAAAAAAGTAGTTTTTTTCCAGACTTTAGAGCCTTTTTGAGGGTCCAAACAACTTTTTCTGGGGCCGGGACTTACCGCACGTGTGCTGAGGTGTGTGCGCGTATGTAAATTTTTCCAGATCGCTAGAATTAGAAGTCCTGGTAGCCTAGTTTCCCGAGGGCTTTCCAACGCCACTGAAACCGGCTCAATCGGAGCTCGTTCTCATCCGCGTTGATAGTCCCTTTCAATTCCCTCTCTAGAATGATTATATTCTTCTATTTTTCCACCGTCTCTTCGCTAGTGTGAGACTAACACCCTATCGTAGCCGCTCATTGGTGGGGCGTCTATGACGTGAAGACCATATAGACGTACTGCCCTTTATAATATCGAGGTGTAATTGCATGAAAAAGTAGTTTTTTCCAGACTTTAGAGCCTTTTTGAGGGTCCAAACGGCCTTTTCTGGGGCCGGGACTTACCGCACGTGTGCTGGGGTGTGTGCGCGTATGTAAATTTTTCCAGATCGCTAGAATTAGAAGTCCTGGTAGCCTAGTTTCCCGAGGGCTTTCCAACGCCACTGAAACCGGCTCAATCGGAGCTCGTTCTCATCCGCGTTGATAGTCCCTATCAATTCGCTCTCTAAAATGATTATATTCTTTTATTTTTCCACCGTCTCTTCGCTAGTGTGAGACTAACACCCTATCATAGCCGCTCATTGGTGGGGCGTCTATGACGTGAAGACCATATTGACGTACTGCCCTTTATAATATCGAGGTGTAATTGCATGAAAAAGTAGTTTTTTCCAGACTTTAAAGCCTTTTTGAGGGTCCAAACGGCCTTTTCTGGGGCCGGGACTTACCGCACGTGTGCTGGGGTGTGTGTGCGTATGTAAATTTTTCCAGATCGCTAGAATTAGAAGTCCTGATAGCCTAGTTTCCTAAGGGCTTTCCAACGCCACTGAAACCGGCTCAATCGGAGCTCGTTCTCATCCGTGTTGATAGTCCCTATCAGTTCCCTCTCTAGAATGATTATATTCTTCTATTTTTCCACCGTCTCTTCGCTAGTGTGAGACTAACACCCTATCGTACCCGCTCATTGGTGGGGCGTCTATGACCTGAAGACCATATAGACGTACTGCCCTTTATAATATCGAGCTGTAATTACACAAAAAAGTAGTTTTTTCCAGACTTTAGAGCCTTTTTGAGGGTTCAAATGGCCTTTTTTGGGGCCGGGACTTACCGCACGTGTGCTGGGGTGTGTGCGCATATGTAAATTTTTCCAGATCGCTAGAATTAGAAGTCCTAGTAGCCTAGTTTCCCGAGGGCTTTCCAACGCCACTGAAACCGGATCAATCAGAGCTCGTTCTCATCCGCGTTGATAGTCCCTATCAATTCCCTCTCTAGAATGATTATATTCTTCTATTTTTCCACCGTCTCTTCGCTAGTGTGAGACTAACACCCTATCGTAGCCGCTCATTGGTGGGGCGTCTATGACGTGAAGACCGTATAGACGTACTGCCCTTTATAATATCGAGGTGTAATTGCATGAAAAAGTAGTTTTTTTCAGACTTTAGAGCCTTTTTGAGGGTCCAAACGGCCTTTTCTGGGGCCGGGACTTACCGCACGTGTGCTGGGGTGTGTGTGCGTATGTAAATTTTTCCAGATCGCTAGAATTAGAAGTCCTGGTAGCCTAGTTTCCCGAGGGCTTTCCAACGCCACTGAAACCGGCTCAATCGGAGCTCGTTCTCATCTGCGTTGATAGTCCCAATCAGTTCCCTCTCTAGAATGATTATATTCTTCTATTTTTCCACTATCTCTTCGCTAGTGTGAGACTAACACCCTATCGTACCCGCTCATTGGTGGGGTGTCTATGACCCGAAGACCATATGGACGTACAGCCCTTTATAATATCGAGCTGTAATTACACAAAAAAGTAGTTTTTTCCAGACTTTAGAGCCTTTTTGAGGGTCCAAACGACTTTTTCTGCGGCCGGGACTTACCGCACGTGTGCTGGGGTGTGTGCGCGTATGTAAATTTTTCTAGATCGCTAGAATTAGAAGTCCTGGTAGCTTAGTTTCCCGAGGGCTTTCCAACGCCACTGAAACCGGCTCAATCGGAGCTCGTTCTCATCCGTGTTGATAGTCCCTATCAGTTCCCTCTCTAGAATGATTATATTCTTCTATTTTTCCACCGTCTCTTCGCTAGTGTGAGACTAACACCCTATCGTACCCGCTCATTGGTGGGGCGTCTATGACCTGAAGACCATATAGACGTACTGCCCTTTATAATATCGAGCTGTAATTACACAAAAAAGTAGTTTTTTCCAGACTTTAGAGCCTTTTTGAGGGTTCAAATGGCCTTTTTTGGGGCCGGGACTTACCGCACGTGTGCTGGGGTGTGTGCGCATATGTAAATTTTTCCAGATCGCTAGAATTAGAAGTCCTAGTAGCCTAGTTTCCCGAGGGCTTTCCAACGCCACTGAAACCGGATCAATCAGAGCTCGTTCTCATCCGCGTTGATAGTCCCTATCAATTCCCTCTCTAGAATGATTATATTCTTCTATTTTTCCACCGTCTCTTCGCTAGTGTGAGACTAACACCCTATCGTAGCCGCTCATTGGTGGGGCGTCTATGACGTGAAGACCGTATAGACGTACTGCCCTTTATAATATCGAGGTGTAATTGCATGAAAAAGTAGTTTTTTTCAGACTTTAGAGCCTTTTTGAGGGTCCAAACGGCCTTTTCTGGGGCCGGGACTTACCGCACGTGTGCTGGGGTGTGTGTGCGTATGTAAATTTTTCCAGATCGCTAGAATTAGAAGTCCTGGTAGCCTAGTTTCCCGAGGGCTTTCCAACGCCACTGAAACCGGCTCAATCGGAGCTCGTTCTCATCTGCGTTGATAGTCCCAATCAGTTCCCTCTCTAGAATGATTATATTCTTCTATTTTTCCACTATCTCTTCGCTAGTGTGAGACTAACACCCTATCGTACCCGCTCATTGGTGGGGTGTCTATGACCCGAAGACCATATGGACGTACAGCCCTTTATAATATCGAGCTGTAATTACACAAAAAAGTAGTTTTTTCCAGACTTTAGAGCCTTTTTGAGGGTCCAAACGACTTTTTCTGCGGCCGGGACTTACCGCACGTGTGCTGGGGTGTGTGCGCGTATGTAAATTTTTCCAGATCGCTAGAATTAGAAGTCCTGGTAGCTTAGTTTCCCGAGGGCTTTCCAACGCCACTGAAACCGGCTCAATCGGAGCTCGTTCTCATCCGCGTTGATAGTCCCTATCAATTCCCTCTCTAAAATGATTATATTCTTCTATTTTTCCACTGTCTCTTAGCTAGTGTGAGACTAACACCCTATCATAGCCGCTCATTGGTGGGGCGTCTATGACGTGAAGACCATATAGACGTACTGCCCTTTATAATATCGAGGTGTAATTGCATGAAAAAGTAGTTTTTTCCAGACTTTAAAGCCTTTTTGAGGGTCCAAACGGCCTTTTCTGGGGCCGGGACTTACCGCACGTGTGCTGGGGTGTGTGTGCGTATGTAAATTTTTCCAGATCGCTAGAATTAGAAGTCCTGGTAGCCTAGTTTCCCGAGGGCTTTCCAACGCCACTGAAACCGGCTCAATCGGAGCTCGTTCTCATCTGCGTTGATAGTCCCAATCAGTTCCCACTCTAGAATGATTATATTCTTCTATTTTTCCACTATCTCTTCGCTAGTGTGAGACTAACACCCTATCGTACCCGCTCATTGGTGGGGTGTCTATGACCCGAAGACCATATGGACGTACAGCCCTTTATAATATCGAGCTGTAATTACACAAAAAAGTAGTTTTTTCCAGACTTTAGAGCCTTTTTGAGGGTCCAAACGACTTTTTCTGCGGCCGGGACTTACCGCACGTGTGCTGGGGTGTGTGCGCGTATGTAAATTTTTCCAGATCGCTAGAACTAGAAGTCCTGGTAGCTTAGTTTCCCGAGGGCTTTCCAACGCCACTGAAACCGGATCAATCGGAGCTCGTTCTCATCCGCGTTGATAGTCCCTATCAATTCCCTCTCTAGAATGATTATATTCTTCTATTTTTCCACCGTCTCTTCGCTAGTGTGAGACTAACACCCTATCGTAGCCGCTCATTGGTGGGGCGTCTATGACGTGAAGACCGTATAGACGTACTGCCCTTTATAATATCGAGGTGTAATTGCATGAAAAAGTAGTTTTTTCCAGACTTTAGAGCCTTTTTGAGGGTCCAAACGGCCTTTTCTGGGGCCGGGACTTACCGCACGTGTGCTGGGGTGTGTGTGCGTATGTAAATTTTTCCAGATCGCTAGAATTAGAAGTCCTGGTAGCCTAGTTTCCCGAGGGCTTTCCAACGCCACTGAAACCGGCTCAATCGGAGCTCGTTCTCATCTGCGTTGATAGTCCCAATCAGTTCCCTCTCTAGAATGATTATATTCTTCTATTTTTCCACTATCTCTTCGCTAGTGTGAGACTAACACCCTATCGTACCCGCTCATTGGTGGGGTGTCTATGACCCGAAGACCATATGGACGTACAGCCCTTTATAATATCGAGCTGTAATTGCACAAAAAAGTAGTTTTTTCCAGACTTTAGAGCCTTTTTGAGGGTCCAAACGACTTTTTCTGCGGCCGGGACTTACCGCACGTGTGCTGGGGTGTGTGCGCGTATGTAAATTTTTCCAGATCGCTAGAATTAGAAGTCCTGGTAGCTTAGTTTCCCGAGGGCTTTCGAACGCCACTGAAACCGGCTCAATCGGAGCTCGTTCTCATCCGCGTTGATAGTCCCTATCAATTCCCTCTCTAAAATGATTATATTCTTCTATTTTTCCACTGTCTCTTAGCTAGTGTGAGACTAACACCCTATCATAGCCGCTCATTGGTGGGGCGTCTATGACGTGAAGACCATATAGACGTACTGCCCTTTATAATATCGAGGTGTAATTGCATGAAAAAGTAGTTTTTTCCAGACTTTAAAGCCTTTTTGAGGGTCCAAACGGCCTTTTCTGGGGCCGGGACTTACCGCACGTGTGCTGGGGTGTGTGTGCGTATGTAAATTTTTCCAGATCGCTAGAATTAGAAGTCCTGGTAGCCTAGTTTCCCGAGGGCTTTCCAACGCCACTGAAACCGGCTCAATCGGAGCTCGTTCTCATCTGCGTTGATAGTCCCAATCAGTTCCCACTCTAGAATGATTATATTCTTCTATTTTTCCACCGTCTCTTCGCTAGTGTGAGACTAACACCCTATCGTACCCGCTCATTGGTGGGGCGTCTATGACCTGAAGACCATATGGACGTACATCCCTTTATAATATCGAGCTGTAATTACACAAAAAAGAAGTTTTTTCCAGACTTTAGAGCCTTTTTGAGGGTCCAAACGACTTTTTCTGGGGCCGGGACTTACCGCACGTGTGCTGGGGTGTGTGCGCGTATGTAAATTTTTCCAGATCGCTAGAATTAGAAGTCCTGGTAGCCTAGTTTCCCGAGGGCTTTCCAACGCCACTGAAACCGGCTCAATCGGAGCTCGTTCTCATCCGCGTTGATAGTCCCTATCAATTCGCTCTCTAAAATGATTATATTCTTTTATTTTTCCACCGTCTCTTCGCTAGTGTGAGACTAACACCCTATCATAGCCGCTCATTGGTGGGGCGTCTATGACGTGAAGACCATATAGACGTACTGCCCTTTATAATATCGAGGTGTAATTGCATGAAAAAGTAGTTTTTTCCAGACTTTAAAGCCTTTTTGAGGGTCCAAACGGCCTTTTCTGGGGCCGGGACTTACCGCACGTGTGCTGGGGTGTGTGTGCGTATGTAAATTTTTCCAGATCGCTAGAATTAGAAGTCCTGATAGCCTAGTTTCCTAAGGGCTTTCCAACGCCACTGAAACCGGCTCAATCGGAGCTCGTTCTCATCCGTGTTGATAGTCCCTATCAGTTCCCTCTCTAGAATGATTATATTCTTCTATTTTTCCACCGTCTCTTCGCTAGTGTGAGACTAACACCCTATCGTACCCGCTCATTGGTGGGGCGTCTATGACCTGAAGACCATATAGACGTACTGCCCTTTATAATATCGAGCTGTAATTACACAAAAAAGTAGTTTTTTCCAGACTTTAGAGCCTTTTTGAGGGTTCAAATGGCCTTTTTTGGGGCCGGGACTTACCGCACGTGTGCTGGGGTGTGTGCGCATATGTAAATTTTTCCAGATCGCTAGAACTAGAAGTCCTAGTAGCCTAGTTTCCCGAGGGCTTTCCAACGCCACTGAAACCGGATCAATCAGAGCTCGTTCTCATCCGCGTTGATAGTCCCTATCAATTCCCTCTCTAGAATGATTATATTCTTCTATTTTTCCACCGTCTCTTCGCTAGTGTGAGACTAACACCCTATCGTAGCCGCTCATTGGTGGGGCGTCTATGACGTGAAGACCGTATAGACGTACTGCCCTTTATAATATCGAGGTGTAATTGCATGAAAAAGTAGTTTTTTCCAGACTTTAGAGCCTTTTTGAGGGTCCAAACGGCCTTTTCTGGGGCCGGGACTTACCGCACGTGTGCTGGGGTGTGTGTGCGTATGTAAATTTTTCCAGATCGCTAGAATTAGAAGTCCTGGTAGCCTAGTTTCCCGAGGGCTTTCCAACGCCACTGAAACCGGCTCAATCGGAGCTCGTTCTCATCTGCGTTGATAGTCCCAATCAGTTCCCTCTCTAGAATGATTATATTCTTCTATTTTTCCACTATCTCTTCGCTAGTGTGAGACTAACACCCTATCGTACCCGCTCATTGGTGGGGTGTCTATGACCCGAAGACCATATGGACGTACAGCCCTTTATAATATCGAGCTGTAATTGCACAAAAAAGTAGTTTTTTCCAGACTTTAGAGCCTTTTTGAGGGTCCAAACGACTTTTTCTGCGGCCGGGACTTACCGCACGTGTGCTGGGGTGTGTGCGCGTATGTAAATTTTTCCAGATCGCTAGAATTAGAAGTCCTGGTAGCTTAGTTTCCCGAGGGCTTTCGAACGCCACTGAAACCGGCTCAATCGGAGCTCGTTCTCATCCGCGTTGATAGTCCCTATCAATTCCCTCTCTAAAATGATTATATTCTTCTATTTTTCCACTGTCTCTTAGCTAGTGTGAGACTAACACCCTATCATAGCCGCTCATTGGTGGGGCGTCTATGACGTGAAGACCATATAGACGTACTGCCCTTTATAATATCGAGGTGTAATTGCATGAAAAAGTAGTTTTTTCCAGACTTTAAAGCCTTTTTGAGGGTCCAAACGGCATTTTCTGGGGCCGGGACTTACCGCACGTGTGCTGGGGTGTGTGTGCGTATGTAAATTTTTCCAGATCGCTAGAATTAGAAGTCCTGGTAGCCTAGTTTCCCGAGGGCTTTCCAACGCCACTGAAACCGGCTCAATCGGAGCTCGTTCTCATCTGCGTTGATAGTCCCAATCAGTTCCCACTCTAGAATGATTATATTCTTCTATTTTTCCACCGTCTCTTCGCTAGTGTGAGACTAACACCCTATCGTACCCGCTCATTGGTGGGGCGTCTATGACCTGAAGACCATATGGACGTACATCCCTTTATAATATCGAGCTGTAATTACACAAAAAAGTAGTTTTTTCCAGACTTTAGAGCCTTTTTGAGGGTCCAAACGACTTTTTCTGGGGCCGGGACTTACCGCACGTGTGCTGGGGTGTGTGCGCGTATGTAAATTTTTCCAGATCGCTAGAATTAGAAGTCCTGGTAGCCTAGTTTCCCGAGGGCTTTCCAACGCCACTGAAACCGGCTCAATCGGAGCTCGTTCTCATCCGCGTTGATAGTCCCTATCAATTCGCTCTCTAAAATGATTATATTCTTTTATTTTTCCACCGTCTCTTCGCTAGTGTGAGACTAACACCCTATCATAGCCGCTCATTGGTGGGGCGTCTATGACGTGAAGACCATATAGACGTACTGCCCTTTATAATATCGAGGTGTAATTGCATGAAAAAGTAGTTTTTTCCAGACTTTAAAGCCTTTTTGAGGGTCCAAACGGCCTTTTCTGGGGCCGGGACTTACCGCACGTGTGCTGGGGTGTGTGTGCGTATGTAAATTTTTCCAGATCGCTAGAATTAGAAGTCCTGATAGCCTAGTTTCCTAAGGGCTTTCCAACGCCACTGAAACCGGCTCAATCGGAGCTCGTTCTCATCCGTGTTGATAGTCCCTATCAGTTCCCTCTCTAGAATGATTATATTCTTCTATTTTTCCACCGTCTCTTCGCTAGTGTGAGACTAACACCCTATCGTACCCGCTCATTGGTGGGGCGTCTATGACCTGAAGACCATATAGACGTACTGCCCTTTATAATATCGAGCTGTAATTACACAAAAAAGTAGTTTTTTCCAGACTTTAGAGCCTTTTTGAGGGTTCAAATGGCCTTTTTTGGGGCCGGGACTTACCGCACGTGTGCTGGGGTGTGTGCGCATATGTAAATTTTTCCAGATCGCTAGAATTAGAAGTCCTAGTAGCCTAGTTTCCCGAGGGCTTTCCAACGCCACTGAAACCGGATCAATCAGAGCTCGTTCTCATCCGCGTTGATAGTCCCTATCAATTCCCTCTCTAGAATGATTATATTCTTCTATTTTTCCACCGTCTCTTCGCTAGTGTGAGACTAACACCCTATCGTAGCCGCTCATTGGTGGGGCGTCTATGACGTGAAGACCGTATAGACGTACTGCCCTTTATAATATCGAGGTGTAATTGCATGAAAAAGTAGTTTTTTCCAGACTTTAGAGCCTTTTTGAGGGTCCAAACGGCCTTTTCTGGGGCCGGGACTTACCGCACGTGTGCTGGGGTGTGTGTGCGTATGTAAATTTTTCCAGATCGCTAGAATTAGAAGTCCTGGTAGCCTAGTTTCCCGAGGGCTTTCCAACGCCACTGAAACCGGCTCAATCGGAGCTCGTTCTCATCTGCGTTGATAGTCCCAATCAGTTCCCTCTCTAGAATGATTATATTCTTCTATTTTTCCACTATCTCTTCGCTAGTGTGAGACTAACACCCTATCGTACCCGCTCATTGGTGGGGTGTCTATGACCCGAAGACCATATGGACGTACAGCCCTTTATAATATCGAGCTGTAATTACACAAAAAAGTAGTTTTTTCCAGACTTTAGAGCCTTTTTGAGGGTCCAAACGACTTTTTCTGCGGCCGGGACTTACCGCACGTGTGCTGGGGTGTGTGCGCGTATGTAAATTTTTCCAGATCGCTAGAATTAGAAGTCCTGGTAGCTTAGTTTCCCGAGGGCTTTCGAACGCCACTGAAACCGGCTCAATCGGAGCTCGTTCTCATCCGCGTTGATAGTCCCTATCAATTCCCTCTCTAAAATGATTATATTCTTCTATTTTTCCACTGTCTCTTAGCTAGTGTGAGACTAACACCCTATCATAGCCGCTCATTGGTGGGGCGTCTATGACGTGAAGACCATATAGACGTACTGCCCTTTATAATATCGAGGTGTAATTGCATGAAAAAGTAGTTTTTTCCAGACTTTAAAGCCTTTTTGAGGGTCCAAACGGCCTTTTCTGGGGCCGGGACTTACCGCACGTGTGCTGGGGTGTGTGTGCGTATGTAAATTTTTCCAGATCGCTAGAATTAGAAGTCCTGGTAGCCTAGTTTCCCGAGGGCTTTCCAACGCCACTGAAACCGGCTCAATCGGAGCTCGTTCTCATCTGCGTTGATAGTCCCAATCAGTTCCCACTCTAGAATGATTATATTCTTCTATTTTTCCACCGTCTCTTCGCTAGTGTGAGACTAACACCCTATCGTACCCGCTCATTGGTGGGGCGTCTATGACCTGAAGACCATATGGACGTACATCCCTTTATAATATCGAGCTGTAATTACACAAAAAAGTAGTTTTTTCCAGACTTTAGAGCCTTTTTGAGGGTCCAAACGACTTTTTCTGGGGCCGGGACTTACCGCACGTGTGCTGGGGTGTGTGCGCGTATGTAAATTTTTCCAGATCGCTAGAATTAGAAGTCCTGGTAGCCTAGTTTCCCGAGGGCTTTCCAACGCCACTGAAACCGGCTCAATCGGAGCTCGTTCTCATCCGCGTTGATAGTCCCTATCAATTCGCTCTCTAAAATGATTATATTCTTTTATTTTTCCACCGTCTCTTCGCTAGTGTGAGACTAACACCCTATCATAGCCGCTCATTGGTGGGGCGTCTATGACGTGAAGACCATATAGACGTACTGCCCTTTATAATATCGAGGTGTAATTGCATGAAAAAGTAGTTTTTTCCAGACTTTAAAGCCTTTTTGAGGGTCCAAACGGCCTTTTCTGGGGCCGGGACTTACCGCACGTGTGCTGGGGTGTGTGTGCGTATGTAAATTTTTCCAGATCGCTAGAATTAGAAGTCCTGATAGCCTAGTTTCCTAAGGGCTTTCCAACGCCACTGAAACCGGCTCAATCGGAGCTCGTTCTCATCCGTGTTGATAGTCCCTATCAGTTCCCTCTCTAGAATGATTATATTCTTCTATTTTTCCACCGTCTCTTCGCTAGTGTGAGACTAACACCCTATCGTACCCGCTCATTGGTGGGGCGTCTATGACCTGAAGACCATATAGACGTACTGCCCTTTATAATATCGAGCTGTAATTACACAAAAAAGTAGTTTTTTCCAGACTTTAGAGCCTTTTTGAGGGTTCAAATGGCCTTTTTTGGGGCCGGGACTTACCGCACGTGTGCTGGGGTGTGTGCGCATATGTAAATTTTTCCAGATCGCTAGAATTAGAAGTCCTAGTAGCCTAGTTTCCCGAGGGCTTTCCAACGCCACTGAAACCGGATCAATCAGAGCTCGTTCTCATCCGCGTTGATAGTCCCTATCAATTCCCTCTCTAGAATGATTATATTCTTCTATTTTTCCACCGTCTCTTCGCTAGTGTGAGACTAACACCCTATCGTAGCCGCTCATTGGTGGGGCGTCTATGACGTGAAGACCGTATAGACGTACTGCCCTTTATAATATCGAGGTGTAATTGCATGAAAAAGTAGTTTTTTCCAGACTTTAGAGCCTTTTTGAGGGTCCAAACGGCCTTTTCTGGAGCCGGGACTTACCGCACGTGTGCTGGGGTGTGTGTGCGTATGTAAATTTTTCCAGATCGCTAGAATTAGAAGTCCTGGTAGCCTAGTTTCCCGAGGGCTTTCCAACGCCACTGAAACCGACTCAATCGGAGCTCGTTCTCATCTGCGTTGATAGTCCCAATCAGTTCCCTCTCTAGAATGATTATATTCTTCTATTTTTCCACTATCTCTTCGCTAGTGTGAGACTAACACCCTATCGTACCCGCTCATTGGTGGGGTGTCTATGACCCGAAGACCATATGGACGTACAGCCCTTTATAATATCGAGCTGTAATTACACAAAAAAGTAGTTTTTTCCAGACTTTAGAGCCTTTTTGAGGGTCCAAACGACTTTTTCTGCGGCCGGGACTTACCGCACATGTGCTGGGGTGTGTGCGCGTATGTAAATTTTTCCAGATCGCTAGAATTAGAAGTCCTGGTAGCTTAGTTTCCCGAGGGCTTTCGAACGCCACTGAAACCGGCTCAATCGGAGCTCGTTCTCATCCGCGTTGATAGTCCCTATCAATTCCCTCTCTAAAATGATTATATTCTTCTATTTTTCCACTGTCTCTTAGCTAGTGTGAGACTAACACCCTATCATAGCCGCTCATTGGTGGGGCGTCTATGACGTGAAGACCATATAGACGTACTGCCCTTTATAATATCGAGGTGTAATTGCATGAAAAAGTAGTTTTTTCCAGACTTTAAAGCCTTTTTGAGGGTCCAAACGGCCTTTTCTGGGGCCGGGACTTACCGCACGTGTGCTGGGGTGTGTGTGCGTATGTAAATTTTTCCAGATCGCTAGAATTAGAAGTCCTGGTAGCCTAGTTTCCCGAGGGCTTTCCAACGCCACTGAAACCGGCTCAATCGGAGCTCGTTCTCATCTGCGTTGATAGTCCCAATCAGTTCCCACTCTAGAATGATTATATTCTTCTATTTTTCCACTATCTCTTCGCTAGTGTGAGACTAACACCCTATCGTACCCGCTCATTGGTGGGGTGTCTATGACCCGAAGACCATATGGACGTACAGCCCTTTATAATATCGAGCTGTAATTACACAAAAAAGTAGTTTTTTCCAGACTTTAGAGCCTTTTTGAGGGTCCAAACGACTTTTTCTGCGGCCGGGACTTACCGCACGTGTGCTGGGGTGTGTGCGCGTATGTAAATTTTTCCAGATCGCTAGAATTAGAAGTCCTGGTAGCCTAGTTTCCCGAGGGCTTTCCAACGCCACTGAAACCGGCTCAATCAGAGCTCGTTCTCATCCGCGTTGATAGTCCCTATCAATTCCCTCTCTAGAATGATTATATTCTTCTATTTTTCCACCGTCTCTTCGCTAGTGTGAGACTAACACCCTATCGTAGCCGCTCATTGGTGGGGCGTCTATGACGTGAAGACCGTATAGACGTACTGCCCTTTATAATATCGAGGTGTAATTGCATGAAAAAGTAGTTTTTTCCAGACTTTAGAGCCTTTTTGAGGGTCCAAACGGCCTTTTCTGGGGCCGGGACTTACCGCACGTGTGCTGGGGTGTGTGTGCGTATGTAAATTTTTCCAGATCGCTAGAATTAGAAGTCCTGGTAGCCTAGTTTCCCGAGGGCTTTCCAACGCCACTGAAACCGGCTCAATCGGAGCTCGTTCTCATCTGCGTTGATAGTCCCAATCAGTTCCCTCTCTAGAATGATTATATTCTTCTATTTTTCCACTATCTCTTCGCTAGTGTGAGACTAACACCCTATCGTACCCGCTCATTGGTGGGGTGTCTATGACCCGAAGACCATATGGACGTACAGCCCTTTATAATATCGAGCTGTAATTACACAAAAAAGTAGTTTTTTCCAGACTTTAGAGCCTTTTTGAGGGTCCAAACGACTTTTTCTGCGGCCGGGACTTACCGCACGTGTGCTGGGGTGTGTGCGCGTATGTAAATTTTTCCAGATCGCTAGAATTAGAAGTCCTGGTAGCTTAGTTTCCCGAGGGCTTTCGAACGCCACTGAAACCGGCTCAATCGGAGCTCGTTCTCATCCGCGTTGATAGTCCCTATCAATTCCCTCTCTAAAATGATTATATTCTTCTATTTTTCCACTGTCTCTTAGCTAGTGTGAGACTAACACCCTATCATAGCCGCTCATTGGTGGGGCGTCTATGACGTGAAGACCATATAGACGTACTGCCCTTTATAATATCGAGGTGTAATTGCATGAAAAAGTAGTTTTTTCCAGACTTTAAAGCCTTTTTGAGGGTCCAAACGGCCTTTTCTGGGGCCGGGACTTACCGCACGTGTGCTGGGGTGTGTGTGCGTATGTAAATTTTTCCAGATCGCTAGAATTAGAAGTCCTGGTAGCCTAGTTTCCCGAGGGCTTTCCAACGCCACTGAAACCGGCTCAATCGGAGCTCGTTCTCATCTGCGTTGATAGTCCCAATCAGTTCCCACTCTAGAATGATTATATTCTTCTATTTTTCCACTATCTCTTCGCTAGTGTGAGACTAACACCCTATCGTACCCGCTCATTGGTGGGGTGTCTATGACCCGAAGACCATATGGACGTACAGCCCTTTATAATATCGAGCTGTAATTACACAAAAAAGTAGTTTTTTCCAGACTTTAGAGCCTTTTTGAGGGTCCAAACGACTTTTTCTGCGGCCGGGACTTACCGCACGTGTGCTGGGGTGTGTGCGCGTATGTAAATTTTTCCAGATCGCTAGAACTAGAAGTCCTGGTAGCTTAGTTTCCCGAGGGCTTTCCAACGCCACTGAAACCGGATCAATCGGAGCTCGTTCTCATCCGCGTTGATAGTCCCTATCAATTCCCTCTCTAGAATGATTATATTCTTCTATTTTTCCACCGTCTCTTCGCTAGTGTGAGACTAACACCCTATCGTAGCCGCTCATTGGTGGGGCGTCTATGACGTGAAGACCGTATAGACGTACTGCCCTTTATAATATCGAGGTGTAATTGCATGAAAAAGTAGTTTTTTCTAGACTTTAGAGCCTTTTTGAGGGTCCAAACGGCCTTTTCTGGGGCCGGGACTTACCGCACGTGTGCTGGGGTGTGTGTGCGTATGTAAATTTTTCCAGATCGCTAGAATTAGAAGTCCTGGTAGCCTAGTTTCCCGAGGGCTTTCCAACGCCACTGAAACCGGCTCAATCGGAGCTCGTTCTCATCTGCGTTGATAGTCCCAATCAGTTCCCTCTCTAGAATGATTATATTCTTCTATTTTTCCACTATCTCTTCGCTAGTGTGAGACTAACACCCTATCGTACCCGCTCATTGGTGGGGTGTCTATGACCCGAAGACCATATGGACGTACAGCCCTTTATAATATCGAGCTGTAATTGCACAAAAAAGTAGTTTTTTCCAGACTTTAGAGCCTTTTTGAGGGTCCAAACGACTTTTTCTGCGGCCGGGACTTACCGCACGTGTGCTGGGGTGTGTGCGCGTATGTAAATTTTTCCAGATCGCTAGAATTAGAAGTCCTGGTAGCTTAGTTTCCCGAGGGCTTTCGAACGCCACTGAAACCGGCTCAATCGGAGCTCGTTCTCATCCGCGTTGATAGTCCCTATCAATTCCCTCTCTAAAATGATTATATTCTTCTATTTTTCCACTGTCTCTTAGCTAGTGTGAGACTAACACCCTATCATAGCCGCTCATTGGTGGGGCGTCTATGACGTGAAGACCATATAGACGTACTGCCCTTTATAATATCGAGGTGTAATTGCATGAAAAAGTAGTTTTTTCCAGACTTTAAAGCCTTTTTGAGGGTCCAAACGGCCTTTTCTGGGGCCGGGACTTACCGCACGTGTGCTGGGGTGTGTGTGCGTATGTAAATTTTTCCAGATCGCTAGAATTAGAAGTCCTGGTAGCCTAGTTTCCCGAGGGCTTTCCAACGCCACTGAAACCGGCTCAATCGGAGCTCGTTCTCATCTGCGTTGATAGTCCCAATCAGTTCCCACTCTAGAATGATTATATTCTTCTATTTTTCCACCGTCTCTTCGCTAGTGTGAGACTAACACCCTATCGTACCCGCTCATTGGTGGGGCGTCTATGACCTGAAGACCATATGGACGTACATCCCTTTATAATATCGAGCTGTAATTACACAAAAAAGAAGTTTTTTCCAGACTTTAGAGCCTTTTTGAGGGTCCAAACGACTTTTTCTGGGGCCGGGACTTACCGCACGTGTGCTGGGGTGTGTGCGCGTATGTAAATTTTTCCAGATCGCTAGAATTAGAAGTCCTGGTAGCCTAGTTTCCCGAGGGCTTTCCAACGCCACTGAAACCGGCTCAATCGGAGCTCGTTCTCATCCGCGTTGATAGTCCCTATCAATTCGCTCTCTAAAATGATTATATTCTTTTATTTTTCCACCGTCTCTTCGCTAGTGTGAGACTAACACCCTATCATAGCCGCTCATTGGTGGGGCGTCTATGACGTGAAGACCATATAGACGTACTGCCCTTTATAATATCGAGGTGTAATTGCATGAAAAAGTAGTTTTTTCCAGACTTTAAAGCCTTTTTGAGGGTCCAAACGGCCTTTTCTGGGGCCGGGACTTACCGCACGTGTGCTGGGGTGTGTGTGCGTATGCAAATTTTTCCAGATCGCTAGAATTAGAAGTCCTGATAGCCTAGTTTCCTAAGGGCTTTCCAACGCCACTGAAACCGGCTCAATCGGAGCTCGTTCTCATCCGTGTTGATAGTCCCTATCAGTTCCCTCTCTAGAATGATTATATTCTTCTATTTTTCCACCGTCTCTTCGCTAGTGTGAGACTAACACCCTATCGTACCCGCTCATTGGTGGGGCGTCTATGACCTGAAGACCATATAGACGTACTGCCCTTTATAATATCGAGCTGTAATTACACAAAAAAGTAGTTTTTTCCAGACTTTAGAGCCTTTTTGAGGGTTCAAATGGCCTTTTTTGGGGCCGGGACTTACCGCACGTGTGCTGGGGTGTGTGCGCATATGTAAATTTTTCCAGATCGCTAGAATTAGAAGTCCTAGTAGCCAAGTTTCCCGAGGGCTTTCCAACGCCACTGAAACCGGATCAATCAGAGCTCGTTCTCATCCGCGTTGATAGTCCCTATCAATTCCCTCTCTAGAATGATTATATTCTTCTATTTTTCCACCGTCTCTTCGCTAGTGTGAGACTAACACCCTATCGTAGCCGCTCATTGGTGGGGCGTCTATGACGTGAAGACCGTATAGACGTACTGCCCTTTATAATATCGAGGTGTAATTGCATGAAAAAGTAGTTTTTTCCAGACTTTAGAGCCTTTTTGAGGGTCCAAACGGCCTTTTCTGGGGCCGGGACTTACCGCACGTGTGCTGGGGTGTGTGTGCGTATGTAAATTTTTCCAGATCGCTAGAATTAGAAGTCCTGGTAGCCTAGTTTCCCGAGGGCTTTCCAACGCCACTGAAACCGGCTCAATCGGAGCTCGTTCTCATCTGCGTTGATAGTCCCAATCAGTTCCCTCTCTAGAATGATTATATTCTTCTATTTTTCCACTATCTCTTCGCTAGTGTGAGACTAACACCCTATCGTACCCGCTCATTGGTGGGGTGTCTATGACCCGAAGACCATATGGACGTACAGCCCTTTATAATATCGAGCTGTAATTGCACAAAAAAGTAGTTTTTTCCAGACTTTAGAGCCTTTTTGAGGGTCCAAACGACTTTTTCTGCGGCCGGGACTTACCGCACGTGTGCTGGGGTGTGTGCGCGTATGTAAATTTTTCCAGATCGCTAGAATTAGAAGTCCTGGTAGCTTAGTTTCCCGAGGGCTTTCGAATGCCACTGAAACCGGCTCAATCGGAGCTCGTTCTCATCCGCGTTGATAGTCCCTATCAATTCCCTCTCTAAAATGATTATATTCTTCTATTTTTCCACTGTCTCTTAGCTAGTGTGAGACTAACACCCTATCATAGCCGCTCATTGGTGGGGCGTCTATGACGTGAAGACCATATAGACGTACTGCCCTTTATAATATCGAGGTGTAATTGCATGAAAAAGTAGTTTTTTCCAGACTTTAAAGCCTTTTTGAGGGTCCAAACGGCCTTTTCTGGGGCCGGGACTTACCGCACGTGTGCTGGGGTGTGTGTGCGTATGTAAATTTTTCCAGATCGCTAGAATTAGAAGTCCTAGTAGCCTAGTTTCCCGAGGGCTTTCCAACGCCACTGAAACCGGCTCAATCGGAGCTCGTTCTCATCTGCGTTGATAGTCCCAATCAGTTCCCACTCTAGAATGATTATATTCTTCTATTTTTCCACCGTCTCTTCGCTAGTGTGAGACTAACACCCTATCGTACCCGCTCATTGGTGGGGCGTCTATGACCTGAAGACCATATGGACGTACATCCCTTTATAATATCGAGCTGTAATTACACAAAAAAGAAGTTTTTTCCAGACTTTAGAGCCTTTTTGAGGGTCCAAACGACTTTTTCTGGGGCCGGGACTTACCGCACGTGTGCTGGGGTGTGTGCGCGTATGTAAATTTTTCCAGATCGCTAGAATTAGAAGTCCTGGTAGCCTAGTTTCCCGAGGGCTTTCCAACGCCACTGAAACCGGCTCAATCGGAGCTCGTTCTCATCCGCGTTGATAGTCCCTATCAATTCGCTCTCTAAAATGATTATATTCTTTTATTTTTCCACCGTCTCTTCGCTAGTGTGAGACTAACACCCTATCATAGCCGCTCATTGGTGGGGCGTCTATGACGTGAAGACCATATAGACGTACTGCCCTTTATAATATCGAGGTGTAATTGCATGAAAAAGTAGTTTTTTCCAGACTTTAAAGCCTTTTTGAGGGTCCAAACGGCCTTTTCTGGGGCCGGGACTTACCGCACGTGTGCTGGGGTGTGTGTGCGTATGTAAATTTTTCCAGATCGCTAGAATTAGAAGTCCTGATAGCCTAGTTTCCTAAGGGCTTTCCAACGCCACTGAAACCGGCTCAATCGGAGCTCGTTCTCATCCGTGTTGATAGTCCCTATCAGTTCCCTCTCTAGAATGATTATATTCTTCTATTTTTCCACCGTCTCTTCGCTAGTGTGAGACTAACACCCTATCGTACCCGCTCATTGGTGGGGCGTCTATGACCTGAAGACCATATAGACGTACTGCCCTTTATAATATCGAGCTGTAATTACACAAAAAAGTAGTTTTTTCCAGACTTTAGAGCCTTTTTGAGGGTTCAAATGGCCTTTTTTGGGGCCGGGACTTACCGCACGTGTGCTGGGGTGTGTGCGCATATGTAAATTTTTCCAGATCGCTAGAATTAGAAGTCCTAGTAGCCAAGTTTCCCGAGGGCTTTCCAACGCCACTGAAACCGGATCAATCAGAGCTCGTTCTCATCCGCGTTGATAGTCCCTATCAATTCCCTCTCTAGAATGATTATATTCTTCTATTTTTCCACCGTCTCTTCGCTAGTGTGAGACTAACACCCTATCGTAGCCGCTCATTGGTGGGGCGTCTATGACGTGAAGACCGTATAGACGTACTGCCCTTTATAATATCGAGGTGTAATTGCATGAAAAAGTAGTTTTTTCCAGACTTTAGAGCCTTTTTGAGGGTCCAAACGGCCTTTTCTGGGGCCGGGACTTACCGCACGTGTGCTGGGGTGTGTGTGCGTATGTAAATTTTTCCAGATCGCTAGAATTAGAAGTCCTGGTAGCCTAGTTTCCCGAGGGCTTTCCAACGCCACTGAAACCGGCTCAATCGGAGCTCGTTCTCATCTGCGTTGATAGTCCCAATCAGTTCCCTCTCTAGAATGATTATATTCTTCTATTTTTCCACTATCTCTTCGCTAGTGTGAGACTAACACCCTATCGTACCCTCTCATTGGTGGGGTGTCTATGACCCGAAGACCATATGGACGTACAGCCCTTTATAATATCGAGCTGTAATTACACAAAAAAGTAGTTTTTTCCAGACTTTAGAGCCTTTTTGAGGGTCCAAACGACTTTTTCTGCGGCCGGGACTTACCGCACGTGTGCTGGGGTGTGTGCGCGCATGTAAATTTTTCCAGATCGCTAGAATTAGAAGTCCTGGTAGCTTAGTTTCCCGAGGGCTTTCGAACGCCACTGAAACCGGCTCAATCGGAGCTCGTTCTCATCCGCGTTGATAGTCCCTATCAATTCCCTCTCTAAAATGATTATATTCTTCTATTTTTCCACTGTCTCTTAGCTAGTGTGAGACTAACACCCTATCATAGCCGCTCATTGGTGGGGCGTCTATGACGTGAAGACCATATAGACGTACTGCCCTTTATAATATCGAGGTGTAATTGCATGAAAAAGTAGTTTTTTCCAGACTTTAAAGCCTTTTTGAGGGTCCAAACGGCCTTTTCTGGGGCCGGGACTTACCGCACGTGTGCTGGGGTGTGTGTGCGTATGTAAATTTTTCCAGATCGCTAGAATTAGAAGTCCTGGTAGCCTAGTTTCCCGAGGGCTTTCCAACGCCACTGAAACCGGCTCAATCGGAGCTCGTTCTCATCTGCGTTGATAGTCCCAATCAGTTCCCACTCTAGAATGATTATATTCTTCTATTTTTCCACCGTCTCTTCGCTAGTGTGAGACTAACACCCTATCGTACCCGCTCATTGGTGGGGCGTCTATGAGCTGAAGACCATATGGACGTACATCCCTTTATAATATCGAGCTGTAATTACACAAAAAAGTAGTTTTTTCCAGACTTTAGAGCCTTTTTGAGGGTCCAAACGACTTTTTCTGGGGCCGGGACTTACCGCACGTGTGCTGGGGTGTGTGCGCGTATGTAAATTTTTCCAGATCGCTAGAATTAGAAGTCCTGGTAGCCTAGTTTCCCGAGGGCTTTCCAACGCCACTGAAACCGGCTCAATCGGAGCTCGTTCTCATCCGCGTTGATAGTCCCTATCAATTCGCTCTCTAAAATGATTATATTCTTTTATTTTTCCACCGTCTCTTCGCTAGTGTGAGACTAACACCCTATCATAGCCGCTCATTGGTGGGGCGTCTATGACGTGAAGACCATATAGACGTACTGCCCTTTATAATATCGAGGTGTAATTGCATGAAAAAGTAGTTTTTTCCAGACTTTAAAGCCTTTTTGAGGGTCCAAACGGCCTTTTCTGGGGCCGGGACTTACCGCACGTGTGCTGGGGTGTGTGTGCGTATGTAAATTTTTCCAGATCGCTAGAATTAGAAGTCCTGATAGCCTAGTTTCCTAAGGGCTTTCCAACGCCACTGAAACCGGCTCAATCGGAGCTCGTTCTCATCCGTGTTGATAGTCCCTATCAGTTCCCTCTCTAGAATGATTATATTCTTCTATTTTTCCACCGTCTCTTCGCTAGTGTGAGACTAACACCCTATCGTACCCGCTCATTGGTGGGGCGTCTATGACCTGAAGACCATATAGACGTACTGCCCTTTATAATATCGAGCTGTAATTACACAAAAAAGTAGTTTTTTCCAGACTTTAGAGCCTTTTTGAGGGTTCAAATGGCCTTTTTTGGGGCCGGGACTTACCGCACGTGTGCTGGGGTGTGTGCGCATATGTAAATTTTTCCAGATCGCTAGAATTAGAAGTCCTAGTAGCCTAGTTTCCCGAGGGCTTTCCAACGCCACTGAAACCGGATCAATCAGAGCTCGTTCTCATCCGCGTTGATAGTCCCTATCAATTCCCTCTCTAGAATGATTATATTCTTCTATTTTTCCACCGTCTCTTCGCTAGTGTGAGACTAACACCCTATCGTAGCCGCTCATTGGTGGGGCGTCTATGACGTGAAGACCGTATAGACGTACTGCCCTTTATAATATCGAGGTGTAATTGCATGAAAAAGTAGTTTTTTCCAGACTTTAGAGCCTTTTTGAGGGTCCAAACGGCCTTTTCTGGGGCCGGGACTTACCGCACGTGTGCTGGGGTGTGTGTGCGTATGTAAATTTTTCCAGATCGCTAGAATTAGAAGTCCTGGTAGCCTAGTTTCCCGAGGGCTTTCCAACGCCACTGAAACCGGCTCAATCGGAGCTCGTTCTCATCTGCGTTGATAGTCCCAATCAGTTCCCTCTCTAGAATGATTATATTCTTCTATTTTTCCACTATCTCTTCGCTAGTGTGAGACTAACACCCTATCGTACCCTCTCATTGGTGGGGTGTCTATGACCCGAAGACCATATGGACGTACAGCCCTTTATAATATCGAGCTGTAATTACACAAAAAAGTAGTTTTTTCCAGACTTTAGAGCCTTTTTGAGGGTCCAAACGACTTTTTCTGCGGCCGGGACTTACCGCACGTGTGCTGGGGTGTGTGCGCGTATGTAAATTTTTCCAGATCGCTAGAATTAGAAGTCCTGGTAGCTTAGTTTCCCGAGGGCTTTCGAACGCCACTGAAACCGGCTCAATCGGAGCTCGTTCTCATCCGCGTTGATAGTCCCTATCAATTCCCTCTCTAAAATGATTATATTCTTCTATTTTTCCACTGTCTCTTAGCTAGTGTGAGACTAACACCCTATCATAGCCGCTCATTGGTGGGGCGTCTATGACGTGAAGACCATATAGACGTACTGCCCTTTATAATATCGAGGTGTAATTGCATGAAAAAGTAGTTTTTTCCAGACTTTAAAGCCTTTTTGAGGGTCCAAACGGCCTTTTCTGGGGCCGGGACTTACCGCACGTGTGCTGGGGTGTGTGTGCGTATGTAAATTTTTCCAGATCGCTAGAATTAGAAGTCCTGGTAGCCTAGTTTCCCGAGGGCTTTCCAACGCCACTGAAACCGGCTCAATCGGAGCTCGTTCTCATCTGCGTTGATAGTCCCAATCAGTTCCCACTCTAGAATGATTATATTCTTCTATTTTTCCACCGTCTCTTCGCTAGTGTGAGACTAACACCCTATCGTAGCCGCTCATTGGTGGGGCGTCTATGACGTGAAGACCGTATAGACGTACTGCCCTTTATAATATCGAGGTGTAATTGCATGAAAAAGTAGTTTTTTCCAGACTTTAGAGCCTTTTTGAGGGTCCAAACGGCCTTTTCTGGGGCCGGGACTTACCGCACGTGTGCTGGGGTGTGTGTGCGTATGTAAATTTTTCCAGATCGCTAGAATTAGAAGTCCTGGTAGCCTAGTTTCCCGAGGGCTTTCCAACGCCACTGAAACCGGCTCAATCGGAGCTCGTTCTCATCTGCGTTGATAGTCCCAATCAGTTCCCTCTCTAGAATGATTATATTCTTCTATTTTTCCACTATCTCTTCGCTAGTGTGAGACTAACACCCTATCGTACCCTCTCATTGGTGGGGTGTCTATGACCCGAAGACCATATGGACGTACAGCCCTTTATAATATCGAGCTGTAATTACACAAAAAAGTAGTTTTTTCCAGACTTTAGAGCCTTTTTGAGGGTCCAAACGACTTTTTCTGCGGCCGGGACTTACCGCACGTGTGCTGGGGTGTGTGTGCGTATGTAAATTTTTCCAGATCGCTAGAATTAGAAGTCCTGATAGCCTAGTTTCCTAAGGGCTTTCCAACGCCACTGAAACCGGCTCAATCGGAGCTCGTTCTCATCCGTGTTGATAGTCCCTATCAGTTCCCTCTCTAGAATGATTATATTCTTCTATTTTTCCACCGTCTCTTCGCTAGTGTGAGACTAACACCCTATCGTACCCGCTCATTGGTGGGGCGTCTATGACCTGAAGACCATATAGACGTACTGCCCTTTATAATATCGAGCTGTAATTACACAAAAAAGTAGTTTTTTCCAGACTTTAGAGCCTTTTTGAGGGTTCAAATGGCCTTTTTTGGGGCCGGGACTTACCGCACGTGTGCTGGGGTGTGTGCGCATATGTAAATTTTTCCAGATCGCTAGAATTAGAAGTCTTAGTAGCCTAGTTTCCCGAGGGCTTTCCAACGCCACTGAAACCGGATCAATCAGAGCTCGTTCTCATCCGCGTTGATAGTCCCTATCAATTCCCTCTCTAGAATGATTATATTCTTCTATTTTTCCACCGTCTCTTCGCTAGTGTGAGACTAACACCCTATCGTAGCCGCTCATTGGTGGGGCGTCTATGACGTGAAGACCGTATAGACGTACTGCCCTTTATAATATCGAGGTGTAATTGCATGAAAAAGTAGTTTTTTCCAGACTTTAGAGCCTTTTTGAGGGTCCAAACGGCCTTTTCTGGGGCCGGGACTTACCGCACGTGTGCTGGGGTGTGTGTGCGTATGTAAATTTTTCTAGATCGCTAGAATTAGAAGTCCTGGTAGCCTAGTTTCCCGAGGGCTTTCCAACGCCACTGAAACCGGCTGAATCGGAGCTCGTTCTCATCTGCGTTGATAGTCCCAATCAGTTCCCTCTCTAGAATGATTATATTCTTCTATTTTTCCACTGTCTCTTCGCTAGTGTGAGACTAACACCCTATCGTACCCGCTCATTGGTGGGGTGTCTATGACCCGAAGACCATATGGACGTACAGCCCTTTATAATATCGTGCTGTAATTACACAAAAAAGTAGTTTTTTCCAGACTTTAGAGCCTTTTTGAGGGTCCAAACGACTTTTTCTGCGGCCGGGACTTACCGCACGTGTGCTGGGGTGTGTGCGCGTATGTAAATTTTTCCAGATCACTAGAATTAGAAGTCCTGGTAGCCTAGTTTCCCGAGGGCTTTCGAACGCCACTGAAACCGGCTCAATCGGAGCTCGTTCTCATCCGCGTTGATAGTCCCTATCAATTCCCTCTCTAAAATGATTATATTCTTCTATTTTTCCACTGTCTCTTAGCTAGTGTGAGACTAACACCCTATCATAGCCGCTCATTGGTGGGGCGTCTATGACGTGAAGACCATATAGACGTACTGCCCTTTATAATATCGAGGTGTAATTGCATGAAAAAGTAGTTTTTTCCAGACTTTAAAGCCTTTTTGAGGGTCCAAACGGCCTTTTCTGGGGCCGGGACTTACCGCACGTGTGCTGGGGTGTGTGTGCGTATGTAAATTTTTCCAGATCGCTAGAATTAGAAGTCCTGGTAGCCTAGTTTCCCGAGGGCTTTCCAACGCCACTGAAACCGGCTCAATCGGAGCTCGTTCTCATCTGCGTTGATAGTCCCAATCAGTTCCCACTCTAGAATGATTATATTCTTCTATTTTTCCACCGTCTCTTCGCTAGTGTGAGACTAACACCCTATCGTACCCGCTCATTGGTGGGGCGTCTATGACCTGAAGACCATATGGACGTACAGCCCTTTATAATATCGAGCTGTAATTACACAAAAAAGTAGTTTTTTCCAGACTTTAGAGCCTTTTTGAGGGTCCAAACGACTTTTTCTGGGGCCGGGACTTACCGCACGTGTGCTGGGGTGTGTGCGCGTATGTAAATTTTTCCAGATCGCTAGAATTAGAAGTCTTGGTAGCCTAGTTTCCCGAGGGCTTTCCAACGCCACTGAAACCGGCTCAATCGGAGCTCGTTCTCATCCGCGTTGATAGTCCCTATCAATTCCGTCTCTAAAATGATTATATTCTTTTATTTTTCCACCGTCTCTTCGCTAGTGTGAGACTAACACCCTATCATAGCCGCTCATTGGTGGGGCGTCTATGACGTGAAGACCATATAGACGTACTGCCCTTTATAATATCGAGGTGTAATTGCATGAAAAAGTAGTTTTTTCCAGACTTTAAAGCCTTTTTGAGGGTCCAAACGGCCTTTTCTGGGGCCGGGACTTACCGCACGTGTGCTGGGGTGTGTGTGCGTATGTAAATTTTTCCAGATCGCTAGAATTAGAAGTCCTGATAGCCTAGTTTCCTAAGGGCTTTCCAACGCCACTGAAACCGGCTCAATCGGAGCTCGTTCTCATCCGTGTTGATAGTCCCCATCAGTTCCCTCTCTAGAATGATTATATTCTTCTATTTTTCCACCGTCTCTTCGCTAGTGTGAGACTAACACCCTATCGTACCCGCTCATTGGTGGGGCGTCTATGACCTGAAGACCATATGGACGTACTGCCCTTTATAATATCGAGCTGTAATTACACAAAAAAGTAGTTTTTTCCAGACTTTAGAGCCTTTTTGAGGGTCCAAACGACTTTTTCTGGGGCCGGGACTTACCGCACGTGTGCTGGGGTGTGTGCGCGTATGTAAATTTTTCCAGATCGCTAGAATTAGAAGTCTTGGTAGCCTAGTTTCCCGAGGGCTTTCCAACGCCACTGAAACCGGCTCAATCGGAGCTCGTTCTCATCCGCGTTGATAGTCCCTATCAATTCCGTCTCTAAAATGATTATATTCTTTTATTTTTCCACCGTCTCTTCGCTAGTGTGAGACTAACACCCTATCATAGCCGCTCATTGGTGGGGCGTCTATGACGTGAAGACCATATAGACGTACTGCCCTTTATAATATCGAGGTGTAATTGCATGAAAAAGTAGTTTTTTCCAGACTTTAAAGCCTTTTTGAGGGTCCAAACGGCCTTTTCTGGGGCCGGGACTTACCGCACGTGTGCTGGGGTGTGTGTGCGTATGTAAATTTTTCCAGATCGCTAGAATTAGAAGTCCTGATAGCCTAGTTTCCTAAGGGCTTTCCAACGCCACTGAAACCGGCTCAATCGGAGCTCGTTCTCATCCGTGTTGATAGTCCCCATCAGTTCCCTCTCTAGAATGATTATATTCTTCTATTTTTCCACCGTCTCTTCGCTAGTGTGAGACTAACACCCTATCGTACCCGCTCATTGGTGGGGCGTCTATGACCTGAAGACCATATAGACGTACTGCCCTTTATAATATCGAGCTGTAATTACACAAAAAAGTAGTTTTTTCCAGACTTTAGAGCCTTTTTGAGGGTTCAGATGGCCTTTTTTGGGGCCGGGACTTACCGCACGTGTGCTGGGGTGTGTGCGCATATGTAAATTTTTCCAGATCGCTAGAATTAGAAGTCCTAGTAGCCTAGTTTCCCGAGGGCTTTCCAACGCCACTGAAACCGGATCAATCAGAGCTCGTTCTCATCCGCGTTGATAGTCCCTATCAATTCCCTCTCTAGAATGATTATATTCTTCTATTTTTCCACCGTCTCTTCGCTAGTGTGAGACTAACACCCTATCGTAGCCGCTCATTGGTGGGGCGTCTATGACCTGAAGACCATATGGACGTACTGCCCTTTATAATATCGAGCTGTAATTGCATGAAAAAGTAGTTTTTTCCAGACTTTAGAGCCTCTTTGAGGGTCCAAACGGCCTTTTCTGGGGCCGGGACTTACCGCACGTGTGCTGGGGTGTGTGCGCGTATGTAAATTTTTCCAGATCGCTAGAATTAGAAGTCCTGGTAGCCTAGTTTCCTGAGGGCTTTCCAACGCCACTGAAACCGGCTCAATCAGAGCTCGTTCTCATCCGCGTTGATAGTCCCTATCAATTCCCTCTCTAGAATGATTATATTCTTCTATTTTTCCACTGTCTCTTCGCTAGTGTGAGACTAACACCCGATCGTAGCCGCTCATTGGTGGGGCGTCTGTGACCTGAAGACCATATGGACGTACTGCCCTTTATAATATCGTGCTATAATTGCATGAAAAAGTAGTTTTTTCCAGACTTTAGAGCCTTTTTGAGGGTCCAAACGGCCTTTTCTGGGGCCGGGACTTACCGCACGTGTGCCGGGGTGTGTGTGCGTATGTAAATTTTTCCAGATCGCTAGAATTAGAAGTCCGGGTAGCCTAGTTTCCCGAGGGCTTTCCAACGCCACTGAAACCGGCTCAATCGGAGCTCGTTCTCATCCGCGTTGATAGTCCCTATCAATTCCCTCTCTAGAATGATTATATTCTTCTATTTTTCCACCGTCTCTTCGCTAGTGTGAGATTAACACCCTATCGTAGCCGCTCATTGGTGGGGCGTCTATGACCTGAAGACCATATGGACGTACTGCCCTTTATAATATCGAGCTGTAATTGCATGAAAAAGTAGTTTTTTCCAGACTTTAGAGCCTTTTTGAGGGTCCAAACGACCTTTTCTGCGGCCGGGACTTACCGCACGTGTGCTGGGGTGTGTGCGCGTATGTAAATTTTTCCAGATCGCTAGAATTAGAAGTCCTGGTAGCCTAGTTTCCCAAGGGCTTTCGAACGCCACTGAAACCGGCTCAATCGGAGCTCGTTCTCATCCGCGTTGATAGTCCCTATCAATTCCCTCTCTAGAATGATTATATTCTTCTATTTTTCCACTGTCTCTTCGCTAGTGTGAGACTAACACCCTATCGTAGCCGCTCATTGGTGGGGCGTCTGTGACCTGAAGACCATATGGACGTACTGCCCTTTATAATATCGAGGTGTAATTGCATGAAAAAGTAGTTTTTTCCAGACTTTAAAGCCTTTTTGAGGGTCCAAACGGCCTTTTCTGGGGCCGGGACTTACCGCACGTGTGCTGGGGTGTGTGTGCGTATGTAAATTTTTCCAGATCGCTAGAATTAGAAGTCCTGGTAGCCTAGTTTCACGAGGGCTTTCCAACGCCACTGAAACCGGCTCAATCGGAGCTCGTTCTCATCTGCGTTGATAGTCCCAATCAGTTCCCACTCTAGAATGATTATATTATTCTATTTTTCCACGGTCTCTTCGCTAGTGTGAGACTAACACCCTATCGTACCCGCTCATTGGTGGGGCGTCTATGACCTGAAGACCATATGGACGTACAGCCCTTTATAATATCGAGCTGTAATTACACAACAAAGTAGTTTTTTCCAGACTTTAGAGCCTTTTTGAGGGTCCAAACGACTTTTTCTGGGGCCGGGACTTACCGCACGTGTGCTGGGGTGTGTGCGCGTATGTAAATTTTTCCAGATCGCTAGAATTAGAAGTCCTGGTAGCCTAGTTTCCCGAGGGCTTTCCAACGCCACTGAAACCGGCTCAATCGGAGCTCGTTCTCATCCGCGTTGATAGTCCCTATCAATTCCCTCTCTAAAATGATTATATTCTTTTATTTTTCCACCGTCTCTTCGCTAGTGTGAGACTAACACCCTATCATAGCCGCTCATTGGTGGGGCGTCTATGACGTGAAGACCATAAAGACGTACTGCCCTTTATAATATCGAGGTGTAATTGCATGAAAAAGTAGTTTTTTCCAGACTTTAAAGCCTTTTTGAGGGTCCAAACGGCCTTTTCTGGGGCCGGGACTTACCGCACGTGTGCTGGGGTGTGTGTGCGTATGTAAATTTTTCCAGATCGCTAGAATTAGAAGTCCTGATAGCCTAGTTTCCTAAGGGCTTTCCAACGCCACTGAAACCGGCTCAATCGGAGCTCGTTCTCATCCGTGTTGATAGTCCCCATCAGTTCCCTCTCTAGAATGATTATATTCTTCTATTTTTCCACCGTCTCTTCGCTAGTGTGAGACTAACACCCTATCGTACCCGCTCATTGGTGGGGCGTCTATGACCTGAAGACCATATAGACGTACTGCCCTTTATAATATCGAGCTGTAATTACACAAAAAAGTAGTTTTTTCCAGACTTTAGAGCCTTTTTGAGGGTTCAAATGGCCTTTTTTGGGGCCGGGACTTACCGCACGTGTGCTGGGGTGTGTGCACATATGTAAATTTTTCCAGATCGCTAGAATTATAAGTCCTAGTAGCCTAGTTTCCCGAGGGCTTTCCAACGCCCCTGAAACCGGATCAATCAGAGCTCGTTCTCATCCGCGTTGATAGTCCCTATCAATTCCCTCTCTAGAATGATTATATTCTTCTATTTTTCCACCGTCTCTTCGCTAGTGTGAGACTAACACCCTATCGTAGCCGCTCATTGGTGGGGCGTCTATGACCTGAAGACCATATGGACGTACTGCCCTTTATAATATCGAGCTGTAATTGCATGAAAAAGTAGTTTTTTCCAGACTTTAGAGCCTTTTTGAGGGTCCAAACGACTTTTTCTGGGGCCGGGACTTACCGCACGTGTGCTGGGGTGTGTGCGCGTATGTAAATTTTTCCAGATCGCTAGAATTAGAAGTCCTGGTAGCCTAGTTTCCCGAGGGCTTTCCAACGCCACTGAAACCGGCTCAATCGGAGCTCGTTCTCATCCGCGTTGATAGTCCCTATCAATTCCCTCTCTAAAATGATTATATTCTTTTATTTTTCCACCGTCTCTTCGCTAGTGTGAGACTAACACCCTATCATAGCCGCTCATTGGTGGGGCGTCTATGACGTGAAGACCATAAAGACGTACTGCCCTTTATAATATCGAGGTGTAATTGCATGAAAAAGTAGTTTTTTCCAGACTTTAAAGCCTTTTTGAGGGTCCAAACGGCCTTTTCTGGGGCCGGGACTTACCGCACGTGTGCTGGGGTGTGTGTGCGTATGTAAATTTTTCCAGATCGCTAGAATTAGAAGTCCTGATAGCCTAGTTTCCTAAGGGCTTTCCAACGCCACTGAAACCGGCTCAATCGGAGCTCGTTCTCATCCGTGTTGATAGTCCCCATCAGTTCCCTCTCTAGAATGATTATATTCTTCTATTTTTCCACCGTCTCTTCGCTAGTGTGAGACTAACACCCTATCGTACCCGCTCATTGGTGGGGCGTCTATGACCTGAAGACCATATAGACGTACTGCCCTTTATAATATCGAGCTGTAATTACACAAAAAAGTAGTTTTTTCCAGACTTTAGAGCCTTTTTGAGGGTTCAAATGGCCTTTTTTGGGGCCGGGACTTACCGCACGTGTGCTGGGGTGTGTGCGCATATGTAAATTTTTCCAGATCGCTAGAATTAGAAGTCCTAGTAGCCTAGTTTCCCGAGGGCTTTCCAACGCCCCTGAAACCGGATCAATCAGAGCTCGTTCTCATCCGCGTTGATAGTCCCTATCAATTCCCTCTCTAGAATGATTATATTCTTCTATTTTTCCACCGTCTCTTCGCTAGGGTGAGACTAACACCCTATCGTAGCCGCTCATTGGTGGGGCGTCTATGACCTGAAGACCATATGGACGTACTGCCCTTTATAATATCGAGCTGTAATTGCATGAAAAAGTAGTTTTTTCCAGACTTTAGAGCCTTTTTGAGGGTCCAAACGGCCTTTTCTGGGGCCGGGACTTACCGCACGTGTGCTGGGGTGTGTGCGCGTATGTAAATTTTTCCAGATCGCTAGAATTAGAAGTCCTGGTAGCCTAGTTTCCTGAGGGCTTTCCAACGCCACTGAAACCGGCTCAATCGGAGCTCGTTCTCATCCGCGTTGATAGTCCCTATCAATTCCCTCTCTAGAATGATTATATTCTTCTATTTTTCCACTGTCTCTTCGCTAGTGTGAGACTAACACCCGATCGTAGCCGCTCATTGGTGGGGCGTCTGTGACCTGAAGACCATATGGACGTACTGCCTTTTATAATATCGTGCTATAATTGCATGAAAAAGTAGTTTTTTCCAGACTTTAGAGCCTTTTTGAGGGTCCAAACGGCCTTTTCTGGGGCCGGGACTTACCGCACGTGTGCTGGGGTGTGTGTGCGTATGTAAATTTTTCCAGATCGCTAGAATTAGAAGTCCTGGTAGCCTAGTTTCCCGAGGGCTTTCCAACGCCACTGAAACCGGCTCAATCGGAGCTCGTTCTCATCCGCGTTGATAGTCCCTATCAATTCCCTCTCTAGAATGATTATATTCTTCTATTTTTCCACCGTCTCTTCGCTAGTGTGAGATTAACACCCTATCGTAGCCGCTCATTGGTGGGGCGTCTATGACCTGAAGACCATATGGACGTACTGCCCTTTATAATATCGAGCTGTAATTGCATGAAAAAGTAGTTTTTTCCAGACTTTAGAGCCTTTTTGAGGGTCCAAACGACCTTTTCTGCGGCCGGGACTTACCGCACATGTGCTGGGGTGTGTGCGCGTATGTAAATTTTTCCAGATCGCTAGAATTAGAAGTCCTGGTAGCCTAGTTTCCCGAGGGCTTTCGAACGCCACTGAAACCGGCTCAATCGGAGCTCGTTCTCATCCGCGTTGATAGTCCCTATCAATTCCCTCTCTAGAATGATTATATTCTTCTATTTTTCCACTGTCTCTTCGCTAGTGTGAGACTAACACCCTATCGTAGCCGCTCATTGGTGGGGCGTCTGTGACCTGAAGACCATATGGACGTACTGCCCTTTATAATATCGAGGTGTAATTGCATGAAAAAGTAGTTTTTTCCAGACTTTAAAGCCTTTTTGAGGGTCCAAACGGCCTTTTCTGGGGCCGGGACTTACCGCACGTGTGCTGGGGTGTGTGTGCGTATGTAAATTTTTCCAGATCGCTAGAATTAGAAGTCCTGGTAGCCTAGTTTCCCGAGGGCTTTCCAACGCCACTGAAACCGGCTCAATCGGAGCTCGTTCTCATCTGCGTTGATAGTCCCAATCAGTTCCCGCTCTAGAATGATTATATTCTTCTATTTTTCCACCGTCTCTTCGCTAGTGTGAGACTAACACCCTATCGTACCCGCTCATTGGTGGGGCGTCTATGACCTGAAGACCATATGGACGTACAGCCCTTTATAATATCGAGCTGTAATTACACAAAAAAGTAGTTTTTTCCAGACTTTAGAGCCTTTTTGAGGGTCCAAACGACTTTTTCTGGGGCCGGGACTTACCGCACGTGTGCTGGGGTGTGTGCGCGTATGTAAATTTTTCCAGATCGCTAGAATTAGAAGTCCTGGTAGCCTAGTTTCCCGAGGGCTTTCCAACGCCACTGAAACCGGCTCAATCGGAGCTCGTTCTCATCCGCGTTGATAGTCCCTATCAATTCCCTCTCTAAAATGATTATATTCTTTTATTTTTCCACCGTCTCTTCGCTAGTGTGAGACTAACACCCTATCATAGCGGTTCATTGGTGGGGCGTCTATGACGTGAAGACCATATAGACGTACTGCCCTTTATAATATCGAGGTGTAATTGCATGAAAAAGTAGTTTTTTCCAGACTTTAAAGCCTTTTTGAGGGTCCAAACGGCCTTTTCTGGGGCCGGGACTTACCGCACGTGTGCTGGGGTGTGTGTGCGTATGTAAATTTTTCCAGATCGCTAGAATTAGAAGTCCTGATAGCCTAGTTTCCTAAGGGCTTTCCAACGCCACTGAAACCGGCTCAATCGGAGCTCGTTCTCATCCGTGTTGATAGTCCCCATCAGTTCCCTCTCTAGAATGATTATATTCTTCTATTTTTCCACCATCTCTTCGCTAGTGTGAGACTAACACCCTATCGTACCCGCTCATTGGTGGGGCGTCTATGACCTAAAGACCATATAGACGTACTGCCCTTTATAATATCGAGCTGTAATTACACAAAAAAGTAGTTTTTTCCAGACTTTAGAGCCTTTTTGAGGGTTCAAATGGCCTTTTTTGGGGCCGGGACTTACCGCACGTGTGCTGGGGTGTGTGCGCATATGTAAATTTTTCCAGATCGCTAGAATTAGAAGTCCTAGTAGCCTAGTTTCCCGAGGGCTTTCCAACGCCACCGAAACCGGATCAATCAGAGCTCGTTCTCATCCGCGTTGATAGTCCCTATCAATTCCCTCTCTAAAATGATTATATTCTTTTATTTTTCCACCGTCTCTTCGCTAGTGTGAGACTAACACCCTATCATAGCCGCTCATTGGTGGGGCGTCTATGACGTGAAGACCATATAGACGTACTGCCCTTTATAATATCGAGGTGTAATTGCATGAAAAAGTAGTTTTTTCCAGACTTTAAAGCCTTTTTGAGGGTCCAAACGGCCTTTTCTGGGGCCGGGACTTACCGCACGTGTGCTGGGGTGTGTGTGCGTATGTAAATTTTTCCAGATCGCTAGAATTAGAAGTCCTGATAGCCTAGTTTCCTAAGGGCTTTCCAACGCCACTGAAACCGGCTCAATCGGAGCTCGTTCTCATCCGTGTTGATAGTCCCCATCAGTTCCCTCTCTAGAATGATTATATTCTTCTATTTTTCCACCATCTCTTCGCTAGTGTGAGACTAACACCCTATCGTACCCGCTCATTGGTGGGGCGTCTATGACCTAAAGACCATATAGACGTACTGCCCTTTATAATATCGAGCTGTAATTACACAAAAAAGTAGTTTTTTCCAGACTTTAGAGCCTTTTTGAGGGTTCAAATGGCCTTTTTTGGGGCCGGGACTTACCGCACGTGTGCTGGGGTGTGTGCGCATATGTAAATTTTTCCAGATCGCTAGAATTAGAAGTCCTAGTAGCCTAGTTTCCCGAGGGCTTTCCAACGCCACCGAAACCGGATCAATCAGAGCTCGTTCTCATCCGCGTTGATAGTCCCTATCAATTCCCTCTCTAGAATGATTATATTCTTCTATTTTTCCACCGTCTCTTCGCTAGTGTGAGATTAACACCCTATCGTAGCCGCTCATTGGTGGGGCGTCTATGACCTGAAGACCATATGGACGTACTGCCCTTTATAATATCGAGCTGTAATTGCATGAAAAAGTAGTTTTTTCCAGACTTTAGAGCCTTTTTGAGGGTCCAAACGGCCTTTTCTGGGGCCGGGACTTACCGCACGTGTGCTGGGGTGTGTGCGCGTATGTAAATTTTTCCAGATCGCTAGAATTAGAAGTCCTGGTAGCCTAGTTTCCTGAGGGCTTTCCAACGCCACTGAAACCGGCTCAATCGGAGCTCGTTCTCATCCGCGTTGATAGTCCCTATCAATTCCCTCTCTAGAATGATTATATTCTTCTATTTTTCCACTGTCTCTTCGCTAGTGTGAGACTAACACCCGATCGTAGCCGCTCATTGGTGGGGCATCTGTGACCTGAAGACCATATGGACGTACTGCCCTTTATAATATCGTGCTATAATTGCATGAAAAAGTAGTTTTTTCCAGACTTTAGAGCCTTTTTGAGGGTCCAAACGGCCTTTTCTGGGACCGGGACTTACCGCACGTGTGCTGGGGTGTGTGTGTGTATGGAAATTTTTCCAGATCGCTAGAATTAGAAGTCCTGGTAGCCTAGTTTCCCGAGGGCTTTCCAACGCCACTGAAACCGGCTCAATCGGAGCTCGTTCTCATCTGCGTTGATAGTCCCAATCAGTTCCCACTCTAGAATGATTATATTCTTCTATTTTTCCACCGTCTCTTCGCTAGTGTGAGACTAACACCCTATCGTACCCGCTCATTGGTGGGGCGTCTATGACCTGAAGACCATATGGACGTACAGCCCTTTATAATATCGAGCTGTAATTACACAAAAAAGTAGTTTTTTCCAGACTTTAGAGCCTTTTTGAGGGTCCAAACGACTTTTTCTGGGGCCGGGACTTACCGCACGTGTGCTGGGGTGTGTGCGCGTATGTAAATTTTTCCAGATCGCTAGAATTAGAAGTCCTGGTAGCCTAGTTTCCCGAGGGCTTTCCAACGCCACTGAAACCGGCTCAATCGGAGCTCGTTCTCATCCGCGTTGATAGTCCCTATCAATTCCCTCTCTAAAATGATTATATTCTTTTATTTTTCCACCGTCTCTTCGCTAGTGTGAGACTAACACCCTATCATAGCCGCTCATTGGTGGGGCGTCTATGACGTGAAGACCATATAGACGTACTGCCCTTTATAATATCGAGGTGTAATTGCATGAAAAAGTAGTTTTTTCCAGACTTTAAAGCCTTTTTGAGGGTCCAAACGGCCTTTTCTGGGGCCGGGACTTACCGCACGTGTGCTGGGGTGTGTGTGCGTATGTAAATTTTTCCAGATCGCTAGAATTAGAAGTCCTGATAGCCTAGTTTCCTAAGGGCTTTCCAACGCCACTGAAACCGGCTCAATCGGAGCTCGTTCTCATCCGTGTTGATAGTCCCCATCAGTTCCCTCTCTAGAATGATTATATTCTTCTATTTTTCCACCGTCTCTTCGCTAGTGTGAGACTAACACCCTATCGTACCCGCTCATTGGTGGGGCGTCTATGACCTGAAGACCATATAGACGTACTGCCCTTTATAATATCGAGCTGTAATTACACAAAAAAGTAGTTTTTTCCAGACTTTAGAGCCTTTTTGAGGGTTCAAATGGCCTTTTTTTGGGCCGGGACTTACCGCACGTGTGCTGGGGTGTGTGCGCATATGTAAATTTTTCCAGATCGCTAGAATTAGAAGTCCTAGTAGCCTAGTTTCCCGAGGGCTTTCCAACGCCACTGAAACCGGATCAATCAGAGCTCGTTCTCATCCGCGTTGATAGTCCCTATCAATTCCCTCTCTAGAATGATTATATTCTTCTATTTTTCCACCGTCTCTTCGCTAGTGTGAGATTAACACCCTATCGTAGCCGCTCATTGGTGGGGCGTCTATGACCTGAAGACCATATGGACGTACTGCCCTTTATAATATCGAGCTGTAATTGCATGAAAAAGTAGTTTTTTCCAGACTTTAGAGCCTTTTTGAGGGTCCAAACGGCCTTTTCTGGGACCGGGACTTACCGCACGTGTGCTGGGGTGTGTGTGTGTATGGAAATTTTTCCAGATCGCTAGAATTAGAAGTCCTGGTAGCCTAGTTTCCCGAGGGCTTTCCAACGCCACTGAAACCGGCTCAATCGGAGCTCGTTCTCATCTGCGTTGATAGTCCCAATCAGTTCCCACTCTAGAATGATTATATTCTTCTATTTTTCCACCGTCTCTTCGCTAGTGTGAGACTAACACCCTATCGTACCCGCTCATTGGTGGGGCGTCTATGACCTGAAGACCATATGGACGTACAGCCCTTTATAATATCGAGCTGTAATTACACAAAAAAGTAGTTTTTTCCAGACTTTAGAGCCTTTTTGAGGGTCCAAACGACTTTTTCTGGGGCCGGGACTTACCGCACGTGTGCTGGGGTGTGTGTGCGTATGTAAATTTTTCCAGATCGCTAGAATTAGAAGTCCTGGTAGCCTAGTTTCCCGAGGGCTTTCCAACGCCACTGAAACCGGCTCAATCGGAGCTCGTTCTCATCCGCGTTGATAGTCCCTATCAATTCCCTCTCTAAAATGATTATATTCTTTTATTTTTCCACCGTCTCTTCGCTAGTGTGAGACTAACACCCTATCATAGCCGCTCATTGGTGGGGCGTCTATGACGTGAAGACCATATAGACGTACTGCCCTTTATAATATCGAGGTGTAATTGCATGAAAAAGTAGTTTTTTCCAGACTTTAAAGCCTTTTTGAGGGTCCAAACGGCCTTTTCTGGGGCCGGGACTTACCGCACGTGTGCTGGGGTGTGTGTGCGTATGTAAATTTTTCCAGATCGCTAGAATTAGAAGTCCTGATAGCCTAGTTTCCTAAGGGCTTTCCAACGCCACTGAAACCGGCTCAATCGGAGCTCGTTCTCATCCGTGTTGATAGTCCCCATCAGTTCCCTCTCTAGAATGATTATATTCTTCTATTTTTCCACCGTCTCTTCGCTAGTGTGAGACTAACACCCTATCGTACCCGCTCATTGGTGGGGCGTCTATGACCTGAAGACCATATAGACGTACTGCCCTTTATAATATCGAGCTGTAATTACACAAAAAAGTAGTTTTTTCCAGACTTTAGAGCCTTTTTGAGGGTTCAAATGGCCTTTTTTTGGGCCGGGACTTACCGCACGTGTGCTGGGGTGTGTGCGCATATGTAAATTTTTCCAGATCGCTAGAATTAGAAGTCCTAGTAGCCTAGTTTCCCGAGGGCTTTCCAACGCCACTGAAACCGGATCAATCAGAGCTCGTTCTCATCCGCGTTGATAGTCCCTATCAATTCCCTCTCTAGAATGATTATATTCTTCTATTTTTCCACCATCTCTTCGCTAGTGTGAGATTAACACCCTATCGTAGCCGCTCATTGGTGGGGCGTCTATGACCTGAAGACCATATGGACGTACTGCCCTTTATAATATCGAGCTGTAATTGCATGAAAAAGTAGTTTTTTCCAGACTTTAGAGCCTTTTTGAGGGTCCAAACGGCCTTTTCTGGGGCCGGGACTTACCGCACGTGTGCTGGGGTGTGTGCGCGTATGTAAATTTTTCCAGATCGCTAGAATTAGAAGTCCTGGTAGCCTAGTTTCCTGAGGGCTTTCCAACGCCACTGAAACCGGCTCAATCGGAGCTCGTTCTCATCCGCGTTGATAGTCCCTATCAATTCCCTCTCTAGAATGATTATATTCTTCTATTTTTCCACTGTCTCTTCGCTAGTGTGAGACTAACACCCGATCGTAGCCGCTCATTGGTGGGGCGTCTGTGACCTGAAGACCATATGGACGTACTGCCCTTTATAATATCGTGCTATAATTGCATGAAAAAGTAGTTTTTTCCAGACTTTAGAGCCTTTTTGAGGGTCCAAACGGCCTTTTCTGGGACCGGGACTTACCGCACGTGTGCTGGGGTGTGTGTGTGTATGTAATTTTTTCCAGATCGCTAGAATTAGAAGTCCTGGTAGCCTAGTTTCCCGAGGGCTTTCAAACACCACTGAAACCGGCTCAATCGGAGCTCGTTCTCATCTGCGTTGATAGTCCCAATCAGTTCACTCTCTAGAATGATTATATTCTTCTATTTTTCCACCGTCTCTTCGCTAGTGTGAGACTAACACCCTATCGTACCCGCTCATTGGTGGGGCGTCTATGACCTGAAGACCATATGGACGTACAGCCCTTTATAATATCGAGCTGTAATTACACAAAAAAGTAGTTTTTTCCAGACTTTAGAGCCTTTTTGAGGGTCCAAATGACTTTTTCTGGGGCCGGGACTTACCGCACATGTGCTGGGGTGTGTGCGCGTATGTAAATTTTTCCAGATCGCTAGAATTAGAAGTCCTGGTAGCCTAGTTTCCCGAGGGCTTTCCAACGCCACTGAAACCGGCTCAATCGGAGCTCGTTCTCATCCGCGTTGATAGTCCCTTTCAATTCCCTCTCTAGAATGATTATATTCTTCTATTTTTCCACCGTCTCTTCGCTAGTGTGAGACTAACACCCTATCATAGCCGCTCATTGGTGGGGCGTCTATGACGTGAAGACCATATAGACGTACTGCCCTTTATAATATCGAGGTGTAATTGCATGAAAAAGTAGTTTTTTCCAGACTTTAGAGCCTTTTTGAGGGTCCAAACGGCCTTTTCTGGGGCCGGGACTTACCGCACGTGTGCTGGGGTGTGTGTGCGTATGTAAATTTTTCCAGATCGCTAGAATTAGAAGTCCTGGTAGCCTAGTTTCCTAAGGGCTTTCCAACGCCATTGAAACCGGCTCAATCGGAGCTCGTTCTCATCCGTGTTGATAGTCCCTATCAGTTCCCTCTCTAGAATGATTATATTCTTCTATTTTTCCACCGTCTCTTCGCTAGTGTGAGACTAACACCCTATCGTACCCGCTCATTGGTGGGGCGTCTATGACCTGAAGACCATATAGACGTACTGCCCTTTATAATATCGAGCTGTAATTACACAAAAAAGTAGTTTTTTCTAGACTTTAGAGCCTTTTTGAGGGTCCAAACGGCCTTTTTTGGGGCCGGGACTTACCGCACGTGTGCTGGGGTGTGTGCGTGTATGTAAATTTTTCCAGATCGCTAGAATTAGAAGTCCTGGTAGCCTAGTTTCCCGAGGGCTTTCCAACGCAACTGAAACCGGCTCAATCGGAGCTCGTTCTCATCCGCGTTGATAGTCCCTATCAGTTCCCTCTCTAGAATGATTATATTCTTCTATTTTTCCACTGTCTCTTCGCTAGTGTGAGACTAACACCCTGTTGTACCCGCTCATTGCTGGGGCGTCTATGACCTGAAGACCATATGGACGTACTGCCCTTTATAATATCGAGCTGTAATTACACAAAAAAGTAGTTTTTTCCAGACTTTAGAGCCTTTTTGAGGGTCCAAACGGCCTTTTCTGGGGCCGGGACTTACCGCACGTGTGCTGGGGTGTGTGCGCGTATGTAAATTTTTCCAGATCGCTAGAATTAGAAGTCCTGGTAGCCTAGTTTCCTGAGGGCTTTCCAACGCCACTGAAACCGGCTCAATCGGAGCTCGTTCTCATCCGCGTTGATAGTCCCTATCAATTCCCTCTCTAGAATGATTATATTCTTCTATTTTTCCACTGTCTCTTCGCTAGTGTGAGACTAACACCCGATCGTAGCCGCTCATTGGTGGGGCATCTGTGACCTGAAGACCATATGGACGTACTGCCCTTTATAATATCGTGCTATAATTGCATGAAAAAGTAGTTTTTTCCAGACTTTAGAGCCTTTTTGAGGGTCCAAACGGCCTTTTCTGGGACCGGGACTTACCGCACGTGTGCTGGGGTGTGTGTGTGTATGGAAATTTTTCCAGATCGCTAGAATTAGAAGTCCTGGTAGCCTAGTTTCCCGAGGGCTTTCCAACGCCACTGAAACCGGCTCAATCGGAGCTCGTTCTCATCTGCGTTGATAGTCCCAATCAGTTCCCACTCTAGAATGATTATATTCTTCTATTTTTCCACCGTCTCTTCGCTAGTGTGAGACTAACACCCTATCGTACCCGCTCATTGGTGGGGCGTCTATGACCTGAAGACCATATGGACGTACAGCCCTTTATAATATCGAGCTGTAATTACACAAAAAAGTAGTTTTTTCCAGACTTTAGAGCCTTTTTGAGGGTCCAAACGACTTTTTCTGGGGCCGGGACTTACCGCACGTGTGCTGGGGTGTGTGCGCGTATGTAAATTTTTCCAGATCGCTAGAATTAGAAGTCCTGGTAGCCTAGTTTCCCGAGGGCTTTCCAACGCCACTGAAACCGGCTCAATCGGAGCTCGTTCTCATCCGCGTTGATAGTCCCTATCAATTCCCTCTCTAAAATGATTATATTCTTTTATTTTTCCACCGTCTCTTCGCTAGTGTGAGACTAACACCCTATCATAGCCGCTCATTGGTGGGGCGTCTATGACGTGAAGACCATATAGACGTACTGCCCTTTATAATATCGAGGTGTAATTGCATGAAAAAGTAGTTTTTTCCAGACTTTAAAGCCTTTTTGAGGGTCCAAACGGCCTTTTCTGGGGCCGGGACTTACCGCACGTGTGCTGGGGTGTGTGTGCGTATGTAAATTTTTCCAGATCGCTAGAATTAGAAGTCCTGATAGCCTAGTTTCCTAAGGGCTTTCCAACGCCACTGAAACCGGCTCAATCGGAGCTCGTTCTCATCCGTGTTGATAGTCCCCATCAGTTCCCTCTCTAGAATGATTATATTCTTCTATTTTTCCACCGTCTCTTCGCTAGTGTGAGACTAACACCCTATCGTACCCGCTCATTGGTGGGGCGTCTATGACCTGAAGACCATATAGACGTACTGCCCTTTATAATATCGAGCTGTAATTACACAAAAAAGTAGTTTTTTCCAGACTTTAGAGCCTTTTTGAGGGTTCAAATGGCCTTTTTTTGGGCCGGGACTTACCGCACGTGTGCTGGGGTGTGTGCGCATATGTAAATTTTTCCAGATCGCTAGAATTAGAAGTCCTAGTAGCCTAGTTTCCCGAGGGCTTTCCAACGCCACTGAAACCGGATCAATCAGAGCTCGTTCTCATCCGCGTTGATAGTCCCTATCAATTCCCTCTCTAGAATGATTATATTCTTCTATTTTTCCACCGTCTCTTCGCTAGTGTGAGATTAACACCCTATCGTAGCCGCTCATTGGTGGGGCGTCTATGACCTGAAGACCATATGGACGTACTGCCCTTTATAATATCGAGCTGTAATTGCATGAAAAAGTAGTTTTTTCCAGACTTTAGAGCCTTTTTGAGGGTCCAAACGGCCTTTTCTGGGACCGGGACTTACCGCACGTGTGCTGGGGTGTGTGTGTGTATGGAAATTTTTCCAGATCGCTAGAATTAGAAGTCCTGGTAGCCTAGTTTCCCGAGGGCTTTCCAACGCCACTGAAACCGGCTCAATCGGAGCTCGTTCTCATCTGCGTTGATAGTCCCAATCAGTTCCCACTCTAGAATGATTATATTCTTCTATTTTTCCACCGTCTCTTCGCTAGTGTGAGACTAACACCCTATCGTACCCGCTCATTGGTGGGGCGTCTATGACCTGAAGACCATATGGACGTACAGCCCTTTATAATATCGAGCTGTAATTACACAAAAAAGTAGTTTTTTCCAGACTTTAGAGCCTTTTTGAGGGTCCAAACGACTTTTTCTGGGGCCGGGACTTACCGCACGTGTGCTGGGGTGTGTGTGCGTATGTAAATTTTTCCAGATCGCTAGAATTAGAAGTCCTGGTAGCCTAGTTTCCCGAGGGCTTTCCAACGCCACTGAAACCGGCTCAATCGGAGCTCGTTCTCATCCGCGTTGATAGTCCCTATCAATTCCCTCTCTAAAATGATTATATTCTTTTATTTTTCCACCGTCTCTTCGCTAGTGTGAGACTAACACCCTATCATAGCCGCTCATTGGTGGGGCGTCTATGACGTGAAGACCATATAGACGTACTGCCCTTTATAATATCGAGGTGTAATTGCATGAAAAAGTAGTTTTTTCCAGACTTTAAAGCCTTTTTGAGGGTCCAAACGGCCTTTTCTGGGGCCGGGACTTACCGCACGTGTGCTGGGGTGTGTGTGCGTATGTAAATTTTTCCAGATCGCTAGAATTAGAAGTCCTGATAGCCTAGTTTCCTAAGGGCTTTCCAACGCCACTGAAACCGGCTCAATCGGAGCTCGTTCTCATCCGTGTTGATAGTCCCCATCAGTTCCCTCTCTAGAATGATTATATTCTTCTATTTTTCCACCGTCTCTTCGCTAGTGTGAGACTAACACCCTATCGTACCCGCTCATTGGTGGGGCGTCTATGACCTGAAGACCATATAGACGTACTGCCCTTTATAATATCGAGCTGTAATTACACAAAAAAGTAGTTTTTTCCAGACTTTAGAGCCTTTTTGAGGGTTCAAATGGCCTTTTTTTGGGCCGGGACTTACCGCACGTGTGCTGGGGTGTGTGCGCATATGTAAATTTTTCCAGATCGCTAGAATTAGAAGTCCTAGTAGCCTAGTTTCCCGAGGGCTTTCCAACGCCACTGAAACCGGATCAATCAGAGCTCGTTCTCATCCGCGTTGATAGTCCCTATCAATTCCCTCTCTAGAATGATTATATTCTTCTATTTTTCCACCATCTCTTCGCTAGTGTGAGATTAACACCCTATCGTAGCCGCTCATTGGTGGGGCGTCTATGACCTGAAGACCATATGGACGTACTGCCCTTTATAATATCGAGCTGTAATTGCATGAAAAAGTAGTTTTTTCCAGACTTTAGAGCCTTTTTGAGGGTCCAAACGGCCTTTTCTGGGGCCGGGACTTACCGCACGTGTGCTGGGGTGTGTGCGCGTATGTAAATTTTTCCAGATCGCTAGAATTAGAAGTCCTGGTAGCCTAGTTTCCTGAGGGCTTTCCAACGCCACTGAAACCGGCTCAATCGGAGCTCGTTCTCATCCGCGTTGATAGTCCCTATCAATTCCCTCTCTAGAATGATTATATTCTTCTATTTTTCCACTGTCTCTTCGCTAGTGTGAGACTAACACCCGATCGTAGCCGCTCATTGGTGGGGCGTCTGTGACCTGAAGACCATATGGACGTACTGCCCTTTATAATATCGTGCTATAATTGCATGAAAAAGTAGTTTTTTCCAGACTTTAGAGCCTTTTTGAGGGTCCAAACGGCCTTTTCTGGGACCGGGACTTACCGCACGTGTGCTGGGGTGTGTGTGTGTATGTAATTTTTTCCAGATCGCTAGAATTAGAAGTCCTGGTAGCCTAGTTTCCCGAGGGCTTTCAAACACCACTGAAACCGGCTCAATCGGAGCTCGTTCTCATCTGCGTTGATAGTCCCAATCAGTTCACTCTCTAGAATGATTATATTCTTCTATTTTTCCACCGTCTCTTCGCTAGTGTGAGACTAACACCCTATCGTACCCGCTCATTGGTGGGGCGTCTATGACCTGAAGACCATATGGACGTACAGCCCTTTATAATATCGAGCTGTAATTACACAAAAAAGTAGTTTTTTCCAGACTTTAGAGCCTTTTTGAGGGTCCAAATGACTTTTTCTGGGGCCGGGACTTACCGCACATGTGCTGGGGTGTGTGCGCGTATGTAAATTTTTCCAGATCGCTAGAATTAGAAGTCCTGGTAGCCTAGTTTCCCGAGGGCTTTCCAACGCCACTGAAACCGGCTCAATCGGAGCTCGTTCTCATCCGCGTTGATAGTCCCTTTCAATTCCCTCTCTAGAATGATTATATTCTTCTATTTTTCCACCGTCTCTTCGCTAGTGTGAGACTAACACCCTATCATAGCCGCTCATTGGTGGGGCGTCTATGACGTGAAGACCATATAGACGTACTGCCCTTTATAATATCGAGGTGTAATTGCATGAAAAAGTAGTTTTTTCCAGACTTTAGAGCCTTTTTGAGGGTCCAAACGGCCTTTTCTGGGGCCGGGACTTACCGCACGTGTGCTGGGGTGTGTGTGCGTATGTAAATTTTTCCAGATCGCTAGAATTAGAAGTCCTGGTAGCCTAGTTTCCTAAGGGCTTTCCAACGCCATTGAAACCGGCTCAATCGGAGCTCGTTCTCATCCGTGTTGATAGTCCCTATCAGTTCCCTCTCTAGAATGATTATATTCTTCTATTTTTCCACCGTCTCTTCGCTAGTGTGAGACTAACACCCTATCGTACCCGCTCATTGGTGGGGCGTCTATGACCTGAAGACCATATAGACGTACTGCCCTTTATAATATCGAGCTGTAATTACACAAAAAAGTAGTTTTTTCTAGACTTTAGAGCCTTTTTGAGGGTCCAAACGGCCTTTTTTGGGGCCGGGACTTACCGCACGTGTGCTGGGGTGTGTGCGTGTATGTAAATTTTTCCAGATCGCTAGAATTAGAAGTCCTGGTAGCCTAGTTTCCCGAGGGCTTTCCAACGCAACTGAAACCGGCTCAATCGGAGCTCGTTCTCATCCGCGTTGATAGTCCCTATCAGTTCCCTCTCTAGAATGATTATATTCTTCTATTTTTCCACTGTCTCTTCGCTAGTGTGAGACTAACACCCTGTTGTACCCGCTCATTGCTGGGGCGTCTATGACCTGAAGACCATATGGACGTACTGCCCTTTATAATATCGAGCTGTAATTACACAAAAAAGTAGTTTTTTCCAGACTTTAGAGCCTTTTTGAGGGTCCAAACGACTTTTTCTGGGGCCGGGACTTACCGCACGTGTGCTGGGGTGTGTGTGCGTATGTAAATTTTTCCAGATCGCTAGAATTAGAAGTCCTAGTAGCCTAGTTTCCCGAGGGCTTTCCAACGCCACTGAAACCGGATCAATCAGAGCTCGTTCTCATCCGCGTTGATAGTCCCTATCAATTCCCTCTCTAGAATGATTATATTCTTCTATTTTTCCACCGTCTCTTCGCTAGTGTGAGATTAACACCCTATCGTAGCCGCTCATTGGTGGGGCGTCTATGACCTGAAGACCATATGGACGTACTGCCCTTTATAATATCGAGCTGTAATTGCATGAAAAAGTAGTTTTTTCCAGACTTTAGAGCCTTTTTGAGGGTCCAAACGGCCTTTTCTGGGACCGGGACTTACCGCACGTGTGCTGGGGTGTGTGTGTGTATGGAAATTTTTCCAGATCGCTAGAATTAGAAGTCCTGGTAGCCTAGTTTCCCGAGGGCTTTCCAACGCCACTGAAACCGGCTCAATCGGAGCTCGTTCTCATCTGCGTTGATAGTCCCAATCAGTTCCCACTCTAGAATGATTATATTCTTCTATTTTTCCACCGTCTCTTCGCTAGTGTGAGACTAACACCCTATCGTACCCGCTCATTGGTGGGGCGTCTATGACCTGAAGACCATATGGACGTACAGCCCTTTATAATATCGAGCTGTAATTACACAAAAAAGTAGTTTTTTCCAGACTTTAGAGCCTTTTTGAGGGTCCAAACGACTTTTTCTGGGGCCGGGACTTACCGCACGTGTGCTGGGGTGTGTGTGCGTATGTAAATTTTTCCAGATCGCTAGAATTAGAAGTCCTGGTAGCCTAGTTTCCCGAGGGCTTTCCAACGCCACTGAAACCGGCTCAATCGGAGCTCGTTCTCATCCGCGTTGATAGTCCCTATCAATTCCCTCTCTAAAATGATTATATTCTTTTATTTTTCCACCGTCTCTTCGCTAGTGTGAGACTAACACCCTATCATAGCCGCTCATTGGTGGGGCGTCTATGACGTGAAGACCATATAGACGTACTGCCCTTTATAATATCGAGGTGTAATTGCATGAAAAAGTAGTTTTTTCCAGACTTTAAAGCCTTTTTGAGGGTCCAAACGGCCTTTTCTGGGGCCGGGACTTACCGCACGTGTGCTGGGGTGTGTGTGCGTATGTAAATTTTTCCAGATCGCTAGAATTAGAAGTCCTGATAGCCTAGTTTCCTAAGGGCTTTCCAACGCCACTGAAACCGGCTCAATCGGAGCTCGTTCTCATCCGTGTTGATAGTCCCCATCAGTTCCCTCTCTAGAATGATTATATTCTTCTATTTTTCCACCGTCTCTTCGCTAGTGTGAGACTAACACCCTATCGTACCCGCTCATTGGTGGGGCGTCTATGACCTGAAGACCATATAGACGTACTGCCCTTTATAATATCGAGCTGTAATTACACAAAAAAGTAGTTTTTTCCAGACTTTAGAGCCTTTTTGAGGGTTCAAATGGCCTTTTTTTGGGCCGGGACTTACCGCACGTGTGCTGGGGTGTGTGCGCATATGTAAATTTTTCCAGATCGCTAGAATTAGAAGTCCTAGTAGCCTAGTTTCCCGAGGGCTTTCCAACGCCACTGAAACCGGATCAATCAGAGCTCGTTCTCATCCGCGTTGATAGTCCCTATCAATTCCCTCTCTAGAATGATTATATTCTTCTATTTTTCCACCATCTCTTCGCTAGTGTGAGATTAACACCCTATCGTAGCCGCTCATTGGTGGGGCGTCTATGACCTGAAGACCATATGGACGTACTGCCCTTTATAATATCGAGCTGTAATTGCATGAAAAAGTAGTTTTTTCCAGACTTTAGAGCCTTTTTGAGGGTCCAAACGGCCTTTTCTGGGGCCGGGACTTACCGCACGTGTGCTGGGGTGTGTGCGCGTATGTAAATTTTTCCAGATCGCTAGAATTAGAAGTCCTGGTAGCCTAGTTTCCTGAGGGCTTTCCAACGCCACTGAAACCGGCTCAATCGGAGCTCGTTCTCATCCGCGTTGATAGTCCCTATCAATTCCCTCTCTAGAATGATTATATTCTTCTATTTTTCCACTGTCTCTTCGCTAGTGTGAGACTAACACCCGATCGTAGCCGCTCATTGGTGGGGCGTCTGTGACCTGAAGACCATATGGACGTACTGCCCTTTATAATATCGTGCTATAATTGCATGAAAAAGTAGTTTTTTCCAGACTTTAGAGCCTTTTTGAGGGTCCAAACGGCCTTTTCTGGGACCGGGACTTACCGCACGTGTGCTGGGGTGTGTGTGTGTATGTAATTTTTTCCAGATCGCTAGAATTAGAAGTCCTGGTAGCCTAGTTTCCCGAGGGCTTTCAAACACCACTGAAACCGGCTCAATCGGAGCTCGTTCTCATCTGCGTTGATAGTCCCAATCAGTTCACTCTCTAGAATGATTATATTCTTCTATTTTTCCACCGTCTCTTCGCTAGTGTGAGACTAACACCCTATCGTACCCGCTCATTGGTGGGGCGTCTATGACCTGAAGACCATATGGACGTACAGCCCTTTATAATATCGAGCTGTAATTACACAAAAAAGTAGTTTTTTCCAGACTTTAGAGCCTTTTTGAGGGTCCAAATGACTTTTTCTGGGGCCGGGACTTACCGCACATGTGCTGGGGTGTGTGCGCGTATGTAAATTTTTCCAGATCGCTAGAATTAGAAGTCCTGGTAGCCTAGTTTCCCGAGGGCTTTCCAACGCCACTGAAACCGGCTCAATCGGAGCTCGTTCTCATCCGCGTTGATAGTCCCTTTCAATTCCCTCTCTAGAATGATTATATTCTTCTATTTTTCCACCGTCTCTTCGCTAGTGTGAGACTAACACCCTATCATAGCCGCTCATTGGTGGGGCGTCTATGACGTGAAGACCATATAGACGTACTGCCCTTTATAATATCGAGGTGTAATTGCATGAAAAAGTAGTTTTTTCCAGACTTTAGAGCCTTTTTGAGGGTCCAAACGGCCTTTTCTGGGGCCGGGACTTACCGCACGTGTGCTGGGGTGTGTGTGCGTATGTAAATTTTTCCAGATCGCTAGAATTAGAAGTCCTGGTAGCCTAGTTTCCTAAGGGCTTTCCAACGCCATTGAAACCGGCTCAATCGGAGCTCGTTCTCATCCGTGTTGATAGTCCCTATCAGTTCCCTCTCTAGAATGATTATATTCTTCTATTTTTCCACCGTCTCTTCGCTAGTGTGAGACTAACACCCTATCGTACCCGCTCATTGGTGGGGCGTCTATGACCTGAAGACCATATAGACGTACTGCCCTTTATAATATCGAGCTGTAATTACACAAAAAAGTAGTTTTTTCTAGACTTTAGAGCCTTTTTGAGGGTCCAAACGGCCTTTTTTGGGGCCGGGACTTACCGCACGTGTGCTGGGGTGTGTGCGTGTATGTAAATTTTTCCAGATCGCTAGAATTAGAAGTCCTGGTAGCCTAGTTTCCCGAGGGCTTTCCAACGCAACTGAAACCGGCTCAATCGGAGCTCGTTCTCATCCGCGTTGATAGTCCCTATCAGTTCCCTCTCTAGAATGATTATATTCTTCTATTTTTCCACTGTCTCTTCGCTAGTGTGAGACTAACACCCTGTTGTACCCGCTCATTGCTGGGGCGTCTATGACCTGAAGACCATATGGACGTACTGCCCTTTATAATATCGAGCTGTAATTACACAAAAAAGTAGTTTTTTCCAGACTTTAGAGCCTTTTTGAGGGTCCAAACGGCCTTTTCTGGGGCCGGGACTTACCGCACGTGTGCTGGGGTGTGTGCGCATATGTAAATTTTTCCAGATCACTAGAATTAGAAGTCTTGGTAGCCTAGTTTCCCGAGGGCTTTCCAACACCATTGAAACCGGCTCAATCGGAGCTCGTTCTCAGCTGCGTTGATAGTCCCTATCAATTCCCTCTCTAGAATGATTATATTCTTCTATTTTTCCAGCGTCTCTTCGCTAGTGTGAGACTAACACCCTATCGTAGCCGCTCATTGGTGGGGCGTCTGTGACCTGAAGACCATATGGACGTACTGCGCTTTATAATATCGAGCTATAATTGCATGAAAAAGTAGTTTTTTGCAGACTTTCGAGCCTTTTTGAGGGTCCAAACGGCCTTTTCTGGGGCCGGGACTTACTGCATGTGTGCTGGGGTGTGTGTGCGTATGTAAATTTTTCCAGATCGCTAGAATTAGAAGTCCTGGTAGCCTAGTTTCCCGAGGGCTTTCCAACGCCACTAAAACCAGCTCAATCGGAGCTCGTTCTCATCCGCGTTGATAGTCCCTATCAATTCCCTCTCTAGAATGATTATATTCTTCTATTTTTCCACCGTCTCTTCGCTAGTGTGAGACTAAGACCCTATCGTAGCCGCTCATTGGTGGGGCGTCTATGACCTGAAGACCATATGGACGTACTACCCTTTATAATATCGAGTTGTAATTGCATGAAAAAGTAGATTTTTCCAGAATTTAGAGCCTTTTTGAGGGTCCAAACGGCCTTTTCTGGGGCCGGGACTTACCGCACGTGTGCTGGGGTGTGTGTGCGTATGTAAATTTTTCCAAATCGCAAGAATTAGAAGTCCTGGTAGCCTAGTTTCCCGAGGGCTTTCCAGCGCCACTGAAACCGGCTCAATCGGAGCTCGTTCTCATCCGCGTTGATAGTCCCTATCAATTCCCTCTCTAAAATAATTATATTCTTCTATTTTTCCACCGTCTCTTCGCTAGTGTGAGACTAACACCCTATCGTAGCCGCTCATTGGTGGGGCATCTATGACCTGTAGACCATATGGACGTACTGCTCTTTATAATATCGAGCTGTAATTGCATGAAAAAGTAGTTTTTTCCAGACTTTAGAGCCTTTTTGAGGGTCCAAACGGCCTTTTCTGGGGCCGGGACTTACCGCATGCGTGCTGGGGTGTGTGTGCGTATGTAAATTTTTCCAGATCGCTAGAATTAGAAGTCCTGGTAGCCTAGTTTCCCGAGGGCTTTCCAACGCCACTGAAACCGGCTCAATCGGAGCTCGTTCTCATCCGCGTTGATAGTCCCTATCAATTCCCTCTCTAGAATGATTAGATTCTTCTATTTTTCCACCGTCTCATCGCTAGTGTGAGACTAACACCCTATCGTAGCCGCTCATTGGTGGGGCGTCTATGACCTGAAGACCATATGGACGTACTGCCCTTTATAATATCGAGCTGTAATTCCATGAAAAAGTAGTTTTTTCCAGACTTTAGAGCCTTTTTGAGGGTCCAAACGGCCTTTTCTGGGGCCGGGACTTACCGCACGTGTGCTGGGGTATATGCGCGTATGTAAATTTTTCTAGATCGCTAGAATTAGAAGTCCTGGTAGCCTAGTTTCCCAAGGGCTTTCCAACGCCACTGAAACCGGCTCAATCGGAGCTCGTTCTCATCCGCGTTGATAGTCCCTATCAATTCCCTCTCTAGAATGATTATATTCTTCTATTTATCCACTGTCTCTTCGCTAGTGTGAGACTAACACCCTATCATAGCCGCTCATTGGTGGGGCGTCTACGACCTAAAGACCATATGGACGTACTGCCCTTTATAATATCGACCAGTAATTGCATGAAAAAGTAGTTTTTTCCAGACTTTAGATCCTTTTTGAGGGTCCAAACAGCCTTTTCTGGGGCCGAGACATATCGCACATGTGCTGGGGTGTGTGCGCGTATGTAAATTTTTGCAGATGGCTAGAATTAGAAGTCCTGGTAGCCTAGTTTCCCGAGGGATTTCCAACGCCACTGAAACCGCCTCAATCGGAGCTCGTTCTCATCCGCGTTGATAGTCCCTATCAATTCCCTCTCTAGAATGATTATATTCTTCTATTTTTCCACCGTCTCTTCGCTAGTGTGAGACTAACACCCTATCGTAGCCGCTCATTGGTGGGGCATCTATGACCTGTAGACCATATGGACGTACTGCTTTTTATAATATCGAGCTGTAATTGCATGAAAAAGTAGTTTTTTCCAGACTTTAGAGCCTTTTTGAGGGTCCAAACGGCCTTTTCTGGGGCCGGGACTTACCGCACGTGTGCTGGGGTATATGCGCGTATGTAAATTTTTCTAGATCGCTAGAATTAGAAGTCCTGGTAGCCTAGTTTCCCAAGGGCTTTCCAACGCCACTGAAACCGGCTCAATCGGAGCTCGTTCTCATCCGCGTTGATAGTCCCTATCAATTCCCTCTCTAGAATGATTATATTCTTCTATTTATCCACTGTCTCTTCGCTAGTGTGAGACTAACACCCTATCATAGCCGCTCATTGGTGGGGCGTCTACGACCTAAAGACCATATGGACGTACTGCCCTTTATAATATCGACCAGTAATTGCATGAAAAAGTAGTTTTTTCCAGACTTTAGATCCTTTTTGAGGGTCCAAACAGCCTTTTCTGGGGCCGAGACATATCGCACATGTGCTGGGGTGTGTGCGCGTATGTAAATTTTTGCAGATGGCTAGAATTAGAAGTCCTGGTAGCCTAGTTTCCCGAGGGATTTCCAACGCCACTGAAACCGCCTCAATCGGAGCTCGTTCTCATCCGCGTTGATAGTCCCTATCAATTCCCTCTCTAGAATGATTATATTCTTCTATTTTTCCACCGTCTCTTCGCTAGTGTGAGACTAACACCCTATCGTAGCCGCTCATTGGTGGGGCATCTATGACCTGTAGACCATATGGACGTACTGCTTTTTATAATATCGAGCTGTAATTGCATGAAAAAGTAGTTTTTTCCAGACTTTAGATCCTTTTTGAGGGTCCAAACGGCCTTTTCTAGGGCCGGGACTTACCGCATGCGTGCTGGGGTGTGTGTGCGTATGTAAATTTTTCCAGATCGCTAGAATTAGAAGTCCTGGTTGCCTAGTTTCCCGAGGGCTTTCCAACGCCACTGAAACCGGCTCAATCGGAGCTCGTTCTCATCTGCGTTGATAGTCCCTATCAGTTCCCTCTCTAGAATGATTATATTCTTCTTTTTTTCCACCGTCTCTTCGCTAGTGTGAGACTAACACCCTATTGTACCCGCTCATTGGTGGGGCGTCTATGACCTGAAGACCATATGGACGTACTGCCCTTTATAATATCGAGCTGTAATTACACAAAAAAGTAGTTTTTTCCAGACTTTAGAGCCTTTTTGAGGGTCCAAACGGCCTTTTCTGGGGCCGGGACTTACCGCACATGTGCTGGGGTGTGTGCACGTATGTAAATTTTTCCAGATCGCTAGAATTAGAAGTCTTGGTAGCCTAGTTTCCCGAGGGCTTTCCAACACCATTGAAACTGGCTCAATCGGAGCTCGTTCTCATCCGCGTTGATATTCTCTATCTATTCCCTCTCTAGAATGATTATATTCTTCTATTTTTCCAGCGTCTCTTCGCTAGTGTGAGACTAACACCCTATCGTAGCCGCTCATTGGCGGGGCGTCTATGACCTGAAGACCATATGGACGTACTGCCCTTTATAATATCAAGCTATAATTGCATGAAAAAGTAGTTTTTTCCAGACTTTAGAGCCTTTTTGAGGGTCCAAAGGGCCTTTTCTGGGGCCGGGACTTACCGCACGTACGCTGGGGTGTGTGTGCGTATGTAAATTTTTCCAGATCGCTAGAATTAGTAGTCCTGGTAGCCTAGTTTCCCGAGGGCTTTCCAACGCCACTGAAACCTGCTCAATCGGAGCTCGTTCTCATCCGCGTTGATAGTCCCTATCAGTTCCCTCTCTAGAATGATTATATTCTTCTATTTTTCCACCGTCTCTTCGCTAGTGTGAGACTAACACCCTATCGTACCCACTCATTGGTGGGGCGTCTATGACCTGAAGACCATATGGACGTACTGCCCTTTATAATATCGAGCTGTAATTACACAAAAGGTTGTTTTTTCCAGACTTTAGAGCCTTTTTGAGGGTCCAAACGGCCTTTTCTGGGGCCGGGACTTACCGCACATGTGTTGGGGTGTGTGTGCATATGTAAATTTTTGCAGATGGCTAGAATTAGAAGTCTTGGTAGCCTAGTTTCCTGCGGGCTTTCCAACGCCACTGAACCGGCTCAATCGGAGCTCGTTCTCATCCGCGTTGATAGTCCCTATCAGTTCCCTCTCTAGAATGATTATACACTTCTATTTTTCCACTGTCTCTTCGCTAGTGTGAGACTAACACCCTATCGTACCCGCTTATTGGTGGGGCGTCTATGACCTGAAGACCATATGGACGTACTGCCCTTTATAATATCGAGCTGTAATTACACAGAAAAGTAGTTTTTTCCAGACTTTATAGCATTTTTGAGGGTCCAAACGGCCTTTTCTGGGGCCGGGACTTACCGCACATGTGCTGGGGTGTGTGTGCGTATGTAAATTTTTCCAGATGGCTAGAATTAGAAGTCCTGGTAGCCTAGTTTCCCAAGGGCTTTCCAACGCCACTGAAACCGGTTCAATCGGAGCTCGTTCTCATCCGCTTTGATAGTCCCTATCAATTCCCTCTCTAGAATGATTATATTCTTCTATTTTTCCACCATCTCTTCGCTAGTGTGAGACTAACACCCTATCATAGCCGCTCATTGGTGGGGCATCTATGACCTGAGAACCATATGGACGTACTGCCCTTTATATTATCCAGCTGTAATTGCATGAAAAAGTAGATTTTTCCAGACTTTAGAGCCTTTTTGACAGTCCAAACGGCCTTTTCTGGGGCCAGGACTTACCGCACGTGTGCTGGGGTGTGTGCGTATATGTTAATTTTTCTAGATCGCTAGAATTAGAAGTCCTGGTAGCCTAGTTTCCCGAGGGCTTTCCAACGCCACTGAAAACGGCTCAATCGGAGCTCGTTCTCATCCGCGTTGATAGTCCCTATCAATTCCCTCTCTAGAATGATTAGATTCTTCTATTTTTCCACCGTCTCATCGCTAGTGTGAGACTAACACCCTATCGTAGCCGCTCATTGGTGGGGCGTCTATGACCTGAAGACCATATGGACGTACTGCCCTTTATAATATCGAGCTGTAATTCCATGAAAAAGTAGTTTTTTCCAGACTTTAGAGCCTTTTTGAGGGTCCAAACGGCCTTTTCTGGGGCCAGGACTTACCGCACGTGTGCTGGGGTATGTGCGCGTATGTAAATTTTTCTAGATCGCTAGAATTAGAAGTCCTGGTAGCCTAGTTTCCCAAGGGCTTTCCAACGCCACTGAAACCGGCTCAATCGGAGCTCGTTCTCATCCGCGTTGATAGTCCCTATCAATTCCCTCTCTAGAATGATTATATTCTTCTATTTATCCACTGTCTCTTCGCTAGTGTGAGACTAAAACCCTATCGTAGCCGCTCATTGGTGGGGCGTCTACGACCTAAAGACCATATGGACGTACTGCCCTTTATAATATCGAGCAGTAATTGCATGAAAAAGTAGTTTTTTCCAGACTTTAGATCCTTTTTGAGGGTCCAAACAGCCTTTTCTGGGGCCGAGACATACTGCACGTGTGCTGGGGTGTGTGCGCATATGTAAATTTTTGCAGATGGCTAGAATTAGAAGTCCTGGTAGCCTAGTTTCCCGAGGGATTTCCAACGCCACTGAAACCGCCTCAATCGAAGCTCGTTCTCATCCGCGTTGATAGTCCCTATCAATTCCCTCTCTAGAATGATTATATTCTTCTATTTTTCCACCGTCTCTTCGCTAGTGTGAGACTAACACCCTATCGTAGCCACTCATTGGTGGGGCATTTATGACCTGTAGACCATATGGACGTACTGCTCTTTATAATATCGAGCTGTAATTGCATGAAAAAGTAGTTTTTTCCAGACTTTAGAGCCTTTTTGAGGGTCCAAACGGCCTTTTCTGGGGCCGGGACTTATCGCACGTGTGCTGGGGTGTGTGTGCGTCTGTAATTTTTTCCAGATCGCTAGAATTAGAAGTCCTGGTAGCCTAGTTTCCCGAGGGCTTTCCAACGCCACTGAAACCGGCTCAATCGGAGCTCGTTCTCATCCGCGTTGATAGTCCCTATCAATTCCCTCTCTAGAATGATTAGATTCTTCTATTTTTTCACCGTCTCATCGCTAGTCTGAGACTAACACCCTATCGTAGCCGCTCATTGGTGGGGCGTCTATGACCTGAAGACCATATGGACGTACTGCCCTTTATAATATCGAGCTGTAATTCCACGAAAAAGTAGTTTTTTCCAGACTTTAGAGCCTTTTTGAGGGTCCAACCGGCCTTTTCTGGGGCCGGGACTTACCGCACGTGTGCTGGGGTATGTGCGCGTATGTAAATTTTTCTAGATCGCTAGAATTAGAAGTCCTGGTAGCCTAGTTTCCCAAGGGCTTTCCAACGCCACTGAAACCGGCTCAATCGGAGCTCGTTCTCATCCGCGTTGATAGTCCCTATCAATTCCCTCTCTAGAATGATTATATTCTTCTATTTATCCACTGTCTCTTCGCTAGTGTGAGACTAACGCCCTATCGTAGCCGCTCATTGGTGGGGCGTCTACGACCTAAAGACCATATGGACGTACTGCCCTTTATAATATCGAGCAGTAATTGCATGAAAAAGTAGTTTTTTCCAGACATTAGATCCTTTTTGAGGGTCCAAACAGCCTTTTCTGGGGCTGAGACATACCGCACGTGTGCTGGGGTGTGTGCGCGTATGTAAATTTTTGCCGATGGCTAGAATTAGAAGTCCTGGTAGCCTAGTTTCCCGAGGGATTTCCAACGCCGCTGAAACCGCCTCAATCGGAGCTCGTTCTCATCCGCGTTGATAGTCCCTATCAATTCCCTCTCTAGAATGATTATATTCTTCTATTTTTCCACCGTCTCTTCGCTAGTGTGAGACTAACACCCTATCGTAGCCGCTCATTGGTGGGGCATCTATGACCTGTAGACCATATGGACGTACTGCTCTTTATAATATCGAGCTGTAATTGCATGAAAAAGTAGTTTTTTCCAGACTTTAGAGCCTTTTTGAGGGTCCAAACGGCCTTTTCTGGGGCCGGGACTTATCGCACGTGTGCTGGGGTGTGTGTGCGTCTGTAATTTTTTCCAGATCGCTAGAATTAGAAGTCCTGGTAGCCTAGTTTCCCGAGGGCTTTCCAGCGCCACTGAAACCGGCTCAATCGGAGCTCGTTCTCATCCGCGTTGATAGTCCCTATCAATTCCCTCTCTAAAATGACTATATTCTTCTATTTTTCCACCGTCTCTTCGCTAGTGTGAGACTAACACCCTATCGTAGCCGCTCATTGGTGGGGCGTCTATGACCTGAAGACCATATGGACGTACTGCCCTTTATAATATCGAGGTGTAATTGCATGAAAAAGTAGTTTTTTCAGACTTTAGAGCCTTTTTGAGGGTCCAAACGGCCTTTTCTGGGGCCGGGACTTACCGCATGTGTGCTGGGGTGTGTGTGCGTATGTAAATTTTTCCAAATCGCTAGAATTAGAAGTCCTGGTTGCCTAGTTTCCCGAGGGCTTTCCAACGCCACTGAAACCGGCTCAATCGGAGCTCGTTCTCATCTGCGCTGATAGTCCCTATCAGTTCCCTCTCTAGAATGATTATATTCTTCTATTTTTCCACCGTCTCTTCGCTAGTGTGAGACTAACACCCTATTGTACCCGCTCATTGGTGGGGCGTCTATGACCTGAAGACCATATGGACGTACTGCCCTTTATAATATCGAGCTGTAATTACACAAAAAAGTAGTTTTTTCCAGACTTTAGAGCCTTTTTGAGGGTCCAAACGGCCTTTTCTGGGGCCGGGACTTACCGCACATGTGCTGGGGTGTGTGTGCATATGTAAATTTTTCTAGATCGCTAGAATTAGAAGTCCTGGTAGCATAGTTTCCTAAGGGCTTTCCAACGCAACTGAAACCGGCTCAATCGGAGCTCGTTCTCATCCGCGTTGATAGTCCCTATCAGTTCCCTCTCTAGAATGATTATATTCTTCTATTTTTCCACCGTCTCTTCGCTAGAGTGAGACTAACACCCTATTGTACCCGCTCATTGATGGGGCGTCTATGACCTGAAGACCATATGGACGTACTGCCCTTTATAATATCGAGCTGTAATTACACAAAAAAGTAGTTTTTTCCAGACTTTAGAGCCTTTTTGAGGGTCCAAACGGCCTTTTCTGGGGCCGGGATTTACCGCACGTGTGCTGGGGTGTGTGCGCATATGTAAATTTTTCAAGATCGTTAGAATTGGAAGTCCTGGTAGCCTAGTTTCCGGAGGGCTTTCCAACTCCACTGAAACCGGCTCAATCGGAGCTCGTTCTCATCCGCGTTGATAGTCCCTATCAATTCCCTCTCTAGAAAGATTATATTCTTCTATTTTTCCACCATCTCTTCGCTAGTGTGAGACTAACACCCTATCATAGCCGCTCATTGGTGGGGCATCTATGACCTGAAGACCATATGGACGTACTGCCCTTTATATTATCCAGCTGTAATTGCATGAAAAAGTAGTTTTTTCCAGACATGAGAGCCTTTTTGACGGTCCAAACGGCCTTTTCTGGGGCCAAGACTTACCGCACGTGTGCTGGGGTGTGTGCGCGTATGTAAATTTTTCTAGATCGCTAGAATTAGAAGTCCTGGTAGCCTAGTTTCCCAAGGGCTTTCCAACGCCACTAAAACCGGCTCAATCGGAGCTCGTTCTCATCCGCGTTGATAGTCCCTATCAATTCCCTCTCTAGAATGATAATATTCTTCTATTTTTCCGCCGTCTCTTCGCTAGTGTGAGACTAACATCCTATCGTAACCGCTCATTGGTGGGGCGTCTATGACCTGAAGACCATATGGACGTACTGCCCTTTATAATATCGAGCTGTAATTGCATGAAAAAGTAGTCCTTTCCAGACTTTAGATCCTTTTTGAGGGTCCAAACGGCCTTTTCTGGGGCCGGGACTTACCGCACGTGTGCTGGGGTATGTGCGCGTATGTAAATTTTTCTAGATCACTAGAATTAGAAGTCCTCGTAGCCTAGTTTCCCGTGGGCTTTCCAACTCCACTGAAACCGGCTCAATCGGAGCTCGTTCTCATCCGCGTTGATAGTCCCTATCAATTCCCTCTCTAGAATGATTATATTCTTCTATTTTTCCACTGTTTCTTCGCTAGTGTGAGACTAACACCCTATCGTAGCCGCTCAGTGGTGGGGCGTCTACGACCTGAAGACCATATGGACGTACTGCCTTTATAATATCGAGCAGTAATTGCATGAGAAAGTAGTTTTTTTCAAGACTTTAGAGCCTTTTTGAGGGTCCAAATGGCCTTTTCTGGGGCCGAGACATACCGCACGTGTGCTGGGGTGTGTGCGCGTATGTAAATTTTTCTAGATCGCTAGAATTAGAAGTCCTGGTAGCCTAGTTTCCTAAGGGCTTTCCAACGCCATTGAAACCGGCTCAATCGGAGCTCGTTCTCATCCGCGTTGATAGTCCCTATCAATTCCCTCTCAAGAATGATTATATTCTTCTATTTTTCCACCGTCTCTTCGCTAGTGTGAGACTAACACCCTATCGTACCCGCTCATTGGTGGGGCGTCTATGACCTGAAGACCATATGGACGTACTGCCCTTTATAATATCGAGCTGTAATTACACAAAAAAGTAGTTTTTTCCAGACTTTAGAGCCTTTTTGAGGGTCCAAACGGCCTTTTCTGGGGCCGGGACTTACCGCACATGTGCTGGGGTGTGTGTGCATATGTAAATTTTTCTAGATCGCTAGAATTAGAAGTCCTGGTAGCCTAGTTTCCTAAGGGCTTTCCAACGCAACTGAAACCGGCTCAATCGGAGCTCGTTCTCATCCGCATTGATAGTCCCTATCAGTTCCCTCTCTAGAATGATTATATTCTTCTATTTTTCCACCGTCTCTTCGCTAGAGTGAGACTAACACCCTATTGTACCCGCTCATTGATGGGGCGTCTATGACCTGAAGACCATATGGACGTACTGCCCTTTATATTATCCAGCTGTAATTGCATGAAAAAGTAGTTTTTTCCAGACATGAGAGCCTTTTTGACGGTCCAAACGGCCTTTTCTGGGGCCAAGACTTACCGCACGTGTGCTGGGGTGTGTGCGCGTATGTAAATTTTTCTAGATCGCTAGAATTAGAAGTCCTGGTAGCCTAGTTTCCCAAGGGCTTTCCAACGCCACTAAAACCGGCTCAATCGGAGCTCGTTCTCATCCGCGTTGATAGTCCCTATCAATTCCCTCTCTAGAATGATAATATTCTTCTATTTTTCCGCCGTCTCTTCGCTAGTGTGAGACTAACATCCTATCGTAGCCGCTCATTGGTGGGGCGTCTATGACCTGAAGACCATATGGACGTACTGCCCTTTATAATATCGAGCTGTAATTACACAAAAAAGTAGTTTTTTCCAGACTTTAGAGCCTTTTTGAGGGTCCAAACGGCCTTTTCTGGGGCCGGGATTTACCGCACGTGTGCTGGGGTGTGTGCGCATATGTAAATTTTTCAAGATCGTTAGAATTGGAAGTCCTGGTAGCCTAGTTTCCGGAGGGCTTTCCAACTCCACTGAAACCGGCTCAATCGGAGCTCGTTCTCATCCGCGTTGATAGTCCCTATCAATTCCCTCTCTAGAAAGATTATATTCTTCTATTTTTCCACCATCTCTTCGCTAGTGTGAGACTAACACCCTATCATAGCCGCTCATTGGTGGGGCATCTATGACCTGAAGACCATATGGACGTACTGCCCTTTATATTATCCAGCTGTAATTGCATGAAAAAGTAGTTTTTTCCAGACATGAGAGCCTTTTTGACGGTCCAAACGGCCTTTTCTGGGGCCAAGACTTACCGCACGTGTGCTGGGGTGTGTGCGCGTATGTAAATTTTTCTAGATCGCTAGAATTAGAAGTCCTGGTAGCCTAGTTTCCCAAGGGCTTTCCAACGCCACTAAAACCGGCTCAATTGGAGCTCGTTCTCATCCGCGTTGATAGTCCCTATCAATTCCCTCTCTAGAATGATAATATTCTTCTATTTTTCCGCCGTCTCTTCGCTAGTGTGAGACTAACATCCTATCGTAGCCGCTCATTGGTGGGGCGTCTATGACCTGAAGACCATATGGACGTACTGCCCTTTATAATATCGAGCTGTAATTGCATGAAAAAGTAGTCCTTTCCAGACTTTAGATCCTTTTTGAGGGTCCAAACGGCCTTTTCTGGGGCCGGGACTTACCGCACGTGTGCTGGGGTATGTGCGCGTATGTAAATTTTTCTAGATCACTAGAATTAGAAGTCCTCGTAGCCTAGTTTCCCGTGGGCTTTCCAACTCCACTGAAACCGGCTCAATCGGAGCTCGTTCTCATCCGCGTTGATAGTCCCTATCAGTTCCCTCTCTAGAATGATTATACACTTCTATTTTTCCACTGTCTCTTCGCTAGTGTGAGACTAACACCCTATCGTACCCGCTCATTGGTGGGGCGTCTATGACCTGAAGACCATATGGACGTACTGCCCTTTATAATATCGAGCTGTAATCACGCAGAAAAGTAGTTTTTTCCAGACTTTAGAGCCTTTTTGAGGGTCCAAACGGCCTTTTCTGGGGCCAGGACTTACCGCACATGTGCTGGGGTGTCTGTGCGTATGTAAATTTTTCCTGATGGCTAGAATTAGAAGTCCTGGTAGCCTAGTTTCCCGAGGGCTTTCCAACGCCACTGAAACCGGCTCAATCGGAGCTCGTTCTCATCCGCGTTGATAGTCCCTATCAGTTCCCTCTCTAGAATGATTATATTCTTCTATTTTTCCACCATCTCTTCGCTAGTGTGAGACTAACACCCTATCATAGCCGCTCATTGGTGGGGCATCTATGACCTGAAGACCATATGGACGTACTGCCCTTTATATTATCCAGCTGTAATTGCATGAAAGAGTATTTTTTCCAGAATTAGAGCCTTTTTGACGGTCCAAACGGCCTTTTCTGGGGCCAGGACTTACTGCACGTGTGCTGGGGTGTGTGCGCGTATGTAAATTTTTCTAGATCACTAGAATTAGAAGTCCTGGTAGCCTAGTTTCCCAAGGGCTTTCCAACGCCACTAAAACCGGCTCAATCGGAGCTCGTTCTCATCCGCGTTGATAGTCCCTATCAATTCCCTCTCTAGAATGATTAGATTCTTCTATTTTTCCACCGTCTCTTCGCTAGTGTGAGACTAACACCCTATCGTAGCCGCTCATTGGCGGGGCGTCTATGACCTGAAGACCATATGGACGTACTGCCTTTATAATATCGAGCTGTAATTGCATGGAAAAGTAGTTTTTTCCAGACTTTAGAGCCTTTTTGATGGTCCAAACGGCCTTTTCTGGGGCCGGGACTTACCGCACGTGTGCTGGGGTGTGTGCGCGTATGTAAATTTTTCTAGATCGCTAGAATTAGAAGTCCTGGTAGCCTAGTTTCCCGAGGGCTTTTCAACGCCACTGAAACCGGCTCAATCGGAGATCGTTCTCATCCGCGTTGATAGTCCCTATCAATTCCCTCTCTAGAATGATTATATTCTTCTATTTTTCCACTTTCTCTTCGCTAGTGTGAGACTAACACCCTATCGTAGCCGCTCATTGGTGGGGCGTCTATGACCTGAAGACCATATGGACGTACTGCCCTTTATAATATCGAGCTGTAATTGCATGAAAAAGTAGTTTTTTCCAGACTTTAGAGCCTTTTTGAGGGTCCAAACGGCCTTTTCTGGGGCCGGGACTTACCGCACGTGTGCTGGGGTGTGTGCGCGTATGTAATTTTTTCTAGATCGCTAGAATTAGAAGTCCTGGTAGCCTAGTTTCCCGAGGGCTTTCCAACGCCACTGAAACCGGCTCAATCGGAGCTCGTTCTCATCCGCGTTGATAGTCCCTATCAGTTCCCTCTCTAGAATGATTATACACTTCTATTTTTCCACTGTCTCTTCGCTAGTGTGAGACTAACACCCTATCGTACCCGCTCATTGGTGGGGCGTCTATGACCTGAAGACCATATGGACGTACTGCCCTTTATAATATCGAGCTGTAATCACGCAGAAAAGTAGTTTTTTCCAGACTTTAGAGCCTTTTTGAGGGTCCAAACGGCCTTTTCTGGGGCCAGGACTTACCGCACATGTGCTGGGGTGTCTGTGCGTATGTAAATTTTTCCTGATGGCTAGAATTAGAAGTCCTGGTAGCCTAGTTTCCCGAGGGCTTTCCAACGCCACTGAAACCGGCTCAATCGGAGCTCGTTCTCATCCGCGTTGATAGTCCCTATCAGTTCCCTCTCTAGAATGATTATATTCTTCTATTTTTCCACCATCTCTTCGCTAGTGTGAGACTAACACCCTATCATAGCCGCTCATTGGTGGGGCATCTATGACCTGAAGACCATATGGACGTACTGCCCTTTATATTATCCAGCTGTAATTGCATGAAAGAGTATTTTTTCCAGAATTAGAGCCTTTTTGACGGTCCAAACGGCCTTTTCTGGGGCCAGGACTTACTGCACGTGTGCTGGGGTGTGTGCGCGTATGTAAATTTTTCTAGATCACTAGAATTAGAAGTCCTGGTAGCCTAGTTTCCCAAGGGCTTTCCAACGCCACTAAAACCGGCTCAATCGGAGCTCGTTCTCATCCGCGTTGATAGTCCCTATCAATTCCCTCTCTAGAATGATTAGATTCTTCTATTTTTCCACCGTCTCTTCGCTAGTGTGAGACTAACACCCTATCGTAGCCGCTCATTGGCGGGGCGTCTATGACCTGAAGACCATATGGACGTACTGCCTTTATAATATCGAGCTGTAATTGCATGGAAAAGTAGTTTTTTCCAGACTTTAGAGCCTTTTTGAGGGTCCAAACGGCCTTTTCTGGGGCCGGGACTTACCGCACGTGTGCTGGGGTGTGTGCGCGTATGTAAATTTTTCTAGATCGCTAGAATTAGAAGTCCTGGTAGCCTAGTTTCCCGAGGGCTTTTCAACGCCACTGAAACCGGCTCAATCGGAGATCGTTCTCATCCGCGTTGATAGTCCCTATCAATTCCCTCTCTAGAATGATTATATTCTTCTATTTTTCCACTTTCTCTTCGCTAGTGTGAGACTAACACCCTATCGTAGCCGCTCATTGGTGGGGCGTCTATGACCTGAAGACCATATGGACGTACTGCCCTTTATAATATCGAGCTGTAATTGCATGAAAAAGTAGTTTTTTCCAGACTTTAGAGCCTTTTTGAGGGTCCAAACGGCCTTTTCTGGGGCCGGGACTTACCGCACATGTGCTGGGGTGTGTGCACGCATGTAAATTTTTCTAGATCGCTAGATAGAAGTCCTGGTAGCCTAGTTTCCCAAGGGCTTTCCAACGCCACTGAAACCGGCTCAATCGGGGCTCGTTCTCATCCGCGTTGATAGTCCCTATCAATTCCCTCTCTAGAATGATTATATTCTTCTATGTTTCCACTGTCTCTTCGCTAGTGTGAGACTAACACCCTATCATAGCCGCTCATTGGTGGGGCGTCTACGACCTGAAGACCATATGGACGTACTGCCCTTTATAATATCGAGTAGTAATTGCATGAAAAAGTAGTTTTTTTCAAGACTTTAGAGCCTTTTTGAGGGTCCAAACGGCCTTTTCTGGGGCCGAGACATACCGCACGTGTGCTGGGGTGTGTGCGCGTATGTAAAATTTTCTAGATCGCTAGAATTAGAATTCCTGGTAGCCTAGTTTCCCAAGGGCTTTCCAACGCCACTGAAACCGGCTCAATCGGAGCTCGTTCTCATCCGCGTTGATAGTCCCTATCAATTCCCTCTCTAGAATGATTAGATTCTTCTATTTTACCACCGTCTCTTCGCTAGTGTGAGACTAACACCCTATCGTAGCCGCTCATTGGTGGGGCGTCTATGACCTGAAGACCATATGGACGTACTGCCCTTTATAATATCGAGTTGTAATTGCATGAAAAAGTAGTTTTTTCCAGACTTTAGAGCCTTTTTGAGGGTCAAACGGCCTTTTCTGGGGCCGGGACTTACCGCAGCTGTGCTGGGGTGTGTGCGCGTATGTTAATTTTTCTAGATCGCTAGAATTAGAAGTCCTGGTAGCCTAGTTTCCCGAGGGCTTTCCAACACCACTGAAACCGGCTCAATCGGAGCTCGTTCTCATCCGCGTTGATAGTCCTTATCAATTCCCTCTCTAGAATGATTATATTCTTCTATTTTTCCACTGTCTCTTCGCTAGTGTGAGACTAACACCCTATCGTAGCCTCTCATTGGTGGGGCGTCTATGACCTGAAGACCATATGGACATACTGCCCTTTATAATATCGAGCAGTAATTGCATGAAAAAGTAGTTTTTTCCAGACTTTAGAGCCTTTTTGAGGGTCCAAACGGCCTTTTCTGGGGCTGAGACATACCGCACGTGTGCTGGGGTGTGCGCGCGTGTGTAAATTTTTCTAGATCGCTAGAATTAGAAGTCCTGGTAGCCTAGTTACCCAAGGGCTTTCCAACACCACTGAAACCGGCTCAATCGGAGCTCGTTCTCATCCGCGTTGATAGTCCCTATCAATTCCCTCTCTAGAATGATTAGATTCTTCTATTTTTCCACCGTCTCTTCGCTAGTGTGAGATTAACACCCTATCGTAGCCGCTCATTGGTGGGGCGTCTATGACCTGAAGACCATATGGACGTACTGCCCTTTATAATATCGAGCTGTAATTGCATGAAAAAGTAGTCTTTTCCAGACTTTAGAGCCTTTTTGAGGGTCCAAACGGCCTTTTCTGGGGCCGGGACTTACCGCACGTGTGCTGGGGTGTGTGCGCATATGTAAATTTTTCTAGATCGCTAGAATTAGAAGTCCTGGTAGCCTAGTTTCCCGAAGGCTTTCCAACGCCACTGAAACCGGCTCAATCGGAGCTCGTTCTCATCCGCGTTGATAGTCCTTATCAATTCCCTCTCTAGAATGATTATATTCTTCTATTTTTCCACTATCTCTTCGCTAGTGTGAGACTAACACCCTATCGTAGCCGCTCATTGGTGGGGCGTCTACGACCTGAAGACCATATGGACGTACTGCCCTTTATAATATCGAGCAGTAATTGCATGAAAAAGTAGTTTTTTCCAGACTTTAGAGCCTTTTTGAGGGTCCAAACGGCCTTTTCTGGGGCCGAGACATACCGCACGTGTGCTGGGGTGTGTGCGCGTATGTAAATTTTTCCAGATCGCTAGAATTAGAAGTCCTAGTAGCCTAGTTTCCCGAGGGCTTTCCAACGCCACTGAAACCGGCTCAATCGGAGCTCGTTCTCATCCGTGTTGATAGTCCCTATCAATTCCCTCTCTTGAATGATTATATTCTTCTATTTTTCCACCGTCACTTCGCTAGTGTGAGACTAACACCCTATCGTACCCGCTCATTGGTAGGGCGTCTATGACCTGAAGACCATATGGACGTACTGCCCTTTATAATATCGAACTGTAATTACACAAAAAAGTAGTTTTTTCAAGACTTTAGAGCCTTTTTGAGGGTCCAAACGGCCTTTTTTGGGGCCGGGACTTACTGCACGTGTGCTGGAGTGTGTGCGCGTATGTAAATTTTTCCAGATCGCTAGAATTAGAAGTCCTGGTAGCCTTGTTTCCCGAGGGTTTTCCAACGCCACTGAAACCGGCTCAATCGGAGCTCGTTCTCATCCGCGTTGATAGTCCCTATCAATTCGCTCTCTAGAATGATTATATTCTTCTATTTTTCCACCGTCTCTTCGCTAGTGTGAGACTAACACCCTATCGTAGCCGCTCATTGGTGTTGCGTCTATGACCTGAACACCATATGGACGTACTGCCCTTTATAATATCGAGCTGTAATTACACAAAAAAGTAGTTTTTTCCAGACTTTAGAGCCTTTTTGAGGGTCCAAACGGCCTTTTCTGGGGCTGAGACATACCGCACGTGTGCTGGGGTGTGTGCGCGTGTGTAAATTTTTCTAGATCGCTATAATTAGAAGTCCTGGTAGCCTAGTTACCCAAGGGCTTTCCAACGCCACTGAAACCGGCTCAATCGGAGCTCGTTCTCATCCGCGTTGATAGTCCCTATCAATTCCCTCTCTAGAATGATTAGATTCTTCTATTTTTCCACCGTCTCTTTCCTAGTGTGAGACTAACACCCTATCGTAGCCGCTCATTGGAGTGGCATCTATGACCTGAAGACCATATGGACGTACTGCCCTTTATAATATCGAGCAGTAATTGCATGAAAAAGTAGTTTTTTCCAGACTTTAGAGCCTTTTTGAGGGTCCAAACGGCCTTTTCTGGGGCCGAGACATACCGCACGTGTGCTGGGGTGTGTGCGCGTATGTAAATTTTTCCAGATCGCTAGAATTAGAAGTCCTGGTAGCCTAGTTTCCCGAGGGCTTTCCAACGCCACTGAAACCGGCTCAATCGGAGCTCGTTCTCAACCATGTTGATAGTCCCTATCAATTCCCTCTCTAGAATGATTATATTCTTCTATTTTTCCACCGTCTCTTCGCTAGTGTGAGACTAACACCCTATCGTACCCGCTCATTGGTAGGGCGTCTATGACCTGAAGACCATATGGACGTACTGCCCTTTATAATATCGAGCTGTAATTACACAAAAAAGTAGTTTTTTCCAGACTTTAGAGCCTTTTTGAGGGTCCAAACGGCCTTTTTTGGGGCCGGGACTTACCGCACGTGTGCTGGAGTGTGTGCGCGTATGTAAATTTTTCCAGATCGCTAGAATTAGAAGTCCTGGTAGCCTTGTTTCCCGAGGGTTTTCCAATGCCACTGAAACCGGCTCAATCGGAGCTCGTTCTCATCCGTGTTGATAGTCCCTATCAATTCCCTCTCTAGAATGATTATATTCTTCTATTTGTCCACCGTCTCTTCGCTAGTGTGAGACTAATACCCTATCGTAGCCACTCATTGGTCTTGCGTCTATGACCTGAAGACCATATGGACGTACTGCCCTTTATAATATCGAGCTGTAATTGCATGAAAAAGTAGTTTTTTCCAGACTTTAGAGCCTTTTTGAGGGTCCAAACGGCCTTTTCTGGGGCCGGGACTTACCGCACGTGTGCTTTGGTGTGTGCGCGTATGTAAATTTTTCCAGATCGCAAGAATTAGAAGTCCTGGTAGCCTAGTTTCCCGAGGGCTTTCCAACGCCACTGAAACCGGCTCAATCGGAGCTCGTTCTCATCTGCGTTGATAGTCCCTATCAGTTCCCTCTCTAGAATGATTATATTCTTCTATTTTTCCACCGTCTCTTCGCAAGTGTGAGACTAACACCCTATCGTAGCCGCTCATTGGTGGGGCGTCTACGACCTGAAGACCATATGGACGTACTGCCCTTTATAATATCGAGCAGTAATTGCATGAAAAAGTAGTTTTTTCCAGACTTTAGAGCCTTTTTGAGGGTCCAAACGGCCTTTTCTAGGGCCGAGACATACCGCACGTGTGCTGGGGTGTGTGCGCGTATGTAAATTTTTCCAGATCGCTAGAATTAGAAGTCCTGGTAGCCTGGTTTCCCGAGGGCTTTCCAATGCCACTGAAACCGGCTCAATCGGAGCTCGTTCTCATCCGCGTTGATAGTCCCTATCAATTCCCTCTCTAGAATGATTATATTCTTCTATTTTTCCACCGTCTCTTTGCTACTGTGAGACTAACAACCTATCGTAGCCGCTCATTGGTGGGGCGTCTATGACCTGAAGACCATATGGACGTACTGCCCTTTGTAATATCGAGCAGTAATTGCATGAAAAAGTAGTTTTTTCTAGACTTTAGAGCCTTTTTGAGGGTCCAAACGGCCTTTTCTGGGGCCGGGACTTACCGCACGTGTGCTGGGGTGTGTGCGCATATCTAAATTTTTCTAGATCGCTAGAATTAGAAGTCCTGGTAGCCTAGTTTCCCGAGGGCTTTCCAATGCCACTGAAACCGGCTCAATCGGAGCTCGTTCTCATCCGCGTTGATAGTCCCTATCAATTCCCTCTCTAGAATGATTATATTCTTCTATTTTTCCACCGTCTCTTTGCTACTGTGAGACTAACACCCTATCGTAGCCGCTCATTGGTGGGGCGTCTATGACCTGAAGACCATATGGACGTACTGCCCTTTGTAATATCGTGCAGTAATTGCATGAAAAAGTAGTTTTTTCTATACTTTAGAGCCTTTTTGAGGTTCCAAACGGCCTTTTCTGGGGCCGAGACATACCGCACGTGTACTGGGGTGTGTGCGCGTGTGTAAATTTTTCTAGATCGCTATAATTAGAAGTCCTGGTAGCCTAGTTACCCAAGGGCTTTCCAACGCCACTGAAACCGGCTCAATCGGAGCTCGTTCTCATCCGCGTTGATAGTCCCTATCAATTCCCTCTCTAGAATGATTAGATTCTTCTATTTTTCCACCGTCTCTTTCCTAGTGTGAGACTAACACCCTATCATAGCCGCTCATTGGTGGGGCATCTATGACCTGAAGACCATATGGACGTACTGCCCTTTATAATATCGAGCTGTAATTGGATGAAAAAGTAGTTTTTTCCAGACTTTAGAGCCTTTTTGAGGGTCCAAACGGCCTTTTCTGGGGCCGGGACTTACCGCACGTGTGCTGGGGTGTGTGCGCATATGTAAATTTTTCTAGATCGCTAGAATTAGAAGTCCTGGTAGCCTAGTTTCCCGAGGGCTTTCCAACGCCCCTGAAACCGGCTCAATCGGAGCTCGTTCTCATCCGTGTTGATAGTCCTTATCAATTCCCTCTCTAGAATGATTATATTCTTCTATTTTTCCACTGTCTCTTCGCTAGTGTGAGACTAACACCCTACCGTAGCCGCTCATTGGTGGGGCGTCTACGACCTGAAGACCATATGCACGTACTGCCCTTTATAATATCGAGCAGTAATTGCATGAAAAAGTAGTTTTTTCCAGACTTTAGAGCCTTTTTGAGGGTCCAAACGGCCTTTTCTGGGGCCGAGACATACCGCACGTGTGCTGGGGTGTGTGCACGTATGTAAATTTTTCCAGATCGCTAGAATTAGAAGTCCTGGTAGCCTAGTTTCCCGAGGGCTTTCCAACGCCACTGAAACCGGCTCAATCGGAGCTCGTTCTAATCCATGTTGATAGTCCCTATCAATTCCCTCTCTAGAATGATTATATTCTTCTATTTTTCCACCGTCTCTTCGCTAGTGTGAGACTAACACCCTATCGTACCCGCTCATTGGTAGGGCGTCTATGACCTGAAGACCATATGGACGTACTGCCCTTTATAATATCGAGCTGTAATTACACAAAAAAGTAGTTTTTTCCAGACTTTAGAGCCTTTTTGAGGGTCCAAACGGCCTTTTTTGGGGCCGGGACTTACCGCACGTGTGCTGGAGTGTGTGCGCGTATGTAAATTTTTCCAGATCGCTAGAATTAGAAGTCCTGGTAGCCTTGTTTCCCGAGGGTTTTCCAACGCCACTGAAACCGTCTCAATCGGAGCTCGTTCTCATCCGTGTTGATAGTCCCTATCAATTCCCTCTCTAGAATGATTATATTCTTCTATTTGTCCACCGTCTCTTCGCTAGTGTGAGACTAATACCCTATCGTAGCCACTCATTGGTGTTGCGTCTATGACCTGAAGACCATATGGACGTACTGCCCTTTATAATATCGAGCTGTAATTGCATGAAAAAGTAGTTTTTTCCAGACTTTAGAGCCTTTTTGAGGGTCCAAACGGCCTTTTCTGGGGCCGGGACTTACCGCACGTGTGCTGGGGTGTGTGCGCATATGTAAATTTTTCTAGATCGCTAGAATTAGAAGTCCTGGTAGCCTAGTTTCCCGAGGGCTTTCCAACGCCACTGAAACCGGCTCAATCGGAGCTCGTTCTCATCCGTGTTGATAGTCCTTATCAATTCCCTCTCTAGAATGATTATATTCTTCTATTTTTCCACTGTCTCTTCGCTAGTGTGAGACTAACACCCTACCGTAGCCGCTCATTGGTGGGGCGTCTACGACCTGAAGACCATATGCACGTACTGCCCTTTATAATATCGAGCAGTAATTGCATGAAAAAGTAGTTTTTTCCAGACTTTAGAGCCTTTTTGAGGGTCCAAACGGCCTTTTCTGGGGCCGAGACATACCGCACGTGTGCTGGGGTGTGTGCACGTATGTAAATTTTTCCAGATCGCTAGAATTAGAAGTCCTGGTAGCCTAGTTTCCCGAGGGCTTTCCAACGCCACTGAAACCGGCTCAATCGGAGCTCGTTCTCATCCATGTTGATAGTCCCTATCAATTCCCTCTCTAGAATGATTATATTCTTCTATTTTTCCACCGTCTCTTCGCTAGTGTGAGACTAACAACCTATCGTACCCGCTCATTGGTAGGGCATCTATGACCTGAAGACCATATGGACGTACTGCCCTTTATAATATCGAGCTGTAATTACACAAAAAAGTAGTTTTTTCCAGACTTTAGAGCCTTTTTGAGGGTCCAAACGGCCTTTTTTGGGGCCGGGACTTACCGCACGTGTGCTGGAGTGTGTGCGCGTATGTAAATTTTTCCAGATCGCTAGAATTAGAAGTCCTGGTAGCCTTGTTTCCCGAGGGTTTTCCAACGCCACTGAAACCGGCTCAATCGGAGCTCGTTCTCATCCGCGTTGATAGTCCCTATCAATTCCCTCTCTAGAATGATTATATTCTTCTATTTGTCCACCGTCTCTTCGCTAGTGTGAGACTAATACCCTATCGTAGCCGCTCATTGGTGTTGCGTCTATGACCTGAAGACCATATGGACGTACTGCCCTTTATAATATCGAGCTGTAATTGCATGAAAAAGTAGTTTTTTCCAGACTTTAGAGCCTTTTTGAGGGTCCAAACGGCCTTTTCTGGGGCCGGGACTTACTGCACGTGTGCTTTGGTGTGTGCGCGTATGTAAATTTTTCCAGATCGCTAGAATTAGAAGTCCTGGTAGCCTAGTTTCCCGAGGGCTTTCCAACGCCACTGAAATCGGCTCAATCGGAGCTCCTTCTCATCCGCGTTGATAGTCCCTATCAATTCCCTCTCTAGAATGATTATATTCTTCTATTTTTCCACCGTCTCTTCGCTAGTGTGAGACTAACACCCTATCGTAGCCGCTCATTGGTGGGGCGTCTACGACCTGAAGACCATATGGACGTACTGCCCTTTATAATATCGAGCTGTAATTGGATGAAAAAGTAGTTTTTTCCAGACTTTAGAGCCTTTTTGAGGGTCCAAACGGCCTTTTCTGGGGCCGGGACTTACCGCACGTGTGCTGGGGTGTGTGCGCATATGTAAATTTTTCTAGATCGCTAGAATTAGAAGTCCTGGTAGCCTAGTTTCCCGAGGGCTTTCCAAGGCCACTGAAACCGGCTCAATCGGAGCTCGTTCTCATCCGTGTTGATAGTCCTTATCAATTCCCTCTCTAGAATGATTATATTCTTCTATTTTTCCACTGTCTCTTCGCTAGTGTGAGACTAACACCCTATCGTAGCCGCTCATTGGTGGGGCGTCTACGACCTGAAGACCATATGCACGTACTGCCCTTTATAATATCGAGCAGTAATTGCATGAAAAAGTAGTTTTTTCCGGACTTTAGAGCCTTTTTGAGGGTCCAAACGGCCTTTTCTGGGGCCGAGACATACCGCACGTGTGCTGGGGTGTGTGCGCGTATGTAAATTTTTCCAGATCGCTAGAATTAGAAGTCCTGGTAGCCTAGTTTCCCGAGGGCTTTCCAACGCCACTGAAACCGGCTAAATCGGAGCTCGTTCTCATCCATGTTGATAGTCCCTATCAATTCCCTCTCTAGAATGATTATATTCTTCTATTTTTCCACCGTCTCTTCGCTAGTGTGAGACTAACACCCTATCGTACCCGCTCATTGGTAGGGCGTCTATGACCTGAAGACCATATGGACGTACTGCCCTTTATAATATCGAGCTGTAATTACACAAAAAAGTAGTTTTTTCCAGACTTTAGAGCCTTTTTGAGGGTCCAAATGGCCTTTTTTGGGGCCGGGACTTACCGCACATGTGCTGGAGTGTGTGCGCGTATGTAAATTTTTCCAGATCGCTAGAATTAGAAGTCCTGGTAGCCTTGTTTCCCGAGGGTTTTCCAACGCCACTGAAACCGGCTCAATCGGAGCTCGTTCTCATCCGCGTTGATAGTCCCTATCAATTCCCTCTTTAGAATAATTATATTCTTCTATTTTTCCACCGTCCCTTCGCTAGTGTGAGACTAATACCCTATCGTAGCCGCTCATTGGTGTTGCGTCTATGACCTGAAGACCATATGGACGTACTGCCCTTTATAATATCGAGCTGTAATTGCATGAAAAAGTAGTTTTTTCCAGACTTTAGAGCCTTTTTGAGGGTCCAAACGGCCTTTTCTGGGGCCGGGACTTACCGCACGTGTGCTTTGGTGTGTGCGCGTATGTAAATTTTTCCAGATCGCTAGAATTAGAAGTCCTGGTAGCCTAGTTTCCCGAGGGCTTTCCAACGCCACTGAAATCGGCTCAATCGGAGATCGTTCTCATCCGCGTTGATAGTCCCTATCAATTCCCTCTCTAGAATGATTATATTCTTCTATTTTTCCACCGTCTCTTCGCTAGTGTGAGACTAACACCCTATCGTAGCCGCTCATTGGTGGGGCGTCTACGACCTGAAGACCATATGGACGTACTGCCCTTTCTAATATCGAGCAGTAATTGCATGAAAAAGTAGTTTTTTCCAGACTTTAGAGCCTTTTTAAGGGTCCAAACGACCTTCTCTGGGGCCGAGACATACCGCACGTGTGCTGGGGTGTGTGCACGTATGTAAATTTTTCCAGATCGCTAGAATTAGAAGTGCTGGTAGCCTAGTTTCCCGATGGCTTTTCAACGACACTGAAACCGGCTCAATCGGAGCTCGTTCTCATCCGCGTTGATAGTCCCTATCAATTCCCTCTCTAGAATGATTATATTCTTCTATTTTTCCACCGTCTCTTCGCTAGTGTGAGACTAACACCCTATCATACCCACTCATTGGTAGGGCCTCTATGACCTGAAGACCATATGGACGTACTACCCTTTATAATATCGAGCTGTAATTACACAAAAAAGTAGTTTTTTCCAGACTTTAGAGCCTTTTTAAGGGTCCAAACGGCCTTTTCTGGGGCCGGGACTTACTGCACGTGTGCTCGGGTGTGTGCGCGTATGTAAATTTTTCCAGATCGCTAGAATTAGAAGTCCTGGTAGCCTAGTTTCCCGAGGGCTTTCCAACGCCACTGAAACCGGCTCAATCGGAGCTCGTTCTCATCCGCGTTGATAGTCCCTATCAATTACCTCTCTTGAATGATTATATTCTTCTATTTTTCCACCGTCTCTTCGCTAGTGTGAGAGTAACACCCGATCGTAGCCGCTCATTGGTGGGGCGTCTATGACCTGAAGATCATATGGACGTACTGCCCTTTATAATATCGAGCTATAATTGCATGAAAAAGTAGTTTTTTCCAGACTTTAGAGCCTTTTTGAGGGTCCAAACGGCCTTTTCTAGGGCCGGGACTTACCGCACGTGTGCTGGTGTGTGTGTGCGTATGTAAATTTTTCCAGATCGCTAGAATTAGAAGTCCTGGTAGCCTAGTTTCCCGAGGGCTTTCCAACGCCACTGAAACCGGCTCAATCGGAGCTCGTTCTCATCCGCGTTGATAGTCCCTATCAATTCCCTCTCTAAAATGATTATATTCTTCTATTTTTCCACCGTCTCTTCGCTAGTGTGAGACTAACACCCTATCGTAGCCACTCATTGGTGGGGCGTCTATGACCTGAAGACCATATGGACGTACTGCCCTTTATAATATCGAGCTGTAATTGCATGAAAAAGTAGTTTTTTCCAGACTTTAGAGCCTTTTTGAGGGTCAAAACGGCCTTTTCTGGGGCCGGGACTTACCGCACGTGTGCTGGGGTGTGTGCGCGTATGTAAATTTTTCCAGATCGCTAGAATTAGAAGTCCTGGTAGCCTAGTTTCCCGAGGGCTTTCCAACGCCACTGAAATCGGCTCAATCGGAGCTCGTTCTCATCCGCGTTGATAGTCCCAATCAATTCCCTCTCTAGAATGATTATATTCTTCTATTTTTCCACCGTCTCTTCGCTAGTGTGAGACTAACACCCTATCATAGCCGCTCATTGGTGGGGCGTCTACGACCTGAAGACCATCTGGACGTACTGCCCTTTCTAATATCGAGCAGTAATTGCATGAAAAAGTAGTTTTTTCCAGACTTTAGAGCCTTTTTGAGGGTCCAAACGGCCTTTTCTGGGGCCGGGACTTACCGCACGTGTGCTGGGGTGTGTGCATGTATGTAAATTTTTCCAGATCGCTAGAATTAGAAGTCCTGGTAGCCTAGTTTCCCGAGGGCTTTCCAACAACACTGAAACCGGCTCAAGCGGAGCTCGTTCTCATCCGCGTTGATAGTCCCTATCAATTCCCTCTCTCTAGAATGATTATATTCTTCTATTTTTCCAGCGTCTCTTCGCTAGTGTGAGACTAACACCCTATCGTAGCCACTCATTGGTGGGGCGTCTATGACCTGAAGAGCATATGGACGTACTGCCCTTTATAATATTGAGCTGTAATTGCATGAAAAAGTAGTTTTTTCAAGACTTTAGAGCCTTTTTGAGGGTCAAAACGGCCTTTTCTGGGGCCGGGACTTACCGCACGTTTGCTGGGGTGTGTGCGCATATGTAAATTTTTCCAGATCGCTAGAATTAGAAGTCCTGGTAGCCTAGTTTCCCGAGGGCTTTCCAACGCCACTGAAACCGGCTCAATCGGAGCTCGTTCTCATCCGCGTTGATAGTCCCTATCAATTACCTCTCTTGGATGATTATATTCTTCTATTTTTCCACCGTCTCTTCGCTAGTGTGAGAGTAACACCCTATCGTAGCCGCTCATTGGTGGGGCGTCTATGACCTGAAGACCATATGGATGCACTGCCCTTTATAATATCGAGCTATAATTGCATGAAAAAGTAGTTTTTTCCAGACTTTAGAGCCTTTTTGAGGGTCCAAACGGCCTTTTCTAGGGCCGGGACTTACCGCACGTGTGCTGGTGTGTGTGTGCGTATGTAAATTTTTCCAGATCGCTAGAATTAGAAGTCCTGGTAGCCTAGTTTCCCGAGGGCTTTCCAACGCCACTGAAACCGGCTCAATCGGAGCTCGTTCTCATCCGCGTTGATAGTCCCTATCAATTCCCTCTCTAAAATGATTATATTCTTCTATTTTTCCACCGTCTCTTCGCTAGTTTGAGACTAACACCCTATCGTAGCCACTCATTGGTGGGGCGTCTATGACCTGAAGACCATATGGACGTACTGCCCTTTATAATATCGAGCTGTAATTGCATGAAAAAGTAGTTTTTTCCAGACTTTAGAGCCTTTTTGAGGGTCAAAACGGCCTTTTCTGCGGCCGGGACTTACCGCACGTGTGCTGGGGCGTGTGCGCGTATGTAAATTTTTCCAGATCGCTAGAATTAGAAGTCCTGGTAGCCTAGTTTCCCGAGGGCTTTCGAACGCCACTGAAATCGGCTCAATCGGAGCTCGTTCTCATCCGCGTTGATAGTCCCAATCAATTCCCTCTCTAGAATGATTATATTCTTCTATTTTTCCACCGTCTCTTCGCTAGTGTGAGACTAACACCCTATCATAGCCGCTCATTGGTGGGGCGTCTACGACCTGAAGACCATCTGGACGTACTGCCCTTTCTAATATCGAGCAGTAATTGCATGAAAAAGTAGTTTTTTCCAGACTTTAGAGCCTTTTTGAGGGTCCAAACGGCCTTTTCTGGGGCCGGGACTTACCGCACGTGTGCTGGGGTGTGTGCATGTATGTAAATTTTTCCAGATCGCTAGAATTAGAAGTCCTGGTAGCCTAGTTTCCCGAGGGCTTTCCAACAACACTGAAACCGGCTCAAGCGGAGCTCGTTCTCATCCGCGTTGATAGTCCCTATCAATTCCCTCTCTCTAGAATGATTATATTCTTCTATTTTTCCAGCGTCTCTTCGCTAGTGTGAGACTAACACCCTATCGTAGCCACTCATTGGTGGGGCGTCTATGACCTGAAGAGCATATGGACGTACTGCCCTTTATAATATTGAGCTGTAATTGCATGAAAAAGTAGTTTTTTCCAGACTTTAGAGCCTTTTTGAGGGTCAAAACGGCCTTTTCTGGGGCCGGGACTTACCGCACGTTTGCTGGGGTGTGTGCGCATATGTAAATTTTTCCAGATCGCTAGAATTAGAAGTCCTGGTAGCCTAGTTTCCCGAGGGCTTTCCAACGCCACTGAAACCTGCTCAATCGGAGCTCGTTCTCATCCGCGTTGATAGTCCCTATCAATTACCTCTCTTGGATGATTATATTCTTCTATTTTTCCACCGTCTCTTCGCTAGTGTGAGAGTAACACCCTATCGTAGCCGCTCATTGGTGGGGCGTCTATGACCTGAAGACCATATGGATGTACTGCCCTTTATAATATCGAGCTATAATTGCATGAAAAAGTAGTTTTTTCCAGACTTTAGAGCCTTTTTGAGGGTCCAAACGGCCTTTTCTAGGGCCGGGACTTACCGCACGTGTGCTGGTGTGTGTGTGCGTATGTAAATTTTTCCAGATCGCTAGAATTAGAAGTCCTGGTAGCCTAGTTTCCCGAGGGCTTTCCAACGCCACTGAAACCGGCTCAATCAGAGCTCGTTCTCATCCGCGTTGATAGTCCCTATCAATTCCCTCTCTAAAATGATTATATTCTTCTATTTTTCCACCGTCTCTTCGCTAGTTTGAGACTAACACCCTATCGTAGCCACTCATTGGTGGGGCGTCTATGACCTGAAGACCATATGGACGTACTGCCCTTTATAATATCGAGCTGTAATTGCATGAAAAAGTAGTTTTTTCCAGACTTTAGAGCCTTTTTGAGGGTCAAAACGGCCTTTTCTGCGGCCGGGACTTACCGCACGTGTGCTGGGGCGTGTGCGCGTATGTAAATTTTTCCAGATCGCTAGAATTAGAAGTCCTGGTAGCCTAGTTTCCCGAGGGCTTTCGAACGCCACTGAAATCGGCTCAATCGGAGCTCGTTCTCATCCGCGTTGATAGTCCCAATCAATTCCCTCTCTAGAATGATTATATTCTTCTATTTTTCCACCGTCTCTTCGCTAGTGTGAGACTAACACCCTATCATAGCCGCTCATTGGTGGGGCGTCTACGACCTGAAGACCATATGGACGTACTGCCCTTTCTAATATCGAGCAGTAATTGCATGAAAAAGTAGTTTTTTCCAGACTTTAGAGCCTTTTTGAGGGTCCAAACGGCCTTTTCTGGGGCCGGGACTTACCGCACGTGTGCAGGGGTGTGTGCATGTATGTAAATTTTTCCAGATCGCTAGAATTAGAAGTCCTGGTAGCCTAGTTTCCCGAGGGCTTTCCAACGCCACTGAAACCGGCTCAATCGGAGCTCGTTCTCATCCGCGTTTATAGTCCCTATCAATTCCCTCTCTTGAATGATTATATTCTTCTATTTTTCCACCGTCTCTTCGCTAGTGTGAGACTAACACCCTATCGTAGCCGCTCATTGGTGGGGCGTCTATGACCTGAAGACCATATGGACGTACTGCCCTTTCTAATATCGAGCAGTAATTGCATGAAAAAGTAGTTTTTTCCAGACTTTAGAGCCTTTTTGAGGGTCCAAACGGCCTTTTCTGGGGCCGGGACTTACCGCACGTGTGCTGGGGTGTGTGCATGTATGTAAATTTTTCCAGATCGCTAGAATTAGAAGTCCTGGTAGCCTAGTTTCCCGAGGGCTTTCCAACAACACTGAAACCGGCTCAAGCGGAGCTCGTTCTCATCCGCGTTGATAGTCCCTATCAATTCCCTCTCTCTAGAATGATTATATTCTTCTATTTTTCCAGCGTCTCTTCGCTAGTGTGAGACTAACACCCTATCGTAGCCACTCATTGGTGGGGCGTCTATGACCTGAAGAGCATATGGACGTACTGCCCTTTATAATATTGAGCTGTAATTGCATGAAAAAGTAGTTTTTTCCAGACTTTAGAGCCTTTTTGAGGGTCAAAACGGCCTTTTCTGGGGCCGGGACTTACCGCACGTTTGCTGGGGTGTGTGCGCATATGTAAATTTTTCCAGATCGCTAGAATTAGAAGTCCTGGTAGCCTAGTTTCCCGAGGGCTTTCCAACGCCACTGAAACCGGCTCAATCGGAGCTCGTTCTCATCCGCGTTGATAGTCCCTATCAATTACCTCTCTTGGATGATTATATTCTTCTATTTTTCCACCGTCTCTTCGCTAGTGTGAGAGTAACACCCTATCGTAGCCGCTCATTGGTGGGGCGTCTATGACCTGAAGACCATATGGATGTACTGCCCTTTATAATATCGAGCTATAATTGCATGAAAAAGTAGTTTTTTCCAGACTTTAGAGCCTTTTTGAGGGTCCAAACGGCCTTTTCTAGGGCCGGGACTTACCGCACGTGTGCTGGTGTGTGTGTGCGTATGTAAATTTTTCCAGATCGCTAGAATTAGAAGTCCTGGTAGCCTAGTTTCCCGAGGGCTTTCCAACGCCACTGAAACCGGCTCAATCGGAGCTCGTTCTAATCCGCGTTGATAGTCCCTATCAATTCCCTCTCTAAAATGATTATATTCTTCTATTTTTCCACCGTCTCTTCGCTAGTTTGAGACTAACACCCTATCGTAGCCACTCATTGGTGGGGCGTCTATGACCTGAAGACCATATGGACGTACTGCCCTTTATAATATCGAGCTGTAATTGCATGAAAAAGTAGTTTTTTCCAGACTTTAGAGCCTTTTTGAGGGTCAAAACGGCCTTTTCTGCGGCCGGGACTTACCGCACGTGTGCTGGGGCGTGTGCGCGTATGTAAATTTTTCCAGATCGCTAGAATTAGAAGTCCTGGTAGCCTAGTTTCCCGAGGGCTTTCGAACGCCACTGAAATCGGCTCAATCGGAGCTCGTTCTCATCCGCGTTGATAGTCCCAATCAATTCCCTCTCTAGAATGATTATATTCTTCTATTTTTCCACCGTCTCTTCGCTAGTGTGAGACTAACACCCTATCATAGCCGCTCATTGGTGGGGCGTCTACGACCTGAAGACCATCTGGACGTACTGCCCTTTCTAATATCGAGCAGTAATTGCATGAAAAAGTAGTTTTTTCCAGACTTTAGAGCCTTTTTGAGGGTCCAAACGGCCTTTTCTGGGGCCGGGACTTACCGCACGTGTGCTGGGGTGTGTGCATGTATGTAAATTTTTCCAGATCGCTAGAATTAGAAGTCCTGGTAGCCTAGTTTCCCGAGGGCTTTCCAACAACACTGAAACCGGCTCAAGCGGAGCTCGTTCTCATCCGCGTTGATAGTCCCTATCAATTCCCTCTCTCTAGAATGATTATATTCTTCTATTTTTCCAGCGTCTCTTCGCTAGTGTGAGACTAACACCCTATCGTAGCCACTCATTGGTGGGGCGTCTATGACCTGAAGAGCATATGGACGTACTGCCCTTTATAATATTGAGCTGTAATTGCATGAAAAAGTAGTTTTTTCCAGACTTTAGAGCCTTTTTGAGGGTCAAAACGGCCTTTTCTGGGGCCGGGACTTACCGCACGTTTGCTGGGGTGTGTGCGCATATGTAAATTTTTCCAGATCGCTAGAATTAGAAGTCCTGGTAGCCTAGTTTCCCGAGGGCTTTCCAACGCCACTGAAACCGGCTCAATCGGAGCTCGTTCTCATCCGCGTTGATAGTCCCTATCAATTACCTCTCTTGGATGATTATATTCTTCTATTTTTCCACCGTCTCTTCGCTAGTGTGAGAGTAACACCCTATCGTAGCCGCTCATTGGTGGGGCGTCTATGACCTGAAGACCATATGGATGTACTGCCCTTTATAATATCGAGCTATAATTGCATGAAAAAGTAGTTTTTTCCAGACTTTAGAGCCTTTTTGAGGGTCCAAACGGCCTTTTCTAGGGCCGGGACTTACCGCACGTGTGCTGGTGTGTGTGTGCGTATGTAAATTTTTCCAGATCGCTAGAATTAGAAGTCCTGGTAGCCTAGTTTCCCGAGGGCTTTCCAACGCCACTGAAACCGGCTCAATCGGAGCTCGTTCTCATCCGCGTTGATAGTCCCTATCAATTCCCTCTCTAAAATGATTATATTCTTCTATTTTTCCACTGTCTCTTCGCTAGTTTGAGACTAACACCCTATCGTAGCCACTCATTGGTGGGGCGTCTATGACATGAAGACCATATGGACGTACTGCCCTTTATAATATCGAGCTGTAATTGCATGAAAAAGTAGTTTTTTCCAGACTTTAGAGCCTTTTTGAGGGTCAAAACGGCCTTTTCTGCGGCCGGGACTTACCGCACGTGTGCTGGGGCGTGTGCGCGTATGTAAATTTTTCCAGATCGCTAGAATTAGAAGTCCTGGTAGCCTAGTTTCCCGAGGGCTTTCGAACGCCACTGAAATCGGCTCAATCGGAGCTCGTTCTCATCCGCGTTGATAGTCCCAATCAATTCCCTCTCTAGAATGATTATATTCTTCTATTTTTCCACCGTCTCTTCGCTAGTGTGAGACTAACACCCTATCATAGCCGCTCATTGGTGGGGCGTCTACGACCTGAAGACCATATGGACGTACTGCCCTTTCTAATATCGAGCAGTAATTGCATGAAAAAGTAGTTTTTTCCAGACTTTAGAGCCTTTTTGAGGGTCCAAACGGCCTTTTCTGGGGCCGGGACTTACCGCACGTGTGCAGGGGTGTGTGCATGTATGTAAATTTTTCCAGATCGCTAGAATTAGAAGTCCTGGTAGCCTAGTTTCCCGAGGGCTTTCCAACGCCACTGAAACCGGCTCAATCGGAGCTCGTTCTCATCCGCGTTGATAGTCCCTATCAATTCCCTCTCTTGAATGATTATATTCTTCTATTTTTCCACCGTCTCTTCGCTAGTGTGAGACTAACACCCTATCGTAGCCGCTCATTGGTGGGGCGTCTATGACCTGAAGACCATATGGACGTACTGCCCTTTCTAATATCGAGCAGTAATTGCATGAAAAAGTAGTTTTTTCCAGACTTTAGAGCCTTTTTGAGGGTCCAAACGGCCTTTTCTGGGGCCGAGACATACCGCACGTGTGCTGGGGTGTGTGCACGTATGTAAATTTTTCCAGATCGCTAGAATTAGAAGTCCTGGTAGCCTAGTTTCCCGAGGGCTTTCCAACGCCACTGAAACCGGCTCAATCGGAGCTCGTTCTCATCCGCGTTGATAGTCCCTATCAATTCCCTCTCTTGAATGATTATATTCTTCTATTTTTCCACCGTCTCTTCGCTAGTGTGAGACTAACACCCTATCATAGCCGCTCATTGGTGGGGTGTCTACAACCTGAAGACCATATGGACGTACTGCCCTTTCTAATATCGAGCAGTAATTGCATGAAAAAGTAGTTTTTTCCAGACTTTAGAGCCTTTTTGAGGGTCCAAATGGCCTTTTCTGGGGCCGAGACATACCGCACGTGTGCTGGGGTGTGTGCACGTATGTAAATTTTTCCAGATCGCTAGAATTAGTAGTCCTGGTAGCCTAGTTTCCCGAGGGCTTTCCAACGCCACTGAAACCGGCTCAATCGGAGCTCGTTCTCATCCGCGTTGATAGTCCCTATCAATTCCCTCTCTAGAATGATTATATTCTTCTATTTTTCCACCGTCTCTTCGCTATTGTGAGACTAACACCCTATCATACCCACTCATTGGTAGGGCGTCTATGAACTGAAGACCATATGGACGTACTGCCCTTTATAATATCGAGCTGTAATTAAACAAAAAAGTAGTTTTTTCCAGACTTTAGAGCCTTTTTAAGGGTCCAAACGGCCTTTTCTGGGGCCGGGACTTACTGCACGTGTGCTCGGGTGTGTGCGCGTATGTAAATTTTTCCAGACCGCTAGAATTAGAAGTCCTGGTAGCCTAGTTTCCCGAGGGCTTTCCAACGCCACTGAAACCGGCTCAATCGGAGCTCGTTCTCATCCGCGTTGATAGTCCCTATCAATTCCCTCTCTTGAATGATTATATTCTTCTATTTTTCCACCGTCTCTTCGCTAGTGTGAGACTAACACCCTATCATAGCCGCTCATTGGTGGGGTGTCTACAACCTGAAGACCATATGGACGTACTGCCCTTTCTAATATCGAGCAGTAATTGCATGAAAAAGTAGTTTTTTCCAGACTTTAGAGCCTTTTTGAGGGTCCAAATGGCCTTTTCTGGGGCCGAGACATACCGCACGTGTGCTGGGGTGTGTGCACGTATGTAAATTTTTCCAGATCGCTAGAATTAGTAGTCCTGGTAGCCTAGTTTCCCGAGGGCTTTCCAACGCCACTGAAACCGGCTCAATCGGAGCTCGTTCTCATCCGCGTTGATAGTCCCTATCAATTCCCTCTCTAGAATGATTATATTCTTCTATTTTTCCACCGTCTCTTCGCTATTGTGAGACTAACACCCTATCATACCCACTCATTGGTAGGGCGTCTATGAACTGAAGACCATATGGACGTACTGCCCTTTATAATATCGAGCTGTAATTAAACAAAAAAGTAGTTTTTTCCAGACTTTAGAGCCTTTTTAAGGGTCCAAACGGCCTTTTCTGGGGCCGGGACTTACTGCACGTGTGCTCGGGTGTGTGCGCGTATGTAAATTTTTCCAGACCGCTAGAATTAGAAGTCCTGGTAGCCTAGTTTCCCGAGGGCTTTCCAACGCCACTGAAACCGGCTCAATCGGAGCTCGTTCTCATCCGCGTTGATAGTCCCTATCAATTCCCTCTCTTGAATGATTATATTCTTCTATTTTTCCACCGTCTCTTCGCTAGTGTGAGACTAACACCCTATCGTAGCCGCTCATTGGTGGGGCGTCTATGACCTGAAGACCATATGGACGTACTGCCCTTTATAATATCAAGCTATAATTGCATGAAAAAGTAGTTTTTTCCAGACTTTAGAGCCTTTTTGAGGGTCCAAACGGCCTTTTCTGGGGCCGGGACTTACCGCACGTGTGCTGGGGTGTGTGTGCGTATGTAAATTTTTCCAGATCGCTAGAATTAGAAGTCCTGGTAGCCTAGTTTCCTGAGGGCTTTCCAACGCCACTGAAACCGGCTCAATCGGAGCTCGTTCTCATCCGCGTTGATAGTCCCTATCAATTCCCTCTCTAGAATGATTATATTCTTCTATTTTTCCACTGTCTCTTCGCTAGTGTGAGACTAACACCCTATCGTAGCCGCTCATTGGTGGGGCGTCTATGACCTGAAGACCATATCGACGTACTGCCCTTTATAATATCGAGCTGTAATTGCATGAAAAAGTAGTTTTTTCCAGACTTTAGAGCCTTTTTGACGGTCCAAACGGCCTTTTCTGGGGCCGGGACTTACCGCACGTGTGCTGGGGTGTGTGTGCGTATGTAAATTTTTCCAGATCGCTAGAATTAGAAGTCCTGGTAGCCTAGTTTCCCGAGGGCTTTCCAACGCCACTGAAACCGGCTCAATCGGAGCTCGTTCTCATCCGTGTTGATAGTCCCTATCAATTCCCTCTCTAGAATGATTATATTCTTCTATTTGTCCACTGTCTCTTCGCTAGTGTGAGACTAATACCCTATCGTAGCCACTCATTGGTGTTGCGTCTATGACCTGAAGACCATATGGACGTACTGCCCTTTATAATATCGAGCTGTAATTGCATGAAAAAGTAGTTTTTTCCAGACTTTAGAGCCTTTTTGAGGGTCCAAACGGCCTTTTCTGGGGCCGGGACTTACCGCACGTGTGCTGGGGTGTGTGCGCATATGTAAATTTTTCTAGATCGCTAGAATTAGAAGTCCTGGTAGCCTAGTTTCCCGAGGGCTTTCCAACGCCACTGAAACCGGCTCAATCGGAGCTCGTTCTCATCCGTGTTGATAGTCCTTATCAATTCCCTCTCTAGAATGATTATATTCTTCTATTTTTCCACTGTCTCTTCGCTAGTGTGAGACTAACACCCTACCGTAGCCGCTCATTGGTGGGGCGTCTACGACCTGAAGACCATATGCACGTACTGCCCTTTATAATATCGAGCAGTAATTGCATGAAAAAGTAGTTTTTTCCAGACTTTAGAGCCTTTTTGAGGGTCCAAACGGCCTTTTCTGGGGCCGAGACATACCGCACGTGTGCTGGGGTGTGTGCACGTATGTAAATTTTTCCAGATCGCTAGAATTAGAAGTCCTGGTAGCCTAGTTTCCTGAGGGCTTTCCAACGCCACTGAAACCGGCTCAATCGGAGCTCGTTCTCATCCGCGTTGATAGTCCCTATCAATTCCCTCTCTAGAATGATTATATTCTTCTATTTTTCCACTGTCTCTTCGCTAGTGTGAGACTAACACCCTATCGTAGCCGCTCATTGGTGGGCGTCTATGACCTGAAGACCATATCGACGTACTGCCCTTTATAATATCGAGCTGTAATTGCATGAAAAAGTAGTTTTTTCCAGACTTTAGAGCCTTTTTGACGGTCCAAACGGCCTTTTCTGGGGCCGGGACTTACCGCACGTGTGCTGGGGTGTGTGTGCGTATGTAAATTTTTCCAGATCGCTAGAATTAGAAGTCCTGGTAGCCTTGTTTCCCGAGGGTTTTCCAACGCCACTGAAACCGTCTCAATCGGAGCTCGTTCTCATCCGTGTTGATAGTCCCTATCAATTCCCTCTCTAGAATGATTATATTCTTCTATTTGTCCACCGTCTCTTCGCTAGTGTGAGACTAATACCCTATCGTAGCCACTCATTGGTGTTGCGTCTATGACCTGAAGACCATATGGACGTACTGCCCTTTATAATATCGAGCTGTAATTGCATGAAAAAGTAGTTTTTTCCAGACTTTAGAGCCTTTTTGAGGGTCCAAACGGCCTTTTCTGGGGCCGGGACTTACCGCACGTGTGCTGGGGTGTGTGCGCATATGTAAATTTTTCTAGATCGCTAGAATTAGAAGTCCTGGTAGCCTAGTTTCCCGAGGGCTTTCCAACGCCACTGAAACCGGCTCAATCGGAGCTCGTTCTCATCCGTGTTGATAGTCCTTATCAATTCCCTCTCTAGAATGATTATATTCTTCTATTTTTCCACTGTCTCTTCGCTAGTGTGAGACTAACACCCTACCGTAGCTGCTCATTGGTGGGGCGTCTACGACCTGAAGACCATATGCACGTACTGCCCTTTATAATATCGAGCAGTAATTGCATGAAAAAGTAGTTTTTTCCAGACTTTAGAGCCTTTTTGAGGGTCCAAACGGCCTTTTCTGGGGCCGAGACATACCGCACGTGTGCTGGGGTGTGTGCACGTATGTAAATTTTTCCAGATCGCTAGAATTAGAAGTCCTGGTAGCCTAGTTTCCCGAGGGCTTTCCAACGCCACTGAAACCGGCTCAATCGGAGCTCGTTCTCATCCATGTTGATAGTCCCTATCAATTCCCTCTCTAGAATGATTATATTCTTCTATTTTTCCACCGTCTCTTCGCTAGTGTGAGACTAACACCCTATCGTACCCGCTCATTGGTAGGGCGTCTATGACCTGAAGACCATATGGACGTACTGCCCTTTATAATATCGAGCTGTAATTACACAAAAAAGTAGTTTTTTCCAGACTTTAGAGCCTTTTTGAGGGTCCAAACGGCCTTTTTTGGGGCCGGGACTTACCGCACGTGTGCTGGAGTGTGTGCGCGTATGTAAATTTTTCCAGATCGCTAGAATTAGAAGTCCTGGTAGCCTTGTTTCCCGAGGGTTTTCCAACGCCACTGAAACCGGCTCAATCGGAGCTCGTTCTCATCCGTGTTGATAGTCCCTATCAATTCCCTCTCTAGAATGATTATATTCTTCTATTTGTCCACCGTCTCTTCGCTAGTGTGAGACTAATACCCTATCGTAGCCACTCATTGGTGTTGCGTCTATGACCTGAAGACCATATGGACGTACTGCCCTTTATAATATCGAGCTGTAATTGCATGAAAAAGTAGTTTTTTCCAGACTTTAGAGCCTTTTTGAGGGTCCAAACGGCCTTTTCTGGGGCCGGGACTTACCGCACGTGTGCTTTGGTGTGTGCGCGTTTGTAAATTTTTCCAGATCGCTAGAATTAGAAGTCCTGGTAGCCTAGTTTCCCGAGGGCTTTCCAACGCCACTGAAATCGGCTCAATCGGAGCTCGTTCTCATCCGCGTTGATAGTCCCTATCAATTCCCTCTCTAGAATGATTATATTCTTCTATTTTACCACCGTCTCTTCGCTAGTGTGAGACTAACACCCTATCGTAGCCGCTCATTGGTGGGGCGTCTACGACCTGAAGACCATATGGACGTACTGCCCTTTATAATATCGAGCTGTAATTGGATGAAAAAGTAGTTTTTTCCAGACTTTAGAGCCTTTTTGAGGGTCCAAACGGCCTTTTCTGGGGCCGAGACATACCGCATGTGTGCTGGGGTGTGTGCGCGTATGTAAATTTTTCCAGATCGCTAGAATTAGAAGTCCTGGTAGCCTAGTTTCCCGAGGGCTTTCCAACGCCACTGAAACCGGCTCAATCGGAGCTCGTTCTCATCCATGTTGATAGTCCCTATCAATTCCCTCTCTAGAATGATTATATTCTTCTATTTTTCCACCGTCTCTTCGCTAGTGTGAGACTAACAACCTATCGTACCCACTCATTGGTAGGGCATCTATGACCTGAAGACCATATGGACGTACTGCCCTTTATAATATCGAGCTGTAATTACACAAAAAAGTAGTTTTTTCCAGACTTTAGAGCCTTTTTGAGGGTCCAAACGGCCTTTTTTGGGGCCGGGACTTACCGCACGTGTGCTGGACTGTGTGCGCGTATGTAAATTTTTCCAAATCGCTAGAATTAGAAGTCCTGGTAGCCTTGTTTCCCGAGGGTTTTCCAACGCCACTGAAACCGGCTCAATCGGAGCTCGTTCTCATCCGTGTTGATAGTCCCTATCAATTCCCTCTGTAGAATGATTATATTCTTCTATTTGTCCACCGTCTCTTCGCTAGTGTGAGACTAATACCCTATCGTAGCCACTCATTGGTGTTGCGTCTATGACCTGAAGACCATATGGACGTACTGCCCTTTATAATATCGAGCTGTAATTGCATGAAAAAGTAGTTTTTTCCAGACTTTAGAGCCTTTTTGAGGGTCCAAACGGCCTTTTCTGGGGCCGGGACTTACCGCACGTGTGCTTTGGTGTGTGCGCGTTTGTAAATTTTTCCAGATCGCTAGAATTAGAAGTCCTGGTAGCCTAGTTTCCCGAGGGCTTTCCAACGCCACTGAAATCGGCTCAATCGGAGCTCGTTCTCATCCGCGTTGATAGTCCCTATCAATTCCCTCTCTAGAATGATTATATTCTTCTATTTTACCACCGTCTCTTCGCTAGTGTGAGACTAACACCCTATCGTAGCCGCTCATTGGTGGGGCGTCTACGACCTGAAGACCATATGGACGTACTGCCCTTTATAATATCGAGCTGTAATTGGATGAAAAAGTAGTTTTTTCCAGACTTTAGAGCCTTTTTGAGGGTCCAAACGGCCTTTTCTGGGGCCGGGACTTACCGCACGTGTGCTGGGGTGTGTGCGCATATGTAAATTTTTCTAGATCGCTAGAATTAGAAGTCCTGGTAGCCTAGTTTCCCGAGGGCTTTCCAACGCCACTGAAACCGGCTCAATCGGAGCTCGTTCTCATCCGTGTTGATAGTCCTTATCAATTCCCGCTCTAGAATGATTATATTCTTCTATTTTTCCACTGTCTCTTCGCTAGTGTGAGACTAACACCCTATCGTAGCCGCTCATTGGTGGGGCGTCTACGACCTGAAGACCATATGCACGTACTGCCCTTTATAATATCGAGCAGTAATTGCATGAAAAAGTAGTTTTTTCCAGACTTTAGAGCCTTTTTGAGGGTCCAAACGGCCTTTTCTGGGGCCGAGACATACCGCACGTGTGCTGGGGTGTGTGCGCGTATGTAAATTTTTCCAGATCGCTAGAATTAGAAGTCCTGGTAGCCTAGTTTCCCGAGGGCTTTCCAACGCCACTGAAACCGGCTCAATCGGAGCTCGTTCTCATCCATGTTGATAGTCCCTATCAATTCCCTCTCTAGAATGATTATATTCTTCTATTTTTCCACCGTCTCTTCGCTAGTGTGAGACTAACAACCTATCGTACCCGCTCATTGGTAGGGCATCTATGACCTGAAGACCATATGGACGTACTGCCCTTTATAATATCGAGCTGTAATTACACAAAAAAGTAGTTTTTTCCAGACTTTATAGCCTTTTTGAGGGTCCAAACGGCCTTTTTTGGGGCCGGGACTTACCGCACGTGTGCTGGAGTGTGTGCGCGTATGTAAATTTTTCCAGATCGCTAGAATTAGAAGTCCTGGTAGCCTTGTTTCCCGAGGGTTTTCCAACGCCACTGAAACCGGCTCAATCGGAGCTCGTTCTCATCCGCGTTGATAGTCCCTATCAATTCCCTCTCTAGAATGATTATATTCTTCTATTTGTCCACCGTCTCTTCGCTAGTGTGAGACTAATACCCTATCGTAGCCGCTCATTGGTGTTGCGTCTATGACCTGAAGACCATATGGACGTACTGCCCTTTATAATATCGAGCTGTAATTGCATGAAAAAGTAGTTTTTTCCAGACTTTAGAGCCTTTTTGAGGGTCCAAACGGCCTTTTCTGGGGCCGGGACTTACTGCACGTGTGCTTTGGTGTGTGCGCGTATGTAAATTTTTCCAGATCGCTAGAATTAGAAGTCCTGGTAGCCTAGTTTCCCGAGGGCTTTCCAACGCCACTGAAATCGGCTCAATCGGAGCTCCTTCTCATCCGCGTTGATAGTCCCTATCAATTCCCTCTCTAGAATGATTATATTCTTCTATTTTTCCACCGTCTCTTCGCTAGTGTGAGACTAACACCCTATCGTAGCCGCTCATTGGTGGGGCGTCTACGACCTGAAGACCATATGGACGTACTGCCCTTTATAATATCGAGCTGTAATTGGATGAAAAAGTAGTTTTTTCCAGACTTTAGAGCCTTTTTGAGGGTCCAAACGGCCTTTTCTGGGGCCGGGACTTACCGCACGTGTGCTGGGGTGTGTGCGCATATGTAAATTTTTCTAGATCGCTAGAATTAGAAGTCCTGGTAGCCTAGTTTCCCGAGGGCTTTCCAACGCCACTGAAACCGGCTCAATCGGAGCTCGTTCTCATCCGTGTTGATAGTCCTTATCAATTCCCTCTCTAGAATGATTATATTCTTCTATTTTTCCACTGTCTCTTCGCTAGTGTGAGACTAACATCCTATCGTAGCCGCTCATTGGTGGGGCGTCTACGACCTGAAGACCATATGCACGTACTGCCCTTTATAATATCGAGCAGTAATTGCATGAAAAAGTAGTTTTTTCCGGACTTTAGAGCCTTTTTGAGGGTCCAAACGGCCTTTTCTGGGGCCGAGACATACCGCACGTGTGCTGGGGTGTGTGCGCGTATGTAAATTTTTCCAGATCGCTAGAATTAGAAGTCCTGGTAGCCTAGTTTCCCGAGGGCTTTCCAACGCCACTGAAACCGGCTCAATCGGAGCTCGTTCTCATCCATGTTGATAGTCCCTATCAATTCCCTCTCTAGAATGATTATATTCTTCTATTTTTCCACCGTCTCTTCGCTAGTGTGAGACTAACACCCTATCGTACCCGCTCATTGGTAGGGCGTCTATGACCTGAAGATCATATGGACGTACTGCCCTTTATAATATCGAGCTGTAATTACACAAAAAAGTAGTTTTTTCCAGACTTTAGAGCCTTTTTGAGGGTCCAAATGGCCTTTTTTGGGGCCGGGACTTACCGCACATGTGCTGGAGTGTGTGCGCGTATGTAAATTTTTCCAGATCGCTAGAATTAGAAGTCCTGGTAGCCTTGTTTCCCGAGGGTTTTCCAACGCCACTGAAACCGGCTCAATCGGAGCTCGTTCTCATCCGCGTTGATAGTCCCTATCAATTCCTTCTTTAGAATGATTATATTCTTCTATTTTTCCACCGTCCCTTCGCTAGTGTGAGACTAATACCCTATCGTAGCCGCTCATTGGTGTTGCGTCTATGACCTGAAGACCATATGGACGTACTGCCCTTTATAATATCGAGCTGTAATTGCATGAAAAAGTAGTTTTTTCCAGACTTTAGAGCCTTTTTGAGGGTCCAAACGGCCTTTTCTGGGGCCGGGACTTACCGCACGTGTGCTTTGGTGTGTGCGCGTATGTAAATTTTTCCAGATCGCTAGAATTAGAAGTCCTGGTAGCCTAGTTTCCCGAGGGCTTTCCAACGCCACTGAAATCGGCTCAATCGGAGATCGTTCTCATCCGCGTTGATAGTCCCTATCAATTCCCTCTCTAGAATGATTATATTCTTCTATTTTTCCACCGTCTCTTCGCTAGTGTGAGACTAACACCCTATCGTAGCCGCTCATTGGTGGGGCGTCTACGACCTGAAGACCATATGGACGTACTGCCCTTTCTAATATCGAGCAGTAATTGCATGAAAAAGTAGTTTTTTCCAGACTTTAGAGCCTTTTTAAGGGTCCAAACGGCCTTCTCTGGGGCCGAGACATACCGCACGTGTGCTGGGGTGTGTGCACGTATGTAAATTTTTCCAGATCGCTAGAATTAGAAGTGCTGGTAGCCTAGTTTCCCGATGGCTTTCCAACGACACTGAAACCGGCTCAATCGGAGCTCGTTCTCATCCGCGTTGATAGTCCCTATCAATTCCCTCTCTAGAATGATTATATTCTTCTATTTTTCCACCGTCTCTTCGCTAGTGTGAGACTAACACCCTATCATACCCACTCATTGGTAGGGCGTCTATGACCTGAAGACCATATGGACGTACTACCCTTTATAATATCGAGCTGTAATTACACAAAAAAGTAGTTTTTTCCAGACTTTAGAGCCTTTTTAAGGGTCCAAACGGCCTTTTCTGGGGCCGGGACTTACTGCACGTGTGCTCGGGTGTGTGCGCGTATGTAAATTTTTCCAGATCGCTAGAATTAGAAGTCCTGGTAGCCTAGTTTCCCGAGGGCTTTCCAACGCCACTGAAACCGGCTCAATCGGAGCTCGTTCTCATCCGCGTTGATAGTCCCTATCAATTACCTCTCTTGAATGATTATATTCTTCTATTTTTCCACCGTCTCTTCGCTAGTGTGAGAGTAACACCCGATCGTAGCCGCTCATTGGTGGGGCGTCTATGACCTGAAGATCATATGGACGTACTGCCCTTTATAATATCGAGCTATAATTGCATGAAAAAGTAGTTTTTTCCAGACTTTAGAGCCTTTTTGAGGGTCCAAACGGCCTTTTCTAGGGCCGGGACTTACCGCACGTGTGCTGGTGTGTGTGTGCGTATGTAAATTTTTCCAGATCGCTAGAATTAGAAGTCCTGGTAGCCTAGTTTCCCGAGGGCTTTCCAACGCCACTGAAACCGGCTCAATCGGAGCTCGTTCTCATCCGCGTTGATAGTCCCTATCAATTCCCTCTCTAAAATGATTATATTCTTCTATTTTTCCACCGTCTCTTCGCTAGTGTGAGACTAACACCCTATCGTAGCCACTCATTGGTGGGGCGTCTATGACCTGAAGACCATATGGACGTACTGCCCTTTATAATATCGAGCTGTAATTGCATGAAAAAGTAGTTTTTTCCAGACTTTAGAGCCTTTTTGAGGGTCAAAACGGCCTTTTCTGGGGCCGGGACTTACCGCACGTGTGCTGGGGTGTGTGCGCGTATGTAAATTTTTCCAGATCGCTAGAATTAGAAGTCCTGGTAGCCTAGTTTCCCGAGGGCTTTCCAACGCCACTGAAATCGGCTCAATCGGAGCTCGTTCTCATCCGCGTTGATAGTCCCAATCAATTCCCTCTCTAGAATGATTATATTCTTCTATTTTTCCACCGTCTCTTCGCTAGTGTGAGACTAACACCCTATCATAGCCGCTCATTGGTGGGGCGTCTACGACCTGAAGACCATATGGACGTACTGCCCTTTCTAATATCGAGCAGTAATTGCATGAAAAAGTAGTTTTTTCCAGACTTTAGAGCCCTTTTGAGGTTCCAAACGGCCTTTTCTGGGGCCGGGACTTACCGCACGTGTGCAGGGGTGTGTGCATGTATGTAAATTTTTCCAGATCGCTAGAATTAGAAGTCCTGGTAGCCTAGTTTCCCGAGGGCTTTCCAACGCCACTGAAACCGGCTCAATCGGAGCTCGTTCTCATCCGCGTTGATAGTCCCTATCAATTCCCTCTCTTGAATGATTATATTCTTCTATTTTTCCACTGTCTCTTCGCTAGTGTGAGACTAACACCCTATCATAGCCGCTCATTGGTGGGGTGTCTACAACCTGAAGACCATATGGACGTACTGCCCTTTCTAATATCGAGCAGTAATTGCATGAAAAAGTAGTTTTTTCCAGACTTTAGAGCCTTTTTGAGGGTCCAAATGGCCTTTTCTGGGGCCGAGACATACCGCACGTGTGCTGGGGTGTGTGCACGTATGTAAATTTTTCCAGATCGCTAGAATTAGTAGTCCTGGTAGCCTAGTTTCCCGAGGGCTTTCCAACGCCACTGAAACCGGCTCAATCGGAGCTCGTTCTCATCCGCGTTGATAGTCCCTATCAATTCCCTCTCTAGAATGATTATATTCTTCTATTTTTCCACCGTCTCTTCGCTATTTTGAGACTAACACCCTATCATACCCACTCATTGGTAGGGCGTCTATGAACTGAAGACCATATGGACGTACTGCCCTTTATAATATCGAGCTGTAATTAAACAAAAAAGTAGTTTTTTCCAGACTTTAGAGCCTTTTTAAGGGTCCAAACGGCCTTTTCTGGGGCCGGGACTTACTGCACGTGTGCTCGGGTGTGTGCGCGTATGTAAATTTTTCCAGACCGCTAGAATTAGAAGTCCTGGTAGCCTAGTTTCCCGAGGGCTTTCCAACGCCACTGAAACGGGCTCAATCGGAGCTCGTTCTCATCCGCGTTGATAGTCCCTATCAATTCCCTCAATTGAATGATTATATTCTTCTATTTTTCCACCGTCTCTTCGCTAGTGTGAGACTAACACCCTATCGTAGCCGCTCATTGGTGGGGCGTCTATGACCTGAAGACCATATGGACGTACTGCCCTTTATAATATCGAGCTATAATTGCATGAAAAAGTAGTTTTTTCCAGACTTTAGAGCCTTTTTGAGGGTCCAAACGGCCTTTTCTGGGGCCGGGACTTACCGCACGTGTGCTGGGGTGTGTGTGCGTATGTAAATTTTTCCAGATCGCTAGAATTAGAAGTCCTGGTAGCCTAGTTTCCTGAGGGCTTTCCAACGCCACTGAAACCGGCTCAATCGGAGCTCGTTCTCATCCGCGTTGATAGTCCCTATCAATTCCCTCTCTAGAATGATTATATTCTTCTATTTTTCCACTGTCTCTTCGCTAGTGTGAGACTAACACCCTATCGTAGCCGCTCATTGGTGGGGCGTCTATGACCTGAAGACCATATCGACGTACTGCCCTTTATAATATCGAGCTGTAATTGCATGAAAAAGTAGTTTTTTCCAGACTTTAGAGCCTTTTTGACGGTCCAAACGGCCTTTTCTGGGGCCGGGACTTACCGCACGTGTGCTGGGGTGTGTGTGCGTATGTAAATTTTTCCAGATCGCTAGAATTAGAAGTCCTGGTAGCCTAGTTTCCCGAGGGCTTTCCAACGCCACTGAAACCGGCTCAATCGGAGCTCGTTCTCATCCGCGTTGATAGTCCCTATCAGTTCCCTCTCTAGAATGATTATATTCTTCTATTTTTCCACCGTCTCTTTGCTAGTGTGAGACTAATACCCTATCGTACCCTCTCATTGGTGGGGCGTCTATGACCTGAAGACCATATGGACGTACTGCCCTTTATAATATCGAGCTGTAATTACACAAAAAACTAGTTTTTTCCAGACTTTAGACCCTTTTTGAGGGTCCAAACAGCCTTTTCTGGGGCCGGGACTTACCGCACATGTGCTGGGGTCTGTGCGCGTAAGTAAATTTTTCCAGATCGACAGAATTAGAAGTTCTGGTAGCCTAGTTTCCCGAGGGCTTTCCAACGCCACTGAAACCGGCTCAATCGGAGCTCGTTCTCATCCGCGTTGATAGTCCCTATCAATTCCCTCTCTAGAATGATTATATTCTTCTATTTTTCCACCGTCTCTTCGCTAGTGTGAGACTAACACCCTATCATAGCCACTCATTGGTGGGGCGTCTATGACCTGAAGACCATATGGACGTACTGTCCTTTATAATATCGAGCTGTAATTGCATGAAAAAGTAGTTTTTTCCAGACTTTAGAGCCTTTTTGAGGGTCCAAACGGCCTTTTCTGGGGCCGGGACTTACCGCACGTGTGCTGGGGTGTGTGTGCGTATGTAAATTTTTCCATATTGCTAGAATTAGAAGTCCTGGCAGCCTAGTTTCTAGAGGGCTTTCCAACGCCACTGAAACCGGCTCAATCGGAGCTCGTTCTCATCCGCGTTGATAGTCCCTATCAATTCCCTCTCTAAAATGATTATATTCTTCTATTTTTTCACCGTCTCTTCGCTAGTGTGAGACTAACACCCTATCGTAGCCACTCATTGGTGGGGCATCTATGACCTGAAGACCATATGGATGTACTGCCCTTTATAATATCGAGCAGTAATTGCACAAAAAAGTAGTTTTTTCCAGACTTTAGAGCCTTTTTGAGGGTCCAAACGGCCTTTTTTGGGGCCGGGACTTACCGCACTTGTGCTGGGGTGTGTGCGCGTATGTAAATTTTTCTAGAACGCTAGAATTAGAAGTCCTGGTAGCCTAGTTTCCCGAGGGCTTTCCAACGCCACTGAAACCGGCTCAATCGGAGCTCGTTCTCATCCGCGTTGATAGTCCCTATCAATTCCCTCTCTAGAATAATTATAATCTTCTATTTTTCCGCCGTCTCATCGCTAGTGTGAGACTAACACCCTATCGTACCCGCTCATTGGTGGGGCGTCTATGACCTGAAGACCATAAGGACGTACAGCCCTTTATAATATCGAGCTGTAATTACACAAAAAAGTAGTTTTTTCCAGACTTTAGAGCCTTTTTGCGGGTCCAAACGGCCTTTTCTGTGGCCGGCACTTACCACACGTGTGCTGGGGTGTGCGTGCGTATGTAAATTCTTCCAGATGGCTAGAATTAGAAGTCCTGGTAGCCTAGTTTCCCGAGGGCTTTCCAACGCCACTGAAACCGGCTCAATCGGAGCTCGTTTTCATCCGCGTTGATAGTCCCTATCAGTTCCCTCTCTAGAATGATTATATTCTTCAATTTTTCCACCGTCACTTCGCTAGTGTGAGACTAACACCCTATCGTACCCGCTCATTGGTGGGGCGTCTATGACCTGAAGACCATATGGACGTACTGCCCTTTATAATATCGAGCTGTAATTACACAAAAAAGTAGTTTTTTCCAGACTTTAGAGCCTTTTTGAGGGTCCAAACGGCCTTTTCTGGGGCCGGGACTTACCGCACGTGTGCTGGGGTGTGTGCGCGTATGTAAATTTTTCCAGATTGCTAGAATTAGAGGTCCTGGTAGCCTAGTTTCCCGAGGGATTTCGAACGCCACTGAAACCGGCTCAATCGGAGCTCGTTCTCATCCGCGTTGATAGTCCCTATCAATTCCCTCTCTAGAATGATTATATTCTTCTATTTTTCCACCGTCTCTTCACTACTGTGAGACTAACACCCTATCGTAGCCGCTCATTGGTGGGGCGTCTTTGACCTGAAGACCATATGGACGTACTGCCCTTTATAATATCGACCTGTAATTGCATGAAAAAGTAGTTTTTTCCAGACTTTAGAGCCTTTTTGAGGGTCCAAACGGCCTTTTCTGGGGCCGGGACTTACCGCACGTGTGCTGGGGTCTGTGCGCATATGTAAATTTTTCCAGATCACTAGAATTAGAAGTCCTGGTAGCCTAGTTTCCCGAGGGCTTTCCAACGCCACTGAAACTGGCTCAATCGGAGCTCGTTCTCATCCGCGTTGATAGTACCTATCAATTCCCTCTCTAGAATGATTATATTCTTCTATTTTTCCACCGTCTCTTCGCAAGTGTGAGACTAACACCCTATCATAGCCGCTCATTGGTGGGGCGTCTATGACCTGAAGACCATATGGACGTACTGCCCTTTATAATATCAAGCAGTAATTGCATGAAAAAGTAGTTTTTTCCAGACTTTAGAGCATTTTTTAGGGTCCAAACGGCCTTTTCTGGGGCCGAGACATACCGCACGTGTGCTGGGGTGTGTGCATGTATGTAAATTTTTCCAGATCGCTAGAATTAGAAGTCCTGGTAGCCTGGTCTCCCGAGTGCTTTCCAACGCCACTGAAACCGGCTCAATCGGAGCTCGTTCTCATCCTCGTTGATAGTCCCTATCAATTCCCTCTCTAGAATGATTATATTCTTCTATTTTTCCACCGTCTCTTCACTAGCGTGAGACTAACACCCTATCGTACCCACTCATTTTTAGGGCGTCTATGACCTGAAGACCATATGGACGTACTGCCCTTTATAATATCGAGCTGTAATTACACAAAAAAGTAGTTTTTTCCAAACTTTAGAGCCTTTTTGAGGGTCCAAACGGCCTTTTCTGGGGCCGGCACATACCGCACTTGTGCTGGGGTGTGTGCGCGTATGTAAATTTTTCCAGATCGCTAGAATTAGAAGTCCTGGTTGCCTAGTTTCCCGAGGGCTTTCCAACACCACTGAAACCGGCTCAATCGGAGCTCGTTCTCATCCGCGTTGATAGTCCCTATCAATTCCCTCTCTAGAATGATTATATTCTTCTATTTTTCCACCGTCTCTTCGCTAGTGTGAGACTAACACCCTATCGTAGCCGCTCATTGGTGGGGCGTCTATGACCTGAAGACCATATGGACGTACTGCCCTTTATAATATCAAGCTATAATTGTATGAAAAAGTAGTTTTTTCCAGACTTTAGAGCCATTTTGAGGGTCCAAACGGCCTTTTCTGGGGCCGGGACTTACCGCAGGTGTGCTGGGGTGTGTGCGCGTATGTAAATTTTCCAGATGGCTAGAATTAGAAGTCCTGGTAGCCTAGTTTCCCGAGGGCTTTCCAACGCCACTGAAACTGGCTCAATCGGAGCTCGTTCTCGTCCGCGTTGATAGTCCCTATCAATTCCCTCTCTAGAATGATTATATTCTTCTATTTTTCCACCGTCTCTTCGCAAGTGTGAGACTAACACCCTATCGTAGCCGCTCATTGGTGGGGCGTCTATGACCTGAAGACCATATGGACGTACTGCCCTTTATAATATCGAGCTGTAATTACACAAAAAAGTAGTTTTTTCCAGACTTTAGAGCCTTTTTGAGGGTCCAAACGGCCTTTTCTGGGGCCAGGACATACCGCACTTGTGCTGGGGTGTGTGCGCGTATGTAAATTTTTCCAGATCGCTAGAATTAGAAGTCCTGGTAGCCTAGTTTCCCGAGGGCTTTCCAACAACACTGAAACCGGCTCAATCGGAGCTCGTTCTCATCCGCGTTGATAGTCCCTATCAATTCCCTCTCTAGAATGATTATATTCTTCTATTTTTCCACCGTCTCTTCGCTACTGTGAGACTAACACCCTATCGTAGCCGCTCATTGGTGGGGCGTCTATGACCTGAAGACCATATGGACGTACTGCCCTTTATAATATCAAGCTGTAATTGAATGAAAAAGTAGTTTTTTCCAGACTTTAGAGCCTTTTTGAGGGTCCAAACGGCCTTTTCTGGGGCCGGGACTTACCGCACGTGTGCTGGGGTATGTGTGTGTATGTAAATTTTTCCAGATCGCTAGAATTAGAAGTCATGGTAGCCTAGTTTCCCGAGGGCTTTCCAACGCCACTGAAACCGGCTCAATCGGAGCTCGTTATCATCAGCGTTGATAGTCCCTATCAATTCCCTCCCTAGAATGATTATATTCTTCTATTTTTCCACCGTCTCTTCGCTAGTGTGAGACTAACACCCTATCGTACCCACTCATTGGTGGGGCGTCTATGACCTGAAGACCATATGGACGTACTGCCCTTTATAATATCGAGTTGTAATTACATAAAAAAGTAGTTTTTTCCAAACTTTAGAGCCTTTTTGAGGGTCCAAACGGCCTTTTCTGGGGCCGGGACTTACCGCACGTGTGCTGGGGTGTGTGCGCGTATGTAAATTTTTCCAGATCGCTAGAATTAGAAGTCCTGGTAGCCTAGTTTCCCAAGGGCTTTCCAACGCCACTGAAGCTGGCTCAATCAGAGCTCGTGCTCATCCACGTTGATAGTCCCTATCAATTCCCTCTCTAGAATGATTATATTCTTCTATTTTTCCACCGTCTCTTCGCTACTGTGAGACTAACACCCTATCGTAGCCGCTCATTGGTGGGGCGTCTATGACCTGAAGACCATATGGACGTACTGCCCTTTATAATATCGAGCTGTAATTGCATGAAAAAGTAGTTTTTTCCAGACTTTAGAGCCTTTTTGAGGGTCCAAACGGCCTTTTCTGGGGCCGGGACTTACCGCACATGTGCTGGGGTGTGTGTGCGTATGTAAATTTTTCCAGATCGCAAGAATTAGAAGTCCTGGTAGCCTAGTTTCCCGAGGGCTTTCCAACGCCACTGAAACCGGCTCAATCGGAGCTCGATCTCATCCGCTTTGATAGTCCCTATCAATTCCCTCTCTAAAATGATTATATTCTTATATTTTTCCACTGTCTCTTCGCTAGTGTGAGACTAACACCCTATCGTAGCCACTCATTGGTGGGGCGTCTATGACCTGAAGACCATATGGACGTACTGCCCTTTATAATATCGAGCTGTAATTGCATGAAAAAGTAGTTTTTTCCAGACTTTAGAGCCTTTTTGAGGGTCCAAACGGCCTTTTCTGGGGCCGGGACTTACCGCACATGTGCTGGGGTGTGTGTGCGTATGTAAATTTTTCCAGATCGCTAGAATTAGAAGTCCTGGTAGCCTAGTTTCCCGAGGGCTTTCCAACGCCACTGAAACCGGCTCAATCGGAGCTCGATCTCATCCGCTTTGATAGTCCCTATCAATTCCCTCTCTAAAATGATTATATTCTTATATTTTTCCACTGCCTCTTCGCTAGTGTGAGACTAACACCCTATCGTAGCCACTCATTGGTGGGGCGTCTATGACCTGAAGACCATATGGACGTACTGCCCTTTATAATATCGAGCTATAATTGCATGAAAAAGTAGTTTTTTCCAGACTTTAGAGCCTTTTTGAGGGTCCAAACGGCCTTTTCTGGGGCCGGGACTTACCGCACGTGTGCTGGGGTGTGTGCGCATATGTAAATTTTTCCAGATCGCTAGAATTAGAAGTCCTGGTAGCCTAGTTTCCCGAGGGCTTTCCAACGCCACTGAAACCGGCTCAATCGGAGCTCGATCTCATCCGCTTTGATAGTCCCTATCAATTCCCTCTCTAAAATGATTATATTCTTATATTTTTCCACTGTCTTTTTACTAGTGTGAGACTAACACCCTATCGTAGCCACTCATTGGTGGGGCGTCTATGACCTGAAGACCATATGGACGTACTGCCCTTTATAATATCGAGCTGTAATTGCATGAAAAAGTAGTTTTTTCCAGACTTTAGAGCCTTTTTGAGGGTCCAAACGGCCTTTTCTGGGGCCGGGACTTACCGCACGTGTGCTGGGGTGTCTGCGCGTATGTAAATTTTTCCAGATCGCTAGAATTAGAAGTCCTGGTAGCCTAGTTTCCCGAGGGCTTTCCAACGCCACTGAAACCGGCTCAATCGGAGCTCGTTCTCATCCGCGTTGATAGTCCCTATCAATTCCCTCTCTAGAATGATTATATTCTTCTATTTTTCCACCGTCTCTTCGCTAGTGTGAGACTAACACCCTATCGTACCCACTCATTGGTAGGGCGTCTATGACCTAAAGACCATATGGACGTACTGCCCTTTATAATATCGAGCTGTAATTACACAAAAAAGTAGTTTTTTCCAGACTTTACAGCCTTTTTGAAGGTCCAAACGGCCTTTTCTGGGGCCGGGACATACCGCACTTGTGCTGGTATGTGTGGGCATATGTAAATTTTTCCAGATCGCTAGAATTAGAAGTCCTGGTAGCCTAGTTTCCCGAGGGCTTTCCAACACCACTGAAACCGGCTCAATCGGAGCTCGTTCTCATCCGCGTTGATAGTCCCTATCAATTCCCTCTCTAGAATGATTATATTATTCTATTTTTCCACCGTCTCTTCGCTAGTGTGAGACTAACACCCTATCGTAGCCGCTCATTGGTGGGGCGTCTATGACCTGAAGACCATATGAACGTACTGCCCTTTATAATATCGAGCTGTAATTGCATGAAAAAGTAGTTTTTTCCAGACTTTAGAGCCTTTTTGAGGGTCCAAACGGCCTTTTCTGGGGCCGGGACTTACCGCACATGTGCAGGGGTGTGTGTGCGTATGTAAATTTTTCCAGATCGCTAGAATTAAAAGTCCTGGTAGCCTAGTTTCCCGAGGGCTTTCCAACGCCACTGAAACCGGCTCAATCGGAGCTCGATCTCATCCGCTTTGATAGTCCCTATCAATTCCCTCTCTAAAATGATTATATTCTTCTATTTTTCCACTGTCTCTACGCTAGTGTGAGACTAACACCCTATCGTAGCCACTCATTGGTGGGGCATCTATGACCTGAAGACCATATGGATGTACTGCCCTTTATAATATCGAGCTGTAATTGCATGAAAAAGTAGTTTTTTCCAGACTTTAGAGCCTTTTTGAGGGTCCAAACGGCCTTTTCTGGGGCCGGGACTTACCGCACGTGTGCTGGGGTGTGTGCGCGTATGTAAATTTTTCCAGATTGCTAGAATTAGAAGTCCTGGTAGCCTAGTTTCCCGAGGGCTTTCCAACGCCACTGAAACCGGCTCAATCGGAGCTCGTTCTCATCCGCGTTGATACTCCCTATCAATTCCCTCTCTAGAATGATTATATTCTTCTATTTTTCCACCGTCTCTTCGCTAGTGTGAGACTAACACCCTATCGTACCCACTCATTGGTAGGGCGTCTATGACCTGAAGACCATATGGACGTACTGCCCTTTATAATATCGAGCTGTAATTACACAAAAAAGTAGTTTTTTCCAGACTTTAGAGCCTTTTTGAAGGTCCAAACGGCCTTTTCTTGGGCCGGGGCATACCGCACATGTGCTGGGGTGTGTGGGCATATGTAAAATTTTCCAGATCGCTAGAATTAGAAGTCCTGGTAGTCTAGTTTCCTGAGGGCTTTCCAACACCACTGAATCCGGCTCAATCGGAGCTCGTTCTCATCCGCGTTGATAGTCCCTATCAATTCCCTCTCTAGAATGATTACATTCTTCTATTTTTCCACCATCTCTTCGCTAGTGTGAGACTAACACCCTATCGTAGTCGCTCATTGGTGGGGCGTCTATGACCTGAAGACCATATGAACGTACTGCCCTTTATAATATCGAGCTGTAATTGCATGAAAAAGTAGTGTTTTCCAGACTTTAGAGCCTTTTTGAGGGACCAAACGGCCTTTTCTGGGGCCGGGACTTACCGCACATGTGCTGGGGTGTGTGTGCGTATGTAAATTTTTCCATCGCTAGAATTAGAAGTCCTGGTAGCCTAGTTTCCCGAGGGCTTTCCAACGCCACTGAAACCGGCTCAATCGGAGCTCGATCTAATCCGCTTTGATAGTCCCTATCAATTCCCTCTCTAAAATGATTATATTCTTCTATTTTTCCACTGTCTCTTCGCTAGTGTGAGACTAACACCCTATCGTAGCCACTCATTGGTGGGGCGTCTATGACCTGAAGACCATATGGACGTACTGCCCTTTATAATATCGAGCTGTAATTGCATGAAAAAGTAGTTTTTTCCAGACTTTAGAGCCTTTTTGAGGGTCCAAACGGCCTTTTCTGGGGCCGGGACTTACCGCACGTGTGCTGGGGTGTGTGCGCGTATGTAAATTTTTCTAGATCACTAGAATTAGAAGTCCTGGTAGCCTAGTTACCCAAGGGCTTTCCAACGCCACTGAAACCGGCTCAATCAGAGCTCGTGCTCATCCGCGTTGATAGTCCCTATCAATTCCCTCTCTAGAATGATTATATTCTTCTATTTTTCCACCGTCTCTTCGCAAGTGTGAGACTAACACCCTATCGTACCCACTCATTGGTAGGGCATCTATGACCTGAAGACCATATGGACGTACTGCCCTTTATAATATCGAGCTGTAATTACACAAAAAAGTAGTTTTTTCCAGACTTTAGAGCCTTTTTGAAGGTCCAAACGGCCTTTTCTGGTGCCGGGACATACCGCACTTGTGCTGGGGTGTGCGGGCATATGTAAATTGTTCCAGATCGCTAGTATTAGAAGTCCTGGTAGCCTAGTTTCCCGAGGGCTTTCCAACGCAACTGAAACCGGCTCAATCGGAGCTCGTTCTCATCCGCGTTGATAGTCCCTATCAATTCCCTCTCTAGAATGATTATATTCTTCTATTTTTCCACTATCTCTTCGCTAGTGTGAGACTAACACCCTATCGTAGCCGCTCATTGGTGGGGCGTCTATGACCTGTAGACCATATGGACGTACTGCCCTTTATAATATCGAGCTGTAATTGCATGAAAAAGTAGTTTTTTCCAGACTTTAGAGCCTTTTTGAGGGTCCAAACGGCCTTTTCTGGGGCCGGGACTTACCGCACATGTGCTGGGGTGTGTGCGCGTATGTAAATTTTTCTAGATCGCTAGAATTAGAAGTCCTGGTAGCCTAGTTTCCCGATGGCTTCCAACGCCACTGAAACCGGCTCAATCAGAGCTCGTTCTCATCCGCGTTGATAGTCCCTATCAATTCCCTCTCTAGAATGATTATATTCTTCTATTTTTCCACCGTCTCTTCGCTAGTGTGAGACTAACACCCTATCGTACCCACTCATTGGTAGGGCGTCTATGACCTAAAGACCATATGGACGTACTGCCCTTTATAATATCGAGCTGTAATTACACAAAAAAGTAGTTTTTTCCAGACTTTAGAGCCTTTTTGAAGGTCCAAACGGCCTTTTCTAGGGCCGGGACATACCGCACTTGTGCTGGGGTGTGTGGGCATATGTAAATTTTTCCAGATCGCTAGAATTAGAAGTCCTGGTAGCCTAGTTTCCCGAGGGCTTTCCAACACCACTGAAACCGGCTCAATCGGAGCTCGTTCTCATCCGCGTTGATAGTCCCTATCAATTCCCTCTCTAGAATGATTATATTCTTCTATTTTTCCACCGTCTCTTCGCTAGTGTGAGACTAACACCCTATCGTAGCCGCTCATTGGTGGGGCGTCTATGACCTGAAGACCATATGAACGTACTGCCCTTTATAATATCGAGCTGTAATTGCATGAAAAAGTAGTTTTTTCCAGACTTTAGAGCCTTTTTGAGGGTCCAAACGGCCTTTTCTGGGGCCGGGACTTACCGCACATGTGCAGGGGTGTGTGTGCGTATGTAAATTTTTCCAGATCGCTAGAATTAAAAGTCCTGGTAGCCTAGTTTCCCGAGGGCTTTCCAACGCCACTGAAACCGGCTCAATCAGAGCTCGATCTCATCCGCTTTGATAGTCCCTATCAATTCCCTCTCTAAAATGATTATATTCTTCTATTTTTCCACTGTCTCTACGCTAGTGTGAGACTAACACCCTATCGTAGCCACTCATTGGTGGGGCGTCTATGACCTGAAGACCATATGGATGTACTGCCCTTTATAATATCGAGCTGTAATTGCATGAAAAAGTAGTTTTTTCCAGACTTTAGAGCCTTTTTGAGGGTCCAAACGGCCTTTTCTGGGGCCGGGACTTACCGCACGTGTGCTGGGGTGTGTGCGCGTATGTAAATTTTTCCAGATTGCTAGAATTAGAAGTCCTGGTAGCCTAGTTTCCCGAGGGCTTTCCAACGCCACTGAAACCGGCTCAATCGGAGCTCGTTCTCATCCGCGTTGATACTCCCTATCAATTCCCTCTCTAGAATGATTATATTCTTCTATTTTTCCACCGTCTCTTCGCTAGTGTGAGACTAACACCCTATCGTACCCACTCATTGGTAGGGCGTCTATGACCTGAAGACCATATGGACGTACTGCCCTTTATAATATCGAGCTGTAATTACACAAAAAAGTAGTTTTTTCCAGACTTTAGAGCCTTTTTGAAGGTCCAAACGGCCTTTTCTTGGGCCGGGGCATACCGCACATGTGCTGGGGTGTGTGGGCATATGTAAAATTTTCCAGATCGCTAGAATTAGAAGTCCTGGTAGCCTAGTTTCCCGAGGGCTTTCCAACGCCACTGAAACCGGCTCAATCGGAGCTCGTTCTCATCCGCGTTGATAGTCCCTATCAATTCCCTCTCTAGAATGATTATATTCTTCTATTTTTCCACCGTCTCTTCGCAAGTGTGAGACTAACACCCTATCGTAGCCGCTCATTGGTGGGGCGTCTACGACCTGAAGACCATATGGACGTACTGCCCTTTATAATATCGAGCTGTAATTGCATGAAAAAGTAGTTTTTTCCTGACTTTAGAGCCTTTTTGAGGGTCCAAACGGCCTTTTCTGGGGCCGGGACTTACCGCACATGTGCTGGGGTGTGTGCGCGTATGTAAATTTTTCCAGATCGCAAGAATTAGAAGTCCTGGTAGCCTAGTTTCCCGATGGCTTTCCAACGCCACTGAAACCGGCTCAATCGGAGCTCGTTCTCATCCGCTTTGATAGTCCCTATCAATTCCCTCTCTAGAATGATTATATTCTTCTATTTTTCCACCATCTCTTCGCTAGTGTGAGACTAACACCATATCGTACCCGCTCATTGGTGGGGCGTCTATGACCTAAAGACCATATGGACGTACTGCCCTTTATAATATTGAGCTGTAATTGCATGAAAAAGTAGTTTTTTCCAGACTTTAGAGCCTTTTTGAGGGTCCAAACGGCCTTTTCTGGGGCCGGGACTTACCGCACGTGTGCTGGGGTCTGTGTGCGTATGTAAATTTTTCCAGATGGCTAGAATTAGAAGTGCTGGTAGCCTAGTTTCCGGAGGGCTTTCCAACGCCACTGAAACCGGCTCAATCGGAGCTCGTTCTCATCCGCGTTGATAGTCCCTATCAGTTCCCTCTCTAGAATGATTATATTCTTCTATTTTTCCACCGTCTCTTCGCTAGTGTGAGACTAACACCCTATCGTACCCGCTCATTGGTGGGGCGTCTATGACCTGAAGACCATATGGACGTAGTACCCTTTATAATATCGAGCTGTAATTGCATGAAAAAGTAGTTTTTTCCAGACTTTAGAGCCTTTTTGAGGGTCCAAACGACCTTTTCTGGGGCCGGGACTTACCGCACGTGTGCTGGGGTGTGTGCGCGTATGTAAATTTTTCCAGATCGCTAGAATTAGAAGTCCTGGTAGCCTAGTTTCCCGAGGGCTTTCCAACGCCACTGAAACCGGCTCAATCGGAGCTCGTTCTCATCCGCGTTGATAGTCCCTATCAATTCCCGCTCTAGAATGATTATATTCTTCTATTTTTCCACCGTCTCTTCGCTACTGTGAGACTAACATCCTATCGTAGCCGCTCATTGGTGGGGCGTCTATGACCTGAAGACCATATGGACGTACTGCCCTTTATAATATCGAGCTGTAATTGCATGAAAAAGTAGTTTTTTCCAGACTTTAGAGCCTTTTTGAGGGTCCAAACGGCCTTTTCTGGGGCCGGGACTTACCGCACATGTGCTGGGGTGTGTGCGCGTATGTAAATTTTTCCAGATCGCTAGAATTAGAAGTCCTGGTAGCCTGGTTTCCCGATGGCTTTCCAACGCCACTGAAACCGGCTCAATCGGAGCTCGTTCTCATCCGCGTTGATAGTCCCTATCAATTCCCTCTCTAGAATGATTATATTCTTCTATTTTTCCACCGTCTCTTTGCTACTGTGAGACTAACACCCTATCGTAGCCGCTCATTGGTGGGCCGTCTACGACCTGAAGACCATATGGACGTACTGCCCTTTATAATATCGAGCAGTAATTGCATGAAAAAGTAGTTTTTTCTATACTTTAGAGCCTTTTTGAGGTTCCAAACGGCCTTTTCTGGGGCCGAGACATACCACACGTGTGCTGGGGTGTGTGCGCGTATGTAAATTTTTCCAGATCGCTAGAATTAGAAGTCCTGGTAGCCTGGTTTCCCGAGGGCTTTCCAACGCCACTGAAACCGGCTCAATCGGAGCTCGTTCTCATCCGCGTTGATAGTCCCTATCAATTCCTTCTCTAGAATGATTATATTCTTCTATTTTTCCACCGTCTCTTCGCTAGTGTGAGACTAACACCCTATCGTACCCACTCATTGGTAGGGCGTCTATGACCTAAAGACCATATGGACGTGCTGCCCTTTATAATATTGAGCTGTAATTACACAAAAAAATAGTTTTTTCCAGACTTTAGAGCCTTTTTGAGGGTCCAAACAGCCTTTTCTGGGGCCGGGACTTACCGCACGTGTGCTGGGGTTTGTGCGCGTATGTAAATTTTTCCAGATCGCTAGAATTAGAAGTCTTGGTAGCCTAGTTTCCCGAGGGCTTTCAAACGCCACTGAAACCGGCTCAATCGGAGCTCGTTCTCATCCGTGTTGATAGTCCCTATCAATTCCCTCTCTAGAATGATTATATTCTTCTATTTTTCCACCGTCTCTTCGCAAGTGTGACACTAACACCCTATCGTAGCCGCTCATTGGTGGGGCGTCTACGACCTGAAGACCATATGGACGTACTGCCCTTTATAATATCGAGCAGTAATTGCATGAAAAAGTAGTTTTTTCCAGACTTTAGAGCCTTTTTGAGGGTCCAAACGGCCTTTTCTAGGGCCGAGACATACCGCACGTGTGCTGGGGTGTGTGCGCGTATGTAAATTTTTCCAGATCGCTAGAATTAGAAGTCCTGGTAGCCTGGTTTCCCGAGGGCTTTCCAATGCCACTGAAACCGGCTCAATCGGAGCTCGTTCTCATCCGCGTTGATAGTCCCTATCAATTCCCTCTCTAGAATGATTATATTCTTCTATTTTTCCACCGTCTCTTTGCTACTGTGAGACTAACACCCTATCGTAGCTGCTCATTGGTGGGGCGTCGATGACCTGAAGACCATATGGACGTACTGCCCTTTGTAATATCGAGCAGTAATTGCATGAAAAAGTAGTTTTTTCTATACTTTAGAGCCTTTTTGAGGTTCCAAACGGCCTTTTCTGGGGCCGAGACATACCACACGTGTGCTGGGGTGTGTGCGCGTATGTAAATTTTTCCAGATCCCTAGAATTAGAAGTCCTGGTAGCCTGGTTTCTCGAGGGCTTTCCAACGCCACTGAAACCGGCTCAATCGGAGCTCGTTCTCATCCGCGTTGATAGTCCCTATCAATTCCTTCTCTAGAATGATTATATTCTTCTATTTTTCCACCGTCTCTTCGCTAGTGTGAGACTAACACCCTATCGTACCCACTCATTGGTAGGGCGTCTATGACCTGAAGACCATATGGACGTGCTGCCCTTTATAATATCGAGCTGTAATTACACAAAAAAGTAGTTTTTTCCAGACTTTAGAGCCTTTTTTAGGGTCCAAACGGCCTTTTCTGGGGCCGGGACATACCGCACATGTGCTGGGGTGTGTGCGCGTATGTAAATTTTTCCAGATCACTAGAATTATAAGTCCTGGTAGCCTAGTTTCCCGAGGGCTTTCCAACGCAACTGAAACCGGCTCAATCGGAGCTCGTTCTCATCCGCGTTGATAGTCCCTATCAATTCCCTCTCTAGAATGATTATATTCTTCTATTTTTCCACTATCTCTTCGCTAGTGTGAGACTAACACCCTGTCGTAGCCGCTCATTGGTGGGGCGTCTATGACCTGAAGACCATATGGACGTACTGCCCTTTATAATATCGAGCTGTAATTGCATGAAAAAGTAGTTTTTTCCAGACTTTAGAGCCTTTTTGAGGGTCCAAACGGCCTTTTCTGGGGCCGGGACTTACCGCACGTGTGCTGGGGTGTGTGTGCGTATGTAAATTTTTCCAAATTGCTAGAATTAGAAGTCCTGGTAGCCTGGTTTCCCGAGGGCTTTCCAACGCCACTGAAACCGGCTCAATCGGAGCTCGTTCTCATCCGCGTTGATAGTCCCTATCAGTTCCCTCTCTAGAATGATTATATTCTTCTATTTTTCCACTGTCTCTTCGCTAGTGTGAGACTAACACCCTATCGTACCCGCTCATTGGTGGGGCGTCTATGACCTGAAGACCATATGGACGTAGTACCCTTTATAATATCGAGCTGTAATTACACAAAAAAGTAGTTTTTTCCAGACTTTAGAGCCTTTTTGAGGGTCCAAACAGCCTTTTCTGGGGCCGGGACTTACCGCACGTGTGCTGGGGTGTGTGCGCATATGTAAATTTTTCCAGATCGCTAGAATTAGAAGTCCTGGTAGCCTAGTTTCCCGAGGGCTTTCCAACGCCACTGAAACCGGCTCAATCGGAGCTCGTTCTCATCCGCGTTGATAGTCCCTATCAATTCCCGCTCTAGAATGATTATATTCTTCTATTTTTCCACCGTCTCTTCGCTACTGTGAGACTAACATCCTATCGTAGCCGCTCATTGGTGGGGCGTCTATGACCTGAATACCATATGGACGTACTGCCCTTTATAATATCGAGCTGTAATTGCATGAAAAAGTAGTTTTTTCCAGACTTTAGAGCCTTTTTGAGGGTCCAAACGGCCTTTTCTGGGGCCGGGACTTACCGCACGTGTGCTGGGGTTTGTGCGCGTATGTAAATTTTTCCAGATCGCTAGACTTAGAAGTCTTGGTAGCCTAGTTTCCCGAGGGCTTTCAAACGCCACTGAAACCGGCTCAATCGGAGCTCGTTCTCATCCGCGTTGATAGTCCCTATCAATTCCCTCTCTAGAATGATTATATTCTTCTATTTTTCCACCGTCTCTTCGCAAGTGTGAGACTAACACCCTATCGTAGCCGCTCATTGGTGGGGCGTCTACGACCTGAAGACCATATGGACGTACTGCCCTTTATAATATCGAGCAGTAATTGCATGAAAAAGTAGTTTTTTCCAGACTTTAGAGCCTTTTTGAGGGTCCAAACGGCCTTTTCTAGGGCCGAGACATACCGCACGTGTGCTGGGGTGTGTGCGCGTATGTAAATTTTTCCAGATCGCTAGAATTAGAAGTCCTGGTAGCCTGGTTTCCCGAGGGCTTTCCAATGCCACTGAAACCGGCTCAATCGGAGCTCGTTCTCATCCGCGTTGATAGTCCCTATCAATTCCCTCTCTAGAATGATTATATTCTTCTATTTTTCCACCGTCTCTTTGCTACTGTGAGACTAACACCCTATCGTAGCTGCTCATTGGTGGGGCGTCGATGACCTGAAGACCATATGGACGTATTGCCCTTTGTAATATCGAGCAGTAATTGCATGAAAAAGTAGTTTTTTCTATACTTTAGAGCCTTTTTGAGGTTCCAAACGGCCTTTTCTGGGGCCGAGACATACCATACGTGTGCTGGGGTGTGTGCGCGTATGTAAATTTTTCCAGATCCCTAGAATTAGAAGTCCTGGTAGCCTGGTTTCTCGAGGGCTTTCCAACGCCACTGAAACCGGCTCAATCGGAGCTCGTTCTCATCCGCGTTGATAGTCCCTATCAATTCCTTCTCTAGAATGATTATATTCATCTATTTTTCCACCGTCTCTTCGCTAGTGTGAGACTAACACCCTATCGTACCCACTCATTGGTAGGGCGTCTATGACCTGAAGACCATATGGACGTGCTGCCCTTTATAATATCGAGCTGTAATTACACAAAAAAGTTGTATTTTCCAGACTTTAGAGCCTTTTTTAGGGTCCAAACGGCCTTTTCTGGGGCCGGGACATACCGCACATGTGCTGGGGTGTGTGCGCGTATGTAAATTTTTCCAGATCACTAGAATTATAAGTCCTGGTAGCCTAGTTTCCCGAGGGCTTTCCAACGCAACTGAAACCGGCTCAATCGGAGCTCGTTCTCATCCGCGTTGATAGTCCCTATCAATTCCCTCTCTAGAATGATTATATTCTTCTATTTTTCCACTATCTCTTCGCTAGTGTGAGACTAACACCCTATCGTAGCCGCTCATTGGTGGGGCGTCTATGACCTGAAGACCATACGGACGTACTGCCCTTTATAATATCGAGCTGTAATTGCATGAAAAAGTAGTTTTTTCCAGACTTTAGAGCCTTTTTGAGGGTCCAAACGGCCTTTTCTGGGGCCGGGACTTACCGCACGTGTGCTGGGGTGTGTGTGCGTATGTAAATTTTTCCAAATTGCTAGAATTAGAAGTCCTGGTAGCCTGGTTTCCCGAGGGCTTTCCAACGCCACTGAAACCGGCTCAATCGGAGCTCGTTCTCATTCGCGTTGATAGTCCCTATCAATTCCCTCTCTAGAATGATTATATTCTTCTATTTTTCCACCGTCTCTTCGCTAGTGTGAGACTAACACCCTATCATAGCCGCTCATTGGTGGGGCGTCTATGACCTGAAGACCATATGGACGTACTGCCCTTTATAATATCGAGCAGTAATTGCATGAAAAAGTAGTTTTTTCTAGACTTTAGAGCCTTTTTGAGGGTCCAAACGGCCTTTTCTGGGGCCGAGACATACCACACGTGTGCTGGGGTGTGTGCGCATATGTAAATTTTTCCAGATCGCTAGAATTAGAAGTCCTGGTAGCCTGGTTTCCCGAGGGCTTTCCAACGCCACTCAAACCGGCTCAATCGGAGCTCGTTCTCATCCGCGTTGATAGTACCTATCAATTCCATCTCTAGAATGATTATATTCGTCTATTTTTCCACCGTCTCTTCGCTAGTGTGAGACTAACACCCTATCATACCCACTCATTGGTAGGGCATCTATGACCTGAAGACCATATGGACGTGCTGCCCTTTATAATATCGAGCTGCAATTACACAAAAAAGTAATTTTTTCCAGACTTTAGAGCCTTTTTGAGGGTCCAAACGGCCTTTTCTGGGGCCGGGACATACCGCACATGTGTTGGGGTGTGTGCCCGTATGTAAATTTTTCCAGATCACTAGAATTATAAGTCCTGGTAGCCTAGTTTCCCGAGGGCTTTCCAACACCACTGAAACCGGCTCAATCGGAGCTCGTTCTCATCCGCGTTGATAGTCCCTATCAATTCCCTCTCTAGAATGATTATATTCTTCTATTTTTCCACCGTCTCTTCGCTAGTGTGAGACTAACACCCTATCATTGCCGCTCATTGGTGGGGCGTCTATGACCTAAAGACCATATGGACGTACTGCCCTTTATATTATCAAGCTGTAATTGTATGAAAAAGTAGTTTTTTCCAGACTTTAAAGCCTTTTTCAGGGTCCAATCGGCCTTTTCTGGGGCCGGGACTTACCGCACGTGTGCTGGGGTGTGTGTGTGTATGTAAATTTTTCCACATCGCTAGAATTAGAAGTCCTGGTAACCTAGTTTCCCGAGGGCTTTCCAACGCCACTGAAACCGGCTCAATCAGAGCTCGTTCTCATCCGCTTTGATAGTCCCTATCAATTCCCTCTCTAAAATGATTATATTCTTCTATTTTTCCACCGTCTCTTCGCTAGTGTGAGACTAACACCCTATCGTAGCCACTCATTGGTAAGGCACCAATGACCAGAAGACCATATGGACGTACTACCCTTTATAATATCGAGCTGTAATTGCATGAAAAAATAGTTTTTTCCAGACTTTAGAGCCTTTTTGAGGGTCCAAACGGCCTTTTCTGGGGCCGGGACTTACCGCACATGTGCTAGGGTGCGTGCGCGTATGTAAACTTTTCCAAATTGCTAGAATTAGAAGTCATGGTAGCCTAGTTTCCCGAGGGCTTTCCAACGCCACTGAAACCGGCTCAATCGGAGCTCGTTCTCATCAGCGTTGATAGTCCCTATCAATTCCCTCTCTAGAATGATTATATTCTTCTATTTTTCCACCGTCTTCTCGCTAGTGTGAGACTAACACCCTATCGTACCCGCTCATTGGTGGGGCGTCTATGACCTGAAGACCATATGGACGTACTGCCCTTTATAATATCGAGCTGTAATTACACAAAAAAGTAGTTTCTTCCAGACTTTAGAGCCTTTTTGAGGGTCCAAACGGCCTTTTCTGGGGCCGGGACTTACCGCATGTGTGCTGGGGTGTGTGTGTGTATGTAAATTTTTCCAGATTGCTAGAATTAGAAGTCATGGTAGCCTAGTTTCCCAAGGGCTTTCCAACGCCACTGAAACCGGCTCAATCGGAGCTCGTTCTCATCAGCGTTGATAGTCCCTATCAATTCCCTCTCTAGAATGATTATATTCTTCTATTTTTCCACCGTCTCTTTGCTAGTGTGAGACTAACACCCTATCGTACCCGCTCATTGGTGGGGCGTCTATGACCTGAAGACCATATGGACGTACTGCCATTTATAATATCGAGTTGTAATTACACAAAAAAGTAGTTTTTTCCAGACTTTAGAGCCTTTTTGAGGGTCCAAACGGCCTTTTCTGGGGCCGGGACTTACCGCACGTGTGCTGGGGTGTGTGCGCGTATGTAAATTTTTCCAGATCGCTAGAATTAGAAGTCCTGGTAGCCTAGTTTCCCAAGGGCTTTCCAACGCCACTGAAACGGGCTCAATCAGAGCTCGTGCTCATCCGCGTTGATAGTCCCTATCAATTCCCTCTCTAGAATGATTATATTCTTCTATTTTTCCACCGTCTCTTCGCTACTGTGAGACTAACACCGTATCGTAGCCGCTCATTGGTGGGGCGTCTATGACCTGAAGACCATATGGACGTACTGCCCTTTATAATATCGAGCTGTAATTGCATGAAAAAGTAGTTTTTTCCAGACTTTAGAGCCTTTTTGAGGGTCCAAACGGCCTTTTCTGGGGCCGGGACTTACCGCACGTGTGCTGGGGTGTGTGCGCGTATGTAAATTTTTCCAGATCGCTAGAATTAGAAGTCCTGGTAGCCTAGTTTCCCGAGGGCTTTCAAACGCCACTGACACCGGCTCAATCGGAGCTCGTTCTCATCCGCGTTGAGAGTCCCTATCAATTCCCTCTCTAGAATGATTATATTCTTCTATTTTTCCACCGTCTCTTCGCAAGTGTGAGACTAACACCCTATCGTAGCCGCTCATTGGTGGGGCGTCTTCGACCTGAAGACCATATGGACGTACTGCCCTTTATAATATCGAGCAGTAATTGCATGAAAAAGTAGTTTTTTCCAGACTTTAGAGCCTTTTTGAGGGTCCAAACGGCCTTTTCTGGGGCCGGGACATACCGCACCTGTGCTGGGGTGTGTGCGCGTATGTAAATTTTTCCAGATCGCTAGAATTAGAAGTCCTGGTAGCCTGGTTTCCCGAGGGCTTTCCAACACCACTGAAACCGGCTCAATCGGAGCTCGTTCTCATCCGCGTTGATAGTCCCTATCAATTCCCTCTCTAGAATGATTATATTCTTCTATTTTTCCACCGTCTCTTCGCTAGTGTTACACTAACACCCTATCATGGCTGCTCATTGGTGGGGCGTCTATGACCTGAAGACCATATGGACGTACTGCCATTTATAATATCAAGCTGTAATTGTATGAAAAAGTAGTTTTTTCCAGACTTTAGAGCCTTTTGGAGGGTCCAAACGGCCTTTTCTGGGGCCGGGACTTACCGCACGTGTGCTGGGGTGTGTGTGCATATGTAAATTTTTCTAGATCACTAGAATTAGAAGTCCTGGTAGCCTAGTTTCCCGAGGGCTTTCCAACGCCACTGAAACCGGCTCAATCGGAGCTCGTTCTCATCCGCTTTGATAGTCCCTATCAATTCCCTCTCTAAAATGATTATATTCTTCTATTTTTCTACCGTCTCTTCGCTAGTGTGAGACTAACACCCTATCGTAGCCACTCATTGGTGGGGCGTCTATGACATGAAGACCACATGGACGTACTGCCCTTTATAATATCGAGCTGTAATTGCATGAAAAAGTAGTTTTTTCCAGACTTTAGAGCCTTTTTGAGGGTCCAAACGGCCTTTTCTGGGGCCGGGACTTACCGCACATGTGCTGGGGTGTGTGCGCGTATGTAAACTTTTCCAGATCGCTAGAATTAGAAGTCATGGTAGCCTAGTTTCCCGAGGGCTTTCCTATGCCACTGAAACCGGCTCAATCGGAGCTCGTTCTCATCAGCGTTGATAGTCCCTATCAATTCCCTCTCTAGAATGATTATATTCTTCTATTTTTCCACCGTCTCTTCGCTAGTGTGAGACTAACACCCTATCGTACCCGCTCATTGGTGGGGTGTCTATGACCTGAAGACCATATGGACGTACTGCCCTTTATACTATCGAGCTGTAATTACACAAAAAAGTAGTTTTTTCCAGACTTTAGAGCCTTTTTGAGGGTCCAAACGGCCTTTTCTGGGGCCTGGACTTACCGCACGTGTGCTGGGGTGTGTGCGTGTATGTAAATTTTTCTAGATCGCTAGAATTAGAGGTCCTGGTAGCCTAGTTTCCCAAGGGCTTTCCAACGCCACTGAAACCGGCTCAATCAGAGCTCGTGCTCATCCGCGTTGATAGTCCCTATCAATTCCCTCTCTAGAATGATTATATTCTTCTATTTTTCCACCGTCTCTTCGCTACTGTGAGACTAACACCCTATCGTAGCCGCTCATTGGTGGGGCGTCTATGACCTGAAGACCATATGGACATACTGCCCTTTATAATATCGAGCTGTAATTGCATGAAAAAGTAGTTTTTTCCAGACTTTAGAGCCTTTTTGAGGGTCCAAACGGCCTTTTCTGGGGTCGGGACTTACCGCACGTGTGCTGGGGTGTGTGCGCGTATGTAAATTTTTCCAGATTGCTAGAATTAGAAGTCCTGGTAGCCTAGTTTCCCGAGGGCTTTCCAACGCCACAGAAACCGGCTCAATCGGAGCTCGTTCTCATCAGCGTTGATAGTCCCTATCAATTCCCTCTCTAGAATGATTATATTCTTCTATTTTTCCACCGTCTCTTCGCTAGTGTGAGACTAACACCCTATCGTACCCACTCATTGGTAGGGCGTCTATGACCTGAAGACCATATGGACGTACTGCCCTTTATAATATCGAGCTGTAATTACACAAAAAAGTAATTTTTTCCAAACTTTAGAGCCTTTTTGATGGTCCAAACGGCCTTTTCTGGGGCCGGGACTTACCGCACGTGTGCTGGGGTGTGTGCGCGTCTGTCAATTTTTCCAGATCGCTAGAATTTGAAGTCCTGGTAGCCTAGTTTCCCGAAGGCTTTCCAACACCACTGAAACCGGCTCAATCGGAGCTCGTTCTCATCCGCGTTGATAGTCCCTATCAATTCCCTCTCTAGAATGATTATATTCTTCTATTTTTCCACCGTCTCTTCGCTAGTGTGAGACTAACACCCTATCGTAGCCGCTCATTGGTGGGCCGGCTATGACCTGAAGACCATATGGACGTACTGCCCTTTATAATATCGAGCAGTAATTGCATGAAAAAGTAGTTTTTTCCAGACTTTAGAGCCTTTTTGAGGGTCCAAACGGCCTTTTCTGGTGCCGGGACTAACCGCACGTGTGCTGGGGTGTGTGTGCGTATGTAAATTTTTCCAGATCGCTAGAATTAGAAGTCCTGGTAGCCTAGTTTCCCGAGGGCTTTCCAACGCCACTGAAACCGGCTCAATCGGAGCTCGTTCTCATCCGCTTTGATAGTCCCTATCAATTCCCTCTCTAAAATGATTATATTCTTCTATTTTTCCACCGTCTCTTCGCTAGTGTGAGACTAACACCTTATCGTAGCCACTCATTGGTGGGGCGTCTATGACCTGAAGACCATATGGACGTACTGCCCATTATAATATCGAGTTGTAATTGCATGAAAAAGTAGTTTTTTCCAGACTTTATAGCCTTTTTGAGGGTCCAAACGGCCTTTTCTGGGGCCGGGACTTACCGCACATGTGCTGGGGTGTGTGCGCGTATGTAAACTTTTCCAGATCGCTAGAATTAGAAGTCATGGTAGCCTAGTTTCCCGAGGGCTTTCCAATGCCACTGAAACCGGCTCAATCGGAGCTCGTTCTCATCAGCGTTGATAGTCCCTATCAATTCCCTCTCTAGAATGATTATATTTTCTATTTTTCCACCGTCTCTTCGCTACTGTGAGACTAACACCCTATCGTACCCGCTCATTGGTGGGGCGTCTATGACCTGAAGACCATATGGACGTACTGCCCTTTATAATATCGAGCTGTAATTACACAAAAAAGTAGTTTTTTCCAGACTTTAGAGCCTTTTTGAGGGTCCAAACGGCCTTTTCTGGGGCCGGGACTTACCGCACGTGTGCTGGGGTGTGTGCGCGTATGTAAATTTTTCCAGATCGCTAGAATTAGAAGTCCTGGTAGCCTAGTTTCCCAAGGGCTTTCCAACGCCACTGAAACCGGCTCAATCAGAGCTCGTGCTCATCCGCGTTGATAGTCCCTATCAATTCCCTCTCTAGAATGATTATATTCTTCTATTTTTCCACCGTCTCTTCGCTACTGTGAGACTAACACCCTATCATAGCCGCTCATTGGTGGGGCGTCTACGACCTGAAGACCATATGGACATACTGCCCTTTATAATATCGAGCTGTAATTGCATGAAAAAGTAGTTTTTTCCAGACTTTAGAGCCTTTTTGAGGGTCCAAACGGCCTTTTCTGGGGCCGGGACTTACCGCACGTGTGATGGGGTGTGTGCGCGTATGTAAATTTTTCTAGATCGCTAGAATTAGAAGTCCTGGTAGCCTAGTTTCCCGAGGGCTTTCCAACGCCACTGAAACCGGCTCAATCGGAGCTCGTTCTCATCAGTGTTGATAGTCCCTATCAATTCCCTCTCTAGAATGATTATATTCTTCTATTTTTCCACCGTCTCTTCGCTAGTGTGAGACTAACACCCTATCATACCCACTCATTGGTAGGGCGTCTATGACCTGAAGACCATATGGACGTACTGCCCTTTATAATATCGAGCTGTAATTACACAAAAAAGTAATTTTTTCCAGACTTTAGAGCATTTTTGAGGGTCCAAACGGCCTTTTCTGGGGCCGGGACTTACCGCACGTGTGCTGGGGTGTGTGCGCATATGTAAATTTTTCTAGATCGCTAGAATTAGAAGTCCTGGTAGCCTAGTTTCCCGAGGGCTTTCCAACACCACTGAAACCGGCTCAATCGGAGCTCGTTCTCATCCGCGTTGATAGTCCCTATCAATTCCCTCACTAGAATGATTATATTCTTCTATTTTTCCACCGTCTCTTCGCTAGTGTGAGACTAACACCCTATCGTAGCCGCTCATTGGTGGGCCGGCTATGACCTGAAGACCATATGGACGTACTGCCCTTTATAATATCGAGCTGTAATTACACAAAAAAGTAGTTTTTTCCAGACTTTAGAGCCTTTTTAAGGGTCCAAACGGCCTTTTCTTGGGCCGGGACTTACCGCACGTCTGCTGGGGTGTGTGCGCATATGTAAATTTTTCCAGATCACTAGAATTAGAAGTCCTGGTAGCCTAGTTTCCCAAGGGCTTTCCAACGCCACTGAAACCGGCTCAATCAGAGCTCGTGCTCATCCGCGTTGATAGTCCCTATCAATTCCCTCTCTAGAATGATTATATTCTTCTATTTTTCCACTGTCTCTTCGCTACTGTGAGACTAACACCCTATCATAGCCGCTCATTGGTGGGGCGTCTATGACCTGAAGACCATATGGACATACTGCCCTTTATAATATCGAGCTGTAATTGCATGAAAAAGTAGTTTTTTCCAGACTTTAGAGCCTTTTTGAGGGTCCAAACGGCCTTTTCTGGGGCTGGGACTTACCGCACGTGTGCTGGGGTGTGTGCGCGTATGTAAATTTTTCCAGATCGCTAGAATTAGAAGTCCTGGTAGCCTAGTTTCCCGAGGGCTTTCCAACGCCACTGAAACCGGCTCAATCGGAGCTCGTTCTCATCCGCGTTGATAGTCCCTATCAATTCCCTCTCTAGAATGATTATATTCTTCTATTTTTCCACCGTCTCTTCGCTAGTGTGAGACTAACACCCTATCGTAGCCGCTCATTGGTGGGGCGTCTATGACCTGAAGACCATATGGACGTACTGCCCTTTATAATATCGAGCTGTAATTGCATGAAAAAGTAGTTTTTTCCAGACTTTAGAGCCTTTTTGAGGGTCCAAACGGCCTTTTCTGGGGCCGGGACTTACCGCACGTGTGCTGGGGTGTGTGCGCGTATGTAAATTATTCCAGATCGCTAGAATTAGAAGTCCTGGTAGCCTAGTTTCCCGAGGGCTTTCTAACGCCACTGAAACCGGCTCAATCGGAGCTCGTTCTCATCCGCGTTGATAGTCCCTATCAATTCCCTCTCTAGAATGATTTTATTCTTCTATGTTTCCACCATCTCTTCGCTAGTGTGAGACTAACACCCTATCGTAGCCGCTCATTGGTGGGGCGACTACGACCTGAAGACCATATGGACGTACTGCCCTTTATAATATCGAGCAGTAATTGCATTAAAAAGTAGTTTTTTCCAGACTTTAGAGCCTTTTTGAGGGTCCAAACGGCCTTTTCTGGGGCCGAGACATACCGCACATGTGCTGGGGTGTGTGCGCATATGTAAATTTTTCCAGATCGCTAGAATTAGAAGTCCTGGTAGCCTGGTTTCCCGAGGGCTTTCCAACGCCACTGAAACCGGCTCAATCGGAGCTCGTTCTCATCTGCGTTGATAGTCCCTATCAATTCCCTCTCTAGAATGATTATATTCTTCTAGTTTTCCACCGTCTCTTCGCTAGTGTGAGACTAACACCCTATCGTACCCACTCATTGGTAGGGCATCTATGACCTGAAGACCATATGGACGTACTGCCCTTTATAATATCGAGCTGTAATTACACAAAAAAGTAGTTTTTTCCAGATTTTAGAGCCTTTTTGGGGGTCCAAACGGCCTTTTCTGGGGCCGGGACTTACCGCACGTGTGCTGGGGTGTGTGCGCGTATGTAAATTTTTCCAGATCGCTAGAATTAGAAGTCCTGGTAGCCTAGTTTCCCGAGGGCTTTCCAACGCCACTGAAACCGGCTCAATCGGAGCTCGTTCTCATCCGCGTTGATAGTCCCTATCAATTCCCTCTCTAGAATGATTATATTCTTCTATTTTTCCACCGTCTCTTCACTAGTGTGAGACTAACACCCTATCGTAGCCGCTCATTGGTGGGCCGGCTATGACCTGAAGACCATATGGACGTACTGCCCTTTATAATATCGAGCAGTAATTGCATGAAAAAGTAGTTTTTTCCAGACTTTAGAGCCTTTTTGAGGGTCCAAACGGCCTTTTCTGGGGCCGGGACTAACCGCACGTGTGCTGGGGTGTGTGTGCATATGTAAATTTTTCCAGATCGCTAGAATTAGAAGTCCTGGTAGCCTAGTTTCCCAAGGGCTTTCCAACGCCACTGAAACCGGCTCAATCGGAGCTCGTTCTCATCCGCTTTGATAGTCCCTATCAATTCCCTCTCTAAAATGATTATATTCTTCTATTTTTCCACCGTCTCTTCGCTAGTCTGAGACTAACACCTTATCATAGCCACTCATTGGTGGGGCGTCTATGACCTGAAGACCATATGGACGTACTGCCCATTATAATATCGAGCTGTAATTGCATGAAAAAGTAGTTTTTTCCAGACTTTAGAGCCTTTTTGAGGGTCCAAACGGCCTTTTTTAGGGCCGGGACTTACCGCACATGTGCTGGGGTGTGTGCGCGTATGTAAACTTTTCCAAATCACTAGAATTAGAAGTCATGGTAGCCTAGTTTCCCGAGGGCTTTCCAACGCCACTGAAACCGGCTCCATCGGAGCTCGTTCTCATCCGCGTTGATAGTCCCTATCAATTCCCTCTCTAGAATGATTATATTCTTCTATTTTCCACCGTCTCTTCGCTAGTGTGAGACTAACACCCTATCGTACCCGCTCATTGGTGGGGCGTCTATGACCTGAAGACCATATGGACGTACTGCCCTTTATAATATCGAGCTGTAATTACACAAAAAAGTAGTTTTTTCCAGACTTTAGAGCCTTTTTGAGGGTCCAAACGGCCTTTTCTTGGGCCGGGACTTACCGCACGTGTGCTGGGGTGTTTGCGCATATGTAAATTTTTCCAGATCGCTAGAATTAGAAGTCCTGGTAGCCTAATTTCCCAAGGGCTTTCCAACACGACTGAAACCGGCTCAATCAGAGCTCGTGCTCATCCGCGTTGATAGTCCCTATCAATTCCCACTCTAGAATGATTATATTCTTCTATTTTTCCACCGTCTCTTCGCTACTATGAGACTAACACCCTATCGTAGCCGCTCATTGGTGGGGCGTCTATGACCTGAAGACCATATGGACATACTGCCCTTTATAATATCGAGCTGTAATTGCATGGAAAAGTAGTTTTTTCCAGACTTTAGGGCCTTTTTGAGGGTCTAAACGGCCTTTTCTGGGGCCGGGACTTACCGCACGTGTGCTGGGGTGTGTGCGCGTATGTAAATTTTTCTAGATCACTAGAATTAGAAGTCCTGGTAGCCTAGTTTCCCGAGGGCTTTCCAACGCCACTGAAACCGGCTCAATCGGAGCTCGTTCTCATCCGCGTTGATAGTCCCTATCAATTCCCTCTCTAGAATGATTATATTCTTCTATGTTTCCACCATCTCTTCGCTAGTGTGAGACTAACACCCTATCGTAGCCGCTCATTGGTGGGGCGACTACGACCTGAAGACCATATGGACGTACTGCACTTTATAATATCGAGCAGTAATTGCATGAAAAAGTAGTTTTTTCCAGACTTTAGAGCCTTTTTGAGGGTCCAAACGGCCTTTTCTGGGGCCGAGACATACAGCACGTGTGCTGGGGTGTGTGCACGTATGTAAATTTTTCCAGATCGCTCGAATTAGAAGTCCTGGTAGCCTGGTTTCCCGAGGGCTTTCCAACGCCACTGAAACCGGCTCAATCGGAGCTCGTTCTCATCTGCGTTGATAGTCCCTATCAATTCCCTCTCTAGAATGATTATATTCTTCTATTTTTCCACCGTCTCTTCGCTAGTGTGAGACTAACACCCTATCGTACCCACTCATTGGTAGGGCGTCTATGACCTGAAGACCATATGGACGTACTGCCCTTTATAATATCGAGCTGTAATTACACAAAAAAGTAGTTTTTTCCAGACTTTAGAGCCTTTTTGGGGGTCCAAACGGCCTTTTCTGGGGCCGGGACTTACCGCACGTGTGCTGGGGTGTGTGCGCGTATGTAAATTTTTCTAGATCGCTAGAATTAGAAGTCCTGGTAGCCTAGTTTCCCGAGGGCTTTCCAACACCACTGAAACCGGCTCAATCAGAGCTCGTTCTCATCCGCGTTGATAGTCCCTATCAATTCCCTCTCTAGAATGATTATATTCTTCTATTTTTCCACCGTCTCTTCGCTAGTGTGAGACTAACACCCTATCGTAGCTGCTCATTGGTGGGCCGGCTATGACCTGAAGACCATATGGACGTACTACCCTTTATAATATCGAGCAGTAATTGCATTAAAAAGTAGTTTTTTCCAGACTTTAGAGCCTTTTTGAGGGTCCAAACGGCCGTTTCTGGGGCCGGGACTAACCGCACGTGTGCTGGGGTGTGTGTGCATATGTAAATTTTTCCAGATCGCTAGAATTAGAAGTCCTGGTAGCCTAGTTTCCCGAGGGCTTTCCAACGCCACTGAAACCGGCTCAATCGGAGCTCGTTCTCATCCGCTTTGATAGTCCCTATCAATTCCCTCTCTAAAATGATTATATTCTTCTATTTTTCCACCGTCTCTTCGCTAGTGTGAGACTAACACCTTATCGTAGCCACTCATTGGTGGGGCGACTACGACCTGAAGACCATATGGACGTACTGCCCTTTATAATATCGAGCAGTAATTGCATGAAAAAGTAGTTTTTTCCAGACTTTAGAGCCTTTTTGAGGGTCCAAACGGCCTTTTCTGGGGCCGAGACATACCGCACGTGTGCTGGGGTGTGTGCGCGTATGTAAATTTTTCCAGATCGCTAGAATTAGAAGTCCTGGTAGCCTGGTTTCCCGAGGGCTTTCCAACGCCACTGAAACCGGCTCAATCGGAGCTCGTTCTCATCGGCGTTGATAGTCCCTATCAATTCCCTCTCTAGAATGGTTATATTCTTCTATTTTTCCACCGTCTCTTCGCTAGTCTGAGACTAACACCCTATCGTACCCACTCATTGGTAGGGCATCTATGACCTGAAGACCATATGGACGTACTGCCCTTTATAATATCGAGCTGCAATTACACAAAAAAGTAGTTTTTTCCAGACTTTAGAGCCTTTTTGAGGGTCCAACGGCCTTTTCTGGGGCCGGGACTTACCGCACGTGTGCTGGGGTGTGTGCGCGTATGTAAATTTTTCCAGATCGCTAGAATTAGAAGTCCTGGTAGCCTAGTTTCCCGAGGGCTTTCCAACACCACTGAAACCGGCTCAATCGGAGCTCGTTCTCATCCGCGTTGATAGTCCCTATCAATTCCCTCTCTAGAATGATTATATTCTTCTATTTTTCCACCGTCTCTTCGCTAGTGTGAGACTAACACCCTATCGTAGCCGCTCATTGGTGGGCCGGCTATGACCTAAAGACCATATGGACGTACTGCCCTTTATAATATCGAGCAGTAATAGCATGAAAAAGTAGTTTTTTCCAGACTTTAGAGCCTTTTTGAGGGTCCAAACGGCCTTTTCTGGGGCCGGGACTAACCGCACGTGTGCTTGGGTGTGTGTTCATATGTAAATTTTTCCAGATCGCTAGAATTAGAAGTCCTGGTAGCCTAGTTTCCTGAGGGCTTTCCAACGCCACTGAAACCGGCTCAATCGGAGCTCGTTCTCATCCGCTTTGATAGTCCCTATCAATTCCCTCTCTAAAATGATTATATTCTTCTATTTTTCCACCGTCTCTTCACTAGTGTGAGACTAACACCTTATCGTAGCCACTCATTGGTGGGGCGTCTATGACCTGAAGACCATATGGACGTACTGCCCATTATAATATCGAGCTGTAATTGCATGAAAAAGTAGTTTTTTCCAGACTTTAGAGGTTTTTTGAGGGTCCAAACGGCCTTTTTTAGGGCCGGGACTTACCGCACATGTGCTGGGGTGTGTGCGCGTATGTAAACTTTTCCAGATCGCTAGAATTTGAAGTCATGGTAGCCTAGTTTCCCGAGGGATTTCCAACGCCACTGAAACCGGCTCAATCGGAGCTCGTTCTCATCCGCGTTGATAGTCCCTATCAATTCCCTCTCTAGAATGATTATATTCTTCTATTTTTCCACCATCTCTTCGCTAGTGTGAGACTAACACCCTATCGTACCCGCTCATTGGTGGGGCGTCTATGACCTGAAGACCATATGGATGTACTGCACTTTATAATATCGAGCTGTAATTACACAAAAAAAAGTAGTTTTTTCCAGACTTTAGAGCCTTTTTGAGGGTCCAAACGGCCGTTTCTTGGGCCGGGACTTACCGCACGTGTGCTGGGGTGTGTGCGCATATGTAAATTTTTCCAGATCGCTAGAATAAGAAGTCCTGGTAGCCTAGTTTCCCAAGGGCTTTCCAACGCCACTGAAACCGGCTCAATCAGAGCTCGTGCTCATCCGCGTTGATAGTCCCTATCAATTCCCTCTCTAGAATGATTATATTCTTCTATTTTTCCACCGTCTCTTCGCTACTGTGAGACTAACACCCAATCATAGCCGCTCATTGGTGGGGCGTCTATGACCTGAAGACCATATGGACATACTGCCCTTTATAATATCGAGCTGTAATTGCATGAAAAAGTAGTTTTTTCCAGACTTTAGAGCCTTTTTGAGGGTCCAAACGGCCTTTTCTGGGGCCGGGACTTACCGCACGTGTGCTGGGGTGTGTGCGCGTATGTAAATTTTTCCAGATCGCTAGAATTAGAAGTCCTGGTAGCCTAGTTTCCCGAGGGCTTTCCAACGCCACTGAAACCGGCTCAATCGGAGCTCGTTCTCATCCGCGTTGATAGTCCCTATCAATTCCCTCTCTAGAATGATTATATTCTTCTATGTTTCCACCATCTCTTCGCTAGTGTGAGACTAACACCCTATCGTAGCCGCTCATTGGTGGGGCGACTACGACCTGAAGACCATATGGACGTACTGCCCTTTATAATATCGAGCAGTAATTGCATGAAAAAGTAGTTTTTTCCAGACTTTAGAGCCTTTTTGAGGGTCCAAACGGCCTTTTCTGGGGCCGAGACATACCGCACGTGTGCTGGGGTGTGTGCGCGTATGTAAATTTTTCCAGATCGCTAGAATTAGAAGTCCTGGTAGCCTGGTTTCCCGAGGGCTTTCCAACTCCACTGAAACCGGCTCAATCGGAGCTCGTTCTCATCTGCGTTGATAGTCCCTATCAATTCCCTCTCTAGAATGATTATATTCTTCTATTTTTCCACCGTCTCTTCGCTAGTCTGAGACTAACACCCTATCGTACCAACTCATTGGTAGGGCGTCTATGACCTGAAGACCATATGGACGTACTGCCCTTTATAATATCGAGCTGTAATTACACAAAAAAGTAGTTTTTTCCAGACTTTAGAGCCTTTTTGGGGGTCCAAACGGCCTTTTCTGGGGCCGGGACTTACCGCACGTGTGCTGGGGTGTGTGCGCGTATGTAAATTTTTCTAGATCGCTAGAATTAGAAGTCCTGGTAGCCTAGTTTCCCGAGGGCTTTCCAACACCACTGAAACCGGCTCAATCAGAGCTCGTTCTCATCCGCGTTGATAGTCCCTATCAATTCCCTCTCTATAATGATTATATTCTTCTATTTTTCCACCGTCTCTTCGCTAGTGTGAGACTAACACCCTATCGTAGCTGCTCATTGGTGGGCCGGCTATGACCTGAAGACCATATGGACGTACTACCCTTTATAATATCGAGCAGTAATTGCATTAAAAAGTAGTTTTTTCCAGACTTTAGAGCCTTTTTGAGGGTCCAAACGGCCGTTTCTGGGGCCGGGACTAACCGCACGTGTGCTGGGGTGTGTGTGCATATGTAAATTTTTCCAGATCGCTAGAATTAGAAGTCCTGGTAGCCTAGTTTCCCGAGGGCTTTCCAACGCCACTGAAACCGGCTCAATCGGAGCTCGTTCTCATCCGCTTTGATAGTCCCTATAAATTCCCTCTCTAAAATGATTATATTCTTCTATTTTTCCACCGTCTCTTCGCTAGTGTGAGACTAACACCTTATCGTAGCCACTCATTGGTGGGGCGACTACGACCTGAAGACCATATGGACGTACTGCCCTTTATAATATCGAGCAGTAATTGCATGAAAAAGTAGTTTTTTCCAGACTTTAGAGCCTTTTTGGGGGTCCAAACGGCCTTTTCTGGGGCCGAGACATACCGCACGTGTGCGGGAGTGTGTGCGCGTATGTAAATTTTTGCAGATCGCTAGAATTAGAAGTCCTGGTAGCCTGGTTTCCCGAGGGCTTTCCAACGCCACTGAAACCGGCTCAATCGGAGCTCGTTCTCATCGGCGTTGATAGTCCCTATCAATTCCCTCTGTAGAATGATTATATTCTTCTATTTTTCCACCGTCTCTTCGCTAGTCTGAGACTAACACCCTATCGTACCCACTCATTGGTAGGGCATCTATGACCTGAAGACCATATGGACGTACTGCCCTTTATAATATCGAGCTGCAATTACACAAAAAAGTAGTTTTTTCCAGACTTTAGAGCCTTTTTGAGGGTCCAAACGGCCTTTTCTGGGGCCGGGACTTACCGCACGTGTGCTGGGGTGTGTGCGCGTATGTAAATTTTTCCAGATCGCTAGAATTAGAAGTCCTGGTAGCCTAGTTTCCCGAGGGCTTTCCAACACCACTGAAACCGGCTCAATCGGAGCTCGTTCTCATCCGCGTTGATAGTCCCTATCAATTCCCTCTCTAGAATGATTATATTCTTCTATTTTTCCACCGTCTCTTCGCTAGTGTGAGACTAACACCCTATCGTAGCCGCTCATTGGTGGGCCGGCTATGACCTAAAGACCATATGGACGTACTGCCCTTTATAATATCGAGTAGTAATAGCATGAAAAAGTAGTTTTTTCCAGACTTTAGAGCCTTTTTGAGGGTCCAAACGGCCTTTTCTGGGGCCGGGACTAACCGCACGTGTGCTGGGGTGTGTGTTCATATGTAAATTTTTCCAGATCGCTAGAATTAGAAGTCCTGGTAGCCTAGTTTCCCGAGGGCTTTCCAACACCACTGAAACCGGCTCAATCGGAGCTCGTTCTCATCCGCTTTGATAGTCCCTATCAATTCCCTCTCTAAAATGATTATATTCTTCTATTTTTCCACCGTCTCTTCACTAGTGTGAGACTAACACCTTATCGTAGCCACTCATTGGTGGGGCGTCTATGACCTGAAGACCATATGGACGTACTGCCCATTATAATATCGAGCTGTAATTGCATGAAAAAGTAGTTTTTTCCAGACTTTACAGCCTTTTTGAGGGTCCAAACGGCCTTTTTTAGGGCCGGGACTTACCGCACATGTGCTGGGGTGTGTGCGCGTATGTAAACTTTTCCAGATCGCTAGAATTTGAAGTCATGGTAGCCTAGTTTCCCGAGGGCTTTCCAACGCCACTGAAACCGGCTCAATCGGAGCTCGTTCTCATCCGCGTTGATAGTCCCTATCAATTCCCTCTCTAGAATGATTATATTCTTCTATTTTTCCACCATCTCTTCGCTAGTGTGAGACTAACACCCTATCGTACCCGCTCATTGGTGGGGCGTCTATGACCTGAAGACCATATGGACATACTGCACTTTATAATATCGAGCTGTAATTACACAAAAAAAGTAGTTTTTTCCAGACTTTAGAGCCTTTTTGAGGGTCCAAACGGCCGTTTCTTGGGCCGGGACTTACCGCACGTGTGCTGGGGTGTGTGCGCGTATGTAAATTTTTCCAGATCGCTAGAATTAGAAGTCCTGGTAGCCTAGTTTCCCGAGGGCTTTCCAACGCCACTGAAACCGGCTCAATCGGAGCTCGTTCTCATCCGCGTTGATAGTCCCTATCAATTCCCTCTCTAGAATGATTATATTCTTCTATGTTTCCACCATCTCTTCGCTAGTGTGAGACTAACACCCTATCATAGCCGCTCATTGGTGGGGCGACTACGACCTGAAGACCATATGGACGTACTGCCCTTTATAATATCGAGCAGTAATTGCATGAAAAAGTAGTTTTTTCCAGACTTTAGAGCCTTTTTGAGGGTCCAAACGGCCTTTTCTGGGGCCGGGACTTACCGCACGTGTGCTGGGGTGTGTGCGCGTATGTAAATTTTTCCAGATCGCTAGAATTAGAAGTCCTGGTAGCCTAGTTTCCCGAGGGCTTTCCAACGCCACTGAAACCGGCTCAATCGGAGCTCGTTCTCATCCGCGTTGATAGTCCCTATCAATTCCCTCTCTAGAATGATTATATTCTTCTATGTCTCCACCATCTCTTCGCTAGTGTGAGACTAACACCCTATCGTAGCCGCTCATTGGTGGGGCGACTACGACCTGAAGACCATATGGACGTACTGCCCTTTATAATATCGAGCAGTAATTGCATGAAAAAGTAGTTTTTTCCAGACTTTAGAGCCTTTTTGAGGGTCCAAACGGCTTTTCTGGGGCCGAGACATACCGCACGTGTGCTGGGGTGTGTGCGCGTATGTAAATTTTTCCAGATCGCTAGAATTAGAAGTCCTGGTAGCCTAGTTTCCCGAGGGCTTTCCAACGCCACTGAAACCGGCTCAATCGGAGCTCGTTCTCATCCGCGTTGATAGTCCCTATCAATTCCCTCTCTAGAATGATTATATTCTTCTATGTCTCCACCATCTCTTCGCTAGTGTGAGACTAACACCCTATCGTAGCCGCTCATTGGTGGGGCGACTACGACCTGAAGACCATATGGACGTACTGCCCTTTATAATATCGAGCAGTAATTGCATGAAAAAGTAGTTTTTTCCAGACTTTAGAGCCTTTTTGAGGGTCCAAACGGCCTTTTCTGGGGCCGAGACATACCGCACGTGTGCTGGGGTGTGTGCGCGTATGTAAATTTTTCCAGATCGCTAGAATTAGAAGTCCTGGTAGCCTGGTTTCCCGAGGGCTTTCCAACTCCACTGAAACCGGCTCAATCGGAGCTCGTTCTCATCTGCGTTGATAGTCCCTATCAATTCCCTCTCTAGAATGATTATATTCTTCTATTTTTCCACCATCTCTTCGCTAGTCTGAGACTAACACCCTATCGTACCAACTCATTGGTAGGGCGTCTATGACCTGAAGACCATATGGACGTACTGCCCTTTATAATATCGAGCTGTAATTACACAAAAAAGTAGTTTTTTCCAGACTTTAGAGCCTTTTTGAGGGTCCAAACGGCCTTTTCTGGGGCCGGGACTTACCGCACGTGTGCTGGGGTGTGTGCGCGTATGTAAATTTTTCCAGATCGCTAGAATTAGAAGTCCTGGTAGCCTAGTTTCCCGAGGGCTTTCCAACACCACTGAAAACGGGTCAATCGGAGCTCGTTCTCATCCGCGTTGATAGTCCCTATCAATTCCCTCTCTAGAATGATTATATTCTTCTATTTTTCCACCGTCTCTTTGCTAGTGTGAGACTAACACCCTATCGTAGCCGCTCATTGGTGGGCCGGCTATGACCTGAAGACCATATGGACGTACTGCCCTTTATAATATCGAGCAGTAGTTGGATGAAAAAGTAGTTTTTTCCAGACTTTAGAGCCTTTTTGAGGGTCCAAACGGCCTTTTCTGGGGCCGGGACTAACCGCACGTGTGCTGGGGTGTGTGTGCATATGTAAATTTTTCCAGATCACTAGAATTAGAAGTCCTGGTAGCCTAGTTTCCCGAGGGCTTTCCAACGCCACTGAAACCGGCTCAATCGGAGCTCGTTCTCATCCGCTTTGATAGTCCCTATCAATTCCCTCTCTAGAATGATTATATTCTTCTATTTTTCCACCGTCTCTTCGCTACTGTGAGACTAACACCCAATCATAGCCGCTCATTGGTGGGGCGTCTATGACCTGAAGACCATATGGACATACTGCCCTTTATAATATCGAGCTGTAATTGCATGAAAAAGTAGTTTTTTCAAGACTTTAGAGCCTTTTTGAGGGTCCAAACGGCCTTTTCTGGGGCCAGGACTTACCGCACGTGTGCTGGGGTGTGTGCGCATATGTAAATTTTTCCAGATCGCTAGAATTAGAAGTCCTGGTAGCCTAGTTTCCAAAGGGCTTTCCAACGCCACTGAAACCGGCTCAATCGGAGCTCGTTCTCATCCGCGTTGATAGTCCCTATCAATTCCCTCTCTAGAATGATTATATTCTTCTATGTTTCCACCATCTCTTCGCTAGTGTGAGACTAACACCCTATCGTAGCCGCTCATTGGTGGGGCGACTACAACCTGAAGACCATATGGACGTACTGCCCTTTATAATATCGAGCAGTAATTGCATGAAAAAGTAGTTTTTTCCAGACTTTAGAGCCTTTTTGAGGGTCCAAACGGCCTTTTCTGGGGCCGAGACATACCGCACGTGTGCTGGGGTGTGTGCGCGTATGTAAATTTTTCCAAATCGATAGAATTAGAAGTCCTGGTAGCCTGGTTTCCCGAGGGCTTTCCAACGCCACTGAAACCGGCTCAATCGGAGCTCGTTCTCATCCGCGTTGATAGTCCCTATCAATTCCCTCTCTAGAATGATTATATTCTTCTATTTTTCCACCGTCTCTTCGCTAGTGTGAGACTAACACCCTATCGTACCCACTCATTGGTAGGGCGTCTATGACCTGAAGACCATATGGACGTACTGCCCTTTATAATATCGAGCTGTAATTACACAAAAAAGTAGTTTTTTCCAGACTTTAGAGCCTTTTTGAGGGTCCAAACGGCCTTTTCTGGGGCCGGGACTTACCGCATGTGTGCTGGGGTGTGTTTGCGTATGTAAATTTTTCCAGATCGCTAGAATTAGAAGTCCTGGTAGCCTAGTTTCCCGAGGGCTTTCCAACGCCACTGAAACCGGCTCAATCGGAGCTCGTTCTCATACGCTTTGATAGTCCCTATCAATTCCCTCTCTAAAATGATTATATTCTTCTATTTTTCCACCGTCTCTTCGCTAGTGTGAGACTAACACCCTATCGTAGCCACTCATTGGTGGGGCGACTATGACCTGAAGACCATATGGACGTACTACCCTTTATAATATCGAGCTGTAATTGCATGAAAAAGTAGTTTTTTCCAGACTTTAGAGCCTTTTTGAGGGTCCAAACGGCCTTTTTTAGGGCCGGGACTTACCGCACATGTGCTGGGGTGTGTGCGCGTATGTAAACATTTCCAGATCGCTAGAATTAGAAGTCATGGTAGCCTAGTTTCCCGAGGGCTTTCCAACGCCGCTGAAACCGGCTCAATCGGAGCTCGTTCTCATCCGCGTTGATAGTCCCTATCAATTCCCTCTCTAGAATGATTATATTCTTCTATTTTTCTACCGTCTCTTTGCTAGTGTGAGACTAACACCCTATCGTACCCGCTCATTGGTGGGGCATCTATGACCTGAAGACCATATGGACGTACTGCCCTTTATAATATCGAGCTGTAATTACACAAAAAAGTAGTTTTTTCCAGACTTTGGAGACTTTTTGAGGGTCCAAACGGCCTTTTCTGGGGCCGGGACTTACCACATGTGTGCTGGGGTGTGTTTGCGTATGTAAATTTTTCCAGATCGCTAGAATTAGAAGTCCTGGTAGCCTAGTTTCCAAAGGGCTTTCCAACGCCACTGAAACCGGCTCAATCGGAGCTCGTTCTCATCCGCGTTGATAGTCCCTATCAATTCCCTCTCTAGAATGATTATATTCTTCTATGTTTCCACCATCTCTTCGCTAGTGTGAGACTAACACCCTATCGTAGCCGCTCATTGGTGGGGCGACTACAACCTGAAGACCATATGGACGTACTGCCCTTTATAATATCGAGCAGTAATTGCATGAAAAAGTAGTTTTTTCCAGACTTTAGAGCCTTTTTGAGGGTCCTAACGGCCTTTTCTGGGGCCGAGGCATACCGCACGTGTGCTGGGGTGTGTGCGCGTATGTAAATTTTTCCAGATCGCTAGAATTAGAAGTCCTGGTAGCCTGGTTTCCCGAGGGCTTTCCAACTCCACTGAAACCGACTCAATCGGAGCTCGTTCTCATCTCCGTTGATAGTCCCTATCAATTCCCTCTCTAGAATGATTATATTCTTCTATTTTTCCACCGTCTCTTCGCTAGTCTGAGACTAACACCCTATCGTACCAACTCATTGGTAGGGCGTCTATGACCTGAAGACCATATGGACGTACTGCCCTTTATAATATCGAGCTGTAATTACACAAAAAAGTAGTTTTTTCCAGACTTTAGAGCCTTTTTGAGGGTCCAAACGGCCTTTTCTCGGGCCGGGACTTACCGCACGTGTGCTGGGGTGTGTGCGCATATGTAAATTTTTCCAGATCGCTAGAATTAGAAGTCCTAGTAGCCTAGTTTCCCGAGGGCTTTCCAACACCACTGAAAACGGGTCAATCGGAGCTCGTTCTCATCCGCGTTGATAGTCCCTATCAATTCCCTCTCTAGAATGATTATATTCTTCTATTTTTCCACCGTCTCTTTGCTAGTGTGAGACTAACACCCTATCGTAGCCGCTCATTGGTGGGCCGGCTATGACCTGAAGACCATATGCACGTACTGCCCTTTATAATATCGAGCAGTAATTGCATGAAAAAGTAGTTTTTTCCAGACTTTAGAGCCTTTTTGAGGGTCCAAACGGCCTTTTCTGGGGCCGGGACTAACCGCACGTGTGCTGGGGTGTGTGTGCATACGTAAATTTTTCCAGATCACTAGAATTAGAAGTCCTGGTAGCCTAGTTTCCCGAGGGCTTTCCAACGCCACTGAAACCGGCTCAATCGGAGCTCGTTCTCATCCGCTTTGATAGTCCCTATCAATTCCCTCTCTAAAATGATTATATTCTTCTATTTTTCCACCGTCTCTTCGCTAGTGTGAGACTAACACCTTATCGTAGCCACTCATTGGTGGGGCGTCTATGACCTGAAGACCATATGGACGTACTGCCCATTATAATATCGAGCTGTAATTGCATGAAAAAGTAGTTTTTTCCAGACTTTAGAGCCTTCTTGAGGGTCCAAACGGCCTTTTTTAGGGCCGGGACTTACCGCACATGTGCTGGGGTGTGTGCGCGTATGTAAACTTTTCCAGATCGCTAGAATTAGAAGTCATGGTAGCCTAGTTTCCCGAGGGCTTTCCAACGCCACTGAAACCGGCTCAATCGGAGCTCGTTCTCATCCGCGTTGATAGTCCCTATCAATTCCCTCTCTAGAATGATTATATTCTTCTATTTTTCCACCGTCTCTTCGCTAGTGTGAGACTAACACCCTATCGTACCCGCTCATTGGTGGGGCGTCTATGACCTGAAGACCATATGGACGTACTGCCCTTTATAATATCGAGCTGTAATTACACAAAAAAGTAGTTTTTTCCAGACTTTAGAGCCTTTTTGAGGGTCCAAACGGCCTTTTCTTGGGCCGGGACTTACCGCACGTGTGCTGGGGTGTGTGCGCATATGTAAATTTTTCCAGATAGCTAGAATTAGAAGTCCTAGTAGCCTAGTTTCCCAAGGGCTTTCCAACGCCACTGAAACCAGCTCAATCAGAGCTCGTGCTCATCCGCGTTGATAGTCCCTATCAATTCCCTCTCTAGAATGATTATCTTCTTCTATTTTTCCACCGTCTCTTCGCTACTGTGAGACTAACACCCAATCATAGCTGCTCATTGGTGGGGCGTCTATGACCTGAAGACCATATGGACATACTGCCCTTTATAATATCGAGCTGTAATTGCATGAAAAAGTAGTTTTTTCAAGACTTTAGAGCCTTTTTGAGGGTCCAAACGGCCTTTTCTGGGGCCGGGACTTACCGCACATGTGCTGGGGTGTGTGCGCATATGTAAATTTTTCCAGATCGCTAGAATTAGAAGTCCTGGTAGCCTAGTTTCCCGAGGGCTTTCCAACGCCACTGAAACCGGCTCAATCGGAGCTCGTTCTCATCCGCGTTGATAGTCCCTATCAATTCCCTCTCTAGAATGATTATATTCTTCTATGTTTCCACCATCTCTTCGCTAGTGTGAGACTAACACCCTATCGTAGCCGCTCATTGGTGGGGCGACTACAACCTGAAAACCATATGGACGTACTGCCCTTTATAATATCGAGCAGTAATTGCATGAAAAAGTAGTTTTTTCCAGACTTTAGAGCCTTTTTGAGGGTCCAAACGGCCTTTTCTGGGGCCGGGACTTACCGCATGTGTGCTGGGGTGTGTTTGCGTATGTAAATTTTTCCAGATCGCTAGAATTAGAAGTCCTGGTAGCCTAGTTTCCCGAGGGCTTTCCAACGCCACTGAAACCGGCTCAATCGGAGCTCGTTCTCATACGCTTTGATAGTCCCTATCAATTCCCTCTCTAAAATGATTATATTCTTCTATTTTTCCACCGTCTCTTCGCTAGTGTGAGACTAACACCCTATCGTAGCCACTCATTGGTGGGGCGACTATGACCTGAAGACCATATGGACGTACTACCCTTTATAATATCGAGCTGTAATTGCATGAAAAAGTAGTTTTTTCCAGACTTTAGAGCCTTTTTGAGGGTCCAAACGGCCTTTTTTAGGGCCGGGACTTACCGCACATGTGCTGGGGTGTGTGCGCGTATGTAAACATTTCCAGATCGCTAGAATTAGAAGTCATGGTAGCCTAGTTTCCCGAGGGCTTTCCAACGCCGCTGAAACCGGCTCAATCGGAGCTCGTTCTCATCCGCGTTGATAGTCCCTATCAATTCCCTCTCTAGAATGATTATATTCTTCTATTTTTCTACCGTCTCTTTGCTAGTGTGAGACTAACACCCTATCGTACCCGCTCATTGGTGGGGCATCTATGACCTGATGACCATATGGACGTACTGCCCTTTATAATATCGAGCTGTAATTACACAAAAAAGTAGTTTTTTCCAGACTTTGGAGACTTTTTGAGGGTCCAAACGGCCTTTTCTGGGGCCGGGACTTACCACATGTGTGCTGGGGTGTGTTTGCGTATGTAAATTTTTCCAGATCGCTAGAATTAGAAGTCCTGGTAGCCTAGTTTCCCGAGGGCTTTCCAACGCCACTGAAACCGGCTCAATCGGAGCTCGTTCTCATACGCTTTGATAGTCCCTATCAATTCCCTCACTAAAATGATTATATTCTTCTATTTTTCCACCGTCTCTTCGCTAGTGTGAGACTAACACCCTATCGAAGCCACTCATTGGTGGGGCGTCTATGACCTGAAGACCATATGGACGTACTACCCTTTATAATATCGAGCTGTAATTGCATGAAAAAGTAGTTTTTTCCAGACTTTAGAGCCTTTTTGAGGGTCCAAACGGCCTTTTTTAGGGCCGGGACTTACCGCACATGTGCTGGGGTGTGTGCGCGTATGTAAACATTTCCAGATCGCTAGAATTAGAAGTCATGGTAGCCTAGTTTCCCGAGGGCTTTCCAACGCCACTGAAAGCGGCTCAATCGGAGCTCGTTCTCATCCGCGTTGATAGTCCCTATCAATTCCCTCTCTAGAATGATTATATTCTTCTATTTTTCTACCGTCTCTTTGCTAGTGTGAGACTAACACCCTATCGTAGCCGCTCATTGGTGGGGCGACTACAACCTGAAGACCATATGGACGTACTGCCCTTTATAATATCGAGCAGTAATTGCATGAAAAAGTAGTTTTTTCCAGACTTTAGAGCCTTTTTGAGGGTCCTAACGGCCTTTTCTGGGGCCAAGACATACCGCACGTGTGCTGGGGTGTGTGCGCGTATGTAAATTTTTCCAGATCGCTAGAATTAGAAGTCCTGGTAGCCTGGTTTCCCGAGGGCTTTCCAACTCCACTGAAACCGACTCAATCGGAGCTCGTTCTCATCTGCGTTGATAGTCCCTATCAATTCCCTCTCTAGAATGATTATATTCTTCTATTTTTCCACCGTCTCTTCGCTAGTCTGAGACTAACACCCTATCGTACCAACTCATTGGTAGGGCGTCTATGACCTGAAGACCATAGGGACGTACTGCCCTTTATAATATCGAGCTGTAATTACACAAAAAAGTAGTTTTTTCCAGACTTTAGAGCCTTTTTGAGGGTCCAAACGGCCTTTTCTCGGGCCGGGACTTACCGCACGTGTGCTGGGGTGTGTGCGCATATGTAAATTTTTCCAGATCGCTAGAATTAGAAGTCCTAGTAGCCTAGTTTCCCGAGGGCTTTCCAACACCACTGAAAACGGGTCAATCGGAGCTCGTTCTCATCCGCGTTGATAGTCCCTATCAATTCCCTCTCTAGAATGATTATATTCTTCTATTTTTCCACCGTCTCTTTGCTAGTGTGAGACTAACACCCTATCGTAGCCGCTCATTGGTGGGCCGGCTATGACCTGAAGACCATATGGACGTACTGCCCTTTATAATATCGAGCAGTAATTGCATGAAAAAGTAGTTTTTTCCAGACTTTAGAGCCTTTTTGAGGGTCCAAACGGCCTTTTCTGGGGCCGGGACTAACCGCACGTGTGCTGGGGTGTGTGTGCATACGTAAATTTTTCCAGATCACTAGAATTAGAAGTCCTGGTAGCCTAGTTTCCCGAGGGCTTTCCAACGCCACTGAAACCGGCTCAATCGGAGCTCGTTCTCATCCGCTTTGATAGTCCCTATCAATTCCCTCTCTAAAATGATTATATTCTTCTATTTTTCCACCGTCTCTTCGCTAGTGTGAGACTAACACCTTATCGTAGCCACTCATTGGTGGGGCGTCTATGACCTGAAGACCATATGGACGTACTGCCCATTATAATATCGAGCTGTAATTGCATGAAAAAGTAGTTTTTTCCAGACTTTAGAGCCTTCTTGAGGGTCCAAACGGCCTTTTTTAGGGCCGGGACTTACCGCACATGTGCTGGGGTGTGTGCGCGTATGTAAACTTTTCCAGATCGCTAGAATTAGAAGTCATGGTAGCCTAGTTTCCCGAGGGCTTTCCAACGCCACTGAAACCGGCTCAATCGGAGCTCGTTCTCATCCGCGTTGATAGTCCCTATCAATTCCCTCTCTAGAATGATTATATTCTTCTATTTTTCCACCGTCTCTTCGCTAGTGTGAGACTAACACCCTATCGTACCCGCTCATTGGTGGGGCGTCTATGACCTGAAGACCATATGGACGTACTGCCCTTTATAATATCGAGCTGTAATTACACAAAAAAGTAGTTTTTTCCAGACTTTAGAGCCTTTTTGAGGGTCCAAACGGCCTTTTCTTGGGCCGGGACTTACCGCACGTGTGCTGGGGTGTGTGCGCATATGTAAATTTTTCCAGATCGCTAGAATTAGAAGTCCTGGTAGCCTAGTTTCCCAAGGGCTTTCCAACGCCACTGAAACCAGCTCAATCAGAGCTCGTGCTCATCCGCGTTGATAGTCCCTATCAATTCCCTCTCTAGAATGATTATATTCTTCTATTTTTCCACCGTCTCTTCGCTACTGTGAGACTAACACCCAATCATAGCCGCTCATTGGTGGGGCGTCTATGACCTGAAGACCATATGGACATACTGCCCTTTATAATATCGAGCTGTAATTGCATGAAAAAGTAGTTTTTTCAAGACTTTAGAGCCTTTTTGAGGGTCCAAACGGCCTTTTCTGGGGCCGGGACTTACCGCACATGTGCTGGGGTGGTTGCGCATATGTAAATTTTTCCAGATCGCTAGAATTAGAAGTCCTGGTAGCCTAGTTTCCCGAGGGCTTTCCAACGCCACTGAAACCGGCTCAATCGGAGCTCGTTCTCATCCGCGTTGATAGTCCCTATCAATTCCCTCTCTAGAATGATTATATTCTTCTATGTTTCCACCATCTCTTCGCTAGTGTGAGACTAACACCCTATCGTAGCCGCTCATTGGTGGGGCGACTACAACCTGAAAACCATATGGACGTACTGCCCTTTATAATAACGAGCAGTAATTGCATGAAAAAGTAGTTTTTTCCAGACTTTAGAGCCTTTTTGAGGGTCCAAACGGCCTTTTCTGGGGCCGAGACATACCGCACGTGTGCTGGGGTGTGTGCGCGTATGTAAATTTTTCCAAATCGATAGAATTAGAAGTCCTGGTAGCCTGGTTTCCCGAGGGCTTTCCAACGCCACTGAAACCGGCTCAATCGGAGCTCGTTCTCATCCGCGTTGATAGTCCCTATCAATTCCCTCTCTAGAATGATTATATTCTTCTATTTTTCCACCGTCTCTTCGCTAGTGTGAGACTAACACCCTATCGTACCCACTCATTGGTAGGGCGTCTATGACCTGAAGACCATATGGATGTACTGCCCTTTATAATATCGAGCTGTAATTACACAAAAAAGTAGTTTTTTCCAGACTTTAGAGCCTTTTTGAGGGTCCAAACGGCCTTTTCTGGGGCCGGGACTTACCGCATGTGTGCTGGGGTGTGTTTGCGTATGTAAATTTTTCCAGATCGCTAGAATTTGAAGTCCTGGTAGCCTAGTTTCCCGAGGGCTTTCCAACGCCACTGAAACCGGCTCAATCGGAGCTCGTTCTCATACGCTTTGATAGTCCCTATCAATTCCCTCTCTAAAATGATTATATTCTTCTATTTTTCCACCGTCTCTTCGCTAGTGTGAGACTAACACCCTATCGTAGCCACTCATTGGTGGGGCCTCTATGACCTGAAGACCATATGGACGTACTACCCTTTATAATATCGAGCTGTAATTGCATGAAAAAGTAGTTTTTTCCAGACTTTAGAGCCTTTTTGAGGGTCCAAACGGCCTTTTTTAGGGCCGGGACTTACCGCACATGTGCTGGGGTGTGTGCGCGTATGTAAACATTTCCAGATCGCTAGAATTAGAAGTCATGGTAGCCTAGTTTCCCGAGGGCTTTCCAACGCCACTGAAACCGGCTCAATCGGAGCTCGTTCTCATCCGCGTTGATAGTCCCTATCAATTCCCTCTCTAGAATGATTATATTCTTCTATTTTTCTACCGTCTCTTTGCTAGTGTGAGACTAACACCCTATCGTACCCACTCATTGGTGGGGCGTCTATGACCTGAAGACCATATGGACGTACTGCCCTTTATAATATCGAGCTGGAATTACACAAAAAAGTAGTTTTTTCCAGACTTTAGAGCCTTTTTGAGGGTCCAAACGGCCTTTTCTGGGGCCGGGACTTACCGCACGTGTGCTGGGGTGTGTGTGCGTATGTAAATTTTTCCAGATGGCTAGAATTAGAAGTCCTGGTAGCCTAGTTTCCCGAGGGCTTTCCAACGCCACTGAAACCGGCTCAATCGGAGCTCGTTCTCATCCGCGTTGATAGTCCCTAACAGTTCCCTCTCTAGAATGATTATATTCTTCTATTTTTCCACTGGCTCTTCGCTAGTGTGAGACTAACACCCTATCGTAGCCGCTCATTGGTGGGGCGACTACAACCTGAAGACCATATGGACGTACTGCCCTTTATAATATCGAGCAGTAATTGCATGAAAAAGTAGTTTTTTCCAGACTTTAGAGCCTTTTTGATGGTCCAAACGGCCTTTTCTGGGGCCGAGACATACCGCACGTGTGCTGGGGTGTGTGCGCGTATGTAAATTTTTCCAGATAGCTAGAATTAGAAGTCCTGGTAGCCTGGTTTCCCGAGGGCTTTCCAACGCCACTGAAACCGGCTCAATCGGAGCTCGTTCTCATCCGCGTTGATAGTCCCTATCAATTCCCTCTCTAGAATGATTATATTCTTCTATTTTTCCACCGTCTCTTCGCTAGTGTGAGACTAACACCCTATCGTACCCACTCATTGGTAGGGCGTCTATGACCTGAAGACCATATGGACGTACTGCCCTTTATAATATCGAGCTGTAATTACACAAAAAAGTAGTTTTTTCCAGACTTTAGAGCCTTTTTGAGGGTCCAAACGGCCTTTTCTAGGGCCGGGACTTACCGCATGTGTGTTGGGGTGTGTGTGCATATGTAAATTTTTCCAGATCGCTAGAATTAGAATTCCTGGTAGCCTAGTTTCCCGAGGGCTTTCCAACGCCACTGAAACCGGCTCAATCGGAGCTCGTTCTCATACGCTTTGATAGTCCCTATCAATTCCCTCTCTAAAATGATTATATTCTTCTATTTTTCCACCGTCTCTTCGCTAGTGTGAGACTAACACCCTATCGTAGCCACTCATTGGTGGGGCGTCTATGACCTGAAGACCATATGGACGTACTGCCCTTTATAATATCGAGCTGTAATTGCATGAAAAAGTAGTTTTTTCCAGACTTTAGAGCCTTTTTGAGGGTCCAAACGGCCTTTTTTAGGGCCGGGACTTACCGCACATGTGCTGGGGTGTGTGCACGTATGTAAACATTTCCAGATCGCTAGAATTAGAAGTCATGGTAGCCTAGTTTCCCGAGGGCTTTCCAACGCCACTGAAACCGGCTCAATCGGAGCTCGTTCTCATCCGCGTTGATAGTCCCTATCAATTCCCTCTCTAGAATGATTATATTCTTCTATTTTTCCACCGTCTCTTCGCTAGTGTGAGACTAACACCCTATCGTACCCACTCATTGGTAGGGCGTCTATGACCTGAAGACCATATGGATGTACTGCCCTTTATAATATCGAGCTGTAATTACACAAAAAAGTAGTTTTTTCCAGACTTTAGAGCCTTTTTGAGGGTCCAAACGGCCTTTTCTGGGGCCGGGACTTACCGCATGTGTGCTGGGGTGTGTTTGCGTATGTAAATTTTTCCAGATCGCTAGAATTTGAAGTCCTGGTAGCCTAGTTTCCCGAGGGCTTTCCAACGCCACTGAAACCGGCTCAATCGGAGCTCGTTCTCATACGCTTTGATAGTCCCTATCAATTCCCTCTCTAAAATGATTATATTCTTCTATTTTTCCACCGTCTCTTCGCTAGTGTGAGACTAACACCCTATCGTAGCCACTCATTGGTGGGGCCTCTATGACCTGAAGACCATATGGACGTACTACCCTTTATAATATCGAGCTGTAATTGCATGAAAAAGTAGTTTTTTCCAGACTTTAGAGCCTTTTTGAGGGTCCAAACGGCCTTTTTTAGGGCCGGGACTTACCGCACATGTGCTGGGGTGTGTGCGCGTATGTAAACATTTCCAGATCGCTAGAATTAGAAGTCATGGTAGCCTAGTTTCCCGAGGGCTTTCCAACGCCACTGAAACCGGCTCAATCGGAGCTCGTTCTCATCCGCGTTGATAGTCCCTATCAATTCCCTCTCTAGAATGATTATATTCTTCTATTTTTCTACCGTCTCTTTGCTAGTGTGAGACTAACACCCTATCGTACCCACTCATTGGTGGGGCGTCTATGACCTGAAGACCATATGGACGTACTGCCCTTTATAATATCGAGCTGGAATTACACAAAAAAGTAGTTTTTTCCAGACTTTAGAGCCTTTTTGAGGGTCCAAACGGCCTTTTCTGGGGCCGGGACTTACCGCACGTGTGCTGGGGTGTGTGTGCGTATGTAAATTTTTCCAGATGGCTAGAATTAGAAGTCCTGGTAGCCTAGTTTCCCGAGGGCTTTCCAACGCCACTGAAACCGGCTCAATCGGAGCTCGTTCTCATCCGCGTTGATAGTCCCTAACAGTTCCCTCTCTAGAATGATTATATTCTTCTATTTTTCCACTGGCTCTTCGCTAGTGTGAGACTAACACCCTATCGTAGCCGCTCATTGGTGGGGCGACTACAACCTGAAGACCATATGGACGTACTGCCCTTTATAATATCGAGCAGTAATTGCATGAAAAAGTAGTTTTTTCCAGACTTTAGAGCCTTTTTGATGGTCCAAACGGCCTTTTCTGGGGCCGAGACATACCGCACGTGTGCTGGGGTGTGTGCGCGTATGTAAATTTTTCCAGATAGCTAGAATTAGAAGTCCTGGTAGCCTGGTTTCCCGAGGGCTTTCCAACGCCACTGAAACCGGCTCAATCGGAGCTCGTTCTCATCCGCGTTGATAGTCCCTATCAATTCCCTCTCTAGAATGATTATATTCTTCTATTTTTCCACCGTCTCTTCGCTAGTGTGAGACTAACACCCTATCGTACCCACTCATTGGTAGGGCGTCTATGACCTGAAGACCATATGGACGTACTGCCCTTTATAATATCGAGCTGTAATTACACAAAAAAGTAGTTTTTTCCAGACTTTAGAGCCTTTTTGAGGGTCCAAACGGCCTTTTCTAGGGCCGGGACTTACCGCATGTGTGTTGGGGTGTGTGTGCATATGTAAATTTTTCCAGATCGCTAGAATTAGAATTCCTGGTAGCCTAGTTTCCCGAGGGCTTTCCAACGCCACTGAAACCGGCTCAATCGGAGCTCGTTCTCATACGCTTTGATAGTCCCTATCAATTCCCTCTCTAAAATGATTATATTCTTCTATTTTTCCACCGTCTCTTCGCTAGTGTGAGACTAACACCCTATCGTAGCCACTCATTGGTGGGGCGTCTATGACCTGAAGACCATATGGACGTACTGCCCTTTATAATATCGAGCTGTAATTGCATGAAAAAGTAGTTTTTTCCAGACTTTAGAGCCTTTTTGAGGGTCCAAACGGCCTTTTTTAGGGCCGGGACTTACCGCACATGTGCTGGGGTGTGTGCACGTATGTAAACATTTCCAGATCGCTAGAATTAGAAGTCATGGTAGCCTAGTTTCCCGAGGGCTTTCCAACGCCACTGAAACCGGCTCAATCGGAGCTCGTTCTCATCCGCGTTGATAGTCCCTATCAATTCCCTCTCTAGAATGATTATATTCTTCTATTTTTCTACCGTCTCTTTGCTAGTGTGAGACTAACACCCTATCGTACCCGCTCATTGGTGGTGCGTCTATGACCTGAAGACCATATGGACGTACTGCCCTTTATAATATCGAGCTGTAATTACACAAAAAAGTAGTTTTTTCCAGACTTTAGAGCCTTTTTGAGGGTCCAAACGGCCTTTTCTGGGGCCGGGACTTACCGCACGTGTGCTGGGGTGTGTGTGCGTATGTAAATTTTTCCAGATGGCTAGAATTAGAAGTCCTGGTAGCCTAGTTTCCCGAGGGCTTTCCAACGCCACTGAAACCGGCTCAATCGGAGCTCGTTCTCATCCGCGTTGATAGTCCCTATCAGTTCCCTCTCTAGAATGATTATATTCTTCTATTTTTCCACCGGCTATTCGCTAGTGTGGGACTAACACCCTATCGTACCCGCTCATTGGTGGGGCGTCTTTGACCTGAAGACTATATGGACGTACTGCCCTTTATAATATCGAGCTGTAATGACACAAAAAAGTTGTTTTTTCCAGACTTTAGAGCCTTTTTGAGGGTCCAAACAACCTTTTCTGGGACCGGGACTTACCGCACGTGTGCTAGCGTGTGTGCGCGTATATAAATTTTTCCAGATCGCTAGAATTAGAAGTCCTGGTAGCCTAGTTTCCCGAGGGCTTTTCAACGCCACTGAAACTGGCTCAATCGGAGCTCGTTCTCATCCGCGTTGATAGTCCCTATCAATTCCCTCTCTAGAATGATTATATTCTTCTATTTTTCCACCGTCTCTTCGCTAGTGTGAGACTAACACCCTATCATAGCCGCTCATTGGTGGGGTGTCTAGGACCTGAAGACCATTTGGACGTACAGCCCTTTATATTATCGAGCTGTAATTGCATGAAAAAGTAGTTTTTTCCAGACTTTAGAGCCTTTTTGAGGGTCCAAATGGCCTTTTCTGGGGCCGGGACTTACCGCATGTGTGCTGGGGTGTGTGTGCGTATGTAAATTTTTCTAGATCGCTAGAATTAGAAGTCCTGGTAGCCTAGTTCCCCAAGGGCTTTCCAACGCCACTGAAACCGGCTCAATCGGAGCTCGTTCTCATCCGCTTTGATAGTCCCTATCAATTCCCTCTCTAAAATGATTATATTCTTCTATTTTTCCACCGTCTCTTCGCTAGCGTGAGACTAACACCCTATCGTAGCCACTCATTGGTGGGGCGTCTATGACCTGAAGACCATATGGACGTACTGCCCTTTATAATATTGAGCTGTAATTGCATGAAAAAGTAGTTTTTTCCAGACTTTAGAGCCTTTTTGAGGGTCCAAACGGCCTTTTTTACGGCCGGGACTTACCGCACATGTGCTGGGGTGTGTGCGCGTATGTAAACATTTCCAGATCGCTAGAATTAGAAGTCATGGTAGCCTAGTTTCCCGAGGGCTTTCCAACGCCACTGAAACCGGCTCAATCGGAGCTCGTTCTCATCCGCGTTGATAGTCCCTATCAATTCCCTCTCTAGAATGATTATATTCTTCTATTTTTCTACCGTCTCTTTGCTAGTGTGAGACTAACACCCTATCGTACCCACTCATTGGTGGGGCGTCTATGACCTGAAGACCATATGGACGTACTGCCCTTTATAATATCGAGCTGTAATTACACAAAAAAGTAGTTTTTTCCAGACTTTAGAGCCTTTTTGAGGGTCCAAACGGCCTTTTCTGGGGCCGGGACTTACCGCACGTGTGCTGGGGTGTGTGTGCGTATGTAAATTTTTCCAGATGGCTAGAATTAGAAGTCCTGGTAGCCTAGTTTCCCGAGGGCTTTCCAACGCCACTGAAACCGGCTCAATCGGAGCTCGTTCTCATCCGCGTTGATAGTCCCTAACAGTTCCCTCTCTAGAATGATTATATTCTTCTATTTTTCCACCGGCTCTTCGCTAGTGTGAGACTAACACCCTATCGTAGCCGCTCATTGGTGGGGCGACTACAACCTGAAGACCATATGGACGTACTGCCCTTTATAATATCGAGCAGTAATTGCATGAAAAAGTAGTTTTTTCCAGACTTTAGAGCCTTTTTGATGGTCCAAACGGCCTTTTCTGGGGCCGAGACATACCGCACGTGTGCTGGGGTGTGTGCGCGTATGTAAATTTTTCCAGATAGCTAGAATTAGAAGTCCTGGTAGCCTGGTTTCCCGAGGGCTTTCCAACGCCACTGAAACCGGCTCAATCGGAGCTCGTTCTCATCCGCGTTGATAGTCCCTATCAATTCCCTCTCTAGAATGATTATATTCTTCTATTTTTCCACCGTCTCTTCGCTAGTGTGAGACTAACACCCTATCGTACCCACTCATTGTTAGGGCGTCTATGACCTGAAGACCATATGGACGTACTGCCCTTTATAATATCGAGCTGTAATTACACAAAAAAGTAGTTTTTTCCAGACTTTAGAGCCTTTTTGAGGGTCCAAACGGCCTTTTCTAGGGCCGGGACTTACCGCATGTGTGTTGGGGTGTGTGTGCATATGTAAATTTTTCCAGATCGCTAGAATTAGAATTCCTGGTAGCCTAGTTTCCCGAGGGCTTTCCAACGCCACTGAAACCGGCTCAATCGGAGCTCGTTCTCATACGCTTTGATAGTCCCTATCAATTCCCTCTCTAAAATGATTATATTCTTCTATTTTTCCACCGTCTCTTCGCTAGTGTGAGACTAACACCCTATCGTAGCCACTCATTGGTGGGGCGTCTATGACCTGAAGACCATATGGACGTACTGCCCTTTATAATATCGAGCTGTAATTGCATGAAAAAGTAGTTTTTTCCAGACTTTAGAGCCTTTTTGAGGGTCCAAACGGCCTTTTTTAGGGCCGGGACTTACCGCACATGTGCTGGGGTGTGTGCACGTATGTAAACATTTCCAGATCGCTAGAATTAGAAGTCATGGTAGCCTAGTTTCCCGAGGGCTTTCCAACGCCACTGAAACCGGCTCAATCGGAGCTCGTTCTCATCCGCGTTGATAGTCCCTATCAATTCCCTCTCTAGAATGATTATATTCTTCTATTTTTCTACCGTCTCTTTGCTAGTGTGAGACTAACACCCTATCGTACCCGCTCATTGGTGGTGCGTCTATGACCTGAAGACCATATGGACGTACTGCCCTTTATAATATCGAGCTGTAATTACACAAAAAAGTAGTTTTTTCCAGACTTTAGAGCCTTTTTGAGGGTCCAAACGGCCTTTTCTGGGGCCGGGACTTACCGCACGTGTGCTGGGGTGTGTGTGCGTATGTAAATTTTTCCAGATGGCTAGAATTAGAAGTCCTGGTAGCCTAGTTTCCCGAGGGCTTTCCAACGCCACTGAAACCGGCTCAATCGGAGCTCGTTCTCATCCGCGTTGATAGTCCCTATCAGTTCCCTCTCTAGAATGATTATATTCTTCTATTTTTCCACCGGCTATTCGCTAGTGTGGGACTAACACCCTATCGTACCCGCTCATTGGTGGGGCGTCTTTGACCTGAAGACTATATGGACGTACTGCCCTTTATAATATCGAGCTGTAATGACACAAAAAAGTTGTTTTTTCCAGACTTTAGAGCCTTTTTGAGGGTCCAAACAACCTTTTCTGGGACCGGGACTTACCGCACGTGTGCTAGCGTGTGTGCGCGTATATAAATTTTTCCAGATCGCTAGAATTAGAAGTCCTGGTAGCCTAGTTTCCCGAGGACTTTTCAACGCCACTGAAACTGGCTCAATCGGAGCTCGTTCTCATCCGCGTTGATAGTCCCTATCAATTCCCTCTCTAGAATGATTATATTCTTCTATTTTTCCACCGTCTCTTCGCTAGTGTGAGACTAACACCCTATCATAGCCGCTCATTGGTGGGGTGTCTAGGACCTGAAGACCATTTGGACGTACAGCCCTTTATATTATCGAGCTGTAATTGCATGAAAAAGTAGTTTTTTCCAGACTTTAGAGCCTTTTTGAGGGTCCAAATGGCCTTTTCTGGGGCCGGGACTTACCGCATGTGTGCTGGGGTGTGTGTGCGTATGTAAATTTTTCTAGATCGCTAGAATTAGAAGTCCTGGTAGCCTAGTTCCCCAAGGGCTTTCCAACGCCACTGAAACCGGCTCAATCGGAGCTTGTTCTCATCCGCGTTGATAGTCCCTATCAATTCCCTCTCTAGAATGATTATATTCTTCTATTTTTCCACTGTCTCTTCGCTAGTGTGAGACTAACACCCTATCGTAGCCGCTCATTGGTGGGGCGTCTATGACCTGAAGACCATATGGACGTACTGCCCTTTATAATATCGAGCTGTAATTGCATGAAAAAGTAGTTTTTTCCAGACTTTAGAGCATTTTTGAGGGTCCAAACGGCCTTTTCTGGGGCCGGGACTTACCGCACGTGTTCTGGGGTGTGTGTGCGTATGTAAATTTTTCCTGATCGCTAGAATTAGAAGTCCTGGTAGCCTAGTTTCCCGAGGGCTTTCCAACGCCACTGAAACCGGCTCAATCGGAGCTCGTTCTCATCCGCGTTGATAGTCCCTATCAGTTCCCTCTCTAGAATGATTATATTCTTCTATTTTTCCACCGGCTATTCGCTAGTGTGGGACTAACACCCTATCGTACCCGCTCATTGGTGGGGCGTCTTTGACCTGAAGACTATATGGACGTACTGCCCTTTATAATATCGAGCTGTAATGACACAAAAAAGTTGTTTTTTCCAGACTTTAGAGCCTTTTTGAGGGTCCAAACAACCTTTTCTGGGACCGGGACTTACCGCACGTGTGCTAGCGTGTGTGCGCGTATATAAATTTTTCCAGATCGCTAGAATTAGAAGTCCTGGTAGCCTAGTTTCCCGAGGACTTTTCAACGCCACTGAAACTGGCTCAATCGGAGCTCGTTCTCATCCGCGTTGATAGTCCCTATCAATTCCCTCTCTAGAATGATTATATTCTTCTATTTTTCCACCGTCTCTTCGCTAGTGTGAGACTAACACCCTATCATAGCCGCTCATTGGTGGGGTGTCTAGGACCTGAAGACCATTTGGACGTACAGCCCTTTATATTATCGAGCTGTAATTGCATGAAAAAGTAGTTTTTTCCAGACTTTAGAGCCTTTTTGAGGGTCCAAATGGCCTTTTCTGGGGCCGGGACTTACCGCATGTGTGCTGGGGTGTGTGTGCGTATGTAAATTTTTCTAGATCGCTAGAATTAGAAGTCCTGGTAGCCTAGTTCCCCAAGGGCTTTCCAACGCCACTGAAACCGGCTCAATCGGCGCTCGTTCTCATCCGCTTTGATAGTCCCTATCAATTCCCTCTCTAAAATGATTATATTCTTCTATTTTTCCACCGTCTCTTCGCTAGCGTGAGACTAACACCCTATCGTAGCCACTCATTGGTGGGGCGTCTATGACCTGAAGACCATATGGACGTACTGCCCTTTATAATATTGAGCTGTAATTGCATGAAAAAGTAGTTTTTTCCAGACTTTAGAGCCTTTTTGAGGGTCCAAACGGCCTTTTTTACGGCCGGGACTTACCGCACATGTGCTGGGGTGTGTGCGCGTATGTAAACATTTCCAGATCGCTAGAATTAGAAGTCATGGTAGCCTAGTTTCCCGAGGGCTTTCCAACGCCACTGAAACCGGCTCAATCAGAGCTCGTTCTCATCCGCGTTGATAGTCCCTATCAATTCCCTCTCTAGAATGATTATATTCTTCTATTTTTCTACCGTCTCTTTGCTAGTGTGAGACTAACACCCTATCGTACCCGCTCATTGGTGGGGCGTCTATGACCTGAAGACTATATGGACGTACTGCCCTTTATAATATCGAGCTGTAATGACACAAAAAAGTTGTTTTTTCCAGACTTTAGAGCCTTTTTGAGGGTCCAAACAACCTTTTCTGGGGCCGGGACTTACCGCACGTGTGCTAGCGTGTGTGCGCGTATCTAAATTTTTCCAGATCGCTAGAATTAGAAGTCCTGGTAGCCTAGTTTCCCGAGGGCTTTTCAACGCCACTGAAACCGGCTCAATCGGAGCTCGTTCTCATCCGCGTTGATAGTCCCTATCAATTCCCTCTCTAGAATGATTATATTCTTCTATTTTTCCACCGTCTCTTCGCTAGTGTGAGACTAACACCCTATCGTACCCACTCATTGGTAGGGCGTCTATGACCTGAAGACCATATGGATGTACTGCCCTTTATAATATCGAGCTGTAATTACACAAAAAAGTAGTTTTTTCCAGACTTTAGAGCCTTTTTGAGGGTCCAAACGGCCTTTTCTGGGGCCGGGACTTACCGCATGTGTGCTGGGGTGTGTTTGCGTATGTAAATTTTTCCAGATCGCTAGAATTAGAAGTCCTGGTAGCCTAGTTTCCCGAGGGCTTTCCAACGCCACTGAAACCGGCTCAATCGGAGCTCGTTCTCATACGCTTTGATAGTCCCTATCAATTCCCTCTCTAAAATGATTATATTCTTCTATTTTTCCACCGTCTCTTCGCTAGTGTGAGACTAACACCCTATCGTAGCCACTCATTGGTGGGGCGTCTATGACCTGAAGACCATATGGACGTACTACCCTTTATAATATCGAGCTGTAATTGCATGAAAAAGTAGTTTTTTCCAGACTTTAGAGCCTTTTTGAGGGTCCAAACGGCCTTTTTTAGGGCCGGGACTTACCGCACATGTGCTGGGGTGTGTGCGCGTATGTAAACATTTCCAGATCGCTAGAATTAGAAGTCATGGTAGCCTAGTTTCCCGAGGGCTTTCCAACGCCACTGAAACCGGCTCAATCGGAGCTCGTTCTCATCCGCGTTGATAGTCCCTATCAATTCCCTCTCTAGAATGATTATATTCTTCTATTTTTCTACCGTCTCTTTGCTAGTGTGAGACTAACACCCTATCGTACCCACTCATTGGTGGGGCGTCTATGACCTGAAGACCATATGGACGTACTGCCCTTTATAATATCGAGCTGTAATTACACAAAAAAGTAGTTTTTTCCAGACTTTAGAGCCTTTTTGAGGGTCCAAACGGCCTTTTCTGGGGCCGGGACTTACCGCACGTGTGCTGGGGTGTGTGTGCGTATGTAAATTTTTCCAGATGGCTAGAATTAGAAGTCCTGGTAGCCTAGTTTCCCGAGGGCTTTCCAACGCCACTGAAACCGGCTCAATCGGAGCTCGTTCTCATCCGCGTTGATAGTCCCTAACAGTTCCCTCTCTAGAATGATTATATTCTTCTATTTTTCCACCGGCTCTTCGCTAGTGTGAGACTAACACCCTATCGTAGACGCTCATTGGTGGGGCGACTACAACCTGAAGACCATATGGACGTACTGCCCTTTATAATATCGAGCAGTAATTGCATGAAAAAGTAGTTTTTTCCAGACTTTAGAGCCTTTTTGATGGTCCAAACGGCCTTTTCTGGGGCCGAGACATACCGCACGTGTGCTGGGGTGTGTGCGCGTATGTAAATTTTTCCAGATCGCTAGAATTAGAAGTCCTGGTAGCCTGGTTTCCCGAGGGATTTCCAACGCCACTGAAACCGGCTCAATCGGAGCTCGTTCTCATCCGCGTTGATAGTCCCTATCAATTCCCTCTCTAGAATGATTATATTCTTCTATTTTTCCACCGTCTCTTCGCTAGTGTGAGACTAACACCCTATCGTACCCACTCATTGGTAGGGCGTCTATGACCTGAAGACCATATGGACGTATTGCCCTTTATAATATCGAGCTGTAATTACACAAAAAAGTAGTTTTTTCCAGACTTTAGAGCCTTTTTGAGGGTCCAAACGGCCTTTTCTGGGGCCGGGACTTACCGCATGTGTGCTGGGGTGTGTGTGCGTATGTAAATTTTTCCAGATCGCTAGAATTAGAATTCCTGGTAGCCTAGTTTCCCGAGGGCTTTCCAACGCCACTGAAACCGGCTCAATCGGAGCTCGTTCTCATACGCTTTGATAGTCCCTATCAATTCCCTCTCTAAAATGATTATATTCTTCTATTTTTCCACCGTCTCTTCGCTAGTGTGAGACTAACACCCTATCGTAGCCACTCATTGGTGGGGCGTCTATGACCTGAAGACCATATGGACGTACTGCCCTTTATAATATCGAGCTGTAATTGCATGAAAAAGTAGTTTTTTCCAGACTTTAGAGCCTTTTTGAGGGTCCAAACGGCCTTTTTTAGGGCCGGGACTTACCGCACATGTGCTGGGGTGTGTGCACGTATGTAAACATTTCCAGATCGCTAGAATTAGAAGTCATGGTAGCCTAGTTTCCCGAGGGCTTTCCAACGCCACTGAAACCGGCTCAATCGGAGCTCGTTCTCATCCGCGTTGATAGTCCCTATCAATTTCCTCTCTAGAATGATTATATTCTTCTATTTTTCTACCGTCTCTTTGCTAGTGTGAGACTAACACCCTATCGTACCCGCTCATTGGTGGTGCGTCTATGACCTGAAGACCATATGGACGTACAGCCCTTTATAATATCGAGCTGTAATTACACAAAAAAGTAGTTTTTTCCAGACTTTAGAGCCTTTTTGAGGGTCCAAACGGCCTTTTCTGGGGCCGGGACTTACCGCACGTGTGCTGGGGTGTGTGTGCGTATGTAAATTTTTCCAGATGGCTAGAATTAGAAGTCCTGGTAGCCTAGTTTCCCGAGGGCTTTCCAACGCCACTGAAACCGGCTCAATCGGAGCTCGTTCTCATCCGCGTTGATAGTCCCTATCAGTTCCCTCTCTAGAATGATTATATTCTTCTATTTTTCCACCGGCTATTCGCTAGTGTGGGACTAACACCCTATCGTACCCGCTCATTGGTGGGGCGTCTTTGACCTGAAGACTATATGGACGTACTGCCCGTTATAATATCGAGCTGTAATGACACAAAAAAGTTGTTTTTTCCAGACTTTAGAGCCTTTTTGAGGGTCCAAACAACCTTTTCTGGGCCCGGGACTTACCGCACGTGTGCTAGCGTGTGTGCGCGTATATAAATTTTTCCAGATCGCTAGAATTAGAAGTCCTGGTAGCCTAGTTTCCCGAGGGCTTTTCAACGCCACTGAAACTGGCTCAATCGGAGCTCGTTCTCATCCGCGTTGATAGTCCCTATCAATTCCCTCTCTAGAATGATTATATTCTTCTATTTTTCCACCGTCTCTTCGCTAGTGTGAGACTAACACCCTATCATAGCCGCTCATTGGTGGGGTGTCTAGGACCTGAAGACCATTTGGACGTACAGCCCTTTATATTATCGAGCTGTAATTGCATGAAAAAGTAGTTTTTTCCAGACTTTAGAGCCTTTTTGAGGGTCCAAACGGCCTTTTCTGGGGCCGGGACTTACCGCATGTGTGCTGGGGTGTGTGTGCGTATGTAAATTTTTCCAGATCGCTAGAATTAGAAGTCCTGGTAGCCTAGTTTCCCGAGGGCTTTCCAACGCCACTGAAACCGGCTCAATCGGAGCTCGTTCTCATCCGCTTTGATAGTCCCTATCAATTCCCTCTCTAAAATGATTATATTCTTCTATTTTTCCACCGTCTCTTCGCTAGCGTGAGACTAACACCCTATCGTACCCACTCATTGGTGGGGCGTCTATGACCTGAAGACCATATGGACGTACTGCCCTTTATAATATTGAGCTGTAATTGCATGAAAAAGTAGTTTTTTCCAGACTTTAGAGCCTTTTTGAGGGTCCAAACGGCCTTTTTTACGGCCGGGACTTACCGCACATGTGCTGGGGTGTGTGCGCGTATGTAAACATTTCCAGATCGCTAGAATTAGAAGTCATGGTAGCCTAGTTTCCCGAGGGCTTTCCAACGCCACTGAAACCGGCTCAATCGGAGCTCGTTCTCATCCGCGTTGATAGTCCCTATCAATTCCCTCTCTAGAATGATTATATTCTTCTATTTTTCTACCGTCTCTTTGCTAGTGTGAGACTAACACCCTATCGTACCCGCTCATTGGTGGGGCGTCTATGACCTGAAGACTATATGGACGTACTGCCCTTTGTAATATCGAGCTGTAATGACACAAAAAAGTTGTTTTTTCCAGACTTTAGAGCCTTTTTGAGGGTCCAAACAACCTTTTCTGGGGCCGGGACTTACCGCACGTGTGCTAGCGTGTGTGCGCGTATCTAAATTTTTCCAGATCGCTAGAATTAGAAGTCCTGGTAGCCTAGTTTCCCGAGGGCTTTTCAACGCCACTGAAACCGGCTCAATCGGAGCTCGTTCTCATCCGCGTTGATAGTCCCTATCAATTCCCTCTCTAGAATGATTATATTCTTCTATTTTTCCACCGTCTCTTCGCTAGTGTGAGACTAACACCCTATCATAGCCGCTCATTGGTGGGGTGTCTAGGACCTGAAGACCATTTGGACGTACAGCCCTTTATATTATCGAGCTGTAATTGCATGAAAAAGTAGTTTTTTCCAGACATTAGAGCCTTTTTGAGGGTCCAAACGGCCTTTTCTGGGGCCGGGACTTACCGCATGTGTGCTGGGGTGTGTGTGCATATGTAAATTTTTCCAGATTGCTAGAATTAGAAGTCCTGGTAGCCTAGTTTCCCTAGGGCTTTCCAACGCCACTGAAACCGGCTCAATCGGAGCTCGTTCTCATCCGCTTTGATAGTCCCTATCAATTCCCTCTCTAAAATGATTATATTCTTCTATTTTTCCACCGTCTCTTCGCTAGCATGAGACTAACACCCTATCGTAGCCACTCATTGGTGGGGCGTCTATGACCTGAAGACCATATGGACGTACTGCCCTTTATAATATCGAGCTGTAATTGCATGAAAAAGTAGTTTTTTCCAGACTTTAGAGCCTTTTTGAGGGTCCAAACGGCCTTTTTTAGGGCCGGGACTTACCGCACATGTGCTGGGGTGTGTGCGCGTATGTAAACATTTCCAGATCGCTAGAAATAGAAGTCATGGTAGCCTAGTTTCCTGAGGGCTTTCCAACGCCACTGAAACCGGCTCAATCGGAGCTCGTTCTCATCCGCGTTGATAGTCCCTATCAATTCCCTCTCTAGAATGATTATATTCTTCTATTTTTCTACCGTCTCTTTGCTAGTGTGAGACTAACACCCTATCGTACCCGCTCATTGGTGGGGCATCTATGACCTGAAGACCATATGGACGTACTGCCCTTTATAATATCGAGCTGTAATTACACAAAAAAGTAGTTTTTTCCAGACTTTAGAGCCTTTTGAGGGTCCAAACGGCCTTTTCTAGGGCCGGGACTTACCGCACGTGTGCTGGGGTGTGTGTGCGTATGTAAATTTTTCCAGATGGCTAGAATTAGAAGTCCTGGTAGCCTAGTTTCCCGAGGGCTTTCCAACGCCACTGAAACCGGCTCAATCGGAGCTCGTTCTCATCCGCGTTGATAGTCCCTATCAGTTCCCTCTCTAGAATGATTATATTCTTCTATTTTTCCACCGGCTCTTCGCTAGTGTGAGACTAACACCCTATCGTAGCCGCTCATTGGTGGGGCGACTACAACCTGAAGACCATATGGACGTACTGCCTTTTATAATATCGAGCAGTAATTGCATGAAAAAGTAGTTTTTTCCAGACTTTAGAGCCTTTTTGAGGGTCCAAACGGCCTTTTCTGGGGCCGAGACATACCGCACGTGTGCTGGGGTGTGTGCGCGTATGTAAATTTTTCCAGATCGCTAGAATTAGAAGTCCTGGTAGCCTGGTTTCCCGAGGGCTTTCCAACTCCACTGAAACCGGCTCAATCGGAGCTCGTTCTCATCTGCGTTGATAGTCCCTATCAATTCCCTCTCTAGAATGATTATATTCTTCTATTTTTCCACCGTCTCTTCGCTAGTCTGAGACTAACACCCTATCATACCAACTCATTGGTAGGGCGTCTATGACCTGAAGACCATATGGACGTACTGCCCTTTATAATATCGAGCTGTAATTACACAAAAAAGTAGTTTTTTCCAGACTTTAGAGCCTTTTTGAGGGTCCAAACGGCCTTTTCTCGGGCCGGGACTTACCGCACGTGTGCTGGGGTGTGTGCGCGTATGTAAATTTTTCCAGATCGCTAGAATTAGAAGTCCTGGTAGCCTAGTTTCCCGAGGGCTTTCCAACACCACTGAAAACGGGTCAATCGGAGCTCGTTCTCATCCGCGTTGATAGTCCCTATCAATTCCCTCTCTAGAATGATTATATTCTTCTATTTTTCCACCGTCTCTTTGCTAGTGTGAGACTAACACCCTATCGTAGCCGCTCATTGGTGGGCCGGCTATGACCGGAAGACCATATGGACGTACTGCCCTTTATAATATCGACCAGCAATTGCATGAAAAAGTAGTTTTTTCCAGACTTTAGAGCCTTTTTGAGGGTCCAAACGGCCTTTTCTGGGGCCGGGACTAACCGCATGTGTGCTGGGGTGTGTGTGCATATGTAAATTTTTCCAGATCACTAGAATTAGAAGTCCTGGTAGCCTAGTTTCCCGAGGGCTTTCCAACGCCACTGAAACCGGCTCAATCGGAGCTCGTTCTCATCCGCTTTGATAGTCCCTATCAATTCCCTCTCTAAAATGATTATATTCTTCTATTTTTCCACCGTCTCTTCGCTAGTGTGAGACTAACACCTTATCGTAGCCACTCATTGGTGGGGCGTCTATGACCTGAAGACCATATGGACGTACTGCCCATTATAATATCGAGCTGTAATTGCATGAAAAAGTAGTTTTTTCCAGACTTTAGAGCCTTTTTGAGGGTCCAAACGGCCTTTTTTAGGGCCGGGACTTACCGCACATGTGCTGGGGTGTGTGCGCGTATGTAAACTTTTCCAGATCGCTAGAATTAGAAGTCATGGTAGCCTAGTTTCCCGAGGGCTTTCCAACGCCACTGAAACCGGCTCAATCGGAGCTCGTTCTCATCCGCGTTGATGGTCCCTATCAATTCCCTCTCTAGAATGATTATATTCTTCTATTTTTCCACCGTCTCTTCGCTAGTGTGAGACTAACACCCTATCGTACCCGCTCATTGGTGGGGCGTCTATGACCTGAAGACCATATGGACGTACTGCCCTTTATAATATCGAGCTGTAATTACACAAAAAAGTAGTTTTTTCCAGACTTTAGAGCCTTTTTGAGGGTCCAAACGGCCTTTTCTTGGGCCGGGACTTACCGCACGTGTGCTGGGGTGTGTGCGCATATGTAAATTTTTCCAGATCGCTAGAATTAGAAGTCCTGGTAGCCTAGTTTCCCAAGGGCTTTCCAACGCCACTGAAACCGGCTCAATCAGAGCTCGTGCTCATCCGCGTTGATAGTCCCTATCAATTCCCTCTCTAGAATGATTATATTCTTCTATTTTTCCACCGTCTCTTCGCTACTGTGAGACTAACACCCAATCATAGCCGCTCATTGGTGGGGCGTCTATGACCTGAAGACCATATGGACATACTGCCCTTTATAATATCGAGCTGTAATTGCATGAAAAAGTAGTTTTTTCAAGACTTTAGAGCCTTTTTGAGGGTCCAAACGGCCTTTTCTGGGGCCGGGACTTACCGCACGTGTGCTGGGGTGTGTGCGCATATGTAAATTTTTCCAGATCGCTAGAATTAGAAGTCCTGGTAGCCTAGTTTCCCGAGGGCTTTCCAACGCCACTGAAACCGGCTCAATCGGAGCTCGTTCTCATCCGCGTTGATAATCCCTATCAATTCCCTCTCTAGAATGATTATATTCTTCTATGTTTCCACCATCTCTTCGCTAGTGTGAGACTAACACCCTATCGTAGCCGCTCATTGGTGGGGCGACTACAACCTGAAGACCATATGGACGTACTGCCCTTTATAATATCGAGCAGTAATTGCATGAAAAAGTAGTTTTTTCCAGACTTTAGAGCCTTTTTGAGGGTCCGAACGGCCTTTTCTGGGGCCGAGACATACCGCACGTGTGCTGGGGTGTGTGCGCGTATGTAAATTTTTCCAAATCGATAGAATTAGAAGTCCTGGTAGTCTGGTTTCCCGAGGGCTTTCCAACGCCACTGAAATCGGCTCAATCGGAGCTCGTTCTCATCCGCGTTGATAGTCCCTATCAATTCCCTCTCTAGAATGATTATATTCTTCTATTTTTCCACCGTCTCTTCGCTAGTGTGAGACTAACACCCTATCGTACCCACTCATTGGTAGGGCGTCTATGACCTGAAGACCATATGGACGTACTGCCCTTTATAATATCGAGCTGTAATTACACAAAAAAGTAGTTTTTTCCAGACTTTAGAGCCTTTTTGAGGGTCCAAACGACCTTTTCTGGGGCCGGGACTTACCGCATGTGTGCTGGGGTGTGTTTGCGTATGTAAATTTTTCCAGATCGCTAGAATTAGAAGTCCTGGTAGCCTAGTTTCCCGAGGGCTTTCCAACGCCACTGAAACCGGCTCAATCGGAGCTCGTTCTCATACGCTTTGATAGTCCCTATCAATTCCCTCTCTAAAATGATTATATTCTTCTATTTTTCCACCGTCTCTTCGCTAGTGTGAGACTAACACCCTATCGTAGCCACTCATTGGTGGGGCGTCTATGACCTGAAGACCATATGGACGTACTACCCTTTATAATATCGAGCTGTAATTGCATGAAAAAGTAGTTTTTTCCAGACTTTAGAGCCTTTTTGAGGGTCCAAACGACCTTTTTTAGGGCCGGGACTTACCGCACATGTGCTGGGGTGTGTGCGCGTATGTAAACATTTCCAGATCGCTAGAATTAGAAGTCCTGGTAGCCTAGTTTCCCGAGGGCTTTCCAACGCCACTGAAACCGGCTCAATCGGAGCTCGTTCTCATCCGCGTTGATAGTCCCTATCAATTCCCTCTCTAGAATGATTATATTCTTCTATTTTTCTACCGTCTCTTTGCTAGTGTGAGACTAACACCCTATCGTACCCACTCATTGGTGGGGCGTCTATGACCTGAAGACCATATGGATGTACTGCCCTTTATAATATCGAGCTGTAATTACACAAAAAAGTAGTTTTTTCCAGACTTTAGAGCCTTTTTGAGGGTCCAAACGGCCTTTTCTGGGGCCGGGACTTACCGCACGTGTGCTGGGGTGTGTGTGCGTATGTAAATTTTTCCAGATGGCTAGAATTAGAAGTCCTGGTAGCCTAGTTTCCCGAAGGCTTTCCAACGCCACTGAAACCGGCTCAATCGGAGCTCGTTCTCATCCGCGTTGATAGTCCCTATCAGTTCCCTCTCTAGAATGATTATATTCTTCTATTTTTCCACCGGCTCTTCGCTAGTGTGAGACTAACACCCTATCGTAGCCGCTCATTGGTGGGGCGACTACAACCTGAAGACCATATGGACGTACTGCCCTTTATAATATCGAGCAGTAATTGCATGAAAAAGTAGTTTTTTCCAGACTTTAGAGCCTTTTTGATGGTCCAAACGGCCTTTTCTGGGGCCGAGACATACCGCACGTGTGCTGGGGTGTGTGTGCGTATGTAAATTTTTCCAGATCGCTAGAATTAGAAGTCCTGGTAGCCTGGTTTCCCGAGGGCTTTCCAACGCCACTGAAACCGGCTCAATCGGAGCTCGTTCTCATCCGCGTTGATAGTCCCTATCAATTCCCTCTCTAGAATGATTATATTCTTCTATTTTTCCACCGTCTCTTCGCTAGTGTGAGTCTAACACCCTATCGTACCCACTCATTGGTAGGGCGTCTATGACCTGAAGACCATATGGACGTACTGCCCTTTATAATATCGAGCTGTAATTACACAAAAAAGTAGTTTTTTCCAGACTTTAGAGCCTTTTTGAGGGTCCAAACGGCCTTTTCTGGGGCCGGGACTTACCGCATGTGTGCTGGGGTGTGTGTGCGGATGTAAATTTTTCCAGATCGCTAGAATTAGAATTCCTGGTAGCCTAGTTTCCCGAGGGCTTTCCAACGCCACTGAAACCGGCTCAATCGGAGCTCGTTCTCATACGCTTTGATAGTCCCTATCAATTCCCTCTCTAAAATGATTATATTCTTCTATTTTTCCACCGTCTCTTCGCTAGTGTGAGACTAACACCCTATCGTAGCCACTCATTGGTGGGGCGTCTATGACCTGAAGACCATATGGACGTACTGCCCTTTATAATATCGAGCTGTAATTGCATGAAAAAGTAGTTTTTTCCAGACTTTAGAGCCTTTTTGAGGGTCCAAACGGCCTTTTTTAGGGCCGGGACTTACCGCACATGTGCTGGGGTGTGTGCACGTATGTAAACATTTCCAGATCGCTAGAATTAGAAGTCATGGTAGCCTAGTTTCCCGAGGGCTTTCCAACGCCACTGAAACCGGCTCAATCGGAGCTCGTTCTCATCCGCGTTGATAGTCCCTATCAATTCCCTCTCTAGAATGATTATATTCTTCTATTTTTCTACCGTCTCTTTGCTAGTGTGAGACTAACACCCTATCGTACCCGCTCATTGGTGGGGCGTCTATGACCTGAAGACCATATGGACGTACTGCCCTTTATAATATCGAGCTGTAATTGCATGAAAAAGTAGTTTTTTCCAGACTTTAGAGCCTTTTTGAGGGTCCAAACGGCCTTTTCTGGGGCCGGGACTTACCGCACGTGTGCTGGGGTGTGTGCGCGTATGTAAATTTTTCCAGATGGCTAGAATTAGAAGTCCTGGTAGCCTAGTTTCCCGAGGGCTTTCCAACGCCACTGAAACCGGCTCAATCGGAGCTCGTTCTCATCCGCGTTGATAGTCCCTATCAGTTCCCTCTCTAGAATGATTATATTCTTCTATTTTTCCACCGGCTATTCGCTAGTGTGGGACTAACACCCTATCGTACCCGCTCATTGGTGGGGCGTCTATGACCTGAAGACCATATGGATGTACTGCCCTTTATAATATCGAGCTGTAATGACACAAAAAAGTAGTTTTTTCCAGACTTTAGAGCCTTTTTGAGGGTCCAAATGGCCTTTTCTGGGGCCGGGACTTACCGCACGTGTGCTGGGGTGTGTGTGCGTATGTAAATTTTTCCAGATGGCTAGAATTAGAAGTCCTGGTAGCCTAGTTTCCCGAAGGCTTTCCAACGCCACTGAAACCGGCTCAATCGGAGCTCGTTCTCATCCGCGTTGATAGTCCCTATCAGTTCCCTCTCTAGAATGATTATATTCTTCTATTTTTCCACCGGCTCTTCGCTAGTGTGAGACTAACACCCTATCGTAGCCGCTCATTGGTGGGGCGACTACAACCTGAAGACCATTTGGACGTACTGCCCTTTATAATATCGAGCAGTAATTGCATGAAAAAGTAGTTTTTTCCAGACTTTAGAGCCTTTTTGATGGTCCAAACGGCCTTTTCTGGGGCCGAGACATACCGCACGTGTGCTGGGGTGTGTGCGCGTATGTAAATTTTTCCAGATCGCTAGAATTAGAAGTCCTGGTAGCCTGGTTTCCCGAGGGCTTTCCAACGCCACTGAAACCGGCTCAATCGGAGCTCGTTCTCATCCGCGTTGATAGTCCCTATCAATTCCCTCTCTAGAATGATTATATTCTTCTATTTTTCCACCGTCTCTTCGCTAGTGTGAGACTAACACCCTATCGTACCCACTCATTGGTAGGGCGTCTATGACCTGAAGACCATATGGACGTACTGCCCTTTATAATATCGAGCTGTAATTAAACAAAAAAGTAGTTTTTTCCAGACTTTAGAGCCTTTTTGAGGGTCCAAACGGCCTTTTCTGGGGCCGGGACTTACCGCATGTGTGCTGGGGTGTGTGTGCGGATGTAAATTTTTCCAGATCGCTAGAATTAGAATTCCTGGTAGCCTAGTTTCCCGAGGGCTTTCCAACGCCACTGAAACCGGCTCAATCGGAGCTCGTTCTCATACGCTTTGATAGTCCCTATCAATTCCCTCTCTAAAATGATTATATTCTTCTATTTTTCCACCGTCTCTTCGCTAGTGTGAGACTAACACCCTATCGTAGCCACTCATTGGTGGGGCGTCTATGACCTGAAGACCATATGGACGTACTGCCCTTTATAATATCGAGCTGTAATTGCATGAAAAAGTAGTTTTTTCCAGACTTTAGAGCCTTTTTGAGGGTCCAAACGGCCTTTTTTAGGGCCGGGACTTACCGCACATGTGCTGGGGTGTGTGCACGTATGTAAACATTTCCAGATCGCTAGAATTAGAAGTCATGGTAGCCTAGTTTCCCGAGGGCTTTCCAACGCCACTGAAACCGGCTCAATCGGAGCTCGTTCTCATCCGCGTTGATAGTCCCTATCAATTCCCTCTCTAGAATGATTATATTCTTCTATTTTTCTACCGTCTCTTTGCTAGTGTGAGACTAACACCCTATCGTACCCGCTCATTGGTGGGGCGTCTATGACCTGAAGACCATATGGACGTACTGCCCTTTATAATATCGAGCTGTAATTACACAAAAAAGTAGTTTTTTCCAGACTTTAGAGCCTTTTTGAGGGTCCAAACGGCCTTTTCTGGGGCCGGGACTTACCGCACGTGTGCTGGGGTGTGTGTGCGTATGTAAATTTTTCCAGATGGCTAGAATTAGAAGTCCTGGTAGCCTAGTTTCCCGAGGGCTTTCCAACGCCACTGAAACCGGCTCAATCCGAGCTCGTTCTCATCCGCGTTGATAGTCCCTATCAGTTCCCTCTCTAGAATGATTATATTCTTCTATTTTTCCACCGGCTATTCGCTAGTGTGGGACTAACACCCTATCGTACCCGCTCATTGGTGGGGCGTCTATGACCTGAAGACTATATGGACGTACTGCCCTTTATAATATCGAGCTGTAATGACACAAAAAAGTTGTTTTTTCCAGACTTTAGAGCCTTTTTGAGGGTCCAAACAACCTTTTCTGGGGCCGGGACTTACCGCACGTGTGCTAGCGTGTGTGCGCGTATATAAATTTTTCCAGATCGCTAGAATTAGAAGTCCTGGTAGCCTAGTTTCCCGAGGGCTTTTCAACGCCACTGAAACTGGCTCAATCGGAGCTCGTTCTCATCCGCGTTGATAGTCCCTATCAGTTCCCTCTCTAGAATGATTATATTCTTCTATTTTTCCACCGGCTCTTCGCTAGTGTGAGACTAACACCCTATCGTAGCCGCTCATTGGTGGGGCGACTACAACCTGAAGACCATATGGACGTACTGCCCTTTATAATATCGAGCAGTAATTGCATGAAAAAGTAGTTTTTTCCAGACTTTAGAGCCTTTTTGATGGTCCAAACGGCCTTTTCTGGGGCCGAGACATACCGCACGTGTGCTGGGGTGTGTGCGCGTATGTAAATTTTTCCAGATTGCTAGAATTAGAAGTCCTGGTAGCCTGGTTTCCCGAGGGCTTTCCAACGCCACTGAAACCGGCTCAATCGGAGCTCGTTCTCATCCGCGTTGATAGTCCCTATCAATTCCCTCTCTAGAATGATTATATTCTTCTATTTTTCCACCGTCTCTTCGCTAGTGTGAGACTAACACCCTATCGTACCCACTCAATGGTAGGGCGTCTATGACCTGAAGACCATATGGACGTACTGCCCTTTATAATATCGAGCTGTAATTACACAAAAAAGTAGTTTTTTCCAGACTTTAGAGCCTTTTTGAGGGTCCAAACGGCCTTTTTTGGGGCCGGGACTTACCGCATGTGTGCTGGGGTGTGTGTGCGTATGTAAATTTTTCCAGATCGCTAGAATTAGAATTCCTGGTAGCCTAGTTTCCCGAGGGCTTTCCAACGCCACTGAAACCGGCTCAATCGGAGCTCGTTCTCATACGCTTTGATAGTCCCTATCAATTCCCTCTCTAAAATGATTATATTCTTCTATTTTTCCACTGTCTCTTCGCTAGTGTGAGACTAACACCCTATCGTAGCCACTCATTGGTGGGGCGTCTATGACTTGAAGACCATATGGACGTACTGCCCTTTATAATATCGAGCTGTAATTGCATGAAAAAGTAGTTTTTTCCAGACTTTAGAGCCTTTTTGAGGGTCCAAACGGCCTTTTTTAGGGCCGGGACTTACCGCACATGTGCTGGGGTGTGTGCACGTATGTAAACATTTCCAGATCGCTAGAATTAGAAGTCATGGTAGCCTAGTTTCCCGAGGGCTTTCCAACGCCACTGAAACCGGCTCAATCGGAGCTCGTTCTCATCCGCGTTGATAGTCCCTATCAATTCCGTCTCTAGAATGATTATATTCTTCTATTTTTCTACCGTCTCTTTGCTAGTGTGAGACTAACACCCTATTGTACCCGCTCATTGGTGGGGCGTCTATGACCTGAAGACCATATGGACGTACTGCCCTTTATAATATCGAGCTGTAATTACACAAAAAGTAGTTTTTTCCAGACTTTAGAGCCTTTTTGAGGGTCCAAACGGCCTTTTCTGGGGCCGGGACTTACCGCACGTGTGCTGGGGTGTGTGTGCGTATGTAAATTTTTCCAGATGGCTAGAATTAGAAGTCCTGGTAGCCTAGTTTCCCGAGGGCTTTCCAACGCCACTGAAACCGGCTCAATCGGAGCTCGTTCTCATCCGCGTTGATAGTCCCTATCAGTTCCCTCTCTAGAATGATTATATTCTTCTATTTTTCCACCGGCTATTCGCTAGTGTGGGACTAACACCCTATCGTACCCGCTCATTGGTGGGGCGTCTATGACCTGAAGACTATATGGACGTACTGCCCTTTATAATATCGAGCTGTAATGACACGAAAAAGTTGTTTTTTCCAGACTTTAGAGCCTTTTTGAGGGTCCAAACAACCTTTTCTGGGGCCGGGACTTACCGCACGTGTGCTAGCGTGTGTGCGCGTATATAAATTTTTCCAGATCGCTAGAATTAGAAGTCCTGGTAGCCTAGTTTCCCGAGGGCTTTTCAACGCCACTGAAACTGGCTCAATCGGAGCTCGTTCTCATCCGCGTTGATAGTCCCTATCAATTCCCTCTCTAGAATGATTATATTCTTCTATTTTTCCACCGTCTCTTCGCTAGTGTGAGACTAACACCCTATCATAGCCGCTCATTGGTGGGGTGTCTAGGACCTGAAGACCATTTGGACGTACAGCCCTTTATATTATCGAGCTGTAATTGCATGAAAAAGTAGTTTTTTCCAGACTTTAGAGCCTTTTTGAGGGTCCAAACGGCCTTTTCTGGGGCCGGGACTT